>JAESUZ010004992.1:497500-3072500 GCA_017311185.1 Proteles cristata cristata | reverse complement strand
TGACCTTGGGCAAGTTGACCTCTGTGCCTCAGTTTCCTCATCTCAAACTGGGGAATAGAGTACTCAACTCACAGGGACGCACTGAGAAGTAAGTAGGAATGCGTGCTGTAGTTTGTTAAATTAAAAAAAAAAAATCAATGAATGACTGCAGCAAGTTAAAGTGCAAGCATCACATGCAGTCATCCCTTTTGGCCTGTTCTCCTCAAACATTAACAGTTACAGTGACATTCCCCACTTTCTATTTATGATCACCCTCCATCTACCAACTTATAACTTTTACTCACTTTTCTAATATAATCTCCTACACTTACTTTCTGCCACTGAATGAATAAAATTATCAGTTAACTGTTTTCTGAAACAGGAAAAAGTTATTTTCACTGCAAAATATACTCAAGGGGTTTGAGATATAGAGCATTTGGTTCCCCCTCAAAACGTAACTTTCTGTAGTCTTTTTCCTTATACTACCATTAAGCCCATAAAGCACATCTCTTTAGTCTTAGAACAAGTATAGGTCATTTGGATTATCACAGTATAAGACAGCTTACATAATTCAGTCTGCTCCCCTTTTAAAATGGAAGAAACTGAGGCTCAGAACTAGCCAACTTGCCTAACCACAACAGCCAATTGCAATAATATGTTACTTCTCTGATTAAGAAATAAAAGAAATAAGCAGAAGCACCCGGACCCTTCTTTTGCAACCCATGTAGAGCACTGGACAGAAAACTGGCCTGAGATACAGTTAAATTTAGCGATTCTTGTTCTTGCATCAAATAACAATTATCTCTCTTCCTCCTCAATTAATTACCAACTTCAAGTTTTTAAATTGTAAACTTCATTCTTACCCAGCTAAAAGTTTCATTCACTGTTAATGAGCAGATATCCTTTTACAGATGTTCTAGAAAGATCCAATAGATGCAATATATTACACTTAGTTGTCTTCTTACCTCAATACTAAGTTATTTGCTTAACTACACTCATTTCATTTTTCAAAACCCATATATGAAATCTCTGAGGTGGCAAAAGGCACTATGTATTGGTAAAGAAGCCTCTCTCAGATACAGAAGCAGAGTTTACCATAATTGGAAGATTTAATATTTTCTACCTCTGAGGAAAAAAAACTCTCCACCCTTTAACCAAATATATGAACACTTGTGGACAGCTAAGATTTAAAACACATAATTCAGGAGCACATTCTATAAAACCTAGCAGGAAATATCTTAGACTGATTTCCATTTGTTACACAGAACTCTAGTTACTTAGAATTATAATTATTTTTACAAGCATGGTCAATAACAACAGCTCAATACACATTTCTTGAGATTCTGGGCATTTCTCAGTGGCTCAAAGCTTTCAAGTCTTCTTTAAGAGGTAAAGAAAGGCAAGTTGTGCAATTATTTAACAGGTTTGAGCAATACCTATTTTTCACTAATCTACCAACATTTAAATTTATACAGTTTTCACTTACATTTGATTCTTTGCTGCTTGCCTCTGAGCTTTTCTTTCTTTCCTTTTCTGATCTGGTGGCTTAGCAAAAACAATTTCAATATTTTCTCCCTCCAAATCTTTGCCATTCATTTCTTCCATAGCCTTAAAAAACAAAGTACTGATCAATACAGATGACTTTAACAACAATTATAATTCATTTAAAGTTAAAAAAGCATATTATTAATGTTGGAGGGATAAGATATAATAGGACTGTTAGGTTTTTATCTGAAGATCCAGCTCTTCAACTAATCACCTTTTTGATTTAGTGATTTATGCAATTTGCTAAGGCCAATAAAGGTTAACTGGAGTAGATTAAATGACCTCTGAGTGTCCTTCAACTTTTTGGAATATTCTCGATTCTAGGATGACTGAAAATCATTAGTTTACTTCAGATGCCTACAATTCCACTTATTTACCTTGACAGCACCATCTCGCTCATCAAAATGAATAAAAGCATAATCTTTTAGTTTCTTCACTCGTTCCAGTTTCCCAAACTGACTAAATGCTTTTTCTAAAATCTCTTCTGTTACAGTATTGGCAAGGTTACGTACAAACAGCACTTTTACCTGAAAATTAAGAGAAAAACAGAAATTCCCTGTGTATCTCCAAAGGTTTCAATTTCCAAGATGCCACCACCCAACCCTACAAAGTTAATTTGAGTCATTACCCACTAGAGAAATACGAGAAATATAATATGACTAAGTTTTCAACTGGTCTGAGTAAATACCAAGGATCTAATGAGTAAAAAACCTGAACAGATACCTCACCCACGATGACAAGCGTATGAAGAGATGCTCAACATCGCACCATTAGAGAATTGCAAATAAAAGCATCCTAGCTGGTTCAGTCATTAGAACATGCAACTCTTGATCTCAGGGTTTTAAGTTCAAAGCTCCACACTGGGTGTAGAGATTAGTTTTTAAAAATCTCTTAAAAAACAAAAACAATGAAATGCCACCACATACCTACTAGAATGGCCAAAACCCAACACCTACCCCCACCCAATGCTGGTAAGGATATGGAACAGAAACATTACTAGTGGAGATGCAAAATGGTACAGCCACTCTGGAGAACAGTTCAGCAGTTTTTTTTACAAAACTAAACATACTTTACCATACAATCTGATGACTGCACTTTTTGGTATTTACCCAAATGGGTTGAAAACATGTCCACATAAAAACCTGCATATGGTTGTTTATGGCAACTTTATTCATAACTGCCAAAACTTGGAAACAACCAAAATGTTCTTCAGTAGGTGAATAGATAAATTGTAGTACATCAAGAGAGTGGGTTTATTCAGTGTTAAAAAGAGCCATCAAGCCATGAAAAGACATGAAGGAATCTCAATGAATATAACCAAGTACAAGAAGATAATCTTAAAGAACTACAAAACTATGGAAACAATAAAAAAAAAGCAACAGTTGTCAGGGGTTAGAGGGGATGGTGGGGCGATTATGAAGATCAGGGAGGATTCCTAGGGCAGTAAAACTATTCTGTAATGCTACAATGGATGCATATCATACATTTGTCAAACCCGTAGCATGTACAGTAAGTAAGAGTAAACCCTAATGTTGTCTATGAACTTGAGAGTACATGAGAATTCTGTAATTTTTTTCAAAAGAAAGCAAACAATACTTAGCAGTTTTTATTAAATTATTAATTACTTTGTAATCAATGTAATCAAAGATGGAGGTGGGCATTTCTTACTAACATGAATACCATGCCTTGAGATTAGCTGTTGAACACTTGACACAGATGGTCAAAACTAATTAATTATAATCTGCTTCTGAAAATGCTGACAAAGAAGGGTGGGAACATTCAAAATACTGACAAATTCTTTCAATCCAGAAAGCTCCTCAAAGTAGTTATAAAAGTTGACCTTTTGCTTTTAAGAAACAGCATTTCCTCCTAAAATACTTGATATAACATCTGAATTTAATAATCCAATAAGAACTTAATAGGCCAATGGAAAAAATAATACGAAGTATTTTCTGCCCTCAAGACTACTTATCCTTGGGGTGTCTGGGTGGCTCAGGTCATGATCTCACGGTTCGTGGGTTTGAGCCCCGCGTCGGGCTCTGTGCTGACAGCTCAGAGCCTGGAGCCTGCTTCAGATTCTGTGTCTCGCTCTCTCTCTGACCCTCCCTGCTCACGTGCTCTCTCTTTCTCTCTCTCTCTCTCAGAAATAAATAAAACTTTTAAAAAAAGGACTACTTATCCTTTAGCAATATTCACAGTTCTGGCATTTCACATTCCTCTTCTCATTTAAGAGAATGACCTGTATTTGCTAGACTTTCACCATTAAGACCTTAAATGACATAGGGTAGAATAACTTAACTACAAACTGCACTAGTGAGTAAAGTGTTGACTCAAGAGAGGTTTGATCTCATAGGATGTCTCAACTGACTGCTAAAGCAGGATACCTAATAATAGCTAAACCTTGTAACTGCAGCAGCTCTGCCGAGGCCAGTACAGTTCACTATTTTTAGGAGTAGGACTTTTAACACAAAAACTGTGAAAGCTAACGGCGCCATTCTCAAAATTGCAAAGAAATGGCTATTAGAATATACACAAAACTAATGGTGAACTATTTCCATAGCATGCAGGCCTAACTACTCGTCATCATGAAAGTATGAAAGTAACACAATTATGAGAAGAGTGTTCGCAAATAAATTTCATTACCTTTGCCATCACTTCAGGATCAGGATCTTCTATAGGATCAGCCCATTCAACAGTTCCAACATTTCCCCAGACCTTGACTTTACCACTCATTAACCTACGCCTTGCCTGGGCAGCTGTTTTGTGATCTTCATATTCAAGGAAGCAAAAGCCTCTGTTTTTTTTCTTGTCATCTGGTTGGTGGTATAAAATGACGTCTGTGAGACCCTCTGAAAATAAGCAACCATTTCAGAAAAATTAATAAAATAAGCAAGAAAAAAGTAGATCAAAGGATTTTTCTAATACTTGAATATAAAAATGAAAAATAATCTATTTTCTTTGAAGAGGAGTGTCAAGATAATTTGGTCCAGATAACTGACCTAATACACACCTTCCAAGTGTTTCCAACATAAAAATCTCCATGAAAAGAAAATTTATTCTTTTAAATTAGACCCAAGGACTATTCTTCGATTAAATGACAAGAGGCATAATATTTTTACAAAACGGTTACCAAAAAAGCAGTATTAAGTCAGATACGGTTAGATACTTACTATGTAAATAAACTCAAATTCTTTTTGATTGCACTTTCCTGGCCTCAGATATCAAGAACTATTTCAAATGAAATATTAGTATCATATAAGATTTTGAATGTTTCTGGAGACTGATAACAGTCTGATAATTTGCTAAACATTCTAGGCAGACAAAATATTTTCTAATAAAAGCAGCCTGATTTGGTCACTATTCTAAAAAATATTTTATAGTTCAAAGAAATTGTACCATATTCACAAAGATTATATAATCTCTGCTTATAAAAATACTTACCATTCCAATAATTTAGAAAATCTAATCATTAACAAAACAATCCTGTCAAGCTAGCACCTAAAACACATAGATTCCAAAATGAGATACAGATTCTGCAGATGGTTCATATCTCAACTACACTCCTTACGAATTACATAGCATTCAGCAAGTTCTTTCCCAAAACCTTCTGTACCTATTTTCCTTATCTGAAAAATGGAATTACCTACCTCTCATGGTTGGAGTCAATATACAAGACAATATAGTGTTTATAACTGCTTGTCACACAGAGGTATGCAATTACCTTCAGTATTAGAAGTGTACCTCCTTCCACATAAATCCAACTTACCTGTTACTTTGCTAAATTCTTCAAGAATCTGTTCCTTGGTTTTACTCTTAGGAATAGAGCCCACAAAAAGCCTATTATTGGCCACCGAGATGCAGACACCAATGTGTTTTCCAGAACGAATTTCATGATTATTATACTGAAAGGGGAAGAAAGTGTACCATGTTTTTAAAATACTTACAAAATATCTTATTATAAATGATTATAAACATAGATGCAAAAATTTTAGGCAAATTTCAATGCTATGTTTATCAAGTATTTTTATCTTTTAAAAATTTAATTAGCCAATGTAAGAGAAAATTGTAATCTGAGACAAATATGTAGATTACACTGACAAAACACACTTTAAAAGTTTAAGAATTAAATTAATGCAAAAATTTGTTAAGTCCTTGAAACTTGGGAATCAGGTCTATAAGCAGCTTAAATTCAAATTTGCTGATTCCACAATACCTTATTTTCTACTTAAATTCATCCTGGCAACCAGTTACCCTCATGCAAGGGAAATGGATTCAAATACCAGCAAGCTTTCTCTTTCTGTTAACCAGCACCTAAATCTATTTTTTTTCCATCTCCCTTTCATTCTTGTAAAAAGTTGCAGTAAGGGATTTTCAGCTTCAAATACAGTAAATCTAAAAGGAGAGAATCTTCTTTTCCTGAATCCAACCCTACTTTTTTCCTCATTTCATTTTCATCAGGCCTACAAAAAGTTGGGAGAAAGAGAAGTGGACGGATTCATTAGGGTACAAATACAAAAGCAACTATAAAACTAGAGTGAAAAGTCAAGTCTTCATATAACCATACCCCATAGAAGGGTTAAGATATTATACAGGTGGGGCGCCTGGGTGGCTTAGTCGGTTAGGCGTCCGACTTTCACTTAGGTCATGATCTCGCGGTTCGTGGGTTCGAGCCCCGCGTCGGGCTCTGTGCTGACTGCCAGCTCAGAGCCTCGAGCCTGTTTCAGCCTGTGACTCCCTCTCTCTCTGACCCTCTCCTGCTCACGCTGTCTCTCTCTCTCCTAAAAATAAATAAAACATTAAAAATAAAATTAAAAAAAAAAAAAAAAAAGATATTATACAGGTAAAACAGAATCTGTCAAAGTAACAAATCAATCACTATGAATTACAAACCAAAGTTCAAAAATATTCAAATTATCAGGGAAAGTGAATTATTCATATTACACAGTTAAAACTACCTCAAAATTTAATTTGATTAATCCTCCACACCTGGCCTCAAAATCTGTTTTGCATATGTCCAAGTGGAGCTATAAACACTAAAGAATTAACATAAATTTCCATACAATTTATAGACCAGCCTTATGGCCACAATGAAACCATTCCTCTCCCATTTTGAAAGTAAGCTCTAGACCCCTCGTGGGGCTTGAACTCACAGTCCTGAGATCAAGCTGCACGCTCCATTCATTTACTGAGCCACCCAGGCACCTCTTCTCTTCCATTCTTCCATAAAAAGGACATCAGGTATAAGATAAGAAAGCATACAGTAAATCAGAAAATCAATTTCTCCCTGTCCCTTTCTCCATTTCCAGATATTCAAAATCTAACATGAAATTCAAATGTCCTCATCCCCGGGGAAGCATCCCTCTTGCCCTGGCAGAGCACCCTGCTCATCCCCAGGGAGCACCCTGCTCACCCCTAGAGGAACACCCCTCTCACCTAAGGGGGGAAAAAAAAAAAAACCACAGTTCAGAACAGTTTTGTACTTTCTACTTCCCTATTCAATTCACGCTTTCAAAGTCTCTGGCCATCATGATCCCAGGATTATTTACATTCCCTACATTTACGGCAGACTTAAAAAAAAAAAATTAAGAGAGCGAAGAGAAAGAGAGACTGACAGAACAAGGGTGCATAGCTGGCTCAGTCAGTGGAGCATGCAACTCATGATCTCAGAATCATGAGTTCGAGCCCCCAACTGGGCATGGCCTCTGAATAAAATGCTTTCCCTGAAACTTCCATCATCCAAACTCCAGATTTGAGCTCACTCTGCAATACCTACCTCCTAAAAAACAGGTCAATAAAACATCCTTCTATGCTTAACACAAACCAACAGTTCTAAACAGAAGTGATTTTGCTCCTCAGGGGACACCTGACAATGTCTAGAGACATTTTTGGTTGTCAACTAGGGATTGGGCTTGCTGCTAGTTATTTTGTGGATACAAAGGCCAGAGATGATAAAAAATATCCTACAATTCACAGGATAGCCCAGTAAAACAGAATTATCAGATCTAAAATATCAACACTACTGAGGCTGAAAAAGCCTGCCACAACTTTTCCCATAGCATTTATATTAAGACCAAAAACCTCTTAAAACTAGAAATATATAGATTACCTGCAAATAGTAGTGCTATGGTTGAATCCATCACTGTATGGGATTATGAACAAGTAGACTACAATACCTTATCACAAATAAATTAACCTAAGAAACACAACAAATTGCTTTTAAGACATGTACATTCCCTAGATTTTTATAATCTAGCATCAAATACTCAACTTTAATGACAAATCAATAGGTTTCAGTTTGATCTAATCTGTAACTAGGAGTTGACAAAAACTAAGATATCAGAAAAATAGAAAAATACACAATATTTAAAGGGAAAAATAAGAGTTATTCTGAAGATGACAGAACCTGGCATCGTTTTCCTTCTGTGTTTTTCATTTTCCAAAAGGTCTAAGAGCTGGACCTGTTTACTATAAAGAAACATCTAAATCTAAGTTAAAAAAAGTTGTGGGGCACCTGGGTTGCTCAATTATACGTAATTACACATCTAACTCGATTTTAGTTCAGGTCATGATCTGCACTTGGGTGTGTGTAGCTTGCCTGAGACACTCTCTCCTTCTACTCCTGCCCCACAGGCGCACATGGTCTCCCTCTCTCAAAAATAAATATTTGAAAAAAAAAGAAAAACTTGTTAAACAATTTTAGAATTCTTGGTTATACCACGTCCATCAACATTTAACAATTCTGCTTCAAAGTAGTAATGACTGCTTATTATTATTTCACTTCTAACTCATCATCACTTGCCCTGCGCTAAGGTTTATCAATTCTGGGTAGGTAGAAGGTTATTTAGGACGACTACTCTCCATCCAAGTACTAACCAGGCCCGACCCTGCTTAGCTTCCGAGATAAGACAAGATCGAGCGCGTTCAGGGTGGTATAGCCATAGACTAGGATGACTATGGTCTCTAAACAGTATAAATGACAAAGATTTATCAAGTCTTATAAAGTAAATTATAACTCTTCATCCAATTTTTTTATTAAAAAAAAGAGGAAACAATTAAAACAGAGTAAACTGGTTCTCCAATTAAAATAAATCATTAAAGGGGCAAAGGAGACCGTCTGGGCATATTGTCGAAATAAGGCAAAATAAGTACCCAGAGGGGTGCCTGGCTGGCTCAGCAGGCACAGAATCCAACTCTTGTTCTTAGGGTCATTGGCTTAAACCCACATCTGGTGTAGAGATTACTTAAGGGTACACAGTACCCAGAAATAAGCATTTCTTGAAGCAGTGCCCTATTTACAGATTAAACATGCATTTCTGTATGTATCTGAATTTTTTAATTTTTCTCACTCTTTAAGAATTTTAAGACCAATCTATCACCATAAATTCAAACTTCACATCCCAGCAGGTGGGTAACAGTGAGATAAGGGCAGAAGGGCATGGCAAAACTGTTCTGAACCTTAACAGACTCTAATGTAATGCTGATAAATTCTAACTCAAGAGTTAATACCATCAGGACACTATCACAGTATCAAAATGAACAAAAGAAACTTGATGCCTTCCAACAAGGAAGTTGGGCAGTTGATGTTAAGATATTTTAAAAATCTAGCTTTCAGGGACACTTAGGTGGCTCAGCTGGTTAAATGTCCGACTTTGGCTCAGGTCATGATCTCATGGTTTGGGAGTTTGAGCCCCGAATTGGACTGTCTACTGTTAGCCAAGAACCCACTTCAGATCCTGTATCCCTCTCCCTAGATCAGGGGTGTGCTCTGTCTCTCTCAAAAATAAACATTAGGGGCACTTGAGTGGCTCGGTTAGTTAAGCGTCTCACTCTTTGTTTCGTTTCAGGTCATATCTCAAGAGTTCATGAGTTTGAGCCCCGCCATCAGCCTATGTGTGATAGCATGGAGCCTGCTTGGGATTCTCTATCTCCCTCTCTCTGTCTCTCCCCTGCCTGCTCAGTCTCTCTCTCAAAATATATAAACTTTAAATAAACATCTAAAAAAAAATCTAGCTTTCAGATTCAATACCATAGCTAGGTGACGAATAAACTTTGAACATTAATCAATGCAGTTTCACTGTTTCAGAACACCAAAACAGGAGTTGTACAGTACGGAACATTCCCATCATCTAGGCTTAAAATCTCAAGTCACTTTTTCCTGCCCTCATAGCCAGTCAGTCACCAAATCCTCCCAAATTTAGCAATCTCAGATTTGGAATCTAACTCAGACTTAACTCTTCCCACAGCAGCAAAGCCATTACCTCCTCAGCCTGTCTACTTTACTCTTAAACATTTCTTTTTTTTTTTTTTTAACGTTTTATTTATTTCTGAGAGAGAGAGAGACAGTATGAGCAGGGGAGGGTCAGAGAAAGAGAGAGAATCTGAAGCAGGCTCCGGGCTCTGAGCTAGCTGTCAGCACTGAGCCCAACGCGGGCTCAAACCCAGCAACCGTGAGATCATGACCTGAGCCGAAGTCGGATGCTCAACCAACTGAGCCACCCAGGAGCCACAAGCATTTCTTAAGCAGAAAATCTTGAAGCCAAAATCTACTTCCCTAAAAATTCTACAGTAACTCTATATAGATCCCCCCCCCGCACTGCCCCGCAGAAGATAGCACTTCATCTACCCCACACAATGCACGTGACTCCGTTCTCTATACTTCCTTCTCTGATACTGGCAAACTAATGTGGCTTCCAAGACTGTTACCAAAAAATGATATCCGTAACATAATACTGTAGCACAGACTGAGACTGAGGAATCTAGAATAACCTGGAGACTTGCTAATCTTCCACTTCTAAACATCATACTTCTGTAACACACAGTCCAAGATTACCTGTACTTATTTGGCAACCACACCACATTGCTTATACTGCAGCTTACTTGTGAAATCAGTTGTATACAGGACTTGACCTTTATCCTTACTCAATACCATCTTGCTGGTGTTAACTATCTGTTTCAGGCTATCACAATCTTCTAAGATTCTGATTTTGTCATCCAGGGGATTTATCATTCACTACATGCTTACTCAAGTCACTAGACATATGAGGGCAGTCCAGCTATGTCCAGATTTATAAATCATTGATAGAATTTAGAATGGAATTTATAGTTTATCATTGCCTTATCATTTCTCTTTTCAAAATCTCTAACATTCTTCATTATTGTTATTTACACCATGCTGCCCACACCAACACTGAAAAGTTTAATGGGACCATGAAACTTAGCTCAGAATATAATAGTTTTATCTCCCATTTCCTTCAACAAAACACTGCTTCAACTAGATTCACCTATTTCCCTTCACTGTCCTGCTCAAACCTCTTTATCACAAAGCCTTCCATAATAACCCCAACACAATTTAACCCTTCATCCTTGTTACCCTCTGAATGGTACATCTGCTTTCAGATGACTGACTGTCATCAGTCTCTCATGTCCTATTAAAATCATAAACTCAATCAAACTACCCTGTATGTCCACAATAAAAGTCTTCATGTTAAACACACTTATTTGCTAAAGTGCTACTAAATATGCTATGGACCTATCTTGTCAGTTGCATTCATCAAAATGGTTTCACACATGCTACACCAGTGTACACCAACCACTTTAGTTAATAAAACCATCAGTTCCTATCAAAACCATAACTTTTAATACACAAATAGAAAGCAGCAATTCTGGTATTTGTAATATAGCCATTATTAGCATTTTCAGCAGAATATTTCCATTACCTAGGACTGCAATGGGCACTAAAATGCCAGTGGTCTGAGTTCCAATTCCAGGAGCACACCACAGAAATACATACATACTTGCCCACCCTTCTTCCTGGACTTTGTGACAACAACAACAAACACTACACATATGGGTATTTCCAAATACCCGCCTAGGGATGAGGGGGAAAGCATTACCCCCTATAAACGTACACTAATTCCAAGTTGACAATAAATAATTACAAATGGAAATTAGAAAATTTTTATATAGTAAAATGGCCCATAGCTAATATGGGAAGTATAAGTTCTTGGGTCATAGATAATAAAGGACACTGGTCAGCCAATCAGGTTATTTATCTAGCACCTACTGAATAATTATACAGTGGCACTATTGTAAACGTCAGGGATACAGGGAAAAAGAGGAGAGAGATAAGCAAATACTTCAAAAAACCAAGAAATAATTTTAAGTACATATGAGCACTCTATTTTTTGTATTCATGATATGGTCATGGAGCAACTGGGTGGTAAGTTGCTCAAAATCAGGAAAGGCCTGATTGACTTGATCAATAAGAAGGCAGCAGCCATGGTAACAGCTTATGTGGGGGGCAAAAACACAAAGTATGGACAGAGGAGTAATAAAGAAAAGCAAAAGAGAAGCAGAAACTTGATCAGATAGGTAGGGCCTTGTTTGGAAACCATTATTAGAGTTCTCAGCATGGGAATGTGATCTAACCTATGCTGCTGATTGGGAAGACTGTAAATAAAGGGGCAATGGAAAGCAGTGACTAGCTAGCAGCACTCTTTGGTACCTTAGACCAATGTGGTAGCAATGAAGATGGTTCATAGTTAGATGTCAAAAATATTTTGGCAGTAGAAACAGGATGTATTTCCTGGGATCCTTTTTAACACTACCTAAACAGCTACATAGTTAAAGAATTAGGCTACCTGATGACATAATTTATATTGCTGGCTTTAAACTGTTATGTCTGGTCAACAATAAGAACTCAAACTAAACAAACCTGATATCAAACTAAAGCTATATGAGAGCGCCTGGGTGGCTCAGGTCATGATATCACGGTTTGTGGGTTTGAGCTCCGCGTCGGGCTCTGTGCTGACAGCTAGTTCAGAGCCTGGAGACTGCCTTTGGATTGTGTCTCCCACTCTCTCTGACCCTCCCCTGATCATGCTATCTCTCTCTCTCTCAAAAATAAATAAAACATTAAAAAAATAAACAAATTAAAGCTCTATGGCCTCCCATAAGTTATTCAGGCTATCTACTCTTCTGCAGAATGAAGGTAATTCCAGTTACTATCAAAAATAGGTTAAGGTAGTATTTAAAGGTAATAATGTAACACCCTAGCACAGCTCCTATGTCTTAACAAGTGCTCAATAGGTAACCATTATTCACCTTTCACAAACTTAGATCTTGCTTTCCTTGGCAAGATTTTCATCATTTAGCAATAAATTTATTGCCCAAAATCCAAAGCAAATGTTGGCCGAAAATCAGTCATTTAAAAAGTCCACACATGGGGCGCCTGGGTGGCTCAGTCGGTTAAGCATCCGACTTCAGCTCAGGTCATGATCTCACAGTTCATGGGTTCAAGCCCCGCATCAGGCTCTATGCTGACAGCTCAGCACCTGAAGCCTGTTTCAGATTTTGTGTGTGTCTCTCTCTGTCCCTCCCCCACTCGTGTCGTCTGTCTCAAAAATGAATAAACTACAAAAAAAAAAGTCTACAGGTGCTAACTTCGTGCCTCTTTTTCAGCTGTTAATATCAATTAATCTCTTTTTTATAACTAATTCAGATGCAAATGTAAAATCCACAAAAAAATTTTTTAAAGTAAACTCTACCCCTAAAGTCGGGCTCAAACTCACAGCCCTGTGATCAAGAGTCACATGCTGTAGCAACTGAGCCAGCTAGGCACCCCAAAATCCCCAACAGTTTTTAATCAGAAGGCAAGGGAGGAAGGATCATTCCTGGATCATACCAAAAATAAAGTCAAATACATCATCTCTTTTTTTTTTAAAGTAAGTTCTAGAGGCACCTGGGTGGCTCAGTCTGTTAACTGTCCGACTTCGGCTCAGGTCATGATCTCACAGTTCGTGGGTTCGAGCCCTACATCGGGCTCTGTCCTGACAGCTAGCTCAGAGCCTAGAGCCTGCTTCAGATTCTGTGTCTCCCGCCCCCCCTCAGAAATAAATAAAACATTTTTAAAAAATAAAGTTCTACACCCAACATGGGCTTGAACTCATGACCCTGAGACAAAGAGTCACATGGTCTACCAACTGAGCCAGCCAGGCTATCTTGATCTGAAGATACTCAAGACACTCAAAGTACAAGAAAGCAAAAAGAAATGGTGCTTCCATCTTGTCTGATCTATAAATACTCGCAAATAGGCATCTTTTAAAAATTATGATTATCTACAACTAGAATGACCATTCCGTGGTCTTCCATAAAAACTCAACTTGGATATAGGTGTAATTCAAGTAGACTCTCATGACATTATACAAGTAGGGATAGTTTTCAAAATATGCTTCCCTAAGGAACACATTTAGAAGGGTACTCATTTCCACAATACTAAGTAGCAAAAGACATCCTAATTAACTTGATTTATTTCTCTACAATGTTTCATTTCTTCAAAAGCCTAGTCTTCTCTTTTACTATTACACTAAGGCACACCTCCCAATTCTGCTATCACCATATCCTACCACAGTAAAGCATCCTTTAAAAAAAAAAGGCAACGATGTGGGGCACCACATCAGGTCATGATCTCATAGCTCACTAGTTTGAGCCCCACGTGGGGCTCTGTGCTGACAGCTCAGAGACTGGAGCCTGCGTCAGATTCTGTATCTCCGTCTCTCTCTCTGCCCGTCCCCAATTCGTGCTCAGTCTCTGTCTCAAAAGTAAATAAAACAAGAAAATTAAAAAATTAAAAAAATAAAATAAAAATAAAAAAATAAAAAAAAAGCAATGATGATATGTCCAATTCATCCAAGTGGATGAACAGTGGTACACCATTACCATTACAATCTTTTAAAAGCAACCAAAATGCATGGCCTCCTAATTTATCAGATAGAAATAAACATGTACCCAGATAAGGACTCAAATCACAAACCCAGGAAAAAAGATGTAAAAAAAAAAAAAAGAGTTATTAGTTCCTAGACATATTAAAATGGCTGTCTAGCTACCTATCAAACTTTCAGAAATATAATTGAAAACCTAACTGTATTAATAAGACTATATTCTAAGCCCACAGCAATGCACTTTTGGACTATATTATTTGTTAAGCCAAGGCAACTGCCCAAACTGAAACATTATTTCATAATGAGTATTTACTGGCACTCAAAATCATGTTACAATTGGATTATATATCATCTTCTAATGATTTATTTTTTAAGGATTTTGAAAATTGTCTAGAAATAAATTCAGTGGGGCACCTGGGTGGCTCAGTCAGTTGAGCATCCGACTTCGGCTCAGGTCACAATCTCACAGTTCGTTGGTGCAAGCCCCGCGTTGGGCTCTGTGCTGACAGCTGCTTCAGATTCTGTGTCTCCCTCTCCCTCTGACCCTCCCCTGCTCTTGCTGTCTTTCTCTCTCTCTCTCTCTCAGAAATAAAAACATTAAAAAAATAAATTGCAGTGAGGACCTCCCATAAATAGTGTATTTTGGTAGCCAGAATTAAGCAGCCTACAAATGTTGGTTTAATGACTCCTTTCAAAAATGTTAATAAACAAATCACCACTTATACACTAAGTAACCATCCTTATTAAACAGAATAAAAGCCTTATGTAATACCTAATAAATAAAATGGATCTGAAATTAATGGTAAATTCTGTACTAGCTTGCTGTGGTAAGATAGTTTGCTGCCTCAATCATTCCACATTTCCATACTAAAACTTATACTGCTACTCTATTGTTGCCTGGCAAAAATGTTTTTATAGATTAAACTGGATGATTTCTAAAGTATCTTTCCAGAATTCTAAAAAGTCCTTTATTTTATATGAACAGCTCAAAACTAAGATTTTGACAGCCCAAAGGTTACCAGTGGATGGCTCCCTCTAGAACTATAGCTGCTCTGAAATAGAAAATATTCTTTAAATGAGGGGATAAAAATGACCTAAAAATACCTAAACTCTCAAATTCTTTTTTTAAGGACACCTATAATCTTTAAAGTAGCCCTATTCTAATGTTAAGTCTTTATCATATTCAATTATGCACACCAATTCAGAAATTCAATCACTACAGACAGCAAAACAAAGTATAGTTGGCTTTTCTCCTTATGGTATACCTTAAAATGTAAAACATCTGATGCTGAGGAAAGGAAAAATTCAGGAGAAATCAATCCAGGGATTTTAATATTGCTTAGAATCACCTATAAAATACGTAAGTCGGGGCACCTGGGTGGCTCAGTTGGCTAAGTATCCGACTTCGGCTCAAGTCAGATCTCACAATTCGTGGGTTAGAGCCCTGCATCAGGCTCTGTGTTGACAGCTACAGAGCCTGGAACCTGTTTCGGATTCTGTGTCTCCCTCTCTCTCTGCCCCTCCCCCACTCGTGCTGTCTCAAAAATAAACTATAAAAAAATTTTTTTAAAAATATATAAGCTGACAAAGCAAATTCAACAAATATCTGCCATAGTGGACCATTTTACTCAAGTTCCTCCCAGGTGTACTTTTTGATACATTTCTTGGGTTGAAATTGACCCTTGGCCTCTTCAATTATAAAATGTAGAATCCATGGGAGTCACAAAATTTAATAAAACTAGTTTAAAGAAAAGCTAAGCCATATTTTGAATCATTAACAATTATTTTTTAAAAGTTGGCAAACTAGGTCTTCACACCTTACATCTGGTACTTTAAATCAAATACTGCCACTCAGCACGAAATCTTTTACTTCATTAACTAGAAATTTGTCATCACAATGTCTTTGTGATATATTTTACAGAAAAAGGAATGGCCCAGGTACAGCCAGAAAATAAAGAAGCCCTACCTATTACAGTTACTTTCTTAAATCTTTTAACATTCCTATTTTTTAAAAAATCACTAAGCCAGATGTCTCAAAGAACCAGTAACTCAGAATTCTGACACCATGCTTTATATACAGATCCTCAATCCAATCAACTATCCAAGCAAAGAAAACTGCTACAATGACTACACAGAGAATGTAAAAGACAGTGCCTAATCTGCACTTCAAAAAACGTTTGGTTAACTCAGGCACAAGAAAAAACTTGACTTTAATTAAAGATAGTGAATGTGGAGACTGAAGGAAAAAACTTACCAGTTTAACAGCCTCCTGAGCTGCTTCTTTTGTACAAAAAGTGACAAACGCATAACCTCTATTGAGACCAGTGAGTGGATCCATCATTAGACGAAGATCCCATATCGGTCCAGCTTTCTCAAATAATGGAACAAGTTCATCCTCAAACAGATCTCTTGGGATCTTCCCCACAAATATCTGTAAATTAAACATGAAGTAAAAACCATGGAGGGTTTATTTAGGAAATCAGATACCTGTGCATTTACTACAAAAGGTACAAGTTTTTAGTTTCTTTACCTCAGTGCCAACAGAAGGCTGCTGACCTGAATAAACGGAATCTGGAGGCGGTCCCCCATACTTCCTCTGTCCAGTGGTCACATCAAGTGTGTAGCCTGTTCTTTCCAAGAGTGCCTTGAAAAGTTCAAATGTCATTAATACATTTAATACACAAGACCACACCCGTGCATTTTGCAGTTAAAAATCAATCTTGTTCAAATCATTCCATTTACCTTGGTAACAATCCCTACAGGTTTCTGATATGTTTTCAGAATTTCCCCTTTATTGTACTCTTGTAGTAGCTCTAATTTTCAATGAAAATTTCAGTGTCCTACTCATTAATTTCTGGTTTCCAACTAACTATTTAGTGCTTAGTGATCAACAAAAAACTAATATTGATTCATCAACATCTTTCAAGGCGGGGTCCGTACCTATTCTGCTAATTTCTCCTAATTGTACCTAATTTGAGTTTAATTCTCTCCCAAAGCAGGAACTGGGTAAGTTCCCTCTCCCAGTCTGGATTTCACATTTAATAAATTTCCCGTACTCCACACTTCTAATACACACTGCCATTCTATATATTTCACCAACCTTTGTAGAAATTACATTCCCCGAACTAAGCCCAAAAACTGAAGAGTTACAGGAAATATAACCATTTAATTCATCTGACATTCAAGTACCATGCTTTCCAGGACAGCATGGTTCATTCAGAACAAGTAAGAGCCAAAATGCCTTTGAAAACTTTATGTAATTGCAACAATGTGAAATCTCTTATACATTTTATCTCCCTGAAAAGTGAACTGTTAAAATTTACACAACTTCTATTTACTAATCAGTGTCAGTTTCTCTTATCCCTTAGTATAGGCAAAAGTACTAGAAAGTGGACTACAGTTAGCCAAAAACAGCATCAACAAAAACACAAGAATTATTCTCCTCTGCCATCTCAACCACAAAGTACCAAACCTACTTTCTAAATAAATCTAGTAATTAGCTGATATATTCTGGGGGGGGTGGGGGGGGGGTAGCTAACACCAAGCACAATGACAAATTCTATCAAAATGCTGTTAAATGATTTGGGGTCATCTCAGTCTCTGGAAATGAAAATGACTAGGCTGATTTTAAACACTTTCCACCCAAAAAATGTTAAATATCTGAAAAAATACTATAATTAAAAAAAAAACCTCCTCTGTTACTAAACTCTAAGAAAAATGCCTACAAAGTGCTACATTATTTTAAGCAGTCTTTTTCTATCATACCCCAATGTTTACTTATAGATGCAACACAGGGTTAACAAAAATAAACTGAAATCTATTACTAGAACATAAACTAAACCACTAAATGGCTCATCTTCCCTTTTTTCCATATGTAATCCTGTACTTCTTTCACCTTCATCTTTATGACCTAAATAATACCTTTTATATCAATCCCTAGAAAACATTCTTCATCCTATAAAAATGCCACTATGTCTTCTTGCTGCAGTTTAAGTCACACTAAAGCTTTTAGCCACTCCCTTTCAAAGACAGAAAAGAAAGTCAAACTAACCTACATTTAAATAAAAATAATCCTAACTCCTAAACATAAATTTAATCACAACTGATATAATTACAATAATGACATCTATACTCCATTTCTATGGGAAAAAACTGGATTTATAATTTAAACACAATTCACTCTCAGCTTGACCTGAGCCTCAAATTTATGGATGACATTAACAGTTAATTCCTTATTCCAAGCTTCTCTCTTCCCATACCATTAAAACATCACTTAGCACTCTTAATAACTGATT
Source organism: Proteles cristata cristata (assembly GCA_017311185.1). NCBI lineage: Eukaryota > Metazoa > Chordata > Mammalia > Carnivora > Hyaenidae > Proteles > Proteles cristata. Next base: position 3,053,962 of record JAESUZ010004992.1, on the reverse strand, counting down.
TTCTTAAACCAGAACTCTTGGTTCAAAGAGCACCAGCACAATGTATTAAGAGCACCAGATTAAAACTAGTATGATCACCACATTTTCTATGAACTGAAACCTCAACATAACTAAAAACCAAATCAAGGGCGTCTGGGTGGCTCAGTCAGTTCAGCGTCCACCAACTTCGGCTCAGGTCACGATCTCACGGTTCGTGGGTTCAAGCCCCATGTCGGGCTCTGTGCTGACGGAGATCAGAGCCTGGAACCTGTTTCAGATTCTTTATCTCCCTCTCTCTCTGACCCTCCCCTGCTCAGGCTTTCTCTCTCTCTCAGAAATAAATAAAAAACATTAAAAAAAAAACAAAAAACCAAAGATCACAACTGTATTTGAGACCATTTACTGCTCTACGTGACCTTAATATTAAAAAAAAAAAAAAGCCTTCCACCCCCAGCCTCAGCTTCTTCACTTACTAATCAATTTTACTGATAAAAGTTGCCTTTAGAAATTAACAAATTAGCTTTAAAATCAACAGTAATAGGAGGGGAAGAAGGCAGTGTTAAAAATTCTAAATTAATTTAATTTGGGAGTTTGAGAAAAGTCAACTGTTAAATGTACACCCCTCACAAGTATGGGGCGAACTGATTCTCTCTGATTTTTGTTTCACTGTCACTTCACTGTCACTAATCTGGACTTGCAGCTTTTCAAAAAACATTTAGAAACATGGCAGATGTTATTTAAGTCTTTGCTTTAGAATACTAAGAAACACTGATTTAATCCATAGCTCAGTAACAAGAAAAACTTTTAAAAAAATGAGTTGTTCTAGAAACAGAAATAACTCAAGGCAAGAAACTTCTCAAAAAAATAGTAATTAGAAAAGATTAACATATTATCTCACGGTTATTAACTCTCAACTACTTAAAGACACACACCCACATTTCACATCCAAGGAATATTTACACCAAAGCTGGAAAATCTTTGAAAGAACTTTAAAATGGGAGGGGATTAAAAAAAAAGAGTTCTTAAAGACATACCTTAATTTTTGCTTCATCTGGTCCTTTGCTAGAATCCGCTACTTTGGTCCCCTGTTTTTCTCTCTGCCTATAAGTCTTCATGACTCCACATAAAAAGGCACTTTTGTTCTACAAAAAAATTTTCCACAACATATTTAACATTTGTCTTATCTGTGTCTAATCCGATAAAACAAACTATATCAAAACTACTCATGTTTTTTCTAGTTACGCTGACATTAACGTTACCTGAACATGAGAGAGATCACTGTCTTTAAACTGCTGAAGAACTGCCAATGCGCCGTCTTCATTGAATTCTTTTAAAGCTTCGATAGCTCTTTCATCTAAATCACTATGTGCAACCAGCCCTGGAGAAGAGAAAACTGAATTAGTTGTCAAGTTTTAATATTTTTGGAAACTTTTTCTGAAGAGACCTGTTTGCCAAAACAGGTACATGCTTGCCAAGTAAGAATTCTTCCATTTCCCTTATCTATATGAGAAACACACATACTTTAATCATTCTGAACTAAATAAAGCCTCTCAACCGCTTACAATGAATCAACTTCTTTTACATCTATCTTCTATGTCTAAGTCACATAGTTCTAAACACTAAGTATTTCTACAGTAAATATCTAAGTCCTAATATCAACCAACAAGGTACCAAGCATGACAACTGAACCTCTACTCAATTTCAAATACCACTAGGAAAAAAGCAGCAGCCACACCAAGACGGACAGACAAGTCTACAGTTACCAGTTATTTAACAAGAATCCTACTATAAAAATACCCCAAAAAAGTCACATGGCCTGTTCCCAACTATTAGCAGCTGTTGCTACCATCATATACTTATCCATCTGGCCAGCCAGCCTTTGCATCCTAACCCTTCCTTCTTCCCTCCCTCTATACACCTTAACCGCTACTTCACAACTATCACAACAAGGCAAAACTCTAGTTCCCACACTTATTGGAAACCACAAAAAGTTGCTATTTTAGCTCAAAGCCAGAAATCCAATAGAAAAATTTCATAATATAATTTTGCAAGTGTTAGTTCTTACCTGCAACGTAAATTTCATCTAGTTTTTCAGCAACTTTCTGTGGTAAACCAGCATCAAGCAATGTCTGAAAATTTTCTGAATGGATAACTGCAGAAGTAGTATCCATGGGCTCTTCAGTACCATTTCCATTAACATGTTCTGTAGCCATGTTTCCAGAGATCTGTTCAAACGCAATAAGCAAAATTAAACTAGGATCTTCAAAAAGGGTAGAGGAAATATAAGAGCCCCAATCTTTACTTTCTCTACCAATTTCTACACCAGCCAGCCTGCGCCTCCCTTTAAAGAAGCCTTACAGTCACTATCGCCTGACAAGCCAGATATGGAGCGCGGGGCAGAGGAGGACAGATTCACTACGTTTTTCCTTAGCACCACCCCTGACTCACCTGCTAACACTCCCTAGGAAAAACCATATTACAAATGGAGCCCAATCAGCACGAGGACGAGCCAGCGTGCCACATGCAGCTGTGGCAGTACAGAGAATGAGGAATGTGGAGAAAGCAAAGCTGAGCTTTTCTCTCTCAAAGGTAAACCCCCAAAGTGCGCGCTTTTCCCGCCTGCCGCTTATAGATCAGTAACAACAGCCAGCGAAGAACAAAGCGCTCACACAAGCTACCTTCCTACCACCCAATTTCTCCACCCTTCACCCCCGCACCCCAAAGCCCGCCCCCGACTCCGCACCCATAGCGGTAGCCTCACCGCTGCGGCCACCAGGAGCCCATTAGAAACACGTGCTCTGCGCCTTCAAATGTCCTACAACTTCCTCCAACGGAAACCCACCGAGTCCCAGGCCAAGACGACCATCACCGACTTCCACCGTCAACCTGAAGCCAAGATCGGAGCCCCCAGAAAGCAGCAGCAGCACAACCTCGCCCCTCCACACCGAGGCCGCGGCGGCGCCAGGCCACAGGCTCTCCCCGCCCCCCCCAGCACCGCCGTCTCCGCCGTGACACATGGCTCTCTCCGCCCCGGGCGCCGGCGACCCCCGGCCGCCCGCCCGTCCCGTCGAGACCTGAGCCGCGGCGCATGGTGCAAGCCCCCACCCCTCGCCCGTCCGTGCAGTGACTGCGGCGCCGGGGACAGCTGTCCCACCCCCAGGCAGGGGCCAGCAACCCTGCGGAGGGCGTTCCGCGAACTACCTAACGCCTGCCGGACCGCGAGCACCACCCAAGCTCGTCGCGCGGCTGCGGGACGGGACCCGCTCCTCTCCGCCCACTCCCGCGCCGCGGCGACGGCCACGACAGCACCAACTCCGCCGCCGCTCGCGGTCCGCGCGGGCCATGGGGCCGCCTCCTCCCTGGAGCGCCGCAGACAAAGCCCGAACGGCGGCAGCACATGGAGAAGAGAAGGAAGTGGCGGCGCGGGCCGCGGCCTACTCTCAAGCAGCCCCAGTCAACGTGCTCCTCTCCCCCTTGGAATCCATTTTCCAGAAAAGCCGGTTTCTCCCCACACCTCCCTCCCCCAGCTCACTCCACAATGTCACGGTGCTCCCCTCCCAGACCCGGGTCCTGGCGGTCGTTACCTCCCCGTTGGGCTGCGGCGGAAGAATCCTATCCGAGGAGATCGGGTTGCGGAAAACGCGTGCTCGCTGCTCCCTGTGTCCGGCGCGAGTGGAGCTGTTGTAAAATGGCGGCCGAAGCTCACGCCGCTGGCAGCAAACCCGATCCAGTTCCACTCGCCTCCGAGCGCGCTCCCGGTGCGCGCGCGCGCGCCCGCGTGACCCCCCCCCTTTCCCACCCCTCCCTCGCGCGTCCGCTTCTCTCACTCACTCCCTCTACCCCTGCCTCCTCCAGCTCCTCCTTCCCCTACCACCACCACCACCACCAGCCTCCGTCCGCCTCCTTCTCTCGGTCTTTCTTCTTCCCCTCCCTGCTTTTTCCCCACCACTCCCAGTCCCGTCCGCGGCCGCTCAGGCGCGAGTGACCGCCTTTCCCCTCCTCACTCAAACGCTCGCTCACACCCTCCCTCGCTCGCTCGCTCCCTCGACTCCGTCCCCCAGTCCCAGCCGAGTCGGCTCCTCTCTTTCTCTCTCCCGCGCTGACGTGACGACGTAGCCTACGCCTCGGGACGCGCGCCCGCGGGCTCCGCCCCCACGCCCCGCCACCTCCCTTGCTCTTCACCTCCCGGGGGAGGGGGACGCAAGACCCCGCCCTTCCGCCCCGGTGGCGACGAAGGGGCTGAGAGTGAATGAAAGACCCGCCCCTTCCCTTCCCGACACTCCCCCTCCCGCTCTCCTCCAGGCGGGGCGGGCCGGCTCAGCGTGTCCCACTCGTTCTCCTTTGTCAGGAGACAGGCATCTCCCCACCCCGCCCCACCCCACCCCCACCGCAGCACCACGCGCACGCCACCCCCACTGAGCTCCCGCCTGCCCCCAACCCCCGCCCCGTCCCGGGCCCGCGAGGCACTGGGCGGGGGTCGCGGATCGCTACCGCAGCTCCCGGAGGGCACCTACCGGTCCGTGCGCGCCCGGCCCCCGCCCCCGGCGCCGCGGCCGCGTAGCCGTTCGCGGCGGTGTCCACGCCGCTGCCGCCCCGCGCTCTTCTCGCTCGGGAAGCTGCAGGCGCACGTGTCCCCCGGGGCGGGGCGAGGCAGACAATGGGGCGGCGGGGGGAGGGGAGTGGCGCCGAGACCCGCAGACCTCTGGTTAGCCTAGCCGGTGGGACTCGAGTGCGGGAGTCGCTCCGGGGAGAGTAGGTCTTCCCGGCGGGACAATGGGACCTCCCGGGGGCCCACGCCCGCGCGGCTTCACTTTCGCGAAAACCTTGGGCGGAGGGAGGGGCTCCCGTGGCTCTGACGAGGAAACCCTGGCTGCTTTTGAGGGGGAACGGGGCTGGTTCCAGGGGACCCAGAGGCGACTACGGCCGTAGGATGATACGAAGGCCAGATTTGGAAGCGAAACCGCCCGGTGGTGAAGAGTTGTGCAATAGTCTGTTTCAGTCCCTGGCCTTTTAAGCAGTTAAGGGCTTCCTCATAGCACAGTTTGAGTAACTTGAAGCAGCACAAAGCTGCGTGGCTAGGGCAACTGTGAGGAACATATCTGTGTTTTCTTCTTAAAAATCTTAGCAACTAAATGTTACGTGAAGTGACATTTCCTTTGTAGCCGTTTACTAGGTACAAGAAAGCCAAGACAAAGGCGTTAGAATTTCAGTCGCGGTATGGATACTAATTTTAGCCAATTCAGCTGTAATGTAATAGTGTCCTTTTTATTAAAAGACAGGCTTCTTGAAGAGCTCACCGGTTTCCGAAATAAGCTCTATTCTGTGACAACAAATAAGTGGTTCGAGGAAAAGTTAGGTGAATACTCTTCAAAGTGATTAAGCACATAAAATGCTAGATTATTTTCCATGGGTAGCTAGATCAAAATATGAAATATTTGACTAAAGTACTATCTAGCCAATCTGTTGATCAAGAATCTGACATCTCCGCTATCAAAAAATCCCTTACTATTAAACATGTATCTGCTATGGTATACAGCTAATTTAGCAACAAGGTCTTTAGCTCCTAATCCGAAAGTAGATAATGTTATAAATTAAAAACAATCCAAATGTTTACTACAAAAATAGAGTAATCTTATGAACTAAAAAATGAAAATAATGCATCTGAACCATCCAACCCATTTATTTAGACCTTCCTGGTGATGGACATTCCTTAAAAAAAAAAAAAAAAAAAAAAAAAAAAGCCTTTACCTAGGCAGTGTGTTCTACCAAATAACCAAGACTCCCAAATCTCTAGCTCTTCCCTGACCTCTAATTCCTTTGTCTAACTAACCACACCCTCGACCTTTATGTGGGTTTTCAGGCCCTCCAAAATAACATTTCAAAACTGAGCACATATTCTCCTGCCCCCCAATCTTCAATCTCCAGAATTCCCATCTTCATGAACTTCATTCATGGGCATACAGCAGCATTAGTTGGAAACTACAGAGTAATCCCACACACTACTTTCTCCCTCTCAATGCCTTATAACTTAACCAAATTTTGTCAGTTTTGTGTTCCTAACGTATCTCCACTTCTGTATATATTGCAGCCAGGGGACAAGTCACCTCAACTAATGATATATATAGTCTACTGAAGGGTCCACCTTGCAGCTTTCCCAATCCATTCTAAACCCGTGTCTCCCTGGCCCTCCCCACCTCTCTTTTAATTGCAAATAAGACCCTGTAGAGCACATGCTTAAAACCCTTCATTAGTTTCCCATTACACTTAGAACAAAAGCAAAAATCTTTAACTAGATAAACAAAGCCCTCCCAGATCTGTCCAACCTGTCTCCCCAGCCACATTTCAGCCACTCTTCCAGGTTAGGCTGGCCTCTCATTTCTGGCATTTCTCAGGTTTGTACACACTGAAGACCTACAAAGAGAAGTTACTGATCTCCTAAACAGGCCTGAGAAAAAAGCAATCAGCCATGCTCCCCATTTGACACCTTTTTCGGTGAAGCAATAGGTAATTTTCCTCCTGATATACCGAACTTATTCCAGGCTTGACTCCAAGAATTACTATTACTGAAACATAGGAATCCCTAATAATACTAAAAAACACAATAAAGCAAAACAAAACACAAAACCTACTAGATTGATTGATTGATTGATTTAGTATAGTAGATAAACTGGGCTAGATTAAACTGTATGTGAAAAATCTGCCACAAGGAAGTGCTCAGTAAGTATGTCTCCCTACTTGCTGAATCTTCTCTAGTACTTAGCACAGGATGTTTAGTAAATACTTGCTGAGTAAAATCAAAGAACAATAAACTGAGACCCAAACAACCTTGCTTCTAATCTCAGATCTGCTACTCTTGGATATTGAGGTTGAATAAAACATTTTACTTCTCAGAATTTCTATTTCCCCATCTATAAAAGAAGTTCATTGAGGGGCACCTGGGTGGCATCAGTAAAACATCTGACTCTTGATTAAGGTTCAGATCACGATGTCATGAGTTGGTGAGATCCAGCGCTACATGTCAGGCTCTGAACTGATAGCATAGAGCTTGCTTTGGATTTTCTCTCTTCCTGTCTCTCTGATCCTCCCCATCTCATGCATACTTCCTCTCTCTCTCTCTCTCAAAATAAATAAAACATTAAAAAAAATAAAAGTTCATTGAAGCAGATACTTTTTAAGATCTCTTTCAGCTCAAACATTTTATAATGTATAAAAAAAATCTCCAGGGCACCTGGGTGCTCAGTCAGTTGAGCATCTGACTTCAGCTCAGGTCATAATGTCACAGTAGGTTCATGAGTTTGAGCCCCACATTGGGCTCTGTGCTGACAGCTCACAGCCTGGAACCCGCTTCATATTATGTGTCTCAGTCTCACTCTGCCCATGCCATTCATACTCTGTCTCTCTCAAAAAAAAACATTAAAAACATTTTTTTTTAACTCTCAAACTCTTTCTCTGACCTTTCATTGCTTTAAAAATATTCACATGTTCTATTTGCCATTTAGGATCTTCCCCATTTGAATCCAATTTCCTTTTATAGCAAAATTGCCTGCTATTCCTCTTATATGGACCCTTTTTCCAAACAAAAGAAACAGCAAAGACAACAAAAATTGATAATATCCAATTTGGAATATCATCCCCAGCATAGATGTGGAGAACTCAATGCTGTTAGTAAGAAGACAAATTGATATAAATTTTATAGCAAATAAGTTGCCTATAATGTTTACTGTAGTATTGTTTGTAGTCTTGTACGTGTGTGTGTGTGTGTGTGTGTGTGTATTAATATGTATAACCTAAGCATCCAGTAATAGGGTTGATTGAATAAATTATAGTGAATTCACATAGTGGGTTTTTCTGGAGATACTGAAATTAATGAAATAGCTGTGGATGTCCAAACATGTAAAGATATTCAGGTTACATTCTTAAAAAAAAAAAAAAAAAAGCTAGGGTGCCTGAGTGGCTCAGTCAGTGCAGCATCTGACTTCTACTCAAAGTCATCTTCCCAGTTCGTGAGTTCAAGCCCCATATAAGACTCTGCACTAGTGGTATGAGCCTGCTTGGGATTCTATCTCTCCTCTCTCTGGCCCTTCCCCACTTGCATTCTCTCTCTCTCTCTCAAAATAAATAAATAAACTAAAAAAAGCTACCTATAGAATAATGTAGAGTGGGACATTTATTCATTTAATTGAGCACTTTCTGTGTACTAAGCTCCATCATATGCACAAGGCTTACAATGACATACGTTAAGATATAGGTAATCCCTGACTCCTGAAGCTTGCAGGTCTGTCTGTATGCATATAACCAGGTAAGCATGGCTATAAAGATTTTTGTTTCTATAGAAAATAATTACAATTAGAGAAGGATCAGGTGAAGGGAGATCATCACTTTTTACTTCATGTACCTTGATGACACTTTTTACAATAAATATGTGTTTTTATTTAATTATTTTTAATGTTTTTAATGTTGAATTTTTGAGAGAGAGAGAGAGAGAAAGAGAGCATGAGCAGAGGAGGGGAAAAGAGAGAGGGAGACACAAAATCCAAAGTAGGCTCCAGGCCCTGAGCTGACACAGGGCTCGAACTCGTGAACTGCGAGATTATGACCTAAGCTGAAGTTGGATGCTTAACCGACTGAGCCACCCAGATGCCCCAAATAAGTATTTTTAAAAAGTTAGTTATTGTGCTTGCTTCAGCACATATATTAAACTGGAATGATACAGACAAGATTAGCATGGCCCCTGCACAAGGACGACATGCAAATTTGTGAAGCATTCCATATTAAAATTTTTTATTTAATTAAAAAATAAAAAATTAATTACTTATGTACTTCATTACTGTCTTTTTTCCTTGAAGTAGTGAAAGGGTTAATTTCACCACAGTTAATGAAATGCAGGCTTATAGGTAAACCTGTTTGATTTTTTTTGTCATCCAAAATTCTTCCACTTAGTGCCAACACTGTTTAGAAAAAAATCATATTTTCTTTTTTTCTACATTTCCTAAACCTTCTTCAATTATCGTAGACTAATGTGATAATGGATAGGGGATCCTAGAATTGATATAGGAAAAATCCACAATACATGATCATTCTTTCCACAGAACCGTAAAAAAAAAAACCTAGAACCAAAAGAGACTGAAGTCATTCAATTCCATCTTCCTAGTAATCAAGAAATTTTCTGAAAAAAACTGGAGTTTTTGCTTTAAAAATGCATATTTTTCCTTAAAAATGGATTTTCCCCTCAAAAAGTTGATTTTTTCCTTAAAAATGTGAATTTTTGCCTAAAAAAAGAAAATGTTTTGCAACATCCCTGACATCTTATCTTTATGGTAATTAAAATGTTGATGTGTTAAAATTAAAATTTTCAGGTTTGCAAAGACACTGTTAAGAGAATGAAAAGAAAATCTAGAAAATCTACAGACTGGGAGAAGATCTTTGCAAAGCATGTTATTTGTTAAAGGACTAATATCCAAAGTAGACAAAGAACTCAGGGGTGTCTGGCTGGCTCAGTCAGTGGAGCATGTGACTCTTGATCTCAGGGTTGTGAGTTCCAGCCCCAGACTAGGTATAGAGATTATTTTTTTAAAAATTAAAAATCTTAAAAATATATATGAAAAGAATTCTTAAAACTCAACAATAAGAAAGCAAAGAATCCTATTAAAAGATGAGCAAAAGTTCTGAATAGATAAATCACCAGAGAAGATATATAGATAGCAATTAAACATATGAAGAGATGCTCAATACCACATGTCATTAGGGAGTTACAAATTAAAATAGGGAAATACTACTACACATCTATTAGAGCCAAAATCCTAAATACTGACACTAAATGCTGGCCAGGATGTAGAGCAACAGAGACTTTCAGTCATTGCTAGTGGGAATGTAAAATGGTATAGCCACTTTGGAAGACAATTTGGCAGTTTCTTACAAAATTAAACATATTCTTGCCATATGATTCAGCAGTTGCAGCCCTTGGTATTTACTCAAATGAATTGAAAACTTAAATCCACACCAAAACTAAAAATATACTGGGTGCTTACAGCAACTTTATTTATAATTGCCAATCTTGGAAGCACCCAAGATGCCCTTCAATAGGTGAATGGATAAATACACTTTAGTATTCATATAATGGAATATTATTCTATGCTATAAAGAAATAAGCTATGAAGCCATGAAAAGACGTGGAGGGATCTTAAATACATTTTGCTAAGTGAAGGAAACCAATCTGAAAGAGCTGCAAACTGTATGACATCAACTGTATGACATTCTAGAAAATGCAAAGCTGTAGAAAAAGATCAGTGGTTGTCAGGAGGTCAGAGGGAGGGAAGGTTAGATAAATGGGTGGAACACCGGGAATTTTTAGGGCAGTGAAATGATACTTTTATGACACTATAATGATGGATACATGTCATTATACATTTGTCAAAACTCATAGAATGAACTCCATAAAGAATGAACACTAATGTAAATTGTGGACTTTAGTTAATAATAATGTATCAATATTCATTTGTCAGTTGTAACAAACATACCAATTAATGCACAATGTTAATAATGGAGGACACTAGAATAAAGGAGAGCTAGGGGAGGGAGAATATGGAAACTGTATTTTCTGCTCAGTTTTCTTAAACCTAAAAATGCTCTTTAAAAAATCTATTAATTTGGAAAATGCTAATATATTAAATTTTTTTCATGTTTCCTTATTTTTGAGAGAGAGAGGAAGACACAGAATCCAAAGCCAGCTCCAGGCTCTGAGCTGTCAGCACAGAGCCCGACATGGAGTTCAAACTCACAAGCTGTGAGATAATGACCCGAGCCGAAGTTGGCCGCTTAACCAACTGAGCCAGATAGGTGCCCCCCAAATCCTAATGTTTTAAAATACTTGAAATGCTAGACATTCTTTCTACTGCTTTTTAAAAATCTTTTTGTAAAAAAATTTTTTAGGGAGAGAGTATGAGTGGGGGAGAAGGGAAGGCAGGGAGGGAAAGAAAGAGGGAGAGAAAGAGAATCCTAAGAAGACTCCAACACAAGGCTCAATCCCACCACTCTGGGATCATGACCTGAGCTGAAACAGAATTGGACACTCAATCAGCAGAGTCACCCAAGCCCCTCTTTCTATTGTTTTTAGGTTTCTTTTCTTTTTTCTTTTTTTAAAATTAGAAGTCCAATCTCAGGGGCACCTGGTTGGCTCAGTTTGAAGAACATTCAACACTTGATCTCAGGGGTGTGAGTTTGAGCTCCATATTGGGTATAGATATTACATAAACAAACAAACTTAAAAGAAAAAAAGGCCCAGTGTCATTTTGGCTGTTTGCATTTAGCTTTTACAATGAAAGGTGACTGATTAAATTATAAGAAGCCACAAACTTTATACAGGTAACTAACTACAAAAAGAACAAGCATTCGGGGCGTCTGGCTTTTTTTTGAGAAATTGTTTTGAGAAATTGGCAGGAATGGAGCCAAATTATGCAGGATTGTGTGTATAAGTACAATGGGACACCATTAAATTTCTTCACATGTTTAAAAAGAGTATTTAGGAACAAAATAGATATTGGGGGATGATGATGGTGTTGGAACCAGGTAAAGGATGAAGTTACTCGGACAAGGGTATTGCAGAGGAAATAAAAAGAGGTGGACATATCCAACAATGTATTTTGAACCTAGTTTGCCAAGGACTTAGTGGTGGACTGAAAATAGGGAGTTAAGGGGGAAATTGATAGATGTTGATGCCATTTGCTGAGTTGAGGAATTCTGAGAGAATAAGATGTCAGGAGTGTATCAGTTAGGAATCAACCAGGGAAGCAGAAGCACTATGAATATTATGGAATAAAGAGTTTATTACAGGAATAAGAATATGATGGGAGAAGCTAAGAAAGCAATGGTTCAAAAGGGAAAGTTGGAGGATGAGGGCTGAGTCACTAACCAGCTTTCTGAAGCCCGAGTAAATAAGAGAGACCTTGCAGGGGCATCTAGGAAGCTGGGCACATCCAGTGTCTGGAGTGGGGTCATGAAGGAGAACTAGTGGAGAGCTATAGGGAAGGCTGTTCTGTGGTCCATGGCAGGCCTGGAATCACTGTTGGTTAGTAGGATTAACAGTTGGGAAAAAGAGTTAGATGAAGACCAGGGGTGCCTGGGTGACTCCTTTGGTTAAGCGGCTGACTTCAGCTCAGGTCATGATCTCACAGTCTGTGAGTTGGAGCCCCACGTCAGGCTCTGTGCTAACAGCTCAGAGTCTCAAGCTTGCTTCAGTTTCTGTGTCTGCACCTCTCCCATTCTCTCTCTCTCTCTCTCAAAAATAAATAAACATTTAAAAACAAGTAAAAAAAAGTCAGATGAAGACCAGGGGAGGCAGAGACTAAGCTGAAACCAAACAGAAACTTTGCATCTATTTTTCACTACATTTAACAAAATTCACACATTGCATTTTGTTTCTTTTGTTTCTTTTTTGAATTAAAAAAAATTTTAAGTAATCTACCCCAAGATCAAGAGTCACATGCTCTACTGACTGAGCCAGCCAAGTGCCCCTCTTTTGTTTCATTTAACCTAGAACCAAACTGTCCAATACCATAGCCACTACTCACATGTGACTATTCAACTTAATTAACATTGAATAAAATCTAAAATCCAGTTCCTCAGTCACACTAGCCTCCTATCAAGTCCTCAATAGCCACTTGTGGCTGGTGACTATGGTATTAGGTAGCACTGACACAGAACATTTCCATAACTGCAGAAAGTTATATCAGACAGCACTAATTCTATGAGTAATCCACTCACATTTGCAATTATCTTGTTATAAGAGCATTTACTTTTTCAATGTTTATTTATATTTGAGAGAGAGAGTGAGAGAGCGAGCAAGTGGGGGAAGGGCAGGGAGAAAATGGGAGAGGATCTGAAGCAAGGTCTGCACTGACAGCAAAGAGTCTGATGTGCGGCTTGATCTCATGAACCGTGAGATCATGACCTGAGCTGAAATGAAGAGTTGGACACTTAACCAACAGAGCCACCCAGGCACCCTTGCCTTTGTTTGTTTAATATTTATTTTTTATTTTTATTTTTTTTAATTTCTGAGAGAGAGAGAGAGAGAGTCAGCGTGAGCAAGGGAGGGTCAGAGAGAGAGGGAGACACAGAATCTGAAATAGGCTCCAGGTTGTGAGCTAGCTGTCAGCACAGAGCCCGACACGGGGCTCGAACAACCCACGAACCGTGAGATCATGACCTGAGCCGAAGTCGGACACTTAACTGACAGAGCCACCCAGGCGCCCCAATGTTTATTTATTTTTGAGAGAGAGAGACAGAGAGAGTGGGGGAGAGGGGCAGAGTGAAAGGGAGACAGAAGATCTGAAGCGGGCTCTGTGCTGACACAGTCTGTGACACCCAGGAACCCCTGTTTTGGTTTTTAAGATGGCAGAAGCATATTTATATACCTGTGGATAAAATTCAGTAGAAAGAAAAAGGTGGAGAATACAGGAGAGAGAAGAGTTGAATAAAGGAGTAAGGTTTTTGAGAAAACAAGAGTGTAAAAAATAGATATAAACAGTAGAAAGGGAGGGATTAGGTCAATGGAAAGCTGGAGGAAAAGAGACCAAAAATTCAGAGAAGGGCAAAAGATACTATGAGAAAGAAAGATCATACACAGCAAGAGAGAAGACACTGAGTTGCCAGTCCCTTGAGCCTCCTGGGTCCTGTTGTCTCCCCAGATCCAGTTCTCGTGAGCACTGACTGGACAATCAGACCATCACGGAGTCTCAGATTCCTTAGTTGTACCCGCCCCCTCTGCTCCCTCCCTCCCATGTATCCTTCAAGTGACAATCTGTTTGGCTAAACTAAGTTCATTGATCAAGCACAAAAGGGCCCCATTTGAATACCATTTAAGATTTAACACTTTATATGAATCCATTGCATTACTTTGTCTATTTCTTCATCATAGCTGATAAACATAATTGACTGGTTGTTTTTCTCCTTGTGTATGTATAGTGATTAGTGAAGTGGTTGAAAGAGCAACAAGAAAAGTGTGAAGAAATACGGAAGGCCTGGGTGGCTCAGTCCATTGAGCATCTGACTCTCAATTTTAGCTCAGGTCATGATCTCATGGTTCATGAGAGCCAGCTGAGTCCAGCTCTGCACTGATAGTGCATGGCCTGCTTGGGATTGTCTCTCTCAAAATAAAAAAAATATATATTTTTATTATATATTATATATTAAATAATATATATTATAATATATTTAAATATATATTTAATATATATTATATATTTATATATATAATATATATAATTTTACTGATATAAAGAGCTTTTTTCACCTAATATGTATATTTTACCTATTTTTCACATCACTAATTATTGAAATATTATACTCTTACAATAATACATATACTATTATACTTCAACTGACTGATAGGATTTCAGCATATAAAGCATATGGTTTTTTCCTACAGGAACCTCTAAAATGTTTGTGCTATAAACAAATATTAAAAATATATCCAAATCGGGGCGCCTGGGTGGCTTAGTCGGTTAAGCATCCGACTTTCGCTTAGGTCATGATCTCCCGGTTAGTGGGTTCGAGCCCCGCGTCGGGCTCTGTGCTGACTGCCAGCTCGGAGCTTGGAGGCCGTTTCAGAGTCTGTGTCTCCCTCTCTCTCTGACCCTCCCCTGCTCACGCTGTCTCTCTTTCTCTCTCCTAGAAATAAATTTAAAAAAATATTTAAAAAAAATATATCCAAATGGCTCTTGTACATATTACCAATATACCAAATCTGATTAGAGATCATAGTCCTATATATGACCACATGGTCATTAGTTGCACACAAATTCAGAGATGCCTTGAATTCTTCTAAAGTCAGCATTTAACAATTCAGTCTTCCAGAGGCTAAAGTTCAAAACGTGTAGCAACAAACTTTAGCCTAATTCCAAAACCGAAGCAAAATTTCAGTGTAATATTCATAGCAAAATGTATAGGCTGCAGCCAAAGCTGCACTTATAGGCAAATTTATGATGTTACATATTTCTACTTTGGGAAAATATAGATCGGTAAAAAATGAACTAAGCGTAATATTCCAATCAGAAATAGAGAACTATGGGAGCACTTGGGTGCCTCAGTTGGTTAAGCATCTGACTCTTAATGTCAGCTCAGGTAATGATCTCATGGTCCATGAGATTGAGCCCCACATCCAGCTCCATTCTGGCAGCACAGAGCCTGCTCAGGATTCTCTCTCTCTGTCTCTCTCTCTGTCTCTCTCTCTCTCTGTCTCTCTGCTCCTCTCCTGCTTGCTCTCTCTTGCTAGTGTGCTCTCTCTCAAAATAAATAAAATAACAGTAAGAAATACAGAACTATGAAATAACATAAGGTAAAATTTAAAAGGAAACATGAAGAAAAACAGAAAAAATTCATTGAAAAATAGGAGAAGAATGTCATTGATTTATATACCTAAAAATTATTTTTCCTTCAGGGGCACCCAGGTGGCTTAGTCGGTTGGGCGTCCGACTTTCGCTCAGGTCATGATCTCGCGGTTCGTGGGTTCGAGCCCCGCGTCGGGCTCTGTGCTGACTGCCAGCTCAGAGCCTGGAGCCTGTTTCAGTCTGTGACTCCCTCTCTCTCTGACCCTCCCCTGCTCACGCTGTCTCTCTCTTAGAAATAAATAAAACATTAAAAAAAATTATTTTTCCTTCTAAAGAACCAGTAATGCAGACAAAAGTCAGGCTGCTTAATTGAGGAAAGAAAGTAAAACACAATTCAGAAAATTAAGAATGATAATACAATTATGGGTACAAGGTTTTTTAAAAATCATGACTTTTTGGGGCACCTGGGTGGCTTAGTCGGTTAAGCACCTGACTTCGACTGAAGTCATGATCTCCCAGTCCTTGGGTTTGAGCCTTGCATTGGGCTCTGTGCTGACAACTTGGAGCCTGGAGTCTGCTTCAGAGTCTGTGTCTCCCTCTCTCTCTCTGCCCCTCCCCTGTCACACTCTCTCTCTCTCTCTCTCAAAAATAAAAATTAAAAACAAACAAACAAACAAGGGGTGTCTGGGTGGCTAAGTCAATTAAGCATCCAACTTCAGCTCGGGTCATAATCTCACAATTCGTGGATTTGAGCCCTGCATCAGGCTCTGTGCTGACAGCTAGCTCAGAGCCTGGAGACTGTCTTCAGATTCTGTGTCTCCCTCCCTC
Source organism: Proteles cristata cristata (assembly GCA_017311185.1). Classification (NCBI taxonomy): domain Eukaryota; kingdom Metazoa; phylum Chordata; class Mammalia; order Carnivora; family Hyaenidae; genus Proteles; species Proteles cristata. The sequence continues at coordinate 3,037,832 of JAESUZ010004992.1, read as the reverse complement.
TGACCCTCCTCTCTCTCTCTCTCTCTCAAAACTAAATAAAACATTAAAAAAAAACCCAAATCTTTAAACCTGAATACTTTATGTACTAGTCATGCTAGAAGTTTGGAAATTTGATAAAATTGAACATTTCCTAGGAAAATGTGCTATCAAATAAGTGAAGTAGAAGACAGAAAAGAATTTAAAACTAAGGGAAGTAAGTGTGCCTGGGTGGTTTAGTCAGTTGATTTCCACTCAGGTCATGATCTCCCAGTGGAGAGATTGAGTCCTGCATCAGGCTCCGTGGTGGGCATGGAGCCTGCATGGGATTCTCTGTCTCTCTCCTCTCTGCCCCTCTCTGCCCCTCTCCCTCTTGCAAGTGTGCACACTCTGTTTCTCAAAACAAATAATCATTAAAAAAAAATACTATATGAGAAATGTTAAAGATAAAGAATTAACTCCTCAAAGGGTTTTGGGCCTAGATAGTTTGAAGAGTGGATTCTTTCATGAAAAATATAATTACAATGTTATAGAAACAGTTACATAGAATAGAAAAAGAAAGTCTCAGTTCATTTTATAAAATCAGCATAAACTTTGATATAAAACCTGACAAAGCACACACACACAAATTCAAACCAATCTACATCATGAAAGAAATGTAAAAATCCTAAATAAAACAAATACTTGCAAGTTAAATTCTCCAATTGGTTAAAAAAAATGGTCAAGTTTATCCCCAAACACCTGATCTCATACATCACATCAATAGGTCAAATAGATCATTGAGACAGATGCTCACAAGGCATATGAAGGGGCACCTGGGTGGCTCAGTTGGTTAAGCATCCAACTTTGGCTCTGGTCATGATCTCACAGTTTGTGAGTTTGAGCTCTGCATTGGGCTCCATTGCTTTGGATCCTCTGTCCCCCCAAAAGTAGGTTTTATTTTTATCATATGTCTTTTTAAAATGTTTATTTTTGAGATGGAACCACAAAAGGAGGTTTTTTGTTTGTTTTGTTTTGTTTTGTTTTTGAGAGAGAGAGAACGCGTGAGCAGGGGAGGAGAAGAGAAAGAGAGACCCAGAATCCCAAGCAGGCTCCACAAAGTCAATGCACAGAACCCCATGTGGGGCTGGAATTCTCCAAACTGTGAGATCATGACCTGAGCCAAAATCAAGAGTTGATGCTTAACCAACTGAGCCACCCAAGTTCCCTTGAATGTTTTTAAAAGTAATCTCTACACCCAGTGTGGGATTCAGAGTCACAACCCCAAGATCAATAGTTGTATACTCTACCAACTGAGCCAGCCAGGAGCCCCCTATATTTGGGTTTTATTTTTTATTTTTAAATTCTTTTTTTAAAATTTGTTTTAATGTTTATTTTTGAGAGAGTGAGAGACAGAGCATGCACAGGGGAAGGGCAAAGTGAGAGGGAGACAGAGAATCCAAAGCTGGATCCAGCCTCTGAGCTGTCAGCACAGAGCCTGCCTGACGCAGGGCTCGAACTCACAAGCTATGAGATCATGACCCACACCAAAGTCAGACACTTAACCAACTGAGACACAGCCACCAAGGTGCCTCTTAAATTCTTTTTAATGCTTGTTTATTTGGAGGAGAGAGAGAGATGGAGAATGCATATGGGAGAGGGACATACAGAGGGAGACAGAGAATCCCAACGGGACCTCACTCTGACAGCATAGAGCGTGAGGTGAGGCTCAAACTTAGGTACCAGGAAATCATGATCTAAGCTGAAGTCAGATGCTTAACAAAGTGGGTGCCTCTTGAGTTTTAATGATAATAAACTAAAAGGTGAATAAAAATTCCTTAAGATAATAAAGAATACTTTCATGAAATATAAGAAATATCATGCTTAACACTGAAATATTAGTGTTTTCGTTAAAGTACAAAACACAAAGGGGATCCTGCCCTTATTACCATTATTTACCAAGTTCAGGAACGTTGCCTCTGTGGCTCAGTCAGTTGAGCATCTGACTCTTGATCTCAGCTCAGGTCATGATCAAAGTGGGTGAGTTTGGGGGCGCCTGGGTGGCTTAGTCGGTTAAGCGTCCGACTTTCGCTTAGGTCATGATCTCGCGATTCGTGGGTTCGAGCCCCGCGTCAGGCTCTGTGCTGACTGCCAGCTCAGAGCCTGGAGCCTGCTTCAGTCTGTGACTCCCTCTCTCTCTGACCCTGCCCTGCTCACGCTGTCTCTCTCTCTCTCTCCTAGAAATAAATAAAAATTAAAAAAAAAAAAAAAAAAAAAAAAAACAAAGTGGGTGAGTTTGAGCCCCATATCGGATTTTGGGCTGACAGCACAGAGCCTGTAGCAATTCTCTCTCTCTCTCTGCCCCTCCCCTTGCTTGCGTGTGCACTATCAATCTCTCTCTCACAATAAATAAATAAACTTAAAGAAAAATTAAAGGAAAAACCAAGGTCTGGAAATTCTAGCAAAGAAGTGAGACATGAAATAAACAAGAAACATAACTGTAGAAAAGAGAAAATACATGTATTATTATTTATATATAAGGTTGTGGTACATCTCTAACTAAAAGATCAATATAGCAGCCAAATAAAAAAACAATCACCAACTCTATTAGATTTCCTATATGCCAGCAATACCTTGTAATAAAAATATGGTGGGAAAAAATTCTGATTCACAATAATAAAGCTTTTATATGTGTGTGTGTATTCACACGCATATACCTACACAAACATATATATAAAATGTTTAGTCACCTTTAAAGGAATATAAAGATCATATATCAAGAAAATTATAAAACTTATATTCAGAAAATTATAAAACTCTGAAAATAAGACTTGTATAAAAGGAGAGATATAGAGATATATCCCCTAAGTGTGATTGACTGCTGTAAAAATTACCAATAGTTCCTAAATAGATTCGGGACAATAAGCCTCTGGAAGTGAAGTTAGGAATACATATCAAGGACTTTAAAATGAGTATGTTCTTTAATCTAGTAGTAGTTTTGCTTCTAGGGTTTTATCCTAAAATAATAATCATAGACCTTGAAAAGATTTAAGAACAATATGATGCATATATAATAGTGTAATATACTTTACATAGAAAATTAAAAAAATGTGTGGGGTGCCTGGCTGGCTCAGTCAGTTGAGCATCTGATTTTTTTTCAAAAAATTTTATTAAAATTTTTTAAATGTTTATTTTATTTTAGAGAGAGAAGGACAGAGTGTGAGCAAGGGAGGGACAGAGAGAGAGACACACACACACACAGAATCTGAAGCAGGTTTTGGGCTGTCAGCACTGGTCCATCGTGGGGCTTGAACCCACAAACTGTGAGATCATGACCAGAGCTGAACTCGGACGCTAACCAGCTGAGTCACCCAGGCACCCTTCAAAAAAAAGTTTTTTAAGTTTACTTATTTACTTAGAAAGAGAGAGAGAGAGAGAGAGAGAGAGAGATCAAGCTGGGGAAGGGCAGAAAGAAGGAGAGACAGAATCCCAAGCAGGCTCCGTGCCATTAGCACAGAGCTCAATGCAGGGCTCAAAGTCAAAACCATGAGATCATGACCTAAGCTGAGATCAAGAGTTGGATGCTTAACCAACTCTGCCACCCAGGCGCCCTAGAGCATTTGACTCTTGATCTTGGGATTGTGAGTTTGAGATCCATGTTGGGTGTAGAGATTACTTTAAAAAAGAAAAAGGAGAAGAAAAAGAAAATAGAAAATGTGTTTTTAATTCAATGCAACATTATTTATTGAGCACTTCCTAGATGTCAGATTCTGTGCTCAACAATAGAAGAACAGATAAATAAAATAGTCATTGTCCCTTCTCTCACAAGACCAAAGTCAGCTGAGCAGTTATACAATATGGTGATGAATTCAATGCTAGGAGGAATGATGTTATTGAAGCTCTTAGAAAGTGACTTACCTGAACTTAGGGGTCAGAGAAGGCTACTCAAGGAGATGATGTCTGTACTAGATCTTCAAGACTGAGTAGGTACTATCTAAGTGAAGAGATAAAGAAAGAAGATTACAGGCTAAAGGAAAATGTATGAAAGCACTCAGGGGTAAGAGAAACATGGTGCCCTCTAGAAACTGAGAAAAGTTCATTGCAGTTAGAATGCAAAGTGTTGGGGCACCTGGGTGGCTCAGTTGGTTAAGAATCTGACTCTTGATTTCAGCTCAAGTCATGATCTCACTGTGCATGAGATCAAGCCGTGTAAGCATAGAGCCTGCTTGGGATTTTCTCTCTCCGTCTCTCTCTGCTCCTCCCCTGTTCCGGCTAATTCTCATTCTCAAAAATAAATAAATAAACTTAAAAAAAAAGCAAAGTTCTTACATAGGCAGAAGACAGGTCTGGAAAAGAGAAATTAATATTGCAAGATGTGACAGTGGAGAGATAATCTACAACCTGATTATGAAGATCTTTACCATCTAGAACTGAGGCTTTCACACTTTTTTGACTATGACTCAAAGTAAAAGATGTAATTCATAATGCCACCAGTTTACAAATTTCATAGAAATGTATATAACCATATTTCATGACAATATTTTTACTATGTGCAAAACACTCTTTTATTTTCTATTTTATGTTCCATTTTCCTCTTTAAAAAATGCTGTTTGCATCCCATGAGCCTATACTGAGCCTTTGTGTGAATTAGAAATAAGCATTTGCTCTGGGCAGTTGAAACTTGGAGACTCCAGGCTTGGCCTTGGAGAGTGAAAAGGGCAGTGGCAGGTGTCATTATCTAAAGAAGATGCCACTTCCTCGTGGTGAATGAAACTCCACAGATTTGCCCCTAACATTTGCAGAGTTTAGGGCAAGAGTATAAATAGAGGCCCACATCTTAAAGTTGTAGAACCATCTAATTGACCATTATGTGTTCTATTCTAAATATGCTCTATTCTTCTAACCTGACATATATAACTTCATAATGACCTAAAAGACCAAGTTCAAATTCAAAATTCTTGGACTCAGTTCAATATTGGCATGTAACTTCAAGCCTGGTCCCCTTCTGTTCCTATCTAAGTCCATCCTATACCAAAAAGGGCCTCATCATACATGTGGACATCTTGACCCACTTGTCTTTGTTCTATTCACTATTCCCCTTTCCCCTAGCAAACAGAAGTAGTTTCAGAACTGTTTGGACAGGAAATTCTACAGTCCTGGGTATCTGAGCCAAAATGGGGTTTTTATATGAAAGTGGCATTGCTTAAGGAGCCCAAGAATAGGGTCCTCTAAAGCTCTGCTACTCACAATGTGTTCCTTGCATCAGCAGCATGGGTATCACACAAAAGCTTGCAAAAATCCAGAATCTTGGGTGGCATCTAGCTGGCTCAGTCAGTACAGTATGTGACTCTTGACCTAGGGGTTGTGAGTTTGAGCCTCACATTGGGTGTAGAGATTACCTTAAAAAATATAACTTTTGGAGTGCCTGGGTGGCTCAGTCTGTTAAACATATGACTTAAGCTCAGGTCATGATCTCATAGTTTGTCAGTTCGAGCTCCACATTGGGCTCTGTGCTGTCACAGCAGAGCCTGCTTCCAATCTTCAGTCTCTCCCTCTCTTTCTGTCCCTCCCCTACTTGTCCCCCCCTCAAAAATAAAAAAATAAAACTTAAACTAAAATAAAATCTTTTTCAAAAATGCAGAATCTTGGGCCTCATCCTAGACCAACAAAATCAGAATCTGCAGTTTAACAAGACCTCCTGTTGATTTGTATGCACTTTAAATTTAACACTACTATAAAGTAAACAGGCCAGGGCAGGGGCTTCTCCCAGGTCTAAGGTCAGTATCATACCACATGTCAGGGTGCAAAGCAGGGCAAGTAGAGTGCAAACTGGATTTCAGATCCCTTTCTCCTCCTTGAGCATCTTTGTGTAGAGTGCAATTGTACAGTAATGTTTTGGCAAATTTCAGAAAGGCTTTAACAAGAATGTTTACAATTACAAATATTTACTTTTTGTAATTTTGGCAAATTGCAATATTTACAATTTAGTTCATCTTTGCTATAGGATGGGTTGGTGAAGAGCAACCAGAGCTGGCTATATAATTTGCCTGGTCTAGTACAAAACAAATATGTAGAGCTTCTTGTTGAAAAAGGCAGGAGAAATGTGGTGTTATACGTCCTAAAATAAACAGCATTTTTCACTCTTCTTCAGTCTTTTTCTTCATTTGTCATGGTACTTTCTATTTGTTATTTAACATTCTAAATAGAGAAAAATTAAAAATTTAAATTATTAGTATAAATTTCACCATTTATCTTTATATAGTGCAAAGCCAGCTTTAGATGCAAATATAATAACAGTCAACTCGGGGTACCTGGGTGGCTTAGTCGGTTAAGCGTACGACTTTCGCTTGGGTCATGACCTCAGGGTTCATGGGTTCGGGCCCTGCATCAGGCTCTGTGCTGACTGCCAGCTCAGAGCCTGGAGCCTGTTTCAGTCTGTGGCTCCCTCTCTCTCTGACCCTCCCCTGCTCACGCTGTCTCTCTCTCTCTCTCCTAGAAATAAATAAAACATTTAAAAAAAAAAAAAGAACAGTCAACTCATGAAGAATCATTGAAATTTTATAATTTGTATTTCATAACTGGTACATGCATATGTATTTTGGTCTCTCAGAACAGTGGAAACACTGTACAAACCAACTCAATGTTTTTCTTTCACTTTCTGATAGGTGCATATTCTACCAATACTCTGTCTTCATCATGCTGTTGAATCAGGAAGGCCTGGAAGGAAAAGTAAGTATGGGTTTGCCCTTTCCCTTTCTTTCTTTTTAAAAAATATTTATTTATTTATTTTGAGAAAGAGAGAGAGGAGATGTGAACAGAGGGAGGGACAGAGAGAGAGGGAGAAAGAGGGAATCCCATGTATTTCTTAGAATACCATTGCCTTCTTTCTAACTTCAAAACAAGTTCCAATTCCCCAGTGGAAACCATGACTTTCTTCTGCTGACATAGACTTAACATTCTTGCCTTGTATTCATTTGAGCCTCACTGAACTCCCACACATGGTGGGTCCACTGGAATTGAGTGCTCATGAGGCACTGTGACCACAATATAGAAAGAGAGTGGCAAGAAATGACAGACATGTATATTGCTTTTATCTCCTCTGCTCACACACATGCTGTATTGTCGCATTGGACTTCACTTATAAAATGTAAGTTCAAAGATAAAAATATTAAGAATTTCAAGATGGTGGGGCACCTGGGTGGCTCAGTTGGTTGAGTGTCCTACTTTGGCTCAGGCCATGATCTCACAGTTCCTGGGTTCAGGCCCCCCATCAGGTTCTCTGCTGTCAGCACAAGGCCCACACTGGATCCTCTGTTTTCCTCTCTCTCTCTCTCTCTCTCTCTCACTCTCTCTGCCCCTGCCCCATTTGCACTCGCTCTCTCTCTCTTTCTCTCAAAAACAAACAAACATTAAAAAAAGAGTTTCAAGATGGCACCTCAGAACATAAAACCAAGTGAAGGGCTCTTTTGAGTGAAGGCTCTACATGACTGCACAAGTCCTCTGCCCGTGACACTGGCCCTGAGAGCAATGATGAATAAAGAGGATGGTGTAATGATTGAGATGAGAGAGGATAGTGGATGATACTAAAGGAGTAGCCATGAAAATGGGGGAAACCAGAGAGTTTCAATAAATATTTGGACTACAGACCTGCAGCGTGTGTAGATTGCTTGGTGGTAGAGGGATAAGGGAAAGGGAAGTTAAGAATAAGTTCATGGTATGGTTTGGCAATGAGAAGAATGGAAATGTCGTTTTCTGGAAATGTTTGAGAAATAATTGGAATGGGGGGACGGGAAGGAGGTTAAAAATGTTGAGTTTGAAGTATATGTATCACATGGTAGTGATGTTTATAGACAGTAGGATATTCAGATCTGAATCTCTGGAGAGAGATATGAACCAGAGTTATTGATTTGGAACTAGAGTTATTGATTTGCTTAGGAAGAGTGTGCAGAGTAAGAAAAGGACCCAGCATAGTATCTTGAGGAACATCAACATGTATATAGAAGAAACATCTTTAAAAGAATCTGAGAAGGAAAGAGCACATGGGTGGCTTAGTCGGTAAAGTGTCCAACTTTGGCTCAGGTCATGATCTCACAGTCCAAGAGTTCAAGCCCTGTGTCAGGCTCTGTGCTGACAGCTCAGAGCCTGGAACCTGCTTGCCATTCTGTGTCTCCCTTTCTCTTTGCCCTTCCCCCATGTACATTCTGTCTCTCTCTCTCTCTCTCTCTCTCTCTCTCTCAAAAATAAGTAAACATTTAGAAAATTAAAAAAAAAAAAAAAAAGAATCTGGGGCGCCTGGGTGGCTTAGTCGGTTAAGCGCCTGACTTTCGCTTAGGTCATGATCTCGCGGTTCGTGGGTTCGAGCCCCGCGTCGGGCTCTGTGCTGACTGCCAGCTCGGAGCCTGGAGCCTGTTTCAGTCTGTGGCTCCCTCTCTCTCTGACCCTCCCCTGCTCACGCTGTCTCTCTCTCTCTCTCTCCTAGAAATAAATAAAAACATTAAAAAAAAAAAGAATCTGAGAAAGAGCAGTCACAAAATGTCTAGAAATTATAGGAAAGAATACCTTTTCAGACACCAAAGTGAAAAGAGAATTTCAGGAAGGAAAAGAAGTCAACACGGTCAGATCAAGCAAGGAGGGAATTCAAGGTTCCCTTTGCTTTAATGACAAGTTCATCTGGGGACCTTGGCAAAGGGAAATTCAGTAGAATGGTGAGGACAAAAGTGAGAATACAAAGGGCTGAAGTGTGAGTAGAAGATCAATATATAAAGACACGTGTAGATAACTATTTCAAGAAATGTGGCTGTAAACGAGGAGCAAGGGATAACTGGTCAGTTATAAAGGAACATGAAGACCAGGGACATTTTAATTTCTGCATAAAAAGATACTAGCCACTTTAAGTGGGAGGAACCAGGAGAGAGGGAGAAGTTAGAGGAGAAAATAAGGGACTATCTTGATATCCAGGTTTTTAAGAAGGCAGGTAAGCTCCACAAACAGGCCAGGGATTGTTGCTTTGTTCACTGTTTTGTGAATACAGCAGTATATTTGTTTCCTGGGTCTGATATAACAAAGTACTGCAATCTGGATGGCTCAAAACAATAGAAATTTGTTGTCTTACAGCTCTGGAGCCTAGAAGTGTGAAATCAAGATATTGTCAGGATTATGCCTCCTCTGGCACATGTGCCCCAATGATCATAGCAGCACTCTCCACAATAGCCAAAACATGGAAAGAGCCTAAGTGTCCATCCACGGATGAATGGATCAAGAAGATGTGGTTTATCTATACCATGGAATACTACATGGCAATGAGAAAGAACGAAATCTGGCCACGTGTAGCAACATGGATGGACCTTGAGGGTGTTATGCTGAGCGAAATAAGTCAGGCAGAGAGGGACAAATACCATATGTTTGCACGTATAGGAGGATTGGGAGGAACTTAACGGAGGACCACAGGGAAGAAGAAGGGGGGAAACAGTGGAGGGGAGAGAGAGGCAAACCATGAGAGACTCTTAAATGTTGAGAACAAACTGAGGACTGATGGGTGTTAGGAGGGGAGGGGGGAGATGGGCATGGAGGAGGGCATTTGTGGGGATGAGCACTGGGTGTTATATGGAAGGAAACCAACTTGACAATAAACTATTTGCCTCCTCTGGAGCTTTCCTTGCCTCTTCCTAGCTCCTGGTAGTATCCAGACAATCTTTGGCTTTCCTTGGCTTGCAGCTGCAGAACTCAAATCACTGCCTTCATTGCAACATGACATTCCCTCTGTGCCTCTGCTTTCACATGATCATTTTCTTATGAGGACACCAGTCATATTGAATCAGAGGGTCCACCCTACTCCACTATGATCCCATCTTAACTAATTACATCTGTAATGACCCTATCTCCAAGTGAGGTCACATTCTAAGGTTCTGGGGTTTAGGAATTCAACATGTCTCTTTTTGAGAGGTGGATATAACTTATAACAAATACAGGAAGTGTTGATTAAATATTTGTCGCATGAATGAATGTGATTTGTAGAACTGGAGGAGGGATTTGCTTAGACTAGAGGAGGGACACCATTCCATTGTAGTGAGAGGGAAGGAAAAACTGTGGCTACATACAATGCCTGGCATATAGAAATCATGTCAGCTGAAGTCTTTAAACTTCTCCATGAAGGGGAGCCTACGTGGCTCAGTCGGTTAAGCGTCCAACTTTGGCTCAGGTCATGATATCACGATTCGTGGGTTCGAGCCCCGCATTAGGCTCTGTGCTGACAGCTAGCTCAGAGCCTGGAGCCTGTTTCAGATTCTGTGTCTCCCTCTCTCTCTGACCCTCCTCTGCTCATGCTGTCTTTCTCTCTCTCTCTCTCTCTCTCAAAAATAAATAAAACATTAAAAAAGAATAAAATTCTCCATGAAAAGGAGGGTGAACTCTGAGGTGAAGGGAGAATTGATGTAGGGGAGTGAGGAGTTAAGAGGTTTAGAGGAGAAAGAAAGTCTGAAATGGGGGAGAAAACTAACAAGGGAAAGGGTGACTGCTTAGAAGTACTGAGGGGCTGGTTGAGGGTAGAGACTATGTATAATGGCATAAATCTGTCTTGCTGTGTAATTTTTTTTAAAAATGTTTATTTGTTTATTTTGAGAGAGAGCATGTGTGCTCAGTGGGGTAGGCCAGAGGGAGGGAGAGAGAGAATCTCATGCAGGTTCTGTACTGTCAACAGAGTCCTACGGGACCCCATGAACTGTGAGATCTTAACCTGAGCCAAAATCAAGAGTCAGATGCTTGGCCAACTGAGCCACCCAGGTTCCCCAGCCCTGCTGTGTGATTTTTGCAGCAAGGCAAATGGCTGGGGCAAGTCTTGGGGTTTTGCCAGGTAGTAGCCAAAGAAAGACAATAGGGGTAAGGGAATTGGGAACATTGGCACAAGAGGGCCACTGCTAAGTCTTTTTTTTTTTTTTTATGTTTATTTATTATTGAGACAGAGAGAAACAGAGAGAAACAGAGCATGAGCGGGAGAGGGGCAGAGAGAGAGAGGGAGACACAGAAAGTGAAGTAGGTTCCAGGCTTCCAGCCATCAGCATAGAGCCCGATGTGGGGCTAGAACCCACAAACGGTGAGATCATGACCTGAGCCAAAGCTGGAGACTCAACGGACTGAGCCACCCAGGTGTCCCGGGCCACTGCTAAGTCTTGAGTCTTGAAATTAGGCTAAATAGGAAGGGAAGTTAAACACAAATATGGTATATTTGATATACTGTAGTTCTCCCTTAACCACAGTTTCACTTTCTGTGGGTTCATTTACAATGCATACATCATTCACTTCACTTCATCTCATCATGTAGGCATTTTATTATCTCACATCATCATGAGAAGGGTGAGTACAGTAAAATAAGACATTTTAAGAAAGAACATGTTTGGGGCACCTGGGTGGCTCAGTCGGTTGGATGTCCAACTTCAGCTCAGGTCATGATCTCACAGTTAGTGGGTTTGAGCCTCATGTCAGGCTCTGTGCTGACAGCTCAGAGCCTGGAGCCTGCTTTGGATTCTGTGTCTCCGTCTCTCTCTGCTCCTCCTTCATTCATGCTCTGTTTGTCTCTCTCTTTCTCTCTAAAATAAATAAAAGTTAAAAAAAATTTTTTTAGGGGCACCTGGGTGGCTTAGTCGGTTAAGCGTCCGACTTTCGCTTAGGTCATGATCTCGCGGTTCGTGGGTTCGAGCCCCGCGTCGGGCTCTGTGCTGACTGCCAGCTCAGAGCCTGGAGCCTGTTTCAGATTCTGTGTCTCCCTCTCTTTCTGACCCTCCCCTGCTTACGCTGTCTCTCTCTCTCTCCTAGAAAAAAAAAAAATTAAAAAAAATTTTTTTGAAAGAAAGAACATGTTCACAGAAATTTTATTATGGTATATTGTTGTTATTCTATTTTATTATTAGTTATTTTTATTTTATTTTAAATTTTTTAAAAAAGATTTTAGTTTTACTAATCCCTATACCCAATGTGGGATTCAAACTCACAACCCCAAGAACAAGAGTTGCACGCTTTACTGACTGAACCAGCCAGGTGCCCCTTAGTTATTGTTGCCAATCTTTTAATGTGTCTGGTTCATAAATTAAACTTAATGATAGGTATGTACGTATGAGAAAAAACTTAGCATGTATAGGGTCTAGTATTTCCCAAGTCCTTAGACATCCACTGGGGGTCTTGAAAAGTATCCCCTGCAGATCCAGGGAGACTATTGTATAATGAAGAGGTCCTTAACTATTTGTGCCACAGACTACTTTCACTATGGTGAAGCCTATGGACCCCTTTTGAAAAAAATATTTTTAAGGGCATACAACAAACTGTATAGGATTACATCTAAATACAGTTTACATTAAAATAGAGTTATAATACTATTTAAACAAATTAAATGTATGTTATAGTAATGTGTGTGTGCCATGGCCTGAATGTTAGTGTTCCCCCAGAACTCAAATGTCATAATTCTAACACCAAAATGATAGTATTAGGAGGTTGAGCCTTTGGGAGAGGATTAGGTCATAAGGATGGAGCCCCCTCTTATCAAAAAAGACCCTGGAGTGCTTGGGTGGCTCAATTGGTTAAGCATCTAACTTTTTTCTTTTTTTCATTTTTAAGGGCAATTTTTAATGAACTGGGGGAAAAAATCTTTGAAGTTGTATCTACCACACAGATGTATGCTAACTTGGCAACTAGAAGATACTGATCAGAAATTTTAGACTTGGAATCGTAGTTTTCTTTTTATTCATGGAGAGAAATTTGTCATCAGAAAAAGATTCATAATCTGGATAAAGTGAATGAATATATAATTAATTTACTTTCAGATTGAAGAGTAACTGACAACATGATTTTTAACCTGCTCTTTAAAAATTTTTTTTTCACATTTATTTAGAGACAGAGAGACAGAATATGAGTTGGGGTGGGAGGCAGAGAGAGAGGGAAACACAGAATCCAAAGCAGGCTCCAGGCTCGGAGCTGTCAGCACAGACCCCGACGGGGGGCTTGAACCTACGAACTGTGAGATCATGACCTGAGCTGAAGTCGGATGCTTTGCTGACTACCTAACTGCTCTTTTCTTTTTTTCCAAGACTGATCCCTATCAATTAACAATATTGTTGTCAGTGCTATTAATAATGCTGTTAGTAAAATTAGAACACTGAAGAGATTTGATTATGGGATTTTGCTTAAGATTTGATTATTTGATTATCACGAGTCATGTGCCTCAGAACTCCATTCTTTACTTGGGGGGACTTCCCACTTTAAGAATTTTGGTAGGTGGTATTTCCTACCTTCTGCTATGTATTCCAAATTTCCTCATAATTGGTTTTTCATATTCCTTTGTTGCTAAGGTATAGGAGAATTGACATTTGGATACATTGCTCTGAATGTTGAATTGGGAGCAACTGATGTAATGAAGCAGGGACCATGGAAAATTCATTTTGATGGTGGTGGCAGACAATGCAGTGATGCCAAGGCCAGCAACATGCAGAAGAATGAACCTGGACCACTTTCTTACACTATACACAAAAATAAATTCAAAGTGGATGAAAGACCTAAGAGGAAACCACCAAAATCCTATAGGAGAAAACAGGCAGCGGCTTCTTTAACTTCAGCCGCAGCAATTCATTTGACATGCCTCACTCCGAAGGCAAGGGAAATAAAAGCAAAAATGAACTATTGGCACCTCATCAAGATAAAAAGCTTCTGCACAGTTAAGGAAACAATCATCAAAACTAAAAGGCAACTGAAGGAATGGGAAAAGATATTTGCAAATGACATACTGGATAAAGGGTAAGTATCTAAAATCTAATACACACAAAACAAACAAGCCAGTGAAGAAATGGGCAGAAAACATGAACAGACACTTTTCCAAAGCATCCAGCTCTTGATTTCTGCTCAGGTCATGATCTCACAGTTCAGTTCATGGGTTCAAACCCCCTGTTGGGCTCTGCACTGACAGTGCAGAGCCTACATGGGTTAGTGTGTTTCTCCACCATTCCTCCACTCTCATGTGTACTCTCTCTTAAAAAAAAAATGAATGTTAAAAAAAAGAGAGAAACAGAGACCCCAGAGAGCTCCCTCACTCACATCCACTATGTAAGGATACAATGAGAAACTGTGACCCATAAGAGTGTTCTCACCCAACCATGCTGGCATACTGATCCTGGACTTCGAGCCCCTATAACCGGGAGAAATAAATTTCTGTTGTTAATAAGCTACCTAGTATGTGGTATATTGTTATAGCAACCTGAATGGACTAAGATAATGTGCTCCTTTGCATTAAACAACAAGATGTAGTGGCAGGCTTAAAAAGGACCGTAATTTCTAGATAAAAATAAGCATAACTAAATTTTTAAAAATATTTGTATATGACAATAACTGAAATGCAATGTATATAAAGATAGCTGTGTTTTCTACTGGTGATAAAGCCATAGATACTGCTAGTAACTCTGTGGTATATTGCCTACTTTTTTTTTTTTAATGTTTTTATTTATTTATTTATTTCTAGGAGAGAGAGAGACAGCATGAACAGGGGAGGGTCAGAGAGAGGAGTGACAGACTCTGAAACAGGCTCCAGGCTCTGAGCTGGCAGTCAGCACAGAGCCCGACGCGGGGCTCGAACCCACGAACTGCGAGATCATGACCTGAGCGAAAGTCGGACGCTTAACCGACTAAGCCACCCGGGCGCCCCTATATTGCCTACTTTTATTATGGAAATAAATGCTACATTTCAGTTGATGCTTAGCGAAAATAAAGATACAGATTTTTCCCTACCCAAGTTCATAGACCCCTTGATTTCTATCATGGCTTCTTGAAGGCCAGTAGATCCCAGGTAAGAGTGCTGGGTATAGAGAAGAGAAAATGGAAGAAGTCAAAGAGCTGAGAAACCAAATTGTTAGGACATTGATGTGTAGACATTTGATACGGACGATACAGCATAGCACAGAAAAACTGGTCCTGAACTCTACAAAACTAGTAAGGGTGAGTAACTAGACAGTTGGAAAAGAATCGCCTTAAGGCAGGACAGAGTGGCCAGTCAGGTGGAATGTATATGAAAAAATCAGGGGGTTGCATATAAAGATGGAGGAATAATTGTCAGGAAGTGGCAGTAGGGTGCAAGAAAGATATTGACCTTAACTTCCACACCTGAGGGAAATGGCTTAAGAAGTCTGCAAATGAAGGCACCTAGCTGACTTACATGGTAGAGCGTTTGACTCTTAATCTTGGGGTTGTTGAGTTTGAGCCCTGTGTTTGGTATGGAGATTACTTTAAAAAAAAAAAAAAAGATGCAAAGGGAAGTGGTGCCCTCAGGAGAGAAGCACACTTAGGGCAAGGAGCTGGAACATATGTATAAAAACATGGTTAAAGATGTCAGGTAGTTTCTCACCCCTATAGATTGTGCAGTGGAAAAGACTGGGAGGAGGTACATGTTGGGGTGGAGTATGGACTAGAATGGATGTGAGAAGATAGATTACCAGAATTGTTTAATTCATGGATGGTAATATAAACCCACTATTCATAAATAACCAGTGCAGCATTATTGTTTGGAATATTTATTGCTATAAAATTTGTCATCATGACACTTCAAAGCAATTGAAATTTTCAGTCGTAGGGAATTGGTTAGTTATGGAATATCCATAAACATGAAATGTCCTAGATTTTGCCAATAAGTAGAAGAATTTTTGGAGGCATTGAAGATTGTCATTATAGAATACTAAGTCAAAAAAATTAGGATAACAAACAATATGCAGCATAATTCAAATTTTATTAAAATTTATATCTGCATACAGAAATAAATAAAATATTTTTACAGTGATTATCTCTAATTTGCAGAATTATGAGTTATTTTAATTTTACTCTTAATATCTTTCTGCTTTTTACATTTTTATAAAATATCTTTTTATAATTTTTAAAATAATTTTTAATAGGTAAAAAAGAAAAATGAAAGTACAGTTTTAGGAAACTAAATACATTTAAATACTCCAGAACCTGTGCCTAAAGTTAAAAATGTATACTTTACTTACTCTGGAAGTTTGTGTTCTATAGATCATTCTTTTATTTTTTTTTCCTTCTTTACTTTAGAGAGAGAGAGTATGTATGAGAGTGCATGTGGGGGAGAAGGGGGAGAGGGAACAGAGTGAGACAGTGAGAGAATGAGAAAAAAACCCCAAGCAGGCTCCTTGCTCTGTGCAGAGCCCAATGTAGGGCTTGATCCCATGACCCTGGGATCATGACATGAGCCGAAATCAAGAGTTGAAATCAAGAGAAATCGGACACTCAACCAACTGAACCACCCAGGCACCCCTATTTTTCATTCAAGTTAAAAAGTAATAAATAATTTAAACTCCTAGTAAATGGCAAACAGAAAATTGCATGGGAGACAGTTTCTTTCTTTTAATTTTTAGATATTTATTTATTTTAATTTTTTAGAGGAGAGAGAGAGGGAAGAGAGAGAGAGAGAGAGAGAGAAAGAGAGAGAGAATCTTAAGCAGGTTCCATGCTCAGTACAGAGCCCAATGTGGGGCTTGATCCCATTACTCCAGGGATCATGAACTGAGCTGAAATCAAGTGTCAGATGCTCAACTGACTGAGCCACCCAGGTGCCCCAGGAGACTGTTTCTTATACTTGGATTTCACTGTATCTAAATGTAAGAGGTTGTATTTATTCTATATCAAGAAGAATGTTCAAGAAATTAGGGTACTATAATATGAATCATCTATTAAACATTTATCTAGAGTAAACATTAATATGGTATTGAGCATATTTTCCTCCCTGAGATATGGCTGTTTATTGAGGTAGACAACAATACTATGGTCAGGACTTTTATCACTAGTTGATAGAAGAGTTTCAAGTGTATGTAACAAACTTACTTTCCCAAGATGCAACTGAAGCTGAAGCGATAAATCTCATGCTATTTTATTCATGTCAATGACTCGCTTTCTAGAGTTTTGTTAGACTCATTCAAGAAATTTTTGGGGGGAAACTGCTCAGACATCTTGCAGATGTGTGACATTATTGCAAAGAATCACTTTTAATGGAAAAAATATTTAAAACATATTTCTTGTGGCAAGTGGATCTTTAAGTATCAGTATATCGTTGACATGCCCCCCAAAATATCCAATCAACTACTTATAATTAGTTTGCTTCTATTTCTTTTGATGTTAGCATCCATTGATGATCATTGCTTAGATGCATTAATTTGTTAGATGTTTGCAAAATGGTGACATTCTAATTATGTCAATCTTTTTTATTTATTAACTAGAATACATCAATAAAGAGAAACTTTCTCACCTTCTATTTGATTATCTGTTACAACAATTGGTGTTGGAAAGTCCCTTTATTTGCCAGTTCTGAAATTGATAAGTTGGTTTACCAATATCCTCTAACAGCATCAAAATCAGTTTTGTTTTGGTATCATTATGAATTCATAGATTTGAACATATTTTATGTATGTCATTCAATCTACTGTAGTTATCATCCTTAGTAATAGTCTAAATTACATCTCCAGATGGTAGAAGATGCTCCAGGTTGGCTCTTGAGTTCTTTTAATACAATCTTAGTGGTCTTTGACAGTTTTCTTGCTCTCTGCTATAGTAAAGTGCACCAGGTTCATCTTATACATCTCTTGTCTCAGATCTGCAATCAGCCATTTCTCCAATGAACTTTGTTTCTTTTTAATGGTAAATGTTAGAGACCACAATCTGGGCCCTACTGGGTAGTGTTCACACGTTTTGATGCATATGAATCACACTTCAAGTTTCTCTTTCTTTTTTTTTTTCTTTGTTTTAGAGAGAGAGTGGGGGGGGGAGGGAAAGAGGGAGAGAGAGAATCTCAAGTAAGCTCTACGCTCACTGCGGAACCCAACATTGGGGCTTGATCCCACGATCCTGGATCATGACCCAAGCTGAAATTAAGAGTCAGATGCTTAAACGACTGAGCCACTGCTGCCGCTTTGTTTTCTTTTGCAATGGTTCCCAATTTACCTAGAGTAAAACCCTTTCATGACTCATAAGGCTCTACATGATTTTTGTGGCTTATTTCTTTTTTTTCTTTACCATACATGTTCCAGTCTTTGGCCTGCAGCCATGGCAATGCCCTTTTCCTAGATAGGTGCATAGCTCAATCCTCATGCCCCCACCCCCTCACTGAAGTCTAAGTGAGATTCAGATTTGTCTGGATTCATGAGGCTGAAGCTTTCAGGTTCTTAAGATGAATTGCAGGGTGAGAGTCAGCTAGGAAGGCATCAGAGATGGGGCAGAGAAGGATAATGAAGTACTAAACCCAAGACTGACTACAGGGACCAGTTTCTTTCTTTCTTTCTTTATTTTTAAGTAGGCTTTCCTCTCAATGTGAGGCTTAAACTCATGACTTCATGATCAAGAGTTGCATGCTCTACAGACTGAGCCAGCCAGGCATCCCTCATGGGAAATCATCTATGAAAAAAGGCTGAAGGGCCTGTTTTCTGAAGGGCTTTGTGAGACAGAAGGAAAAAGAACTGCACAGATTTCAATTTTATGAGGCACAGCACTAGGAGGAGGATATTAGAATATGACACCTCTCTGGACCATGATAGTGTCAGCAAGAAAGGAGATTTGATGCTTAGTGGGAAGCACTGGGTGTATGGGAGTACCCAATAAAGGGGGCATAGTAATGGGCAGAATATCAGGAAGGGCATTGGGAGACTTATTTGTGAATACATGTGAGATATTCTAATGGGCCTCTCTGAAGATATTTTGTAAGAGCTAGAGGTCCTGTGTTTACAGATGGGCAGTGAGCCATTACAGTGTAATATGATTTTACCCATTCCCACAGATTAATGAATTTTGAGAAAATTTACATTACCAGTGGAAAAAACTGGGGCACTATACTAATTGGACTGAATACAAGACTGAAAAAGGGATAGAAGATGTTGGTTGTCATTTTGGCCATTAACTAGCTAGGTTACGTTGGGCAAGTCAAGAATCTGAACTAAGAAGATTCTTTGAAACTGATTAGGGCCAGCCTCCTTCCTCCAACTCACACTGACAAGAGACTATGATATGGAGGTTGTACTTTCTCATATTGGGAACTTCATTTAGGTTCAGCTGTGGTTTGTTTCTTTTTATTTATTTCATTGATCTCCTTTATGCCTTCTAGAGAAACATCTAAGTTAACTATTCCCTTTGGGAAGGTATTCAGTGGGGTTAAGAACACCATCTCTGGACTTAGACTGCCAGATTCTAAATTCCAATTCCTCCACTTCCTATGCAACTTTCATTAGGTTACTTTTCTAAGTTTTAACTTTCTCATATGTAAAATGGACATACTAATAGTACCTACTGGGGCACCTGTGTGGCTCAGTTGGTTAAGGGTCTGACTCTTGATTTCAGCTCAGGTCATGATCTCATGATTTGTGGGTCTGAGCCTCATATTGGGCTCTGTGCTTGTGGTCTGGAGTCTGCTTGGGATTCTTTCTCTTCTCTCTCTGCCCCAACCCTATTCATGTTCTCGTGTGCTCTCTCTCAAAATAAATAAACTTAAAAAAATTAATAGTACCTACCACATGAGATTATTATTAATATTACTATTATCCCATCTGATATACTTCCAAAGATCTAAAACTAGTTATGTTTTTTATTTTTTTATGTTTATTTATTTTTGAGGCAGGGGCAGAGCACAAGTCGGGGGTTAGAGAGAGAGAGGGAGACACAGAATCTGAAGCAGACTTTAGGCTCTGAGCTGTCTGAACAGAGCCTGATGCAGGGGTCAAACCGACAAGCTGTGAGATCATGATCTGAGCCAAAGTCAGTTGCTTAACTAACTGAGCCACCCAGGCGCCCCAAAATAGTCATCATGTTTTCCCTTGACTTTCATTTCTTCAGGTTAAATATTTCCAAGATCTTAAAAGATGGTCCAAAATGACACGGTTTCTAGAGGCTTTGCCTTCTTCTTTTGGATGCCTCCTAGTTTGTCACTCTTTTACCTAAATGTAGCACCAAAACTAAACAATATTCTATGTGCAAAATACATTAGATGATTAAATCGTTCCTTCCAGTGATCTAGAACTTAACCAGCCTATGTGTATATATTTTTTCTTTTTTTTGAGAGAGAGAAAGAGAGAGCGTGTGAGTGGGCAAAGGGCAGAGAGAGAGGGAGACAGAATCTGAAGCAGTCTCCAGGCTCTGAGCTGTCAACACAGAGCTCGACAAGGGTCTAAAACTCATGAACCATGAGATCATGACCTGAGCTGAAGTCAGATGCCTAACCAACTGAGCCACCCAGGTGCCCCTTAACCAGCCTATATTTTAAGTATCTCAGTCTTAGCTTATCACATCTAAAATAATGAATACTAAATAATGACTACTTTATCTACCTTCCAGGGTTTCTGTAGGAGAAACCAAGATGATATATGTCAAAGTACTGTAAAAAAAAAAATAAAAAGAACAATGAAAGTGCCAGTAATTATTTTATATTAAGTGTTTTTCTTTAAATAGGGAACAAAATCATGATAGGTGTGACCTATCAGTTACAAAAAAAAAAAAGTTAAGTTTTAAAACTTACTGCTATCTTTCTTTAAAAAATTTATTTCATTTATTTTGAGAGGGAGAGGGAGAAGGAGAGAGCATGAGCAGGGAGGTGCAGAGAGAGGGGGAGAGAATCCCAGCAAGTTCTGCCTTGTCAGCACAGGGCCCCACATGGGACTCAATCCCATAAAGGATGAAATCATGGCCTGAACCAAAACCAAGAGTGGGATGCTTAACCAACTAAGCCACTCAGGTACACCAAAACTTACTGCAATCTTTTTTTTTTTTAATTTTTTTAATGTTTTATTTATTTCTAGGAGAGAGAGAGAGAGAGAGACAGCGTGAGCAGGGGAGGGTCAGAGAGAAAGGAAGTCACAGACTGAAACAGGCTCCAGGCTCTGAGCTGTCAGTCAGCACAGAGCCCGATGCGGAGCTTGAGCCCACGAACCGCGAGATCATGACCTAAGCGAAAGTCAGACGCTTAACCGACTAAGCCACCCAGGCGCCCCAAAACTTACTGTAATCTTAATGTTCCTATAGAAAAAGGAAATTTTAGACTGTGAAATGTTTAGTAAGCCTAAATAATTTGTTATATGAGGTGATTGTGAAAGAATATCATTTATGTTAAAAAGTTTTTCCTGTGAAGCATAAGACTTCAAACAACAGTCACTTTCCATCCAAGATAGTTTCATTTCAATCTCTGGTTTCTTTGTTGACTTATCTTTATTTTTATTTTTCAAGTAAGCTCTATGCCCAACATGGTGGTTGAACTCACGACCCCAGGATCAAGGGTCACATGCTCTACTGACTGAGCCAGCCAGGTGTCCCTCTTTATTGATATTTTTAATTGAGAAATTATCTATTTCTCAAATAGTTGATCATGATGAAACAAGTGGAGAGGAAGCTTTGTGACTAGCAGCTGTGTTTGTTAATATTCAATAAGAAAGTATATTGTAGATTTAGTTCCAATGTAATACATAGAAACCTAAAGGGAAAATGTATAAAACTAGAGAGATTACATTGCATGGGTCTTTTTCATAGTTATTACTCATAATTCTTTAGCTAAATATAAACTCTTAAAATTATAGCAGTGGCCATTTATCCTTCGCTTCTTAGTCTGTTAGAGCTGCCATAACAAAATATCACAGACTGAGTGGCTTAAACAATAGAAATGAATTTTTTTCTCACAGTTCTGGAGGCTGGAAGTTCAACATTCTGAGGCCTCTTGTCTTGGCTTGTGGGTGGTCACCATCACACTGTGTGCTCATGTGACCTCTTCTTTGTGGTTGTGCTATGGGAGAGGGAGAGACTATAAGTTTTCTGGTGTCTTTTTTTCTTTTTTTTTTATAAGGACACTCTTACTCCGAGATCAGAGCCTCACCCTTATGAGCTTATTTAAATCTAGTTACTTCTTTTGAGCTCTATCTTCAAATAAGTCACACTAAGGTTAGGATTTCAACATCTGAATTTTGGGGAACACAAGTATTTGTCCATGACACTTCCAATTTTTCTTATTTGTTTTACCCCTTTTGGAGAAGTTAAATCACATCATCATTGCCCACCTTAAACCTTAAATATACAAATTGAATTCCACTTAGACAATTTTTTACGGGAGTCATTTCATTGTCCTAGTCAAAATTTAAGAGATTAAATGGCACATTTTCTTCTTGTAAAGAATTCATATTCTAGGGCAAGAGAAATAAACCAACAATTGGAATACAACACAGTACGGGTCATTGTAGTATAACTGGAGAGGACCTTATTTTACCTAGTTTTCTAAAATTCTTTTTAATGTTTTATTTATTTCTGAGAGAGACAGAAAGAGAGAGAGACAGAGAGAGACCAGGGGAGGGTCAGAGAGAGAGGGAGACACAGAATCTGAAGCAGGCTCCAGACTCTGAGCTGTCAGCACAGAGCCTGATGCAGGGCTCGAACCCACGATCTGTGAGATCATGACCTGAGCCGAAGTCCGACGCTTAATTGACTGAGCCACCCAGGCACCCCTCCTAGTTTTCATTATTATCTTTTCATGGTACATGTGATCTTTGTCTTACTTGGGACCCGCACTTGTTTTGTGTTTTTCCCTAATCAGATTGGATCTCAAGGCTAATAGTTTTAATAACACTTTTACCAAATCAATTCTCTTGGCTTGTCATTGTTTTGCTCTTCCTGGCCACTCTATTTCTCATTTTGGATTAATCCACTGATCTGTTTTCTGCTCCCAGGCAGATAGGTTCCCCATAGGAGAACAGTGAAGAATTATGCTGAGTAACAATTAAAATCAGTAGTTTTTAGCCTAGCAGTCACTTTGGCTCTGTAAAACAAACCTCTAACTTGTCTGTAGTCAACTCCACTTCTCTAAGTCTGCAGTGTCTGATGAAAACCCTTATCATACTTCCTAAATTCCTTACCTCAATCTTTCCTGAAGACTACTTTGCCTGCTAATTTACAAAGTAGTTCTCAGATATTAATTCCTTCAATTTCCATGTTAAGGCTCTGCATTAAATCAAGGTTATCTCCAGCCCCATACCTCAACCTATTTGCTTAGTTTTCACCTTTGCTTTTTATTCCAGAACTCCTTGATTTTCCATCCAGTTCCTGTTCTTTATATAACAGTTGGAACTGACAATGGATTTCTACTTCTCAATTTTTGTCCCAGGCACAAAATAATCTCCAGGATTTTAACGAAACCTGGAATCCCCTACTCTTAGAACATTCCAGGACTCAACTCTTGGACCACTTCTTTTGTCTATTTATATTCACTCTTTTGGTGATCTCATGTAATATTATGGCTTTAAATATACCATCCACATGTGGATGATTCCGTTTTGTTCCTCCAGCTCAGATCTCTTCCATGAAATCTGTACATCTCTAAAACTTATGATTTCATGGGTGTGTACCAAAGGAAAAACTCATCAAACTGTACATTTAAAAATGAACAATTTCTTGTACTTTATTATATTCTATAGTTACGAGGCAAGGATATGTCAAAAGTTCACTGACCTCAGTAATGTATTATATGTATGTTATTTTCTTCAAATGCTAATTAAGTATTCTTAAATCCTTTTTTCATTATTAATACTATTTTGAGAAGAATTAGAATAAACAGAGTGAGCATAATTAAGTTCCCAAAAAAGGTTGGATTATACTGTATTCAGGGATTCTGTGACATTAAAACTTTATTTACTGTTATAACTCAGCCACATGATATGCCAGGACTTTAGCAGTGGACTAGTGATAAGGGGAAGAGGCCAGGCCTTATAAGAATGAGACCAAGGAGTTTGGTTCTCATTCTGGAAAAATATCTTCTCCACCCCAAGACGGTCCATAAACCTTCCAGCACCTTATGGAAAACTTGTGCTTTGATCTGATCTTTGTACACATCCAAATATGTAGAATCAGTGAGGTGCAACAAGACCAATGGCAGGGGCAAAATTCAGTCAGGAAATTATGAATACTATACTATACTAGGAGTACTACTTGAACTCAGAACCAAACTTTTGGGAAGAAAGATGGGAAAGAGGGTCCCCACCTAAAGGAAGGAAGGACCAGCAAAAGATAAGCAGACTATCCTAGTAGGCTGGAATTCAAATAAATATTCTAACTGGGATATTGGTGTTAAAAGCCTGAACACAACAAAAAGATTTCACATAGGCTGGGTAAGCAGTTAAGGATTTATGAAGTGTACTATCATTTCAGAGAGAATTTGATTACAAAGTCAAGTGCAGTGGACATTAGATTTCTGGCAACAGAACTAATTTTAGAAAGCACCAAATGATAGCTTTGAGCCTACTAAATTTGAAGATAATCTGGAAGTGTGATGGAGGGCAGAAAGAAAAGAATTCCTATTGGTTAAAGCCACTAAAGCCAGACACATGTTAGGTTTTGCTTTCAACTTCTGGTATCAGTCCTAAACAAGCAGACCTCAGTCTATTAAAGTCATATTCCTTTATTTCTCAGGTCTTGAAGGCTTTGTCTCCATTAAATTCTCTATAAATTGTACATCAGAAGAGTCAAGTCCCTTAGCCAGAGACTTAATATAAAAGTAATAGCTGGTAATGTTAGCATTCATAAAACAGAGGGCTAGTAGGGTCTAATAGTCAAGACCATACTGTATGAATGAAAAACACATAGGGGCGCCTGGGTGGCTTAGTCAGTTAAGCGACCGACTTTCGCTTAGGTCATGATCTCGCGGTTCATGGGTTTGAGCCCCGCATCGGGCTCTGTGCTGACTGCCAGCTCAGAGCCTGGAGCCTGTTTCATTCTGTGATTCCCTCTCTCTCTGACCCTCCCCTGCTCACGCTGTCTATCTCTCTCTCTCCTAAAAATAAATAAAAAAACATTAAAAAAAATTTAAAAAAGAAAAACACTATTTAGGTCTATTACAGGTTTGAATTAGTTTTAATGAAAGCTATGTTAATTATAAGATGTTGAGCTTTCAAGCTTAATTCCATTAAATTGTACCATTTTGGACCGGACTTATTTGTTGTAACATAGACTCTCTAGTCAAATGACTAAATGTGACTTTCTGCCATGCGCTTTCCCACTGAAAAAAAAAAACAAGTTTTAGGGAATTCAAATGACCATAGTTTTTTATGGTTGTCACCC
This sequence comes from Proteles cristata cristata, assembly GCA_017311185.1. NCBI lineage: Eukaryota > Metazoa > Chordata > Mammalia > Carnivora > Hyaenidae > Proteles > Proteles cristata. Next base: position 3,012,779 of record JAESUZ010004992.1, on the reverse strand, counting down.
CAAAATATTTCAGTCGGTCTTCTACTTTGTTTGTCCCTTATTTACCATCCAATTGATACCTAAATTTTAAATTCACCATTCTAAAGTCATGGAGCATTAAATCTTTGCTCAAAGTGTTTATACCTAAAAATGCTATGCTTCTCACATCTCCTGGAGATGATTTTGACTCAAATCCACTTGTTCAATCTCAGGACATTTTTCTCACAGTACTTTACACACTGCCTTTGGTTTTCTTGGCATTTTGTCACTATTAACAGAATGAGGACATAGGAAGTGTTTTACTTCTAACCTCAGCAGAGCCCAGTACAGTGCAATCCATAAAATGCACATTATAAGAAACTGAAAAAATGTGACATTACCAGATCAACTGGGAGGGAAAGGAGCAAAGACTGTAGGAAGAGGTCAGAGTGTCCTGAAGCATTTTTCATCCATTTCACAACTTGTTTTAAAATGAGGTTTGCCTGGTGCAGCCCCTCTGGAAAACAGTGTGGAGGTTTCTCAGGAAAATAACAATACAACTCCTCTATGACCCAGCAATAGCACTGCTAGGAATTTACCCAAGGGATATAGGCGTTTTGATGCATAGGAGCACATGTACCCCAATGTTCCTAGCAGCACTCTCCACAATAGCCAAAACATGGAAAGAGCCTAAGTGTCCATCCACGGATGAATGGATCAAGATGTGGTTTATCTATACGATGGAATACTACATGGCAATGAGAAAGAATGAAATCTGGCCACGTGTAGCAACATGGATGGACCTTGAGGGTGTTATGCTGAGTGAAATAAGTCAGGCAGAGTGGGACAAATACCATATGTTTGCACGTATAGGATTAGGAGGAACGGAGGACCATGGGGAAGGGAACAGTGGGGGAGGGAAAGAGAGGCAAACCATGAGAGACTCTTAAATACTGAGAACTGAGGACTGATGGGTGTTGGGAGGGGAGGGGGGAGATGGGCATGGAGGGCACTTGTAGGGATGAGCACTGTGTGTTTATATGGCAGGAAACCAACTTGACAAACTATTTGTAATAAAAAACATTAAACTTAATGAAGAGTAAAAAATAAAATGGTTTGCCAGTTTTCACAAAAGGGTATTTTCTTGAAAATGTGCAGACCCCAGTCACTCTTCATTGTACACTTAATGTCTCCTCTGTAAATAAGTGCCAAGTAGGTAGCTGAGCTACACAACCTGTCCCCATTTCTTTTGATAACACCAAGATCCCATTATATGAATCCATTATGCCAGGCAGCTTTTCCCTTTGCTAGAGTTTAGCAAGCCTTAAGGGGACCACACCTTGTAATATTTACACACCATGTAAAGCATGGTTATTTCCTGCAGACTTGCAGTTCATTCTACATTCATGTGACTATGTATGGTCACTGTGGAATTCCTCTTTTCAGTGTGTGGAGACCCAGAATATTTTAGGTCTATGTGGTGGCATTAATAACTTTTTATATGGCTGCAATAAACATTTTCCAAGGTGCATTTTGTGTAACATTGCAAATCCTGAGCAAATTCACTATGTCTGCCCACTGAATGATGTGGCTGTCACTGAGCCTCTTGAGCTACATGGGTTCAAAACTGAATGTTTACTAAGGTAAGAAAACATTTTAGGAAAAAAAGGCAGTTCATTATAAGCTGACAAGAATATTCTTTTGACTAACACTGAAGTATAAGCTTAGCAACAATTTATTCATGCAGCTATTTAGGGAAAATGATCATGCACAGGGCCAAACCATCTTGGTTAGATCAGATGCTATTACTGTCTATGCTAAATCCATTCAATGCTAGGTTTGATCTTATCAGCACCCCCCCCCCACGACCCATTGTCATGCTGTGCTCTCTTCATTTTCAGCATTACACATTTTCCCATCTGTATTTAAAGTAGGTTTCATGCTCAGCATGGAGGAGATGCTTAACTGACTGAGCCACTCAGGTACCCCTCACACTTTACATCTTAAGCATCCTTTCAAATTATAATTCACTGGGACCAAATATTCCAGAATTCAGTAATCAAAATCAGCAATACCTGGTATTTTCCACTCCCCCAGTAACAGATCCAGACTTTCTTTCTGCTTACCGCTAATCCAGTAATATTTAGTACGCGACCAAAAGCCAACATGATCCTTCTGTGGTAACTGCCAAAATGAGTCACCCTCCATAAAAATCTAAGGACTTTTCCCACAATATTCAGTTTACATTTTCACTCAGCTTTAATTACAATTGTGCATTTTAAATTCAAACAGGTGACCAAAGGTGAAACATTCACAAGCTAATTACAAGTCTGGTTAACAAAGACTTCTACATCAAAAACTTGTAGTTTCCTATGCACTCCTATGTTTAGAATAAAAACAGATCCACAAAGTAATCTGCTTAACAGGTCATGACTCTCTAAGGCAGTACGACATAAACAAAAGACAATGGCCTAAATCTTGTAAATACATTAATCTAAATTTGATGTTTCATAATCTGTTTACAAAAAAAGTCTTGATTTGTCGGTTTTCTTCCCAGGTCAGTAAATTGAAGTCTTTTCCTTATCGATTTTTCATACAAGTAAATCTGGTGGTATTAGCCCTAGAAAAGGAAAAATATTTGAGGTTTACAAGACTATCAACATCAGAAGAGCAAAACAACTTTAAAAAAAATATTGTCCATATTATGGTCTCTCAGAAGCCAGATCCGTAACTTTTCTCAACAGATATTCAGGTTCGGGATAAGGTCATCATATAAGACCAAGGACAAGGTACTGACCAACTGTTAGTAAAAAAAAAAAAATCTCCACTCACAGAAATGCGTTTCATCTTAGGAAGGTTACAGCAAACTGGCCTCTTTCAATGGAAAGACAGCGACCCCTCACTGTTGGCAGAGAAAAAAAATCCACATCATTTGAGGTAGCAGTTTTTTCCATACAACATTTATAACCTAACAGAACCCTGTTATAAAATCCAGACAATGAAAACTTCACATTAAGTCTTATCTCAGAAGCCGAATCCGTACATGCTTTTCTTCAGGTAGTCAGCTTCGGGATAGGTTCATCATTGATAAGACTGTAGTCCATTAAGTTATGTTACAGTGAAATTTACCATAGAGAAAGAAATGTTAAAAGGCAAGCACTGTATTAGAAACACTACAGTTGATCTTGTTAAGCCACACAACTTACTTTAAAAATGACGTTGCCCGTCAGTGACAGTCATAGATTCGTTAGTATTCATCAACTCCCAGGATACTAGTCAAGGAAAAAAAAATTTTTTTTTTCATTTTAATCTACATATGGACTAATTGTACTGAATCAAATTACCAGCCCAACAATCAATTAGCCCAACATACCTGGGTAAGGTGGTCAGGTTCCAACCAAGTAATTTCCCAACATGTACTCCCTCACGGATTTTGGAATTTTCCTTTGTATCTAGTAAGAAGCAAATTTCAAATAATGCATCATCTTTTACTGTAAATCAACAGGTTTACTTCCTCAGTTCAAAAACTAAGTTCTCAACAGTACTTACCTTAACATCTCCAAGTAACACCTCCGTTGCACCACCAAGAGCCATTGTTCCTGCAGGGGACCAAAATATTTAAAGCTACACATTCTTACAGAATGCCAGTTGAAAATTTTCAGTACTAAAACCCTCCCCATCACTAATCTAGTTTGCACACAGCGCCACCTGGGCACAGTACAACTCCAGCTAAGGCAAGGTCAGGGACTTCCCATTTTCAAACGACCTTTTGATCTGCGATGAGAAAACGACACTGGCTTTATTAAAGGCCTCTTGCTCAACGTAAAATTCCCTGCCCCCAATCCTAGGAATACGGTTTTTCCGCCGCTGCCGCAGCCCAGGCCTGGCCAGCCGGATGCCGGGTTTGGCAAGCAGGCCGCGCGCAGCGCTCGTGGCCATCAGCACCAGCCTCCATACGCCTAAGCTCGATGTCCGCCACCACCAGTATCACTCAAGACACGTGGCAGTCCGGCTACGTGTTTTCCACGTGCAAATTTCCTACACACAGCACTCTAAATTCAAACCTCTAAATAATCTCACAGTGCTGTAGCGAACCTCTGCCTCTTCAATCCGGCTCGTCAGGTAGTCGCCCACAACGCCCACTCACCTAGAACCACACGACGCTCTCAAAATCCAGACGTAAAAGACCGAGCCGCGCGGCCAGCAGTTCCCTTTATAGCCTCTCCTGAGTCAGACCGAGGCCGCCCCACCCTCTCACGTCTATTGGACTTGGGAGATGATGGGGGCGTGGCCGTTTCCTGAGGGCGAGAGCGGGAGCGCGCGCGGCGGCTCTTTTCTTCGGGGGCTGGTTCCGGGGCGTGGTGCGCGCGTCGCCCGCCCGCCGCACGCCCGCCCAGTTCCCGGTGCGCGCCCGCTGTGCTCGGCGATCCGTCGCTTCCGAGTCTGGCTCTACGTGGCGTGTGTGTGGCGCCAGAATTCAAACTAACAGCCGCAGTTGGAGGCGAGACTACCGCCTGCCTCGGGCCAAGTCCGCCCATAACAGGTTGGCCGGCTGGGGGCTGGGAATGGACTTGAATTTTGCAGCTCAGGACGGCCTCAGCGTGTGACCGACCGTCTCAAGTAGTCGGGTTGGCTGGTTGGCTTGACGCCGGCGGCAGTTGCCGCAGGAGCTGGCGGGCACTGGTCTCCGCACTCCCAGAGACAGAAATTGGCGTGCAGGAAAGTCTGGGTGAAAAAAGTATGTGAAAGCACCGCCTTTGTCCTGCGGTCCACGGCGAGAATACCGCGCATCTGCGGGAGAGCCCGCTCGCCGCGCTGCACGCGGCCCAGCTGCGCCCCAGTGCGGGCGTCCGCGCTCTACCCGCCCCACCCCATCCTTGCGCTGCCTTGTGTCAGGCACCGCTTGGATGTAACCTTGTGTTTCGTTACTTGGTCAGCGCGTAGACTTCTTCCTGAGAGGTAAATACCCCATTTGGCGGAGGAGAAAATTGAGTCTAAAGCAGCTAGTTATTTGCCTAAATTCATAAACTGAGAAGCTTTGCTATTTTTAATCTCTTTGTACTGAGTTCGTTATAATGAATGCAAGAGAAAGTTTGGCTTGAGAAGTGTCCCAGAATACTATATACAAATGACTCTTAAAAAATTCGGTAGCGACGATTGTATTAATTAGTATGTGTGAGTGAATACATATGTATGCATACACAAGCACACATGACATTTGAACATTCTAGCATTTGAAAACTCAGGTCTTCATGGTACTCATTACTAATTATTATTTATGTCTGGGTTTGTTTATTGTCCTTCCCATGTTTAAGGAACACATTGTTTTGTGTCCATTTTTTATTGTTTGGCCTTAGAACAGTGTTCTGTCCAGCGTAAAGTAGGTTGTCAGTAACTATTGGTTGAATGAATAAATGAATATATGTGGTGGCCTTTTAGAGAATTAAAATGAAGACCAAACTGCAGATTAAAGGTTAATAGTGTAAAGCAAATTTCTGTAACCAGGACCCTAAGTGATGAAATATTTACTTGGCTGGGCAATACGTAGATATTTTAACAGTATTTTGTAATGTAAATGTAAATTTACATGTTGCTCATAGTAAACAAACTAAAACAGTACAAAAGGATATAAAAAGCAAAAAGTTCCTTTCAGTATCACTGGGAATCTCCCCACTTTAACAATAACCACTATTAAAAGTTTTTGAGACGTTCTATACATATACAAATACATATTTTTTCATATTTTATATGTACAGGTAAGATCTGCATACTTTTCTGCAACTTTCTTGCCCCTCATAAATCTAGACATATTTCCATGCCAGTACTTAAAAATGAACTTACTCACTTATTCTTTTTTTTTTAATAATGTTTTTATTTATTTCTGAGAGAGACAGCGTGAGCAGGGGAGGGTTAGAGAGAGAAGGAGACACAGAATCTGAAGCAGGCTCCAAGCCCTGAGCAGCTCCACACAGAGCCCAACGCGGGGCTCGAACCCACTAAAAGTGAGATCAGGACCTGAGCCGAAGTCGGACGCCCAACCGACTGAACCACCCAGGTGCCCCAAAATGAACTTATTCTTGTTTATAGCTTGTGTAGTATTCAGTTGGCGATATCATAATTTATTTCCTCAGTTTCCAGTTTTTCACTATTTCAAATTGTACTGAAGCGAATCACAGATATATTGGAGTGATCTTGTCAGAAGATCTGCAAGATCAATTTCTAGAAGTGAGTCAAAGATTATGTGCACTTAAGTTTGTGATAATAATTCCTTAATTGTTCTTACCATTCTTCCACTACCACAAAATAGTCATGTTGTGATGATAAATTGAAAAGTGTTTTTGCTAATTGAAAAACATGCATTTGACTTTATGGGACAGCAGTTATCACACAGTCAAAATTGAAAATTGTTTATCTGTGTTACCTTTGAATCACTGCTGTGTTGAAGACCATCAAAAGCAGTATAGAATGAGCATTCCCTACCATGATTTATCACTTGAATTACTTGGAGACCTAAAAAATATCAGATTTTTGGGCCCTAACATGCAACAACCAAAGCAGAATCTCCAAAACTGGGACCCAGGGAACTTTTTTTTTTCTTTTAATGAGATAGCTTGCAAGTGGGGGAGAGGGAGAGAAGAGGGAGAATCTTACGCAGGCTCCATGCTGAGCCTGGAGCTTGATGTGGAACTCAATGCAAGATCTCCATCCCATCCCTAAGATCATGACCTGTGCTGAAATCAAGAGTTGAATGCTCAACCAGCTGAGCCACCCAAGCACCTCAACCCAGGAAACATTTTTAAACCATATGAGCCATGCTGTTCAACAGGAGCATAACATTTGTGTATTTGCACAAATGTGAATTGCATATGTAATTTTGAATATTATCGTAGCCACATTTAAAAAATAAAAAGAATTGGATGAAATTAATTCTATGCATTTTATTTAACAAAGTATAACCAAAAATATTTTTGTTTTAACATATGATCAATACAAGTTATTGAGATATTTTCCATTCCTTTTCTGTACTCCCTGCAGTACACTTTACTGTCATAGCACATCTCGGTTTGCCTGTCCACATTTCAAGTGCTTTATTGCCATATGGCAAATGGGTACTGTATTGGACAACATAGGTCAATGGTGATTCATATACATGTAGAAGTTTGAGAACCACTGTTTTAGGATAAGTGTGGTACAGCATACCTGAAACATATTCCAGTCTTAAAAAATTTTTTTCCATATTAACTTTTGACTCCAAACACATGCAGTGCAAAATGAAATGAATCCAGAACTTGCTTATTGACAACACTGCCCTCCAGTGAACATGAGCAATGACTGTGAAGCTGGCATACAACTTCTTCAAGGTGTTTATCTCTTCAAGGACCAGAAAAACTGAGAGATGAAGCCACCAGTCATTGCTTCTACACCTAAAACAGTCAAGCAAATTGCTACCAAATACTTGAAGTGATTAAAGAAAGACCATATAAAGATCAGAACTGAAATTTAAAAGTGTCCTTGAAGAAGGGATACAAGCGTGCTCTTTCAGAGGGGCACGTGTACTCCAATGTTGATAGCAGCACTATCAACAATAGCCAAAGTATGGAAAGAGCCCAAATGTCAATGGACAGATGAATGGATAAAGATGTGGCATATATATACAATGGAGTATTACTCAGCAATCAAAAAGAATGAAATCTTGCCATTGACAACTACGTGGATGGAACTAGAGGGTACTATGCTAAGTGAAGTTAGTCAGAAAGATAAATGTATGATTTCACTCATATGAGGAATTTAAGACACAAAACATGAACATAAAGAAGGGAAGCAAAAATAATATAAAAACAAGGAGGAGGACAAAACTTAAGAGACTCTTAAATACAGAGAACAAACTGAGGGTTGCTGGAGGGGTTATAGGAAGGGGGATGGGCTATATGGGTAAGAGGCATTTAAGGAAGACACTCGTTGGGATGAGCACTGGGTGTTATACATAGGGAATCAATCACTGGAATCTCCTGAAATCATTACTGCATTATATGTTAACTAACTTGGATATAAATTAAAAAGTAAAATAAATAAAAATAATAAATAAGTAAAAGTGTCCTTGAATAATTTAGTGTGCTGAAAATAAGTTCTCATATTTTTAACATACTTTTAGATAAGATCATCATTTTAATAATTTTTTGGAGGAAATGTTCATTGAACCTCTGGTGCATGCTGTGTGCTTCAGGGAAAGCTAATATGAATACACAGAAGTCCTTGTCCTCCCTGAAAGAGTTTATAGTTTAATAAGCAGTCTCTAAAGTTAAGTTTAGATACCTCAGCTTTAAAAATTAAAGTCATTAAAGTCTTTTGGATGAGATCATAATGTGAATCAAATAGTGTTTTAGGAAGTGTTTTGGAGAAAGATTGAAAGCACAGTTTAGAAATTAGAGCAGTCATTTAGAAGAGATATTGTGAGGAATACCACTATAATGTTGGCCATGGAAATGGAAGGCAGGGAAGAGAACAACACGTGGAACTTAACGTGGTGTCAAGTTCTTGTGTGCATTAGATCATGTAATCTTCAAAACAATCCTGGTATGTATTTTTAACCTTGTATTAGAGGGTTTAAAAAAGTGAGGCATAGAGATCTCAGTGAACTCACATTCCCAAGTCTTTCCCCAAATTCATAGTCATGAGGGCATGATATTGTTGTGTTAAAGGAAGAAAAATTAGGATGTGATGATGAAATGTGGGAGAAGAGAGAAAACAGTGGAGCCCAAGCAGCCAAGAGAATGACAGCTCCATTGAAAGGAAAAGGTAAGTCAGAAGTTACTGATTTGGGAGAAGTGAAAAGAAGATTCATTTTTACTTGTGCTAAATATGGGGTAGAACATTGAGTTCCATTTGTCCAGTGGATCATCAGAAATGTAGAAATGAAGCCCAAGAGAAAAGTCAGGACTGGAGAAGGATCATTGGGCAAACGAATGTAGAGAGGATAATTGAAGTTTTGTACACAAACAAGTGTGGGGAGAAAAGAAAAAATTGCCAACAGCAGTAGCCTAGAACCAGTACCATAGTGTAATCAGATATACTGCAGTAGACAGCTTTTGAAAACATTTCAATACACACAACGATCTAGTTAAATAATGCATGAGAATAAAGTTCACTATTATAACTTTTTCCTAAATCATGGTAGAAGTATATATGCCATGTTAAATAGAGTAAGCTATTATTCCAAAGCAGAAAAAAAAAAAAAATCAGACTTCAAATATTAGAATTAAAGAATCTTCTCTTGGTGTAATGTTCTTTTTTTTTTTTTTTTTTTTCCTAGTTTGTAAACTGACCTAGTCAGTAAATTCTAGGTATGATGGCAGAACAGACAAATGTGATTTGAAGAAAATCTTGTGAATACTCTATGAAATAGTAAAGTGTTAAGTTCATGAAGTAAAAGTAAAGAGCTTAAATTAGAGGAAAAGCCTTGTATATGTGTAAACATCAAGGACTGTTTGATACATGAGTTTAAAGTTCAGAGGAGGAGGAGGTCAGGGCTTGAATGTCATTGGCATGAGTAGGATATTTAAAACATGACACTTGAGATCATCAGGGAAAGTGTATAAATAAAGAGGAGAAAGCCCAAGAGAGAGCAGAGCCTTGGTGCACCGCTAACTATAGGGTGTTAGTAGAGGAGGAAGTGTCAGCAAAGGAGACCCGCTAAAGGGAAAACTGTAGAGTGATATCTCTGAAAGAGTTGAACAGGGAGAGAGGTTCATTTATTCATTTGGGATGCTCCTGAAAGGACAAGTACGATAACAGAAATAACCATTGGGTTTGGCAACATGAGCATCAGTGGTGACCTTGTAAACATAGTCTCAGCAAAATAGTGATGATGAAGAGATGAAGATGAAGATAGTGCCCTGGGCCTCGAACATTTGCTTTCACAAAGATAAAGAGTCCTCACAGCCTGCCAGGCACGAAGATAAGGAGTCCTCACAGCCTGCCAGGTGTATGAACTTGCCTGGGATTATCTTTCCCTATTCAGGATTTCATATGTACCTCTTTGTTCTGCTTAAAGCATGTGCATCATATGGCACCTCACCAACCCCACAGCAATATCTGTTTCTGGTGGGACAGAAAGAGCGTTCTTCACCTGCTGCATAAGAGGATTGAGTACAATCAATCTCCCTGTGCCAACTTTGGAGCAAGATGTGCTGGCCATGATGTACTGACACTCACTATTGAAGCTGATCTTGCTCTATATCTGTGAATAAAGTATTGTTCTATCCAGTGCCTGTGTGACTCATGTCTTTCTTGGCACTGCCAACACCTGCAAACTCTTGCAGTAGGTGCTTTTCCTGGTGTTTGGCAACAGGTGTCAATTGCTCAACAGTTTAGTGCAGTGAGCAAGGTCACCAACCGTGTTAGTACATGATGTAGATCCATGGCGTTCTTCAGTCCAGCCATCCCAGAATGATGTCAGCTCCCTGTGGGAGGAGGGACTGACTGAGATACTGGGCTCTCTCTGGATGAATGGGAATAAGTGAGATGAAGACAATCTCCCTGTCACCAAGGATAAACTGGTGTGATGGATGAGGGCAGAAACGCAATAAGTGGGTCCTAAAAAATTTTCAGAAATTAACCTGGCTTCTGGCCACCTTCACACTCCCACACTGTCCTCTAACTCCCACATGCCGGAGCTACAGATGACACCCAGGGGGATCAAAAACCCGTGTGCAAGAAGCTCTGCTTGATCCAAGTTGCTTAAGAGTCCCAAGTAAGACTTGTTTTCTCTAAATGCAAACCTCCAGTGATGTTGCTGAAAATGAAACTGATTGGGGCGCCTGGGTGGCTCAGTTGGTTGAGCCTCCAACTTTGGCTCAGGTCATGATCTCACATTCGTGCGTTCAAGCCCCGTGTCGGGCTCTGTGCTGACAGCTAGCTCAGAGCCTGAAGCCTGCTTTGGATTCTGTGTCTCCCTGTCTCTCTGCCTCTCCCCATCTCATGCTCTGTCTCTGTCTCAAAAAATAAAACATTAAAAAAGAAATTTAAAAAAAAGGAAAGAAACTGATCAAATGAGGTCCATTTCGGAGAGTGAAAAACAAAAGCCAGGGGAGTCTCATGAAGCTTGGTTGATGCCCCTATTTGGTTAGAAGGCCTTGCAGACCCAAATGTCTCAGGTTGAATGGTGCAATGGAAGCTAAACACTGACCCTTTGCTGTAATGCATTTTTTATCTACATTGAGTAGGGCAACCAACAAGACAAAGAGTCAGTGTCACTCTTTTTTTTTTTTAATGTCTATTTATTTTTGAGAGAGAGAGAGAGAGAGAGAGAGAGAGAGAGAGAGAGACCCAGCAGGGGAGGGTCAGAGAGAGAGGGAGACAGGACCTGAAGCAGGCTCCATGCTGACAGCAGAGAACTTGATGCAGGGCTCTATCTCATAAACTGTGAGACCATGACCTGAGCTGAAGTCCAATACTCAACCAACTGAGCCACTTGGGTTCCCTTCAGTCCATGTCACTCTTGATCTAGATTGCAAGGAGTATGAGAACAGTGTTCTTAAGGAGTATGAGAACAGTGTTCTTAACTGTAAGGACTTCCCTAAGACTAAGACCCCTGGAAAGCCATTCATAAAGCCATAACTGCATTTTAGCTTAAAGCCATAGAAACCTGATTATGTGACCCTGTGTCTGGTAACATGGATGATGTATTGGAGGCCTTCATGCAACAGGACCCTTCCCAGTGGAAGATCCTGCTATCACTACTGTTGTCCCTGAAATGACTGTGAGGGAAGCAATGGAAAAGCTCCACTGAAAGGTCTTGCTTGGAATAAAAAACAATAAAATGATTTCAATGGGTTCCAATAATTTGGGCCAAACAACAGAAAACGAACAATGGGGAAGCCATGCCAGAAGGCCAAAAGGGAAATTCAAGAGATTACCAAGGGAGGGGAAAGGAGAATAGGGTTGATCCGCAGAGCAATATGGCTTTGATTGGTAAAACTGAATAGATAAAAATAATGGGATTCCTACAGAAGACTTCCACCCATGCTATGTGGTAGAGAGAAGTCCCTCTAAATTAGGGGCTAAGGCCCTTGTTCCATATTCCCATTGTGAAGGCCTGGCAGGTACAAAATGACCCAGACCTTCCAGCCATCTAAAACCAATCAAGAATAGCCTTGATTATCTGTTGGTGGAACAATGAGGCATTTGTATTATTGCCAACTGTCATAGACTCTGGGCCTGGCATTCTCTCTTGTCCAGCAAGAAAGCAGGATGCAGGATTAAAAGTGGAAGAGAGGCTAATATCCAGGAGGAGACAAGAGCCCAGCGTAAGGATCTCTGCTCTGTGCTTATTAGGATCAGAAGGCTTAGAAACTTGCTGATGGATGTGCACAAAGAGACCATGAAATCGTGAACATTAATTCATGTGCGTGAGGGAAAGGGGGTTTTGAAGATATACAGTGATAAGGATTTGGGTCAATACAAAACAAAATCTTGGTGCTAGGCAGAGGGTTGTTTACTCTGTTTACCTAACCTTGCCTAGGGAACAAGAAAGACAGAGCATGCTACCTCAGGGTTAATAAGACACCTTTCTTTTGCTAATTATCTCCACCATAGCACTATTTACCAGTACCGAATTTGGTCTAGTGAAAGCAGCTTTCTGGTATTGTACTAAGTTGGGGAGTGTTCCTGCCCTGAATACCTAATCTTCTTTACCTCATCTTCGATGTTTTCATCCTGAGATACTTTACTGTTATATCTTTGTCTTATACTGGGGGCCTTTGTCCTTCTTGTCCTATGTTGGGGGTCTTTGCCCCATTTACCTAATCTTATTTACCGAAACTTGGGTGTGTACATCCTATGGCTTTCTAATTCTTTATTCTTTGTTAACCCCTCAGTGCAAGCTCAGGGAATTCCTAAGCTTATTCCCCACAGTCAACAACTCTTATGTATATATCAATAATTCAGATAAGGTAAAAACTAAAGAACATCCGTGCTCAGGTGGGATGATTATTGACTACCTGCAGTACCCCACGAGACTCCTTAGTTGGTTTATTCCAGGCCCATGGGGCTCCTAATTAGGGACCATCCTCAAGGGTAGGCTTGATCATCATCCTAGGTCTGATTCTCCTAGTGATCCTGATGAAGTGCTATCTCAAAATGACAGGTCTCTGCAGGCAAACTGCATCTATATAGATTGTTCAAGGGCCCCATTAGACCCAACTCTATCTCTAAATTTGGGGTAGACAGTGGTCCTACCAGATTTTATGCACTTTATGTATCTGCTATTTAAGCAGCTGAAAATGGTTGGATGGTGGACTATTGGGAAAGGCAGTCATGCACAGTCTGTTGACCCTTGTGTGACTGCATAACAGTTCTTTGGACCTGGTTCATTTCCTTACATGGAGATAAGGAGTCCTCACACCTTGTGCTGGGCATATATAATTGTTTGGGAGTATCTTTCCCTATTCCAGATTTGATATGTACTTACTTGCTTTGCTTAAAGTGTGTGCATCATAGGGTACATGGACAACCCCACTACTGTATCTGTTCCTGGCAGGGAGAGATGAGTATCCTTCACTTGCATCACAGGAGGGGTATAGATAGATGATCTCCATGCAGCAGCTGTGGGGTGAGATGTGCTGGCCATGGGAGACTGATGCTTACTATTGAGGCTGATCTTGCTGATCTTCTTGTGTGAGTAAAATGTTACATCCATTGCTTGTGTGAGTCATGTTTTTTGGTGACCCTGACACCTGCAAATCATGCAGTAGTTGGCATCTTGGGTCTGCTCCTTCAGGTGGTTAGCAATAGATGTCACTTGCTCCATAGAAGGAAGTATAGGTACAGATAATGCAGGTCCTGACTCATTGTATTTTCTCAAATAATCATGAGGCAAGGTCATCAACTGATAGTGGAAATAATGGGGTATAAGAGGTTTGCGAGAAAGGATATGTGAAATTGTCAGTATACAGAGTAAGAAAGGCAGACCAGGGAAGTGGAGTAGGATTGGTTGGCAGGGTCATGTGTACGCATGACATTTATGGCCATAAATTTATTATGAATAAAGTTTTAAGCTTTTCTAGAAATATTTATTTTTTTAATTTTTTAAATTTTTGAGAGAGGGGGGCAGAGCATGAGTGGGGGAGGGGCAGAGAGAGTGAGAGGGAGACACAGAATCTGAAGTGGGCTTAGGCTCTGAGCTGTCAGCACAGAGCCTGATGCGGGGCTTGAACTCCTGAACTGCGAGATCATAACCTAGCCAAAGCTGGACACTCAACCAACTGAGCCACCCAGGTGCCCCCTTTTCTAGAAATATTTAGATGCTTGGGTGCAGGTATGGAGTAGGTAGGACTAGTTAGGGTTAAAGTTTTGCCAGGCAAGATAATGAAGGAAGAAAGGACTAGAAGAGTTAAGAGTATTTGCAAGGAAATGACTTGAACAATAAACAAGGAAAGATAAACTGGATGGGAGATGATTTGTAATGAGGAATTGATCGTGTCCACAGACTGGAGGTTTCATTAAGCCCAAGGAGGAGCTGGAGTGGGAAGACTAGAAATGATAGGAAATGGAAGCATTAGATAATAGGGTTCTAGAATTTGAGATTTTGGAGGTAGTATAGTTGTTGGTAAAGACAGAATCAACAGTGTTACCATGTGAGTGGGTGGTTGAGCTGGAAGAATGAAATGATCATTGGAGGCAAGGAGGTTGAGAAACAGACAATGTAAAGTGTTAGGTGAATCATCACTGTGGATGTTGAGAGCACTATAATTGTTGGGAATAGTGCTGGGAATAAAGACTGTAAAACAGGTGCTAGAGTCATCAGTAAATGAGGAGATGTAATGCAGAGGTTTGAAGGATGACAGTAACAAGGAAAAGAAGCTAGTGTTAAAATCTGTTGGCCTACTTGAAAGATTAGCGGGCTTTGGCAGGAGAAGAGTGGGGATAAGATTTAGGAGCTACAATAAAGAGCAAGTGGAGCACTCCACCTCCAGAGCTCTTTTCCATAGGTGGTTCAGTTTGGGACATTTAAAGTTTAAGATGTTTGGAGACATCCCATACAAAATACCAAGTATGCAATTGGGTAAACAAGTCTAGAATTTGGGAGAATGGTGACGAGTGGGGGTATGCATTTGGGATTTGTACTACAAGTTTATCATTTTTGGCCACCTGACATCCACACTGATCCCCCCTCCCTTTTCCAACTTCTCTTAGTTTTCTCATGGATATATCCTTTATTTACTTTCAGTTGATATTATTTGGCTGCAGCTACTCATTCTCAGCTCTAGGGTAGGGCTTGATTGGCTTAACCAGTCAAATCCCATCCACCTGGCTACAGTGATTGGTCTGTAGGTAGAAACAATCCAGTTTGAGCCAGTGAGAGTCAGATTTGTTGCCAGAGGCCAGCTCCAGCAGGTCCGGGGTTCCCTGAAGGATGGACGGTGTCGCCAGGAGAGAGTGAGAAAGCCCTGAGATTCTTTCTGATCACCAGGCAGGCATCTCTGTCCTGTCGGGTTTTGGTGTCTTTAAAGGTCCAATGACAACACGAGATCAGAAAAAGGAATTTTTACAATGGAGAGCTCTTTGTGATAAGATACTTTGAAAAATGTACAAGAACACGTTTTTCAGAAATATTCTTGCAGAATTACCCCAATCATAGTGAGGTTGAGTAAATCTTACAACTGAGGAATTAACACGATGTTCTTAGTGAAAAAGAGGATGACATACATATTTGTTCTAAGTTAATAAGGCTAGGATTAGGACATAGGCTAAGTTGTGTATAGATAGGCTAGGAGTCATTCTGTCTGGCTCACAAGAGGTCGAATGTTTTTGAGCTGGTTAATAAGTTGTTTGTGGCAACCTTTTTGACTTGATGCTGAATGTGTAAACACCATGGATGCCCTAAATGTGTCGGCCTTTGTTTTTGGGTTATGTTTTAGCTACTCTTATCTATCCTCATCCCAGCCACCAGTGTAAGGGAGGGTGTTTGCGGAAAGTAGGCCTTAGGGGAGAGACTGCCATACATCACCGGTTAGAAAAGGTATAAGAATTAACTTACATTCTGCCCTTATCTGTTCCTTAACTCTAAATTAGGCTCTTTGTCTTGCGGCCAGGCTCAATTGTAACTCCTGTGTTCTTAACCCCCTTTATTATATAAGTCTTAGATCTTCAAGGCCCATAGGAAGAGCCTTTTGACAGTCATCCACAGTGCTTTCATCTAAAATCTCTTTTGAAAAGGTAGGAATATGCTTTTCCTTATGAGGAATCTGTGTGGGGAATATCGGTCTGATTTGTAATATTGTGAGGCCTGGTCAATACCAGTAGGCTCATTTCCAACATGAGCCAGTAGTAGCAGAAGGAGATACCAGTTTTCGTTTCTCATGGCAGGAGCTGTGCAAACACTGCCATTTCCTTGCTGTGACTGTCATCCAGAGAGGCCGGTGCAGCTCCCAGCAATTTGTCTCTTTTGTCCAACTGTGGAGGAAAAGTCCTATTGCATTTGAACATAGAGGATGTGAAATCTGGGAGTGCTACAACCAACTCTCTTATTTTTTTTTAAAGTGTATTTATTTATTTATTTATTTATTTATTTATAGAGAGAACCAGCAGGGGAGGGTCATAAGAGGGGTTACAGAGGATCAGAAATGGGCTCTGTGTTGACAGCAGAGAATGATGCAGGGCTCCAACCCACAAGCCATGAGATCATGACCTAAGTCTGACACTTAACTGACTAAGCCACCCAGGTGGCCCAGTGATCTCTTTTAAAATTGAAGTATAGTTGACACACAATGTTACATTAGTTTCAGGTGTACAACATAGTGATTCAACAAGTCTATACATTATACCATGCTCACGACAAATGTAGCTACCATCTGTCATCATACATTATTTTAGTAGCATTGACTGTATTCCCTGTGCCTTACCTTTCATCCCCAAGTCTTATTCGTTCCATAACTGGAAGCCTGTACTTCCATTCCACCCATTTTGCCTGTCTCTCAACTTCCTCCCCTCTGGCAACCATCAGTTTATTCTGTGTATTATGGGTCTGTTTCTGCTTTTTGTTTGTTTGTTCATTTATTTTGTTTTTTTAGATTCCACATTATAAGTGAAAGTGTGTGGTATTTGTCCTTCTCTGTCTGAGTTATTTTACTTAGCATAATACCTTGTAGGTCCATCCATGTTGTCACAAATGGAAAGATCTCATTCTTTTTTAATGGTAATAAAAAAGTAATATTCCAGTGTGTGTGTGTGTATGTATCATATTTTCTTTATCCATTCATCTATCGATGGACACTTGGGTTGCTTCCATATCTTGGCTGTTGTAAATAATGCCACAATAAACTGGAGTGCATATGTTTTTTGAATTAGTGTTTTTGTTTACTTTGGGTAAATAGCTAGTAGTGGAATTACAGGACCATATGATATTTCTATTTTAATTTTTTGAGGAGCCACCGCACTGTTTTCTGCACCAATTTGGCTGCACCAATTTACATTCTCACTAACAGTACATGAAGGTTCCTTTTTCTCCACATCCTGCTATAACCATCTTTTGACCACAAGAGGAGAACCTCTCTGAGAATTAAGTCAATACACAGAGGGTGAGAGAGCAGAGCAGAGTTTAAAGGCAGAGAGAATTGGGCTGTAAGAATATCATTTGAACATGATTGATTCTTATAGCACTGGAGTTTAGCCATTCCTCAGTCAAGTCAGGTTGTGTTCAGTTATCTGTTGCTGCATAATAAACCACCCCAAACTCAGTGCTTACAACAAAAACAATTTCTATTTCTCATGATTCTGTAGATTGACTGGGCAGTTTTTCTGAGTGGGCTTACTCATGCTGAGGCAGTCTACTAGGGGCAAGGCTCAAGCTGAGACAACCAGGACAGCTGCGCTTCTCTTTCCACATGGCCTAGACCTATTGGGGCAGTATTCCAAGAGGTCACCTATTAACCTTTTGCTTATATTATATAAGTTGATGTTCTGTTGTTCGTATCAAGTCATACGGGCAAGCCCAGGGTCAGTATGAAAGGAGGGGTGATGAACAAGGGTGTGAATACTGAGAAATGTGAATACTGAGAAGTGTGATTTGCCAGAGCCATTACTGTAACAATCTATGACAACCTGCTTCTGCTAATTCCTAGACTCCTTGAAGCTCTTTCATGGGCCAAAGGGATATATAAACCTCATTTTATTTCATTAAAAAAAAATCTGTTATGATGTTCTACATTTCCCACTGTAGAGCCACTCCTCAACCTTCTCCACCTGCTTTACGTTCTGGGAAGCTGATGTAAATGGATTGTATCAATGAATTCCTTGTTCTCTGGTTTCCCATTGGTTTCTTATTGGCCAATAAGAAACCCCAGTAAGAGATCAGAGGGAAGAGTGAGTTTCTGTTAGCCTCTGCCAAAGGTATAGCTTCTTTTATTTTTTATTTATTTTTTTACTTATTTTCTTAAATAGTTTATTGTTAAGTTGGTTTCCATCTACCACCCAGTGCTCATCCCAACAAGTGCCCTCTTCCATGCCCATCACCCTCTTCCCTTCTCCCCCACCCCATCAGCCCTCAGTCTGTTCTCAGCATTCAAGAGTCTCTCATGGTTTGCCCCCCTCCCTCTCCCCAACTAGTTTTCCCCTTCTTCTCCCCCATGGTCCCCCGTCAGGTTTCTCCTGTTCCACTGATAAGTGAAAATATATGGTATCTGTCCTTCTCTGCCTGACTTATTTTGCTCAGCATAACACCCTTGACTTTCATCCATGTTGCTACACATGGCCAGATTTCATTCTTTCTCATTGCCATGTAGTATTCCATTGTATAGATAAACCACATCTTCTTGATCCATTTGTCCGTTGATGAACACTTAGGCTCTTTCCATGATTTGGCTATTGTTGAGAGTGCTGTTATGAACATTGGGGTGCATGTGCCCCATGTATCAGCACTCCTGTATCCCTTGGGTAAATTCCTAGCAGTGCTATTGCTGGGTCATAGGGGAGTTCTACTGTTAATTTTTTGAGGAACCTCCACACTGTTTTCCAGAGAGGGATAGCTTCTTTTAAAGCGGCTCACTTCACCCTTCTCTTTTCTTCCCTTGTCTCTTCAGACTCAAGGGTAATAAAGCTCAACTAGGCCCCAGAAACTATTCTTTTTGGTTTTCCTACATCTTGCCCATCTTGTAAAACTTATTGAACCTTTATCAGATTTTCCATATGTTTTCTGATGGGGGCCTTAGTAATAATTACCTATAAAATCCTGGTTTAATGAAATAGGATCAAGTACACTTAAAAGTACACATCTACTCCTGTGTATAATAAAGGATATTCTAGTCTTGTCAACTTTGCCAAAGTGAATTAATATTTTGGCTTCTGCATACCAGCTTTACTTGGTGGCTAGTATCGCTCTATCTTTTTTTTTCTTTTTCTTTTTTTTAACCTCATCTTCCAAGATTATGTAACAGTGTTTAAATGCAAGCTGTCTTTCAGTGCATCTGTGAGAAGCACACTACAACTGCCCATACATTATAGTCAGTATTAAATAAGATGTTCAGATAATTCTTAAGCCCTATTTATAATGGCTGCAAACAAGATTGCCTAGAGACTGATTGGAAAATCTTTTTTTTTTTTTTTAATTTTTTTTTTAAATGTTTTATTTATTTCTAGGAGAGAGAGAGAGACAGCATGAGCAGGGGAGGGTCAGAGAGAGAGGGAGTCACAGACTCTGAAACAGACTCCAGGCTCTGAGCTGGCTGTCAGCACAGAGCCCGACGCGGGGCTCGAACCCACGAACCGCGAGATCATGACCTAAGCGAAAGCCGGACGCTTAACCGACTAAGCCACCCAGGCGCCCCAAATCTTTTTTTTTTTAATGTTTATTTTATTTTTAAGACAGAGAGAGACAGAGCTTGAGTAGGGGAGAGGCAGAGAGAGAGGGAATCACAGAATCCAAAACAAGCTCCAGGCTCTGAGCCAACAGCACAGAGCCTGAAACAGGGCTCAAACCCACGGACCACGACATCATGACCTGAGCCAAAGTCAGCTGCCCAACCGACTGAGCCACCCAGGTGCCCTGGAAAATCTTACAATAACTGAATTTTATACCTTGTCAGTAAATTTATACAATTGCTCTTAGCTATCATTTTCTGATAACTTCAGGGACATGAGTCCTAGAATCCTAAATTTTGAAAGTCAGATTTGAAAGATGTTATGTCACCCCTTTTACCCTGTAGCTTTATAATACACAATCAAGTGTTATATATTTTAAACTCTGATTTTAGAGAATTTAATGATTCTCTAAATGATAAACAGCTAGGTGACAAAAAGCTAATACAGAATTCTTAAAGATATATAAAAGGATGAAATCATGGCTATATTTTTGTATCTTGTTAAAGTGATTTCCTGGCACACTACTACATTTTGCCTGTTATCTTTTATCATATAACCATTGTGATGATTGATTATATTTTATAAGTACATGAGCTATCAAATACTAAATGTCATGAATATCATGAATGGTTGAACAATTAGAGTTGGGATTTGGCTATAGCATCTGGCTTCCTAGATGTACATGTTTACTTTGCTATCCTCAAACTAGCACTTTCCTGTGATGTTATGAATGGTGTATTTCAGGTGTATGGAGGAACCTGAAATACAGGTCCTGTTGCTGGGCAAAGCCATGGATCAAAAGCCTTTATCTCAGAAATCTTATTTTTATTTTATTTTATTCTTTATTTAAAATTTTTTATGTTTTATTTATTTTTGAGAGAGAGACAGAGTACACATTGGGGAGAGACAGAGAGAGAAGGAGACAGAATCCAAAGTAGGCTCCAAGCTCTAAGCTGTCAGCACAGAGCCGGATGCAGGGCTCAAACTCATGAACTGTGAGATCATGACCTGAGCTGAAGTCAGACGCTTAACTGACTGAGCCACCCATGTGCCCCTCAGAAATCTTATTTAAAGGCCTATCAGAGAAGGAATTTTCCTAACTCATATTGTGTAAGTAATTAGAGCTTGTTAACTTTGTAAAATGATTATACAGTAAGGGTATTAATACTCTGGTTTCTCTTCAGATCGCATAAATCTTTTGTCTTTTACAATAAGGGTATTGAATTGGAAGGATATTCAGAGTTTATTTTTGAGAGATATTTATGTACAAGAATAGAAAATGAAAGATAGCCTTTTAAGAAAGACACTTTGAAAATCAACTTATTTGAAAAGAGTTTGATTAAATTCAAAGATTCATTAACCATGATATACATTATGAATAGACCTGATATAAATACTGTATGCTCTGAAGATAAAGATCTTTAACACATACATATCATTCTGATATGAATTAGTAGATCTGCTTGAGCAATCTGAACTGTGGATTGAAAAACTGAAGAACAATAGTATAATCTATACCTTTTTGGCAGTTCAGGGAAGCTGTGTGAAGACAAATCTGATGGAGATGTTTCTTAGATGTGTCACACAGTTAAGACTCAGTTTACTGGCTCTATCTACAGTCGTTCAGTAGAACAAAGATGTATGATAATGCCAGTGAAGGTCACACTGTGTTTTTTAATATGTCAAATTTTTGCCATGTTTCATGGCCTGCACTTGTTGGGGACTTAGTTGAGGCTCATTATACCCAACAGAGAATGTTTCTAGGCCCTTGTCAAATATCAGTTGTTGGGCCACCTTGGTAAAGTATAATGGGTTAGTTTCATTTCTTCTGACTCTTAGGTTCTAGAGAAGAGAGGGCCATGTTAGCTTTTGGTAAAAGATTGAGGTGGGAGAGAATTATTTTTATTGTGCCAGTCTATGATCCCTTGCCCCTTGTTCTCCATTTTAGGAAAAATAGAATAATTCACACAAACTGTGTGATATGATATATCCTCTTAAAATCAGCTTTCAGATTTTTCCACTGTTTGAAAGTTTTTCATCCCTTAAATTTTTTACATTAGAACTTAAGTATAGATGTATCTATTGCTTCAAAATATTTGCAATAACCTAACACACTTTCTTCTGTTTTATATAGCAAGTGATTTCTAAAATAGATGCTCAAGTATTAACAACTCAAGGTCTCTTACATAGATAAATGGAAATTGCCCTGGCATTCAGGGAATATATGATATGATGGTTAATTTTATGTGTCAACTTGGCTGGGCCTCAGTGTCCAAATGTTTCATCAAACATTCTTCTGGATGTTTCTGTGAAAGTGTTTTTTGGATGAGATTAACATTTACATTAGTGGACTTTGAGTAAAGCAAATTACCTTTAGTGTGGTTAAATCTTACCCAATCAGTTGAATGCCTTAATAGAACAAAAACTGACCTCTCCAGAACAAGAAGGAATTCTGCCAATTCTGCCAGCAGAACTGCCTTTGGGCTAAACTACAACTCCCCTGGGTCTCCAGCCTACTCACCCACTCTGTAACTTTCTCTCTCCCTCTGTGTGTGTGTGTGTGTGTGTATGTGTGTATGTGTGTGTGTGTAGAGAGCTATAGATATAGGCATTGATATCTATCTATATCTATCTATCTATCTATCTATCTATCTATCTATCTATCTCCTATATTTCCTTTTGGTTTGGTTTTCCTGGAGGACCCTAATGCGTGTGATTTGTTTCACTTCTATTTGTTATTCTTTCTTTCCCATTGTTACTGGAACATTTGCCTTTTATTCTTCTTCTTTCAAAACTGCCATCTCTTGTGCTGTGTTCATTGGAATTCCTCTAGCTTCTTTATTTATTTTTTAAGTTTATTTTGAGAGAGAGCAAGAGCACAAATCTGGGAGGGGAAGAGAAAGAGAGAGAGAGAGAGAGAGAGAGAGAGAGAGAGGAGAGAGAGAATCCCAAGCAGGCTCCTTGCTGTCAGTGCAGAACCCAATGTGGACCTCAGTCCCAGAAACAGTCAGATCATGACCTGAGCCCAAATCAAGAGTCGTTTGCTTAACTGACTGAGCCACCCAGGTATCCCTAACTTTTTTATTCTAAATGTCTGTGATGGTTATGAATTTTAATCCAAAATATTGGCATGTGAAGAATGTCACATGCTGTAATTTCTCTAAGGCTCAAATCTGCTTTAGCTTAAAAGCCTCCTCTTATAAGCATGGCACTCACCTCTGGGATCTTCTTCCCCATTCTGTTAGTTTATACAAGGATGCCAGTCTTATTATCACAGTAGGTGAGGAACTGGTCAATCCAAAGTGTTGGCAGTGTCACTGGAGTTTCTTCTGCTACTCAGTGAAGCTTTTCTAAAGGTGGTCCTCTAATTTAAGTCAAGTATTCTTTGAAATGCATCAGGTACCTCTCACAGTGACCATAGATTTTCTTGAAAAGAACTTTATTGTTGCTCTCAACTTTGTGATACTTGGTGTTTATTTTCTTCTGTAAGCATATCATTGGAATGATTTCACATGTAGTCCTTTATCCTTTATCCTTATGGGGCTGACTCTGTTCCATGTTTAATCTCACTTCTAAACCTTCTCTCTTTCTTTGTCTTAGAGAATCTCCTCTAGTCCTTTAGTTTGTCTAATATTGCCTTGCTCACTTAAAGCATTAGTCTCCATGTCTCGCTCTCAGAGAAGACTTAGCTTTTTAGAAAAGTCAGAGTTGAGATGGTTTCCTAGAAGCAAATTCCAAAGGGTTTTTATGGCTACCTGACTAGAATAGTGGAGAGAAAAATACAGAGCAAATTAACATATCAGTAGATTATCCTGTTATGTGTCTGCACAATATTATGTTTCCTCATCATTTGTTTTTGCTTTTGTATAGATCTCTTTGTCATTATTTTCCATTATTTCCTCCTTAGAATCCCAATTCTTCCCTATTGAAGTACATATTTTTGTTAAGTATGAAATTTGACAACTATGACAGTTTGAGGACATTATACTTCAGATCTTATCTACTCCTCATTTCAGTTTCTATTTGATACTTAGCATTTCTAATTCTTCAGCAAATATCTCTTTGTTAAATTGTCACTTCCGATTTCTTCTCTGAGTTCTTTCTATGTGTGCAGTTCTTTTTCTAACTCTTACCTTTGGTCTTTACCCTTGGTGATTTGTTTCAGTGATAATGATTATGGAGACATCTGAGAAATTGTTTCTGTGTCATTTACCATACAATCAATTTGTTTCTAGTTAGCCCACATTCCTGAGGTGCATCTGGCAGGAATTCCAGGCACAAAGGGCTGTGTTAAGGGTGGACCCTCAGAGGGTAGTGTTGGAGGAGGTTTCCTGAAGCAGTTGGAAGCTTCTCAGTTCAAGAGGTAATTGGAGCAGGGGGAGACCAGAAGTCAGTGCCAGCTGAAGAATATCAAACATCACGTCCAAGGAGGAAGTTCTAACTATAAGCAGTAAATGATGTAAGGATTCAAGAACCAAATTGATCAGGACACTTTCCTGTCTGGCTTTTGGGACACCTTCTTTGAAGATTTCTTCACTGCTTTCTCTTTCCTTACTTGTCTCTTAAATATAGGTGCTCCCCATGGTTTTGTCTTTGGTTTTCTTTTCTTCTCATACTATTCATTCTTTCTTTTTTTCCCCCTGAAGATCTAGTGCTTTATTTATTTATTTTTTAATAGTTTATTTTCATGTTGGTTTCCATACAACACCCGGTGCTCATCCCCACAAGTGCCCTACTCCGTGTCCATCGTCCACTATTCATTCTTTCTAAGTGATTTAATTTATTTAGTATATGCTATGTGCCAGGCACCATTCTAAGAGCAGGGGTTGTGGCAGTGACCAAGTCAGACAAGTTCTTCTCAAAGAGCTTTTGTTCTAATGGAAGACACAGTCAGCAAAAGGAAATTAAGCAAGGTAATTTCAGATAATAATTACTAGAATGAATATAAAACAGGATGATTCACTTTAATAGAAAATGGATTCTACAGAGCAGAGGGGCCCTTTATGCTGAATGTACAGGGAAATTGCTCTAAACAAAGGGAACAGTTGGTGTGAAATCCCAGGACAGAGGGAAGAGTTAATGTAAAATAAAATTGCATTCTCCACATCCAGTGCAGAGCCCAGTGCAGGTCTTGATCCCATGACCATGAGATCATGAGCTGAGCTTATCAAGAGTTGGACACCCAGGGGTGCCTGGGTAGCTTAGTCGGTTGAGTGTCCGACTTTCGCTTAGGTCATGATCTCATGGTTCGTGGGTTCAGGCCCTGCATCGGGCTCTGTGCTGACTGCCAGCTCAGAGCCTGGAGCCTGTTTCCGAGTCTGTATCTCCCTCTCTCTCTGACCCTCCCCTGCTCATGCTGTCTCTCTCTGTCTCCTAGAAATAAATAAAAAAAAAAAAAAAAAAAGAGTTGGACACCCAACTGACTGAGCCACCCAGGTGCTCCTGTAGTACAGTAGTGTTAATTATAGTCACCATACTGTACATTACATCCCCAGAACCTATTCATCCTGTAACTGGAAATTTGTATTCTTTGACCAACATCTCCCCCTGATCCCTACTCCCCAGATCCTGGTAACCACTGTTCTAGTCTTTGGTATACAGTTCAGCTCTTTCAGATTATACATGTAAGTGCTATCATAGAGTGCTTGCCATTCTCTGTCTGACTTATTTCATCTAGTTTAGTGCCCCGAAGGTTGACTCATATTGTTCCAAAAGGCAGGATTTCCTTTTTGATCATTGGTGAATAATAGTCTATTGCATATATATATACTGCATCTTTATCCATTTATCTGTTGGTGAACACTTAGGTTGTTTCTATATGTTGGTTATTGTGAGTAATGCAGCAACGAACATGGAAGTGCAGAAAATATCCTGTTTTCATTTCCTTTGAATATATACGCAGAAGTATGTAAGTATTGGTGGATCATATGGCAGTTCTATTTCTAATTTTTTGAGTTATCTCTATATTGTTTCCTATAGTGGCTGCACCAATTTACATTCCCACCAACAGTGCACAAGGGTTCTCTTTTCTCCACATCCATGCCAATACTTGTTATACCTTGTCTTTTGGTTATAGCCATTCTGACAAATGGGAAGTAATATCTTATTGTACATAGATTTGGAAAAATACCTGTTCAGATTCTTTGCCCATTTTTTTATCAGATTTTTTTGTTGTTGAGTTGTTCCAGTTCTTGATATATTTTGGTCATTAACTCCTTATTAGATATATGATTTGCAAATATTTTCTCCCATTAAGCTGCCTTTTCATTTTATGGGTGGTTTCCTTTGCTCTACAAAAGCTTTTAAGTTTGACATGGTCTCATTTCTTCATTTTTGCTTTTGTTTTCTTTGTTTTTGTTCTCCAGTCCAAAAAGTCACTGTCAAGACCAATGTCAAGGAGTTTACTCACTATGTATTCTTCTAGGAGTTTTACTGTCTTAGGTCTTATGTTTAAATCTTTAATCCAATTTGAGCTGATTTATATATATGATGCGAGATAATGGTCCAGTTTCATTCTTTTACATGTGTCTATCCAGTTTTCTCAGCATCATTAATGAAGGGACTGTCTTTTCCTATTGTATATTCATGTATCCTTATAAATTAATTGACCATACGTATGTGGTTTATTTTCAGCTCTCTACTCAGTTCCATTTATCTATATGTCTGTTTTTATGCCAATACTGTACTGTTTTGATTATTGTAGCTTTGTAATATAGTTGGAAATCAAGAAGTGTGATACTTCCAGCTTTGTTCTTATTTTTCAAGATGTCTTTGGCTATCCAATGTCTTTTGGTTCTATACAAATTTTAGGATTGTTTGGTTTGATTTCTGTGAATAATACCATTGGAAACTTGATAGACATTGCATTGACTCTGCATAGGTGTACATTTTAACATTAGTTCTTCCAGTCTGTGAGCATAGAGTATCTTTCTACTTATTTGGGTCTCCTTCAGTTTCTTTCATTAACATATTATAGTTTTCAGTATACAGATCTTTTACCTCCTTGGTTATATTTATTCCTAAATATTTTATTCTTTTTTGATACAACTGTAAGTGGGGTTATTTTCTTGTTTTCTCTTTCTGATATTTTGTTGTTAGTGTATAGAAATGCAACTAATTTTTGCATATTTATTTTATATCCTGAAACTTGACTGAATTCTTTTATTCTAAGTTTTTTTTTGCAGACTCTTTATTTTTTTTATATATAATATTGCAAAGAGAGACAATTTTACTTTTTTTTTTTCTAATTTGGATAACTTTTATTTGTTGTTCTTGACTAACTGCTGTGGTTAAGACTTCCAGTACTGTGTTAAGTAGAAGTGGCAAGAGTGGACATTCTTGTCTTGTTCCTGTTCCTAGAGGAAAAGCTTTAGCATTTCACCAGAGTTCAGTGATGTTAGCTGTGGGCTTGTCATATTATATTGAGGTACATTCCCTCTAAACCCAGTTTTTTGGGAGTTTTTATTTTTTTTTAATCATGAGTGCATGTTGAATGTTTTAAAAAGCTTTTCTTCATTTATTGAGATAATCATGTAATTTATAATCTTCATTTTGTATGTGTATCACATTGATTTGTGGATGTTGAAACATACTTGCATCTCTGTAATAAATCCCACTTGATCAGGGTGTATGATTCTTTCAGTGTATTGCCAAATTTGATTTCCTAATTTTTTAAAGTAATCTTTGTGCTCAGTGTGGGGTTTGAACTCACAACCTCAAGATTAAGAGTGGCATATTCTACTGACTAAGCCAGCAAGATGCCCCTGGTTTGCTAATATTTTGTTGAGAATTTTTGCATCTGTTTTCATCAAGGATATTGGCCTGTAATTATCTTTTCTTGTAGTGTCCTCAGCTTGCTTTGGTATCAGGATTATGCTGGCTTCAGAAAATGAGTTTGTAAGTGTTCGTTTTTCTTCCACTTTTTGGAAGAGTTTGAGAAGGATTAGTAGAATCCTTAAATGTGGGAGAATTCACTAATTAAGCCATCTGGTCTTGGACTTTTTTTTAGTTTTTGATTACTGATTCAGACTCCCTACTAATAATAAACCTGTTCAGATTTCCTGTTTCTTTTTGATTTAGTCTTGGTAGATTGTTTCTAGGAATTCATCCATTTTTCTAGGTGGTTGAATTTGTTGGCCTTTAATTGTTCGTGGTAGTGTCTTATGATCATTTGTATTTTTGTGCCATCAATTGTAATGCAGCTTCTTTATTTGTAATTTTACTTATTTGAATCCTTCCCCTCCACCCCCGGAAGTCCAATTAAATGCTTATTTTAAAAAATATTTTCAAAAAACTAGCTTAGTTTCATTTGATTATTGTCTTTTTAGTCTTGATTTTAATTATTTCTGTTCCGATATCTCTTGTTATTTCCTTTCTTCTTCTTTAGCTTAGTTGTTCTTTTTCTAGTTCCTCTAGGTATAACTTTAGGTTGTTTATTTGAAATCTATTTTTTTCTTAATGTAGTTTTAGTGCTATAAACTTTCCTGTTAGAAATAATTTTGTCACATCCCTTAGTATTTTCCTAAAATATTTTTAAATGTTTATTTATTTTTGAGAGAGAGAGAGCATGAACAGAGAAGGGTCAGAGAGATGGATAGAGAGAAAATCCAAAGCAGGCTCCCTACTGCAGAGCCAGACATGGGGCTTGAACCCACGAACCATGAGATCATGACCTGAGCCAAAATCAAGAGTCGGATGCTTAACTGACTGAGCCACCCAGGCACCCCATATTTTCATTTTTATTTCTCTTTTATTTTTCTCTTTTCATTTTGTGATTTCTCTCTTTTATTTATTTACTTATTTTTTGATTCATTGGTTTTTTAGGGGACTGCTTTTTAATCTTCACATATTTGTGAATGTTTTAGTTTTCTTCTTGTAATTAATTTTTAGTTGCAAAACATTTAAGTTGGAAAAGATGCTTGACATGATTACAGCCTTCTTAAATTTATTATCACTTGTTTTATATCATAACCTATGATTTATCCTAGAAAACGTTCTATCGGTGCTTGAGTAGAATTGTGCTTTTAGATTGAATGTTTTGTAAATGTCTGTTAAGTCCATCTGGTCTAAAGAGTAGTTTAAATCCACTGTTTTCTTACTGATATTCTGTATTATCTATCCATTTTAGAAAATGGGGTATTGCAGTCCCATACTATTGTCACTGTCTATTTCTTCATTCAGATCTATCAATGTTTGCTTTATATATTTGGGTAAATCTAATGTTGGGCGCATAAGTACTTACCACTATTATATTCTCTTGTTGAACTGACCCCTTTATCATTATGTAATGAAGTTCTTTGTCTCTTCTTATGGTCTTTGGCTTGAAGTGTATTTTATCTGATATAAGTATAGTCAGTCTTGATTTCTTTTGATTCCCATTAGAATAGTTTTTATATCCCTTTAACTTTGGTCTAGGTGTGTCTTTAAAATTGAAGTGAGTCTCTTGTAGTTGGGAAGTGAGTTGGGTTGTAGTTACCATGGAGCTTATAGTTGGGTCTTATTTTTTTTCTTCAACCATTCTGTATCTTCTGTTTGGAGGATTCAATCCATTTATATGGAAAATAATAATTATTATTAATTTTAATTTACTTTAGATAGAGAGAGTATGCAAGTGGAGGAGAGGGGCAGAAGGAGAGAGAGAGCGATAGGGAGAGGGAGAGAGAGAGAAAGAGACAGACAGACAGACAGACAGACAGAATCCCAGGCAGACCCCATGTCCAGTGTGGAGCCTGATGTGAGGCTTGATCTCACAACCCTGGGATCATGACCTGAGCCAAAATCAAAAGTTGGGCGCTCAACCAATTGAGCCATCCAGGTGCCCTGAAAGTAATTATTGATAGGGACAGACTTACTATTGTTATTTTATTCATTGGTTTCTAGGTTTTTTGCTAATTCCTTTGGTCTTTTCTTCTTCTTGCATTCCTTTTTTTTTTTGTGATTTGATGATTTTCAGTAGTGATGTGATTTGATTCCTTTCTTTTCATCTTCTGTGTATCTACTGTAGATTTTTGCTTTTTGGTTACCATGGAACTTATATACATCATCTTATATTTATAATAACCTATTTTGAACTGATAACAAGTTAACTTTGAGCTGCACTAAAGTTCTCTGTATTCTATTGCCCTCCCCAGTTTTTACCTGAATCTTCTCTTTTCTTTATCTCTACTGTCACTATGCTGCTCAATTTGGTTCTTACCTCAGATGTTTCTCCTCAGTGTGGGGCTATACTTGAGAGATCCTTTACCTTATTAGTTTTGAGAGATACATGGTCAAGAGTCCTTCATCCTCTTCAGATCCTAATATGGATCCTTGATGTGAGAGTCTGCAAAATCCTTCTTAGTTTCAGCTGCTATTTTTAAATTGACCTTTTGAACTTTTCAGTGAACATCTGTTGGGGGTTTTTGTTTTGTTTTGGATTCTCAGGTCAATTAGCTATTTTTTCCTTCTCTTTACTTCCCTCTGTTACTGGTACTGTGCAGCTCTTGTAGTTGTTTTTTATGCCCACATTTTGTGTTTTGTAGGGCTACCTTCACCCTAGTTTTGTTTTACATTTTGTTCAAGGGCTTTTTATATTGCTACCATAATTGTTTTATCTATTTATATGGTGAGATTTGGGTAGATCCCAAAACTATGCCATTTCCTAGAATCCTCTATGATTTGTATTTAAGAAATAAAAATAAAAGGCATGCTTATGGCTTCTATTGCTTACAATTTCTATATTAGTTTGTTACCATCATAAAGGGTACCACATCATATAGGGCTACCATCATAAAGTACCACAGATTGGATGGCTTAATGACAGGAATTTATTTTTTCATTGTGAGAAGTAAAAGGTCAAGGTGTTGGCAGCATTGGCATTTTCTTGAGAACTATGAAAGAAGGTTCTGTTCCAGCTGTGGATAGATGTCTTATCCTTATGTCTATATATTGTCTCCTCTCTTTTTTGTCCGTGTCCAAGTTTCCTCTTCTAAAAAGGACACAAATAATATTGGATTAGTGCACACTCTAGACCTTATTTTAACTTAATGTCTCTTCTAAAACCTCATCTCTAAATGTTCTCAGGTGCTAGAGTTTAGGACTTCAACATATAAATTTTGGGGGATACAATTCAGCCCTTGTCAACAATGTATATTTTAATGACTTGAAAATCTGTAGCCATATCTCTTCTAGACCCCTTTTTTGAGCTCCAGATCATATAGTCCAATACCTCTTGGACAGGTCTACTTTCATGTGTATGCTCTCAGTGGTTAGCACAGTTGGTTGGATGAATAAGTTACCTAGTAGGCAGCTATATGTTCCTGCAATGAATGCTTCAGACATAATATGTCCACCGGTGTGCTTATTTTCCTTTCCTTAAACTTGTTATTCTCTTTGTCTTTATTATCTTGATAAGTGGCATTAATATGGTCACTCAGTTTCCCAGTTATTATAAACTCTTCTCTCTTACATGCTTTCTCTAAAGAGTCATAAAAGTCTTTAGTTTCTATTTCCTTAACATTTTTCTTTTCTATTCCCTTTTTTCATCTGTGACTGCTGATGTCTTCATTCAGAGCCCCTTTTTATCTCTTACTAAATCCCCCCCTTTAAATTAACATTGAATTTATTTATTTAGGAATTGGCAATACACTCACATGGTTCCAGATTAAAAAGTTCTAATGAAATGTCTGTTCCCACTCCTATTTCTCTACCTGGTTCACCTCTCCAGAAGCAATTAATGTTATCATCAGTTTCTAGTGTTTCTTTCCAGAGATATTTTATGCATATGCTGTTTTTTCATGTACTGTATGTATATTAAAATCATAAAATACTTTTGTTTCTCTTTTTTACTTATATGATGGCATACACTACATGTTGTTATACAATTTTTGTTTATGTAATTTAATAATAACTTTTGGAGATAATTTTATATCAATACATAAAATTTTTTTTAGCATTAAATTATTTCCTTTTCTGGATGACTATTAAGAATTTAAGTGCTATAAATAACCTTGTATATAACCTTCTATACATGTACAAGTGTAGCCATAGGATGAATTCCTCCAAGTGGAATTGCTGAGTCAAAAGGTATGAAGATTTTCCGTGCTAACAGATGTTGCCAAATTGCCCTTTAATTTGTCTTTTGCAGTAGTTATTTTGACTGATCTCTCTGCTTTGAATTCACCCTCTTTGATGCTGCCAGAGGCAATTGCTAAAATGAAGCTCTAATCATGTTACTTTGCTTCTTAAAACACATCAGTTACTCACAATTACTTACCAGAAAAACCAAAACTTCTTGGTTTGGAAACCATAACCCTCTTTTTTGGGTATTTGCTAATATGGTCAGGCTCACTTTTCATCATTTTTCTTGGTACATTTTACACTCTGGTTAAACCAGTTCATGTTTCTCACACAAGCTGTGCTTTATGCCTCTGTAAAATACATGCTATATACTCTGCTTGGAATACCTGATAATCCTTCAAAACTCAGTTTTGTTGCCTCCTGCTGAAATGGAGTAGAACACATGTTGATTCTTGCTGTCACCGTGCCAGGGGCATATCTCTAAGATTGACCTATTTTACAGCAGAGTAATTACCTGTTCATATCTGTCTCTCCTAGCCTGTCAAAGAGCTATAGAATTCATGCTACACAAAGAAAATATAAAAGGAATATTTAGAATCTGGTCAGGCAATAAGGAGATTCATTGAAATGAAGGAAATCAGCTGTAGCCCCACGTGGGTAAAGCAAACCATTTGCCCAAATGAGATGATTAAAAAAAAATAGAGAAAAGTTATGATGAAAATTGGGTAAACATGAAATGTGTAGGACACCCATGGGAAGCATAATGCCAGTATGTCCAGCTACCTTTCCGGTCTCTTACCTCTCACTTTATCTTCAGCAATATCAGACTACAGTATATAATTGTCCCTTTGACAATATAATTGTCAATTATATACAGGTCATGCTTTCTGCTTAGAACTTCCTTATTTATTTTAGCAGCTCTTCCCTCAAAACCCAGATCACAGATTAACTCCTCTGGAAAGCTGTCTCTAGAACTGAATCATTTCTTCCATTCTAATATTTCTGAAACAGGAACTTATTTTTTTCATTATTCAATCATACACTATTGTAATTCAGTTATTTGTATACCTATTGGCTTTGCCTAGTGAGATTAAGAGCTCTTTGATGGCAGAATTATGTCCGATTCAGTATCTCCAGGACAGTGTTTTAGACATAGTTATGCTCATAGTAGTTGATTGACTCTGTACTCTGTCATCTGTAGTATAAACCAGCAGCCAAAATATGGGCTCTGTAATCAGACTGCTAGTTATTAAAGCAGCTTCTATCACTTACTGGTTGTATGAGCTTGGAGAAGCTACTGATCCTCTCAGATCCTCAATTTCCTCTTGTCTACACTAGAGATATTAGTATTTACCTCATAGGATTGCAGTAAGAATTGACATAACCATATGTGATTAGTATATACTATATACTCATTTAAGTATATAGCTGGCTGTATCAAACTATTTCTTTGATCAGTTTTGTTAAAAGCAGTGCCCAGATTCCAAAAGTCACACTTCAAGTCCTTGATATTCATATCAGCTCCACATTCCATGTTCTGGACTCTTCAGATGCTTCCTACCTGCCTCCCCCCACCAACCTGATGTAGATCTCTGGCAATATTCTTCTTCTTCTTTTTTTAATGTTTATTTATTTTTGAGAGAGAGACAGAACATGAGCAGGGAAGGGAAGGAGCAGAGAGAGGAAGACACAGAATCTGAAGCAGGCCCCAGACTCTGGGCTGTCAGCACAGAGCCTGGTGTGGAGTTTGAACTCATGAACCATGAGACCATTACCTGAGCTGTAGTTGGGTGCTTAATTGACTGAGCCATCCAGGGGCCCCTCTGGCAACATTCTTGAGGGGATCATTACTTATTTGGCATACAACCACTTAGGAAAGAAAGCAGTGTTAATCAAGATTGAGGAGGATCCATTAAGAACTAGTGATGGCAAATTAATCTTAATCCCACTTTTTAAGAGAGGATTATTAGACTCATACCTCAGGAGACTGATGGATTCCAAAAAGGATTTCAGGTAGCTACTTAAGCACATACAGAAAAGAAAAATAAATAAAATATCCTAGGAAAAGAAAAATTAGGATTGAATACTCAGATTAAGGGGAGATATTAGCTAATACATGATGTATTAGTTGCTAGGGCTGCTATAACAACATAGCACAGACTGGGTGGCTTAACAGAATTTTTTTTTTTTTTAAACAATTCTGGAGGCTTGAGACCTGAGATAAAGGTGACACCAGAGTTGACTTCTTCTGAGGCCTCTCTCTCTTTGGCTTGTATATGGTCATCTTCTCCTTATGCTTTCACATGTTCTCTCTATGTTTGTGTCTTAATCTCCTTTGCTTGTAAGGACACCAATCAGATTGGATTAGGATCCATTCTGATGACCTCCTTTTAACTTAATTATCTATTGAGAGATCTCATATCAATACATTAATGTATTTTGTAATGAGGTACTGGGGTTTAGGACTTCAGTCTGTGAATTTTGGGGAGACACATTCAGTGCATAACACACAGTACTATCTAGCATACAGTTCTGTCCAGCTGCAAGAAGAGGACCATATGTTGGTTCTGTAATTCCTTTTTTTAAAATTTTCAAATGTTTATTTATTTATTTTGAGAGAGAGACAGAGAATGTGAGTGGAGGAGGGACAGAGAGAGACACAGAATCCAAAGCAGGCTCAAGAATCTGAGCTGTCAGCACAGAGTCTGATGTAGGGCTAAAACCCACGAACTGTGAAATCATGACCTGAGTCGAAGTTGGAGGCTTAACCAACTGAGCCACCCAGGTGCCCCCAGGTTCTGTAATTCCTAAAAGCAAATAAATAAATAAATAAATAAATAAATAAATAAATGTTTAAAAAGCTGGGGGGATAAAAATCACTTACAATATTGACCATATGTCTTCATTTGAGCTAAGACCTAAATGATGACACTAATATAGGGGCTGAGAATTCTAGGCAGAGAGCCCAAAGGCCCAAAGATGGGAAAGGATTTGGCTGGAATATTTGGCCAGGTCAGGCAAATTCAGTAGGGGATTTTAGATTTTGTTCTTTTGGCATGAGAAGGCTTTGGAAGGTTTTAAGCTGGGGGCAACATGGTATAATTAATGTTTTAAAAATTATAATTGGCTTATAAAGAAAGAATGGGTATATGTACAAATGGGCAACAGTGGCAGCAGTGAAACCAGCAAAAGTGCTACTCAAAGTGCGCGCCTGCAAAAAGCTATGCATCTCCTCTATCACCAAGAAAGTCTTCCTATGGAAAAAAGACAGCCTTTGCAGCAAATGGTGTTGGGAAAACTGGACAGCGACATGCAAAAGAATGAAACTGGACCACTTTGTTATACCATACACAAAAATGAATTCAAAATGGATAAAAGACCTAAATTTATGACAGGAAAATCCTAGAGGAGAAAACAGTCAGGAACCTCTTTGACCTCAGTCAAAGTTACTAGACATGTCTTTGGAGGCAAGGGAAATAAAAGCAAAAATGAACTACGGGAACCTCATCAAGATAAAAACCTGCAAAGCAAAGGAAACAACCAACAAAACTAAAAGACAGCCTACAGAATAGGAGAAGATATTTGCAAATGACTTATTGAATAAAGGGTTAGTATTCAAAATCTAGAAAGAACTTTTCAAACTCAGTACCCAAAAAACAAATAATCTAGTGAAGAAATGGGCAGAATATATAAATGGACACTTTCCCAAAGAAAACATCCAGATGGCCAGCAGACATATGAAAAGATGCTCAACACCACTCATCATCAGGGAAATACAAATCAAAACCACAGTGAAATACCACCGACACACCTGTCATATGTTGGCAAGGATGTGGAGAAAGGGGAACACTTTTGCACTATTGGTGGGAATGCAAACTGGTGCAGCCACTTGGGAAAACAGTATCAAGTTTTAAAATTTAAAAATCCTCAAAAATTTAAAAATAGAATTACCCTACGACTCAGCAATTACACTACTAACTATTTATCCAAAGGACACAAAAATGTTGATTTGAAGGGGCACATGAACCCCAATGTTTATAGCAGAACTATCAACAAGAGCCGAATTATGGAAAGAGCCCAGATGTCCATCAACTGATGAATGAATGAAGAAGATATGGTATATATATACAATGGAATACTACTCATCGATGAAAAAGAATGAAATCTTGCCACTTGCAACAACTTGGATGGAGGTAGAATGTATTATGCTATGTGAAATCAGTCAGTCAGAGAAAGAAAAATACCACATAACTTCACTTATATGTGGAATTTAAGAAACAAAATAGATGAACATAGGGGAAGGGAAAGAAAAATAAGATAAAAAGAGAGTGGGAGACAACCCATAAGAAACTCTTTTTTTTTTTTTTTAATTTTTAATTTATTTTTGAGAGAGAGACAGCATGAGCAGGAGAGGGACAGAAAGAGAGGCAGACACAGAATCAGAAGCAGGCTCCAGGCTCTGAGCTAGCTGTCAGCACAGAGCTTGACATGGGGCTTGAACCCACGAACAATATCATGACCTGAGCCGAAGCCGAATGCTCAACCAACTGAGCCACCCAGGCGCCCCAGAAACTCTTTTTTTTTTTTAGTGTTTTATTTATTTCTGAGAGAGAGAGAGAGGGAGAGTGTGAGCAGGGGAGGTTCAGAGAGAGAGCAAGATACAGAATCTGAAATAGGCTCCAGGCTCTGAGCTGGCTGTCAGCACAGAGCCCGACTCTCGATGTGGGGCTCGAACCCACAAACTGCAAGATCATGACCTGAGCCAAAGTCGGATGCTTAACTGACAGTCACCTGGGCATCCCTACCTATAAGAGACTCTTAAACATGTAGAACAAACTGAAGGTTGCTGGAGGGGTGTTGGGTGGAGGGATGTGCCAAACAGGTGATGGGCATTAAGGAGGGCACTTATTAGGATGAGCATTGGTTGGTATATATAAGTGATGAATTACTAAAACTACTCCTCAGATCATCATTACAGTATATGTTAACTAGCTTGGATTTAAGTTAAAAATAATAAAAGAAAACAAAATAAAATAAACTACTAAAAAAAGAATTCCAGAAATTAAAACAAAACAACAATCCACTGTATTACTACCATAACAAAGCAGCTCTTTCCCCTAGATTCTTTCTCTGCCCTTTATATATATGCAACCATAATTTTTGTATAGTTGTGAACACAGCATGGACACAAGTTTATATTCGATATTTGATATTATACAGTAAGCATTTCTAAGATGCTGCATGGTAATTATAAATTATTATAAATGCATGTTGTAAACATTTTAGCAACTTCTTTTGTGTGTGTGTGAGAGAGATGGGGAGGGCACAAATGAGTGAAGGGCAGAGAGAGAGAGAGAGAGAGAAGTGGGCTCACCTGAAGCAGGGCTCATGTTTTACCTGAAGCAAGGCTGGTGTTCACCCAAAGTGAGGCTCATGTTCACCCGATGTGGTACTCAAACTCACAAAGTGTGAGGTCATGACCTGTGCCAAAGTCAGATACGTAAGGAGTGAGCCACCCTGGTGCCCTTTAGCAACTTCTTATACAATTTAATCTTTATCGATCACACACATACACACAAAAAAAGAAAGGTCTTCATATGGGGAAAAATTGTTAACTGAACTAAACATACACTTAGTGAAGTAGTTGATTTTCATTTTGGTGCAAGTTTCTTATATTATTGTGGATTAGAAATAAACACTTCTTGTCTGTGGATCTCACTTCGAGTTACACCTCCAAGGCTATTGCAGTAGTCCAGGTTAGAGATAACAATTGCTGGTATTAGCATGATAATGGTAGAGATGGTAGGAAGTGGCACTTTAGGGCTCTATCACAGTGGAAGAAATGATGGGACTTAATTTCACTGGGGTGGGAGAAAGAGGAATGCAGAATAGCTCTCAGATTTGGAACTTTGAGTAAGAGCATGAATGGTAGTATTATT
Organism: Proteles cristata cristata; assembly: GCA_017311185.1. Classification (NCBI taxonomy): domain Eukaryota; kingdom Metazoa; phylum Chordata; class Mammalia; order Carnivora; family Hyaenidae; genus Proteles; species Proteles cristata. The sequence goes on along the minus strand of JAESUZ010004992.1, from coordinate 2,974,971 downwards.
TACTGAGTTAGAGAAGAGTGGGAGAAGAGCAGGTTCAATGTTTTGAGCATGTATTTGAGAAGCCTGTTAGACATTTCAGAAATGTCAGGCAAATAGTCTTTAGTTCCAGAGAGAGGTCAGGAGTTTACATTTAAAAATATTTTTTGAAAAGCCGATTTGTCCACGTAGTTCAAAAAGCTAAATGTAAAATGTTATAAAGTGCAAATTATTTCTTCCATTCTTGTCTCCTATCTGTCTAGTTCCTACCTTACTGTATTTTTTTAATGTTTTATTTATTTCTGAGAGAGAGACAGAGACACAGCGTGAGCAGGGGAGGGTCAGAGAGAGAGGGAGATACAGAATCTGAAGCAGGCTTCAGGCTCTGAGCTAGCTGTCCGCACAGAGCCTGATGCAGGGCTTGAACCTACAAACTGTGAGATCATGACCTGAGCTGAAGTCGGACACTTAGCCAACTGAGCCACCCAGGTGCCCCAGTTCCTTACCTTACTTTAGATTCTTATGTATTTGTCTAATTCCTACCTTTAGATTCTTATGTATTCTCAAACATTTTTTTAGTGTTTATACAATTATATACAAATGCACATTTTTGTTTGTGCTCTCTTCTTATAAGGGAGTACTTATATTGTTTTGGACTTTGCTTTTTTATCTTCATAGATCTCTTAATAGATCTCTCTTGAGATCTTTCTATAACACCATATAGCTTCTTCATTCTTTATTTAACAGTTGCATAATACTTGATCATATGGTTATTTATTTGGCCATAATTGATTTAACCAGCCTTCTAATAAAGGACATTATGGTTGTCTTAGCTTGGGCTGCTTAAAGAAAATACCATAGACTGAATGGCTTAAATAACAGACATTTAATTCTCACAGTTCTGGTGGCTAGGAATTTGAAGATCAATGTGCTGGTAAATTAGTTCTTGATTAGGACTCTTCCTGGCTAGCAGACAGCTACCTTCTTACATTTTTACATTGTGGAGAGAGGAAGTTTTGTTGTCTCTTCCTTTCTTATAAGGGCACTAATCTCATCATGGGGGTTCCACTCTCATGACCTCATCTAAACCTGAGTACTTCCCAAAGACTCCTCCCAATACCATCACAATGAGAGTTCAGACTTCAACATATGAGTTCTGGGTGGACGCAGACATTCAATCCATGATAGTTTCCAACTAGATTATTTCCAAGATCCCTTTTCAGTTTTAAGATTCATGATACTCTTTATCAAATGATTATTCTCAGTACTATCTCTTCTATCTTCTCCAAAAAGGATGTATAAATTGTGATCTGGTACTTTTAATTATTTTTAACAAGTTATCTTTATGATCAGCTAACAAACTCTTCAACATTTATTGAAACAAATATTTGATGAGTATCAACTAACAATATGTGCCCATCACTCTTCTAGGTATTGGGGATATAGCAATGAACAAAGATCTCTGTCATAAGCTGACATGGGCAAGCCTAAAGTTAAATAAATAAAATATATAATAGACACTGATAAGAACTAAGAACAAAAACAAGAGAGCTAGGGAAGAAGATGTGTGTGTGTGTGGGGAGGGGGGGGCATTTTAGAACAACCAGAGAAGAGTTTGAAGGACACATTTGATGATCAAGGTCTGAAGGAAGTAAGAAAGCAAGTTCTGTGGATATCTCAGAAAAGGGCATTCTAGGCAGAGGAAAAATCACTGTTAAAAGTATTTTTCAATGATTCCAGTGTTTGTGTGTTTTTGGAGATCTCTGGGTACCTGTTTGGATCTGTCTTCTATCACTTCTCACTCATCCTCTATTTTCCTCACCTAACTCACTAGCTTCCCTCTCCGGATTCTAGGAGTAACCTATACTTTTAAGCCTTTATTTCCATCTTTTTTCCCAGGCTATTATCCTTTTCTTTGGTTTGGCCCCTCTACAGCCCTGCCATCTTGGTCTCTGATTGTTGCTGAGATATGCCTTATCCAGCCTCTGTAACAACTTTAATCCAAGACTGAGCCCATAAGATCAAAGCTTGTTCAAAATGAAGCTGAGTCTGGTAAAGTGACCAAATTAATCTCTCCTTATTAAGTGAAACTAAACGATTGCAGACATTTCAACTATATAAATAAACAAAAGGGGATGCAGGAAAATCAAAGCCAAAATCCAGGTCAGTTACTGATATTCAAAAATACCCTCAAGCTTCAAATTTCTTTGTCAGGCCCAGAATTACTCCCTAAGGTAAGTCCCATTTAAATCCAACAAGATGGCCTGAGGCCAAAGATATCCCATTTATCCAATTAACTCTACTTTCTCAGCTCTGATCTTTTGTTCCAACTTTTGTGTACTATACTTTTTTTCTCTACTTAGGACTTTACCCAATCCCTGGTGTCTGATAAAATACTCTCACTTTTTAGAAAGATCCTATCTACATTTCTTCTTTTTCAGGTTTACACTGGTTTCCAGCATCTGGATTACTGGTTTTTGGATTTTTTCCCCCCTGTCTATTGCTTTGCAATAACATTCCTGTGAATCAAAGTCCCTGGTCTTGAATTCTTATTCCTGAGAGGGCAATGTGACATCCTCATATTCACTCCTCTTCTCTAATAAAAGCCTATGCAGTTCTCTGTTTTTCCATTTGGGTTATCTGTTGAGAGGCATTTTATATTGATATCACGATATATAGAATGGTGCTAAATTAAAAACACTAGTGTGAGGACATAAGGATGGTGTAGAGGTTGGAAAAGTCCAACAGATTCAGAGAGTTGTGGTGAAGAAGACTTCTTAAAAATTTTAGTTAGTCTAAGTTTTGTTTCAAATTTTCTGTCCCTTGTAGATCAATTCAAAGAATTATTCCCATTAGAAGCATTTTATAGGCAAAGAAAATGCTTATGTAAGCCTTAGACTAGCCATATTAAAAAAAAAATCTAGTTCACTAAAGATCACTAGACTTTTTCACTGGCAATTAACTGGGTTAGAGAAATGGAGTTTCCTACAAGTCGTACTAATATTATTATTTGTAAAAAAATTTTTTTTAGTTTTTTTTTTCCTTCCAAGTTAGTTTTTAAATTCAAGTTAGTTAACATATAGTGTAGTATCTACAAGTCTTATTTTTAAAAATAAAGATGCTAAATATAGGTCGAACATTTATGTGTACCAGGCACTTTACATGTATTATCTCATTTTGTCTTTACAACCACTGACAGAATTAGAGTAATTCATACAAAGCCATATAGTGAGTGATGGAGAGGGTATGAACCCAGGTATTTCTGAGCCTGTGCTTTTGACTGCTATACTATCTTCCCCCCAACCTTGCTTGCGCTTAAGAACATATTAAAACTGTAGACTTCCAGGGCTTTCTCTTAAACATTTTGGTTCATTGGATTGGGAACAGAACCCTGGAATCTCTATCTTTATCAAGATCCTTGTGTGAGTCTAGAGGGCAGATGAATTTAGGACACCTTGCCCTATCCTTCACTCTCTAATCTAAGTAATAAAAATAAACTTTTCTTCATCTCTAAATACCTAGTGCTTATGTATTCAAAGAAATGAAACCAAACCAAACACATTACCTTATTTGTAAAGAGTCAAGTTTTTATTCAGAAACAAAAAGCCACATCTAGTTATAAAGCTCCTTTCCTTAATATGTAAATGCCATCAAATGTTCATCATCCTTGACATCTAGCTGCTATCTTGTCTTTTTCTTGCCTTTCTTCTCGCCTTGCCAAACTTCTTTGAATAGTCACCCATATTTGTGGTTTACAATTCCTTATTTTTCCTTTATTCTTCACCTCACAATGGTTTGGCTTCTGCGGTATGTTTCTGTAGAAACTGTGCTTATCACCAATAACTTCCTAGTTGGATTCATGCCAGGCCTTACCTAATGAAACCTGACTTTCCTAGAACAAGTCTTTATTCTATAAATTTTGTATGAAAATTGCTTAAGCATTTTATCAGTAATGCTCATTTCTTCCAGAAAGAGGTTGTTGATTACATAAACTAAAGAGTGCCATCCTAGACCAGGTTTGGAACAATTTCTTTTATAGTTGGCAGCTGATTTTGAAAAGCAAGGGATAATACATAGTCCAAAACAAATGATAAGCCAATAGCCAAAATGGACATCCGAAAGGAAAAAGCATGGTCAGATGGGATGGAGTCCAAAAGGAAGAATGGATAATGGGCTGAAGAGACAATGGGAGCTATGGGTGAACAAACTCTTCCAGCCCAGGAGAAGGACAGAGGCTTGGTATTTATAAAATGGATGGAAGGAAGATAAGTCTCTGTAATGATTACCTGTTGACCTTATTATACATTATTAGGAAGTTACAGCTAAGAAATTATTTTAATCTCATTTTATTTTGCCTACGTACACCTGGAGAAATTTGTAACAGATTAAGTCATTCTTTCTTTTCTTTCTTCCTTTCCCCCATCCTTCCTTTTCTTTTATTCTTTCTTTCTTTTTTCTTAAAAAAATTTTTTTTAAATGTTTATTTTTGAGAGAGAGCAAGGGAGGGGGAGAGAGAGAGAGAGAAAGAGAGAGAGAATCTGAAGCAGGCTCCAGGCTCTGAGCTGTCAGCACATAGCGAATGTGGGGCTCATACTCACAAACCACGAGATCATGACTCGAGCTGAAGTTGGACATTTAACCAACTGAGCCACCCAGGCACTTCTTCCTTTTTCTTATTTTAATTCCAGTGTAGTTAACATATAGTATTATATTAATTTCAGGTGTACAATATAGTGATTCAATTCTATGCATTACTCATATGTACTTATGTGTACTTTTTAATCCCCATCACATATTTCATCCGACCCCCACCCACCTCCTCTCTGGTAACCATCTGTTTGTTCTCTATAGTTAAGAGTCTGGTTTTTGATTTGTCATTTTTTTCCCTTTGTTTATTCATTTTGTTTCTTAAATTCCACATATGAGTGAAATCTTATGGTATTTGTCTTTCTCTGATTGACTTCTTGTGATAACATTATATTCTCTACATCCATCAATATTGTTGCAAATGGCAAGATTTTACTTTTTTAATGGCTGAGTAATATTCCATTACACCCACAGGCCCCCCCCACACACCCTTTGTTTATTCATTCATCTATCAATGAACATTTGGGATGCTTCTATAATTTGACTATTATACATAGTACTATTTATAGAAATATAAATATTTCACATAGAAATTTCACATGTCTATTAATAGACATAGGAGTACACATATCTTCAAATTAGTGTTTTTGTATTCTTTGGGTAAAACCTAGCAGTGGAATTACTGGATCATATGGTATTTCTATTTTTAATTTTTTGAGAAACCTCCATACTGTTTTCCACCATGGGCAAACTAGTTTGCATTCCCACCAGCAGTGGGTGCCAACACCTGTTGTTTCCTGTGTTTTTCATTTTAGCCATTCTGACAGGTATGAGGTGACATCTCACTGTGGTTTTGATTTGTATTTGTATTTCCCTGATGATGAGTAATATGAGCATCTTTTCATTTGTCTGTTGACCATTTATATACTTTTTAAGATTTTGTTTTTAAGTAATCTACACCCAATGTGGCATTCAAACTTACAGCCCTGAGATCAAGAGTCACATACTCTACCAACTGAGCCAGCCAGGTGCCCCCAACCATCTGTATTTCTTTCGAGAAATATCTGTTCTTTTCTGCCCGTTTTTAGTAGGATTTTTTTTTTTTTGGTGTTTAGTTGTATAAATTCTTGATGTATTTTGATACAAACCTTTAAAGGATATGTCATTTGCAAATATCTTCTCTCATTCAGTGGGTTGTGTTTTAGTTTTGTTGGTGGTTTCTTTTGCTGTAAAAAACATTTTTATTTTGATGTAGTTCTAATAGTTAGTTTTTGCTTTTGTTTCCCTTCCTTCAGAAGACATATCTAGAAAAATGTTACAGCTGATGTCAGAGAAATTACTGCTTGTGCTCTCTTCTAGGATTTTTACGGTTTCAGATTTCACATTTAAGTCCTTAAATCCATTTTGAGTTTATTTTTGTGTATGGTGTAAGGAAATGGTCCAGTTTCATTCTTTTGCATGTAGCTGTCTAGTTTTCCCAACATCATTTGTTAAAGAGACTATCTTTTTCCCACTGCATATGCTTGCCTCCTTTATTGAAGATTAATTGTGGGTTTATTTCTGGGGTCTCTGTTTTGTTCCATTGATATATGTATCTACTTTTGTGCCAGTTCTATATGTTTTGATTATTACAGCTTTGTAGTATCTCTTGAAATCTGAGATTGTGTTACCTCCAGTTTTGTTCCTTTTCAAGATTGCTTTGGCTATTCAGGGTCTTTTGTGGTTCTGTACATATTTTAGGATTGTTTGTTCTAGTGCTGTGAAAAATGCTATTGGTATTTTGATAGGCATTGCATTAAATGTGTAGATTACTTTAGTTGTATAGACATTTTAAACAATATTTGTCTTCCAATCCATGAGCATGGAACATTTTTTCATTTCTTTGTATTGTCTTCAATTTCTTTCATCAAAGTTTTAAAGTTTCTAGAATATAGGTCTTTCACTTCCTTGGTTAAGTTTATTCCTAGGTATTTTATTATTTTTGGTGCAATTGTACATGGGATTGTTTGTTAATTTCCCTTTCTGCTGCTTCATTATCAATGTATAGAAATACAATGAATTTCTGTACACTGATTTCTTTTTTTTTTTTTAAATATTTTTTTTATTTATTTCTAGGAGAGAGAGAGAGACAGTGTGAGCAGGGGAGGGTCAGAGAGAGAGGGAGATACAGACTCTGAAATTGGCTCCAGGCTCTGAGCTGGCAGTCAGCACAGAGCCCGACGCCGGGCCCGAACCCATGAACCGCGAGATCATGACCTAAGCGAAAGTCGGACGCTTAACCGACTAAGCCACCCAGGCGCCCCTCTGTACACTGATTTCTTATTCTGTGACCTTACTGAACTCATTTGTCAGGTCTAGTAATTTTTTGGTGGAGTCTTTAGAGTTTTCTCTCTATATAGTATCATGTCATTTGCAAGTAGTGAAAGTTTTATATCTTCCTTACCAATTTGGTTCCCTTTTATTCCTTTTTCTTGTGTGAGGCATGTGGCTAGGACTTCCAGTACTATGTTGAATAAAAGTTGTGAGAGTGGACATCCTTGTCTTGTTCCGGATGTATCTACCAACCTAAAGTCATGAAAACAATGTGTTTTTTTTCATAAATTTGTAACAGCATGGTAGTGATAAAAGGGCCCTGGAGTATGAATATCCAGCTGCAACTTCCACTCCACCCAGCACTCTATATTAGGTAGCAACAAAAATTTCTCTATGGAAATACAGAAATACAGGAGTCTAAATTAAAATATTTGTCCATTTTCATCCAAGTCACTTTTAAAAAAAAGAGTAGCTACAGTTTTTCCAAGTTCAGATTTATTTAGTGAAAAAATTAATAGTTCTTGAACCTCACTTCCTGGTTTTTTATTCTGTCCTGGGAAGATTTTTGTCCAGACTACTACTTTGCATAGGTACATGTTTACCAAGTGATAGCTATTAAAGTCACAACCTTAAATGAAACAATGAAGCACATGGTAAATTCTTTAAAAATAGAGTAATCTATAAGCTTTTATCAAGAGAGCAAGAAACTTTCTGTCCTGTCCCTTTTTGGTGCTCAAGATATTGAAACAAGGACATGGGTCCTCTGGTGCAAGATTCTGGATTTCCCTTCATCTTCCAGTACGAGCTGTGATCAACTGTGCTGACAACACAGGAGCCAAAAATCTGTTTATCATGTCTGTGAAGGGGCTATCTGTCAAGCATGTTACTTATCTCTGTTTTGTTTAGCTTTCTGCTGTGATTTTGTCCTGGTCTTTCATTTAGGACACATTCTTCTGTCTCCTCATTTTGTCTAACTCTCTGTTTCTATGTGTTTGGAAGCTAGCTACATTTCTTGCTCTTGAAAGTAGTGGCCTGTATGAAGAGGTCCTGAAGCCCTGCAGTGCAGTGTTCTCTCTTCACCAGAACCTAGTGCTTCAAGGATGTCTTTTTTTTTTTCTTTTAATTTTTTTCTTTATGTTTATTCACTTTTGAGAGAGAGAGAAAGAGAAAGAGCATGAGCGGGGCAGGGAGGAGGCGAGGGGAAAGAGACACAGAAGCTGAAGTAGGATCCAAGCTCTGAGCTGTCAGCACAAAGCCCAATGTGAGGCTTGAGCCCATGAACCATGAGATCATGACCTGAACCAAAGTTGAATGCTTAATTAACCGACTGAGCCACCCAGGCACCCCTCAGGGGTGTCTTTTATACGTGTTATATGTGTCCTACTGTTGTGGCTAAACTGCTTTTACCTTTTGTCCACTTATCTGCAGTGGCTTGCTTTGCCCATTGTCGGCAGGGTTTGGTCCCTGAATTGTTAGTGGGCCAGTCTGGGACCACCTTGAACTTGAGCTGAGTCAGACCAAGCATTTGCCAGAGATGCAGTAGCACCGAACTACAGGGCACTTTCCCTGTGTTATCTCCTGAGAAGCTTTTGTTGGTGAGTGGAGCCTGCATTCAGACAGATGTCTGTCTCAGCCCACTGCTGGGCCTGCAGTTTGACTGGTGTGTATGGTTATCTTCCCTTTTCCCAGGGGCAGTAGTCACTGTAGAGTGGTGTTGGCCACTGTTGGGGCTACTTCCACAGTGCCAGGCTTGTGACACTGTTTTGGATGTGCTCTGGCCAAGGCAGTATTGGAGGGTGCAGGTCTGCAGGAGGACATGGGGGTGGGGGATGCTGTCAGCAAGCTGGTAGAGAGTGTTGGTACCACACTTTTCCTCATAGGTGTCCACATATCTAGCCTGGGGTGCAGGAGAAGGAAATGGGGCCCACCTGCTCTTTTGTTCTTTGAGAAGTCTCCCAAGGCGCATGCTTTGAGATTAGTCAACAAATCTCCTGCCTCTACACCTTAGGTATTTTTCAAACTACTGGTTCTATGCTGTATCACCACGAGGCTATTTGTTGTGTTGTCTCTTTAAGAGTAAGGACTCAGTTTCAGTTTCCTCCCAGCTCTCCCAGAGCCAAGCCTGTTGATTTTTAAAGTTCCAGGTGTTAAATCCCACTGATTGTTGGGTCCCTTTGGTTTTCAAAGACAAATGTTATGGGGGTTCTTCTTCCCATGCAGGTTCCCTCTGCCTGGGTTACCTGGCAGAGTCTGTTTCTTGCCCCTTTCCATGCCCAACACATCCCTTCCTTCCAAGGACAGCCCAACAGGTGTGTTTAGTTCCCACCCTCATCTTTTCCCTTCCTACCCCCTTCAATGTGGCCTCTTCTCTACATTTAGCTGTGGAGAGTCTTTACTACCAGTCTTTGGGTTGTTTTCTGGGTTATTCACACTGATGTGGCTGTTATCAAGTTGTGTCCATGGGATGAAGTGAGTTTAGGATCCTCTTACTCCACCATCTTCCCCAGAAATCTAGATCAACACTTTTACAGTCTAGAAAAGCATTTTTCTTAGTGACTTTACCTGATCTTGTTCTTCCAGTTGAATGATCTAACACAACTCAGGACCCTGATTACAGTCCTGTAGCTACTTTTCAAGCTAACTTAAGTGTGGTCAAGACCAAATTTCTCCCCTTCTAATGATGACATTTTCACTATTGCAAATATTGTTTTGGTTATACCTTTAGTTTGTCCTATAAAATAACTTTGTAGTTTTTGCTCATTATTTCTTACTTACTATGTCACCTTTCTATCAAGGTTCATTTCCTTTCAGTGGATGTCCCTGGCAAGTTTTAGCATCATTATTAGGTAATCTCTAAAACCTCAGCACTACCCAATAATTTATTCTAGCTGTAATCTTTGCTAAGTGCTTGGCTTTATTTCAGACAATGTTAGTTTTTGCACACATTTATGTGAGGCGCATGTGTAATTTACCTAATTCTAATGTTATTACGTAGGTAGGGCAGGTATTATCAAATTTTATTTTATTGTATCCTGGCTCTCAGTCTCCAATAAACATATATCATATTGCTTTAATTATAGTAGATAATCAGTAAATGATTGATGATAATGATGACACATAACACTTTATATTAATCAGAGCCTTTAATATATTACCTAACATTAATATTATGCAGTGGAAATTATCATATCCTTTAAAAAAATGGGAAAATGGATGCAGAAAAAGCAAGTGACTAATGTAATGTTATCCAATAAATTAATGGTTACACTGTTTTCCCACACCTACAGAAATGTTTCTCTTTTATCTATTTATCTATTTTTTTTTTAGCTATTGTTGTTTTTAAGTTTTATTTATTTAAATTCAAGTTAGTTAACATACAGCGTAGTAATGGTTTCAGGAATAGAAACCAGTGATTCATCATTGACACATAACACCCAGGGCTCATCTCAACAAGTGCTCTCTTGACTCTTGAATGCTGACAAAAACTGAGGACTGGTGGATGTGGGGGGGAGGAGGGGTGGGCATGGAGGAGGACACTTGTGGGGATGAGCACTGGGTGTTATGTGGAAACTAATTTGACAATAAACTATTTGTAAAAAAATAAAAAAATAAATAAAAATAAAAATAAAAAAATAAAAAGTTCTACAATAAAAAAATAAAAAATAAAAAAATAAAAAGTTCTACAATATAAAAAAAAAGCAAAAAACAAGTGCTCTCTTTAATGCCCATCAGCAGCTTAACCCATTCCCCCACCCACCTCCCCTCCAGCAATCCTGTTTGTTCTTTGTATTTAAGAGTCTATTAAAGTTTGCCTCCCTCTCTGTTTTTATCTTATTTTTCCTCACCTTTCGTATGTTAATCTGTTATGTTTCTTAAATTTTACATGTAAGTGAACATAAAAGTGAAATCATAAGATATATTTTTTTCTCTGGCTTATTTCACTTAGCATAATACACTCTAGTTCCTTTCACATTGTTGCAAATGACAAGATTTTGTTCTTTTTCATCAATGAGTAATAGTCCATCATCTCTCTCTCTATATATATAAAATATAAATATATTATATAAAAATTGTAAATTATAAAAAATTTTATATATTATTAAAACTTTAGATATATAAAATATATATTTTTATTCATGAATATATATTTTATTATATTATATATATATATTTTATTCATTCATCAGCTGATGGACATAATTTGGGTTCTTACCATAATTTGGCTATTGTTGAAAGCACTACTATAAACTTGGAGTGCATATGCCCCTTTGATTCATCATTTTTGTGTCCTTTGGATAAATACCTAGTAGTGCAATTGCTAGGTCGTAGGGTAGTTCTATTTTTAGTCTCGCAGAATCTCCACACTGTTTTCCAGAGTAACTGGAAATTACAGTTTGCATTCCCACCAACAGTGCAAAAGTGTTCCTCTTTCTCCACATCCTCACCAACATCTTTTGTTTCCTCAGTTGTTAATTTTAACCATTCTGACAGGCATGAGGTGGGAGCTTACTGTGGTTTTGATTCATATTTCCTTGATGATGAGTGATATTGAGCATCTTTTCATGTGTCTGTTGGCCATCTGGATGTCTTCTTTGGAAAAATATCTATTCATGTCTTCTGAACATTTGTTCAATGTATTACTTGTTTATTAGGTATTGAGTTTGATAAGTGTTTTTTATAGATTTTGGATACTAACCCTTCATCCTATATGTTGTTTGCAAATATCTTTTCCTATTCTGTCAGTTGCCTTTTAGTTTCATTGATTGTTTCCTTTGCTGTGCAGAAGCTTTTTATCTTGATGAGGTCCCAGTAGTTCATTTTTATTTTTATTTCCATTGCCTTTGGAGACATATTTACTTAGAAGTTGTTGTGGGTGAGGTCAGAGACGTTGCTGCCTGTTGTCTCCTGTAGAATTTTGATGGTTTCCTGTCTCACATTTAGGTCTTGCAACAATTTTGAGTTTATTTTTGTTTATGGTGTAAGAAAGTGGTCCAGTTTCATTTTTCTGCACATCCCTGTCTAGTTTTCCCAGAACCATTTGCTGAATAGACTCTCTTTTTTTCTATTAGATACTGTTTTCTGCTTTGTCAAAGGTTAGTTGACCATACATCTGTGTGTCCATTTCTGGGTTCTCTATTCTGTTCCATTGATGTATGTGCCTGTTTCTGTGTCAGTACCGTATTGTCTTGATGATTACAGATTCATAATATAGCTTGAAGTCTGGAATTGTGCTGCCTCCAGCTTTGGTTTCAGTTTTCAACATCACTTTGTCTATTTGGGGTCTTTTGTAGTTCTATACAAATTTTAGGATTGTTTTTTCTAGCTCTGTGAAGAATGCTGGTGTTATTTTTTTAATGTTTATTTATTTTTGAGAGACAGAGCAAGCATGAGTAGGGGAGAGGCAGAGAGAAAGAGAGAGAGAGAGAGTAAGAGAGAGAATCCAAAGCAGGCTTTGCACTGTCAGCACAAAGCCCAACATGGAGTTCAAACCCATGAGCTGTGAGATCATAACCTGAGCTGAAGTTGGATGCTTAACCTATTGAGCCATCCAGGTGCCCCATACTGGTGTTATTTTGATGGGGATTGAATTGAATGTATAGATGCTTTGGGTAGTATAGACATTTTAACATAATTTGTTCTTCTAATCCATGGGCATGGAATGTTTTTCCATTTCTTTGTGTCTTCTTCATTTTCTTTCATAAGCTTTCTATAGTTTTCAACATATAGATCTTTTGCTTCTTTGATTAGGTTTATTTCTAGGTATCTTATGGTTTTGGTGCAATTGTAAATGGGATAGATTCTTTGAGTTCTTTTTGCTACTTCATTGTTGCTGTATAGAAATGCAACCAATTTCTGTATATAGATTTTATATCCTACAACTTTGCTGAATTCATGTTATCAGTTCTAGTAGTTTTTTGGTGGAAACTTTCAGCTTTTTCATGTAAATAATCATGTCATCTGCGAAGAGTGAAAGTTTGGCTTCTTCTTTGCCAATTTGTATGTCTTTTATTTCTTTTTGTTGTCTGATTGCTGAGGCTAGGACTTGCAGTACTGTGTTAAATAACAGTGGTGAAAGTGGACATTCCTGTGATACTTCTGACTTCAGGAGGAAAGTTCTCAGTTTTTCCCCATTGAGGATATTAGTTGTGGGCCTTTCATATATGGCCTTTATGATATTGAGGTTGTTACATCTATCTCTATATTCTTGAGAGTTTTTATCAAGAAAGGATGTTGTATTTTGTCAAATGCTTTTTTTCTGCATCTATTGAGGATCATATGGTTCTTAGCCTCTTTTTTGTTAATGTGGTGTATAACACTGATTGATCTGTGAATATTGAACCAGCTCTACAGCCCAGGAATAAATTCCACTTGATCATGGTGAATAATTCTTTCAATGTACTATTGAATTTAATGTGCTAGTATCTTGTCGAGAATTTTTGCGTCCAGGTTCATCAGGCATAGATGCCTGTAATTCTTCTTTTTATTGGGTCTTTGCCTGGTTTTAGAATCATGATAATGCTGTGTTCAAGAGTTTGGAGGCTTTCCTTCCATTTTTATTGTTTTGGAACAGTTTGAGATGAATAGGTATTAACTCTTCTTTAAATGTCTGGTAGAATTCTCCTGGAAAGCCATCTGGCCTGGACTCTTGTTTGTTGGAAATTTTTGGTAACTGATTTGATTTCTTTGCTGAGTATGGGCTTGTTCAAATTTTCTGTTTCTTCCTGTTTCAGTTTTGATAATGTGTGAGTTTCTAGAAATTTGTCCATTTCTTCCAGATTGTCCAGTTTGTTGGCATATAATTTTTCATAGTATTCTTTTATAATTTTTTGTATTTCTGTTATGTTGGTTAGTTGAGATCTCTCTTCTTTCATTCATGATTTATCTATTTGGCTTTTTGAGAAATCTGGCTAGGACTTTATTAATTTTGTTTATCTTTCAAAAAACTAGCTTATAGTTTTATTGATCTGTTCTACTGTTTTTGTTTGTTTCTATACAGTTTATTTCTGCTCTAATCTTTATTATTTCCCTTCTTCTGCTGGCTTTAGGCTTTGTTTGCTGCTTCTTTCCTAGCTCCTTTAGGCATAAGGTTAGATTGTATATTTGGGATATTTCTAGCTTCTTAAAATAGATCTGAATTGCAATGTACTTTCTTCTTAGGACTGCCTTTGCTGCTTCCCAAAGGGTTTGAACTCTCGTGTTTTCACTTTCATTTGTTTCCATGTATTTTCTAATTTCTTCTTTAATTTCTTGATTAACCAATTCATTTTTTTAAGTAGGATGTTCTTTAACATCCATGTATTTGAGGGCTTTTCAAATGTTTTCTTCTGGTTGATTTCAAGTTTCATAGTGTTTTGGTCTGAAAATATGCATGATATGATCTCAGTCTTTTTGTTTCTATAGAGGGCTGATTTGTGACTCAGTATGTAGTCTGTTCTGGAGAATGCTCCATGTACACTTGAGAAGAATGTGTATCCTGCTGCTTTAGGATGAAATGTTCTGAATGTATCTGTTAAGTCCATCTGGTCTAGTGTGTCATTCAAAGCCATTGTTTCCTTGATGATTTTCTGCTTAGTCGATCTGTCCATTGCTGTAAGTCAGGTATTAAAGTCTCCTACAATAATGATATAATTATCAATGAGTTTCAATCAATGTTTGTTATTAATTGATTTATATATTTTGGGTGACTTCAGGTTGGGGATATAAATATTTCTAATTGTTAAATCTTCTTGGATAGACCTCTTAATTATTATATAATGCTCTTCTTCATCTCTTGTTACAATCTTTGTTTTAAAATCTAGTTTGTCTGATAAAAGTATGGCTACTCTGGCTTTGTCCATTCCTTTACTTTCAATCTAAAGGTGTCCTTAGGTGTAAAATGAGTCTCCTGTAGGCAGCATATAGATGGATCTTTTTTTTTTTAATCCATTCTGATACTGCATGTCTTTTGATTAGAGCATTTAATTCATTTACATTCAGAGTGGTTACTGAAAGATATGAATTTATTGCCATTGTGTTGCCTTGTAGAGTTGGTGTTTCTGGTTCTCTGGTCTTCTGTTGTCTTTGTTGCTTTGGTATTCTTTTTTTTTTTTTTTCCTCCTTTCCATTCAGAGTCCCCTTAAAATTTTTTACAGGGCTGGTTTTGTGGATCACAGACTCCTTTAATTTTTGTTTTTCTGAGAAAGTCTTTATCTCTTCTTCTATTCTGAATAAACAGCCTTGCTAGATACTCCCTTCTGGCCTGCCAAGTTTCAGTGGACAGGACTGTTAAGCTTATGTATCTACCTTTGTAGGTTAAGTACTTTTTGCCCCTAACTGCTCTCAGAATTCTCTGTTTAACTTTGTATTTTGCAAGTTTCACTATGATATGTCATGATGTTGACTTTCTTTTGTTAATTTTGAGGGTAGTTCTCTGTGACACTCAAAGTTGAAAGCCTGTTTCCTTCCCCAGATTAGGGAAGATTAGAGAAGTTTTCAGCCATAAATTCTTTTTTTTTTTTTTTTTTTAATTCCCCCTAACAAAATGTAAGCTCTACAAGGCCAGGAATTTTCATCTGGTTTTTGTTTTTTTCTTGTTTGGCTAAGAATAGAGACTGGCACCCAGCAGATACTAAATAATGATCAATAAAATGTGTGAGTTCATGTATTATGGCACGTTAGCTGTTATTTTCTCTCATGGAATCCAAAATAAGACAATTATACATCAAAATCTGCTCATCGATGTGAAAATTATTGTGTATAAACTTACTGTGTAAATTCATGGAAAAAATGGAAGGAGCTCATCGAAGGTGTTTGAAAATTTTAACATTTAGGTCATAATTCAGAGAAACATTGGCCATTTATATTAGTTGGTCTAGTTATATTCACAATTTCCTGGATAATTACAAAATAATTTTAAAATGAGGTAGAAACCTTTTTATCTGATGCTGTAGTCGGTCATGTCACCACAAAAAAGCTATGTTCAGACTTGTAAGTTCACTCCTTTGGTGAGGATCCCAGACATTTGTTATCTGCATAAACCTTTTATACCAAATATTGATATCAGTAATGTAAAAGCACTATAATTTTAGGGCTCAAAACTTCATAGAAATATTCCTAGATGTCAATGACAATTGTTATGGTTTAATCCCCCCTGCCTCAATTTTATTGAGAAATAATTGACATACATCACTGTATAAGTTTCAGGTGGATAATATGATGGTTTAATTTACATATATTGTGAAATGATTAACACAGTAGGTTCAGCTAACATCCATCTTCTCATGTAGACACAATAAAAAGAAAGAATAAAGGAAAAATAGTTACCCCTCACCCCCACCTCTAGGAACCACAAGACTAATCTCTTTTCCTATGAGTTTATTTGTTTTAGGTTTCACATATAAATGAGGTCATACAGTATTTGCCTTTATCTGTCTAATTTATTTTACTTAGCATAATGCCTTCAAAATCTATTGATATTGTCACAAATGGCAAGATTCCTCTTTTTGTAATGGCTGAATAATATTCTATTGTATGTATATATACCACAACTTCTTTATCCAATCACCCATTAGTAGATATTTAGGTTGTTTCTATATCTTGGCTGTTGTAAATAATGCTGCATGAACATGGAGGTGCAGATATCTTTTTGAAGTTGGTGTTTTCATTTCCTTTGGATATATTCCCAGAAGTGGAATTGCTGGATCATATAGTAGTTCTGCATTTAATGTTTTGAAAATCCTCCATATTGTTTTCCATAGTGGCTGTATCAGTTTACATTCCCACCATCAGCTTATAAGGGTTCTATTTTCTCCATATCCTTGCCAGAATTTCTTACCTCTTGTCTTTTTAATATGTCTTTCTAATAGTTTTTGATTTTCATTTTTCCAATGAGTAATAATGTTGATAATTTTTTCATATATCTGTTGAGTTTTTATATATTGTTTTTGGAGAAATGTCTCTTTGGGACGTTTGACCATTTTTCAATTGATTATTATTTTTTCTTCCTATTGAGTTGTTTGGGTTCTTTATATAGTTTAGGTACTAACTCCTTATCAGATATATGGTTGACAAATATTTTTTCTCATTCCATAGGTTGCCTTTTCACTATGGTGATGTTTTGTTTTGTTTTGTTTTGTTTTGTTTTGTTTTGTTTTGTTTCTGTGTGGAAGCTTTCTAGTTTTATATAGTACCATTTGTTTATTTCTGACTTGTTGCTTATGCTTTAGGTGTCATATCCAAAATATTACTACAGGGGTTCCTGGGTGGCTCAGTCGGTTAAGCGTACGACTTTGGGTCAGGTCATGATCTCACGGTTCGTGGGTTTGAGCCCTGCGTCGGACTCTGTGGTGACAGCTCAGAGCCTGGAGCCTGCTTCAGATTCTGTGTCTCCTTCTCTCTCTGACCCTCCCCTGCTCACACTGTCTCTCTCTCTCTCTCTCAGAAATAAATAAAACATTAAGAAAACAAAACAAAAAACAAAAAATTACTACAAAGACCTATGTAAAAGAGCTTTGTTTCTATTTTTTCTTCTAGGCATTTCATGATTTCAGGTATTACATGTAAGTATTTAATCAATTTCAAGTAATTAAAAAAAACCCTTTATTTATTTATTTTGAGAAAGAGAGAGAGACTGGGGAGGGGCAGATAGAGAAGGAGAGAGAGAATCCTAAGCCAGCTCCATGCTGCCAGCAAAGAGCCCAACGTGAGACTCAGTCCCGTGAACCGTGAAATCATGATCTGAGCTGAAATCAAGAATCAGATACTCAACTGACTGAGCCACCCAGGCACCCCATCAAGTTAATTTTTGCTTATGGTATAATATAATGGATCCAGTTTCATTTCTTTACATGTAAATATCCAATTATCCTGCATCATTATTGAAGAGATTTGAGGGTTTTTTTTTTAAGAAAGAAAGAGCTCAAATGACTGAGGCACCCAGGCACCCCATCAAGTTAATTTTTGTAAGTGGTGTAAGCTATGGGTCCAGTTTCATTTCTTCACATGTGAATATCCAATTATCTCAGCACCATTATTGAAGAGGATTGAGGAGTATTATTATTATTATTATTATTATTATTTTAAGAGAGAGAGAGTCAAAGAAGGGAGGCAGGGCTCGATCCCACAACCCTGGGATTATGAGCTGAACTGAAGTCAATAGTTGGATGATCAACTAAGTGACCACCTAGGTGTTTCTCCATTGAGTATACTTGACTCCCTTGTCAAATATTAGTTGACTGTATATGTTTGGGTTTTTTTTTTTTTTTTTGAGCTCCTGATTCTGTTCTGTTGGCCTATTTGGGTGTTTTTTATGCCACTACTATACAGTTTTGGTGACTATATATAGCTTTATAGTAAAGCTTGAAATCAGGAATTGTGATGCTTCCTGCTTCGTTCTTCTTTCTTAGAATTTCTTTGGCTTTCCAGGGTCTTTTATGGCTCCATATAAATTTTAGGAGCTCTTTTACAGAAATGCCATTGGAATCTTGATATGGATTGCACTGAATCTATAGATAGCTTTCAGTAGTATTGATGTTTTAACAATATTAATTCTTCCAATCAATGAACCTAGGATACCTTTGTATTTACTCGTGTTTTCCTTAATTTATTTCATCAGTGTCTTGTAGCATTGTCTTGTAGAGATCTTTTATCTTCTTAGTTAAATTTATTATTAAGTATTTTATTGTTTTTGATGCTATTGTAAATAGGATTAATTTCCTTACTGCTTTCTCAGAAATGTCATTTCTATGTATAGAAACACCACTGATTGTTGTATGTTAATTATAGCTTTTTTTAAAGTTTATATATTTCTGAGAGAGAGAAGGAATCCCAAGCAGGCTCCACACTGTTGGTGCAGAGCGCAATTGGGGTTTGAACCCACAAGCTGTGAGATCATGACCCTAACCGAAGTTAGATGCTTAACCGACTGAGCCACCCAGGTGCCCCTGTTGTATGTTGATTATATGTTTTACAGTTTCACTGAATTTATTAATTAGGTTTAACGGGTTTTTTAAAAATTTTTTAACCTTTTATTTATTTATGAGAGAGAGAGACAGCATAGAAGAGGAGGGTCAGAGAGAGAAGGAGACACAAAATCTGAAACAGGCTCCAGGCTCTGAGCTAGCTGTCAGCACAGAGCCTGACACGGGGTTCAACCCCACAAACCGTGAGATCATGACCTGAGCCAAAGTCAGCCGCCCAACCGACTGAGCCATCCAGGCGCCCCAACAGTTTTGTGGTTTTTTTTTTTTTTTTTTTTTTTGTGGCTGAGTCTTTAGGATTTTCTATGTATATAGTCATGTCATGTGCAAATCAAGGCAACTTTACTTTTTCCTTTCGAATTCTAGTATCTTTTCTTGCCTAAAAGCTGTAACTAGAACTTACAGTACTATGTTGAATAGCAGTGGTGAGAGTGGATGCCTTTGTTTTGTTTCCTGATCTTGAAGTTTTCATCCTTTTACCACTGAGTATGATGTTAGCTGTGGACTTGTCATATATGGCCTTTTTTAAAAATATAATTTATTCTCAAATTGGTTAACATACAACGTGCAAACTGTGCTCTTGGTTTTTGGAGTAGATTCCCATGGTTCGTTGCTTACATACAATACCCAGTGCTCATCCCAGCAGGTGCCCTCCTCAATGCCCATCATCCATTTTCCCTCCTCCCCCACCCCCTATCAACCCTCAGATGGTTCTCTGTATTTAAGAGTCTTATGGCTTGCCTCCCTCCCTCTCTGCTTGTTACTATTTTTTCCCCTATCCTTCCCCCATTGTCTTCTGTTAAGTTTCTCAAGATCCATATATGTGTGAAAACATGATATCTGTCTTTCTCTGAATGACTTATTTCACTTAGCATAATACCTTCCAGTTCCATACATGTTGCTACAAATGGCAGGATTTCATTCTTTCTCATTGCCAAATAGTATTCCATTGTAGATATAAACCACATCTTCTTTATCCATTCATCAGTTGATGGACATTTAGGCTCTTTCCATAATTTGGCTATTGTTAAAAGCACTGCTATAAATACTAGGGTACATGTGCCCCTAGGAATCAGCATTCCTGTCTCCTTTGGATAAATTCCTAGTAGTGCTATTGCTACATTATAGGGTAGTTCAATTTTTAATTTTTTGAGGAACCTCCACACTGTTTTTCAGAGCAGCTGTACCAGTTTGCATTCCTACCAACAGTGCAAGAGAGTTCCTGTTTTTCCACATCCTCACCAGCATCTGTGTTCCCTGAGTTGTTAATTTTAGCCACTCTGACCGATGTGAATTGGTATATCAGTATGGTTTTGATTTATATTTCCCTAATGATGAATCTTTTCATGTGTCTGTTGGCCATCTGGATATCTGCTTTGAAAAAGTGTCTATTCACGTCCTCTGCTCATTTCTTTACTGAATTTTGTTTGAGGATGTTGAATTTGGTAAGTTCTTTATAGACTTTGGAAACTAGCCCTTTGTCTGATATATCATTTGCAAATATCTTTTCCCATTCCATTGGTTACCTTTTAGTTTTGTTGATTGTTTCCTTTGCAGTGCAGAAGCTTATTATCTTGATAAGGTGCCAATAGTTCATTTTTGCTTTCAATTCCCTTACCTTTGGAGATGTGTTGAGCAAGAAGTTGCTGCAGCTGAGGTCAAAGAGGTTGTTGCCTATTTTCTCCTCTACGGTTTTGATGGTTTCCTGTGTCACATTTAGGTCTTTCAACCATTTTGAGTTTATTTTTGTGTATAGTATAAGAAAGTGGTCTAGTTTCATTTGTTTGCATGTTACTCTCCAGTTCTCCCAGCACCATTTGTTAAAGAGACTGTCTTTTTTCTATTGGATACTCTTTCATGCTTTGTCAAAGATTAGTTTTCCATACACTTGTGGGTCCAATTCTGGGTCCACTATTCTATTCCATTCATCAATGTGTCTGTTTTTATGCCAATACTATACTATCTTGATGATGACAGCTTTGTAGTAGAAGCTAAAGTCTGGGATTGTGATGCCTCCCACTTTGGTTTTCTTTTTCAATATTGTTTTAGCTATTTGGGGTCTTTTGTGGTTCCATACAAATTTTAGGATTGTTTGTTCTAACTTTGAGAAGAATGCTGGTGCAATTTTGGTTGGGATTGTATTGAATGTGTAGATTCCTTTGGGTAGTAATGACACTTTAACCATATTTATTCTTCTGTTCCATAAGCATGGAATGTTTTTCCATTTCTTTGTGTCTTCTTCAATTTCCTTCATAAGTTTTCAACATACAGCTCTTTTATATCTTTAGTTACGTTTATTCCTAGGTATTTTATGGTTCTTGGTGCCACTGTGAATGGGATCAGTTTCTTGATTTCTCTTTCTGTTGCTTCATTATTGGTGTATAGAAGTGCAATTGATTTTTGTACATTGATTTTGTATCCTGCAACTTTGCTGAATTCATGTATCAGTTCAGCATGTATCAGTTCAGTGGAGTCTTTTGGATTTTTCATGTAGAGTATCATGTCATCTGTGAAAAGTGAAAGTTTGACTTCTTTGCATTTATGGCTTTCTTATGTCAAGATACATTCCTTCTTTTAAAGAGTTTTTTAAAAATTATAAATAGATATTGAATTTTGACAAATGCCTTTTCTGAATCTAGTCAGTGATCACGATTCTTTTCTTTCATTCTATTAATGTTATGTACTATATTGATTGATAATATAGTATATGTTGAACCATCCTTGTTTCCCAGGGATAAATCTCACTTGATCATGGTGAATAATCCTTTAATATGCTGTGGAGTTCATTTTGTGATATTTAATAAGATAAAGATTTCATGTATTTCAGGTCATACAGACCCAAATTCACTTTAGAAACTGGCCACATCCATATTCCATAAAAATTTGGGGGAAAAACCCTTCATTTTGAGTGAATAAAAAAATTTAAAGTTGAGAATCATTCAAAAAAATAACAAAAACCTAAAATATTTTATTTAAGTATAAAATATAAAAAGGAATATTGTACCAGTCTTTTGATTTGGGGCCAAAGTTTTTATTAAGAGTTATTTTTAAAGCAGTCTGCTGATGTTTTGATGCTGTTGATTTTAGAATTTCTCTAGATTTTTATGACTTTAATTCTCAATTTTTTTATAGTTTTCTTCCTCATGTACAATTCCAAAGTTTTTCTTTTTTTGAAAAAATTTTTTAATGTGTATTCATTTTTGAGAGATAGAGAGAGAGACAGACTGTGAGTGGGGAGGGGTAGAGAGAGAGGGAGACACAGAATCCGAAACAGGCTCCAGGCTCTGAGCTGTCAGAACAGAGCCCAATGCAGGGCTTGATCATGTTTTGAGCCATAGTCAGACATTAGCCAACTGAGCCACCCAGGTGCCCCCCAAAGTTTTTTCTTGATTATCTTTTCTGAAGTCATTCCAAAGCATTCAACTTACTTATCTTTTACTTCATAACATATCCTTTTTCTTTTAATAAAATATTATTTTGGATATTATTTAATTTAAGTACATATTTTGAATAGAAGTACAGTTGACATAAGTAGGTTCAGGATCTAACAATGACCCTCAGGAAGTAAACACCTTACCCAATGAAAGAGAGTGAAGGCATTCTGGAGACTACATGCTTGGTCCTAAGACTCTTGTTCTGGGACCCTGTCTAGTCACTAGCAGGAATGGAGAACATTTGTCAGACAGTTAAGTATGATCAGTTGGAAGAGCCTCTGTCATCCTCAGCTTTTGTTGGAGCTACAAGAACAATTGAAGGAATGGGTTTTAGTGTGATTTATTCATATTGTCCTTAACATCAACCAAGTTCTTGAGGTACCTGTCCTCCCCACATTTAAAAATACTGATGCAAATTGGCCTAGCAATAAAAGGCATTTTGTGTTTGTGAAATGATTTGGTTCAAAGTATTTCATATGCAATTGAAAAATATTTACCAATTTATTTAAATGCCTATTCCATCACAAGAGGGCACTCATGCCCCATTCTTTATATCAAGTTCTGTTTCAGACATTGATTTGAGAGGAATTATGACTGAAATAAAATTTCAACCTACAGATTTAATTTCAAGTTTATTAAACTTTATTATCTGGTAGAATGGGGCTTAATAATTATGCTTATGCAAATACAGAGATTCTTAATATGTTAATATTATAAAAGAATTTTCACAAACAATATAAAATATGCAAAACTTACTATGGTAAAACAAAATTTCATTTTTTTGATGAGTCATTCCAAGGTCCTTGTTATTTTTAAATGTGACTATTTGTTAATTATTGAATTATTGAAATGAGATTTCTAATAATCTATTATACAATCAATCAACATATAAATCATATACTCTTTGTTGTTTATCTTCTTTGGACAACAGATTTACTGTGTTTTAGAGAATATATCAGGTGTTGCATCAGTTTATTTAAATTACAGCTTTAATAATTTTAGCATATATTTTCTATTGTTCCCTAATTATCCCAGGACTTAGTAGCTTAAAATAACAATCATTTATTATTTCATAGTTTCTGAGGGTCAGGAATTTGGGAACAGTTTAGCAGAGTGCCTTTTGCTCTAGGTCTCTCACAAGATGGCAGTCAAGCTCTTGGCCAAGACTGCAGCCATCTCAAGGCTCAACTGGGACTGAAGAATTTGCTTCCAAGCTCACTCACATGGGCCTCTCCACAGAGCAGCTTCACAACATGACAGTTTGCTTCCCTCCTGGCCAAGTGATCTAAGTGGATGGAAGAAAGATAGAGTCCTTAGGATGGAGGCCATAGTCTTTTTATAACCTAATCTCTGAAGTAACATCTTTCTGCAATATTATGTTAGAAGTGAATCTAATCCTTCTACATTCAGTGGAAGGTGTTTGCACAAGAGTGTGAATACCAGGAGATGGGGTCTTTGGAAATCATCACAGAGGCTGCCACTAGATAAATATGGACTATATAAAGACTAAAATCTCCCCAGGTAGTTAGGACCAAGGATTATTACTTTGTCAATGGGTTAATTTGCATATGACAGAGTTGTGGTATTCAAAATTTTGACCAGATTGGGAGTAAAACAAATATCTGAATTTGAACTATAGGCTCTAAAAAATTTCTTTATTATTCAAAGATTGTGTCTGGCAAAAACAAAGAAGCAAATAAATAAATAAGGAAAACGACTGAAAAATTGCTAAAATTTGAAGAAAAATGGAATCTAAAATGTTGGATTTGGTGTTGACAATATAGTGGGACTAGGTAGTACTTGGAACTGGTTTTTGAGTCCATGTTCTCTAGCCAGAGCTAACTCTGGGCTATGATGTGATATGAAATGTGCAAAGGTCAGATGACCACTCTGAGGACTTTCCTGTGCTCCTGAAGGAAACACATGTATTAAGAACTTCCTGAGATCTTGAGAGTGGGCGATTTTATTACTTAACTGAGTAAAGTAACTTTAGTCTTCATCCCAGGCTTTCCTTACAAAGTGATGTTAATTGTCCACCTTTATGCAAAAAGAATGGATGGGTTTTGCCTGCTTTGTGGTATCTTGATACTTGATCATTTGGGTGTTAGTTTCATGTTAACTTTGTAACTTTCCCAAGTATGGATTAAAATACTCTGCTCACCTATCTTATTTTACAGTTTATTTTATTTTATTTTATTTTATTTTATATTTTATTTTATTTATTTTATTTTATTTATTTTATTTTATTTTATTTTATTTTATTTTATTTTATTTTGAGAGAGAGAGAGGGTGCAAGTGAGTGAGAGTCAGAGATAAAGAATCCCAGGAGGGGCAGAGAGAGAGAGAAGCGGGGCTGACCCGAAGCTTGGCTTGTGCTCACCTGATGTGGGGCTCATGCTCACCCAAAGCCAGGCTCTGGTTCATCTGATGTAGAATTCGAACTCATGAACTGTGAGATCATGCTCTGAGCTGAAGTCAGATATTTAACGACAGAGCCACATGGACAGAGCCCACTGTATTTTACTTTAAATGTTTATTTTAAAATGTTTGCTTTATTTTTAAAAATAGGTGATACAGTTAATTAGCATAAGATTCAAAAGCTTTTAAGAGTCTATTCTAAAAGTCTTCCTCTCACTTTTATTTTTCAGCCCCCCAGTTTCTTCCAATTTACCCATTCCTAGGATATCCTTTTTAAGCTACTAAATATACATATAAGAATTATATGTACAGATAAAAGTCTTTTTCTTTTTCTTAGGCAAGCAGTATATTCCATACTTACTGCTCCATTCCTTTCTTTTTTCATTTAACAAAATATCTTGGCATTCTTTTCATATGAGCATATATAGTGCTGCTTTATTCTTAAAAAAATGTGTAATATTGTATTTTATGGATATACCATAAATTATTTATCTTGTTCTTTATTGATAGACTTGAAGTTTCCAATTCTTTGCTATTTAAACAATGTTAAAAAATCAAACTTGTCTATTAATTTTACTTTTATTTCTAAAATTTAAATGTCATGGGGCGCCTGGGTGGCTTAGTCGGTTAAGCGTCCGACTTTCGCTTGGGTCATGATCTCGCGGTTCGTGGGTTCGAGCCCCGCGTCGGGCTCTGTGCTGACTGCCAGCTCAGAGCCTGGAGCCTGTTTCAGTCTGTGACTCCCTCTCTCTCTGACCCTCCCCTGCTCATGCTGTCTCTCTCTCCTAGAAATAAATAAAACATTAAAAAAATTAAAAAAAAATAAAATTTAAATGTCATTAATCTTTGATGATTCAGGAGGCATATTTAAAGGTTTTCCAGTGTCTAAGGGTTATTGCATATCAATTAGCACTATACAATGTTATAGATATAAAAGCCATAAATATTATCCTAGATGTTTAGTAACTACAAGATATACTTTAAATTTTGTCATTGCTCTGCTCATTATGAAAAATTGTAATCATATAGAAAAGTTGAAATAATAGAATAATGAATAGCTATATGCCTACCATATAGATTTAAAATTTGTTAATATTTTGCCATATTTGCCTTATTTTTTAAAAGTTTTTATTTATTTATTTTGAGAGAGAGAGAGCACATGTGGGAGGAGCAGAGAGGGAGAGAGAGAATCCCAAGCAGGCTCCATCCACACCATCAGCGTGGAGCCCAATATGGAGCTCAAACTCATGAACTGTGAGGTCGTGACTTGAGCTAAAATCAAGAGCCAAATACCCCACATTTGCCTTATTTTTTATTCCACAGAAAATCTCCACCTATCAACTTAGCATGCTTTCTGACAAAGCATAGAGTATAAAATACACAAAGAAAGAAAATTTTGGCTATTTGAATTTTTACTTGTTCCAGTTCTGAAAAAATGGGCTTTATCATACTTATCTTTTTTTTGTTAATTTTTTTAAATGTTTTTTATTTATTTCTAGGAGAGAGAGAGAGAGAGACAGCGTGAGCAGGGGAGGGTCAGAGAGAGAGGGAGTCACAGACTGAAACAGGCTCCAGGCTCTGAGCTGGCAGTTAGCACAGAGCCCGACGCGGGGCTCGAACCCACGAACCGTGAGATCATGACCTGAGCGAAAGTCGGACGCTTAACCGACTAAGCCACCCGGGCGCCCCTTATCGTACTTATTCTCAGCAAAACATTTACTAAGGTGTCCAGGCCTTATAATGTTTTCAGCTAAATAATGTTTGACATTGTACAGACTAAGTGTAAGTTATATGAGCCCAAGGAAATTAATGCAGTGGGTTTAGGGACAAAGGAGACTTGTGTCCAGATTCCCACAGAATCTGCACCTTCTCAGCCTGCCTGTGTTCTTTCTTTCCTTCCCTCCTTCCCTCCCTCCCTCCTTCCCTCCCTCCTTCCTTCCTTCCTTCCCTCCCTCCCTCCCTCCCTCCCTCCTTCCTTCCTTCCTTCCTTCCTTCTTTCCTTCCTATTATTATTATTATTTAGAGAGAGAGAGCATGAGCAGGAGGGAGAGGCAGAGGGAGAGAGAGAGAGATTCTCCAGCAGGCATCCATGCTCAGCACGGAGCCTGACACGGGGCTCAATCCCATGACCCTGGGATCATGACCTGAGTTGAAATCAAGAGTCAGCTGACTGAGCTACCCAGGAGCCCCTTTAAAAGAGTTTTTTCCCTTTCTATTATTACTTTGACAACAATAATTGCAGGAAACATTAATTGATCACTTTTCCCATACCAGGCATTTCTCTAATTAACTTACGCATATTAACTTATTTAATCCTTACAACAGATCTGTGAGCTAGGTATCATTATTATTATTACCCCAGTTTTACAGATGAAAAGGAAATGGAAGCTCATATACATGGAATTAATGGCAGGAAACATGTCTTGTCATGAGATTCTATTTTTTATTTACTCTTAAATAATTCCTTAACATTAAACTAGATTCTATTTATGAATCTCCATTACTAGCATTTGTTGAAGAAGAATGTTAGAAATAAAAACAGTCGTAACAGATTGTATTGTCTGGGGTTCAAATAGACAGGTGAGTGAAATTAGAGGACATGCCTCTTCACCCCTAACCATTTACATAAGCTGAGTTCCTTCTAGGGAAAAGATGTGAACCCTACCACTCAATTAGGATTCAGACACACATTTTGAGCAAGTAAAGAGAGACGACTACATTGGAAGTGTTGGAGTCTAGAGAACATGGCCAAGGCCTTGAGAAAGAACTCATTAGAAGAGAGGAGGATGTCTGACAAGTTAGGTCATGCACAGGAACAGCACACATCTTGAAGAGGTTCCAGCCACGATGTAGAGGTCAAACCTTGGTTTATGTATCCCAGGAGAAAGTGGTTGTGTTAACTAATTGCTAGCTACTGTATTATTAATTGTAATGAAATACTAACTTTGAGACTCAAGCAAGTTAATTGTGGGACACTTAACTGAGTGTAATACAGAAAGAATGGTCTCTATGTGTTGCATAAGCATCAGTGCCATCTCTTGTGAGTAGTGGTGTTCTGATTCTACCCACAATAGAATAGTTTTGGACACTGATGTTGAGAGGAGTTCCATCTGAGAAGGATGCCTCTGATAGACTCTTGAGGCTGTGGGTAATTGGCCTGGCCCTTTGTAGGGGCCATTTGTAGTCAGCCATAAATCAGGGCTGACTCATTGGGTAGTGAAAACACCCCTGATTCTTTCTGGAAATTCTTAGGGAGAAATTATTTCCTTCCAGTGGTTAAGGAGAAAAGGACATGCACATTTGAAATTCTTTTTTAAACTTTTATGTGAAAGTTTACAGTCTCACTGGCAGATAGCTAAAGATATGATCTTGGTAGAGAAGGATCTGTATCACTATAAAATATGTTGCTGGGTAACAACATATCTCTCTGGTGGCCAGAACCCCTAAGCCTCCAGGGTAACAGGAGGGCAGAACTATTTGGCTCATAGGATCTTAGAGAAGGCATTATTTATTCCATGGGTGTCCACGCAGTGAGAGTCAGGCAGTCCCCAGTCTAAGTCTGATTTAGATAGGAACATTCTCACAAACACTTTATTGAACAAATATGATAATACCTTCTGAATTGTTTTCCAATTACCCCCCAAGCCCTATTATCTTGGAAACCTAGGGAAAGAGCAGCAAGAGAGATTGTGCTATTATTTGCAGGGGTTTTGTTTTATATTTTAATATCCTAAATAGATCATTGTGGAAAAACATCCTGAATTACCTAGATTTTTTTATATCAGACAGAAGATATACTTCATCTTTCCTAATCTATATATCATTCACAAGGAGGAGTCTGTAACCAGCCCCGGTGGGCAAGGACACTTTCAGACTCTGGCAGATGGATTTTAAACTGATTAGTTGGGAATGGAAAAATCAATAGCAAATGCATTATGTAAATATGGCCATTCAAAATTACCTTGAAGAGATAAAGTTAGATACTTAGCAGGGAAGGGGAAGGATGGGAGCAAATAAGAGATTCATTTAGATTATGTTTTGATATTAGTCCTCCTTGTCATTAACAGCTATAAACTATATATACACATATATGTACATATATGTGTATATATATGTATATATATATATACTATAAATTATAAATATTCCACAGGTATTATATTGAATTTTCAATTGATTTTAAAAGTCTGATTTATATATGGCCACAGTACAGGTTACATATAAGACAGAATTTGATTATAAACTGAACAGAATTAATATTTTATAGAAAATATATAGTTTGTTGAAGGTCCCTACAGATTCACCAGAGTATTTATATATTTTTCTTTGAAGATCATTTGAAAATAAAAAATAAAATCTATGATGAAATTACTTGAATAGCTTTGAACATTTTCATTTTATAACATTAAAATGAGAGTATTTTTATGCTGGCTTTGTAATGTATTGACTAGGCTGAACTACATTTCCCAGAATTTCCTTTCCTGTATATTTCCTGATAGGGTAGGTCACAAGAGATCTTCTTGTGCAAGATTGGTAGGGTGTAAATGAAGCCGTAACCATTTCGTAGCTCACACACTTTGCCACTATGCTGGTTCACATTGTTGATACTGCACTGCTCTACCTGCCCCCCTGGTCCTCTTTCAGTTTCTCTGACTCTTTGCCAGATGTCTGTTCACTTTGTTCTTGCTCGTTCCCACTATCTTCCATTTTCCCTTCCTGACTGCTTGCCCTGTGGACTTCAAGCTCCTTTATCAGATTTGGTGACACTAGCCTTCACAGAGCCTACTTAACCAGCTTTTACACTCCATAAATCAAATCCCTTCATACAAGTAGTTCTCAACAGAAGGCAATTTTGAACCCCATGGGCCATTTGGTGATCTCTGGAGACATTTTTTATTATCTTGATGGGAATGAGGGAGTGGGAGGAATAGTGGTGGAGGCATGAGGGCTGCTGTTGGCATCCTATTGCACAAAATTCAAATATATGGCCACATACCCTACAATGTACAAGTCAGCATGCCCCTCCACCCATGCCTAACACACACAAAGAATTATCTGTCCAAAAGTTTGATTTTGGAAATTAAGAAAACTCACAGGATTTTGAACTGGATAGTTCTTTGTTATGGGGTGGGGGTAGAGAGGCTGTTCTGCTTTTCAGACTGAACCCTGACTGATACTAGTATTTTATTAGTATCCCATGCTCTGTGTGGGGCCCTACGTGGGGCTCGGTCCCACCACTGTGGGATCATGACCTGAGCCAAAATCAGGAGCTGGAGGCTCAACCAACTAAGCCACCCAGATGTCCCTTGATACTAATATTTTAAAATAAATATTTTAACAGTTTCCTTTTTGTCAGCAGTTATATTTTCATTAAAGATGAAAAATATAAATACTTTTGATGACCATACATGCTAACAGCTATCAGTTTATGGTAATATATTTATAGCTATAGAACATGGTTAGAGTCTAATCTTTATGAAACACATGCTGTATAGTAAAAGTCACAAAAATTCTCTGTCAAAGTGTTTTTTTAATTAATAGATTTTTTTTTACTAGCAGCCTTTGGGTTTATAGAAAAATTGAGCAAAAAGTAGAATTCCCATGTATCCCCCATCACTTAATAAGTTTTTACTATTATTTTTTATTTGAGATATTATTGACATATAACACTATATTAATTTCAGGTATACAGAATAATAGTTTGATATTTACAGATATTGCAAAATGATCACCACAATAAGTCTAGTTAACATCCAGAGTTTTCACTGTTATTAATATCTTCCACTAGTGTGGTATATTTGTTATAATTGACAAACCAATATTAATACAGCACTAGTAACTAAAGTCCATAGTTTGAATTTGGGTTCACTCTGTGCTTATATTAGTCTCCTACTTTAAAAAGATGCCACAGATAGATGCCTTGATGTTTAAGACAACAGAAATTTATTTGCTCACAGTTCTAGAAGCTGAAAGTCCAAGATCAATGTTTGGTAGGATTCAATTTCTGCTGAGAGCTCCCTTCCTGGCTTGTAAGTATTTACTTTCTCTCCCCGTGCCACTTGGCCTTTCCTCTGTGCTCAAGTACAGAGACATAGCTACCTAGCTAGGTAGCTAGATACACACACACACACACAGAGAGAGAGAGAGAGAGAGAGAGAGAGAGAGAGAGCATGAGCGAGAGCACCCCCCTCTCGCCCGGTGTCTCTTTTAATAAGGACACTAATTCTATCATATCAGGACACTTCTCTTATGACTTCATTTAACCTTAATTACCTCCTTAGAAGCCAAACTCTTTTCTTTTTCACCGCCTCATTTCCCACCCCATTGGTCATGATACTATAAATGCTTTCTGCTGATTTTGCCATGTCAACTGTTTAAGAAAACAATTGATATGTCTGGAGTTCTATCCTGAACCCCCATTCAGTTTGGCAATTTCTGGACCATAAAGACCCTAGTTGCAATCAGTCCTTCGTTGGATTGCCTTATTTTCTCCTCACCCCTATAATATAAGATCCCCTTCTTCTGACTTTTTTCTCTTCAGGCTAGGCTCTGTGCTGCTGATGACCTATCAGACCTCAAAACAGTTTTTTTTCCCCGCTTCCTTTTTAAAAAAATTTAAATCCAAGTTAATTAACACATAGTGTAATAATTATTTCAGGAATAGAATTTAGTAATTCATTGCTTGTGTATAACACCGAGTGCTCATCCCAACAAATGTCCTCCTAATGACCCTCACCTATTTAGCACCCCCCAACACAACACCCAGCCAGCAACCCTCTGTTCTCTGTATTTAAGAGTCTCTGATGATTTCTCTCTCTCTGTTTTTACCTTCTTTTTGCTTTCCTTCCCTTATGTTCATCTGTTTTGTATCTTAAATTCCACATATGAGTGAAATCATATATTTGTCTTTCTGACTGACTTATTTCACTTAGCATAACATACTCTAGTTTAATCCATGTTGTTGCAAATGGCAAAATTTCATTGTTTTTGATCACCAACTAATATTCCACCATATATATATATATATATATATATATATATATATATATATATGCCACATCTTCTTTATCCACTCATCAGTTGATGGGCATCTGAGCTCTTTCCATACTTTGGTTATTACCAATAGTACTGTTATAAATATTGGGGTGCATGGGCCCCTTCGAATCAGCATTTTTATATCGTTTGGATAAATACCTAATAGTGCAATTGCTGGGTCATAGGGTAGTTCTATTATTAGTTTTTTGAGGAAGTTCCATACTCTTTTCCAGAGTGGCTGCACCAGTTTGCATTCCTACCAACAGTGCAAAAGTATTCTTCACATCCTTGCCAACATCTCTTGTTGCCTGCGTTGTTCATTTTGGCCATTCTCACAGGTGAGATGGTATCTCATTGTGGTTTTGATTTGTATTCCCCTGATGATGAGTGGTGTTGAGCATCTTTTCATGTGTCTGTTAGCTATATGGATGTCTTCTTTGGAAAAGTGTCTATTCATGTCTTTTGCCCATTTCTTTCCTGGATTATTTGGTTTTTTTTGGATGTTGAGGTTGGTTAAGTTCTTTATAGATTTTGGATACCTACCCTTTATCTGATATGTCATTTGCAAATATCTTTTCCCATCCTGTTGATTGCCTTTTAGTTTTGTTGATTGTTCCCTTCACTGTGCAAAGGCTTCTTATCCTGATGAGGTCCTAATAGTTCATTTTTGCTTCTGTTTCCCTTGCCTCTGGCGACATGTCAAGTAAGAAGTTGCTGCAGCTGAGATCAAAGAGGTTGTTGTCTGTCTTTTCTAGGATTTTGATGGCTTCCTGTCTTAGGTTTAGGTCTTTCATCCATTTTGAGTTTATTTTTGTGTATGGTGTAAGAAAGGAGTCCAGATTCATTCTTCTGCATGTCAAGTTTTGTTCATATTTTAAATAAAATTTCTATTTCAGAATAATTTTAGATTTATGGAAATGTTGCTGTGTTTGTTTCCTGGACTACTGTAACAAATTACAACAAATTTGGTAGCTTTCAACAACAGAAATTTATTTTTTCATAGTTTTGGAGGCCAGAAGTCCAAAATCAAGGTGTCAGCAGAGCCATACTCCCTTGAAGGCTGTAGGGGAAAATCCCCCTTTGTTTCTTTCAGCTTCCACTGGCACCTGGTTTTCCTTGGTTTGTGGTAATATAAGTTCAGTCTCTGCCTCCAATGTCACATGCCTACTCTCTGTGTCTCTGTACTCTCCTCTTCTTAGAAGGATACTAGTCCTTGGGTTTATGGCCTAGTCTAAATCTAGAATG
Source organism: Proteles cristata cristata (assembly GCA_017311185.1). Taxonomy (NCBI): domain Eukaryota; kingdom Metazoa; phylum Chordata; class Mammalia; order Carnivora; family Hyaenidae; genus Proteles; species Proteles cristata. The sequence continues at coordinate 2,942,006 of JAESUZ010004992.1, read as the reverse complement.
ATCTCTTCTTGTGGTCCTTAATTCAATTACACCTGCAAAGACTATTTCTAAATAAGTTCATATTCTGAGGTTCTGGTGGATATGATTCCTTGGCGGGGGGATACTATTTAACTTATCACTGTTATAAAAAGATAGTGTAGGAAATTCCTGTATACCTTTTGCCCTCACATCAGCTTTTAAGCTGAAGTAGACACATCTTCAAACCAGGTAAACCAAGTAAATCTCTATAGTGCAGGTGCTTCATGACCAGGTGCCTAAGGCTACATATCTTGGTACCTAGTGCCCTCAGACACCTCAGAGAGTGATTTTTCTCTGAGGTTCCACTACATCAGAGATGCAGTGTGAGAGCAGGTTCAAGCCTGTGCTCTGTGGAGAAACTGAAAACACTATTTCCATTTTTTAAATGTTTTATTTATTTTTGAGAGAGCACAAGTGGAGGAGGGGCAGAAAGAGAGGGGGACAGAGGATTGGAACTGGGCTTTGTGCTGACAGCAGTGAGAGTGATGTGGGGCTCCAACTCAAACTGTGAGATCATGATCTGAGTTGAACTTGGTTGCTCCACCAACAGAGTAACCCAGGTGCCCCGCTATTTCCATTTTTATTCTCTAGGATCTGCCCTGAATGTTAGTGTTGGCTTTTAATTTTTAGTTATTTTTAATTTTTAAATGTTTATTTGTTTTTGACAGAGAGAAAGAGTACAAGTGGGGAAGGGACAGAGAGAGAAGGAGACACAGAATTTGAAGTGGGCTACAGGCTCAGAGCCATCAGCACAAAGCCCGATGCAGGGCTCTACCTCACAAACTGTGAGATCATGACCTGAGCTGAAGTCAGATGCATAACTGACTGAGCCACCCAAGTGCCCTAGTGTTGGCTTTTTAAATTAAATATTTTATTCTGAAATAGTAGTTGATTTAAATTGGATATATAGTTGAAATATATAGTAGAGGGAGATCCCTTTTACCCTTTCCCGAGTTTCCCCAATAGTAATTTCTTGCAAAACTACTATATAATACCACAACTAGGATATTGACATTGATACAATGCACTGATCCCACTCAGATTTCTTGAGTTTTTTGGTACTCATTTTTCTCTCTATTCTTCCCTCCTTTCCTCTTTCTCTATACTTAATCTATGCAAGAAGTTTTTTCTTTTTTCTTTTTTAATTTTGTTTTGTTTTATTTATTTCTAGGAGAGAGAAACAGCATAAGCAGGGGAGGGTCAAAGAGAGAGGGAGGCACAGAATCTGAAACAGGCTCCAGGCTCCGAGCTGGCAGTCAGCACAGAGCCCGACGCGGGGCTCGAACCCACGAACCGCGAGATAATGACCTAAGCGAAAGTCGGACGCTTAACCGACTAAGCCACCCAGGAGCCCCAAGAAGTTTTTTTTCTTTTAATCCCCTAAAGTGAGTTTCATCCTACAATTTCTCCTACAACAGAATTTGAGGGCTTATTAAAAAGAACTTGAAAATCCATTGAGAGAATTCATATTTAGAAACACAAAACAGCCTGCCTGTCCTTCCTGGGAATAGAATAGAAGTAGAGACAAAAGTAGAGTACCCACCCTAAATAAGGCTGAGAAAATGCTTTTCATTCATTTCTGAAGGATTGGTTCTATTAAGGGGTGACTTTAAACAAACATTAGCCATTTTCTGTAAATCATTTTACTTAGGCATGGGCTTTGAATTCAAAGAGATGTTTGAATTCCTGTTCTCCAGTTTACTAGTGGTGAAATCTGGGCATGTCATAAGTGCTTAGAAGAGGTCAGCAGGTGTCAGATCAGGCTATGCCCAAGTGTTTGGATTGTAACTTGAAGCTAATGGGGTGCTATTGAAGTATTTTATTTTATTTTATTTTTAATATTTTTATTTATTTCTAGGAGAGAGAGAGACAGCATGAGCAGGGGAGGGTCAGAGAGAGAGGGAGTCACAGACCGAAACAGGCTCAAGGCTCTGAGCTGGCAGTCAGCACAGAGCCCGACGCGGGGCTCGAACCCACGAACCGCGAGATCACGACCTAAGCGAAAGTCGGACGCTTAACCGACTAAGCCACCCAGGCGCCCCATTGAAGTATTTTAATTGGGGGAGTGACACAGAAGATTTGCATTTTAGAGACCTCTAGAGTGGTTCATTACCATTTTTAGGTTACCAGCCTATTTGATACTCTGAGGAAAATCACCAACCTTCTCTCTATAAAAATGCAAAAACTTTTATATACAATAACACCGTATTAAATAGAAGTTCAGGAAGCTCCTGAAGACCATGGGCCTTAAAGTACAAACTCTGAAGTGGAAGAATTTTCTTTTTCTATTGGGAGCAATGGAGTGAATTGGGAGAAGGTGAAAGATTTGAACTTATTCATCTGCTGAAGGTACAGAGTCAGCAGAGAGGGAGAGGTAGGAGATGTAGTGGAAGAGAGAATTATGGAAATTATCCTATAATTTTCTCCTTAACCTAGGCTGGAAGGACTCAGTCTTCTCTAGAATAAAGGAGATGGGATCAACTCAGGCTATAAAAGGAATCCTTCTAGTGCATCAAGAAAGAAGGAAGAATGGGCATGAGAATAGATAACAGTGGGACATGGAGGGAGTATTTATGGAATTTATTTTTTCTTAATTTTTTTTTTCCTGTGTAGAAAGTGAAGCAATTGGCTGTGAAGGGAAAGATTTGAGAAAAGTAGAAGTTTGGATTAGCTGTTGAGAGAAGTGTAGAAGGAAGCTGAATAGTAACACAAGAAAGCCAGCAGGAGCTGGGGCCAAGCTGCAGTCAGAGATCATGAGTTTGGAGTGGCACCAATCCTCTGCAAAGTGTCATTCTTATCCAGAATCCCTCAGCACACTGCTAAGAGGCAAGTATGTAGGTGGCATTTTACAGAGACAGCACAGATGTATCATTTCATTTTGTATAAAACAAAGTGAGAGTAGTGTTTTGATTGATAATTTGAATATGCATGCATTGAATACTTTGAATATATGTCCATATACAATTTGATTTTCTGTGGCCTGACTCACATTGATATCAGCAAAAGATCCAGTTTGACTCTTGAGGCTGTGCCAAGAGTACATTGTCCTATGGAAATTGCCAGAGGAGCTTAAGCCCCCATACTTCCTTTTTCCTCACTTCTCTGTGGTGTCAGGCTTGTAGAAAATTTCTGAGCTAGTAGATGCCACTGTTCTTGCCCTAAATTTAAAAGCACAAATTATTGCAGGAGATACTGGACAGATTCTCTTTTGCCTTATGAAGTAGCTAATTTTTTCTCTGAGGTTCCACAAGAGATGGTGAGGGGAGGTCGAAGGAAACCAGATACATGTGTAAGTACATATATTTCATGACTGCCTGGATGGCCACTACTATGAAACATTTTTATAAAGTTGATGTATGATCAATATCCTTCTGGTCATAATATCTTTCACTTTTTATTTCTCTTATTTTCTCTTTTCAATCCTGTAGGGGATATTGTAAGAGTTATGAATGATATCTTTCATTAAAAAGGCTCTGGGATATAGATATTTGGTAAAATGAACATTTACGTGGCTGATAAAGGACATGGTTGCCCTCAGTTGGATTGAGAGGTGACTGAGGGGAAGTCAAACCCTGTCATTCAGAAGTACTGCTTTTCTGAGTCTTCTATGCAGGAAGTGAGTTGTACTGGGTCTAGTATGTTAAAGGCTAGTATCTGAAGTCCAAGTGTATTATTTTCTCTGGTCACTTCTGTTACCACTTTTTCCCCTCATTGGGCTAGAAAGAAAGTCTACAAGAAGTTCAAAGAATTTCTTTTACAGGCAAGCACTATCCCCTATAGTGCTAGCCCTTCTTTCTGGGTGCTCCTTGCAGGATTTGATATGTGGAGCTTGGGCTAGAGTCCAGCCCTCATTTAGCACCTCAGGTAGGGTCCCCTGGACAAATGTGCATAGAATTTCTTCTTTCTCTCATTCTTCTGCCAACCTCAAAACAGCACTATTTCACAGAAGCTGCATGACACCCAGTGGTAGATTTTAGAGTACAGTGGAACAATGGCTATTACCCACTTTGCTTCCTCTCAGCTGGGTAGTGATGAAAATGAGATTATTTCTCTGAAGTGTCTAAGGATATAAAGTGCTAACAATAATAATTGATATTTTATTTTAAAAGCTTAATACAGAACTTCAAACACCAGCTGAACCATTCCTGTATGACTTCAATATTGATCTCGTAGATCCCACTTTCATCCATTGTCACCCTCCTGTTAACCCCATCTTACTGTCCACTCCCTCCTCATGGTCTCCCTTGCTCGTCCAGCCTAGATCCCAAGGTCCCAAGATATCTAGATCCATCACTGTAATCACTTTGGTAAAAGCTCTCAACTAGCCTTGGCCCTTTCTCCCTCTGTCATATTTGCCTGTCAAACCTCAACTCTGATTAGATCCCACTCTCTGATGAGAACTTGCTCATTTTACCACCAAGTCTAGCTGTCTGTCTGTATCTGAACATGCACTCTCCATTAACTTCTGTTCTTTTAAATAAATTTTCCATGTACATGTCTGAGGCCATTCTCTTTTGCATTATGGGAATCACATGCTTTCACCTACAAAAAGACTGTGATTTTTCTTTCTGTCTCCTCCATTGATAATTTTTCCCCCTCTACTGGATTATCCCCATTAATATACAAACATGTAAACATATTTCCCATCTTGAAACAAAACTAAAAACGCTGCTGTCCACACCCTCTTCCCATTAACTTCCTATTTCTCTTTCACAGTTAACTTATTTGAGATAGTACTAGTCTCTAGTCACAGTCTATACTTTCTCAACTCACCTCCTTTCACCAGCCCACTCCAGTCAGGCTTCTGTCATTCAGGTCACTGATGACAGAATTGGTGGTAAAGTGAGAATGTTCTCATCAGAGAGTGGGATCTAATCAGAGTTGGATTTTTGACAGGCAAATATGAGAAAGCGAGAAGGGGCCAAGGCTAGTTGAGAGCTTTTAAGCTTCATATTTCTCGATAGTTATACCCATCCCTAACATTTTCAAGGGCAAGGGCAAGCGTTCATATGGTGATCTCTAAACCATATAACTAAGTAGTTATAAACCAAATTAACAGACTACTTAAAAAATATGTTCCATTCTCTTATCTTGACTATGATGACCTAGGAGATTAAGTTTGGATCTCAAATTCTCATACTCTTCAGAGTTTCCTGGTGGAATGTGGCAACATAGGAGCAACTATCCCCTGACACCTCCTTTCTGATCATATCTTGCACCTTTTCATGACTTGATTAGTGTTCCTCAAAAAGGTATGTCCAGGTTTTAATCTCTGGTACCTATGGATATGCTCTTATTTGGAAATAGGGTCTTTGTACATGTGATTTAGTTAAGGATTTTGAGATGAGATCATTCTGGATTCAATTGATCCCTAAATCCAGTGACTGAAAAGGAGAAGGAGAGGGAAATTTTATTTAGTGACTCAGTGACACAGGGGAGAAGGCCATGTGAAGGCAGAGGTAGAGATTGGGGTTATGCAGTCACAAGCCAAGGAATGCTAAGGATTTCTGGCAGCCACCAAAAGCTGGGGTATAGGTATGGGACAAATTCTTCCTCAGCCTTCAGAAGAAACCAGCCCTGTGACACCTTGGTTTTGGACTTCTAGCCCCCACCAGAGAGAAGATAAATTTCTACTGTAGATCACTGAATTTCTGGTAATTTGTTATGGAAGCCCTAGGATATTAATACATACTTTGAATGACCTTGTATGCACAAGAATGGACTCCTCAGATTGCAAATTACAGCTCAGACCTCACCCCCTGCAATCAGTCATCCCTTGGCTACCCCATGGGCCAATGAGTGAGCACACTAGTCAATTAGCTCTTAGACCAGGGGAAGGGGCCCAAGCAAGCCTTGAAAGTGGGCTTGACACTATATAGGCAGGGAGTTCTGAAGTTCTTGGTATGAGTGTGTCTACTAGAAGGATGCAGGTTCTTATTGGCATAGCTTTTGGCCTTGAGGATCCCTTGCCCCACAGCCAGCTGGAGAAATGTCAGAATGGGACCTGCTAAGAGCCTCATTAGTAGATGTAAGGGTGGTACTACTAATGGTCACTTTATGCTTAGCTTATCTAACTTCTTAGCATTCTGTCCAGTTGGCCTCCTCCCTGAACCACTTTCCTCATTTGGTACCTGTGACCCCTCTTCTCATGTTACTGCCTCTTAATTGGCCACTTTTTAGTTTCCTTTGCTGAATTCTCTTCTTTAAATGTTGTAGCACCCCACTTTTCTTCTTTGTTTATACTGTCTTTAGTGTTTTCATCTGTTTTCCTTTAAAAACCTTTAAATGCTCATGAGTACCAAATTCTTACCTGTAGCTCAGACCTCTCCCCTGAGCTCCTGTATCTAATTGTATCTAATTGCCTGTGTAATGTCTCCACTTAAAGCATTTAGCAGGTCTCTAATAATCCATATGTCCAAAGGAACTCTCTAGTACCCCTTATAGCCTTCATGATCTCTATTAATGGACTTCCACCATATCCTGTTGATCAGGGCAAAAGCTTTGGAGATGTTCTTGATTCTCCTCTTTTTCTTATTCTCTGCAATTAATTTGTGGACAAGTTCTATTAGCTGGATCTCTGAAACACATCCTTAATCTGACCACCTCTCTTCACCTCTGTTTATACCATCCTAACCCTAGACCATGACAGAGACTGGGTTTTCTGTTTCCCTTCTTGCCTTCACATAATCTTGTGCATAGGTTGAATGGAAGCAAAATCAAAATATGTAAGGGCAGTTGCTTGGCTCAATCAGTTAAGCATCAACTCTTGATTTTGTGAGATCAAGACCAGTGTTGGGTTTCCCACTTGGAATTCTCTCTCTCTCTCTGCCCCTCCCTGCTCACACACACACACACACACACACACACACACACACACACACACACACACATACACTGTCTCTCCCCTCTTTCTCTCTCTTTCTCAAAATAAATGTTTTAAAAAACTATGTAAACCAAAAAAAAAAAAAAAAACTATGTAAACCAGATCCTATCACTCCTCCACTTCAAGCTGCCATTGACTATTTTTTTTTAAATTTTTTTTTTAATGTTTTATTTATTTTTAGGAGAGAGAGAGAGGCAGCGTGAGCAGGGGAGGGTCAGAGAGAGAGGGAGTCACAGGCTGAAACAGGCTCCAGGCTCTGAGCTGTCAGTCAGCACAGAGCCCGACGCGGGGCCTGAACCCACGAACCTCGAGATCATGACCCAAGTGAAAGTCGGATGCTTAACCGACTAAGCCACCCAGGCGCCCTGTGCTGCCATTGACTTCTGATGGCACTTTGAATAAACTGCCAGCTCCTCTCCATGGCCTCTGTGAGTTGGCTTCCGCCCACATCTGTTCTCAATCCCAATCATTCTCCCCCTTGTTCCTCATAGCTCATAGTTCAACTGAATTGTCTCTTTTTTGGTTTCTCAGATATGCCTCAGAGATATGCCTTAATTCTGCCTCAGAGACTTCACACTTGTAATTTTATCTTCTTATACCTCAGATCTTTGCACCTGGGTGCCCTCACTTTCTGTTCTCTACTTTATGTTCTCCTATTCAAAAGAGGCATATCTCTCCCCAGTCATTCACTATCCAATCACCTTATTTTTGTGTTTTCATAGTACTCATCTCTAAGCTCCATGAGGATAGGAATCATGTCTATCTTATTCATCATAGTGTTCTCAGCACCAAGAACTGTGTTTGGCAGATAGTCGGTGCTCAGTAACTATTTGTGCAGTGAAAGTATGAATCAAATAAAATTCCTTTTCTCTGGGGTAGAGTACAGATGTTTATAATTAACTATAATACAAGATAGCAAGTGGCAAAATTTCATAGGAAAGGTAGATATAAAATGCTATGAGTTTCAGAGACAGAGATTAGTAGTTTATGGTGAGATGAAGTATGTCTTCAAGGAGAAGTTCAAATTTGAGTTGAGTTTATACAGAGGGGACTCTAGAGCTAAAAAGGGAAAGGCATTCTAAGTAACAGGGTATAATAAGCAAAGATTTAGAGGTGGAAAGTTTAGACTGCATGTAGAAAAGAGGAAGTTGTTTTGAGTAAAGAACTATGGAAGAATAAATGTGAAAAACAAGGTTGAGATTTCTGCTAGGCTCAATCCATTGAGGCCTGTATGATAGACTAGAGAACATGGCATTCATTCTGCAAGCAATGGACAGTCTTGGAAGGGTTCTCTGAAGAGGAGTGATAAACTTGAAGCAGTGTGGTTCTAGAAGGTTTCTGGGAGTTATGTATAAATGAATTGCAGCAGGGAGAGTTTGTAGGCAGCATGTTGGGAGAATCATTTGAGGTTAGTGCACTTTTCCAGAGGGGTAGTTTTGAGGCCTCTCACCCCAAGTGAGAGGGGTGGCGGAGGGAATGGAGAGAAAGGCAGGAGTGTTAAAGAGGCAATGATGGCAGAATCACCAGGAGTTGGCAACTAATTGGCCTGACAAACCATGATATTTCTTGCCAGCTTTCTGTTTTAATATTTATTTCACTGCTAATTGCTATTAACTATGGCATTAATCTTAGTAATTGCAATTATTCGAATATTTGATAAAAGCTATTAATGTTCATGATTTTGTAATCAGTTTTGTCATAATTCTTTTTTTTTAAGTCAATGTTTTTATTGAGGTATAGTTGATACACAATGTTACATTAGTTTCAAACATACAACATAGTGATTCCACAATTGTCATAATTCTTAAAAGCTAAGTAGCACATGCCTGCTTTCAGAGGTTGATAATGGATCAGCACATGCTAAATACAATTATGAACTTGAAGTTGCTCTCATTCTGTACATTTACAAAGACAATAATCCATCAGGATGTTATTTAAAATACACAGAGCCAAATTCCATTCTTATCTGAATGCATCAGTCTCTTGAATTGTGAATACCTGTCCATTGGCAGAATTTAAATCCCATCAAATACAGCAGAACCTTCTCTATGCTCACTATATTTTTTCCATGAGAATTATATCATATCATATTATATTACATTATGTTATATTATATTATATTATATTATATTATATTATATTATATTATACAAGATCATAGGCCTCTCTTTGTAAGTATTTGGATGGACTTACATACATCAATATGTCTATTGTATATTATATCATTGCTAAGCATTGAGGCATGTAACTTGCAGTATAAGTAAACACATCTTCTCCCTCCCCCCCCAGTTTTATTGACATATAATTGACATAAACACCATATGATTTTCAGGTTAGGTTAAATGTTTGACTTATGTATACTGTGAAATAATTTCCCCAATAAGTTTAGTTAATAGCCATAATCTCATTTGGATATAATAAAAAGAGATGGAAAAAAATTTTCTCCTTGTAATGAGAACTCTTAGAATTTACTTGCTTAACAAATTTCCTATGTATTATACAGCAGTATAAACCAGAATCATCATGTTGTACATCCCATTTCTAGTACTTACTTATCTTTGTATGTTTTGACCACCTTCCTTAAATTTCCCTTCTCTACACTCCCCACCTCTGGCAACTACCAATCTGATCTTTTTCTATAAGTTTTTTTTGTTGTTAAGTTTTTTGTTGTTATTTTTAAATAATGTTTTACTTTCAATAACTTAGAGAAAAAGTTGAGACAGAGAGAGAAAGAGTGTGAGAGAGGCTGTGTGAGTGGGGAGAACAGGGAGAGAGGGAGAATCCAAGTATACTCCACACTGTCAGTCCAGGGCCCAACACAGGGCTGTATTCCTGTGAGATTATGACCTGGCCAAAATCAAGCGTAGGAAGCTTAACCAACTGAGCCACCCAGGCACCTCCCCCCACCTTTTATTTTTCCCTTAAATGACTGAACAACATTCCGTTGCATATTTAAAGTATAATTTCTTTGTCCATTCATCCATCAGCATAGGTTATTTTCATGTCTGGACTACTACTGTAAGTAATGTGGTTATGAACATGAGATGCAGATATCTTTTCAAGTTAGTTTTTGTTTCCTTTGGATATATTTCCAGAAATGGAATTGCTAGATCATTTGGTGCATCTATGTTTAACTTTTTGAGGATCCTCTGTATTGTTTTCAGTATTGCCTACACCAGTGTACGTTCCCACTAACAGTGCATAAGGGATCTTTTTCTCCAATCCTCACTAGCCTTTGTTATCTCTTGTCTTTTTCATGGTAGCCACTCTAACAGGCATGAGGTGATATCTCATTGTGGTTTTGATTTGCGTTTCCCTAATGACTAGTGTTGTTAGACATCTTTTCATGCACCTATTGACCATTTTTACATCTTCTTTGCAAAAATGTTTATTCAGGTCCTTTGTCCATTTTTAAGTTAGATTGTTTTGCTATTGAATTATTTGAGTTCTTTATATATTTTGGATATTAATCCCTTACCAGATACATGTCTTAATGAATTATGTTTTAAGGAGGTTTTATACCTTTGAAATTTTTCTTGCCTTCTTTATAGACAAAAGTCTGAGGTGAGTTGTCAACATTTTGAGAAGGGTAATGAATCACAAACACCTTAAAATAACTGTGATTTTACTTAATGTATCCCAAAGCCAATGCATATGTTAATTCTGATGTCCATTCACTTGATCATATAAACAAATATTAAAGTTTCAGTGTCTAGATCAATTCATAACTGTTGTATTTAAGTAAATTTCATTTAAGATTTTCATTTTAGACTTGTGGTTGCTACTGCAGACTCTGGAGTCAGACTCCTCCAGAGTTTGGTGGAAGCTTTAAGACTCACTAGCTGTATGATTTAGGCAATATATTTGACCTCTCTGTGCTTTAATTTTCTTTCCTGTAAAATGAGAATGATAATTGTACCTACTTAATAGGATTATCATGAGGAATTGAATGAATTAATTTGTGTAAGGCCTAACACATAGTAAACAATAAATATTAGCTATTATTACTAATCTCAAGTAGACATTGTGCATTTCTATAAAAGCTAAATTTAATATACATAAGTATTAAATTATGATTCAGAAATTTTTGTACTTCTATAATAGCACTGCTAGGTCAAGATGATAATGCTTTTCAAATCTTTCCATAGTATCTTCTACCTTGAGGAACAAAGGGGATTATGTCTATATTTGTACTATCTAGATATCTCACTAATTATAAATAGTAGGTAAAAATAATGCAACTCATTAAGTGCCTCTAAATATATATTGCAAATATAATAGGAAAATAATATCTAATCTCGAATTGGTAAATAATGACACATTTAATTTTTATTTGTAATATTTATTTCTAACTACAATTAGCAGTTGCACCAACTATATCCCAAAGATTTGAAAGATTTGATAAAGTCTTCTATTTTAATGATTACAATTCAATTATAAGTCTAAAATTCACCAATATCTGTCCCAGACTCTGAGAATAAAAAACAAGAGAGGAAATAAAATTTTCTTTTTCCTTTAACCATATTTTTCTTGTATTTTAGAAAAGAAAAATAAAACCCAAAACAAAAATAAGAAGACAAAGCCAATTCACCACTCATCCCTGTGAAACTACTGGCATTTCCAGACACTTTCAAGTTTTTTTCTTCCTTTGGTGGTAAACTCCTCAAATGAATGGTTTATGTATCTTGAACCCATTAATTACACTTGAACTTATTTACATCCTGTTTTCACCCCCATTTCGTGCTATTACCTCTCAATAAAAATGAGAGTGTTCTTTCCCGAGATCCTTGGATATATGCTCATTGTCTTCCCATCCTTCCTAAAAATAGGAATTCCTTACACTTAGCACTTGGGTTTCTTTTCTTCCTTTTTCCCTTTTCTCTTATTGAATGCATTCTTTTGGAGACATTATTTATATTTTTTACTTTAATTATGTGTTTACAATCCACATTCTTTATCATTAGCTCTTTTTCCACTACCTGTGAGACATCTTAGAGCTGTCATAACAATGTACCACAAATTTAGTGGCTTAAAAAACAAAAATGTACCCTTCTCACAGTTCTGGAGGTCGCCAAGTGTGAAATTGAGATGGTAGCAGGGCTTCACTCCCTCAGAAGGCTCCATAGGAGAACCTTCCTTGTCTCTTGCCACTTCTGGTGGCTGTCAGCAATTCCTCAGCTTCCTTGTCTTGTGGGCACATCATTCTAATTTCTGCCTCTGTCTTCAAATTGCCTTCTCTGTGTGTCTGTCTTCTCCTCTGTTCATCTCTCTCTTAAAAAGACACTAAGTATTGGAGTTAGGGCCCATCTAGATAATCCAGGATTATCTCTTCATCTCAAGAATCTTTAACTTAAATGATATCCACAAAGGCCCTTTTTTTAAAGAGGGTAGTACACAGGTACTGAGAATTAAGACACGGGACAATAAATGGGATCTATCATTCAATCCACACCAGTAGGTGTAAGAGAAACACTATCTAATCAGATGACAGATGATAACTGATACCAGACTTAAGTGTTGGGTATTAGTCAGGGAGGAGAGTGGAAAACTAGAGCACATGTGCCTTATCTAAATTGGCCAGCTCCTCCTTTGCTGACATGGAGACATGAAGACCCATAGTTGCTAGTTCTTCTGATATCCTCAGAGAAGCTAGAAATCCAGATTTTTTTTTTAATGTTTTATTTATTTCTAGGAGAGAGAGAGGGACAGTGTGAGCAGGGGAGGGTCAGAGAGAGAGGGAGTCACAGACTGAAACAGGCTCCAGGCTCTGAGCTGGCAGTCAGCACAGAGCCCGACTCGGGGCTCGAACCCACGAACCGCGAGATCATGACCTAAGCGAAAGTCGGACGCTTAACCGACTAAGCCACCCAGGCGCCCCAAGAAATCCAGATTTTTATGCACTGGCAAATAATAAAATTAAAAGAGTATATACTTAGACAGTAATATTGTGAGGAAAACAAACCTGTCTATGGTTCGATGTGGCAGACTGCCAGCTTGTGACCTCTTGTCTATAACCTGATGCTAAGAGAGCAGCTCTGATGAGAAGGGCAGGGAACTTTCACCCTGGAGGTGAGAGAAGTGATGAATCTAATGCCAATTGATACAGGAAGAGAGATACTAATATTACCTTTGACTTGCCACTCTTTGCTGTTTAATTTAATGAAAAACTCAAATAATTTCTAGACCCTAAAGGTCAGTTTTGTGTTGATGTCCTCTGATAAAAATTTTTAAGTTGAGGATGTGCAACATTGCCTGCTTAATAGTGTCTGTAAACTTTTGGAAGGCAGTCAGAAAATTCCTTTTTCTGTACCATTCAAACTTGATTTTTAAGCTTGATTCTTTTTCTTCATGCTTTTAGTAGCAGAACAAATATTAATGTGACTTAATGTCACAGCCATATTGGAAAACATGTAGCGTCCTGAACATTCTGTGCTCTCTTTCATTTTTAACCCTTTCACCACTGTGCACTCACCTTCAATCCCTAGTGGCTCAGCTAAATGTAACTTTCCCCATTAGTCTTTCCTAAGGGCCTAAGGCTGTGTTGAATATCTCTCTTTTTAAACCTTGGAATGGGGTTCTGAGTGGGAGCAGTACTACCTCCTGAGGGATAGTTTGCAATTAATGGAGACGTTTTTTGGTTGTTACCATGAGATGTTACTGGGATTTTGTGTGAGGGGGACCGGTATGCCGGCCTCCCGCAATTTAAGGGACAATTTGATACAATGAATTGTCCTACATTTATATGACTTTTCAATGTCCTGCTGGACATTTGTATAATTAAAACATGTTTATTCATACCTAGCCTAGAATAGAACTCATTTTACATATAAACACAATGTAGGTTTTGCATCATTGAAATAAACTCTGAATTTACTGGAATGCAACTACCAAGTAAATCTAGTGAGGATGATACTATTTTTTGCTGGGAACTTACATACGAGTTTTTCTTCATTTCAGAAAATGATGCTTGTGGTTTTTGAGGCAAATGTGACATCCTGAATCAGTCTGCATTTGTAACTATTTCCCTCATGGTAATTCTGAGTGTATTAGTCAGTTCAGGCTGCCATAAAAAAATACCATAACCTGGGTGGCTTAAATGTAGACATTTATTTTTCACAGTTCTGGAGGCTGGAAAGTCTAAGATCAAGGTGCCAGCGGATTTAGTTTCTAATCAGTTGCCTTTAGATGGCTCTTACTTGCCTATAGATGGCTGCCTTTTTACTGTGTCCTCACAAGGTGGAGAGAAAGAGAGGCAGCCAGCCCTCTGGTATCTCCTCTTATAAGGACACTAATTCTATTAGATCAGAGCCCCACCATTATGACCTCATGTAATCTTTTTAAAAAAATTTTTTTAATGTCTTATTTATTTCTGAGAGAGAGAGAGGCAGCGTGAACAGGGGAAGGTCAGAGAGAGAGGGAGACAAAGAATCCAAAGCAGTCTCCAGGCCCTGAGCTAGCTGTCAGCACAGAGCCTGACACGGGGCTCGAACCCACGAATGGTGAGATCATGACCTGATCCACAGTTGGACGCTGAACCGACTGAGCCACCCAGGCACCCCCCTCATGTAATTTTAATTGCTTCCTTACTTCAGGGGTACCTGTCATGATCTCACAGTTTGTGAGTTTAAGCCCTGCATCAGGCTCTGGGCTGACAGCTTAGAACCTGGAGCCTGCTTTCGATTTCCTGCCTCCCTTTCCCCCTGCTCCTCCCCTGCTCATGCTATCTGTCTCTCTCCTTCAAAAATAAATATTCAAAGGAAAAAAATTTTTAAAAATTACTTCGTTACTCCAAATATAGTCATATTGCAGTTAGAGCTTAATTGGGTGTGTGCACACTATTCAGTCCATAGCACTAAGTGTGGTAGAAATATGCAAGCATCCAATTTATTAGTATATTCTAGTATGGCCTTATCTGAACATTTGCATATTTAAATACATCTATTTTTATTATAAGTTTTCTTCCTTTTATTTCCCTTTTATATTAATTATATTTAGGGCATATTGATGTTTTAAAAAGTATGGAATAGATAAGATATATTGTCTACAGAATTTATTTTAGGATAATAAAGGGAGCATTACAAATCATTATAGAAAGGAATGTTGGGCCTGATAGCGTTGATCACTTCCCTAGCCCAAAGTAACAACACTGCATGTTATTAGCCTGTTACTTGTCTATTTCCTGGACTAGGCTGTGCATGTGTTAGGGCCAGCGGCAATGTCTTACTCACTGATGAATCCTCCAGTCACATTATGTGACAAAGCATGTAGGAGGCTCTTAACAATTTTTGGTAACTGAAAGAATAAGTGAGTGAATGAATGGATGGATACATATAAATACCATTCTGATGTCAGAATCCATATCTTCAAGGGTGTTTGGATGGTCGGGACACCAATGAGGATTAATAATGCCTGTTTTTAACCAAAGTTATCTTCAACAATTGGCACAAAACAGTGACTGAGCCAATATTCAGAAATATTATTTTTGTCTTCCACGTTAGGGCTGAACTTTCTTTCATATAAAACTGGTGAAAGTAGTTTTATTCTAAATCATCTGTACCATTGGTACCAAACAAAGGAATGAAATGGGAATGATTGTCTGGCATGGCTTTTTCTTCTTTGGCAAAGTTTTTCCTTGAAAGCACTTTTTTCCTTCAAAAAAAATTCTATTTTTATCAACACAAATGACTTGCCAAGTTTAATTTACCCTTTTTCATGAGTTTAGCTTGTGATCTAACTAAAGCTCCCTTCTCTTCAGTTTTACCACTTGTTCTGGGACCCCTAACATTATGCAAATTAGCCTTGGCTTTAAAAACTAGATCATTTTTTGCCTAGAATTCCAGTAGGAGAACTTTTCCTCTGTGTTTTCTTTATACAGTCATCAAGACTGCTAGAATTCTTCGCCAGGCGGTGTAAAACTGGACTATTGATTTTGACACTCTATATTTAAATAATACCTTTTTCAACCCAAACAGTAAATCACTATGGTCCTGTTGTATGGCCATCACAATTGACCACTTATGCACTGAATCCTCCACATTGCTCATAAACTCCTGTCTTCCCTTATGATAGTCACTTTGGGAGTAAAAAGATACTGTTAATTTCAGCTGACATTTCTCCTTTCACAAAAGTCTTATTTTATTTTTTGGAAAAATATTTGTTTGTTAGAATGGTGAGGGGCCTGGGGAAAAGCACAGCACCTGGATGGGGCTGTTCCCTGAGGACAAGTGATGGGCGTGAGGATTAAACTTCACTTCCTCCAGGGCTGTCAATGGCAGGAGGGTCACATATGAGGAACTAGGGTCTGGGAAGTCTGGCTCCATGTGTGGCCCACCTGTTAAGGAAGTAGGCAGCAACCACTGACAGTTTGCCTCCTTTGTAGAGTATGTAGGTTTGTTTTTTCCTTGAAATGAATTTACTAAATCTAACCAAACTCATGAAAGACTGAGCCAGAACTACACAGCTAAGGCATTCCCATATTTCTGACTCACAGAAACTGTGAGATAATTACTATAGTCTGAAATGTTGTGTTTTCCCCAAATTAATATTTTGAAGATCCTAACACGCAAGGTGATAGTATTAAGAAGTAAGACCTTTGGGAGAGAGTTAGGTCATGATGGTATAGTCCTTATCAGTGGGATTAACATTCTTATATAAAAGAGGCTCCCAAGAGATCCCTAGCCCCTTCCAAGATGTGAGGATATGAAGAAAAGTCTATCATCTGGGAGAAGGCCCTCACCCAACCGTACTGGCACTCTGATCTTGGACTTCCAGACTCCAGAAACTGTGAGAAATAAATTTCTGTCATTTATAAGCTATTCAGACTGTAGTATATTGTAATAACAACCTGAACTAACTAAGACAATAATAAATGTCTGTTTTAGGCTGTTAAATTTGGGGATAATTTGTCACATAGCAGAAGATAACAAATACATATCATTTAACAATTCTGTATATTAAATTTTGTCTTTTTAAATTGCTGGGTGCTTTCTGTTTCCTTACTGATATAAACCTGGAAATAATAATAATAATAGTGTTTACTGGGGTAAAAAAAATCCCAATTACCTCAAGCTGGAATATTGATTTTATCTATAAGTCCAGAGAGAATAATGCCAAACTAAAGTGATTATTACTATATATGCATCTGTAATTTTATGTTCTTTATAGTTATGAAATTTGATAATTAGATATATCTGTAAAAGTCAGTAAAAAAGTGCATTTTAATTAAATCACATAAATAATATTTTTTAGAATGTCAAAGGGAAAATCATACTTGGAAAAAGGCATATATACAGTCATAAGAGAAAACAGCATGGAGTTTCCTCAAAAAAATCCAGCACTTCTGGGTGTATATCCAGACAAAATAAAAATCACTGTCATAAGGAAATATGCAGCATGTTCACTGAAGCATTATTCATTATAGCTAAGATATGGAAACAACTTAAATGTCCATCAATGGATCAATAAATAAAGAAGGTGTGGTTTATAAATGCAATGGAACATTATTCAGCCTTAAAAAAGAAGGAAATCCTGCTCTTTATGATAACATGGATGCAGCTGGAGGGGATTATGTTAACTGAAATGAACCAGACACAGAAAGATAAGACTGCATGATTTCACTTATAAGTAGAATTTAAACAAACATCCAGCTCCTAAAAGGGAGAATAAAAACGTGGTTGCCAGGAGCTGCAAGAGTGAGAGAAAAGGAGAGATGTTAGTCAATGGGTATAAACTTCCAGTTATAAAATGAATAAATTCTGGAGATCAGCATAGTGACTATACTCAATAATAATGTATTATATATACCTGAAACTTGCTAAAAGAGGAGATTTCAAGTCTTCTTATCACCAAGAAAAGGGTAATTATGTGAGGTGATGTATATGTTAATTGGCTTAAGTGAGGTAATCATTTCACAATGTATATGTACATCAAAACATCACGTTGTACAACCTAATTATTTACAATTTGTATTTGTCAATCATACCTCGATAAAGCTGGAAAAACATAACATATAATGTATGTACATATTTTAAGTCATATATAATATATATTTTTACACACATATTTTATCTATCTATATCTAGCTATCCATCTAGCTATCTAATCTGTCAAATCAAGGAAATGCCAGGGTGCCTGGGTGGCTCAGTCGGTTGAGCTTCTGACTTCTGCTCAGGTCATGATCTCGCAGTTAGTGGATTTGAGTCCCATGTCCAGCTTTGTGCTGACGGCTAGCTAGAGCCTGGAGCCTGCTTCAGATTCTGTGTCTCCCCCTCTCTCTGACCCTTCCCTGCTCACGCTGTCTCTCTCTCTCTCTCTCTCTCTCTCTCTCTCTCTCGCAGAAATAAATAAAAACATTTAAAAATTAAAAAAAAAAAAAAGGAAATGCTAAACCCAGCTATCAGTCATTTAGATAAAAGGACATTTGTTTTTCTTAACTTGAAGAGAACAAATTACCTGAGTGATGTCAATATATCTGTAGTCTTTAGCAGACTATCACCATTTTTTCAATATCACCTATAAAGGTATTGACTTTATAATTTTATATAGCTGCAGTGTTTGACCCCTACATCATAGCCAAAAAAAAAAGAAAAAAGAAAAAGAAAAAAAGAGAAAGCTTCGAGAGATGGAGGTTCTAGACATTACAATTTAAATAGTTTATTTTTGGGGTGATGGAAAGTCAATGTTATCGTTTCACAGAACTAGAAGTCTGTCACTCAAGATGATTCCTGGCCATTTATCCATTTAGCCAGCCCAACTCTGTGAAATAATTAATCACAAGCAAGTAGGGAGACGGCCATGAAGTCAGCTACTAGTTGGACTTCAAGTAACTGAGAAAGTCAGTGATTGACTTCTGTCATTTATAACATCAATTAGCATTACAAGATGGCATAGAATGCAAACATTTAATATTGCCAAAGAAAATATTCAAAGGTTTATGGAAAGATATGGTGGCAACCAAGAATTTTACTACCTTGCCAAAGATGAACTGAACTTGCCAAAGATGAACTGCTTTGAACACTCTAACTTAGAGTGTCAGTTTCAGAAATCTTGTGACATTTATTATAAATGACCACATAATACAACTATTTGTGTGCACCTATATCCATTTATTTAGTTGATTGATTCAGTTGAGGTATTTAAAAAAAATCCTGAATAATTTGAAATTTTGCCAAGTCCAATTTTATTATTTTTTAAAATAGTTTATTGTCAAGTTGGTTTCCATATAACTCTCAGTGCTCATCCCCACAAATGGCCTCCTCCATGCCCATCAATCCCCTTCCCTTCTCCCCCACCCCAGTCAGCCATCAGTTTGTTCTCACCATTCAAGAGTCTCTCATGGTTTGGCTTCCTCCCTCTCTGCCACTATATTTCCCCTTCTTCTCCCCCATGGTCCTCTGTTAAATTCCTCCAAATCCACCTATATGTGCAAGCATATGGTATCTGTCCTTCTCTGCCTGACTTATTTCGCTCAGCACAACATCCTCAAGTCCATCCATGGTGCTACACATGGCCAGATTTCATTCTTTCTCATTGCCATGTAGTATTTCATTGTATAAATATACCACTTCTTCTTGATCCATTCATCAGTTGGTGGACACTTAGGTTCTTTCCATGATTTGGCTATTGTTGAGAGTGCTGCTATGAACATTGAGGTACATGTGCCCCTATGCATCAGCACTCCTGTATCCCCTGGGTAAATTCCTAGCAGTGCTATTGCTAGGTCATAGGGGAGTTCTATTGTTAATGTTTTGAGGAACCTCCATACTGTTTTCCAGACGTCGTGCAGAAGATCCATTCAAGTTAGGTCTAAGGGGAGTTCTCTGTTCCTCTTGGATTTCAATGTCTGTTTCCTTCCCCAGACTGGGGAAGTTCTCTGCTATAATTTCTTCAAGGACTCCTTCAGCGCCTTTCCCTCTCTCTTCCTCTTTGGAATTCCTATAATCAGATTTTGTTCCGTTTGATTATATCGCTCAGCTCTTGAACTCTCCTTTCGTGTTCCTGGATCAGTTTATCTCCCTTTTTCTCGGCTTCCTCTTTTTCTATAATTGTGTCTTCTAATTCACCTATTCACCTCTCTGCCTCTTCAATCCGTGCATTGGATGCCTCCATTTTATTATGCATCTCATTTGTAGCATTTTTAAAATTTATCACAACTATTTTTAAGCTCCATAGTGTTTGTAGCAATCGTTTCTCTGATGTGTTCCATGCCTTTTTCAAGCCCAGCGATTAATTTTATGACTGTTGTTCTAAATTTTTGTTTAGTTATGTTGCTTATATCTGTTTTGAGCAGTTTTTTAGCTGTCATTTCTTCCTGGAATTTCTTTATTTTTTAATTTTTTTTACAAATAGTTTATTGTCAAGTTGGTTTCCATATAACACCCTGTGCTCATCCCCACAAGTGCCACTCTTCGTGCCAATCCCCCTTCCCCCTCCCACATCCATCAGTTCTCAGTTTTTGTCAGCATTCAAGAGTCTCTCATCGTTTGCCTCTCCTCCTTTCCCCCACTACTTCCTCCCTTCTTCTCCCCCATGGTCCTCCATTAAGTTCCTCCTAATCTTCCTATACGTGAAAACATATGATATTTGTCCTTCTCTGCCTGACTTATTTCGCTCAGCATAACACCCTCAAGGTCCATCCATGTTGCTACACATGGCCAGATTTCACTCTTTCTCATTGCCATGTAGTATTCCATTGTATAGATAAACCACATCTTGATCCATTCGTCCGTTGATGGACACTTAGGGTCTTTCCATGATTTGGCTATTGTGGAGAGTGCTGCTATGAACATTGGGGTCCATGTGCTCCTATGCCTCAGCATTTCTATATATCTTGGGTAAATTCCTAACAGTGCTATTGCTGGATCATAGGGGAGTTCTATTGTTAATGTTTTGAGGAACTTCCACACTGTTTTCCAGAGGGGCTGTACTAGCTTACATTCCCACCAACAGTGTAGGAGGGTGCCCGTTTCTCCTCATCCTCGTCAGCATCTAGAGTTCTCTGATTTGCTCATTTTAGCCACTCTGACTGGCGTGAGGTGGGATCTCAGTGTGGTTTTGATTTGTATTTCCCTGATGAGGAGCGATGCTGAGCATCGTTTCATGTGTCTGTTGGCCATCTGGATGTCCTCTTTGGAGAAGTGTCTGTTCATATCTTCTGCCCATTTCTTTACTGGGTTGTTTGTTTTTCGGGTGTGGAGTTTGGTGAGTTCCTTATAGATTCTGGATATCAACCCTTTATCTGATATGTCATTTGCAACTATCTTTTCCCATTCCGTTGGTTGCCTATTAGCTTTGTGGGTTGTTTCCTTTGCTGTGCAGAAGCTTTTAATCTTGAGGAGGTCCCACTAGTTCATTTTTGCTCTTGATTCCCTTGCTTTTGGGGATGTGCCAAGTAAGAGATTGCTGCAGTGGAGGTCAAGGAGGTTGTTTCCTGCTTTCTCCTCTAGGGTTTTGATGGTTTCCTGTCTCACATTCAGGTCCTTTATCCATTTTGAGTTTATTTTAGTGCATGGTGTGAGAAAATGATCTAGTTTCATTCTTCTGCATGTTGCTGTCCAGTTCACCCAACATCATCTGTTAAAGAGGCTGTCTTTTTTCCATTGGATATTATTTCCTGCTTTGCCAAAGATTAGTTGGCTGTATACTTTTGGGTCCACTTCTGAGTTCTCAATTCTGTTCCATTGGTCTATGTGTCTGTTTTTGTGCCAGTACCATACTGTCTTGATGATGACAGCTTTGTAGTAGAGGTTAAAGTCTGGGATGGTGATCCCTCCCGTTTTGGTTTTATTTTTCAGGTATTACTTTGGCTATTCGGGGTCTTTTGTGGTTCCATACAAATTTTTGGATAGTTTGCTCTAGCTTTGAGAAGTATGCTGGTGCAATTTTGATTGGAATTGCATTGAATGTGTAGATTGCTTTGGGTAGTCATGACATTTTAACTATATTTATTCTTCCGATGCATGAGCATGGAATGTTTTTCCATTTCTTTGTGTCTTCTTCAATTTCCTTCATAAGTTTTCTTTAGTTTTCATCATACAGATCTCTTGTATCCTTGGTTAGGTTTATTCCGAGGTATTTTATGGTTTTTTGTGCAATTGTGAATGGGATCAGCTTCTTGATTTCTCTTTCTGTTGCTTCATTGTTGGTGTATAAAAAGGCAACGGATTTCTGTATGTTGATTTTGTACCCTGCAACTTTGCTGAATTCTTGGATCAGTTCTAGTAGGCTTCTGGTGGAGTCTGTCAGGTTTTCAATGTAGAGTATCATGTCATCTGTGAAGAGTGAAAGTTTGACTTCCTCTTTGCCAATTCTGATGCCTTTGATTTCCTTTTGGTGTCTGATGGCTGATGCTAGGACTTCTAGCACTATGTTAAACAACAGTGGTGAGAGTGGACATGCCTGTCGTGTTCCTGATCTCAGGGGGACAGCTCTCAGTTTTTTCCCCGTTGAGGATGATGTTCGCTGAGGGCTTCTCCTAGATGGCTTTTATGATGTTTAAGTAAGTTCCTCCTATCCCAACTTTCTCTAGAGTCTTTATTAAGAAGGGATGCTGTATTTTGTCAAATGCTTTTTCTGCATCTATTGACAGGATCATATGGTTTTTATCTTTTCTTTTTTTGATGTGATGTATCACATTGATTGATTTGTGAATAGTGAACCAGCCCTGTAACCCAGGAATGAATCCCACTTGATCTTGGTGGATAATTCTTTTCATGTGCTGTTGAATTCGATTTGCAAGTATCTTGTTGAGGATTTTTGCATCCATATTCATTAGGATATTGGCCTGTAGTTCTCTTTTTTAGCTGGATCTCTGTCTGGCTTGGGAATCAGAGTGATGCTGGCTTCATAAAATGAGTCCGGGAGTTTTCCTTTGCTTTCTATTTTTTGGAATAGCTTGAGGAGGATTGGTATTAGTTCTGTTTTAAACGTCTGGTAGAATTCCCCGAGGAAGCCATCTGGTCCTGGACTCTTATTTGTTGGGAGATTTTTGATCACTGATTCGATTTCCTCACTAGTTATGGGTCTGTTCAGATTTCCTATCTCTTCCCATGTGAATTTTGGTAGTGGGTGTGAGTTTAGGAATTTGTTCATTTCTTCTAAGTTGTCCAATTTGTTGGCATACAATTTTTCATAGTATTCCCTGATAATTGCCTGTATTTCTGAGGGGTTGGCTGTAATAATTCCATTTTCATTCATGATTTTGTCTATTTGGGTGCTCTCTCTTCTCTTTTTGAGAAGCCTGATTAGAGGTTTGTTAATTTTGTTTACTTTTTCAAAAAAACAACTCTTGGTTTCATTGATCTGTTCAATTATTTCTTTGGTCTCTATGTTGTTTATTTCTGCTCCGATTTTTACTATTTCTCTTCTTTTACTGGGTTTAGGGCATTCTTGTTGCTCTGCCTCTAGTTCCTTTAGGTGAGCTGTTAGGTTTTGGACTTGCGCTTTTTCTAGTTTCTTGAAATAGGCCTGGAGTGCAATGTACTTTCCCCTTAGGACTGCCTTGGCCGCATCCCAAAGATTTTGAATTGTTGTGTTTTCATTTTTATTTGTTTCCATATATTTTTAAATTTCATCCCTAATTGCCTGCTTGGCCCATTCATTCTTTAGTAGGGGGTTCTTTAACCTCCATGTTTTTGGAGGTTTTCCAGACTTCTTCCTGTAATTGATTTCAAGTTTCAAAGCATTATGATCTGAGAGTACGCATGGTATGATCTCGATTCTTTTTTATTTATTGAGGGCTGCATTATGTCCCAGTATGTGATCTATCTTGGAGAATGTGCCATGCGCACTTGAGAAGAAAGTAAATTCCCTAGCCTCAGGATGTAGAGTTCTAAATATATCTGTCAGATCCATCTGGTCCAATGTTTCTTTCAAGTCCATTATTTCTTTAGTGATTTTTCTGTCTGTTTGACCTATCCATTGCTGTAAGTGGAGTATTGATGTCCCCTGCTATTAGCACATTCTTATCTATGAGCCTGTTTCTGTTTGTGATTAATTGTTTTATATATTTAGGTGCTCCCATATTCGGTGCATAGACATTTATGATTGTTAGTTCTTCCTGATGGATAGATCCTGTAACTATTATGTAATGTCCTTCTTCATCTCTTGTTATTGTCTTTAATCTAAAGTTCAGTTTGTCTGATATAAGTATAGCTACTCTGGCTTTCTTTTGATTTCCAGTACCATGATATATATATATTTCTCCATCCCCTTACTTTTAATCTGAAGGTATCTTCCAGTTTAAAATGAGTTCATGTAGACAGCATATAGATGGATTTTGTTTTTTTAACCATTCTGCTACCCTATGTGTTTTGATTGGAACATTCAGCCCATTTACATTCAGTGTTATTACTGAGATATGTAGGTTTAGAGTCTTTGTGTCCTTTGTGGAATTCATGTTTGTGGTTGTGTCTCTGGTATCTTTGTTCCTTGAAACATTTCCTTCAGAGCGTCCCCCTCAGGATTTCTTGTAGGGCTGGCTTAGTGGTGGCAAATTCTCTCAATTTCTGTTTATTTGAAAAGATTTTTATCTCTCCTTCTATTTTGAATGACAGGCTTGCTGGATAGAGGATTCTTGGCTGCCTATTTTTTCTGTTCATTACATTGAAAATCTCCTGCCATATCTTTCTGGCCTGCCACGTTTCAGTAGATAGGTCTGTCACCACTCTGATAGGTTTCCCTTTCTATATTAGGGCCCTTTTCTCCCTAGCTGCTTTCGAAACTTTCTCTTTGTCCTTATATTTTGCCATTTTTACTATGATATGCCTTTCAGAATGTCGATTCAGATTACATCTGTGGGGGGTCCTCTGAGCCTCTTGTATTTCAACGTTTACTTCTTTTGCCAGGTTGGGGAATTTCTTTGCTATAATTTGTTCTCATGTTCCTGGATCAGTTTGTCTCTTTTTTTGTCAGCTTCTTGTTTTTCTATAATGGTGTCTTCTAAATCACTTATTCTCCTTTCTGCTTCTTCAATCCGTGCATTGGAGTCCTCTAATTTATTATGTGCCTCACTTATCGCTTTTTTAAATTCTTCATGTCTATTTATGTTCTCCACTTTGTCTGTATCCATAGTTTCTTTGATGTCCCTCATGTTTTTCAAGCCCAGCTATTAATTTTATGATTATTATTCTAAAAGCTTATTCATTTATGCTGCTTATATCTGTTTTGAGCAGTTCATTAGCTGTCAATTCTTCTTGGAGTTTCTTTGGGGGAGAGCTTTTTCGTTTCGTCATTTTAGTTAGTTTTCTGGCTCTTGTTAGTTTTAAAGACCTGTTATGCTCTCTGCACCTGTGAGCGCTTCTGTATCTAGGAAGACTCTTTGACTGTCCAGGGCCTATCCTTTCAGAGAGTGTTTTTGAATCATATCTCTTGGTCTCTCTTGTTGAGACCTTGGTTATTTTGTTTTCCTACTCGTAGTGATATTTGGGCCTCTACATCTTGTGTACTTTAGCTTGTTTCTTGAGGTAGCGCTGGAGAGGAAAACAGACTGTCAAACACACAGGGAGCAGGGGCACACAAACGCACAGATTAATCCGACTAACATGCAAACAGAGAGGAACAGCGAAAAAGTTAAAAGAAAAGACGGAGGAGGGAGGGCGATTAATAGAAAATAAAAAAATACATAAAAAGGTATAAAGGAAGAAAAGAAAAGGAAAAAAGAAGAATACCAATGGACAAAGAACAGTTTATAGCATATAACTGGATTTCCTAGCTACAATTAAGTAGCCAGATGAATGCAGTGCTGGTTGACGAGCATAGAGACAGAGAGAGAAGACAGGACGGGGATGAGGCAAAATTGGAAACAGAATGAACGGGCAGAAGGGATAAGAAGCTTTTTTCAA
This sequence comes from Proteles cristata cristata, assembly GCA_017311185.1. Lineage (NCBI taxonomy): Eukaryota > Metazoa > Chordata > Mammalia > Carnivora > Hyaenidae > Proteles > Proteles cristata. Next base: position 2,916,266 of record JAESUZ010004992.1, on the reverse strand, counting down.
AGAGTTAAAGGGTGGAGTATGGTTGGTTAGGTGAGAGAAGGATGCTGGTGTTATCCAGAGAAACTATATAGTCTAATTACTCCTGAGAGAAAGAGATGAAAAGGTCGGGAGGTGTAGAATTTACATCTACAGAATGGACTAGTTGTGATTGTTTAAGCACGCCGGTGACCAGAGGTAATCAGGTCAGTGTTCTTTTGGAAAAAAGAAAAAAGAAAAAACAAAAAACAAAAACAAAAAAGGAAAAGGGAGGAGGGCAGCTCTCAAGCAGGGATGGGCGTGGTGTGATCTAATGTGTCAGGTTGGAGTTCTGCCTTGGCGGTTGTAGGGAGGAGAGTGGTGGCGCTTCCCCTCGCTTTTATAGGCATGTAAACTCCCAGGGCCAGGGGCTCAGCCAAAGTTTGTTGAGCTTTTCAACCCAGGCCAGTCCCAGCCTCCAAATCCCAGGCCAAGCACCCCGCTGAAATTGCCTCAGGCAATCCCCTGGCAACCCCCTCAGGGCAATTCCAAGCCTCCTGGCTAGCTCTGGGGGTGGAGCCAGAAGCCACTGCTCCCTTCTCCTACAGGTCAGGCTGGGGAGCCTGGGCGGGGCAGAGGCCTGTCTGCTGGCGCTGAGCTCGCTGGAGTGAGGAAATCGAGTTCCCCCTGTGTCTTGTTACCCAAAACACGAAGTCGCGGTCAAATCTGTCAGTTTTTAGCTCTTTGCCTTCCTTCTAGAGCTCCAGCCAGCTAGGAGCATGGACACCGGTGCCTGCGCGTGGCTCCTCCAGGGGTCCAAGCCCACCAGGAGGGCAATGGCGGCAGGCGCGCAGCTTCTCCCAGCCAGCCAGGAGCCCGCACAAAGAAGCAAACCGTGAGCGCAGCCCCTTTGGGGCGAGTTAGAGTGTGGGGGGGCCTGGTGCGCAGGTATTTTGTGCGCAAGGTCTTTCTACGCCCGGAGCAGAGGTTTTTCTGTTTCGGACTCTTTTTCCCCCTCTCACTCCCCGAAGAGGGGGGTCGCCTCGTCCTTCCAGTCTCCAATCCAGGCCCGATTTTATCTTCCCCAGTTCGTACTCACATTACAAGCCTTTCTCAGTGGAATATGCATCCTTTTTCTCCCAATCTCTTGGGTTTAGTACGGTTTCCTATGGCTTCAGATCTTTTCTGTGTGAGGCATGGGCGCGAGTGCAGGTATGGAGCTCCCTACTTCTCCGCCATCTTGCCCCTCCCTCTTCCTGGAATTTCTTTAGAGGAGAGTTCTTCCGTTTTGTCATTTTGTTAGCTTTCTGTCTCTTGTTAGTTTTAATAGCTTGTTGTACACTCTGCCCCTGCAAGTTCTGCTGTATTAAAGAAGGCTCTTTGATTGTCCAGGGCCTGTCCATTCAGGAAGGGCTCTTTGAATTGTGTCTCTTGGTCTCTCTTGTTGAGACTTTGGTTATTTTATTTCCCTACTCATAGTGGCATTTGGGATTCTCCACCATGTGTACTTTGACTTGTTTCTTGAGGTAGCTCTGGAAAAGAAAACAGACAAACACAGAGAGAACAAAGGCACACAAACGCATAGACAAATCCAATAAACACGCAAACCGAAAGGGAAAAAGAAAAAGAAAAAAGAAGAGGAAGGAGGAAAAACAAATAAAAAAAGTAAAAATTAAAAAAAATTAAAAAGAAGAAAAGAAAAAAGAAAAAACTCAAAACAAAGGACAGCCTAAAAGCATAAAAACAGAATTCCCAGCAACAAATAAAGAGCCAGTTGTATGCAGTGCTGATGGAAGAGCATATACAAAGAGAGAAATGGCAGGTTGGGGAGGAAGTGAAATTGGAAGAGAAATGACCAGACAGAGAGACTAAGAGGCTTAATTCAGAGAGAGAAGGAGGAGAATATGGTAGAAGGCCAGGAGAAAGAAACGAGAATAATGTTACTCAGCAAAACTGTATAACCTGATTACTCCGGATAGAGAGAGAGAAAGGTAGTGGTGGAGGTGTAGAATGTACATCTAGAGAATGGATTAAATGTGACTGCTTAAGCAAACTAGTGACCAGAGTGCCCAGTCCAGCAGAGGGGAGGGATACCGATGAGACAAGGGAAAATATCTCTGAATAGAAAGAATTGATGTAGAATTAATCATGGTAGTGCATCCATGTTGGTCTTGTCCCAGGCTCCGGTTAAAAAAAAAAAAAAGTCAGCTCTTTAGCGGGGATGGGCGTGGTTTGGTGTAGGCGGGTCTTAGCCTCCGCTGTGTCCTTTGGGATGCTCTGTGAGGTCCCACCTTGGTGGTTGTGGGGAGAAAAATAGCGGCACCCCAGTCCCCTCTGGAACCAAGCATTGCAACTCACTCTTTTGGGTCTGATCTCCCTGTGCCGAGGGCGTAGCCAAGGTGGACCATGCTCTATGTCCCAAGTCACGCCTCATTTCCAGATCTAGTCTTCATGCCCCATTGATACTGCCCAAAATATAAACTCGCAGGCCGAGTCCCTCTGAGCAGTTTCAAGATTCTCGCCCACCCCCCACTGGGAATCGAGCTGAGCCAGGAGAGCAGCGGAGTGGCTTTAGGCACACCACTTCCCCTCCAGGTCGAGCTGGTGAGCAGAGGAGCAGTTTCTCCCCGCGTAGCCTGGGACCAGTGCCTTCCACTCAAGGTCAGTTGGACAGCTGGAAATCCCTCTGTGTCCTGAGCTGAGGTTTTTCTCTTCTCTAGGGACAGGGACAGTTTCTTGAGCAGTTTCAGCCGCTCTTTCTTTTCCCCTCAACTTAACGGGCTCCCCGCAAAGGGGGCTCCCTCCACTCCCTCCGTGTCTCTGGGCCTGCCCGTTTTTGTCTTCCCCATTTTTTCGCACTCATGCAATAAGGTTTTCTCAGCAGACTCTGTCTCCTTTTCCTCCCAAACTCCTGGATTCTGTAAGAGTTCTTATGGCTTTAGGCCTTCTCCGTTTGAGAGATGGGGGTGAGTGAAATGTATGGAGCTCCCTACTTCTTTGCCATCTTGCCTCCTCCCTCTGCCAAGTCCAGTTTTAAATGGATTGTAGAGTTGCTATTTATTTATTTTAGAAGCTGTTATTTATTTATTTTACAATCTAAATGGATTGTAGAGTTGCTATTTATTTTAGAAGCTGTTATTTATTTATTTATTTATTTATTTATTTATTTATTTCTTAGTTTATTGTCAAGTTGGTTTCCATATAGCACCCAGTGCTCATCCCAACAAGTGCCCTCCTCTATGCCTATCACCCCCTTCCCCTCTCCCCCACCCCCATCAGCCCTCAGTCCATTCTCAGCATTCTAGAGTCCCTCATGGTTTGCCTCCCTCCCTCTCCCCATTTTATCCCCTCTTCTTCCCATGGTCCCCTGTCAAGTTTCTCCTGTTCCACTTATAAGTGAAAACATATGGTATCTGCCCCTCTCTGCTTGACGTATTTCACTCAGCTTAACACCCACGAGTTCCAACCATGTTGCTACACATGGCCAGATTTCATTCTTTCTCATTGCCATGTAGTATTCCATGGTATAGATAAACCACATTTTCTTGATCCATTCGTCCGTTGATGGACACTTAGGCTCCTTCCATGATTTGGCTATTGTTGAGAGTGCTGCTATGAACACTGGGGTACATGTGCTCCTATGCATCAACATTTCTGTATCCCTTGGGTAAATTCCTAGCAGTGCTATTGCTGGGTCATAAGGGAGTTCTATTGTTATTTTCCTGAGGAACCTCCACACTGTTTTCCAGAGGGGCTGTACCAGTTTACATTCCCACCAACAGTGTAGGAGAGTGCCCTTTTCTCCACATCCTCGCCAACATCTAGAGTCTCCTGATTTGTTCATTTTAGCCACTCTGACTGGTGTGAGGTGGTATCTCAGTGTGGTTTTGATTTGTATTTCCTGATGATGATGAGGGACGCTGAGCATCGTTTTATGTGTCTGTCATCTGGATGTCCTCTTTGGAGAAGTGTCTGTTCATATCTTCTGCCCATTTCTTCACTGGATTATTTTTTTTTCGGGTGTGGAGTTTGGTGAGTTCCTTATAGATTTTGGATACTAGCCCTTTATCTGATATGTCATTTGCAGCTATCTTTTCCCATTCTGTCAGTTGCCTATGAGTTTTATTGATTCCTTTGCTGTGCAGAATCTTTTTATCTTGATGAGTTTCCAATAGTTCATTTTTGCTCTTGATTCCCTTGCCTTTGGGGATGTATCAGGTAAGAAGTTGCTGTGGTTGAGGTCAAGGAGGTTGTTTCCTGCTTTCTCCTCTAGGGTTTTGATGGTTTCCTGTCTCACATTCAGGTCCTTTATCCATTTTGAGTTTATTTTTGTGTATGGTGTGAGAAAATGATCTAGATTTATTCTTCTGCATGTTGCTGTACATTTCTCCCACAACATCTGTTAAAGAGGCTGTCTTTTTTCCATTGGATACTGTTTCCTGCTTTGTCAAAGATTAGTTGGGCATACATTTGTGGGTTCAATTCTGAGTTCTCTATTCTATTCCATTGGTTTATATGTCTGTTTTTGTGCCATACAAAGTTATTCTTTCTAGTATTTTTTTCATAGTAGAAAGGTAATGATGCTTCACTAAGAGTTACAAATGCTACTCCCCAGACATTTCCATTCCTTCCTCCTTGACAGAATTGCTTTTCTTGGTTCCCTTGTGGTTGAGCAGAGCCATGCGATAAGTTTTGAACAGAAGTGATATATATTACTTCAAATCCAGAGCATTTAATAGTCGACGTGGGACTGTAAAGAGCTTTGTTCTCCCTATGACATTGACTGGCAGTGTTTGAGATGGAGATTGTTCCATCAGTCTGGGTCAGATATGAGAAGATATGGAACAGAGTACTTGGCCAAACTGCAATTGGCATAGCATGGGTTTAAAAAAAAATCTTTAGTTTTTAAAAGGTACAAAAATTTTTATTGCCACAGTGAAGCCCACACACTCTTTGTGAAATCAAAGTGGCAGCCTCTTAATAAGGAGTTTGCAGAGATTATGGCAGAAAGTTGGAAAGAAACTGTTAGTTGGGATTCACTTCTCAGGTAGGTACCACTTAAACAATTCACAGGCTACTAACATGGTCATGATAAAATGTGAGGCCTGGAAGTTTTGCCATCTATCAAATTCTAATTTTAGCTAAACCTAGAATTTTTTAAAACTGTAGAACAAGTTGTACTAATTTATGTTCTTTGTAATTTGAAGTTATTTAAATAGAACAATTATTTCCAGAATGTATTTTTCATTTTTAAATATTCATGTATGGATATTTTGCATATAATCTCTAATCACTTTATACACTAAATAATGTGTTAGTCATGTGACACCAGCTGACAGATACAAACTTTGCAGGTAATCAATTGATCTTAAAAACTTATTGAGATGTTTGACATACTTATGTATAAATACAATAGAATATACACTCTAATGTGTAAGAATTTTTAAATTAAATTAAATTTTTAATTATATATTTTAATTGTTTATTTTATTTTGAGAGAGTGTGCATGTGCTCAGAGTATGGGGAGGGGCGGAGAGAGGAGAGAGAATTCCAAGCAGACTCCATGTTCAGCACCAAGCTTGATGTGGAGCTCAACCCCATGACTGTGAGATTATGACCTGAGCTGAAGTCAAGAATCAGACACTTACCTGACTGAGTCACCCAGGCACCCCAGAATTTTTTTATTTTTAAAGAAATGTTCCTTAGATGGATCTCTAAGATCCTTTAGAGAGATCTTATTTTAGAATATGAAAACCATTATGCTGTGAAAGGAGGGAACATTTCTCATTTAGTAATTCACATTTATATATATATTAATCATTACCCAAGAAATGGTCAATTACCTGCCATTTTCCTTCTCCTAGCTCATTAACTCTGAGGCTTATTTTTTTCTGGATTGTGAATATTCATCATGTTCAAATAAACTGCTTTCCCTGGATCATTTTAATTTTAGCTTGAGCTTTTGAACTCTTCTTTCATACCTAGTATTAATTTTTCCCCCAAAATGTAAATGTTGTTTGATTGAAAAGATCAGTAATTACAATTGAGCGAAACCCATTTTCCTCTGCAGGCTCTTCCTGCTCTAAATTTTAGTCAACAGTATCAGAGGCCCACTGTTTTCAGGGATCATTAAACTGGTCCTTTTCTTTCCCTTAGAACTCTCAAAAAGAGTGAGGATCACACTGGATTCCTACTTAAAAATTCCAGCTATATTATGTATACCACATAAAGCAGGTCATCTACACCTCTTATGGACCCTCCCTGTTTTCCTTGATTAAAAGCTATTTTTAAATTGGATCTGTGAGTAAAGTCAAGTGACACATAAAGGGTTTCTTAAAGATACAGAAACAGAACTTTAAAAACTGTATCAAGAAATTAAAAAAGTTAAACCAATTTGCAGTTTGTTAAATCAAGTGTACATTTAGAAATAAATACTGATTTCCGGGAAAATTAACTGTTTAAAAAAATGCTGTTGTCTTTATTTATGCTCTAGTTTCTGATTTGTAGTTGAATTACTGATTGATAAAATTTACCAGAAGGTAATTTTTCTGGACAGGATAAAACTGTATCTCAGCAATCTGAGTAGATATTTATATATAACAGATGATTAGAGAATCCTATCTATATTCTGTGTTATGAAAAGGGATAATATGTAAAGTGCAAGGATTCCATTATCCATTTCTGCATTTTCTGTTTACTGACACTTTATTTGAACTTTACCTTACTATTTCTTGACATTTTATTTTTTTTTCCTAGCCACCTCTAGGGGGCAACTTAACCTAAATTATCCTTTGGCTGAATGCTATAGACCACTGTACCGGAAAAGTTCAGTCAAATGATATTACGCAGTTAGAATGATTATTGTCTAATGCAAATTTGGTAGAATTTGCTTCTGTTCATGGAAGTAACTTGAGTGTAGTCATTATTCATGATTTCAGGCTCTCAAGATCTGTAGGGGCATAAAACTGTGATGCTTGTGCAGAGGCAGAGAAACTGAAGAGGGCATCGATCAACCTTATATAATGAATACTGCATTCTCAAGTTTTTGATATGCTCTCAGGCCACAGCTGGGCACTTGAGAAGAAGCAAAGTAAAACTCAGAGGTGCACTATTTCACATACCTATACCTAGTTCTCTCGCTTAGTGTGCAAAGACTCCAGTTTACTTGATCTTAAACAAGAAACATGATTAGCATGTTCAACTTGACATCACCTTAATAAATACCTAGAAAGTTTGGTCAAATTTTCCTTCATGGACTTCATTCATTTCTTACCTAAATGATTATCTCAAGTCTTTGTATCTTATAATTTTCCTCAACATGTGTGTCAAAGTATCTTCCCTATTCTCTGCTTTGAATCAGCAACCTACAAGGAGACTATTCCACTCTTCAATATTGTGTGCATCTATATCTTGTATAGATATAAGGTGGGTTGTGATATATTCTGACATGATTAGCTGGTTGAGACTGTAAAGTATGGACACATTCCTGTGAGTAAGATCTCTCGTTGTTATAAAGGCAAACAATATATTCTCAATGGAGGGCAGCACATGGAAGGTAAACCTATAGCAGGCCAAAAGGGATTTTGAGATTTCAAGGAGGATAGATATCTAGGCATGAACTTTTTAAAGGGGGGGTGCTGGTGAAAAGGATCAATCCAGTTAAAGGTGACTTAGTTTTTTCTGGTTATTTTCATTTGTTTGGTTTAAAAGAGCCTCTTTTAGGTAAATCATTAGACTTTCAGAGTCATTTCCTTTTTGCTGTTTCCTTTGCTGAGTATCTGTGTATATGATAGCACTTTGATGAACTTGTAAAGGTGAGTGTGATGGTTAATTTTATGTGTCAACTTGATTGGGTTAAGCTATTCCTAAATAGCACAGCAAAAACAGTATTTCTTGCTGTGTCTGTGAGGCTATTTCTAGAAGAGATTAGCATTTGATTCAATAGACTAAAGGGATCCACCCTCACCAATAACAGTGGGCATCATCCAGTTTTTTAGAGTTCCAAATAGAACAAAAAGATGAAGGAAGGGCAAAATCCCTCTTTCTTTTCGAGCTGGGACACTCATCTTTCCCTTCCCTCAGACACTGGAATTCCAGGCCTTTGGAGTCTGGGTCTAATACCAACAGCCCCCTGGGGTTAAGCCTTTGGACCAGGACTAAATTACACCACTCACTTTCCTGATTTTTCAACTTGTAGATGGCAGATTGTGGGACTTTTCAGCCCCATAGCTGTGTGAGCCAGTTCGGATAATAAATCTCCTATCTACCTATCTATCATCTATCTATTCTATTAGTTCTGTTTTTCTGAATAACTCTAATACAGTAAGGAAAGAGGAATTAGATCTTTGTGCAAAGATTTTGATCTTCCTCTGGATCCTCACTGGCTTTTGGTTGTCTCTTGTCTGAAGTGCATTGTCGTTTGACCTCACTAATTTTGCTGTAGTAACTGAGCCTCTGGTCTTTGTGCACTAGCATCCATTCCTTATGACTATGGATATTGCCACCACTCCTAAGCCCTAGCCTCTGCTTCTTTACTCATCTTTCAAATGGCTCTGTGTTTGTTTGCAGATGCAGGGGAACTTCTCCTACCACATCCAAGCTATATAAAACCAAAAGTATTATGTCTGACCATTTGTCTAGACACTCTCCTCTGCACATGCTGTGCAGTTTTTCCTTAGGCTTGCTAGATATGGTGTGGTGCTGAATGTGGGATTTTCTGATGGTCTTAGAGTCCCCCAAGGCTAAGCCTGGAAAAGTAGGCCATTAGATCCAAAGTCCTTGAATTCTACCCTATGGCATTCTTCCACCTACTTATTATTTTTCTCTTGCTTCTTTTAAGATTCTATCCTTTTGACATTTTTATATGTCTTGGTGTGGATCTCATCTAATTTGGAACTCTCTGGTCCTCCTGGATCTGGATGCTGTTTCTTTCCCCAGGTTAGGGGAGTTTTCAGCCATAATTTTTACCAATAAGCTTTCTGTCCTTTTGTCTTTCTTTGCTCCTTCTGGGATTCCTACAATGCAAATGTTACTCAGCTTGATGTTGTCCTATAAGTCACTTATGCTATCTTCACTTTTTAATTTTATTTCTCCCTCACTTCCTTCCTCCCTCCCTTCTTTCCTTCTTCCTTCTTTTCTTTTCTTCATTTCCTCTGCTCTGACTGGGTAAATTCTTCTGCCCTGTTTTGAGTTCACTGATCTTTTCTGATGATTCATCTGGTCTGCTGTTGAGACTCTCTAGTGTATTTTTCAGTTCAGCTATTGTATTCTTCAGTTCTGTGACTCCTGTTTGGAACTTTCTTATATTTTCCATATCTTTGTTGATTGTGTATATATTCTTCTCCTGAATTTGGTGAGCATCTTTATGATCATTACTTTGAACTCTTTATCAGTAGTTAAAATTCTTTATTTCTGTTTTACTAAGGTTTCTTCCCCTGAGTTGTCCTCCCGCCCACCACTGAAGTTTTATCTTGTTCTTTCATTTTTTCTTTGTATTTTGTTATGTTTTTTTTTACAAATAGTTTATTGTCAAATTAGTTTCCACATTACACCCAGTGCTCATCCCCACAAGTGCCCTCCTCCATGCCCATCTCCCCTACCCCCACATCCATCAGTCCTCAGTTTTTGTCAGCATTCAAGAGTCTCTCATGGTTTGCCTCTCTCCCTTTCCCCCACCATTTCCGCCCTTCTTCTCCCCCTTGGTCCTCCGTCAAGTTCCTCCTAATCCTCCTATACGTGCACACATATGATATTTGTCCTTCTCTGCCTCACTTATTTCGCTCAGCATAACACCCTCAAGGTCCATCCATGTTGCTACACATGGCCAGATTTCATTGTTTCTCATTGCCATGTAGTATTCCATGGTATAGATAAACCACATCTTCTTGATCCATTCATCTGTTGATGGACACTTAGGCTCTTTCCAGGTTTTAGCTATTGTGGAGAGTGCTGCTATGAACATTGGGGTACATGTGCTCCTATGCCTTAGCATTTCTGTATCCCTTGGGTAAATTCCTAGCAGTGCTATTGCTGGGTCATAGGGGAGTTCTATTGTTAGTTTCCTGAGGAACCTCCACACTGTTTTCCAGAGGGGCTGTACCAGTTTACATTCCCACCAACAGTGTAGGAGGGTGCCCGTTTCTCCACATCCTCGCCAGCATCTAGAGTTCTCTGATTGGCTCATTTTAGCCACTCTGACTGGCGTGAGGTGGTATCTCAGTGTGGTTTTGATTTGTATTTCCCTGATGAGGAGGGATGCTGAGCATCGTTTCATGTGTCTGTTGGCCATCTGGATGTCCTCTTTGGAGAAGTGTCTGTTCATATCTTCTGCCCATTTCTTCACTGGGTTGTTTGTGCTTCGGGCGTGTAGTTTGGTGAGTTCCTTATATATTCTGGATATTAACCCTTTATCTGATATGTCATTTGCAACTATCTTTTCCCATTCCGTTGGTTGCCTATTAATTTTCTGGGTTGTTTCCTTGGCTGTGCAAAGCTTTTAATCTTGATGAGGTCCGAATCATTTATTTTTGCTCTTGATTCCCTTGCTTTTGGGGATCTGTCAAGTAAGAAGTTGCTGCGGTGGAGGTCAAGGAGGCTGTTTCCTGCTTTCTCCTCTAGGGTGTTGATAGTTTCCAGTCTCACGTTCAGGTCCTTTATCGATTTTGAGTTTATTTTAGTGCATGGTGTGAGAAAATGATCTAGTTTCATTCTTCTGCATGTTGCTGTCCAGTTCTCCCAACACCATCTGTTAAAAAGGCTGTCTTTCTTCCATCGGATATTCTTTCCTGCTTTGTCAAAGATCAGTTGGCTGTATACTTTTGGGTCCACTCCTGAGTTCTCAATTCTGTTCCATTGGTCTATGTGTCTGTTTTCGGGCCAATACCATACTGTCTTGATGATGACAGCTTTGTAGTAGAGGCTAAAGTCTGGGATGGTGATCCCTCCCGTTTTGGTTTTATTTTTCAGGATTACTTTGGCTATTCGGGGTCTTTTATGGTTCCATAGAAATTTTTGGATAGTTTGTTCCAGTTTTGAGAAGTATGCTGGTGCAATTTTGATTGGAATTGCATTGAATGTGTAGAGTGCTTTATGTAGTAATGACATTTTAACTATATTTATTCTTCCTATCCATGAGCATGGAATGTTTTCCATTTCTTTGTGTATTCTTCAATTTCCTTCATAAGTTTTCTATAGTTTTCATCATACAGATCTCTTGCGTCCTTGGTTAGGTTTATTCCGAGGTATTTTATGGTTTTTTGTGCAATTGTGAATGGGATCAGTTTCTTGATTTCTCTTTCTGTTGCTTCATTGTTGGTGCATAAAAATGCAACGGATTTCTGTATGTTGATTTTGTACCCTGCCACTTGGCTGAATTCTCGGATCAGTTCTAGTAGACTTCTGGTGGAGTCTGTCGGGTTTTCTATGTAGAGTATCATGTCATCTGCGAAGAGTGAAAGTTTGACTTCCTCTTTGCCAATTCTGATGCCTTTGATTTCCTTTTGGTGTCTGATGGCTGATGCTAGAACTTCCAGCACTATGTTAAACAACAGTGGTGAGAGTGGACATGCCTGTCGTGTTCCATATCTCAGGGGGAAAGCTCTCAGTTTTTCCCCGTTGAGGATGATGTTCGCTGAAGGCTTCTCATAGATGGCTTTGATGATGTTTAAGTAGGTTCCTTCTATCCCAACTTTCTTGAGAGTCTTTATTAAGAAGGGATGCTATATTTTGTCAAATGCTTTTTCTGCATCTATTGACAGGATCATATGGTTTTTATATTTTCTTTTATTGATATGATGTATCACACTGATTGTTTTGCGAATGTTGAACCAGCCCTGTAACCCAGGAATGAATCCCACTTGATCTTGGTGGATGATTCTTTTTATAAGCTGCTGGATTCGATTTGCAAGGATCTTGTTGAGAATTTTTGCATCCGTATTCATCAAGGATATTGGCCTGTGGTTCTCTTTTTTTGCTGGATCTCTGTCTGGCTTGGGAATCAGTGTGATGCTGGCTTCGTAAAATGAGTCTGGGAGTTTTCCTTCGATTTCTATTTTTTGGAATAGCTTGAGAAGAATTGGGATTAATTCTGTTTTAAATGTCTGATAGAATTCCCCAGGGAAGCCATCAGGTCCAGGGCTCTTATTTGTTGGGAGACTTTTGATCACTGATTCGATTTCTTCACTCGTTATGGGTCTGTTCATGTTTTCTATTTCTTCCCGTGTGAATTTTGGTAGTGAGTGTGTGTTTGGGAATTTGTCCATTTCTTCTAAGTTGTCCAATTTGTTGGCATATAAATTTTCATAGTATTCCCTGGTAATTGCTTGTATTTCTGAGGAGTTGGTTGTAATAAGTCCATTTTCATTCATAATTTTGTCTATTTGGGTGCTCTCTCTTTTCTTTTGGATAAGTGTGGCTAGAGGTTTGTTAATTTTGTTTACTTTTTCAAAAAACCAACTCTTGGTTTCATTGATCTGTTCAATTGTTTCTTTGGTATCTATGTTGTTTATTTCTGCTCTGATTTTTTACTATTTCTCTTCTTCTACTGGGTTTAGGGCATTCTTGTTGCTCTGCCTCTAGTTTCTTTAGGTGAATTGTTAGATTTTGCACTTGCGCTTTTTCTAATCTCTTGAAATACGCCTGGAGAGCAATGTACTTTCCTCTTAGCACTGCCTTTGCCGCATCCCATAGATTTTGGATTGTTGTGTTTTCATTTTCATTTGTTTCCATATATTTTTTAATTCCATCTCTAATTGCCTGATTGGCCCATTCATTCTTTAGAAGGGTGTTCTTTAACCTCCATGTTTTTGGAGGTTTTCCAGACTTTTTCCTATAATTGATTTCATGTTTCAAAGCATTGTGATCTGACAGTGTGCATGGTATGATCTCTATTCTTTTGAATTTATTGAGGGCTGCTTCATGTCCCAGTATGTGATCTATCTTGGAGAATGTGCCATGCGCACTTGAGAAGAAAGTAAATTCCCTGGCCTCAGGATGTAAAGTTCTAAATATATCCGTCAGGTCCATCTGGTCCAATGTGTCTTTCAAATCCTTTATTTCTCTAGTGATTTTCTGTCTGGTTGACCTATCCATTGCTGTTAGTGGAGTATTAAAGTCCCCTGCTATTAGCACATTCTTATCTAGAAGCTTGTTTCTGTTTGTGATTAATTGTTTTATATATTTAGGTGCTCCCAATTTCGGTGCTTAGACATTTACGATTGTTAGTTCTTCCTGATGGATGTACCCTGTAATTATTATGTAGTGCCCTTCTTCATCTCTTGTTATTGTCTTTAAAGTCCAGTTTGTTTGATATAAGTATAGCTACTCCAGCTTTCTTTTGATTTCCTGTAGCATGATATATATTTCTCCATCCCCTTACTTTTAATCTGAAGTTATCTTCCAGTCTAAAATGAGTTTCTTGTAGACAGCATATAGATGGATTTTGTTTTTTAATCCACTCTGCTACCCTATGTCTTTTGATTGGTGCATTCATCCCATTTACATTCAGTGTTATTATTGAGATATGTGGGTTTAGAGTCTTTGTATCTTTTGTAGGGTTCATGTTTGTGGTGGTGTCTTTGGTATCTTTGTTCCCTGCAACCTTTCCTTCATAGCATCCCCCTCAGGATTTCTTTCAGGGCTGGCTTAGTGGTGACAAATTCTTTCAATTTCTGTTTATTTGGAAAGGTTTTTATCTCTCCTTCTATTTTGAATGACAGGCTTGCTGGAGAGAGGATTCTTGCCTGCATATTTTTTCTGTTCATCACATTGAAGATCTCCTGCCATTCCTTTCTGGCCTGCCACGTTTCAGTAGATAGGTCTGTCACCACTCTGATAGGTTTCCCTTTGTATATTAGGGCCCTTTTTCCCTACCTGCTTTCAAAATTCTCTCTTTGTCCTTATGTTTTGCCATTTTGACTATGATATGTCGTGGAGAAGATCGATTCAAGTTACGTCTGAGGGGAGTCCCCTGAGCCTCTTGTATTTCAACATTTACTTCCTTCCCCAGGTCGGGGAAGTTCTCTGCTATTTTGTTCCAGGACTCCTTCAGCACCTTTCCCTCTCTCTTCGTCTTCTGGGATTCCTATGATATGGATATTGTTGCGTTTGACCATATCGCTGAGCTCTTGAATTCTTCTTTCCTGTTCCTGGATCAGTTTGTCTCTTTTTTTGTCAGCTTCTTGTGTTTCTATAATGGTGTCTCCTAAATCACTTATTCTCCTTTCTTCCTCTTCAATCCGTGCATTGGAGGCCTCTAATTTATTATGTATCTCATTTATCGCATTTTTTAATTCTTCATGCCTATTTTTATTTTCCATTCTGTCTGTAGCCATAGTTTCTTTGATGTCCCCTATGTTTTTTTCAAGCCCAGCTATTAATTTTACCATTATTATTCTAAAATCTTGTTCAGTGATGCTGCTGATATCTGTTTTGAGCAGTTCATTAGCTGTCATTTCTTCTTGGAGTTTCTTTGGAGGAGAGGTCTTTCGTTTCGTCATTTTAGTTAGCTTTCCGGCTCTTGTTGGTTTTAAAGACCTGTTATGCTCTCTGTTTCTATGAGCGCTGCTATATCCAAGAAGACTCTTTGACTTTCCAGGGCCTATCCTTTCAGAGAGTGTTTTTTGAATGGTATCCCTTGGTCTCTCTTGTTGGGACCTTGGTTATTTTATTTTCCTATTCGTAGTGATATTTAGGACTCTCCACCTTGTGTACTCTAGCTTGTTTCTTGAGGTAACCCTGGAACAGAAAACAGACAGACAAACACACAGGGAGCAGGAGCACACAAACGCATAGGCTAATTCAACTAACAAGCAAAGCGAGAGGGAAAACGAAAAAGTTAAGAGAAAAGATGGAGCAGGGAGGGCCAATAATGTGGAGTATAAAGTACATAAATGGGTCAAAAAAGGGGAAAAGAAAAGAAAAAAAAAGAAGATAACTGATGGACAAAGAACGGTTTAAAGCATATACCTGGATTTCCCAGCTACAGTTAAATAGCCGTGTGTATGCAGTGCTCGTTGAAGAGCATAGAGAAAGAGAGAGAAGGCAGGGCGGGATGAGGTAGAATTGGAAATAGAATGAACAGGCAGAAGGGATAAGAAGCTTTTTTCAAAGAGGTAAAGGGTAGAATATGGTTGGATAGATGAGAGAAGGATGCTGGAATTATCCAGAGAAACTATATAGTCTAATTATTCCTGAGAGAAAGAGCTGAAAATGTCGGTAGGTGTAGAATTTACATTTACAGAATGGACTCGTTGTGATTGTTTAAGCAAGCTGGCGACCAGAGTTAGTCAGGTCAGTGTTCTGGGGAAAAAAGAGAGAAAAGAGAAAGAAGAAGAAAAAAAGAAAGAGAAAAAAAAGGGAGAAAGAAAAAGAAAAAAAAGAAAAAAACAAAAAAAGGAGAAAAAAAGGAAAAAGAAAAAAAAAGGGAGGAGGGCACCTCTCAGGCAGGGATGGGCGTGGCGTGATCCAATGCCTCAGGCGGGAGCTCTGCTTTGGCGGTTGTGGGGAGGAGAGTGACGGTGCTCCAGTCCCTTCTTGAACCAAGAGCTGCACCTCGCTCTTTTGGGGGTGTAACCTCCCCGTACCGGGGGTGCAGCCGAAGTTGGTTGCACTCTTCACCCCAGGGCAGTTCCAATCTCCAAATCCCAGTCCGCGCGCCCCGCTGAAATTGCCTTAGACACAGCTTCCCAGGCAGCCCCCTCAGGCAATTCCAGGCTCCCTGCCGAGCTCTGGGGGCGGAGTCAGAATCGCTGCTTCCTTCTCTGGGTCCGGCCGCGGGCATGCGCGGGGGCTTGCCTGTGGGGTGCTCTGAGCCCGAGCTCGCTGGAGTGAGGAAAACCGGGTCCCTCTATGGCTCGTCACCCGAAACACGAACTCACAGGCTAATATCTCAGTTTTTAGTTCTCTGCCTTCCCTCTGGAGTTCCAGCCAGCCAGGAGTGCGGACGCCCAGTGTCCACGTGGCTCTCTCAGGGTTCCCAGCTGCCCGGGAGCTACAATGGCGGCAGGCGCGCCACCACTCTGAAGTCTTGCCTCCAGGAACCAGCACAAAGAAGCAGTTTGTGTGCTCAGCTCCCCCTAGGACCAGTTGGCTTGAGGGGACCTGGTGTGCAGGTATTTGGCAAGTACAGTCTTTCTATGCACCAAGCGGAGGTTTTCCCCCCTCCGAGTGGAGGTTTTTCTGTTTCGGACTCTCTCCTTTTCCCCTCTCACTCCCCGTAGAGGGTAGAGGGGGATCGTCTCCCACCCTGGAGTCTCCGATCCCGGCCCGATTTTATCTTCCCCGTTTCGCACTCACGTTAGAAGACTCTCTCAGTGGATTCTGCGTCCTTTGTCTCCTAGTCTCTCAGGTTTTGTAAGGTTTCCAATGGCTTCAGATCTTTTCTGTGTGATGTATGGGCGCGAGTGCAAGTATGGAGCTCCTTACTTCTCTGCCATCTTGCCCCCTCCGGTGCCTCTTGTTCTTTCATTTTGAACATATTCCTGTGTTTCTTCATTTTGCTTGACTTTTTGGGTTTTTTTTTTCCTATGCATTTGATAAAACAGCCTCCTCTCCCAGTCTTGAAGTGTTGGCCTTGTGTATGAAGTGAAATTTGTTGTTTCAGCTCTTGGTTTTCTCTCAAGCCTTCGTGATTGTTTAAGCAGCCTATTTTATTTTTTAATAGCTCCCAGTAATTGAGGGTGTGCCAAGATCAGTCAGTATCTCAATGGGGAGGGTCTCAATCACCACCTAGATTTAGGCTGATTTGAAGCCAGACCCTCAGGAAGCAGCTTTTAAAGAATGCAAATATGTATAGTCCTGTGGAACTGCAAGTGTAAATCCTGCTGGCCCCCAGAGCCAGGTGATCTGGAGGTGTTCCCTGGGCAGTATTCACAAAAATCTGGGCTCCAGAAAAACATCTTACTGGGAGATACCAGTTAGCTGTAGTGAAGCAGAGAGAGCATGCAAAGATGGCACCCCCAGCTTACATTTCCTGAGAGCACTTCCGTAGCATCCAGATTGGTGCCAAACCTGAAGCCTGCTTCTAAAGCTAAAGCTCCGAGACTGTCAGTAGACCTCTTTCACTGAAAGGCTGGGGATGTGTTTCAGTGTATTCTTTATGTAGTGCTCTAGGAGTAGTAAACTTCCAAGAATTGTCTCTCTGATTGTTATGGTCCCATGGGATCCAATATAAGCCATCTCGGCCACCAGAGCCAAGAAATCGAGGAGTATCTGCTAAGCAGCAGCTGTAAAAACAAGGGCACCAGATGCAAAAATGGGTTACTAGACACATATAAGAGCTCTCATCTGAGACAGGGTTAGGGCAACGTTAGTGCCTGCCCTCTGAGGTCTTAGGAAAGTTTTACAGACAGCCTTTAATGTGTGCTTAATTGGAAACCTGCCCCTCAGGCTACTATACCTATCATAAGTTAAGAAACCTCTTTCACAGGAAGATTGAGTTCCTGAGTCTGTGTTGCTTCTTATTATATCCTGGGGTGGTAACTGTTTAAGAGTTCTTTCTCCATTTGTTAGAGTCCTGTGGGACCTGTGCATATAAGACTCGCTGCTCACCAGAGCCAGGTGATGTGGAGATGTGTGCCCTGGCAACAGCCACAAAAATTGAGTCACCAGACCAGGGTATAAACTTCTTTCTGGAAGATACCAGTGAGCAGGAGTGAAGCAGAAGAATAGCACAATGATTGTGTCCATCAGCTTCTGTTCCCTGAAAGTATATATGTAGGCTCCTATAAATGCCAACCCATAAGCCTGCCATTCAGGCCAAAGCTCTTGAACAGAAATACCAGGGGTGTGTTTCAGTCTGCTATGTGTACTGTACCCTGGGAGCAGAAATTTGCAAAGAATTGTCTCTCCAATTGTTACAGTCTTGTGGGGTCCAGGAACACAATCCCCTTGGCCTCCAGAGACAGGCAATCAAGAAGCATCCCCTAGGTGGCAGCCACAAAAACTGGGTCACTAGCTGTAAGAACCATAGTCCCAGATGTGAGTAGAAGCTCTTCTGGGGGATACCAGCGCTTTGGAATGCAGTAGAAGGAGAGTACAAAGATGGTAACTGCAAAAAAGGGAGAAGGAAAGGAAAAAGAAAAGAAGAAAAAAAGAAAGGAAAAAAGAAAGTGTAAAGAAAAGGAAAAAATAAAGATGGCACTATCCCCTGGCTTTAGCAAGGCAGAGGAAGAGCAAGCCCATCGGAAAGGAAACAAACAACATGGTGCCTGGTGGCTTTGAAAGTCAGAGGGCGAGAAGGAAGATGGCTCTCATCAGTCTCTGATCCTGAAAGTATCCTAACAGGCCCCTGCCCCTCAGACCAATACTTTAAAATTGGGCAATAATCTATTTCGTATGAAGTCTGAGTTCTTTTCAAAGTGATGTTTCTGCATTGGGCCCTGGGGCCAGAGAGTCTTTATGTGGACCCATTAAGAAATGTTTCTCGAGGTGCCTGAGTGGCTCAGTCGGTTGAGCAGCTGACTTTGGCTCAGGTCATGATCTCATGATTGTGGGTTCAAGCCCCGCATCAAGGCTCTGTGCTGACAGCTCAGAACCTGGAGCCTGCTTCAGATTCTGTGTCTTCCTCTCTCTGCCCCTTCCCTGCTTGTGCTCTTTTTCTCTAAATAAATGTAAAAAAAGAAATGTTTCTCAGTTTGCCACAGCCCTATGGGTCTCTTGGATGTGATTCCCATTGATCTTCGAAGTCAGATGTTTTGGGGACTTGTCTCTCAAGTGTCAGACTTAAAAGTGGGGATGACTGATGTGGGGCACAAACCCTTCACTCCTTTGGGAGAAGCTTCAGGTTTTGCGTTCCCTTCTGACTGGGGTTGCTGATGAGGCTGCAGTTTATAGCAAGATCATGTCTCAGCCTTTTGTACCCACTTCAATGTGTTTTCCTTCTTGTTTGCCTAATGTGAAGGGGTTGTTTGACTTTTTTTTTTTTTTTTTGCTTTTAAAAGCAATTTTAAACCCAAGTTAGTTAACATATAGTGTAATAATGGTTTCAGGAATATAATTTAGAGATTCATCACTTACATAAAACACCCAGTGCTCATCACAAGTGTCTTCCTTAATGCCCCTTACCCATTTGGGCAATCCCCACACCCAACACCCCTCCATCAATCGTCAGCTTGTTCTTTGTATTTAAGAGTCTTTTATGCCCCCTCTCTATTTTTACCTTATTTTTCCTTCCTTTCCCCTATGTTCGTCTGTTCCACCAGTTTTTAGGTTTCTTCCAGAGGAAATTATTCTACATACAGCTATAGATATGCTGTGTCTGTGGGAAGAGGTGAGTTCTAGATCTTTCTGTATTGCCATCTCGAATGGGCAAGATGTTTTCTTAATTTCTATTTCTATTAGCTTGTTGTTATTGAATAGAAATGCAACTGATATTTGTTTTTTGTGTATTTTTTATATTTAAATTTTAGTTAATATACAATACAATATTGGTTTCAAGAGTAGAATTCAGTGATTCATACTTACATGCAACACCCAGTGCTCGTTACTCCATAATACCCATCATTACCTCCATAGGTATCATTACCTCCATAATACCCATCACCCATCTAGCCCATCTCCCACCCACCTTCCTCCTTTCAACCCATAGTTTGTTCTCTATAATTGAGTCTCTTGTGGTTTGTTTCCCTCTCTTCTCTTCCCTCACCCCTTCCTATATGTTCATCTGTTTGTGTCTTAAATTACTCGTATGAGAGAAATCATATGGTATTTGTCTTTCTCTGCCTGACTTATTTTGCTTAGCATAATACATTCTAGCTCCATCCATATCATTATAAATGGCAAGATTTCCTTCTTTTTGATGGCTGAGTAATATTCCACTGTGTGTGTGTGTGTGTGTGTGTGTGTGTGTGTTTATGCCACCCCTTAATTATCTATTAATTAATCGATGTACATTTGAGCTCTCTCCATAGTTTGGGTGTTGTTGATAATGCTTCTATAAACATTGGGGTGCAGATACCCCTTTGAATCTATATTTTTGAATCCTTTAGGTAAATACCTAATAGTGCAATTGCTGGATCATAGGGTAGTTCTATTTTTAGCTTCTTAAGGAACCTCCATACTGTTCTCCATAGTGGCTGCACCAGTTTGCATTCCCATCAACAGTGCAAAAGGGTTCCCCTTTGTCCATATCCTTGCCAATGCCTGTTGTTTCTTGTGTTGTTAATTTTAGCCATTCTGACAGGTGTGAGGTGGTATCTCATCATGGTTTTGATTTCTATTTCCCTGATGATGAGTGATGTTGAGTATCTTTTCCTGTGTCTGTTGGCCATCTGAATGTCTTTTTTGGAATAGTGTCTATTGTCTTCTGCCCATTTCTTAACTGTAATTTTTTGGGTGTTGAGTTTGATAAGTTCTTTATAGATTTTGTATACTAACCCTTTATTAGATATGTCATTTGCAAATATCTTCTCCCATATTGTAGGCTGCCTTTTAGTTTTGTTAATTGTTTCCTTTGCTGTACAGAAGATTTTTATCTCGATGAAATTCCTTAGTTCATGTTTGCTTTTGTTTCCCTTGCTTTTGGTAACATGTCTAGTAAGAAGTTGCTGCAGCTGAGGTCAAAGAGGTTGCTACCTGTGCTCTTCTCTAGGATTTTGATGGTTTTCTGTTTCACATTTAGGTCTTGCAACCATTTGGAACTTATTTTTGTGTATGGTGTATGAAAGTGGTCCAGTTTCATTCCCCTGCATATTGCCATCCACTTTTCCCAACACCATTTTTTGAAGAGACTATCCTTTTTTTTTCTATTTGCTATTCTTTTATGCTTTGTTGAAGATGAATTGACCATATAGTTGTGGGTCCATTTCTGGGTTCTCTATTCTGTTCCATTAATCTATGTGTCTGTTTTTGTGCCAGTAACATAGTGTCTTGATGACTACAGCTCTGTGATATGGCTTGAAATCTGGAATCATGATTCCTGAAGTTTTATTTTTTTTCAGAATTGCTTTGGCTATTTGGGTTCCATACAAATTTTAGGATTGTTTATTCTAGTTCTGCAAAAGTGCTGGTGGTATTTTGATAGGGATGGCATTAAATATATAGATTGCTTTGGGTAGTATAGAGAAACTGATTTTTGGATATTGATTTTTGTGTTGTGTAACTTTATTGAATTTGTTGACTAGCTCTAACAATTTTTTGGTGGAGTCTTTAGGATTTTTTATATATAATATCATGTTATCTGCAAATAGTGTCATTTTAACTACATTTTGGTAATATTTCTGTATAAGATAATGCATATTTCAATTTTTACTTTTTAGTTCATATAACAAATTTCATGTAATTAGTAGTAAATGAATATTAAGTTGTTAAGATTTAAGAAAAAGTTGGCAAATGTCTTAAATGTTGAGATATGGAAGGATTAATTGGTTATATAAACAGGAAGTATAAAATCTAGCTAAATTCTGACTCCAAATGCCACATATTGCTTGTTTTTGTGAAACAGCACTGCCAATGGATAATTAAGGTGTGTTCCTTGTGTTTGATAGGCTTTCAGGACTCTGGAAAAAACTGAAGAATATAATCAGTGCTTTCCAACAAAGCAATCTACAACATTGGATTGCATACATCTAAGCAAACATCCAGATGTTATGTTGGGTAACATTAGGGTCAACTGTTGGACGTTCAGATGATCAAGTGTAAATTTATCATAAATTCACTCAACCTGAAATAAGTTCTTTAATACTGAGGTTCCCAACTATGTTCAGGGCAATATATCAATTTCCTATTGAAAGGAGATATTTGAAACTAAGTCATCAAATTTGGCATAGTGTAATTTTTATCTTCAAAATAGTAAAAATTATTTTTAAATAAATTTTACTGGACATTCAAATAAAAGTTAAACATGGAGCTATTTTTGAGGGGCAGAGTGTGTGCACTGACACAAACACCATCTGAAATCATTTGAAAATTCACTCTATGTAAAGAATTTATAATGTTGTATTTAGGGATAGTTTTTCATGGTCCTATTGCACATGTTTACTTCATTGCAAATATATATTCTGTGTGCTTAATTCTCGCTTTCTTAAGAAAGTGACTTCAGATGGTCAAGTCAAAATTTTAATGAATTTGAGTGTTATTTTGCTAATTTTGGGGGGAGGGTTGTCTGTGTGTGAGAAAGAAGGACAGATGAGGTAGGAAAAGGAAATATAAGAAGACATAGGGCTGGCAGGTGAAATAAAAGGGAACTCTGAAGAGTAGCTTTACTTCAAAGCTTCCAGAAACACTTTCAGATCCCTTGACCCAGGGGGATTTCTAAGCCAGTATGATGAAGATCAAACTAACTTGCTTGAAAAAGATGGGGGAATTGATGGCTGTTAGTTTTTGAGAAAAGAAGAGCTGGGGGTTAAGGTGAAATAGAGTGAAATGATGACCAAAAATAATAATAATAATAATGTTTGTGTAGTACACCTTTGGGGAAAGATACGCGAAGAGATTAATGCCTTGGGACTGAATTCTTAACCATCTGAATGAGTGTGGAAGTAGTACCCAGGTCAGGGTGTCCTTGTGTTTTGCTGAGCTCTAAGATAGAATTATCCTGGGGGGATTTAAAACTCTAATTCTATGCACTGAGGAGTGTTGGAGAAGTCTTTTGCCATGAATAAAGCTTTTCCGCCTGTCTTTTAAAAAATTGATATGTGTCAATAAATGTTTCTCATTTATTTCCTACAAAAAGTCTTCACATTTGTGCATCTCTGTGGTTACAACTACACTGAGAATTTGTGGTAAATTACCACCTTTTCACATGCTGAGTTCTAAAGTATAATCTACTTAAGAACATTCTATTAGGTAATATCTGATGATGATTATAAACAAACCCCACGGGTTGTTTCATGTCTGCCAAAGTGATTTTGTGCTAGCAACAACATTTAGAATCTCCTTTTCAAGTCTGCATTAGATATCAGGAAGACTAAGTTTGGTCTGTGCTAATTATTTTGACTATAAAAAAGAAAACCCAAATTTCTTCAATTAGCAAAGTCAATAGTTTGACCTTTAAGCTACTGGTTTAAGCTGGCAAATCACTAATACTCTTTATAGTCTACTACTTTTCTCTTTTCAAAGAAGGGGTAAAAAGGAGTTGAGAAGATTATGTAGAAATTTGGAACGGATCATACCAATCCATATGCAAAGTAATGTAATTAGGACTATCTGAAGAAAAACCACTTTTTTCTTTTCTAATTTTAGCTTCTATACATTGTAATGCTTTATGACAGCATATAGAAAATAAATATACATTCAAAAGTTGGCTTTTGACTTGTAGTTCTGCTGCAATAAAATTGTATTCTCTGATAGCTTTTAGAAGAAATTATTTATTCATAATTAAATGCAAAGTATGTATTTTCCTTTCCTTTCTAATGCTTGTAGAGGGGAGAGGATGAAATTGGGGTGTGGGTGGGATAGGCACACACTAATAGTTGCTGACCCAATAGTTATTCTTCCCCATGTGCTATGGTAGGCAGAATAATGCCCTACCTCCCCCAAGATGTCCCCTTTCCTAATATTCTCTGTGAATATATCTTTATGGTACAAGGGACTTGTATATAAGTTAAGAATCTTGAGAAGAGAAGATTATTATAGAGTATCTGGATGGCCCCCATTTAATCACAAGGTCTTTATAAGGGAAAGAGGGAGGCAGGAGAGTCAGAGAAGGAGATATGATGATGGAAGCAGAAGTTGGATTAATGATGCAAGAAAGGGGCCATGAACCAAGAAATGCAGGAGGCCTCTAGAAGCTGGAAAATGTAAGGAAATCCCCCCTTAGAGCCTCCAGAAGGAATGCAGCCTTTCCAGCACCTTGGTTTTGACTCTCAGAGACCCCTTTTGGATTTCTGACTTTCAGAACTGTAAGAAAATACCTTACATACCAAATGTGAGATAAATAATTGTTATTATTACTTATGCCAATATTACATATAGAATCCAACTTAACTGATAGGTTTGGTACGTGTGATGTGATAGATATGGTGGTTAATGAAAAACTGACTCAATATTTTCTTTCTTTTTTTCTTTTTTGGAAGTTAATGAACTTTCTTTATTAGCGTATCAGGAACATTTATTTATTTATTTATTTATTTATTTTTTATACAAATAGTTTATTGTCAAATTAGTTTCCACATAACACCCAGTGCTCATCCCCACAAGTGTCCTCCTCCATGCCCACCCCTCCTCCCCCCCCACATCCACCAGTCCTCAGTTTTTGTCAGCATTCAAGAGTCTCTCATGGTTTGCCTCTCCCCCTTTCCCCCACCATTTCCGCCCTTCTTCTCCCCTTGGTCCTCTGTTAAGCTCCTCCTAATCCTCCTATACGTGCACACATATGATATTTGTCTTTCTCTGCCTGACTTATTTCGCTCAGCATAACACCCTCAAGGTCCATCCATGTTGCTACACATGGCCAGATTTCATTGTTTCTCATTGCCATGTAGTATTCCATGGTATAGATAAACCACATCTTCTTGATCCATTCGTCTGTTGATGGACACTTAGGCTCTTTCCATGTTTTAGCTATTGTGGAGAGTGCTGCTATGAACATTGGGGTACATGTGCTCCTATGCATCAGCATTTCTGTATCCCTTGGGTAAATTCCTAGCAGTGCTATTGCTGGGTCATAGGGGAGTTCTACTGTTAGTTTCCTTAGGAACCTCCACACTGTTTTCCAGAGGGCTGTACCAGTTTACATTCCCACCAACAGTGTAGGAGGGTGCCCGTTTCTCCACATCCTCGCCAGCATCTAGAGTTCTCTGATTGGCTCATTTTAGCCACTCTGACTGGCGTGAGGTGGTATCTCAGTGTGGTTTTGATTTGTATTTCCCTGATGAGGAGGAATGCTGAGCATCGTTTCATGTGTCTGTTGGCCATCTGGATGTCCTCTTTGGAGAAGTGTCTGTTCATATCTTCTGCCCATTTCTTCACTGGGTTGTTTGTTTTTGGGCGTGTAGTTTGGTGAGTTCCTTGTAGATTCTGGATATCAACCCTTTATCTGATATGTCATTTGCAACTATCTTTTCCCATTCCGTTGGTTGCCTATTAATTTTCTGGGTTGTTTCCTTGGCTGTGCAGAAGCTTTTAATCTTGATGAGGTCCCAACAGTTTATTTTTGCTCTTGATTCCCTTGCTTTTGGGGATGTGTCAAGTAAGAAGTTGCTGCGGTGGAGGTCAAGGAGGTTGTTTCCTGCTTTCTCCTCTAGGGTGTTGATAGTTTCCTGTCTCACGTTCAGGTCCTTTATCCATTTTGAGTTTATTTTTGTGCATGGTGTGAGAAAATGATCTAGTTTCATTCTTCTGCATGTTGCTGTCCAGTTCTCCCAACACCATCTGTTAAAAGGCTGTCTTTTTTCCATTGGATATTCTTTCCTGCTTTGTCAAAGATTAGTTGGCTGTATACTTTTGGGTCCACTTCTGAGTTCTCAATTCTGTTCCATTGGTTTATGTGTCTGTTTTTGTGCCAATACCATACTGTCTTGATGATGACAGCTTTGTAGTAGAGGCTAAAGTCTGGGATGGTGATCCCTCCCGTTTTGGTTTTATTTTTCAGGATTACTTTGGCTATTCGGGGTCTTTTGTGGTTCCATACAAATTTTTGGATAGTTTGTTCTAGTTTTGAGAAGTATGCTGGTGCAATTTTGATTGGAATTGCATTGAATGTGTAGAGTGCCTTAGGTAGTAATGACATCTTAACTATATTTATTCTTCCTATCCATGCTGACTCAATATTTTCAATAAAGCTCTTCAGATTTATCCTGTTTCTCATTCTGAAAAAATGGATTTTACCATTAGACTGTTTGTGGGCACTACAGAAACTAGAAGAATATATGCTTTAAGGGCAATTCTAGCAAAAGCACACATTTTTCCAGAAATTGGGAGAAAAATATGAACTATACCAATTTGTTGGCTTTGTTCACAAGGTAACAAAATTAAAAACTAAATAGACAAACTAATTTTGATGGCAAAATAAAAACCTGGCTGACATTCCACTGATTAGAGACCCAGGCAACTAATGAGTACATAAAGTAATAATGGAATATTATAATACGTGAAACTCTTAATGTAGTTCAAACAAATTAGACAGCAAGGCATTAATTACCAGGTTTGATAAATGGCCTTCTGGCCTTGCCCTCCATACTCTTCTCTATAACTATTGTAGCACATGAAAAATGAATTGTATTTAAATAGTTTCAAGTCAAAGAAAAACAAGATTGTGCAGCAAAAATATTTAAATTATACCCTAAGATATGTAAAATTATTCATGAGGAAATTTAAAAATAATCTTTAATAATATCCAAATCTCTTGATTTTCTTTGACTCGGAGAATACCTGAGTTTACAGCTATAATTGCAAATTTGAATTGGTTTTTCTTCCCCTCTGGATAAATAATTTGAAGTGTTTATCTAGTGAATAACAGACCATCTAAAGTTAGGATTTTGAAATTTTTCTCCTCTTTCCTTTCCTTATAGATCTATGCCATCTTCAACCCCATTAAGGTTTTTGAATTTTTAAAAATGTTTTATTTATTTCTGAGAGAGAGAGAGACAGCGTGAACAGGGGAGGGTCAGAGAGAGAGGGAGACACAGAATCTGAAACAGGCTCCAGGCTCTGAGCTAGCTGTCAGCACAGAGCCCAATGTGGGGCTCCATCTCACAACCGTGAGACCATGACCTGAAGTGAAATCAAGAATCAAGCAACCAACTGAGCCACCCAGGAGCCCCTTCTCTTGTGTTTCACCAGTTAGAAAGTTATCATATGGAGTACCAAAATTTGAGTGAATAGCTGTTGTTGCCCAATTGCTGCTTTGTTCTACTAATTTTACCATACATTATCGATAAGAATGCTTGACTAAAAGTTAAAAGTTCAGCCATTTTTAAAATATAAGAAAATGCATTATCTTGCAAAGCAGGGGGGCTCAAAGATAGTGCTTTTCAGGAATGATTAGTCCAATAGTTCATTGATGTCATCCCAAATCTGGGTCTTCCCATATACCATGGAATACTACATGGCAATGAGAAACAATGAAATCTGGCCATGTGTAGCAACATGGATGGACCCTGAGGGTGTTATGCTGAGCGAAATAAGTCAGGCAGAGAAGGACAAATATCATATGTTTGCACGTATAGGAGGATTAGGAGGAACTTGACAGAGGAACAAGGGGGAGAAGAAGGGCGGAAATGGTGGGGGAAAGGGAGAGAGGCAAACCATGAGAGACTCTTGAATGCTGATAAAAACTGAGGACTGATGGATGTGGGGGGAGGGGGGGATGGGCATGGAGGAGGACACTTGTGGGGATGAGCACTGAGTATTATGTGGAAACTAATTTGACAATAAACTATTTGTAAAAAAACAAAAACAAAAACTGGGTCTTCCCAGAATGCTACTTTTTCAGAAAACTTTCATTAGTGGACTTGCATTCCTCATAATTATGACAACTGCAGTGGTTCAAGATATCATGTCCAGAGTAACAGTGTCTGGAGCTGGAAAAGGGGGCATCTCTTTTTAATATCATTCTATTTTTTTAAAAAGTTACTTAATTGTATATGTTCATAGTTTAAAGAGACAAGTAGAGTTGTTTGGCAGCATTTGTTGTGTAAATAACAGCAATCTCATCCCTACCATTGTTCCCTCTCCCCAAATGGTACCACACATTGATCTCTTTTAGCTGATTACTATTTTAATTGTTCCTCCCCCCCCTTTTTTTTTCAATTTTGAGAAAAAAGATAGTGTGAGCAGGGAAGGGGCAGAGAGAGAGGGAGAATATCAAGGAAGCTCTGCTCTGTCAGTACAGAGCCCTATATGGGGCTCGAACTCACAAAACTGTGAGATCATGACTTGAACGAAAATCAAGAGTCAGACGCTTAACCAAGTGAACCACCCAGGCACTCTACTATTTTTTTTTAAATAGTTTATTGTCAGTTGGTTTCCACATAACACCCAGTGCTCATCCTCAGAAGTGCCCTCCTCCATTCCCATCACCCCCCTTCCCCTCCCCTCACCCCATCTGCCCTCAATTTGTTCTTGGCACTCAAGAGTCTCTCATGGTTTGCCTCCCTCCCTCTCCGCCACTATTTTTCCCCTTCTTATCCCCCATGGTCCTCTGATAAGTTCCTCCTAATCCTCCTATACATGCAAACATATGGTATCTGTCCTTCTCTGCCTGACTTATTTCGCTCAGCCCTTCTCTGCCTGACTTATTTCGCTCAGCATAACACCCTCAAGGTCCATCCATATTGCTACACATGGCCAGATTTCATCCTTTCTAATTGCCATGTAGTATTCCATCATATAGATAAACCACATCTTCTTGATCCATTCATCAGTTGATGGACACTTAGGCTCTTTCCATGTTTTGGCTATTGTTGAGAGTGCTGCTATGGACATTGGGGTACATGTGCCCCTATGCATCAGCACTCCTGTATCCCTTGGGTAAATTTCTAGCAGTGCTATTGCTGGCACTCCACTATTTTAATCTTTATCTCCACATCTCCAAATAACATGCTTGTAGCACATACAGGCACCTTTGACTTCTCAGTTTTTAGATATTATCTATTGATTTCTCAAAATGGAAAATGAAGCTTTAGCTCTCTTCCTTCCCAGCCACCTCACCCACCTCCAATCACTCTCTCCCTCTATGTCTGGTATAATGTTTTTTTGTGTAAGGAGATCCTCCTTTGCCATTATCCTGGGAAATCCTTTTGCTTTTTTTTTTTTTTTTAATTTGCTATTTACTATTTACTTTATGTCTTGGGATGTTCTTTCCTGTTTAGTGAGTACTTCTTCTAGGTAGTTTTCTGAGAAAGGGCACTGGGGAGATAAATTTTTAAAACTTTGAATATCTTTATTCTACTTTACACTTTACACTTTAGTGGCAATTTGATTAGATATAGAATTCTAGGTTGGAAAAAAAAACAATTCTAGGTTGGAAATAATTTCCCTTGAGAATTTTGAAGACACTTCCTTCTGGCTTTTAGTTTCTAGCTGTTGATCATAGGAAGTCATTGTTTCCTGACCCTTTGTTGGTGGTCATTTCTTCTCCCATCCCTGGAGGATTGTATTTGTTTGCAGGGTCCTGAAATTTCATAATGACTTCTTTTCCTTTCTTTTTTCTTTACTTTTCTTTTTTCTTTTCTTCTGTCTTTTCTTTTTTCTCTTCTTCTGTCTTTTCTTTTTTCTTTCCTTCTTTCTTTCTTTCTTTTTCTGATTGGTTCTATTTTCATCCATTGTGTTGGGTAGTTGGTGGGTCATTTCAATCTGTAAACTCTGTTTTCAGTTTCTGTTTGGCAGTTTTTCTTATATTCTTCCTTGGGTGATTCACTCCCTTCCTTCTCTTTTTTTTCAGGGATTTTTATTATTTGGATGTTAAACCCCTGCCATAATCAACCTCCAAAATGGCTCCCAATGTCTCATGAGTCTTGGTATTCATGTTTTTTGTTTTGTTTTGTTTTTGTTTTTGGTAGTCCCCTCTGACACTGACTAGGCAAACGTGTATCCAAAAAGATACTGTGAAAATGAAGAAGTGTAACTTCTGAAATTAGGTCAGAAAAGGCATTGTAATTTCCACTTTGGTCCCTCCAGAATCATTTGCCAGGGGAAACTGACTCTCATGGGAGGATACTCACATAGCCTGTAGAGAGATACTCATGGTAAGCTGAAGCCCCTTGCTGACTGTTGATACTAGCTTGCCAGAAATGTGAATGAACCACATTGAAAACACATCCTTCAGCCAGCCCAGTCAAGCCTCAGGATGACTGAACCTTAATTGATATCCTAACTGCAACCTCATGAGATCTTGAACTAGGGCCACTCAGTTAAGCCACACATGGTTTTCTGACCCATGGAAGCTGTATGTTAATAGTAAACGTTTATAGTTTTAAGTTGGCATAGTTTGTTTTGGCATAGTTTGTTACGAAGCAATAGATCATTAATGTGACCTTGTTCAGTTTTTAAATTTTCTTATCTAATGCTGGCTGTCAGCTTGGGAACTCAGCTGCTTCCCACATGGTCTGTCTCTGTGGACTTGTTGAGAGCTTCCTCGCAGAATGTTAGCCAAACCTCAGAAGTAATGCTGCATCACTTTTGTCACATTTCAGTCATTGAGGTAGTAACAAAGTCCTGCCCAGATTTAAGGATAGTGGCAAGATCTGAGAAAACATGTGAGACTGGAAATATTCCTGTGGCCATTTTTGAAAACACAGCTTTCCTGTACTGAAGTGTCTATATTGAAATATTCTGAAGAAATAGATAAGGTGGAGGAGATAATTTGTAAACAAAGTCTTTCAAATCAGCGTAATAGGTGCTTTAATAAAGATAGATATATTGAAGAATGGGAATCTAAACAAGGGAGCAAATAGTTTGTCTAGAGAGTTGGAAAAATTTCATGGAAGAGGGACAAATGGATGGATTTTGAAGGTTGAGAATAACTTACATAATTGGAGAAGGGTATTTTAGAGAGAGAGGGGTCTGAAACTATAAAGGACATTAACAAATTAAAAAATTAACAAATCAAAAATACACTGAGATTAGAAAGGAGGTGAAAGTTTAATGTAGGCAATAAGAATACTGAATGATTTTAAGGAGAGGAATCACATCAATAGATCTCATTTAAGCAGATAAATACTGGGGATTGGGTGGTGTGTAAACTGAATGACAATTAGGAGAGGTGATGATGAGTTGCAACAATGAGTAGGAATCAAGAGGAAACCAATGTGGGGTTTAAAGGAAGAATCCATCACTTAATATCTAAATTAAAAGCTGAATTTATTGCTTGTTAAAGAAGAGTTTCCCTGAGCAAACTGCTTTTAGGAAGCATGGAGGTTGTGCATTTGTGAACTTCCATTGGTAGGAATTTTAGGGATTGGTTGTCTGTTAGCCATGGAAACAGTTACTGGGGTGAGTCTGTTATTGATAGGTGACTTTGAGAAGCTGCCCCTGAGTGCTCAACCTCTGAAAGTGTGGTTTCTCAAGTGAAGTAGTCATTCACTTTTGATTAAATCTGATTCTGATGATTACCTCTTCCTTTGCCCAAAATACAATCTGTCTTTTCCTTTCTTGAACTGGGAGAAGCAGAACATTTATTTTTAGGGGTTAAAATTGAAAAAGTAAAGATCACTTTTAACTTTTGCTTGATGGAAAGAAGAAACAGAACAGGAGGAAGAATTAGTGTGGGATACAAGTGGGAAAGGGGCAGAGTAAACAGCAAGATGTTACAATTTGGATGTGTTAACATGTATGTAGGTCATCCAGTAAGTAGTTGGAGATATGGAGAACCTGAGAAAATGATTAGTCTTTAGAAGTCATCAGCATATGGGAGGATGTGGTAACCAAGGATGAAGTAAAGTGCCTCAGGAAAAGCATGTGGAGTAAATGTAGAAATTGCCCTGTGATGTAACTGAGAAGTGCTTGTGAATAGTAGAAGAACCAGGAGATTGTAACTGGAGAAAACAGGAGGAAAGAGTTTCAATAAGACTGAGTTGTCAATAGCAGCGAGTTTATGTGTAAGAAAAGCTAAAGAGGCCGTTACTGTTTTCGGCAAGAGCCATTTCAGTATAATTGTATGTCTGAAAATTAGATTTAAGGGTTCCTAAACATTTTGGCTGTCAACTTCTGATATAATGCTTCAAATTTTATTTATGTATCTTAGGTGTTCATGAATCTTATCAATGTTTTTATGTTAGAAATATCTAACTCAATAACTACTGTTTAAGCACTTATTATCTCACTACTTGGTGAATTTTTAGCTTGAAACAGTTACTGACAGATCACATCAAGTCATTATAGCACATGCATTTTAGCATAATACGAAGTTTAATTTTATATCATAATTAACTTGATAAGCAAAGATGAACTTTTAGATTTTGTTAAAAGCTGATCTGTGCAGTGCAGTGGTACCCTACTCTTGACTTTTAAAAATCAATAAATTGACTCATATCATAAATTATTCATAGGGGCACCTGGGTGGCTCAGTCAGCTGAGCACCAACTTGGGCTCAGGTCATGATCTCGTGGTTTGTGGGTTCCAGCCCTGTGTTGGGCTCTGTGCTGACAGCTCAGAGCCTGGGGGCTGCTTTGGATCCTGTGTCTCCCTCTCTCTCTGCCCCTCCCCCACTCATGCTCTTTGTCTCTGTCTCTCTCAAAAATAAAATAAAATTATTTAAAAAAATTTTAAATGACTAACCTTATCCCTTACAGGCAGACTTTTATCATGTTTGGTATCATATTATCACTGTAATTATACTTCCTTATTTATACTTATTTCAGTATGAAATACCTGTCTTAATTCCTGACTTCATTACACTTTTTACATAGCGAACATATTTTTTTTTAAGTTTATTTCTTTATTTTGAGTGAATGAGAGAGAGATAGAGATAGAGAGAGATTGAGATAGCAAGTGGGGGATAGGGAGAGAGAGAGCGCGAGAGAGAGAAAGAGAGAGAGAAGCAGGCTCTGCACTGACAGTTGAGGCTGGATCTCTCAAAACTTGGGATTACGACCTGAGCTGAAATCAAGAGTCAGAGGTTTAACTGACTGAGCCACCCAGGGACCCCAGCATATCTTTAATTTTATATTCTGTGGCCTTTCAGAACATCTGAATCCTCAGAAGTTGCTCAATAGATAGTTGGCAATTGATAATCTGTCCCATAAAGAGCAGTTTGACAATGAATGCCTGGCCATGTTCTTGTTTTCATTTGCTCTTGTCCAATATTTTTCCTGATTAAATGTGACTTCTTTACTCTGGGATCATTTTCCGCCACTCACCTTACTTAGGAACTCTAAGGAAATAACTTCTTGACATTGAGCATGATCTTTGTAATGGGTATTCTTTTCTTTCTCCTCTCTCAAACTTTTTTTTTTTGCTTTATAGCATAAAATGAAAGGGTTTTCTTATACTTTTGTCCTTTTGGAAAATTTTGGGAGAGTATCACCCTTCATTTTTTTCTACCTCCTGGGTTGCTCCACCTCTTAAAAGAAGTAATTCATCTGATTGGTGAAATGGGAGGACCTGTCAATAACTGATATTCACTACATTAGAAGGTGGGCCTGGAGGGTCTTTGGAATGCTCTTTCTTCCTCGCATGAGGTGCCCATAACTTCTAGGAAGCTGGAAATGGTTCTGCTCTGTACTCTCAACTCTTCCCATGAAGTTTTAAAATATGAACTTGAGGTATTGGAGCCCTTTATGTGAGTGTAGGCCGACAGTGAGTTAATTCCTACCTTATTTATCAAGTATAAGACGCCCTTAATTGCAAGATGCTTCATAATTTTATGTGCCACAAAGAAAAAAAATGTTGCCAGTTAAACCATGGTACGATGTTTTGTTACTTAGAATTTTTATCTTGTGTTTGTTGCAAGGGTCTTTTACATATGCTTAGCATGGCTTTTTCTCATAGTCACTCACTGGATAATTATGAAAAGAAAAATATGAGAAAAATAAATTGATTAAACTATTCTATAAATTTCTTCACGTTAAAAATTGGACAGTTTGAGTAATATTCAGCTGGGTTCTCAGCGTCTATGATTTGTCACATACTTTTGCTTTGTGCCAACAGCAATGGTGACCCAAAATTTCTTACAGATTGCTTTACTCTTATCATCAAGATCCTCTCCAAAGCCACTGACCAACTGCAATTCCAAAACATATCCTCATTTTAGATTTGTAAAAATATGAAAAAAATATGACTCTAAAAATGGATGAAATATGGTATTTCTGCTTTGCCCACATAGTCTTCTCGCTTCCCAGTACCTAACACTCTATTAAGAAAACATAATTAGGAACAAACAACCCAGTGAAGAAATGGGCAGAAGATATGAACAGACACTTCTCCAAAGGGGACATCCAGATGGCCAACAGACACATGAAACGATGTTCAGCATTCCTCCTCATCAGGGAAATACAAATCAAAACCACACTGAGATACCACCTCACGCCAGTCAGAGTGGCTAAAATGAGCCAATCAGAGAACTCTAGATGCTGACGAGGATGTGGAGAAACGGGCACCCTCCTACACTGTTGGTGGGAATGTAAACTGGTCCAGCCCCTCTGGAAAACAGTGTGGAGGTTCCTCAGGAAAGTAACAATAGAACTCCCCTATGACCCAGCAATAGCACTGCTAGGAATTTACCCAAGGGATACAGAAATGCTGATGCATAGGAGCGCATGTACCGCAATGTTCCTAGCAGCACTCTCCACAATAGCTAAAACCTGGGAAGAGCCTAAGTGTCCATCAACAGATGAATGGATCAAGAAGATGTGGTTTATCTATACCATGGAATACTACATGGCAATGAGAAACAATGAAATCTGGCCATGTGTAGCAACATGGATGGACCTTGAGGGTGTTATGCTGAGCGAAATAAGTCAGGCAGAGAAGGACAAATATCACATGTTTGCACGTATAGGAGGATTAGGAGGAACTTAACTGAGGACCATGGGGAGAAGAAGGGGGAAATGGTGGGGGAAAGGGAGAGAGGCAAACCATGAGAGACTCTTGAATGCTGAGAAACAAACTGAGGACTGATGGATGTGGGGGGGAGGGGGAGATGGGCATGGAGGAGGCACTTGTGGGGATGAGCACTGGGTGTTATATGGAAACCAATTTGACAATAAACTATTTGTTAAAATAAATAAATAAATAAATAAACAAACAAATTGGAATTGGAAAAAAAAAGAAAAAAGAAAACATAATTAGGAAATCACTGTTTAGCTAATAGATTTTCAGTCTTGATTCTAGATTTGGGTAGTTCACACTAATCCATGATTTCAGGTGTCAGAACAGTTGCTGAAGTATGGTTTTAGCTATAGACTGAAGTAGCTGCAAAGCAGGCTGGTTGATGACTTGGGGTGGCATGACCAGGGTCATGTGGTTCTCATGATGAGACACACTCCATAGGTCAATACTCTATCATATTTGGCTCCTCCAGGAATACCATGTCTGAGATTGGTATTTAGCTAATGAATTGAGGTAGAATGTGATTTGTATTGCTGTAAGATGCCTTAAAAGTAATCTAATCCAACTTTTTCATTTTAGATATAAAGAAACCAGTTCTGGAGAATTTAAGTTCTTTGCATAAAATAACATTGTTAGTGAGAGGCAGAAATGGGAGTGCCAGTTGCCTTTTGTGAATTGCCCTGCATTCAGCTCTATTTGTAAATAAGACTTTATCTTTGAGATGTATGTTTGTTTTGAATATTCATAGTGGAGGAGATTAAGAAACCCCTAGGTTTTCATTTGTTTAATGAGTGTTTCTCTGCAAATCACAAAGTAACTGATTTTCCAAGAAGTGGTATAGGGCAGTCTGAAGAAATGACCTCAGGAAGACCATATTTGAGATGCATACTTTGGAATCTTTGATGAAGAGTGAGCTGTGAGGAAAGAAATTGGGACAATATTCTCTTACTTTTTCTGTGATACCCTCATCTAAACTTCTTGCCTCACTTCTAGTTCTCCTCCCCTCAAACAGACTCCTAGTCAGAGATATCACAATTTTATGACACACTCACGAGTTCTGGGTGGCTGTAAGCCCCTTGTCTTGAAAAAAAAAAAGTCTCCAGCACTTCTGTTCTGTGGGCTAGGATACTATCTCGTATCAGCTCTGGAATTTATTAAAGTAAATTTCAGAGGGAATCCTTTATTTCTACTATAGATTTAATTATTTCCTAGAGCTTTCCAAGGTGGGTTTAGACTCATTTGGTTGAAGGAATAAACTTTTTCAAATTACCTTAAGTACGAAAGGCTACAAAGTGCCTTTTGGATCACAAGAGTGAGGCCTTAGGATAGAACTGGAACCTGAAATCAAAAACTCCAAGAACTTTCTTTCTCTGCCCCCCTCTGCCCAACTACCTCATTCTTCTCTCTAGTTGCTTCTATGGTCCAAATGAAAAACAAAAATATGACTGCTGACAGCACCTAAATATATATTACAGTTCAAATCTTCTGCCAAATAAAAAACAGCTGCTTTTCTCTCTATAATTTCAAGTTGTTGGGGATAGAGCCTGCATTGGGACCAGTTGCCCAGTGATGGTCCAATCAACAAGGCTAAGGGATAAATGTGTTAACTCAAAATGGATTCTGGGTCTTTACAACTTCATGTTGAGAGAAGTTATTTACAAGAGGAGAGGATCATTGAAAACTGGGCAGTCAAATCAACCAATGAATATTCTGAGACTAATTACACTTCTGTCCCCCAACTTGCAGGCAGAACACTGCAGTTGCCCAGCAAGATGGGAGTGATTAATGCACTCTCGTTGAGTGTCAGGAGCATCCAGCACTGAAAGAGGGCCAAAGCAGGACATTAAGGAAGAGAGCGCATCAAATTCCCTGATGTTTCTACAGGTCTCATAAAGACCCATAAAGTAACTCTAGGCAATAGTGGACACTGTTAATAACATCTATCTTCTTCAAATGTTCTCTTTTATTGGTTTTCATGAGGTCATATTCTGTTTTTATCTCCAAAGTTAATGACAACTGGTAACATTTAATTGTTTCTTTTTTAGTATTAGACAATGTACTAGATATTCATGTGAATATTTAAATGAAATATTTATCATCCAATTTAATTCTTAGAATACTTATCATCTAGAGACCATCTTTTTTTCCCATTTAATAGATGAGGACACTGAGGTTTATGAGGTTAACATCTTTCTGGTGCTTTAAATATTTACTTTTCTATGGGCTCTGTGTTGTCCTAGGTATACACTTCTCTGAGGATACCACTCCTTCACATGGCTTTAGTAAGTGTCCATATCCTTTCACCCCCATCATCTCCATCTTTGGTGTAGATTTCTTCTCTTAGCTCAACACCTGTATATCTAACTTCCTACTGGACATTATCATTTTGGAAGTCTCAAAGCCACCTGAAGTTCAATATAACCACTCCTAAATTCATTATCTTCTCTCACTAAGCAGTTCATCCTCCATTTTGAACTTATTGTTTTAGGATGGAAATTTATGAATCATTCTTGATTTTTCTCCCACATTCACTCCAGTCAGGCACCAATTTCCATAAATTCTGCCTATTATAAATACCTTTATCTTCATTATGTCATCCTAGTCCATGACATAATTTTTTCTTTCCTGGACTTCTTTAATAACTTCTTAGTTGACTCTGGTTAATTTTTCATCCAAAATCCAGAGTGATCTTAAAAAAATACAAGTCTGATCATGAAAGATATCATCCTACTTAAAACTATTCAGTGACTTTTCATTCCTCTTAAAAAATTCAAACTCCCCCCTGGTCCTCATGGAGAAGAAGAAAGGGAAAAATAGTGGGGGATACGGAGGGAGGCAAACCATGAGAGACTCTTGAATGCTGAGAACAAACTGAGGGCTGCTGGGGTTGGGGGGAGGGGTAGGGGGGTGATGGGCATGGAGGAGGGCACTTGTGGGGATGAGCACTGGGTGTTATATGGAAACCAACTTGACAATAAACTCTTTAAGAAAAAAAGATTCAAACTCATTAACATGGTAGGGCAAAGTAAATAGCCATATCTACCAAATAGATTTACCAAGTAAATAGCAAAATCTACCAAAGATTCATGATACCCTTGCCTAATATAGAGTTATTGATAAGAAGAGGCTATTTAAGGACTACATTTCCTGATCCCCTTGTTGTGAAGCATGGGTATAAAATGTGAAAGAGAGTTATGTGTTCCTCTCCCAGTTCCAGCTTATAGGAAACTTCTCATGTGGTTGCATAATCTCTCCTGATCTCTGGCCTGATGCCCTGGACCCTTAAGTCCCAGGGATGGACTCAAATGGAGGAAGCCTGATTTTTGGATCATGGTGAGGAATGCTCCCACCAACCAGGAACTATTCAGTGGGATTATTCAGGGATCAAAAAATAAAAAAAATAAATAAAAAATAAAAAAATTAACTTTTATTGTGCTAAACCATTAAAATTTGGGGGTTGTATATTATAGCATTGGAGTTATCTTAACTAATACAAATGGCTTGTGAGACTGTACAATCCAGTTCTTGAGACTTTATTTCTCCCCACTCTTCCTCACACTCTTCACTTCAATCATACCTAAGTTCTCTCATGATTACTTTTTCTGTCTTCTACACATGGTTGCCCTGACTAGCATGCTATCCTTTTATCTTCTCCCATTCCTATGGCTAAATTGCACTCATGTTTAGAGTCCTCTGAAGGGCATTTTCTGTCCTAATTGTGGCACTCCCCTCTTTCCCGTTCTTCTATAGCTCTCTGTGCCTTCCCTGTTATAACACCCATCATGTCTATTCTTCATGACTTCTTTGTCTGCCTCCTCCAGACTGTAAGCCTCTTGAGGGCAGGGATCATGTCTATCTTATTCAATGTTGTGTCTCTAGCACCAAACACAGTCTTTGGAATATAATTGGTACTCATTAAATAGTTACTGAATAAACGAATGAATGAAAGGATCATCCTGGCCTTCCACTGCTGTGACTCATCACATTCTTAGCCCTTATGCTAGTAAAGGGAGGTTGGAGCACATTTGTAGGTCTTGAATATTTGGCTAATAAGGAGTTGCTGTTATTGTTATTATACTTATATCATTATACATATTATACCAATATACAGAATATCTTTAGTGAAATGTTTTCAATAAATTCACTGTTGAAACATAAGTGAAAAGAAATAAGGGAAATTGCAGAAATAAGCTGAAAAATGGAAACATTTCATTGATTAGCAGAGTTGAAAAAGATGGCTAAGTGTAATGAACTCTAGTCTGTGGTTGAGGAGGCAGGCTTGAAAAATAATAGAATATTGTGAAGTAGAGTGTTGCTATAGGAACAGATACCTAAAGATCTAATCAGTGTCTTGTTGAGTGAAAGGATTTTCTCTTTAGTATGAAACATTTCAGCAAGTGCTAAAAATAGGTTTTTAAAAGCGCCACAATCTCTCTGTCCCCAAACCTCCAGCTTGTTCCCAAGATTTTAAAAACAAACCAATAAAATAACTAGAACTATATAATGAGCAATGTAGCTTAATTTTGATAAATGAGACTGGGTTAAACCCATATGTTTATTATACCATTTATTTAGCTAGAAGGGCCAAATGTGTCATAGCTTAGGTTCTCCAAAAGCAGAACTTGAGATAAGAACCTGAGAGAGAGGTAGTTTATTTGAAGGTGATTCAGCAAGTAGGTATGAGAAAGTAGGCAGAGTAAGGCAGGAAAGGAGAATTGCGTCCTTGAAAGATGGAGGCCAGGACATTTATCTACTAGTTCCATTTCTCATTTATTGAAGATTGCCCCATAGATGGTTAGCTTCTCAACTGCCTTAGAAGGAGACCCTTGTGACCTCTGGCAGCCTGGGAGAAGGCCCTTGGGCAGAATGTGGAAAGATGAGAAGCCCTGGTTTGAAGCAGGATGCTGGCCATAGAACTGAGTCTAAACTGACACTTGTGATGTGACACACGTCCCAGTGTTGTCTGCAACAGTCTAATTTCACGATGGCAGTTCTCTGACTTCCCTCTACAACTACGTCTCTTATTTTTATGGCATATTACTTTATTTTCTAGAACTATGACCCTCTCTCAGCATTAGCTTCTTTGTCTCTAAAATTGGGATAATAATATTATTTACACAAAAGGTTGTGCTGGGGATTAAATGCATTAATACCTGTGATGCACTTAGCACAGTGTCCAGTCCGTGGTAAGTACTGGATAAGGGTTAGTCATTATTGCTATTATGGAGAGGAATGGTAATGAACTACTACTCCTACTATGGTGATGGAGCCTATGGTT
Source organism: Proteles cristata cristata (assembly GCA_017311185.1). Taxonomy (NCBI): domain Eukaryota; kingdom Metazoa; phylum Chordata; class Mammalia; order Carnivora; family Hyaenidae; genus Proteles; species Proteles cristata. The sequence goes on along the minus strand of JAESUZ010004992.1, from coordinate 2,876,608 downwards.
GCACTGACTTTCTTCACAGCATCAATACCCTCATTGCAGAAAGATTTCCAGTGATTTCTCACACACGTTATATGATTTGTTCTTCACTGCAGTTCTTATGAAGCACCTGACACCTTGAATTCTGAAAATATCTCTGAAACAAAAAATCATGGGCTGTTTTCAGAACAACTCTTGAATAATGTAATCCCTGTCTAATCTATTTAGTATATCTCACACTTGTCTAAAGCTGATGAAGTATGTGTTCTGAGCTCTAAAGCCTTCATTATAGGATTTATTCAGGCAACGTCAAGTCCTTCAGTTGTTAAGATAGCAGTAGATCTGAATACTATTATTTGTATTGGAAGGATAATTTTTGATTATACAAATGATTTCCTGCAGTGCCAAGATGAAGGCATAAGTCATACAGGAAGAGGAACCAAGGCTTACCTGCAAGAAACTACAACCACCATTTACTACTAAAAACATTTTAGAGGTATATATATCAGAATATAGTCCCTTATTAGGGAAAAGAAGCAAATTTTAAAAGTGAACAAGTTAAAAAAAAAGTGTACAAGTTTTTTTTCCCCAAGTAATATGAAATCCACCTTTGATTTTCTTTCTTTCTTTCTTTCTTTCTTTCTTTCTTTCTTTCTTTCTTTCTTTCTTTCTTTCTCTCTTTCTTTCAATGTTGAGTTTTCCTAAATGCTTATTTATTTTTGAGAGAGAAAGAGAGCACATGAGAGGGACAGAGGGAGGGAGACAGAGGAGTCAAAGCAGGCTCTGTTCTGAGAGTGGAGAGCCAAATGTGGGGCTAGAACTCATGAACTGAGAGATCATGACTTGAGCCAAAGTCGGGGGCTTAACCGACTGAGCCACCCAGGCACTCCAACACATTTGTTCTTTTTAAAAGAAGCTTCTAGAGGCACCTGGGTGGCTCAGTTGGTTAAGCATTCTGACCACAGCTCAGGTCATGATCTTCTGGTTCATAGGACTGAGCTACACGTCAGGTTCTGGACTGACAGCATGGAGCCTGCTTGGAATTCTCTCCTTCCCTCTCTTTTTGCTTCTCCCCTGCTTGTATGCTCTTTTTCTTTCTTTCTCTCTCAAAATAAATAAATAGTCTAAAAAAAGAAGTTTCCAAATATATTATAGCCATCTATATGGGCTGCAAATCCTAAATAAGAAAATAAAGAAATGGTTAGCATATTACTCTCCATAGGCTGCCATACCCAAATACCATAGACTGGGTGACTGAAAAAAATAGTAATTTATTTTTTCACAGTTCTGGAGTCTAGAAGTCCCAGATAAAGATGTGGGTTTCTATTCAGGGGTCTCTTCCGGACTTGTAGAAGTGCCTTCTCACCATGTCCTTACATGGTGGACGGAGAGAGACAGCAAGCTCTCTGTCATCTTTTCTTGTAAGGATAACTAATCTTATCATGCCAGTTTCCTCTCATTTAACCTTATTTAACCCTAATTACCTCATTAGAGGCCTCATCTCCAAATATAGTTGCACTGGGCATATGAGTTTTGGGTTGAAGAGACATTCTGTGCAGAACAGTTACTTAGGAAAAGATTTTTAAATGTAAATCATAGCTCATCTTCTCTATAAGCACAAGAGGAGAGGAAAAGGCCAATGGCAGAAGAAAGACAAGGGTTTTACTCTTTTTAAAAATGTTTATTTATTTTTGAGAGAGAGAGAGAGAAGCAGAGAGAAAGGGAGGCACAGAATTGAAAGCAGGATCTAGGCTCTAAGTTGTCAGCACAGATCCTCATGTGGGGCTCGAACCCACGAAGTGTGAGATCACAACCGGAGCCAAAATCAAACGCTTAACCACCTCAGCCACCCAGGCACCTCGGGTATTACTCTTTTTTTTTTTTTTAATTTATTTCTAGGAGAGAGAGAGAGAGAGAGTGCGAGCAGGGAGGGTCAGAGAGAGAGGGAGTCACAGACTGAAACAGGCTCCAGGCTCCGAGCTGGCAGTCAGCACAGACCCCGACGCGGGGCTCGAACCCACGAACCGCGAGATCATGACCCAAGCGAAAGTCGGACGCTTAACCGACTAAGCCACCCAGGCGCCCCGGGTATTACTCTTTTTAAAGGATCATCCAGACTAAGCACTCAGTTAAGTTCTTTCTATGCACCTCATCTAATTTAACTCTAAAAACTCTCCTCCCAGACAGAATTATAAGTGATGTAAGAAGTTTTCTGATTAGAACAGGAGGTAAGGTATTAAAATCAGACCTTCCTTTGAGATCTTTGGAAATAGAATTGAATGCTCAGGTGAGGAATGGTTGTCTGGCATCAGGGGAGATTGATCGTTTTGAGTGACTCCAATTCACTGTATCCTTTCCTTATTATATCTAAGATTTTGGGAACAGAATCTTGTCATCTTAAAGAGATGGCTTCAGGGGGAAACCATGTGGGCATATGGCTGAAAGAGGAAATTTGTTGAAATCCAGCTACCTAAAAATCTGCATTCTTTTCGGCTAGCTGAGTGTTCAAATAAGTGTGGTTAGCATTGTTAATACTTATTGAATGTTGCACACTGCTTAGGGGGCTCCATAGCAATCTCATAGCACTTTAGGGTTCCACAAACAGGAGTGAAAGACCAAGATTAATAACACTGTCTTCGCAAAGGTCCTGCAGCAGAGAGAACCAGTTGGGTACTGTCCTGCCAGGTTTCTGGAGTTTTCACTTCTAATTGCTATGTCTTCTGGCACATTAAAGATTTTAGGAGGAAGCATGTATCTTGAAAGCCTTGCCATTTGTACTGTGCACTTTCCTAAGCTGTGTAAAAACCAAGTGATGAAAAGCATAAGGAAAATTAGAAAATAAATCCTGAGGTTGGGTGAACAGATTTATTTCTTTGTCTTCTTAGGGATTAGCTTTAGTTTCTGTTGTTGCTTTTCTTTTCAAAACTGTGGCACTCCAGACCAGCTGCTGAAATTCTGAGAGAGTCTTTAAAGACCATTTTATGGAAAAACAATGGCTATGTTTCTATGATGCTTATGTGGAAAATCAGCACCTCCTGGTTAGGGAATGGAGAAACATTAAAAGGTTAGCTGTTTTATTATGTACTAATCTCAATCATCACTTGTAAATTTTCACTTGAACACTCATGTGATACTTCACAATGCTAGACATGCTAGTCATTTTGTGGTTGCATTATACTCAAAACTGTTTCATGTAGAGCTCAGCTCTAAGAAAATGATCAAGGTAGAACAAAAGAAAAGCAAATCTGGGATTGGTGGCCCCACAAAACTAAAACATGCCATTGTTTGATGGTAGCTTTAGCACTTGCTCTTCATTTTACATTCTGTAGAAAGAGAAGGCTCTATCTAGATCTATTTTGCTCATTAATTCTTTAGGTATTTTTGAGTTCTTTTTTAAAATTTATATATTTTTAATTTTAATTTTTACTTGTTTTAACAGTTTATTCTCAAGTTGGTTTCCATATAACACCCAGTGCTCATCCCAACAAGTGCCTTCCTCCATGCCCATCACCCCCCTTCCCCTCCCCCCTTCCCCCTCTGCCCTCAGTATATTCTTGGCATTCAAGAGTCTCTCATGGTTTGCCTCCCTCCGTCTCCCCAACTATTTTTCCCTTTCTTCTCCCCCATGGTCCTCCATTAAATTCCTCCTAATCCTCCAATATGAACAAACTATGGTAGCTGTCCTTCTCTGCCTGACATTTCGCTCAGCTACACATGGCCAGATTTCATTCTTTGTAATTGCCATGTAGTATTCCATTGTATAGATAAAACATATCTTTTTTTTTTCTAATAGTTTATTGTCAAATTAGTTTCCACATAACACTCAGTGCTCATCCCCACAAGTGTCCTCCTTCAAGCCCATCCCTCCTCCCCACCACGTCCATCAGTCCTCAGTTTTTGTCAGCATTCAAAAGTCTCTCATGGTTTGCTTCTCTCCCTTTCCCCCACCATTTCCCCCATTCTTCTCCCCCTTGTTCCTCCATCAAGTTCCTCCTAATCCTTCTATACGTGCAAACATATGGTATTTGTCCTTCCCTGCCTGACTTATTTTGCTCAGCATAACACCCTCAAGGTCCATCCATGTTGCTACACATGGCCAGATTTCATTGTTTCTCATTGCCATGTAGTATTCCATGGTATAGATAAACCACATCTTCTTGATCCATTCATCTGTTGATGGACACCTAGGCTCTTTCCATGTTTTAGCTATTGTGGAGAGTGCTGCTATGAACATTGGGGTACATGTGCTCCTATGCCTCAGCATTTCTGTATCCCTTGGGTAAATTCCTAGCAGTGCTATTGCTGGGTTATAGGGGAGTTCTATTGTTATTTTCCTGAGGAACCTCCACACTGTTTTCCAGAGGGGCTGTACCAGTTTACATTCCCACCAACAGTGTAGGAGGGTGCCCATTTCTCCACATCCTCGCCAGCATCTAGAGTTCTCTGTATTGCTCATTTTAGCCACTCTGAGTGGCGTGAGGTGGTATCTCAGTGTGGTTTTGATTTGTATTTCCCTGATGAGGAGCGATGCTGAGAATCGTTTCATGTGTCTGTTGGCCATCTGGATGTCCTCTGATAAAGCACATCTTCTTGATCCATTCGTCTGTTGAAGGACACTTAGGCTCTTTCCATGTTTTAGCTATTGTTGAGAGTGCTGCTATGAGCATTGTGGTACATGTGCTCCTATGCATCAGCATTTCTGTATCCCTTGGGTAAATTCCTAGCAGTGCTACTGCTGGGTTATAGAGGAGTTCTATTGTTAATTTTTGGAAGAACCTCCATACTGTTTTTCAGACGGGTTGCATCGGCTTACATTCCCACCAACAGTGTAGGTGGGTGTCCATTTCTCCACAGCCTCACTAGCATCTAGAGTCTCCTGATTTGCACATTTTAGCCATTCTGACCAGTGTGAAGTTGGTATCTCAGTGTGGTTTTGATTTGTATTTCCCTGATGAGGAGGGATGCTGAGCATTGTTTCATGTGTCTGTTGGCCATCTGGATGTCCCCTTTGGAGAAGTGTCTGTTCATATCTTCTGCCCATTTCTTCACTGGATTGTTTGTTTTTCAGGTGTGAGGTTTGGTGAGTTCCTTATAGATTTTGGATACTAGCCCTTTATTGGATATGTCATTTGCAGCTATCTTTTCCCATATCGCTGGTTGCCTATTAGTTTTATGGATTGTTTCCTTTGCCGTGAAGAAGCTTTTAATCTTGATGAGGTCCCACTAGTTCATTTTTGCTCTTGAGTCCCTTGCCTTTGGGGATGTGTCAAGTAAGAAATTGCTGCAGTGGAGGTCAAGAAGGTTGTTTCCTGATTTCTCCTCTAGGGTTTTGATGGTTTCCTGTCTCACATTCAGGTCCTTTATCCATTTTGAGTTTATTTTTCTGCATGGTGTGAGAAAATGATCTAGATTTATTCTTCTGCGTGTTGCTGTCTGTTTCTCCCACACCATCTGTTAAAGAGGCTGTCTTTTTTCCATTGGATACTGTTTCCTGCTTTGTCAAAGATTAGTTGGCCGTACATTTGTGGATCCAATTCTGAGTTCTTGGAATAATTCTATTCCATTGGTCTATGTGTCTTTTTTTGTGCCAATACCATACTATCTTGATGGCAGCTCTGTAGTAGAGGCTAAAGTCCGGGATGGTGATGCCTTCTGTTTTGGTTTCCTTCTTCAATATTACCACAACATTTCGTGGTTTCATACAAATTTTAGAATAGTTTGTTCTAGTTTTGAGAAGAATGCTGGTGCAATTTTGATTGGGAAAGCATTGAATGTGTAGATTGCTTTGGGTAGTAATGACATTTTAACTATATTTATTCTTCCGATGCATGAGCATGGAATGTTTTTCCATTTCTTTGTGTCTTCTTCAATTTCCTTCATAAGTTTTCATCATAGTTTTCATCATACAGATCTCTTGTATCCTTGGTTAGGTTTATTTCTAGGTATTTTATGGTTTTTTGTGCGATTGTGAATGGGATCAGTTTCTTGATTTCTCTTTCTGTTGCTTTATTGTTGGTGTATAAAAATGCAACTGATTTCTGTACATTGATTTTGTATCCTGCAACTTGGCTGAATTCTTGGATCAGTTCTAGTAGGCTTCTGGTGGAGTCTGTGGGGTTTTCTATGTAGAATATCATGTTGTCTGTGAAAAATGAGAGTTTGAGTTCTTCTTTGCCAATTCTGATGCCTTTTATCTCCTTTTGTTGTCTGATGGCTGATGCTAGAACTTCCAGCACTATGTTAAACAACAGTGGTGAAAGTGTACATCACTGTCGTGTTCCTGATTTCAGGGGGAAAGCTCTCAGTTTTTCCCCGTTGAGGATGATGTTCGCTGAGGGCTTCTCCTAGATGTCTTTTATGATGTTTAAGTAGGTTCCTTCTATCCCGACTTTCTTGAGGATCTTTATTAAGAAGAGATGCTGTATTTTGTCAATTGCTTTTTCTGCATCTATCGATAGGATCATTTGGTTTTTATCTTTTGTTTTGTTGATGTGATGTATCACATTGATTGATTTACGAAGAGTGAACCAGCCCTGTAACCCAGGAATGAATCCCACTTGATCTTTGTGGATAATTCTTTTTATGTGTTGTTGGATTCGATTTGCAAATACCTTGTTGAGGATTTTTGCATCTGTATTCATCAGGGATATTGGCCTGTAGTTCTCTTTTTTTGCTGGGTCTCTGTCTGGCTTAGGAATCAAAGTGAGTTTGGCTTTGTAGAATGAATCTGGAAGCTTTCCTTCGATTTCTATTTTTTGGAATAGCTTGAGAAGAATGGGTATTAATTCTGATTTAAATGTCTAGTAGAATTCCCCAGGGAAGCCATCCGGGCCAGGGCTCTTATTTGTTGGGAGATTTTGAATCACTGATCCAATTTCTTCACTCGTTATGGGTCTGATCAGGTTTTCTATTTCTTCCCATGTGAATTTTGGTAGTGAGTGTGTGTTTAGGAATTTGTCCATTTCTTCTAAGTTGTCCAGTGTGTTGGTATATAGTTTTTCATAGTATTCCCTGATAATTGCTTGTATTTCTGACAGGTTGGTAAATCAGTCCATTTTCATTCATGATTTTGTCTATTTGAGTGCTCTCTGTTTTCTTTTTGAGTAGCCTGGCTAGAGTTCTGTCAATTTTGTTAATTTTTTCAAAAAAACAACTCTTGGTTTCATTGATCTGTTCTACTGTTTCTTTGGTTTCTATATTGTTTATTTCTGCTCTGATTCTTCTTATTTCTCTTCTACTGGGTTTGGGGTGCTCTTGTTTCTCCCTCTCTAGTTTCTTTAGGTGCACTGTTAGATTTTGCACTTGTGCTTTTTCTAATTTCTTGAAATAGGCCTGGAGTGTAATATAACTTCCTCTTAGGTTGCCTTTGCCGCATCCCATAGAGTTTGAATTGTTGTGTTTTCATTTTCATTTGTTTCCATATATTTTTAAATTTCTTCTCTAATCGTCTGCTTGGCCCATTCGTTCTTTAGTAGGGTGTTCTTTAACCTCTATGTTTTTGGAGGTTTTCCAGACTTCTTCCTGTGATTAATTTCAAGTTTCATAGCATTGTGATCTGAAAGTATGCATGGTATGATCTCAATTCTTTTATTTTATTGAGGGCTGCTTTATATCCCAGTATGTGATCTATCTTGGAGAATGTGCCATGCACACTTGAGAAGAAAGTGAATTCCATGGCCTCAGGATGTAGAGTTCTAAATATATCTGTCAGGGCAGAGAAGGACAAATATCATATGTTTGCACGTATAGGAGGATTCGGAGGAACTTAACAGAGGACCAAGTGGGAGAAAAAGGGGGGAAATGGTGGGGGAAAGGGAGAGAGGCAAACCATGAGAGACTCTTGAATGCTGACAAAAACTGAGAACTGATGGATGTAGGGGGAGGTGGGATGGGCATGGAGGAGGGCACTCGTGGGGATGAGCACTGGGTGTTATGTGGAAACTAATTTGACAATACACTATTTGTAAAAAATGAAAATAAAATAAAATAAAATAAAAATAAAAACATTTTTGTATGAACTTTGAAAAAAAAAAATATCTGTCAGATCCATCTGTTCCAATGTGTCATTCAAGGCCATTGTTTCTTTAGTGATTTTCTGTCTAGTTGATCTATCCAGTGCTGTAAGTGAAGTATTACAGTCCCCTGCTATTAGCGCATTCTTATCTATAAGCTTGTTTCTGTTTGTGATTGTTTTAAATATTTAGGTGCTCCCATATTCGGTGCATAGACATTTATCATTGTTAGCTCTTCCTGATGGATAGACCATGTAATTATTATATAATGCCATTCTTCATCCCTTGCTACTGTTTTTAATTTAAAGTCTAGTTTGTCTGATATAAGTATAGTTACTCCAGCTTTCTTTTGACTTCCAGTAGCATGATAGATATTTCTCCATCCCCTTACTTTCAATCTGAAGGTGTTCTCAGGTCTAAAATGAGTTTCTTGTAGACAGCAAATAGATGGATTTTGTTTTTTTATCCATTCTGCTATCCTATGTTTTTTGATTGGGGCATTTAGTCCATTTACATTCAGTGTTATTATTGAAATATATGGGTTTAGAGTCATTGTGTCATTTGTGGGATTCATGCTTGTGGTGGTGTCTCTAGCATCTTGTGTTCCTTGCAACATTTCCCTCAGGATTTCTTGTAGGGCTGCTTTAGTGGTGACAAATTCTTTCATTTTTTGTTTATTTGGAAAGACTTTTATCTCTCCTTCTATTCTGAATGACAGGCTTGCTGGATAGAGGATTCTTGGCTGCATATTTTTTCTGTTCATCACATTGAAGATTTCCTGCCATTCATTTCTGGCCTGCCAAGTTTCATTATATAGGTCTGTCACCACTGATAGATTTCCCTTTGTATGTTAGGGCCCTTTTCTCCCTGACTGCTTTCAAAATTTTCTCTTTGTCCTTATATTTTGCCAGTTTCACTATGATATGTCGTGCTGAAGATTGATTCAAGTTACGTCTGAGGGGAGTTCTCTGTGCCTCTTGGATTTCAACGTCTACTTCCTTCCCCAGGCTGGGGAAGTTCTCTGCTATAATTTGTTCAAGGACTCCTTTAGCACCTTTCCCTCTTTCTTCCTCTTCTGGCATTCCTATGATAGGGATAAAATTGTTCTGTTTGATTGTAAAGCTGAGCTCTCGAACTCTCCTTTCTTGTTCCTGGATCAGTTTATCTCTCTTTTCCTTGGCCCCCTCTTTTTCTGTAACTGTGTCTTCTAAATCACTTATTCTCCTTCCTGCCTCTTCAATCCATGCATTGGATGCCTCCATTTTGTTATGTATCTCATTTATAGCATTTTTAAATTCATCACAACTATTTTTAAGCTCCATAGTCTTTGTAGCAATAGTTTCTCTGATGTCTTCCATGCTTTTTTCAAGCCCAGCGATTAATGTTATGACTATTGTTCTACATTTTTGTTTAGTTATGGTGCTTCTATCTGTTTTGAGCAGTTCTTTAGATGTCAGTTCTTCCTGGAATTTCTTTGGAGGAGAGTTCTTCCGTTTCGTTATTTCGGTTATTTTTCTATCTCTTTTATTTATTTATTTTTATGTTTTTTATTTATTTTTAGGAGAGAGAGAGAGACAGCATGAGCAGGGGAGGGTCAGAGAGAGAGGGAGTCACAGACTGAAACAGGCTCCAGGCTCTGAACTGGCAGTCAGCACACAGCCCGACGCGGGGCTCGAACCCACGATCCGTGAGATCATGACCCAAGCGAAAGTCGGACGCTTAACCGACTTAGCCACCCAGGCGCCCTATTTTTCTATCTCTTGTTAATTTTAAAAGCTTCTTGTACACTGTGCCCCTGCAAGTTCTGCTGTATTAAAGAGACTTTGACTGTTCAGGGCCTGTCCATTCAGGAAGTATTCTTCGAATGGTGTCTCTTGGTTTCTTTTGTTCAGAGTTTGGTTATTTTGTTTCCCTACTCTTGGTGGTAATTGGGACTCTCCACCATGTGTACTTTGGCTTATTTCTTGAGGTAGCCCTGGAAAAAAAAAACAGACAACCACATAGGGAACAAAGGTACACAAACGCACAGACAAAGAAAACAATCAACAAAGCTAAAAGACAACCAATGGAATGGGAGAAGATATTTGCAAATGATATATCAGATAAAAGGTTAGTATCCAAAATTTGTAAAGAACTTACCAAACTCAACAACTCAAAAACAAAGAATCCAGTGTAGAAATGGGCAGAAGACATGAATAGACACTTTTCCAAAGAAGACATCCAGATGGTCAACAGACACATGAAAAGATGCTCAACATCTTTCATCATCTGGAGAATACAAATCAAAACCACATTGGGATACCAGTTCATACTGATCAGAGTGGCTAAAATTAATGAGGAAACAACAGATGTTGGTGAGGATGTGGAGAAATGGAATGTTCCTGCACTGTTGGTGGGAATGCAAACTGGTGTAGCCACTCTGGAAAATAGTGTGGAGGTTCCTCAAATAGTTAAAAATAGAATTACCCTATGACCCAGCAATAGCACCACTAGGAAATTACCCAAAGGATACAAGAGTGCTGATTCATAGGGGCACATGCACTCGAATGTTTATGGCAGTACTATCAGGGGCACCTGGGTGGCTCATCAGTTTAGCATCCGACTTGGGCTCAGCTCATGATCTCGTGATCTGTGAGTTTGAGCCCCACATTGGGCTCTGTGCTTACAGCTCAGAGTCTGGAGCCTGCTTCATTTATTTATTTATTTATTTTTACAAATAGTTTATTGTCAAGTTGGTTTCCGTATAACAAACAGTGCTCATCCCCACAAGTGCCCTCCTCCATGCCCATCTCCCCCCTCCCCCCCCACCCATCAGTCCTCAGTTAGTTCTCAGCATTCAAGAGTCTCTCATGGTTTGCCTCTCTCCCTCTCCCCCACTATTTCCCCCCTTCTTCTCCCCCACGGTCCTCCGTTAAGTTCCTCCTAATCCTCCTATACGTGCACACATATGGTATTTGCCCTTCTCTGCCTGACTTATTTCGCTCAGCATAACACCCTCAAGGTCCATCCATGTTGCTACACATGGCCAGATTTCATTCTTTCTCATTGCTATGTAGTATTCCATGTATAGATAAACCACATCTTCTTGATCCATTCATCAGTTGATGGACACTTAGGTTCTTTCCATGTTTTGGCTATTGTTGAGAGTGCTGCTATGAACATTGGGGTACATGTGCTCCTATGCCTCAGCATTTCTGTATCCCTTGGGTAAATTCCTAGCAGTGCTGCTGCTGGGTCATAGGGGAGTTCTATTGTTAATTTTTTGAGGAATCTCCACACTGTTTTCCAGAGGGGCTGTACCAGTTTACATTCCCACCAACAGTGTAGGAGGGTGCCCGTTTCTCCACATCCTCACCAACATCTAGAGTCTTCTGATTTGCTCATTTTAGCCACTCTGACTGGTGTGAGGTGGGCCTGGAGCCTGCCTCAGATTCTGTGTCTCCCTTGCTCTCTCTGCCCCTCCCCTGCTCTCACTCTGTCTCTCTCTTTCTCAAAATGATAAATAAACTTAAAAAAATTTTATAGCAGTGCTATCAACAATAGCCAAATTATGGAAAGAGCCCAAATGTCCATCAACTGATGAATGGATAAAGAAGATGTGGTTTATATCTACAGTGGAATACTACTTGGCGATGAGAAAGAATAAAATCTTGCCATTTGCAACAACATGGATAGAACTGGAAGGTGTTATGCTATGTGAAATAAGTCAGAGAAAGACAGATATCATACCTTTTCATTCACTTGTGAAATTTGAGAAACTTAACAGAAGACTGTGGGGAAGGGATGGGGGGAAGATAGTTTCAAACAGAAAGAGGGTAAACCATAAGAACCTCTTAAATACATAGAACAAACTGAGGGTTGAGGCTGGGGAAGAGGGAAGGGGAAAATGGGTGATGGGCTTTGAGGAAGACACTTGTTGGGATGACCACTGGGTGTTGTATGTAAGCAATGAATCATGGGAATTTACTTCTGAAGCCACGAGCACACTATTCACTGTATGTTAGGTAACTTGACAATAAATTACATTTAAAAATAAATAAATAAAGCAATAAAAGAGGCATGTTTGGCCTGGGTTGACAAAAAGTGGCTAGTGGAAGTTTCATACTATGTTAATATACCTAAGCTGGAACTATGTTTCCAAGCATTCCCTACCCTATATGGTTCTGAATAGGGGTGGCCACAAGAGAAACCTACATGAGCTTTGGAAAGTGTAATTAAAGCAGTGGCCACATGTGTGCTCAGAAGGTCCATGTAGGATCATGTTCTGCTGTAGCTCTCGCATGTTGTGTCTGATTTGAGCACAGGACAGCAGATACTCCAAGCAGTGCTGGGTCTCCTTCTTCAGCTTTTCCTACATGTAGGCCAGTTATGTGTGCAAATTCACGTTGAAGAGTGTATCATTGAAATTAAGGCCTGACACAAATTCCAGTTCATATTAATGGGTTCCAGCTCATCCTTACAGATCTTACTCTCCCTCACTTCAGATTCATCCTTCCTTTCATGCCCAGCATCAGATATAGAAACTACATCCTTATATTATCTTTTACTAGCTCTCATAATATCTGTGCCAAAGATCTCTGATAAATTTTATCTATATCACTCATGGTGGATTCTTTTCTGATTGAACCCTAACTGACACAGGGAAGTAGTTCCTGTTAGGATTGATAGCTAAGTTAAGGAGTATGGTTTTATTCTAAATACAATGAGACTCTTTTGGATAGGTTTTTAATTTTTTTGTGTGTTTATTTATTTGAGGCAGAGAGAGAGGGAGGCACAGAATTTGAAGCAGGCTCCAGGCTCTGAGCTGTCATCACAGAGCCCAATTGGGGCTTGAACTCTCAAACCGTGAGATCATGACCTGAGCCTAAGTCAGACGCTTAACTGACTGAGCCACTCATGCGCCCTTCTTTTGGATAGTTTTAAGCAGCTTTCTGTAATGAGAATGAATTTAAGGGAGTCAGTATGAGACAGCTGAGTAGTTCTGTTGCAGTGGTCAAGGTGAGAAATTGGACTAGACAGGCAGCAGTGTAGCTGGAAGGAAGTAGGAGTCAACACATTTTGGAGGTGGGGCCAGCACGACTAGCTGATGAGTATAGATGATAAGGAAAAGAAAAGAATCAAGAATGACTCCTGGGGACTAGATCTTAATATCTTGCACTACATACGTAAATGATAGGGGCAGCTGGGTGGCTCAGTCCATTAAGCATCTGACTTGACTTTTGCTCAGGTCATGATCTCCCGGTTTGTGAGATGAGCCCCGTGTACTCAGCTTTGCTGACAGCTCAGAGCCTGGTTGAGATTCTCTCTCTGTCCCCTTCTATCTCTCAAAATAAATAAACATTAAAAAATGAAAATTATGTGATATGGTAGAGGTGTCAGCTAGAACTATGGTGGAATCCTATTTCAATATTTAAATATACCAAATGAACACATTATATGTCTTAAACTTGTTCTTATATGTCAATTATATTTCAAAAAAATCAGAAAAAGTATGACTCTAGAGTTTTGGCTTTAGCAACTAGGTGGATGAGCTATAAAAGACTGGGGGTAAACAGATCAACACTTCCATTTTGAAATTATTAAATTGAGAATCATATTTGACATCCAGGTAGTCAGTGAGACAAGATTCTGTATTTCAAGAGAGAGTTCAATACTAAGAATATGAATCTGGAAATTATCAGCATCGAGGTGATACATAAAACCTAGAAATTGCATGGAATCATCCAGGGAAAAAGTGAATAAGCATTATTATTCAGTTATGACACAATAATTGAATAGAATTATCTTATATTTTTTCAGGGGTCCACCATGGATAATTTGGTGATTGTATAACAACAGCACACACATTATAACCTTCTGGCTCCCAGATTGGGTATTGAATGATATAACATAATGATAATGGTAATTCTAATCAGAATAACCATTATTCATATGCATTAACTTTATGAGGGAAAATTGTGATACAACTGATGTTATTCACTATCCTTTACCTTATCAGGAGGATGTGTATTGACTTGAATGTGTAGAAGCATAACACGTATCAAAAATATAAAAGCCAGGTACTATTAGGTAGAGTTTCTGGTTCCCATCCTTGAAATAAAGAGAATATGTACTTCTGAAAAACTTCCTTAAAGTTAATTTTTTTCCTTCTTAAAAATCAGCTTATTCTCTTTTATCATCCATAGAGGCAACTATTTCAATTCATGACAGATGTTATTCCTGGGTGAATAGGAAAACAGCTCTTGTTACTTCTTCACTAAGATTATCAAAATGCAGCACTATCTGAATCTGGGCCTGTTTAACTACGGGGGGCCAGAATCTGGACTTTCCAGTTTGGCATTGGCATGATCATGTGTCATCAATAAGATACAATGTGAGGCTTTGGACTCAGAGTTGTCGGTTCAGTGTTTGAGTCTATCACTCTCTGGCTATGTGACCTTCAAGGTAACTTAATTATTCCCTTTGAGTCCCAGTTTCCTCAGTAAAATGAAAATAATAATGATTAACTTCTTTAAATATTATGTTAAAGGAAATAACACAGTGCCTTGTACAATCAGAGCAATGCTTAATGTCTACTGTCTCTCATTTATAGTTCAAATATAGCCAGTTATATCTGTCCTAGTTGAATGGGCCATCACCTATAATACTCTAAATTCCAAAGTCCTTCTTTTTCTTTCTCCTCCTCTTCCTCTTCCTCCTTTTTTTTTTTCCAAACAACTTTACTGAGGTATGATTGACATACAAAAATCTGTATATATTTGCCATATCAGTGATGAGTTTGGAGGTAACCATTCATTCATGAATCACCACAATTCATGTCATAAACACATCTGTCACCTCCAGAAGTTTCCTACCACCCCCTTTAGCACTCTTAATAAAAATTTAAGGATGTAACATAATACTGTTAACTATAGGCAGTACACTAACAGCAGACCTCTAGGTCTTATTTTTTTATTTAATGTTTTTATTTATTTCTAGGAGAGATAGAGAGAGACAGCGTGAGCAGGGGAGGGTCAGAGAGAGAGGGAGTCACAGACTGAAATAGGCTCCAGGCTCTGAGCTGGCAGTCAGCACAGAGCCCGACGCGGGGCTCGAACCCACGAACCGCGAGATCATGACCTAAGCGAAAGTCGGATGCTTAACCGACTAAGCCACCCAGGGGCCCGACCTCTAGGTCTTATTATCCTGTATAACTGAAACTTGTGCCCTTTGACTATACCTCCCTGTCTCCCCTTATCACCACCCCCTGGAAACCACCATTCAACTGCCTGCTTTTTTGAGTTTGACCATTTTAGATTTCTCATAGATCTTCATTTTAAAATTGAGGTATGTGTCAGTTATCTATTTATTGCCTAAGTTTTAAATCCACCCTTCATTGCTTCTCGGCCTTTTGGCTAAGAACAAGTGAAATCTACCCTTCATTGCTGCTTGTGATATGGAGCATTTTTTCCTTGGCAGCTTGCACAGTATTAAGTTTTGTTGCTGGAGAGCAGTAGAAGGATACTGGGGGAGAAACAGGCTTTTCTTCTGGTTCTTACTGCACTCTGCTTAAAAGCTTCTGCAGCACCTGACAACTGGGAGCGCACAGGACAGTGGGCCAGTGCTTAGTTTCCTGTTGCCAGTATACCCTAGCATCCTGAGGGGTAGCTTCCCATTGAACCATCCCTGTGGGCAGTTTTCCAGTGAGCTATACAGGATGGGACTTCTCTGTGGGCAGCCTTGTCCAGTACTTAAAAGGGTAGCTTCCCATTTACTACGTGTGCAGGAGGATTTGCAGTGAGTCCTGAGGTGTAATACCTCCTGGTGAAGGCTTCCTCCAGTAAGTTTCGCCAATATGGCACCAAGTAAACACCATTTAGGGGCTACTGCTGTGCCTTCTCCAACAAAGTCTAGATCCCAGCCCTGGGGGGTCTATTCTGTATTTTTTTCATCGTTAGCTGCTGTGTCTCAGCTCTAGAGGTAATGGTGTTGCTTTGTTCTTCTATTTATCTGTTCCTTAGAGTTCTCTTTACCCATTAGTAGGTAATCTCTTGTTAACAGTGAATGATTCTTTATACTAAACTTACCCTGTTCAAATGATTGCATGGTTCCTGTCTCCTCACTGAAACCTGACAGATAAAAAACAAAACTTACATCCAGTGAAGTGCTCAGATCTTAAGTGAGCTATTCACTATAGTTTTGGAAATTACAGCAAGATACAAATATTTCTATCTCCCTAGAAAATTATGTTGTGTTGATTTATTCATTTTCCTATTGTTTCTGAATTTTGTCTATCATGCATAAAGCTGCCATGAAGCATCTTGTGCAAGGTTTTGTGGACATGTTATTTCATTTTCCTTGGATTAAACAGGTAGGAATAGAACTGCTGGGTCATAGGATTGATACATGTTCAACTTTTTATGAAACTTCCAATTTTCCTCCCATAAGCAATGCATAAGAACTCTGGTTGCTCCATTTCCTCTTCATAAATATTTGGTATTTTTACAGCCCTCTTTAATAATTGCTATTTTTATAGGAAGAGCTGAAATTCTCAGAGGTTATGAGAGCTGTCCTTGGCTGGCTTGCTCTCAGATTTCTTCTTTGTCCTTTCTCATTCCTTCTAATCATTCCATAGTTCACTCTTCGGGAGGGATTTCCTATGTAAATACCAGCATTTCATAACTTCCCCTTCTGTGCACCCAAGCACCTTATTTTGGGATCCATCTGTTATGACGCTTATTGCATGCTACATTGTTATAGCAATTTGTGAATACGTTTCTTCTTTTATTCTGCTATAGTATGAATTCTGACAGCATGAACTGTGTGTGGTTTATTCATTTTAATTTTCTCCAGTGTATGACATATGGTGCATTGCAGACAATAAATTGTTTCATTCATGTTTGTTGAATTAACATCTATTTATATGCTCAAAACAATAAATATTTTTGGATCCATACTGACCATCTTCCCTAGACAGTTGGATGTTTTCACTTTGAGTCTAATTCTGATATTCCTAATTAGTGGATTGTAAAGTTCTAATGAGCTCTTCAGGGTGGTTGCTACTACTGAACTCTTTTTTTTCCTATCCTTTTCCCCATCCATGTTTTCTGGAAATCCCAGTGCGAAAGATCATTGACCACATCTTGTGATCAATGATCACAAGCATTTTTGTGCAGCTTTGTGAGAGATCCTAAAACAGAGAACTCAACTGAACCATGGCCAGATTCCTGACCTACAAAAATTGTAGTATAACGAATGTATGTTATTTTAAAGTGCTAAATTTATGGTAATTTTGTTTCTTAGCAATAGATGACTAATACAATCTGTGTCTCTCTGATTCATTCTTTTCAGTTAGGTTAGTTGAATGACCCAGGAGTATTGGCTGTGTCACAGTTTCATGCTCTTATCAGTGGAGTTCAAGCTTGACTGTGCCAAAACACGCCAGGGGTACATATCAAGTAGCACAGGGTGTTTGAAAGTAATGTAATAAGCAAACTTACTAGATTTTATATCCAGAATTTATTTTCAAAATTCCCCTCCTTCAACAAATATTTATTGAGTACTGAATATGTTGGGACATGAAAAGACAAAGTTAGATTACCTCTGCCTAGATGGATAGTGTTGGTGTCTACAACAAGACACAATTTCACATACTGGTATAGGACAGGCATTGGAAAAAGGATCCAATTTGATAGGATGAGAGAAAATTAATAGAATTTAAAATGAGAATGGAGAAAAGGGATAAATGTAGTAGATATTTTGGGAAGAATAAGGGGCCAGACTTGACAACTACTTGGATTTGGAGGCAGGGAGAAGAGAGAACTCAATGAGGCCTTTGCGTTATGTTGCCAGGCTGTCTATGAGGAAGAGCCATCTTTTACAGAAACATAAAAGTCCAGAGAAGAAGTAGCTTGGAAGGGGTGGTGAGAAAACAACTGTGTGCTGACATGATAGTTTTGAGAAACTGGCAGAAAATATCCAAGTGAAGATACTCCACTGTAAAGGCTGTAGGGAAATAAAAACTTTTTTAAAAAGAATTTTTAAAAATTGAGATATGATTGATACATAACATTGTATTCGTTTTGATTAGATTGAATTTGATTCAATATTTGCATACAGCTAACCTTTGAATAATGTAGGGTGCAGTCAAAAATCTTTGGGTAACTTTGACTCCTCAAACCTTAACTATTTGTTTTAAAAGATTACTTATTTTGAGAGTAAGCATGAGTGGGGGAGGGGCAGAGAGAGAGAGAGAGAGAGAAGAAAGTGAGATTCCTAAGTAGGTTCTGCACCAGCACCACAGAGCCTGACACAGGGCTTGAACTCACAAATTGTGAGATGATGACCTGACCTGAAGTCAGACTCTTAACCAACTGAGCCACCCAGGCACCCCAAAACTTAACTATTAATAGCCTACTATTGATTAGAAGACTTGATGCAACATAAACAGTTGATTAACATCTATTTTGTATGTTATGTATATTATATATACTGCATTATATTAAAGAAGCCTAGAGAAAATAAAATATTATTAGGCAAAAATAAGGAAAATATATTTACAATAAAATACTATACTTATTTTTAAAAATCTGTGTATAGTGGACCTGTACAGTTCAAACCTGCATTGTTCAAGGCTCAGCTGTATATTAAAAATGATCACAATAAGTCTAGTTAATATCTGTCACCATACATAATTATAATTTTTCTAGTGATGAGAACTTTTACAATGTACTCTCTTTGCAACTTTTGGTATTATTATATCCCCATGACATTTATTTTATAACTGGAAGTTTGTATCTTTTGACCACTTTCACCTATTTTGACCACCCCCTCTCCACTCACCTCTGGCAACCACCAATCTATTCCCTGTATTTATAAGTTACTTCTTTCTTCCTTCCTGTCTGTCTTTCTTTCTTTCTTTCTTTCTTTCTTTCTTTCTTTCTTTCTTTCTTTCCTTTCTTTCTTTCCTTTCTTTCTCTCTCTCTCTCTCCTTCCTTCCTTCCTTCCTTCCTTCCTTCCTTCCTTCCTTCCTTCCTTCCTTCCAATTCCACATATAAGTGATATCATACAGTATTTGTCTGACTTAATTTCATTTAGCATAATGCCTTCAAAGTTCGTCCATGTTGTTCCAGGTGGCAGGATTTCCTTTTTTGTCATGGCTGAATAATATGCCATTGTATATATATATATACATTTTCTTTATCCATATCTTGGCTATTGTAAATAATTGCTGCATTGAACATGGGATGCATATATATTTTTTATTTCATATTCTTCAGATAAAAACCCAGAAATGGAATTGCTAGAATATATGATAGTTCTAGTTTTAATTTTTTGAGGAACCTCTATACTGTTTTCCATAGTGGCTACACCAATTTACATTCCCAACAGTGCACAAGGATTTCTTTTTCCTACATTCTCCCCAACATTTGTTACTTCTTATCTTTTTGACAACAGCCATTGTAACATGTATGAGTGATATCTCCTTGTGGTTTTGATTTGGTGAAATGAGAACTTTCTTTTTTTTTTTTTAATGTTTTTATTTATTTCTAGGAGAGATAGAGAGAGACAGCGTGAGCAGGGGAGGGTCAGAGAGAGAGGGAGTGACAGACTGAAACAGGCTCCAGGCTCTGAGCTAGCAGCCAGCACAGAGCCCGACGCGGGGCTTGAACCCACGAACCCCGAGATCATGACCTAAGCGAAAGTCGGACGCTTAACCGACTAAGCCACCCAGGCGCCCCTGAAATGAGAACTTTCAAACACTGCTAAGGTATTTATTAGTTGGTACAACCTTTTCTAAGTATAATTTTGTAATATTAATTAACTTCTCTAAATGTCTCATTCTTCTAAAATTCTACTTCTAGAGTTTAATTCTATGAAAATAATAAAATATTTGAAATATAGAACTTTTTATATTTCTATTTATATTAATAAAAAATTAAAGACCATCTAAATATTCAACAGGAGGGGAATTATTAAATTAGTTATAGCAAGTGATGAGACAGTCTTTATACCTAATTTTGAAATATTTAAGGACATGGGCAAAGCTTATTATATAGTAATAAGGGAAAAAGCATGATAGATATATAATATATTGTATGGCACCATGGGGAAATACATGTATCATATTTTTGTGTTTTACATGAAAAGCATTATATATATATAATATACTATATGGCACCATGGGGAAATACATTTATCATACTTTTATGTTTTATGCCGCGCGCCTTGCGCGCGCGCACACACACACACACACACTCGCGCGCGCGCGCGCAATTGCCTGAAAGAAACAACCAACTGGCTTTTGCTGGGTCACAGTGAGATTATAGTTGTTTTATTTTTTCTGTATCCCTTTTGGCGTTTTCCAAGTTTTCTATATTAATATTTATGGTGTTTTTCTTTTATAATCAGAAAGTATTATAATAAAAATCTTACTAGTGGTTGAACTTTGGTTTATCAGATATATATTTGAATTTACATTTCTCTAATCAAAATCAATATCAAAACAGTAACTTACTCTGTATATAATAATAAATGGTATAATCTTCATCCTTCTATAATCCTTATTGCACTTTTAACATGTTTGTTAAAATAATTTGGGGTTATAGGCTTAGCTTATTATTTTACATTTTTATCTTTAAAAGTTTTTTTTTTAATTTTTGAGAGAGAGAGAGAAAGCATGAGAGAGAGAGAGAGAGAGAGAATCTTAACCGGGCTCCATGCTCAGCACAGAGCCTGACACAGGGCTTGATCTCACGACCCTGGGATCATGAGCTGAGCCAAAATCAAGAATCTAATGCTTAACTGACTGAGCCACCCAGGTGCCCCCTATTTTACATTTTTATATTATTATCAACCTTAATTTACAGGGGAATTTTAGGATTGAATTTTATAAACATATTTTAAAATATTTTTTCCTGCTTAATTCTGTATATTTTATTGGTTTAGAATTTTATTTATTTTTTATTTTTTTATTTTTTAAAGTTTTCATTTATCTCTGAGAGAGAGAGAGAAACAGCATGAGCAGGAGAGGGTCAGAGAGAGAGGGAGATACAAAATCGGAAGCAGCCTCCAGGCTCTGAGCTAGCCATCAGCACAGATCCTGACGCAGGACTCAAACCCACAAACCGTGTGATCATGACTTGAGCCGAAGTTGGACATTTAACCGACTGAGCCACCCAGGCGCCCTGGGAACCTTTGTTTTTTATAGTCAACTTTAGGTAGAATATTATAGATATAAGTATATTTATGCCAATCTAAAGTATGTAAGTAAATTATAATCTAATGAAGATATCTGTCTTCTTAATGTGTCAGTGAGTGATCATCCCACCCATTCAAAGTATATGATAACTGATACTTTGGATTAGCTAAAATATATAAACAAAGTTTTCACTTATAATATCAAAAAGTAAATGCTTTATTCATGCACATACTTAGAAATTACGTGGATTGTGCCTTAAATTTTTAAATTCTCATGAAATGTTTATTTCCAATGAACTGAGGTAACTGCTTCATAGTCTGATTTTTCAAAAGGTGTAAATTTTCCTAAACTTAACATTTACAAAAAGGTATCTAAAGGAGTAGGACTTAGTTTCATGATTCAGCTAAATTCAAACAATATAGGGTTTAGAATTTTAAAACACAGAGTAGAATGGTAGCTGTGCAGGGGCTGGGGTGTGGGAGAATTGGGGAGATGCTGGTCAAAGCACAAAGCCTTGCAACTGAGAGATGAATAAGTTCTGGAGATCTAATGCACAGCATTGTGATTATAGTCAACAATACTGTATTATATACTTCAAAGTTGCTAAGAGATTGCATCTGAAATGTTTTATCACTAAATAGAAATAATAATTATGTGACACAATAGGGGAGTTAGGTAAGACTATGGTGGCAGTCATATTGCAATATAGAAGTAGATACAATCAATATGTTATATGCCTTAAACTTATACAATGTTGTACATCAGTTCCGTATCAGTTAAATAAAAGAATTTTTATATTACAGCTTTCTGTTTCTATCATATATGCATAGGATACACAAACAAAATTGTGGTGGATTTGAATATTCCCACAATTCAAAGTCTTATATACTTCACATTCTGATGCTTATAACGCTATTTTGTTTTTTCTGTTCCATATTATATGCTTTGAGTTTCTGAGGTTTGCTTTTTTTCCTGTCAGTGGTAACCAAAGGAATCCTAGTACTTAGTCTTGAAACACAGGCCTTCCTAATCATGAATAAAAGAAGGCAGTGCAATATAAGAAGGAAATGTTTGTTTCTTCTTTCCCTGTACTTGCAGAGAAAACCAGAAACTATTCTTGCTTATACTAATTTTAGATAAAGATTTTTATAAGATACCTGGGCTTTAGAGATTGTTGCTAGCTACTGTTGATGGTAACCTTTAATTTCTGAAAGGTCAGTAATTTTGGTTGGTTGTTTTACTTAATAATGTGTTGCCTTGGTAATAATTTTGATGTAGAAATCAATTTTTCCTAAAAGATATAAAATTTGTGAAATATGAAGGAGGTTTTTATTATTTCCCTCTTATTTCACATGCCTGAGATAAAATTACTTTACAGATTTCTTATGTAAACAAAAAGTTAGAGATGGGGCACCTGGGTGGCTCAGTCGATTAAGCTTCCAACTTTGGCTTCAGGTCATGATCTCAGGGTTTGCGGGTTTGAGCCCCGCGTCGGATTCTGTGCTGACAGCTCAGAGCCTGTTTCAGATTCTGTGTCTCCCTCTCTCTCTCTGACTCTCCCTTGCTCATGCTCTGTCTCTCAAAACTAAACATTAAAAAATTTTAAGCAGAAAGTTAGAGAATCTTGTCTTACTTAAATTTAACAAAGGACATACGTCAGTAGTATATTTTTTGTCTTTATTTATTTGAGAAAGTTTTTCTGATACTTTTCTGTTACTTTGTTATTATTATACAAGTTAATAATTACTTGAATGGATAGTTCCTGGGGTCACAGCTATGACACACTAATCATTCAGGTGACTTTGATTATTCTACTGTCTTCTTGAATACTTCCATTATTTTTTTGTTTTATTGAAACACTGACAGTTCATAACTGGCTCTTTGTCCTCTACCCTCCACATGTATTGTCTTCTCTCATTATTTTATTCTTTTTGTCTTCCTTCTGGGCTTCTCATTTTTGTCTTCAGCAATGATTGCCAGGCGTGGGGTGGTCTTTTCTTCTGTGTTAGAAGGGTAGAGTAGGTGATATGTGGCTCAATAATCTACTTATCAATTCATCTTGACTGATGATGCATTTAGTAGGAATTCCACCAGGACTTTCCAAGATCTTTTCTTATTCTTTGATCTCAAAGCCACGTTTTACATTTTTGTGTGTGTTCAAGAATAATAGGAAGTTAAGAAGCTTATTAGGCTTCTGTCACCATGTAGAATCTTTCACTGTGTTAACTTGGAAGTTCAAATTCAGTCATTTTAAATGCTTGCTGACATCAAAATGATATATAGGTCCTATTTTTCAGATATC
Organism: Proteles cristata cristata; assembly: GCA_017311185.1. Taxonomy (NCBI): domain Eukaryota; kingdom Metazoa; phylum Chordata; class Mammalia; order Carnivora; family Hyaenidae; genus Proteles; species Proteles cristata. The sequence goes on along the minus strand of JAESUZ010004992.1, from coordinate 2,853,138 downwards.
TCTTTGGACATTTATTTCTCATTCCTTCATTTATGGTTAGGATATAGATACTCACCTTGTACCTTTTCCTCACTGATTTTGTTAGCAATGTATTTTTATATATATATATAGCTTTCAACCATCTTTTGACCTCTGTCCTAGGAATTAGGAACACTCACTATTTGATCTTTATGAAACGTTTGCTTCCTAGGATAAAAATATTCATCATGATTTTATAAATTTCTTATTTTTGGACAAGGTTTAAATTTGCAAACAGTTGTGAAAATAATCCTTTATCAGCTTTCTAAAATCTTGCTTAGTGCTTGGAAGAAAAATACACGGTATCATAGAACATGTTCTTTTTGTGAACGTCAGATTAAGAAAAATAGATTATCTTTTATGTCTAGAACTCTACTTTCTGCAGTGGAGGATTAAAAAAAAAGGAAACAGCCTCTGAGTTTAAAGGAGTTGAAAACCTTGCTGGAGAGAAAGGAAGTACAAAGCAACACAAGACAGTATGTAATCAATGATCATGGATCATGAAGAAAATAGAAAATTACCTATGGGGTGACTCTGTCCACTGGCAGTTTACTTGTTTATTTACTTTTAAGTTTGAAAAGAAAGCTAGGTATTGAATTGCTTAACCATTTCAAAATAAAATCTTCTGCTTTCTTCTGTGTGGGATTAATTGTCTTAAGTATGTATTTAAATGTATACGAGCAACATGTTTTCCAGGACGAATTGTTTAGAAAATAATTTGTGTCTCAAGGATTGTTGATTATCTTTACATTTAACAAAATTTTAAACTTCTTTTATTATTAAAAACAGAAAAGATAAAGAGATTTCTGAAGATATGTATCACTTTAAACTTGATTTTTTTTTAGCAAACAGAAAGAAATCAATGTTTGTGGGTCAATTCATTTAGGTTCTATTCTGCTGGGAAATTACATATAATTTCATACTGGATTATAGAAGAATGCCATTTCTTTTCGTTTTGTTCCAGCTGCTTTTAATCTAGCAATGCTCTTCAAGAATAGCTGGTCACAAAAGCAGAATCTTTCTACAGACAGATATTCTAAATTATTGAGCATACAGTGTCATGGAATAAAGTTGTCATTAGCTTCTTTCTCTTGGAAAGTTTTCAGTTGTCTTTTTCCCTTGTTATGGGGCTGCTTAAAAATACAGGAAAACTAGGGCTACTTTGAAATATCTGCATGACAATCCTCAGGAAAGGTTTCCATAGTATATCAAATTTCTTAGCTTCCAGAGTAGGGGTGGGGGGAGCTACAGAGGGAGAGCAGAAGAAGAAAGAGAGGGAGAGAGGTATTAATAAAATTCCACAAATCAGATACAATCTTGTTTCGCAAACTTTTAAGTGTCACATGGTTTCAAATAACTTGTTTAACGGCTTTGTTCATTACTCTAGAAATGAAGATACTCTTACTGCCCCCAGAAAAGTATTGCATAGGTTAAGTAAAGGAATTGCAAAATTTCTTTAGGCTTTGTGATTATGGGTTTATATATCTCGCTCTGCCTGATGTTCTTCTATCTATCAGCAGCTGACAACATGCCGCGTAGCTACTGCTGCTGCTGCTGCTGCTGCTGCTTCTTCCTCCTCCTCTTCTTCTTCTTCTTCTTCTTCTTCTTCTTCTTCTTCTTCTTCTTCTTCTTCTTCTTCTTCCTCTTCCTCTTCCTCTTCCTCTTCCTCTTCCTCTTCCTCTTCTCCTTCCTTCCTTCCTTAAATAGTTTACTGTCAAGTTGGTTTACATATAACACCCAGTGCTCATCCCAACAAGTGCTCTCCTCCATGCCCATCACCCCCCTTCCCCTCTCCCCCAGCCCGCCTCAGCCCTCAGTTTGATCTCAGCATTCCAGAGTCTCTCATGGTTTGCCTCCCTCCCTCTCCCCAATTATTTTTTCCTTTCTTCTCCCGCTTCATCCTCCGTTAACTTCCTCCTAATCTACATATATGTGCAAACATATGGTATCTGTCCTTCTCTGCCTGACTTATTTCACTCAGCCTAACACCCTCTAGTTCCATCCATGTTGCTACACATGGCCAGATTTCATTGTTTCTCATTGCCATGTAGTATTCCATGGTATAGATAAACCACATCTTCTTGGTCCATTTGTCCGCTGATGGACACTTAGGCTCTTTCCATGTTTTAGCTATTGTGGAGAGTGCTGCTATGAACATTGGGGTACATGTGCTCCTATGCATCAGCATTTCTGTATCCCTTGAGTAAATTCCTAGCAGTGCTATTGCTGGGTCATAGGGGAGTTCTATTGTTATTTTCCTGAGGAACCTCCACACTATTTTCCAGAGGGGCTGTACCAGTTTACATTCCCACCAACAGTGTAGGAGAGTACTTGTTTCTCCACATCCTCGTCAGCATCTAGAGTTCTCTGATTTGCTCATTTTAGCCACTCTGACTGGCATGAGGTGGTATCTCAGTGTGGTTTTGATTTGTATTTCCCTGATGAGGAGCGATGCTGAGCTTTGACACATGAGTTTCATGTGTCTGTTGGCCATCTGGATGTCCTCTTTGGAGAAGTGTCTGTTCATATCTTCTGACCATTTCTTCGCTGGGTTGTTTGTTTTTCGGGTGTGAAGTTTGGTGAGTTCCTTATAGATTCTGGATATTAACCCTTTATCTGATATGTCATTTGCAACTATCTTTTCCCATTCCGTTGGTTGCCTATTAGTTTTGTGGGTTGTTTCCTTGGCTGTGCAGAAGCTTTTAATCTTGATGAGGTCCCAATAGTTTATTTTTGCTTTTGATTCCCTTGCTTTTGGGGATGTGTCAAGTAAGAAGTTGCTGCGGTGGAGGTCAAAGAGGTTGTTTCCTGCTTTCTCCTCTAGGGTGTTGATAGTTTCCTGTCTCACGTTCAGGTCCTTTATCCATTTTGAGTTTATTTTTGTGCATGGTGTGAGAAAATGATCTAATTTCATTCTTTTGCATGTTGCTGTCCAGTTCTCCCAACACCATCTGTTAAAAAGGCTGTCTTTTTTCCATTGGATATTCTTTCCTGCTTTGTTTGTTTGTTTGTTTGTTTACAAATAGTTTATTGTCAAGTTGGTTTCCATATAACACGGGCAGTCATCTTTGAAAATTTTTGGTTGAACAACCAATATTTTGTTATGTTAACCAACACCTTTGAGTTAGTGTATGGAAAGATTTTATTTTATTTTATTCTTAAATAGTTTATTGTCAAATTGGTTTCCATATAACACCCAGTGCTCATCCCCACAAGTGCCCTCCTCCATGCACATCTCCCCCTCGCCCCCCCACTCCCATCAGTCCTCAGTTTGTTCTCAGCATTCAAGAGTCTCTCATGGTTTGCCTCTCTCCCTCTCCCCCACTATTTCCCCCCTTCTTCTCCCCTTTGGTCCTCTGTTAAGTTCCTCCTAATCCTCCTACACATGCAAACATATGATCTGTTTTCTTCACTGACCTAGTCAGAGAGAGATATCACAAGACTGCCACACAAAAAGTTCTGGAGCACATGGGCCCTGTTTAGCCCTCTTATGCACAACTCAAATTCTTTTTCTCAGGTTCTCACCTTTTGTTTACTGCAGAAAAGGCTCTCTCATTCCTTTTCAGGCCCTTCCCTAAAATGGAATTACTAGCACACATGTTGCTCTGCCTTAATTATTATAAGCTTAATTTGTATGTGACTTTCTCATTGCAATATTGTTAACTTAAGAGGATCCTGTTACTAAGGGCATCAGCATGGCACATACATTGTAGTCTCACTTGGACCCTCTTCTCCATCTGATCAAATTCTGTTCTTGATTTTTTTCCAAATTTGTGGTAGCAAGAATGTAAACATTTTGCATTTTCTGTCCTCTTATTTTATTTTCACAAGGTCTTGGTACTTGTAACCAGTACCTTGAATTCACTGACATCACACATTCTGTTTCTGCTAACTAAACTTGATTCATTTCCTTTTCCCAATAAAAATATTCCCCTCTGACCAGAGCTGCCCACTCAACATCACTCATTTAGGTTGTATTGAATGGCAGCTGAATCAAAAACTATTCCCTCTCAGGACATAGTGCTGTGCCATTTCTCATTCAGTATATTGGAGTTCTTTCTGTTCTAGTTAACTATTGTTATTTAACAAACTATCCCCAAACTTCGTGGCTTAAAATAGCTGTTTTATTATATCTCACTAATTTGTTGATCAGGAGTTTAAGATTTCCAGTGATTTGTCTATTCCATGTGGTCTTGATTGAGGTCAGATGGTGGTATTCAGCTGACAGACGGACTGGTCTGGAGGGTCTAAACTGGTTCTGTTCACATGTCTGCCACTTTGATGGAGATGGCTGGAAGGCTGGCCTTAGCTGTCCAGGAGAGTTGGACTCCTTATGGAGCTCAGAGCTTCTAGAGTAAGTATTCCAAGTGACCTGGCAGAAGCTGAAAGGATTCTATGACCTAGTCTAAAAATTTCCAGAATGTCCATTCTGTCACATTCTTTTGGTCAATCAACTTACTAAGGGCAGCCCAGAATCAGGAAGAGGGAAATTAGAATCCATTTTTTAGTAGAAGCAATAGTAAAGAATTTTTGGTCGTCATTAATTGACCACAACTTTCATGCAAATTTAGTCTAGAACTTGATGTTAAGTCTGAGTGGCCTAGCCAAACAATTTAGAGTGACAACTCTGCATCTCAGAATTTACATTTATTAGTGTGTTTGTTTTATTTATTTTGTGAACTAAGTGACAGGGATAAGTACATGTCCCCTTGAATTTTGTTACTATAGTAGCAATTATAAAGTGAGTTGGTTGTAGAGGGAGTCTACTTCAGCCCTGAAAAGTGATGACAATGACAATAGCATCAGCAACTATTGTTACTGTTGTTTCCACCTCCATTACCACCTTTTACCCAGGACCCATGGGTTGTGTGCCAGGTACTGTGCTATAAATTGGCACTAATTCTAAAATGGTTCTACAAGGGAGGAATTATTATTTTTATTTTATAAATGAACATATTGAGTAACTAAGTAAATTGCAGTATAGCAGAGGTAGAGAGAGGTGTTTGGAACCAGACCGAGTTCAAATTGTAGCTGAGCCTGAGAATGTTATGGGCAAATACAGGCACTAAGGACAGTACTTGACATTTGATATTAGCTATTATTATGATCCAAGGTTACACAGTTAGTAAATATGCTTACTGAATTCTAATTGCTGCAATACAGGATGAAAGTGAATAGTTCCAAAATGACCACAAGACTTTACTGACCTGGGGACCACAGTAGAGTGTATCTGCTCAATTTGAAGAGATAATTATTTTGCAATGGAATAGAAACAAAAACAACAGTCCTCTACTTGGCTTTGTCATCTCAAAGAGGCAGCATCTTTAATAATGTTAATCCCTTTTTACTCACCTAAATCATTCAGGTATTCACTTAATAAAGATTTCTGAGGACCAACTGTGTGCCAGGCATATAGCAGGCCCCTGGGGTTAATATGCTGAACAGATAAGCAGTATATAAGCCCTCACTACTTGTCCTATTTTTGGGGTGCAGTTTGCCTTAGGTTGCTAACTTTTTGACATCTCATGACTTAGGGCTAACCATATTTATTTCTTGCGTCACAGAAACTCATTCTGCACTACCACGTTGAATTTAATAAAAATGCCAGGGATGCTTTGGGAATGCAAGGGATATAATAGACCATATTTGATCCAATGAGTAGTTTAATGTAGCAATGGATGAGACCCATTCTTAAAAAGATGAGCTGGTTAGGACAGAAGAAAAATTAAAAGAATTTGGAAATTTGTTTTTGTTGTCTTTTTATTTCTCATTTTATGCTTGCCATGATTAATTTTCTGTGTCAACTTAGCTAGGCTGTGGTGCCCAGTTGTTTGGCCAAGCACCAGTCTACATATTGCTGTGAAGATAGATTTTAGATGTGATTCACATTTATTCAGTAGACTTTAGTAAAATAGATTATTCTCCACAATATGGTTGGATCTTAAGCAACTCAGTCAAAAGCCTTCATAGCAAACACTGAAGTTTCCCAAAGAACCAAGTCTCCTCAAGACTGCAACACAGAATCCCTGCCCGAGTTTCCTGCCCAACATATTTTAAACTCAAGACTGCAACATCATCTCTTAACTGAATTTCTAGCTTACTCGCCTATTCTACAATTTTGGACTTGTTGCCCCTACAGTTGCATGAGGCAATTCCTTACAATCTCTCTCTCTGTTTCTCTCTATCTCCATATCTTTCTACTGTTTGTTCTGTTTCTTTGCAGAATCTAATACAATGCCCCTCTTTAGAGCAAATTTATGAAGACAAGTAGAATGCTTTGGGGAATGTTACATGATAATGTCTTCTTCCCTCTGTGAATATAGAAGCTTGAAAGTTGGTTGGACTTTGCAATTCATAGCATCAAATTCCAGTGAGTCTGGAAATTAATGTCTGACTTTGCAAATGCTGTCCATGCACATCTGTATCACATGGCTGCTGTTAAAGATCTGCTTGTTCACCTTTGGCCTCAGTGCCACAAGTTTTTAATATCCACAGAAGTGCGTAAACCCCTGACAAGGCAGACATAGCCTGTCTGGCTCTGATAATTCCATCTTAAAAAACAAAAACAAAAAACTCAGCAGGCAGCTGTATGGCTTAGTCAATTAAGTGTCTGATTTCAGCTTAGGTCACGATCTTGTGGACTCTGAGTTCAAGCCCCATGTCAGGCTCTCTGCTGACAGCACAGAGTCTAGAGCCTGCTTTGGATTCTGTGTCTCCATTCCTCTCTCTCTGCCCCTCACCTCCTTGCTCTCTGCCTCTCTCTCTCTTGAAAAATTAAGTAAAAATTTAAAAAAGAATTTTTTTAAAATCAGAGGTAGGGGTTCCTGAATGGCTCAGTCACTTAAGCATCTGATTCTTGATTTAGGCTCAGTTCATGATCTCATGGGAGTGAGATCAAGCCCTGCACAGGGCTCTCTACTGGCATGGAGCCTGCTTAAGATCCTCTCTCTCCCTCTGCCCCTCTCCTGTTTGCACTCTCTCTCTCAAAAAAAAAAAAAAAAAAAGTCTGAGGTAAACGTATCCTGGTTTACTTAGTGTTGTCCTTTCTCTGTCACTGCTGTCCTTCCCCATATGGCCACTAGCTCTTGCTCTCAATCACATTTATCCCTACTGTTTTGTTGGATGTCTTAGTCTGCTTGAGCTGCTATAACAAAATACTATTGACTGGGTGGCTTACATCATAGACATTTATTTCATCAGGTTCTTTAAAAATTTTTTTTAAATGTTTATTTAATTGAGAAAGAGAGAGACAGAGTGTGAGTGGGGGTGGGGTGGGGGAGGGAGACACAATCCGAAGCAGACTCCAAGCTCTGAGCTATTAGCACAGAGCGTGACATGGAGCTCAAACACATGAGATCATGACCTGACCTGAAGTCAGATGCTTAACCGACTGAGCTACCCAAGCACCCCTATTTCCTCAGTTTTGAATACTTTATGTAAATCTAAGGTTAGGGTGCCAGTAAGGTTGGGACCTGGCAAAAGCTCTCTTCATGGCTGGCAGATGGCTACATTTTCCTTTTGTCTTCATATGGCCTTTCCTCAGTGTGTGCAAGTGGAGAGAGAATGAGCTCTGTATATAAAGGCACCAGTCGCATAATTGGGCCCCACGCCCATGACCTTATCCTAACCTAATTACCCCCTAAAAACCCTACCTCCAAATACCATCATATTGGGGGTTAAGGCTTCAATATGTGAATTTTAGTGGGATATAAACATTCAGTCTGTAACTTTGGATCTGAACAAGAGATGAGCTTTAGACAAGAAATTTAGTTTTTTAAAAATATACACATACTTGGTTATATAAAGAAAGCAAAAGAAGTAAAAGTTGGCTGAATTTTTTATATGTGATTTCTTTGGAGAAAATGCTGTTTACTTCCAAAAAATGTCTAATCTCAGTCAAGTCAAACCTTCCTGTAGGCTGATCTCCTGCCAGGTTCTATTGTGTGTGATGAAGACAGCACAAAGAAGAAGCATCGCACTTCTGTCCTGCTTGATTTCTCTGCACTTTTTTCTAGAGGCCATGCATATGGAGCCTGCATATTAGAAAAATATCAATACATTGGCTAATATTTATGAATTACTTCTGGGGATACTGAGAACTGTTCTGGTTGGTCATAGTGGTGACAGTGTTGTGGGTAGGAATCGAGATAGATTCACTGACCTCAAGCTGTTTTTACAGTCTGGTTGGGGGAAGCATTTGTTGTCCTAGTCCTCTGCCGTGTACCTGTTAATGGCCTGTTTTACTGGCTTTATACAGAATCTTAGGTCCCTCATTTAATGTGCAGAATGCAGATTCTGACTGCTAAAAACAAATTCTATAGATGTATGCATTCTTCAAGGTGAGGAAAGTAAGAATAGTATTAGTGTTTTGGCCTCCTAATATTCCACTGCATATATCATAGGCCACATATACAGTTTCTTAGGAAACTGCCTGAGGAAATTAGTTTTATGACTTCCATCATTTCTTTATTGTCAGACTCTGAAAGAAACTAATGCCTATTTACCAGCAAAAGAAAAATGTACAATTTCTTTAGCTGCAAAGGAACTGTGGTTTAAAAATATCTCGTGCCCTCTGCAAAAGCCTCGGCTGAACTGTGTGAGGGCAGCCACTTGCCTGTCAGATGTCTAATTATTTCTCCCTCCTTCTCAGCCATGCCAGTAGCAGGGAACCACTGAGACTGTATTGTTGCCCATATGTTGAGAAGCTATTAAATTAAACCCCTATGTAACATGCTGACAAGTCTACAGTTCTACTGCAGGACTTGGAGTTTCATTGACTAACTTTCTCTAACCTATCCTTCCACTGTTAGTATTTCTGAGTTTCTCTCTCTGTGGTACAGGCTTTGTTAAGGACTGAGATGTTGTTATCTGCCACGAGCCGAACCGGCCTCTCTGGATGGCATTCATAGCAAAGAAATGGCAATGTTTGTAGCTCCTGCCGTGAGAAATGAAAACTGGTATCTCCTTCTGCTCATGTTGGATATAAGCCTACTGGTATTGATCAGGCCTCACTATATTCCATATCAGCTCCATATTTTGAATACAGATACCTCATAAGGAAAAGCATATTCCTGCCTTTACAAAAGAAATTTTGGATGAAAGCTCTATGGGGAAAATTGTCAAAAGGCTCTTCCTATGGGCCTTGCAGATCCAAGACTTAGGGGGTTAAGAACACAAGAATTACAGTTGAGCCTGGCCCTGAGACCAAGGACCTATTTTGGGGTTAAGAGCAAAACATAGTTACCATATAGATCTTTGCTAAGTGGTGAAACATAACAGTCCCTTCCTCAAGGCCTACTTTCCACAAACACCCTCCCTTACACTGGCAGCTGGGATGAGGATAGATAAGAGTAGCTAAAACATAACCCAGGGGCAAAAGACTGACCCATTCAGGGTCCCCATGTTAGTCGCCACAAACAAACCAATTCAGAAACATTCATCCTCTTGAGAGTCAGACAAAATACTCCTAATTTATCTATATACAATTTGACCTCTATGTTATCCTGTTTTTTACTAAGAACATTCTGTTATTTTCTTGGTCGGAATAATTCTACTAAGGATATCACAAAAGACCTCCCATTGTAAGAAATTCCTTTCTATGACTTCATCTTGTTGCTGAACCTTTAAATAAAGACACAAAAACTGACGGGACAGAGATGCCTGCCTGGTGATCAGAAAGATCTCCAGGGCATCTCTCACTCTCTTTCTCTCTCACCGACACCGTCCATCCTTCAGGGACCCCTGGACCTGCCGGAGCCGGCTCCGGCCTCTGGCAGTTATCATACCCCAATACCATCCGAAAAGAAACTGAATATCTGAATTTTAGCAGTTGATTAATTAGACCTAAATCCCTAATGTTAGGTCACAAAAACCTGACATTTAGCCTGTCCTGCTATCAAGTATGCAGGATATTCAGAGAATTTAGGTCCGAGATTGAATGTTGTCCTTTGTAAAACCTATAGATATGATTTTTTGAAGTTCACTGTTCCATATTCATGACATGATAGGGTCTATTCTTGCCCCTCCCATTTTTCTTGCTTTTACCATTGTAGTTCTCTTAGCATGGCTGGCTTATTTTATTTTTCAATGCATTTTATATTTTTTTCAGGTTAAAGAAGAGAACTTAATGTAATTAATTATTTTTTTGTGGTAGAGTCTTTTTAAAAATTTTAATTTTCGTTAGTTAATATACAGTACAATATTGGTTTCAGGAGTTGAATTCAGTGATTCATCACTTACCTACAACACCCAGTGCTCATCACAAGTGCCCTCCTTTGTACCCATCACCCATCTAGTCCATCTCCCATCCACCTCCCTCCATCAGCCCATAGTTTGTTCTCTATCATTGAGTATCTTGTGGTTTGTTTCCCTCTCTTCTCTTTTCCCCACCTTCCCATATGTTCATCTGTTTTGTTTCTTAAGCTCCACATACGAGTGAAATCCTGTGATATTTGCCTTTCTCTGACTGACTTATTTCACTTAGCGTAATACATTCTAGCTCCCATGTCATTGCAAATGGCACAATTTCCTTCTTTTGATGGCTGAGTAATATTCTATACTATATATATAGATAGATATATATATAGATATATATATCTATCTACCTATATATATACCACCCCTTCTTTATCTATTCACCATTCTCTTAACATTTGGGCTCTCTCTATAGTTTGGCTATTATTGATAATGCTGCTATAAACACTGGGGTGCATGTACCCTTTCAAGTATGCCCTTTTTAATCCTTTGGGTAAATACCTAATAGTGTAATTGCTGGATCATAGAGTAGTTGTATTTTTAGTTTCTTGAGGAATGTCCATACTGTTTTCCAAAGTGGCTGCACCAGTTTGCATTCACATCAACAGTGCAAGAGGGTTCCCTTTTCTCTGTGTCCTCACCAATACCTGTTGTTTCTTGTATTGTTAATTTTAGCCGTTCTAGACAGGTGTGAGGTGGCATTTCATTGTGGTTTTGATTTGTATTTCTCTGATGATGAGTGAGGTTGAGCAATTTTTCATGTATCTGTTAGCCATCTGGATGCCTTCTTTGGAAAAGTGTCCCTTCATGTCTTCTGCCCATTTCTCCACTGGATTGTTTGTTTTTTGGGTGTTGAGTTTGATAGTTCTTTATAGATTTTGGATACTAATCCTATATCTTATGTCATTTGCAAATATTTTCTCCCATTCTGTTGGTTGCCTTTTAGTTTTACTGATTGTTTCCTTCACTGTGCAGCAGTTTTTTATCTTGATGAAGTCCCAATAGTTCATATTTCCTTTAGTTTCCCTTGCTTTTGTTGACATGTCTAGTAAGAAGTTGGGGCAGCTGAGGTCAAAGAGATTGCTGCCTGTTGTCTCCTATAAGATTTTGATGGTTTCCTGTCTCACATTTAGGTTTTCTTTAATCCATTTGGAATTTATTTTTGTGTATGGTATAAGAAGTGGTCCAGTTTCATTCATTTGCATGTCGCCATCCAGTTTTCCCAACACCAAAGTTGAAGAGACCATCTTTTTTCTGCTTTCTCTTTGCTGCTTTGTCAAAGATTAGTTGACCATATAAGAAGAGATCTTTAAAAGAACTAATCCCTAATCTACCCTAATTTCCCCACATTTATCAGTAACAAATGCTAATAGGAATGCTACTTTCCTTTTTTATCTTCCTAAGAGAAATGGAGAGTCTTTCCTTTGGGGATGAACAAAACAAAAACAAAACAACACTTTCTTATGACCGGTAATATAGTATGTTATCTTATTTAACAATAATAATCTATGAAAGATGCCTTATTACCTAGTTTGCATTTGGGGAAAGTGAGGCTCAGAGAAGGTAAGCAACTTGCACAAGGTCATGTGAATACAATAATTGCAGAATTGTGGTCTATTTGTCTCCAGAAGCTTGTGCTTTTTCTCAAGTCTGCTTATTGATTTGAACCAGACAAATGAAGATTTCTCAGATTTTGCTCCATAGGACACCAATATCCTTCTAAATGAAAGTAGATAGCCTCTGCAAAGGGCTCTATTGTCAAATATGCTTGTTATGTTAGGGTTCTTCAGTGAACTAGAACCAACAAGATATTATATATATATATATATATCTTGCCTCCAGGCAAGATATATATATATATCATAATATATATATCATATATATATGATATGTGGTATATGTTATACTGTATATGCATATACATATACATAAAAATTATGGTTTTTTAAAAATAGGAATTGGCTCACTTAATTATGGAGGCTGAGAAAGATTCCACAATCTGCCGTCTGCAAACTGGGGAACCAAGAAAGCTGGTGGTGAAATTCAGTCTGAGATCCAAAGTTCTGGAAAGTGGTATGAGGATAGGTGGAATTGATAGTGTACCTCCCAGTTGGAGTCTGAAGGCCTGAAAATGGGGGGGGGGGCCATGCTGATGTTCCAAGGTACAAGAAGATGGATGTCCTAGTTCAGAGAGAAAAAATTCACCCTCTGCTTTTTCCTTCTCTTTGGGCGCTCAACATATTTGATGATGCCCATACACATTGGGGTGGGCAATCTATTTTACTCAGTTCACCAATTCAAATGCTAATCTCTTCTGCAAGCATCCTCACAGACACAGCCAGAAATAATTTTTTATCACCTTTCTAGAAATCCCTTAGCTCAGTCAAGTTGACACATAAAATTAACCATCACACTTGGGAAATGCTATAATAAATCAATCAAACTGAACAAGTATTTTCACAACAAGACTCTTTGGAGCTTATGCACATTGGGATGTAAATTTTCAAGAAGGTGGTATAGCATATGAATTTTTCTGAATCTGGTTGACTTCCAATTTTTTTTCTTTTTTTCTTTTTTTTTTTTATAGAATATGTGGGAAGACAGTTTGGAAAATGTTGGCCTAACCTTCTTCCCTTTCTCTTTCTGTATCAAAACTAATGCCTGTACTGGTTACTTAGTTTGGCTCTATATAATGGCATTTCAAGGGCTATTTGTTAAGCAGTGCCTACAGTGTATGCGTCTCTGCTCTAATTGCCAGAAGCGAGGGTGCTGTGAGGCAATGAAATGATAAAATATAGATAATGCCCTGGCTTGAAGGAGCTAATGATCTAATGTGTTTTATTCACACACTTAGGACATGGAATGTTACATTTGGTAGAGTCAACATGACAATGTTAGTATAGGCGGCTTCCTGCATAGGATTATAATTTGTACCTTGATTATATTGTCTTTTATTTCCCTTCATTTTGTATTATTTGTCTGTGAGTAGAACTTAAAGCGTAGTGGGGTGAGGTTGTGACTTCCAAGCTGAAGGCTTTTGGTAAGAAGACCTTTCTCAGTGTGGCAGATCAAAAAAATAAATCTAATATTGTATCTGACTTTTGTGTGGGAGAACTGTTTCCATGTTGAAAATCTGAAACTTAATGTTATTCATTGGTTGTGGTACTGAGATAATTCTAAGATATTGAATTAAAGGCAAAACACATGCCTTTCAGGTGACAGAGGAAATTATAAACATCTTCTCAATACAGGAGAAAGTCACTATTTCAATTAAGCTGAAAAATCTATATAGCTCTTTAAGAAGGAGATAGTCACCGAGCAAAACTTTTAGCTAAAACAAGTATTTTTTTATGTATGTGCCTTGGCAGTTAAAATCTTATATATGAAAAATTTCTGATTACTCAGAAATCTGATTACTGTAAAACTTGAGAACAAGGCATATATACCTGCTTGGGGCCAAGAGAGCTGCCATAAACCAAGTTTAGTCCTGGACTTAAAGTCACCTAGACTGGTGAGTTTGCTGCAAGCCTAAAATGGCTTTCTGGTATGTTTCAAAAAAAAAAAAAAAATCTCAAACATAAGCCTAAATTCATTGTAAGGAGGAAGGCCGTGAGATGAAAAGAAAAACGTTTGCCTACTTAACTTTTCTTTAGAATCTCAAGAAACAGGATTGGGTCACTTTAATCTAATCAAAATTTGTTTAAGGCCCAGAAACTTTCAATTAATGCTATTGGTTTATTAACAAATATTTTATTAGACTGCAAAGAAAGAAGAAGTATTTAGATCCCACATAGAGTGGAGGTAATTACCTTTATGGCTCACATTTCAGACCTTGTCACTCTACTTTCAATATCTTTTATTGACATTATAGAACAGAAGGCTTTCTTGTGTGTTATACAGCTGATCCCCACTCTCTGTGTATACACACAGTTAATGAAGTTAAAGTCAATTTTTCAATAACACCATAGTCCCAGTCATTCAGCAACATTTACTTAACACCCTTGGTGAGCATCTTATGTGTTGTCAGGGATAAAAAAAAAAAAAATAGATGTGATACTTGCCTTCAAGGATTTTTCAGTTGGGTAGCTATAAAACACATGCTCACATGATGAAAAACAATGAGACTCTTAATATATAAACAACTTTAAAGAAACCTAAAAAGTTTATAAATTTATGTTGATCTTACTCTTTGTTAGTGTGGAGGAATTTACAAATAACAAACTTTAATTATTTTAGAGTTTAGATAAAGCAAATTCCTCCTTCCTTAGCTACACTTACAAAGTTTTGGGGGAATAGAGACTTTTGGGGATACACGTTGATAGAACAACTTTTTGCTTAATAGAACAACTCTTTATGAGTAATTCACCTTCAAAAATTAGTAGGTGGCCATGGTCTACACAGCATAACCCAAGGAGAAGTGGGCAGTTGATCCACGGTGAGTCCGAGTCCATGTGTGGCCTGAGCAGTGGTCCTTGAGTTGGTTAAGTTCAAAGTTCTGCCAGCAAAGATGATGGTCAGCAATTGAGACTAGGAGATACTTTCTTTGCAGAATTTGAATGTGAGACATAGTGAAAGTTAAAATGCTAATGGTAAAAGTAGAGGCTAAAAAAGGATGCAGGGACAAATATTAAATTTGTTCCTCCCAAATCTTCAAAGGCAGCTAAGAGTAATAGTTCAGATACGCTAATTTTGAACTTCTGCTCCAAATCTCATTCCATTAAATAAGCTGGAAATAGATTTTATGTCTGTACTTGATTTTTTTTCTTATTTAATCTCAAAACTAGGCATATGAGATAGTACAAACTCCACATTAATACTCCACCTCTTCTCTACAAATCCATATTTTTTACCTCAAAGCCCAGAGGGACTCTGAATTCTAAGGAATATTTGGAAATTTGTTTCCAGGACTGGACTTTAGAGCTCCACTTCTCCAACCAAAAATCAAAGCCTTCAAGTCCCAACTGCCTTAACAATATTCCTCCAGGTGCCACACAATGGGTGAGCTCTAGGTACATGACTCACTCTGCTTTTTGAGCTCCTCTTTGCACCTTCTTCTGTTCTGTGCACTTTGATGCCCACCTCCCGTCTGTGTTCTCCCCTGGCCCATGAAATTTTATGTTTGGCAGAGTTTTCTTGGTCATGTTTGTGGCTCCCTAAGACAATGGTTTGTGTGTGTGTGTGTGTGTGTGTGTGTGTGTGTGTGTGTGTGTGTGTGTGGCTATTTTGCCTCAATTTGTGTGAGTGAAAGAGTTCCCCCAGGTCAACTTGTCATAGGATCTTGGCTCTGCCCATATAGGTGACAGCACTTCCCAATGTAGGGAGGAGCAACGATGACTACCCACCTTTTTGTCTGCATCTTGTGATCAGAGGCATCAGTCAGTTTTCAGAGTATAGATTCCCAATATTTGGAGGTCAGAATTCTTTTATCCCTGCAAGCTGTGTGCAATTTGCTCCGAGCACACATGACAGCTGTCTGCCACAGGCTGGAGGTGGGAGACGGGTAGCTGTTACTGTTCTAAGAGCTGAATTTGACCTCAATTTACTGTCCATGCCTTCCCTTGGAAGTTGCAAGCCTTCATTAGACTCCAAAGTTCCAAAATAATATATCAGATTCTTCCAATGTAATTATTGTCTAGTTGGAGAGGCAGATTCCTGGTGCCTCCTACTCTGCCATCTTGCCAGAATCCTTAGATGACTTTTTATTACCAAAAATTGTTAAATCAAGGAACCTTCCCATGATCTCATCTGGAGGTAGAAAAATAGTTTTCAACAGAGCTAGTTTAACTCAAAGGAATTTCTCTTTACTTGGAAGAGTTCAGCTTTCTCTATAAGCTGATTACCAAGTTAACAAATGTGGCTAACAAAGGAAGAATTTGATGGGGTTTTGAGTAAATATTTGAGGTGGTAGAATGAGTGAGTTGGGGGAAGAGGTTTTTAGTTTTAGTCCTATAAGTTGAGGGGTTAGTGCCACTCCTGGGTAGAAGCGTCTGGGAGTCATTGGAAATGCAGAACTGAATCTGGGAGAGAAGTAAGAGTTAGATATTAGGATTTGGGGTAAAATCCATTACAGTTGCCTTTCATCCTCCCACATTAACCTCAGCATCTCCATGAGAGAATGCAGCAGGCTGAATTGAACACGGTTCTGACACAAACCACGATTCTTGGATGAATGTTTGGCTCTCATACTTAATAACCAAACATCTTTACAGCAGAACAAGCTGGTTGATATTAAAAAAATATTCTGTGAGGTTTCAACCCAACCATCACTCTGATCAGTCTAGCCATGTCAGGTAAATATTGTCTATTTTAATGGTTGATTCATAGCAAAGTTGTAATTTCAGTGACTCAAACCAATCTAGTCCTTAGATTTAACTAAATTAGACAAGACTTCACTCAGAACCAGTAGTTACAAATCAAATAAGGACTGGATTGTGTAAGGAAAGAAATATATGCAGAGAAACTGTTGCAAAGTAGGTCTATAGCAACTAATCTATAAAGATAAGCATCATTTGCAGGAAAAAGTGTAGATCACAAAAAGAAAGAGCTATAATTTAGACAATTTCTTATGTGATAGAAGACTAACCATGAAAAGGAACCATCGAACTGGAAAATGGTCTTGGATGGAACAAGTTGGGAAGGTGACTCAAGATGTGTAGTTTTAGGCCCAATTATGGACTTTCAAATCTTATTTGCAGCATTCATTGGTCAGGAAGACAACCCTGTGTCTCAGGGCAAATATTATTGTAGTTGGATAAGAAAAAAGAAAATGTGTATTAAAATAAGACATAATAAATATATTTGAATCTATGATACTAGTGATTTTTAATAACTATCCAGCATCTCTGTACTAGTTGTTTCTAGAAGAAAAGCATCAATATTCATATTATGTTTAAGGGTTTAAAGCATTTTTAGAGTCTGCTATATTATAGACTCGTAAGGAATATAAATTTTTCTATCAATGTATGAATGTTTGGAGACATTTAATAAATTAATACTTTTATGATTTGTTAGCTATGTAATAAGCATGGAAATGCTTAGAAAAAGTTAATAATTTAAAAATTAATAAAGAGAAGGGGCACCTGGGAGGCTCAGTTGATTAAGCATCTGACCCTCGGTTTCAGCTCAGGTCATGATCTTGTGGTTTCTTGAGTTCAGGCCTTGCATCTGCTCTGCACTGGCAGCACAGAGCCTGCTTGGGATCATCTCTCTTTGTCTCTCTCTTCCCCTCCCCCACTCACACTGTCTCTGTTTCTCTCAAAATATATAAATTTTAAAAAGGATATTTAAAAATAAATAAAAATTAATGAAGAGGAAACCAGACAAAGTCTAAATTGCCATGATCATTCTTCTTTGTGTTTCAAAGCATATATCAACAATTAAGAATGTAGGTAACCTGATCTCTATACCACACAGTGGCACAATGATCCTTTTCCAAGACTGAGTGTCAGAAGTCAGGACTCTCCAGTCTCCTCTGGCTTACCCTTTCCTGTGATAGAGCCCTTTCCTTTTCCCAGAGGACAGTTTTCCTGATCATCGTAGCCCCACTCATGCCTTTGTGATGTGTTCCTTTTTTTACTGTAGAAAAGAAAAAGCACATTTCTCTCTGACTCCTTTTTTGTTTTTTTTCTGAAATGTTCAAAAGGGAACTTGTTGATATTAAGGCATTATCAAATGGCAGTACAGTTTTTAGTGTAGCTTGTATATGCATGTTTGCATCTCTGTAAACTAGTCATGTTTTCTGGGATTCCATCAAAGACAAGGGAAGAAGCATTGCCTGAAACTAAGTAATGTCAAAGGGAAAAACTACAGTGCAGAATAACTCCTGAGGTACCTGATGGGCTCCCACCATGGGAAGCTCTAATCTGAGCTTCCTGCAGAGGTTGGGTGGGCAGGGGAGAGATGGAAACGAAAGACAATGTGGTAGGTTCTTTCCAGGGCTGCCTGGATGTCAGAAGTACTGAAAGTAGTATTTATATATTTAAATGGAATTTTGATAAATATGAAATCAATAATTTTTAGCACTCCTATGTTCATTACTGATATGGCAATATCACTCAAGCTGCAAGATTCACAATAACCACTAAAAAAAGAAAAAAAAAAAGGAAAGTCTGTAATAGGTGACGGTATGAATGAACATGGAGGACATTATGCTAAGTGACATAGGAAGTCATGGAAAGACAAATACCACAAGATTCCACTTAGAATAGGTATCAAAAATAGTTAAATTCAGGGATTTCTGGCTGTCTCTAGTTGGTAGATCATGTGACTCTTAATCTTGGGGTCATGAGTTTGAGCCTCATGTTGAGTATAGAGTTTACTTAAAAAGAAGTCTAATTCATAGAGTTCACAGAATCCGAAAAGTAGAATGATGCTTGCCAGGGTAAATGGGAAGTATGTTCACAGTTACCTAGAAGATTCTGGAGTACCGTGTCATGGCTGACTGGATGCTGTTCGTCCTATAATAGGCAGTCTAGAGCTGATGTCACATAATTTCTTTTTGCACGGTTCCAGCAGTGCTCCTGGCTGACCTGGCTTCACTTTGCAACTGAATGACTGCCTTGGCCTTTGTCCAGCCTGCTGCCACAGTGACTACTAAGCTTCCTCTGTGAGGCTTAGCTCTGCCCCTTAAGCCCCTTGGCAGGCCCACTGTCCCTTGGCTATATAAATGCAGGAACTGGGGAGGTTTGAGAGAGCTTAACCTTAGAACTTTCTCTTTTTGCATATACTCCATAGCTAAGCAGCTTCATTTGCATCTCAGGTTATTGTATTTGAGGGAAAGGGAACAACTTAAAAGATGCTCTTTTCAGCATATAATTTTTCATAGTATTCTCTAATTGCTTGTATTTCTGAGAAATTAGTTGTGATAAATCCAATTTCATTTGTGATTTTATCTGTTTGGATCTTCTCTCTTTTCTTTTTGAGAAGTCTGGCTAGGGGTTTATCAATTTCGTTCATTTTTTCAGAAAAACAACTCTTAGTTTCATTGATCTGTTCTACTGCTTTTTTTGATCCCATATTGTTTATTTCTGTTCTGATCTTTATTATTTCTCTTGTTCTTCTGGATTTGGGGTTTCTTTGTTGTTCTGCTTCTAGTTCCTTTAGGTGTGCTGTTAGATTTTGTATTTGGGATTTTTCTTGTTTCTTGAGATAGGCCTGGACTGCTTTGTATTTTCCTCTTAGGACTGCCTTTGCTGCATTCCAAAGGGTTTGGATTGATGTGTTTTCATTTTCATTTGTTTCTATACATTTTTTAAATTTCCTCTTTAATTGCCTGGTTGGCCCATTCATTCTTTAGTAGGATGTTCTTTAACCTCCATGCATTTGTAGGTTTTCCAAACATTTTCCCTGTGGTTGATTTCAAGTTTCATTAGCATTATGATCTGAAAGTGTGCATGATATGATCTCAATTCTTTTGTATTTATTGAGGGCTGTTTTGTGAACTAGTATGTGATCTATCTTGGAGTATGTTCCATGTGCACTGGAGAAGAATGTATATTCTGCTGCTTCTGGATGAAAAGTCCTAAATATATCTGTAGAGTCCACTTGGTCAATGTCACTTATCATCAGGGAAATACAAATCAATGCCTGATTTGCACTGAGATACCACCTCACACTGGTCAGACTGGCTAAAATGAATAAATCAGGGAACAACAGATGCTGATGAAGATGTAGAGAAATGGGAACCCTCTTGCAAACTAGTGTGGCCACTCTGGAAAATAGTGTGGAAGTTCCTAAAAAAATTGAGAATAGAGCTACCCTATGATCCAGTAATAGCACTATTAGGAATTTACCCAAGGGATACAGGATTGCTGATGCACAGGGGCACATGTACCCCAATGTTTATAGCAGTGCTTTCAACAATAGCCAAATCATGGAAAAAGCCTAAATGTCAACTGATGAATGGATAAAGAAGATGCACTTTATATATTCGTTGGAATACTACTTGGCAATGAGAAAGAATGAAATCATGCCATTTGCAGTAATGTGGATGAAACTGGAAGGTATTATGCTGAGTGAAATAAATCAGTCAGAGAAGGACAGATATCATCTGTTTTCACTCATATGTGATCTTGAGAAACTGAACAGAAGACCATGCGGTGAGGGAAGGGGAAAAAATAGATACAAACAGAGAGGGAGGGAGGCAAACCACAAAAGACTATTAAATACAGAGAACAAACTATGGATGGTGGGTTGGAGGAGAGGGGAAAATGGGTAATAGGCAGTGAGGAAGGCACTTGTTGGGATGAGCACTGGGTGTTGTATGTAAGCCAATTTGACAATAAAGTGTATTCATAAAAAAAGATGCTCTTTTCCCACAGTCTTATATGACAAAATGAGTGGGTTACTATAGTGCATATCTTTATCATTGATTTTCTTTTCATTTATATAATGCATATTTCCCTGACATCCAGGAAGGTGAAATGGGAGCCACAGTTTGATAGCTTCCAATATCTTTCTCTTTTCTCTTTCCAGGCCAGAAATAGCCAGGTGTCTTTTTTTTATTTCTTCTTCATTATATCTTCCCTTGTCTGTCTTGGCTGTTGGTAGGGATATGGAATAGCCCTCCACATAAGTAAATCCTAGAGTCTAAGTCCTCCAGCCTACTCTTTGCTAAGATAACATCCTGGTGAACAGTTTGTTAACTTACTGCATATCCAGTTTGTAAGTGGAGTGCCAAAAACAGACTTTCACTTTGTCCTTTTTTTACATTTATTATGCACAAATTTAATTTTCCCATAGGCAAATGGATGCTTCATGTGAAATGTTATTTACTCAAGAAGAAGGACAAATACCATATGTATGCACATATAGGTGGACTAGGAGGAAGTTAATGGAGGATGATGTGGGAGAAGAAAGGGAAAAATAGTTGGGGAGAGGGAGGGAGGCAAACCATGAGAGACTCTTGAATGCTGAGAACAAACAAGGCTGATGGGGGTTGGGGAGGGGGAAAGGGAGTGATGGGCATGGAGGAGGGCACTTGCTGGGATGAACACTAGGTGTTATATGTAAACCAACTTGACAATAAACTATTTAAGGAAAAAAAAGTCAAAAGAACAAAGTACATTCATAAAATGGAAACTATTACTTCCATTACCCAGGTTCCATCAGCTTTTACACAGATCCTGTCCTAGGTGGTCAACAGTTTTAAAAACTTCTTTAATTCTGCTACCTCTTGAATTTCCTCCTCTTGGCTGCTCATTTACTTTTCAGGCTCATCATCTTTTGCATTTCTATAAAATGTCATCCCTTTTACAAGTTCTGTCTTCAGGTCACTGTTCCTCTCTGTGCTGGGCAATTGTAACCATACTAGTTCTTTTAATTGCTAAGTATGCATTCATTTCCCACATTTATGTTCTAGCCAGAATCTTGTATCTAGTTGGTCTGCAGGCTCCTCAAAGTCGAAACACTGAATCCATCTACCAGCTAACATTTTCTTCTCTTGTACATGCCATCTCATTTAAAGGCAGGATGATTCAGCCAGTTGCTTAGTTCAGGTTCTCACTATATATTATTCCAATAACTTTCTAAAGAATCTTTCTACCTTTTCCATCTCATTTAACAGCAGTCTATTTCCATGTTGCTGTTAGAGTGCTCCTATAAGATCCTTTGGGGCCTCCCCTATCCCCCTTTTGTCCTTCTTGACATCTGGCCATCTCCATACACTTGTTTTCCTCTAGTCAGTCTTCTGGCAGTTCTTGCAGATGCTTCCTGATATCTCATGCCTTGTTACATTTATACAATTGATTCTTCTTCTGGGTCATCCCCCTTTCTCTCCCTCATCCAATGAGCTAATTCTTACTTATGCTTTATGCATTACTTCCTGCTTCTTTCTTCAGGAAGTCATCTTTTGAAATCCCAGCCTGAATAAGGTGGTCTTTTTCTGTACTCCTTCATGAATACTTTTAATTTACATGCTCTTATGGAACCATCACATGCATCTTAATATTATCTCTCTTTCATTCTTTCACTTCATTTGGGAGCAGGAACTGTGTCTTGTTGATTTCTTTGTCTCTAGTGCTTAGATAGAGCCAGATACCCAGTAGTTTCTATAAATATTTTTTAACATGAATGAAGGAGATCAAATAGAATAAAGACAGATAAAAGGTCATTGGATTAGGTTGGTTGAACGTCTCTGCTGGCCTTGGAGAGAGAGGGTTCAGTAAATATTAGCTTTCACACCCTCTGCCCTGAGATGTTTATAGGGAAGGGTGCATGCTTGAACACCAGCCTCAACTCTCTCTCTGTCTCTCTCTCTCTCTCTCTACAATACTTTAAAATAGAAAAGCTGTTAAGAGCTTCTCAAAGTGATCTGTGGAGCAATTAGAATGACAGAAAGATATGAGTGATTTGGGTGAGCATGGCTTTTAGCCACAAAAAAAGCAGCCAAATGCATCTGCTTCAATAGAATCTAGAGCAAAACCTTTGTTATCAGTCTGAAAATACCCAAGGCTTGTTTTCCTTTCTAGGGAAAAGTAAAAAACAATTTAGCAGCTGGATACTTTATCATTTGAACAGTACTTAATCTTTCAGGTTTTGAATTACATTAAAATACTTGTATAGGGGCGCCTGGGTGGCTTAGTCTGTTAAGCGTCCGACTTTCACTTGGGTCATGATCTCGCAGTTCGTGGGTTCGAGCCCCGCGTCGGGTTCTGTGCTGACTGTCAGCTCAGAGCCTGGAGCCTGTTTCAGAGTCTGTCACTCCCTCTCTCTCTGACCCTCCCCTGCTCACGCTGTCTCTCTCTCTCCTAGAAATAAATAAAACATTAAAAAATTAAAAAAAAAATAAAATACTTGTATAAAGCTACAGTTCTTTCCTTCATGCCACATGTCCCTGGACACAGTGGGGTAGCAGGTGAAGCTCATGGTGATGACACTCACTCTGCTTGGTTTCTGTGTAAGTCCCCAGCCCCTCCTTTCTTTTCCAATAGACCTCTAGGACCCCAGCAGCTCAGTGTGGACTATACAGGAGGCTTCCAGCAGGAATGTGAAGGCCCTAGGAAGGCCATACTGTTGTGATTAAGAGTCAGAAGATAATAAATAAGTTTTTATCCCCAGTCAGGAGGACAGAAGGCTGGTCAAGACTGCTGGAGACTTAGGGAGAATATATAGCAGGTCAAGGATATACTTTATCCAGGAAGGGGCTATTTCAAAAATTTTGCTCACAACTAGACTTGGAAGCCCAAAGTAGCAGTAACCAGAGATGACTTGAACTAATATGAGGGGAAGGCAAAGGTGAGTGAGGGGGTCTATACTTTGGGGTTCTCTAGATATACAGAGCAAATAGACACAAAAATATACACACACATACACATACATAACATAGAGAAAGATTATTTTAAGGAATTGTCTTATGCAACTGTGGGGCTGGCAAGCCTGAAAATTGTAGGGCAGGCTGACAGGTTGGAGACTCAGGGTGAGTTGATGTTTCAGTTTTGAATTTAAATTCTACAGGGCAGCAGTCTGGAAACTAAAGCAGGGTTTTTATGTTCTAGTCTTGAGGCAGAATTCCTTCTTCAAGAAAACTCAGTGTTCGCTGTTCAAGCCTTCAGCTAATTGAATGAAGCCCACCCACATTATGGGAAAGGGGATCGCCTTCTTTATTCAAAGTCTACTGATTATAAATGTTAATCACTCATCTAAAACATAATTTCACAGCAATATCTAGACTAGTGTTTGATCAAACAACTGGACACCATAGCCTAGCAAAGTTGGCACATAAAATTAACCACCTTAAGGACAAAAAGAAGGACAGTGAAACTCCAAATCAGGAGACAGAGCTAGACAGCAGAGGCCTGAGAAAAGGCATAGACAAACTCAGAGTCTGTGATTGGAGAACAACAGGACATGTCAGTTACTCTGTGCTGGGGAACCGTAAGATACAAGTTGTACTGATGGTGAACTTGTCTCCAGACTGTCTCTTCTGACTTATCTTCCCCCACTGAATAATGGCGCAGATGATGCAGATCAAAACTACTGAGCGTTTCCACTGCAGACCTTGGTCAAGTGAACAGAGGCTAAGATTT
Organism: Proteles cristata cristata; assembly: GCA_017311185.1. Classification (NCBI taxonomy): domain Eukaryota; kingdom Metazoa; phylum Chordata; class Mammalia; order Carnivora; family Hyaenidae; genus Proteles; species Proteles cristata. The sequence goes on along the minus strand of JAESUZ010004992.1, from coordinate 2,828,842 downwards.
TGCTTACCTAGTTTCTCCAGCAAAATGTATCTATCCTAAAAATCTCATTTTATTAGGGTGCTTTTTTAGTGGATGGCATAGCCAAGTTTTAATATTCTAAAAGTTTAAGAGAGTAAGTTCCAACCTTTTGTCAATAAAAGTAAAAATAAATTATAAGTTTCTTTGATTGAAGACAGTTGGGAAAACTCATGCCTGGGTCCAGGTACTTTTGTAGTACTTTTTTTAAAATGTTTTTTTAAATTTATTTTTGAGAGAGAGAGAAGGTGTGAGCAGGGGAGGGCCAGAGAGAGAGGGAGACACAGAATCTGAAGCAGGCTTCAGGCTCTGAGCTGTCAGCACAGAGCCCGACGCGGAGCTTAAACCCATGAACCATCTGAGCCACCCAGGTACCCCAACTTTTGTAGTACTTTTATTTGATTGTAAAGTATCTTCTGGCCAACAGTTTGAAGTGTCCTCATAGTCCTTCCCTTCAGTGACATATTGTCTGGTGTACTATACTAGCTACTAACCTTTTCTTCCTTCCTTTCTTCCTTCCTTCCTCTCTCCCTCCCTTTCTTCTTTCTTTCTTTCTTTTTCTTTCTTTCTTTCTTTCTTTCTTTCTTTCTTTCTTTCTTTCTTTCTTTCTTTCTTTCTTTCTTTCTTTCTTATATGTCATTTCTTAACTCATGCACATCTTTCTATATTTGGCTCTATGATGTCAGACTAAAGTCTGGGAACTATATTTTCAAGTTTCCCTACTGGCTTCAATGGGAGGAACTGGTAGGAGATTGGAAAGCAGGGGAAAAGGAGGAGGGACACCTCATTCTGTGTACAAGTCTGGTAAGCATGCTTCCAGCGTAGGGAGCTACAGGAGTAGCAGACAACTCTAGCTCCTGCATTTTGTGATAGGCCAAACAGGGTATCTCCTTCAGAGGTAGAAGCACCAGATATTACTACCTCCTCTGAGTACTAAAAAATGCTCTCCCCCACAAGTAACTTTAATTCAGAACTTTGAGTGTCATTAGGAGGCATGCACAGCTCCTCGAATGTCCCAGGATTAGATGGGCACAGCTTTCAGAGATATGAGCTCTAGTTGTTCAAAGAACCCCCCCGGAAGAATCCAGGTGAGCAGTGCCTTCCTCAGAGGTTTGAGAGCCAGCCATTGTAACACTCTCCTCAGGAGTCCAAGCACCGGGTTGCAGTGTTTTCTTAGAGGACTGAGTGCCAGCCGTATGGGACTCATCCCTGCCCAGAGATCTGTGTACCAGGCAAGAGCCCCACTTCACTGGTCAGAACTTCAGCTTCATGGTAGCACCTCTTTTGAGCCCCTGAGCTCTGGAAACACCTGTCTTTTCATTTTTGTTCTTCCAGCCTAGGGGCGGTAGTTGCCTCCTAGATTTACCTCAAAGTTCAATTTTTATTCTGTTAGCTTTCCAGCTGCTTTCTTTTTAAAAAAAACATATGTAATTTATTGTCAAGTTGGCTAACATACAGTGTATACTGTATGCTTTTGGGTTCTGGAATAGATTCCCATGATTCATTGCTTACATACAACACCCAGTGCTCATCCCAACAAGTGCTCTCCTCAATGCTCATCACCCATTTTCCCCTCCCCCACCCCCCTCATCAACCCTCAGTATTTAAAAGTCTTTTATGGTTTGCCTCCTTCTCTGTTTGAAACTATCCCCCCCCCTTCCCTTCCCTTATAGTCTTCTGTTAAGTGTCTCAAATTACACATATGAATGAAAATGGATGATATCTGACTTTCTCTGACTGACTTATTTTACTTAGCTAATACTCTTCAGTTCCATCCACGTTGTTGCAAATGGCAAGATTTCATTCATTCTCATTGCCAAGTAGTATTTCATTGTATATATAAACTACATCTTCTTTATCTATTCATCAGTTGATGGACATTTGGGCTCTTTCTGTAATTTGGCTATTGTTGAAAGTGCTGCTCTGAACATTGGGGTGCATGTTCCCCTATGAATTAGCACTCTTGTATCCTTTGGATAAATTCTTAGTAGTGCTATTGCTGGGTCATAGGGTAATTCTATTTTTAATTTTTTGTGGAACTTCCACACTGTTTTCCAGACCGGCTGCACTCGTTTGCATCCCTATAAACACTGCAAGAAGTTTCCCATTTCTTCACATCCTCACTGACATCTATTGTTTCCTGACTTGTTAATTTTAGTCACTCTGACCAGTGTGAGGTGGTATCTCAGTGTGGCTTTGATGTGTATGTCCCTGATGATGAGTGATGTTGAGTGTCTTTTTATGTGTCTGTTGACCATCTGGATATCTTCTTTGGGAAAAATGTCTATTCATGTCTTTTGCTCATTTCTTCACTGGATTATTTGTTTTTCAGATGCTGGCTTTGATAAGTTCTTTATAGATTTTGGATACCAACACTTTATCAAATACTTGTCATTTGCAAATATCTCCTGCCATTCCATCAGTTTCCTTTTAGTTTTGTTGATTGTTTCCTTTGCAGTGCAGAAACTTTTTACCTTGATGAGGTCCCAATAGATTATTTTTGCTTTTATTTCCCTTGTCAATGGAGATATGTCAAGTAAGAAACTGTTGAGGCTGAGGTCAAAGAATTTGTTGCCTGTTTTCTCCTCCAGGGTTTTTTTTTTTTTTTTTTACAAATAGTTTATTGTCAAATTGGTTTCCATATAACACCCAGTGCTCATCCCCACAAGTGCCCTCCCCCATGCCCATCACCCCTCCCCCCAACATCCATCAGTCCTCAATTTGTTTCTCAGCATTCAAGAGTCTCTCATGGTTTGCCTCTCTCCCTTTCCCCAACCATTGCCCCCCTTCTTCTCCCCCACAGTCCTCAGTTAAGTCCCTCCTATTCCTCCTCTACGTGCAAACATATGGTATTTGTCCTTCTCTGCCTGACTTATTTTGCTCAGCATAACACCCTCAAGGTCCATCCATGTTGCTACACATGGCCAGATTTCAGTGTTTCTCATCACCATGTAGTATTCCATGGTATAGATAAACCACATCTTCTTGATCCATTCGTCCATTGATGGACACTTAGGCTCTTTCCATGTATTAGCTATTGTTGAGAGTGATGCATAGGAGCACATGTACCCCAATGTTCATAGCAGCACTCTCCTCTAGGGTTTTGATGGCTTCTTGTTTCACATTTAGGTCTTTCCTCCATTTTGAGTTTATTATTTTTGTATATGGTGTAAGAAAGTGGTCCAGGTTCATTTTTTGCATGTTGCCATCCAGTTTGCCCAACACCATTTGCTGAAGAGACTGTCTTTATTCCATTGGATAGTCTTTCCTGCTTTGTCAAAGATTAGTTGGCCATACGTTTATGAGTCCATTTCTGGGCTCTCTATTCTGTTCCATTGTTCTGAATGTCTGTTTTTGTGCCAGCTGTGTATAGTATTAGTTATAGTATAGAAAAGATCTGAAGCTTAAATGTGAAGTACTTTAAGCAGAAAGTGGAATTAGGTCATAGATGTGTAGGGCAGCAAAACAGATATCCTGCCTTGTTTTTATCTAAGCCCAAAAATAAAGTGTGTGCATTCAGATGTGCATGCACACAATTATTGTATTTGCTGTACTCTACCAGATAGACAAAGCTTTGAGCCCCTTTCCTATAAGTTGATGACTCCCTAACTAAATGCTGATATTAACAGATATGTAAGATCCTTGCAGACACAGTAATTATGTAGGGGTAACTTATTTTCTATCACTGAGAATTATAAACAGACTAATTGAAACATTAAGATTTTTTTCTTTAAATATTTGCTATATCTTTTATTGAGACCCCAATTTTTCTGATATATAAAATATCAAATTGCAAGTGAACCTAATCTTTTAATGCTAACATTCATTTTTCTGAGTTTTCCTTGCATAGTAACTTGGATCTACCATGGATCTACCATGAATCCATGAGACAGTTACGAGTCCCAGTAAGATCATCCAACTTTGGGAATCAGTTACATTGTGTTATCTGAAATATGTATCTCATGGGCCCCACTTCTCAGGGTGAATCTTGTCATCTGGTAATAAAGATTTTACATTCATTTACTCTGATTATAGATTAAACCTTGTTATGTTTTTAAATCAGCTCTTCCATTGCCTTCATTAGTGGAGGAAACATTGGAATATGTTGGGCTTTGTTTTGTTTTGTTTTTTTTTGATCTTACTATCAAAGACGGTAAATTCTTTTAGGTGTATAATATAATGATTCAACAATTCTGTACATCACTCAGTGCTCATCATGGTAAGTGTGCTCTTAATCCCCTTCACCTATTTCACCCATCCCTCCCACCTCCCCTCTGATAACCCACCAATTTGTTCTCTATAGTTAAGTATGATGGATAATTCTTTAAGATAGAAGCAGTAAAAAACATATTGGAAACTGTATATTTGCATGGAGGAGGTTAACCAGTGAGCTTTATTCTAGGATATTCTGTCTACACTGTTTTGTTGGGTGACTACCATCTCTTAGCATCTTTGTATCTTTTCTCTAGGATTGATCAGTTTCTCCAGAGAGAAAGCCACTAGTCTTCTGTGAAAAGAGCCCAAGCCTGCTTTCCAGGTCCTGCAAGCTGAGTGGGGACTAGTGGTTGAGATTGGTTTAGCTAATCTCTTGTTTTTATCAAGACATCTCATACCTACCCACCTTCACATGTATCCAAGTCCAAAATCTCCTGAATTCAGTTTCCCAGATAATAATTCTCTAGTGCTCTGGCAGGGTGTGGGAAGAGACTTCATTTGTATGCAGTTGTTGGGAAAGGGATTCTGGGGGTCCTAGCTTCCTCTTCTATGCACTTTAAATTCTATTTTTAGACCCATTGCTCTGCTGCTTTTGAAAGTATCCGATGCCTTCATCCCTGAGGTGTTATACCAGACTTTGGCAAACTGGTCTGCTTGCTGGTTCACAATCCCTTCATCCCCAATCCCTGCCTGTTTATCATAAATATTAACTGGAACACAGCCATTCTCATAGACATGCATTGCCTATGGCTGCTTTTGCTTTACAAAGAAGATTTGAGTAGTTGTGACAGAGACTTTATGACTGGCAAAGCTTTAATCTGGGCTTTTACATTAAAAAATGTGCTAACTCCTGAATTAGTCTACAATATGGATCAATCTGCTTCTGGACTTTTCTTGTTGACTTGGGTTTCAGTGCTTTCTGATTTGCTAAATTATTATTTCATCTGTTTTCTAGGTTTCAAAATGTTATTATCGCTTTATGTTCTACCATACTATTTGTTTTGTTGGTTTATAACTTTTGTCTTCCTTAGAGAAATTTTAGCAGAGTTTTAGGAATGGCATAGAGGTAAACCTTTGAGTTCCTTCTCCCATATTCAGTTAGAAGTTTGAGATAGAAATTAGCAACCTCATTAGAAAAGAAAACCAAATTTTCAAGAAGTTAATTGCTCAAGATCACAGGACAGAACTGAGATGCAAGTCCACATTCTTAGACCCCCCAGAAGGTAATTGCATAGGGGTAGCTATTTTGTCTTGTTTTCTGCTATAGATTGAGGGCCTTTCCTGACATTTAGAATGTAGTGAATAAGTGTTTATTTTATTTTTTATTTTTTTGTTTTCTTTTATGTTTTAAGTTTTATTTAAATTCTAAGTTAATGTATAGTATAATATTGGTTTCAGGAGTAGAATTTAGTGATTCATCACTTATAACACCCAGTGCTCACCGTAACAGGTGCCCTCCTTAATATCCATCACTATTTAATCCATACCCTACTCACCACTCTTCCACCAACCCTTAGTTTGTTCTCTGTAGTTAAAAGTCTCTTGTGGTTTGCCTCCCTCTCTTCTTCTCCCCTCTATGTCATGTTTTGCTTCTTAAACTTCACATATGGTATTTGTCTTTCACTGATTGACTTATTTTACTTAGCATAATAAACTTTAGCTCCATCCATGTCATTGCAAATGGCAAGATATCCTTCTTTTTGATAGCTAAGTAATATTCCATTCTGTATATATACATATTTTCTTTACCATTCATCAATTGATAGACATTTGGGCTCCTTTCCTAGTTTGGCTATTGTTGATAGTGCTGCTATAAAACTTCAGGGTGCAAGTGTCCCCTCAAATCAGTATTTTCGTATCCTTTGGGTAAATACCTAGTAGTGCAATTGCTGGGTTGTAGAGTAGTTCTGTTTTTAACTGAGGAACCTCTATACTGTTTTCCAGAGTGACTGCACCAGTTTGCATTTCCACCAACAGTGTAAGAGATTTCCCCCTTTTCCACATCCTTGACAACATCTGTTGTTTCTTGTATTGTTAATTTTAGCTTTTCTGTCAGGTCTAAGGTAGTATCTCATCATGGTTTTGATTTGTATTTCCCTGATGATGAGTGGTGTTGAGCATTTTTTAATGTGTCAGTAGGCCATCTAGATGTCTTCTTTGGAGAAGTGTCTTTTCATATCTTTTGCCCATTTCTTCACTGGATTATTTGTTTTTTGGGTGTTGAGTTTGATAAGTTCTTTATAGATTTGGGATACTAACCCTTTTCTGACATGTCATTTGCAAATATTTCTCCCATTCCACAGGCTGTGTTTTAGTTTTGTTGATTATTTCCGTTGCTGTGCAGAAGCTTTTTATTTGGATATTGTCCCAATAGTTTAGTTTTAGTTTTGTTTTTTGTTTGTTTGTTTGTTTCCCTTGATTTCTAGAAAGAAGTTGTTATGGCCAATATCAAGAAGTTACTCCCTGTGCAGTTTTAATTCCCATCAATAGTGTAAGGGGGTTTCTTTTTCTCCACATCTTCCCCAACACCTGTTGTTTATTGTGTTGTGGATTTTAGCCATTCTGACAGGTGTGAAGTGATATCTCAGTGTAGTTTTGATTTGTATTTCTCTGATGATGAGTGATGTTAAGTATCTTTTCATATATCTGTTGGCTCTCTTTATGCCTTCTTTGGAAAAATGTCTGTTCATATTTTCTGCTCATTTTTTAAAAAGTTTATTTATTTATTTTTGAGAGAGAGAGAGGAAGAGAAAACACAAGTTGGGGAGGGACAGAGAGAGTGAGAGGGAGAGAGAATCCCAAGTAGGCTCTGCACTGTCAACATGGAGCCTAATGTGGGGCTCAAACCCATGAATTGTTAGATCATGACCTAAGCCAAAGTTGGACACAACCAACGGAGCCACACAGGTGCCCCCCCTTCTACCCGTTTTTAAATTGGATTATTTATATTTTGTGTGTAGAGTTTTATAAGTTCTTTATATATTTTGGATAGTAACCCTTTGTAAATATCTTCTCCTATTCCATAGGCTGCCTTTTAGTTTTATTGATTGTTTCCTTTGCTGTGTAGAAGCCTTTTATCTTATGAAGTCTCAATAGTTCACTTTTGCTTTTGTTTCCCTTGACTCAGGAGACATGTCTAGTAAGAAGTTGCTACTGCTAAGGACAAAGAGATTGCTGCCTATTTTCTCCTCTAGGATTTTGATGGTTTCCTGTCTTACATTTAGGTCTTTCATTCTAAATGTTCATTTTAGTTGTTGTTAAGTCCACTTTTGTAACCATTATGTTCCTTCATTGGCTCCAGAAAATGCTGATCTTCTCAGGGATACATGTTTCGGTCTTGAAACTGTTCACGTTATGGATTTGGATTCATGGAAGCCTGAGTTTTCCACTAATGTATAGTATCAGAGCAGAGGCTATAACTCTTTGATTTTTACTGCTTTCCAATTTTGTTCTTACCCAAGTCAGTGTGTTATATGAGACATGATGTCTGAAAGCTCATTGAAAAGTATAAAGTATGAACTGTAAGGTTCTGTTTCCACAGTGCATAATATTAAGTATCACCAATTGTGTAATATAAAATTAATATAAAATAATATGTGTTCCTTCTTCTTCAAACATTTTCTTGACCTGATTTTAGGATATTAGATTCTTTGTATACTTCTACATCATTGTCTATTTGTTCTAAATCTTCTCAGCTGTATTTTCCTCTTCATTCCAATATCTTGGTTGTGAGAAAAAAAACATTAAAACGTTATAGTAAAGAAATCATATCACATCTTTACTGGGTGATTAAAACTAACATTACTAGTGAAGGACAGATGGACATTGAGTTCCTTTAGATGTGATAACTTGTAAAGGACAGAACATCACTTAGGTAATATTCTGCCTGAGATCCATTTCCTGAATTGAATAACTAAGGAACCATGAGACAAATCCAAACTGAGTAATGTTTTCTTTGGGCCATGACAACTAATGAAAATACCTGATTCTAGACAGGATTTTGTACTGGAGGGGGAAAAAGGCTATAAAGGACATTGTTAGGTAGATAGATAAAATTGGATTGTGGATGGGAGGTTAGATAAGAGTATTCTATTAATGTTAAATTTACTGAAGCTGATTATATAAGAGAATATTCCCATTCTTAGGAAATACACATTGAAGTGTTTAGTTAGGTGCAAAGGGCCATAATGCATGCAACTTTCAAATAGTTCAAAAAAATTGTACACACACACACATATACACATGGACACACAAACACACACACATACTCTGCAAGTGTAAAGCAAAAGGGATAAAATGTTAACAATAGGAAAATCTGAATGAAGGCATATAAGTCTTCTTTGTACTATTGTGGGGTTTTGTTTTTTTTTTGCCTTTTTGTAAGTTTAAAATTATTTTCAAATAAAAAGTTTAAAAAAGTAATATTTTATATCAGGTCCTATAAGTTCTTCTATACTCTTTCCTTCTATCTAATGCTTATTCTCCCTCTGTCTCACTGGGACTTGGAATACACCCAACTTGTTCTAGACTTAGATATTTTACATCTACCTTTCCCTCTGCCTGGAATGCTCTTGCTGAGCCTTTTCACATGGTGCCCTTACATCACTGAGATTCAGGTCTCTGTCCTAATGTTATTCTCTGAGAGAGGCCTTCCCGGAAGTGCTGTGTGTTCCTTTTTTTACACTTATGACTGAGATTGTTCACTTTTTTCTTTTTTTTTTTAAATGTTTATTTATTTATTTTTGAGAGAGAGAGAGAACACAAGGAAGGGAGAGACAGAGAGAGAGAGGGAGACACAGAATCTGAAGCAGGCTCCAGGCTCTGAGCTGTCAGCACAGAGCCTGATGTGGGGCTCAAACCCATGAATGGTGAGATCATGACCTGAGCTGGAGTCAGATGCTTAACTGACTGAGCCACCCAGGTGCCCCTGTTCACTTTTTTAAAAAATTGTGTGCTTTCTCAAGTGAATGCCCATTCTATAAGGGCAGAGACTTTGTTTTGTCTACTACTAGGTCCTTGATGCCTAGAACAACCACTCCATAAATATTTTTGAATGAATAAATGAATGTCAAGGAATTTCTTTTATATTCACTTTGTCTTTACTGTTTCTAGTAGGTTGGCATTCATTCATGATTCCTCTGGGAGTTGGGTTGGGTCTTTTGTAATTTATAAGTGACATTGAAAGGTTTATGGCTGGAATCGAATGCCTCAGGTCCTAACTCTAGCTTTGTCTTTCATCTGTCTCTGTTTTGGGGCATGATAGTGACCTGATAGGCTTTTCTGGCAAAACTGTAATGAGATAATGAATATAAAGTGTTTAACACAGTGCCTAGCATACAGTAAAGAGTCAGTAAATCCTTGCTACTTTAATTCATATTTTATTCATCTAGCCCAAAGCCGTGAAATCATAGGTATGTAAGGAATATTGGATTGCCAGTATTGGATTGCGAATGGTAAGAATGCCATTTTCATCTCTTTTTCTTCTTTTATTTTGGAAAATGCTTCCTAATCTTGGAAGTAGCACCTGGCTGCTGTCATTTGTTAGCAGAGAAACAAGTTAAACATTGAAAACATTTTATGTACTTATGAGTTAAAATTTTAAAACCCTTTTTTGGAATTTATTTTGTGATATTGTTTTAAATCTTAGGTTTTTATGTGTATATATTGTTCTGATTACAATAGATTTTTCCACAGTGATTTAAAAGCATAGTTTAACTAAACTCTGCATTTATGGATGGCATTTTTCTTTGTTTTCTTGTATTTCTTTGTTTTCTTTGTATTTGTTGCAATTCACTGGAACTGAATACATAGCTCAGGTTAACTATCTTCAATGCCATTTTTTCCTTTATTTGTTTTATTTTTTCTTCACTAAAATCCTAAATAGGTACATTTTTAAAGAGAAAAAAACTATTTTACTTAATTGAATTAATCATATTCATATTATTTTTCAGTTATTTCTACTGTTTCACATGTCCATCAATTATGATTTAAAATTACTGCTGGCTTGTGCTTTCAATCTTATAGAGCAATTTTAATTTTTTTGTTTCAGAGTGTGAATAATTTTTGATAGATTTATTCGTGAATCTATGTCTCTCTCCATATATTTGGGATTTTATTATGCTAGCTACATTTTATATATTATTTTAATACTTCTTCAAAAATATGAAATTTCTTTCCCTCTTTTTAATGTGACCATTTATGATTCTGATTCATCATAAAATATTATTAGTATACTTTTGTTACTTTCTGTCTACATTATAATCATATTTTATCCCATTTCCTCTTTTTATAAAGTTTCTATTTAAATTCCAGTTAGCATACAGTGTAGTATTAGTTTCAGCTGTACAATTTAGTAATTCAACACTTACATACAATATTCGGTGCTCATCACAAGTAAACTCCTTAATCCCCATCACCTATTTCACCCATCCTGCTAACCACCTCTTCTGTGGTAAGCATCAGTTTGTTTTCTATAGTCAAGAGTCTGTTTCTTGGTTTGCCTTTCTCTTTTTTCCCCTTTGCTCATTTTTTTTGCTACTTAAGCTCCACAAATGAGTGAAATCATATGATATTTGTCTTTCTTATTTTGGTTAACATAATAGTCTCTAGCTTCATCCATGTTGTTGCAAATGACAAGATTTTATTCTTCTTAATGGCTATGGTTATATGGTTATATATAGTTATATATAATTATACACATATACACACACATATGCCGCTATAAACATTAGAGTGCATTTATCCCTTTGAATCAGTAGTTTTGTACGTTTTGGGTAAATAACTAGTAGTACAATTGCTGGATTATAGGGTAGTTTTATCTTCAACCTTTTTAAAGGGATTTTTTTTAAAAATGTATGTTTGCTTATTTATTTGTTAATTTATTTTTAAAATGTTTATTTATTTTTTTAATGTTTAATTTTGAGAGAGAGAGCCACGTAAGCATAGTAGGCAGAGAGAGAGGAAGACAGACAATCCTAAGCAGGCTTTGTGATAACGCACCGAATATGGAAGCACCTAAATATCTCAAACAATTAATCACAAACAGAAACAAGCTTATAGATAAGAATGTGCTAATAGCAGGAGAATTTAATACTCCGCTTACAGCAATGGATAGGTCAACCAGACAGAAAATCACTAAAGAAATAATGGACTTGAAAGACACATTGGACCAGATGGACCTGACGGATATATCTAGAACTTTACATCCTGAGGCCAGGGAATTTACTTTCTTCTCAAGTGCGCATGGCACATTCTCCAAGATAGATCACATACTGGGACATAAAGCAGCCCTCAAGAAATATAAAAGAATAGAGATCATACCATGCACACTGTCAGATCACAATGCTTTGAAACTTGAAATCAATTACAGGAAGAAGTCTGGAAAACTTCCAAAAACATGGAGGTTAAAGAACAGCCTTCTAAAGAATGAATGGGCCAATCAGGCAATTAGAGATGAAATTTAAAAATATATGGAAACAAATGAAAATGAAAACACAACAATCCAAAATCTATGGGATGCGGCAAAGGCAGTCCTAAGAGGAAAGTACATTGCTCTCCAGGCCTATTTCAAGAGATTAGAAAAGCGCAAGTCCAAAATCTAACAGCTCACCTAAAGAAACTAGAGACAGAGCAACAAGAATGCCCTAAACCCAGTAGAAGAAGAGAAATAGTAAAAATCAGAGCAGAAATAAACAACATAGAGACCAAAGAAACAATTGAACAGATCAATGAAACCAAGAGTTGGTTTTTTGAAAAAGTAAACAAAATTGACAAACCTCTAGCCACACTTATCCAAAAGAAAAGAGAGAGCACCCAAATAGACAAAATTATGAATGAAAATAGACTTATTACAACCAACCCCTCAGAAATACAAGCAATTATCAGGGAATACTATGAAACATTATATGCCAACAAATTGGACAACTTAGAAGAAATGGACAAAATCCTAAACACACACTCACTACCAAAATTCACACGGGAAGAAATAGAAAATCTGAACAGACCCATAACAAGTGAAGAAATCGAATCAGTGATCAAAAATCTCCCAACAAATAAGAGCCCTGGACCTGATGGCTTCCCTGGGGAATTCTACCAGACATTAAAAACAGAATTAATCCCAATTCTTCTCAAGCTATTCCAAAAAATAGAAATTGAAGGAAAACTCCCAGACTCTTTTTATGAAGCCAGCATCACTCTAATTCCCAAGCCAGACAGAGATCCAGCAAAAAAAGAGAACTACAGGCCAATATCCTTGATGAATACGGATGCAAAAATTCTCAACAAGATCCTTGCAAATCGAATCCAGCAGCATATAAAAAGAATCATCCACCAAGATCAAGTGGGATTCATTCCTGGGTTACAGGGCTGGTTCAACATTTGCAAATCAATCAATGTGATACATCATATCAATAAAAGAAAAGATAAAAACCATATGATCCTGTCAATAGATGCAGAAAAAGCATTTGACAAAATACAGCATCCCTTCTTAATAAAGACTCTCAAGAAAGTTGGGATAGAAGGAACCTACTTAAACATCATCAAAGCCATCTATGAGAAGCCTTCAGTGAACATCATCCTCAACGGGGAAAAACTGAGAGCTTTCCCCCTGAGATCAGGAACACGACAGGGATGCCCACTCTCACCACTGCTGTTTAACATAGTGCTGGAAGTCCTAGCATCAGCCATCAGACACCAAAAGGAAATCAAAGGCATCAGAATTGGCAAAGAGGAAGTCAAACTTTCACTCTTCGCAGATGACATGATACTCTACATAGAAAACCCGACAGACTCCACCAGAAGCCTACTAGAACTGATCCAAGAATTCAGCCAAGTGGCAGGGTACAAAGTCAACGTACAGAAATCGGTTGCATTTTTATACACCAACAATGAAGCAACAGAAAGAGAAATCAAGAAACTGATCCCATTCACAATTGCACAAAAAACCATAAAATACCTCGGAATAAACCTAACCAAGGATACAAGAGATCTGTATGATGAAAACTATAGAAAACTTATGAAGGAAATTGAAGAAGACACAAAGAAATGGAAAAACATTCCATGCTCATGAATAGGAAGAATAAATATAGTTAAGATGTCATTACTACCTAAGGCACTCTACACATTCAATGCAATTCCCATCAAAATTGCACCAGCATACTTCTCAAAACTAGAACAAACTATCCAAAAATTTGTATGGAACCACAAAGACCCCGAATAGCCAAAGTAATCCTGAAAAATAAAACCAAAACGGGAGGGATCACCATCCCAGACTTTAGCCTCTACTACAAAGCTGTCATCATCAAGACAGTATGGTATTGGCACAAAAACAGACACATAGACCAATGGAACAGAATTGAGAACTCAGAAGTGGACCCAAAAGTATACAGCCAACTAATCTTTGACAAAGCAGGAAAGAATATCCGAATGGAAAAAAGACAGCCTTTTTAACAGATGGTGTTGGGAGAACTGGACAGCAACATGCAGAAGAATGAAACTAGATCATTTTCTCACACCATGCACAAAAATAAACTCAAAATGGATAAAGGACCTGAACGTGAGACAGGAAACTATCAACACCCTAGAGGAGAAAGCAGGAAACAACCTCCTTGGCCTCCACCGCAGCAACCTCTTACTTGACACATCCCCAAAAGCAAGGGTATCAAGAGCAAAAATAAACTGTTGGGACCTCCTCAAGGTTAAAAGCTTCTGCACAGCAAAGGATACAACCCAGAAAATTAATAGGCAACCAACGGAATGGGAAAAGATAGTTGCAAATGACATATCAGTTAAAGGGTTAATATCAAGAATCTATAAGGAATTCACCAAACTCCACACCCGAGAAACAAACAACCCAGTGAAGAAATGGGCAGAAGATATGAACAGACACTTCTCCAAAGAGGACATCCAGATGGCCAACAGACACATGAAACGATGCTCAGCATCGCTCCTCATCAGGGAAATACAAATCTAAACCACACTGAGATACCACCTCACACCAGTCAGAGTGGCTAAAATGAGCCAATCAGAGAACTCTAGATGAGGGCGAGGATGTGGAGAAACGGGCACCCTCCTACACTGTTGGTGGGAATGTAAACTGGTACAGCCCCTCTGGAAAACAGTGTGGAGGTTCCTAAGGAAACTAACAATAGAACTCCCCTATGACCCAGCAATAGCACTGCTAGGAATTTACCCAAGGGATACAGAAATGCTGATGCATAGGAGCACATGTACCCCAATGTTCATAGCAGCACTCTCCACAATAGCTAAAACCTGGAAAGAGCCTAAGTGTCCATCAACAGATGAATGGATCAAGAAGATGTGGTTTATCTATACCATGGAATACTACATGGCAATGAGAAACAATGAAATCTGGCCATGTGTAGCAACATGGATGGACCTTGAGGGTGTTATGCTGAGCGAAATAAGTCAGGCAGAGAAGGACAAATATCATATGTGTGCACGTATAGGAGGATTAGGAGGAACTTGACGGAGGACCAAGGGAGAGAAGAAGGGCGGAAATGGTGGGGGAAAGGGAGAGAGGCAAACCATGAGAGACTGTTGAATGCTGACAAAAACTGAGGACTGATGGATGGGGGGGGGAGGGGGGATGGGCATGGAGGAGGACACTTGTGGGGATGAGCACTGGGTGTTATATGGAAACTAATTTGACAGTAAACTATTTGTAAAAAAAAAATGTATGTTTGCTTATTTATTTGTTAATTTATTTTTAAAATGTTTATTTATTTTTTTAATGTTTATTTTTGAGAGAGAGAGCCACATAAGCATAGTAGGCAGAGAGAGAGGAAGAGAGACAATCCTAAGCAGGCTTTGTGATAACAGCTGAAATTCTAATGTGGGACTCAAAATCACAAGCCATGAGATCCTGACCTAAGCTGAAGCTGAATGCTTAACCAGCTGAGTCACGCAGGTGCCCTATTTATTTATTTTTGAGAGAGAGACAGAGACAGAGAGAGAATCTGAAGCAGGCTCCATGCTCTATTGCGCTATCAGCACAAAGCCAGATGTGGGGTTTGAACTCATGAATTGTGAGATCATGACCTGAGCTGAAGTTGGACACTTAACTGACTGAGCCAACCAGACACCCCTATTTTTAACTTTTTGAGGAACCTCCATATTGTTCTCCCAAGTGGCTGCACCAGTTTTCACTCTCACCAAGAAGGCTTCTTTTTCTCCGCATCTTTGCCAACACCTATTGTTTCTTGTATTGTTGATTTTAGCCATTCTGAGAGGTGTGAGGTGATATATCATTGTAGTCTTGATTTGTGTTTCCCCAATAATCAGGGATATTAAGCATCTTCTCATTTGTTTGTTGGCCCATCTGTATGTCTTTTTTGGAAAAATGTCTATTCATGTTTTCTGCCCATTTTTAAATTGGGTTATTTGTTTTTTGGGTGTTGAGTTTTATAAATTCCTTATATATTTTGGATACTATCCTTTTTTAAAATTTTTTTATTTTTTTTTAATTTTTTTTTTTACAAATAGCTTATTGTCAAATTAGTTTCCACATAACACCCAGTGCTCATCCCCACAAGTGTCTTCCTCCATGCCCATCACCCCCCTCCCCTCCACATGCATCAGTCCTCAGTTTTTGTCAGCATTCAAGAGTCTCTCATGGTTTGCCTCTCTCCCTTTCCCCCACCATTTCTGCCTTTCTTCTCCCCCTTGTTCCTCCGTCAAGTACCTCCTAATCCTCCTCTACGTGCACACATATGATATTTGTCCTTCTCTGCCTGACTTATTTCGCTCAGCATAGCACCCTCAAGGTCCATCCATGTTGCGACACATGGCCAGATTTCATTGTTTCTCATTGTCATGTAATATTCCATGGTATAGATAAACCACGTCTTCTTGATCCATTCATCTGTTGATGGACACTTAGGCTCTTTCCAGGTTTTAGCTATTGTGGAGAGTGCTGCTATGAACATTGGGGTACATGTGCTCCTATGCATCAGCATTTCTGTATCCCTTGGGTAAATTCCTAGCAGTGCTATTGCTGGGTCATAGGGGAGTTCTATTGTTAGTTTCCTGAGGAACCTCCACACTGTTTTCCAGAGGGGCTGTACCAGTTTACATTCCCACCAACAGTGTAGGAGGGTGCCCGTTTCTCCACATCCTCGCCAGCATCTAGAGTTCTCTGTTTTGCTCATTTTAGCCACTCTGACTGGCGTGAGGTGGTATATCAGTGTGGTTTTCATTTGTATTTCCCTGATGTGGATACTATCCTTTTATCAGTTAAGTCATTTGCAAATATCTTCTCCCATTCCATTGGTTGTCTTTTAGTTATATTGAATATTCCCTTTACTGTGCAGAAGCTTTTTATTTTGATGTTGTCCCAATAGTTTAATTTTGTTTTTTATTTCCCTTGACTCAGGAGACATATCTAGAAAAATGTTGCTATGGCCATCTCAAAGCGGTTACTTCCTGTGCTCTCTTCTAGGATTTTAATGGTTTGACACCTCACATATAGGTCTTTCATCCATTTTGAATTTATTTTTGCACATAGTGTAAGAAAGTGGTCCAGTTTCATTCTTTTGCATGTTACTGTCCAGTTTCCAACACCATTTATTGGAGAGCCTGTCTTTTCCCCACTGAATATTCTTTCCTGTTTTGGTGAAGATTAATTGACCATATAGTTGTGGATCCATTCATGGGCTTTCTATTCTCTTCTATTGATCTATGTGTCTATATTTGTACCAGTACTATACTGTTTTGATCACTACCACTTTGTATTATAACTTGAAGTCGAGAATTGTGATGTTTCCACCATTGCTTTTCTTTTTCAAGGTTGCTGTAGCTATTTGGGGTCTTTTGTGGTTCAATATGAATTTAAGGATTGTTTGTTCTAGCTCTGTGAAGAATGCTGGTGTTAGTTTGATAGGGATTGTATTGAATGTGTGGATTGCTTGGGGTAGTATAGACATTTTAACAATATTTGTTTTTCCAATCCATGAGCATGAAATGCTCTTCCATTTTTTGTGTTCTCTTCAATTTGTTTCATAAGTGTTCTATAGTTTTCAGAGTATAGATCTTTTACTTCTTTGGTTAGGTTTATTCCTAGGTATCTTATGGTTTTTGGTGCAATTGTAAATGAGATTGATTTCTGAATTTTCCTTTCTGCTAGTTCATTATTGATGTATAGAAATGCAACAGATTTCTGTACATTTATTTTATGTCTTGTGACTTTATTGAATTTGTTTATCAGTTCTAGCAGTTTTATGGTAGAGTCTTTTGGATTTTCTGTTTTAATTTTTTAATGTTTATTTTTTGAGAGAGAGAGAGACAGAGTATGAGCAGGGGAGGGTCAGAGAGAGATGGAGACACAGAATCTAAAGCAGGCTCCAGGCTCTGAGCTGTCAACACAGAGCCTGATGTGGGTCTTGAACCCACAAACCATGAGATCATGACCTGAGCTGAAGTTGGACGCTTAACCAACTGAGCCACCCAGGTACCCCATGCATTTTCTAAGTAAGATATCATGTCATTTGTAAATAATAAAGTTTGACTTCTTTCTTGCTGATTTGGATACCTTTTATTTCTTTTTGTTTTATGATCGCTGTGGCTAGGATTTCCAGTACTATATTACATAATAGTGTTGAGAATGGACATCCTGTCTTGTTCTTGACTGTAAAGGAAAAATTTCATAGAAAATTTCCAGAAACAATGACATAACAAGTAATAAAATGGAAATAAAAACATACTTATCAATAATTACTTTGAATATAAATGAACAAATGTTCCAATAAAAAGACATAGGGTATCAGAATGGATACAAAAACCTAGACCCATCTATATGTTGTTTAAAAGAGATTCATTTCAGACCTAAAGACACCTGCATGTTGGAAGTAAGGGGGTAGAGAAACATTTATCATATGTAGATGTCAACATTTATTGCTTGGATAAATTAGACTTTAAAAGAAATACTGTAGGGGCGCCTGCGTGGCTTAGTCGGTTAAGCGTCCGACTTTCGCTTAGGTCATGATCTCGCGGTTCGTGGGTTCGAGCCCCGCGTCGGGCTCTGTGCTGACTGCCAGTTCAGAGCCTGGAGCCTGTTTCAGTCTGTGACTCCCTCTCTCTCTGACCCTTCCCTGCTCACGCTGTCTCTCTCTCTCTCTCCTAGAAATAAATAAAAATATTTAAAAAAAAAAGAAATACTGTAAAAAGAGACAAAGAAGGGTATTATGTAATCATAAAGGGGACAATCCAACAAGAAGATGTAGTAATTCATGTTCCCAACATGGGAGTACCCAAATATATAAAACAATTAATAACAACCATAAGAGGACTCATTGATAATAACACAATAATAGGTGGACTTTAACACTCCACTTCCATCAGTGGACACACCATTAAAACAGAAAATCAACTAGGAAATAGTGGCTTTGAATGACACACTGGACCACATGGACTTAACAAACATTCCATCTTAAAACAGCAAGAATATACATTATTTTCAATTGCACATGGTACATTCTTCAGAAGAGAGCACATATTAGGTCTTGAAACAGGCTTCAACAAATACAAAATGATTGAACTCTTACCATGCACTTTTTCTAACAACAATGCTATGAAACTAGCAGGTTACCACAAGAAAAAAATTGGAAAACCACACATACATGAAGGGTAAACAGCATGTTACTAAACAACGAATGGATTAACCAGGAAATCAAAGAAGAAATAAAAAATACATGGACACAAATGAAAATGAAAACACAACTGTCCATCCAAAACCTTTGGGATGCAGCAGAAGTGTTCCTAACAGAGAAGCATATAGCACTATAGGCGTACTTCATGAAGGAAGACAAATCGCAAATAAACAACCTAACCACATACCTAAAGCAACTAGAAAAAGAACAACAAATAAAGGCTAAGAAACTGAATCAGTAATCAAAAAACTCTCACCAAACAAAAGTCCAGGGCCAGAAGGCTTCACAGGTGATTTTTTTTTTTTAAAGTAATCTCTACACACAATGTGTAGCTTGAACTCACAAGCCCAAGATCAAGAGCTAGCCTGGTCCCCCTTCACAGGAGAATTCCAAACATTTAAAGAAAGGTTAATACCTATTCTTCTCAAACCATCCCAATAAATAGAAAAAGAAGGAAAACTGCCAAACTAATTATCCCTATACCCAAACCAGGTGAAGACGCTACTAAAAAAGAGAACTATTGGTCAATATCCCCGATGAATATGGATGCAACAATTTTCAATAAAATACTAGCAATCAAGCCAACAATACATTAAAAAAATAATTCATCACGATCAAATGAGATTTATTCCTGATTTGCAAGGGGGGGGGCGGTGCAATATTCACAGATCAATCAAATTGATACACCACATTAATAAAAGAAAGGATAAGAACCATATGATCCTTTTATTAGATGCAGAAAAAGCATTTGACAAAGTACATCATTCATTTATTATAAAAACCCTCAACAAAGTAGATTTAGAAGGCAACAAAGTAGATTTAGAAGGAACATCCTTTGACATAATAAAGGCCATTTATGGAAAACCAATTTCTATCATCCTCAGTGGGAAAAAACAGAACTTTTCCATTTGTTCTTTTTAATTAAGGCTTTTATTTTTTGATCATACATTTTTATTGTCAGGTAACATAAGAAGTTTTAGTATCCTTTGTTTTATGTTATGGTACCTATGCTTAAAATGTGTGAGGATCTGGTCTAAAAATATTTTAAAAGAATTTTACTTATTATTTATTTATTTATTTATTTTTAATGTTTGTTTTTTAGAGACAGAGCATGAGCAGGGGAGGCGCGCACGCGTACACACACACACACACACACACACACACACAATCTGAAAGCAGGCTCCAGACTCTGAGCTGTCAGCACAGAGCTCGGTGTGAGGCTTGGACTCACAAACTGCAAAGTCACGACCTGAGCTGAAGTCTAGTGCTTAACCAAATGAGCCACCTAGGTACCTCTAAAAAGAATTTGTGATAAGAATCTGTACGTATTAGATTATTTTAATCTTTATTCTAAGTTAGAAGTCAGAATGCATGTAGTGACAATAGATGTCACTCCTTCATCCATTTTATTATTTATTTATTTATTTAATAATTTTACCTGGTAAGCTGTTTATTTATTTATTTAATATAATTGTCAAATTGGCTAACATACAGTATGTAAAGTGTGCTCTTGTTTTTTGAGGTAGATTCCCGTGATTCATCACTTACACACAACACCCAGGGCTCATCCCAACAAGTGCCCTCCATAGTGTGCATCACTCATTTCCCCCTCTCCCCCACCCCCCATCCACCCTCAGTTTGTTGTATCATCCATTTTAGAATGCATGTATTCAAGTAGATTTTTCAAAGTTTATTTATTTATTTTTGGGAGAGAGAGGGGTGGGGAGGGGCAGAGAGAGAGTGAGAGAGAATCCCAAACAAGCTTCACACTGTCAGCACAGAGCCTGATGCGGGGCTTGAACTCATGAACCATGAGATCATGACCTGAGTTGAAATCAAGGGTTGGTTGCTTAACTGACTGAGCCACCCAGGGTCCCATAAATAGGTTTTTAAGGATGTAAAGATCAAGCTGCAGTTTTAGTAAATTTAGAGAGCTGGATAAGGTATTGCACATTAGGGTATTCTGATAGCTACAGTAGCAAAATGAACAGTCAGATTTGCTCTCTGAACTCAAGGGGCTTGATATGAACCTCTCATGTTTGTTTTAAGGATCCAATAGGGTAATACTCTTAAAGGTGCTTGTGAACTGTTTCCACTGTATTTGAGAATTTCAGTTTGGCTAATAGTTCTTGGTTCTTAAATTTAAAAATATCTCTTGATACATGTTACAGGCTGAAATGTATCCCTCCAAAATTCATATGTTGGTGTCTGAATATGCCTGTATTTGGAGATAAGACTTTCAAAGAGGTGATTAAGTTAAAATGAGGCCAGTAGAGCTGTAATCCAATATGGCTGATGTCATCATAAAAAGAGGAGATTAGAACTTAAAGAGGGACATCTGGGGTATGCATGCACAGAGGAAAGGCTACGTGAGGACAACAGCAGGAAGGCAGCCATCTACAAGCTAAGTAGCAAGGTCTTAGAAGAATCCAAACCTGCTAATACCTTGATCTCAGACTTCTAGCCTCCAGAACTGTGAGAAAATAAATTTCTGTTGTTTAAGCCCCCCCATCAGTGGTTCTTTCTTATGATAACCCTAACAAACGAATGTATCAAGTCTCTCAATAATTCGCTTTGCTTGGCAAAGAGATGTTTTTAGTTTTAATGGTTGTTAACTTTTTTTCTCATTCCCCAAATTCTGTTAATCAGGGAAAAACAGTTTCTCAACAGCACATATATTTCTGAAACATAGGACAAAGATAGACTTTTAAAACATGTGGGCTATTGGGGCGCCTGGGTGGCTTAGTCGTTAAGCGTCCGACTTTCACTTAGGTCATGATCTCGCGGTTCGTGGGTTCGAGCCCCGCGTCGGGCTCTGTGCTGACTGCCAGTTCAGAGCCTGGAGCCTGTTTCAGTCTGTGACTTCCTCTCTCTCTGACCCTCCCCTGTTCACGCTGTCTCTCTCTCTCTTAGAAATAAATAAAACAAACAAACAAACAAAAAACTATTAAAACATGTGGGCTATTAAAGTTCTTTACTTATCCTACATTCTGTTACCTCCTCGTCCAATAATATTGGATTATTCTCATTTAAATGAGACTTCAGGCTAGAAAGCGTATTAAAAGTTCATTATATAATAAAGTGAGAATAGTGCTGTCAAAATGATGTCAAACCTTTTCTGGATTATCCCAAAGAGGACTTTAAAAAATAGAATACAGGATAATGGGAGAGACTGTAGTAAAACTTAATATTCCAAAATTTCATTTGTTTCAGGCAATTAACAAAGAAAGTCTCCTTTACCCAATCCAAGATTCAAGTCACAATTCACAATGATTTTTTTTCTATTGTATGATGTGAGCATTATTATCATTCAAAGTACGTACCCAGTTTTACCAAGTGAGTTTACTTGATGGACTAAATTCTAAACATATACTTTAATATTTTTTTCAGAGATGCAATTCTTTTTTTTTTGATTCATTCTAGTATCATTATTATTATTATTATTTTTACAAATAGTTTATTGTCAAGTTGTTTTCCATATAACACCCAGTGCTCATCCCCACAAGTGCTCTCTTCCATGCGCATCTCCCCCCCCACCCCCATCAGTCCTGTTTGTTTCTCAGCATTCAAGAGTCTCTCATGGTTTGCCTCTCTCCCTCTCCCCCACTATTTCCCCCCTTCTTCTCCCCCATGGTCCTCCGTTAAGTTCCTCCTAATCCTCCTATATGTGCAAACATATGGTATTTGTCCTTCTCTGCCTGACTTATTTCGCTCAGCATAACACCCTCAAGGTCCATCCATGTTGCTACACATGGCCAGATTTCATTCTTTCTCATTGCCATGTAGTATTCCATGCTATAGATAAACCACATCTTCTTGATCCATTCATCTGTTGATGGACACTTAGGCTCTTTCCAGGTTTTGGCTATTGTTGAGAGTGCTGCTATGAACATTGGGGTCCATGTGCTCCAATGCATCAGCATTCCTATATCCCTTGGGTAAATTCCTAGCAGTACTATTGCTGGGTCATAGGGGAGTTCTATCATTAATGTTTTGAGGAATCTCCACACTGTTTTCCAGAGGGGCTATACCAGTTTACATTCCCACCAACAGTGTAGGAGGGTGCCCATTTCTCCACATCCTTGCCAGCATCTAGAGTTCTTTGTATTGCTCATTTTAGCCACTCTGACTGGCGTGAGGTGGTATCTCAGTGTGGTTTTGATTTGTATTTCCCTGATGAGGAGCGATGCTGAGCATCATTTCATGTGTCTGTTGGCCATCTGGATGTCCTCTTTGGAGAAGTGTCTGTTCATATCTTCTGCCCATTTCTTCACTGGGTTGTTTGTTTTTCGGGCGTGTAGTTTGGTGAGTTCCTTATAGATTCTGGATATTAACCCTTTATCTGATATGTCATTTGCAACTATCTTTTCCATTCCGTTGGTTGCCTATTAATTTTCTGGGTTGTTTCCTTGGCTGTGCAGAAGCTTTTAATCTTGATGAGGTCCCAACAGTTTATTTTTGCTCTTGATTCCCTTGCTTTTGGGGATGTGTCAAGTAAGAAGTTGCTGCGGTGGAGGTTAAGGAGGTTGTTTCCTGCTTTCTCCTCTAGGGCGTTGATAGTTTCCTGTCTCACGTTCAGGTCCTTTATCCATTTTGAGTTTATTTTTGTGCATGGTGTGAGAAAATGATCTAGTTTCATTCTTCTGCATGTTGCTGTCCAGTTCTCCCAACACCATCTGTTAAAAAGGCTGTCTTTTTTCCATTGGATATTCTTTCCTGCTTTGTCAAAGATTAGTTGGCTGTATACTTTTGGGTCCACTTCTGAGTTCTCAATTCTGTTCCATTGGTCTATGTGTCTGTTTTTGTGCCAATACCATACTGTCTTGATGATGACAGCTTTGTAGTAGAGGCTAAAGTCTGGGATGGTGATCCCTCCCGTTTTGGTTTTATTCTTTAGAATTACTTTGGCTATTCGGGGTCTTTTGTGGTTCCATACAAATTTTAGGATAGTTTGTTCTAGTTTTGAGAAGTATGCTGGTGCAATTTTGATTGGAATTGCATTGAATGTGTAGAGTGCCTTAGGTAGTAATGACATCTTAACTATATTTATTCTTCCTATCCATGCGCATGGAATGTTTTTCCATTTCTTTGTGTCTTCTTCAATTTCCTTCATAAGTTTTCTATAGTTTTCATCATACAGATCTCTTGTATCCTTGGTTAGGTTTATTCCTAGGTATTTTATGGTTTTTTGTGCAGTTGTGAATGGGATCAGTTTCTTGATTTCTCTTTCTGTTGCTTCATTGTTGGTGTATAAAGATGCAACTGATTTCTGTATGTTGATTTTGTACCCTGCAACTTTCCTGAATTCTTGGATCAGTGCTAATAGGCTTCTGGTGGAGTCGGTTGGGTTTTCTATGTAGAGTATCATGTTGTCTGCGAAAAGTGAAAGTTTGACTTCTTCTTCAGAGATGCAATTCTTAAATATGGATGCTTATAATACAGTTTAAAATCTGAAGCTGAGGAGCACCTGGGTGGCTGAGTAAGTTAAGTATCTGACTGCAGATATCAGCTCAGGTTGTAATCTTGCTGTTGTGGGATCGAGCCTTGCATCAGGCTCTGTGGTGAGTGGTGACTGCTTAGGATTCTTCTCTCTCACTTTCTCTCTCAAAAGAAATAATAAATCTTTAAAAAATTAAAAAATCTGTATCTGAAAGAGTAAGTCATCCCTTATTAGTCTTCTGGTCTTTTTATTTGGTTAATTGTATTATTTACTTCTATCAGCAAGCAGCCTATGGAATTTGCAGAGAAAGCATGGGCCACGTTGGCATTTTCTTAGAAGCAGACTAAAATGTATGACAACTGTCTTTTCCTGAATTCAGTTTTCCTTGCTCATGTTTGCTTGCTTTGACAAGTCTGGTAAATGTTTTAAGCCATGCACATAATTTTCAATGAGCCCTTTGAGTTCTCATCTTACAAGTAAATGAAATAATTTCTCTGAGACATTAACTTGCTTAATAGCAGTCCAGTATGTAAAAAGGCAGGAAGGGCTTGGACTGGGAATCTAAAGAGAGATGGGAGCCAGGGTGGGGTGGGAGAGTGTGGAGATTTGTGGGAAGAGAGAGAGATTAAGGTAAAA
Organism: Proteles cristata cristata; assembly: GCA_017311185.1. Lineage (NCBI taxonomy): Eukaryota > Metazoa > Chordata > Mammalia > Carnivora > Hyaenidae > Proteles > Proteles cristata. The sequence continues at coordinate 2,803,873 of JAESUZ010004992.1, read as the reverse complement.
AAACAGAAGGTCAAGAGAGTAATGCTTTGATTTTTTGATGGCTTTATTTCTAGTTTCATTTCTTTTGAAGCCCCCTTTATGTAAACTAGCTTGAATAATATTTACTCATTGCCCCTAAACTAACTTTGATTAAAACGAATACAAAAAGTTAGGCCAAAGAACTGCTTATAGAAATAAGATATATTCAAGAGAGGGTAGTTCTGAAGTAATCAAACCTTCATGAAGAGATTTGACATGAATAAAAAACTCTAAACTTATATCAAGCCATGAGATCGATAGCTCATAACTTAACTATAGACAATACTGTTTCCAGAAGTTACTTTCACTGAAATATTTTCAGGGTCAGCAGTCAGCAGTTTTGGAAATTCCTTGTGGCATATTGGAATTTTAGCCAACTGCTGAAAACTTACTTGGCTAATACTGTTAAGGTTTCCTTTTATTTGGTATACCTCCTTAACTGGAGATGTCTGAGGGAAGGAAAATGTACTCATAATATTATGGGGGGGGGGGATGCTTGGGTGGCTCAGTTGGTTGAGCGTTCACATTAGCTCAGGTCATGATCTCACAGTTTGTGGGTTCAAGCCCTGAGTCAGGCTCTGTGCTGACAGTTTGGAGCTTGGAGCCTGCTTCGGATTCTGTGTCTCCCTCTCTCTCTGCTCCCTTTCTTCCCATTTGTGTTCTGTCTCTCAAAAATAAACATTAATTTTTTTTTAAATTATGGAAGAGACAAAAGATTTTGTCTATACATTCTCAGAGAGGATCTTGTCACACAATGATGTTGGTGACAAAAGAAGGTAAAGGAAAGTCACTTATCACTCTTAGCCTGTACCTAAGAGTTAGGGTTATGGTTGATTCATCTATTGGCCCTGATACACTGCAGGGATATTTGTGGGTTATTTCTTTTCCTTTGGAGTTACTGGGTGTGAGCATTTTGTAAAAAGAAGTGCAATTAAGAACTCTGTGTGAGGATGTATTTTGTTATTGGTTACTCATACAATTTAATAAAAGAACTATATTAGTATATTGAGTGGGTCGACTAACCATTTCTATTGGAATTTAATGAAAAGAAGGAAAGAATACAGTATCAACATAGATGAGGATTTGAGAATGATTTCAAAACAAGTGTTAAATGTTAGGGTTAGTAAGGTACATAATGCTATAGCCACTATTAAAAGCCTCTTTCTCTCTAACCTAATGACTTCCATTTTGGGGGGAATAACTCTTCTAGGGATATGCTAATGATCTCAAGGGGTATTATGAAATTATCAGAACATTGTTGATTTTTATGATATTAAATTTAATGAAGAAACCATGTCGTCAGGAGAATTAAAAGGGATACTATATGTGAAAGTCCATATCTCAGTGTCTGCTATGTGGAAGGTGTTCTAAAAAAGCATTTTTAATTTGAGAAGAGGTGTCTCTAATTCAAATGCCTGGGCATCATTGTTCTGTGATTTTAGGCGAAGATCCTTAAGCCTGAATATTGAGTTAATGGAATCTTGGGAAAGAGAACTGAAGCTGTATCTGAGATCCTTGACCATTGATCATTTGCAGGAATTCAGGATTATCTGATCATCTAAGTGATTAAAGTTTTCATATAATAAAGCTATTTTCATGGCTTAATGGATGTTAGTTTGTTATCAACAGATTATTGTTGATTTGGTAGTGTTGGGGAGGAAAATATTTCTTCTGTCCTTCAAGATTCTTCTGGCTAGTCTAAGAATTAAATTGACATGAGAGAGATTATAAAAAGAAAATAAAATTTAATTACATATGTATAAAGAATCCACATAAACATGAGAGATTCCAAAGATTGTCAGGCAAAATGCAGCATGTATGTCACCCAGGCCAAAGGAAAAGGAAGTACAGGTTTGGGACTTTAAAACGAAGGAAGATGATTCACAGAAAGGTGAAAAAAAGTAAATGTTTGATAAGCAAATATTTGCTGGGCCTTAAAGAAATAATGGGACACAGAAAGAAATTTTAAAAAGTGAACTTTGCCAAGTTCCTCCTTGGCTACTACATCTTGTTCATATTATGCTATAGTTATCTGTGGTATTAGCTCCCTTCCTGGAGCAAGTCTTGTATCTAAATTCTTTAAGCTAGTTAGTGGGAAGGTCAAAGGTTCTTCATGGGTCTTATTCCTTTTTTTTTTTTTTTTTAAATATTCAGCTCCAAATAATCCACATGTCAAAGACATACATTTTGAGGTGGCAAATTTTGCTCCCCTACAGTAGTAAAAATTCTCTAAAAGAGGCAATACACTGCTAATCCTTTCTTTATTCTCTGTCCATGGTAGACTTACTCTGTGATGAAAAAATATGTGTATGTGTTAGGCAGCTCCAGCTCTTGCTGATGCTTTGAAGGAGGGACTGTAAGAGGTCACATTTAGGCATAAATCTCCCCAGGCTAAAATGTAAGCTCTTCAGCCTAGCACATAAGGTCCTCGAACTCTTCTACAGCCTCATCCTCCCTAAAAGTTTGGGCCTCACAGACATATTGATGTAACTACTGATGGCTCTCTGGAAACCCAGTTACTTCTCTTGATTCCATGCTCCTCCTCCCTGAAATGACCTCTTACCACATTTCTTCTGTCTGTATCTGTCTTCAATCTACAATCCCTTTTACAGGCATCATTTCACTTGATCCTCATGGCAATACATAACTTATGAAGGATAGTTATTAGTCAAGAGCATTCCCATTGGGAATGAATTTCAAGAGAAGCAAATTACCCAAGGCCATAATGCTTATAAATGATTGGATCAGGACTGTGCCCAGATCTTCTTACATGAAGTCTAATGTTTTTTCCCCAAATTTCACATTGATTTTGGAAGAGTGAGGCCAGGATAGAGTTTACTTCTAGTTTTAGCTGCTGCATTTGGAAAAGCTAATAATAAGACAAAGTAATTTTGGGGTGAAAATGAAGGACAATTCTTAGAAGAAAATAATATTTTGCTTTATGAATACATATTTATTTCAAGCTCAATAGTCATTTCCTGGAATAATGTGGTTTTTGAATGAATATCTATTCACAGCTTTCTTTATAAGTTTCTTGGATTAGGGAGTTGCTTATATTAAGATTTAATCACACCTACCTAGATCAGAAATCAGCAGGACCTGATTTCTAGAAGAACAAGTTATAATTTTCTCTTTCACCTCTCTCCTACTCAAGGCCTCTACTTATGTAATGATTGCTTCCTTGCTATTGGGAAAAGCTTTATTAGATTATAGTTAATTTGCCATTTGTGAGTAGTGGACATGAAAGCAACTAACATTCTTTGGTAAGTTAATTCTTGATATTCAACTTACAATTATTATTATTACTGAACATACTTTTTAAAAAGTTTTTATTTAAATTCTAATTAGCTAACCTACAGTATAATATTAATTTCAGGCATACAACTTAGTGATTCAACACTTCATACAACACCTGATGCTCATCACAAGTAGACTCTAAATCCCCATCACCTATTAACCCCATTCCTATTTTTAAATATTTTTTATATTTTCTTAATTCAGTTTTGTTCTCATGTGTTATCTCTCTAAACACGTCTTCACTTCTTTGCCTAGTTGATGTTTTTAAATGTCATGGACACATCTTCTATTAAGACTTTTCTGAGACATTTAACATATCTAGGATTTTTCCCCCATCAATCAGTCTCTTCATGTTTGGACACCTTTTTGTTTGTATTAACTTGTTTTAGATTCTCTTTAAAAATATTCAAAAAATATCTTGGGCATAATCTCATCTGTCAGATGCAGAGAATAGAGAATAGAGTTATCCCCTTCCTTAGCCTTAATTTAATGCTGCTTTTATTGCTAATTTGGAAATTTTATGCCCAAGGGCCATAAGTTTCCCAAGATGCTCCCTACACTCTCTTTTCATGGAAAAGATGAGACAAAGGTTAGGATTTGTTGACAGATGCTTTGCCTAGAGATTCAACAGAAGTTGGTTGGACTGAAAGTTGAAATTGTACCCATTGGAGACTGCAACAGAGTCCTGACAAATACTGCTAACAAAAAGTTCAAGTACCTACATGTCCTTTGAAATGGGCAGAGAGTATTAGTAGGGACTCCAGTGCCAGAAGTCTAGAGATTCAGGGCTGAAGTTGGGTAAGTGACTAGAGCTTGAGCAGGCTGAAGAAGACCCTAGAGGAGCAGAGGCAGAATTACACTCAGGAGAACTGGGCAAACTGTATGCACTGGTGGTTCCATTGCAGTGGGGGCTTGGGAATGAGGTCATTATCAGTGTTGAACTTTTCTTTTTCTTTTTTTTTTTAATTTTTATTTATTTCTAGGAGAGAGAGAGAGAGAGAAAGAGAGAGAGAGAGAGAGAGAGAGAGACAGCGTGAGCAGGGGAGGGTCGGAGAGAAAGGGAGTCACAGACTCTGAAACAGGCTCCAGGCTCTGAGCTGGGAGTCAGCACAGAGCCCGCCTTGGGGCTCGAACCCACGAACCGTGAGATCATGACCTAAGGGAAAGTTGGACGCTTAACCGACTTAGCCACCCAGGCGCCCCAGTGTTGGACTTTTCTTGATCACACTACATGGCATCTTGCATTCCATTCTCCTAGAACCTTCCTTGCAAATGATTCTATGTGAATGCAAGGAAAGATGATTAAAATGGAACTCTAACTTCACTCCCTTTCTTTTTCTCTGGAGAACTAAGTTATTTTTACCATTTTCCTTCTTGGGATAGTCAGTCTTTGTAGATTAGAGAAAAAATAATGCTGGTTAGAATTTTACTTCATGCAAGTGAAGAAGATATCTCACTGGCAAACTTGTGAAGAACTGATTTAGAGAAACTTCACCCTCTCAGTTGAAAAGCAAATGGGATGTCTCTAAGGCAGTTTCTAAATTTCTGGCCATCAGCTCCATCCAACCTCCCCACTCCCACTCCCCCACATTTATGTAGTGATATCTTTTGTCCCCACTGTAGGACTAAGAACGCTCCAGTCTGAGCAGGAAATAAATTAGCAGTTGGACTGCTGATAGTAAATAAAAAGTAGAATTTTTGACTTAATTCTTGTTTCCTAAAGAGCAGACACTGGGTGCCCATGATAGCAGGATTTCCTTAGACAGTGATAGACTTGTAAGATTGTCTCTCTACAACAATTGAGAGGACTCTTCCATCTCACTTTCCCATTAGCTCCATGAACCATTGGGTCTCTGGGTATTATGGTTCTATTGTTGGGGCCAGCTGCGGTTGTTTCCCTGCCCTATGTTACCCGGTCCTGGTCAAATATTCTTTCCTACTGGTTGATATTGCCAAGGTCAGGCATGCCTCATTCCTAAGACAATGCTCATTATGGCAGCAGCTGAAACCATCACCATCATAACCATCACCACCACCACAACACAACAAAATAACTGGCAAGGAGTAGATTTGGGAAGAAAATAACAGAAGGAATCTTGTTCTCTTTGAATTGGAGTTGAAAATTTCCACCTGTTTCTAGAGTAGGTTTATTGGTTGCTCAATCTTTATTAATTAATTAATAATTAATTTTAACTAGGATCTCCTCCTGGAATTAAAATATAGAGTAGCAGTCATAATTTGGAGAGGAATATATGATAATACCTTTTCCTGTATTCTTAAATCATAAAAAATTAAAACAAAGAACAATAATAGAAACAGCAAAAAACACCAATATCAACATTAACCACCCCCCCAACTAGGCAACCCTCCAAAACATTTGATTCATAGCACATGAAGAAGGGGAGATGTTCCAGAATTAAAACTCTCCTTTTAAATGATAGAATTCTTAAGTTTATATCTTGAAACTTCAAAGAATAATCAATAGTAAAAAAGGATTTATTCAAATTGTGGATAGTGGGTCATGGAAAGGACCTTCTATAATGAAGAGAAAGATAATTTCATTTTCCTTCATTATGGTTTAATAAAATTTAAAATATGCCAACCTTATCTTCAGATTATTTGGGCTGGCAGGCAAATATCCTTGCAGCTCAAACCTTGATGATGCTCTCAAAAATAAATAACATTAAAGCTCTTTAGCAATGCAAATGAGCTTTTGACATTAGTGGAAACAGTTTCAATGTGTTGATAAACTGCAACTTAATTAGCAAGCTGCTGTAACTAAGTCACATTTAATGAAAAATAATGTTGATGTATATTTATACAGCTCCTACATGCACCTCAAATAAAAAAGCACTGTAATAAGTTTTCTCATGAGGTACTATAGCTGTGTGAAATATATAGATGACATTCTAAAACACCAAAAATATTAAAATATTCTGACTGGGCATTTTAAGATGTTAATTCTGAACAGTGATGTTATCTCACTAAATTTTGAATACTTCAACTTTAGCATTGTAGATATTCACATGGGATGTGTTACTCCTTCTAGTCCTAGAGTTGGGTAAAACCTCTCCATCCTTTGAACTGCAGTTCCTTCAGGTCAACTTTATTATTCTTCCTCCTTCCTTTGAGTACTCACCCTTTTCTTTTATCTCTCTTAGAATATTTGACTCTCTTTGCCTTCCTTGCATTGTAGACTTTGTTCTATTTGTTCTATTAGGTAAGCTCCTAAAGAGGATTTTACTGTATTTAGTCTGAAGGCAGGTTTGTTTTTCTTTACAACAAATCAGGTCCCTGAGTGTAATGAAAAGTGTGTCTCATCTTTAATAAATACCTGAACAGAACCAGATCATTGTTACAAACATAAAATTCCATCAACTCTAAGAGCCATGTAGCATGTCTGCAGGAATTTGGGGAGCATCAGATATCTATGATGTTTTAGCTCTTAATTCCCCTCCAGTTCTAGGCATTGCTTTTTTTCTTTTTGGATTATTTCCAGAATTATTGGAAGCCCAAACCTGTCTTTTCCATCTTTACTGTTTTCTCTAAGCATCTCCTTGAATTTTAGAATTTGGTTGTTCTTTAACTGTTGAAAATTCAATAGAGAAAAAGCAGCTTTTCTTTTTCCTTCCTTACTTGTATTTTTCAGCTTCTAAAAATAATGCACACTATAGCAGCAGCTGCGAGCATAAATAAAAACACAATAATAAATGAGTTGGAGCTCAAACAAAACATTCCAGGCCAGTTCTTGCATCCCCCTATGGCAGACTTGACAGAGCTTTTATGTTACTGGGTCAGTTGATGAGAAGGCTCCAGGGAAATAAGGAAAGCCAGCTGCTAGAGACAATAGCTCCTCTCTGCTCCTGCAAGTGCCAGGCCAGTACCAGGACATAGTAGGTGCTTACCAAATGTGTGCCGAATTTGTTGCCTGTACTAGGAACCTAGAATGGTAGCAGTGCTGGAAAATGATCCTGATAACCACCTACTATGAGCACTTATTGAGCACCTACTATGTGTTCAATCTACGTGCACTACCTGGGAGGGCACCGGACATTATGATTGAGCTATTCTGATGTAGCTGTTGTTGTTTTTTGTTTTTTTGTGTTTTTAAATTGAAGTATAGTTGACATACAATATTAGTTTCAGGTGTACAACATAGTGGCTCAACATTTATATACATTACAAAATGATCACCAGGATAAATGTGTTTTTATCTGTTTATCTGTTTATATCTGTTACCATATAAAGTTTTTACATATTATTAACCATATTCCATATGTTGTACATTGTATTCCCATGTGTTATTTATTTTATAACCGGGAATTTGTGCCTTTCAATCTTCTTCTCATATTTCGCCTATCCCCCACATCCCTCCTCTCCTGTTCTCTACGAGTCTATTTTATTTTGCTCGTTCATTTGTTTTGATATTTAGATTCCACAAAGAAGTGAAATCATGTGATATTTGTCTTTCTCCATCTGACTTATTTCACTTAGCAAAATACCCTCTAGATCTTTTTGTGGTGTCACAAATGGTGAGATCTCATTCTTTTTTAATGTTAATATTCCGTTGTAGATAAATATCACAGCTTCTTTATCCAGTCATCTATTTTGATGTAACCTATTTGGAGGCCACGGACATTTTAACAAACAAACCGTGATGTTTTCAGCTTTCTTTATTATCAAATTATTGATATTCACACTCTGTTCCTGAGCTATAGCCCAGTACAAACTCCCAGGCCTGGGACAAGCTGGCAGGGGCGAGGCATCATCATCATCTCAGCTGAAAGCACAGGGAGGTGGAGTTCATATGATCACACTTGCTAAACACAAAAAGCTTTCTCATGCCATCAACTGTCCTAAAAGGGCATCTATTTATTCTCTGGGAATTTGCTTCTGTGTATATCAGTCTCTAGTTTCTCCCTGAGTATTCAATAATAATGCTCAATGTTTTTTAATTAATAAGCACATGTACCCACTTAATAATAAACCTTTTTGACTTCTAGTTGAAAAAAACTGAAGCAGTGAATCTTAGTGCTCCTAGAGGGGCATATTAGAATAGGTATTTGTGTATTTGTGTGTGTTTAAGTTTATTTTATTTATTTTGAGAGAGAGCAAGAATACGTACATGTGCAAGTGGGGGAGGGGCAGAGGGAGAGGGAGAGAGAATCTCAAGCAGGCTCCTGTGCTGTCAGTGCAGAGCTGGACACAGGGCTCTATCTCACAACCATGAGATAATGACTGAGCTAAAATCAAGATTCTGACACTTAACCAACTGAGCCACCCAGCTTCCCCTAAAACAGAAATTTAAAAAAGGATATTCAGTATGTAATATAATTTCATCTCTGAAAAAATATAAAAATAATGATTGATTAAAAATATCAACTACACAAAAGAAAATAAAGTAAAAAGCTTACTATAGTTAGAGTGGGGGTTCAGGATGGAGCAAGAAGCAGTGATAGCTGTATTTATTACTCAGTGACCAAAACCAACAATAAAACCGTGATTTTCCTACATCAAAAGAGGATAGTAAAAATTTCTTGCTTTAGTCTCTGCAAGCTGGGTCTTATGTACCTATATTTGTAGGCCTTATCTAAGGTCATATGGTTTTGTAAGCATCAGGGCCAAATCTGATTCACAGGTCATACCCTTTTCTACTATGCTTTTTGTGCCAACACAAGATCTGAAATAAAGTGACTTAAGAGAACTACAGCTGACTGCAGGCAGCTTCTAGTGCAAGGTGCTAGGTGTTGAATGGTGTTGGCTGACAGCCCTGGCTGTACTGGCTGGGGCATAAGTTAGGTTGAAACTGCATTGTATATACATGCCACCCTTTCTTTATTCATTCATCAGTTGATGGTCAGTGGGTGTTTTTCATGACTTGGCTATTGTTGATAATTCTGCTATAAACTTTAGGGTGCATGTATCCCTTCAAATCACATTTTTTTGGTATCCTTTGGATAAATACCTAAAAGTGCAATTGCTCAGTCAAGGTAGTTCTATTTTTAACTTTGAGGAACCTCCATACTGTTTTTCCAGAGTGGCTGCACTAATTTGCATTACCAACAACAGTGTAAGAGGGTTTCCCTTTCTCCATATTCTCACCAACATCTGTTGTTTCCTGTATTGTTAATTTTAGCCATTCTGACTGGTGTGAGGTGATATCTCATTGTAGTTTTTAATTGTATTTCCCTGATGATGAGTGATGTTGAGTATCTTTTCATGTGTCTGTTAGCCATCTGGATATCTTCTTTGGAAAAATATCTAATCACGCCTTCTGCCCATTTTTAAATTAGAGTATTTGTTTTTTTAGATGTTGGATTTTATAAGTACTTTATATATTTTGATACTAACTATTTATTGTATATGTCACTTGCACACATTTAATGGAATACCTAACAAAATACCAACAGTATTTTTCAAAAAGCTAGAACAAACAATCCTAATATTTGTATGGAAACACAAAAGATGGTTAATAGTGAAAACAATCTTGAAAAAGAAAACAAAGCTGGAGGCATCATGATTCTGGACCTCAATTTATACTACAAAGTGGTAGTGATCAAAACACTATGGTACTGATACAAAAACAGACACAAAGATCAATGGAACAGAGTAGAAAACCCAGAAAGATATCTAATGGAAAAAAGACAGGCTTTTCAAGTAATGGCGTTGGGAAATTGGAAGGCAACATGTAGAAGAATGAAACTGGACCACCTTCTTACACCATACACAAAAATAAATTCCAAATGGATTAAAAACCTAAATGTGAGACCTGAAACCATAAAGATCCTAGAAGAGAAAATAAGCAGTAACTTCTTTGACACTGGCCAAAGTAACTTCTTTCTAGATATGTCTCCTGAGACAAGAGAAACAAAAGCAAAAATTAACTATTGGACTACATCAAAATAGAAAGTTTCTGTACAGGGGCGCCTGGGTGGCTTATTTGGTTAAGTGTCTGACTCCTGGTTTTGGCTCAGGTCATGATCTTATGGTTCTTGGGTTAAAGCCCTGCATCAGTTTCTGCCCTGACAGTGTAGATCCTGTTTTGGATTCTCTCTCTCTCCCTCTTTCTCTGACCCTCCCCTACTTGTACTATCTCTCGCTTTCTCTCAAAATAAATTTAATTTAATTTAATTTAAAAAAATCTTCTGCACAGTGAAAGAAACAATCTACAAACATATTTTGAGTAAATAAGTGGGGATCCAACAATGAGCAAGAAAGACTTATTTTCTGCCATTGTGGAGTTAGCATCCTTGAGGCAGGGCAGGATGTTAAACATGGTCACAAATTACTTATAACTCCTTCCACTGAGAGATAAAATCTATTTTTCCACGCCTAGAATCTGGGTTGGCTTATGACTTACTCTGACCAATAGCATGAGACTTAAATGACGTTATTGGACTTCCTCTTCTCCTTCATAGGAACTTCTATTCTTACCTCCTTAAAACACTTTTGTCGTCTTGTAAAGAAGCCTGTTTTAACTTTCTTGAAGATGAAAGATCACATGTAGAGAGAGTTTCAGCAGTTCTGGCTGTCCTAGCTCAGCTTAGTCTCTAAGCTACCCAACAGCTAAGTGGAGCAGCATGAAGAACCCTCAACCACACCTAAGAATCATGAGAAGTTATAATCCTTATTGTTTTAAGCCAGTACTTTCACAGCAATAGAATAATCTTCAATTTTATTAATTGAATAATCATGTAAAGTGTTATCACAGATAAATATAAATGCTGTAGAGGAAAGGAACATGTTACTATGGAAGTGTAACAGAGGAATAGATTCTGTCTGGAGAGTCAGGGAGGGCTTTCATAAAAAGTAAAATTCATGTTAAGGTTTGAAAGCTGAGTCAGAAGACTGAGGGAATCTTTTGGGCTTTTTGCATAGAGCATTATGTCATTTCCAAAGAGTGAAAGTTTGACGTCTTCTTTGTCAATTTGTATGCCTTTAATTTCTTTTTGTTGTCTGGTTGCTGAGGCTAGGAACCTCCAGTGCTATGCTGATTGCTAGAACTGATGCATGAATTCAGCAAAGTTGCAGGATATAAAATCAATGTACAGAAATTGGTTGTATATCTATACACCAGTAATGAAGCAGCAAAAAGAGAAACCAAGGAACTGATCCCATTTACAATTGCACCAAGAACCATAAAATACCTAGGAATAAAACTAACTAAAAAGGTAAAAGATTTGTATGCTGAAAACTATAGAAAGCTTATGTAATAAATTAAAGAAGACACAGAGAAATAGCAAAATATTACATGCTCATGGATCGGAAGAAGAAATATCGGTAAAATGTTGATACTACCCAAAGCGATCTACACATTCAATGCAATCCCTATCAAAATAACACCAGTTTCTTCTCAGAGCTAAAACAAACAATCCTAAAATTTGTATGCAACCACAAAAGACTCTGAATAGACGAAGTAACGTTGAAAAAGAAAACCAAAGCTGGAGGCATAACAATCCCAGACTTTAGCCTGTATTACAAAGCTGTAATCATCAAGACAGTATGGTACTGGCACAAAAACTGACACTCAAATCAGTGGAATAGAACAGAGAACTCAGAAATGGACCCACAAATGTATGGGCAACTAATCTTTGACAAAGCTGGAAAGAATATCCAGTGGGAAAAAGACGGTCTCTTTAACAAATGGTGTTGGGAAAACTGAACAGCGACATGGAGAAGAATGAAACTGGACCACTTCCTCACACCATACGCAAAAATAAACTCAAAATGGTTGAAAGACCTAAATGTGAGACAGGAAACCATCAAAATCCTAGAAGAGAAAACAGGCAGCAACCTTGGTGACAGCAACTTCTTATTAGATATGTCTCTGGAGACAAGGGAAACAAAAGCAAAAAAAAAAACTATTGAGATTTCATCAAAATAAAAAGCTTCTGCACAGTCAAGGAAACAATCAATAAAACTAAAAGGCAACTGACAGAATGGGAGAAGATATTTGCAAATGACATATCTGATAAAGGGTAGTATCCAAAATCTATAAAGAACTTATCAGATTCAACACCCAAAAACCAAATAATCCAGTGAAAAAATGGGCAGAAGACATGAATAGGCACTTTTCCAAAGAAGACATCCAGGTGGCTAACAGACACATGAAAAGATACTCAACATTACTCATTATCAGGGAAATACAAATCAAAATGACAACAAGATACCACTTCACACCTGTCAGAATGGCTAAAATGAACAACTGAGGAAACAGCAGATGTTGGTGAGGATGTGGGGAAATGGGAACACTCTTGCACTGTTTGTGGGAATACAAACTGGTGCAGCTGCTCTGAAAAACAATGTGGAGGTTCCTCAAAAAATAAAAAGATAGAACTACTCTACAACCCAGCAATTGCACTACTAGGTATTTATCCAAAGGATTCAAAAATGCTGACTCAGAGGGACACATACACCCCAATGTTTATAGCAGCACTTTCAACAATAGCCACGTTATGGAAAAAGCCCAAAATCCATCGACTGCTAGATTGATAAAGTAGAAGTGGGATATATATACAATGGAATATTACTTGGTGATCAAAAAGAATGAAATCTTACCATCTGCAGCTATGTGCACGGAACTGGAGTATATTATGCTAAGCTAAATAAATCAGTCATAGAAAGACAAATACATGGTTTTATTCATAAGTGGAATTTAAGAAGCAGAAAAGATGAACATAGGGGAAGGAAGGGAAGGAAAAATAAGATAAAAATAGGGAGGGAAACCATGAGAGACTCTTAAATACAGAGAACAAACTCTGGGTTGCTGGAAGGGAGGTGGGCAGGGGGATGGGCTAAATGGATGATAAGAATTAAGGAGGGCACTTGTTGGGATGAGCACTGGGTGTTGTATGTAAATGATGAATAACTAAATTCTACTCCTGAAATCATACTACACTATATGTCAACTAACTTGAATTTAAGTTTAAAAAAAAAAAAAAAGAGTGAGGGAAAAGTGTTTCAGGAAGAGGGAAGAGCATGTACAAAGGTACTGTGGTATGGAAAAATGTGACGTATTCAAAGACCTGAGCAAAGGCCAAGGCAGCTCGAGGACTGAGGGTAACAGAGAGCCAGGTAGGAGTTTTTTTCCATAGCACTTTGTAAGCTATGTTAACACTTCTGGTTTATTCTAAGAGCAATGGGAAAGTTTTAAACTGAAGTAGGGGTAGAATAGGGGTAGTGTTGATACGATTGGATTTACATATTTAAAAAATCAGTGTGACTTTTAATGGAGAATTTTGAACAATCAAGACTGGATAGAAGAGGAGTGGTAATTATAACTACTGGTTACTAGAGTAGTTCAGGTGGGAAGCTGTCCTAGGATGAGTCAGTTGAGATACAAAGAAGTAAACAAGTAAAGAACTTTTAGGTTAGAAGTGGAAGGCAAGGGAGAAGGACATCTCAAGGATGATTCTTAGGTTTCTGGGTTGGTTACTGAATGTATGGTAGTGCCATTCAAGAGAAAATACAGGAAGATGACTGGGTTTTATATTGCATGGGAGGCAACAAGGGGTAGGAGTGACACTGAGATAATTTTAAAATGTTCAGTTTGATGGTGCAGCCCCTCTGGAAAACAGCGTGGAGGTTCCTCAGGAAAATAGCAATAGAACTCTCCTATGACCCAGCAATAGCACTGCTAGGAATTTACCCAAGGGATACAGAAATGCTGATGCATAGGGGCACATGTACCCCAATGTTCATAGCAACACTCTCAACAATAGCTAAAACATGGAAAGTGCCTAAGTGTCCATCAACTGACGAATGGATCAAGAAGATGTGGTTTATCTATACCATGGAATACTCCATGGCAATGAGAAAGAAAGAAATCTGGCCACATGTAGCAATGTGGATGGACCTTGAGGGTGCTATGCTGAGCAAAATAATTTAGGCAGAGAAGGACAAATACCATATGTTTGCACGTATAGAAGGATTAGGAGGGACTTAACTGAGGACAATGGAGGAGAAGAATGGGGGAAATGGTGGGGGAAAGGGAGAGAGGCAAACCATGAGAGACTCTTGAATACTGAGAAACAAACTGAAGACTGATGAATGTGAGGGAGAGGGGGGATGGGCATGGAGGAGGGCACTTCTGGGGATGAGCACTGGGTGTTATATGGAAACCTACTTGACAATAAGCTATTTGTAAAAAAAAAAATAATAATATGTTGAAAAAATAAAAATAAAATGTTCAGTTTGAGGAGATTTAGTTCCTTTTGTATATCCACATGGAGAAATCAAGTGAATATTCAAGTTTGGAACTCAGAGGAGAGATTGGGCAAGAAAGATATATTTGAGGACCATTTGATTATAGATAGAAATTGAAGCTGTGAGCACAGATGAAGTTGCCCAATGCATAGGATAGAGTGAGAAGCAGAGAGGGCCTGAGCTCTAACTGTAGGGAGCTCCAACATTTAAATTGAATCTTAATTAATAGCTGGGCAGTCGAGCAACATGTTGATAATTTTTGGTTTGCGTGCTGGAAGAGGGGTGTTTACCTCTTTGGACTGGGCCATTTGGCTTCCTTGTGTCTGGCTTTGGTTAGGCCAGCTAATAGGAGCCATTGGTGGGATTTGAGGGTAGGAAGAAAAGGAGGTCAGTGGATTTATTTTCCACATGCTCTTTGTTCCTTCACTGCCTAGATATGGTTCTGGTGAGGCTGTGTTTCTTTATTAGAAGTCCTCTCAGGCATCCTGTCTTCTAGGGACCCAAGCAGTCTCTAGGCCTGGGTAACAGCTTTTCCTCCTTTTGTCCCTTTAAACACAGAGATAAAGTCTTTCTGCTGACTCATCCCTAGGTGCCTCCCTTTAATCCTGACACACATGGAAAGAGTCTTCTGTTAACTGTAGTGTCTCATGTATTTTCTTCCAGGACTCTGGGTATGAAATGGATGAAAGTACAAAGGAGACAGAGAGGGAGTGGGCAAGCAAGGGTGTCCTGTATGGTGGAAACCAAAGGAACAGAAGACTTTAAGAAGCAATAGTATAAAATGATATTAAGGGTTAAAGATGAAGACCAAAAAGCTAAAAATGCCTGTGGTCTTTGGTGACTTAGTTTTTTAGTGACCTTTGCAAGAGCTGCTTTGACAAAGTGATGGTGGCAGATGCCATGGAGTAGATCTATTAAAACCGCAGCCATAGAGCCCACAAGGCTTGGCATATGATCAAACATTGAAGATGTTAACTCTTCAGATAGCTCTTTGCAAACCTAGCAAACACTTCTTTTAATATTTTCTCTGGCATTCTTGTTTACTTTGGAATGAGATTTCATTTCATACTTCTATTTGCCGTAAGTAAGGTATGGTCTTACTTACGACCTTGAACAACACACAAGCTTGGTGGGTTGAAAGTGAGAAGAGGGAAGGATATTGTCTTTCTCCCCCTGTCTTTTCTTTGTCTCTTGAAAGGCTTCCTGGTCCCTTTTTATCTTGTGGCAACTCTCCCCAGTATCATAGCCTCATTCCTCTATCTTCTGGGTTTTGTTAGATTGTACCCTTACTCTTCCCTCAGGTACTGTGCCTCTGAGTTTAGCCTACATGAGTAGGACTACATAGGTGGACTGGGTAAAGAACAACATAATAGCTTGAAAATTTCATCCAATCACTATTTTCTTTCTTTCTTTTTTTTTTTTTTTTTACAAATAGTTTATTGTCAAATTAGTTTCCACATAACACCCAGTGCTCATCCCCACAAGTGTCCTCCTCCATGCCCACCCCTCCTCCCCCCACATCCATCAGTCCTCAGTTTTTGTCAGCATTCAAGAGTCTCTCATGGTTTGCCTCTCTCCCTTTCCCCCACCATTTCCACCCTTCTTCTCCCCCTTGGTCCTCTGTTAAGTTCCTCCTAATCCTCCTATACGTGCACACATATGATATTTGTCCTTCTCTGCCTGACTTATTTCGCTCAGCATAACACCCTCAAGGTCCATCCATGTTGCTACACATGGCCAGATTTCATTGTTTCTCATTGCCATGTAGTATTCCATGGTATAGATAAACCACATCTTCTTGATCCATTCATCTGTTGATGGACACTTAGGCTCTTTCCATGTTTTAGCTATTGTGGAGAGTGCTGCTATGAACATTGGGGTACATGTGCTCCTATGCATCAGCATTTCTGTATCCCTTGGGTAAATTCCTAGCAGTGCTATTGCTGGGTCATAGGGGAGTTCTATTGTTAGTTTCCTGAGGAACCTCCACACTGTTTTCCAGAGGGGCTGTACCAGTTTACATTCCCACCAACAGTGTAGGAGGGTGCCCGTTTCTCCACATCCTCGCCAGCATCTAGAGTTCTCTGATTGGCTCATTTTAGCCACTCTGACTGGCGTGAGGTGGTATCTCAGTGTGGTTTTGATTTGTATTTCCCTGATGAGGAGCGATGCTGAGCATCGTTTCATGTGTCTGTTGGCCATCTGGATGTCCTCTTTGGAGAAGTGTCTGTTCATATCTTCTGCCCATTTCTTCACTGGGTTGTTTGTTTCTCGGGTGTGGAGTTTGGTGAATTCCTTATAGATTCTTGATATTAACCCTTTAACTGATATGTCATTTGCAACTATCTTTTCCCATTCCGTTGGTTGCCTATTAATTTTCTGGGTTGTATCCTTTGCTGTGCAGAAGCTTTTAACCTTGAGGAGGTCCCAACAGTTTATTTTTGCTCTTGATACCCTTGCTTTTGGGGATGTGTCAAGTAAGAGGTTGCTGCGGTGGAGGCCAAGGAGGTTGTTTCCTGCTTTCTCCTCTAGGGTGTTGATAGTTTCCTGTCTCACGTTCAGGTCCTTTATCCATTTTGAGTTTATTTTTGTGCATGGTGTGAGAAAATGATCTAGTTTCATTCTTCTGCATGTTGCTGTCCAGTTCTCCCAACACCATCTGTTAAAAAGGCTGTCTTTTCTCCATTGGATATTCTTTCCTGCTTTGTCAAAGATGAGTTGGCTGTATACTTTTGGGTTCACTTCTGAGTTCTCAATTCTGTTCCATTGGTCTATGTGTCTGTTTTTGTGCCAATACCATACTGTCTTCATGATGACAGCTTTGTAGTAGAGGCTCAAGTCTGGGATGGTGATCCCTCCCGTTTTGGTTTGATTTTTCAGGATTACTTTGGCTATTCGGGGTCTTTTGTGGTTCCATACAAATTTTTGGATAGTTTGTTCTAGTTTTGAGAAGTATGCTGGTGCAATTTTGATTGGAATTGCATTGAATGTGTAGAGTGCCTTAGGTAGTAATGACATCTTAACTCTATTTATTCTTCCTATTCATGAGCATGGAATGTTTTTCCATTTCTTTGTGTCTTCTTCAATTTCCTTCATAAGTTTTCTATAGTTTTCATCATACAGATCTCTTGTATCCTTGGTTAGGTTTATTCCGAGGTATTTTATGGTTTGTTGTGCAATTGTGAATGGGATCAGTTTCTTGATTTCTCTTTCTGTTGCTTCATTGTTGGTGTATAAAAATGCAACGGATTTCTGTACGTTGATTTTGTACCCTGCCACTTTGCTGAATTCTCGGATCAGTTCTAGTAGGCTTCTGGTGGAGTCTGTCGGGTTTTCTATGTAGAGTATCATGTCATCTGCGAAGAGTGAAAGTTTGACTTCCTCTTTGCCAATTCTGATGCCTTTGATTTCCTTTTGGTGTCTGATGGCTGATGCTAGGACTTCCAGCACTATGTTAAACAGCAGAGGTGAGAGTGGGCATCCCTGTCATGTTCCTGATCTCAGGGGGAAAGCTCCCAATCATTATTTTCAAAACATTATATCCATCACCTGGATTTTTGTCAAATGTCTAATGATTCTTGATTATCCATTTATATTTATAAATGAAGGACTAAATATATAATTATAGGTTACTGGTGTGAATTTTCCCAAGTAATCATTTTTGTTTAGCTTCTCCCCTGAATTAAAAGAGTAATTTATAAAATCTGGGTAAGTGGCCAGAATGTGTCAATCAGGGAAGCTTCCTTTTATGGTTTATGAAAGTAGAGTAATCACTCAGACACTCCTGCCGTTACCAAACAGATGAATGCTCTACTCCATTGCAAAGTACTTTTATACATTTCACTCTTTGTTGGAGTTACTTTATTTATTTATTTATTTATTTATTTATTTATTTATTTATTTATTTGTAATGATATGTAGAGTTCCTTCTGGAGAAAAAAGGCTGAAACTCTGCCCATTAGTAATCACTCTATATTTTTGGAAAGCAGTTTTCACTGCTTAATCCTGCAGGCAAATACCACACCCAGCCCAGTTATCCAGAAGGCAATACTTAATGTCCTAATGATTCCCTATCACCCTCCCCTGTGGCCACTGATTCCATACTTGGTCAGAATGGTTCTCATATTTGTGGTGGTGCCCTTAAACATTTGTTGTTGTTGAGGTTTTGCCTGCTTTGGTTTTAATCCAGTCTTATCTGCTCTTTGTATTCCATGAATTCTTTAACATTTTTGGTTAGCAAAGGCAACTTCCTCTATTTTCCAGGGCTTTTATCTTTTCTGCAGTTCCTAGGAATTTGGGGAGGCAGGAAGACAAATGTGTGTATTCAGCCCACCATGTTGAACTTGCCCTTACCTCTTGATGCATAGTAATGAAAGTCAGAGCTGAAATAGTTTTCAGACAATCCCCTCAAACTTCTTTTAGTCAGAGCTACTAGTCCTGGGCAAATGGAACGATTAATGTATAATTTCTTCCTCTTCTGCTTGTGTTATAAATGTAGAGTCAAAAATCAAAAGGACAAACAATGGGAAGAAGTCTGACCAGTTATCAACAGTATGTAGTTAATGGCCTATGGCACAAACTGCTAGTTATCCAATTGTATTCATCTACTCCTCTGACAATACAATACCCACATTTTAGTTGGCACACAGTCCCAGTTGACAGTGTGGAGACATTATGGGCAGAAAGATGTGAACAAATAGCTTCTGGAGCACGTCCCTTGGAGTTGCACTTCACTGGACTCTTTCTTCTTTCTTGTTGGCTAAGAGATACCCTAGCTGGAGCATCCCCCTTGAAAGTAGAGGGAAAGCAGCATGTTGAGGATTACAGTCACCTCAAAGATTTGGGACCACCCCCTCATGAATTATGTGAGAGAAATAAATTTAAATCTTATTTAAACTACTGTGTTTTGGAGTTTAATTTGTATAATCATTACTACATAGATTTTAACACATAGGTTAATTTCACAGCCCAGGTGGTATAATGGGGAAAGCAAAAGGTTTCAAATTAAAGGATCTGGGTTAAAGTCATGATTCTGCCACCTACTAACTATATAAACTTGGGCAAATAACCTAACTTTTTGAGTCATTTTTTTGGCAAAGTGAATATTGTAATTCCACTACTTACTGTCTTCTACATATACTTATCACACATCTATTGTGCTAAACACTTCAGATATAAAGATAGGACTAAATCTTTGTTCTCAAAGGGCTCATAACACTAAAAGATTTATCATGTCTGGCATACATGAAGTACTCAATAAAAGTTTAGTCACCCATAAAAGGTAATTTTTCTTATATAACCATATGGTATAGCTTTATGTCTTCCCAACTCTTCAACATAGTTCAATGACAAAAATGATGATAGAGAAGCTATGGTATGAAAAAGTAGAATTAATTTCTTGGACTTTGAACTTCTGGCAATTATTTATTTAAAATGTATACTTGATCCTAGAAATAAACCAAGCATATCTTTCATGGTAAACTATTATTTAGTAAAAAAAAAAATTATTTACTCATTGTTAATGAGTCTTTATATAAATGTCTTTATATAGTTGCCTCAGAATTCTGTACTCAGTATTAAAACAATTGGAAACAGAAAGGACAGAGATATAGCAGTTGACACTATTATGGCTGATGATGGAGTCAGAAGAAATATAAAAGACACTCAACCAAAGAAAGGTGGTTCTACATTCCCTGGTAGCTTCTAGAGGCACCTCAATATCACAAACTGTGCATAAAAATAACTGATGCCACTAGAACAAGTGTCCAAGTCATCAAGAAGGTATGAAACAAAGAGCAGCATTTTTTGTTTAGTAAGACAGGGCATTGGTGGGAATTTTTGAAGGCTTTCTAACAAGAATGATTCCAATAGCATCTTGCCTAAAGGAGCAAGCATTATCTTTTTTAAAAATTTATTATTATTATATATATTTTTACAAACAGTTTTTTGTCAGGTTGGTTTCCATATTACACCCAATGCTCATCCCCACATGTACCCTCCTCCATGCCCATCACCCCCCTCCCCTCCACATCCATCAGTTCTCAGTTTGTTCTCAGCAGAGAGTCTCTCATAGTTTGCCTCTCTTCCTCTCCTCTCCCCCACCATTTCCCCCCTTCTTCTCCTCCGGGGTCCTCCATTAAGTCTCTCCTAATCCTCCTATACGTCCAAACATATGGTTATCTGTCCCTCTATGCCTGACTTATTTCACTCAGCATAACACCCTCAAGTTCCATCCATGTTGCTACACATGGCCAGATTTCATTTTTTTCTCATTGCCATATAGTATTCCATCGTATAGATAAACCACATCTTCTTGATCCATTCATCAGTTGATGGGCACTTAGGCTCTTTCCATGTTTTGGCTGTTGTTGAGAGTGCTGCTATGAACATTGGGGTACATGTGCTCCTATGCATCAGCATTCCTATATCCCTTAGGTAAATTCCTAGCAGTGCTATTGCTGGGTCATAGGGGAGTTCTATTAATGTTTTGAGGAAACTCCACACTGTTTTCCAGAGGGGCTGTACCACTTTACAATCCCACCAGCGGTGTAGGAGGGTGCCCATTTCTCCACATCCTTGCCAGCATCTAGAGTCCTCTGATTTGGAGCAAGCATTATCTCAAGAAAAATCAGCACTTTCTGACTTCTCTTTCCTCAAAAAGATGTTATGATATTTGAATTTCTATCCTTTTGTTATTCAGAAATGGTAATCAATCAGCATTAAGGCCTTGAGAAAACAATCAGAGCTGATGAGCCTTGGGTTCCTTTGCTATTTCGTTTTGGGAACTCTTTCCTAGCAATATTTCAATTTACCAAGAAGAGGCTTTCAGACATCTTGCCCTTTTAATATGGGGATATGGGAACTTCATACTGACATTATACCATTTCTTTTGCTTTTCTTTTGGGGGCTTTTATTAATTCTTGAAACCACTGGGAGCCTAAATATACCCTCAAGCTCCATATTTTACACTTAGAAAAATTCGATAATTATTTCTAGAGTTCTGGTAATTCACATTCATGAGCAAATGCAGATAGCTTGGGGAAATTACATAGGTTGAAAATGAATAGAAGATTAAAAATTTCATTATGGGTTATAAAGATATTCAAGAGGAAACATGTACTTCAGAGGCAAACAGACACATTTTTTCAGAGAATATACAACACTAAATCGTAACCTCAAATCAAACACAGAACAATGACAATCAAATTCAAAGGACAGGTTGTGTTTTCATGCAAGCTCAAGATGCTCACGTGCAAAAAGGGAAATGAGAAAAAGGTTTTAAACTCCCAGTGGTTGGGGCCAAGGTGGCTTAGTCAGGTTAAGCTTCCAACTCTTTTAAAAAAATTGTTTTTTAATGTTTATTTTGGAGAGAGATAGAGTGTGAGCAGGGGAGAGGAACACACACACACACACACACACACACACACAGAATCCAAAGCAGGCTCTAGGCTCTGAGTTGTCAGCACAGAGCCTGACATGGGGCTTGAACCCACCACCCGTGAAATCATGACCTGAGCTGAAATCAGATGCTCAACCATCTGAGCCATCTAGGTGCCCCAAGCCTCCAGCTCTTGATATGGGTTCAGGTCATGATCTGAGGATCATGGGATTGAGCCCCATGACAGGCTCTGTACTGAGCATGGAGCCTGCTTGGGATTTTCTCTCTTCCTCTCCTTCTGCTCCTCCCCTACTCTCTCTCTCAAAATAAATAAAATAAACATTAAAAGAAAAAACCAAACCTCTCCTAGTGGCAGTTTCTTCTGAACAGCTTCAAGGCTTAAAAAGAACAGGATCTAGCCGTTATGATTTATGATTTTATAATTTTACAAATTGAAAGACTTTCATTTTAAACTTTGAATGGTATGACTTAATTATATAATGATGGGGTAATATTTCTTAAGTTAGTTAACAGGGATGTCTAATATTTCCATACATGCACAGTTACTCATGCTTCTCTGTGCATTATCTGTGAATATTGCCCTTCTCCTGTTACTCTGATTACTCCTATATTTCTTTCACCAGTATTATTTTGTTTTCCTGTATTTAAATGGAAGTATTCTACAAAGTTTGGGTCTAAATCATCTGCTCCCCCCTCCCCTCCATGTTATGCAGTGAAATCTTCATTCTTGAAAGCTTTCTGTATCTCTTTCCTCTATATGAACAACACATACATGTATAAACCCCCCACACACACACCTTTGACCTCTTAGTTAAGCTACTCTTAGTTCTCAATCCCCATTGAACATTGCCTCCTATATATGGAAAGGGAAGGATGAAAGCATTGTTAGGAATCATCTACTCGAACCTTTCCAAACCCAAGTTCTCTAGCTCCTGCTTGAGTTCCTCCAGTGAGAGAACTTTTGTGTCTAATATATACATGTTTGAATTTCAGCTCATCACTTACAAACTCAGTCACTTAGAATAAGTTATTCTAAGGCTTTTTCCAGCCTTAGTTTCCTCATCCCTCATGGGGAATGAGAATAGTAACGCTATCTACCATACAGATTCTTGGCTAGCATCCGGTATGACAGAAGTCCTCAATATATTAGCTGTTCCTGTTTTGCCTTTCTTTTGTCAGTGCTTATTGTTTACAACTACTATCTTCATTTAATTTTTTGTGTCTTACTCTTATTTTGTTCCTATATTCTAAATTTCTTAAAAGCAGAAATGGTGTATTATTCATCTTTTTACACAACACATCAGGATTTACCAAGGGCAATTCCGCAGACAAATACTGAACTGTGGCAAAATTTATTCTATTCTTTAGTTAAATGAAAAAGATATAAAAGTTAATTTCCTTAAATCTGATGATACAAAATTTCAGAAAATCTGTAATTTATTTTGAGACAAACTTTTCTGTTATCAAAATCTCTTATTTTAAAAATGAAATGATGTTGAGATTAGATAGTTATTGCTTCCAATTTTAGTCTTTACTTAGATAAATAAAGAGGTGGTAATCTCTTGTCATTCTCCATTGTTTAATGAAAAGAAGACTAGCTTATAAAATTAAAAAGAGTCTAGGATGGTGCCTTACATGTAGTTTGCTCTCAGCTGATGTCAGTTGATACCTAGGTTTCTTAGTGCTTACTTGATGGTCATTTTGCTTCTCCTATTGCCTCCACTAGAGATCACAGATGAGAAATACAGGATGTGAAGCAAAAAGTAAAATGTTCATTACCTCCATTTAAAAGAGTTGGTTGGAAAATTGAAAGATGAGAAAAGAAAAAAAAAAACCTGACTAACAAGCATATTTTGGAATTACCTGTGTATTTCTTTTCTTTAAAAAAAAATTTTTTTAATGTCTTTATATTTGATAGAGAAAGAGACAGAGCATGAGTGGGGGAGGGACAGAGAGAGAGAGGGAAACACAGAATCTGAAGCAGACTCCAGGTTCTGAGCTGTCAGAGCACAAATTGAGAATATGCATTTTTTTCTTAAGGGTTTATTTTACTAAAAGTTACTGAATGGTCACAGCTAACTTATAAAAGATTAATATCACAGGATAAGTGCAATCATTTTCCCAGGCACTACTGATTTCCATAGATCAGAAGTCCAAAAATGACTGGATAAAGTTTTGACTTTTTAAAGATTGACAGTCCCTCCCAATCAAGACATATTCTTGAATGCCTTTTATAGACCAGACATTGTTAAGCTACTTATGCTTCCGTGGTCAATATTAATAAAGAAAAACAAAAAACCCAGGCAGAAAATTTGAGTTGCATATAAATTGTCATTTGTTCAGACAGACTATATCTGTCTCCATTTCTCACCTTAGGATGACAACTGCACTTTCCATGTTCATTGCTGTATTTGAAATCTCTGACCCGAAAGTCAAATTTTCCATCAAAAATACAAAGCACGTATGTGTTCTTTCTCACTCTCCTTCTCTTTTACAATTCCTTCCTTTTTCTCTTCTTCCCTCCCTCGTTTACTTCTTTTTATTTTCGCCATCAGGATGTGTAAATCCACTTCTTCCAGAATGATTTTCTTATTTTTATTTGTTTGCCAAGGGACTGAACATAAACTTTGAAGTGTTTATTTCACGTCAGTAGAAATACTCACAGTTATAGTTTCCCTTAAATCAACTCCAATGACATATACCTTTGATATGTGAATGAATAATAATAATGAATAATGAATAAAAATCTATCCTCAACCCAGGCCCACATCCTTGTAGCATACAGATTGGACTGGAGGACAGAAGTGGCCAGTGCTCACTAGCATGTATACAAGTTGCAGATTTCAGAGCAGTTACTTTCTTCTTCAATACAATTTGAAAAAAGTAGAAAAGGAAAGGATTCAGGAGAGATACTGTTTTGAATTATTGTTTCAGGCTAAAAACTAATCAGGAATTTTTCAAAGCAGATGAAGACATAATGGATTCAGTTAGATATGGATTTTGGTAATTAACTTAATTCTTGATTAAAACTATATCTGATATCTCATTTTCACAGTTTGTGGAAAACTGAATTTTTCCTCTCTTTCGGGTAATGAGTTATCATCAAGTATTGGCAGTTTATATCACAAAACACATGAGTTCATTCTTTCTTGGCATACTTATTTTGTGTGACTATCTTTTCGCCAAAGGAACTATCACTGATTCATCATGCTAGGGTTTTATTGTTTGTGGTGTAAAAGCTATGTCAAACTCTGATTCAAGATCTAACTTTTCCTTGAGTTAATGCTGCTGCTTTTTTTGTTTTTACTGTCTTGACATGGTAACAGATTTTTAAAATTTATAATCAAAAGTGAACCATTACCTTGTGTTCAACCAACACGTTGACTTCAATTTATAATATTTTATGAACATATTTATGTATGTTAATAATATTTGATATCATTCACTGCTAAAAAATATTTTCTCTTAGTGGTAATGTAAAATAATCAAAATTAGAGTCTGCAACAATGAAAAAATCTGCCCATTTAGTATCCTTTTGGTTTGGATCCTGAAACCTGTTTAACTTAAAGTCAGAGTGATAGTTACAGCCAAGGCAAAACCAGATACCATACTAGTAGATATGATAAAGATGTTTATGTAACTTCCTGAAAACTGATAAAATGTATTTTATGTTTCACACAATTAATTTTGGAAATTATAAAAACTTAGTCTAAACAAATATATTTCTCATTAGGACTTGCTTCCTAAACCCTTCCAAAGATTAACAACTTATTCTCTATGTGGAAAAATAAAAAAAATGTAGTCAATCAATTACATTGTTCTACCAATTTGATTGGTATTTCTCTTTTAATTCCATTCAAATAAAATTTCTTAAGTGATAAATTAGTTCTTACACTCTTCTTCTGATGTTTTCTTCTTAAGTGATAAAAAACAGTCTTCTCAGAATTTGTAAAAGTTAATACAGTCTTCTTCCCAGAGAACTGGAGAATAAAGTGGGGGTAGTTTTGAGTGCTGTTTGCTAATTGTTACTCAGTTTATGGTACTCTTTCAGAAAATGCTGGAAAAGTGAATCAGTGGTCAGTTTCTAAAGCCAACGAGCCTTTTCATAGCCCTTGAAACTTCCTCCTTTGTGAGCATCTCTGAATGTAAAGTAGAATTCATTAACAGAGTTGATTGTACACAACAGTCTTCATTAAAAATCTTTCCTAGGCTTTTGTCATGTATTGGTAAATTTGAAAACAACCACAAAATTAGATTTATACTTTTAGAATAGAAAACTCTTTTATGTATTTTTAGGGTGAGGAAGCACAGGAAGATTATGATGACACTGATTTTCAAAAACTTAAGTTGGCTCCAGAAGATCCTAAGTTAACCACTAAAATTAATTGCAATCGAAGAGACCATCAGATATTCTGGTGACCTTTCATTCCAATGAGGTAAAACATTGACAACTCCTGGCACTGCCAGAGTCAGACTTGTTTTGGTGATAAATCAGTTGTAGAAATGACATGTCAAAGTTAGAGGAGAGGTTATGGTTTCTAGGTCTCAGACTCAGTACATTTAATGAAAGACCAAGGGCCAACCTCAGTTGATTTTTCAAAATTATATATTGGGTGATTGCAGTTGAATGATTTTGAAATTGCTTGGTTTCCTCTCTCATTCACTGTTAATTCTGCTTACATCCAGATAAGAATAGAACTGTTTTCTCATCCAATGAAAGTCTTGCCAATAGATAGTAGCTCTGAAAATGTGGAATTTGCAACACTTATTTCAATTTCAAATGTGAAGAAAATGATTAAGATCAACTCATACATTCACCACAGTGTTGGTAATTTAGAGTAATTGGTCTTGAATTATCCAATAGATTACTTACCACAAATGTGGAGTCAATAATGTGTATGACAATACCCTTCACATATGACAACATGACAGGTTGTGATAGCTTTTTATACTGTTAAAAGTAATAGAGGATTTCCACAGAAAACTTGGAAAATATTGAAGAAGGTAAGAGGAAGTTAAAAGCTACTAAAAATAAAGTAATGTTTAACCTTTAAAAAATAATTTTTCACTCTTTTTTGGGGGGTGTGTATATGTATCTGAAGAGTGAAAAAAGTTATTTTTATTACAAGTTTTAGTCTCCTCTTCTACTTAATATTATGTCTTGAAAATTTCTGTCTTAAATATTCTTTGAAATTATGATTTTAATGACTATTGTATTCCATTTTATGAATGGCCATACTTTGTTTAGCTACTCTCAAATTTTCAGACATATGGTTTATATATGATTTCTTGCTTATTTATAACTATCTTCCACATTTAAAAAATCTTTCTTTGATTATTTGCTTAAGATTTCAAGAAATGGGATAATGGCTTGAAAGACTTTGAGACTTTTTAAAGATTTTGATATTTCAGTCCAATCTATTCTTCAAAAAGTTGTATCCTTTTATATTCATGCCAGCAGATTTTGATATTACTTTTCTCATATCACTACAGTGTTTTACCCAGTATTATATTATATGTATCATATTTTTAATTTGAACACTATGTTTTCTCTGTAAATATCCATTTTTTGAAAATCTTAGAATGTATTTATTACTCATTTGTGTTCCTTTTGAATGACTGATCTGCTCATGTCCTTTGCTCATTTTATATTAAGATGTTTCTAATTCATTTTTCTGGGTTGTTTATGTATTGAGGATGTCAATCTTTTTGTATTAAATTTATTCCCCATATGCCACTTGATTTTTAATTCAATTTGTGATATTTCCCTTTCCTCTTATGTTGAGAAAATAATTTTCCATCTAGACATTAAATATCCAACTATGTTTCCTTATAACACTCTTTGATTTAATTTATTTGGTATTTAATTCTTAAATGAGAAATTATTTTAGTATAAAATACAAGATCCTATTTGATTTTCCTCACTCTCACCCAAAATAAAGGTTTCTCAACACATACATATACATAAGTATTTTTTCTTCCAGTATATTTTATAATCTGTTCCAGAGCAACTTACTCTACTTCATTATCTATTGATTCTTATACTGCATCAATATGTTATAATGACTTTTAAAGTACATTTTAACATATGGTAAGGCAGCCTTTTTTGCCCCATTACTTTCTTCCCTAATTTTTATTTGATCACACTTATTTTTCTTTCAGATGAATTTGAGAATTATTTTGCATGTTTAAAAAGTGCCAGGATGCCTGGGTGGCTCAGTCAGTTGAGTGTCCAACTTGATTTCAGCTCAGGTCATGATCCTAGGGTTGAGGGTTCAAACCCCACGTCAGGCTTTGTGCTGAGTGTGAAGCCTGCTTAGGGCTATCTCTCTCTCACTCTCTCTCTTTCTCTCTCTCACTCTCTCTCTCCTCTCCCCCTCACCACTTTCCCCAGCTGATGTGTGTGTTCTCTCTCTTTCTAAATTAAAAAAATAAATTAAAAAGTGCCAATGAGACAGTGATTGAGATTGCTTTAATCTTGACAGAATATTAATTTAATGAGTTGATATTTTACTATTTCATAACATGATCTATCTACATTTCTACTTATATAAATTATCTTTCATGGCTCTCAACGTATATGTCTACATATTTTTAAATTAATATTGTGAATTAAAATTTTTGAATACAACTTGCTCATACAATATGTTGAAAAGCTCTTGCCTTTTCTGATTGATATAATCTGTAGAAATTTTACTTAACCTCACTATTTTAAATTGTTTCTTAGACAGTTTTCTCAAACCACTGCATAGAATAGACATGTGGCTGTGCAATATGTGTTTTTTTTCGGACAAATATTGACGTTGCCTTTAAATTTAAGTATAAATGTCATTATGCCTTTTATTTCTTTTTCACTTCTCATTTCATTGAATAGAACTTGCAGGAAAATGTTGATAAATTATGATATTCTTGAATCTAATGATAACACCTGCTTTATTTTACCATCAGATACGATGTTAGCATGTTGATTTAAGTTGCAATTTTTTTATTACTTCAAGAAAATATTCAATTCAAGTTTTTTGAAGCCTTTGATTTTATTAAGAATTGGCATTGGAAATCTTACATAACACCTTTTTGGGAAAATGAAATTGGATTATAATTAGTAAGCCTAACATAAAACCATCAGTCAAAGGAGAAATATGTGTAGAGTCCACCTCAAATATCACAGCAGGACAAAGAGTGAAATTACAGCTAACAGGCACAAAGTTGTAACTGTTTCAATCCATCCTCTTTGCTCCTTAACACCATGTGCATTTTTCTACACATATTTGAACTTCCACACAGCACACTACATTGCTACCTTACAAGATGCAGCCTTCCATCATAGAAAAGGTTTTTCCCTCTTCTCAGAGTGAGAAGTCACATCATCTTTGTAGTTACTGTGCAAATCTATGCCTATATCAATTACTCCATAATTTCAGTTCCAGTCTCACCTAAAGACTAAATTATAAAAATTTCCCCTCACAAACTTGTATAAATAATAAGGGAAAGAAGGAGATAGAAGGAGAAAGTAGTTAGTACATGTAAATAAATATGTATAACAGAAAGAGAAAATATGCAAAACTGTTATATACAGTGAAGTACTTAGGAGTGAAATAAATTGATATTTGTGACCATTTTTAAGTGATTTAGCTAAAAACATATAGTTCAAGCAAATTGGAAAAGTATCACCAATTGCTGATAGTTGCTATGTGATTTTTTATTGTATTTCACTGTTTTATGTATGTTTGAAACTTTCATCAAAAACTTCAAAATTTATATTTGCAATAGAAATTAAATTGTTTTTTTAATTGATATATTTTGCTCTTTTCTAATACCTTGATGTGTGCTTTCTGTTTCTTATGTTCTCTTATTTCCTTTATATGCTCTCTTTTGCATTGTGTAATATGTTTTATCTTATCTAGTACTTCATGAGATTTTTATCCAATATCATCTTTTTAATATTTTAAAATACTTTGTCTAGTATAAAATCATCACTTAAAAAAGTCAAGAGTATTAAGGTGTCCACTTAGCTGAACCACTGCATAGAATAGACACATGGCTGTATAAGGAGGAATGGAGATGATGATAAGAGCCTGACTTCTCTACGTGCTGAAGTTCCTATGTACGTTTCCTTCATTGAATGCTCACTGCATTTAAACAGATATTAGTACACTTGCCATTGGTTAGAAATAATGATTTAAATAAGATCATGCTTATTTTCTTTATGGAAGTCATGTCACCCTCCTAATCCTATGTCCACTTTCTTCTTGAGGGTCCCTGAATATTTCACATACAGTATTAGAGTCTATTGTAGATTTCCTGTAGCAATGGCCATTATTACTGCTCCCAGTTTTGAAAATATTAGCCTGTACCACATTTGCCAATTTTGAGGTGTTCTTAAAGTTGAGGAAATATTTGTTTTCAACCAATGTTATGATTTATTGAGCTTCTCCAATGTACTTGGCTGTTTCAGTTTTTATATTCCTTTTCTTGAAGAAATTGAGGTAAATTCTCAATTGTGGACATATGAAACATTCAATAGGGAACTCATAATACTTTTCTTAATCAACTGTGAACCAATGACCCAAGAAAAGGCACAGGTACATGACTTTCTCCTAACTTATGGACAGTTATCAGTTATCCTCCTCCTTAAGGGGTTGGGAAACCTTCATCTTCTTCTCCTCCTCCTCCTCCTCCTCCTCCTCCTCCTCCTCCTCCTCCTCCTCCTCCTCTCCTCCTCCTCCCTCCTCCTCCTCCTCCTCCTCCCTAAATGATTATTTTGGAGAGAGAGATAGTGTGTGTGTGTGTGTGTGTGTGTGTGTGCACGCACGCGCGGGGGTTGGGGCACAGAGAGTGAGAGGCAGATAGAGAATCCCAAGTAGGCTCCACACTATCAGTGCAGACCCAGATGCAGGGCTCCATCCCACAAATGGTGAGATCATGACCTAAGCTGAAATCAAGAGTTGGACGCTCAACTGACACAGCTACACCATTTCTTGTCTCTTTTCTGTGTGTTTTAACTTTAGTTACCTAGTATTGACTCCTAGTCCCAAAGCCTTCTTTACTCTTTCTCTGATAAGACCCGATATGTTCTCATGTAAATAGTAGTCCTAGGTGCTTGCCATGATCCTGTGACAATTCCAAATTTTCACTCAGGTTAGAATACCCTCACTCAGATTGTTATTAGATTTGTTCACTGTCTAACCTCACTCCCTCTTCCATCTGTTAAATGATCTCTTACTTCATGTAGGTGACGTTACTAAAAGATAAAAATACAACTCATAGAGAATATTCTTACCACTTTTACTGAGGAGTTCGATAGTTAATAAAAATACCCTCTGCATATTTATCTCAAACTTCTATTAGGATAGGAGATTCACTCTGGTAACTTTTCTTTTAAAAATCATTTACGGTTGAAGATTTCTCTGGAGAGCAAAGTAACATTAGAATTTTCTGACTACTGAACAGTTAATTATTTATCCAGTGGATACATGAAAAAACAAAACAAAACCAAAACAACCCACATTGTTCCTATTAGTTGATATGTATCCAAGGAATCCAAACTAAGAACAATAACTAAGCAAGTAGTAATAGAAACTTGTTAATGTTACTGAAAATTATATGTGTTCTATATTCAAATTGAAGTTATTTTTATATTACCCCTGTACCCATTGATTAGACTATTTAGTTTAGTTAATAGTGAATGTCACAGTGAACAAGAAATTTCTTAAAATTCTCTTTTCAGGGATCATTTTGGAGGATGAGAAAAAGGAAAGCCTAAAGCTAATTCACAGAATGTTGATATGATCATTTCCCCTGAGAAAAGAAGTAAAGTTTGTGGTTAGGCTTAAATATTGAGCGTGGTATGGTCACTGAAACCTGTCTATAGGATAAATTTATTGTTATTCTGAGTTCCTAGGTGAGATAAAATTGAGTCAGTATAACCCTCACTTCCTGGACTAGGTCTTAGGCACAAATAAACCAAGGAAAGATTAAACCTTTGTTTCTGAAGAAATACTAAATTTGGGGAGCAGGTCTGTCCTCCTGAGAGCAGGTCTCTCCTCAGTTAATAAGAGGAGGAAGGAAGTGGCATTATAAAAGGGCAGGGTGCTAGCTGTAGGATAGGCTTTTACTGGGCATGTTTTGCCAGTTTATCTGATACCTTAAGAATGAATTCTCAAAGACTGAGTAAAAAAACAAAATGCAGAGCAGCTCAGTGCAATCACTGCATGGTCCAAAGAGATTGGGTCATTAATACTACATTTGTCATCAGCCCCAATTATCCTGGCAGAGAATGCCTAAAAAATGAAAACATACTGTCTGTCACTGAACAAGAGGAAGGAAAATAAGGAGACAGATGACCACTGCCATTTATTTTCTTTTATAATCCATGGCATTCAGTTCCAAGTTGAACTAAGTTGATGGTCTAGCAAAGATTTACATAAAATATTTCCTGATTCCTCAAGCTTGTCCAGGAGCCACTCTGCAAGCTATTGTCTTCCTGGGCTTTTATGCTTAGCCCTCCTGTAAGACTGTGGAATCTCTGAGTACAGCCAGGTCTTGCTGAACTTCTCTAAATCTTCATATGAGGTATCTATTACATAAGCCCAGTAAAAGGACAATCGAATTTCCATGGTCTTATTTTCAAGTCAGGTGAAATTCAGTTTTGTAAGACACTTGAAGTCTATAGAAATAATCAAATAAAATATAAAACAAAGCTATTTATATTGATAAGCTTTCATATAACAAATGCAATAAATAGTGATCAATATGTGGTTTGGAGACCAAGAACAATTGAATCAGTAAGTGGTTATTGTCATTTAGAAGGATGGAAATGTAATGTAAAAGGAATACACAAATAAAAAAAAAAAGAAAAGAAAAAGAAATCCCTAAAACCCGAACCCAAAAAACTCCCAAACAAACAACAAAAACCTCAACAACTAACCAATAGACCACAAAACATCCCCTAACCAAATACATATAATGTAGCTTTGAGGTTACTATTGCTTTTTCCCTACTCCTTAACACTATGATAGTGGTAGATAGTTCTTAAAGTTCTGAGTGTGATAGTATTTCTTTAGAGTTGGGATGAAAAAGTTAAGACAGGATTCAGCTAATGTTTGGAGACTTTGCTCTACAGAAGATTTAGCAACTGTTCAAAAGTAAAACCAAAGCAGATATTGGAGTTTATTTTGTAAAGTCAAAAATGGTTATTATTTAATCGTTATTTGTTTCAATTTTTTTATTTAATTTTAAAGTGAATATTTATTGGGTATCCATGAGCCAGACACTGTTTCTTTTTTCTTTTCAAATTTTTATATAAATTCTAGTTAGTTAACATATGATGGAGTTTAGACTGTACGTATGTTCAAACATCAAACTTTGTATTGTTCAATAAGACCCAAGAGAAAAATATCCTGATTTATTAAAATTGTTTGCCTTGACAGTTGAATAACTATACTTAGAACTCCTTTTTCTCTGAATTAATTTTAGAAGAGGCAAATCAATGAGAATGACTCTCCTTTTATTACACCCATCATTTTATTTAGGTGGCTTTAGGTTTGAGGTCATGTGAAATCCAACTCAGTTTTGATGAACAAAAGATGGGAGTTTTACTCTACAAGTTAGAAATCTTTTTTTTTTTTTTAATGTTTATTTATTTTGAGGGAGAGAGAGACAGAGTGCAAGCAGGAGAGGGGAAAAGAGAGAGGGAGACACAGAATCCGAAGCAGTCTCCAGGTTCCGAGCTGTCAGCACAGAGCCCACTGAGGGTCTTGAACCTACAAACTGTGAGATCATGACCCAAGGCAAAGTAGGATGCTTAATCAGCTAAACCACCCAAGTACCCCCACAAGTTAGAAATCTTGACAGACTGGGGCTCCTGCTTTGGTTGTTATATCCGGCCTGATGGAACTATAGTCTGACTCAGCCTTCCTATTTTAATCCTCACCAGGATGAGAAAAATGGGGAATTTTTCAGTTTAGCCATGGTTCAGGAGGAAACTTTAATATCATCCTCCAAGTGGAAATATGTCCAGACCTGTGACAATCTTCCATGAAGGTGGGCACCCAATGAATATGTCTTTATCTTTCAAATGCATGACATTAAAAAGTTTTGGTATCAGTTGAATCATGTGAAAGGCTTAGGTATTGGAATAGGCTATCAATTATTGGCATTGGTCTGCAAAAAATATTTTGCAAGAGTCAGTGTCAGTATGTTACTGTGTACATACTCTTTGCAAGGAGATCAGGTGGTAAAATAGAAAGTCAACCAGACTTAGAGTCACGAAAAACAGATTTCAAATGTCTTGTGGAAGGGTTCCTGATAAAAGAAAATATTTCCCCCCCAACGGAACTGTATCAACTGCTGTTCTTGGTCTTGTTAATATTGGGTTTGTAAAATTGAAATTTTTTTTCTCTGACTGGAAGAATCAGTTTTTATTTTATGTAAGTTTCAGTTTTGCTCTTCTTTGTTTATTCAGATATTATATATCTCTTAACATTTTTTAAAGTTTAGTTTTTATTTTAATCAAGGTTAAATAGGCTTATTATCTAAAGAATCAAGTATTCTGCAGTGCTTATGAAAAAGAGCAGATCCCTGAATGCTTCACTTTCCTGACTCAAAGTTTTTCCAGAGGCAACTACTTCCAACTCTTTTGGCTCATTATTTTGGTACTATCCATAGCTCCAAAACACACACTGTTACTTCTTGAGTTTTCCATTTCAGGCATTATTCATTGCTTACCTAACATGGAAGATGAGGATTTAGTTCTTTTCTCTGCCCAATGTCCTCAAATACTCAGAGTTCTGCACTTATCTTCCTATATTAGGACTTACACCTTTGTTTTGATTGGCTAACTTCTTCTGTAGCTTTGAAGTGTGTGGATGGTTATTTTTTCGAGATCCTGTAGTTCTAAAAATGTTCTATTCTATTCCCACAATTATTTTATAATTTTTATGTGTATATAATTTCATACTGAAGATCATTTCTCAAAATTTTCTTCAGTCTTTTCTTTTTCTTGTTCTATTGACTTATCTTCAAGTTCATTGGTTTACTGGTTCTTTCTTTCTTTCTTTCTTTTTTTCTTTCTTTCTGTATTTAATTTGCTGTTATCCTATAACTTAAAACATTTTAGATATTTTAATTTTAAACTTTAGTTAAAAAAATCTTGCATTTATTTTGAAATTATTCACTCATGCTTTCTTTTTTTGTCAAATAAAAATATTTATAAAGTTATTTAAAAATCCTTGTCTGTTAATTCCATTATCCAGGTCATCTAGTCATCTCATTCTATTGACTGTGTTACATTATCCTTCTAAGGCATGTCTATTAATTCATTTTGCATATTGAATATTGTGGATGACGGTATAGAAACCTGATTATATGCTAAGGAAGTTTGGCTGATTACCCTGATCTTATGGATCCTTGGTTCTAAACTTTGATGGGTTGGTTTTATTTTGGTTTTGTCTTTTGTGTAAAGGTTCAATCCTTAGTTCTGAGATACGGCCTTTAATTCTAAAGTGTAGATCCTCTGACCTTTTAGTAGGAATGAAGGACCTGATCTTCATTTCTGTGCCCATGCTACTAGGCAGCTGCTGAAATCTCTACTCAGTTCTAATCCTTGCGCAGCTGCTGCTTTCTGCTGGATTCCTTGGAGTCCTGTTCTTTGCATGTTAGTTCATGAGTTGGTAATAACTTGAGGACATTTGACCTTTATCCCCTGTAAGTTTTTGTGACTCCTCTGTAGCTGTCTCCTTTCTGGGATTCCGCTTCCACCCACTTTCCCACCACTCTGCTAGCCCCAAACATTGACCTCTGACTCCATTGGGACGTTTCTTGTATGTTTGGGCTCCATTCCTGTGCACCTGGGAAGTACTGTCAGTGACAGTTAGAAAGCACGATAAATAAAAGTCTGTTAAATGTAAATAGAATCAGTGTCCTTCCCTTCTTCCAAGGCTCATATCTCCTTATCTTGCCTGCTTTTCATTGCTCTCTAGCAGCTTCAGAAATTTGTTTCACATTTTGTCCAAAACATTTATGTTTTTATAATAGTTGTTGGCAGGAAGGTACATCAGACATAAGCTACATTGCTATAACCTAAAGTTAATGAAGGTTTTGGAGTAGTGGAATGGATACATTCACAAAACAGAAACAATACTAATACTGGATATTAAATATTACTGTTGCTGAAAGATCCTTTGCCATCTATGATGGATAGTTCTTACTTTTATTGGGTCTCTCCCACTTTCTCTTTGCAAATCTTACTCTTCTTCTCCAGTTCCAGTCAACCTAGCCTTTCCCTCCCAGTTTTCCATGTGTAAATTAAAAATTTCCCCTACTTTACATTTAGCTATTGACTCTGTAAGCCAGGACATGGAATGTGGTCTCTTTATTGATTTCCAGATGAACTACAATTATTAAAAGCTTTTTGTGATTTTTGTTGCTGTTGTTGAATATACTTTAGCAAAATTTTTTGGTTATGGAGAGCTGTTATTCTTCTATGCACAGAGTTTTCATTCAAATATCCTCATGTGAAGTTTTCATCTTCCAAAGTGCCTCCTCCCTGTTGTTAGCAGGCATTCTCACTTCTTCTGAATACTCTGTCTTCAGAGCACCGGCCCCTGCCTCTCATATTTTTTCCTCATTTCTCTGCTACATTTATTTTTCATAGAAGATCAGGAAATTTTCTTTGATTGGTTGAGGATTCCTCTGGCTTCTTACCCTCAGTACTCAGTGGCTCACCAAAGTATTCTTCTGAACACATAGGTGCTTATCCTAAGACATATGGTGAGCTCATATTTCTCTGTCCTGTCATACAGTAGTGTTTTGTTCCCCTTCTTTTTTTTTTTATTTTATTATTATTTTTTTTAATGTTTTATTTATTTCTAGGGGGGAGAGAGAGAGAGAGAGCGAGAGCGAGCAGGAGAGAGTCAGAGAAGGAGTCACAGACTCTGAAACAGGCTCCAGGCTCCGAGCTGGCAGTCAGCACAGAGCCCGACGCGGGGCTCGAACCCAAGAACCGCGAGATCATTACCTAAGCGAAAGTCGGACGCTTAACCGACTAAGCCACCCAGGCGCCCCTTGTTCCCCTTCTTTCAGTCTTTGCTTTCACAGATTATCCTGGGCCTTGCTTGTATTGTATTGTGGTGTAGTGTAGTGTATTTAATTATTTTTATATGTAAAAGTGGCCCATAACTTTCTCTAAACAAAAAGGTCATTTCTACCCTTTACAAGAGATTTGCAAATATGTTTGTGGTGCTTTGGTGTTTGTGGATCAGTGAGTTGATTTTGTTGAATTATCACAGAGCCATTGATAACCCTAAGGTCCATTTTAGCTTGGGATCATATTGTTCTGTGACTCACCAGTGTGAAATAGAAGTAAGTAGGGTTTATTTCTATTCTTGGCTATGTAGCTGTTAAACACTAGGTCACAAAATCATGTGCTTTCTAATGACTTATTGTTCACACCAGGGAATAATTATACTGACTTTTCTTTTTCATTCTGGTTTCTTGCTCATCAGTGGTTAGTGATTGTTCCATCTTTATATGTAATAATAAGGCAGGCTGTGTGCAAAATGGGAGCAAAGAGTTCATGCATTGGTGGGAAATCTTGGCCTTGGCTACCAGTAACTAGGAATAGGGAGAGAACAGCAGTCAGGTTGCCATGAGACCAAGGTTGCTCATCCTGAGATTCAGGTTAATTGTCACTATGGTTTTCTCAGAGTTGGTTAAGGCATTTCTCAATCACCATAAACTTAGACTGTTTTGTCTACTTTGGTAGAAAACAAACACACAATATGGATTTGGTTGCTTTATTTTATTCTCCTTTTGTTTTAGGAGAGAAGAAACCTATTCAGGGAGCTAAAATGTCCATATAGCAAATAGATGCAATAAAGAGCAATGCAAGGATGCAGACCCATTTTGTTATTTCTAAACCTGGTTGGTATCAGGAATAGTATGAAAGAACGTCTTTAAGTTATTGTGAATAATGAAGATGAAGGACATTTACACATCAATTATCTAAGGGACAAGATTTTTGGTTTGCTGGTCTTCTAAGAATTAAACTAACAATTATTGTGTACTTACCATGTTCCAGTGCATAATGTGTTTTAGATCTCAATTCATTCTCACAATAACCAATACAATAAGTAGCTTTATTATCTTAATTTACAGATGAGAGATAGGCTGAGGAATACATAAAGTGTTCAAAGTGACATGTTTCATAAGTGGTGGCACTGGCAGTCAAGTCCAGATGGCTTTACTGTAGAACCTACATAGTAGAGTAGAATGGATAACATGTTTAGTTAGTCACCTATTAAAAAAATGGGTGTGGTCAGTTGATTTCTAGATGCCTGCTTCTAACCAAAGGTAGTATCGTCTAGCACCTCCTGGGCCCATTTCTCAGGGCTACTTTTTCTAAGTCCAAAAGTCTTCACTGTTTTAGATTACCCACAAAGTTTATCCAGACTGGTCTCTCTATCTCCATGCTTTTTAGAGTAAACATCCTATGTTCAGGGCTATTTTATCAACTTTCATGGTTTCTTTCTCTTCTCTCTATAAAGGATTTGAGATATTAGAAAACAAAGGAAGAATGAATTAGGCAGTAGAAAGAGGTTTAAATGCTCTTTAAATGCTCAAAAGAAGTTGCCTTTTTTTTTTTTTAACCACAGAATGAATCTTGGAGAAAAATGTAAGATAGGTGCAGATAGTAGCCAACTGCAGCCAAGAACAAATATGTAGAATGACCTGTGATTTCCCAGGGGCTGGAAACATTTTAACTGGGAAGCTGATTCAATGCAAATGCCCTGCAGCATTTAGCTGTGCCTGCACTGTTTGGATTGAAGTTTGAGTTGTCAGTTAATGCTTTGCTGTATGTGAGAAGAATTCACTTTATTCATTACTCCTTTTAATGCCTTGTATTGCTAGAAATTATTTTCTATTGTCTTCTTTTGTTCTTAACCATATTTTGATTTAGCTTGGTTATAATAGCCAAGGAAATAAGCTATTCTGCAGTTTTTTATTCAGATTTAATATGTCCGTATTATTTGGCCTATTACGTTTTTGTTTGTAGACTTCAGGTTAGGCTTCTCAGACAATTAACTTTTCTACTAGAAATCTAAAATATTTTTCATCTAGGACATATGCTAATGAATACAGGAAATAATTGGAAATGTCCATCTTTGTTGTCAGAACAGAAATCAACAACAGTTGATGATTTTTCCATGAGGTTAATGTAGGATTATTTGTAATTGCATCAGGAATATAGGTGTTCCCCAAAGCAAATGACTACCTTGATTCTACTTAGTTTGCTGTTTCTCTTAAATGATAGCAGAAGAAGCAGTGGTGGCTCTGTAGATCAAGCAGAGTAAATAGAAAGTTTATGTACACTCAATTCGAGCCAGACTGCCTTGTTTGAAATCCAGCTCTGGTATGCATTAACTGTAGAATCCTGAGCAAGTTATTAAACTTTGATGTTCTCAGTTTCCT
Source organism: Proteles cristata cristata (assembly GCA_017311185.1). Taxonomy (NCBI): domain Eukaryota; kingdom Metazoa; phylum Chordata; class Mammalia; order Carnivora; family Hyaenidae; genus Proteles; species Proteles cristata. Next base: position 2,764,485 of record JAESUZ010004992.1, on the reverse strand, counting down.
TTTATGTAAAATGAGGGTAATAAAAGTAATACTTCATAAGATTGTTGCAATACTTAATATTTAGATAATAAACAAGTATCGCTCTTAAAAGAGTGATCAGCATATTGTATGGACACAATAGCTTTTAGGCATATAGTAGTAATCTAGAAACTGAATAGATGAACTGGATTCCTGTGCCCCCAAACCAGTGTAACTCCAGGTGGATGGATACATTAAAAAATAAGGATGATAAATTCAATATGTCTCCTTTATTGTGACAATATGAGCTCTAATAGATAAATGTCTAGTTAACTCTTTGTTATCTGCAGAAAGTTCAGCTACTTGGATTACCCTCAGCAAATACTTAGTTAGCAAGTAACTTTTAATTCCTGTTAATTTCTTCTTTAGGGCACTGTTAAAGCCAATCATGTAAAGTTAGTAAAAATATCTCCTCCTAAAAGAAATAATAATTTTATTGATTTTTAATTCTGGCTACGGATTTGAGATACCTGGGAAGCTTTTAAATGTAGTCTCAGAAAACTGATTTAATTGACATGGGAATGACTTTAAGGTATGTCCAGGATTGGAAATCAGTAATGGGCATCACAAAGACAAACTTCTGTTAACTCTCCAATATTTGTTCAGACAGTCAAGGGCTTTATCTTAAGGGCTTCTCCTAAGCAATTCTTTTGGGCAGTTTTTTACTGAAGTTGGTACAGGCATCATATTAGCCCATGGCAAAGATTTGTAATTTTCATAATTTTATTTTGTGTATGAAATAAATATTATCAGTTTTTCAGATATATGATTTAATGGATATTATTGCTTAGGAGTTGACTTAAAGTGAGCTGATTTAAAGAAAAGTATTAAGTGACTAATGACATAGATGGCTGTACTGTGCTGGTTAGTGTCCCCCCAGATTCATGCCCTCCTCAGAATCTCAAAAATATGACCTCATTTGTAAACAAGGCTGTGGCATATGTCATTAATTAAGATGAGGTCTTACTGGAGGAGGGTGATCATTTAATCCAATAAGGACTTAATCCAATATGGCCTTATAAGAAAAGAGGAAAGAGGAAAAGACAGGTAGATACACAGGAAGGATGCTATGTGATAATGGAGGCAGAGATTGGAAGGATGCATCTACAAGCCCAGGAATGCCAGATGACAGGAGCCAACAAACACTAGGAATAGTCAAGGAAGGATTTTCCACAAGAGCTTTCAGAAGGATCATAGCCCTGCCAACAACTTTCTGACTTGTAGCCTCCAGAACTATTAGAGGATAAATTACTGTTGTTTTAAGCCACCCAGTTGTGGTACTTTGTTAAGGCAGCCCTAGGAAATGACTACAAAGACTAGGAAAAATAATGAATTGGAAATATAAATGACTGGAAACACTGCCTTAGGATGAAGCTCAGAGTGTTCAGTGTGGCTTAAAAGCATCTCTGCCATCTGCTTCTGGTGATTTTGAGGGTTGTTTTCTTTTTTTGTTTTTTTTTTGTTTTTTGTTTTTTGTTTTTTGCCATTTTCCTTTTGCAAGTTATGCTCTAGCTGTAGTGAGATGATAGGTGGCATTCCCTCTTCCTTTATTACCAACCAGCTCTTGTCATCTGTGTAACTCCTCCTTACCCTGCAGATCTCAACTATATATTCTTTTCTCCCCAGAAAGTCTTCCCCAAAACCTAGACTAAGCAAATTCTTCTGTTTTATTTGTCTATAGCTCTCTCTAGTTCTCCTTTCATTATATTCATTGCCCATTATTGTTGACAATTGCTGACTTTCCCATTTTCTTTGCTAGACATAGCTCATATCTATTGTGGTCACTATCATTTCTCTAATACCTGATACAGTGTCTGATATATAGGAGACAATAAATATGTCAAATAAATACTTAATATCCCATGTAAATCCTGGAGAAAACTGTCTTTCTGATTGCCTTCACAGTGTATTGTTTATCTATACATATTTTATATATGGCCAAATCTGACATTGAAATGTTATTGCCATACTCTTTGCTACTTGTTATCTCTTCAGGTAGACCTTGAGGTAGACCCGGGGATGAAAAGACGACTAGACTGAGTCAAACAATATGGTTTCTCTTCATGGTTCTGCCACTAATTAGCTGTGTGACATTAAGCAGACTATCATGATCTCTGGTTCTCAGTTTGTTAACTGAAGGAGATGGACCGGTAGTTATTAAAATTCCTTCCAGATCTGAGACCATGTTTCAAGATGGGGCCTTATACCACCTGCCTTAGAATTCTAACAACTGTTTTGGCTAGAATAAAGTCATTATGAATATGGAAAATTGGTGTTCAATAGCCATCCCACCCTCCTTCTGATGTGCCTCCTGCCCGGCAGAGACTGGAAATCCAGAAGCTACATTACAGAGACTCTCTTGCACTTACTGTAATGAATGTTATTTGGGTTTGGCTGGTTAGATGGGATTATGAAGGCAGAAGTGAGGTGGGAGCTCCATCTTCTCTAATGTTTTTACTATTTGTACTGCCAAGCTCAGTTATGAAGGTTTTTCCCCCCAAGGTAGTTTTAACAGAGGTCTCAGTGTCCAGCCACCAGCTGTGTGGGTGTCAAAACACAGGACATGGCATCCTTTGTGCATCTGTGGGTCACAGTGGGCACAGTTAATTCAGGATCTGGCAATAGTTGCAGTGAACCTTTTGATGAAATGCTTTTGTGATTATGGTAAATGGGATATGTTGTGGAGCCCAAGGCTTCCTGACTATAGAAGAGGTAGCAGCTCTTTGGTGGACCTGTTCTATGGTGTGGCTTTGATGGGTGAATGTTCAATCTAAAGTCTGTTTCTTCAGCCTTCCCAGAGATATATAAGCTGTTTATTGCTCAGTTTTGAATCCCTTTTTGCTTAAAATGGCTTAAATAGATTTTGTTTTTTATAACTGAATCCTGATATAAAGGTGGACATTTATGGAAATCAATCAAGAACAAAGTAATTTTAATAAGGCTTTATAATTTAATTAGATTATTTTCCATTTTATTCTAACTCTACCATTAAGTTCAGGACAGTGACTTTACCTGTTAATGGTTCACCTTAGAGTCATTATGAAATAATTTCCAATATCTATCTCCCTCAGAGTGTTTTGCCTTATCACCATGGCATGAATACTCTCAGACAAAGTGATCTCATTCTCTTTGTTTTATTTATATTATAGCTCACTTGACAGATTCAAACATGAGTAAAATCAAGGTCTGTTACCTGTGCTGAGAGAGAGCTTGGGGAATTCTATCCTTATGAATTATAAAGTAAGCAAAAAGTCATTTGTAATCTTCTTCCTGAGCTGAGGAAGTCAAGGCTATCAACCCCACTCTAAAGTATCTCAATCTACAGCATTGTCACTGTGTATTTACAGGCCTGAAGACATTGACTAGTTTAGCTTCTGGGTTTGACATAAAGGGAAAAGGTCCAAATCTTGCATTTGGGTCAAGCCTAAATGACTTCCCAGGTAAATCAGGAAATTATTTGTTAAGAGGTTCAGAGTGTCAGGAGAAAAGCTCTTTGAAAATATAGAGAACAACTTGACAGGACATTTCAGGTTAGAAATTAGGTTTTATAGAAGTCCTCCTGACCCAGCTAATGTGTCCCATGGCTGTGTTTTTTGTTTGTTTGATTGTTTGTTTGTTTTTTGTTTTCTCAGGACATGTGTCTGGTTCCAGGGAATAAAATCCCAGCAAACTAACTTGGCTCTTTACCCAATACAAGTATGAGATTAAATCACTGAACTTTGAAAATACTGTGTTTTATTAGTCCTGGGTGTTGTTTCCTGATAAAGACAGGTGCTATGGATGGGGAACAACTTTGTTTAAAATATTTAGCTATTCTTGGGACGCCTGGGTGCCTCAGTCGGTTGAGCCTCCTACTTTGGCTCCGGTCATGATCTCATGGTTCATGAATTCAAGGCCCACATCAGGCTCTCTGCTGTGAGCCTGGAGCCTGCTTTGGATCCTCTGTTTCCCTCACTCTCTGCACCTCCCCCATTCATCCTCTTTCTCTCAAAAATAAACATTAATAAAACATTTAAAAATATTTGGCTACTCTCATACAGTGAAACTCCCCTATATCTTCACATGGCCTTCCCTCTGTTTGTACCTATGTCCTTATCTCTTTGTGTAAGGTTACCAGTCATACTGCATTAAGCATATTCCTATTGCCTCACTTTACCTTAATAATCTCTTTGAAGACCCTATTTCCAAGTATAGTTACATACTGAAAAACTGGAGGTTAGGACTTAAACATATGAATTTTGTGGGGATACAATTCAGCCCATAAGAGAATGCATTCAGACTAATGAATTGGGGTTAAAACATTTCCTCATAGATATGAATTGGTATATTTCTTTTTTTAACTTTGGCTTTATTAATAACATGGGAAAAACATGACCTAGGATTTTATTTTGGCTTATTATTTTAAAGCTCTAAATAAAGGTAACAGATATACACACATGCAAGTCTCTTAGAGAGCTGTAAGATAGTATAAATGGAAAAGGGAAGGCAAACTCTTACAGAACCTCAGTGATGGACATGACACACTTATATAACTGGATACTTAAAGAGTATTTCATTATGCAGTAAGAATGAAGTAATTACTTAATGTGTCCACCTTGAGCAAACAATATTAAAGGATCTTCTTATAAGGTGTAAATTTATTTGTTTTTACAAAAAGTTGTATGGTACTTGCCATGTGCTATTCTAATCATTTGGTTCTATTAGCTAATTTAATCTCCACAGTAACTCTGTGTGGAAGGTACTACTATAATTATCCACCCCATTTCAAATAAATGGAGAATTAGAGGCCACAGAGAGGGTAACTTTCTTATATGTAGATACTTGTCCTTACTTTTCCTCTTGTTTAGGGTTTCCTGATGATGGAGATATGTAGACTGGATTAGCAAGGGATGGTGAGGTATATTGGGGTTTATCGATAGTATGTACTCGTCCATAGTGACACAGCTAGTAAATAGTGGTACTGAGATTCTGGCTCTAGGATCTGGGCTTTTGATGATTATGCTGTGCTACTAAGAAAGTAGGGGAAATGAGGGGGGTTGTGGCACCACACAGACAAGGACAGTGCTATGTAGAAGAAGGTCCACCAACGAAGCAGAGCAAAAGGCAGATCAAAACTCCAATATTGGGATGTGCTTTTCGGTCCCGGATCAGAAGCCGTTTGTTCTCTCCTTCCACCCCAAGACCTCGTACAGCTACTGGCCCATTTCTCTGCTCTCCTTCACAGCAAACCCACTGGGAAGACTTGTCTGTATTGACGGTTTCTGTGTCCTCACCTGTTCTCTCTTCTACCTGCTAGAATTTGATTTCCATCCCTCTGCCTGTCAGAGAGGATCTTGCCAATGTCACCTTTGCTCCTGCCACATTCAGTGTCCATTGTTGTTGTTGTTCTTATTTTGGAGAAACTTTTTCAGAAGGATACCACACAGCACTTCTTTTTTTTCCCAAAACATTGTGTTCTCTTGGTTTCTGTCTCATGACACTCTCCTTATTACTTCTATCTCATCAACGGCTGCTTCTCAATCGATTTCTGGCTACCTTTTATGGCGTTGGACCCTTTTTCTGGGCCCTTGTCTCTATTTTACCCATAATCTTTTCTTAAGTGATTACTATGGACTGAATTGTGTCCCTCCTAAAATCCATATGTTGAAGTGGTCACCAGTGTGGCTACATCTGGAAATAGGGTCTTTGGTAAGTAATACTCTGGTTTCCTCCTTTCTGCACCTCTAGGCCAGAAAAGGCTCTAGACGGAGAGCAGAGTCGTGGGGGATCTCATTTGTTCCCTTTTCTCAGACCTCACAGTCCTTTGCTTTCCATTGCTCCATTTTGAAAACATTTATTTCAGATAAACAACTTTATGTACAATTGAATGATTTTATTAAATTTACAAAGTTGTGCGACCATCCCTATAATTCAGTTTTGGAACATTTTCCTTTCCCCCAGTAAGGTCCCTTATGCTCATTTACAGTTATTTCCCATTCCCGCCACCAACCCCAGTCAACTTTTAATAAATATGCTCTCTGCTTCTGTAGATCTGCCTTTCTGGACATTTTATCTAAGTGGAATCACACATGTGGTCAGTGTGTCTGTCTTCTTTTACTGAGCATAATGCATTTGAGATTCATCCATGTTGCTGCAAGATGGGTACTTCGTTTTTATTGCCGAAGAGTATTCCTTTGTGTAGATATTCCAATTTTGTTTATCCATTCACTGATTGAACATTTGAGCTGTTTCCACCTTTTGGCTATTGTGAATAAAGCTGCTAAGAACAGCAACAGCAACAACAACAACAGCAACAACAAAAAGATTCAATGAGGTTATAAGGATAGAGCCTAATCTGATAGGAATGTGGCCTCAAGAAGAGGAAGAAACTGCTCTCTCTCATTCTACCATATGAGGACACAGTGAGAAGGCTGCTGTCTGCAAGCTGGAGGGGAGGTCTCACTAGACTCTGACTGTGCCAGCACTCTGATCTAGGAAATCCAGCCTTCAAACTGTGAGAAAATAAATTTCTATTGTTTAAGCCACTTAGTCTAAGATATTTTGTTATGGCAGTCTGACTTGACCAATACAATGATCCCATCAACACTTTGGTTTTAAATGCCACCTAAATGCCAATGACATAAAAATTTATATCTCTAACTCTCCCCACTAAAATCTAAATTCATGTATGAAAACTGCTTATCTGACATTTCCATTTGGCATGTAATAAAGATGCCAAAGTTAATATCAAGAACTCTTGATTTTTATCTGCAAATCTTCTTCTATCTTCTTTTTCTAAGTAAATAACATCATTGTCTATCCATCTGGCTGCTTTAACCAAAAATGTAGGTGTTAGCCTTGAGTCTTCTTTCCCTCATTCTCTATGTCTCTTTCATCAGCAATCCCTGTCAGCTTTGCTTGTAGAACATATCTCAAACCCATCTATTTTTCTCCATCTTTAGTATACAACCTGAGCCAAAATTGCTACAATTGTTTGTTGGATTACTGCATTTCTTCATAACTGGATACCCTTCTTCAAGTCTGTTCTGCAGACTTGAAAAAAATCTCCTTGGAAAATAATTTGGACCATGTCACTCACTCACTCACTCACTCACTCACTTAAAATCTCTCAATGACCTTCAGTCACCTTAGAATAAAATCCAAATTCACTACCAAAGTCTACAAGGCTCTGCTTGTTTGTTGTTATGTTTTCTAGAATTTAGAACAGTACCTAGCACATAGTAGGCACTCAATGCATCATTGTTGAATAGATAATATGTTCTTCATTTACATATCTACTCTCATTTCATACTGTTTTCCCCCAACTCTCAAACCTCCACCCACACTTGCTTTTTTTCTTTTCTTGGAGAAATATTAAAACATTTGGAAAATATGAAATATTAAAGCATATGTAATATTTCTGCCACAGGGCTTTTGCACTTGCTGTTACTGCTAAGGAGAACCCTCTTCCCAGGATGTTTTCATGGCTGACTCTTATCATTCAGCTTTCCTCCTAAGTTCTGCCTTCCTAGAGGGACCCAGCCTGACTATCCTTTATTCCTTTAACTCTATCATATTACTTCTACATTAATGTAGGTATACCCAAAATTAGTATGCCTCTTATCTTTTTTGGAGTAGACTATAATTGAGATAGACCTTGCATGGTATTCAGAGACAGAAAGCCATTAAAGAGTTTCAATCACCTTTTGCTGACAAGGTTGGATTCTTTGATATTCTAGACACACTGTCTAGATTAGCATATTCCTAGGGTGGTTTGTGTAGAGATAAAATGTGGACACCAGGACACAACTCATATTCAAGCCTCTGTGGAGAAACTCAGCAACTGTTCAAGGGAAGAATGTGAATGTTCTGAACTATAGGGGATGCTGGGATACGCCACTCGAATCTGTCCTCCAATATTGAAGCTTCATTTCCCCAAAAGCATGACCAAAAATTCACCTACACACAAACCCCCATTTCAGATTCTTCTGTCCCAGGGGCACCCTACCTGTGACACACCCTTTCATTTGTTATCCCAGGACAGAAGTTATAGGTATGTGGGAACATCCAGCTTCCACTTCCTTTGTTTTGTTGGGGTTACAGATAAGTTTCCTTGTAATTAGACATATATATTGAAAGAACAGCAACAATAATAAAACAAACAAACCTCAAAAAACAAACAAACAACAACAACAAAAAAAACCAACAAGACTTCTGGGGCTCCTGGATGGCTCAGTCAGTTAAGCCTCTGGCTCTTGATTTCATCTCAGCTCAATACCTCATGGTTGTGAGACCAAGCCCCACACTGGGCTCTGTGCTGACATTGTGGAGCCTGCTTGGGATTCTCACCCTCTGTCACTGCCCCTCTCCCCCTCAAATAAATAAATATTGAAAATAAAGCAAAACTTCTGAACAAAAATCTCTAGGCTAAGGCTTCCTTTGGGGGCAGATATGCAGCCTATTTTAGCCTTCTTTGCTCAAGAACAACAGAAAATAATTTCAGTCTGTTAATCCTATCAATTTCCCAGGATTTATGGACAGATTAACACCAGCATCAAGGTGTTAAGGTTTTAGTCATGTATAGATAATTTGGCTCAGTTTTGGGGTTTATTTATCTACCTTTCTCTTCTCACTAAAATATAAACTCCCTAAAAGCAGGGAGCATTTCATTCTTGCCTCCTGCTATAGCCCCAGTTTATAGCATCTTGCCCAGCATGCAGAAGGTTTTGCTAAATAACTGTTAAATGAATGCTGCTTGGTGCACTTTTTCCCTGTTTTCTGGCATGTAGGTGGATAGTCAAGGGCCTATAGAATGGTGTGAAGAGCCAGTGAGAACTCTGAGCCCAGGAGATGCTGATTAAAATGGCGACAGAGGCTAGTGCTAGTTCTCCTAAAGATTTTTTTAACTGACAGGAAGAGAGCTAGAACAGACAAGATTTAGAGCTAATCTTGGTGGGATGTTGCTAGACAAGTCAGGACAAGATATGGATCATAAAGCCAAGATGCAAATCCAGAAGCTAGAGAGCAGGTCAGTATAGAATGTGCTTGTAAAGTGTAGGCTTCTGGGCTGGGACTGAATCCAACTCTGCCATAGATGGTGTGGCCTTGGCCAAGTCATTCAATGCACATAAGAAGTCCAATAAGGTTATCTTATCTACCAAATAAAGTTAGTAATAGAATCACAAAGTCTTACTATGAGGACTTAGCAAATTAAATCTTGCACGTGGAATGCACAATAAATGTTAGTCGTAAGCCAGCCAGTTGGTCAGAAGAGAAATAACAAGGCAGGACTCATTGTAGAAGCAAGTCTCGTGATTTGTGCACTTAAAGAATGAATAACCAAAAGCTAGATCTCTGCTTGTTGATAGTTGCAGGCCTTGCCATTTTAACCTTGGTAGGGGGTCTGAAACAGAGGTTGGGTGAGGCAGAGAGTCTTGCCACTGTGATAAGATCCTCTGGGCTTCACCTGTGAGCTCAGGAAAGGAAGAAGTCCCACACAAGTGGAGTAAAGCTCCCATGCTCACAAAGGAGAATAATTGAAAAGTTCAGGAGCACAAAAGCAGAAGCCCAAGAAACAGCACTGCTCTGAGATCCTTTTCATTAGAGGGGAGGAAAGCCTTTCAGGGCACAGAGCACAGTCTGTCCAATGGAGAGTGTGTGATTTTCCTTCCACAGAGAGAGAGGTGGGCACCTTTTTAAGGCATCTCTGGGATCTGGAGAAGGGTTTGTCCAGTACTGTGCTTCCAGTATGGTAGCCACCAACTACATGTGGCTGTTTCAAACTGAGATGAGAGTGAGAGAGACAGAATGCAAGATTGGGGGGGGGGGGGAGGCAGAGTGAGAGGGAGACACAGAATCTGAAGCAGGCTCCAAGCTCCAAGCTGTCAACACAGAGCCCGATGAGGGGCTCAAACCCAGGAACTGTGAAATCATGACCTGAGATGAAGTCTGATGCTTAACTAACTGACTGAGCCACCCAGGCAACCCAAGATGTGATATAATTTTAAAATACACACCACGTTTTAAAAACTTAGCACAATAAAGGATGTAATATGGCTCATTAATAATTTTCATATTGATGATACACTAAAATGGTAATATTTTGGATATATTAGGTGAAATAAAATATATTGTTAGAATTAAGTTCGTTGTTTTATTAAAGTAATCTCTACACCCAATGTGGGGTCTGAACTTACAACCTTGAGAGATCAATGGAGCTGCTAGAAAATTTAATATTAAATATGTGACTTGAATGTGTGACTCAGTACTGTATTCCCGTTGGACAGGGTTGGCCTACTATCTCTGCCCTACAGAGTCAGTCCAGTAGTCCACATATCTGAGAGATAAAATGCCTCTCCTCTTCACCACAGTCTTCAATACTGACTCTCCTGCTGTGAGGCTCCTTTTAACAGATGAGGTCAGCTCTATATACTGATAAGTTATAGGTTTGGATTTGTGAGCCTGCAACAAGCACAGGTTGTTAAGTCCAATCTCTGACAATTTTATCTAAGAGTCTATTTAAGTAAATGTTAGCTGTTCTTTTCTCTAGAGCCAGTAAAAATCGATCCTTTATTAATGGCAATGCATTAAATCACTGAGTCATCATTCCACTGATGTGAACTAACTGTATTATGTCAGTAAACATTTCTAGTAGCATACATTCAGAAGGGCAGAACTGATCTCTAATGACTAAAATATCTGTAGGGTCTGTGCCTGTGGATTAAGGTGGTGGAATGGATTGAGCAGTCTCAGAGGGGTGCTTGACATTTAAAGGGATCATAATGCTCTTACTGGTGTTCCTTTCCTTTAGGAAAAGTTGCAAGTTTTTCTAAAGTTTTGAAGATGTTCCTATAGGTTATATAGTTAAAAAGTAAATTAGGGATAGCAAAGTTTTCCTTGAAAGAGCTAGACAATCCCTTAGAATAAAAGGGTGGTAATTGGAATGGAGTATGGAATCATCAGTTGATGAAAACAAAAGATGTTTTTTTTTTTAAATTTTTTTTAATGTTTTATTTATTTCTAGGAGAGAGAGAGAGAGAGAGAGAGAGAGACAGCGTGAGCAGGGGAGGGTCAGAGAGAGGGAGTCACAGACTGAAACAGGCTCCAGGCTCTGAGCTGGCAGTCAGCACAGAGCCCGACGCGGGGTTTGAACCCACGAACCGCGAGATCATGACCTAAGCGAAAGTCGGACGCTTAACCGACTAAGCCACCCAGGCGCCCCACAAAAGAGGTTTTTACATTTGGAGCCAGGTTATAAAACTTGGGTTCTAGTCACAGCAATAGCACTGGTAGGAATTTACCCAAGGGATACAGAAATGCTGATGCATAGGAGCACATGTACCCCAATGTTCATAGCAGCACTCTCCACAATAGCTAAAACATGGAAAGAGCCTAAGTGTCCATCAACAGATGAATGGATCAAGAAGATGCGGTTTATCTATACCATGGAATACTACATGGCAATGAGAAACAATGAAATCTGGCCATGTGTAGCAACATGGATGGACCCTGAGGGTGTTATGCTGAGTGAAATAAGTCAGGCAGAGAAGGACAAATATCATATGTGTGCACGTATAGGAGGATTAGGAGGAACTTAACTGAGGAACAAGGGGGAGAAGAAGGGGGGAAATGGTGGGAGAAAGTGAGAGAGGCAAACCATGAGAGACTCTTGAATGCTGAGAAACAAAGTGAGGACTGATGGATGTCGGGGGGAGGGGGCATATGGACATGGAGGAGAGCACTTGTGGGAATGAGCACTGGGTATTATATGGAAACCGAGTTGATAATAAACTATTTGTAAAAAAAAAAAAACTTGGGTTCTAGCCACTATTTTACCGATAACTGACCATCTGTTATTAAATCATTCCTCCCTCCAGAGTCTTATTTTTCTGAAAAATTAGAAAGGGTTAGTAGTAGAACTGACAATGGCCAATTTTGGATTTGAGATAAAAATTTGGAGTTGGAGGTATGGCAATGATATTTAAGCCTGTGGTAATTGATGTGCTCACCTAAGGAGAAAGTTTAGAGAACAAAAGGTGAAAGTGCCAAAGGAGGAGCTCCAGGCATATTTTAAATAATGGAAGGATGAGGAAGTGTATGATATCCTAACCTGTTATTATAGGATGTCAGCCATTTGGATGTTTGGTATATTTGCTAAAAGAATTTATCAGCTTCCTTTCTCTAATGTTACACCTGGTGTTAATACAAATCCAGTTATTTTTTTTTAATGTTTATTTATACATTTTGAGAGAGAGGGGGAGCATGATTAGGGAAGGGGCAGAGAGAGAAAGAATCCCAATCAGGCTCCACACAGTCAGCATCTGTGATGTGGGGCTTGAATTCACGAACTGTGAGATCATGACCTGAGCTGAAACCCAGAGTCAGACGCTTAACTGACTGAGCCACCCAGGTGCCCCAATACAAATTCAGTTCTTAATAATACTCTCATTTAAGTGGAATTAGATGTGTTTGTATAAAATAAAGGCTGACATATTTTCCGTTGGATGCCTATAAGGGTCCACTCTCCCCTCCTCCATCATTACAGAACCCCAGTTTTGTTGTTGTTGTTCAAATACTAATCCCTCTGCTTCAGGGAAAGTGAGGCGACCTCTAGCTTAAGTTCTTGACTTGATTAGTCTGAGTCACCTCATGTCCTTTGGCCTGTGACTGGTTCAGGGATTGTCGTGTGACCAGTTCAGGCCAATGGAATAAATGGACAGATTTTTCTGGTATCATTTTTCTGGCTCTTCTGGGAGAAGTTTTGGGAAGTAGCCTCTTGTTCTCCAAAGTTGTTGTTCATGAATATGAGAACTAGAGGTGTGAGGGTAAAGTTGATTAGGAGGAGGGCAAATCTCAGGAAATAGCAGGGTAAAAGGGGAGAAGACACTGGATAAAGCAAACCCTGAAGATTGCCTTGTGTCTAGACTTTTAGAACTGGTAGCCAGTAAATTTTCCTTTTAGTATAAGCAACTTTGAATTAAGCTTTTAGAACTTGTGGATGAAAGTAGCCTTCATAATACATAATCTTGCTACATTATAGCCTCCATAGCTATAAATTTGTGGTGCAAAAAATGTTTGGCTCAATATGTCTGGACTCCAGACACTTCATTCATTTTTTTTAATTTTTAATTTTTTTTATAGTTTATTGTCAAGTGGGTTTACATATAATACCCAGGGCTCATCCCAACAGGTGCCCTCCTCCATGCCTATTTTAAAAATAAAGGTTGGATCTACTGCAGAAGTGAAGACCGTATCTTTTCAAGGATCTTGTATTGAAAGTTCTCTCTTCTATATTTAGCTGTCACTGGCAGACCTCTTTGATGGCTGAGAGGTTCAGGTTCAGTCTTCTTTGATCTCACTGGGAGTGCTAACTCTGCTTGTCAGATCACAAGCCCTGAGCTAGAGGTGTTCTAGGAGGGAGGGGGGTGAAGGTGAGAATGAGGAAAAAGGATGAAGAGCACAGGTACTATGAAGGTCAACAACCCATGAAATGAATCCTGAAGAGTTTGCTTACATGAAAGAAATGAGAGTAGGTTCATAGCTTTAATCTTTCTTATCAACAATGATTGCAAAAAAAAAAAAAAAAAAAGGAAAGAAAAGGAAAAGGAAAGCAATATTTATTAAATAGCTACTATTTTTAAAAAAGACATTCTGCTAGGAACTGGGAGCTTTCATGCATATGGGGTAGTGAATGGTTAGTAAAGGAAGGAATAGCAATAAGGATAGGACATCCTCATTAAGGTGTGTCTGTCTCTTGCTTGCATGTTGGGAGGCATATGCATCTTATTTAATTCTCAGGTAAGTTCTTTGCGGTGTTATTATTTCTATTTTTATAGAATCAGTAGAGGGACAGAGAAGTTGAGTAGCTGACTTAAATTTACCCAGAATTGAATCAAAGCAGATCTCTCACTTCTAAGCAACCATTCTTCACTACATTATTCACACTTTCCTCCACCATTCTCTTCCTCATTCTTCCTCATTTCCACCCTTAACAGTTCTTCTAGACAAAATGTCCGAAGTCAGCCTGCTTCAAAATGAGGATAAGGAGTAATTCTGGGTTACACTGTGCAGGCCACAGCAATAGGCACCAAATCCGAAAGCAGTAGTTAATAAACTTTCTATTTCCAGATTCCTTTGCCCAGCTTCAGTGGTAGTCTTGCTCACGTTTGTGATGTTTATTAGTTTCTAGTCTTACTCTTAGTTTATGTGTTTCCATTGTTTTCTCTTGTAGACATTGATTTACAATAGAATCATTCTCAAACCCAGCTTTTATCAGTTCAGGCACAGACATGTGACCATTCTCCTACAGTTTATCTTCTGTTGGTGTTGAAATACCAATTTTGGGGAAGGAGGGCCTCAGAGAAGTCCATGGTCATGGGCCACAGGGATGGCCATGATTTGAACTGAAAAGTCTTTGGGTCCCTTTGGAGTAAGATAATGAAGCCAAGATTTAAACACAAATATTTGATATGGGGACATAATTGAATTATTGAATCCTTGCTAGATGACTGGTGCCTGAGTCAAGGGGCACAAGGCCAGAAGTTAGGGCTCAAAAAGCAATGAACAGGGACTTCAAGGTGAAGGAAAGAGGTGTGAGTCTGAGTAAATGAGAGTAAAAGGTTGCAAAGAATGGCTTCAGACTGAGGGTAAGCTAGATCCCTAGCTTTAGTAGATTCCCTAGAAGGATAATATTTTGCCCTCATAAATATTGCAGAGTGGTAACATTGGGTGAAGGTCTTTCTAGTATCAGTTTCCTAGAGAAGAGGCAGGCTTTCAGACTAGAAACCTCATCTGAGACTAGCTAGCCTTAGGTAGACAGTAGAGTAGTGTGATGGTTGATTTTATGTACCAACCTGACCTGGCCTTGGATTGCACACACATTTTGTCAAACATTATTCTGGATATGTTTTTGAGGATGTTTCTGAATAAGATTAGAATTTTTGTTTATGAGTATAGTTGACACACAATGTTACATTAGTTTCAGGTGTACAACAGTGATTCAACAACTGTAGTTATTCTGTGCTCAATACAAATGTAGCTACTCTTTGTCACCATGCAATGCCGTTATAACACCATTGACTTTATTTCGTATGCTGTACCTTTTATTCCCATGATTTATTCATTCTATAACTAGAAGCCTACATCTCCATTCCCCTTCACCCATTTTGCTCAGCTCCCCACTCCCTTCCCCTCTGGTACCCATCAGTTTGTTCCATTTATAGGTATGATTCCATTTTTTGTTTGTCTGTTTATTCAGTTTAAAAAAATTTTTTAATGGTTATTTATTTTGACAGAGAAAGAGAGAGAGAGACGCAGAGAGAGCAAAATACATAGAATTCAAAGCAGGCTCCAGGCTCCCAGCTGTCCGCACAGAGCCCAACACAGGGCTCAAGCCCACAAACTATGAGATCATGTCCTGAGCTGAAGTCAGATGCTTAACTGACTGAGCCACCCAGGCACCCCATTTGTTTGTTGTTTGTTTTTATTTATTTTATTTATTTCTAGGAGAGAGAGAGAGAGAGAGAGACAGCGTGAGCAGGGGAGGGTCAGAGAGAGAGAGTCACAGACTCTGAAACAGGCTCCAGGTTCTGAGCTGGCAGTCAGCACAGAGCCCAATGCGGGGCTTGAACCCACGAACAGCGAGATCATGACCTGAGCGAAAGTCGGGTGCTTAACCAACTAAGCCACCTGGGCGACCCTTTGTTTTTTGTTTTTAATTCCACATGTGAGTGAAATCATATGGTATTTGTCTTTCTCTGTTTGACTTATTTCACTGAGCATAATACACTCTAGTCCACCCATACTGTCACAAATGGCACAATCTCATACTTTTTTATGGCTGAGTAATTTTCCATTGTATATCTATGCCACATCTCCTTTATCCATTCATCTACAAATGGAAACTTGGGTTAGAGACCTAGGTTTTAAATAAGGAAGAAGGATTTGTTTAAAAAAAAGTTTAAGAAGGGTATCTAAAGAAATAAAGTAGGTTTAGAAATGTGAATAAAAGGGTCTGAGGTCACCATTAGTCTACTTGTTAAGAACTCCTCTAACTGTGTGTGTGTGTGGGGTGTTAGGGGGAGAATCACATGTGAGAACCTCATGCATATTGGTGTGTGTGTGTGTGTGTGTGTGTGTGTGTGTGTGTGTGTGTGGTGAACTACACTTTGCCTAAAATATATTAACTATTTTATTTTTACATTGCCTAAAATATATTAACTATTTTATTTTTAAAATTTTTATTTATTTTTGAGTGAGAGAGAATCAGAGAGACAGAGACAGAGCATGAGCAGGGGAGGGGGAAAGAGAGAGGGAGACACAGAATCCAAAGCAGTCTCCAGGCTTGGAGCTATCAACACAGAGCCTGATGCTGGGCTCAAACTGGTGAACCACAAGATCATGACCTGAGCTGAAGTCAGACACTCAACCGACTGAGCCACCCAGGTGCCCCTTATTTTAACCATTTTAAAGTGTACAATTCAGTAGCAGTAGGTATATTTACAAAGTTGTGCAGTCATCACCACTTTGTATAATTCCAGACCTTTTTCATTGCCCCAGATGGAAACCTTGTATCTACTAAGCAACAGGAGGAAGAAGAATGAATCAACAAAACTCAAAGCATCTGCAGCCTCACCCCTTTTGCGTATGCAGAGAAAAATATCTTTCCTGTTCCATATCACCCCAAGCGACACTTAAAACTCTTTCTGCCCTCTGGGGCAAGAATTTCACTGATACTCTCAGATGATGTTTAGATGTATTCAGTTTCAGAGGGCTTTTCTTTGAATCTAGAATCTCAAATGAAGGCATTTAAAAAAAATCGCATTCCTTTCCCATAAACCTACAATCAGTCCTGGAGCTGAAAAATCTCTGGTCTCTTGATTAGAATCAGAGCACGTCTGCCATCATACCTATTTCCACTGAGTGTCTGACTGAAGATCTGTTTGGCAGGAGGCAGGCCTATACCAAGCACAATGGCTGCCTTCTCCTTACTAAGTCCTTGCTTTGAACCAGTGTCCATTATGCTGAAGGATGCAGCACTTGCTGTGAGGCTACCCAGGGAGGTGATAACATTTTGGTGTTCACGAAAAGCTGTTGGACTTGGTTACTTTGAAATTAATTTTCTACTGCTGGGATTGGAAAGCACCAGAAGAGAAATCCTTTAAAACTATTTGAAAGTACAGTGGTAAGCTTTTTGAACTTTTCCCTATAAAATGATAGAAATAAATTTATTTACCCCATATGATGATTTCAATGTAATTAGGATTTACTTGAAACAAACAGAAAGGCAATACTAATATAAAAAGAAATGACTCACACTAACATCTTAAATGGGGAAAGAGAATAGACAATGAGTTGCTACAGTTTCTGTACCTATTCCCACCGTTACGTGTTGAGTGCTATATCACATCCTACCAGGAAATTCTTGGACTCCAGCTTGATGTCCTACAAATCAACTTAGTTCTGACTCTATCTCTACAGGCTGAGGGCTTATTCCCACAAGGGTGCCTCCTACTTCAGATGCCAATCACTAGCCCAGGTTGTTATCTCTGCTCCTGACAAACTGGCTCTAAATCTGAGGTCCCCAGGCCCCCTTCCTAGGGTTCAATTAGTTTGCTAGATTGGCCCACAGAACTCAGAAAACCAATTTATTTACTAGATTACTATATTTCATGTGCTCTCTGAGCACACCACTCTTCCCAAATTTCCACATGGTCATCAACCTAGAGATCTCCAAAGCTTGTTCTTGTGAGTTTTTACCGAGACTTCATCACTTAGGCATGACTGATTAAATCATTGGCTGTCAATGATTGAATTCAATCTTCAACCCCTCTCCACTCCGCAGGGGAGAGAACTCAAAGTTCCAACCCTCTAGTCACACAATTGCTTCTTATGGTGACCAGCTCCCATTCTAAGGTGCTTTCCAGAAATCACCTCATTAACATAAACAAAAACGCCTTTATGTTATCGACACTTAGGAAATTCCAAGGGTTTAGTGGCTCTGTGCCATGTATGGGGTCAAAGACTAAAAATATATTTCTTAATTATAAATCACAATGGGTATTTTTCTTATACCTATGCATTTAAAAAGTTTTTAAAAATGTTTATTTATTTTTGAAAGAGAGGTAGAGAGTGAGAAGGAGACACAGAATCTGAAGCAGGCTCCAGGCTCTGAGCTGTCAGTAGAGAGTCCAATGCAGGGCTCAAACCCACACACTGTAAGATCATGACCTGAACCAAAGTTGGACGCTTAACCAACTGAGCCACCTAGACACCCCTGCCTATGCACTTCTTAAGTCTGATTTCTTTCTATAAATCTAATAATGTTCTCATTTCCGTCATTTTCAGGAAGTAAAGTAAATATCTAGAAACTAAAATTTTCTTTTTTTTTTTAAGTATATAAACTTACTAACAACTTGGTCAGATTACTTTTTCCCTGCCTGCCAAAACACAGACCGTTAATGGATATGAGACATTCTCAGTGACTCAGTTCCACTCGATGAGAAGCTACTCTTCAATGAAGTCCTTAGGAGCTAATGGAACACACAGGACTGTCCACAGTTCCATGAAGCTGCTCACTGCTATTCTGCTTTGAGAGTTCTAGATGCTTGTGCACACCCATCTCCTCTTTTTTTTTTGGTCTCCCTTGTTATTATGTACTAACACTTACATACTTTCTACCTTTAGGAGATCTGTCTCCAACAAACTCCCCATTTCTACTTTCCCTTTGCTGTTGCTATCAGAAGCATGTATGTTAAGTCAAGATGCTGAATGTCAGTAGCCTATAAGCAAGGACCAGACTTTGGAATAATATGTATGAACTTCAGTGTCTTCATATTACTTTTCCATTTTGTTTTTAGATTAATACCTATGTGTTATGTTACTAAACCAAAGAGATATAATACAGTGTAAGGCATCTGGGGTATCTGGGTGGCTCAGTTTTTGAAAACTATGATTTTAGCTCAGGTTATGATCTTATTATGGTTCAAGAGTTTGAGCCTCACATAAGACTCTGTGCTGACAGTGTAGCGCCTGCTTGGGATTCTGTCTCTCTGCCCCTTCTGTGCTCTTTCCAAAAGAAATAAATACACTTAAAAAAAAAGTGTACGTTCTAGAGCTTGACTGTTAAGCCTCAAATCCAAACCCTGTCACTGAACTGTGTGATCTTGGGCAAGTTCCTCAATCTCCTGTGCTCAGTTTCCTTATGTCTGTAAAGAAGATCTAATAGTATTGTTATGTTATGTTATGTTATAATGCTAGGGTATGATTTCAATATGTTAATACCTATAAAGTACATAGAAGATTGCCTGCAAATGGTAAGTTTTAAATCAAATTAGCTTTTTAAATGAAATCTGTTAATATGTTTTATATACAGACACGAGAAAAGGTGCAGTGTTTTTAAATAGAGTTCTCCCTGTTTTTAAAATTTTGATCCACACATAATTTTGAACACCAGCTCTGTGTGATACATTGTGCTAGGTGGTACAGAACATGCATGCCCAGAACTGAGGAGTTTCCTAAATAATGGTGTGGTTGCCAATCTTAGGTGTAAAGGATATGAAAGCATGTATGAGCATGCTTAGACATGGAAAGAACCTTCACAGAGACGGTGAGGAATACAGGTAGCATGGTGGGTTAATTGTTCATGTTATTTAAACGTTGTGTCCCTGAGCAAGAGACTATAGTGAAACCTACATATAATAAGTGTATGTAGCCACTGTTCTGAGTAGGTCTTGAAAGGAAGTAGGTCAATGCAAGCTAACCTGTTGCTTTAGGCAGCCCATCCTTGGGATTTTGCAACAGAGGGGGGTCCTGCTGTAAGGTCAGGAAGCAGAGATGGGTGGAGAGAGGAAGAGAGGGGGTGGGGGAGGAAGTTATTACAAGGTGTAGGTGGCTGAGGACCATAATATACTTGCTCAGATGATGCTAAAAGGTCTGTATTGACTCTTCTGACTTTAAAAAATAAACCACTTAATAAAAGGCCTCACAGTTCTCAAGTTAAAGAGATATTACTAAAATCATAGCCATTGGTAGCTACATCCATACCAAGGGAAAACACTGGGCCCCTTAGGCAGCCTACCTCAGGACTAGGGATATTGAAAATGAGTTGGGAGAGAAGATTGTGCCACTTCCTGCTTTGTTTTCCTTGTGTACTGTGCCCAGGAAACAAGGCTCTTGTCAATTTTTAGTGCAGAGGGTTGAAAATGCTCAATGTGCTCACCTCACATAGATGAATGAGAGTGGCATGAACGATTATTTCCATACTAATTATTCTAGCTAGCAAACAGAACACATTTGCAAACAAAAATACACACATCTTATTTGATTATGGAAAGTCATATATTGTTTACTTTTTGCCTTTTGTTTGAATATAGATTACATTTATTCAGTGTATTAGTCTGCTCAGGCTGCTATACCAGAATACTACAGACTGGGTAGCTCAAATAACAGACATTTCTTTTCTCACAGTTCTGGAGGCTGGAAATTCAGGAATCAGGTGTCACCAGGTTGGTTTCTCCTGAGGCCTCTCTCCTTGGAGTACAGATGATTGTCTTTTTACTCTGTCCTCACATGGTCTTTTTTCTACGTGTGTATATCCCAGTGTCTCTTTTTATTCTTATAAAAACTATTGGATTAGGACCCCACCCCAACAGCCTCATTTAACCTTAATTACCTCCTTAAGGGCCCTATCTGCAAATACAGTCACATTGAGGGTTAGGGCTCCAGTGTACCAATTAAATTCTTTTTTTTACCATTTATTTATTTTTGAGAGCCAGAGGGAGACAGAGCACAAACAGGGGTGTGGCAGAGAGAAGGGAGACACAATCCGAAGCAAGCTCCAGGCTCTGAGCTGTCCGCACAGAGCCTGACACAAGGCTCAAAGTCATGAGCCATGAGATCATGACCTGAGGCCAAAGTCAGACACTCAACTGACTGAGCCACTCAGGCACCCCTCCAATGTACCAGTTTTAAAGAGAGGGGCATAACTCATTCAACACAGTTGATAAGATTACAAACTGCATGAAGGAAGAGACTTTTCCTTTGCAACAACGCCAGGAAAGCTCGTAGAATCTATAATAAAGAGTACTGTTACTGAACACAACTTATTAGGGGTGGGGGAGTATTGGGGTCAGAAAATAGTATTGTTTCTTAAAGAGAAATAATTCTTGCCACATATATTGAAATTCTTTGAGAGAATGAGTATATAGATAAAAATATGCATAAATAATAGAGCTGTAGGGTACCTTGGAGACCATCTAGTTCAATCCTCTTATTTTACCAGTGAGTATATTGAATGCCAGGAGGTCATGAGCTTTGCATGAGGTCATACAGGTAGTTAATGGAGAGCTGAGAGGAGACTGCAACATTTGATTTGTCTATAAAATGCTACCTCCAAATATATTTATGCATAAGGACAATTTTTAATCCTAAAGTTTGTAAAGCATAGATCTTCAGGGAGTTGGTCTTATTTTGGTATGAAACTGATAAATACAGAAAATAAAAGATCTGAAAGAGATGAGCTTTCATCTTACTAGATATTCACATTATTCAGCAAACATTAAATACCCAGTAGGCAGTGCTGGAGCTTGGGTTTTTTAATAGAGATATTTTTTTAAGTGGTCTTGGCAAGACCATGATTTATTTCACTAAGTCAGCATTTTCAAAGAGGGATGTTGGTAAGTATTAAGAGAATAAGGTTACAGGCATAAATATGTTTGGAAATAGTTAAAGTGAAAAGTGATTTCTATATTTTTAATTCTTTTTTTAAATGTTTATTATTGGGGGGGGGGGGCAGAGAGGGAGAGGGAGACACAGAATGTGAAGCAGGTTCCAGGCTCTGAGCTGTCAGCACAAAGTCCAAAGCCGTGCTCAGACTCACAGACCATGATATCATGACCTGAGCCGAAGTTGGATGCTTAACCGACTGGGCTACTCAGACTCTCCAAAAGTGATTTCTTTAGTGTAGAACTTCTCTGGGATATTGCTACAATAATTAATCATGATGGGTCAGTATGTTCCAGGAACATAAACTTTTTTGACCAGAGAATCTCCCTTTCACAAAATACCTTGTAGGAAATAAGGTGAAATCTGCAAGGTGAAATACTAGGTTAGTGAGGATAGGAAGTATCTGAGTGTCCAGGAACACTTACTATTTGCAGACTATACTTAAGCAAGATACATAGTGTTATCTTCTTTTTCCTCATAAATAATCTCACTTATCATTTTCATACATAGTACTTCCTGAGAAAGACACTTATTTTCTAATTGTTTTGTATTATTTGCAGTTCCTTTTTATAATGCTTTATGCATAATAGATGCTTACTAGATACTTGTTAATTGTCAGTGTGATTGTAGCAAATGAATTGCAGTGGTGATGACTGAGAGGTAATGCAGTTAGGGAAGAAAATTAAAACCATATATTGTAGGCGCAACAATTACAAGCAAGAAATATCACATTTTGTAATTTTCTTTATCTCAACATAATTCTGACTTCGCTCACATTTTTGTTATTAATGTGGCTTCCTTCCCCATTGAGTGTTGTACCAGAATTCCAAGACTTACAAGTGTATGGACATGAGCAAAGGGCCTTGTATCTCTAGTTCACCATGACAACCCTGATGCATTCATATACAAGCCTGGATTATTCAGATGGGCCCAGTGGAATCACAAGGGTCCTTACAAGAGGGAGGCAGGAGGATCAGAGTTAGAGGATAAGATGTGACAAAGGAAACAGAAGTCAGGTGGAGAGGATCAAAGATGCAATGCTGCTGGCTTTGAAGATGGAAGAAGGGGCCATGAGCCTAAGAAAGAAGGTGGCCTTTGCTAGTTGGAAAAGGCAAGGAAATGGATTCTCTCTTAGAATCTTCGAAAAGAATGCAGCCTTTCCCTGTTGACACTTTGATTTTAGCCAAGCAAAATCCTTCTGGAATTTCTGACCTCCCAAACTATAAATAGTGAATTTGTATTTTAGCCACCAAGTTTGTAGTAATTTGTTACACCAGCAACAGAAAACTAATACAGACCTTCAGCATCTTAAAGCTACTTTCTTACTAAAGAGGGCCTGGGGTGGGACTGTGAATGTGGGTTGAGGTAGTACCACGGTGCCATTCCCCTGTGCCTCATTGCTGGCAAATTGCTTGGAGCAGGCACTACTTGGAAAAGGCACTACTTTTCCACTTTTTCATCTCTAATTCTATATCCTCCTTTAGTTCCCATTCTGGGAGAAAATCTATTTATTGAGCTGAAAGTTATGAAAAGAGAGGACTTCCTGAGTGGAAGAAGGAAAATTCTATGCAAACAAATAGCATATTTATAGTTAAATAAACCATCTTACCATGTACTTATAGAATAGCATTCTAAGCAGTGAGTTTTGATCCAGGAAAGAGCCTTAGATATCCCCAACCTTTAAATCAATCTCTTTTCCTTGGCTCACTTGTCTTTCTTTTGCTCTCAGTGAAGCTAAAACTCCTCCTTCTCTTCTATGCTTTATATATATGTGCATGTGTGTGTGTGTGTGTGTGTATACACAGATATAAATTACTACATATATCACTATATGTAAAAATTTATATACAAAATTCCTATGCATAATCTTAGCTCATGAAAGGGTTAAAGAGTTAAAATTATCTAATTTATAATTATTTAGAAAAGACTAGTTATAATTTTTTGATTGCTTTGTGAGAAGAGAGATGGGGAAAATGTTTATTAAAAAAGATGCCTGAGGGTTATTCTACAAGTGTTTTGTTTTTGTTTTTGGAAAAGGTAGGTTTATGTTATCTGAACAGTGTGACAGACAACAAAATTTCTATGCTTAATGTGCACCCTAATAAGACTCTTGGCTCCTTTCAAAGCCATTAATGGTATGGTCCTATTTTTCCTCTGACAATAGTTAATACATATATTTTTTTGTTTTGGGCCATAGCTGATAAAATGAATAGTTGAAAATAATAACGTGAACCAAACATTAAACCGAAATGAATCACACTAATTTGCTAAATCTTGAACTCAACCCAAATATTCTTTTGTATAAAATTATAAATGCATCAGTTTTAGGGTTTCTTCCCCCATAAGCGAACTGGCTTGAACCAGAACTGAACCTGCATATTTTTTTCCCAAATCATTGAATTGGAAGAAAGCTGAAATGTCAGAATGTCTCCTGAACAAAATTTTAGCTAAACTATTTCATTTGGTTTGAATCCCTGGTGAAAAAGGGAATTGTATCTCAATATGTTTGTTTTCATCTTCGTCTTTCCATCTTTCATATTTTCGGGTGCAATAAGCATGAAGATCTCTTGTTATTTTCCAGAAACTTTGCAACCATAATTAGTCATATTGAAAATGCTGTTCAGAGGTACAAGCAATGTTCTCAAAAGGACTCACTTTCCTATGCGCACACATAGAAGCTGAGAAGTAGACAACTAGAGGCATGCCAGTGCCGGGGAAAGTAGGTAGAAGTATTGGTAATACAAACTGGCCCTTGACCACTTTTTTTTTTTTTTTTTTTTTTTAAGAACAATCCATTCATCTTGACTTTCTACTGGTGTCCCATTGCATTGAGGCCCCTTTTCATAGACCTTGAAGATAATTTTGAATTGTTGCTATCTTCTAACTATTTCTCTGAACTTAAAATAGACAGCGTGACTCCAGGAGGCACAGTTTGGGAGAGGTGTCTCCATAGGACACCACCGTCACCAGGGCTAAAGTTTCTGTGGAGGTTTAGGTCTATACCCAGACACATAGTAGGGCCTCATGTTCTTCTAGGTTGGAAACCTAAAAATTCAGAAAGTGCTATGGGTTTTTGAATTAGAGGCAAGAATGTGGGGGGGGGGGAGGTGCAGATGGAGGTTGCCTTACTAGATAGCAACTAGGGAACTTGTCAGTATTAGTTTCCTTCTGAATCAACTCTTCTTCTGAGTCAGGCTCTATATAGAACACATCTTTCTACTTTATGAAATATGCTTTCTGCATTATAAATTATTGTAAAGTCTACAACAGAAGGTAAAATCAGGTAATCTGTTCCTCTGATAGCAAAAGCTAGTTCTTCATAATGCTATTTTTGGTATTTTGTGCCAACCTTTGAAAATAAGAAACCCAATCCACTGGCATTAGAGTAATTCTCAAGAGGGATTATTCTCTGAACTCACAGACTTCCCAAACAAGTTGCTAATATTAAGTTTCTTGGTTCTACCTATTGTGTGTCTGACCATTTTGTTAGGTTACCACCTTCCTTACTTTAGGACATTTATAGTCAAATATGTCTTTCCTCAATCTTGTTATTTGCTTTACCAAGACTTCATTCTTTTTTTTAATTAAATTAAAATTCTTTTTGAATATTTATTTATTTTTGAAAGAGAGAGAGAGAGAGCACAAGCAGGGGAGAGGCAGAGAGAGTGGGAGACACAGAATCTGAAGCAAGCTCCAGGCTCTGACCTGTCAGCACAGACCCCGACGTGGGGTTCAAAACCCAAACTGCAAGATCATGACCTAAGCTGAAGTAGGACGCTTAACTAACTGAGCCACCCAGGTGACCCTTAATTAATTTTTTTATGTTTATTTATTTTTGAGAGCAAAAAAGACAGAGTGTGAGCTGGGGTGGGGTGGGCAGAGAGAGAGAGGCACACAGAATCTGAAGCAGGCTCTGGACCTGAGCTGACCTCAGAAGCTTAACCAACTGAACCACCCAGGTGACCCCCAAGATCTCATTCTTAAATGACTTTTTCAATATCAATTTATTGCACTTTAATTAACCATTGTAGCTTTTTATTTTTTTTTTATTTATTTATTTTTTTTATTTTTATTTATTTCTAGGAGAAAGAGAGGGAGACAGCGTGAGCAGGGGAGGGTCAGAGAGAGAGGGAGACACAGACTCTGAAATAGGCTCCAGGCTCTGAGCTGGCAGTCAGCACAGAGCCCAACGCGGGGCTCGAACCCACGAGCCGTGAGATCATGACCCAAGCGAAAGTCGGACGCTTAACCGACTAAGCCACCCAGGCGCCCCCCATTGTAGCTTTTTAAAAGATTATAATAGCTGACTACATTTTGCATTAAAAAAATTTTTTTAATGTTTTTATTTCTGAGAGAGAGAGAAAGACAGCGTGATCAGGGGAAGGTCAGAGAGAGGGAGACACAGAATCTGAAACAGGCTCCAGGCTCTGAGCTAGGGGTCAGCACAGAGCGACTCGGGGCTCTAACCCATGAACCATGAGATCATGACCTAAGCCTAAGTTGGACGCTTAACCGACTGAGCCACCCAGGTGCCCCCATTTTGCGTTTTGTAAATACCTTTCTAAAAGTATGTTCTGTATTTCTAATCCCTGATGATCATGTTGTTCTTGTAACTGCTAAAGTAGAGAAAACATTGGAAATTTAGTTTAGGTACATTTTTATAGCAGACAATAATTATGGAAACAGAGTAACAATCTATCAAAAATTATCTGTGTTCCTATGTGCTCTCTGAGGAGCATATAGGCTACAGTAGATTTTAATGGATATTTAAAGACTATTGTAGAGGATCTATTGTTGGTCATTTGAAGATGATAATTTTCTCTTGCATATTGATTTTCAACTTGCAAATCACTTGTATACATAATTTCATTCTGCCTTGACCACAATCCCAGAAATGAGGCAGAGAAGGAATTAGTATGTGTAGATTTGGACAGGATAATTAGCTATTCTAAGGACAAGAGCTCAGAGCAGAAGAGTACAAGTGGTTCTTATTTCTTTCAACAATTAGTCTCTGCTACTCATCACCCCTTGATGCTTCCTGAAGTTTTTCAAGCATTTTTAAAAATTTTATTTAGTTCTGCAAAAGCTATAGTTTGTCTTTCCTTCATCTGAATGATCCTCTGGGTTCAAACAATTTGAAAAAGCCTGAGAAACAGTATTCAGACACAATTTGTCTCATCTTAGGAGTAAAAACTATCTCCTTTAGGATCACATAAACCAACCTAATTCCCACTGAAACTCTAACCAAAAGATCTTATTTGTTTTCTAATTGAATGCCATTTTATTTCCTGTGTCTACTAGAAGTTATATGTAAAAAGAATTAAAAATCCCTGTTTTTTTTTTTATTAGCCTATAGCAAGTTTACAACTTTAGGAAGAATTAAGGCAGAGAGACATTACAGACAAGCCCTGGCTTGCGTAGGAGAAGACCAATGTTCTAGTCCTATACTGATCCTTATGCCCATCTGAGCCTCAGCTCATTATTAATCAGCTTATTATTAATCTGTAATATAAAATAGCTGGACTATCTCATTTCTGCAGTTCTTCTGCTAACTATAAGATTTCAAGATCCTAAACTTAAAATTGCTGGCTTCAGATTATTCCAGATCTCCTAGCCTATCTTCTAGGATAATGAGATCTATATTCTAATTATATGATGGGAGCATAAATTTGTCTGAGGCAAGGGCTGCTATGTGTGTGCCAAAACTCATCTCCTCTAGCTTTTGGTACATAGTAAATGACTGAGTTTCAGAATCTAGAATGTGGATAGAATGTGAGTACTTTCAAGTCTGATTGCAAAGTATTCAAGCACAACCATATCTTTTTCTACCCCTTATCTCTGGCCAGAAACTCGGGACTTTTTGGTCACAAGTGATAGTGGAGATACAAAAAAGAAGGAGTCTGAGTCCTTGAATCTCTGCATGGAAGGTTGCATGTTATACCACATGTGAGTGAGAAATAAACTTCTATGGGTCCACTGAGATTATCTTTTCCTGCAGCTAATACTAGAGTAGGATGCTGACTAACACAACAAATTAAAACATCCATCATTGGTTTGAGGGTCAGTTGGTGGCAAGCAAAGAAGAGATGTATTTACCTGGACGGCTGTAGAGCTCTTTTGTACCATGGCAAAATATTTAGTAAAAATATCATCTGTAATAACGTGGAAGACATACATTTGCTTCGGACCTTTTACTTCTACCACAAACCAGGAGGTCTGAGATTATATTAACTATTATTGACAGTTTTGAGAAAAAACATTATAAGAAGTAAAGCAAGTTTCAGCTAGTTCTTAAGCAGAGAATCAAGAGAACGGAGAAATTCTAGATATTAGGGCCTTACAGGTTGGAAATGCCAACTGCTTCTCATAAGAGTTAGGATTAAAAGGGCTTTAATTAAAAAGACCAGAAAGACTTCTCAGTTAAATACAATAACTCAGATTAGTACTGTTACCTTCCCACCGAACTATATTTTTTGGATAGCTTCAATGTAATTATCTTAAATTGTGTATGTGTGTGTGTGTGTGTGTGTGTGTGTGTGTGTGTGTGTGTGTGAGAGAGAGAGAGAGAGAGAGAGAGAGAGAGAACAGAGAAAGGGAAAAAGAAAGAAAGAAGAAAGGCCTGGGTGAAGAATGTAAGAAATCAGACAGGTTGGGAATTATGTCTGAGAAAGAATTTTGGATGTGATTATTTGGTATTAAAAACTGACTGGATATGGATTCTGGCCTATAAGATTTTTTTAGGGTGTCTACTACCAGAGTAAGCATGAAACTGTTCTAAGTTTGGAACTGGTTTGAGACCTTGACCTTGGGCAGGAAGTGGGCTCCAAAGATGCACACCCTACAGATATGCATTTCAGATATGGCCTTGGAAGTTAACAGACAAAGAAGAATTTGTCAAGGTAGTGTCTGTGGCCATGGAAACTAATGAACAAAGGCGTACCTTCCAGAGAGCAGGAGTAAGTAAGTTAGGAACTTCCCTGCATCCCAGGATCGAGGGCCTTCACTATGGCTACCCAGCAGGATTTTCCCCCCAGTAACAAGAAACTGCTATGTGTCTTACATTCTTTCTTATTTTGAATGGGAGACGTTATTATAATTATCATGTCCCTACTTCACCATTGTAAATTGAATGTTTGTACAGGAGTGGATAGATAGCTTCGTATTTAGTTCTTAAGTCACTATTTTTTTTAATGTCCTAGCTGCCAGGCTGCAAGGAGCCATCTTATAGAGCTGACAGAAGGACTGTGCATCAGAGGGAGAGCCTGCTTTCTGAACTGACTACAATGACTGCATGTAGCTTTGGAGGTACCTTTTGAGGAGTGATTTGGGAGTCTGGTAAATGTATTCTACGGATAGGAGAAAGTGTAAAGTTAATATTTGGCAATAAAAACACGATGGCAGAATTCTGTGGGTTAACAATGTCATTTAAAAAAATGTTTATTTATATTTTGAGAGAGGGAGAGAGAGAGAGATGGAAAGAGAGAGAGAGAGAGAAAGAGAGAGAGAGAGACAGGGCACAAGTGGGGGAGGGACAGAGAGAGGGAGACACCGACTACGAAGCAGGCTCCAATCTCTGAGCTGTCAGCACAAAACGCAGCACAAGACTGGAACTCACGAGCCATGAGATCATGATCTGAGCTGAAATCAAGACTCAGATGCTTAATGGACTGAGCCACGGAGGTGCCCCTACAATGTCATTTCTTATATCTCTTGGAAAACAGTGAGAATACTTTTCCCAGTCTTTCTTAGTGTGATTCTATGATTGAGGTTTGGCCAATGCAATGCAGACTGAAGTTATGTCTGCCTCTTTCAGGCCTGGTCCACAAACTCCTCTAGCACAATCACCTATGCTCTCTCTTTCTTTGTCAGCTGGCTAGAGGCAAAACACTAAGTTCTAGGGCAGGGGTTGGCAAACTACAGCCTGAGGGTCAAATCCAATCCAACACCTATTTTTGTAAATCAAGTTTTACTGGAACATAGTGATGCTCATTTGTTTAGGTATTGTCTATGGCTGTTTTCACACTACCACAGCAGACTTGAGTGACTGCAATAAGACTAACTGTTTAGGCCCACAAAGTCTAAAATATTTACTAGCTCCATTTTGCAAGAAGAGTTTGCTGACTCTTGTTTTAGAGAATGGTGGATGGAAAGATACTGGATCGTTACATTACTTAGTGGGAGACTACTCAGTACATAGAGTGTGAGATTTTACTAGAATAAATTCTTTTGTGTTAAGGAATTACTATTTTGGGGATTACCTATGTAGCATCTAGAATTACCTTAGCTAATCTGCTGACTGAAATTTAAATGTGGAAGGACCTGTTCTGCCTTATGACCAAGGTCTCAGTGTGAGATTCATGTCTATAAACAGTAAAAATGGACCAAACTTTTCAAAAGGATGCTTTGAAAGGAAGTTAGGCTCTAATAAGGAAGAGAGATTAATGCATTCTTCTGATAAAATTCTGCTTACCCCTATATTTTTAAGGATGAACTTTTTAAAAGTGCAGAATGGCTTATGTTAAGTTCATTTGTTGTCACAAGAAATTAATGCATAAGAGGCACACTCCAGTTGTGTACTAAATGTTTGTTCTTAAGAGTGTGTAGTTCCAGACTCTCAGGCTAAGGGTATTTTCCATTAAATGGCACCAGCAGAACATCTGTGTGTCTGATAGCTTTTAATTGAGCTACCTTGCTTTCTTCTGAAAGTGAGCATTTATAGAAAATGTTAAAAAAAATATAGCCACGATCTCTAACAAATCAACTCTACATTAATTGTTAACCTTGGAACAAATTCTGATAAAGTCAAATACCTAAAGCATATCTTTCCAAAGATTTCTATCAGGCCCCTCACTGACCATGGTACATGCTGGCTCTAGTGGCCCCAGGGTCCCAATCAGCCTTTGCAAACCTAAGCTCCAGGCACTCACGAACCTAGGTTACCAGATGCAAAACCAACAAAATGCTAGCAAACCAAAATAAATTACATGATAAGAGGATCACAAGCCATGATCAAGTGGGTTTCATGCCTGGGATGCAAGGATGTTTCAATGTACATAAATCAATAAATGTCATATATCACATTAACATATAAAAAATAAGGATCAGAAGAAGGGGGGAAATGGTGGGGGAAAGGGAGAGAGGCAAACCTTGAGAGACTCTTGAATGCTGACAAAAGCTGAGGACTGATGGATGTGGGGGGAGGGGGGGATGGGCATGGAGGAGGACACTTGTGGGGATGAGCACTGAGTGTTATATGGAAACTAATTTGACAATAAACTATTTGTAAAAAAAAAATAAGGATCATATAATCATCTCAATAGATGCAGAGAAACATTTGACAAAATTCAACATTCTTTCATAATTAAAACTCTCAATAAATTAGGTATACAAGGAACATATCTCAACATAAATAAAGTCCATATAATTTTAACAAACCCACAGTTAACATCATTCTCAGTGTTGGAAGGTTGAAAGGTTTTCCACTAAGATTAGGAAAAAGACAAGGTGCTTACTCTTATCACTCCTATTCAACATAGTATCGGAAGTCCTAGCCAGAACAATTAGGCAATAAAAAGAAAAATTATCTGGATCAGAAAGAAATAAGTACAAATTTTTTTGTTTGTGTATTATATGATCTTATATATAGAAAATCCTAAAGACATTACCAAAAAACTGTTAGAACTAATAAGTGAATTCAGTAAAGTTGCAGGAGACAATCAATATATAAAAATCAATTGCATTTCTATACACTAACAGTGAACTACCTGAAAAAGAAATAAAGAAAAAAATCACATTTGTGATAGAATTAAAAGCAGTAAAATATGAATAAATTTAACCAAGGAGCTGAACAACTTGTATACTGAAAACTATAAGACACTGATGAAAATACTTGATGAAGAAACAAATAAATAGATATCTTATGTTCATGGTTTGGAAGAATTAATATTGTTAAAATGTCTATACTGCCCCAAATCTTAAATGTTAAAATATACACTATTGTAATCTTGCAGACATAATGTAACCTCTATGGCATTTTTCAATGGCATTTTTCACAGGGATAAAGAAAACTCCTACAATTTGTATAGAACCACAAAAGACCCCAAATAGTCAAAGCAATCCTGAGAAAAGAGTGAAGCTGGAGGCATCACACTTCCTCATTTCAAACTTAGTTACAAAGCCATAGTAGTTATATGGTACTGGGATAAAAACAGACACCTAGACCAATGAAACAGAATAGAGAGCCCAGATAAATCCACCTATGGTCAACTAATATTTGACAAGGGAGTCAAGAATACCCAATGAAGAAAGGATAGTCTTTTGAAAAATGGTGCTGGGAAAAGTAGATAGTCACATGTAAAAGAATGAAATTGGACCCTGATCTTACACTACTCACAAAAATTAACTTGAAATGGACTGAGGATTTAAATGTAAGAACTAAAAATGTACTTTACTGGAAGAAAACATTAAAAAGCTTTTTCACGCCTACTAGAACTGATCCAAGAATTCAGCCAAGTTGCAGAGTACAAAATCAACGTACAGAAATCGGTTGCATTTTTATACACCAACAATGAAGCAACAGAAAGAGAAATCAACAAACTGATCCCATTCACAATTGCACAAAAAACCATAAAATACCTCGGAATAAACCTAACCAAGGATATAAGAGATCTGTATGAGGAAAACTATAGAAAACTTATGAAGGAAATTGAAGAAGACAGGAAGAAATGGAAAAACATTCCATGCTCATGGATAGGAAGAATAAATAGAGTTAAGATGTCATTACTACCTAAAGCACTCTACACATTCAATGCAATTCCCATCAAAATTGCACCAGCATACTTCTCAAAACTAGAACAAACTATCCAAAAATTTGTATGGAACCACAAAGACCCCGAATAGCCAAAGTAATCCTGAAAAATAAAACCAAAACGGGAGGGATCACCATCCCAGACTTTAGCCTCTACTACAAAGCTGTCATCATCAAGACAGTATGGTATTGGCACAAAAACAGACACATAGACCAATGGAACAGAATTGAGAACTCAGAAGTGGACCCAAAAGTATACAGCCAACTCATCTTTGACAAAGCAGGAAAGAATATCCAATGGAAAAAAACAGCCTTTTTAACAGATGGTGTTGGGAGAACTGGACAGCAACATGCAGAAGAATGAAACTAGATCAATTTCTCACACCATGCACAAAAATAAACTGAAAATGGATAAAGGACCTGAAGGTGAGACAGGAAACTATCAACACCCTAGAGGAGAAAGCAGGAAACAACCTCCTTGACCTCCACCGCAGCAACTTCTTACTTGACACATCCCCAAAAGCAAGAGAATCAATAGCAAAAATAAACTGTTGGGACCTCATCAAGATTAAAAGCTTCTGCACAGCCAAGGGAACAACCCAGAAAATTAATAGGCAACCAACGGACTGGGAAAAGATAGTTGCAAATGACATATCAGATAAAGGGTTGATATCCGGAATCTACAAGGAACTCACCAAACTACACGCCCGAAACACAAACAACCCAGTGAAGAAATGGGCAGAAGATATGAACAGACACTTCTCCAAAGAGGACATCCAGATGGCCAACAGACACATGAAACGATGCTCAGCATCCCTCCTCATCAGGGAAATACAAATCAAAACCACACTGAGATCACACCTCACGCCAGTCAGAGTGGCTAAAATGAGCCAATCAGAGAACTCTAGATGCTGGTGAGGATGTGGAGAAACGGGCACCCTCCTACACTGTTGGTGGGAATGTGAACTGGTACAGCCCCTCTGGAAAACAGTGTGGAGGTTCCTCAGGAAACTAACAATAGAACTCCCCTATGACCCAGCAATAGCACTGCTAGGAATTTACCCAAGGGATACAGAAATGTTGATGCATAGGAGCACATGTACCCCAATGTTCATAGCAGCACTCTCCACAATAGCTAAAACATGGAAAGAGCCTAAGTGTCCATCAACGAACGAATGGATCAAGATGTGGTTTATCTATACCATGGAATACTACATGGCAACGAGAAACAATGAAATCTGGCCATGTGTAGCAACATGGATGGAACTTGAGGGTGTTATGCTGAGCAAAATAAGTCAGACAGAGAAAGACAAATATCATATGTGTGCACGTATAGGAGGACTAGGAGGAACTTAACAGAGGACCAAGGGGGAGAAGAAGGGCGGAAATGGTGGGAGAAAGGGAGAGAGGCAAACCATGAGAGACTCTTGAATGCTGACAAAAACTGAGGACTGATGGATGTGGGGGAGGGGAGGAGGGATGGGCAAGGAGGAGGACACTTGTGGGGATGAGCGCTGGGTGTTATGTGGAAACTAATTTGACAATAAACTATTTGTAAAAAAAAAAAAAAAGCTTTTTCATATTGGCAAGGCAATGGTTTTTGGATATGACAGCAAAAACTTAAGCAACAAAAGCAAAGGTAAATCGGACTACATCAAACTAAAGAATTTCTGTACAGCAAAAGAAACAATGAGCAAAATGAAAAAGCAATCTACAGAATGGAGAAAATATTTGTAAATCTTATATTTGATAAGGGAGTAATATCCAAAGTATGTATCTCCTACAATGCAGTAACAAAGAAAAAATTCTGATTAAAAAATGGGCAGAGGACTTGAATAGGCTCTAATAAAGAAGAGGGATTAATGCATTCTTCTGACAAAATTCTGCTTACATATATATTTTTAAGGATGAACTTTTTTTAAGGTGCAGGATAACAAATTAAGTCCATTTGTTGTCACAAGAAATAATGATAAAAAGCATACTTCAGCTGTGTTTTAAAATGTTTATTCTTACAGAGGGCTTAGTTCCAGACTCAGGCTACCAAATGATTTTTCGAAATGATACCTATGGATGGCCAGTGGCCAACAGGTACATGTAAAAGTGCTCAACATTGCTAATCATCAGGGAAATGTAAATTAAAATCACAATGAAATACTACCTCAAACCTGTTAGAGTGACTATTATAAAAAAGACAAAAGTCAAGTGTTGGTGAGGTGGTGAAGAAAAGGGAACAATTGTGTACTGTTGGTAGGACTGTTAATTGGTGCAGCTACTATGGAAAACAGTATGGAAATTGCACAAAAAATATTATCACCACACATGCAAAATGCATTTATGTGAGGGGATGGGAGTGTTTAATCTTTCTGGGGTCATCATTTTGCAGTATACACGCATATCAAACCATTACACTGTACCATAAAGTCAGATATATTATATGTCACTATTGTCTCAAGCTGGAAAAAAAGAAGGGGTTATAATTGAAAAAAACAGGAACCTTATGCACTCTGGTTCCTCTAAAAACCCCTGAGATTATTATATAATCAACAGAGGTTTGCTAGAGTTTTTGAAGCCCAAGGCTGGGAGTTGAGGAGTGAAGTTTCAAGCTATCCCTAATTAGCAAGGTGAACTTTGACAGCCATTAACTTTTCTGAGCCCAGTTGAAACATAGACTCCAAATTTTCTTTCACATCTGTGTTGAGTGGAATCACTTGTATCTAGTGTCTTTGTTTCTTAGTGCTCCTAAACTTCCCAGCCTAAATCAAAAGTGAAATTCACTAAAAACCTTGATAAAACTATACTTTTTCAGTGTGTCCTTAAACACGCTATCCCTGCCATACCTGGAGATGAAAGGCAGCTGACTTCTACCTGTTTTCTCAAGTGCCTTGAGCAGATAAATAGAAACTTGAGAATCCGGCCAATTTTACTTGCTTCTTTCTTCACCTTGTTTTCTGGAACAATTAGGGAAGTTTTTAGAACTCAGTCCTTTCTGGCTGATAAACATTATTTCTTCAGTTATGCTTCTGCTTATCAGAATTACTCTAGGGCAAATGTCAGTTACTGTTTTTGCCAGTCCTTCCTTGAAAACAATAGGTTGCTCTCTGTGTATTGGCCCGTAGGTTGTTTTCTCACTTCAGGCTAAGACCTATGAGTTCAAAAGCCCACCAGCATCATACCCAAATTTTTACACCTCCAATTATTTTAAAAATAAGTCAAAGAGGGTTCCTTGGGTGGCTCAGTCTGTTAAATGACAGACTCTTGGATTCAGCTCAGATCATGATCTCACATTAGGTGGGCTTGAGCCCTGCGTAGGGCTCTGAACTGATAGCAGAGACCCTGCTTAGAGTTCTCTTTCTCCCTCTCTCTTTGCCACCCCCCCACTCTCTCTATGCTCCTTCCACCAAATAAATAAATAAACATTTTAAAAAATGAGTCAAAGAAGCACACTTTGAGCATTTGAAACTGGTTGCTTTGCATACAATGTGAAACCTCATTCACAGCTATTATCAATTTATATGACAGTTTCTTGCTGTTAGAAGGCCCCAAGCTGCTATGGCCCTTTGGAGCTACCTGACCCAGAGGCTCTCAGCCATGCTGAGTAACATCACTCAGACTAAACCCTCCTTCTCCTCTGACTAGCATCTCCTCTGCCTGAAGTATAGCCTGTGTAGAGTTCCTTGCTGTCGTGCAATCCTATCCAAGCACTGCTCGACAAAGCTCATGTGCTCACTATCTCTTGGGGTCATGTCCTTTTCCTTGATCAGCTTTAAATACCCTGGCGATTGGATTTATTAATTAGTGCTCTGCTGTGAAATGGCACCCCTTTAGATTAACTGCCACCTTACTGGATTTTTATGCTCCTACATTAGTCTCAACTTCCCTTGACAAACTCATTCAACAATAATGCCCCAGTTGCTCTTTGCATAATCATTCTAGGTTTACATCTTGGGTGTTAGTAATCATATTTATAAATCTGTGAATTTTCTCTCTGCCCCACTAGAATGTCAGCTCCATGAAGAGGGAAATTTACCTGTCTTGTCTCTCCAGTGTCAAGCATGCCTTTGACCTAGAACTTGTCAGTTAAATGTGTGTTGAATGAATGAATGTATAAATGATTACCTCTCTTAAAACATGTGTGGGTTTCCCCGCCACAGGTAGTGGTAGATACCTAGCTAACACTTTTATGGGTGTCAGTTTATAATCCAGAATTTATAACCCAAACCAACAAATAATTGTCTCAAAAGAATTATTAACCATAGACTTATTAATTGTTCTTTTTTGGGAAGTCTGTGTTAGATTTTAGAATATATACATATAAATGAGGAGAAGCATACCATATTAGTAATATGCTCTCAGCTACAACTAATGAAATACCCAACTAGAAGTGCCTTATACGATTGAGGTTGTTTTTTTCCATAACAAAGAGCTAAGAGGTAGCCCATTCTAGGGCCAGATCAGTGCTCAATATGCTTAGAAGATTTGGATAAATTTTTGTCTTATGATAACAAAATTGTGGCAACAACGTCAAACCTCACCCTAAAATGGCATCCTCCTAAGCAGGAAGGAAGTGAGAGAGCAGAGAACTTTCCAGTTTTCATTAACAGAGGACAGTCATTTCTAGAAGTCCCCAGAAAACCTTATGTCAGATTCTGTTGGCCAGGGTGGGGACACATGCCTATCCTTAGAACACTCACTGACAGAGGAGAATGCAGTTTCTGTGTCTGGCTTAATATGATTTACCCTCTGCAATAAGACAGACTTCCTGAAGAGCAAAGGGACTATACTAAATCTTGAATTAACTTGAGATTTTTCAGTTAAGAAGAAGGGAGAATGCATTTGAGTCGACAATTAATATTCCTGACTGTACACAAGGCATTGTCTCCAGTCTTCCAATGTTTATTTTTTCTAATTTTTCTTATCTTTACTTATTCTTAAAACTTTAAAGGATCTAATTTTAAAAAGCCTTAAATTTTAAAAGTACCTGGATATCTATCATTCAATTAATCTATTTTCAAGTATTTACTTAACACTTACAATGGGCCTTGCATTTTGCTAACTGCTCTTTCCTAGTCTGATGAAGGAGATGGTATAAAAACAAAAATAAGGAATAAAGAATGTAATTATGAAGATTCTTTTCCTTTCTCTCAGTTGAAAATTGCTTTCTGTTTTTCTGAGACTGTGATTAGTGCCTACTTAATTGCTCAAATAATGATTAGCTTTGTGTGCAAGGTGTCTCTACCACAGAACCATGGGACTGTTTTCAATGTGCCATGTTTATGATTTGGGATTTATAAAAGGAAGAAGGGGGACCCATATGTGACAGAAAACTTGTCCTGCTTTTGTGGCTTCTCCAGAATAAATGCATGTTCATTTACAGGAGCAACAAACAACTATAGGAATCATAGAGCTGTGACAAGTCATGTGGTTGTGACCTAAAGAGATGGCAGGTCTTTATTACCTTACAAACAAGCATAAAACCCTGCGACATAAAGTCTTTGGGGGAAATATACTCAATGGCCTGTTTTAGTTTTTGTGACCTATGGGCCATCAATGACACTATTTTTCTCTGTCCACTGCTTGCATGAATCACTGCCCAGTGATACCTGGCTGCCTTTATAGGTTTTAGTGCTATTTTCAAAGGCAGTACTCTGCTTATTTACCTTTTGAGATACTGAATATTTAAGGGGTTTGAAACGAACTTTATTCTCCTTAGTTAGCCCATTTAAAAAGTCTAGCTACTTGAATTGTCATCCATTGACCAGCAAAGCTAGCATCATTTGGGAAATGTAGAACCACCCTATCCCAGATGCATAGTCAGAATTTTCATTTTAATAGGATCCCTCGGTAATTCTTATGTGCATTCAAGTTTAAGAAGCACTGGTTTAGTAGATTTTGTCCATGATTATTGTTATCCTTGTCATCATGGTTCTCATCATCATTATCATCAAATGTGTAAGGTGACCAGTCACAGGGAGCATGGTTAGCTAAAAACAGACAAGCAGGCCATAATTGAATACAGAAACTCCTTTTGGGTGTCTCACATTCCTCCACCTGGACTTATGTGAGAAAATTCTACTGAGAACCTGAAGGAAGTGTCCCTTAATAGAAGGTCAGTGTGAAAAGTGGCCTCAAAGATTCTGATCATGACTGCATCAGATAGAAGTGCCCAGGAGCTTTGTTCTACAGCACACAGGTTTATGAGCCCTGCCCTAACTCTCCTATATCAGAATCTCTTCTGTAGGGCTTTGGGATCTGGACTTTTCAGTAATCCAGGAATTCTTGTGTCTCCATCCTGGCACCATTTAACATAATAGCATTGGGGATAGCAGTTCTGGCCCCGCTTCTTCCATTTGATGATGGAATTTTCACTTCCATACTTATGACTCATTGTTAGCTTCAGATGATACAATTCTATTATTAGGAAAATTACTAGAAATATAAATGTAACTTGGGTGTTCATATGGGCTATTTAACACTTATGACCCTGGCCAGGTCTAGCATTCTTCTTTTTTCCCTTTTATATCCTGTGTGGAATGGTGGGAAGAACCCCCAGACAAGTCTTGCTTCCAGCTGTACCATTGTTTGAATTCAAATTTGGGCCAAAAAGTGTTATTTCACAGATGAGATCTAAGAACAAAAAAGGTGCTGGTGATTGTGAGTAAGCTGCTACACCTTTCTGGCTTCCTCAACTGTAGAATAATATTACTGAACTTTAGCTCCCTGTCCTAAAACTCACTGTTTGCATCCAGGAGGACACAGGTCCATTTCCTTATCCTTCCAACAATTTAATTGGCCTCTAAGTCCAGCACTGACATTGCTGCTATATGAATAACCACATCAGCAAGCTGAAACAGACCTTTAGTGCCTCTGCAGAGATCCATGTACATTAATATTTACTTGGTAAGGATGACATTTAGAATGCATTTTGATTAATGTTCCTGAAAATAAACAGATTTCTTATACCAGCTGGACTTTTGAAGCCTGCATTTATTTGGGGATGTAGAAAGGCAAGACATATCATTTTTCAGTCTTGTTACTGAGAAATAGTTTTCTTTCCAGGGGTTTCAAATTCCAACAAATTTCTTTAACACTTAGGAAGCATCACCAATCATCATATAAGGCATATTTTAGGAGTTGAAATGGTATTACTTTGGCTGTACATATTTTTAAAACTGAGAAAGCCCCTGTGAGATATGAACATAACTTTCCAAGGAGGGACTTGAATCATAAACAAAATTCAGAATTCAAGTCATATGAATTCCACAGCTTGAATAGAAATGCCTACGGGGCACCTGGCTGGCTCAGTCAGTAGAGCATGTGACTGGTGATCTTGAGGTTGTGAGTTGGAGCTCCACAATGGGTGTAAAGACTACTTAAAAATAAAATATTAAAAAAGAAAAAGAAAGAAATGCCAAGGGCAACTTGGAAGAGAGCCTTTGGCCAATATCAGGTCTAAACTACAAACTAAATAGGAAGCCACAACAGAGTGAGAAGGAAGGCCAGGTATAGTCAGTTGCAAATGTGTCTC
Source organism: Proteles cristata cristata (assembly GCA_017311185.1). Lineage (NCBI taxonomy): Eukaryota > Metazoa > Chordata > Mammalia > Carnivora > Hyaenidae > Proteles > Proteles cristata. The sequence continues at coordinate 2,724,433 of JAESUZ010004992.1, read as the reverse complement.
AGCTAAAGGAAACTAGGGCGGGAAAACTGCCAGGGAATACCCATTCCCATATATGTCACTCTTACTGTGCATGGTGTCTTCTTTCCTACTCCTTGAGTCTCACACAGCTGTCTGGTTGGGCCCATAAGCTTTACTATTCCACAGATAAGGTGGGGGAAACCAAAAAAGTTCTTGTGCTCCACAGTGAGGTCAGGACATAGATACACAGATGCCTAACTCTCACAAGAGAATATTCACAGAGCAGATGTTTATGGCTTACCATGGGGCTGTGTTTAAAAGGTGAAGGATGAATCTTCTAATACTGTGTTTTTCAGATCTTTTCAAAAATCATCAAAATATTCTTTATGTTTTTCTAGTAGACGTGTTTGTTTATTTTATTTTATTTATTTATTTTTTTATTTTTATGGTGGAACTCCAGTATGTACAACTCAGCTGCTCTGGGTGAATTAAAAAGGGACTCTATCTTTTTGGTTATCTCTTTACTTCCTTCTCAAATCCTTATCAATCCATGTAGTTACAGTGACACAAATACAAGTTATTAACCCTTGCTTTATTATATCATCTTTGGAAAATTTCTTGTTCTTATTTGAAGTCTGAACCCTCACCAATATCTTTTCTTAAAAGTAATTTTTTTTTGTTTCATATCCTAGTGAAAGCATATTCCTAGTTTTCAAAACTCAGCTCATAATTCTTTTCTTGGGGACATACTTTGCTCGTTTTATACGACTGATCTAAATGCTTACTTCTCTGTCCTCCAGTAGTGCTTTGCATGAGCCTGGCTGTGTCCTCATGTAGCCACCCTGATATTGGGATTTGTGTGGTTAGTCATTTCATCCCCAAGTTCTTGTTTCCAGGGAGATGGTTAAGACTGTGTAGTGAGAGTTTGTTTTCACATCAGATTCCAGGAAGAATGTTCCTTTTCCCAACAGAAAATGGTTTTACACATTTCTTATCATTTCCACAGAAGAATAAAGCTTATTTTGGCAGAGACTTCCCAGCTGCTAAATGGGAAGTCATCCTGAAAAGGCAGAGAGCTGCAGCGTCATACAGCCAGTCCTGGGTTGCCAAGTAGAGAAGGTAGCTATGGGGAAAAGAACTGAAATTTTTCAAAGGAGCAATTTGATAATAATTCAGTATTTAAAGATTATACTTTGGGAAAATTCATTAGCAAAGGCAGAGCTTTTTGGCTTTTTCTCTCACCATTATGAAAGGAGGTTCTATTCTTAGCCCAGCTCTCCTAAGCTGATGTAACTTATAAATGTATCTGAGCCATTGTTCTTGTAGCATTATTTTCTGCCTCCTCATCGTCTTTTAGTGAGTGATCAGTTGTAAACCTATTGGCTTAGGGCACTTTTCTTATTTCCAAGTCTCTCTTTGGGGGTGGTCTTTTTTTTTTTTTTTTTTAACCTTCAATGCAGACCAGGCAGAGAGGACAATATTGTGGAGAGTACTAATGAAAATCATTTATTATTGAATATGTTAGGTGGTCCAATAAGGAAGGTATTAGAAGACTTATTTTGAAGATGAGGAAATGGAATTTTTAAGTTGGCCAGATTCACATATTCAGTGAGAAGTTGAGCTGAAATTTGAACCTTGTTCTGAGCTGTGTAAACCTTCTGTTTTTTCCACTCTGCCCAGTGGAATGTTTTTTCAGGACTGTCAACTTTTCCAGGAAATGCCACATCAATGATTTCATTAAGTGCTCAGAAAACACTTTTGATGATCCATAAGTTGCATGAGGAAAGACAACTGGAAAATTTTTTCTACCCATGTGAATGAGTGGGTCAATGGAATTGCTCTGACCCATCTGACCCACCCATGAGCAGTGGCTTCATGTGTGTGAAAGACAGTTTGTTGCAAAATTTCTCTGAGCATCATAACTGCTGCTATGATGCCTCTCCTGTACTAAAACAAGGAATATCTTGTCATGGGTTTGCCTTTGATGTAACCACAAAATCCTTATTACTCCTGTCTGCCTCAGTCTGAAATTGCTGAAATACACACGTGATATGTGGGTGAGCTGGCATTTGTGCCATATTGAATATAAAACCAGGCATTTGTGCCATATTGAATATAAGCTTGCTTTTGTGCTTGCTTTTAAATAGACTTCCTCATTAAATAGGTTGTACCTTGCAAACCATGAATTCACAAGGTATACCACACACTGCAGTTGTTACTAAAATTTTGGGGTTATTAACCTTTTGGAGGGTCTAATTAACCTTATACTTTGTCCCTGGGAAATATGTACATGTAAACATATCAAATCTTCCTACGTTTAGAAAGTGTTCTTTTACTCCAGTTAAGAACCTTCCTCTAAGAGGAGCAAGGGCTAGGGCACTTGAACTTGAAAGAAGTATTTCATCTTTTCTTCTCTCACTATCCCATCCCCCACCCCCAAATATCCCACAGTCAAGGTGATTTATGAAAGATAGTTTTGCAGGACTCTCTGTAAAATCTTGCTCACAATCTTTAATTAAAGGTAATGATTTTGACTATTTCCTAGGGAAGTCAATCAACTTATAAAAGCTATTGGTATTCTCAAATGCTATCACCCAGCTGAGTGCTGCGTCATTCCAATGGTCATCTACCACATGTAGCTGACACCATGTAATCCGTAACAGTGCTCCAGAAGCTCCTAGTGATGCTGTGTCCAGCTGATCCAGAGAGACTGGTTTTGTTCCTCAAGGCAGTGAGTGCTTCCTTCTTGTAAATTCTATCATACATATGGCCCAAGGTGAATTAAACCTCCATGGTGTCAGATTTTTAAACGGCAAATCTCAGTTTTTCTAGAATTCTGCAACTTTCATGTGATTGCCAGCATTTTCTTTAAACTCTATTGTTTTTTATTTTTATAAAATAAACTGTTTTAAAATTAATTTTATTCTGAATATTTGTGAGATTTTGAAAACATTTGTTATGGTAATTAGAGAGAACTGAGATATAATAAAACATGTTTCTGGCTTCCAGGGCTATTAAGAGTTCTGTTATATGTGGGAAAATACTGAGGTACTACTATGTAGAACCCTAGTGAGTTACTGCATCTATCCCATCAGGCAAATGTTTCAAAGAGAAAGTAACATTAAGTTTGTAAAAAGAGGGGCTCCTGGGTGGCTCAGTTGGTTAAGTGTCTGACTCTTGATTTTGGCTCAGATCATAATCTCATGGTTTATGAGACAGAGCCCTACGTTGGGCTCTGCACTGACAGTGCAGAGCCTGCTTGGGAACCTTTCTCCATTTCTCTCTGCCTCTCCCCTGCTCACTCTGTCTCTCTCAAAATAAATAAATAAACTTAAAAAAAAGTTTGTAAACAGAGCTTTTGGTGCAACTAGGGGCCATTAGAAACTGCTGATTGTTTTAACACAGTAGTTAAATAGATTGTTGATTCCTTTTTTGTAAAAAAGTGTCAAGGTCATCTACTAATTTACCTAGAAGTGTGATTTAAAAAAAAAAAAAAAACAACTTTCTTTAGTCATGGTCTGAAATGTTCTTCCTGAGGTTTTGGGCAGTGTGATTGATACCGTGCTAAATTCATTTTAAGTTGTGTATTGAGTCAGAAATTAAAATTTTGGAAAGTATTATTGCTTAAAGTGCACTTCCTTCTTTTTTTTTTCCAGTGTGTTCATCAGAGCCTTGATATACCCAGTGTGGATAGTTGCTTATCAAATCTTTCTGGAAAGATTCTTTATCACTTTGAAAACAATAGAAAAGATTTGTGAAGGATGACCATATCCTCAACAAGGATTAATTGTTTTTAATGTGACAAATTTGACACATTACATTTTGTAAATTTAAGGTGTGCAGCATATTACTTTGATACATTTATATATTGTAATATGATTGCCATTGAAACAATATTTATCACATTGTATTTTTATAACAATATTATTGCCCATATTCATTATGCTGTTCATTAAATCTCTGTGGCTTATTTACTATTGTTACAAGTTTGGACCCTGACACACCGTCAACCTTATCCCCATCCCCTGGTAACCACCATTTTACTCTATGTTTGTTTGTTTTTTTCTTTTATAGATTTGACTTTTTTAAATTCCACATATAAGTGATAACATATACTACTCGTCTTTCTCTGACTTATCTTTCTTAGCATAATGTGCCCAAGGTCTATCCATTTTGTTGCAAGTTGCAGGATATCTTCCTTTCTCATGCCTGAATAATATTTCATTGTGTATATATACTACATCTTTTTTATCCATTCATCCATCTATGGGCATTTGGTTTGTTTACATATTTTTTGCTATTGTGAATAATATTGTGATAAACATGGGTATGCATATGTCTTGTCAAATTCCTGTTTTCATTTCCTTTGGGTATATACTCAGAAGTGAAATTGCTGGACAGTATGGTAGATCTATTTTTAACTTTTGAGGAAACTTCATATGTTTTTCATAGTGGTTAGAATAATATAGTTTCCCACCAAGAATGTATAAGGATTCCCTCTTCACCGCATCCTTGACAGCGTCTCTTGTCTCTTCTTGATGATAGCCATTCTAACAGGTGTAAGGTGATATCTCATTGTAGCTTTTATTTGCATCTCCCTGATGATTAGTGATATTGAACATGTTTTCATGTGCCTGGTAGTCACTGTGATGTCCTTTTGGGAAAAATGTCTACTTAGTGCTTTTGCCTATTTTTAAATAGATTTTTATTGTTGCTATTAAGTTGTGTTAGGTCTTTATATATTATGGATATTGACCCCCATATCTGACAAATGGTCTGCAAAAATTTTCTCTCATTCTGTAGGCTGACATTTCATTTTGTTAATTTTGTCTTTTGTTATGCAGAATCAGTTGAGTTTGATATAGTCCCATTTATTCATTTTTGCTTTTCTTGGTGGTGCTTTAGGCATCATGTCCAAAAACTTACCAAAACCAATATCAATGAGTTTCTCTTCCCCATGTTTTCTTTTAGGAGTTTTATGTTATCAGGTCTTATGTTTAAGTTTTTAATTGACTTAGAGTTAATACTTGTGAGTAGTGTGAGGTAAGCATCCAATTTCACTGTTCTGCATGTGTTTCTCCAGTTTTCCTAGCATCATTTGTTGAAAAGACTGTATATAACCTGTTGGGTGTTCTTGGATCCCTTGTCAAATGTTAGTTGACCATATATAATAGTATTTAATTATGGGCTCTTTATTCTGTTCCATTGGTCTGTGTGTCTGTTTTTGTGCCAGTACCATACTGTTTTTTTTTAAATGTTTTATTTATTTTTGAGAGAGAGAGACAGACAGACAGACGGACAGACAGACAGCATGAGCAGGGGAGGGTCAGAGAAAGAGGGAGACACAGAATCTGAAGACAGGCTCCAGGCTCTGAGCTGTCAACACAGAGCCTGACGCAAGGCTCGAACCCATGAATTGTGAAATCATGACCTGAGCCGAAGTCGGCCGCTCAACCAACTAAGCCACCTAGGCACCCCAGTACCATACTCTTTTTATTATTATGGTTTTGTAGTGTAGTTTAAAATCAGGAAGTATGCTATCTTTGGCTTTGTTCTTTTTTTCCCCCCTCAAGATCCTTTTTGGAACATAATGACTCTAAACCCATGTTTTTCAATAATAACACTGAATGTAAATGGACTAAATGCTCCAATCAAAAGACATAGGGTAGCAAAATGTATTAAAAATAAACTAAACAAAATCTATCTATTTGCTGTCTAACAGAGACTCATTTTAGACCTGAAACACCTTCAGATTGAAAGTAAGAGGATGGAGAAATATCTGTCATGCTACTGGAAGTCAAAAGAAAGCTGGAGTAGCTATACTTATATCAGACAAACTGGACTTTAAAGACAGTAACAAGGGTTGAAGAAGGGCATTATATAATAATTACAAGGTCTATCCATCAGGTAGAGCTTACAATTATAAATGTCTACACACCGAATACAGAAGCACCCAAATACATAAAACAACCACAAACAGAAACAAACTTATGGATAAAATTTGCTAATAGCAGGAGACTTTAATACTCCAGTTACAGCAATGGATAGATCAACTAAACAAAAAATCACCAAAGAAACAATGGACTTCAATGACATATTGGACCAGATGGATTTGACAAATATATTTAGAACTCTACATCCTGAGGCCATGGAATTCACTTTCTTCTCAAGTGCACATGGCACATTCTCCACGATAGATCACATACTGGGTCATAAAGCAGCCCTCAAAAAATATAAAAGAATTGAGATCATACCATACACACTTTCAGATCACAATGCTATGAAACTTGAAATCAACCACAGGAAGAAGTCTGGAAAAGCTCCAAAAACATGGAGAACAAATGGGCCAATGAAGCAATTACAGAAGAAATTTAAAAATATATGGGATCAAATGAAAATGAAAATACAACAATCCAAACTTTTTGGGATGTGGCAAAGGCAGTCCTAAGAGGAAAGTACATTGCACTCCAGGCCTACTTCAAGAAATTAGAAAAAGTGCAAGTACAAAATCTAACAGCATACCTAAAGGAACTAGAAGGAAAGCACTAGAGCACCCCAAACCTGGTAAGAGAAGAGAAATAATAAAAATCAGAGCAGAAATAAACAATATAGAATCCAAAAAAACAGTTGAAGAGATCAATGAAACCAAGAGTTGGTTTTTTGAAAAAATTAACAAAATTGACAAACCTCTAGCCAGGCTTCTCAAAAAGAAAACAGAGAGCACTCAAATAGACAAAATCATGAATGAAAATGGACTTATTACAACCAACCCCTCAGAAATACAAGCAATTATCAGGGAATACTATGAAAAATTATATGCCAACAAACTGGACAACTTAGAAGAAATGGACAAATTCCTAAACACACATACACTATCAAAATTCACACGGGAAGAGATAGAAAATCTGAACAGACCCATCACTAGTGAAGAAATTGAATCAGTTATCAAAAATCTCCCAACAAATAAGAGCCCTGGCCCAGATGGTTTCCACGGGAAATACTACTAGTCATTTAAAACAGAATTAATACCTATTCTTCTCAAGCTATTCCAAAAAATAGAAATCGAAGGAAAATTTCCAGACTCATTCTACAAAGCCAACAGCATTTTGATTCCCAAGCCAGACAGAGATCCAGCAAAAATAGAGAACTACAGGCCAATATTCCTGATGAATACAGATGCAAAAATCCTCAACAAGATACTTGCAAATCGAATTCAACAGCACATAAAAAGAATGATCCACCATGATCAAGTGGGATTCATTCCTGGGTTACAGGGCTGGTTCAATATTCGCAAATCAATCAATGTGATACATCACATTAACAAAAGAAAAGAATAAAACCATATGATCCTGTCAATAGATGCAGAAAAAGCATTTGACAAAATACAGCATCCCTTCTTAATAAAGACTCTCGAGAAAGTCAGGATAGAAGGCACTTACTTAAACATCATAAAAGCCATCTAGGAGAAGCCCTCAGCTAACATCATCCTCAATGGGGAAACACTGAGAGCTTTCCCTCTGAGATCAGGAACAAGACAGGGATGTCCACTCTCACCACTGTTGTTTAACATAGTGCTGGAAGTCCTAGCATCAGCCATCAGACAACAAAAGGAAATAAAAGGCATCAGAATTGGCAAAGAAGAAGTCAAACTCTCACTTTTCACAGACGACATGATTCTCTACATAGAAAACCTGGAAGACTCCACCAGAAGCCTACTAGAGATGATCCACGAATTCAGCAAAGTTGCAGAGTACAAAATCAATGTACAGAAATTGTTTGCATTTTTAAAAATGATATTTTATTTATTTCTGAGAGAGAGAGAGACAGAGAGTGAGCGGGGGAGGGTCAGAGAGAGTGGGAGATAAAGAATCCGAAACAGGGTCCAGGCTCTGAGCTAGCTATCAGCACAGAGCTCAATGTGGGGCTCAAAACCAAGAACCATGAGATCATGACCTGAGTCGAAGTCGGACGCTTAACCGACTGAGCCACTCAGGTGCCCCAGAAACCGGTTGCATTTTTATCCACCAATAATGAAGCAACAGAAGGAGAAAGCAAGAAACTGATCCCATTCACAATTGCACCAAAAAAACCCATAAAATACCTAGGAATTAACCTAACCAAATATATAAAAGATCTGTGTGAACAAAACTGTAGAAAACTTATGAAGAAAACTGAAGAAGACACAAAGAAATGGGAAAACATTCCATGCTCATGGATCAGAGGAATAAATATTGTTGAAATGTCATTACTACCCAAAGCAATCTACACATTCAATGCAATTCCTATCAAAATTGCACCAGCATTCTTCTCAAAGCTAGAACAAACTATCCTAAAATTTGCATGGAACTGCAAAAGACCCCGAATAGCCAAAGTAATATTGAAGAAGAAAATCAAAATGGGAGGCATCAGTTGACTTTAAATTCATCAGCCCTCAGGGTGCCTGGATGGCTCAACTGGTTATGTGCCCATCTTTGGCTCAGGTCATTATCTCATGGTTCGAGTTCAAGCCCTGCATCAGGTTCTGTGCTGACAGCTCAGAGCCTGGAGGCTGCTTCGGATTCTGTTTCCCTCTCTGTCTGACCCTCCCCAACTCGTGCTCTCTCTGTCTATGTCTCTCTCTTTCCCCAAAATAAATAGACATAAAAAAAATTTAAAATAAATTAATCGGCTATCATTAATTTCCAGTTTATCTCCACTGAAAAATTACTGGAAGCATTCATCTAGGTTGCCTTTGCATAACTCAGGATGGATATCTCCTGCTTTATAGTCCCGACTGTTGATTTTCTTCTTCTACTTCCTGTCATTCTTGTCACAGGCATTTGAGCAGGAATATTGCTTTTATATTTCATGTTCTTTCCACTATTGACCAATAATTTTGTCTCTAATTTGCAAATGTTCAAGGTTCATGTAATGAATACTTTTAACATTTTGTATTGCCATTGAAAATTATTTTCTTTCATATTCTGTGTAAAACGTCTGCCACTAATTACTTATCAATGACATCTCTCTCTGGCTATAAGGCCCTCTAGTGTGGCTTGATAGCTCCTACTGGCTGCTAGGTGCAGCCTTTCCATCCTCTGTGCACAGGAGAGGGAAGAGTGAGAAAAGGATGGGTTTTATTACTTCCCAAGATAAACCTTTCTGTTAATGAAAAGTTTTATTTATTAGAAACTTTAGCCTTACACTGATCCGTATCGTCTTCTGGAACTTTCACTAATCCCTGTTCTAACCTTTGAATGACACACATCGTCTGACTCCCATGTAGCCCTATAGCTAGCTTACTGATGCCAATAATGACTGTGAAACAAGAAAAAGTGTGCCATGAAACATGAAAAAATAATAGCTGTGGAAAAATTTCCTTGAAGTTATCGTAAAATACATATACTTATTGTTTAACATTTGGGAAATATAGATATATATGTGAGAAACTAAAATGAATCTATTATTTTACCACCACAAAATATTCATTTTTGTTTCGTAGATTTTCACTTCTGTGTCTGTTTTCCAACAGTTATTTTATTGATTATATTGTATACACAGTTTTAAATCATGTTTTCTAAATTGAAATGAGCTTACAAATTCAGTCTCTTCATTGAAAAAATTAGATGACACACCTATTCCACAAACCTTACTGATTAGTTAGTGATTACTACCCACATTGGAATTTTAAAATTTCATCACCATGCTCCCATATCATATTCTTCCTGTAAAGTACATAGTGGGGAATGTGAAGAATGATTTGGCTATAGAGCTCTGCTGAGTGTTAGTCTGTCTTTGAGTAAAACGAAGAATAAAAGTTAGAGTAAAACTGAGCTGTGTTCCTCTTGCGAGAGGCATGGAATTCTTGACATTCATTCTTCATGCTTGGATGGAGACGCAAAATTGAGGAGTGATTATTCCCAAGCACAGCAAAGAAAATTTTCATTTATTTACTTTTCTCTCTTACAATAACATATCTCTGAAAAATCCCAAGACCTCTCTCCTTGACCAGTGCATAAACAGGCAGGCTGATTCTGGATTAATTATGGTTGGGGTTGTTTGAAGGTAGTCGTGGCCAAGGCTTTAAGTGACTGTTGTACCTTGACCAGCATCTTCCTTGGCAGCACTGGATGAAGTCATGGGTTATTCTTTCTTCCCCACACTCATTTACAAAGGCTTTACTCAAAATAAGACCCCTCAGACTTTGAGCTCAACCGCAAACAAAGGTTTCTGGGGTTCCTATGCAAACTTTAGGCCTTCTTGATTGTGTATAGCTATTGGAAAGATTTGAGAGTATGGATTGTCAAGGAATGAAGTTAGTTGAACTTAAGATCAACTTTCAGTGCAGACTGAAAGCACAATGTTACAGTTACAGAGCCCTTGAACGTTAAGGAGTTGGCTAACTTTAGTTCTCAAGAAGATGCTAGGAAAAAACACAGTAGATTTGCAATTACTCAGAGCAACTGTAATTGGAATTGCTCAGATTATGCTTAGAGAACAGCATTCAATTTTTATTTCAGCCCTTGAAAAATGACATGGAATAGGTCTAGAGAAGAAAAACCTGACATTTTCTGGCATTTTAAATTGTTACTTGTACTATTTCAGTTTAAAAAAAATTCCCCCAAAGCAACTAACCAACAAAGAATGTGATTTTTTGTTCTGACGGATTGCAGTTTGAATATAGGCAATGTCTCCTTTAGCTATTTGGTCTTGAGAATTGAAGAATGCTGCTACTAAACATATTAAAATGTTTACAGTTAACTTATACAATGGCATAAAATATAATAAAATAACATTTTTAGTATATTTAGAACATTTTAATTTTGCCATAGGAGGGTTGGGCTTCAGATTATCTATCTTGTATACCATAAAAAATGGAAGTGGGGTTATAAAAATTTATCTGAGTTTCTGTTTTCTTATTTATAAAATAGGGATAATGATCCCCAACTCACAGGATTGTTCTGAAGGTTAGATGAGATAGACCATGTGAAAACAGCAAGTAGAGCACCTGCTTAGGGGTGGTCCCATCCACTGCCCAAATTCTCACAACCTGTTGTTTGTGCAAAGCTACTTGCTTTTAGTTTTCCTCCTGTTCTGAGCTGTGCTGCTCACTGTCCTCTCAAGCTCTTTCTTCTTTGACTATATCTTAAATGCCAGTGTCTCTCCAGGCATCAGTCCTTAGCCCATTTTTTTTCTTTTCTCTACAGTATTTCTGGATGATTTATTCACTCAATGTTTAAATTACTGTTTTAGGCTAGTAATCCAAATCTCTGCTGTCAGTCAACAGATATTTCTTCTGAGCTCCAAATTCATCAATCAATCCTACTGGTCTTTTCCACTTACATAATCCACAACATCTTTAAAACAAAGTTGTCATTATGCATTCATTCCATATATGTTGATTAGGTTTCTGCTATGTGCCAAGCCTTCTTATATCTCCAACCCTATGTCCAGTCTACTCCTCAGCTGGTACCTTGCCTCACAATATATGGTAATATGGAATTCCTCAAATCTGTCATGCTGCCTTATGTCTCCACGTACAAAAAGGAAAGACAAGAGACTAAATAGTCTTGGAAAATAGAGAAAATTACCAAGGGACCTGTTTTTTCAGATCCAGATCCCAGTTCTTCTGAGACCCAACTGTTCTGCTTACTCTTGAGTTCTGTGAAATAAATACCTCTGGTATTCTCCAATAAATTTCCCCTTAACATTGGGTTAGTTTGGATGGATTTATTCTTTAAGATCAAGGAGATTTAAACAAAATAGGCCTTTGCATGGAAAGAGCTGTTGGAAATGTTGGGTTCCAATGAGCTAATCTGCTTCCTTAGTAAATGAAACCAACAGCACGTGCAGACTGCTGTGGCCACAGACTGTTTTCCTTTAGGCTAATTTGTTTTCTAAGTACGACTTAGTTCTATTTCATTTTCCTAACACCAACTAACACAAACACAGTATTTTCATTCATTATGAAAAATCTAGTAATGAAGATATACTGGGGATAAAAGGCAAGAGTACACACTAAATTTCACTTGAATATCCTTATGCGATAATCTCTTCTCCTTCCAAATTTCTCTTTTTAGAGGCCAGATACACACACTCACCTCTCCAAATATTTTCCGTATCCTTAACATCCTCCATATCCTCTCCCATTTTTCTGTGTCTCTCAGCCTCTTCACCTTTTCTTAGGCAGGCGATTGTCCTCTTTCCAAGGTGTGGAAAGACATGCTGAAATAACCAGTGAGAATTTTCATGATTTTCTTTCCCTTCCCCTACCATTTGTGTGTGTGAGGGATGGGCTTGGGCTTTGCACACTTACCTCAGGATAGAGTTGGTATAGAAGGCAGAAGAGGGAAAGTAAGATAGTGTTTTGAGTTTCTGGGTAAACTTTTGAACTACCCATCCCAGGAGTAGAAAGAAAATATTTTAAGCTGCAAAAGTTGAAGTGTATGTTATAAACAATGTATTTGGGGAGAATGTTTGATGATTTCAGAGCCAGTTTCATGCTTTAAACTTGTTCAAGAGTTAGGGGCTGATGAAAGGGAGAGACAAAGAAGAGATAAGAAGTGTGAACTTCCAGTGAGTACTCTGTGCCTTCCCTCTCCCCCTTCATCCCTCAGCCAATCCTATGTAACTTTGATGATCTGATATCAGAGGGAACCTGTATTTGATTTCTGGATCTGGCCCTGAAAAACAAAAAAGAGGCCCTAGAGATATCTTCATGATATCAGCAGAATGAGGTGCTGCCTGTAGTGTCTAGACACAGAGGCCTGAGGCACCACACTGTCACCACTTCCATGTGGCTGGAAATCAGTGAAATGGACACAGAAGTTCAAGAGCAAGGTCTGGCAGAACTAAGACGGCTTTGCAGCTCACATGAGAGAATATGGATAGTGAGGAATAAAGACCCAAACTTTGATCATTAGCCAGTGTGAAGGGGGTAGATGGCTGAGAACCAGGTGCTTCTCCTGTGCCGTAAGGCAGGACATGGCACTGTGGGAGAAGGAAAGGAGAGAATGAATGAACTAAGTAGGAGGATGTTGGACTTTTGAGGGTGATCCTTTCAAGTAGCAGTTATAAAAGATGCCTTTTTTGTTATTCTCCTGTAAGCTCAAATCATCACCAATATTATATTGAAAATTTTGGGTGGAGAAAATAAAAGCTGATGGAGGGCAAATAGGTGGCTCAGTCGGTTAAGTGTCTGACTCTTGATTTCAGCTCAGGTCATGATCTCAAGGGAGCGAGATCAGGCCCCACATCTGGCTCCATGCTGAGTATGGAGGCTGCTTAAGATTTCTTTCACTATCTCTCTCCCCCTCCCCTGCTCCTATGCGCACATGCATGGACACTTGCATGTGCTCTCTTTCAAAAAGAAAAGAAAACAAAAACTGAGGTTGTGTTGGGGAAGGGGGATCTTTTAAAACAATAGAAGTTACTTGGTGGGGACCAAGCTGTGAGTGACCTTTAGGAGGAGCGGGACAAGCAGCCTGGAACCAAATCCTTGGCTGAGGTGAAGAGGGAGCTGGGGAATGTATGAATAGGGAAGATATGTACATTATCTGAGGATTCCCAGAAATATCACCTTTGGTAAATTAAACTTCAGATTGCATAGGTGGTCCAAAAATTACTAGAATTTGCATATTAAAGTGACCTCCTCCTAACACTTAAAATCAAGGAATGAAATTAGCTTTTCTCTAAGTCCCCTTTCTATTTAACTCTGTGGTTTTAGTCCCTCCCTATCACTTATTTTTTTAATTTGGATATAAATAATTGGGACCAATCAGGGTCTTTTGAGTTTGTTACTTTATTTGTGCCACAGGACACAGTGGTTCCAAGTCTACCTACACAGATTAATTCTGGGGGAGTTTAAAAAAATACTAATGCCCTGACCCCACTTCCAGAGATTTTGATTCAGTTGGCTTGAAACATTGTTTTTAAAAGCTCCCCAGGGTAGCCTGGGTGGCTCATTTGGTTAGGTGATTAGGCCTCTGGCTTCAGCTCAGGTCATGATCTCACAGTCTGTGGGTTCGAGCCCCCCAGTCAGGCTCTGAGATTCAGATTCTATGTCTGCCTTTCTCTCTCTCTCTCTCTCTCTCTCTGCCCCTCCTCCATTTGTGCTCTGTCTCTCTCTTTCTCTCAAAAATAAATAAGCATTTAAAAAAAAAAACACACAAAAGTTCCCCAGGTGATTCCAATGCATGATCAAGGCTCTGAACTTCTGAAGTGATGACTTTAAGTCATTATATATGTAGTTTTCAGGAAATTATCTTTTATAATATCTGTCTTTTTAGTTTTTTATTATTATTTTTTTTTACAAATAGTTTATTGACAAATTAGTTTCCACATAACACCCAGTGCTCATCCCCACAAGCGTCCTCCTCCATGCCCATCCCCCCTCCCCACCCACATCCACCAGTCCTCAGTTTTTGTCAGCATTCAAGAGTCTCTCATGGTTTGCCTCTCTCCCTTTCCCCCACCATTTCCCCCCTTCTTCTCCCCCTTGTTCCTCCGTCAAGTTCCTCCTAATCCTCCTCTACGTGCAAACATATGATATTTGTCCTTCTCTGCCTAATATCTGTCTTTTTAAATGGAGCAAAGTCTATTGAACAAGATTTCAAAGTCATCAGTAATCAAAAAAAGAGAAAAGGGAATGTAAGAGAATGCTAAGGTTGAACTTACCTCTCAGTCTCTCTAAGTTTGATCATTCAGCTTGTGAATAACCCAAGCTCTTTCTTGTCTCTTCCCCATTGGTGATCTCCCTTTATTTTCTTCAGCTCCTTTAAGAGAAGATGAATGAAGAGTCTATTTTGCCGCTTGCACGGTTAAAAATTTTGGGTGGACAAAAATTGAAAACTACTGACTTACTTGAGATTAGGGATAGGGTATGAATTGTATTAATCTATACTGTGAACAAACACGAGGGATATGAAAACCTGGTTATGCTTCCTTATTGTCCACATTTGCCAATGTAATTTAGAAATGGAGACATAAAATGGCAATTCTTAAATCCTTTTAGAATTAAAAATTCCCAATAAGTGCCTGGGTGGCTCAGTCAGTTAGGCATCCAACTCTTGATTTTGGCTCAGGACATAATCTAACAGTTTGTGAGATTGAGCTCTGTGTCAGACTTTGCGCTCTCCTACTCACACTCTCTTACTCTCTGTCAAAAATAAATAAACTTAAAAATTTTTTTATTTTAAAAATGCCCAATAAATGTTCCTGTAAAATCATTACCTGTACTAGCAACCTTGGACTCAAAGATGCTGTATGGCACTGATTTTATTGAAGTTCCATGATTTAAGAGAAACTCTCTTTGAGAGGTCACTGAAAGTTTTTGACCTCAGTGTCCGAGACTTTTGGCTGTTTTTCATGTCTGGTACCATCCTCTTCATTATTTGGTAGGAAACGTGGGTCTGCTTTCATTTTTCCTTTAGTATGAAGCTCTTTTCTACCTAACTACTTTGGGTAAAAAGAGTTCTGATGTTGTTGAGTATTCTCATTGTGGGGAGGAGGGTTTAGCAATTAGAAATACTCTAGAATTAAAGACATTTTTATTACTTATTTATGGTAATTAACTGACAAGTAGGCTCAAGACTTTCTTATGGAAAAAATTAAAAATTATCTACATTCCATTAGAAATAAGGAATAATGTGTCAATGTGCCTTAACACTTTTCAGTTATTTCAGGTACTTCATATGTTACTGTGCAAACCAGCAGAACTTTTTTTTTTTTAATGTTTTATTTATTTCTAGGAGAGAGAGAGAGAGAGACAGCGTGAGCAGGGGAGGGTCAGAGAGAGAGAGGGAGTCACAGACTGAAACAGGCTCCAGGCTCTGAGCTGGCACTCAGCACAGAGCCCGATGTGGGGCTCGAACCCACGAACCGCGAGATCATGACCTAAGCGAAAGTCGGACGCTTAGCCGACTAAGCCACCCAGGTGCCCCCAAACCAGCAGAACTTCTTAATGGCCCTGCAGATGTAACCTTGAAAGCATTATCTTTGGGTCAAAGTAAATGTTATTCCTCATAATCTTATGAGTAGCCAGTTGTATAAACCAATTTTTAAACAGCCTTCAATGGAAAAGAAAATGATAAGAGATTATAAAGCATTAGTTTGCAATGATGGTAATATGGTTATTTTTCTTGGCCACTTATGTTATTTTAAGTCACAGATATATTTTTAATAGCTTTCCACCTGGAGAAATTAGAATTATATTCACAACAAAGTAATCACATTTAGATTTACTCTTATTTGTAAAACCTAATTTTAGCTTATAAAGAGTAGTATTTTTTACAAATTAAAATAAACTCAGAAGGTTATGTTTTTTATATTCTTTTGGTTTTCCATTCTACTCGCAGGAAAATATAATATTATGGACTACCAAAGCTGGTGAGGGGAAGAAGCAGGTACAGGCACACTATGAGGATGATAGTGTAACTTTGTATAAGTCTTTTACAAAGCAATGTATTTTGATAAATCTAAATTACTCATACTATTTGATGTAGGAATTCTACTTCTGAGAGTTTATATAAAAGAAATCACCCTAAGTACTAATTTTTTAAATGCTCCATGTGCAGTTATATTCATCATAATGCTATTTACAGCATAAGAAACTTAAAAGCAACCTTAATATTGATCTAAATGGAAAAGGATAAACGATAGGACAATACTGGATGAAATATTATACTTCCCTTTAAATGAGAATAGAGAAATATAGAAAAATGTTTATGATGCTATATAAAAACACTCAAATAAAAAAAGTTGTATATGTGCAAGCACAACTTAGTTAAAAAATAGAACCAAAATTTATGCATAAATCCCTAGAGAAACTCATTGCATTGGTCTGGGTGGTGAGATAAGGAATGATCTTATTTTTCTATTTATATATTTTCAAATATTCCAGGAAAAATATAAATTTAAAATATTAAATATAAAAAAATAAAGTGATGAAGTAACTGCATTATGGGCTCTCCAGCTTAACAATTACATAGGAACTGGGGAAGAGGGGAGCCATGCTTTCCTTAGTGCATAAAAGGCTGTCAGAAGACATCACCAGGATGAATGGATAGACTATTTTTAGAAATAATGATAAAGCCCCAGATATTTCTTGGTTTCTCAGTCTTTTCAAGTCATTGGATTATTCAGTTGTGATTTTCAAATTTGCTTAACCAAAGAGACTTATTGATTAGACAAAATGTCTAATAAATTAGGGGTGCCTTGGTGGCTCAGTCTGTTAAGAATCCAACTTCGGCTCAGGTTATGATCTCACAGTTCATAAGTTCTAGCCGCACGCTGAACCCTGTACTGACAGCTCAGAGCCTGGAGCCTGCTTCAGATTCTGTGGCGCACTCTCTTTCTTCCCCAAGCTAACTTGTGCTCTGTCTCTCTGTCAAAAATAAATAAACATCAAATTTTTTTAATTAAAAAAATGTTATATAGAAGCAAAGCAGATGGAAGCGGAGCTGCTTTAATTTAAAGTGGGAGCAGGAGGGCTGGGCTGTTTATCCCACACCCTCCCCAGATCTCTTGCTGATTGGAGAGAGGAGCTCCTAAATGTACTCACAGGATTTTGAAGGAACCATAATAAATAGTTTTGAGTGACTTTAACTATAAACCTCTTATTTATTTTCTAAATAAATAATGCTTTTGTAAGCATTAGTTACAAAAAAATGCTATAAGTTAGGCATTATATACCTTAATACCTAAACTTTGAGCCATTTCCTATCTGACTCCAAAACCTATGCTTTTCACCACTGTGTCATGTTTCTTCTCATGACTTATAAAACAACACAATCTACCTGCTTTCACAATATAACCATCCTCAGAAATAGCAGAAAACAGAAAGAAATATGACAACTGACTAGATGTGCCTGATTTTCTTTGTCCTTGTCTTCCTATTACAATACTCACGAAATGGGGAAAGAGATGTGACAATCTAATTCTGGTGGAAACAGAGTATGTGATTGATAGTCTTTCAGGCCTTGGGAAGTATTTCCACCACTAGAAGCAGATGTAGACTGCACTAGTAGAAGTTAGGAAGAAGGCTCCTATGCATCAACATTTCTGTATCCCTTGGGTAAATTCCTAGCAGTGCTATTGCTGGGTCATAGGGGAGTTCTATTGTTAGTTTCCTTAGGAACCTCCACATTGTTTTCCAGAGGGATGTGGGGGGGAGGAGGGGTGGGCATGGAGGAGGGCACTTGTGGGGATGAGCACTGGGTGTTATGTGGAAACTAATTTGACAAATAAACTATTTGTAAAAAAAAAAAAAAAAAAAAAAGAAGTTAGGAAGAAGGCAAGGTGTTTTTGGTATCTGTGCCTCAAAGATACAGTGTCTTTGTAAGGCTAATGGAAGGAAGTTACCCCTCCCTACAGATGAGTTGCTTTTTAAGGTGGCCAGGGCCATTCCACCTTTTGTTCTCTCTGCCTTCCTTAGTTCTTTCTATATTTCTTTGGAGACTTCAGTCTAAGAATTCAGTGTCAATGGGGAAGCAGAAAACATTGCAGCTGGTATGGAAAGCCATCACCAGGCAAAGATGAGAGGGATTACTTGTCCTGCACTGTTTATGCAAGAAGAAAATGAAAGCTGCTTCTGGGATTCTACAAACAAGCCCACGACACAGGGCACCAAGAAGCTTGCTGCATCAGACCTTGGTAGTTCTCTCCTTGTTTAAGGGTGAAAAAGCTACGTCTCTCCTCATCCCCTTCCACCTCCCCCCAAAACCTAGTAGAAGTGAAAACAATATCATCTATATTTTAAGTCATTTGAAGAAAAAACAAAATGAAGAAAGAAATTGTGGTTCATATGGCAAAAGGCAATAAAAATAAGATCAGAAAACTAAGTCAGAAGACATGAAATAAGCCCATATAATTAATATCAGGTTATTTTGGTTATTGCTATGAATGAGTTAAAACTCCATAAAAATAATACAAAAGCTTTCAGATTTGGTCAAAATACAAAATTAAATTATACTCTGCAGAAATTTGAAAAGAAATTAAAGGTAGGGGCAAGAAGACCCTATTCACTGGGTTCTCAGAATACCTCAAACATGCATGTTAAGAAACTTCCAAATTTGCTGTTTCCTGTATCTCAGCTATAATTACAAGAATCTGCCTCTTGTGTTCATACAGTTTGTTAATTTACAGTGTGAAATATCAACCAAGTATCTGTCTGGACTTTCATATAAGTCTAACCCACACTTCTCCCTTCAATAGCTAACATTAAATGAGGGGCTATTATAGCCAGATTACATATATATTTACTCTATTTGGTCCTCAAACAACCCCATGAAGTTGGTCTGCTAAGTATCTCTATTTTACAGACGGGAAACTGAGGGAGGACAGTGTTTATATGAGTTACCCAAAGTCACACAGTAAACAGGTAGTGAGACAGGTGGTTTGATAATGACAGAATCAGAACAGGTGGAGGTTGTTAGATGGTCCCAATGTTTAATGGCATCAAGCTCTCAAAGCCCAGTGTTGTCCATCTTCAAAGTAAACATTCTATGATTGATCTGGCTGAAAGTGATCTTTACTACTGTCTTCCTTTTCCCCAATATGCTTCTGATAGATACGTTCTTAAGATGAGCTGTTACCTTTGATTAGGTTTTGGGCACATCATACAGGCTCAGGTGCATTCTTTCAAGGTGACTTGGCTGTCCCTACTTGGTCTGTACATGTATGATTTATGATTTGACTCTCAAGGAGAAATCCCATTTCTCTCATTTCAGTCTGCTATTTAATGGGCCTACATTGACCAGGAGGGAGGTTTCTCAAAATGTACATGAGGTCTCTGTTTTTGACCAAATGCTGGTGGAGTATTTTTATTAATGAATGAGAATGTAGAGTCTATTGATTACATTTGCAGATGACATAATTTATCTTTTTAATATTTTATTGTCAAGTTGGTTTCCATATAACACCCAGTGCTCATCCCCACAAGTGCCCTCCATGCCATGCTCACCCCCCTTCCCTCTCCCCTAGCCCCATCATCCCTCAGTTTGTTCTCAGCAATCAAGAGTCTCTCATGCTTTGCCTCTTTCCCTCTCCCCAACTATTTTTTCCCTTCTTCTCCCCCATGATCCTCCATTAAGTTCCTCCTAATCCACCTATATGTGTAAACATATGGTATTTGTCCTTCTCTGCCTGACTTCTTTCGCTCAGCATAACACCCTCAAGTTGCATCCACGTTGCTACACATGGCCAGATTTCATTCTTTCTCATTACCACGTAGTATTCCATGGTATAGATAAACCACATTTTCATCCATTCATCTGTTGATGGACACTTAGGCTCATTCCTTGTTTTGGCTATTGTTGAGAGTGCTGCTATGAACATTGGGGTACATGCGGCCCTATGCATCAGGACTCCTGTATTCCTTGGGTAAATTCCTAGCAGTGCTATTGCTGGGTCATAGGGGAGTTCTATTGTTAATTTTTTGAGGAACCTCCATGCTATTTTCCAGAGGGGCTGCACCCACTTACATTCCCACCAACAGTGTAGGAGGGTGCCCTTTTCTCCACATCCTCACCAGCATCTAGAGTCTCCTGTTTTGTTCATTTTAGCCACTCTGACTGGTGTGAAGTGGTATCTCAGTGTGGTTTTGATTTGTATTTCCCTGATGAGGAGGGATGCTGAGCATCGTTTCATGTGTCTGTTGGCCATCTGGATGCCCTCTTTGGAGAAGTGTCTGTTCATATCTTCTGCCCATTTCTTCACTGGATTATTTGTTACTCGGGTGTGAGGTTTGGTGAGTTCCGTATAGATTTTGGATACTAGCCCTCTATCTTATAGCAGATGACATAATTTAGAAGCCAAAGATAATACATTAGTGACTAAAACTAGAATCTAACTAAAGAGTTAAGTAGCCTTGAACACAGGGACAGATTTATTTATTTAAGCATTTGTTTGAAAAAATGTGCTGGGTGCCTATTATATGCCAGAAATTAGGGGAATTCAGTAGTAAACCAGGTGCACAAGGACCCTGTCTTTATGGGAGTATGGTATTTCAGAAAAGATAAAATTTAATAAATAAATATAAAGGCTTTTACTTAGGCTTAAGTGAAGTGAAATAAACCCATGCCTCACCTGTCTCCAGTACCACAAACATGTAATGGTGGAGCTGTGACTTAAATGCAGTGCCTAGAAGATTTTTGTTGACTTTTAGTTTAAGCTTTATACAATCAATAGTGGGAGGTGGTATAAAAAAGCTGACATACTCTAGTTATGATAATAGAAATCTGATGTTTCAAACAAAGAAGGTTTTATTGTCATTGTAGAGCATGATGACCAGATCATGCCTGAAGTCTTGTCTTAACTTCCTTTGTAGCACACTTCAACATTGACAAATTTAATGAGGTTTTGAAGTCAGCTATAAAGATGGTGAAGGAAGCTTTAGAACAAACTCTGAGAAAAGGTGAAAAGAAACTGGGATGTTCATGCAGGAGAAGAGAAATTTACAAGCTATAAGATGGTGATTTTCAAATATGTGAAAGCCCATAAAAAGAAAGTAGATTTCTCTGAATGTCCATCTGGTTCTCTGTGGAGGATGATTTGGTGTCTGGGCTGCCAAGGGCCAATATCTATACCACTGAATGAGGTTAAGACCAGGAAGTGACTGAATCCCCTTTCTTTTCATACTTGTATAGGGAAAAGAATACATACCTTATGAAACCGTGTTTTACTGGCATTTTTTGGAGGAGTATATCCAAGAGAATAGATTCAGTGTTCCATCTTACTTCTAGACTGACAAATCGCAAACCATAGAGTTCAGGTTTACTGTGGAGCAGCTGGGTTCTTGCATGATAAACCACTATGTAATATACAGATTTTCATTTTGGTTGGCTGACTTGAACAATTTACATTTCCCTCTGGTGTGATGACACATCAGCCATCTTAACAATTCTCTTCACTTGGTATGGCATAAGAATTGGGCACTAGGATCTTTAATTTTGGCTTTCATAAATGAGATTCACATTGTGGAAGAATGACGTGAGAGAATATTGTATGCTTTCAACTTAGAATTAAATGCCAATTAGGTTGATCTCAGAAGAACTGCAGTGCTAACTGTGGAAGTAAAATGATCCTGAAGGAATAATTAATTGTTCAACATTTGGCTTTATATGCTCAGGATTCTCTACCAAATCAGACTCTAATCTGGTAAAAAAAAAAAAAAAGTATTATGAGTGACAGGCAAAAACTTTCTCCCACTTTATCTTTCCCGTAAAATATTCTCTTAAAGCCAGGCTGTAGCTAGGGGAGACTACCCTTTGCATAAAATAAACTTGAATATATGAAAAGACAAATTATTCCATGCCCATCTTCTATATAGAAAGTCAGTTGTATGAAGCCTTAGATATACTGGACTTTATAAAAACAATTTTTTTAAATGTCACATAGTTCTTCAATTGGTAAGGTTTAAGAACTAAGAATTTAAAATTAAATATTTAGAGTGTGTTGGCCAACATGAAACTTTTATAGGCTTTCTGGTATTTTCATTTCTAATAATAAATAATATTTCTAGATGCAGCAGTTACATTTTAGAAATGTGATCTGGGCAGGAGTGTTCTTAAATCCGGCAATACTGAATCGTATTATTAAAAATTCAGTTACAATAATAGCAATAACAATTATTAATGCTATTCAGGGCTAGGTAATGATGACTTATATTTATATGGTGCTTCTCACTTTCCAAAATTTATGATCTTACCTGATCCTATAAGGATTACCCCCTTGAGATTTGTTTTTTATTATCATTATCTACACTTTTTTCATGAGGAAAGTAAGATTCAGCAAGGTTATATAATATGTTCAAGGTGCATTTAGAAATCTGTACAAGTGGAATTTAATTCAGAACTCCACATTCCAGATTCTATATTTATTCTATTTTGCCAAACCCCAGGAGAACACATCTTGAAGGAGTTAAGATTGTTGAGGCACCTAAGCGGAACGTTGCCAGCATCAGCTCCCACTGGGACAAATTCCACTTAAAGGAAGCAAGGACACAAACTCTATGCCCTGGAGTATAGAATCAGCTAACAATGGTGATGTTTGTAAGAATTGGAAGAATCTGTTTTCATCACTAATGATGGAAAGAAGGCTGCATTCTCTTGTTGAGAATATCATAAACTGTACTTTTAGGGAGGGTCTGAGGTTACAGATCTTAAAACTGTGAAAAAGATTGGTAGGAACTCAGTTATATTGTTAAATTTAGTATCACTGGCTCAAACAATATAGGAGAGGGTATGTCTTTAATTTCTGAGTTTGGAAGGAAAAACTGGATGAGTGTAATTCAACCCTTCCTTTCTTCTTCTCATCTTGGGAGCTGACCTGCATGTTGGTCTGCTTCTTCAGACTGTAAGCTTGATAGATGTGGATACCATGCATGGAGATTTACAGATGCCTGCATCATACATGGATTTTACAGATACAGGTGCCATGCATGGAGACTCCTAGGAACAGATATTTAATCCTGTCCAATTCTGAGACTTGCCCTATAGATGGAAGCCACATTTTTCAATATCTATACCAATAATAAAAATTATATCATACCCCTGCTCCCATATGCCTTACAATTTCATTTTATATCTCAATTGGTGAAAAATTTAGGGGATGGAGATGATATTTATTGGGGACCCTCAAATTCTAACTCCTAGGTTAAATATTTGTGGGAGGGGGTCACTGAACTTTGCTCTCTTCTATATTATAGGTATTCTCAAACATAGCAATTATTTTATGAAATGCTGTATTTTAGTGTTTAAAGTATGGGCTCTTGAGTCAAAGTATGTATTTCCAATGATCTGTAAAATGGAAATAATAAGAATGACTGTTTCCTAAGGCTCAAATGTGAAAAAATGTTAACAGACATTTGATAAATCCATACCAGTGCCAGGCGATACACTGGGTGGAAGTAATGGGATTGAATTTTTCATTCTTGAAGAAGCACCCGAATGGTAGAGCAATATTAGTACCTTTGGATACATTAAGCACCTTGTTATTTAATGCTTTGGTTAAGGGAAATCATGGTTCAAATCAATCTTTGTTATTCACATGTTTCATGTTCCTTAAAGATTTTCGTTTCTTCTAAACCACATATTTCTTATTTTCAAATATTAACTCTATACATGCACAAATGCTATGGTTTATTTTTCAAAACACTTCTTTTTTAAATGTTTCTCAGAGAGAGAGAGAGAGAGAATGCACATGTAAGCAGGGGAGGGGCAGAGAGATAGAGCAAGAATCCCAAGTAGGCTCCACACTGTCAGCATAGAACCCTACACAGGGCTCGATCTCAGGAACTGTGAGATCATGGCCTGAGCTGAAGTCAAGAGTTGGACGCTTACTCGACTGATCCACCCAGGCGCCCTTCAAAAACACTTCTAACCACACCTCACGTGTACTAGAAGGGAAACCTACATTCATCTGAAGATAAAGCTTCTTGTGGAATTACAAGGCTAAAATGACAAATTAAGGAATTGTTCATATATTATTTAAGGGATTTAGGAAACTTTATTGAGAGGAATTAAAGATTTTAAGGAAAAAGGTTTTCATTATTATTATCCAGTTACAAAAGAATAATGGAATGAACGACTGCATAATTTAACATAATTTAGGAGGACATTTTTTTCCCTCTTTAAAATATTTTATAGCTGACAGAGAGGACACAAATCCTTTCTAAATTATCTAAAATGAAAGAAGCTAAGTAGTTAAATATGCTTCTTAAGGGCACATAGGACCACAGTGGTGGAATATGGGATGAAAAATTTTAGTGGGAGCCTAGACTAGGCACTGACTCCAGAGAAAGGAAAAAAAAGTTTTTTTTAGGAGGTCAGACCTCAGATCATTCTCCAGAGTAGTTAATGAGGACAGCTGATTAGAAACTAAAAAGTTGCTATAGGAACCTTGAATTCTTCAGTGTTTCCTGGCTCACAAAAACAAATTGAAAGATGGGCAAACATTTTAATGATCAAAAGAGTGAAGCAAATTTTTTTTTGCCTTACTTTGACCTTGTCTAACTGTTTAAAATTTCTCTCTTAGGGAAAAGAGGGCAAAAAGTAGTGGGGTAGAGGGAGGGAGGCAAACCATGAGAGCCTCTTGAATGCTGAGAACAAACTGAGGGATGATGGGGGTGGGGAAGAGGGGAAGGAGGGTGATGGGCATGGAGGGGGACACTTGTGGGGATGAGCACTGGGTGTTATATGGAAACTAACTTGACAATAAACTATTTAATAAATAAATAAATAAATAAATAAATAAATAAATAAATAAATAAATAAAATTTCTCCCTTAAAGCAGAAAAACCTATAGACAGTTCAAGTTAATTAACCTACCCATCACTCATTATTAATCTTGAAGTTGAACCAGTAGCAAGATGATAGTTTCTAGGAATTAAGCCTGTTTCTTTTACTTGTCCCTCTTGATCCACATTCTATTTTTTTTTTTTGCTGCATATTCTATTCATAATAGAATCTATGTAAGTAGAAGAAACTAAGACTGTCGAAAACTCACCAAATAATCCAGCATACTGAAGAATTAAGCAGTCTAAATAGTTTGCATGGCTGTATGAAGAGTTCCACAGACCTGCCCTCCAGTGAAACTGGTGAAAATGATTTTTAAAAACCTACCCATTTAAAGGACATACAAGTGTCCTTTAATAATGGCATAAGCAAATATTTATTCAAGAAAATATATTAAAACGTGGTAAGAATAGTGAAGGTCTATGGTATTTAAATGAAGACCTACACTCACATCCCCTCTCCTGTTCTAGGAGACAGAAACTCTTCCTCAGACTGGTGCAGCCAAGAGGGTTCCTCCCCTTAACTACTGGTCAGAGGGCTATCTTCTTGGAGAGGAAGGACTTCAGCATTTCTCATCCTGCCCCTCGCTAACTACTGCTGAGACTAAGTTCTGGGTGAATATTGCTAAGATTGCCAAATCCTTTCTTTCCATCCCACTCATGAGATGGAGGTTCTATCTTGAGCAAGACACTATTAAGAAAAGTGGGGCACTGATTACTATTGCTCTGAGTTTGATTAGACAGTTGTGGGGCAATTTATGCCCCAGGAAATTATTAAAACAACAGAGCAATCAGCCAGCAATTAGTGGAAAGAGACAGTCAAAGAGAGCCACACTGAATTCACTATTATCCCAGGGTGACTGTGAGCATACCCCTATTAGAATCAATATCAGAGTTTTCATGCTGTGGGATGAAATGACTTCACTAAAATCATCCAGCTATTCACTAAACAGGTAAACAAGAAAATAACAATAACAAGTATTGGAAGGCAGCGTCAGTACCCAGAGTTGCTATAATATATTATCTCAAATGACTGGTTTTTAACAAAAATCATGAGACATGCAAGGAAACTTGTATGTCTGACCCATACTCTGAAAAAACAGCAATAGATACTGCCTGTGAAAGTGACCAGATATTGAATTTAATAAAGGCCTCAAAGCATCTACTATAAATATGTTCAAGGACATTAAAGGAAACCATAATTGAAGATGCAGAAGAAGGTAAGAAGATAGATCAAATCGAGAATATCAATAACAGATACAATTACAAGAAAGAGCCAAATGGAAATGCTGGAGTTGAAAAGTACATCTAATATGAGAAATTCATTAGAGGGGTCCAAAAGTAGATCTGAACTGGCAGGAGAAAATTTGCAAACTTGAAAACAGATCAATGGAGATTATGCAATCTGAAGAGAGAGACAAAAAAGAATGAAGACAAATGGAGTTTCAGAAATATGGGACATCTTTAAGTGCATCAACATACATATAATGCCAGTACCAAGAGGAAAGGATTGAAAGGAGCAGAAAAAATATTTGAAGAAATAGTAGCTGAAAACCTCCCAAAATATTGAAAAACATTAACCTACAGATTTTGGAAGCTCAGTGAACTCCAAGTAAAATAAATGCTAAGAGACCTACAAACAGATGTATCACAGTAAAAATGCTGAAAGCCAAAGACAGTTTCGAAAATAGGAAAAGAAAAATGACTCATCACTTACAAGGGAACTCCAATATGGTTAGCAGATAACGTTTCAGCATAAACAATGGAGACCAGAGGAGTGGGATAACACACTTAAAGTGCTCAAAAAATGAAACTGCTAACTAAGAATCCTATATCCAGTGAAGCTACCTTTCTAAAATGAAGATGAAATAGAGACATTTCCATGTAAGCAAAAACTGGGAGAACTTGTTGCTAGGAGACCCACCTTACACAAATTGCTAAAGGAACTTATTCTTTAAGTTGAAAGCAAGTAACCCCAGATGCTAATTTGAATACACATAAAAAGACAAAGAGCATTCACAAATGCAATTATGTAATGTGTAGTTAAAAGGGAATATAAATACATATTTATCCTTCTCAACTAATTTAAAAAGCATTACATAAAAATATATATAATATATTGTTGGACCTATAACATATAGGAATGTAATGTATTTGCCAGTTATGTCACAAAGAAGCTAGGTGGGAACAAAGCTGTACTGAGCTAAGGAAATAACCCCAGGTGGTTATTTGAATCTACAAAAACAAGTGATGAAATCCAGAAAAGATAAATAAGATTAATAGAACAAAAGCTGTAAATATATACTTGCTCTCCTCTTTTTCTCAGATTATTTAGAATATTATATAAAGTAATAAGAATTTAGTATTGGGCATGTAAAAATATAGATGTAATATTTATAACAGTAAAATTACAAAAGGAGGAAAATACAATAGAACTATATATATATCTCACTGGAACTAAGTTTGTATAAATCTGATAAGTTAACATAAATGATAAGTTAAGATATAGGAGCAACCACTAGATATGACTAAAAAATACAGTAAAAATCATTAAAATGCTAAAATGCTACACTAGAAGATATTTACTACTGCAAAAACAAGCATTTAAGAAGGACAACAAAATGAACAAGTAAGTTTAACTAAGCAGATGTAAGACTTGTATATTGTTGTTGATATAAATAACAGAAAACCTGAATAAATGAAAAGACATATATATCCCATGTTCATTGAATGGAATGCTTAATATTGTTAAGATGTTAATGCTACCCAAACTGATACAGAGGTTCAGTATTATCCTTTTGTTTGTTTCTTTCTTTCAAGCTTTTATTTAAACTCCAGTTAGTTAATATATAGTGTAATATTAGTTTCAGGAGTTGAAACTAATCATCACTTATACATAACACCCAGTGCTCATCATAGCAGATGCCCTCTTTAATACTTATCACTAATTTAGCCCACCTCCCTGCCCACTTCCCTTCCACCAACCTTCAGTTTGTTCTCTATAGTTAGGGATCTGCTTTATGGTTTGCCCTCATTTATTTTCCTCCATGTTCATCTGTTTTGTTTGTTAAATTCCACATATAAATGATATCATATGGTATTTCTCTTTCTCTGACTTATTTCGCCTAGCATGATATACTCTAGCTACATCCATGTTGTTGCAAATGGCAAGACTTCAATCTTTTTGATGGCTGAGTAATATTCTATTGTATATATACAATACATTATGACATACATATATTGTATATATACAATACAACACATATGTATGTGTGTGTGTGCGTGCACACACACACCACCCCTTCTTTATCCATTTATCAGTTGATGGACATTCAGGCTCTCCCCATAGTTTGGCTGTTGTTGATAATGCCGCTTTAAACTCTGAGGTGCGTGTATCCCTTCAAAAACCAATTTTTGTATCTTTTGGATAAATACCTAGAAGTGCAATTCCTGTGTCATAGGGTAGTACCATCTTTAACTTTTTGAGGAACCTCCACACTGTTTTCTAGAGTGACTGTACCAGTTGGCATTCCCACCAGCAGTGCAAAAGGGTTCCCCTTTCTCCACATCCTTACCAACACCTGTTGTTTCCTGTGTTGTTAATTTTACCATTCTAACAAGTCTGTGGTGATACCTCATTGTGGTTTTGATTTGTATTTCCCTGATGATGAGTGATGTTGAGAACCTTTTCATCCGTCTCTTAGCCATCTGGATGTCTTCTTTGGAAAAGTGTCTATTCATGTATTTTGTCCTTTTAGTCACTGAATTTTTTGTTTTTTGGGGGTGTTGAGTTAAATAAGTTCCTTACAGATTTTGGATATTACCCCTTTATCAGTTATGTCATTTGCAAATATCTTCTCCCATTCCATTGATTGTGTTTTAGTTTTGTTGATTGTTTCCTTTGCTGTGCAGAAGAAACTTTTTATCTTGATGAGATCCCAATAGTTCATTTTGCTTTTGTTTCCCTTGCATTCAGAGACGTGTCTAGTAAGAATTTGCTATAGTCGAGATCAAAGAGGTTGCTGCCTGTGTTCTCCTCTAAGATTTTGATGGTTTCTTGTTTCACATTTAGATCATTTGAATTATTTTTGTGTACGGTGGAAGAAAATGGTCTAGTTTCTTTTTTTTTTTTTTTTTTTGGAATTTTGCTGTCCAGTTTTCCCAACTCCATTTGTTGAAGAGACTGTCTATTTTTCCATTGGATATTCTTTCTTGCTTTGTCAAAGATTCATTGACTATATAGTTTTGGGTCTATTGCTGGGTTTTCTATTCTGTTTTATTGATCTATGTGTCTATTTTTGTGCCAGTACCATGTTGTCTTGATAACTACAGCTTTATAATAAAGCTTGAAGTCTGGAATTGTAATGCTTCCAGCTTTGCTTTTCTTTTTGAAGATTGCTTTGGCTATTCTGGGTCTTTTGTGATTCCATACAAATTTTAGAATTGTTTGTTCTAGCTCTGTGAAAATTTCAGTTGGTATTTGATAAGAATTTCATTAAATGTGTAGATTGCTTTTGGTAGTATAGACATTTTAAAAATATTTGTTCTTCCAGTCCATGAGCATGGAATGTTTTTCCTTTTCTTCATGGCCTCTTCAATTACTTTCATAAGTGTTCTACAGTTTTCAGAGTACAGATCTTTTACATCTTTGGTTAGGTTTATTCCTAGGTATCTCATGGCTGTTGGTGCAATTGTAAATGGAGTTAATTCTTTGATTTCTCTTTTTGCTGCTTAAGTATTGGTATAAGAGATGCAACAGATTTCAAGGGTGCTGAGGTGGCTCAATCAGTTGAGCATCCAACTCTTGATTTGAGCTCAGGTCATGATCTCAGGTATTTGGGATCAAGCATCACAGCAGGGAACCTGCTTAAGATTCTCTCTTTCTGCCCCTCTCCCTCACATACACACACTCTCTAAAGGAAAATAAAAAATAAAAAGATTTAAAAACAGAAATGCCACAGATTTCTGTACATTGATTTTGTATCTTGTAACTTTGCAGAATTCATGTGTCATTTCTAGCAATCTTTTGGTGGAGTCTTCCACATTTTCTACATAGATACAAGTCATGTGTAAATAGTGGAAGTTTGACTTCTTCCTTGCTGATCTGGATGCCTTTTATTTCTTTTTGTTGTCCTATTGCTAAGGGTAGGACTTCCAGAACTATGTTAAATAATGATGGTGAGAGTGGACATCCATGTCTTGTGTCTGACTGTAGTGAAAAAACTCTTTTTCTCCATTGAGATTATATTAGCTGTGGGTCTTTTATATATGGCCTTTATGATGTTGAGGTATGTTCCCTCTATCCCTACTTTGTTGAGGGTTTTGATTTAGAATGGATGCTGTAACTTTGTCAAATGCTTTCTCTGAATCTATTAAAAGGATCATATGTTTATGATCCTTTCTTTTATTACTGTGGTATATGACATTGATTGATTTGTGAATAATGAACCACCCTTACAGTCCAGGAATGAACCCATTTGATTGTGGTGAATAGTTCTTTTAATATACTATTGGTTTCGATTTGCTAGTATTTTGTTGAGTTTTGTTTTGTTTTGTTTTGCATCCACGTTCATCAGAGATATTGGCACGTAATTTCTTTTTTAGTGATGTCTTTGTCTTATTTTGGAATCAAGCTAATATTTACCTCATAGAATAAGTTTGGAAGTTTTCCTTCCAATTCTATCCTTTGGAACAGTTTGAGAAGAACAGATATTAACTTTTTTAGATGTTTGGTAGAATTTGCCTGGGAAGCCATTGGTCTTTGACTTTTGTTTGTTGAGAGGTTTTTCGATTACTGATTCAATTTCTTTGCTGGTTATCAGTCTGTACAAGTTTTCTAATTCTTCCTGTTTCAGTTTTATTAGTTTATATGTTTCTAGAAGCTTGTCCATTTCTTCAACATTGCCCAATTTGTTGGCACATAATTTTTCATCATATTCTCTTATAATTGCTTGTATTCTTGTGGTGTGGTTGTGATCTTGAAGCACTTTCATTTATGATTTTATTTATTTGGGTCTCTTTTTGGTAAGTCTGGCTAAGGATTTATCAAATTTATCAATTATTTCAAAGAACCAGATCCTAGTTTCATTTATCTTTCCTGCTGTTTTTTTTTTGCTTGCTTGTTTGTTTAACATTTATTTCTGCTCTAGTATTTATTATTTCCCTTCTTCTTCTGGCTTTAGGTTTCATTTGCTGTTCTTTTCCTAACTCCTTTAGGTGTAAGGTTACTTTGCTTATTTCAGATTTTTCTTGCTTCTAGAGGCAGGCCTGTATTGCTATATACTCCCCTCTTATGACTGCTTTTGCTGCATACCAAAGTTCTGGACTGTCGTTTTTTCTAATGTTTTTTTTTTTTTAATTTATTTTTAGAGAGAGAGAGAGACAGCGTGAGCAGGGGAGGGTCAGAGAGAGAGGGAGTCACAGGCTGAAACAGGCTCCAGGCTCTGAGCTGGCAGTCAGCACAGAGCCCGACGCGGGGCTCGAACCCACGAACCGCGAGATCATGACCTAAGTGAAAGTCAGACGCTTAACCGACTAAGCCACCCAGGCGCCCCAAGGACTGTCGTTTTTTCTTTTGTGGCCATGTATTTCTTAACTTCTTCTTTAATTTCCTGGTTAGCCCATTCATTCTTTAGTAGAATGTAGTTTGACCGCTATGTATTTGTGGTCATTCCAAATTTTTTCTTGCACTTGACTTCAAGTTTCATAGCATTGTTGTCTGAAAATTTGCATGGTATGATATCAGTCTTTTGCACTTTTTGTGGTCTGATTTGTGACCCCATATGTGATCTACTCTGGAGAATGTCCCATGTGCACTCAAAAAGAATGTGTATTCTGCTTCTTTAGGATGAAATGTTCTGAATATTATCTGTTAAGTCTATCTGGTCCAGTGCATCATTCAAAGCCATTGTTTCCTTGTTGGTTTTATGCTTAGATGATCTGTCCTTTAATGTAAGTGGGGTGTTAAAGTTCCTTACTATTATTGTATTATTATTATTGATGAATTCCTTTTTGTGTGTTATTAATTGATTTATATATTTGGGAGTTCCAAGTTGAGAGCATAATAATTCACAAGTGTTAGATCTTCTTGTTGGATAGTCTCCTTTATTATGATGTAGTGCCTTTCTTCATCTCTTGTTACAATCTTTGGTTCAAAATCTAGTTTGTCTGATATAAGTATGACTATCCTAGCTTTCTTTTGACATCCATTAGCATGATAGATGGTTCTCCATCACCACTTTTAATCTGCAGGTGTCTTTAGGTCTAAAATGAGTCATTTGTGGACAGAATATTGATGGGTCTTGTTTTTTAATACATTCTGATATGCTTTGTCTTTTGATTGAAACGTTTAGTCCCATTTATATTCAGAGTGATATTGAGAGATATGAATTTAATGCCATTTTATTACATGTTAAGTCATTTTGTTACTTGTTAAGTCATTATCTCTGGAGATTTTCTCTGTTCTCTTCTAGGTTGCTTTTGGTCTTTATTTCCCACTCAGAGAGTCCCCTTTAATATTTTTTGCAGGGCTGGTTTAGTGGTCACAAACTCCTTTAGTTTTTGACTGTGAAACTCTTTATCTCTCCTTCTTTTTTTAATGATAGTCTTTCTGGTTAAAGAATTCTTGGCTGCATATTTTTCCCATTCAGCACATTGACTATATCATGGCACTCTCTTCTGGCCTGCAAAGTTTCTGTGGAAAGGTCTGCTGCTAACCTTATTTGTCTTCCCTTGTAAGTTAAGGATTTCTTTCCTTGTTACTTTTAGGGTTTTTTCCCTTACCTCTATATTTTGCTTCTTTTACTACAATATGTCTTACTGTTGGCCTGTTTTTGTTGATTTTCATGGGAGGTCTCTATATCTCCTGGATTTGGATGTTTAGTTTCTTCCCTAGGTTAGGAAAGTTTTCAATTATAATCTTCTCATATAAAACTTCTGTCCCCTTTTCCCTTTCTTCTTCTTATGGACTCCTATGATACGAATGCTATTACACTTTATGGAGTTTAATGAGTTCCGTAAGTCTACATTTTTGAAAGAATACTTTCCTTTCCCTCTTCCTTCAGCTTCATTATTTTCCATAATTTTATCTTCCATATCACTTGTTCATTCCTCCGCCTCTTCCACTCTTGTGATCATTACATCCAGTCAGTTTCACATCTCAGTTATAGCATTTAAATAAATGTTAACTTATTGATTTTTAGAGAGAGATCGAGTTGAGGAGGAACAGAAAGAGAGTGAGAGAGAACTTATTCATTGTTACTATGTTTGTTATGGTGATCTATGCTCAGCGATTATGACTTACTGAAATCTCAAATGATAGCATTTTTAGTGATAAAGTCTTTTTTAAATTAAGGTATGCATGTAGTTATTGTAGGTTTCTTTTTTAAAAATAATAACATTGCATGCTTAAAGGACTAAAGTATAGTGTAAACATTACGTTTACATGCACTGGGAAACCAAAAATATCATTTGGCCTACTTTATTTCAATGTTTGCTTTATTGGTCTGGAATAAAACCCATATCTTTAGGGTATGGCTATAGATCAGTGAAACATAATTGAGAACTCAGAAATAAATCCACATGTCTATATTTTTCCAAGACCATGTAAGAAATAATAATATTTTCAACAAGTGGTACTGGGACAAAGTGAATAGCTACAAGAGAGAATAAAGTTGGATTACCTCACATCATAAGGAAAAATTAACTCTAAATAGATTACGGTGTAAATGGAGGGGCCAAACTATAAAAATCATAGAAGAAAACATAGGAGTAAATCTTCATGACTTCAGATATGACAACGGGTTTTCATTTTTATTTTTAAAAACAAGTTTGTTTGTTTGTTTGTTTGTTTATTTTGAGAGAGAGAGAGGAAGGGAGGGCAGAAACAGGGGGAGAGAGAGAGGAAAGGAGGGCAGAAACAGGGGGAGAGAGAGAGAATCCCAAACAGGCTTTGCACTGTTAGCTCAGAACCTGATGCGAGGCTCAAACCCACAAACTATGATATCATGACCTTAGCCGAAATCAAGAGTTAGATGCTTAACTGACTGAGCCACCCAGGTGCCTTGACAATGGGTTTTTAGATGACATTAAAGACAAGCAACAAAAGAAATAATGGGTAAACTGGACTTTATCAAAATTAAAAGAATTTTGCTACAAAGGACATTACCAAGAAAGTGAAAAAATAACGCACAGAAGTGGTGGGAAATATGTATGAATTATATATCTGATAATGAATTTGTATCTAGAGTATAAAAGAATTCTTACAAACTCAGTAATAGTAAGCCAAATAACCCGGTTTAAAAATGAGCAAAGGATCTGAATAGACATTTCTCCAAAGAAAATTTACAGATGGTTAATACCATATGAAACATGGTTAGTCACTATGGAAATACAAATTTACAATGAAACACCATTGCTCATCCACTAGAATTTAGAATCAAAAAGTGAGATAACTAGTTTTGACAAGGATATAGAGAAATAAGAACCCTCATACACTGGTGATGTGACTGCAAAATGGAACAACCACTTTGGACGATAGTCTGGCAGTTCCTTAAATGGTTAAATATATATTTACCAAGTGAACTAAGAATTCCACTCTTATGTATATAATCAAAAGCAGTTAAAACATATGTCCACAAAAAAGCTTGTATAAGAATGATAATAGTAGCATTATTCAATAGCCAAAAGGTGGAAACAACCCAACTCTCCATGAACTGATGAATGGATAAAATGAAATGTGGTATATCCATACAGTGGGATAATATTTGATCATTAAAAGGAATGTAATGATACATGCTAAAACACAGATAAACCTTGAAAAATTATATGAGGCAAAAGAAGCCAGACAAAAAGGTCACATATTGAATGATTCCCTTTATATGAAATGCCTAGAATAGACAAATCTATGGAAACAGACTAGTGAATAGTTAGGACTGAGGTGAATGGAGAGATAGGAGGTGGTAAAGGGTACAGTTACTCTCTGAGGTAATGAAAATGTTCTAAAATTGACTGTGATGATCACTGTATGTTAGACCATTGACTTATATGATATGCGAATCATCTCAATAAAGCCATTAAAAAATATAAGCTGGAAATTAAAAAAAATATATCTAAATAACAAAAGTCTATATTTAGAGTTTTGAAAACACACTGCTTCAACAGTTCCAGAACTTTCTTTTCCTTTCTGGTGTCTGCATTGCATACATATCACTGGAAACATGAATTGCATTGTGACCAATAGGAGGCAAGCATATTGACCCTAAAGGATTCTTCACACTGAATTATGGTCTTAGA
Source organism: Proteles cristata cristata (assembly GCA_017311185.1). Taxonomy (NCBI): domain Eukaryota; kingdom Metazoa; phylum Chordata; class Mammalia; order Carnivora; family Hyaenidae; genus Proteles; species Proteles cristata. Next base: position 2,688,912 of record JAESUZ010004992.1, on the reverse strand, counting down.
AAATATCCTACTTTACCTAAAGGCCAGAATCCAACTCCCCACCCAGATAGGCTTGGATTCACAGAAAGTGGAAGGTAAAAATTACTATTACTTTCCAAAGCAAATTTTGTTTCTATTAAGAATAGAATTTCACTGTGGTCATGTGTTTGGTAGTTTCTTATTTTGCTTTTCTTTCCTGAGGAACATTCTTCTCTAATTTTCTTCTTAGCATCAAGGACAAAAGCAGCTTGAATGTTGCTAAACACAACATTCAAAGCCATGTGTGGATGGCTGTGGGTGGGTTTGTCATGCTGTAAGAAGCTACCTCACTGGCAGAAAAGAGCTCTCCTGTCAAGGACCAATTATCGAATCTGTAGATGCCCTCACTAGGTTTATACTGAAGCTGCAAGGAAGTGGGAGATGTAAAGGCAGTTGGAGAAACATGTACTCTTTCCATGGGGCTGGCTTATGGGAGAAGGTCTTATAAGTACACAGAGTGAAAGGGAGGTCAGCAGGAAAACAAACTAAAAATAGTGGGAAATTTAAATATCAGGTTGAATGAGAAAAGAAAGTAAGAATAGAAATTTTGGAAAACTGAGAATTTAATGGAACCTCTGGCTACTTTCAGAACATTTTAAATTCTTTATAAGATTTAGGTTTATAAAGATGTGTCTGGATCCAGTTGAGAAGATATGAAAAAGAAGATAAAGAATTATGCTTTTTGTGCTGTTTTCTCTTTTAAAAATCCTTTAATCCAGGATAAACAGAACATTTGCAAAGGTAACTTTCCTTAAGGGAGAGGTTCAAGAATTCCTTCTGCCTTTCCTATTCGAATTATATCTCAGGGTAACCAAATAGTTGATTAGGGAAGTTCTTTTTCTAGAAATATTCTAGCTAATAAATAAAGAAGGAATGGTAAAATTAGAATATCACCATTTTGTAACCACTAATAAATTACTGGATATAGGACAAGATTTTGAACAGCTGTAAGCATTATAGAAATAAAAACAACCACATATGTGCCTCCTGATCAAAGAACACACTGAAAATGAATCTGAATAAGAGTCCTCATTTATTTCTAACTACCAATTTACAAGACATGCAGGGAACAAAGGTTAAATGGTATCATGAGAATCCAATTTAAAAACTGAGACTGTGGGAAGATCTATAACACAAATAACTTGGTTCTTCTTACACACACATTGCAAAAAAAGGAATATGATGGGGAAATTTATAGATTAAAACATTTAAAGGGGGAAGGGGCCAAGATGGTGCGGCAGCATAGAAGTCCTCTACTTCTCTCATTCCTGCAGCTAGATCAGCATCAAGCCATTTTTCACACCTAGAAAATTGATCTATGGATTAACACAACAGTCAACATAACTTGAGCTACAGAGCTTGGCAGGTACATGGTGCAGAGAGGTGAACTGGGGGAGAGAGGAGCCACAGAGGGTAGGGAGTGGCATTTAAAAAGAGAGGACAAAGAAAGTGGGTAGAGTACAGGAAAAGCATTCCCTCTGAAAGTAGCTGGAGAGAAAGAGTGGAAGCATCCACCATTTCTGACAAGGAAGGGAGAAAGGAGAAAGGAGAGGGTTTTAATATCATTAGAACTCTATAAACAGGGCAAAGCAACATTGGAAATTCTGCAACCCAATACCTGACAGTGCTCTGGTGGGGAGGATGAATCCCCAGGAACTGGCAGCCAGTTCTGAGGGGTCCATGGGCCACCAGGGAAGAAGTGGTTCCCCTCGTACCCTGCTAGTAGGGAATTTGGTAGAGGCTGAATCACGATAATAAGAATACTAACGGGGTTTCAAAAAAGCATAGAATCACTTTCTGTGGAATTTTTTTAAAAAGTACAATTTAGTCAGAACAAAATTTAAAATGCCAGAACTGAGATTTCGAATCGATGCCACAGTGGCAAGGATGGATGAAGCAGAATAGCGAATTAGCGATATAGAAGATGAAATTATGTAGACTAATGAAGCAGAAAAAAGAGGGAAACTAAGTCCAAAGAGAAAGATATAAGAATTAGAGAACTCAGTGACTCACTAAAAAGGAATAACATCCAAATCGTAGGAGTCCCAAAAGATGAAGACAGGGAATAAAGGCAGCAAGGGAAAAAGTCCTTAACCTATAAGGGAAGGCAGATCAGGTTCACAGCAGACCTATCCACAGAAACTTGGCAGGCAAGAAAGGAGTGGCATTTCCATTCAACATGCTGAATTGGAAAAATATGCAACCAAGAATTCTTTATCCATCAAGGCTGTCATTCAAGATAGAAGGAGAAATAAAGAGGTTCTCAGAAAAACAAAAACGAAAGGAGTTTGTGACCACTAAACAATCCCTGCAAAAATTTCTAAGGGGAACTCTCAGAAAGGAGAAAAGATGAAACAAAACAAAACAAAACAAAAAAACAAAAGCAACAAAAAATAGAAAGGACCAGAGAACACCACTAGAAACTCCAACTCTACAGACAACACAAAGGTAATAACTTCATATCTTTCAGTACTCACTCTAAATATCAATGGTCTAAACACTCCAATCAAAAGACATAGGGTAACAGAGAGGATAAGAAAACAAGATCCGTCTATATGCTGTTTATAAGAGACCCATTTAAGAACTAAATACACCTCCAGATTGAAAGTAAGGTAATAGAGAACCATCTATCATGTTAATGGTTGCCAAGAGAAAGTCAAAGTAGCCATACTTATATCAGACAATCTAGATTATAAAATAAAGACTGTAACAAGAGGTGAAGAAGGGTTTATATCATAATTAAAGGTTTTATCCACCATGATCTAACAATTGTAAATATCTATGCTCCAAACATGATAGCACCCAAATATAGAAATAGTTAATCACAAATATACAGGAACTCATTGATAATAATACCATAATAGTAGTGGACTTCAACACCTCACTTATAGCAATGGACAGATCACCTAAACAGAAATCAACAAGGAAACAATGGTTTTGAGTGACTACTGGACTGGATGGAATTAACAGATATATTCAGAACATTTCATCCTAAAGCAACAGAGTACACATTCTTATCGAGTGCAAATGGAACATTCTCTGAAAGAGATAATATAATGGGTCACAAATCAACCCTCCACAAGTTCAAAAAGATTGAGATCATGTCATGCATATTTTCAGACCACAATGCTATGAAATTCAAAATCAACCACAAGACAAAATTTGGAAAGACAATAAATACTTGGAGATTAAAGAACATCATACTAAAGTCTGAATGGGTTAACCAAAAAATTAAGGAGGAACTTAAAAAGTACATATAAGCCAAGAAAAAGATAACACAACAGCTCCACACCTCTAGGATGCAGCAAAGGTGATCATAAGAAGGAAGTATATAGCAATACAGGCCTTCCTTACGAACGAAGAAAGGTCTCAGGTATACAACCTAACCTTACACCTTAAAAAGCTGGAAAAAAACAGCAAATAAAACCTCAAACCAGCAAAAGACAGGAAATAATAAAGATTAGAGTGGAAATCAATGCTATCAAAATAAAAAAAATCTAGTAGAACAGATCAATGAAGCCAGGATCTGGTTCTTTGAAAGAATTAACAAAATTGATAACCCCCTAGCCAATTTGATCAAAAGAAAAAGGGAAGGACTCAAGTAAATAAAATAAAAAATGAAAAAGGAGAGATCACAACCAACACTACAGAAATACAAACAATAATAAGAGAAATTATATGCCAATAAAGTGGGCAATCTGAAAGAAATGGACAAGTTCTTAGAAACATATAAATTACCAAAACTTAAACAGGAATAGAAAATTTGAACAGATCTATAGCCAGTAAAGAAATTGAATCAGTAATCAAAAATCTTGTAACAAACAAGAGTCCAGGGACTTTCCAAGGGAATTCTATGAAACATTTAAAGAAGAGTTAACACCTATTCTCTTGAAGCTTTTCCAAAAAATAGAAATGGAAGGAAAACTTCCAAACTCGTTTTATGAGGCCAGCATTACCCTGATCCTAAAAGCAGACAAAGGCCGCACTAATAAAGAACCATAGACCAAATTCCCTGATGAACAGGGATGCACGAGTTCTCAACAAGAGACTGGATAACTAGATCAAACAATGCATTAAAAGCATTATTCACCACAATTAAGTGGGATTTATACCTGGGATGCAGGGCTGGTTCAATATTCACAAATCAGTCAGCGTGATACATCACATTAATAAAATAAGAACCAGCTGATCCTCTCAGTAGATGCAGAGAAAACATTTGACAAAATACAGCATTCTTTCTTGATAAAAACTCTCAAGGAGTTAAGGATAGAAAGATCATATCTCAAGATCATAAAAGCCATATGCAAAAGACCCATCACTAATATCATCCTCAATGGGAAAAAATTGAGAGATTTCCCCCTAAGGTCAGGAATATGACAGAGATGTTCACTGTCACCACTGTTATTGAACATAGCATTGGAAGTCCTAGCTTCAGAAATCAGACAACACAAAGAACTAAAAGGCATCCAAATCAGCAAGGAAGAAGTCAAATTTTCACTCTTTGCAGACAAAATGGCAGCAAAACCTAGGCCACTCAGTGACTGTTGATAATCCAAGGCACCAACAGGTCTTCCTAAGGGCAAAGAACTGATGGACATGGTGTGGGTATCTGGCCATCCTGGGTATCAGTCTTTTACTCACTTGGCCTGCAAAGCTTTATGGCTGGCGGGTAATAGAAGGAGAAGCTTATGCTCCCCCAGTGGGGCTTCTTTCAAAAAATTAAGGTAAATTCCTGGCCTGACCAGCTGTCTGAGGGGAACGGATACCAGTAAGAGGCTTCACTCCTCCTCTGTCTTTTCACTTACCAGAAGGGACCCAAGCTAATAACACCTGATCTTTGCCCTTCCCTAATCTCATTATCAGAAGATGTGATACCCTTAAGGAACCAGAAGCCCACCATTAAAAATAACTGAATTTGAGGGGTATGATCACATACAAGTAAAACCACAAACGGATCAATCCATGCCACATGGACACAGGGTCCAAACAATTAAAATAAACCTGATATCCTCAAATATATGAGACTATGTTAATAATCAGAGATAGGATTCAGGAAAAAGAAGTTATAGAAAAGGCCTAGTATTTATGAAAAATGGAAAAGTTAAAGAACACATGAAGGAGGTAAATATCAGGACAGATACCAGAAAGGAATAAACTAGGTAACCTGGAAGGTCAAATTGTGGAATTCATTCTAAATGAGGGTGGAAAGAATAAAGAGATAAAAAGTGATAAATATTAGTAACAAAAGTTATGTAGGAAAGCAATAGAAATGACATCTGGAAACTGGGAGTGCCAGAAGAAAAAAAAGTATGGAAGAGGGAAAATGTTTGAGGAAATAAAGGCAATAAGCTTCCTCAAATTAGAGAAAAATACTTCAGGTTGTAAGTGACTAAAGAACAAGCAACAGGATAGGTAAGGGAAAACCCATACCTAGATCTGTTAAAGTGAAGTCTGATAAACCACAGGTTAAAGGAGAATTCTGTTTCCAGATGGAAAGAGCAGAGTAGCTATTCAAAAACATATAAGACAATAACTGACTTCACAGAGAGAGGGAAATAAAGCAGTAACTGGTAGAGATAAAAGGGAACATATTCCAAGCTCCATGCTGTGTGAGGCTGGAGGCCCCATGCTGCAGCTGCTAGGAATATTCTCAGGAATATCACAATTGATATTGGAGGACAATTTTATGCTTTATTAGGCTTGGAATTGCACCTACCACTTACATAGCCCTTTAGAGTATACACTGTACTCCCACATCCTTAATCACATGATGAGACTGGTCTGCTTTAAGTACAACAAGGCACATGCAGCTGATAAACCACACTCTTGAGCAGATACTATTACCTAAATTGTTTTAGGTTTCAATTACATTTCCATGAAAGGAAATATACTGTTATACTTAATAAGAACTAAATTCTGGTATGTATATTTCATACAGTTTATTTTTGTAGTTTAGGAAGTAGGTCATAGCTCATTGTTGGAACACACAAAGGAATGTTACTTCTTAAGGTGAATGTTGAAAATATATTAACTGCTGTTTTGGGCTGGCTTTTGGCATTTTATAAACTTTAACTCTATTTTCCTAATCCCTTCTGCCTGGTTGTGAGAGACTAAATTATAGACAAGTTTTCTTCTAATTTAAAAACAATGTCCTCAAATGTAAACTTTTCTCAAGAAACTGCTACACTTTTCTAAAAACGATTGTGCTGTTTTACATTTTACATAGTATATTAGTCTGGGCTCTCCAGAGAAACAGAACAAATAGAATGTACATACATGTATGAAGAGACTTATAAGTGATTGACTCACATGATTACAGAGATTGAGAAGTTCCAAGATCTATAGTTGGTGAGTTGGAGCCCTGGGAGAGCAGTTGGTATAACTCCAGTCTGAAAGCCAGCAGGCTTCAGACACGAAAGAGTTTCAGTTTGAGTCTGAAGGCAGGAAAAGACTTATCTCCCTGGTCAAAGGAGTCAGACAGGAGGAGTTCCCTCTTGCTCTCAGGAAAGGTCAGCCTTTTTGTTCTATTCGGTCCTTCAACTGGTGGATGCGACTCACTCATATTATGGAGGGCAATTTACTTTACTCAGTCTATCTTATCAGTTGTTAATTTCATCTAAAATCTCCTCAGGAATACATCCAGAATAGTGACTGATCAAATATGTTGGCACCGTGTGTCCTCAGTCAAGTTGATGCATAAAATTAACCATCATATGTAATATCAACAATATATGACCATTCCAGTTGCATTACATTCTAACACTTGGAAACTTGGCAAAGTCAAAGGTTTATTTTTAACCATTCTGGTAGGTATATAGTAATATCTCATTGTAGTTATAATTTGCAGTATGCTGGTGACCAATGATATTAAGCATCTTTTCATGTACTTATTGGTTATTTGTATGCTTTTGTGAAGAATCTGTTCAAATTTCTTGTCCATTTTTATTGGGTTGTTCTATTTTTATCCATTTATAAGAGTTATTTTTATATTCTGGATGTAATTCTTGGATACAAGACTTTTGTCAGACATGTATATTTGAGTATTTTCTCCTAGTTTGTTACTTGCCCGGCCTATATATGTGTCTCTGGATTTATATGTTTCTAAAATATATGGGTACATGTATATTTGTGTATGTGTGTGTGTTTATATATTTACTATCATTTGAGTGGTATATTTTGTGGAGGTGGCAGTGAATTATGCATATGTTTAATTTGACATATTTTGTTCAAAGTCTTTTCATCCTTGCTTTCTAAATGCTTTTTACACCCTGTTTAGAGCAGATGTTACATTATTGTGATTTGCTGAGACATTTGCTGGACTCTGACTGTTTGAAGATAAGATCAGGTCTCCATCTGTATTTTCCCAGTGACTAGCATAGACCCTGACAATTATCTTGCACTTCATTACAATGGGAAAGGGATACTACTTATCTTGGGAAAAGTTAAGGTTGTGATGGTTTTCTCCAGGGTTCTTTTCTCTCTCTTTGCCATTGCGTTAGTGTGTGACTTTTGAAAACTTCAAGTGGAAGTGTAAAGTGTGGAAAGCCAGTGTATTTTACAAAGTCTTTTGTAATTATATTACAGTGAGCTTTAAACTAGAGTAGTGGTCTGCAAACTTTCTGTAAAGGGACGGAGAATAAATATTTTCAGCATTGCAGACCATATGGTCTCTGTCACAACTCTGAAACTGAATTGTACTATGAGAGCAGCCATACATAATATTAAATGAATAGATGTGCCTGACTTCAAACAGAATGTTACTTACAAAACAGGCGTATGCTGAATTTGGCTCATAGGCTGTAGTTTATTGACCCCTAAACCAGAGCACAGATGCTATTTTAAGCACAAATGCTCTTTTAGGTGTTTTTATCTCCAGCAGATACTGGTTTTAACTACTTCTGCAATACTATGTGCAGTCGTAGGAATTTATTTTCCCCATATGTTCTGCAATGTTCCAGCTGTGTGGTGGCCATAAGAATGTGCCTTTCAGATTTCAAACTGCAGAAAGCATTACTGACCAAAGTGCTAGATGTTGCACTGTGAAATCCACCCTCCTATTGCTTTCAGTGGACTGATCCCAGACAGTGACTGAGAATGGCAGGAACGGCAGGGTGGATATATGCCTTGGAGATGTGGGACTCTACTGACCAGTGAAGTTGCCTTAAGAATCCCACCCCACGCCCCACTGCCAACAGCCTTGTTGAACTTCTCTTACAACTCCACTCTAAGATGCTTCCACTCAAACTCTCTTCCTTTCATCTCTCTTCACCTGCATTGCAGTTTGATGGCTCTCGCACACTTTCCAGGCTCCCTCCCCATTTCTTTCATAGATATGTGTCTAAACCTACTTTTTGGAGCACCTAGACCACCATAAAATGATTATTTTGTGCTTTGCAGACTGAATTATCAAGGATTGGGTTGACATCTGCTCTAATTTTATAAACAGGATGTGAAGGAAAACAACTGAAGAAATGTCTAAAAAGTTCCTGAAGATGAAAAGTGGACAAGAAGGATGACCATTTACTTGGTAGGACAGAGGAGGTTTCCACCTGCATCTGCAAGCAGGATTTATGAAGCAAATTGTCACTTGACATGGAACCCTTGAAATGTGTGAGAATCAGAGGTAAGCAGAAGACAAAGTCAAAGTTCAAATCTGAGGCAGTAATACCCCAAAGTCTCTGGTTACAGGAAATACCAGTGGAGGGCGGGGGTGAAGTGATGGACTCAAGGGAGCTAAGGGAGAATTTGCACACTGAATGATGAGATTTCTAGTCCCTACTCTACTTTGTTCCCAGATCAGTGACTGCCAACCATCAACCTGAAGACTAGATAAAGTTAGAGAACTTTGTTGGCCCTAAAGGATATTTGAGAATTATGCAGTTTAAATTTGGTTTTGTGCTGCTAAATAGGTGGATGTTCAAAAGCCCTGTCCATGTACCTTGAGTTTCCAATCAGCTTTCTTATGTCTAAGTTGAAAATAAGACCTGACAGACAAGTGTCATCCTACATTTTGGGAAAGCTTCCACATGAAAGCTAGACAAAAGCAACTAATTATATAACTAAACAAAGGAAATCATTAGTCATCAAAATGTTGGGAATCAGTATGGCACTGAATTTTGCAACAGCAACTCTGATGCTAGAAGACAGTGGATCAGTGCTCTATCAAGGTGTCATGCCAACACACTCTTCCTAATACTTAAAATTGGTCATGATAGCCTAGCTTAAAATTTTTCAGTCATTTACCCAGTATGTGAGGTTAGGATCTATAATCCTTGTAATGATGAGTCAGATTATTCACAGACTGAATCAGGTATTTTTCTCATCACTTGTTGAACATAAAAAAAAAAAAGATTATTGTAGTAAGTAAGTTATTTGTCCAATGCTTCCCTGAATCTTGTACAGGTCTATACCTTCAGACTTAAATTAATCCTGAGAGAAAGTCCCAGAGACTTACAGACCTTTTCTCATTATGCAATGCCCACTTTAAATGTTACCTCTTCCTTCAACTTTTCAAGTTTAGTAATGTTTCGTGTTTAGTAAGCAAACAAGGATATAAGAATGAGATCAGTTACTATAAACATAAAAGTTACAAACAGAGAGGGAGGGAAGTGAATCACAAAAGACTCTTAAGTACAGAGAACAAATTGAGGGTTGACGGGAGTGGGGGAGAGGGAAAAGTGGGTGATGGGCATTGAGGAGGGCACTTGTTGGGATGAGCACTGGGTATTGTATGGAAGCCAATTTGACAATAAATTTTATGAAAGAAAGGAAGGAAGGAAGGAAGGAAGGAAGGAAGGAAGGAAGGAAGAGAAGAAAGGAAGAGAAGAGATCAGTTAAACTGAAAACACAGTCAGCTTGAGGAATTTGTACTTTTCTCCCTATCCAAATCAGGCAAAGTAATCACTTTTTCATGCTCCCATAATGGTAAAGTAGAATCTCTCCTATATAATATAATCACATTAAAGCCTAGTAGTTTGAACATTATTTTTCTCTCCCTCCACAATTTTGAGCTCCTTGAGAACATGGTTCATGTTTGTCTTTTGTCATTATATCCCAGTTCCTAGATTTGTGTTTGTACCCCAGTACCTGGATTTGTGCCTGTGTACATTGATACTAGCATTCATTAAATGGAAAGGAATTAGTAAACATTCTAAGGTAAAAAGACAAAACAAAACAAACCACTGCAGTAGGGCTTACAAGGAGTGTCTGATATCTTTCCCAGCATGACTACTATCGGTTGCTTGGTAGTTTGATATGAAAATTCAGGTTTAGTCTGGTCTGTTAATAGTATCATAATTCTCGTATCCATTAGCCAGATGTACTACATCAACTAACTGGGGTGAGGTAAAGGGTTATACATCCCTTCTGATAGATGTGCATGCATTCCCTTCAATATAGGGAGCTAGAGACATGATCATATTTCTCCCCTTGTGTTTCTTTTTTACTTACAAAAAAATTAATGTTTAATTTTGAGAGACAGAGCATGAGTGGGAGAGGAGTAAAGAGAGAGGGAGACACAGAATCTGGAGCAGGTTCCAGGTTCTGAGCGGTCAGCACAGAGCCTGATGCAGGTCTCGAACCCATGAACCTGGAGATCATGATCTCAGCTGAAATTGGATGCTCAACTGACTGAGCCAAGCAGGCGCCCCTCCCCTTGTGTTTCTTGTTCTCCCAGGAAAGTTGCTATAAAAAGGAAAAGGAAAAGGAAATAAGGGTGAGGTCACTTTGTGGAATTGTATAAAAATGATGTATCTTAGTAAAAACAATGTAATTTTCCTCTGGTTGATATAGTTATAATTCTAACATCACAGGCATTATAGAATTTTTAAAAGGACAGGTACATTTATTTTGGGGCAGAGCTCTGAAATTTCAAATGATAGGAAACATGCCAATTTCTAAATGAATAAACTTTTAGAAAGATGCAAATGAAAATGATTGCAGAATCATTTATTATTCCTAAATCCAGAATTTAAAAAGAGGGCTATTTTCTTCAAATGTTGAACAGAATCATGTTTGAGAGAAGACAGTTAATTTAAAACATTAAGGAAAAATTGATGGAGTTGTTAATGGAGAATGGAAGATTACAGCTTTTAGTGACATGTTAGACAAGCACATTTAAACAATTTAAAAGTACTTTCCCCCTACAAGATCATTTATGTCTCATTTCTGAGTAGTCAGTGTCTTTAATTCATCCCAGCTGCTTCTGATTAGTTGTTCATCTTTTTGAAGCAATGTAGTTTTATTGTGATGAGTGAAATATATTTTTTCTAATGCATATGAAAAATAGCTCTCAACAGCACCCATAAAGAGTCCTTATAATGGTATCTACCCCATGTTACTAATCTAGGCTATATTTCAGATGATGAGAGTCTGACCAAGTAATGAGGACAGCAGGGATGAAATTTTCAATGGACCAACCGTGTGTGTGTGTGTGTGTGTGCACGCGCGTGCGTGTGTAAGCAAGGAATATGTGCACCATATCCTGTTTTATGCATGTCACCCCAAACAATGGAAGAATGGTGCCAAGCTGCTGGATAGACCCACACAAGGTGTGATGGTGGCAACAATGCACAAAACATGCTGGAGGTAGTGAGAATTTCACCCTCAGGTGCCCAAGGTTGTAATGTGGGAACTCTAGGACTAAGCTTTACTGGGTGTTTATTGTTGTACGGTACTCTTCCTGAAGGAAATATCAGGTGGCTTCCAGAAAGTGACTGTATTCCTGCACAGTCTGACCTGGACTTTTGGACAAAACTTGGATTACCTTTGAAGAAGAAATATGTACATGAATGATTCTTAAAGGCAGTGGGAGTACCAAAAGCAACATCAAGTCCTCCAAAATGTATTCAAATTATTGTCCTGTTCTGTCAATCTTTAGTGCTTCTATTGTACCCGAATAGAGGCAAATAACCTCTCAACAACATTTCAATACTTCTTTTCTTGCTTCCTTACAATCTACTCTCTCCATAGCAATCAGAGGGATATTCTTCAGAATATCCCTTCAGAAAGGATACCTTCCTGCTTAAAATCCTTCATTGCCTTCTTGTTTTACTTAGAATAAAATCCAAATTTCTTGTGATAGCCATTAAGGCCCCATGTGGCTTGACCTATACCTCTTCAGCATTATCTGCCACAGTCTTCTCTGACCATAATGTCTTTCTTGTAGTTTCTGCCTAGGGCTTTAGAATATGCTGTTCCCTCTGCCTGGAACATTCTTCTTGCAATCTTTCCTGTATTTAAGTCCTTCCTCCTTCTTGTCATTTAGGTCTTAGCTCAAATATCTTAAACAAATCTAAATTACACACCCCATCTCTTCCGTCACATTATCCTTCTTAATTCTTTTTCATAGTATATATCATGTTTGCTGTTATAGTATGTATGTATGTATGTATGTATGTATGTATGTATCTATCTATCTATCTATCTATCTATCTATCTATCTATGATCTATCATTCTAGCATCTCTCTCTCCAGTCTACTAGAATGTAAATTTTGTTGAGGTTGTGGAGTTATCTGTCAAACTGTCCTTAGCTCCCAAACACTGCCGACTTTATAATGCCACTCAATAAAAATCATTACATTGATTGTATGGGACATTTTCATAGGATAATATATGTATCCTGTGGAGGCTTGTCCATTCCCAAAGTACTTACAGAAAAAAAAAAACTTTCCAGAAAACATTAAACAAACAAACAAAAAAGTACTTAACAGTACTGTCTCTGTTTCTGTCTCAGTTTGTCTCTAACTCTAACTCTATCTTGCCTAAACTATGGTTATCACACCACCTACACTCTGTGGATGGAAGTTCTGCTCTTCCTTTGATCAGATGAGGCTGACCCAATGCTTTTGGTGACCTACAAGCTACTAGACCAAGCCCACCTGCCCATCCCCTGCCCTATCAGACTAATGAATGATTCTTGCCCTCAACAAACTCGGTATATAGAGGAAAAGGTGGACAAATTAATAGAAGGTTCAGGTAGAGGCAATTATAATCACTCCTGAGTCCCATAAGCACTCCTGAGTGGAGTGAACAAATGACCCAGGAAATGAAAGGAAGCCAATAAAGAAAGCTGTCCTAAGTAGGCTCCTACAATGGACAATTAGGACTTAAGCCCACTGGGACTCTGGAAGACAGTGTAAACAGGTCTTAGAATTGTCTCCTGGGGGGTGAGAAAATAGATATTTTTACATCAACTCCCACTTGTCATTGCTTGCAGGCCATGCTCAGGGTCTTGACCCCCTGATACCTGTGGCTACCAGGAGTCTTCAGGCAGTAGGGGCAGATACCAGCAGAAAGAAGCTCTCATGCCAGGTGAGCAGAGAATAAACTTCTGTTGCCTGGCCTTTCTTCTTGCCACCATTTTCCTCCCTCCCTTATACTGAAACTACGTTTGTTGCAACCAGCACAGGAATCCATTTAACCACAAATGTCAGTGCAACTTAAGAGCTGAAGGCTTAATACCCAGATGCTACCTATGCATTGCCTCATGCATCCACACCCTTGTACCTCCCCTTCTCAATTCAAACCTAATGACCTCTCACTGGACTACAGCAGCAGCCTCCTAATTACTCTCCCTGCTACCACTCTGTCGGTGCTCCACTTCCTCTTACTGTTGACAAAGAAATGTTCCTAATACAGAGCTCACACTTGTGTTCACCCTGCACTCATTCACAAAACATTTTTAAAGTATGGAATTGGAGCTCAGCTTAGCATTTCAAATCCTTTAAAATATGGGCCATATCCAACCAACGGAATGGGAAAAGATAGTTGCAAATGACATATTAGATAAAGGGTTAATATCCAGAATCTATAAGGAACTCACCAAACTTCACACCCGAAAAACAAACAACCCAGTGAAGAAATGGGCAGAATGTATGAACAGACATTTCTCCAAAGAGGACATCCAGATGACCAACAGACACATGAAACGATGCTCAGCATCCCTCCTCATCAGGGAAATACAAATCAAAACCACACTGAGATATCACCTCACGCCAGTCAGAGTGGCTAAAATGAGCCAATCAGAGAACTCTAGATGCTGGCGAGGATGTGGAGAAACGGGCACCCTCCTACACTGTTGGTGGGAATGTAAACTGGTACAGCCCCTCTGGAAAACAGTGTGGAGGTTCCTAAGGAAACTAACAATAGAACTCCCCTATGACCCAGCAATAGCACTGCTAGGAATTTACCCAAGGGATACAGAAATGCTGATGCATAGGAGCACATGGACCCCAATGTTCATAGCAGCATTCTCAACCATAGCTAAAACATGGAAAGAGCCTAAGTGTCCATCAAGGGACGAATGGATCAAGAAGATGTGGTTTATCTATACCATGGAATACTACATGGCAATGAGAAGCAATGAAATCTGGCCATGTGTAGCAACATGGACGGACCTTGAGGGTGTTATGCTGAGTGAAATAAGTCAGGCAGAGAAGGACAAATATCATATGTTTGCACGTAGAGGAGGATTAGGAGGAACTTGACGGAGGAACAAGGGGGAGGAGAAGGGGGGAAATGGTGGGGGAAAGGGAGAGAGGCAAACCATGAGAGACTCTTGAATGCTGACAAAAACTCCTCAGTTTTTGATGGATGTGGGGGGGAGGTAGGGATGGGCATGGAGGAGGGCACTTGTGGGGATGAGCACTGAGTGTTATATGGAAACTAATTTGACAATAAACTATTTGTAAAAAATAAATAAATAAGTAAAAAATAAAATATGGGCCATATCTATATTTACAGCTTTTTTTCCCCACTGTTTCCTTAAAAGCTATATACATCCCCTACCACTCCTATTCACTGAACTTGCCCTCCATTTCCTTATCTGCTTGTCTTTGTCCCATCTGAATTGCTAGCCTCACTATATCCCTCCCACCATCTGTTTGTTGAAATTGTCACTGTTTTCACAATTTCCCTCAAACAGCAATTCCTCCATGAAGCTCTCTCTTCTTGCCTCTGGTGGTATTTTGTCTTTCTCCCACGGTCCTTGTCAAATTTTACCATGTATTAGTGTCATCTCCTGCTATGTTATAAGGCCTTAGTGGAGGGAAGGAACTAATAATACACAATACTTTGCACATAGAAAATATGTCTTGAATTGAATTATATACATAACAAAATTTTGCCAGAGGTATATTTTCAAGTATACATTCACCTTATCAGTAATTTTTAAAACGTTTATTTATTAATTTTTGAGAGAGTGCAAGCCTGTGGGGAGGGGCAGAGAGAGAGAGGGACAGATAATCTCATGTGGGCTCTGCACTGACAGCAGCAATTCTGATGTGGGGCTGAATCTCACAAACTGAGAGATCATGACCTGAGCCAAAGTCAGATGCTGAACCGACCAAGCCACCCAAGTGCCCCAAATACATCTTAAATATATACAAATGGAATCTATTTTGCTCAGATGTAAATGAGATGATCTGACTTGTCTCACTTAGGTGACAGACATTTACACAATGGGTATTATTGTAAAGCACTAAGCAGAAGTCATAACATCATTAAATATGCTACTGATTCCAGATGCTGTATTAAAGGTGTCACAGAAATGATTAGCTCATGGATAGGTAAAGACTAATTTACTTTTTCTGAATTTAATCACAGAAATTAAAATACAGAACATCAGCTGCACACAAACCCTTCTCTCCTACTCAGAGTGATCACAACCTTGAGCTGCCTACTGTAATCATATCCTCAACAAAGAGCAATCTCTGCCTCAAAAGCCTGTCCAGGGACAGCTCTAGATATGGGTAAGGCCTGTCTTGGGCACCTATGACCACTCTTTGGTTTTCTTCTTTTGGGGTCATTCTCTATCTCTGAGCCTATTTTCTGGTGTCTCATTAATTGGTGCTCTGTATCCCGCACCCCCCCCCACCTCTATAGGAATGTTAAATCAAGAAGATGTGTTATTGCCATTTAGGGAAAAAGAGATGCCTTCTGTCGCATATACCTTGCATGGGAGTTTCTGAAAGTGTGGTGTTCACCAGAATAATTTTTTTTTTTTAGTAATACTCATTAAAATTTCAGATTCTCAACCTCTGCTAATGTGACCACAAAATCAAAATCTTTGATGGTAGAAGCCAGGGAATCTTTATTTGCAGAATATGCCCATTCATTTTTTGCATGATAAAACTGCATGATAAAACTAGAAGGTGTCTGACTTTGGGAATGAGACCACCGTATATGTATTGGTTGAATTCCTGCATATGACTATAAGCAAGGTCTGTAATAAGCTTATTGTCATTTTCAGAGAATCTCACAAATATCTTCAGAGGAGTTTTTCTAAAAATATTTAAGTCCAAGTTAGTTAACATACAGTGTAATAATGATTTTAGTGTAGTGATTCATCCTTTACATATAACACTCAGTGCTCATCCCACCAGTGCCCTCCTTAATTCCCATCACTCATTTAGCCTATCCCCCCACCCAAAATCCCTCCAGCGACCCTCAGTTTGTATTTTATATTTAAGAGTCTCTTATGGTTTGTTTCTCTCTCTGTGTTTTTTGTCTTATTTTTACTTGCCTTCCCATATGTTCATCCGTTTTGTTTCTTAAATTCCATGTATGAGTGAAATCATATAATATTTGTCTTTCTCTAACTAATTTCACTTAGAATAATACATTTTAGTTCCATCCACATTGTTGTAAATGGCAAGATTTCATCCTTTTTTTATTGCCAAGTAATATTCCATTGTATATATATATACCACATCTTCATCATCCATTCATCTGTCGATGACATTTGGGTTCTTTCCATAAATTGGCTATTGTCAATAGTGTTGTAATAAACATTGTGGTGCATGTGCCCCTTTTATTCAGGTTTTTTTTTTTTTTTTTTTTGTATTCTTTGGATAAATACCTAGTAGTGAAATTGCTGGGTTGTAGGGTAGTTCTATTTTTAATTTTTTGAGGAACATTTATACTGTTTTCCAGACTGGCTGCACCAGTTTGCACTCCCAACAGCAGTGCAAATAGTTCCTCTTTCTCCACATCCTTGCCAACACCTGTTGTTGCCTGAGTTGTTCATTTTAGCCATTCTATTAGGTGGTATCTCACTGTGGTTTTGATTTGTATTTCCCTGATGATGAATGATGTTGAGCATCTTTTCCTGTATCAGTTAGCCAAATAGGTGTCTTCTTTGGAAAAGTGTCTATTCCTGTCTTTTGCCATTTTCTTCACTGGATTATTTGTTTTTTTGGGGGGAGGTTGTTGAGTTTGATTAGTTCTTTATAGATTTTGGATACTAACCTTTTATCCAATCAGTCATTTGCAAATATCTTCTTCCATTCCATTGGTTGCCTTTTAGTTTTGTTGATTGTTTTCCTTTACTGTGCAGAAGCTTTATATCTTGATGAGGTCCCAATAGTTCATTTTTGCTTTTTTTCCCCTTGCCTCTGAAGACATGTCAGGTAAGAAGTTGCTGCAGCCGAGGTCAAAGAGGTTGTTACCTGTTTCCTTCTTTAGGGTTTGATGGTTTCCTGTCTTCCATTTAGGTCTTTCATTCATTTTAGGTTTATTTCTGTGTATGGTATAAGAAAGTGGTCCAGGTTCACTCTTCTGCATGTCATTGTCCACTTTTTCCCAACACCATTTGCTGAAGAGACTGTCTTTTTTCCACTGGATATTCTTTCCTGCTTTGTCAAAGATTCGTTGGCCATACACTTGTGGGTACATTTCTGGGTTCTCTATTCTGTTCCATTGATCTGTGTTGTCTGTTTTTGTACCCAAAACTTACTGTCCTGATGATTATAGCTTTGTAACATATCTTGAAGTCTGGAATTGTGTGCCTCCAGCTTTGGCTTTCTTTTTATTTTTTAATTTTTTTTAAAAATATTTTTATTTATTTCTAGTAGAGAGAGAGACAGCATGAGCACGGGAGGGTCAGAGAGAGAGGGAGTCACAGACTGAAGCAGGCTCCAGGCTCCAAGCTGGCAGTCAGCACAGAGCCCAATGCGGGGCTCGAACCCACGAACCGCGAGATCATGACCTAAGCGAAAGTCGGACGCTTAACCGACTGAGCCACCCAGGCGCCCCTGGCTTTCTTTTTAAACATTATTTTATTTGGGGCCTTCTCTGATTCCACACAAATTTTAGAATTGTTTATTCTAGTTCTGTGATAAATGCTGGTGTTATTTTGATATGGATTACACTGAATACATAGAATGCTTTGGGTAGTATCAACATCTTAACAATATTTGTTCTCCTGTTCTATGAGCATGGAATGTTTTTCCATTTCTTGTGTGCATCTTCTTCAGTTTTTTTCATAAGCTTTCTGTAGGTTTCAGTGTATAGATTTTTCACCTCTTTGGTTAGGTTTATTCCTAAGTATTTTATGGCATTTGGTGCAATTGTAAATGGGAGTGATACCTTGATTTCTCTATCACCTGCTTCATTATTGCTGTATAGAAACACAACCGACTTCCGTACATTGATTTTATATCCTGCGACTTTGCTAAATTCATGTATTCTAGCAGTTTTTAGATGGGGTTTTCAGGTGTTCCTTGTAGAGTGTCATGTCATCTGTGAAGAGTGAAAGTTTGACTTCTTTCTTGTCGATTTGGATGCAAATTTGTCTGATTGCTGAGGCTAGGACTTCCAACACTGTGTTGAACAACAATGGTGAGAGCGGATATCCCTATGGTGTTCCTGGCCTTGGTGGGAAAGTCTCAGTTTTCCACATTGAGGATGATATTAGCCTGGGTCTTTCATTTATGGTCTTTATGATATTGAAATATGTTCCTTCTATCCCTATTTTCTTGAGGGTTTTTATCAAGAATGGATGTTGTATTTTGTAAAACGCTTTTTCTGCATCTATTGAGAGGATCATGTGGTTCTTATTCTTTCTTTTATTAATGTTATATATCACATCGATTTATTTGCAGATATTGAACCAGCCTTGCATCCCAGGAACAAATCCCACCTGATTGTGGTGAATAATTCTTCTAATGTATTGCTAGTATACAATTTTGTATACAACAA
Source organism: Proteles cristata cristata (assembly GCA_017311185.1). NCBI lineage: Eukaryota > Metazoa > Chordata > Mammalia > Carnivora > Hyaenidae > Proteles > Proteles cristata. Next base: position 2,669,915 of record JAESUZ010004992.1, on the reverse strand, counting down.
TTTTGTTGAGAATCTTTGCATTGATGTTCATCATGGAAATTGGTCTGTACTTCTCCTTTTTAGTGGGGTCTAGAGGAGCTTTGATCACCCACATCATTATATAGGTTCAGAGAAGAAACAAAATAGTGGTGGTGGAGTGTTAGAGTGGAGGTAGCTGGAAGAGAGAAGAAAAGGAGAAATAAAATGAAAGGAAAGGAAGGGAAGGGAAGGGAATTCAATAAAAAAAAAAAAGCCCATGATTTTCAATGATCTCAAGTTACTTCCATTAACCGAGTTTGGAATCTGTTAATTCATAATATCATCTTGGTATCACAGGTAGCCCCTGATTACCATGTGAGTTAGAAACACATCTCTTATACTAATGACCTCACTTTTATACATCGCATGTCATGTCTTTATTAACCTTTGAAGAAATACTTTCTAGCTACTTATGCTAAGAAGCCCAAACTGTTGCTGTTGTCTAAGAGGCTGAAAGCTCTGGTCACCTTTAAAATTCCTTGTCCTGGCCTCTGCACAGATTCTGCAGACTCCCCCCGCCCCCAACCTGGCCTTTGTCACACTATAAGAACATTCACTATGGGGAACTTGATTCTTTATATTTAGTCTCTTATCATGAAGCACCTCTCTTAGAAAGTTTTAGAGGCTGGGCGCCTGGGTGGCTTAGTCGGTTAAGCGTCCGACTTTCGCTTAGGTCATGATCTCGGGGTTTGTGGGTTCGAGCCCCGCGTCAGGCTCTGTGCTGACTGCCAGCTCAGAGCCTGGAGCCTATTTCAGTCTGTGACTCCCTCTCTTGACCCTCCCTGCTCACGCTGTCTCTCTCTCCCCAGAAATAAATAAAAATATTAAAAAAAAAAAAAAAAAAAGAAAGTTTTAGAGGCTACAGCTTCTTCTTTCTATCTAACTCTTTTATTTATTTAGAGATTTTCCTACTAGAAACATCTCTCACTCTGCCTCTTACCAGAAATAACTTGGGAATAGAGCTGTTGTATGATCAGGAAGATGGATTGGGAGAAGTGATTTTGGTCTTAGAACTCAGCTGAAGAATATGTATCATTTGCATCCCCAGTTAATACTTGTAATATATAATTCTAGGAAAATAATATTTTATACTTAGCATCTGTGTGGATTTTAAACTGGTATTGTCAACTGGTCTTTGAGGATAAGTCATTATTTCTATGGGAAAAAATGCAATCTCTGTTCTAGAGCAGTGCCTCTCAAAATTTTATGTCTATATGAATGACCAGAGGATCCTGTTAGAAGATTTGATCTAGTAGGTCTAGAGGGGAAACTGAGATTCCGCAATATTAACAAGTTCTCATGCTGCCAGTCTACAGCCCATACTTAGTAAAGCAAAGTTCTAAATGTAGTATATAGATGAAGTTTTGGGGTACAATCCATTCTTTAGCTTGTAGGGTGGTGAGCTCAGATTCAGAAAGGCTGTCTTCTAGTCTTGGCGCTGTGGTTTGATATGATGCCATGTACTCCTCCAAATTTTACAGTAACTTGATTATCAAGACATTTTTGTAGCTAATAAGTTCTTTTTATCTCTCAGACCACTCGTTGAAATCTACCTTTTGCATTCTTTCCTATGGCTTACCTTTCAATGCTGGCCCTTCCTCAGATTCTGCTTTCAGGCCTTTTTTCACTCATCTACAACCTAATCATCCAAGCAGAGGCCACCTTCTCCTGATGAGCTCTATGACTGTAGCATCTTGCTCAGGCTTCGCTTGATGTTCCACACAGGTTCTCAAAACCAAGGCATTCAGAAATGAATTTATATTCCATTCCCTCCATGCTAAAAGATACAACATTAAAAAAAAGAACTTGCACATTTCTCATCACCCATTCAAGTCTGGCTAGAAATGTAGTCATTCCAGATGATTGCTGGAACTTCAATACCCATTTCTAGTGAGTGGCCCAAGTCTGAATGTGGAGGCTCATTTTACCTCCTAAATTTCCTTCCTCGTCATCTCTCATGTTATTCCCTTCGTTCAGACCCTCATTATTCATTACCAAGACCATTGTCTTGGTAATAGCGTAAGTAAGAGTTGCTTTCTTTGAATTAAGTCAGGCCTCACCTCCCTACAATTTCCTGTCTGTGGAGTAATCTTTAGTATGTCTAAATATGATTGTGCTATAGCTTTTGCTAAAATTCACTTGGAATGTCCTTATTGCATTTGTAGAAGCATCAGGGCTTTCTACCTTGTGTTCTGATGACTTCTGTAGCAACACGTTCCTGTGCTCTTCCTCGGGCACAACAGGCTCTGGCCACATTGAGCCAGTTGAGCTGTTGGTTGATTGAGAATCTCCAGGCTTTTCTCCTCTTCCATATGAGAATCTCCAGGCTTTTCTCCTCTTCCATACTTGAAGAGCTCCAACTCTTCCCTTGTACCCCAGTCTAAAGATTACTGCCCTTGAAAAACCTTTGTTGATAAACTCCTCCCTCAGCTAATTAGCCCTTCCTTTTCTGTATTGTAGCACCTTATATAATAACTTTATATGTGTGTTCGATAAGTAACCAAATATCACACAACACATACCATTAGAATATGAATTCCTTGCAGGCAGAGACAGTATACAACCCACCTCTATGTCTCAGCAATTTGGCCATCTTAGTTGATAATTCTAGTTGATAAATATTTATGGAATAAGTGAACAAACAGGAACATTTTCAAGGGGCTTAAAAACATATTATGAAGGACCATGGTAGGCAGATTGGGCATTGTACAAGACTGGCTGAGAGTTTGGTGGTGGCTTGAGGTGGGACTACATTAGCATGGGTATGGGAGAATACAGTATTCCCATAAAGACATGGTATAGAACATTAGCAGCCCTGAATTTAGGAGAAAGGTAAAGAAATTATTCAGCCATAGGCCATATGGTTGGTCCATTTAAGAAGTGAAATTGCTGAGGAAGACGGAGAAAGCAGGAATAATTCCTTTAAAAATCATGGCAGAATAAAAGTGAGTCTTTTATTGGTAGTCACGAAGAGTTGCTGGACCATAAAGGGAAAGCATTACTAAATAATACTACATGACTGTAATGGGCCACTTGTTGTGTTGGGGTATTTTCTATACTTCATCTTATTTCATTCTTATAGTAATCTTGGGAAAAAAGATAATATTTCCATTTCACAAGTGACTAACTTCCTCAAGATCAGATTTTTAGTAAATGGTCACTTTGGAATTTGGATCAGCTTTCTAATTTATAACCACATGTCTTTTTTTATTTTTCATTTTATTTTATTTTTATTTTTAATTTAAATTTTAGTTAATTAACATACAGTGCAGTGTTGGTTTCAGGAATAGAATTCAGTGATTCCTCAGTTATATGCAACACCCAGTGCTCATCACAGCAAGCACCCTCCTTAGTATCCATCATCCATCAACCCATAGTTTGTTCTCTAATAGTAAGAGGCTCTTGTGATTTTTCCCCTATTTTCTCTTCTCCCACCCTTCCCATATGCTCATCTGTTTTGTTTCTTAAATCTCATGTATGAGTGAAATCATATGGTATTTGTCTATATCTGATTGACATATTTTGCTTAGCATAGTACACTCTAGATTCATCCCCATCATGGCAAATGACAAGATTTCATCCTTTTTTATGGCTCAGCAATATTCGATAGTGTATATATACTACATCTTCTTTACCCATTCATCAGTTGATGACCTTTGTGCTCTCTCCATAGTTTGGCTATTGTTGATAATTCTGCTATAAACTATGGGATGCATGTACCCTTTTGAATCTGTATTTTTGTCTCCTTTGGGTACATACCTAACAGTGCAATTGCTGGACTGTAGGGCAGTTCTATTTTTAGTTTCTTGAGGAATCTCCATACTGTTCTCCAGAGTGGCTGCACCATTTTTGCATTCCCATCAATAGTTCAAGATCTGTTGTTTCTTGTGTTGTTAATTTTAGCCATTCTGCCAACTGTGAGGTGGTACCTAATTGTGGTTTGATTATTTATTTTCCTGATGATGAGTGATATTGAGGATCTTTTCATGTGTCAGCCATCTGGAAGTCGTCTTTGGAAAAATGTCTGTTCATGTCTTCTGCCCATTTCTTAACTAGGTTGTTTGTTTTTTTGGGTGTTTAGTTTGATAAGTTTTTTTAAAGATTTTGGATACTAACCCTTTATCAGATATGTAGTTTGTGAATCTCTTCTCCCATTCCATAGGATGCCTTTTAGTTTTGTTGATTGTTTACTTTGCTGTACAGGTGCTTTTTATCTTGATGATACAATAGTTTATGTTTAACCAGACACCTTTGTACCAAAGAAGGAAAACTGTGTGCTAGTTATGACACTTTTTAACTAGTTGTGTGAACTTAACCTTTCTTTTCCTTAGTATTTCTTACCTGTAAGATTCTTTGATTTAATTGTGGGTTATCTATTGTTTCCAGTATTTCATGGTACAAAGATACTCATTATATCTGCCACTCAGCATATGATAGGCACTTAATATATGTCAAACACATGAATGAAGGAATGAATGAATGAATGTTATCAATGAGATAGTAGCATTTTCCCTTTGGGTATGTAATTTAATTAGGGGCAAACAGACAGGTATCTGAAAGGTGAGATACAGTCATTATATAATTAAGATAGTGTCCTCAGATCTATGATATCCCTCATGATTTCCTCTCTAACAGGAAGGACAGAAATTGCTGACTGAAAATGAAGTACTGTTGGCTTTATTATTATTTTATTTTAAAAATTTCTCTTTAGTTTATATGTAGAAGTATACATTCTACATAAATACTAGTATAATTAGTATTTCTTAATAAGGCAGGTCTAGTGGTGATGAACTTCCTCACTCTTTCTTGACCTCTGGTCTCTTGTCTGAAAAAAATGAAGAAATGGATGAGCTAATAAGCTATTTTAAGATCTGGGTTGCAGCCAGGAATATATGGTTTCTGTTGAGAAGCAAAAACCATCAAACAGTAGTCATTGCTACCTCCCATTTCAGAGCCTCCCATCTCTGCCAGAGTGAAGCTGCCAGAGTGAAGCTAGCTAGTACAGGCCCTCCTGCTGTGGCTTCAGAATGCCAACGACCAGTAGAGCAAGTTCATGGTCTCCATATGTTTCCTTCTATTAACCCCTTCTTACTTTACTCCAGTAAATCTCTAGCAGGTCTTGCATTAGATCCTCCATAAGTTGAAAAACCTAAGACTTTCTTTTCAGAAAGGAAGAATCAAGCCTAGGATTTTCTGAGCTGGGTTTAAACCAGGTTGGTAAACAAATTACACAAAAGACTTCTGAGAAGCTAGTTATTCTCCAGGAAAGTCACCCTTTCTCTAAAGTAAACACTTAAAAAAACCAATCAGTTCGAGAGATTGAATATAATTCCTGTTTCCTAGGTGTCTTATGTTTTATAGAGCAATGTCTTTTGTCAGTATCATTTTGTTATCTTACATTATGTTCTAGATAGAGCCTTCAGGACTAAAAAGAATTTAACAACTCAGTAGAACAGTTTGTTCTCACCAACGTCTTACATCCACTTAGTACAAATGGAGGAAAAAGATAATTCATTAAATTCTTACTGTATGACTTCACATGTATGATTCATAAAAGAGCTTGAAAACTGTTAGAGTTTTCATAGCTCAGGTTTGTTCTGGAGGGATGCACTGGCTAAACAGTAGGCTGTTAGACTGTATAATCACCAAGAACTTTTGAGCTCTGACCTTGAAAACATCTTTACTCTATGACAGCTTAAGCTTTTTTGGGTGTTAAGTGTAGAAGAAACCTTCCCATGCTTAGACACATTCAGGCACAAATTCACAGCACCAGCTTGTTTGGTTGCTAAAACACTTTTGATTAAGTAGGTAAAAAATGAAGAACATAAGATGAAAAGACCTGAGACTCTTGGAACACCAGATATAAAGCTGTTTTTTCATTTTTGTTGGTGAGGAAAATTTTAGAAGCCAGAGGGCATGGAGTCTGACAGGAGATGGGGCAGGGAGGAGAAAGGGATGCCCCTGAAAAAGAAAAGAGAAAAGTGGAGACCTCATAGTTCTGACTCTACCTGGTGGCTCATTCTCCCTTGTGCCAAATGAACTGCATAGCTGGAGAGGGGATGGATTGGTTCCATCATTTTGGACACCTAAATGAGACTGGGCCTGACTACAATTGGCCCAGTAAGAACCCTTAAGGTCCAGAAAGGTCCATTTTTGTAGCTCTATCCTTCACTAAGTCTTATTTCTGCGGTGGATTTGAAGCTTAAAGTTTCTATCAGTTAAGCAATGCATCAAGCACTTACTCCTTTTCTAAAATATTTGTATGCAAACTTTCAAACATATAACATTGAAAGGACTTTATAGAGTGAATACCACTATATCCATCTCCTGGATTTCACCATGAACACTTTGTGCCATCTCTTTCTAACCTATAAGTGTTATTCCTGGTTGCTAGAACCTGGGACCTATTAGCCAACCCACCTTGTCTCCTTTCCTTTCTGCAGAGGTTTCTCTTCTCACATAGGTGTCTGAGACTGTATAGGACATGCAGGGAATCATCACCCAGAGTGAAAGGGAGGACAGCTCGCCAAGTTCAAACTAATAGAGTCCAAGCTTAAAAAAGAGCATATAGAGATATTTGAATGCACAGAAAGGGGCCAGTCTGACTTTTGTGAAGGCAAGAGCACTGTCTGCCTTCAACAAGAGGAAAAAGACAAGATGCAAAAATCAGAGAGGTCTTCCTGAGTTTCAGAACTCTTTTTAGTTTTTCTAACTGAACCAGTTTATCTCCTCAAGATAAAACCATAGCAAGAACTTGTTTTCAGAGGAAAAAGTTTTTAAAAACGTTTGTTTATTTTTGAGAGAGAAAGAGAGCAAGTGGGCACAAGCAGGGGAGAGGCAGAGAGAAAAAGGGAGACACAGAATCTGAAACAGGCTCCAGGCTCTGAGTTGTCAGCACAGAGCCCCATGCAGGGCTTGAACCCATGAGCCATGAGTTCACAACCTGAGCCGAAGTTGGAGGCTTAACCGACTAAGCCACCCAGGCACCCCTCAGAGGAAAAAAGTTTTAAATTCGATTAAAAATCTAATTCAAATGAGCTAGATATCTCAGATAAGCACTGCTTCTATTTCTTGGTTTTATATTAGTAAGACAATTCAGAAGAAAAAATTCTCACTGTAATGTAATCCTGCCTATAAATTATATGAGGAGTTAGTAATGTGGTATTTGCCATGTGCACATGTTCAGGTATAACTTTGTTACCTTGTGTGAGTGTCTTTGCCCTTGGAGAGCCTGCCTGTTGAGACAGCCACATCCTGCACACAGGGCTTAGGAAAATCGGCACAGGACCCAGTGGTGGTCCTTCCACAGTATGCCCAAGAATGTCCCAGTGTGCCAAGTTGGAGGAAAATGACAGAAGAAAGTGATGACCACTTCAGGGGTAACAATCACTTTGAATTCTGGTTCTCAGATTAGAAGCCGTGTGACCTAAGGTTAGTTAAGTTAAAAAAACTTAAGTTAAAAAAACTTAAGTTTTTATACTCTTCATTTTGTTTTCTATAAAATGGGGATAAGAAGGCCTGTGTCAGAGGAATGTCAGAGGATTATATGAGATGACATTTGTAAGGCATCCGACACAGTGCCCACATGAAATGGACCCTTGGTCAGATGCAGCTGTTATTGGTTAAAGGGTGTAGACTGTAGTAACTATACATCTATGTCTAATTCAGTGACTATGTGCTGTCCCCAGGACCTAAGTGATTATTCTGGCTGATCTGGTGTTGTTTTCTCCCTTCCTCGCTAACTAGACGCCAGGTATGAACCGCACTGGCCTTGGCCTTTCCGTTTGGCTCGAAGGCAAAGCTGGGGCTGTTTCCGCACAGGGACTGGTATCTGGCCTGCAGGTAGCACTTACCACGGGCCAGAAGCACTCCTAACCCCTCGACCTACTTTGGCTCAGGTGCTTTCCACGATATTCCGTGAAGTATGCACCCTATAGCCCCATTTTCCAGACGGACAAGCTGAAGCCATTTCCCCAAGGTCACCCGATCGGTAAGTGGTCTTATGGGGATGGAACCCCAGGAAGTTTGGATCCGGAGTCTATGCTTAAACCTTACATTGTGCTGCTTTCACTATGTAGCTAATTAACTACCTTTGTGGTGTGTTATTATTTTTTTAACTGAAAAACATAATGCTTGTGGACCTGTGGGGTTTTGAGGTGCTGCTTTTAATAAAAAGAGAGGAGATGGTTGCCCGGAGCAACCTCTTCTCCGCCCCACCCCCTCGCCCACAGGGCCCCCCAGCTCCCGTATGGTGAGGACACCTTGCGCTCTGACGACTCACTGAGAATGTGTTCCAGGCCCAGATGCGGGCAGGATATGGGCCACCCATCCTGTGCGCCTCCGGGGAGAGGGACAGAAACCTGTCCTGCGTCTCAGAGCTGACGGTTTCAAATGCGCAGGCGGAGGCAGGTGGCCAGCGGGGCCAGGGCTCCTCGGGTGTCCCTTACTGCTGTGCGCCAGGCCGCGTGGGTCTGGGTTTCAGCCTGTTTCGCGCAATTCCTTTAGTTTCAATGTGACATAATAAAGTATGAACATTAGAAATGATAATTCAGTGGATTTTAGAAAACAAAGATATATGTCTCTATGAAAATTTCCTTTTTCTTATCAGAGGGGATAGAATCTAAAATTTTAAATCTCTGTTTTTTCTCCTTAGCTATGTTGTATGCACTGATAAGTCCTGCACTGAAGCAGTGTGCTGAAGCAGGAGCTACTATTAGAGAAACCAGTGAAGCCAAAGGGGAGCACTTTTCAGTCTTGTCTGCAGGCTAAGCATTGGGATTGATGCTGCTTCTTCCCTGGGTTTTCTGCAAATCAGTACTTCTGCCAGGAATCCACAAATACTGGACACTGCTCACATTCTTAGCTGAACAGTTATAGGAAAGCCCTTTGAAAGTGTGGTCAGGACTTGCTGGGACACTTTAGCCAATAGTGGGGCAGATACAGATATTATTTTGTATTATGCTAGGTGCTGATTTTCCACTTGAATTACATGTTCCTTCTACTAGCACTCCTGAAACTTTGGTTAAATGATTATGTTTAATAATAATACAAATATGTATATTTACATATATATTGTGTGTATGTATATATATGTATATATATATATACACATATATATAATGATTTACTTTTGATTATACTTCACTTTACTTAGTGAGATATTATTATAATAATATTATCTAAATTTTTAATGATTCCATTCTCTCTTCTAATTTTGAGGGATATACAGGTTTTTACACAGCTGCAATTAGAATGTTCATGCAGTTTTATGTGCTGACTTGCTTACATAAATATTTGCTCTATTGCTGTGCTGCTTTCATGATGGTAACTTTAATAGAAGCATAATTATGCAACATCTTTTACTTAACAGTTCTCCCACTGACATCTATTTAAGTTATTTTTAATGCACTTCTTTTATAAAAATTCAAGCTTTATTAATTGGGGATTTGTGAGTTGTGATCGACAGGAATTTTTCTTGAAATAGGTTGACTTCATGAGTTGGATTCTGAGGCAATTCATGAAATTCAGGAGGATTTTTAGTAACCAAATCTTTAAAAAGGGACAAAGATGAGGCTGGGTTTTAGAACCATTGCAGGAGTTTGATGGGTTCTTTTTCCATTTTCTCATGTGCCTGTCTCTGTGCATCTGTTTAATTTTCCTCTCATGCTTCAGCCAGAAGGCATAGGGGTAGAGGCAGGTCTACATCTACACAAATATTGCTCCAATGGAAAGTTTATAAATGTGAGGGGCAGCTCCCAGAAAACAGAGGTTTGGAAAAATAAGCTTATATAGCAACAGAAACCTTAGCATTTATATTTTTTATTCGTTTGATTAATTCATTTAGCAAAATAAGGAAGAGTTAGAAATTAATGGACTCAAGAGTATGACCCGTCCAATGATTCTTTTTTTAATTTATTTTTTAAACGTTTATTTATTTTTTGAGAGACAGAGAGTGATGGAACATGAGTGAGGGAAGGGCAGAGAGAGAGAGAGAGACACAGAATCCGAACCAGGCTCCAGGCTCTGAGCTGCCAACACAGAGCCTGACACAGGGTTCAAATCCACTAACTGGAAGATCATGACCTAAGCCGAAGTCAGATGTTTAATTGACTGAGCCATCCAGGTGCCGCGACCCATCCACTGATTCTTGAGATGATTTATCAATTTAGTTTTCCCAGACTCCCAATCAATCCAAAGTATTCTTTTGGTGCCAGTCCTTCCCTGTCCTTCCTTACTGACACAGAACACGTGGGTGCAGCTAATGGTTTTGATCTTAGGAAGAGTAGTTAAGGTCAGAGTTTGAGTTGCTCTGTCCATTCTTTGAGCCCAAACAGAGGTTGCATATGGCTGTTTGAGAAATACACAAGGGCTGCTCCTCTTTGGCCACCCACCCACCCCCCCTGCTGCCAAGCTGCCTGTCTTCTTTTCTGCCGCCATTACCTCATTTTACTTTCCTAATTTCCTTCTCTATCCAGCCTTGATACAAAAGTGAACTCTTTTTGCTCCACCCCACTGTTTCTGAAATAAGCAAAAAAGTCTCACTTTGGCGATAATCGTTCTTACTGCTGGTCACATCAGGGAAGCAGCAGGAATGGCCAAAATGACAAACACTGGTGAAGCCTTGGGAATAGTTTACAAATTCAGAAATTGTTTGAGGACTCCTCTGAAATGTTACAGGATCTTAAAAGGAACAGTTTTATTGTCTTCCACAGATCATCTGATTCCCTTTCTTAGATCACCTAACCATTTCTATACTTTTAATTACATTTCTAAAAGGAATTTAAAATACACATATATATGCTAATTGTAGAGAATTTAGAAAACATAAAAAGGAGTGTAAAAATATCTCTGATAACACCATTCAGAGTCTTTGCCTTGAAAACCAGCCCACTTGATCCTGTCTGGTGTATGCTGGTCTAAGGGACTGTCCTTAGACCTGGGTAGATTTGGTGCTGGAACCAAATCTTCCTCTGTGCATGTATGTGGGTGTGTGTGCTGCGGATCCCTTTCAGAATCTATCTCCTGAGAGTCTGGAAAGACACTTTGGCTATGAGAAGTCCTCATCTGCCTCCCCAGTGTCCTTTCCAGGGTGTCAGAACCCAGTATCCACCTCACAGTCCTCTGTGTTGCACACTGTGGCTATCTTTATCCATTTGTCCCTCTTCCTCTCTTCCCCTCATAAACAAGACAGTACCCTCTGAGTTTCAAGCTGATCTGTAATCACCTGGCATTGGTTTCTCGCTCCTAATGGTTTTCAGCATGGGAAGTTGCTTGGCCCTTAGTCCTAGTTTGTTGTTGACACTTTTAAAAAAGTTTTTATTTAAATTCCATTTAGTTGAAATACAGTGTAATATTAGTTTCAGGTGTATGATTAGTGATTCAAAAATTCCATACAACATCCTGTGCTCATCATAACACATGCATCCTTAAAACCCATCACTTATTTAATCCATCTCCCTACCCATCTCGCCTTGTAATCTGTTTGTTCTCTATAGTTAAGAGTCTGTTTCTTCGTTTGCTTCCCTTTCTCTTTTTCTTTCCCTTTGCTCTTTTGTTTTGTTTCTTAAATTCCACATGTAAGTGAAATCATATGGTATTTGTCTTTCTCTGATTGACTTATTTCACTTAGCATAATACTCTCATATTCCATCCATCTTGTGGAAATGTCAAGATTTCATTCCTTTTTTATGGCTCCGTAATATTCCATAGTGTATATATACCACATCTTTATCCTTTCATCAGTTGATGGACATTTGGGTTCTTTCCATAATTTGGCTACTGTTGATAATGCTGCAGTAAACATCGGGGTATATGTATCCCTTCAAATCAGTATTTTTGCATCCTTTGGGTAAAAACCTAATCATGCAATTGCTGGATCATAGAGTAGTTCTATTTTTAACTTTTTGAGGACCCTTCATATTGTTTTCCACAGTGGCTGCACCAGTTTGCATTCCCACCAACAATGCAAGAGGATTCCTTTTTCTCCATATCCTCTCCAACACCTGTTGTTTCCTGTATTGTTAATTTTAGCCATTCTGACAGGTGTGAGGTGATATATCATTGTAGTTTTGATTTGCATTTCCCTGATGCTGAGTGATGCTGTATGTCCTCTTTGGAAAAATGCCTATTTATGTCTTCTGTCCAGTTTTTAACTGGATTATTTTTTATTGGGTGTTGAGTTTGATAAGTTCTTTATAGATTTTGAATACTAACCATTTACCAGATGTGTCACTTGCAAATATATTCTCCCATTCCATAGATTTCCTTTTACTTTTGTTGTCTGTTTTCTTTGCTGTGCAGAGGTTTTTATTTTGATGAATTTATTTTTGCTTTTGATTCCCTTGCCTCAGGAGATATCTAGAAATAAGTTGCTATTGGGGCGCCTGGGTGGCTTAGTCGGTTAAGCGTCCGACTTTCACTTACGTTATGATCTCGCGGTTCGTGGGTTCGAGCCCCGCGTCGGGCTCTGTGCTGACTGCCAGCTCAGAGCCTGGAGCCTATTTCGGAGTCTGTGTCTCCCTCTCTCTCTGACCCTCCCCTGCTCACGCTGTCTGTCTGTCTGTCTCTCTCTCTCCTAGAAATAAATAAAAATATTAAAAAAAAAAAAGAAGTTGCTATGGCTGATGTCAAAGAGGTTACTGTCTTTGTTCTCCTCTTGTATTCTATTCTTTCTTGTCTCACATTTAGGTCTTTTCAACCATTTCGAATTTATTTTTGTGTATGGTGTAAGAAGGTGGTCCAGTTTCATTCTTCCATATGTTGTTGTCTAGTTTTCCCAACATCATTGTTGAAGAGACTGTCTTTTTATCATTGGACAGTCTTTCTTGCTTTGTCAAAGATTAATTGACTGTATAGTCTTGGATTCATTTCTACATTTTCTATTTTGTTCTTTTATTTTAAGTTTATTTACTTATTTTTGAGAGTGGGGAAGAGGAAGAGAGAGTGAGAGACAGAATCTCAAGCAAGCTCTGCACTATCAGCACAGATCCCAATGTAGGGTGTGAAGTCACTAGCCATGAGATCATGATCTGCATGGATATCAAGAATTGGACAACTGACTGAGCCTCCCAGGCACCCCTCAATTCTATTCTATTGATCAATGTGTCCATTTTTATGCCAGCACAATACTGTTTTCATCACTACCACTTTGTAATATAACTTAAAGTCTGGAATTATGATGCCTTCAGCTTTGCTTTTCTTTTGTCAAGGTTGCTTTGGCTATTCAGGATCTTCTGTGGTTCTATACAGATTTTAGGATTATTTGTTCTAGCTCTGTGAAAAGTGCTATCCGTATTTTGATAGATATTGCATTAAGTGTATAGATTGCTTTGGATAGTAGAGACATTTTAACAATATTTGTCCTTCTGTTCCATGAGCATGGGATATTTTTCCATTTCTTTATGTCATTTTCAATTTCTTTCATCAGTGGTTCATAATTTTCAGAGTACAGATCTTATACAATTTTGGTTAGGTTTATTCCTTGGTATCATATTGGTTTTGGTGCACTTGTAAATGGGATTGACTCCTTATTTCTTTCTGCTGCTTTATTATTGGTGTATAGAAATGCAGCAGATTTTTGTATGTTGATTTTATATCCTGCAACTTTACTGAATTCGTTTATCAGTTCTAGCAAATGTTTGGTGGAGTCCTTTGGGTTTTCTATATTGAGTATGATGTCCTCTGTAAGTAGTGAAAGAAGTAAGTAGTACTTCTTACTTGCTGATTTGGATGTCCCTTATTTCTTTTTGTTGCCTGATTGCTGTGTTAAGATACCCAGTGTTATGTTAAATACAGTGGTGGGAGTGAACATCTCTGCCTTGTTTCTGACTGTAGAGAAAAAGTGTCAGAGAAAATGTCCAAAAACAACAAAACAAGTAATAAGATGGCAATAAATTCAGATCTATCAATAATTACTCTAAATGTAAATGGACAAAATGCTCCAATCAAAAGACATAGGGTGTCAGAATGGGTTAAAAAACCCAAAACCTATCTATATGCTGCCTCCAAGAGACTCATTTTGGATCTAAAGACATCTGCAGACTGAGAATGTGGGAGTAGAGAAACATATATCACACAAATGGTTGTGAAAAGAAAGCTGGAGTATCAATACTTATAGTGGATAAAATAGACTTTAAAGCCAAGACTATAGGGGCACCTGGGTGGCTCAGTCAGCTAAGCATCTGACTTTGGCTCAGGTCATGATCTCACGCTTCCTGAGTTCTAGCCCTGCGTTGGGCTCTGTGCTGACAGCTAGCTCAGCCTGGAGCCTGCTTCTGATTCTGTGACTTCCTCTCTCTCTGACCCTCCCCTGCTCATGCTGCTTCTCTCTCTCTCTCAATAAAAAAAAACATTAAAAAAACCCAAGACTATAAAAAGAGACAAAAAAATATAAAGTGGACAATCCAACAAGAAACTATAATAGTTGTAAATATTTATGCACCCAACATGAAACATCCAAATATATAAAACAATTAATAACAAACATAAAGGAACACATTGATAATAACACAGTAATAATAGGTGACTTTAACACCCCACTTACATCAATGGACAGATCATCTAAACAGAAAGTCAATAAGGAAACAATGGCTTTGAATGACACACTGGACTAGATAGACTTAACAGATATATTCAGAATATTCTATCCTAAAACAGCAGAATACACATTCTTTTCAAGTGCACATGGGACATTCTCCAGAATAGATCACATACCAGGTCACAAATCAGGCCTCAACAAATACAAAAATACTGAAATTATACCATGCACCTTTCATGGCCACAACACTATGAAATTAGAACTACCAGAAATTCAACTATAAGAAAAAATTTTGAAAGACCACAAAGACATGGAGGTTAAACAATATGCTATTAAACAATGAATGGGCCAACCAGGAAATCAAAGAAGTAGAAAAATACATGAAAACAAATGAATGTGTAAACACAACCATCCAAAACCTTTGGGATACAGCAAAAGTGGTCATAAGAGGCAAGTATATAGTATTACAGGTCTATCTCAAGAAGTAAGAAAACTGTCAAATACATAATCTAACTTTATATCTAAAGGAGCTAGAAAAAGAGCTACAAATGAAGCCAAAAGCCAGCATAAGGTAGGAAATAATAAAGACTAGAGCAGAAATAAATGATACAGAAATTTAAAAAAAAATAGAAACCGGTTTTTTGAAAGAATTAATAAAATTGATAACCCCCCTAGCCAGACTTATTAAAAAAAAGAGAAATGATCCAAATGAACAGAATCACAAATGAGAAAGAAAAAATAACCAACACCACACAATTATAATTATAAGCTAATACTATGATAAACTATATGCCAACAAATTGGACAACCTAGAAAAAATGGACAAGTTCCTAGAAACATATAAACTACCAAAACTGAAACAGGAATAAATAGAAAACTTGAACAGATCGATAACCAGCAGAGAAACTGAATCAGCAATCAAAAGAACAAACAAAAAGTCCAGGCCAAATAGCCTCCCAGGTAAATTCTACCAAACATTTAAAGAAGAGTTAATACCTATTCTTCTCAAACTATCCCAATAAATAGTAAAAGAAGGAAAACTTCCAAATTCATCGTCTGAGACCAGCATAACACTGATACCAAAATCAAAGACTCTACTAGAAAATTAACTACAGGCAAACATCCCTGATGAACATTGATGCAAAATCCTCAATAAAATACTAGCAAACTGAATGCAACAGTACATTAAAAAAAATCATTCACCACAATCAAATGGCATTTATTCTTGGACTGCAAGTGTGTTTCAGTATTCACAAATAAATCAATGTGATACACCACGTTAGTAAAAGAAAGGGTAAGAATCACATACCCACAGCTAATATCATCCTCAGTGGGAGAAAAACTGAGAGCTTTCCCTCTATGGTCAGGAATAAGACAGGAATGTCCACTTTTACCACTATTATTTAACACAGTACTGGAAGTCCTAACTACAACAACCAGACACAAAAAGAAATAAAGGGCATCTAAGTCAACAAGGAAGAGGTAAAACTTCCACCACTTACAGATGACACAATGCACTATATAGAAAACCCAAAAGACTCCACCAAAAAGTTGCTAGAACTGATAACCAAATTCAGTAAAGTCACAGGATATACAAAATCAATGTAGAGAAATCTGTTGCATTCTATACACCAATAATAAAGTAGCGGAAAGAAATAAGGAATTAATCCCAATTAAAATTGCACCAAAACCAATAAGATACCTAGGAATAAACCTAATCAAAGAGGTGAAAGACCTATGCTCCGAAAGCTATAAAACACCAATGAAATAAGTTGAAGAGGACATAAGAAAATGGAAAAACATTCTATGCTTATGGATTAGAAGAACAAATATTTTTGACTCCTTTTATTTGCTGACAGACAGGAGCCAGTTTTAAAGCAAATTTGTTTCTTCTCTGACTTTGGTTTCTCTGAAAATTATTCTAGCGAATTTTTTTGCTTCTTCTAACATGTTTCCATTTAATATCATTTTGATGTCTGTCTTTCTGGAAGTAACTCTCTTATGCATTCATCTAACCCCTTTCTGTGTTTCTTCTTTCTCTCACTTCTACAAGTCCTTCCATATGCTCTTGCCATCCACCTGCAGAGGACAGCAGTGAGCCCCTGAGACCCTTTAGATTCTCAAAGTCTCAGTACGGAAGGACCCCTGGGTCTCTATGTGATTGCGCAGAGTGAGTTTTTCCATTTTACCCCAGCACTCACCCACAGTGGATTGTGATGTGAGAAATAAATGTTTATTTTGGAAACTACTGAGTTTTGTTATTGTTATTGTTTTAACGGTTAGACTGTCTGACTACTACTGCCTCTAGTAACTCCAGGCATCTTCCACTTTTTTCCCTTGCTTCATAATAAATGCCCATTGCTGAGTGTATTTTTGCTCTGAGTCACTGCTTTAGCTCTCAGTTCATTCTAGAGTTGAGGCAGTGGCCCACTGAACTCAGTGATACCAACATGTGCCAGCTCTGCTCATTCCCCCCGTACTTTCTTCATCACCAACCCAGCTCTGCCTCCTATTTCCATCTTCCCAGCTCTCCATTCCATTGCAGCCATCCTTCTCAAAGCCAAAGAACTTTGATACCATTAGAAATACTAACACTATTACTTCTATATGGAGAGGCAGGCATTGTTTATGCTTAATCTTTGATCTACGCTTAAGAAAATTTCCTCTTTCCTGATCTTTTAGTGTCAGTCCTTAAAAACCACATTCTTTGTCTTCCTCAACATCATAATGAAACTTTCAGTTTATTAAATGACTTTCATGTGATGGGTGTTATTCTTGAAAATACATTATTCTTGTTGATTCTCTCAATTATCCTGAAATGTCAATTTTATTATCCTCCTTTTCAGAGAGGTTAAGTAGCTTGCCTAAAGTCATACAGCCTTCAAGATAGAGAACAAAATTATAACCTGACTGGATCCAGGTCTTTCATTCCACTGTTCAACACTGTATTGTCCATTTTACCACTTGCTTCTGCAGACATTGGATATTTTTTATTTGTGTAGGCTTCAGCAATTACTAGGGGAAAAAAACTTAACAGAAATGAAAAAAAATGGTAGAAGGAAATTTCTATACAGTTGTTCTTCAATATATTTAATGTTTTTATGTTTATTTATTTTTGAGAGAGACAGAGAGAGAAACACAAGTGGAGAAGGGGCAGAGAGAGAGGGAGACACAGTATATGAAGCAGACTCCAGGTTCCAAGCTGTCAGCCCAGAGCCCAACACGGGGCTCAAACTCCCAAACCATGAGATCATGACCTGACCCGAAGTCAGACACTTTGACTAAGCCACCCAAGTGCTCCATGTTCTTCAATATATTTATAGAGAAAAAATATGTTGTATATTTATGCTAATCATTTCCAAGACAGAGAATAGCTTAGCCAATAAATATCTATATAACTTGCAACCATATTCTTGTTCAATTCTTATAAAAGTAGTTGTGAAAGATTTCTCTAAATTTTCATTTTTAAGAACACTCATTCTAGGTTTATAAGCTGTTTGGTGGAATTTCAGTGGAGCTTTTTGTTAGCCTCATAAGTTGAAAAAAGTCACCATCTTATATCATTTTATACATTACTGAAAGTTCTCCACAGTTTGGGGAGCAGCAGTAGTAGGCAGACAATGATCACACTTCAGCCAGGAAACTTCATTACTTCTAAAAATAACTGAACTCATGCTCTACTTTCTGGTAGTTTATGGCTGTCAATAACTCAAAGGCATGAATACTCCAGAAACACAAAGTTCCCTGGCACTTCTTATAATCATTCTTACCTAATAATAATCATTCTTACCTAGCTAACATAATCTTTAGTCATCAAGAATTGTATCTATATTCTCTTTCTTATGTATCACTTTGTTAGGATTTTTAGGAAAGCATATTTGAAAATTCATTTGTCTCTGGAACAAGAATGCAGATTTAAGTAGGGCCACTTACCACTCCAGACCCATGGCAGACAGAAATAAAAGCCGATGCAACTCCTTCCTACTCACTACAACTCTCTCCAGACAGGTACCAAGGTCAGTTAATTAGGGTTGGTTCAACAGCTCATTTGACAAATATTTATTAAGCATGTACTATGTGCCATGACGTGCTCTATGAGAAAAAAAATCAATTTGTTCTCTTAGCCATTGTCTAAATTTATTCTGTGGTTGTGAGGCACTCTGAATCTTTCCTACTTGATAAAGAAAATCAATCCATTCCATTTGTACACTGGAGCTTAAACCATTTCAGGTTTCCATGACCTCTACTATAGTGGAAGATCCCACCTTATTCTGGGACCTAGGTTATGAAGTAAAAGTCACAGGGAGAAAGAATAGATAGACTTAGCAGCACCAAGAACACATTTTTTTCTTGACCTGTGTGACTTTTATGCTTCAATTAAGTGCATGGGAATGGTTGACATAAATCAAAGGCATGCATTTCATGAGTAATTTAGCGGTAATGACTCCTATCCTTGAAGACTGGATGACATCTTTAATCATTAGAAACCTAATAATACATTTGCCTACTATGTTCAATCTTCCTTTTTTAAGCATCCTTGGTTTTCAGCCCCATTCCAGACTGGATATTGGCTTTAGACTTACTAGTGATAGCTCAAATAAAGTGTCAGTATACACATTTCTTAAAAAAACACAGTTGAGACAAAGATTGGCCTTTTGTCAGAGGGTGTCAGGCAATCAATCCAGTTGTTCCACATGGTTGTACAGGGCTGTGATTATGGTGCTAGATGTTTAATACCTGGCCAAAAGCTCTTTCAGGCATGTTGAGAAAAGTCTGGCAAAATTGTTATGGATGTCTGATAGAGCTGTTTCCTACTCTTTCTCTAATGAAATGGTAGTGCTGGGGGAAATTTCACAGAGCAATTAGATCATTAAGCATAACTGGCAGCTGGTACTCTGGAGTGGGGAACCTCCAGATGTGTTTTGTACTAAGATGGCAACCCAGTCTTCACAGAAAAGAGAAACTTTTGTTTTGATGCTTTGTAAAAAGATAGAGTTCCTTGAGAAGTTTCTTTACTGTGTTTCCTCTGAATCAAGTGTAAGACATAAGCCAATCTTGATTTTTACTCATTTATTGTGCAATTTAATCAGGCTGAAGAAACACAACAGGGACGTTTTTTAAAAACCTTTTTAAAATGAAGCTTCCCAGCAGGGACAATTCAAATAAACATAGATTTCCACTAGGAAGTTGTTTAGGACATCAACTTTGACACTACACTCCAAGGTTGGAGGATGAATGATTAAAAATGGTAGATGGACAAGGATGTCATTAACAACAGTGTGTTTTCTTTATAAAATGGTTCTTACCTTATAAATAGCTTGGGTACTGTCTATTTACCTGGAAAGGATGGGGCACAAAAGTATTATTAATTTTTCTGTCTTTTGGTATCATTCCAATCAATGTATAAGTATATTCATTTTCCATTAGGAAAACAAATAGACATAGTTTTTCCTTTACCTCATCCCTATCAACTTATTTCTCCATTTCTCCTTTAACAGCCATATTTCTCTAATGAGTTGACTATTTATACTATATTTACATCCTCACCTATTATTTATTTTGAAGTATTATATTTCTTTTTTTTTTTAATGTTTTTATTTATTTCTAGGAGAGAGGGAGAGAGACAGCGTGAGCAGGGGAAGGTCAGAGAGAGAGGGAGTCACAGACTGAAACAGGCTCCAGGCTCTGAGCTGGCAGTCAGCACAGAGCCCGATGCGGGGCTCAAACCCACGAACCGCGAGATCACAACCTAAGCAAAAGTTGGACGCTTAACCGACTAAGTCACCCAGGCGCCCCTGAATTATTATATTTCAAAAAATTATTCATGTGTATAATTTTACAATAATTTAGAATAGGAATTACACTAATGCAAAGCATCTTTATTTTGTCTTCCTGCTTCTCTCCTATCCCACTCTTTTTAACTTTTCCTAATTTGAATTATTTTGATGCTTATATTTATATCTGTAAATACTGACTTCCTGGAATTCCAGTTGATGATTTAGCTCATTTATATTATCTCCCCTCTTGTCTTCTCCCAGTATAGTTGTTATTACTACTTTTAGTTACTTCTTTTTGTAACTTTACATAATAAACATACACATTATTTGTTGTTTTACCAATTTAAAATAATTATAGACTGTCTTTTGACTTAACTTCTTAATAAGGGGTGTGTGGGAGTTAACTTTCTGTGTCATTGCATGTCTGGATATATCATTATTGTGTCTTCATATTTGATTATGCCTATATTTTATTTCCACATTTGATTGATTTATCATTCTGCTGGAAATCAACTTTTAGTTTGCAAATCTTTTCTCTCAGACCTTTGAAGGTATTGGTCTGTTGTCTTCTCTTTTTAAATGTTTATTTATTTTGAGAGAGAGAGTGAGTGTGCGAGAAGGGGAAGGGCAGAGAGAATGAGGAGAGAGAGAATCCCAAGCAGGCTTTGCACTGTCAGCATGGGACCTGATGTGGAGCTTGATCCCACAGACTGTTAGATGATCATCTGAGTAGAAATAAAGAGTGAGACACTTAACCATCTGAGCCACCCAGGTGCCTCTGGTCTGCTGCCTTCTAACATTAAATATTATGTATGAGAAGATGCCACTTTCCTTTCATAGATTGTTTTCACTTATTTTGCTGTCTCTGTACAGAGATAGGGGCTTGTTAATTGGTTTGCCTTGATGCTGGCCCCCTAAACAGTATCATATGGGAGATTTGCCTAGTGGTGCTGACACCCACAAAACTGTCCTAATTTTCCTTTAAAACTGTGTTAAATTTCTTTACAAATTATCCTCAATTTTATGTCTACAGGTGGGATATAAATATTTGCCTTTGGGCGTTTTGTATGACAGGTGGAGAATGATATTAGGTAGGCTTATGGCATCATATATTGACTTCTAATTAATTTGTTTTCAATCTGTATCTCTTACTTTCCATTGTGTTTATTTTTCCAAGTTTGGGGTTTCTTTTCTTTCCTTTCCTCATCTTTCTCCTCCTTCTTTTTTGCTTTAAAAGCCACCACCTCTCTATACTTCCACAAATTTTCTTTCTCTTTAATTTACTAAAAATTTGTTAAAATCTCTTGCTTTCTTGTTCTTTTCATTCCCTAAAATTAATTTTATTATGCTCTCAGGAATTAACATGAACACCCAAGAAAAGTTAGTTGCTGCCTGGAAGGAAGGATTGATCATTAGGACTTGGTGGAAATGAATAAACATTAATTGAAAGGAATTCCAAGGATATTTTTTCCTCTTGTAGCCCAAACTGGTCATCAAAAAGAAGCCAAAAAAATGAATTTGAAGAAAAAAATACCATTACTGCCAGGAAGTTCTGTGCTCACAGATAACCTCACTTATTTTTTTGTTCATTTTCTAAAGATGTGTGTCAAGGTTGCTCAGCTGCTTATTGAACATCTAAAACAAAAGCAAAATCCATTGATTCAAACAGTGTGTGGTTTTTGTAGAACATTTGGAAAATACATAATCCCTAGAAAGCATAAAAATGGAGCAGACATTATTACTGTTACCATTTTGGCAAATTTTCTTAAATTTAAGTACGTCCATATGCACTTTCCCTTAAATTAAGATCATATTACAACTTCATCCTCTATTTTTAAAGTTTATTTATTTGTTTTGACAGTGAGAGCACGAGCAGAGCAGGGACAGACAGAGGGGAAGAAAGAAAGAATCCTAAGCAGGCTCCGCACTCTCAGTGCAGAGTTCAACATGGGGCTCAACGCCAGGCTAAATTAAACCCACAACCTGCAAGATCATGACCTGGGCTAAAATCAAGAGTGGGACACTCAACCAAATGAGCCACCCAGGGGCCCCTACTCTCTATTTTTAATTAGAATTATATATTTAGAACTTCTAAATTATTAAACAATTTCACAAATTATAAGCTTACTAGTTGCATAATATTTCATTATATGAATATATGATTTGACTCATCCCTATTAAGGGACACTAGGAAATATCTAGTTTTTTCACTATTAAGACAGTGTTGCAACAAAATTAATTACATATTGCTCTTTGAATACATCCTGATTATATTTTTTAGTATAATTTTCATGAACTTAATTTAGTTGGCCACAGGCGATGAACCTATGTCAGGCCTTTAATATGTTTTGACAAGTTATTCTAGAAACATTTTGCAAAATTATGAGAATTTCTGACTTATTACATTCTTCCTAACTCTAATATCAATTTTTAAAACATTAATAAGTTTTAAAACATTAACAGTTTTACATTCCGCTTATAAATATCCTCAATGTTATAATGTCTCATAAATAATTTCTAGTTGGATATTATATTTTTATTTTTATTGAAGGAGCCAAATCTATTTTAGAAAATTGTAATACAAAAAATGTTAATAAAAATTATAATACATTTAGTATTTCCTCATTGTTTTCTTCTTTGTTTTTCTTTTATAACATGTTTTCTTTCTTGGAGATTTGAAAGGTTTTTATATACTTTTAATTCTACAACCAATTACCTTGAAAGTGTTTAAAAATATATTTAACCACATCTTTAGTACTGTGAAAATGACGGATAAATATTTGAACTCCTCTTTCTCACCTTTGGAAGATGAGGAAATTAATTGTGTTTTTTCTTATCCCAATTTGTCCTTATCCTCCACATTCCAGCTTCTTTAAAACCTCTTAGAAATTTTTTATTTGATGTTTGTTCATTTTTGAGGCAAAGAGAGTTGGGGTGTTAGTGGGGAAGGGGCAGAGAGAGAGAGGAAGACAGAATCTGAAGCAGGCTCCAAGTTCTCAACTGTCATCACAGAGCCTGATGCAGAACTCAAACCCATAAACCATGAGATTATGACCTGAGCCAAAGTTGATCACCTAACCAACTGAGCCACCCAAGTGCCTCTAGAATTTTTTCTTTAAAATGATAATTTAAAGAGTGCTGTTTTTATATTATTTACCTGCTCTTTCAGAAATTATTTTAAGCTTTGAATTTAATTTTTGTTGCAACTAACAAAACTAGTTAATGTTGTTAAACTAACAAATGTTACAATAAAATTATTATATCTGCCACTTAGATTTAACTTTATGGTTTCAGGGTTCATTGGAAGGCTTATTAAAAGCATAATTTTGTACTGAATTTTTATTAAATTAAATAATATCAAGTTATATCATATTATAATTTTCATTCAAGTCTTAGGTGGGGAATAACTTAAATTTTTAAGAAATAAAAATTTATGAGTGGGTTATATTCTGTGACCATGCACATATAAGAATGACTTTTTTATTTCTTTATACACATGAATAACAAAGGAGTGTTGATTCAGGGCCTCTGGGTGCCTCAGTTGGTTAAACTTCTGACTTTACCTCAGGTTGTGATCTCATGGCTTATGACTTTGAGCCTTGCATTGGGCTCTATGCTGACAGCTCGGAGCCTGGAGCTTGTTTGCTATTCTGTGTCTCCCTCTCTCTCTGCTCCTCCCACACTCTTTCTCTCTCAAAAATAAATAAAAATTTAAAAAAACCCAAATTAGTAGTGATTCAAATTGCTTAGTCGAAAAACTTCCTCCTAAAGCCTCTGTTGATGTCGCTTCACATTTTTCTGATATTTAGCAAAAAGGGGGACACTTTCATGGTTTTTATATATAATTTGTAGGATATTTTTCCTATGTCTTTATAATTCAACAGTATTACAGGAAATATCTTGTGTAGGTGTTTTATCATTACTTGCCTGGTACTTTAAATACAAGTCTTTGCATATTATTTTTGTAGTGGTTTCGTTTTTAGGTATACCCATAATTCTCATGAGCGATTTATCTTCTCTATACTTCTTTATTCCCATTATTTGAATACCTTTGTCCTTTTCCTCTGCATTCTTGGAAAGCTTCTTTGGTTTGTCCTTCATAAGCAAACATTGTGTTTTTAATCACAGTGTCAGACCTCTCTTTTTACTTTCAATGAAGATTTCAATTCTGCTATTGTAGTTTTTCTTGCAATATTTATCTCACACAACCAGTTTTCATCTCATGACACTTTTTAATCGCATTATTTCCTTTTCTTTTCATAGAGGAATGTCTGTTCAGTCATGATTTCTGATCTCTGATGGATACAGAAGGGGCTACCGCACCAATGTAATCTGCAGGATGTCGTCTTCTCAGTGGACCAGCAGGAGCCTTTTCAGTTAAGTCTTGGTTGCAGTTGTAACACCAAAGGTTTGAATATTTGATACCTTTGAACAGATATTATCTCTCTTCTAAAACAGAGTTTCTCAAGCTTGGCACTATTGGCATTTGGGCCCAATAATTCTTTGTTGGAGGGGTTATGCTGTGCATTGTAGAATGTATAGCAGCACCCCCAACCCAACCCCCAAGATGCCAGTAGCAGGCAGGCTGCATGCCCCGCCCCACTCTTTAAATCCCATATCTCCAGACATTGCCACCCCTCCCCTGCCTGGGAGCAAATACTGTACCTGGTTGAGAACTACTGCTCTAAAGGAACTTTGCAAAGTTAAACTCAATTAAGAAAGAACAAAGATCGTTAAATAGGATGGGGATCAAAAGAAGTAAAGAAATCATGAAAGACATCCATAAGAAGATTTTATTTACTTTTTAATTTCTTAAAATTTATTTCTGAGAGAGAGAGAGAGAGAGAGAGAGAGAGACAACGAGAGCAGGGGAGGGGCAGAGAGAGACGGAGACACAGAATCTGAAGACAGGCTCCAGGCTCTGAGCTAGCTGTCTGCACAGAACCCAACACGGGGATCGGGGATCGAACCGTGAGATCATGACCTGAGGCGAAGTCGGACGCTTAACGACTGAACTTCCCAGGCGCCCCTGTAAGAAGATTTTAAAGCAGAACTTCTGTTCAACAGAAACAGCTTGGTGTTTCTAAGAATGGCAATAGGCCATGAATGTTCAAAGTGGGAGATAATTTGTGAATAATACAATTAGTCAGATAATTACATGACAGCTACTAAAGCAAAAGCTGAGAAGTAACAGCCAGGTCGCTGGTTCTATCTTCCGTGTGGAACTGACATGGACCTAAAAACCAAAAGGGCAGTAGTCCTATAGATAAATCAGTATTCTGTCCCAGGACATGAGTTCTAAAAGCAGTACAGTACAGTACATTTCAGTGTTTCCAAATACTCTGAAAATTAGGGACAGAAAGAAAGAGGTGGGTGGATGTGATTTTTAATGAGCAATGCAACATAATATGAGTCATTTATATCATTTGATGCAAGTTGCTGTTTTTTTCTAGTCAGAAGTTTTATGTCTTCATAGCAGTGTAAACTGAAGCTCACCCTATTTGAAATAGGTTTCATCATCTAGAAAAGAGTTAATTGTTTAAATTCAACCAGACAATATGACACAACTCCTATAATCACATAATTTTTGGCAAGTATTTCACATTTTACCCTTCTAAATTTAAAGGCAGTAATTGGCACAGTATTAATTATACTGTCATTTAAATAAATTTATATCTATATTGGAATGAGTTCAATATGCCACTATGAAAGGCATTTTGCCATTGTTTTCTTTACTGTCCTTGTTCCGAAGAAAAAATGACTAATGTCTTCTGATAATAGCAATTGCAGGAAAAGATGGTTCATGTATCAACAGAATCCTTCATGCACAGCACTCAATTTTTTCTGGACAGTCTTTTTTTTCCCTTCCAAAGTCTGTTTTGCTTGAATAGTAAATTGTGTATAAAACGTCCAAATTTTAGATTTGGGGCAAATTAATCAAAACACCACACACTGGGGGTGCCTGGGTGGCTTAGTCGGTTGAGCGTCCGACTTTCGCTTAGGTCATGATCTCACTGTTCATGGGTTCGAGCCCACGTCGGGCTCTGTGCTGACTGCCAGCTCGGAGCCTGGAGCCCGTTTCAGTCTGTGACTCCCTCTCTCTTTGACCCTCCCCTGCTCATTCTGTCTCTCTCTCTCTCTCCTAGAAATAAATAAAAAATAAAATAAAAAAAAAAAAAACACCACACACTGGTTGTTATTCCTATGAGTGCCTACATATTTGTCATCGGCCAGAATGTACCTAGGAATGCAAAGAAACTATGAATCTTAAAACACTAAAAGGGAATTCAGACAAAATGTTCTTTCCCATTTGAAACTGTATTTTGAATAATGTAAATTGTCAATATTCTTACCATGAACAAAAGCCCTTGCATTTTTGGCCGGTTACAAGAGGATAAGACAATGAATCTGAGGAAAATTCCAGTCTCCTTTATTCCCCCCTCCTCCCTCAGGCAGCAAAGCCAGGTGGTGCAGGAGTCTGAGGCATCAGCTGTGGAGGTGCTACTGGCTTCTGCTTGCCTGCAAAGTATTTTGGTCTCTGACCAAAGGGTGTATTAAATAGGCCTATTACTCCCACCCCCATCCCCACCCCATGTAGTAAAGTTTCTGTTACAGCACGCCTTCCCCATTTCTCTGGGGAAGAGTGGCCAGGAAAAGTACACTCTCAGTTTTGGTGTCAGTTTCTAGCCAAGTCCTTATTGAAGAGCCACACAGTCCTCTGTGCACCTGGGGAGAGGTGAAGGTTAGAGACCTCTCTATTAATAGCAAATGCAATCTGTGATGTGCCTTTGGCTTTTCAAAGGTCCTGTGATGACTGGACACAGCCTGCATGATTAAAAAGGCATCTTTTTATCTTAAAATTGAGAACTACTTTTCTCAGAATTGCTAGATGCTCATTGTAATGAAAGGCTTTTCTTCCATTTTGGTCTTGACAATCGCCAAACACTTGTGGGGATGAGCACTGGGTGTTATGTGGAAACTAATTTGACAATAAACTACTTGTAAAAAAAAAAAAAAAAAAAACTCAAAAAAAAAAATGCAGTAATTCATGAAACCTCAAGAAGATTCTAGGAGAGAACAGAAAGTCACATGGGAGGGGTGAACTTTCATTCTCCCTAACAGAATCTTGCAGGCAGAAGCTAAAACCCCAGACTAAAGGGTTTGGTTGAATCATGATGTTTAAGGCTTTTCTGATACTATTACAACTGTACTTACGAAAACACTTTATATTATTTCTAGTCTTTAGGTTTAAAAAAATGTTAATGTTTTTATTTATTTATCATGAGAGAGACCGAGAACATGAACAAAGGAGGGAGAGAGAGAGAGACACAGAATCTGAAGCAGGCTCCAGGCTCTGAGCTGTCAGCAAAGAGCCCAACATAGGGCTCTAACTCACCAACTGTGAGATAATGATCTGAGCCAAAGTCAGACACTTAACCCACTAGCCACCCAGGCACCCAGAGTCTTTAAATTTATTTTTTTTAATGTTTTTTTTTCTAGGGGAGAGAGAGAGAGAGAGAGAGAGAGACAGAATGAGCAGGGGAGGGTCAGAGACAGAGGGAGACACAGAATCTAAAACAGGCTCCAGGCTCTGAGCTGGCTGTCAGCACAGAGCCCGACGTGGGGCTCAAACCCACAAACTCTGAGATCATGACCTGAGCTGAAGTCAGATGCTTAACCGACTGAGCCACCCAGGCGCCCCTCTTTTCCCATTTCTGACATTGTTCATTTGTGGGTTCTTTCTTTTTTTCTTGATAGGTCCTATAAGGAGTTGAGCGATTTTTCTAGAATAAACTTTTTACTTTGTCAATCTTTATTATACCTTTTCTTTTTCACTTTCTACTTATCTTTATTAGTTCTTTTTATTTATTTATGTTTAAATGCCTTTTTATCACTATGAATAAGCTACACTAAATTTTAGGGGAGACTGAGGGAAAGTGTGTAAAGTATATCAATATCTTATGAAAGGGTTTCTACTAAGTAGAAATGTTCCTGTATTTGGCTCTTCTCTTAAGCACTTGAGATTCAACATAAAAGGGATGTTCTGAGAATTAATTCTCAGAAATCTATATACATAATAAGAAAATTAGAATTAAGGATTATTATTAAACTACTATACATTAACATTTCCAGAAAGAAATGCAATTAAATAAGCAGCATTAAAAACTTTTTTTTTCTAAAGAAGAAAAATATGACTTAAGAACCTGTCAGAAGCTGAGAAATGCCTTTAGATGCTTTCAGTTAAATACAGTTTCATACACATGCACCTACCTCTGACTCCTCCAACCAGTGTGCTAATTTCTCAGTGTGCTAATATCTAAGTGTGTTCCAAGAAATATATCCACATGGATGTACAGCTAAACATCTATTATACTTGCTTGTTCTCTTTGATTTATAACGCAACATTACCCCAGTCTTTAGTTTTCTGACTCTCTCTAGAGTTGTTCTTTGTGCCTCATTTAAAAGATTAGTAACTTGTCCGTCACCTTTTTAAAATGCCACCTTATAGATTCTGAAGGTCATCAATGATCCATGTGGAAGTCTAGTTTTAGTCAAGTGTCCAGTAACTACTCCCATTCCTTTCTTTGGTTGTCTCAGTTCGAAGGGATGGAGAGACCAGAGTAGAAGCAGAATACTGCTGTCATTATTATAATACCCAGCCCTCTTTACTGGTGATTAAGTTTTCCTGCTTTTCAACCAAAAACCTTTCCAGGAAACAATGCCAGTGTGTAGAAATGGGGGGATGCCTTTTAATCAATATTGCCTATTTAACAAATTGGTGAAGGTAAAGTTCTGGAAGAAAGATTAAGGAAAAATAGTACTAAGAGTACAGGTATAAGGGTTAATCTTGATAAGGAAGATGTTTGTCTTTCTCTGAGACTGGAAGAAAGCTTTATTTGTTATTTTTGATGCTCTTGTTTGAGATAGCCTCATCAGACTAGAACTGAATCATGACTATAGGTTCCATTCATTTTAATTGCTACCCAACACAGAGTGAGATCTGACCTGGTTAATTTTAGTAAAAATTTTTTATTTTCATGTTGTATTTTAACCAAATGGCCCCATGGAATGTCCTTCAGGATACGTTGTGACTGTTGTCATGCTTTGAACACAGACTCAGCATGTAATTAATTTAGCAACAACCCCTGACATCTTTGAAGACATCTAAACTTGTTAATATAAAAAGATCTGCATTTTAAGACTCCTTGGGGGAACTATACCATAAAACAAAGCACTCCACATGAATGTTCAATGATGATGGCAAAGTAATGATTTTAAAAGCAATAATTCATCAGGAAGATAATGAAGTTATGAACCAAGTGAGAAGCATATTCTTTTCAATTAGAACATGATTGCTTTGGGGCACCTGGGTGGCTCAGTAGGTTAAGCGTCCGACTCCGGCTTAGGTCATGATCTCTCGGTTCATGGGTTCAAGCCCTGCGTCTGTCTCTGTACTGACAGCAAGCTCAGAGCCTGGAGCCTGCTTCAGATTCTCTGTCTCCCTCTCTCTCTGACCCTTCCCTGCTCATGCTGTCTGTCTGCCTCTCTCTCACAGAAACTAAAACATTAAGAAAAATTAAAAAGAACATGATTGCTTTATCATTTTTAATCAATAAAGGAGTTTTGGGCCACCTCCAAGTACAGTCATTGATTTCTTTCCTTGCGGGATTGTGTACAGATTCTGTCTCCCACCCTTTTTTTTTTTTTTTTTTTCCAGTTAGGGTAACAGCTACCATTCTTTTAATACTCTCTTTTCTTTCCTGAAATCTGACACAATCAACTTTTCCAATTCTTTACTGAAAGAGATTCCCTTTACTCAATTTGTCCAACATGAAATTGGAATCAAGATCTGTCTTAACAATGACAAGGATGTGATATACTTATCAACCAGTTTCTTCCATTTAGGTACCTTGAACCAGAAAAAAAGAGATAAAACCTTTCCTAATTGGATTGAGATGCATTGACTTCTTCAGACATCTGGCTGGATTCCTCAGGGGGAAAGCTGGAGTTGCAAAACCAGAAAGGTTATAGTGATGTATGAAGGCAGCATGAAAGGCTGTGACATGGCTGACATTCTGAAAAATTTTAGCAACTATTCCATGGACAAAGACAAACTCATCTTTATTCTCTCAAAATCTGCTCTTGTTTCCATGACCTCACCTCCTTGAATGACATCATTTTTCTCCCCATCACTCAGGCACAAAGACTTTAATGCTTACTAAGAGCTGTGGATTCCACCTCTCTAAATTCCGTCACTTCTCCTTTATTTCCATTAATACTCCTCTAGAATTTCAAGGTTGCATAACCTCATCCTTGAACTATAGCTTCTAACTCTATGTCTCTCCATATTAATCACCCCCAACTGGTGTGTCTTTGGCCTCTCCTCATGCCAATACATCTTCCACACTGTCACCCTATAATTTTTCTTATTGCTTTTGTGCTCTGCTTGAAAACTCCCAATGTCTCTCTATTGCCAGCAGCATAGTGTAAAAATCCCTTAGCAAGTACTCAAAGCCCTTTGTAATCTGACTTCACTTTAACAGTGGGTTCATTTTTCATCTCGCAAACAAACCACTTTCTTGGACTAAACTATTGTCAGTGCTTTAACATTTTTTTCTTCCACAAAAAAAAGTTTTACCTTTCTGTTGAAATTATACACAGCTCATGAGTTTCAGCTCAAATGATATCTTCTCTATGAAACATTCTTTAATTCCTCTGGTTGAACTTAGTCTCCCTCTCCATGGTTCTCTCAGAGCTCTTTGAAGTGCCAGTATAGTAGCACTTCTCAGACTTTACTGTGTATTAGGTCTCCTAGGGTCTTCTTAAAATGCAGATTCAGAGTCAGTAGTTCTGGAATGAATCTGAGATTCTGCATTTCTAATAAACTCCCAGTGGATTCTTTGCTGCTGGTCTGTGGACCTACTTTGAAAAACAGAGTTTCAGTGTTCATAGGGGTGCAGTACCTGTCACCATTTTGCCTGTATTGGAGTCTGCTGGAAACATAGCTTCCTTCTCATTAAGACTCTGTTCTTTCAAAGCAAACTCTTGGTTGTACCTGTATATTACACTCTTCCTTGCTGGCAACTCTGGTGAAAGATTCAGCCAATGAAATTGAAACAAAATTCCAAATCAAAATCAAGATTGTGGTTCATCTGAAAATTTATTTCCCATTATCTTCAATGGCAGAGAACTTTCTAATAGTGCAGAAAACATATGCCTTGTTGAGTTGGCACTTTTATTCATCATGTGATTTGTTGCCCTATCATTCATGAGATAAAAGAGCTCTTACAGTGCCATGATTTGATCTTCTGAGGGATATCATTTCCTGGCCTAATGCCCTCTGTTAATGTTTCTATTTGCCTCAGCATTGAATGCCTCCGGTAGCAATGTGACTGAAGGAATCTCTGCTATTTTTTCAATTGTTATCACCCAACTCTATATAATATGTTGGCTTTTAGCACCCACCTCATCCCTATCATATTTATTCTGTTACCTTTGATAACTTGAACTAAACTTTTCTTGGGAAACCCATCTAAGCCTGTAAAATAAGTTAGCATAATTTTTTTTTAACCATTTTCAGGTTAATTTGGCTTTTTTCTACAGGTTTCAGGGCAACCCCATCTTTTTGTCAAAAAGGGAAAAGCTTTGGAACATCTTTCTCCTTTGCTGTTCCTTTTGTATGTGTTAGCTTTTTAGACTATATCCCAAATGGCTAAACCTACTGGAATTCCAATGGCTGGATCTGTGATGTGGTAGATGGGCTCTACAATGGTTTCTAATGATCCCCACCTCCTGGTTATTCATGTTCTTGTATAATCCTTTCCCCCTGAGTATGGCTGGACCTTGTGACTTGTTTTAATGAATAAAATATGACAAAAGTGAATGGGTGCTACTTCTGAGACTAGACAAAGAATGTCATTTCTATCTTGCTTGCATACTTTCTCTCTTTGATTTTTCTTACACACTTTGGTGAAGCAAATTACTGTTTTGGGAAAGGCTGTGACAAAGAACTGAGAGTGGTCTCTTGCTCCTAGCCAGTGAAACTGAAGCCTTCCATCTAATAACCAGTGAGTTACTGAATCCTGCCAACAGTCACATGAGTGAGTTTGGAAGTGAATCACTACCCAGTCAAACTATAAGATGAAAGCAGCCCTGTTTGTCATCTTGACTGCAGCCTTGCCAGACACCCTACAGCCGACTAAGATGCATCTGTATTTTTTAGCCAAGAAACTGTGAGATAATAAATATTTGTGGTTTTAAGCCACTAAGTTTTGAGGTGATTTGTTATGCAGCAATAATTAGTTAATATAGTGGGGCTCATCTCTTATACATTTATAATAGATCAATCTCTTTATCAACACAATGCTGTTTTCACTGATATTAAAAATTCTTAGTTAGGAACCCCATAATAATAATAAAATACATTTAAAAACTCATTATGTTAAACATGATTGGTTGAAAGGTAAAAGAGACATACAGACATACTTCGGAAATACTGCCATTTCAGTTCCAGACTACAGCATTAAAGTGAATACCACAGAACAAAAGCAAGTTAAATGAATTTTTTGGTTTCCCAGTGCATATAAAAGTTATGTTAACAGTATAATGTAGTCTTTTTTAAGTGTGCAATACCATTTTGTCTAAAAAGTAATGTATATACCTTAATTAAAAATACTTTATTGCTAAAAATGCCATCATTTGAGCTTTCAATGAGTTGGACTCTTTTTGCAGGTGGAGGGTCTTGCCTCAGTATGATGGCTGCTGGCTGATCAAAGTGGTGGTTGCTGAATGACTGTGGCAAGTTCTTAAAATAGGACAACAATAAAATGTGCCACCTCAATTGACTCTTCCTCTCATGAATAATTTCTCTGATAGCATTTTGCCTATAGTTGAACTTCTTTCAAAATTAGAATCCATTCTCTCAAACCCTGCCACCGCTTTATCAGTTAGGTATATGTAATATTCTAAATCCTTTTCTGTCATCTCAACAATTTTTACCTCATCTTCACCAGGAGTAGTTTCCTTTTCAAGAAACTACTTTCTTTGCTCATCCATGAGAAAGAAGCAAACTCCTAAAGTTAAAGTCTTATCAAGAGATTGCAGCAATTCAGTCACATCTTCAGGCTCCACTTCTAACTCTAGTTCTCTTGCTGTTTCCAGCACCTATGCAATTACTTCCTCCACCAAAGTCTTGGACCGCACACAGTCATCCATGAGGGTTGGAATCAGTGTCTTCCAAACTATTATTAGTGTTGCTACTTTGACTTTTCCTCATGAATTGTGAGTGTTCTCAATAGTATCTAGAATAGTAAATCCTTTCCTTTTAGGTTTTTAATTTACTTTGCAGAGCCATCAGGAGAATCACTAATTAAGGAAGCGATAGTCTTATGAAATGTATTTCTTAAATAAGAATACTTAAAAGTCAAAATGACTCTTTGATTCATGGACTTCAGGATGGATGTTGTGTTAGCAGGCATGCAAACCATTCATCTCATTGCATATCGCCATCAGCGTTCTTGGGTGACCAGGTGCATTGTCACTGAGCAGTAATGTTTGGAAAGGAATGTGTTTTTCTGAGCAGTAAGTCTCCACAGTGGGCTTGAACTATTCAGTAAACCATGCTGTAAAAGTATATGCTATCACCCAGTTTTGCAATTCCATTTATACAGCACAGGCAAAATAAACTTAACATAATTCTAACAAGAGAGTCAGCTTGCACTCTGAAGTCAGGCATTGATTTTTCCTCTACAGCTATGAAAGTCTTAGATGGCCCTCTTCTTCCAATTGAAGGATGTTTCATATACATTGAAAATATGTTGTTTGGTATAGCTAGCTTCATTATTTGTCTTCACTAGATCTTCTGGATAACTTTCTGCAGCTCCTACATCAGCATTTGCTGCTTCACCTTGCATTTTTATGCTGTTAAGACAGCTTCTTTCCTTAAAGCTCACAAACCAACCTTTTCTAGCTTCAGACTTTTCTGCTGCAGCTTCCTCACCTCTCTCAGCCTTCTTAGATTGAAGTTAGGGCCTTGTGCTGGATTGGGCTTTGTTTTAAGGAAATGCTGTAGCTAGTTTGAACTTCTATCTATACCACTAAAGCAATAAGGCTGTTTTGCTTTCTTACCATTCATGTGTTCACTGGAGTAGCACTTTAAATTTCCTTCAAGCAGTTTTCCATTGCATTCACAAATGGGCTGTTTGGTGCAGGAAACCTAGCTTTCTTTTTCTTTCTTTTTTTTTTTTTTTTTACAAATAGTTCATTGTCAAATTAGTTTCCACATAACACCCAGTGCTCATCCCCACAAGTGTCCTCCTCCATGCCCATCCCTCCCTCCCCCCACATCCATCAGTCCTCAGTTTTTGTCAGCATTCAAGAGTCTCTCATGGTTTGCCTCTCTCCCTTTCCCCCACCAATTCCCCCCTTCTCCTCCCCCTTGTTCCTCAGTTACGTTCCTCCTAATCCTCCTATACATGCAAACATATGATATTTGTCCTTCTCTGCCTGACTTATTTCGCTCAGCATAACACCCTCAAGGTCCATCCATGTTGCTACACATGGCCAGATTTCATTGTTTCTCATTGCCATGTAGTATTCCATGGTATAGATAAACCACATCTTCTTGATCCATTCGTCCCTTGATGGACACTTAGGCTCTTTCCATGTTTTAGCTATTGTTGAGAATGCTGCTATGAACATTGGGGTACATGTGCTGCTATGCATCAACATTTCTGTATCCCTTGGGTAAATTCCTAGCAGTGCTATTGCTGGGTCCTAGGGGAGTTCTATTGTTACTTTCCTGAGGAACCTCCACACTGTTTTCCAGAGGGGCTGTACCAGTTTACATTCCCACCAACAGTGTAGGAGGGTGCCCATTTCTCCACATCCTCGCCAGCCTCTAGAGGTCTCTGATTTGCTTATTTTAGCCACTCTGACTGGCGTGAGGTGGGATCTCAGTGTGGCTTTGATTTGTATTTCCCTGATGAGGAGGGATGCTGAGCATCATTTCATGTGTCTGTTGGCCATCTGGATGTCCTCTTTGGAGAAGTGTCTGTTCATATCTCTGCCCATTTCTTCGCTGGGTTGTTTGTTTTTCGGGTGTGAAGTTTGGTGAGTTCCTTATAGATTCTGGATATTAACCCTTTATCTGATATGTCATTTGCAACTATCCTTTCCCATTCTGTTGGTTGCCTATTAGTTTTGTGGGTTGTTTCCTCTGATGTGCAGAAGCTTTTAATCTTGATGAGGTCCCAATCGTTTATTTTTGCTCTTGATTCCCTTGCTTTTGGGGATGTGTCAGGTAAGAAGTTGCTGCAGTGGAGGTCAAGGAGTTTCAGGAAACCTAGCTTTCAACTGCTCCTGGCTTTCTACATGCTTTCCTCACTAAGCTTAATCATTTTTAGCTTTTGATATAAAGTGAGAGACATGTAACTCTTCCCTTCACATGAGCACTTAGAAGCCATTGCAGGATTAATAATCGGCTTAATTTCAATATTGTTGTGTCTCAGGGGATAGGGGGTTTCTAGGAGTGGGGAGAGATGGGGACAGGTGGAACAGTCAGAACACATGCATTTATTGATTGAGTTTGGTGTCTTATAAGGGTGCAGTACATGGAACTCCAAACCAGTTACAATAGTAACATCCAAGACCACTGATTGCAGACCAACATGTAATAATAATACAAATGTTATAATAATGAAAAAGTTCAAAATGTTGTAAGACTTACCAAAATGTGACACAGAGACACAAACTGAGCAAATGCTGTTGGGAAAAATGGTGCTGGTAGCTGTGCTTTAAGCAGAATTGCTAAATCTTCCCGTTTATAAATTAAATAAATAAATAAATAAATAAATAAGAAAAATTTGCAAAGTGCAAAAAAGCAAAGCACAATAAAACGCTATGACTGCATGTGAATTAACCATTGAAAAAGATTATGCTTTCTAGTCTCTGTTAAATCTGAAAATACAGGAAAGAAAAATGGGTGACTCTGTGGGGCTTTTGAATGGGTATTTGTAGTGCACAAATAGACTCACAGATGTGAGAAGAGGGCTAGGTGCTTAGAGAAGACTAAAGGCTGAGGCAAATGATACTTTTCATGAGACAGATTCATAACAAGGCTGACATTTGAAAGTGATATCTGAATCACTGAGTCTTCTTTCCCTACCAAGGGTTACATTTTTTGTTAAATAAACTATTGCTCTTTGAAACACTATGCCTTTTCAGTATAGCTGAGCCCAAATTTCCTTGAAATTTCTATTAAAATGCAAACTACTGCTAATATAGCCAAGACCTCTAAACAATATTATTCAGCTAAAGTCTTTTCATATCAGATTCCAATCCAGTCAAAATACATTTGACTGCTAGCTATGTCCCAGGGAAATCTTATTCAAGTAAATAAATAAAAATAGAAGTCACTGCCAAATCTAAACTAAATATACAGTGAATATCAGGAATGCTATATACTGTCATTTTTGGTATTCTGGGGCAATTTAAAAAGGTGACACTGTAGCATTTAAACAAATAATCATCTTTATGCTGCAGTCCATGAGTCTTAAAACTGCTTAGATGGTGTTAACCTTCTCCTGGGTATGGAGAAAATGGCAATTAGAGGTATTCTTAGGGTCACTTAAGTCAACTACAGAGCGATACAGTAGTTGACAAAAATTAAAAATCTGTGTTTATAGGACTGGTGTCTCAAGCCCCAAAATGCCATCTTCTCAATTTGTTATAATGGGTCACATATAGGTCCTCAGTGTCTGCCTTTTTTCTTATTTGTTGATCATTCATGGGATTTGTTACTTGATTTGGACTCGCTCAGAATATCTCCTGTATGCCTTGATTAAGTGTCTCAGTTCTCACATCTTATGACAATTCATCCCTTGTCTCACATTTTTGTTTGGTTGAGAGAGACCATTATCAGATTCTTACAAATGTGGGTTATGTCCAGCACTGATGTGTGCTTCTAATCATGGATTTTTTACATCTCTGACAATGGGGACCAAGCCTTGGAGTAATTAAAATGTGTGTGGAAAATAGTACGGTTATGAGATATCTTGCCAACCACAGGCAAGGTCTAACTCTTGAAAGAAATCCAGTGCGGGGGTGGGGGGTCCACCTGGGTGGCTCAGTCAGTTAAGCATCTGATTTTGGCTCAGGTCAGGGCCTCACAGTTTTTAAGTTTGAGCCCCGTGGCGGACTCTGTGCTGACAGCTCAGAGCCTGGAGCCTGCTTCAGATTCTGTGTCTCCCTCTCTCTATTTCTGCCCCTTCCTGGCTTGTATGTGCTCAATCTCAAAAATAAATACATAAATAAATAAACATTTTAAAAAAAAGAAATGCAAATGCTGTAGTGAAATCAAGAGACCCTCCTCTCACCTCTTATAAGCCTAAAGATTAAGTAAGAACCCAGTGCTTGTGTAAGTGATCTAAAAGCAGTACTCATTTCACATTCTAATAAATCAATGCTGCGTGCCTTAAACATGGACTCTTTTTTCTTTCTTTTGGAAGAATAGAAATAGGAGTGCACCACAATAACAGAAGGCCAAGCTTTCCACTCTATCTTTGCAATCTATTTTCTCACCACAATCCGGTAGATAAGATACTATGCCAACTTAATCCTTAGTCTTAGAAAGGTCAGAACTAGTTGAAATCATATGAATATAATGATTATCAAGACAAGCTGCTACCCAGGGCTCCTCACATTGTACCCCAGGCACTTTTAATAGGCTCTTCTCATAAAATCTGCTGTAGCATTGTATGCATTAAAGTGGGGACTGAGAGAGAAGAGATTCAACCCTGTAAGTCTTCTTGCAGGATAGGACAAAATCCAAATATACTTAAAGAATATTGGACTGAGTGTCAAGAGCACTGGATTTGTCCTGGCTTTATTGCCAGTCACCTGCATGGTCTTAAGCTGGTCATTCAAATTCCGTGAGTCTGTGAAATAATTTGGATAATCTTAAAAGTTTTTCTCAGTTCTAAGGATCCTTAAATCTCTGAGGAGGTTTCAAAGGCTTTGTCTGCATCTCAAACAACATTAGCATTCTGGAAAGTGTTCTGGATAAATCATAAACATTTATCTCAGAGAAGAACTGATGAATTTTACTTTCTGAGAGCATAGGTCCTGGAGGAGACAGCACATACATTCAAAATGTCTGCAGATACCTGATCACAAACCCACTAACATCTGTGACATTCTTGTTGCCTGCTGGCATAGCAGCCGGCAGGGTATTCCTCTGCACCAGAGAGAAAGGTCCAGTATAGTCACAAAGGATAGTCCGTGTCAATGCTTCTTTCCAAACAACGGAATCAAATGAACCCTTATTGAACCCAAATTAACTTCTGGAATTGATCACAGAATGTAAGTGATATTTACTGGTTTCTGGTCACATATACACAATTGAGTGAGAAAAAAAATCAATAGGTATGTAGGCGATACATTTTCAGGCTTTCCTTGGCTATAGAAAGTTGCAGGGAAGAACAAGTTCGTAACTTTTGTTTTTCAAGTTTGGGTACATACAGTGTGATGGAAAAATGCTTCATAGTTCTTTGTAATGAAATGTGATTTATAAATTGTCAATCAGATTCCACCTTGTCTCAGGATGGGCATTATTCTTACTTTTCTTAGACCTCTCTCCACAATTTAGTGAGCTCTTGGCCAGTGGGGCTTAGTCAGGAAGACTTAAATGGTCCCTGTGGGTGGAGGTTGAGGGAAATGTAAGGATTAAGTACTAAACAAATTAAAGGCCCAAGAAATTTCTTCATGTACCCAGGGAAGACACCCTCTAAGGACTCCTAGAGGAATTGGGAGGGCAGGAGTCACAGAAATGCTCTTTGGGTTACATTAAACACAACCGAATTTTTACCCTAACTGCTGAGGTTATGTAAGTAAAGAACAGGCAAACTTTATGCAAGTTTATGAATTGTTTCCTCTATGCTGCCATAATCCTGTTGCTTTTTTCAGCAAGGTAATAAAACAGTTTTAATGAAACCAATAAAAATGATTCCCCCTGCAAAAGGCTGGTAATTCTTAGCTTGCAACATAAGGCCCTGTGGTTCCGGGTTACTGAGTAAGGGAATTAATTGTTGTTATGTTATATGCAAAGGGGATTCCCTAGTGTTCTGTGATGGTGACAGAAGCATATTAAGAACCACAAATAAAAATAGCAGCATAATTAAAATATGATGTGAAAGCTGAGAAGTTCAAACCTCAGCCTGTTCCACTGTCCATCTTCAGGCCCCTTGACAAGAAGAATGTCAAAATTTTACTTTTTGAAAAGAAATCTCATTTTGACATTTTAAATTAAATGCAGATAATATTTGTGGAATTAGCACCACAACTTTGAAGGAGTTATAACTATGCTACCTTGATTGGCTTCTTCCCTGAAGATTAATCTGCATTATGTTACTCACCTAGTGCTAATGGCTTGTGGACCTTGGAGTGATTCAAAGGGACACAGAGACCTCAACGTGTATCCTATTAGGTGCTTTAGTGAATGGCATGATGGTAGTGTAACTATTTTGTGGAATCTAGTCAGGACCCTGCTAAAACTTGACTTACAAATTTCGCAGCATTTATTGGCCCCAATGTTAGAATATCTTCTTTTATTTCTTCTCAGTTTGATTTATTTCTTATCAATGTCACATATACTGGGGAAGAGTTGGTGCCCTGATACTTACCTGGGTTAGGGAACTTGTCTTGTTGGATGTATCATGGTTTACACTTTTGGTAAGTTTAGCATTCTGCATTTCTCCCTACTTTTTTTTTTTAACTGAAGCATAAAATGCATACAGTGATATATATAAATGGAAGTGTTCAGCTTAATGAAATTCTATATGTGTATGCACTTGTGTAACTACTACCCAGATTAAGATAAAAAACATGTCTGGAAAGTTTTCTCATGCCACTTGCTGGTTAATACCATGGTCCTAAAGGTAACCATTATTTGGACTTCTCTGCATACAGAATGTACTCCTTGGTATCTGGCTTCTTTTCTTCAGGATCATGCTGTGAGATTTATCCAAGTTGTTGCATGTATTAGTCATTTGATCTTTTTATTGCCATGACATATTTTACCATATGAATCTACCACAGTTTATTTATTCTCCAATTGATGGATTCTCTCTAGTTTATGGCTTTTATGATAAATCTATTCTGAATGTATATCTTTTCGGTGGACATAAGCATTCACTTCTCTTTGGTACTTAGCTAACTCAGGGATTGCTAGATCATAGGACAGATAGGAGTTTAGTCTGCAAGTTACTGACAGTTTCTAAAGTATTTGAAACTTTTAATTGATCCCTCCAATCAGCAACATTTAGTTTTTTTCTTTCTTAATTTTAAATTTTAAAGTCATTGTAAGTCACCAGAAGTTGAAAATATCACACAGAGGAATCACTTTAACTACTTTCCCTCTACTTTTACATTGCACATAACCATAATACAATATTGTAGCCAGGAGGCTGACATTGACACAATGTGTGGTATAGTTCTATATCATCTTATTGCACAGGTATATTTGTATAACCAACACCCCAGTTAAGATCCAGAACTATTCCATCACCACAAAGTTCTCCCTTGTGCTATTGCTTTATGGTCACACTCAACCCTTTTCCTCACCAACCCTAATTCTTCGTATCCACTAATCTGTTCTCCTACTTTATCATTTTGTCACTTTAAGGATGTAATATAAATGTAATCATACTGTAGTGGCCTTTTGAGATTAACTTTTTTTCACTCAGGATAATGTCCTTGAGATCCAACCAATTTATTGCACATATCAATAGCGGTTCCTTTTCATTGTGGAATAGCATTCCATGACATGATGTGACCTCAGGTTCTAGGCCATTTGTCTAGTGGAGGACAGAAGCGGTGGTTGCATGTGATAAATGTAGTCTAACTGGATGATTTTTCATTAGAAACTTCTATAAGTCGTGACAAATGAGTGAAAGATAATGAAGGTAATCAGAATATGCTCAGTTGAAGGAAAGTCTGTAACAAACTTCAGTTGAATTGTTGCTAACATCTTCATCAAGAAACAGGTCTGGGTCTAATTGCCATTCAAGTCCCTTTAATAAATGTTTATGACATTTTCTAGAAATAAAGCTAAAGAATAAACAATAGAGACAGAACCCTTTCACAGGAACTGGAGTCTGAAGGATCTTGAAAAGTTTGAAGCAGAATTAATAAGAATTGGAACTGATTTTCAAAAACATAGTCAGAACTTAGTCAAATAAATAGTGCTGTTCCTACATAGATAATTATCTTGGAAGCTATACAATTATTCCAATGATACTGCCTTATTAAAAAAGATTTTCTAGAACTATTTTTTGGATTTTATTTTTAGAGTCTTCATCATCTACTTTGAAAATCTTAGCCAATTATCTTTTTTGAGTTGACTGATTTTTTATTTATTTTTAGAGAAAACATTTTTAGTGTTTATTAATTTTTGAGAGAGAGAAACAGAGAGCATGCACTAGTGGGGGAGGGGCAGAGAGAGAGGGCAACACAGAATCTGA
Source organism: Proteles cristata cristata (assembly GCA_017311185.1). NCBI lineage: Eukaryota > Metazoa > Chordata > Mammalia > Carnivora > Hyaenidae > Proteles > Proteles cristata. The sequence continues at coordinate 2,628,066 of JAESUZ010004992.1, read as the reverse complement.
AGCAGGCTCCAGGCTCTGAGCTGTCAGCACAGAGCCCAACAGGAGCTTGAACTCACAAACCGCGAGATCATGACCTGAATGGAAGGTGTATGCTTAACTGACTGAGCCACCCAGGCGCCCCTAGTGGGACTAACTTTTTAAGTGACATGAACCGAATAGAACTAAATCTGATGAATGTGTTGTGGAGTCAAACTAGGAATACTGGTTTTGATGCTAAACAATATTTAATGACTAATTAGTTTTGATTTTTTCATTGCTTATAAGTTGATTTCTGATGGCAGTTTGAAGAAAAAAATTCAAACGTCTTTTGAGCAGTAGCATCATTTAAATAAGTGCCTCTCAAGGTGTCTACTGTAAAAAAGGTAGCATATATGTGTATGTAAGTTCTGGTATATTTACTTAAAAAACCACCCAGATTGTTTACTTTTCATTGCCTTGTATCACTTATAGTTTACTTTCATGATTTTTCTCATGTTTTTCATGTTTATATCTGTATGTAATATTAATATTATATATATGTTATACTTTTAACTTTTAAAAGTATTTAACTCTTAGTAATTTTTAAATCTTCACAATAAGGTCACAGACATATTATTTCATAAACATTCAGCTTAGAAATGAGGAAATGAAATTGCAGAGAATTTAAGAGACTTTTTAAAAAATATTTATTTATTTTTGAGACAGAAAGAGACAGAGTGTGAGTGAGGGATGGGCAGAGAGAGAGGGAGACACGAAATCTCAAGCAGCCCCCAGCCTCTGAGCTATCAGTAGAGCCCAATGCAGAGCTTGAACTCATGAATTGTGAGATCATGACCCAAGTCAAAGTCAGACGCTTAACCAACTGAGCCACCCAGGCACCACAAGAAACTTAAAAAAAAACAACAAACAATATTAGGTGGTAAATGCTAGAGTTGCAGTAAAAATCAGTGGTGTTTGTTTGTTGTTTGTTTTTTATTGTTGTTGTTTCTGCTCTCTTTGCAGTGATTGTCTTTTTATGACACAGTATCAGAAATCATAGAAGGCAGCAATTTTATAAAGATATTTGGATCTAAAAGAATTAAAGTAAAATAATATTTTTGTAGAGCAGCATTTTTAAAAAGTATTGCAAACTGATCTAAAAAAATAATTATTAGAATCATTATTATGATTAGAATAATCATTAAAAAATAATCTCATTTGATTCAATCATAATTGTACTTCCATCACTTTGGGCTGAGCGGATTTCTCCATGTGTCTTACTAACTGCAGTATCCTAAGCAGTATGCTTTTTTAGTACTTTAAACCAGCACTTCTGATTTTTCTAAGCACCACCAGGATCAATATAGTATCTGCACCCTATGGCAGCCTGTTAACATGCTGTTGTTCAATAAATGCCTATAGAAAAAGAGATCCACACCCCTGACATAATCCCCAAGAACAACACACCCCTTCCTCAGGAGGAGAAAGCCTTTCACTGTGAATTGCTTTGCCGCTGTGTCTTACAATCTCTAGGCATGTCCGAAGTATTCCAGCAGCTCCTTGATTCTACTTCTCTGCATGTTCTTAGCACAGTGAAGAATAGATAGTTCATAATGATAAGCTCTAGTCCAGAAGCTGTCTCTCTAATCACGTATGTAGCTCTTCTCCTCGAACTATCTGCAGTGTCTTGCCTTAAAGAATAAGCGTGTCTTAATAACATTAGCCTAGAAGAACTACAGTAGAGAACTTTAAGTCTCTCTCTCTGTTTTTAATTCATGTTCAGCTGTATATCCATATTACAGATAATACAAGAATGATTTCTTAGAATTCTGCAGGGCTTTGCTTTTTCCTCCTTGCATGAATTACCAATTTCTGTCTTTGGTCTTTACCAATATCAGTCTCTGTCTTCTGTTCAGTCCAGCACAGTTGGAGTTTTAGGTGCAGTAAAGTGGGGATGAGTGGAGGAGGCAATCTTTTCTTCCTCCATGAACATTTTCCAAAGGTGGGACACTTTTACAGAATTACTGACATTTCTATTTATTTATTTATTTATTTATTTATTTATTTATTTTTACTTTATTTAGATACAAGTTAGTTAGCATACAGTGTAATAATGATTTCAGGAGTAGAATCTAGTGATTTATTTTTATTTTGAAACAGAGCAAAATTCTTATCTTATGATAAATTCTAGTTTCCAGATTTTAAACAGTAAGGGGAAACTTCTTGGGTTGTCTGACAGCAGAAACATGTATGTGGACTTCTTCTCTATGAGGAAAAGAGTAGAAAGGTTTCCAAAATGAGAAAAATACTTGTAGACTGTGGCCAGTGTTCCAAGTTTATCAGATTTCTTTTCCTAAGCCCCTTAAAAGGCCAATGTTCTAAAACTTTACTAAGGCAAACCTTTCATCAGTTATACCAGGATTCCTAAAATAGGGTTTATGATATAATTTTGTATAGATCAGAGGGTATCCATTCTCCAAATATTGGAACATGTATTTGTGTGTGTGTGTCTGCTATGTGTACAACCCTAGACGAGAGTTCAGAGAGGAAGATTATTAAGATACAACTTTCTTCTAAGCCCTTAGTTGATCATGTAAAGATTAGTGTGTGACTTGAGGTATTATACAAAACAATCACACAGAGTAAATCCTATAATCCTGAGATTCAAGTGAATAAGGACTCTTTTCACATGTATCCAGGGTCTTTATCAAAATGAAATGTTGTTTTTAAGGGAAATATTTCTACTTTTCGAGAAATATAATGAGAACAGTGTGGAAGAAATAAGAGTGGTGACCTAAGGTTCTACGGTTGTATTAACCTTATTTTTCAAATAAATTAAAAGAAGGCAAAAAAAAAAAAAAGATAAAATTAGGGGGGCCTGGTGTATGTAAGTGTATTAAGTAGTGGGAAGGTAGAAGATGAAGAAAAGGAGAAGGCAGTGCCTAGGAATAGGTCTTGCTCCTTTGTACATTCAGTAATAATTGGCCATCGCTCTGGATCAAGACAGCAGTTCTGAAATGTAAGGCCATGGGCCTCAGTCATTACTGATAAAAGATTTTAGCATTAAGAGATTAATAATGCTTTTTTGTGTGGGGTTTTTTTTTTTGAAAGCAGGTTACCAGTTAGGTAGGGCTAATTTTTTTCATTTAGCTTTGTTACACCATGCCTACAGAGAGGTGGATGAGACCCTGATGTTGGTCCTTAAAGGACTCCTGTGGCACCATACTTCATTTCATTTTTTAAAAACTAGTTTTAATATTTAGGCATATGTAGTCAAAAATTACAGACACTGATAAGAAAATATGCAATACTCTCCAAACAATGTGGGGTCTCTTCTACCTCTCCTTCATTCTTCCCTATTCTCATCCTTATTGGTGGAAGGGGGATTCTTTTAGCATAACACATTGCAGGATTTGCCTGGTAGCTCCTAAAATGACTGCGACCTTGGCATCTACAGGCATTTGGACAACAAACTTTTGTTCTAGATCTGAAGCTCTAACCTCAGGGAAGTATGTGAATCAGGCTGTATGGGCCTGGAAAGGTGCAGAGGATCAATGAGGACCATGTGCATGCCTGAAGCTCTGTATTCATGTGGCCCATTGTACAATCCCAAGACTGATAATGTGTACCTGGCTCAGGTGGGGTGGTCTTTTACACATATCCAGACTACATGCAGAACTGTTCCAGCCTTATATGTACATGTTTTGCTGTACATATCTTTGGCCTTAAAGGAAGGCAATTGGGCTTCCACAACGTCTGATGTGGCACTCACTCCCTTAGATATTAGCTTCCAGAATTACATACTGACATTTTCTATGTCCCTTTGTAAGTGCACTTTGTATGATTTATCCAAGGCTGTGTGTCTGCTCCTTCCATAAATCCAATCTTACTTCTGAGAGTTGTCAATGTGCCAGTTATTCATATATCTGAGTTTCTCTAAGAAAGGCAATAAACATTACCCAGTGAGAGGTTGTCTTGTCTTGTTAGTATTCTGCTTTGAAGAATATGAAGATCCACATTCTTTTCTAAGATAAAATCAGGAATGTATCTCTTCATCCAGGATCATACCAGGAAATAAGTCTTCTGAACTATAAAAATTAAGGGCACTGTGGAGTAGAAACTCTGAACAGAAGTTTGAGTTGTGAAAAAGCAGAGGGGAAGCTAGGTCAAAGCGGGGGAAATTCCAGGTGCCCCTAAGAGACTGACTCTGTGAATACACTCTGGTGGAAATGGTAAGAGAATATTTCACATCACCCTGAAACCACTCTGTGTGTTCATGTTAAGCTATAGATTTTCTTTTCCATAAGTTACTGAGACAGTGATTTCTTTAAGATATTGGGGATCAAAATGAATTAGAAAATAGTGTTCAGTTCTGTGTACTCTACTGGTTGTTTTTGTTTTTGTTTTTACAAAATATTTTTTTCAAAATGTGAAAATTTTCAAGGGTTATGAGGGACTATCCATATACTTCAGAATTTAGATCATCATCCAAACATCAACTTTAGTCTTTACCTTATAAATAAATGACACTTTTTAAACCAACATCTACACTCATTGTGACAGGAATAGCTAGCATTTAGCTTTATTCTTTACATATAAGCTCTCTGTTGGTTGTTTCCCTTTTCATATAATGACTTTTGAGATATCTGAGGCTTATTCAGTTTTTTGGTGTAATGAAGTGCCCAGCTCTAATTTGTCACTTGCTCTTGAATATGTTAAGTCTCCAGCCTTTTTGCAGAAACATTTATTGCTACTATTTGGAATCATTCCCAATTACTAGATTCCAGAAGACTAGAGTTAAGCTTTTGCTAAGAGATAGTACTACTCAAAATATCATTTTTTAAAAGTGCCGAAAATGTGGAGCTCAAAGACTGTCCTCCCAGAGTATCTTAGAATTATTCCTTTGCCTGAAGGGATATATGGGTGGGCTTTTAAAATGCTGGCACTTCTGGCAAGTCTGGATGATGCCAACAGAAGAAGTAAGGAGTATTGTTTCTCAGATTAGTCCTTGAGGTAGCTAACCTGCTGCTTCCTCTAAATTTATATAATATAAAGTAGTTATTCTGAATAAGAATAAGAAAATTGGCAATAATCAAGAATTTTCTCACCACTTCATTGAAGCAATTCCCTTATTCTAGTATAAAAATCTTTATACACATTTTTGAGGCCATGAAAGGTAAACTGTATTTGTAAATTGCCACTTTTCCACAGAGATGGATACCACAGTTAATTCCTTTTTTGTTGTTACTGTGTTCAATGCACACATGCAATGGGGTTGCGAAAAAATAAGAATCTTTAGTTACTTAAAAATTCACAGTCTGATGAGAAAGAGTTATATAGATGATATTAGAAATGTTGAAGAAGATAAAGTGCTGGGGGAAATTCTGCATGGATTGTGTGTGTGTGTGTGTGTGTGTGTGTGTGTGTGCGCGTGTGCATGCGCACGTGCACGTGTGCACACGGTTCAAGCATGTTGATGTACATGTGCTCTTGTGCTGGAGGTAGGCAGTTGAAGGTGATATGGAAGGATGGAAAAGATGATGCTTTACCAGATGAAGTTGGAGGAGAAGGGCTTTTCTAATGAAGAGAGCAGCTCAGCTAAAGCCAGGAAAGGGAGAAGTACAGTTCTAGAAATTATATTTTATTTATCTTCATGTTGTTGACATAACCGCCTTGTAAATTGCAAAACACAGAAATCCCTATGAAAATAACACCAGCATTCTTCAAAGGGCTACAACAAACAATCCTAAAATTTGTATGGAACCAGACCCAAAGCAGTCTTGAAAAAGAAAATCAAAGCTGGAGGCACACAATCCTATTCTTCAAGCTGTACTACAAAGCTGTAATAATGAAGTCAGTATGGTACTGGCACAAAAAAAGACACTCAAATCAATGGAACAGAATAGAGAACTCAGAAATGGACCCATAAGCATATGCTTATCCAAAGATAAGCAATCTTTGACAAAGTAGGAAAGAATATCCAATGGAATAAAGACAGTCTCCTCAGCAAATGGTGCTGGGAAAACTGGACAGTGACATGCAGAAATGTGAACCTGGACCACTTTCTTACACCATACACAAAAATAAACTCAAAATGGATGAAAGACCTAAATTTAAGACAGGAAGCCATCAAAATCCTCTAGGAGAAAGCGGGCAAAAACCTCTTTGATCTTGGCCGCAGCAACTTCTTACTTAACACGTTTCTGGAGGCAAGTGAAACAAAAGCAAAAATGAACTATTGGGACCTCATCAAAATAAAAAGAGAGAAGGAAACAATCAGCAAAACTCAAAGGCAACAGACAGAATGGGAGAAGACGTTTGCAAATGCCATATCAGATAAAGGGTTAGCATTCAAAATCTATAAAGAACTTATCAAACTCAACACCCAAAAAACAAATAATCCAGTGAAGAAATGGACTAAAGACATGAATAGACACTTTTCCAAAGAAGACATCCAGATGGCCAACTGACACATGAAAAAATGCTCAACATCACTCATCATCAGGGAAAAACAAATCAAAACCACAGTGAGATACCACCTCACACCTGTCAGAATGGCTAACATTAACAACTCAGGCAACAATAGATGTTGGCAAGGATGCAGAGAAACAGAATCTCTTTTGCACTGCTGGTAGGAACGCAAACTGGTACAACCACTCTGGAAAACAGTAGGGAGGTTCATCAAAAAACTAAAAACAGAACTACCCTACTAGGTATTTATCCAAGGGATACAGGTGTGCTGTTTCAAACGGGCACATGCAGCGCAATGTTTATAGTAGTGCTATTGACAATAGCCAAAGTATGGAAAGAGCCCAAATGTCCATCAATGGATGAATGGATAAAGAAGATGTGGTGTATATATATATACATATATACAATGGAGTATTACTTGGCAATCAAAAAGAACGAAATCTTGCCATTTGCAACAACATGGATGGAACCAGAGGGTATTATGCTAAGCAAAATTAGTCAGAGAAAGACAAATATCATATAACTTTATGCATGAGGAATTTAAGATACAAAACAGATGAACATAAGGGAAGGGAAGCAAATATAATATAAAAACAGGGAGGGGGACAAAATATAAGACACACTTAAGTATACAGAACTAACAGAGGGTTGCTGGAGGGGTTGTGGGAAGGAGGATGGCTTAAGTGGGTAAGGGACATTAAGTAATTTACTCCTGAAATCATTGATGCACTATATGATAACTAACTTGGGTGTAAATTAAAAAATCAATTAATTAATTAAAATTTTTTAAAAAACAACACACTTAAAAAAAACTATGGAGGATTATCATAAGCTTCCCCTGTATTTGAAAATGAAACAAAATGAAAACTAAACTGCAACAGAGAGATGAAATATCTTCATTAAACACACACAAGGAAGCTAATGACGTGGAAGTGTAATTAGTTCTTCTAATTCTTATACTACCTTCAAATCAAATTTCTAAGGAAATCATGTGTGGGCTGTCCCAAGAGAAATTTGGTGGTATTATTAAGACACATGCTGTGCTCTCTGGGGCCAGCCCTGGGCCAATGGAGAAGGAAAGAGAGAAGTGAGATAATATTTATGTAGTATCCTTCCATCATGTGCCAGATACTTACTGACAAACTTCCATTTAGTGCTCATAACAGTTGATTATATAGACTTCAGGGCTACGATACAAAAGATTATTTTTATGCTGTTCCCTCCCACCACCAAAACCCACCAAATACCAGCAAGTAAGAATAAATGAACTCATGTGTTCATTTGTTCGACTGAAGGGTAAATAGGATTCTCCTGAGAAAAAAGGCAGACAAGGAATGCTTTGGGCCAAGAGAGTAGGCCATGGCCTCTTAGGCCAAGGGATTGGAGAGACGTGATGTGGTAAGATAGCTGGGGCCATATCAATGCACAATTGACACTCATTCATTCATTTATCAGCTCAATCACTGCACAAATATTTATTGAGCCCATACAATGTGTAAGACACACTGCCCTGTGGACTCAAGATATAACAATAACAAGATAGACCAACTCCCTCTTCTCATGGAGCTTACATTCTTGTGAGTGACGGTACACAAGTAAAAAACAAATAAATACAGAGAAGAAAATATCAGATGGTGGTGACAAGTGCTACACAGAGAATTATAAAAGTTTTTTTTTAATGTTTATTTATTTTTGAGATAGAGAGAGACAGAGCATGAACGGGGGGAGGTCAGAAAGAGAGGGAGACAGAAAATGAAGCAGTCTCCAGGCTCTGGGCTCTGAGCTACAGCACTGAGCCCAACGGGGGTGGGGGTGGGGGGTGGGGGGGCCTGGTGGGGGGCTTGAATTCACGGACTGCGACATCATGACCTGAGTTGAAGTCGCACATTTAACTGACTGAACCACCTAGGCACCCCGAAAATTATGAAAGTTTAACCAGTTTATATGGATGGATAGTTTAGATTGGAGTAGATGATTGAATGGTGGAGGAAGGTAGTATTTAAGCTGAGATTAAATGAAAAAAACAACCCCATACTCCCTGCAAAACCCCATCTTGCCATGTGAAAGTCGGGATAAAAAGAATTCTGGGTGCAATGTCCCTAAAGTAAGAGTCAGGTTGATGTGCTCAAGGAACATAAAGAAGGCCAGGGTAGTTGGAGCATGGTGGAAAAGGGGAGAATGATATGACCTGAGGCCAGATGAGTAGGAAGGAGCCAGATCATTTATGGCTTTGAGAGAAATTTGGATTTCATTCTCAGGGTAATGGAAGCCATTGAAGAGTTTTAAATCAGAAATGATCTGATATAACATTTTTAAAGATTTTTAAAGACTTCTCTGACTGCTGTATTGAGAACAAGAATAGAATCAAGACCAGCTGGAGAACATTGTTGTATGAGAGAGTATTTTCTTGGACCTACATGGTTGCTTAGGAGGTTGTCAGAAGAGAATAGTTTAGAAGTGAGTCATTCATGCAATAAAGACAGGCAAAAACCTACAAGACATGGTGATATGAAGAGTGACAAGTTGCCAAGCATTTGGAACACAAGCATTTGGGCAGTGAGATATTTCTTGGTTCCTGGCAAAGAGAGTTTTGTCTTGTTTTGTTTTTTTTTTGTTTTCTGTTTTTACTCACACCTTTTCAAATGCACTGATAGCGTTTGAAATTTTGAAAATTGAAAATTTTCCTTTGATGGTATCAATGTGCAAATAATGATTGAAAACTGGGCACCACCCTCATAGATAAATGGCAAAGTTTCATCTAGATTCATGCTGAATGGAAATTGTGCAATAACCAATTGCTATTGATATAACACAAAGTATTAGAAGAAATATAAGAAACTGAGTATTTTATGGAATTCATAACGTTACTTGACAGAGGCATAGCTTCAGTTTTCCTTTGCTGCTCTCACAAAGCCACAGAGCATTTGGACAATTTCAAGACACACAGCAATGGAAGTAAATCAACAGAAGTCTAAACCTCATTGGATTTTCTTTCAAATCATCCATTTTAAGCTAAGGTAATCTTGATATAAATCAAGACAACTATGATAGCAACACACATTTTTCTTAATCACTACCAATTCAAAATTATTTTAGAGTTTAAAACATGAAGAGGATGGTAGCTGCATTTTACCTATGTACGGTAGGATTTGATATCATCTTATAAACTTTTGTAGTGGAATAGTACCTAATTCAGACTTTTATAATTTTTTATGAAGATGTGTTTTTGATGCCTGATACATATTTGATCCTCTTAGTAGATTGCTATAGATTCCCATATAACAACTAGCTTAAAGTCAGCACACTCAGAAAAATAGGAACTTTAGAATCAAGAAGGAAAAATTTGGGGAGTAATTTAAGGAGTATTCTTAGAAAAGATAACCATGGATATCAGGTAGTTACTGGGTGCATGTTGGAAAAATCTTAGAGAGCAGGACCAAAAAGGAAAGGGATGGCATCACTTCTATGGTGTAGATATAGCAAATTAGAGGCAGGAAGTTGTAGCATAAATAATGTGGATGGTTGAGTCTGAGCTATCTCAATTACTGTTGTGAGGTTGGGGGGAATGTTTTATGCAAGAGAGTTTCTGGTAAAGAATTAATAATGAACATTAGTTATTTTTATTTTTGAGAAGATGCCAGGAAGAGAAGAGACTGTTTGCATAGATGCCTCACTAGAGTTTGAGGACTACTATTCTAGAGAAAGCATAAATACCATCACCCAGTTTGATACAGAGCGGGAGGATCTCTGACATCAATATAGACTCAGGGACACAGCCGGACCACAATATTAGAAGGTAGCATATGGTAAAGAAAGTAAGAAATACAAATGCACCTGGATTCTGGAAAAAGTCTTGTTATCTTAGGTTTAGCTCTGTATGTTTCTCTTCATCATCAGAGTGGCAAGTTCTCAAGGCCCAAGGTGAAGCTGTAAACACAGGGTTAAGGTAAATTACAAAACTCACCAGCCTTTGGTCTGGGCATTAACCTAAAAGTTGATCATGTGCCCAATAATCATTTCCCTGTTTTTTTACAAAAGGATTCTGATTTTCTTCAGAAACTGGATAGCTAAATGCTTCTGGAGAGCTGATCATAACCACATACTCAAAAAACAAACAAACTCCCATTTGTTAGTCTAAGCCAGTTGCAGTAATTCCATTCTCCTTGCCAGTGATTGGCTTACAAATGGTAAGTACCCTAATTCTGTTAGTAAAAGTAAAAGCTAATGTCAGAGGAATTTGAAGCTGGTGGTATACTGAAGGTAGCCATAGTAATAGTATAAAATAATTCCATCCCTTAACTAAACTGACTTAAGGCATAAATATTTAGCTCAGTCTATATTGTTAGACATACTATGTCTGAAAAGTCACAAAATTATAAAATACATAGGGAGAGAGAGAGAGAGAGAGAGAGCTCACTCTAATGAGATGAAGAGACAAAATAATGAACAAATCTAGACTCAGAGATGATCCAGATGTTCAATTAGGAGAGATTTAAAATTAAGAATGATTAATCTATTAAATGCTCAAATATGGACAAGGTAGAAACATGCTATAGCAGATCAGGAGTTTTAACAAAGAGATGGAAAGTGTAAGAAAGAGTCAAGTGGAAAGGCGAAAGAGTCAAATGGAAAGGCTAGAAATAAAAAATATGGAGATGAATAATGCCTTCAGCAGGCCTATCAGTCAGTAGTGTTTATTTATTTTTAAGAGACAGAGAGACAGAGAGTGCAAGTGGAGGAGGGGCAGAAAGAGAGGGAGACACAGAATCTGAAGCAGGGTCCAGGCTCTGAGCTATCAGCACAGATTCCAACACAGGGTTTGAACTCACAAGCCATGAGATCATAACCTGAGCCCATGACCTGAGCCGAAATTGGATACTCAACTGACCAAGCCACCAGGCCCCCCTATATATGTGTCCCCTGCTTGGGATTCTCTCTCTCCCTTTCTCTCTGCCCCTCCCTCACACTTGAGCGTGTCAGGGCACACACTCTCTAAGCAAACAAGCAAACAAACAAATAAATAAATACTAAACAAGGCTGCAATTGTGCTCAACATGAAAAGATTCTCAAAGTCCACATCCAGAGCTACTCTTACAAAGATGCGGCCAGCCCACCTGACAGGACCCTGCTGTAGTGCACAGAGAGGCCCTTGCCCAGACACTACCACACAACTAACTAGTTGAGTCAATAGCTGATTTAGAAGGTATTTGCAGATTTTCTTGTACAATGTTAAGATGGTTCTGTGGATAGTTACCTGAGGCTATTTCCAAGGGGTTGTACAGAGTTTGTGGTAGGATCTTTCCAAAGATGGCCACTTAATTCCTCTGTCCTGCTTGCAAATTTAAAATAAAATGGATGATGGGCACTGAGGAAGGCACCTGTTGGGATGAACACTGGGTGTTGTATGTAAGCAATGAATAATGGGAATCTACTTCCAAAGCCAGGAACACACTATATACACTGTGTTTTAGCTAACTTGACAATAAATTATATTAAAAGAAAAATGTAAAGGAAACGCAAATAGATCATAACCTCATTATCCAGAAATAAACATTGTTAACAATTAAAATATGTGTCTTTGCCCTCTTTCATCAAGACATGGACTTATTTTCTTTCCCTTAAATCTGCCTGGATTTAGTGACTCACTTTGAATAACAGAATGTGGCAGAAACGACATCATGGGATTTCTAGGCCTATGACTTAAGAGATTTTGCAGCTTTTGTTTTTATCCTTTTGGAGAGCAGAGCAACCATTTAATGAAGTATGCCTATCCTCCTAAAGAGGGAAGCCATGTCAAAAAAAAAAGCCCTGAATGATATGAGATTACAAAGAGGAGCCCAGCCTTGCCCTTGCCATTCCAGCCACCGTAGTGGAGAGCCTACCAGGAGACATGGCTGTGAAGCCACTGTGGGCTCTCCTGCCCATCTGAGCTGCTCCAGCTGACATCATGGGAAGCACAGCCTTGGCCCATTGTAGAATCATGAGCATATAAATGCTTTTTGTTGTTTCCAGCCACACGTTTTTGAAGTGGCTTCTTACATAACAATAAGTAACCAATACTGAAGTAAACTAACATTATAATAATAATGCTAGTAACAGTGGTGACCGCAAGGATGATGATGATGATGATAGCAGTTAACATTTATATGGTACTTCATATTGTCACCAGCTAGACTCTAAGACTTAACCTTTAGTGCCCTCCTGCTTGTACTCATCGACCTCTGTCCCACATTTTTCCTTAAGCTCTTCTGTCCAGCTCATCTTTTAACTCAGGCAAATGGAAAGCAAAACTGCCCCTCAAGCAATAGAGCCTCCTCTGAGGAGACTTCCCCCCAGCCCAGACTACCCAGACCAGTTTGAGCTTAACCCTTGACTCACACCTGTGCAGATGGACCAAGGTGTGACCTCTAGAATGAACGACAACTGGTTTTATCTTATTATAATACTAAAGTCTATCCAAGGAGGAGTACAAGCCTCATTTATATAACATACAATGTATGTTTCCTTAAGAGCATGTGTGACCTTATGCACACTTCTACATATGATGAAAACTAAGTAGGGTTTGCCTTAGTTTTCTACATATGATGGTAAGAACTCCCTCTCTAAATATTCATCCTAATCCTGAACAAAAAGAATACATCCACCCTTGGTTGGGGAGTCATGGCTTTGGAAGCCATTCCCTGTGATCTCCTTATTTCTTGCAAATAAAAGTTTTTTTTCTGTTACAACTCAACTTGATATACTTTCTGACTCACCAAAGAGGGAACTCATGTTGGTTTGGTTACAATATGTGCTAGATTTCATCTAAATACTTAAATTACTAATTTAATTTCATTAACCTCCCAGACAACTCTATGGAGTAGGTATTAAACTTACATTCATTTTAAAAGATGAGAAACTTAAGGCACAGATCGATTACAAAGTCTAAAGTCACAAAGTAAGTGGTAGAAATGGGACTGACTATATGAACACATCTCAGGTGTTCTTAGGTGCTGGACACAGTCTCAGTTTTTTTTTTTCCATACATATCTCTTTCAAGTTTCATGACAACTTGATTCATGGCAAGAGTAATAGTTCTCTATTTTATTTTATTTTATTTAATATTTTTTTAATTTATTTTTATTTATTTCTAGGAGAGAGAGAGACAGCGTGAGCAGGAGAGGGTCAGAGAGAGAGGGAGTCACAGACTGAAACAGGCTCCAGGCTCTGAGCTGGCAGTCAGCACAGAGCCCGACACAGGGCTCGAACCCACAAACCGCGAGATCATGACCTAAGCGAAAGTCGGACGCTTAACCGACTAAGCCACCCAGGTGCCCCAATAGTTCTCTATTTTAAAGATGAGCAAACTAAGACTCAGAATCTGTTAAGTGGGAGAAGCCAGCTTTTGTTTTTTTTTTTCTTTACAAATAGTTTATTGTCAAATTAGTTTCCACATAACACCCAGTGCTCATCCCCACAAGTGCCCTCCTCCATGCCCATCCCCGCTGCCCCCCACATCCATCAGTTCTCAGTTTTTGTCAGCATTCAAGAGTCTCTCATGGGGCGCCTGGGTGGCTTAGTCAGTTGAGCGTCCGACTTTCGCTTAGGTCATGATCTCGCAGTTCGTGAATTCGGGCCCCGCATCGGGCTCTGTGCTGACTGCCAGCACAGAGCCTGGAGCCTGTTTCAGTCTGTGACTCCCTCTCTCTCTGACCCTCTCCTGCTTACGCTGTCTCTCTCTCTATCTCCTAGAAATAAATAAAACATTTAAAAAAAAAAGTCTCTCATGGTTTCCCTATCTCCCTTCCCCCACCATTTCCCCCCTTCTTCTCCCCGTTGGTCCTCAGTTAAGTTCCTCCTAATCCTCCTATATCTGCAAACATATGATATTTGTACTTTTCTGCCTGACTTATTTCGCTCAGCATAACACCCTCAAGGTCCATCCATGTTGCTACACATGGCCAGATTTCATTGTTTCTCATTGCCATGTAGTATTCCATGGTATAGATAAACCACATCTTCTTGATCCATTCGTCCCTTGATGGACGCTTAGGCTCTTTCCAGGTTTTAGCTATTGTGGAGAGTGCTGCTATGAACATTGGGGTCCATGTGGTCCTATGCATCAGCATTTCTGTATCCCTTGGGTAAATTCCTAGCAATGCTATTGCTGGGTCATAGGGGAGTTCTATTGTTAGTTTCCTGAGGAATCTCCTCACTGTTTTCCAGAGGGGCTGTACCAGTTTACATTCCCACCAACAGTGTAGGAGGGTGCCCATTTCTCCACATCCTCGTCAGCCTCCAGAGGTCTCTGATTTGCTCACTTTAGCCACTCTGACTGGCGTGAGGTGGGATCTCAGTGTGGTTTTGATTTGTATTTCCCTGATGAGGAGGGATGCTGAGCATCGTTTCATGTGTCTGCTGGCCATCTGGATGTCCTCTTTGGAGAAGTGTCTGTTCATATCTTCTGTCCATTTCTTTATTGGGTTGTTTGTTTTTCGGGTGTGGAATTTGGTGAGTTCCTTATAGATTTTGGATATTAACCCTTTGTCTGATATGTCATTTGCAACTATCTTTTCCCATTCCGTTGGCTGCCTATTAGTTTTGTGGGTTGTTTCCTTGGCTATGCAGAAGCTTTGAATCTTGATGAGGTCCCAATCATTTATTTTTGCTCTTGATTCCCTTGCTTTTGGGGATGTGTCAAGCAAGAAGTTGCTGCGGTGGAGGTCAAGGAGGTTGTTTCCTGCTTTCTCCTCTAGGGTGTTGATAGTTTCCTGTCTCACGTTCAGGTCCTTTATCCATTTTCAGTTTATTTTTGTGCATGGTGTGAGAAAATGATCTAGTTTCATTCTTCTGCATGTTGCTGTCCAGTTCTCCCAGCACCATCTGTTAGAAAGGCTGTCTTTTTTCCACTGGATATTCTTTCCTGCTTTGTCAAAGATAAGTTGGCTCTACAATTTTGGGTCCACTTCTGAGTTCTCAATTCTGTTCCATTGGTCTATGTGTCTGTTTTTGTGCCAATACCATACTGTCTTGATGACGACAGCTTTGTAGTAGAGGCTAAAGTCTGGGATGGTGATCCCTCCCGTTTTGGTTTTATTTTTCAGTATTACTTTGGCTATTCGGGGTCTTTTGTGGTTTCATATAAATTTTTGGATAGTTTGTTCTAGTTTTGAGAAGCAATTTTGATTGGGTTAGCATTGAATGTTTAGATTGCTTTGGGTAGTAATGACATCTTAACTATATTTATTCTTCCTATCCATGAGTGTGGAATGTTTTTCCATTTCTTTGGGTCTTCATCAATTTCCTTCATAAGTTTTCTATAGTTTCCATCATACAGATCTCTTGTGTCCTTGTTTAGGTTTATTCCTAGGTATTTTATGGTTTTTTGTGCAATTGTGAATGAGATCAGTTTCTTGATTTCTCTTTCTGTTGCTTCATTGTTGGTGTATAAAAATGCAACCGATTTCTGTACGTTGATTTTGTACCCTGCAATGTGGCTGAATTCTTGGATCAGTTCTAGTAGGCTTCTGGTGGAGTCTGTCCAGTTTTCGATGTAGAGTATCATGTCATCTGCTAAGAGTGAAAGTTTGACTTCCTCTTTGCCAATTCTGATGCCTTTGATTTCCTTTTGGTGTCTGATGGCTGATGCTAGGACTTCTAGCACTATGTTAAACAACAGTGGTGAGAGTGGATCATTTCCCCCTGATCTCAGGGGGAAGATGAGGGGGAAAGCTCTCCGTTTTCCCCCGTTGAGGATGGTATTAGCTGAGGGCTTCTCATAGATGGCTTACATGATGTTTAAGTAGGTTCCTTCTATCCCGACTTTCTCTAGAGTCTTTATTAAGAAGGGATGCTATATTTTGTCAAATGCTTTTTCTGCATCTATTGACAGCATCATATGGTTTTTATCTTTTTTTTTTTTTTGAGTTTTACGAACAGTTTATTGTCAAATTAGTTTCCAAGTTTTTATCTTTTCTTTTATTGATGTGATGTATCACATTGATTGATTTGCGAATGTTGAACCAGCCCTGTAACCCAGGAATGAATCCCACTTGATCTTGGTGAATGATTCTTTTTATGTGCTGTTGGATTCGATTTGCAAGGATCTTGTTGAGGATTTTTGAATCCGTATTCATCAAGGATATTGGCCTGTAGTTCTCTTTTTTGATGGATCTCTGTCTGGCTTGGGAAACAGAGTGATGCTGGCTTCATAAAATGAATCCAGGAGTTTTCCTTCGATTTCTACTTTTTGGAATAGCTTGAGACGAATTGGGATTAATTCTGTTTTAAATGTCTGGCAAAATTCCCCAGGGAAGCCATCCGGTCCAGGGCTCTTATTTGTTGGGAGATTTTTGATCACTGATTCGATTTCTTCACTCGTTATGGGTCTGTTCAGGTTTCCTATTTCTTCCTGTGTGAATTTTGGTAGTGAGTGTGTGTTTAGAAATTTGTCCATTTCTTCTAAGTTGTCCAATTTGTTGGCATATAATGTTTCATAGTATTCCCTGGTAATTGCTTGTATTTCTGAGGGGTTGGTTGTAATAAGTCCATTTTCATTCATAATCTTTGTCTATTTGGGTGCTCTCTCTTTTCTTTTTGATAAGTCTGGTTAGAGTTTTGTCAATTTTTTTATTTTTTCAAAAAACCAACTCGGTTTTATTGATCTGTTAAATTGTTTCTTTGGTCTCTATGTTGTTTACTTCTGCTCTAATTTTTACTATTTCTCTTCTTCTACTGGGTTTAGAGCATTCTTGTTGCTCTGCCTCTAGTTCCTTTAGGTGAGCTGTTAGATTTTGGACTTGCGCTTTTACTAATCCCTTTAAATGGAACTGGAGAGCAATGTAATTTCCTTTTAGGACTGCCTTTGCCACATCCCATTAATTTTGGATTGTTGTGTTTTCATTTTCATTTGTTTCCATATTTTTTAAATTTCATCTCTAATTGCCTAATTGGCCCATTCATTCTTTAGTAGAGTGTTTTTTAACCTCCATGTTTTTGGAGGTGTTCCAGACTTCTTCCTGTAATTGAATTCAAGTTTCAAAGCATTGTGATCTGACAGGGTGCATTGTATGATCTCAATTCTTTTATATTTATTGAGGGCTGCTTTATGTCCCAGTATGTGATCTATCTTGGAGAATGTCCCATGGGCACTTGAGAAGTAAGTAAATTCTCTGGCCTCAGGATGTAAAGTTCTAAATATATCCGTCAGATTTATCTGGTCCAATGTGTCTTTCAAGTCCATTATTTCTTTAGTGATTTTCTGCCTGGTTGACTTATCCATTGCTGTAAGCAGAATATTAAAGTCCCCTGCTACTAGCACATTCTTATCTATAAGCTTGTTTCTGTTTGTGATTAATTGTTTGAGATATTTAGGTGCTCCCATATTCGGTGCGTAGACATTTACGATTGTTAGTTCTTCCTGATGGATGGACCCTGTAATTATTATGTAGTGCCCTTCTTCATCTCTTGTGATTGTCTTTAAAGTCCAGTTTGTCTGATATAAATATCACTACTCCGGCTTTCTTTTGATTTCCTGTAGCATGATATGTATTTCTCCATCCCCTTACTTTTACTCTGAAGGTATCTTCCCGTCTAAAATGAGTTTCTTGTAGACAACATATAGATGGATTTTGTTTTTTAATCCATTCTGCTACCCTATGTCTTTTGATTGGAGCATTCCGCTCATTTACATTCAGTGTTATTATTGAAATATGTGGGTTTAGAGTCTTTGTATCTTTGTAAGGTTCATGTTTGTGGTGGTGTCTGGTATCTTTGTTCCTTGCAACCTTTCCTTCAGAGCATCCCCCTCAGGATTTCTTGTAGGGCTGGCTTAGTGGTGACAAATTCTTTCAATTTCTGTTTATTTGGAAAGGTTTTTATCTCTCCTATTTTGAATGACAGCCTTGCCGGATAGAGGATTCTTGGCTGCATATTTTTACTGTTCATCACATTGAAGATCTCCTGCCATTCCTTTCTGGCCTGCCAAGTTTCAGTAGATAGGTGTCACTGCTCTTATAGGTTTGCCTTTGTATGTTAGGGCCCTTTTCTCCCTAGCTACTTTCAAAATTCTCTCCTTGTCCTTAAAATTTCCCAGTTTCACTATGATATGCCGTGCAGAAGATCGATTCAAGTCTGAGAGGAGTCCTCTGAGCCTCTTGTATTTCCACATTTACTTCCTTCCCCAGGTCGGGGAAGTTCTCTGCTATAATTTGTTCCAGGACTCCTTCAGCACCTTTCCCTCTTTCTTCCTCCTCTGGGATTCCTATGATACGGATATTGTTGCATTTGACCGTATCGCTGAGCTCTCGAACTTTTCTTTCCTGTTCCTGGATCAGTTTGTCTCTTTTTGTGTCAGCTTCTTGTTTTCTATAATGGTGTCTTCTAGATCACTTATTCTCCTTTCTGCCTCTTCAATCCGTGCATTGGAGGCCTCTAATTTATTATGTATCTCATTCATCGCATTTTTTAATTCTTCATGCCTATTTTTATTTTCCATTCTGTCTGTAGCCATAGTTTATTTGATGTCCCCTATGTTTTTTTCAAGCCCTGCTATTAATTTTACCATTATTATTCTAAAATCTTGTTCAGTTATGCTGCTTATATATGTTTTGAGCAGTTCATTAGCTGTCATTTCTTCTTGGAGTTTCTTTGGAGGAGAGCTCTTTCATTTTGTCATTTTAGTTAGCTCTCCGACTCTTGTTAGTTTTATTGACCTGTTATGATCTCTGTACCTATGAGCACTGCTGTATCCAAGAATACTTTTTGACTGTCCAGGGCCTATACTTTCAGAGAGTGTTGTTTTTTTTTTTAATGTTTTATTTATTTCTAGGAGAGAGAGAGAGACAGCATGAGCAGGGGAGGGTCAGAGAGAGAGGGAGTCACAGACTGAAACAGGCTCCAGGCTCTGAGCTGGCAGTCAGGACAGAGCCCAAAGCGGGGCTCGAACCCACGAACCGTGAGATCATGACCCAAGCGAAAGTAGGACGCTTAACTGACTATGCAACCCAGGCGCCCCTCAGAGAGTGTTTTTTGATGGTATCTCTTGGTCTCTCTTTTTGGGACCTTAGTTATCGTATTTTCCTATTCGTAGTGATATTTAGGACTCTCCACCTTATGTACTCTGGCTTGTTTTTTGAGGTAGCCCTGGCAAAGAAAACAGACAGACAAACGCACAGGGAGCAGGAGCACACAAAAGCACAGAGTAATTCAACTAACATGCAAACTGAGAGGGAAAACGAAAAAGTTAAAAGAAAAGACAGATGCAGGAGGGTCACACCACGCCCATCCCTGTGTGGAAAAGACGTGGAAAAGACAACTTCCCTGTGGAAAAGACGGAGGCAGGAGGTCAAAAAGGAGAAAAGAAAGGGAAAAAAGAAGAAAACTGGTGGACAAAGAATTGTTTAAAGCATATAACCAGATTTCCCAGCTACAGTTAAATAGCTCTGTGTATGCAGTGCTGGTTGAAGAGCATAGAGAAAGAGAGAGAAGACAGGGCGGGGATGAGGCAAAATTGGAAATAGAATGAACAGGCAGAAGGGATAAGAAACTTTTTTCAAAGAGGTAAAGGGTGAAATATGGTTGGATAGGTGAGAGAAGGATGCTGGAATTATCCAGAGAAACTATATAGTCTAATTACTCCTGAGAGAAAGAGATGAAAATGTCGGTAGGTGTGGAGTTTACATCTACAGAATGGACTTGTTGTGATTGTTTAAGCAAGCCGGTGACCAGAGTTAATCAGGTCAGTGTTCTGGGGGAAAAAAGAAAGAAAAGAGAAAAATAAAGAAAAGAAAAGAAAAAAAAAGGAGGAGGGCAGCTCTCAGGCAGGGATGGGCGTGGTGCGATCCAATGTGTCAGGAGGGAGTTCTGCCTTGGCGGTTGTGGGGAGGAGAGTGGCGGTGTTCCAGTCCCTTCTTGAACTAGTGTTGCACCTCGCTTTTTTTGGGCATGTAAACTCCCCATACTGGGGGCGCAGACAAAGTTGGTTGCACTTTTCAACCCAGGCCAGTTCCAATCTCCAAATCCCAGTCTGAGCGCCCCGCTGAAGTTGCCTTAGACACAACTTCCCAGGCAACCCCCTTGGGGCAATTCCAGGCCCCCGGCTGAGCTCTGGGGGTGGAGTCAGAATTGCTGCTTCCTTCTCTGGGTCAGGCTGGTGAGCATGGCCGGGGGCTTGCCTGCCAGGTGCGCGGAGCCCCCTGGAGTGAGGGAAACCAGGTCCCTCTGTGTCTCGTCACCCAAAACACGAACTCGCAGCAAATCTCTGAGTTTTTACCTCTTTGCCTTCCCTCTTGAGCCCCAGCCAGCCAGGAGCGCGGACGCCTGGTGCCCGCGCGGCTCTTCTAGGGGCCAAAGCCCGCTGGGAGGACAATGGCGGCAGGCGCGCCACTACTCTAGAAGTCCAGCCGCCAGGAGCTAGCACAAAGGAGCAGTCAGTGCGCTCAGCCCCTCTGGGGCCAGTTGGCGCGAGGGGATCTGGCGTGCAGGTATTTGCCGCGCAGGGTCTTTCTATGTCCCGAACGGAGGTTTTTCCCTGAGCGGAGGTTTTTCTGTTTCGGACTCTCTCTTTTTCCCCTCTCACTCCTCGCAGAGGGGGATCGCCTCCAACCCTGGAGTCTCCAATCCCCGCCCCCAATTTTATCTTCCCCAGTTCTCACCCACTTTAGAAGGCTTTCTCAGTAGATTTTGCCTCCTTTTTCTCCCAATCTCTTGGGTTTTGTAAGGTTTCCAATGGCTTCAGATCTTTTCTGTGTGATGTACGGCCGCGAGTGCAAGTACGGAGCTCCTTACTTCTCCGCCATCTTGCCCCTCCTCTAGAAGCCAGCTTTTAAATCCAACGTAGCTGACTCCAAAGTCCAGTGTCTTTTCACTCTACAAGGTGGAGCCCCCTCCACAAACATTCATTTGGCTACTTAAAATCATGACCAAGATATTTTCTTGAAAGCCTTTATGAATGTTAGATGTGTAACAAAGTAAGAATGTCCATTCTCCCCATTCCTGCTTAATATTGTATAGTTGGTCCTGGCATTAAGCAAGAAAAAGAAATAAAAGTCATACAGATTATAAAGAAAGAAATAAAACTGTCTTAATACGATTTCCTGTGTAAAAAATTCCCAAAATAATCTGGAAAAATAATCCAGTACAATAAGTGAATTTAACAAGGCTGTGGGATACAATGTCACAATGCAGAACTCAGTCGTATTGTTCCAAAATATACATAAATAATTAGAAATTGAAATTAAAAGTATCAGTTACAATAGCACCAACAAGATGAAATATTTAGGTGTAAATCAAATAATATATGATATATCTGTATGCAAAATAAAAAAAACACTGATGAAAGAAATTAAAGATTTAAGAGATATATCATGTTCACAGATTGGAATACTGTTGGAATATCAACATTGTTAATAGGGCACGTGGATAGCTGAGTTGATTAAGGGTCTGACTTCAGCTCAGGTCATGATCTCACCACTCATAGGTTCAAATCCCATGTTGGGTTAACCAGAGCCTGGAGCCTGCTTCAGATTCTGTGTGTGTCTCTCTGTCTCTGCCCCTCACCTGCTTGCACTCTGTCTGTCTGTCTGTCTCTCAAGGATAAATAAATTTAAAAAAAATTTTTTTAATAACTGTAATGTATCTTATAAATTTCAAAGCTGTTTCTATGTATTTGGGTAGATAAAAACATTTAAAACATTTTCAAAAAAATGTTGAGGTATCAATTCTCTCCAGATTGATCTATAGGTTAATTGCAATTCTAACCAAAATCTTAATAGGAGTAAAAAATCTTTTATTGAGGTAAAATTCACATGACATAAAATTAACCATTTTACAGTGAACAGTGAACAATTCAATGGTATTTAGTATACTCACCTCTATCTAGTTACAAAACATTTTCATCATCCCCAAAGAAGATCCCACATCTGTTAAGCAGTCACTTGTCATTCCCTAGTTTTTCCTCAGCCTCTGACAACCACCAATGGGGTCAATCTCTGTGGACTTGCCTCTGCTGGACATTCATGTTAGTGGAATCATACAATATATGGTCTTTTTTGTCTGCTTTATTTTACTTAGCATGTTTTAGAGGTTCACACATATTTTATCATGGACCAGAGCTTCATTTCTTTTGTGGCTAAACATTTCATTCTGTGGTTAGACCATATTTTGTTTATTCATGTGTCAGTTGGGCATTTGGGCTGTTCCCATGTCTGGGCATTATGAAGAGTGTTACAGCAGATATGTGTATATATGGATTTATTGGAGTCCCCATTTTCAATTGTTTTAGGTCAGATGAGTTTTGCAGGCTTTTAGTGCACTTTCCACAGTTTTTCTGTTCCCTTTCATGTTTTACTTCTTTTAGTCCTTCTATCTAACAAAGGTGGACCCAAGACCATGGGAAGTTGGTTCTGCTACAGAGTTCTGGGTGCAGGTGCTGTGGAAGATAATTTTTTCTTTATAAGTATCTGGACCAATCAGGATTATTGACTAGAAATACCAAGAACAGACTTTAGCAATAATTCAAGCAGAAAGAATCCAATGAGATAATCCTGTACTTCACAGAATTCACAGGATTCTGAGCAATCACACTTGAGAATGTGCAGGAACAGGAGACATAGGCACCCAGGGACACCCTAGCACACCTTAGGAAGAGCTAGATCAGCAGGCAGCCCTCAGCCTCCAAACTATGGACAGTGGCTACGTGCATCATTGAGGTGACACACACTATTTTAGCTCCCTGCAGACACACACAGACACACACATAGAGACATATATAGAAACATATACACACACATCCACATAATACTCTCACATGCAGAGGCCTCTTCGTGTCAAGCTGAATTACAAGTATTTGAATAGTCCAACTGATGACTTGAGAATACTCTTTCCTCTGCCCCTACAAGATTAGGAAAAGATCTCTTTTCATGGAACCACCTTCCTGTGGCTTTTCTTTCTTTTTTTTTTTTTTCTTAGTTTATTGTCAAGTTGGGTTCCACCTAGTGTTCATCCCAACAAGTGCCCTCCTCCATGCCCATCACCCCCTTCCTCTCTCCCCCACCCCTATCAGCCCTCAGTTTGTTCTCAGCCTTCAAGAGTCTCTCTCAGTTTGCCTCCCTCCCTCTCCCCAACTATTTCTCCCCTTCTTCTCCCCCATGGACCTCCATTAAGTTCCTCCTAATACACCTATGCATCCAAACAGATGGTATCTGTCCTCTGCCTGATTTATTTCGCTCAGCATAACATCCTCAAGTTCCACCCATATTGCTACAAATGGCCAGATTTCATTCTTTTTCATTGCCATGTAGTATTCCATGGTATAGATAAACCACTTTTTCTTGATCCATTCATCAGTTGATGGACACTTAGGCTCATTCCGTGTTTTGGCTATTGTTTAGAGTGCTGCTATGAACATTGGGGTCCATGTGGCCCTATGCATCACCGTTCTTGTATCCCTTGGGTAAATTCCCAGCAGTGCTATTGCTAGGTCATAGGGGACTTCTATTGTTAATTTTTTGAGGAACCTCCACACTGTTTTCCAGAGGAGCTGTACCAGTTCACATTCCCAACAGTGTAGGAGGGTGGCCATTTCTCCACATCCTAGCCAGCATCTAGAGCCTCCTGGTTTCTTCATTTTAGCCACTCTGACTAGTGTGAGGTGGTATCTCAGTGTGGTTTTGATTTGTATTTCCCTGATGAGGAGGGATGCTCAGCATAATTTCATGTGTCTGTTGGCTATCTAGATGTCCTCTTTGGAAAAGTGTCTGTTCATGTCTTCTGCCCATTTCTTCACTGGATTATTTGTTTTTCGGGTGTGGAGTTTGGTCAGTTCCTTATAGATTTTGTATAATAGCCCATTATCTGATATGTCATTTGCAACTATCTTTTCCCATTCCATCGGTTGCCTATTAGTTTTATTGATTGTTTCCTTTGCCGTGCAGAAGATTTTTATCTTGATGAGTTCCCAGTAGTTCATTTTGCTCTTGATTCCCTTGCTTCTGGGGATGTGTTGCTGTGGTTGAAGTCAAGGAGGTTGTTTCCTGCTTTCTCCTCTGGGGTTTTGATGGCTTCCTGTCTCACATTCAGATCCTTTATCCATTTTGAGTTTATTTTTGTGTATGCTGTGATATGGTTTCATTCTTATGCATGTTGCTGTCCAGTTCTCCCAGCACCATCTATTAAAAAGGCTGTCTTTTTCCCATTGGTTACTCTTTCCCTCTCTGTCAAAGATTAGCTGGCCATACATTTGTGAGTCCAATTCTGAGTTCTCAATTCTATTCCATTGGTCTATGTGTCTGTTTCTGTGCCAATACCATACTGTCTTGATGATGACAGCTTTGTAGTAGAGGCTGAAGTCTGGGATGATGATGCCTCCCATTTTGGTTTTCTTCTTCAATATTACTTTGGCTACTTGGGTTCTTTTGTGGTTCCATACAATTTTAGGTTAGTTTGTTCTAGCTCTGAGAAGAATGCTGGTGCAATTTTGATTGGGATTGCATTGAATGTGTAAATTGCTTTGGGTAGTAATGACATATTAACAATATTTATTCTTTTGACCCATGAGCATGGAATGTTTTTCCATTTCTTTATGTTTTCTTCAATTTCCTTCATATGTTTTCTATAGTTTTCATCATACAGATCTTCTATATCTTTGGTTAGGATTATTACTAGGTATTTAATGGTTCTTTTCTTCACTAGTGATGGGTCTTTTCAGATTTTTTTTTATCTCTTCCCATGTGAATTTTGGTAGTGTGTGTGTGTGTTTAGGAATTTGTCCATTCCTTCTAAGTTGTCCAGTTTGTTGGCATATAACTTTTTATAGTATTCCCTGATAATTGCTTGTATTTCTGAGAGGTTGGTTGTAATAAGTCCATTTTTATTCATGATTTTGTCTAGTTGGGTGCTCTCTCTTTACTTTTTGAGAAGCCTGGCTAGCAGTTGGCCAGTTTTGTTTATATTGGCCAACTCTTGGTTTCATTGATCGATTTAACTAGTTTTTTGGATTCTATATTGTTTATTTCTGCCCTGGCATTTATTATTTCTCTTCTCCTACTGGGTTTGGGGTGCTCTCATTGCTCTCCTTCTAGTTCCTTTACGTGCACTGTTAGATTTTGTACTTGCATTTTTTTCTAATTTCCTGAAGTAGACCTAGGGTACAATGTAGTTTCCTCTTAGGCCTGCCTTTGCCACATCCCATAGAGTTTGGATTGTTTTATTTTCATTTGTTTCCACATGTTTTTAAATTTATTCTCTAATTGCCTAACTGGCACATTTATTCTTTAGTAGGGTGTTCTTTAACTTCTGTATTTTTGGAGATTTTCCAGACTTCTTCCTGTGGTTGATTTCAAGTTTCATAGCATTGTGATCTGAAAGTGTGCATGGTATGATTTCAATTCTTTTATATTTATTGAGGGCTGCTTTATGTCCCAGTATGTGATTTGTCTTGGAGAATGCCATGTGCACTTGAGAAGGAAGTGAATTCCATGGCCTCAGGATGTAGAGTTCTAAATATATCTGTCAAATCCATCTGGTCCAATGTGTCATTCAAGTCCATTGTCTCTTTGTGATTTTCTGTCTAGTTGATCTATCCATTGCTGTAAGCAGAGTACTAAAGTCCCCTGTTATTAGCACATTCTTATCCATAAGATTGTTTCTGTTTGTGATTAATTGTTTTAGGTATTTGGGTGCTCCCGTATTTGTTGCATAGACATTTATAATTGTTAGTTCTTCCTGATGGATAGACCCTGTAATTATTATATAATGCCTTTCTTCATCCCTTGTTACTGCTTTTACTTTAAAGTCCAGTTTGTCTGATATAAGTATAGTTACTCCAGCTTTCTTTTGACTTCCAGTAACATGATACATATTTCTCCATCCCCTTGTCTTCAGTCTGAAGGTGTCCTCCAGTCTAAAATGAGTTTCTTGTAGACAGCAAATAGATGGATTTTGTTCTTTTATCCATTCTGCTACCTTATGTCTTTTGATTGGAGCATTTAGTCCATTTACATTCAGTGTTATTATTGAAAAATATGGGTTTGTGGAAAGAGCCTAAGTGTCCATCAACAGATGAATGGATCAAGAAGATGTGGTTTATCTATACCATGAATACTACATGGCAATGAGAAACAATGAAATCTGGCCATGTGTAGCAACATGGATGGACCTTGAGGGTGTTATGCTGAGCGAAATAAGTCAGGCAGAGAAAGACAAATATCATATGTGTGCATGTATAGGAGGATTAAGAGGAACTTAACAGAGGACCAAGGGAGAGAAGAAGGGCGGAAATGGTGGGGGAAAAGGGGAGAGGCAAACCATGAGAGACTGTTGAATGCTGACAAAAACTGAGGACTGGTGGATGTTGGGGGGAGGAGGGGTGGGCATGGAGGAGGGCACTTGTGGGGATGAGCACTGGGTGTTATGTGGAAACTAATTTGACAATAAACTATTTGTAAAAAAAATAAAAATAAAAAAAATAAAAAAAAAAATAAAAGAAAAATATGGGTTTGGAGTCATTGTGTTCTTTGTAGGATTCATGCTTCTGGTGGTGTCTCTGGTACCTTGCAATCCTTGCAACATTTCTCTCATAGGGTCCCCCTCAGGATTTCTTGTAGGGCTGGTTTAGTGATGACAAATTCTTTTAATTTTTGTCTATTTGGTAAGACTTTTATCTCTCCTTCTATTCTGAATGACATGCTTGCTGGAAAGAGGATTCTTGGCTGCATATTTTTTCTGTTTATCACATTGAAGATCTCCTGCCATTCCTCTCTGGCCTGCCAAGTTTCATTAGATAGGTCTGTAACCACTCTGATAGATTTCCCTTTGTATGTTAGGGCCCTCTTCTCCCTAGCTGCTTTCAAAATTCTCTCTTTGTCCTTATATTTTGCCAGTTTCACTATGATATTCCATGCAGAAGATTGATTCACGTTATGTCTGAGACTAGGTCTCTGTACCTCTTGGATTTCAATGTCTGTTTCCTTCGCCAGATTGGAGAAGTTCTCTGCTATAATTTGTTCAAGGAGTCCTTCAGTGCCTTCCCCTCTTTCTTCCTCTTCTGGAATTCCTATGATATGGATATTGTTCCATTTGATTATATCACTAGCTCTGTAACATTCCTTTCGTGTTCCTAGATCAGTTTATCTCTCTTTTTCTCGGCTTCCTCTTTTTCTATAATTGTGTCTTCTAATTCACCTATTCTCTCTGCCTCTTCAATCCGTGCATTGGACGCCTTCGTTTTATTATGCCTCTCATTTATAGCATTTTTAAATTCATCACAACTCTTTTTAAGCTCCACAGTTTTTGTAGCAACAGTTTCTCTGATGTCTTCCATGCCTTTTTCAAGCCCAGCGATTAATTGTTCTAAATTCTTGTTCAGTTATGTTGCTTATTTCTGTTTTGAGCAGTTCTTTAGCTGTCATTTCTTCATGGAATTTCTTTGGAGGAGAATTCTTCCATTTCGTCATTTTGGCTAGCTTTCTCTCTATTGTAAATTTTAAAAGCTTGTTATGCACTCTGTACCTGTGAGTACTGCTGTATTAAAGAAGGCTCTTTGACTGTCCAGGGCCTGTCCATTCAGGAAGTGTTCTTTGAATTGTTTTTCTTGGTCTCTTCTGTTGAGACTTTGGTTATTTTATTTCCCTACTCGTAGTGGTAGTTGGGACTCTCTACCATGTGTACTTTGGCTTGTTTCTTGAGGTAGCTGTGGAAAAGAAATCAGACAGACAAACACACAGGGAACAAAAGCACACAAATGCAGAGACAGATCCAACAAACACACAAACCAAAAGGGAAAAAGAAAAAGAAAAAAAAAGGATGGGGAAAAAAGGAAAAAGAAAAAAAGAGGAAGGAGAAAAAACAAGTAATAAAAATTAAAATAAAAAAATAAAAATGAGGAAAGTAAAAGAAAAAAGAAAAATCCCCAAAAGACAAAGGACAGTATAAAAGCACAAAACCAGAATTCCCAGCTACAAATAAAGAGCAGGGTGTATGCAGTGCTGATGGAAAGCATATAAAAAGAGAGAAATGACAGGGCAGGGAGGAAGCAAAATTGGACCATGAGCAGACAGAGAGACTAAGAGGCTTAATTCAGAGAGAGAAAGAGGAGACTATGTTTAGAGGCGAGGAGTTAGAAATGAAGATAATGTTACTCGGATAAACTATATAGTCTGATTACTGCAGAGAGAGAGCAAGAGCGAGAGCGAGAGCGAGAGCGAGAGCGAGAGAGAGAGAGAGAGAGAGAGAGAGAGAGAGAGAGAGAAAGGTAGCAGGGGAAGTGTAGAATATACATCTAGATACTGGATTAAATGTGACTGTTTAAGTAAACCAATGACCAGAGTGCCCAGTCCAGTAGAGGGGAGGGATATGAATGAGAGAGGGAAAATATGTCTGAATAGAAAGAATTGATCTGGAATTAATCACAGCAGTGCATTCATGTTAGTCTTGTCCCGGGCTTAGGTTAAAAAAACAACAACAACAAGCAGCTCTCTATCGGGCATGGGCGTGATTTGGTGTAGGCAGGTCTTAGCCTCCACTGAGTCATGGTGGTTGCAGGGAGAAAACAGTGGAGCCTCATCCCTTCTTGTACCAAGTGTTGCAACTCACTCTTTTGGGTCCGATCTCCCTGTGCCGTGGGCGTAGCCAAGGTGGGCTGTGCTCTATGTCCGAAGCCACATCTTGTTTCCACATCTTAGTCTGCACGCCCCATTGATACCACCCGATATAGACCGGCAGGCTGAGTCCATCCGAGCAGTTTCAAGCCTGTTGCCTCCCCAGTGGGGACTGAGTTGAGCTAGAAGAGTGGCAGAGTGACTTCAGGCGTGCCGCTTCCCCTCCGGGTCGAGCTGGCAAGCAGAGGAGCAGTTTCTCCTGGTGTCGCCTGGGACGCGGACGTCCCGCTCAAGGTCAGCTGCACAGCTGGAAATCAGATCCCTCTGTGTCCGGAGCTGAGGTTTTTCTCTTCTCCAGGGACAAGGACAGTTCCTTGAGCAATTTCAGCCACTCTTTCTTTTCCCCTCAACTCACCGCGGTTCCCTACAAAGGGAGCTCCTTCCCCTCCTTTCATGTCTCCGGTCCTGGCCCGTTTTATCTTCCCCAGTTCGCACTCACACTATAAGGTTTTCTCAGTGGACTCTGTCTCCTTTTCCTCCCAAACTCCTGGGTTCTGTGATGGTTCCTATGGCCTTAGGCCTTCTCCATTTGAGAGATGGGATGAGTGAAATGTATGGAGCTCCCTACTTCTCCGCCATCTTGCCTCCTCCTCCTTCCTGTGCCTTTTCTGTACAGATCAGTCCTGCTGGAGACCGAATCCGGCAGGTCCAGGGGTCCCTGAAGGATGGACCGTGTCAGCGAGAGAGAGAGTCAGAAAGCCCCAGAAATTCTTTCTGATCACCAGGCAGGCATCTCTGCTCTGACTGGGGCTCAACTTTATTTTATCATTAAGTGTTTGTGGGATGGCACAGAAGTGGCATTTGCCTTAGACAATGGTTTCTGATAACAAACTTCTTTGAAATGTAGGAAATTTCCCAGAACATAGATATGTAGAAGACTCATGCATAATGTTTACAATAGTGATTGAGGTAGGGGATTTAGATGCCTTATCCTAAGGGGGAAAGGAAGGCATCTTTAACATACCAGGCAAAGTTTTTAGCATAAAAAAGGTGAAGTTACTTCTTTGTGGGCAGGGGTCAATAGCTTGTTTGTTTAAGGTGGAAGTATCAAGAAAAACAGGTCTTTCAGGGAACACCTCTGCTCTCATAATCACAAAAGAAGTTCCTCAATAGGTTCCTTCACAGGGAGCAATCAGCATATACAAGGCCACAAAATGCTCTAAGCAGAAACAAATGGGTTGGGGTGGATATTTGCCCTTAACTCTAAATTAGGCTCTTAGTCTCAGGGCCAGACTCAATTGTCTTTTTTTTTTTTTTAATTTTTTTTTTTTTAATTTCTAGGAGAGAGAGAGAGAGAGAGAGAGAGAGCGTTGAGCAGGGGAGGGTCAGAGAGAGAGGGAGTCACAGACTGAAACAGGCTCCAGGCTCTGAGCCGGCAGTCAGCACAGAGCCCGACGCGGGGCTCGAACCCACGAACCGCGAGATCATGACCTAAGCGAAAGTCGGACGCTCAACCGACTAAGCCACCCAGGCGCCCCCAGACTCAATTGTCTTTGATATGCAAGGTCCATAGGAAGAGGCTTTTTACAATCATCCACAGAGCTTTCATCTAAAATCTCTTTTGTAAAGGCAGGAATATGCTTTTTCTTAAGAGGTATCTGTGTTTGGAATATTGGTCTGATATGGAATAATGTGAGGCCTGGGCAATACCAGCAGCCTCATTTCCAATATGAGCCAGTAGTAGCAGAAAAAGATACCAGTTTTCGTTTCTCATGGCAGGAGCTGCAAACAGTGCCATTTCCTTGCTGTGACTGCCATCCAGAGAGGCCGGTGCGGCTCCCGGCAAGTCCTGTCTCCTTGTTTGGTAGAAAATAAGATGCCTTCTTGATAAGCTGAAATGGTGCCACTCAAACTATCAATTTTAACAGGATAGTGGGATTTTTTTTTTTTCCAGTTTACTTCTGTTTTCTTTCTGGAGTCTATGAGAAGAATCCTCCCCCAATCCTGCTTTGATCCTCAGTTCATACATTTTTGTTCGTTTGTTTTTATGGAGATATAATTGACATATAACATGTAAGTAGGATGTACAATTTAAGGTTTGATACACTTATATATTGCACTATGCTACCACGGCTTTAGCTAACATCTCTATCATGTCACATAATTATAATTCTTTTTTGTGATAAGAACTATCAAGATCTAGTTTTTTAGCAACTTTATAATACAGTCTTATTGCTTATAATCACTATGCTATGAATTAGATGTCCATAACTTATTTATTTACTAGTTGCAAGTATCCTTAAATGACATCTCTCCAGTTCCCCCAGCACACAGAATCAGCATTCTATTTTCTGTTTTTACAACTTAGGCTTTTTTAGGTTTTAATACAAGTAGTATCATACAGTATTTTTCTTTCTTTGTCTGACTTATCTCACTTAGTATATTGCCCTCAAGGGCCATCCATTTTGTAACAAATGACAGGATTTCCTTCTTTCTCCCGGCTGAATAATATTACATCGTGTGTGTGTGTGTGTGTGTGTGTGTGTGTGTGTGTGTGTGTGTATTACATCTTTATCCACTCATCTGTTGCCAGATATTTAGGTGGTTTCCATTTTTTTGGGGGGGGGGGCTACTGTGAATAATGCTGCAATGCCAGCAGGATTTTTTTTTTTAGAAATCAACAATTAATTCTAAAATGTGAAGGGAAAGGCAAAGAAAGTAGAATACTCAATGTGATTTTGAAAAAAAGACAAAATGTGCAGAAGATTCCCATTATTATATTTCAAGACTTACTAAAAAGCTATGGTAATCAAAATAGTGTGGGATGACTAAAAAATGTACAGAAAATGATCAGTATGTGGTCAATGATTTTAAACAAAGGCAGTTTGAAGGAGAGGGTTAGCTGACACTCCACAAAGAATATATCCATTTAGGAAGCATTTGAAAAGGTGTCCATTTTCATTAGTCATCAAGGAAATGGGATAGTGCTGTTCAACCTTCTAAAAGGCTAAAATTAAAGACTAAAAATAACCATTATCAATGAGGATATAAAGAAACTGGAACTTTTTAAAAGTTTATTTATTTATTTTTGAGAGAGAGAGAGAGAGAGAGAGTACCCATGAGTGGGGAAGGGGCAAAGAGACAGGGAGAGAGAATCCCAGGTAGGCTTCGCTCTGTTAGTACAGAACCTGACCTGGGGCTCAATCTCATGAACTATGAGATCATGACCTAACCCTAAATCAAGAGTTGAACACTCAATTGACTGAATGCTCCAGGCACTGCTGGAGGTTGTATATACTCTTGCTGTGAGCATGAACTGATGCAACCAGTTTTGGGAACTATTTGTTTCTACTAAAACAAATATTTGCAGACTCCATGACATAGCCATTTGACTTCTAGAAAATCCCCTCCAAAATGCGGGCCTTAGAGCCCTAAAATACTTGTTCAAAAATGTTCATAGTAGTATTATTAGTCATAGCCCAGAGCAAGAGAGCTCCAAATGGCCATTAGTAGAATGGATAAATAAATTAGAATATTATTATAGGAAATGCTGTATAGTAATAAAAAAGAACAAACTACTGCTACATACTGGGTCATGAATGAATTTCACAAAGGAAATGTTGAAAACAAGTGAGATATAAAAGAATATATACCATATGATTCTATCTACATAATGTTCAAAACAGAAATCTATTATATTTGAAATTGTATAGTTGGTTACATCTAGGAGGAGAGAAGAATGACTGATGGTCCTGGGGTAAAAGAAAAGACTTCTGAGATGCTAAGTAATGTTTTATTTCTTAGCCTATGTGCTGGCCATGTTCACTTTGTGAAAATTCTTCAGACTGTTTGGTTTTAATTTGAGTACTTTTCTCTACATAAGTCTTTCTTTGATAAGAAAAAAGAATATCATATATATGTATATTTAGTTTTGCCTCTTTCAATCTTAAAATGGAATCAGACTGCACATATTCTTAAATGATTTGCTTTTTTCATTTAATGATCTTATTTTGGATTTATACATTATTTACATATTTATTTTATATGTTGATATATGCAAGTATATATATTTAGATTCCTGTATGATCATAATTGTATTCTAGGAAAATCACTCCTGCTATAATTTAGGGAATGGATTTAAGAGGGAAAAACTAATGGCAAGGAAATAAGTTAGGAAATGACTGCCAAATTTTTAGAGAAATGAGGGTGGCCAGGTCAAAGACAGTGGAAATAACAATGACAATAGGGCCTGAAATTTAAAAAATATTCTTGTAGCATTTCCACAAAATCCAGTAGCTAATTGGATATTGGAGGCAGCAGAAAGTAAAAGCTCTAAGGTAATTTCCACATTTTTTGCATGGATGACAGGCTAATATTCCAACCCTAAATTAGAATCACTTAGCGGGCTTTTAAAAAATAATAATGTGCTGTCCCCTTCAATAAAAATCAATTAAATTAGAATATCTGAGAGTAAGACTCATGCTTTGGTACTTTTTCAAGATTTCAGGCAATTTCATTCTGTGGCTTGCCTGAGAACTTTTGCACTGGACTTTAAATCTCTTGTGGACTGGGGGGCACCTGGGTGGCTCAGTCGGTTAAGTGACCCACTTTGGTTCAGGTCATGATCTCATGGTTTGTGGGTTTGAGCCCCACGTCGGACTCTGTGCTGACAGCTCAGAGCCTGGAGCCTGCTTCAGATTCTGTGTCTCCCTCTCTCTCTGCACCCCCCACCCCACTCATGCTGTCTCTCTCTCTCTCTCTCTCTCTCTCAAAAATAGACAAAACATTAAAAAAAAGAGAGAGCGAGAGAGAAATCTCTTGTGGACTGGGAACATCTAAATTGTTATGGAATCCCCTGAACCCGGCAAATTTTTGATATTCAGTATATGTTTAGTAGAATTACCTGATGAATGAAGGAATATAGGAAAGAGGAACAAGTTCTGGTCAGAACAGATTCGGGACATGTTGAATTTGAGGTGCTGTGATACATTCATGAGGTGACATGTAGTGGACATATAGGGACCTGTGACTCTAACTCCAGAGAAGACTTTGGGTTGGAATGTAAACTTAGGAAACATGACGAAATGGCTGGTGGTTTAAGCCATAGGTATAGATATAAACATGGCTCCAGAGGACTGGATAGATTGAGAAACAAGAGAAAGAATAAATCTAGAGGAACAGATGAATGAATAATCCAGTCCCTCAGTTAATGGCCCATAATCTTGATCCAGGAATTCCATTGTTTATGCTTCTTCCTCTTCTCCCCTCCTTTTAGGGGCTGGGACTCCAATTCCTACTAACAGACATTGTAGATGTCGTTCCCTACTGCCTGACTATAAGTGCTTTGACTGTCTATACCTCAGAGTCCCAGTGGCTGCCGTACTCCCACAATTGTCTCTAGTTCAGTTCCTGGCTTTCTAAGTCTTTTGTTTGTAGCTGCAATTATTTTGTTGTTGTTGACTCATAATACATAACATGATGGTTATAATTGAGAGAAAGATTTTGAGGCTTTTAAATCTCTACATTATTTTAAAAATATGCATATATCTTCTTTTGGTTAATGAAATAAAAATTTGGTTGATGAAAAGCTTATTTAGATCATTTTAACTTTGTAGCCATCATTTAAAATAGTACATGTGTATATTTTATTATCTTTGAGAATGAGAGGGTGAAAATGTCCCATTTATACATAAGATTATTACCTATTTCAAGTGTGTTCACTAGTTTTTTGTTCCATCATGAATATTTCTTTAGAGTTTGAAATAAACACCACTAGCTAAGTGCAAATAGCTTTCTGTTTGTGCCATTAAGAAAAATGAATGGGCGTGTGGGTAGCCCATTTAGTTACGCATCCAACTTTAGCTCAGGTCATTGATCTCACAGTTCCTGAATTCGAGCCCCACATTGGTCTCCATGCTGACAGCTTAGAGCCTGGAACCTAGTTTGGAGTCTGTGTCTCTCCCCCAACCCCTTCCCTTGCTTGTGCTCTCTCAAAAATAAATAAGTAAGTAAGTAAGTAAGTAAATAAATAACTAAAATAAAATAACAGTGAATGAAAATATTTCAAATTTAAATTTTATAAGGTTTAGTTGTAAGATCATGTCAAGGGACCAGCCATGCCGAATTCTTATATATAAATTGATATGATTGTGTCAGAAAATATTTCTAGACAACAATTCTTCTTACTAATATGTAATTAAGAAACACCATTCATTGGCTACTTGATATTTTGTTTTGGTGATCACTGCATTAAAAAATATCTTATTTTTGTTTAATCTTGGAAGTTTGCCAAATAAATACTTTTAATTTAATAATTTGTTGATCACCTGCTGTGTGGGGAATATTGAGATAAAGGGCCCATGGGGTTTTTTTTCTTTTTTTTTTACAAATAGTTTATTGTCAAATTAGTTTCCACATAACACCCAGTGCTCATCCCCACAAGTGCCCTCCTCCATGCTCATCCCCCCTCCCCCCCACATCCATCAGTCCTCAGTTTTTGTCAGCATTCAAGAGTCAAAGAGCCCATGTTTTTAAGAATAATATGTTGTATCAGTCAGTGTTCACTAGAGAAGCAGAATCAATAAGATGCACACACATCTATCTATATCTCTATCCATCTCTATCTGTCTCTATATCTATCTATCATCTCTATCTCTATCTCTATATCTATTCCTATCATCTATCTATCTACTTCTATTCATACAGAAAGGGATATATTGCAACTTTTTTTTAACCTTATGCAGTTATAGGAGCTAAACAGCCCTTGGAGACTATTTCTTCTGTATCTAAAGCTATGTCCTGGAGTCAGCAAGCAGGATAGTCATTTAGGACGGGAAGGTGATGTACAGTGGGGGAAGCAAGGAAAAGATGAACTGTAACCTACAAGGATGAACTGGAACTCATCAGTGTCTCTCTGTCTCTAATTGGTGGGGTGCCTTGAAAGTGAAGTCAGAGCTCTATCATGAGGCTTAATAAGCTCCTGGCCCAGGAGTCACTGAAGCTGAAGGAGCCGGCAGAAGCTGTGACAGCTGGTGGCCTCACTGCTGCCCTGCACTGCCCAGGGGAGCCTGCAGAGAAGCCGTACTGAGTGTGAGATGCAGCAGTGTGTCATTCCCACACTGAGCTTCTAGTGGAAAAGCAAAGGTGGCTGCTGTTTCGTTTCCATGTTTCAAAGCTTGCCTAATGCCTCTTGCACCTCAGGCTAACCCAGAACTATGCAGGGAAGGGAATTCTGGAAAACATAGTTCCAGTCTAGCTAAATTGACACACTTGTAGATACATATGCTTGTCCATTTTTCAGTCATTAGACACTGCCAGCGACCTTGTGAAGAAGTTAGGAAAAATATATTCATTTTACTGATGAGAAAGGACATTGAGGCTCTGAAAAGTCATGTGACTGCCGAAGCCCCAGGTAATGAGAAGAGGGTGGAACCAAGGCCAGCATGCACATCTCATTCTTAGCCCTGTGCTCTTCAAACTCTCCCAGTACCTGTAGAGATGGGTGCCACGTCCAAAGATGATATTACTCTCTAGTGGTATTTATGTGGATTTGAGGCATTATTTTTCCAGTCTTTCTTGTACGAAATTCATATTGAAACCACTGACCCCTCTGGGTAAATCTGAGAGGACTAGATAAGTTAGTTATGCTCAGTGAGGAAAACACTAACAAAACTTCAAAAGAACTGATTTAAATTTTTCAAAAAATAGATTTTAGGCTCCTGCGTGGCTCAGTTAGTTGAGTGACTGACTTCGGCTCAGGTCACTATCTCATAGTTTATAAGTTCGAGCTCCACATCAGGCTCTGTGCTGACAGCTCAGTGTGTGGAGCCTGATTCTCTCTCTGTCTTTCTCTGCTGAACCCTCACTCATTCTCTCTCTCTTTCTCTCTCTCTCAAAAATGAATAAATGTTTTAAAAATGTTTAAAAGGGGTTTTGCTTTCCTTGATTATCTTTTTCTCCTCTCTTAGATTTTTCTTTTTTAATAGTTGCAAGCACATCTATTTCAGGAATGATTTGTATTACCTGAGTGGACTGCTTTCTAGGTGGCATCGTGTGACTTGGTCCCCTTGGTGCCAACTCATTCCATTGCAGCTGGATAATGTGCTATTACTACAAAAGGTCAAAGTCTAAAATTTCTCTAAAGATTACATTGTGGGTAGTAGCAAAATAGGAGGGGTTGTGAATAGTAGGTGCATTTAACAAGTTAATCCTCAGTAATTGAGAACTAAAGACATAGTCTAATAAGATAGTCTAATAAGAATTCATTTTCATGGTTGAAAACGGTAACATTCAAAAGCATAAATTCTTGTACTTGTCAGGTTTAATCTGGTTAACAGCTACTTATCTTCTATGGATGGTTAAATAAAAATCATTTTTGGCCTCTTTTTTATCTCTGTTTCTTTTTATATAAGTAGGTTCCATGCCCAATGTGGGGCCTGAACTCACAATCTTGAGATCAAGAGATACTCTACTGACTGAGTCAGCCAGGTGCTCCATCTCTTCTTTCTATATAAAATGGGACTCACAGTCTTGATTTGGGACTAATCAAGTCCCAAAAAATGGGACTAATTTTTTCCCACCACTTCCTACACAGACATAAGCTGAAAATTAATAGTTAGCAATATTACCATTTGGATGAGACAACAGGCTACAGCTCTGTAAATGCAATCTTATATTCATTCTTGGCTTCCCATCCAATTCTGATGAAGATAAGTCCTCAATGCATTGAAAGTCAACTGCTATCTCATCTCCAGCAATTTTTCATACTGCAATCACTTCAGATCACTTTCTATCTGTTTTTAGCTTTAAAATCAATAACTCGTGAAACAAAACCAGTATGTTAGATGACACTCTTTTTCAAGTTTCTAAAAATAAATTAGCTTTTTGGCTTGTCATATGCCTCATCATCTTATTTGAACTTGCTTTGTAGGAAATTTGTAGCACAGTGCCTAAAGCATGGTGTATTTGGTAAATATTAGTTTCCCTTTCTTTTCATCAGTCTGGGAAACATTACCATCTAGCAAAGTTTTTCAGTAGAAATCTTCATTTGTTCCAGGTACAATCATAGGCTTTTTTTTTTCGGGGGGGGGGTGGGGTAGGTGGAAGCATCATACCGTCAAAATTAAACTTTGTCCTTATTTCATAATTAAAGAGTAGTCAACATTTATTTTTATTTTCCTTTTGGGGATAGATTTGGAGAACCGATGTATTTAGTGCTGGGCAAGAGAAACTGAGGAAGAGAAGTACTCTATTTACACTGCACTCCTTATGGCTTTTTATTCAAATAGTTGGGTTCTCTTATTCTAATGCCACTGAAAATATGTTGGGGATTTTGTTCTGGATCAAAGTTTTTAGGGACAAAGTATCCATGCTTGCTGTTTCCCTAGTTTATTAGATACATCTAGTCCTGAGTGTCAAGGGTATAGAAGTTTCACTAAAGGTACTAAAAAATGTGCTTATATATTCCTTCTCAGTATGCAAATGGCAAGCTAGGCACTTCACTCGCTACTTAACAACCAGTTAAACTGTCTGGAGAAAAAACCCAACTTTTCCACACATTTGCTTCTCATCTGGACAAAAAATTTTCTTCTTAAGGAAAGGGAAAAAAAAGCTAGGGAATCAGCAGCCTGAATGTGTTGGGGGCTTGTAGCATTAGAATGAATAGAAAATCCATGTCAGTGTTGGGGGAAAGATAATGATAGGTTAATTGTTAGACATGTTCATGGCTTGGTGATCATTAGTAGTGGAAAGGCATTGAAATCAAACAATTTTATCATTCAACTTTTAAAAACCTCTTCCACATCTGATAGACATCACAGAAATAAAGACAGTCTAAAGAA
Source organism: Proteles cristata cristata (assembly GCA_017311185.1). Classification (NCBI taxonomy): domain Eukaryota; kingdom Metazoa; phylum Chordata; class Mammalia; order Carnivora; family Hyaenidae; genus Proteles; species Proteles cristata. The sequence continues at coordinate 2,589,224 of JAESUZ010004992.1, read as the reverse complement.
GTCAACAAAAGGGGTTAAAGGTGGGGTGATACCAAGGGAGGAGGGTGAGGCCAGGCAGAGGAAAGGTTTCTTTTCCACATATCGCTGTATTTGAGCTGGAAGGCATAACCTTTAAGAGATACACATTGAGGGACAATTGAAAGGATAACTATATAGGAATGAGCAAGGATTTCAGAGTAGAAAGAAATGGCTTCCTAGTTTTGCATCACAGTTGGATAAAAAAAGTTTGGAAGAGACATTTGGCCAAAGAAAATTGAGCTAGGGTTTATAAGTATGACAAACAAGGATCTTTTAGTTTTCTAAGTCTAAGTTTCTTCAATTCTCTTATTTTACAACTGAACACTGGGTCTGACTCCAACATTCAAAACAGTATTTATTGTTTTCCCTTTCCTATCACTTAATCAGCTTTCCTCTCCTCCGTTTTTTTTTTTTTTTCATGAACACCATGAGGCCAGCACTTTGTTTCTCTTATTTTCAATAATATCTCTGGCATCCAGTGGAATGACACATATGAAGCACTTTACAAATATCTACTGAATTTACTTCATGGAGTCAGCAACCTCCTTTCCACAAAGCTAAGAGGTAGTCTTTGATATATGACTTTGATATATGAATCATCTTCATATGACACACCTTCCTAGACGTTCCTACTTCTTTCCCACTACCCTACCCTGGATTCAGATACCTTGACTTTTTCATCCTTGGATTATTCTAATTGCCTTTTAGTTATTTTTCTCCCTTCTGATCTCTAGCCAACTGATGTTTTATTGCCTTATTAATTTTTTATTTTTCTTATCTTCAAGTTATTTCTTTATTTAACATATAATGTAATATTAGTTTCAGTAGTAGAATTTAGTGACTCATCACTTACATACAACACCCAGTGCTCATCACAACAAGTACCCTCCTTAACACCCATCACCAATTTAACCCATCCCCCTGCCCACCTCCCCTCCAGCAACCCTCAGTTTGTTCTCTGTGGTTAAAAGTCTTATAGTTTGCCTCTCTTTTTTCTCCTCTATATTCATCTGTTTCATTTCTTAAATTTTACATATGAGTGAAATCATATGGTATTTGCCTTTCTCTGGCTGACTTATTTCTCTTAGCGTAATGCACTCTAAATCTATCTACATTCTTACAAATGGCAAGATTAACATTTCTAAAGCCCAATTTTAATTATAATAATTTCCTGCACAAAGAATGACCCTTTGTCACTTGTCTCTTATCATATACACTGCCCTAAATACTTAGTTGGCCTTACTTCCCTGATTTATAAAACTGGGGGATTGAGCAAGATAATCTACAAAAATCCCATTCTGCATTCATACCCACGTACTTTTATTTCACTTGATAATTTTTCAGAAGGAGGTGGTTTGGGACCCTTGAAAGTGTCTGGTTGATCATCTTGAGTGAGAGAATTGGGACACATAGTGTGATGCACTTCACTTTGAAAAGGCATGGGTCATTGAAGAATAACAGAACAGATACACAAACATCTGTGTCTTTGATTTGATAGTCCCTGCTGAAGAACACTGGAGTCAGCCCAGGGCAGGTAGTGGTTCTAGGGAGGTAGTAGCAGATAGCACTAATAGGTATGGGTATCCTAACAAGCATCTAAGGAAAATGAACCTGCTTTGGTCAATAGCTGGGAAAGCCAACAAGGTTGCAGTTGGTCACCATATAATTAACAAAGGAGGAGCCTGGGTGGCTCAGTCAGTTAGTGTCCGACTTTGGCTTAGCTCATAATATCATGGTTTGTGGGTTTGAGCCTCACATTGGGTTCTGTGCTGACAGCTTAGAAACTGGACTCTGCTTCAGATTCTATGTCTCTTTCTCTCTCTGTCCTTCCCCTGCTTGCATGTGCACACTTTGTCCCCCCCCAAAAAAAAAAAATTGAAAAAGTAAAAAAACCAAAGCATGTAATTTGAGTGTCGTATTACAATTTTGAATAGTTATCTTTTACATATCTTATAAACACGGAGTTTGTATCTTATAAACAGGGAATGAGTAGTCTTCACTCATCTCTGTGGTTTTTTTTTTTAAGTTAAAGAAAAGCACAGAAGACAATGTGAAGTGGGCAAAGTTTTCTGTAATGTGTATTAGAAGTAAATCTGGTAGGGTTGTTCTGAGGTACCACATAGCTTTCAGTGAAGAAAGAGAGCACAGAGAAATTTAGAATCAAAAGGACATTTTGTGGCTGATCCTGAAATATTACCCACTCCAGTTAGGGAAACATGAATGGCTACCCTTTAGGTTTCTACATTACGTTGATCCTCAAATCCTTTTGGCTCATCTTCAGGCTCCTAGAACTAAATATACCTAGGGAACTGGAGTTCAAGGATTATACATGACTTTATTTCCATGTGGCAGCACTTTATTTCCACAAATTTATTTCCCTGGAATCCCTAGCATGAAGCATATATTCCAAGCCAACTGAACTTCTGACTAGACCCTTGGTTTCTCTAAACCTAGATGGCAGACTGAATATAAAGATGGCTTAGTGAGAGAACCAGGGGACAAAGAATCAGAAAGAAATCCCACAGACCTGTCAAGGAATCCAAACATCAACTATTAGCTAGCATTATGATTTTGAGCAAGTAGTCTCAAGTTCCTCATTTGTCAAATGTGGACATTAAATTAAAAAGACACAGATCTTAAGGGTTAAATGATACAGGGTATAGGCAAGTTCTTTACACTTTAAAGTAGTGTATTGCTGGGGCGCCTGGGTGGCTTAGTCGGTTGGTCGTCCGACTTTCGCTTAGGTCATGATCTTGCGGTTCGTGGGTTCGAGCCCCGTGTCGGGCTCTGTGCTGACTGCCGGCTCAGAGCCTGGAGCCTGTTTCAGTCTGTGACTCCCTCTCTCTCTAACTCTCCCCTGCTCACGCTGTCTCTCTCTCTCTCTCTCTCTCTCCTAGAAATAAATAAAAATATTTTAAAAAAAAATAAAGTAGTGTATTGCTCTGAGGTGTTATCCTATCTTGTATTGTTCTCCAAGTTCATGTATTTCTCCAGGGAAAAGACTGTATCTTTGCAGTTTGTTCTCCCTGACACTTCTTTCATTTTCTAGATGCTATAGGGCAGAGAGTAGAAATGAGCAATTAAACTGTTATGTGCATCCAGATTGGTGTCTAAAATTTAGGCTGTGTGTACCTTCCTCTTTTCAATTCACACATGCTTACGGCAGCCATTTGCCAAATCTGACCACTGGAAAATCTTTTTTTTGAGAGCACATGGCTAATTAGAAATTCTTTGAAGGCAGGATCCTTACACTGTAAGGAAACTTAGAAAACAGACTTTCTGATGTGGAATTTAGGGCAGATTCACCACAGATGCACTCTTTTGATGAGAAGCTTATATTCTTTGTGGGTTTTTTGTTTTGTTTTGTTTTGTCTCTTGTATAGAGCTGCTCAGGATATATTTTTCTTCAGGGGCAAACACAGCTGAAGGATATACAATCTTCAGAAAACAGCTGGGAGACAAAATTTCATGAGATTATGTCACTCTGCCTCTTAATAATTAAATTACATTATATAATTTGCCCTGTTTCTACTGTACATTTATCTCAACTCTCTTACATTTTTTTCAATGTTTATTTACTTTTGAGAGAGAGAGAGAGAGACAGTGTGAGCAGGAGAGGGACAGAGAGAGAGGGAGACACAGAATCCAAAGCAGACTCCAGGCTCTGAGCTGTCAGCACAGAGCCCAACACTGGGCTCAAACTCACAAACCATGAGATCATGACCTGAGCCGAAGTTGGACACTCAACTGAATGAGCCACCCAGGCGCCCAAACTCTCTTACCTTTTTAAGTGTGCAAAACATTGTTGATTATAGGTTCAATGTTGTACAACATATCTCTTGAGCTTATTCTTCTTGCTTAACAGAAACTTTATGCTTATTGATTGATAACTCCTCATTTCCCATCCCTTGCCTCAGTCCCTGGCAACCACCATTCTACTCTTTGATTTTATGAATTTAACTGTTTTAGAAACCTAATGTAAGTTAAAGCATGCAGTATTTGTCTTTCTGTGACCAGCTTATTTCATTTAGCATAATACCCTCCGGCTTAATCCATGTTGTCACATATTGCAAACTTTCCCTTCTTTTTAAAAGCAGAATAATATTCCATGTATGTTGATGTCATTTTTTCTTTATCCATTTATCCATCAGTGGATACTTAGGTGGTTTCCACATCTTGGCTATTGTGAATAATGCTACAACAAACATAGAACTGCTAATAACTCTTTAAAAATCTTGATTTCAATTCTTTTAGATACATAGGTAGAAGTGGCATTGCTCAATCATATGGTATTTCTATTTTTAATATCTTAAGGAGCTTTCATGCTGTTTTTCATAAAGGCTACACCATTTTGAATTCATACCAACAGTTGTGCACTGTATTTTAATGGCTGTTATGTTCCCCTGGCTCAGAGGTGCTTTGCCCTTGACTAATCACCTTCCAGAAGGAGGCACTGGAAGGTGCCTCTAAATGTGTTTATAACTTCATGCTTACAAGTTTTTTTCTTTTCCTTTTGCAGTTATAGACTCAGCTACAAGTGCCAAATACAAAGAAAAAACTTTAGCAGGAATGAAATAATTTCTTTTTCAGAGTCTCTGACCAAATCTGCTTAATATTAATTAAAATTGGATAATCATACAATGTTAAAAGACAAAGTTGTTAAGAACTCTGAACCTAGGAAATCTGATTTTACTCTTTCCTAAACACCATGGTAGATGGACAATTTTAAGAGGGAAGAAACATTTATAATGGTAACTACCTAGAACTTACCCTTTGTAAGTTACAAGTAGTTCTATACCCTCTATGTCCATTAACTCAACTCATTAACCCTCTCAACATCCTTCAAGGTAGGTACAATTATGATCTATATTTCATAGAAGTTGATTAATGGAGAAGGGAAAAAGCATGTCCATGTCATATAGTAAATGGAAAAACTAGACTTTTCACTGAGGACTGTCTCCATAGACAATGCCCAGAAGCACTGCTACCTCTCATTTGTAATATGTAAGCATATCTGCAATAAAGGCTCTCAGCTCCCACTAGCGAAGGTAACTAAAGACTCCTTTGCAGACTCATACCCATGTGGCAACTGGCTCAATCCTGAGGAGGTAAGAAGCCTGTTAGCAATTCAGCTGCAGAAGGTAGATCTGGAATTATTTGTGTTGATACAGACCCAGTAAACCTGGAGTGAGTCCTGAGTGTCCCCTGCCATCAGTTAAAGTCTTAGGTTTCCTCAGTCTTTGCTCTGCTAGCCCTGGCTATTGTATGAAGCTTCAACTCTTTCTCCAACCTGCACCTTATATCACTGAAACTGGGGCTGCTCTGAATTCCAGCCAGATTCTCTGCAGCTCTGGGTTTGGTCTGGCTTTTGCAAATCATCCCAGGAGAGAAGAAGCCAGATCTTCCTCTCAGTGCTCTTAGCCATTGACTGGGATTCTGTTATGAATACTTTAGAACTTTGGTGTTGGTGTTTGCTCACAACTCACCATCTCCATGTGGCCCCATGGATTGATCAATTAACTCTTAAAGCTCTGACAATACATAACAGATGAATGCCATTATAGGAGCCCCTTCTAAAACTGAGGTTAGATTTTCTGGTCCAATTATTTCCTATTCCCTGTCACCCTGTTTCTTATCTGCTTTTGTTGTACCATGACTCATGCCCTGGCCTGCTTGAATTAGGATATAATTCCCTTTATGCAGATCTCTGAGGCACAGCTGTTATTAGTTTTGTGCAGCTATTCAAGTTCCATCACCTTCACCATCAGGATCAGCCCGGGGACACTGTGAAGCCAGTGGTGTTTGATGCCCCCTGGGCTATTTTAGAAGCTTACCTTGTCCTGAATCCTGATGCCCTCACATTTCATAGGTACCCTCACTCTCTCACTCTTTACCTCTTCTTCCTTGTATTTTAGGGCCTAGCTGGTGACATTAGTGACAATGGATTATTCAGATAAACCATCCAGAGACATGGCATTTGACAGCTTGTGAAGGACTCTCAGTGGCTAATGCAGCAACAAAAGTATTTTTAAAGTTGGGAAAAAAAATTAAACCAAATATTTTCAAGTGAAACAAATGTTAACAGTATTCCTTTAAAGCTATAATATATCTTATAACTTTCAGAGCTGTTTCCTAGGTATTTTGGTAGATTGCAAAAATAGACACAAATTCTTTGATGCTCTTATCAAGCTCTTTCCTTGGGTTTGTTCTTAACTGTGTGACTTACTTTACTCAACGGCACATTCGCAAACATGATGCAGAGGTTTAAAAGACACATGTGCATTGGGGTTCCCTATTGCTTTTTGGAACCCTGAAGTCATCCAGTGAAGAAGCCCAGGTTTGCTTCCCAGAGAATGAGAGACACATGGAGCAGAGATGAAGTGCCTCAGCCAAGTCCCTAGATAGGTAGCCTGCCATCTCCCAGACATGTGAGTAAAGCTATCCTGCACCACCTAGCCCAAGCCAAGCCATCAGCAGATTTTAGAGAGCAACTCTACTAGCCCAAATTGGAAGAATCATCCAGCCAACCTGTAGAATCATGGAAAAAATTATAATTGTTATTAAAGCCACTAGGCTTTGGCATGGTCTGTTATACACCAAAAGCTGGCTGATGGATGCATGCTATCTCATTTGATCCTCATGATTGCCCCACCATGAGGACAGGTTATGTGACTGACTAAGATGCTTAACTCATAAGTGGCAGAACCAGGACTCGGTCCTGGCTGGGCCCTCAACTCCTATGCCAGTACACTGTCCACTGCACCTGTCTGCCTCTCTATCTGCCAGAGCATACCTGATAAGCTCATATAGAATAATGAAACATGAGAGTGGAAAGAGCCTTAGACATAATCTTGTGCTACTCTCTTAATGCATTCTTGAAGAATCTGAGGCTCAGGAGGATTTGCCTTAGTTTCCAAAGCTCAGAAGGTACATAGCAGGTAACTTTTTCACTCACCTTCTCAATGCTCTCTCTACATGGAGCTCTCTGCTCTGGCTGCAGGCGCCAGAAATTTCAATGCATTTAGGCAAGATGGTGACAGTAAGGTAGTGTGGTAGTGGGGACAGCATTTCAGGCCTTTGGTAGGCACGTGTATGTGTTTGTGTGTTTGGTGCAGGATGCTGATTTTAGAGCTCTCAAATAACAATAGGTGTTTAGCGGCCTCTTCACCTGCTTAAAGTTAACCATTAGTGATTCCTCTTCTCAGAGAGACCAGATGCTTCCAGAAGGACATTACTGGTAGTCTTCTGCTACTGTTTAGCAGCAGCTCTGTTAAAAGCCTGGTGTGAAGGAACCACTGGCAAAGAGCTGCCTCTACCTAGAAAAGGAAGGGGAAATAGATCCTGATTTTAGACAAGCCCAACACAGGCACCTACATAGAACAGACCTTAATTCTGTTCTGACCTCCTTAGCAGAGAGCTGCAACTTCCACATCTCAATTTCTTCTCATCCTCATAAAGCTCTTTCTTGGCCAATCTCTATGTATTCAAACAGCCATCCACCAACTTTTAGGGTGCAAGTGAAGCACATTAATCTTGCCCCCTCTTGCCCCAAGCCTAAACAGAGGCCTGAAAATAAGGTCAAGGATCAAGGGCATGGCTTAGTAGGAGTACCATTAAAATCCAGCATTAAAAAAAAAAGCATTTTCTTCTAGTGTTGATTTGCAGACCTTTCCCTCTCAGGTGTAATATTTTAGGAGTATTGTTTCTATTCTGTAAAACATCTTCCTTTAGGGAATTGTTCATAAGAAGGTAATTAGATATGCAGACAGAATGTGCAGTAATGAGAGTAGGCTGTACAATCCATGAAGATTTTTCATGCTTGTAATGTGGAGAAGGCAGGAGTAAGATTGCTCGTATTCAGGGAAGTGAGAGGCACTTTTCCTTTCTCTTATCAAATTACACCCCTCTCTCCTTGTTATTCCATTTGCTGCCCTTGAATTCTTACTTTTGTAAAGTTATGCTAACTTGAGAGATATCTTATCATTGCTACTTTTATGTAATATATATATTTAAATTTCTACTCTATACAAAAGAGGAAAATGTACTTGAATATTTGTGTTTTTTTTTCTAGGGGGTTTCTTTTGTGATAACTCTTTCTGAATCCTAGATGTCTTATCTGTGTATCAGAAGCACAGCATGAAGGAGAAGGGCAAAGAGCATTCGTATGGACAAAGAGCAGAAATTTCTGCTGCCACAGAGGGTGGAAACAGGAAGTGATGGTGATGGCCTCACTATTTAGCTCCAAAGCAGCCTTTAAATCATTTGGTTGTACAAGGTGAATTCATTTAAATAATAGAATTTGTTTAAATAATTTAAAAAGAGTAATAACAAAAAGGGGCATTATACCCACTTCTTAAACAGCACACCACTAATTTGGCTAAATATTAAATGAAGCAAGCTGATAGCCCCAGGGAAAATTCAGATGCCTGCTTTCATCCAAATTGTCTATAAGTGCACAATAGTTCTCATTGTCATATTAGGAAAATTGGGGAGAAAAAATAGATCTAATTTTCTATTCTTGTTACCATGTTGCTCAGAATCCCTGAGTAGCTTCTCAGTTTTACTCTAGATATGAGATGAAAACTTCTAGCCAGGCCTTCAAAATTACACATCTGGCTTGCCTTTCTTGCTTTTTCTCAACTCCTTTAGCACCCCATCGGGGGCCTCTTCTACAGCACCAACAACTTCCCTGTAACATCCTGAGGTCCAATTTTCAAATCTTTCTATTCACTGGGTGCACACTCTGTCCAGGTACTCAAACAACCCCAGAGTTCTGCCCAGGTGTCTTGCATGCACTGGAGTCTCTGAATTTCTCAGCATGTCTGTTCCTCTCCTACCCAGGATCAGGTTAGTGTTTTGGAAGATCATCCTGACAAGAGTTTTCTGAATGGAAGGCTGGGTAGGAGATGATGTAGCAGAGGGTATTGATAGGGGGAAACACAGCAGGTGGGATGGAAAGGAGTGCCAGGAGTTGCTTCTCTACATTTTGGGAAGTTAGAGAAAAGATAACTTAGGTCCCAATTCAGTATGAAAAGTGAAGGTGAAAAGGGGATATGTTTTTTGGATTCTGTGCATTTTCATTTACTCATATCACCTATTAATTATCCACATGTATTAATGGAAATGCTTCATCTTTTTTACTTTGGTCATCTTTAATAATAATTTACAGAGTATTGTATATATACATGTATATGTGTGTGTGTGTGTGTATGTAGGCATACATACATTCATCTGTATATATATATTCATATGTTTATACAAAGGTTATCTATACTTAGCATATTACATTTTTAGAAGCACAAGTGTTATCATTAGGTTGATGTCTGACTAATTAAATGAAGATATAGTCTTACTATAAAAATGAAAATTACATGCAGATTATAATTTTCTTCTCTTTTAAAGAACCATGTGTTGCTGGGGTAAGGACAGGAAGTGCTGTTACCTCCCAAGACACAGATGAAGACCCACTATAGAGAAGAAAAAGGGAGAAAGCCTTCTGCTCAAGGGGAAGATCAGGGAATCTTCCTGGGCTCAGACTTGGAGGATAGGACCACTGAAAAAGCACTCTCTTGTTCCAAGATCTGGGTCATAGGGTTTGTGTAAGTCAAACAGGACAACAGAATTCCCACCTTCCACCCTTTACCCCACCAGGCCAACAAGCACCAGGGAGTAACAAACAACTGCAGACTATTTTTAAAGAAGTGACAAAAATATGGAGACAGACCCTCTCACAAGTGTAGGTGTACAAACAATGCCTAAAGCTGAGGGTGGAGCAGAAACATTGAAAACACCCACTGGCACCCCGACCCTAAACATAAGGTCACACAAGAGGAATTTGAAGCAGTGAAGTAGAAGTAACTTTAGTGACAGCAATACTGAGTTCAATTCCTGACTAGATTGACTCACCTACACATGCTAATGGGCTGGCAGAGAAGAGGCATGACCATTTCTCAGCATGAATTCAATTTACCTCAGTCTCATGAGGTGCTTTGTATGCTACGTAGGATTTTGGCTTTTACTTTCACTGTGATTGGAAACCATTGGAGGGCTTTCAATATTGTGAGTTTTAAAGGGATATGTCTGGATTCTGAATTGGAAGCAGACAGAGGAAGGAAGGTGAAAAAGCAGGAGATGAGTTAAGAGGCTTTTATGGTCATCCAGGTGAGAGATGCTTTATGATTTCTAGTAGTAGCAATGGAGGTGGTGAGACAAGCTCAGTCCCAGATCTATCTTGAAGGTAGAGCCAATAGGATTTGATAATGAATTGAGAGGTAGGGTAGAAAGAGAAATGAGAATAGTAACTCCAAGATTTATAGCCTAAACAGCCAGAAAAGTAAGTTGATCATTAATACATGAAGGAATATGGAAGGAGGGACAGATGGGAAAAATGTAAGCAGGCATTTGGGTTTGGCGATATTGAACATGAGAAGCCTATTAGACATCACAATGAAGCTAATGAGTAGAGAGTTGAAGATAGGAGCCTCAGTTCAAGGGAGACAGTGGGCAGGGGATTAAATTTGGAAGATGTCAGCAATTAGATGGTGTATGAACCAGTGAGACTAGATTACATCATCTAGGGAGTATCAGTGGAGAAGAGAAGAAGCTCAAGGACTGAGCCTTGGGTTCTCCAACATTCAGAGGTAGCAGAAACAAGGAGAAACCAGCAAAGGAGATAGAGAACAAATAGCCAGTGAGGTAGGAAGAAAACCAAGAAAGCAATGTCCTCCTAGGCAGTTGAATAATGCTTTAAAAAGGGAGTGGTCATCTCTATTAAATGCTGCTAAGAGAGAGATGTGAGGACTGAAATTCTATTTTATGGCTTTAATTCTTTGTGATATTAGGGTAAAAACGTTTTCCAGTTTGTTGGCTTAAAATAAAATTTTCAGGGGTGTCTGGGTGACTCACTTGGTTGAGCATCCTACTTTGGCTCAGGTTGTGATCTCACAGTTCATGAGTTCAAGCCCCACATTGGGCTCACTGCTGTCAGCTCAGAGCCCGATTTGGATCCTCTTTTCCCCTCTCCCTGCCCCTACCTTGCTTGCTCTCATTCCCTCTCTCTCAAAATTAACCATTAAATACTTCTTAAATAGAATAAATGAATAAAAATTTTAAAGATATTTTGACATAAAAAAGTTATAAATTTTAAGTAATAAATTATATTGAATATTTTCTAGTTTCTTTTGATTTTTAACTTAGAACAATCTTTTTCATACAGAAATTAGATATTATATTTTATTCTAGTTTTTATAGATTATTTTATTTCAATATTTGTAAATAGCTTTAATTCTAACATCAGAGAGATACATCATGATTTAATTAACAATTTGCTTAATGTTGAAAATTTATATTTCAAATTTTTATTGATACAAAAAATCCCATAAAGATTTTTTTTATGTCATTTTACCTCTCTCCATCTTCCAGAGCATAATTTTTTAAAGGTTTATTTATTTATTTTTTGAGAGAGAGAAAATGAGAGAAAACGAGAGAGAGAGAGAGAATAAGAAGAGGAGGGGCAAAGAGAGAGGGAGAGAGTAATCCCAAGCAGGCTCTGTGCTGTCAGCGTCAAGCCTGACATGGAACTTGAGCTCACAGACTGTGAGATCATGAGCTGAGCCGAAACCAACAGTGAGACATTTAACTGACTGAGCCACCCAGGCACCCCAAAGAGCATAATTTTTAATATGACTCATCAGAGTATAGATAAATAAAAGTTTTCATTGTATATTATCTCTAGAAAGACACAGGTACTAAAATTTGAATGTATGTCACAAGTATAGAATAATTTTGTCTTAGTTTTTCTTGCATTAACTCCAAAGGAAACTATGCAGACAAAAAATCAAAAATAGCCTTCTCTCCATATTAAATGCACTCCATTTATGTGATAACAATGCCTTTAATAATAAAAAATAGCCCAACTTCAAAACCAGTGATAAAAAATACCATAAAGACTTAAAGGCAAGGAATGTATTACCTACATTTTTAAAGATATCTTTTGGGAATATGCTTACATGCAAAAGCCATAAAATTATTTAAAAAGTATAATGTTCTGAGGTTGCATTCACATTCTGTGGAAAGGAAAAGAAAAAAGAAAAAAAGACATAACATTTAAAATACTTACTTTCTGAATCTCTCAGACCTGAAGTTTAAGAAATTTACTTACTAATTCAACAAATATTTTTTGAGTATCTCTTTGTTCATTCCAGGAAGTGTTGTAGGTGCTAGTGCTACAGTAAACAAATGGGGAGAGTGAGGAATCCTGGGGGAGACAAAGCAATAAGCTCATGTCTTTTGCCAGTGTCTCAGAAACTAAGCAAGCTAACTTTTTAGCTTGCAAGAGGAATAAAATCTCAGCTCCTTCGCAATTATTACAGATAAATGAGTTTCAAATCTGGCAAATTTATTTAAGCCTTTTTAACCACCAGCAAGTTGACATGTAACACATTTTAAGGAGAAAATCTTGCAATTAGATCAAGTTATATATGTCAAATATTTACATGTCTCTCTATATATATTTATACACACACACATATAGACATGTCTATGTCTATGTATCACCCAATAAGAATTTATTATGGTGAATAATTGAAGTGTTGAGTCTATTGAAAAGAGATAAAGAAGGTGTATTCATTTCTAGGGCTGCCATGACAGCCTATAAATATCACAGACAGGGTGGCTTAGATAACAGAAGTTTATCTTCTCATAGTTCTGGAGGCTAGAAGTTCAAGATCAAGGTGTCACCAGATTTGAGTTCTTCAGAGATCTTTCTCCTTGGTTTGCAGAGAGCTGCCTTCTTGTGTCTTCGCATGGTCACTCCTCAGTCTGTGTGTTTTTTGTTGAACACCAGTCATATTGGATTGGGCCCATCCATAATGATCTCATTTTTCCTTAATTATCTCTTTAAAGCCCTAACTCACTTCCAGTTTCCAGTCTGGCATGTAAGAAGCTTAGATGTTTCCTTGCAACAAATAAAAAGCTGAACAATCTAAAAAATCAGCCATTCTTAGATCATTAAGAGCAGTGAGGTCACAGGGCAAGCCACTGTCACTAAGACTGAAGAACTGACAGGTAAATACCAAGAATCACAACTTATCAGGGCTTGTGTCACCGTGGGAAGCAGTGCTGGGATGGGGAAATCTGAAGTGTAATGGAAAAATTGTTGGAGGCTAATTGTGGACAAGTCTGAGAAATGAAAACTCCAGGGGGAGCAAGGTATTGTGTCCCCCACTCTGCCTCACACACAGACTTTTGTGAGTTGTACCTTTCAGAGCTCTACCAATTTTCACACTGACTACCAGAGATAATTCCTCTCATTCTTCTAACAGAAGAAGAGGAAGATGAACCATTTTGAAATATACAGAGCACTCTATTCTCCTTAACAAGATCTACCCTCAGGGGAAGGTATTTAACCAGAGCCTAAACTCCTGAGGTTTTATCAGAGCCTAATCCATGTGGGGAAAATGAAATATCCAATGACAGCTGTCTAGATTTCCAGGTCAGAGAGGAGAAATACCCTATTCTAGCTCACTCTAGCCATCCTGGCCCAACTTAAGGGAGAGAGTATGAAAAGCATGTGTGAAGTTCCAGTCCGAGAAACATTTGTTCACTACAAGACTGAGACCTAATCAAAGGACTAATTCCTCTCGCCACACCTCACCACTGTAGCACTTTCTTTTATCCAGCACATCATGCCAGGCTGTCAAGAGAATATTATAAGGCCCAATTCTAAATATAGTCACATTCTAAGGTATGAGGAGTTAGAACTTCAATATATGAATTTTAGGGGTAGGGGACATAATTCAGGCCATAAAAGAAGAAAATAAGTATTTGATTTAGTTTACGCTAATAAATTGGCTTTTCATAAATTATTTCATTAGAAAGATACTATGCCTGGTGGACTCTTATTATTTACTAGAGACATGTTTAGTGTCCCTTCAATTGCACACTACAGACATGTTAATTAAATACATAATAGAAATATTAGTCACCATAATAATGGGGTTGGGATGAGCAGAAATTGGAAAATGTGATCATGTTTTTTATTTAAGTTTACTTCGGTATATAGGCCCTTAGGAAATACAAATTTCTCTCTTCCAATCTTTCTGCTTCATTAACTTTTCAAATGTCACATGTCATTGCCAATAATTGGATACAGGATATAAGTCTTTCAAACTAGTAGATTAAAAGTGGCAAGTGCAAAGTACTTCACTGTATTTTAATTCCCTTCTTCCTGAGGTTACACACTTTGGAAAAGGACTCTGAGAATCTGTTATGGTTTGAGGTTTTGGTAATTGGCTTGAATTGTTGGCTATTGGCAATCTCTTTGTTTATCGGGGAGAAACTTTAACCCAACTTTAATTGGCCACCATAAGCTTGCCCTTTTATTTGTAAATAGTGGCTTATGCTGGGAGAGATGGTAATTCAATAGGGTTCAGAATCTTCTCTTTTCTCAAGACAGGCTTGTTTGCAATTAGAAACTTGATTTTAAGTTGGATAGTACTAACAGTACAGCCTTTCTGCAGAGCTCTCCAGTGGCAAGCCGAGTGCTCTTTGAAAAAGTGATTCTTAATGAGAACTTGACCTTACTCCTGGGTGGCTTTGTTAGGAAATGAATTCTTGTAGTTGAGAAGAATCCAGAAACACTTCTGCAAGGAGGAAGGAAGGCCACATTCTGGAGGTTTCAGTCTCTTCTGGCAGAACTAAACTCAAGTGTTTAAACAACTTGAAAACAGTCCCAAATTTCTTCACTTATTCTCTAAGAGTCTCTCACCACCATTTCCTCCTCCTTCCTTCCTTCCTTCCTTCCTTCCTTCCTTCCTTCCTTCCTTCCTTCCTTCCTTCCTTCCCCCTTCCTTCCTTCCTTCCTTCCTTCCTTCCTTCCTTCCTTCCTTCCTTTCCTTCTTTCTTCCTTCCTTCCTTCCTTTCCTTCCTTCTTTCTTTCTTTCTTTTTCTTTCTTTCTTTCTTTCTTTCTTTCTTTCTTTCTTTCTTTCTTTCTTTCTCTCATGTTTCACTTATTTTTGAGAGACAGAGGCAGAGTGCAAGCAGGGGAGGGTCAGAGAGGGAGACACAGAATCTAAAGCAGCATCCAGGGTCTGAGCTTTCAACACAGAGCCCGATGCAAGACTCCAACTCACGAACCATGAGATCATGACCTGAGCTGAAGTTGGATGCTTAACTGACTGAGCCACCCAGGCACCCCTACATCACCATCATTTCTACCCAAAACACAGGAATATAGATGTAATTCTATACTCCAGATTAGTCTTGGACATATTGGAGCCAGCTCTCCAAGTTAGATTTATAAATTAAATGCCAAGGATGACCATGGGCTGCAACAATAAAACACTAATCAAGTGATGAGGGAACATAAGGTGAGCTGAGGGCAAAGCACAAGCTAACCACACTCTCTGACCCCAGGTGGGATATGTGTGATATTCCTCAGGCACTCCTGGATGCCCAAGAACAAAACAAATGGTTAACTGATAGAGATCGCAGTCAAGCAAGAGATGAGTTTCCATCAGTTTACATATATCTTAGTTATCAAAAGCATAATCTCCAGAAACCTATAGACTCAGTTTCCTGGAGCCCCAACATCACCCCTCCATAGTGATGTGGGAAACAAAGGCAAGAAGAAAATGACAGATAAAATTAAATGTCCTCATAACCTTCAGCCCATTGACAAATAATGGAGACAAATATACAGAGTATAACATTTATCAAGAAATGTCCTACTGTCCTAATGTTAATGCTTACTAGAGGGCAAACAACCTTAGCTTGACAATAGCAATGCTCCTGGCATCTTATGATTCCTCTTAACATATCAAAGTCCTTCTGGAGGCCATAAAAGTCTTTGTGAAAGCCTCCCTTTTGCCTTTACCTCCCCCAACTCCATACTATATAACCAGTCACTCTTTACAACCCCAATGCAGCTATTTCTGCCCATGGCTCCTGTCCCTGTGCTTTAATAAAATCATTTTTTTTTTGTACCAAAGACATCAGCTCTGAACCCCTATCACTCCAAAACCCCATCAAACTGCATATCTAAACATACAACTAGACTAAAGTAATTAAATACATTAAAACTCTGGATTGTGAGCAACTTGTTCTCCACTATTCTAACTTGATAAACAAGCCATGTCTTATAATACAACAGTACGCGATGCCAAATGTCACATGATCACAACTGAGCCAATGATTCTTGAAATTCGCTTTGATACATAAGTGCTTTGGATTACAAGCATGTTTCTGGAATGAATTATGTTCATGAGCCAAAGTTTTACTGTATATCATCCCACTTCACTTTGGAAACTATGAGAATATACATGTCTGCTCAATTATAGGCACTATAGCAACCTAGGAGCATACATAAGGCAGCCTTTTTAGGGAGTCTTGTAATGAATGATAAGTGTCGGTTTTGAGAACTTTCAGCAAATGGTAGTGTTGATAAAACAAATAGAGGAAAAAGGCAGCTTGGTTGAAAGATGGGATTGGGATGAGTAAATACACATTATTAAATACCTATAGAATCAATTTGGAAAAACATGAGTTTTCTTTTTGTTCTCTTCAACATTTTGAGTATCTATCTCTTCATGGAGGCAGATGATCTACAGCTGAGTTCTGAAAGTTCTCTGAGCTGCATGAGTGAGGCGTGTCCCTGTTTGTGTTCCTTCCCTTTATTATTTGGCATTCTCTTTTACACATGAACCCTGGATCCTGTGAGGCTGAGCTCCAGAACTCATGCCCACAGTACCTCACTGAATGTCCTCTCAGGTGTTTCATATATACAACTTCTTAAGCATATCATTAATTCTTAACCCATAAGGTAATAGAAAAGATTTTATTATTCCACCTTGCTGATGATGTGGAAAATGTTGAGGTTCGGAGCTGATGGCAACAAGGGATTCTTGAGACATCTTCAGTGCAAAAAGAGGGTTTTATTAAAATAGGGGGACAGGACCTGTGGGCAGAAAGAGCTGCACTCGGGTTGTGAGAGGTGACTGATCATATAAGATTTTCTATCATATGAAGGGGAGGGTGGTGTAAGGGTCCCAGGAAATTGAATCTATTGGTTTCTAGAAGTTTGACCATTGATATAATTGCTTTTTTTTCTTGTAAGTCATTAAGACAGTTGTAAAGTGATAGAGACTCTGGCCTGCAGGACTGTTATCTCTATCAGTTAACCCCTTGTTTTTCCTCTAGCAAAGTATTAACATTAAGACAATTGGGCATTCTGAAAGAATGTCACTTTGCTGTTTCAAGGACTTGTTAATGGGTTGTAAGTTGTAAAGAATTTAATTTTTTCTCTTTTGCCTTTGTTTCCCATTATCATAGATGAAGAAACAAAATCCCACATGTTACACAGCTGTGTAAACTTTAAATCCATTGCTATTTCCATTTCTTCATGTATAGCCTTTGCTTGATCCCTCTGGATCTTTTTCATGCTGGGGTCAGTCTAAAACATACAGCTGATAGGACAATGTGTTGTCCCTCACGCCCAACAGTTGCATTTAAAAAAATTTTTTTAATGTTTATTTTTGAGAGACAGCGGGGGGTGGGGTGGGGAGCAGAGAGAGAGAGGGAGACACAGAATTTGAAGCAGGCTCCAGTCTCTGAGCTGTCAGCACAGAGCCCGACGTGGGGCTTGAACCCAGGAACTGTGAGATCATAACCTGAACTGAAGTCTGGCACTTAACTGACTGAACCACCTAGGCATCCCAACAGTTGCGTATTTAACAGGAGTATTGGATATCTTTATGTAAAAGAAATGATTATCAGTGAGATTGCTAGACCACCTGCATGTTAATGTAATTTCTGGGTATAATAGAGCAGAAGTCTCCTTAGCTTGCTGCCCCAGCATTAAAAATTGAGTTATTCCTGAGATTGTAAATATGTAACGAAACCTGGTCTGGATCACCCGACAGAGGAACCAAGCAGCACTCAAAGATCATGGAAGGCAGGATGTTTATTTTACACGGGTGGGCTCAGAGGAGATCATTCCCAAGGTCTGAGTCCCAAGCAGAAGCAAAGGGGACAATTTATAGTCTGTTACTTCTGCATTCTGCATGAGTAGTAATTTGGCGGGCGAAGCAAGCCAGGTGAGAAGAAAAACCCTGAAGGGGAGTCTTCGGTCAGGGATAGGAATTTCCCTATCAGTTTTGCCAGCCATCTTATAACAGCAGATTTTCCCCTATCAAATAAAAAGCTAAATGTGGAGTGTCCCATCTTCTCAGACCTTTGGTGGCAGGGTGCACTACTAACTGCAGAGGAAAACCACAGATAAAGCCATTATAACAAAACCTCACAGAAGGGCAGTGCTAGAAGGCACCTTAGCAGCCATCCAGCCTGGAGACTCACTCAAGGTCAAGGAAGTTGAGGCCAAGTGGGGGGCTGAGGGTGGGGTGGAGATCCTGCCCAAATCTAATGATCAGCTGGCAGGAGAGCTGAGGTTAGGGCCCGGGTGTCTCTCTTCATGTTTTATTGGAATTCTCACAGCTGACACATTTGTACCTAAATTCAGAATAAATTTCTACTCTGTGAGATGCTTGTACAAATAGAATTAGAAAGTAATGAAGATGTTAATAAAAACCAGGCTCTGCCAAGGAGAGCTAACATAGCATTACTTCAGATATATGTGTACATTAACCTAGAAAGGCACATTCCATGGCTGAGTAAAAAGGATTTGCAAATGACAGAGTTCAAACAGGCTTATTGTCTGAAAAAGAACACAGTGCACTATTTTGAGTCTTGCCTGCAAGCAGGATGCATATTTCAATTAGTCAATCAGCAAGTGATCATCAAGCACTGTATGGGCCCAGTGCTGTGCAAAGCCTCATGAAGGATGCTAAGAAGGGTTCCCACCCACAGGGAGATTTAATGTGGTTGGGAGTCATAACTAATACCCACAAAATAATTAGAAGCAATTAAATACAACATAGAATGGTGTTGACTCAAACTTCAACAGATGAAATCTGGATGTTCAGTCCTCTCCTACCCCCTTTCCTACAATCACAACTTTAGCTGTGTTTGCTCAATAAGCAAAATGGGGAAATGTCAGCAATTTCTTGCTCAGGTAGGATGACATTGTGTGGGAAAAATTCTTGGCACAGAAAGTAAGATCCCTGGTCTAAACTCAGAACTAGCTCTTTCTCCAGCCCAACCTTGTATATTTTAGTTATTCTGTCTTCCCTTGCCCTTTTGCACTCCCACCCTCCATAACCAAGGACCAAACTCTCTTGCTGTAATCAACATCAACCTTTTTATTTATTTTAATTATTTTTTAATAATTAAACATTAAAAATTGTTTACTTATTTATTTTGGAGACAGAAAGAGAGAGAGTACACTTTCAAATGGGGGAGGGGTAGAGACAGAAGGAGAGAAAGAATCCCAGGGACAGAAAGAGATGTGGGGGTTGGTCCCACAAACCATGAGATTACAACCTGAGCCAAAACGAAGAGTTGACACTTAACCCACTGAGCCACCCAGGCACACGAAGGTCAATCTGTTTTAAAGTTTGAACTTGTTTTGTCTTATAGCTTGCATCTGGCTTGTCCCTTTGGAGACCTTTCATAAAAGATGAATCTCTTGACTGGATTTCTGGCATGGCCTTCTACTGGAGCCTCAGTGCTATTCTTTTGGTTCTGATGGTGACCTCTTCAACAGGGACAGTTTACATCCATCTAGTGGATGAATTCTCTTCACTTATGGGAACAGTCAAGCCTCTAGCATGTCACCAAAATGCTTACCTGTGGGTCTGGGATTTCTTTGAAAAGTCAGATGAAAAGCATCTGACTATTCATTCAATCCTTCATGTATTCATTTTTCAAACAACTCTCAAGGAGTTACTAACCTGGGTACTATGCTAGATGTCAGAGCTACAGAAACATTGAAATATGGTTCCTGCCTCAAGGTGCTTGTTCTCAGTCTAGTGTGGGAGACTGATAATAATACAGGGTAGTATGACGTGCTGAGTTAGAGTTTTGGGAGATGTAATCATAGGGCACTTTGGAAACACAGCTGTGGAATGCTGGTCCAGACTGGGAAGGTGTATGTGTCAGAGGTGGCATGGGATGGGGTGTCAGAAAAGCTTCTGAGCAGAGCTGACCTAGCAAATAACACCTACTGAAATTGTTGAGTGACCATGAAGGTTTTTTAGTTTTAGTTTTAGGTTTTTTTGTTTTTTTGTTTTTTTGTTTTTTTCTTTTATCACAGAGCCCTGGAGGGCCCACGCACATCTTTGTATTTGGAGATGAGTCACTTTACTCCTTGAAATCTCAACTGGATTGTTTTGAGTAGGTGCAGGGTTAACAGTCATGACTCTATAAAATGTTAGCAAGAGGAAGACCTTTATGGAAAATGCCTAGCATTTTTCTGGAAGTATCTCAGAAACCACCAAGGAATGCTTATTCCTACTCAAGCCACTACCAGGGGGGGAGCAAAAAAGGATCTGAAGAGATGCAGATGTTGTGAATATGTGTACTTCTCTGAAGAGGCAGTTAATGCACGTTGGACAGCATTCAAAATGTACAAGAAATTATATGGTATGAGAAGACCCTAATTCCCTCTCTGGTCCCCCATCCCCTAATACTCTTCTGGGAGGTGTGAGAAATAAGTTCACTGCCCCAATCAAAGGAGGGATGCAGAGACTCAGAGCACAGTAAGGTGAGGCTTTAATCAACATTCTTGCAAGAGTGGGTGTTGATGGATAGGCACACTGGGAGCAGTTACAGCAGACAATTTATCTCCTAGCGTGAGTCCTCCTATGGTTCCTCATTGGCCGAGTACTACAGAGGTTACAGCCTTAACCCAGAAGTCGCCTATGGCCCTGTAAGGCCAAAAAGGAGTCTGATTGGAATAAATATACATTTCTTGAGGTAATGCAGAGACATCAGCTCTTTGGTATATGTTCATTGCAAAGCCCACAAAACATAACCCTGCATAAATCACGGGATTTAGCCCCACATCAGGCTCCAAGCTAAGTATAGAGTCTACTTGAGAGCCTGTCTCTCTCCCTCTATGCCCATCTTCCTGGTTCATGTGTGGTCTCTTGCTCTCTCTCTCTCTCAAATAAAATTTTAAAATATGAAAAAAATTATATTTGCTTGTTTATAATTTTGTATTTTGTTGCTTGTCAGATATGATGAACCAAGACTCCCACTCCAACAGAGTCCTGTACCTTACTAAAGGGAGGCCTAAAGTCATTCTTGGGTCCTCTATTCTAGAATTTTGAGTCAATGTTTTATAAATCAAATCATTTATTTATTATTTTAAGGTGGTGGCAAAGTGTCTAGGCTCACCTTTACAAAAAGAAAGTAAAATTTAAACTTTTTGTATAGTGTCCACAAGAATTTAGATTAAAATCTGTTTAACTCATTGGGAACAGAAAAAGTACTTTTTGGAAAAAAAGGAGAGAATCAGAGAGAAAAAAAGATTTTATATCATAACTTTGCTTTTTAAATAATATTTTGTCTGTACAGAATAAATGAGTTGACTTATTTTATCAAATCCCACAAGGCAAATTCTCTCAGCTTCATTAGAAAAAAACAGTAAACAGAATGGATTTAATATTTTTAGCACATCATCATCTTGTAAAAGAGCTTTCGTTGTGTTGTAGGAAAAAAATACATGTAGCCCATGTGTCATGTTCAGTTAGTGGTTCTGTCTGTTTAAGCTTGTGGGATGCTTCTCCTGTAGCAAATGCCACGTGCAGTAAGAAATGGACCAAACTATCATGATTAGTCAGAAAGCTATTCTTTAAGATCATAAAATGTTGGGGACTTATCCTCAAAGCATTCTCAAGGCTTGTCCATTGACTATGCTTTTCTGAAACCTCATTCCTTGCTGTGATGTGGCAGAAGGGAATTGTAGTATTATTAATATTTAACAGCAGGTTAAGGAGAAGGCTAAAAGGGGCTGAAAAACTCATGCCTTGTCATCTGGGTAAATAAACAGTTGGGATAAGAATTAGCAGATAGAGGATGAGCTTAGCTTCATCCTGTCTCTGTACTTTTGCTCTCTTTGTCAATCTGTCAGCCATGCTTTCATTCTGAAAACCATTGCTGAACACTTACTAATGTGCCCAGCTCTGTACTGGTCTCTAAGGATATAGCAAAGAGCAAGACAAAATGCCCATCTTTGTGGAGCTTAGCATTTAGTAGAGAAGACATGTTCTTAATTAACCAACTTACGGTAGAGGGTCTAGATGTGCCTACCCCATCTCATTGTCATGCACCTCCAATGTCCATATCTTTTTCCCTCTCTCTGTGTGGGAGTATGGAAACTAGGAGTGAGGGGTGTAGGATCAGAAGACATAACTTTCTTCTTGTGTTCTCTGAATTATGTACTTTTGGGAGTAGAGAATTCACTTATCAATTTAATGTTAAAGATTTATTTTTTATTTCTAAATTCAGGTTACAATTAGTATTATAATACTATCTCATAAATTGTATAGCATTTTAAGTTTACAAAATACTTTCACAATCATTCCTTCACTGGAGTCTTAAAATAATACTGTGAGGTGAGTGACTCATTTTACGGAGGAGAAAACCAAGGCTTCTGGAGGCTAAGCTACTTGGATTATCAGTGGCAGAACTAAAACTTGAACTCTTCTGCCTGATTCATAATGGTTATTGTCACATACTAGATTTAAACCTGTCTTTGCCCCAATGATGCTTCACAGACCATCTGTTATGGTAGGAAAATGTTAAAAATCATAGTTTGCTATGTTATTTTAGTAAGTCATAGAGGCAGTGGCAGTTACAGAGGCAGTGATTAGATTTTATAGTAGCCATTTTTAGGAATTACACTACAAGTTGCACACTAGAATCTTCGAACTCAAGAATACATTTGCCAAATGGATTCCTAGAAGCTGCTTGCTTTTGATTCTTTTGCCACCACCAATGATGGGTGGCTGGAGTTCTGCAAGAGGGAGAATAACAAAATGTCAGGAGAGTACTAGAGCTAGGACCCCGAGATAACCACACAAGTCAGAGTTCTATGAGGCAAAACAGGTTAAAACTGTGAGGACAGTAAAAGAAAGTATAAAAGTGTAAGGATGCATTTGTTTTCTAAGAGAAGTACAATGGAGCAATGGAGATGCAACTGAAAAAGGAGCAATGTGCAATATGCATGTCCTCAATTACTGCCTCCTCATTTGCATATAGCGCTCACCACATCCCATGAGCACAAGATGCCCATGAGCACAGAATATCCATGGAAACAGGGTGCCGATAAAAATAAGGTACCCATGAACACAGGATGCTCCATGGGCCCAGGGTGCCCCATGAGCACAGGATACAATGACCACAGGGTGCCTGCGAACATAGGATTCTATGAGTGCAGGATACTCCATGAGCACAGAGTGCCCGTGATTACAGAGCCCATGGGAGATAAGTGAGACTCAAAGTGAGTACAAGATAAGTATGTTACATCTATGATTGAGTGAATAGAGGGGATGATAATCCTAGTAAGTCATGCTTTCTATTCCAACCAGAACTTGCTGTGAACACAGAAAGAAGGCAGTGGAGTTCTAAGAAACACAAAATGTCCAAGGATTTGACTCCTGTACCTCCCTGCACTAGCCAACCACTTAGGTTGAAAGTGAAAGCACAGCAGCAAGAGATGGCAACTCATAGTTCCTTATTGTTTCCACCTTCCTTTCTTATGAGTGAGCCAGTGGTACAGAGTTTAGGCAGTAATATGTGCATGTATAAACAACTGAAAGAAAAACAGTGGATTTCATTTTGTGCAGCTTTCCCACTCTTCTGGCAAGAGCAAAATACATATGCTTTCATGATATACAAATAGTTTAATGTTGGGGACTTTACATATGAGTTAAATGCTCTTGTATTTGCATTTAAAGTTGGCATTGCACAGTATAAAGATGACTGGTAAAATTGAAGCTAGTAATTTAAATTTTTAATTTTTCTTTCTTAGAATGACATTACATATCAAATAGAAAACACCATGATAAAATCAGAGAGAGGCCATGCAAGAAAGAAAAAGTTCTATGTTTGAATACTTTTAATGACACTTTTCCTCTGCTTCTGGAACAGGGGTTCCTGCGTTAAAGAAACTGAGCTCCACGATTAATGTAATCAGGCCTCCTGCTCTCTGAAGACAGAGAAATCTTCAGCCAGAGGGCAGGTCTGAAAAGATCAGGAAGAGCCTGGACATAAAGATTTTGTGTTTGGGTCAAACTAGAAGATGCTCATCAAGGAGAGGTCCAGACAAGTGCTTCTGGATCTGGGTATGGGGAGGGACAGTTCAGCTCATGTTGATACAGATGCTAACTGGCCTCAGAGGCATGTGATTTCCAGTTAGTGTCGGAGGCCGGCTCAGAATGGCTCCCAACAAGTTAGGCTTCCTAATTTTCTGCCCTTTGGATAGTTTCTGTGAGGACCCCAAAAGGAAAGGGACCTGGAAGAGGAAATGGCAAGTGCCAGGAGCTGAAAGAACTAGTTGGCTGTGAGGTGCAGTGTATGAGCCAAGGAGCTTCTGACATCCTATCAGTTTCTCACACTTTTATGCACTTGAGCTATAAACGCTTGAGGTCAGCCAAATCATGTTTGTGAATTTTCAAGTAACACAGGGAAAAATTCCTCTTGTACCAGATGTCTAAGTTATGAAAGATCATGAGCACTTTTCTATGCCAACCCTGAGGTACATGGATACAATGAATGGGAAGCAAAGATGTTACTGGAGATTGGATCTGCGCTCCATCTGGGCAGCAGCTGAAAAGCATTATCACTAAATGCATCTAAACCTCATAGTTGTCTCTGCCCACATCTGGTGAATAGAGTGAGATTAATACACATTCACAGACAGAATACATTTTGCTTCCCAGTGTCAACTTCTGACTTGAGCCTGTTCTCATGGAGGCTGATAGAAATACTAAGGCACACCCTTCTTCCTTCCTTCATGATACCACCTCGCCAGCAGGGAAAAGGATGTATATCATGCAAAACCACTGTAATGTCAAATTGTCCTTAACATCTTTTATATGTTGTACTTCGCCATTGATGCTAACAGCCTACATATCATATAAGTATATACCATATAAGGATTTTCACCAAATATATGGACGCCAGAAATCTGAGTGACAGACCTTCTCTTTAACCCTATTAGTACCCAGATGTTGAATGCTGCTTCTGGAAGATATAAGGACTCTTTTTAACCTTAGAAATAGCTAGAGGCAACAGTGTGCTGAAGCAGGAAACACACTGTATTTAATATCATAACTTGCCACTAGGGAAATTTACTTTACATCAGTTAGCCTCCACTTTTAAATGGAAAAAAAATTCCCTGCCTCTGCAGACTGTATGAGTAATGGCTTTGTTAGTGGTTGAGTCTGTGCAAGTGTTAGTTATCATTGTTACAATCAGTACTTAAACTTCTTCTAGATTGTTGAATCTTCAGGGAAACTGCTGGAGGATCCGTGAATCTTTAGTCCAATTCACTCTTAGATCTCTGCTTGGCACTGGGTGTCCCAAAGGAAAAGGTGGCTAAGGGTAAAATGATGAGGCCCAGTGATTGGAACATCCTGGCTAATTCTCAAAACAGAGTTGACATACTCAAGACTGATCAAGAGGTATGTTGGGACATGGCCAGTATCAAAAATGAAATACTAAAGACAAATTTATAGCTCAAAGAAATTTCTACATCTTGTATAGTAGACATGTGTACTTCTAAATCAGTTTGTCTTAACTTTGTGGGTGGCACAAAATTCTATTAAATTCAATATGCAAAACAATTCACAAACTCATTGTTAGAAAGAAGTAGCAAAAGTTAATGTTTGTAAAGGAAGAGCCTACTGTTTCCTCCTTTCCTTTTTTCCTACTGTGTGTTTCTCTCCTATGTGTCTCCTTTACTACTCACTCAGAACACTTCTGACATTTCTGGTCACCAAATGTGAGGAGGCTTTTCCACACACCAGGCAATCCTCTGTGACACCAGCTGGTGTCCCACAATTTAATTCAATTTAGACATTCTCTACCTGAAGATAACATCGTATCTCACGAGTTAAGGGCTCAGTCCCACAGGACTACCTCCTGACCCACACTTCAGATGCTTGTTGCAAGCTCAGGTTGTCACCTGTGCTTCTTATCAACCAGCTATAGAATGCAGGTTCCATCATCCCCTAACCTGGGTTCAAGTGATTTGCTAGAATGGTTCACAGAATTCAGAGAAACACTTACTTACATTTACCAGTTTGTTGAAGGATGTGGTAGAGGGTACGGATGAAGAGCCACAGAGGGGATATTTAGGGTGAGGTTTGGGAGGGTCCTGAGCACAGGAGCTTCTGTCCCTGGGGACTTGGGGTATGTCACCCTCACAGTGTGGATGCATACACCAACCTGGAAGCAATCTGAACCCCATAGTTTTGAGATTTTTATGGAGGCTAATTGTGTGGGCATGATTGATCATTGGCTCCATTTCTATCCCTTCCCAACTCTGGAGGATGGTGGGGGCTGAAGCTGAAAATTCCAAACTTCAAGTCATGGCTTTACCTTTCTGGGTCCAGCCTGCATCCAGGAGCCATTCAAGGGCTTACCTAGAGTCACCTCAATAGAACAAGAGATGCCCCTAGTGTTCTTATCACTTAGAAGATTAAAAGGGTTTTAGGGGCTCTTGCCAGGAACTAGGAGAGGAGGGACTAATAGGTATATTTTCTATTATCTCACAGTTTATATGATGTCTTATATAGAGTACTTCCTCTTTCATGATGAATCTGTTTCTCACAGTAACATTGTGGGAGTAGTCATTATTGCTTTACCCATTTTATAGATAACAATACTGGGCTCAGTAGCTTATCTAGAAGAACTAGACATTGGTAGGTCTGGGTCTTTTGACTCCAAAGCCCATGAAGATTAATAAGAAGTACAATCAATGGTGACGTACTATACATTGGAGATCAAACTGGCCCAGCACACAGGAAATGTAGATCCATCTCTGTCTTCTTCTAGCATCACCTCACTCAATCCCTTCTTTTCTCTGGGCTTCAGTTTCTTCATTTTTTCAGCAAAATGAGTTGATGCTGAAGAGCATCCTTAAGTCATCTCCCATTCCTCAATCACTTGACTGGTATAAGAAAAAAAAATGCAGTTGAACAGCATTGAAAATAAATTGTACTTCAATGCTGTTTTAGACAACATGTTGTTTGTTTGGATTATGGAAAATGAGGCTGGGGACAAGTGAGAACGCACAAGCAGTGCCAGGACTAGTCAAGGCAAACTTTCTCACTCAGCACATGTCCCACAGGAAAATAAGTCCCACTGGGCACTGAGTGTAGAGGCTCCTCCTATAAGAATTCATAGCAGATCCACAGGGGAATAAGCTGTGCTTACGTACCCAGTACACACTTGGGTCTCTTGAGCCCAAAGATAGGGGAAGGCTCCATCAGGAAGGTGGGAGTTGATATCCAACTGATAAATGAGGATTTCGGAGGAGCCTGAACCTGCTCCCCATGCATCATGCCTTTCCTAGAGAAGAATGTACTCATTAGTCATAAATAAGTCCTGTGAAATGCCTCCCACATCCCATGTGACTATTCAGACATTGTGCTTAGCCAAAAAAAAAAAAAAAGGACAAAGAAAAAAGAAATCTTTACTTTTCAGTTTTTAACAGTTGCTTGTTTATTATCAGAGTTAATCTCCTGAAAGAATTTGGGTTTGACATCTTTAAAACTCTCCCTCCCTGATATTTTCAAGTGAAGCCTAAGTATCCAGGCAAAGACTAGGGCTTCTTGGGTCCAATCAGCTATTTTTTTGTACACCTTCTGCTCCCTATTATGGAGGTCTTCCCATCTGAAGGTCAGGTGAAGTGCCGTGAGAGGAGATCTGTGGTAGGGAAGTAGGTTTCCCTATGCCCCCAGCACATATCTGTGCCAGTTGTCACTATGTGCTTCTACAATTGTTTTACTCCTTATTGATTCAAGCAGCAAAAATTTATTAAACAGCCACTATATATCAAGCACTGTTCTATACATAAGTGGGAAAAAGATGAATAAGACACAGTATCTGTCTCAAGGAATCCCTGTGTATAGACAGCCAGATAAGGCAATCTAATGAAATATAATATGTGCACTCAGAGGACATAAAGGGTTTCCATAGGCATACAGGGGGGAATAGAAACCGTGCCTGAGAGGGGGATTCAGAAAAGCCTCAAGGAGCACATGCCATTTGAGCTGGATTTTGAAAATGATCCACATAAAGAGAAGGGATGGGGGAGCAGAAGAACATTTCAGAGAGAAAATAAAGCATGTACAAGGCAGGAGGGTAAAAGAAGATAGTCTTGTCTGGGACCCATGACCTTTTTGGCAGGAGCCTGAGGTTTGTGTGAGGAAGTGGTATGTTATTGGCCTGGAAGTTTGAACATCAGTCAGAAGATGAAGGGGCTTGTATGCTATGGGGGTGGGGGTTAGAGTTTTTCTTTGAAGCAATGATAATCCTGTTTTTGGATTATCATCCTGGCAAAACACAGAAAGCATGGATTAGAGGGAAAAGAGGCTAGAAGAGGTAAGAAGTCCAGCCAAGAGGCTGTTCTGTGGTATGAAGGCAAAGGAGGACATGTGAGAGGGATTTAGGAGGAGGCAGAATTGGTAAGACTGGACGGCCAGCTGGACAGACCCCATGAGCAATTATGATCATGAAGAATAGTGATGGTAGGAGAGGGCAGTGAGTGATGGCTGCCCCTTAGCTAACGAGATAACAAATTCTAACTTCTTTCCTATGTCCAGGAGCTTGCCCTCCATTTCATTGTTCAAGGAGTGGTCTGAGGTCTGTGGACCAGAGGCATCAACAGCATCTGGCAGTGTGTGCAGCCCCTCAGGTCTCACTCTGGATTACTAAATCAGACTCTACTTTCTAACAAGACCCCAAGATCAATTAACTGCATTAAAGTTTGAGAAGCATGGGCCTATGGTAACACTTGGAACTTTTTACATGAGGAGGAGAATTGTAGAGAGAGTAACAAGAGAGAAATTGCATAAAGCACAAATAGAAGTGCTGAAGGTTCAAATTGTTCATCTCAAGACTGTGGAGATTCATGTTTCTCTTTGCCTTGGTTTGGACCTGATCGAAATTGTGTCTAAGTGCTGATTTTGACTCTCTGATCTTTCTTCCATTTCATATTTCTACTGCTCCCTTTTGTGCACATGTGGCACTTAAAGATCCGTAGGAAATAATAAATTAAATAAAGCCATTTTGGGACAACTAAGAAAATAAAAAAGTAAATAAATAGAAAATAACCAACTTGGGGCACCTGGGTGGCTCAGTCAGTTGAACATCTGACTTTGGCTCAGGTCATGATCTCACGGCTCATGGGTTCAAGCCCCACATCAGGCTCTGTGCAGAGCCTGGAGCCTGCTTTGGATTCTGTGCCTCCCTCCCTCCCTCCCCCACTCATGCTCTCTCTATCTCAAAAATAAATAAATATTTAAAAAAAAATTTTTTTAAAACCAACTTGTTCTCATCTCTCTGACATCTTCATGAACTTATTATTCCTGGAATATAAGAAGCAGGTGAGTATGGTTTTAATTAAGACTATCCTAAATTTTCCAGCTCCTAGGTCAGAGAAGGCACTTACAGGGATTGGGCAGGACACTTGGCCCTGAGCTTTGGTTTGAGAGCTAGCCAGCCCCAGGTGTGGAGCATGAGAGTGTGTCATTGTGACATCTCCTGTTATGCCTCAGGAGCTACCCTTTGCTCCAGACATGAACCTGAGTGGTTGTGGCTCTTGCCTTGTCAGCCTCTCATCCATTTTGCTAGTATGCATTTATATGAATGAAAACTTGATGTGGATCTACACATCTACTATGGGCAAATATTGATGCTTTATTGAAGTTATAAAAGCAAGCCATACCTTTAACAGAAAAGTAAAAGTCTCTGCAAAATGCCTAAAACACACCAAGAAAAAGTACAGTGTATGTTGCCTTTTCACAACCCTAAAATGGCATTCACCTCTAGAAAGAGATTTAATTTAAGGTGTGACATGCACCATCAAACTCAAAACTTCCAAAATCTGATGATATATTAGTTGCACCAAGAGCATAGTAGAAAGTAGATAACATTTGATTGCCCCATGATGACTGGAATGACTATGAGTTCCAGCAAAGATGTGACTGAGAAGAATGCATTAACTTCAGAAGTGCTAAAGTGATGTGGTCTAAACAAATCACAGATGACTTTAGTGACAGTGTTAAGTTGTTTTTCAAGTACATAATAAATGATAGGGATATTCTGTTCTGAACTATTCTAGTTTCTATGAGCCACAGCTGTGAAAAGAATTTATTTCTCAGGGACAGGACAAAGACTTCAAAGCAGTCAGAAACACAGCACAATCTGAAGGAATGGCTATTTTGCATTATAGAAATCACTTTGGGGTGGTTTTTAATAATAACTGGGAGGCACTAACGGGCTCTTGTCCCAACCACCACTAGATGTTTGAACTTAGACAAGTTATTTCACTCACTGTTCTCAACTGTAAAATGGGAACCATCCTGAAGTAGACTTAATGGGTCCATCAAACCACCTGTGGTTATTTCTCTAGTTCCTGGATATACAATAAATAGTTTGTCAGCAGCTTGCAGAATTTCTATTTTAGCTCCTTGACCCATGGACTTTAATATACTGTGTGTGGTAGTGAGGGTCAAATGGAAGTTCCTAAATTTCCCTCTCCACCCCTCCCATACCAAAAATTGCAAAGATGTGAGAGCTAGAGTGGAAGGGTGGTGACTGTCACCACATTCTCGTTTTACCCACTTGTCTGACCTTTGCAGCAGATGTAGGATTAGGAATGAATTACTCCAATTTAATTTGTGGATGGCTTGAATTACATTTGCTCCTCTAGATGTAATCTCTTTACTAATATAAATAGATAAATTCTTTGACACCTGTTATATAGCTACAGATCTGGCTGCCTGCAAACTGTTTTCTCTATTCATGACTCATTTCAAAGCACTGGCCATCATGGCTAACCATCAGCTTGTATTGCTTGCTTTTTTTTTTTTTTTTAATGTTTATTTATTAGAGAGAGAGAGAGAGAGAGAGAGAATACCATGAAGGCTCCATGCTGTCAGCATAGAGCCCAATGCAGGGGCTTGATCCCATGAATCATGAGATCATGACCTGAGCTGAAATCAAAAGATTCAGACACTTGTGGAGATGAGCACTGGGTGTTATATGGAAACCAACTTGATGATAAACTATTTATAAAAAAATAAAAAAGTAATAGTTGAATTTATTTAAAAATAACTCAGACACTTAACTGATTGAGCTACCCAGGCATCCCTTGTATTCCTTCTAATCTTTCCCTGAATCACTTCTCTTTACATAAGTCTTAGTCCCCAAGGATTAAGTCTTCTGTCCTGTTATTGACATACTGACATAATGAATGAAATATACTTTCCTTTGAGAAAATTCCTACCCATGCCTTTCTGTCAATGTTGGAGGCAGGGATTGGTGAATTAAGGAAAAGAACTGAAACATATATGGGGCACCTGAGTGGCTCAGTTGGTTAAGTGTCTGACTTCAGGTCAGGTCATGATCTAACAGTTTGTGGGTTCAAGCCCCGTGTTGGGCTCTGTGCTGACAGCTAGCTCAGAGCCTGTAGCCTGTTTCAGATTCTGTGTCTCCCTCTCTCTCTGACCCTCCCCTGCTCATGCTGTCTTTCTCTCTTTCAGAAATAAATAAAACATTTAAAAAAAGTTAAAAAAAAAAAAAGAACTGAAACATATATGCTGTTTGACAACTCAAGATGTTGATTTAATGCAACAAATCCTTATCATCTTGTTTGCTCTTATCAAGATATCCTCACTCATCTACCTAATCTTTTGTTTTTGAGTGAGAAAGAAATTTATAGAATATGACAGTGGATCATAGATTGGGGGTTAGAATTCTTTCAAAACAGAGTATTCTTTTGCCTTAAGTTGAGCAGAGACTGAAGAGAAGTCACCATGTCTCACAGTGGAGGAGGAGAGAAAGTGGCAGGCAGAGATTCTCACAAGAAGTTTGTGTGTATTTAGGGGAAGCATGAAATCATAACGGGGGAGAGTCTTGTGCCAATGATATCAAGCCTTTGCTCCTTGGTGCATGTTTCAGAGATTTCACACCTGCGCTGCTATATATCTTTTAAGTCTAAGAATAAAATGCCTCTAGAGGGTTGGCTAAGCCAAGATAATGAGCCTAAGAAGAGGGATCTAAGAAGATAGCTCACAGGGAGATTTTTCAGGTGCACCTGGAATCATCCTGCATTAATTCCCACATTGCTTATACTCGAGGGAACTGAGGGCAAAGACCTGGCCTGGCCTATATAAGGGCAAGACCTTGGAACACCAAGACAGAAGGAACTCAAGAAGGAGGTGGCAGTGGTCAGTAGCATCAAATACATACAGGTAAGCAATTATGAAGAGCTTGATGAAACTACATGACTGGAGACAGAGACTGGGATCTCTGGGGCTCCAAAACTATAACAAAAAGTGTCAAAGAAAGTGATGAAAAAATTCATCACTACTCATGTTGGGAGGACAGAACTTGTATCCTAGGACTTTGTGTGGCTTGTGCTGTATTCCAGGTGAGTCTGAAAGAGGCCAGGAGTTGGTGCTAGGGAAGTTAAGAACTCCATGGGAAAACCAGTGTGATACCTAAAACATCATATCTGCATGTTTGATCCAGGCTCACACAAAATAGTGTACAATGGGATTGGGGTCTGGGGATGTGCATTTTCTTAAGACCTAATCTCTTTTTTATTGATGGCAAACAATTTTTAAAATTAAAATTGGCATCACACCTTGTCAGACCCAAAGTTGCTTAATGTTTATATAGTAGAGGGCAGTTGTATTTCTTTCAGGACCATTGAAGGTCTACTGGTGAGAAACAAGGATAGTAAAAAATAGACTAAAGAATATTTTTAAGAAAAAAAAGGAAAGAACTCTAAATGCAGATATCTTGCATTCAAACTATTGTACCTTAGCCTGGTATCAAATATCTGTTAACACGTGGGAAATGGGCATTTCAAAGTATTCTGGCTCATTTCTAGTTTATTATATTACATTTTAATATTAATATGTAACAACTTTAACGCACGTTTTTTACTTGACTCAGGTGGTCCATGTATAGGCCTCTTCTACAGAAGCAAGATCCCACACTAATGTAGGTGCAAATGGTTGTAATATGTGAATGGGCTTTTTTTGTAAGTGTTATTGGCACTCAAAGACTATCACTGGTAGAGAGACTTCCAGATGAGGCTTCCAATGTCTATTTAACCCATTTTGTAGCTACTGCAAGAGACTTAGTAGGACTGGAGATCACTTAGACATTAATCCTGAGCTCCCTATGAGCCCCTAAAGCCCCTGGACTGTATACTCCTGACAGTCTGGTGACCAAAGCTGGGAGCTCTGACTGTGGGAGGAGAAGGAAAGGATAGACTCAAACCCAGAAGTAAGGAAGGAGGTAGGGACAGATGAGCAGTCAAGCACTGTCACTCCATGATGAAGCCTTGAAGGCTGAAGACTGCCTGAAAATCATCAGTTGTCAACTTACTGCTGGTGCAGACCCAATAAAGCAGATGCTTGATTTGTTCAAAAATAGAAAGATGGATGGGTGGGTGATAGTCTAGAGTAAAGAAAGCCGTGAAGTAGTGGTTTTTTTTCCTTCTTTTTCCCCTTGTTTTATCATATGCCTGTCTCAATTTGACATTATTTTTAAACAGACTCTCTACTCCTATGCTGGAAAAGGAGAGTGTTCTGATATGCAAATTTGAGCTATATTAAATGAAGAGAAAGGAAGGTTGTGATCAAATGATAACATTTTCTCCCTACACATAGTTTCCATTTTTATCTATTCCCCAAGCTCCCCAAATTTTTGAGTTCATATTTTTGTTCTTATTTGAAGAAAGGTAACTATTTTCCTGGATGGACTTGTTACCTATGGAAAATGACCCATTGCAAGACATTGGGAATTTGCCACTTCCTTTCACTGAAGAAAAGATATTGTATAACTTCATAGAGCTTAAACTGAGAAAATACCATTAAGTATATATTTTTAGGTAGATACCAAAAGGAATGTTTAAGTTTTCTTCCTCTACCCGTCAAAGTGCATTCTTATTAGGGGTCTGTAGGGTTAAATAACAAAGAAACAGACAAGGGATACACAGGGCTTGGGAAAAGTTATTTTTTGTTAGAAAAACTACATTGGGTTGACTCCAACCTTACACTTAAACCAGGGAAGCACACAGCTACAGAATTTACTGCAAACTCTGTCTCCTTATGTCCCTCTTATACTAACACCCCTTTTTTTGTGGTCAACATATATCTTAACTTCTCAACCTTCTCAGTTACAAAAACATTTCTATTTTATATTATTTTTTAAATATTTATTTATTTATTTGAGAGAGAGAGAACAAGCCAGGGAGAGGTAGAGAGAGAGAGAGGGAGAAATCCCAAGCAGGCACCACTCTGTCAGTGCAGAGCCTGATGCGGGGCTCAAACTCACAAACTATGATATCATGACCTGAGCAGAAACCAAGAGTTGGCTGCTCAACCGACTGAGTCACCCAGGGGCCCGTATTTCCATTTTATTTAGTAAGAAAGCCTCCCCTCAACAACATGTGACACCCAGCTAAGAAGTGTTTCTTCCTTACTCTTATTGCTTCAAGTCCTCCAGGGGTAGAGCTCACAGATTAGTGGCAGCTGCCTGTTGAGAAGACCCTCTGTCAAATTGAACAATTTAACATTTTGCAGTATGACATGAAATTACTATTCTTAATAGTTGCCACAAAGTTGCATCACGAACTACAGACAGGTACATGGTTCAGTTTTGAGTTGCCAGAGTTACCACTGGTTAGAGACATTACCTGAGGGACCAGACCTAGTAAGGGTTTTGATGAGATACACTTGTGGTTTTGATGGAATGCTTGTGTAGAGTTCCATATATGCAGAACTTAAGAGTGACTTTCTTGAAGATCCCTGTCTATGTTGGTGTTTGATTATCTCAGCTTTGGTAGAATGTCTTGAGGTTATCCGTGAGTATTCTTTTGGCCAGGGATCTGTGTAAGTAATGTTTTGTAGTTCTCAGGAGATATGGTAACCTGCAAAAGTCTTTCTTTGAAGAAATGTCCTTGCAATCACAATTCTGTTTAAATTCTTTGGCAATAATTTTCCATCATATACTCTTTTGTTAATGCAGACCCCAATCTATTAAATCTACTTCCTTATTGACCTAATATAAAAGAATTTCCAAATTAGATATTACAAAAACTATCATCTTTAAGTTCTTGTTATATCACATTATTGCAATCATAACATTTATAGTATTATTTCAAATGTTATAAATAATGACAATGAAAATAACCACTAATTACTGTTTATTTCACAGCATCCCAAATTTCAAATAGTATTGCTGTTGCTCAGGGGCAGGCTCAACTTTGTAGAGAAATGGAGAACATAGGTGTCCTTAAGTGACCTTCCCTGATTCAGCATCTGGTGCATGGGCTGAGGATCTTGAGAAATAAACAAGGAGTGGAATTTGGGAAGAAAATCTCAGAGATTGAGACTTTGGAATGGGTCAGGCCAGATCTTTTGTTGTGTTGTTTGACAACTGCGGTGTCTATATTGTGTTATACTACCCGTTTTTACAACTGTGGGCAGAGTTGGGTGGGTTGATGAAAAGGGATTTTTGTTTAATTGGTAAGGTGGGCTTTTAACTCATGTGGCCACAACAAATGGATTTATATTTTAAAGTATAGGCTGCTTCAGCTGGCTTGGTGTTACAAGAAAGGTGAGATGGGATTGGATCTTTTTAGGTGTTGATTAGACGAATAAGATTTGCTTCATTGATAGTGTTTTCCAGCCGTATCAGATAGTCAGGAATTTTAATGTCAAAGGATCTAAGTTTTGTACATCTTACAGAGCATCCTTGGTGTTTGAGATTTCAGTTTCACCTGCCAGTCTAAGTATGCTGCTCTGAACTGGTTGCCTAAATTCCACTTACCTTGCAGACCAAGAGAGGACAAGGGAGACTCTAGGCTAAGCTCAAATTAATGTAGTTTATCATTAGTTATTTCCTACCACATTACTTCAGATTGGCTTTGGATTTCTCTTTTCTTTTTTTAATATGGAATGCTTCACAAATTTGCAGGTCATTCTTGTTTAGGGGCTGTGCTAATCTTCTCTGTATTGTTTCAGTTTTTCAGTATATGTGCTGCTGAAGCGAGCACTGGCTCTGGCTTTCTTAATAACAGAATCTCTATCTTTGACCTTAGTTTTCAGAGAGCTAAGCTCAGCATTGAACCAAAGAAGTGTGGTAGGTTCCACTAATAAAACAATAAAAGGGTTTTGAAGCCCTTATGATAATAAAAACATGCCAAATTTTTCAATGGATATAAATGCATTAATAAAATTATTGCAGACCCAGAACCTAGGAAGATAATAAAAAAGGTGTTTTCCAGGAATTCTCTGTTTCTAAGGATCAGATTTGCCTAGAAAGTCAGTAAGGAACTGGAATAATCTGAAAATAGTTCTTCAAATAGAGAAGTCCTATTTAGTTCAACTAATGAACAAAAGTGATAGAAGTAAAAATTTAAAAGGCTGATGAACAAAAAGAGAAAGAGAAAATCTTAAGTGAAGCACAGATATAAGAAGATAAGCTGGACAGGTCTGAAGGGGAAAACGAGACTTTGAGGGCTTGAGGTCAGTCCCCACCTATGTGAAGGGGAAGATAAGATGTACCTACTGTTAAAGGGATTATTAGTAGAAGAGGGCTTGTTTTGCCTGGTAACTAGATCAGAAAATCTACATAAACCTCAAACAATATAACAGAGAAAGAGGAACAACATTTTAAGCACAGACTTGAATGATTGCCTGAGGGAACCTGTCCCCAGAACACAACAAGAAAGGCCCCTTTTTTTTTTTTAAACTTTTTAATTGCATTCTAGTTAGTTAGCATACCATGCAATATTAGTTTTAGGTATACAGTACAGTGATTCGACACTTCCATACATCACCCTGTGCTCCTCATGACAAGTGCACTCCTTAATCTACATTACCTATTTAAGCCATCTCCCTCCCCACCCCACCCCCACCCTCCCCACCCCGCCTCCCTGCCCCACAACCATCAATTTGTTCTCTAAGTTTCAGCTGTAGGGTCTAAATCAGAAGTAGGTGAGAGGCCACCTATACTCTTTCATGCATATTGTCCTCTCATCTTCCAAGGCAGCATATTGGCTGCATCCCAAATTCAAGTCACTACATCATCAAGAGGAATGGATAAGATCTATATATATAAAAACTCTTCAAATGGAGACTCTTCTACTACTAGGAATGGTCAAGGAGACTTCTCAAGATCTGAAAGATGAGGAATATTAAGTTCCAAAAATGACATGGTGGCATTCATAGAACACAATGGGTAAATGCAGGAGAAATAATGATACAGTTTATTTGACTAGTTGTTTAGTATTTTGTTGGTTAGAAGTACTTATATACACCTCATTTACTTGGAGTCTCACAATGCCCTGTGATACAGGATTGATTCCTTTCAGAATTATCAGTGATGGAACTGAACCCAGCAGGTTGTTACTTGCTAAAGGGCATTCAACTAATAATTGAGTTACAATCCAGATTTCCAAATTGTGCCATTTACTTCATTCCTTTGGACCACACTATTCGTCCCAACCTTAAGATGTGTTTGCAAGCCTGAAGAATGAGCAATGGTGATATAGGATCAGGGTAGTATAGTAAGTTACAAGTATTTTGCACTAGCACTATGAAAGAGAGCAAGTGATTACATTTGATACTTTGGTGTTTTAAGAAATCATTGAAAAATCACTCTATTTGGTTTGAGGGACTAACAGTGTTTTAAACCAAGATTTTAAGCATATTTGAGCAGATTCCGAAAATTCTTGCACATGATAAAAACATTCCTCCTCCAGCCAGCCTGCACAGTTATTATTATGAATAATTTATATTTCTCTAGGGGATTTTGCTAGTTATTGCTCTTAATTATTTGCTTTTCAAGTGCCACTATAGATTCCCTGGGAAAACCCTTGAGAGAAGGAAGTTGTCATGCTGGGGGAAGCATCAGCCTGATGACTCGCTGGCACTAAAGCCACAGGTCTGTGGGTGACAGCAATTACCCTTCATTAGCCCAGCAGAGCTGGTGGAGCAAAGTTCTTCTAAATGGGCACTTGACATGGGCATTAACTTTATCTTCTCCAAAGAAAAATTTCTTAGGAGGAGAGTGTACAAAAATAGAAATGGAACATTGAAAAGAGAGGAGAATCACAGGGTGTTTTTATTCTTTGTCCTAAATCAAATAATGTTCTATTAAATCACCTTTGAGCAATGTGGGTACTGAAAAGAATAAATTGGGGGATGCTGATATCTGGGTTCTGTTACAAAGGTGCCATGAGCCTACTGCCTACTAGGACTTTTTATGCCCTCGATTCTTAATTTGTGAAATGATGTGGGAGGTGGTAATGAGGAGGAATTGGACCAACTATAGGAAGTCTTAGTTCGATACCCGGGAGGTGGGACTGAACAAAAGACAGCCTAACTACAGAAAAAGTAGTGCCCTGAAGAGATTTACTTGGGCAATCCAGGTTAAATCCATAATCTCTCTAGTTATCCTTTTAGCATCCAGGGAAAACTGGTTAAGACTTAAAGTTCTCTAGGATCATAGGAACTGAATGATTGTGAGTGATTCCGATCTGCTGCTACAGCTCTAGAGTGTCTCCTTAAAGGGCTGGGAGAATTATGGAGGGGTGGTTCTGAGATACAAAAGGGTACCCATCCAGGTCATAGATGATACTCAGATAGCATACGTTAATACCAATCATCTGTGGCTTACAGACTCTTTGTCATTACCAGTTTCTGACCAGCTGTTAAATATTTGTAATATTTAGCCTAGTACAGGGGTGACTTTAGACTTCAACATAGCTACTGACCACCCATCTGAACTTATTAGCCTTAAAACCTGAGTTTTTAGTGAGAAGGTTATGCTACAGGACCTCTACATTTTTTTATGGATGCATGCCTTCTCTAGTGTTCTGAACTATACCTGAGACTCTCATCTCCTGGGGTTCTGGTCAAAAAGTTAGTTCCCAAAATACAGTGTATATATAGATATAGATATAGATATAGATGATATAGATATAGATATAGATATAGATATAGATAGATATAGATAGATATAGATATAGATATATAGATATAGATATAGATAGATATAGATGATATAGATATATTTATATATATAGATATCTATCTATCTATAGACTGTGTATATACATATATTATTCCACTAAATACCCATAAACCACTACTCTAATGAACTGGAAGTGTTAGGCCGATAGTTCCAAAAAAAAGTAGGTAATTTGGATACAAAGACACCAACGTGAGTCTCTGCACAAATCTAAAAGAAAGTCAACAGAAGATTATGCTGATATGCTATGTTGCTTTTATAAAAAGCACAACATGGTAAAGGAATGGGAATTTGACAGCAATAGAGCTCTAAAATTAATTTGAATCATTAATGAGATAAGAGTAAATAAGACATTATTTCTATTCATAAAACCAAGCCCCACTCTGTTGATTTGGGAAGGAGTAAAGAACCAGCAAGTGCATATTTAGATAACTATGTTATCAGTAGAGGAGTGTGTATATGTGTAATATCTATCAATCTATCTATCCACATATACACACACTTTGACAAATGAATTAAATCCCATTTTTCCTTCATGTTATAAGTTGCAGTACTATGTCCCTTTTGAAAGCTAAAGATTGACCTGTGTGTGTGTGTGTGTGTGTGTGTGTGTCTGTGTGTGTGTGTACATTTAGAACAAGTAGAGGAACCTGCCTGGAAAAGCCAGGTCACTGGTCACATAGATTCATGACTCATGGAAGGACACTGCCCTCCAGAGGCTGGCCTCAGTCTCCTCCCTCTAGGTTCTACTTGGTCTGCATAGTCGCTGATGCTGGCACATTAGTGAAGTCTCTGCACTAAGCAGGTGTAGTATCACTGTCATATTCATGGTAGCACTTCCAACCTGTTCCTCTGGGGTGCAGACTGAACTACTATTTGTCACCTCCATTAACAAATATGTAGTATTTGGGTTAGAAATAAAATGATTATTGTCCTTGTTAAAACTCTGGAGTTAGATCTGGGAGGATAAGCCCTAAAGTGCATAAAAAACAGCTAAGACCCTTACTTATATCAAGTTACTTGGACACAGATGAACTTTTCTGCTAATACGGAGGTTTCCCTCTGAAGAGATGCTGTAAAGGTTAATTTTATGTGTCAATTTGACTATGTCACAAGATGTGAGGATATTTGGTTAAACATTATCTCTGAGTGTGTCTGTGAGAGGTTTTCATGGTAAGATCATCATTTGAATTGGTCGACTTAACCAAGCACATTGCCCTCCCACACTGAACCATCTAATCCAGTGAGGGCCCAAGTAGAACATAAAGGTAAAGGAAGCCAGAATTCATTCTCTGCCTGAGCTAAGACACTGGCCTTCTGTTTTCCTTCTGAGACTTTACAATAAGTGCTGCTGGTTCTCATGTCTTCGGACTTGGACTGAAACTATAACCCTGGATTTTTTGGGTCTTTAGCTTTCAGACAGCAGATTGTAGGACTTCCCAGCCTCCACAATTGCTTGAGCCAATTCCTTATAATAAATCTCTTTATACTAGGAATCTCTTTCTAATAAAATTTTTTTCCATATATTGATTCTATCTCTTTGGACAACACTGACTAGTGCAGATGTCCTTGCCTGTATTTCCATAGTCACAACCAAGTGGGATAAGAGTCATTTGGTCAGTGGGAAGCAAAGCCCCAGTACCGTCCATGGGTGCCAATCGATACAGCCACAAAGACCATAAGTCTGCTTCTCTACTGCTAGCATTTGGTGATTGTCTTACTTTCAGACTGAGTGTTCTGAACCAGGAGGCAGCACTTTCTTAGCTTTTGTGGCACCAGAAATGACAGTTTGAAATTATGGGGGAGAATTGGCCTGTAATATGACATACGATTTTTGGCAGATCCTGACCTATTATACTTTGTGTATTTGAAGTGCAACAAAAACTTTTTATTCCAGAGGCAATAAGGAAAAAACTTGGATAAAAATTATGATAATAATAGACTGTCTGAATCCCGAAGTCAAAAATGTCTGCAGTCTTGGGTGGGAAGAGCTAGAAGTCTGTTTCTTGGGTAGGATGCCAAAGTAGGTCTTCAGGAAAGACAGCAAGAGCTGGAAGAGGATGTTAGATCAGGACTAGAGATTGGCTGAATACCCACCATGCCCTCTACACAGACCACATTTCACCAAGGAATAAAAACCACTCATTAAGTGCCTACCTTGTGCCAGGCACTATTCTGGGCACTAGCTGTGACCAAAGCAGACTGAAATCTTGCTTTCTTTCATTTTATATTCCAGTGGTGCTCAATCAATATCTAAGAAATAGCTATTGAGAGACAGTATAGTATATTGGAACAGGAATGGGCTTTGGAATCAGGCAAACTATTTAAATCCTGGCATCACCACTTTCTAGATATATGACTGGGATAGTTAAAACAAACAAATAAATAATACAAAAAAATTTCTTTCCATCTCAATTTCCTAATGAGTAAAATGGGAACAATAATACTGTTCTACATGATTGTTGTTAAGAACTGGCAATAATGTATGTAAAATCCTTGGCCCAGGTCTTGTATGTAGGTGAGGCTCCACCCAAGGAATTTTTATTGCCATTGTTAGTAGACAGAATTGTTGAAAGACTGAAAGGAGGAAGTTAGTATTTATCTTTACCTCAACTCCCATTTGCATTGCCCTATTTATTATTCCTTTTTACTTAGAGAACTTGGAAACCAGTTTTGCTGCCCTTCTAGCTATTGAATGGGAAATGGGAAGCATTAAGAGACATAAAACAAAAAGCATGGTACAGATCATAAGATACAGAGCTACACGTGAGTAGTGATTGCTAACGCATGCCTGTTTAGAGGAGGAATGCCAGCCCTTCAGTGTTGTAGCACACCAGGTATGTTTCCAATACTTCCTTCAGAGAGTACAAGTGCTGGAAGCTCCTATTTCTAGGACCCAGGTGAGAACTCAGGGAAGAAAGAGGATTACTCTTATACTTAACTTATTCTTATTATCATTACTGTTGTTTGTTTTTCTGTCTGTTAATAGACAGATGGTCCTAATTCTCACTTAGAAGATCCCAAGAGATATGTAGGGGGCCTACATAGAAGTCAGGGAGAAAATAAATACAGCTTGAAAAGAAGCTCAAATCTCATATTTTTAGAGGGTTATCTTTTCTCTTTGTCTCTCCATCTCTCTGTATGTTTGTGTCTATTCGATAATTTTGTAAATAACTTCATTCATGTTAATTATGAATGACACTACTCATTGCAGCTATTTACCTTCTCTGTTTGGCATAAGACAGCCTGAGTTCTCCACCCCACACCCAGCATCAGGACAGCCCCCCCTGGTACCTATAATACCTTGCCTTTACTTGGCAGAATCATCCTATTTTAATTACAGATGTGGTTTATGACATTCCTGTAAGAGCAAAGAGCCTTGCTTATTCATGTGCTGGATTTATTTATTCACTTATTTTTTACCAGTAAAAAAATTTCATTTGTCATTCTGGTTGCTTTTATTTTTTAATTTCTTAAAAGAATGATGACTTCTATTTAAATTATTAGAAAAATTTCCTTATCTGAATGAGGAAATCTTTGTTCAAATAAAATTTTTCAAAACAAATCTTTCCCCTGACAATGTGTTATACTCTCTTGTAAATCCCAAGGATAAGTTTTCTTTCTCTGCATGGGGAAAAAAAAAGGATAGAGAAGATTTAATCTAAGTGTCAGTCTCAAAATTATGGGTGAACAGGGGGAGGCACCATTCCTGAGAGGCTTTGGAGAGGTAGTTAATTCCTACCCAACCAACCTCAGTTGACTGATTTATGATCTAATGCAAAATATGGGAGGGGAAGGGAGGCTACAGGAGGTTGAGAAGATTCATAAAAATGGATTTGTGTTGTGCTTGAAGGTAGGACTTCTGATTAGTATGTGAACAGTATGTTATTTCCTTACTTAATGGCTATACCTTTATTTCTACTATTCAATTACAAAAAGAAAACCAGTAGGTGTGATTTAAGTATATTTAAATCCAGAAAATAATCTGGAACCTGGCCTTTGGAATTAGAAATACATAAATTGGGGAAGAGAGACCGAATGGAGGATCAGTAGGAGCACCTGAGCCCACTCCATGAGGCTCAAATTCATGGGTTGTTGTGGCATCAGAAATAGGTGATGGTTCTTTGTACATGTGGGCAAATGGAGGCAAGGTAAAAGTTACAGAACTGAAATGTGCAGACCATTCTCAGAAGCAATTAGTCTACAGAGACTCTCGAGTTTGGATTTGTGAACTAGAATGCCCACAGGATTCAAACAGGGATTGTAAATGAATGAGACAGAGAAAACTCTGGTAAACAGCAAAAGACATCAGAAAAGCTCCCATCAGGATTATTTGCTGTTCAGTCTCCAGTGCTGCCATGTGAGGCTAGGTCGTGACCATGCTATGAGAGTACACACATAAATTGTGTCTTTCCACAATGTCAGATTTATGCAGTCGTAAAGCAAAGTTAATATAATTGTAAAGTGGTTTCAGGATCCCAAACTCAATGACATTTCACTACACATTTAACTTGGCTTCCCACACATAGCACAAAGCAAAGCACAATACAAAGTCACACATCTAATGATACAACAAGGGGTAGGAAGTTAAAGAACAGAACATGAAGTCAGTCCATGAGTGTCCAAGAGAGATGAGGCCTCTGTCTAGTCTGGGTCAGTTCTTGGCACATGTTCTTATTATGTTTAAGCAGTGGAGAATCTCTGTTATGTTCAGAGATCAATTGGGCAGAGCCTTCAGCAGCAGTTGACTTTTTCATGTGGTCAGACATGAGAGGGTCAGCATTTAGAAAGTCTGACAGTTTGCTGAAAATCC
The DNA here is from genome assembly GCA_017311185.1 of Proteles cristata cristata. NCBI lineage: Eukaryota > Metazoa > Chordata > Mammalia > Carnivora > Hyaenidae > Proteles > Proteles cristata. Next base: position 2,545,206 of record JAESUZ010004992.1, on the reverse strand, counting down.
CCTCCATTTTTAAAGAAGTTTAATTAGCCTTGGGCCTTTGCAGACTGCTGGTCATCAGTCCCGGGTGTCATCATTCTGTTCTGATTTTGATAATACCTGATCTTACTTGCAACACCATTGGCTGCTTATTTCACTATCTGACATAAGTCCCTGCTTGGCATGAGTGACTCCATCTTACTCTCTACAGGTTCTGAACCCAGTAGTACAGGATTTTAAGGAACTTATTTAAAGATGATTTCATGTGCAGTCTCTCAATTCTGAATGCTGTCAGCTAATTTAAAGTTTAAAAATTTGTGTAGGTTAGACAATATTTCTATGACTTGAATTTAGGCCATAGGCCACTCTGCTATCTGATCAGGAATGATGGAGGTTTTTTTGATAAAGGGGAGTAACATTTATTCTTTTATTCATCCATTTAACATCTATCTGCTGGGTGCCTACTATATTCTAGATTCTATGACATAGTACAAGCCTTCATAAAACTTTCATCCTAGTGAGGAGACAGAGGATGAATGAAAAAATAAATCAGTGACATAATTCAGGTAGTGATAAGTTTTATGGAGAATATAAATCAGGCTAAGGGGACAGGGGAGGGTGGAGGGTGCTATCTTAAATATCATTGGCAAAGGTCTCTATGAGTAGATTCTATCAGAACACAGACCTACATAAAGTAAGGGGGTATGTTGTGCAGTGTGTGTACATGGAGTGGGAGGTGGAAGGGGGGAACCTCAGGCAGAATGCAAAGGCCTTGAGGCAAAAGTGTGCTTTAAGTGTATTCTATCTGGAGGAGGGAGGCCAGGAGGACTATAGCAGAGTGACCAGCTTGCTAGTCAGAATCAGAAGTAACAAGAAGTCATGTCACACGGGCCACATGGAGCTGCTCTTCAATTCTACCATTTGAATTAGAGAGAGTTGAAACAATAGGGAAAATATTGATAGTTTACAAAGCCAGATGAGGGGTATACGGGTTACCAGAGGGATTGTTATATTTTCTACTTTTCTGTAAGTTGGGTAATTTTTAAAACAAAATTTTAAAAAGTTTCAGTTAAAGTTCTGTATTTCCCTTTCTTGTTCTGGTTGTATCTCTGAACTTCCAAATACCTGATTTTTAAAAAATAACTCAACCAAAATGGTGCCTTGATTTTATAACTTATTCATTGTCTTGTGTGTGTCTTTCTTCTCAATTAATTTTTAAGTGACTGAAATCATGACTGGGCATGATTCATATTTGCTTTTTGTCTTAGCATTTAGCATGTTGCCTGACCCACAGAATTCACTCAATAAATATTAATTGATGGGTGGATTCATCCAATATTTGAGTGTCTTATTTTATGCCCAGATGTGTGAAAGATGAGGGTGAGAAAAGGGATACTAAGATATGATTCTTGCACTCTAGGAGCTTCCAATGTTCAGGCAGACACTGATGATACAGGGCAGAATTTGTTGGGGTGAATATAGAAAATGTAAAAGGGGAATCAAAGGGCTAGATATGCATAGAAAAATATTGACTATTTCATATAAGATTGCTCTATTCATCCTCACAGTCTTTACCTGTTGCATACCAAGTGAAAGCAAAATAAAATGAAAAAATAAGTTGTATTCCAATATGGTGATCTTAATTTGATGTGATAAACTTTTAATAGTTCCTTTGGTCTATGTTTGATGTCTTTAAGAAAAAGCACTAGTTTCTTAGATATATTTTTTTCTTTTTCTATCCCCATGATCAAAGCAAAAATTGTACTGGACAAAGCTAAATAGATAAGGAAGATTTTATTTAAGGCTATTGCAATAGGGGTGAGAGATCAGAACACAGTCAGAACTCAGTTCTGCTGAAACAAAGAGTGTGAGGGTTTGTAAGCATCAGAATGAAAGGGAGAACACAGGCCATCTGTGTTTGTTACTTGGATTTGCCCAAAGGAAAAGTAAACTTTCTCATGTCTTTGATGCAGGAGGTAGTTGTATAACTGGAGCAAAGAACCTGCTGAAGTTAGGTTCACTGGAACCAGGAGATAGGGGTGCTATCTCTCCTAGTGCTTATATTTCAAAATGATAGCTCCTAAATCCTTGAGGAAGACATTTCTGAATGTGTTGTAAAACTAGCATGAAAAAGATTTATATATATATCTATATATAAATTTATATATATATATCTATATATAAATATCTATTATATATATCTATATCTATATATAAATATCTATATATATATATATATATATATATATATATATACATATATATATATATATATCTCAGAAAGGCAGAAAAGAATTTATGATAATACTTTTTCTTAAGTAAATGTTATAAGGAAAGGGAGGTCAGGTCTTAGAGCCAGGAAGAAGCCTATCTAATGTTGAGTCAGGCTGAGGGCTATCTTGGTCACCACCCTTTCCTCTCCGACATGGCATCTGGGGTTATAGGAAGGTATGTGGCTTGTGTAGTATCTTGGTGGCTGGGAAGGTGTGGTCCTCAAATCTTCCAGTTTTTCTGTCTCCATGGTGATATCTCTCATCTGCCTGGCTGCTGACTATCCCACTAGCCTTTGTGACTAAAGTGTACAACAGATGTGATTTGTTTTCCAGTCTTTCTCTTGACTTGTTAAGAGTCTAGAACACTGTCTCTCAACCATGAGTGATATTCCCATACCCAACCAAGTAGGGAGGATAGAAGTGAGGTGGGCATGGGCAGTATAAAATAAGGTCTTCCATGAGTCAAAACATGAACTGGAACAAACTCCTTTGCTTTTAGGATCATTTACTTTCTTTCTTTTTTTTTCTTACAGATAGTTTATTGTCAAGTTGGTTTCCATATAATACCCAGTGCTCATCCCCACAAGTGCCCTCCTCCATGCCCATCCCCCCCCTCTCTCCCACATCCATCAGTCCTCAGTTTGTTCTCAGCATTCAAGAGTCTCTCATGGTTGGCCTCTCTCTCCCTCCCCCACTATTTGCCCCCTTCTTCTCCCCCATGGTCCTCTGTTAAGTTCCTCCTAATCCTCCTATACATGCAAACATATATTTGTCCTTCTCTGCCTGACTTATTTCGCTAAGCATAACACCCTCAAGGTCCATCCATGTAGAATCATTTTCAACGTATCTAACATTCTTTCTTTTTCCTAAGCATACATCTGAAGAAGTGAATGGAACATCCATGCTGATTCTAACTCTACTCCTCTATTTCCCCCTTTCTATCTCTCTTCTTCCTGTAATACTCTGGGACTGGCTGGACTAGGCTTCTCTTTTGTATCCCCTATTGATGTCCTCATCTTTCCAGAGGGCAGAAGAGCAGGGGCCCAGCCTGTATAGGAGGAAGGGAGTTAGTCCTTAGAGGAGACAACTCGAATTGTCTCAAGGCTTAGTTATTGATGAATCAAAGGAATTGGAACATTTTTTGTCTAGTCTTCTAATTAAGCTTACTGTTTTATCCTGGGACTTAAATCTCAAGCTGTGACCTCAGGGGGTAGAAGGCTACAAGGCAATAAGATATAAGAAGAAAGTTAAAATGCATCAGTTTAATTGCAAAATGTGATCTCCATTGCAAATGTCTACTACTATTTTAGAAGGTGCTAGGAGAGTATCCTGGTGTGGGTGAACTGTGAGCTTAAAGGAAGCATACAGCAAGAGATAAGGAAGTTTGAATATAGGCTGGGTAAAGAAAGAAAGCCAAGAGGGAGCTAAATCTTCAAGTAAATAAGATCATATTTAAAATCTGAAAATATCACTTACTGGAGTGGAGAAGTGGGAGACTCCTCAGGAGACTAAGATTCTGAGCTTGAACAGGTCCAGGTGACAGCATTTCTCAGAAATATCCTTTAGTTGTTGGGTGAATTCTAGTTTCCATTCTGGAGAACCTATGTTATATTCCTAACATGGTAATATTTAATAAAACTGGGTAACTAAGACTAGCATTATCACCAAGCAAGGGAAATCCTGTTGGAACATTAGATGGCTTAAGATTTCAAAAAGTTGTCCTGAGTTGTAAGTTCCCTCTCCTTCTCCTTCACCCTCTTAACCACCCACCCACACCACAGCTATACCTATTCTCTTAATTAAGCTCATCCTGTACGTAACTAAGATATATGCAAATGTGTGTATGTGTGTGTGTGTGTGTGTGTGTATGAAACTATCTCAGCAACTTATTTTGAGAAACTATGGAAATGTCTACACATCAGTATGTTGAATTTTCGTGAGATAGTGTGATGAGAAGCCCCAGGATGCAAATTTCCTCAAATAGCTTACAATCACCATGGATCTCCACGTACAGAGCCCATGTGGTTCTCCATCTGTACAAACAGTCCATAATTAAGTTATTCATACCACACTTCTCTTTGATATGCCTTTTAATGTACAGGGATCAATAAATGTGAACCAGCACTTTTATTAAATGTCATCTCCTAAAGACAGGCAACACAGATAACCTTTTCCCAGAGCGAGTCTATTCTAATATGCTCCTCACAGATGGCAAAACCTTCTCTTCATCCCAGTCACTTAACCAAATCTGCTCACATTTATTTCCCTAAAAGTTATTTATTACCTACTGAAAAAAGGAAACATGCAGAAACAATTTTATAAGAAAAGAACCACTTTGGAATATACAAATCAAGTTGTTATTTTTTTCCTAGGCTGCGTTCTTCTCAAGAGTTTATCTCTTGGTCTTTAAATATCATGACTAGTGGTCTGTCAGTGGGATGGGGGGTTAGGGGGCAGAGCCACATATACACATTGTGAGGTGAATGTGAATAGTGAGGGGGAGAGGAGAACTCTTTAGAAATTCTATCCTTCATTCTCTTTTTTTTTTTCTCATGGCTTTTCAAAAACTGGCCCTGAAAACTTTTCTCTGTCTGTCTGTCTGTCTGTCTGTCTCTCTCTCTCTCTCTCTCTTTTTTTTTTTTTTGTATTTTTAGGCCAAGTAGGGTGGAGGACAACGAAGTAAAAATAACAAAGGCACCAATCATGAAAATTAATATTTTCAACACCCTGCTTACCATTATTTGCCATTTGAAAACATCTGTCTACAGCATTTCTTTCCACTTATGGGTGTGTCTGATCAATGTTTTGCATGTCATGCAGACAACTTGATTATCTGAAAACTCGCAAAATAGAATTTCTTCTTTTGGCAATTGTTGTCCTCATATATGTGCATATATATATGAAGTTGTGCAGGTTCATGGTTTTCAGATTTTTCTCCTTACTTCCATCTTTCTTTCCTTACCCCTCTCCCTCCCTCTTCTTTCTCTCTATAGTTGAAATAAGGGAACTTTGGCATTAGACTGAATTGGTTTTAAGACACTAGCTATTTATTCTCGTTAGTCAGTTAATTTTTTAAATGCCTCAGTTGGAAAGTGAATATGATATTGCTTTCCTTGCATGATTTCTTTAAGATCATAATTTATTTAACTACTATTTTTTTTACATGCCACATGTAAGAAACCATATTGAGGTACTTATCTTTGTGTTTTGACAAGGGTATCAAAACACTACCAAACAAATAGTTGAATTACTGGGCATTACAAATAGATTTTTATCGTGGGAAAAACCAGGGCAAGTTGCTTGATATGCCTTGTGATCTAACTCCTTGATGCAATGGGGGTAGGTTTATTCCAGGACTGTTGACCATGTTAGTTATTGTCCATGGAAATGGTGTAGCTTCAACTGTGAGCACTCGAATCCTATCACAGTCCAAACCCCTTCCAACTGTCATCATGCCACGCCATTTGGTTTAGAGAATGGACAATGGGTGACACAATGTACTTCCGTACATTATTTATTTAATATACAAATGCACATTGCTTTTGTTTCTATTCCTTGGGAGAGGACATATGTGGAGGACTTTCTTATCAAAAAGCTGTGCTAAAAAATCAGTGGGATTGAGTTAAAAAGACTTGAATACCTTTTTTTGTCTTTCTTTATATAGGCATTTCCCACCTGCCCGGACTTTCTCTTTCCCATCCCACAGTTAAATTTTAAGATTTCGTTAATATTTTTTTTTTTTGAACAATGAAACTGTTTATTTTGCAGCTATCAGGAAAATAACTGATCAGAACCCCTTTTATGGGCTAAAAAGATTATATAGCACTTTCCTGAGCACTGAGTAGTTCAAGGAGTAAGGGGTGTGTTGTAGAGGTTAAGAGTGCTGGAGTCAGGCTGCTGGCACTGAAATTCCAGCTGCACTAATTCCTGGTAATGTGTCTTTGTGCAAGTTATTTATCTACACTGAGTCTTGAGTTCTTGTCAGTAAAAGAAGGTTTGTTAAGAGGATCAAACAGAATCATGATGTATAATACTTAATGTAGTGCCTGCATATAATAGACACTTGAAAAATTGTAGGTACTATTATTAGGATTGCATAGGACTTTAATCTTTTTTTTTTTTTTTAATTTTATTTCCTACTGTCCAGCCTCCCTAGTGCCCACTGCCCAAAGGTCAGGAGGCTGGGAAGTGGTTTGGGGCTGCACTTCCTCTGGCATGGCTCCACTCCAAGAGGCCCATGGACAGGGGCCCACCATCAATCACCATGTGCTGGACTTTAATCTTAATTATAGCTAGATACATTGCAGTGAACTCTCCCATATGTGAAATTTTTATTGGCCATTCACATATAAGCTGATTCAGAGGGCCTTCTTATTTAAGACAGATTTACAAATATGGATTTCAGAACTCGACTTGTTTTGCTGCTTAAAATAAAAAGTTCAGGGACACCTAGGTAGCTTAGTAGGTTGAATGTCTGACTCTTGATATCTGCTCAGGTTATGATCTTGTGGTTGTGAGATCAAGCCCTGAATGGGACTCTGTGCTGAGCATGAAGCCTGCTTGGGATTCTGTTTCTCCCTATCTCTCTGCCCCTCCCCAGCTCATTCTCCCTCTCCAAAATAATAATAATAATAATAATAAATATATATACATATTTTAAAAATAATAAAAAGTCCAATGTACTTCAAAGTATTGTGGGGAATTAAGGAAAGCCTTTTAGAAGAACTGATTTCCAAACTGAGGCTCAAAAGCTGAGTATAAGTCATACAGGTGAGGATGAAGGGGAAAAGCATTCAGGGCAGAAGTAACAACATACGCTTAAATCCGAGGATGATGGTAAACAAGGCAAATTCAGAAAGATGAAAGACATTCAATATGCTGTCATATTGCATGCTGCATTTGGAGAATGTTCAGAAATGAGTCAATACAGGTCTCAAAGGGTTGTGTAAGCCACAGTAAGTATTTTGGACTTTATTCTAAAGTAAGGGACAAATAGTGATGGGTGTTTTAAAAAAGGAGAGAAATAATTAGGTCTGTATTTAGAAAAATGTATATGGGCCAGAATATAGAAAAGAAATGTCAGGTCAAGATAGGAAGCATGGAGAGAAGTTAAGAGGGTGCTTCATTTTCCAAGTTAGTGAAAACAGTGGCCTGGAAAGGGGGAAGTGGCAGTGACAATGGAGAAAGGGAATCTGGGTATAGATTCAATAGGATATGGTGATTGATTAGCGTAAGTGACTAAAAAATAGGAAATGATGGCAACTACCAGGTACCTTGTTAAGACACTGGCATTGTCACTAGAGAACATAAGAGAACAGTATGTTTTGGGTATGAGATACTGAGTTCAGTTCAGTTTTGGACAAATTGGTAGCATGTGTCGTACCTCTAAGTGGAGATGCCCAAGTAGCAAGATGTGTTGAGTTAGATGCTCAAGGGGAAAAGCCTGACATGCAAACATATCTTTTTGAATCTTCAGCATAATGACAACAATTGAAACCATGGGAGTATCTGTGATGGCCAGAGAAGAATGTGAGGACATCACAACTTTGAGGAACAGGGGTCTAACTTTTAATGTTTACATGATAAAGGGAGAAAGAAAACACTGGAAGAGACTAAGCATGGGACCAAGGAAGAGGAAAACCGTGAGAGGGTGGTGGTATGGAAACCCATCATGGGCAGGGAACACTTCAGGGAGGGTGCAGTGGTCTCCAATGTCAACATGACTGCTGAGAAATCATAGAAAAGTGAAGACTGGAAGCCCTTTTGCAGTGAGTAGGAATGGGTAGGAAAGAGAATGTGGAGACATCAAGGGAGGATAATTCTTTCAAGAAGTTTGATTATGAATGTGTGTCTGGAGAAGTGGAGAGAGGATCTTTTTTTTTTTTTTTTTTTTTTTTGAGATGGGAGCACTTGAGCAGGTTAATTGCAATGGGAAAGAGGCACTAAAGTGGGAGATTGAAGATACAGGGGTGAGAAGACGCTTGAAAGATCCAACTTCTTGAGAAAGTGGGAGGACAAAATTCAGGCACAGCAGAGGATTGATTTTAGATAGGGGAAGAGATTCATTTTTCCTGAATGGGAAGGAAGGAAAGGGGGTGGATGCAGATAAGTTTGCAGGTTTATTCTAGGAATTGAGAAATTCTATTTTCTCTGAGAATGAGAAGAAACCATCAGCTGTTAACAAAGGCATAAGGTAGCAGGACTGGAGGGGCCCCTGGGGGTGGCTCAGTCAGTTACGCATCTAACTCGTGATTTTGGCTCAGGTCATGATCTCACAGTTCATGATGTCAAGCCCTGTGTCAGGCTCTGTGCTGACAGTGTGGAGTCTGCTTGGGATTCTCTCTCCCACTTACTCTGTCACTCCCCAGCTCTCTCTCTCTCCCCATCTCTCTCAAAATAAATAAATAAACATTTTAACTTTTTTAAAAAAAAAAAGTATCAGGACTGGAATTGTGAGACGTGCAGGTCATAAATAGCCCTGCAACGAATGGGAGAGAGAGAGAGAGCTTAATTAAGGAAGGACAGAAATTTCACCTGTGGCACTAAAAGTTCTGATTAAGTAGGAGCTTATGATTTTCAAGTGGAGCCCATTTTCACTTGAAGTTGGGGGTCTATGAGATTTTTCCCCAGCAACCTGGTGTGGGTTCAGAGAGCTGGGCATGTAGATCCATCTAGGGTTGAGTTTTTTTTCTAGGCAAGTCAATGGAAAGAAAATGGATCAAAGGAGTAGGTAAGACAATAGTTCATATGACAGAGCATGAAATCCATAATGGAAAGTGGAGAAAGTGAAGAGAGAAAGCTGCTGGTTGAAAAGGAAAATAATGAGAGGGAAGGTGAAAGAAGAGTCTTGATAAAGTAAGACAGCAGCTGGAATGGAAACACCCAAGTGGGAAAGCTGAACAGAGAGGTCAGTATGGAAACATGAGCAATTTTATTGAGGAACTTTACTGATGACATTGCTGAATTCTGCCTTTTATTTTGCTCAATTTAGTTGATATTATTTAATAGTTATGGTTAGCAAATCTCCTATGATTATAAATGGAATGTTTCTCATGTTTCCATAAAATGTTCAGAAATTGTGTAAGTATCAGTGTGTGATAACTGAATGCAGTGATTAAGAGCTCAAATTCTGAGGTTGGGTGATGTGCATTGAGGAGCGCACTTGTTGGGATGAGCAGTGGGTGTTGTATGTAAGTGATAAATCATGGGAATCTACTCCCAAAACCAAGAGCACACTATGTACACTGTATGTTAGCCAACTTGACAATAAATTATATTTAAAAAAAGATCTGAGGTTGAGTTAGAATCCTGTCTCTTGAGGCTGCTTTTTTATTTATAAAACTGGGATAAAATGCTATTTACTAAAAACAATAGTCAAATGACTCAATGCACATAAAATATTTAGAATAGCTTTGGGCACATAGTAAGTACCCAATAAATGTTAACTTCTATTATTATTATTACCACTATTATTAGAACTCTTATCTTGCTAGGTCCAAAAATAGCCCTAGAGACAATTTTGTCTAATAACCTCATTTTACACAGAAGGAACCTGGGGTTCATTGAGACATATTGACATTCCCAAGTCAGTCAGTAGACCTAAATCTAGATCCAGATCTCTAGAATCTTAGTCACTATCTTTTCTGTGTCACGATGTTTGGATTTTAGCTGCTTACAAGGAACCAGACCTGCCCATTGGCCCCAGCCCCTCATACAGAATGTATAGCACAGAGATGCTCAGCAGAGAGCTCCTCCTCAGGCTTCTCCTACCTCACCATACTATGAAGCAGTCACACGCAAGAGGCAGCACAAGTAGACCCAGAGGTCTATGGCAAGGTCAGCAAATTGCCAATTCATGGGCCTTGTGCCATCTCATCACAACAAAGAAAATTGCACTTTCACAAGCTTTGGTGCATTTTCTGCTGTTCTATGAAATGAAGGCAGCAGCCGTTCCCATCCAATTTACTGTTCTGTCCAGATGGTGGAAGGAAAGATATAATTGAAGTCATTGATGGTATTTAAAGTCAGGGCTCTGTAAGCACTGACTCTTTCCAGCCTTTGATTGTTTACAAAGTCTTCCAGCTAAAATTGGATGCAAACTGACCTGTCCTGATCTGAAGTAATGGAGCTAATGCTGAGAAAAATTGGTGATTACTTTCTCAATTCATATGCCTCCAAATATTGTGTGCAAATTTTTCTGACTGATGGCCTCTGGATCTCTGTGATAACCAAATACTCACACAATCTTTCTTGAGATGTGTATCATCTCTAAAATTTGCCTAAGTTGATTATTAAAGAACATAAACTGAAGCCTTGAAAATCATACAGGGTAAATCATACAGCTGAGATTTCCAAACCAATTTTGGGTTCAGGTGGCCTAATTTAGTTCAAATCCCTGTGTGCCCCAAATCAGAATCTTGATTTGTGGTGTCTCAGCTGTGGCCTCAGCCTTCCTACACAATAGTCAGGTGTTTTGTTTTGTTGTGGCTGTCGCTGTTATTGTGTTTCTTTCTAATATTGTGTTTCTTTCTAACTGAAATTAGAAACAAAGGCTATGTGAGTTACTTATAGTTGCCACATTTGACATCATGCTATGCATTTAGGTCTAGAGAAGTAGCTGTTAACCTCCCCTGTGCATCAGAATTGCCTGGTAAGCTTTAAAAAACATAGATCTCTGGGTATTCTTTTTCAATGATTTACAAGGTGGTTCAACTGTAAGGCAAGGCTGAGAACCAATGCTCTAGACAGGTGCTTCTCAAACTTTAATGTGCATATGAATTCTTACTCCTAAAAATGTGATCTGTAGACCTGCACCATTGACATCATACAGCATGTTAGAAATGTAGTCTCAACTCCCACCCCAGACCTACTGAAACAGAATCTGTACTTTAACAGGATCCCAGATGTGTCATGTACACATTAAAGCTTGAGAAGTAGTGCTCTAAAGAGTTCTGTTTCTTTCTATAGAGCATTATTTAGGTATCCTGTCACCAAGACCTTGTGCCTGAGTTGTAGCATGGAAATCCCAACAACTAGGCTTCCTGAGTCAAAGATTGTCAAGGGCTTTTCCATATTGCTATTAACATATAATACAAATTTTCAAAAAAGTGAGGTATAAAACTCTATAAAGAATGATTCCAGTTATGCAAAACGCAAATAAAGATAAAGGAAATACATACTATCTTTGAGTTGTAAAAATGTGGGTGGTTTTATTTTTAAAATATTTTTTGTATCTTACTAGTTGTCTATAATACTATAATTATAAAAAGTATATAATTTATGATACCACCTCACGCCAGTCAGAGTGGCTAAAATGAGCAAATCAGAGGACTCTAGATGTTGGCGAGGATGTGGAGAAACGACACCTTCTTACACTGTTGGTGGGAATGTAAACTGGTTCAGCCCCTCTGTAAAACAGTGTGGAGGCTCCTCAAAAAATTAACAATAGAACTCCCCTCTGACCCAGCAATAGCACGGCTAGGAATTTACCCAAGGGATACAGGAGTGCTGATGCATAGGGGCACATGTACCCCAATGTTCATAGCAGCACTCTCCACAATAGCTAAAACATGGAAAGAGCCTAAGTGTCCATCAACGGACAAATGGATCAAGAAGATGCGGTTTATCTACAATGGAATACTACATGGCAATGAGAAACAATGAAATCTGGCCATGTGTCGCAACATGGATGGACCTTGAGGGTGTTATGCTGAGCGAAATAAGTCAGGCAGAGAAGGACAGCTACCATATGTTTGCACGTAAAGGAGGATTAGGAGGAACTTAACAGACGATCGTGGGGGAGAAGAAGGGGGGAAAATAGTGGGGAAGAGGGAGGGAGGCAAAGCATGAGAGACTCTTGAATGCTGAGAACAAACTGGGGACTGATGGGGGTCGGGGGAGGGGAAGGGGGGTGATGGGCATGGAGGAGGGTACTTGTGGAGATGAGCACTGGGTGTTATATGGAAACCAACTTGACAATAAACTATTTAAAAAAGTAGATAATTTAAACAAGACAAAAATCCTATAAAAATGTCTAACTTTCTCATTATCTTTTACTCTTCTTGGTCCCTACAGGGAAAAACTTTCATTTTAATGTTAAACCATATCAGGAGATGTAGGCTTTTCCACTCTTCAGCAGGAAACCTGATTTCTTTTTAAAGGAGCAAGAAACTCGGTATCTTAGAGCATATAGTGATGAGCTCTTGTCAGTCTTGATGAAAATTCTAGGAAAAAAAATCTCATTCTTAGAGAGTAAGAAGAGGTGACTGTTGGAGTCTGGCATAAGTAACACAAAAGTGATACAGGATTAATCCTATATCCTCTTATAGTCAAGTCAATAGAATGATAAAGAAAGAGGATGTTTTAAATCTTATCTAGCTTGTTTTTTTCCAAAAAATTCATTTCATGTCATTTTGATTAAAATATTAAAAATATCAAGATCTTTGGCTTGAATGGTATTAAAATTGGTAACAATCAGTCAGAATCCCAGTAGGAATGAAACATTCAAACAGGTTAACTGAAGAGAGTTTAATAAACTCAACATGCAAGTTGGAGCATGCTTTGGGGAAACCTACATGGGATGGTGTAGTACAGAGGGATTAGCTATAATGGAGAATTGTTACCACCCGGTGCCTGCATGTCCAAGGAGACAGAGAGGTTACCAGAGAGAGTTCTTATATGGAGGTCTGACAGAAGCTGAGCCCTTATTGAAGAAAAGGAGCCAAATCATAGCAACCTGGCAAAGATGATTACTTCAACTACAAAAGGGGTTATTCACTCTTCACCTCTGGATTTCACTTGGTGTCAGTTATTGACCAAACCACCCACAGGTTAGAGGCCAGGGAGCCTGTCCATGCGGGTCAGTCTCCAGAGCACCAAGTAAAGCGATGGTATGGACATTTGTATGGACAAATGCACATGGAAAATATTAGCAATTAACCTACATAGATCCCTAATGAGTTGAAGGATGGAAAAGAATGTGAAAGAATTGGTTAATGATTTAGAAGTCTATTGACAGGGTGCCTGGGTGGCTCAGTCTGTTAAGCATCCAACTCTTGATTTTGGTTCAGGTCATAATCTCACAATTCATGAAACTGAACCCCACATTGGACTCTGTGCTAAGAGCCTGCTTGGGATGCTCACTCTTCCTCTCTCTCCACCCTTCCCTCTCTCTGTATCTCAAAATAAATAAATAAATATTTTAAAAAGAATTAATTTATGGCTTTGCTTCATTCAACATTGCATCAATGATTTGAAGAAGATACATGTTAACAACTTTGAAGATGTCACAAAAGTAGGGAATAGGGGAAACATAGACATACAGCCTCAGTATTCAAAAGAATGATGTTCTGATCCTACAAAAAAATTTAATAGATATAAATGAAAGGCCAGCTTTTGAGTTAAAAACATCAAATGCCTCTATAATTGTGGGAGAGATATGACTCAGTATTATTGCTTACCATTAAGATTTTGGTTTTAAATTAACAAGTGCAAATAATCAGTCATGAAAAGACTGCCCTCCCAAAACTAATGTGATTTTAGTATGAATTAAAGTCAAAATTTCCAGGGGCATCTGGGTGGCTCAGTGGTTAAGTGTCCAACTTCAGCTCAGGTCATGATCTTGTGGTTCATGGGTTCGAGCCCCGCATCAGGTTCTGTGCAGGAAACTCAGAGCCTGGAGCCGTTTTCAGATTCTGTGTCTCCCTCTCTCTCTGCACCTCCCCCGCTCATGCTCTTTCTCTCTCTGTTTCAAAAATAAATATCTAGCAGTTCATAGCAGCACTCTCAACAATAGCTAAAACATGGAAAGAGCCTAAGTGTCCATCAACAGACGAATGGATCAAGAAGATGTGGTTTATCTATACCATGGAATACTACATGGCAATGAGAAACAATGAAATCTGGCCTTGTGTAGCAACATGGATAGACCTTGAGGGTGTTATGCTGAGCGAAATAAGTCAGGCAGAGAAGGACAAATATCATATGTTTGCACGTATAGGAGGATTAGGAGGATCTTGACGGAGGAACAAGGGAGAGAAGAAGGGAGGAAATGGTGGGGGAAAGGGAGAGAGGCAAACCATGAGAGACTCTTGAATGCTGACAAAAACTGAGGACTGATGGATGTGGGGGGGAGGGGGGGTGGGCATGGATGAGGGCACTCATGGGGATGAGCACTGGGTGTTATGTGGAAACTAATTTGACAATAAACTATTTGTAACTAACTAAGTAAATAAATACTATAAAAAATAAAAAAATAAAGTCAAAATGTCCAGAAAGAGGAGTGAAAGTCTACCTCTATTCTATGCTGAACAGACAGTAATGAAAAAATGAATTATGTGTGGGGACTTAGGACCAGAATGGAAAATATTAACCTGGAGAATGAGACTCTGTCCAGGAAAGGAGGTGGAGGAATAAGTTTCCAAATGTCTGAAGGAGTCCTCTGTAAAGAGTGATATGACTTCCTTCCAACTCTGAGGGTAGAGAGTCATAGGCACAGGGAGCAGATATCAGATTACATACAGGATGATCATCTAAACAAGCTGTGCCATCTGAAAATCAAATGGGTCTACCTGTGGAATGGCAAGTTCTTTATGCTATTCAAACAAAGGCTGAGTGACCACTTACCAGATACACTGCTAGGGAGCTTGGTTGCAGAAAACTTTGCTCTCTGTTAGCTTGGAGGTGAGACCTCACCATGTCTGAATCCTCAGGGTTATTTATAGTGGCCCCTCTCATCCTACTTTCTTCTCTATACCTCTATCAACACTGCATGTTGGTGTATCCTTCATTATCTCTTTCCCAGAGCTAAGTAGAAATCGAAGCTTAAGCTATGGAGTTTTAGAAGGTTTTTGAGGCTTTAGAACTGTTTATCCCAGTTTCCACCAATGGCTTAAATCTTTTCATTAAACATTAAGTGCTAAAGCAGCCCTTCTTATCTCCTGCACTAATTACTCTTTGTAAAGAAAAAGCCAACTTCATTTCCAAATATAATAGTTAAAAACAAGTTTTAACTTAGGCCTTTATTTATTTATTTTTCTGTCTATAAAAGTTCAGATAAATTAAGAAGGTATAGAAATGAAAGCAAAAGTCTCTAGAAATCCTACCACCCAAAAATAATCACTATCAATGTTTTAGTGAACATTCTATGGACCGCTGTCTCTGAGTACCACCAGATGGCTTTCTGGAGCCACAGTGCTGCTATGCCATCTGCTTTTTATATGCAACATCATGTAGTTGGAATACTTCCCTGTTAATGAATGTTTTTTAATGCTCTGTATGATTATACATATATATTATATTATACAAATATAATGTGGACATGATATAGCATCTAAATAGAATACAGTAAAATATTTGAGATGCATTCATTGGTTCTTTACAAATGGACTACTAAGAGAATATGGGATCCCAGCTGATACAATTTCATCTTCCTTTCTAGATGGCAGAAGTCCTTAAGAGGACAGGTCCATGATGATGTAGCAAGACCACATGGGATGCTAGGAAAAGCTGGAGTGAGGCCTCAGTGAAAATTATCAGACTATTAATTTTAGGAATGAAAAAAAGTATATATGGACTCATGGCTGTGTTAAGATGAAAACTTTAGTATTTTCTCTCCTTTCTATCCCTGTTACACATATTGAATAGATGAGATTTATTTTATTTATTTTATTTTTTATTTTTTAAATTTGCATTCAAGTTAGTTAGCATATAGTGCAACAATGATTTCAGGAATAGATTTCTTAATGCCCCTTACCTATTTAGCCTATCCCCCTCCCACCACCCCTCCAGTAACCCTCTGTTTGTTCTCTGTATTTAAGAGTCTTTTTTGTTTTATTTATGTTTTGTTCCCCTCCCTGTTTTATATTCTTTTTGCTTCTCTCCTCTTATATTCATCTGTTTTGTACCTTAAAGTCCTCATATGAGTGAAGTCATGGGATATTTGTCTTTCTCTGACTAATTTTGCTTAGCATAATACTCTCTTGTTCTGTCCACATAGTTGCAAATGGCAATATTTCATTCTTTTTGATTGTGAGTAATACTCCATTGTGTGTGTATATATACACACAGTGTATATAGTGAAATTGCTGGGTCATAGGGTAGTTCTATTTTCATTGTATATATACAACATATACAATATATATAGTTCTATTTTCATTGTATATATACAACATATACAATATATATACAATGAAAATAGAACTACACTGTGACCCAGCAATTTCACTACTAGGTATTTATCCAAAGGCTATAAAAATGCTATTTTGAAGGGGCACACACACACACACACACACACACACACACACACATATTGACATCTTCTTTACCCATTCATCCATTGATGGACATTTGGGATCTTTCCATAATTTGGCTATTGTTGATAGTGCTGCTAGAAACATTGGTGAGCATGTGCCCCTTCGAAACAGCACACCTGGATACAGTAACCCATGGATAAATACCTAGTAGTGAAATTGCTGGGTCATAGGGTAGTTCTATTTTAATTTTTTGAGGAACCTCCATACTGTTTTCCAGAGTGGCTGCACCAGTTTGCATTCTCACCAGCAGTGCAAAAGAGATCCTCTTTCTCCACATCCTCACCAACATCTGTTGTTGCCTGAGTTGTGAATGTTAGCCATTCAGACAGGTGTGAGGTGGTATCTCATTGTGGTTTTGACTTGTATTTCTCTGATGATGAGTGATGTTGAGCATTTTTTCATGTGTTGGTTGCCCATCTGGATGTCTTCTTTGGAGAAGCGTCTAATGATGTCTTTTGCCCATTTCTTTACTGGATTGTTTTTTGGGTGTTGAGTTTGATAAGTTCTTTATAGATTTTGGATACTAACCCTTTATCTGATATGTCATTTGCAAATATCTTCTCCCATTCTGTTGGTTGCCTTTTAGTTTTGCTGTTTGCTTCCTTTGCTGTGCAGAAGTATTTTTATTTTGTTGAGGTCTTAATAGTTCATTTTTGCTTTTGTTTCCCTTGGCTCTGGAGACATGTTTAGTAAGAAGTTGCTGCAGCCAATGTCAAAGAGATTTTTGCCTGCTTTCTCTTTGAGGATTTTGGTGGCTTCCTGTCTTACATTTAGGTCTTTCATTTGTTTTGAGTTTATTTTTGTGTAGATTTATTTTATTTCTAACATGCTTATGTTTTTTCTGTGTCTATCAGATTATATTATCTATAGTTCTTAAGGTCTAAAGATCTTGTTTCTTTCAGTATAAAATCTCTTGATCATGTTGGATTTTCTACTTCTATGTCTTGTTGTTTCAAATTGTGAGCTCATCATCAATAGGCATTTATCTATAGAAATGTTATAACCCCCAAAACAAACACATAGATAAAGAATAGACTAGAGAACACAGAAATGGACCCACAAAGGTACAGCCGACTAATCTCAGCAAAGCAGGAAATAGTATCCAATGGAAAAAAGACTGTCTTTTCAGCAAATGGTGTTGGGAAAACAGGACAGCAACATGCAGAAGAATGAAACTGGACACTTGATTACACCATACACAAAAAGAAATTCAAAATGGATGAAAAGACCTAAATGTAAGACAGGAAACCATCAAAACACCAGAGGAGAAAACAGGCAGCAAATTCTTACTAGAAATGTCTCCAGACACAAGGGAAACAAAAGCAAAAATAAACTATTGGGACTTCATCAAAATAAAAAGCTTCTGCACAATGAAGTAAATAATCAACAAAACTAAAAGGCAGCCTACAAAATGGGAGAAGATATCTGCAAATGACATATCAGATAGAGGGTTAGTATCCAAAATCTATAAAGGACTTTCAAACTCAACTCCCCCACAAAAAAAACCCTCAAATAATCCAATGAAGAAATGAGCAAAAGACATGAATAGACACTTCTCCAAAGAAGACCTCCAAATGGCTAACAGACACATGAAAAGATGCTCAACATCACTCATCATCAGAGAAATACAAGTCAAAACTACAATGAGATACCACCTCACAACTGTCAGAGTGGCTAACATTAACAACTCAGGCAACAACAGATGTTAGTGAGGATGTGGAGAAAGAGGATCTCTTTTGCACTGCTGGTAGAAATGCAAACTGGTGCAGCCACTCTGGAAAACAGTATGGAGGTTCCTCAAAAAATTAAAAACAGAATTACCTTGTGATCCAGCAATTTCACTACTAGGTATTTATCCAAAGGATACAAAAATACTGTTTCGAAGGGGCACATGCTCACCAATGTTTCTAGCAGCACTAACAATAACCAAATTATGGAAAGAGCTCAAATGTCTATCGACCAATTAATGGGTAAAGAAGAAGATGTTTTACACACACACACACACACACACACACACACTGTAATACCACTTGGTGATCAAAAAGAACAAAATATTGCCATTTGCCACAATGTGGAAGAACTAGACTGTACTATGCTAAACAAAATAAATCAATCAAAGAAAGACAAATATCATATGATTTTTACTTACATTTAAGAAGCACTACAGATGAACATAAAGGAAGGGAAGGAAACATAAGATAAAAAGAGATGGGGGCAAACCATAGAAGACTCTTTTTTCTTTTTAAAAAAAAATTTTTTTAATGTTTTATTTATTTCTAGGAGAGAGAGAGAGACAGCGTGAGCAGGGGAGGGTCAGAGAGAGAGGGAGTGACAGACTCTGAAACAGGCTCCAGGCTCTGAGCTGGCAGTCAGCACAGAGCCCGACGCGGGGCTCGAACCCATGAACCGCGAGATCATGACCCAAGCGAAAGTCGGACTCTTAACCGACTAAGCCACCCAGGCGCCCCTAGAAGACTCTTAAGTACAGAAAACCAACCAAGAGTTGTGGATGGGTGTTTAGTGGAGGGGGATGGGCTAAATGGGTGACAGGCATTAAGAAGGGCATTTTTTGGGATGACCATTGCGTGTTATTAAATGTAAGTGATGAATCACTGGGTTTTACTCCTGAAACCAATACTACACTGTTTGTTAACCCACCTCAATTTAAATTAAAAAAAAAAAAAAAAAAGGAATGTTGTACCCCATGGGCCAGGAATGCATCCTTCCAAAGAGGCTTTGCATTTAATTATGCTAAATAATCCCTGGGACCAACTTTTAAGGTAACTTCTATTTGAGGAGCTTTCTATACCATGTAGGTAGTATAAACTCAAATCACACTTTATATGAACATAGATATGTGGTTGCTATAATTTTTAGATCCTTGGCCATGTTGCAGGCCCTTTTGTCATTTCTTTGTGGTGGTGAAAAGAAATTTTTTCATTACCTCTTTAATTAAGTGTTCTGGCTTACATACAGGGGGCATTAGAGAGGAAGCTACCACCATACTCATTCAGTGGTCAGATACTGAAGCTTTATCCCTGAGACTGACACCAAAAGAAAGATGCTCATTATCATCACTTCTATTCAACATGGTACTGAAACAGCTAAATAGGGCAATAATGCAAGAGAAAGAAACATAAGGCATATAGATTAAAAAGAAGAAATAAAACTTTTTATTCTTATATAATGTTTCATAAAGAGCCCAAAAGAATCTATAAAGTATTGTAAACAATAAGTGAATTTAGCAATATTACTTAATACAAGATCAACATATAAAAAGCAATTGTATTTTTATGTAGTAGCAGGAAACAGTTGGAAAATAGAAATAATAAGCATTAT
The DNA here is from genome assembly GCA_017311185.1 of Proteles cristata cristata. Taxonomy (NCBI): domain Eukaryota; kingdom Metazoa; phylum Chordata; class Mammalia; order Carnivora; family Hyaenidae; genus Proteles; species Proteles cristata. The sequence goes on along the minus strand of JAESUZ010004992.1, from coordinate 2,525,306 downwards.
AATGGTATTGAACAACATCAAATGCCTAGTAATAAATCTAATGAAATAAGTGTAAAATTTCTCCATTATTAAAAATAACAATAGAGAAATTAAGGAAAACCTAAATAAAGAATTATAGATGGAGAGATAGTATATGTTAATACATTGGAAGAGCCAAATGGTTAAGTTGTCAGTTCTTCTCAAACTGATTTGTAAACTTAAAGTATCCTTAGACAAAACCAGAGTAGCCTTTTTCTTTTGGTGGAAATTGGCAGTCATGATTCTAAACTGTATATAAAAATGCAAAAGAGAGTCTTGAAAAAACAAATCTGGAGGTCTTCCTCCAGCAGGTTTTAACTTACTATAAAGCTGTAGTATTATAGTAGTTAAGACATCTTGGCATTGGTACAAAACTGGAAAAATGGAACAAAGGTACAGAGATACCAGATATAGACACATACATATATGGTAATTTGGTTTTCTAAAAGGTACCGCTTCTATTCAATGAAGATAAAAGAAGTTCTTTTCAATGAATAATGCTGGAGCAATTAGAAATATTAGAAAAAACAGAAACTTTGAATCCTTTATCAAACCATACATAAAAGTTCATTTGAAGTGGAATATCAATGACCTTTAGTTTCTTAGTGGAAGCTAAAAATAAATCAAGCTCTAGAATAAGCTAGGAAAATATTTTTTGACCTTGAGGTAAGCCATGTATTGGTTCACAACCTTCTCTGAAGCTTCCATGTTTTAATCTGAAACTTGTTTCTGTACTCAGAGGGTAGGGAGAGACTGATGAAAGATGAAGTCTACTTTAGTTGATAGGTGGTCCATTTTAGTAAGCAAAGAAACTTACATATGAGGCTTATCTTGGACAGTAGCAAGATGGATGAATCCCTACACCCACCCACTAGATCTTTAAAAAAATTTTAAAGGCCTTAACTCGGCTCAGTCACATATGTATGGTGCAGATGTTCTCAGCACCACAGCACTATCTCAAAGTTGTATCCTTGGAGAAGGCTCTGGGAGGGGAAAGGTAAGCATCATTCACATTCCAAGGACAGGGGAGATGGTGAGGAGCTTCTGTGTGTTATGTGACTTTACATGTGTCTTTTATCTTCTTAGAGTCTTAGTGCCTTCTGTAAATTAATATTTTTGGACCAGATGTTTTATAAGATCTCTCCTGTGATTCTACCTCAATTTATATTTTTCACTGCATTGTTATAGGTTACACATATATTATACACATATAAGTTTCCATTTGATTTTTGTTGGAATATGAGTACTATAGACCAAAATTAGGCAATGAATTTTAGAGGTTATTATTTGCCCTTGCTCCTATTACATATATAGAAATAACTGACAGAAGAATATATATAAGAGCTCAAAATAACCTGGACTCTATTGGAAAAAATAACCAAACTACTCTAGAGCATTATAAAAATATCATTAAAATATTACTTCTCATTCTTTAAGCAAAACAAATTTTAAGTTACTGTCATGTGTGGCAGGATATAGGAACTTTCTAGAATAAAAATCACACTTGTTATTTATAGCATATCTATTTCTAAAGAATTAAAATTTCACTATATTTTAAAGTAATATTTTCATTTTTATAATTAGGAATGAAATTTAATGAATGTATTATTATCTCAAGTTAGAGTTCTTCAGAGAGCAAATGCAACAGTTGAGACCTAGAAAGCTGTTGATTCTCATATTTATTTATTTATTTATATTTAGAGAGAATGTGAGCAGGAGAGAGGGGCAGAGGAAGAGAAAGAGAAAATCTTAAGCAGACTCCACATTCAGCAGGACTCAATCCCATGACCCTGGGATCATGGCCTGAGTCAAAATCAGATGCTCAACCAACTGAGCCACCCAGGTGCCCCAAATTCTCAACTTTTATTCTTTGACTTTCTAAGTTCCTAGAAAACTTGATTTTTGATACTTGATTTTTCTTGCCTAAAATATTCATATTTATTTTCTTGGAGTATTTATAAGCTTTTGTTTGTCCATGTACTATCATAGATCTTCTGCTTCCACTTAGAAAGTCACTGGAGATGGGAGCTCCCACCTTAACAATGAAGACAACCAATATTAAGTATATAATTATAGTTGCAAAAAACAAAACAAAACAAAACAAGAAATTCCTTTGGTGATCTAAGGACTCAAAGAAACCCAAGTAAACTAAACTTTACAAGTTATTAGCTCTTCCTGGGGGAAAAGAAACCCCTGGCTGTTTTCTTCCCTAGCATTGCAGCACTAGGAAGTAAAGGAGAAACCAGCCAAACTTCTGTGTGTGTTGGTGTGATGGATTAGAAGCTATGGCCACAGAGCAGCCTTCATCCACCCATCATGGACCTTCACCAAGTCTGCCAAGAAACTAAGGTTGGGTTCAGGACAGAAGAGATGAGGGCCATCTACATGAGGAAACTCTTGGAGTCATTGATGTGCCTTGTTGGTCTGAATCCCTTTATAGACTCCAGTGGTTATTTGAAGGATGAGGAAACCCTTATGTTCCCAACATTAGGAATGATAAAGATTGGAGGAGGAGTTAAAATGGTGGAGTAGTGTATGGATCCTGAGCTTGTCTCGTCCCTGAAACACAGCTAGATCAGCATCAAACCATTATGAAAACCTAGGAAATTGATCTGAGGATTAATGCAACAATCTGCATAATTTGACCTAACGAGCCTGGCAGGTACTCAGTGCAGAAATGTAATTGGAGAGAGAAAGCCACAGAGCCATGGAGGGTAGGGAGTCATTTTTGTGGAGAGAGGACAGAGAGAGAAAGAGAAAGGGGGAGAGAGTGCAGAGCATTAGATTGCACAAGTAAAGCACTCTCCCTGAAGGTAGCTGGAGGAAAAAGAGAGAGAGAAAGAGTGAAAACACTCAGGGGACTGGAAAAGAAATCTGTTCCTCAAAACCATTGACAGGGAGAAAGGAGAGGGTTTCAACTACTATTCCCCCCCACTCCCAATTTTCTGTAAACAGCAGGGCATGAAGTCTGAAGTTTAGAGCTCATTGCCTTGAGGTGCTCCTGCTTGGAAGTAAGGTGAATCCCTAGGAGGAGGCAGTGCAGTCTGAGGGGTTCCTGTGCCACACAGGGAGAAGCAGTTCCCCTGCTTGGGGTACATTTGTTAGAGGCCATATGGCCTCCCATATGGCCCTGTAGGCAATGAAACTCAGAGCTGGTTCTTAGAAAGAATTAACAAAATTGATAAATCCCTAGCCAGATTCATCAAAAGGACAAATGAAAGGACCCAAATAAATTAAATCACAAATGATAGAGCAGAGGTCACAATCAACACTGCAGAAATACAGACAAATAAAAAGAGAATATTATGAGCAATTATATGCCAATAAACTGGGCAATCTGGAAGAAATGGATAAATTCCTAGGAACATGTAAACTACCATTAAAACAGGAAGAAATAGAAAGTTTGAACAGACTCATAACTGGAAAAGAAATTGAATCAGTAATCAAAAATCTCTCAACAAACAAGAGTCCAGAGTTGGATGGCTTTGTGGGGAAATTCTATCAAACATTTAAAGAAGAGTTCGTACCTATTCTTTTGAAGCTGTTCCAAAAAATAGATATGGAAGGATAATTTCCAGACTCTGTTCTATGAGACCACTGTTATCCAAAACCATACAAAGACCCCACTAAAAAGGGAAATTGCAGACCAATTTCCCTGATGAACATGGATGTAAAAATTCTCAACAAGATACTAAAAATCGAATCCAACAATACATTAAAACAATTATTCACCATGATCAAGTGGGATTTATTCCTAGGCTGCAAGGGTAGTTCCATATCTATAACTCAATCAACATGATACATCACATTAAAAGAATAGGATGAAGAAAGAATAAGAACCACATGATCCTCTCAATAAATGTAGAAATAACATTTGACAAAATACACCATCCTTTCTTGATAAAAACCCTCAAGAAAGTAGGGATAGAAGGAACATACCTCATATTCATATATGAAAGACCCACATATGGAAGATCCAGGTTAATCTGGATCCTGGTTAATTTATGTGTTGACTTAAGTGGGCTACTAGAAGCCCAGACAGCTGATAAACATCATTTCTGGGGTTGCCTGTGAGGGTGTCTCTGGAAAAAATTAGCATTTGAATCAGTAGACTGAGTAAAGAAGATTGCTCTCACTAATGTGGTGGGGATCATCCAAACCACTGAAGGCCTAAAAAAAACAAAAAGGTAGAGGACAGGTGAATTTACTTCTGCTTCAGATGAAATATCCATATTCTCCTGCTGTCAGACACTGGTGCTCCTGGTACTTGAACTTTTGGACTCAAACTGAGACTTGAAGTCTTGTGCCCATGAAGCCAGTAATCCATAAACTCAGGGGTTCATAGTTATAAGGACAAAATCTGCCTATATGGGGAAATTGGCTATGGTCAAGAAACTGAATCTTCAGAAACTGTTGCTAATTTCTGTGACTGTTTTTTCATTCTTTCATTTACCTGATGCCTGCTATGTACTGGACACTTCTCTAGGAACTGGGAATTCACCAGTTAAAAGTCCAGAAGGTTTCTGACCTCATGGAGCCTACATCCTAACTTGAGAAAGAAAGATAATTTAAAAATCAACAAATTAAGAAATAATGTATAAGATGGTGATAAATGCTATGAGGAAAAATAAGATAGGAAGAAGGGATAAGGAGGCATAGAGGGAAGATTTAAAGAATTTACATGAAGGGGCACCTGGGTAGCTCAGTCAGTTAAGTGTCCAACTCTTGATTTTGGCTCAGGTGATGATCTCAAGGTCATTGAGGTCAAGCCCCATGTCAGGCTCTGTGCTGAGCATAGAACCTGCTTAAGGTTCTCTCTTTCCCTCTCTCTCTCTGCCCCTCCTCCACTCCTTTCCTCCCCCCCTCCCTCAAAAATAAAGAATTTACATCAATCAATTAAAAAAAAGACAAACACTACAGAAATACAGAAAGTGAATCAATAGAAACACAGGCCTAAATTATAAACAGGCATTTGACAAAAAAAGACAGCTGAATGCCCAATAAACATACAAAAATATATCACCAGCTTTCAGGAAAATAGAAATGAAAACAATGAGATACCATTCCCTAAGAGTCCATTAGATCAAATTATAGTCTGACAAGGTTTGGCAAGGCTGTGGAATAATAGGACCTCTTATCCATTTTTGATAAGTTGTATAAAAATTGTCTCAATCTCTTTGGAAAACAGTTTGGCATAATTTATTGAAGTTGAATAGATGCATACCAAACAAATCTATTCATTCTACCAATGTCTGTATCAGTCATGATAAGCCAGCTAAGGCTTTGAGTAACAAACCCAAGTGACTTAAAATAACAAAGGTTTCTGTTTAACTCATGATACATGCACTGTGGGCTGAATGGAGACCTGACTCCATGTCATTGTCATCTTTACTTAGGGATCCATGCAGACTGAGCAACTGCTATGTGGAATTCTTCCAGACACTGTGAAAAAGGGAAAAGAATATTTCATGTATTACTTCTGAAAGCCTCTGCCCAGAAATGTCACACATCACTTCAGCCCACATTTCATTAGTCTAACATGGCCACACTGAAATTATGTGGGCAGCGGAGTATAATCATAACATGAGCCTTGATGTGAAACAGCAGCAGAATATATGTGATCAGTGTTAATGACTCTTCCAGTATACTCCCAGGAGAAACTCCTGCACGTGCCAGGAGCCACATAACGAGAATCCCAAACAGCACCGTTTATAAGCATGAAATTTCCATCAACAGTAAAATGGATAAACAAATCCTGTTAGGTTCAAAAATGAAATACTAACCATCAATGAACAAAATGAACGACCACTCAAAATGTTGAGTGGAAAAGAAAGTCATCAAGTATACTGTATTATTCATTTTAAAGTGCAAAACTAGGAAAAATCAGACAAAATACTGTGTTGGGATAGATGTGTATGTGGTAAAAGAGCAAGAGAATGACTAGTAATATTGAATTTTGGTTACTTCTGGGCTGGCAAGAGGTAGTAGAGGAAGGAGGATACAGTGGGGAGAGCACACATGGAGCTTCAAAGCTAGTAGATATATTCTATATTTTTAAGTTGGCTGGTGGCACAGGGGTATTTTATTATTTTATTTCATTTTTATTCTTAAGAAGTATATATCTTAGTCTGCTGAGGCTGCTACAACAAAAATACCATAAGCCAGGTGGCTTAAACAACAGATATTATTTCTCATTGCTCTGGAGGCTGGAATTCTGAGATGAGGGTGCTGGCCAATTTCATTCCTGGTGAGAACCTTCTTCCTGGTTTGAATATGGTGACCTACTAATATATCCTCACATAGCAGAGAGAGAAATTACCTCTCTCATGTCTCTTCTTACAAAGGCACTAATGCTATTCATAAGCTCTTCACTCTCATGAGCTAAGTACCTCCTAGAGGCCCCACCTCTGAATCAGATACATATATACATATATATATATGGCATGTTTGACATTTCACAGTAAAAAGAGGAGTCTTTTAAGTGATCTTTCCTGATCAATGAGTGATTTGATTCTGTGCCTCTAATAGTAGCTTCTTGGATTTTCACCAGCTAAGCACACATACCCAGTGACAATGTCAGGAGACTGACCTCCTTACATGGTCACACTGAGGGGAGAGGGTTCACTATTGTGAAGACAGTTGACTTTTACTGGATTGCCCATAGCAACAGAGAAGGATGTTTTAGGATGCTGAAAATAATTTTCTCTGACCTGTTCTGTGGTTCAATGTGGTTTAATAGATATCCCATATTATAAAGTGTCTAAGATGATAACTTAGAGGACATTCAGCATCTGCCCTCAGATGTAGATGGTGAGAAAGAGAAGTGTGTCCACATGGCACACAGCGTGTGGCCACTCCTTCCAGCTGTCTGTGAAGCATTACACATGATTAGCAGAGATGAAAAAGAGAGCAGAGCAAAGCTATGTAGATATCAGAACCCTGGAGTCTTACTGGGTCCTTGCAGAGCTAGGATCTGGAGTCTGGAGGGTCCTCTTGCCAAGAACACACCCTCAGAAAGCAACAGTGATCTTTGGCTGAAGTCACCCAACATGATGAGGGACCTGGGCCAACATTAGACATGTCTTCCTTAAAATGAAAAATCAGTGCAGTCCAATTGGACAATGGAATTTGTTAAAAGACAAACAGAAATAGAATTGCTTGGTCTCTATTCTCTGTTCCACTAACTGGTAAGAATGTAGAACTACATAATTAGAAACATTTTGTCATTTCAGACACAGAAAACTGAGGGCAAATATGTAACCTTCACTGATTGTGCTGTCTGCAGAGGCAAAGTGGAGTGAGGGATTATGATAATTATTTGGGCAACCAAGGTAATTCTACCATTCTGAGTAAGAAAACATTTTTTAAAAAATCAATACTCTTTAAAAATGTTATCTATCTATATTTTATCTATGGTAATTGTATAAATTGTAATCAGTCTGACCTAATGAAAAATAGACTTTAAAGTTCCAACTTTGACACTTGCTAGCTTGTGTAACTTTGTCACAGGATGCTTTCAAATGCAAATTAATATAAAAAATAGTGGGTCAAACCATTGCATCTCAAACATTAGTGTGCATGTGGATCACCAGCGGACTTATTAAAATGCAGATTCTGATTCAGTAGGTCTTGGCATATTTCAACAATATCCCATGTGACACTGATGATGTTTGCACACAGACCACACTCTGAGTAGCTAAGACTGAAATACTAAGTATGTTTCTGAAGTCAATAGAAAAAAATGCAGAAGCAGGCACCTCTAGGTTTGGCTAATTCAGTAGCTCAAAGATGTCATAAGGACTCAGGTTCTTTACTTAGGCTTTGCCATCCTTAGCATGGCAGTAACTATTTTTCTTTAAATTTATTTATTTATTTTGAGAGAGAGAGAGAGAGAGCATGTAGAGGAAGAGGGGAGAAAGGATCTTAAGCAGGCTCCACGCTCAGTGCAGATCCCAGCGCAGGGCTCAATCTTACAACCATGAGATTATGACCTGAGCCAAAAATCTAGAGTCTGACTCTTTTTTTTTTTTTTTTTTTATTTCTCGGAGAGAGAGAGAGAGACAGCGTGAGCAGGGGAGGGTCAGAGAGAGAGGGAGTCACAGACTGAAACAAGCTCCAGGCTCTGAGCTGGCAGTCAGCACAGAGCCCGACACCGGGCCCGAACCTACGAACCGTGAGATCATGACCTAAGCGAAAGTCGGACGCTCAACTGACTAAGCCACCCAGGCGCCCCAAGAGTCTGACTCTTAACCGACTAAGCCACACAGACACCCTGACAGTGAAAACTTTTGATTGAAGAACACCTTTAGCAATTTCTGCACCGACTTCTCAGACATCAGTTTCCAGAGACACTTTCTCTTTGGCCTTGTAGCTGACTTCTCTTCCTATGTTATAAACCAGAATTGCACTACCAATCATTCTTAATCCCACAACTGGTAAAAGGAATAGAGTTCCCACTTGATAGACTTTGATTCATCAATAGATTCCCTCCTTTCTGCTACCATCCTTAGTCTGGGAAGGGGAGTGACCTTCTCCGAAAGGGGAATGGATAATGATTAGATAAGCTACACTGTCTGCTATGGACCTTCAGCAAGTTACATTAAATAAAAACGCACAGCAGGGTGACATGACAGACTGAGATTGGACTAATAATGCAAAAAAAAAAAAATCCTTCATAGGTTGTATCTTTGGCAACAAAATGAAAGCAGGTCTCTCAACAAATTAAGGCGTAAAATCATTTAGCATGGTAAAGTAAAATCCACTTAAATCTAGGTTCAAGAAGCCAAGACTCTATATGTTATGAAGGATATCTGTTATTTCAACATCCAGCATGCCTTTGTCTTTCCTCTGGAAGTACAGTGTGATTTCCTGAGGGAGAACCTACCACTCTCAACTCCAGAATGTGACGTTGGCTAAGCTAGTCAAGATTTTCATCCCCTTGGTCACAATAAATATTGGTTTAGGGATTGGCATATGACCTAACTTAGGCCAAATAGGTTCAAAATGATTTGGGGGCTGGGGTTTGGCTCACTGTTTAGGAAGTAATCCTTCCTTATGTGTTTTTAGGTACAAAAAGCCAAAAGAATTAAGAGCCATTAGAAATACAAAAATAATCCATACTAATTTTAATAATCAGTCTATATAAATACATAATATATACTTTAAAATACTGGCTGAATAACCATATTCAGTATTTAGTGCAATTGAGTATATGGATAGTTTATGGCCCAATACTTCCAGGTATATACTACAGAGAAATTCACACACAAGGAGACATGCACAAAAATATTCATTACATCATTGCTGGTGGGAGCAGGAATTGGAAGCAATCTAGGGAATCAATCAATAGGGAAATTGATCAATAAAATATCAAGTAAGTATATAACGTTATCTCTGAATAAGCCATGAAAACAATACTAGATCAAAAAGGTCAGAATGGGAATGCAGTACAACACCTCTTATATATAAAATTTAAATGTTTAAAATATATGTGGCAGCCATGGAGGTGTGTCACCTGGATCTCTCTTCAGTAGAGAACCTGCTGGTCCATTGCTGAAAAAGCAATTAGTTGACAGCCTCTATCTATTAGAGATTTCAGGGTACCCTTCATCTTTTAAAGTGAGGCTATGTTCTTTTAGGGATGTACCCAGAGTCTGAGCCTGGTGGGAATACTAGGGACCTGGTCATTTTTGCCCAGTGTGGGGCTTTATTAATGGGCAATCTTTGCTCTGGAGTTGCCCACTGGGGTACCATTACCTGAAGTGCTCCCTTCTCTCGTCCCTGCTTCTGTCTTCATTTCTTTCATTGGTGTTAGTGGCGGAAAAAGTTCCAAGATGGAATTTATGAAAAGCCACAATAGGAGAATTACAGCTCAAATCTTTGATTTCCTGAAGTAAGGCCATGTCATCTGCAGTTGAGTGTCATAAGCTTTTTGAAAAATAGCTCTTGGCATGCTACAGGGCCCTGATAAAGATGGAACATTTGGCAATAGGATTTCAAGTGGCCATGAACTTGGAACCGCACATCACAAGCTGGGTTCTATTAAAGCCACTATGTTGTAAAGTCAGGTAGGTCCAGGAACAATTTATAGGAAACGAAAAAGATACATGAAAAATAATCAGTCCCCTGTAGAACCAGATGATATGAGTAACTACATCAGCAGCTAGCCCAGAAAGTTGTATTATCTACCTTTGTTACAGGAGCTCCCTGCCGCATATGGCTATATGGAAGGATCCTCCCATATAAAGGAAGTCCAAAAGACTACATAATTCCTCTCCATACCACATGTGGGACATGAGAAGGCCATGTGTCTTGGCACTCTCAACCATACCTAAGAAATGCATACTCAAAGGATTCATATCTGTCTTTCTTCACTTTTTTCTTTCCCAAGAGGAAGTTATAAAAGTAATTTCTGTCAATCACCTGAGGTCTACACTTAACTCAGCACCTTAATAGTAATAATTTAAAAATTATTATATTCTAGGGGTACTTGGGTGGATCAGTCAGTTAAGTGTCTGACTCAATTTCAGCTCAGGTCATGATCTCATGATTTGTAAGTTCAACCCCCATGTTAGGCTCTGGCTGATGGTGCTAGCCTGCTTGGGATTCTCTTTCTCCCCCTGCTCTCTCTCCTCCTTCCCAACTTGTGTGCGTGTGCATGCTCGCTCTCTCTCTCTCTTTCTCAAAATGAATAAATAAACATAAAAAATAAAAATTCTTATATTTTCAATTCTATGACAGAATTTTATACCATCTTAAATTTTCTGAAGTGTCTTGTAATGGATGTATTTGATATGGTGGCGTGATTTTTCTTCACCTCATCTGTGATGTAGCTTATAATTGCTAGCATCTGGGGACCAATAAAAATGCTATGGCTGCTCAGCTTTTCATGCATGCCATGAAATAAAATGACCCTAATGACTAGGGAAAGCCATCCCAGTGAGAAAAGATCCCTAAGAGGTGTGGCTAAAGGTAGACATTGGAGAGAATTATTTGTTCCAAACCAGCACCTATAATATCATTCCTGGTTCCTTTCTAAACAGAAAATGTTCTTCAGGTGGACATTGAGACAGTAGTTTATACACATTGCTGTATGTGCAAAGACCTGGGGAGCTTATTAAAGAGTACAAATGCTCAGACACCACCAGCAGAAGTTCAGTTTCAATTGGTCTGGGGAGGGTGGGGACAAGTGTCAGTATTTTAAAAAGTTCCTCAGATGATTCTAATGTGCAAAGAAGTTGAGAACCAATGTGTTAACATAACACATTTGTTTTCAATGAATTCTTTCCTTAATAGATATTAATTAACTCAGGAAGAATGTAACTCAGGATTATATCTGATGAATACTTTCCTTTGGAAGAGAAGTTTGCTAATAGGAGAAAGGGAACTAGAAGTGGAGTTAGAAAGTGCTAGATGTATTTCTACTCCAAGTTGTTCAAAGGCCTCTGACTACGCTTTGTGACTCTTTGGCAGCTGGATGTGTTAATTCAACATTAACAAATTACAGCTTTCAGAAGAACTTGCGATTTTATGTTAATTGACACAAATTGGGTCATTCATAATTGATTTTAGAACTCAAAAGAGCATAATGATTTATTAGAGTGGACACATGTTGACAGCATGCCTGGTTTCTCTTCCCCTGGAGAAGTGCTATTCACCCATTCCATGTGGTCCTGATATTCTGCCTACCCAGCAGTAGAGGTGGGCATGTGCTGGAAGCTGGCTGGTCCCTGGCTCATGTGCAAGTATTTTTCTAGCCTCAGTTCTCAGAAGTAGAATTACTGAGTTCTAGAATATGTATATTTTTCATTTAGGTTATATCTAAGTGTTCTCCAAAATGGGTGTATTAACTTACACTTTCATGAGAAGTGAATAAAACAGTTTACCCCTTCAACACTTAATATCATCAGACTTAAAAAAAAAAAAGTCTCTAAATTTATATCTCTCTAAATATTTACCTTAATCACTTTTTATAATGTAGGAAGATAAATTTTTAAAAATGTTTATTTATTTTTGACAGAAAGAGAGACAGAGCATGAGCAGGGGAGGGGCAGAGAGAGAGGAAGATGCAGAATCTGAAGCAGGCTCTAGGCTCTGAGCCGTCAGCACAGAGCCTGACACGGGGTTTGAGCCCATGGGCTGCAAGCAAAATCATGACCTGAGCCAAAGTCAGAAACTCAACTGACTGAGCCACCCAGGTACCCCAATCTTAAATTTTTTTAAATCTAAAGTGTGTAAAGTGGCATTTTTGGTTGCTTTATGTGTATTTTTAGGGTTTTTACTGATTTGAAGCATGTTTTCAATGTTTAGTGGACATTTTCATATAGTCTTCTGTGATATATTTATTACTCTCTTTTGACCATTTAAATTGTGGTTTTGAGTTTAAATGAATTTATTTTTTTTATGTTTATTTTTGAGAGAGAGAGTGTTTATTTTTGAGAGAGAGACAGAGTGTGAGTGAGGGAGGAGCAGGGAGAGAGGGAGACAGAATCCGAAGCCAGACTCCAGGCTCTGAGCTGTCAACCAAAAATCATGAACCATGAGATCATGACTTAAGCCAAAGTCAGATGCTTAACTGACTGAGCCACCCAGGTGCCCCTAAATCAATTTTTTTATGAAAGGAAATTTGACTTTGAATTTGTGTTTATATTATGAGGCAACAATTAAATTTATGGAAATTTATTCAAATAAACTATATTATTTGATATTGTGTCAAGAACCTTCATCACAGCCTTGGCTATCACTAGAAAGAAAAAAGAAAACAAAATATGTCCATAAATAAGGAATTTGTTAATAACCTATGATAAACATATAATTATGCATCATAACATATGATGATATGATAGGAGATGACAGCCATAATATATAGGTAAATGATTAAATAAAAGAATGCATAATAATTTCCTCTCTTTATGAAAGTAAATTATGTATGAGAATATGTAGATTTATTTTCAGAATACTGGAAGGAAACTGAAAAACATGACAATGGTTATCTTCAAGCTAAGACCATAGGTGATTTTTCTTTTGCTTCTTGTTAATGACCTGTATTGCTAAATCTTGTATAAAAAAAAAACCTAAATAACTTTGTAATGAGGCAAGCTAATAAATTTTAACTATTGATCAAGCTAAACATTTTGCTTAGCCAAACAAACTCTGGCTATCTTAATTTACTTTCTTAGTGTTTGTGTTTTAAATGTGATAATCATGCCTTTTTATTGCATTTTGCATTGAAATTTTGCATAAAGTCCATTGGCATTATGATGCTGTAATCTACAAACATCGTAATCTAACAATTAGTAGAAATTATATACTTTAAGAAAACGAATGGTATTAAGTTCTCCTGCAGCTGCTTCAATTATAATCTAGGAGGAGTAAACAATAGTGGGCTTAATTCTTTCCATTAAGCTTTTGAAAACACATTACAGTGTCTTATGAATATTACTGTTACAAACTAAGCCAAGGAGTTTTGAAAACAGCACACAGTTGTTTGTTGGTAACAACTTCCTCAAGATCTTATTCCTACTGGGGGATCCTTAACTCTGCTCTGAAATGGGCTAATTTATAATCATGTTCTGCAAGGAGAACTTTTTTCATGACTGAGGCATATTTGGCTACTTAGTCCAGGATGAATGAGTAGTGACTCCAACATATTTATCCTGTTAACAGAAAAAACTATATCACAACTTGTCATTAAGTTATTAATGACTTTTCATTTAGATAACAGATATCTCTATTGTTTTCTACCTGTTGCTTCATCTGAGGGAAATTCTTACATAAAATGTAACAAACTCTCTCCCAAGTTGCAGTGTCCTGAGTTATTTACTGTTCTCTAGAGACATAAATTCTGAGCTATTAGATGTAAAGCCTTTAAAACAGTTTCTGGCACATAGTATGTGTTCAAAATTAAGAATACATTCATTTCTTTTGCAGAGAAGAAAGGAAAAGGAAGAAGTGATTCAGCATGAGACTTCACAGTCTTTTTTGTTATCTGAATCACAGTCACAAATTTCAATTTCTAAAAAGTGAAAATACAAACACAATCTATATATATTTACATGTTATTTGGCAAGCGTCTCATGTTCATGTCTTTGAGTTTCCTCCCTCACTTTGAAACAGATGTTCGGCAGCCACTGGCTATATATATATGGCAGAGGGTGAACAATTTAGAAAGGCTGTCCTTGTCCTAGTGTGTGTTTGAGACACACATTCACCAGCGTTTTCTATTTGGGGGGCTGGTTCAGATGCCATCACCTGAAATAATTCTTCCCACTCTTTTTCCTTACTAGAAATATTGTTATCATATAAACAGTATTGAAATCTGTGCCTAACTTGGACTTGAAAGATCAGTGTTTCCTAGGGGAAAAACAAACCTGCTAAACATCCCCGGTACTAGGGACTTCAGATACCTGGTTTCCAGAGTGTGGGAACTCTCAGGTGCTTCTGGAGGTGCAATCAAATAAAGCCTGGGAGAGTTCGTCATAGCTTTTTTTCTAGAAAACAGTAAAATGGGGAAGGTAGGAAAATTTCTAAAAGAGGACATGCCTTCTACTTCCAAATGGAGAAGGAATAATGAGGGGAAAATATCAGACGCCTTTTTTAATCACATTAAACCAAGAAAGGGTAGGTTCCAGCCTCTATCTTTTGGGATTCAAGCCACATCCTGATGGGCAGGATCTGAGAAAGTTGTGGGCAGCAGCTAAATGATCACAGTGATCTTGCCTATATCCCCCTCTGGCACATAGGAAATTTTGTAGGGGCTGTGGTCTCCTATCTGAACCCCAGCCTGGTCCCCTCACCTGGATAAGGAGAACCATTGAGACAGTGCCTGAGCAGTCAGCCTTCAAGACGTGAGGCTACTTTCACACCTCTACCCAGCTTCTCAGGCCTGAAGGTCTTCACATTTCTTTCTTCTGGCTGCAATTTTTGTCTCCTTTTCTTTCTAGCTTTGATGAAATGATCAAAGGAGAATATTTAGGTGACTCCTCAGAGAGGTATCTGCTCTTGTTTATTAATTTCTAATTTTTTATTCCCTTTGCCAACTAGGGTTGAGCCATCCTTCCAAGTCCCATTCCAGACTTCCTGGTAAATGCCATAAAATAAGTTTTTCTACTCAGGACGTGAAGTCAGGCTCACTGCTCACTGATGTATGGTTCTAAATTGGTACATGCCTCTCAGTTCCTGTTCCCTAACAGATGCCAAAGGCAAATGACCTGAGTGCATGAATAATCCTACTTGGCTGCCTTTACCATCTCGAACCTCACCATTCCTACAGTATCTTTGGGTCATATCTTAGTCTAACCATTACTCTAAGTCTCTTTTATGTCTAAATGTGTCTCCAATTTTGGGAAGAAAATAGATAGTTGATCACAATGGCCGAGTATTGCCAGTTTTAGAACATCAATACTGCCAGGATCAAGTACTCTGGCTGATAAAAGATACACCATTGAGCTGGTTCCCATATCCATCACTACTCTATGTCCCCATGTATAAAGGACTCCAAATTCATAAGCAGATGAGTCTATTAAATGTTGTGTTAAAATGGAATTCCCAAGTAGTAATTTGGGAAGGACTGTCTTTGTAGAATTCCTCAATTTAATGTCATAAAACCTCTATCTGAAATCTTGCACTTGTCTCAGATAATAATTTCAATTTTGGGGACGCCTGGGTGTCTCAGTCATTTAAGTGTCCACCTTCAGCTCAGGTCATGATCTCGTAGTTGGCAAGTTCAAGCCCTGCATCGGGCTCTGTGCTGGCCACTCAGAGCCTGGTGCCTGCTTCGGATTCTGTATCTCTCTCTCTCTCTGCCCCTCCCCCACTCATGCTGTGTGTCCCTCTCTCAAAAATAAATATATAATTTCAATTTTGGCATGTAATTGTACTTTCAGTTTGGGTCTTGGTTGGATAATACCCCAAGAATCATCGCTATTTCCACCGAGTCCCCTTTATCCCTTTTTATCTCCTTTCTCATGGTGAGAAACCGTACTGACTCATATTTATGGCAATGATTTTCATATCAGTTATAGACAGAGTCTCACCTTAGTTTCAAAATCAAGATTGACAATTCCATGGACAATCATTTAATGTTCTCTTTATGGTTCTGAATTTCAAAAGACACAATCCAAAGAAGACTCCTCACTCTCAGAGCTCTTTCAAACATACAGGGTATATAGAAACTCTTATTAAAAGATCCTGTGCTTTAATATTCTCTGGTACCTTCAAACTCCAAGAAACTCTCAATTTCTTTCCCCAAGAGAGTCATCTTTCTCATCCACACATGTCTTTCCAGCATCCTGTTTACTTACTCTGAACTGTACAATCTTCTTAGTGTCCCCTACTCTCTCTCCCAGTTATATTTCCCCTTCACATCCTGAATCCTGGGAATCTTTTTTCCCAGTGGGTCTGCTGTTTTCCTGCCATGGCTCTGCATCTCTTATTTTTGTTTTTTTATCCTCAGAGAGCAGGGGATATGGGCAGATTGTGAATCCTAAATATTAGTAGTTAATATTTCATCATGCACATATTTCATGTATTTATTTATTTTTAAAAGTTTTTGTGTGTTTATTTATTTTGAGAGAGGGAGAGAGTGTGCATGCATGTGCAAGTTGGGGGAGGGGCAGAGAGAGAGAGAGGGAGAGAGAGAGTCGCAAGAAGCCTCTATGCTGTCAGCGCAGAGTCTGATGCAAGGCAGGATCCCACGAAGCATGAGATCATGACCTGAGCAGAAATCAAGAGTTGGATACTTAATCGGCTGAGCCACCCAGGTGCCCCATGAAGTATTAATTACACCATAGTTAACATGCAGGTTTATATTAATTTCAGATGTACAATATAGTGATCCAACAATTCTATACATTACATAGTGCTTTTTACAATAAATGTACTCTGAATCCCCTTCTTTCAGCTGAACGGCCACCCACCTCCCCTTTGGTAACCATCAGTTTATTTTCCATAGTCTGTTTCATAGTTTGTCTTTTTTCTTTGTTTTGCTTCTGAAATTCCACATAGGGGTGAAATCAGATGGCATTTGTCTTTGTCTGACATATTTCACTTAGCATTGTCCTCTGTAGATCCATCTATGTTGTCGCAAATGGTAAGATTTCATTTTTTTAATAGCTAAGTAATATTCTATTCTTTATATATAAACCCCATCTTCTTTATCCATTCATGTATTTCTTTCGTATCTTGACTATTGTAAATAATTCTGTAATAAACATGGGAGTATGTATATATTTTCAGATTAGTATTTTTGTTTTCTCTGGATAAATATACCCAGTAGTGGAATTACTGGATCATATAGTGATTCTACTTTTAATATTTTTTTGAGGGACCTCCATTCTGTTTTCCATGATGACTGTGCATCAGTTTGCATTACCACCAACAGTATATGAGAGTTCCTTCTTTCCACATCCTCAACAACATTTGTTTACAATTTTTTTTATTTTAGCTATTCTGACAAGTGTGAGCTAGTATCTCATTGTAGTTTTGATTTTCATTTCCTTGATGATTAGTGATGTTGAGCACCTTTTCATGTATCTGTTGGCTATCTGTATGTCTTCTTTAAAGAAATGTTTATTCTTATATCCTGCCCACTTTAAATTGGATTATTTGTTTTTTGGTGTTGAGTTTTATAAATTCTATGTATATTTTGGATATTAACCCCTTCTTAAATATGTCCTTTGAAAATACCTTCTCCCATTCTGTAGATTGCCTTTTAGTTCTGTTGATTGTTTCCTTCACTGTGCAGAAGCTTTTTATTTTGATATAGTCACAATAGTTTATCTTTGCTTTTGTTTCCTTTTCCTTAAAATGATTAGCCTAAATTTTTACTGTGTCTAATTTTACTTCAAAACTCATGACTTTCACTTGGTGTTACATCAATATTACACTCTTTAGTTATGATTCAAGCTTATGTTTTACTCACAGACAACATAATAAGAGAAAGAGTGATTTTCTTGAAGGATAAGCAAAAGGAAAGCTAAAGAAGACACAGAGGCTTATGTGTCTGAGACAGTGGAACTTAATGAATTAAGAACTGAAAAACTAAAGAAAGTGGGAAGATACAACATGGAATTAATTTGAGCAGAAAGAATAGTGATAGAGATGAAAGTTCTTTGGACAGATTCCCCAAGAGTGCTGTGTATTTAGAACAACTTGGTTAGAGCAGGTGGTAGTGACAGGTTCAGAAGTGAAAAAAGAAAAAAGGTGAAAATGGATGCCATACTCATTGAATTGGGCATCTAGTCCCGGGCTTGAACTGTGAGGCCAGCACCCCACCAAGCCTGCTGGAAACTAGGCTTGGAAACTCCTAGAAGTGGAGAATCACAATCTTCAGAGAAGGTCCATTCTATTGCCAGGTGACTCTGTCAATAAATAAAGTTTTTCTTATCCTGAGCTCATGTCTCTCTTCCCATATATTTTCACTCATTTATTTTAAGTCTACATTGTGTAACCAGATGGATCTACTTCCAGATATGAGCATTTATTATCTCCTTGAAGAAAACTATGTTAGGCACAAGTTGGTTACCATTAGTTTGTGGACTGCCTCTACTCAGGCAATGAATAAACTGTTTTCAGTGCACTAGCAAGCTTGACTCAAACAAATGAAATAATGATATGATAACAATAATGGCATATATTTGAATGTTTCATGAAAATTTAAACTGCATTTCAGGGTGACAATATTGTGTGGTAGAAGACAGGTCATGTTTCCTGAATCATTTTGGTGAAATAGTAATGTCGCAATCCCACTTTCAAACATGTTAAAATGTGATACATTATCTCACTTAAGTTTTTAATGGTTTATTTTTACAATTAAAAATAAATTTAAGGTGACCCATTCAAACCTCTTTTATCATTTGGTCAAATCTTATTCAAATATGAAAAAAGAATACTTTTCTAAAATTATGCTGCCATTATTGTTAATTATTCCAGCAGGAAATATGCTAGTAACAAAGGTCAACCTCTATTAATATTTCTAGTGACTTCTTTGTAGAAGTTTACCTAGTGATTTTATTACCAGAAAAGAAATAATTGAACTTAATTTCAATTTTTTAAATTGTGAACTATATCACTCATATACAATAGTATGTTGGCTTTTTGATGTGTGAGCTTTGCTAATCTCTTTTCAGTTAGGGTGGGCTATAAGAGATCTCTCAGTTGGATGGACTGATGGATGACAAAAGGAACACACTGGCCATTTTGTGGCATGCACATTCCCTTCCCTCTGTTATTCAATTAAACACAAATCTACAGTGAAAAGACTCTGTAAATGTGAATCACGTTGGCTTTAAGCTAATCAAAAAGGACAGTACCCTTTACAAGCCTGCCTTAATCAGTTGGAAATTCTTTACATCAGAACTTGCACCCTTCCCTCAGCTCAGAGACCCCAAACAGCAGCTAGATTTACAGCTTTTCTCCCTTCCTCCCCATCTTCCTTCTTAACTGATTCCAATGGACACCAATCTCCAGCTCCTGCCCCTCGAATTCCAGGCTGGACATGATTTTCCCTTCTTCTCGCCTGCTCTGGTGGACTTTACATTTGATCGGCCAGGCACTACTATTGTATTTGCCAGTTCCATGTAATAAACTTATGTATACCTAATACTGGTTTTGATTCTCTGGTTGAACCTTGGCTGATACACATACAAATATAGAAATAAATATTATATTTATAAGAAATAAATATTACCACCTTCTCAGAAGCCCCCAGTGTTCCTTTTCTCACCTCTCTCCCTCTTTCCTCTGCAGGAGTAACCACTGTTCTGACTTTTAGGTTACCCCCTTGTTTTTCTTTAGTTTATACTACATATGTATATATCTGTAAGCAATATATTGATTGGTGTTTTTTTTTTTTAATTTATTTCTAGGAGAGAGAGAGAGAGACAGCATGAACAGGGGAGGGTCAGAGAGAGAGGGAGTCACAGACTGAAACAGGCTCCAGGCTCTGAGCTGGCAGTCAGCACAGAGCCCGACGCGGGGCTCGAACCCACGAACCGTGAGATCATGACCCAAGCGAAAGTAGGACGCTTAACCAACTAAGCCACCCAGGCGCCCCTATATTGATTAGTTTTAAAAAATGCTGAGTAGAAAGCACAAATCTAACTGTGTAAGGAACCAGTAATATTACCACTATTAGATAAGGTCTTTCAAGAGAAGATAAGTCAAACATATGTTGCTGGATTACTGTCCAGAGAAATCAGTAGGCAAGGTCACGAACCTTGGGAAATTCAAAGTTCACCACAGGAAGGTGAAAGCTAGTTGTGGGCATCTAGTATGTATAGTTTTTCAAAGAGAAGTCATCTGAAGTGAGTGTCCTCAGTCAATTCACACAGCAAGGCATGGAGGAGAAAGTAAAGAGCTTCATTAACATATCAAGTTAAGCCAAAAACAGGGGTCAGGCTCCCTTGGGCATTCTGTTCTGGGGTTAAAAAGAAGTAGAATGGTAGCTAGCAGGAATCTTGGAATGACAGCCTTCCATGTCTGTCTCTAAGTCACACTTTTTGGTCCATTTTAGTTCCTCCCATTAGATACTCATTTTTACCTTTCAATATCTGTTTTTGGAAGAGCATATATTTTAGTAGCTTCTTGAGAAAATGTGCATTATTGTTTTCGAGATTTGAATGTCTGAAAATTTTCTTTTACCCTACCATTTAATTGATAATTTGGTTAGGGATAGAATTCCAGCTTGAAAGTAAATTTTCTTTAGAATTTCAGACACATTGCTTCATTACATTCTTTCTTCTGGAGTTGCTGTTAAAGAATCCAAACTCACTCTAATACCTGATTGCTTGTATGTGACTGTTTGTTTTGTTTTGAATCTTGTGCAACTTTTATTTGCTCCAAGTGTTCTGAAAGTTCACAAAGATATTTGCCTGTGTATATTTTTATGCATTATTTTTTATTTCCTATGCATTATTATTTTTTTTTCTGGCCTCTCTTTTTTTAATTCATTCTTTACATGATGGACCTCTTGATCTTGTCCTCTGTTTGTTTGTTTGTTTTGTTCTCATTTTCTCCAAGTTACTCTCTTTTCCTGTCAGTTTTGTTTTGCATTCCTTGTTAAAAGGATGCCTCTCATGTGTCATATCCTTGATTAACTGTTTACACTAAAAATGAAGAACTCAAAAGTGGAAGTGAGGTTTTTCAACTTTGAGCTTCAATGTAGGATTACCTGGTTAGGGCTTTTGCCACAGGACCCCATATATCACTATTTCTAGGCTTTTCTTCATGGAGCTGTCAGAATCTCCATTGATGACATCATATTCCCTTCTATTTGGAGGGCAAAAGTCTGGCAGCCAGCCTCCTAGTTGCTGAGTAGAGGAAGAATGGTGTCTCAATATTCAGAATTTTGTGTGCAGAATCATTTAATTTAATATTTTCTATGTAGTACTCATGCCCTTAGATGTGCCTGGCAATCGCAGAGACCTTGCGGATAATAATTCCTACTCTTCATGATGATGGGTGAGGAGAGGAAATCTGGGTACTTGAAGGCTTCCAAAGCAGATTACCCTCAGCCCTCCTGTTTGATTGTCTATCCTGTCACTACGAGTTCTTTTTTTTTTTTTTTAATGTTTTATTTCTGAGAGAGAGAGAGACAGGGACAGCGTGAGCAGGGAAGGGTCAGAGAGAGAGGGAGACACAGAATTTGAAGCAGGCTCCAGGCCCTGAGCTAGCTGTCAGCATGGAGCCTGACGCAGGGCTTGAACCCACCAGCAGTGAGATAATGACCTAGCTGAAGTCGGACGCCTAAGCAACTGAGCCACCCAGGCGCCCCTTGTCACTACCAGTTCTACAGATACCTGGTGGTGATAGATCCACACACTTGTAGTGGTTCTGTTTGAGAAAATGGATTGGTTCATAGCTGTCTTCACATCTAGCTTAGAATTTGCTGTTCTCAGGCCAGTTACCATTCCTCTATCAGCTTTTCAGCTTCTGAGATTGTGTTGCTGGTTTTTCCTCTTTGTTATTTCTAATCTTTTGAGTCATGTCTTCAAAAAAGATTCTCAATATTATAATTTTAGTGGTGTTTTGGATGTAGCAAAATCATATGTGTTAGTTTAATCAAGCATCACTTTTGATTCTCAAAATCATATTTTAAATTTTTTCATAAATTCTGGTTTTTAAAAAATTTAGAAAACTTGAAGTACAGTGAATTTCATTAGTTCAAATTCTTTTCCTATCTTGATTATTTATGGGATGTCACTGTTGTTAAAATGAGGAAGTTTAGGGGATGCATAGACTTGGAGGGAAAGATCAGTGTTCAATTTCAAACATGTTAACTTTGAGATCATTATGAAACATGCACATGAAATGAAAATAGGCAGGGAAGGTATATGAGACTAGACATCAGAGGAAAAACCCAACTAGACCTAAATTTAAGAGCTGATAACATATAGATTGTGTTGAGATGGGGTATTGAATGAAAATGGAAGATTTTAATTCAAAATCTTAATTCAAAAATTTTTGAATTTAATTCAAAAAATGCTTAATTTTAGCATTTTTCATTCAAATTGCTGTTGAGGTAAATATAGATTCACATGCACTGGTAAGAGATAATTCAGAGACTTGGGTCCCAGGGTGGCTCAGTCAGTTAAGTGTCTGACTCTTGATTTTAGCTCAGGTCATAATCTCATCGTTTGTGAGTTCAAGCCCAGCATCAGGTTCCTTGCTGACGGTGCAGAGCCTGCTTGAGATTCTCTGTCTCTCCCTCTGTCTCTCTCTGCCCCTCTTCCCTCTATCTCTCTCAAAATAAATAAATAAACATAAAAAGAGAAATAATACAGAGAGATCCCATGTGCCCTTTACCCACTTTCATTCAATAATATCTTAAAAAATGATAGTGCAGTGTCATAATCAGGATAGTGACTTTGATATAATCTGATTATCTTATTCAGATTTCCTCAGTTTTACATGTATTTATTTGTGTGTGTGTGTATGTGTGTGTGTGTGTGTGTATTTAGTTCTTTGCAATTTTATTATATATGCAGATTTATGTGTTCCACTACCACAGCTAAGGTATAAAACATTTTTTGAAAGAAAAGTATTTTCAAAATCTCAACAGGGCAACCACTGAAGCTAAATTTATAATTTCATGGTCTTAAAAATTCCAATTTTACATCAAAATGTTCTTCTATTCTCTTACTCTCAAGTGTAAGTCCTCGTATGTAGGCTTGGATAGATTCCAAGAGATGGTGTCTTCTGGTAAAACTCTAAATACCCTGAACCTACTATACCAATTTTACTTCTTTTCCAAGTAACTCTCACTCATTTATCCAATGAGGCTGTTTCTGTTTCACCTGAAGAACGTATAATTCCCTTACCTAGGACAGGGGAACTTTTCAAAGGAAGCCATTTCCTCTCAGTCATCATCACCATACCCTGCATTATCTTCAGATCTTTAATTATAAGCAAATTCTGGCACTTCTCTTATGGTCTAAGCAGCAATGCAGGTTGTCCTCCTAGTTAGACAATATGACCTAACAGATCAACTCATATTTCAGTGCCTGACATTTAGGAATGTGGCACGGATCATGTGGCAGGCCCAAAAAGAAAATCACAGTAGAGAACTTTAGACTTTTAGAGCAAAACCATCCCATTTTTAGCAAGCCAATTATTCTCCTACCAAGAAATATCTACTGTATTGCCACTGGACCCTGGTAGCCACAGAGTCTGAGCATATGACTTGAGCTACCCAACATAAATTGGATACTACTAGATCCACTTAGCCATAGAATTGGATAGGTGTTGAAGTATTCCAAAATTAGCCTTCAAGGCCTAAGATCATCTCCTTGTGCCCCTACTTCTGACAGTCTGCTGCTACTCTTTTAGCCTCAAGAGAATCCTCTAGGAGAAATTGATTAAAGTGGAAAATCTTCAAGTCAGGTCTATGAAGGACTCTACCCCAGTGGGAAGTGGACTATTGTGCTATTACATCTGTCTCAGAAGAAATTCCCAGAGACGGTGGAAAGAAAGAACTAAAAGGAGAACATGTCCATTATCTACTTTCTCTGGAATAAGAGATGGTCTCATTGAGCCCATTTCATTGTCATAGCTAATAATTTGGCTCCATGGTGAGAGAAATAAGATTGGAGAATTAGTTACATGAAGGTGTGTCAAAGGACAGAAGATGGCCCTTTCAAAATGGCTCCAGAAGTATAGTTGTGTTCCATGTGAATCCTGATAAGTTGCTCAATCTATTTCTTCATTTACCTAAGGGCTTTTTTAATGGACTCATAATTCAACTGGCCAAGATGGCAGGAATCATGCTATAAATGGGGTAGATGATAAGTGCATGGGTAGAATCTTGACTGTCCCAGCTATTGAGCAATGGTTGAATTCAGAATAGATATTGAAAATAGAGCTTACAAGATCTGCTGGTGCATTTGTGAGGTGAGAGAGGGGGAGGTGTCAAGGATGACTTTAAGCTTTTTGCCTGAGCCAAATAAGTTGCCATTTACTTTAGAAGAAAGAGCAAATCTGAGTGAGCTCATGGTC
This sequence comes from Proteles cristata cristata, assembly GCA_017311185.1. Lineage (NCBI taxonomy): Eukaryota > Metazoa > Chordata > Mammalia > Carnivora > Hyaenidae > Proteles > Proteles cristata. The sequence goes on along the minus strand of JAESUZ010004992.1, from coordinate 2,500,796 downwards.
TAATCTGGAGAGTCAGTTGATTCTTCCCAGCACTCTAAATCTTAAGCAAGTGACACAGAGAAGAAGGAGACACCACATTCATCACAATGGCAGTGGCAGAGCCAGACCAGATTGCTGCTTACCACCACTATCCTTTCAGATGCCCAGCTCCCTGGAGCTCCTGTGATCTGGCCCAATATGTAGGCCCTGGTTTTCCAGTTTCTCATTCATTTTGTCAGCCCTTTGTAGTCTTCAGTCACTTTCCAATGAATGACATCTAGCTAGACTCAGTTGCAGTTGCAGTTTGAGAGACAGGATGGTGAATATGTTGTGAAGTAGTTTGTAGTCAGCTGGTGGTCTCAGGACTGCTGGCATCTTGCTGCCATAGCAACCTAATGAACAGAGGCCAATTGGGTTTCTTATTTTGTTATAGACATATTTGTCATAGACATAAAATGTGATGTATATGTTTAACTTAAAACATTTTCTTATGAGAATATCAAACATACGAATCCTTGCCTGTCAGATCTTCCATCCTTACCAGGTAACTACATTTATAGGAAATCACAATCTTGATGCTATTCTTAAATTTGATCCAGGGGGACCTGGGTGCCTCAGTTGGTTGAGCATCCTACTCAGTCATGATCTCCTGTACTTTAAATTCGAGCCCCACATTGGGCTTTCTCCTTTCAGGGCAGAGGCCACTTCAGATCCTCTATTCCCCTCTATGTGCTTCTCTCCTGCTTGTGATCACTCAAAAGTAAATAAACATTAAAAATTTGATCCAGTAATGAATTTTATAGAGATGTTTTTTTTAAATGCTGTTTATTTTTGAGGGAGAGAGAAGAGACAGAGTACGAGCAGGGGAGGGGCAGAGAGAGAGGAGACACAGAATCTGAAGCAGGCTCCAGGCTTTGAGCTGTCAGCACAGAGCCCAACCCAGGGCTTGAACTCATGAATCGCGAGACTGTAACATGAGCCAAAGTCCAACGCTCAACTGACTGAGCCACCCAGGTGCCCCTAGAGCCACCCAGGTACACCCAGGTTTTTTGTTCATAATGATCCTCAGAATAAATAGACTGTTTTGCACCAAATTTCAATTTAGTAAAAAGATTCTTGGTATGGGTAGGAGCAATAATATATAATATTCTTGCCTTGATTTTGAGTTTTCAGTTTTTATATCTTATTTCATTATATATTTTCTTAAAAACTGCCTCAATTGTGTGTGCGTGTGTGTGTGTGTGTATGTGTGTGTGATAAGACAGGATATAAATCAGTCAATCTTCATGGAAGATTGTTGTTAAACTACAGAAATATGTGTAAGTTTTTCTTTTAAAGATATTCCATAGGTCATATCAAGCATAACACCACCCACTGTTGAAAAATTGTTTCTGATATACAATTGAAGATCAACCTACTTTAATTTCCATAACTCTCACTTGGCTTATCATTAATAGAGATGTTGAGTAACCGATCATTTTTCCTCATGTCAAGCTCAATGTAATGAACATATTTTTTATTTTATGGACTATTAATTTCATTGAGTTCCTTTGTAATAAGCAGAATTTTCAATGCATCCTATTTACCTATAAATCAATACCTATCTGAGCATTATTATAGAGATAAAGCGATTGTTAAAAGAGTAACAGCCTGCTTTCACATATATGCAGACACGGTTTCATATTCTGAAAATGCCTTAGTTTACCGAAAGATATTTTTGTTCCTAATTTGGATAATACCTTGTTAATGGTGGCAGGCAATGCCCCCGAAAATGTCAGTTCATTTTGAAAAGATATACCTTTGTTCAACATATCATCAAGGGAACTGGGCAAAATTTGATGGGGGTGGGGATGGTTAGATTCATCGGAAATGGCTTACTGGTTTTAAAATTGGGAAAAATGGAAATAGCATAATGCCGGGGGGTATCCTTAGAGTAAAAGCGCTAGAATAATGCGGAAACCCACAGGGACTCAGAATTCTTCCTCATTGCATCCCGATATCATAGATGCCTTTACAACCTCAGCCTCTTCCTCTACCATGGAAGACAGAGAGGGAAGCAGAAGGAAAGGGGAGAAAAGACAGCACACGGGCCAGGTTTTCAGAGACATATATGCAGGTGGCTCCTGGGAAAAGGGAAAGCATCTTCTGCAGGACCAGTGGCTGCATCAGGGAGGGTCAGAGGTGGAATTTCCATCACTCCATAATTTTCATCTTAAACTCAGTCACAATCATCCCCAAAATTTAATTTAAAACTATATTTTCACTCCTGCAAAGGAAACACAAATATTTGTTAATGGATTAAACTGCCACAGCAATGAAATAGTGTGGTCGATTAACAAGATTATTTGAAGAGAACGTTTTGAGAAGACAAATCATAATTATTTCTGAAATTAGTTCACTGTTTCAGAGGTGACTGATGTTACTGATCATATTTGTATAGTCAGGCATCAAAATCAGTCCACTACCATGGACATTTTCTCTTGCTGTTTAATCATCAAGATTCCTGAAGTAATTTATTTCTCTGGAAGCATCATAGCTTTGGGGGGGAAATAACTACAGGGCAATTGTGGGTTTTATTAGGATATTCCAAATATTCTTTCTCTCTTCATAAAATAAAAACAATACAGTACATAGTGCTCCTCCTGACCGTGCATTAACAGTAATTCTTCACACAATTCTCACACTTTCACAGATAATGTCTAAAACTGACCCTTAAAAGTTAATGAAGCTTAAAAGTTCCTGCTTCAATCAGGCTCGATTTTTTCCAGAGAACTTTTAAAACACAATGGGCCCATGATAATAACCAAATATATCGTCTTCCAGATATTCAGCTGCCCACCTAGCCTTTGAACAAATGAATGGCTGCGAACAGGACACTCCAATAGCTGCTGTACTGGATTATGTTAATCATTCCACCTCCACAGGCTTATTCTTTTGTTTCCTCACTTAAGACACTCCACCCTCTCTCTTCCTTATCGAAATCTCAGCCAGCCTTTAAGGCTCAAGTTACCCTTTCTTCCTGAAATCTTGGTTATTCTAGGTGTTAATAGTTTCTTACACTTATAAATTGTTATAACATTTTATTGCAAGGTGACAGATGTTTATCTAGTTGGCACACATTGTTATCTATTAAGCTCCAGGCATTATGGACTAGAAATATGGAGATCTTAAGAAAAAAAATGATTGCTTTCCTTTAGCAGCTTGCTACTGTCCTGGACGTATATATTTTGTTTTTGCATCTAAGTGTAAACTCTTTTAAAAAATGGACCACATTCACATCTAATATTAATATGACCCTTACATCCAACCTCAAGCTTCTAATATAGAGATGAAAACATATCAATACAGGTGATCAATAAATCTTAGATTTATAAATTATAAATAGGGTCTAAAGGAAAAAATAGTACTTCACTAATAAAATCTAAAAATTATTTGATGCTATTTTCAAACCTTCTAGCAATCAGAAGCTATATTTTCCATGTTACTGTCAATGCATTTCTCTGTTCCTTCAATCTCTAGTGCACCATATAACTTATTTTACTTATAGTAAATCAGAGTGATGAATAATGTAGATTCTGGAGCAGATTGTATGGATTCAGATTTCAGAATCTTACACATATGACCTGGACTTATCTAAGTTTTCTCATCTGTAAAATGAACATAAATGTATGTAAGTTATAAGGTAGTTGTGAAGACTAAACAAGCTAGTGAAAATGAAACATCTAGAAAACTACCTGTCACAGAGTAAATTCCTGGAATTTTTATTGATGATCATTATACTTTCTTATGACACCATCAAGGGATAACCAAATGTTGGGGCACCTGGGTGGCTCAGTCAGTTAAGTATCTGACTCTTGGTTTCAGCTCAAGTCATGATTCCGTGGTTTCGTGAGTTCAAGTCCCCCGTTGGGCTCTGCGCTGACAGTGTGGAGACTGCTTGGGATTCTTTCTCTCCTTCTCTCTCTGCTCCTCCCCCGACTTATGCTCATTCTCTTTCCCAAAATAAATAAACTTAAAAAAAAGAGAGAGATAACCAGGTGTTGTTATTTCACTTCTTCAGATGAAACACTTGAACCGAAAAAGAGGGTATTTGATGTGGTATGAAATATATTGGAAATAATTTCGAAAGGCAAAATGTGAATTCCCTGAATTCACTGGTTTTAAAACAAACACTGAACTGTCCTGTCTTCTTCCCCAGAATGGTTCTGCTCTGAGGTTCAATGCAGGGCAATATTTGGTGCTGTGAGGCTGCATGAAAAGGATACATAAGACATGGTCTCTTTTCTCAAGTAGTTGACTCTCAGTTGTGCTGAATCATGTGTCACTACCGTGTCTTCCAACCGTGCTACTATAATAGATGTGAGTGGCATTTTCCTTAACCAAAATCCGAGTAGTACACCACTGATTCCGTTGTACTTGAACTTTCCTATAGCAGTAATAATATGTGCATCATCGGGTTACTGGCAGAGCTAGTGTCTCAGAATAGTGCATCAGTCAGGACTCTTACCTGCAGATAGTAGGAAACAGCTAGGTTAAATGTGAAAGGATTTTTTAAAAACTGTAGGTAGCTTAAAGGATTTCCTTAAGTGCCAGAGAGATGATTTCATAGCTATGTGACCAGAAAAAAGAACATCTAAGAAGAACACTCAACTATAAAACAGAAATGTTCTGGTAGAAATTCACTTGTTGTCTTCTCATGAAGCTCAACATCTATGACATAGAGCCTGAGCATTAAAACCTTCACTGTTGCTGCCTTCAAGCACCAAGGTTCTTGGCTAATGTGTGCAAAGAGACCCACTGGCCATGCGCATAGCCATTTCCTCACTTTGGCAGGTTTCTCCTAATCAATCTTGGCACAAAAGTATGAAATCAAAACCACAACAGAAACCTTACTTACCTTCAAGAGAGGTAAAGCTTTTTTTCTTTTTTCTCTCCTTCTCCTTCATCTTGTTTCTTTTTAAAGTTCCTATCACTTAAGTTTAAGATATCTTTGGTACTGATCAAGACCTGTCATATATATATATATTACTTCATGTATATATATATTACTGCTTTATGAGGGAGTGTTCCTGAACATACCCAACTTTGTGAATTATGGATCAGATAAAACATACAGTTTGTGAGAAGGCAGTTCAGGTCCAAATCTTTTTGCTTTATCAAAGTCAGGCACTCAGCAGTAAGCCAGAGTTTGTGTATTCTCTATCAGAGAAAATACGTATTTGCCCAAAAGAGCATAGATTTGCTCCACCGTTTCATGAGTCTGTGTTATGCTTCTCCTCCTAGGGCATTCTAGAGCAATGAAATCTGTCAATAGACACTTACCTTAGTCTATGTAGGTTGTTATAACAAAATACCATAGACTAGGTGGCTTCTAAACATTTATTTCTCAAGGTGCCTGGGTGGCTCAGTCGGTTAAGGGTCCGTCTTCAGCTCAGGTCATGATCTCACCGCTAATGGGTTCGAGCTCTGCTTCGGGCTCTGTGCTGACAGCTCAGAGCCTGGAACCTGGTTCGGATTCTGTGTCGCCCTCTCTCTGCCCCTCCCCCACTCACATTCTCTCTCTCTCTCTCTCTCTCTCTCTCTCAAAAGTGAATAAATGTTTTAAAAAAATATTTCTCACAGTTTTGGAGGTTGGGAAGTCCAAGCCATGTCACAAGTAGATCTGGTGTCTGGTGAAAGCCCACTTCCTGGTTCAAAGATGACTATCTTCACTATAACCTCACATGGCAGAGAAAGGAAGGATCTCTCTGGGGCCTCTTTTATGAGAGCACTAATCCCTTTTATAAGAGCTGCACCCTCATGGCCTAATCATATTCCAAAGGTCCCACCTCCAAAGACCATAGCCTTGGGGGTTAGGATTTCATCTTTTGAATTTTAGAGAGGACAGTATTCAGTCTACAGTACTAGTCTAATTTAAAACATGTGTCTAAAATTTTATACTTTTGTGGCCTTATGTATATAATCAGGACCCATTTGATTCAATTTTTAACAATGGGTGCAAATGTAATTTAGGAGGAAGATAAAACTTTTCATGTCTACAAATGATAGAAGATCCCTGCACAAATAAGTTAGTAACAGAAATTACCATTAAGGTAATTACATAACTTAATTTCTAGATCAATGAACTGTTCTCTCAGAACATGAAGATAAATTTAACAGTATAATTAATGATTTTTAAAAGCTAATGATAGAAGGGATACAAGCATTATTTAGATTTATACAGTACAGCGAAAGCAGTACTTAATCATCTCATGGTGACGAAATATGTAGCAGTATTTTCCAGTTGGACACTTCTTGAAGTCAGTGGCAAGAACTTGAGCCCTCACCCTTTTATCTAAAAACAAACAAAAACCAAAACAATCTTTTAATGGCTATGGGTTGTTATTCACATTCAAGATGTTACACAGCAGTCACAGGAATGGAGTCAAATTAAGTTACCAAGCTGAGATTGTGCTCACAGTGTGGAGGCAAAAAAGTAGAAATGGGCACTGACTCCAAGTAGAGGGTAGATTGTCAGCACAGGGATGATGTAGAGGCCACAGGAGTCCCTGTGCCTGGTCAGTGTTCAGTACGTCCTCCCTGTTACAGCCTAAAGAGGCTTCCAAACCAATCCCAGTTTTTCCAGCCAACTTGCAGAACACTGACGTGGGACACTATGTGTAAGGAGACCTAATGTATAGGCAAATTATTCTTTGATAATCATAAAGTGTCAAAGGAATAGGAGAATTAAGAATTACTTTAATATTATATTTATTTTTCTAGATCACATAAGTAAAAATGATATAATAGTTTAGGATAAATTTCAGAAGTTTTCTTTTCAGTCTCCTTTATTATTTTAGTTTCATCTATACTATATTATTTCCATTTTTTCCATCTATGACACCACAATTTTGTGCAATATGCCAGTTTTACGTTCCTCCTTACACTGTTCTATGAACTCTAGAAAGGAGGGGAGATTTCTTTTTCGTGATTCCAATTCCGAGAGCCAGAGTTTGGTATATACTGGAGGCTCAGTGAAAGTTTGCTGGATGAAGACATGAATGACTGCAATGTCAATGATAAATACAAAAAACTTTATTTAAAATTTTTTTTAACATTTTATTTTATTTTATTAAAAGTCAGAAACAGAGCATGAGCAGGGGAGGGGCAGAGAGAGAGTGAGAGAGAGGGAGACACAGAATCCAAAGCAGGCTCCAGGAGAGCCTGATGTGGGGCTCAAACCCACAAATATGAGATCATGACCTAAGCCAAAGTCAGATGCTCAACCACTGAGCCACCCAGACAACCCAATATAGAAAACTTTAAAGTAATGCCTTGTGTATTGATTTAGATAAGTGTTGTTCTTATTATATAGGTAAAGCAAATAAAGATACAAATGCAGTAAGATTAACCACCAAAGAAATATTACCTTTTAACTGTTTAAAGAACACCCTCCTCCTAACTTTATGTAATTTTCTCTGTAGATGTAAGTATACACACACACACACACACACACACACACACACACACACACACAAAGCAAGACTTTTTGGACTAATGGATCAGTGAGGCTGCCATCTTCAAGAATGAAAGCTCTTCATAAATTTAAGTAGTAAACAATTAAAATAAGAGTTTGTACACCCAAATGAATGTCTGTTTGAAATGTGAGTAGGAGATAATTTTGCACAGGGGAAGCCTCCTAAGTCTTTGCCTACTGAAATCTACCACAATCAACCCTAGCATCCCTCAACAGCTCCTCTCCCACACTGCATTTCAGGGGGAAAAAATGGAGGGACCAGTATTGCAAAAGCACACCATCTACCCCTCTCAATCAATATCTTCTGTGAGAAGTTTGATCTCAACTCTTGAGTTATGATCTCAACTAGTACTAAGTATTTAAAACCATCAATTGCAAGTAGAATCTTCTGTCAGATTCTTTCATATAATACACCTCCATCTCCATTCCCCCCACACACCCTCATACTGATTGCATAATTTCAGCAGAAATCTACAACCTGGAAATACCCACAGACACTGCCCACTATACCAGGGTACATTACAGTGTTATCCAGCAGGCCTAAAAGGGAAAGAAAGATGGTCACAAACTCACTATTCAACAGTCCCTAGAGGAATTACTTTGCCCAACTTGATTAAAATAGCATGTGACATGACTGTTCCTTGAAAAGAAAACATGCCCCAAGTCACTACATTGTGATGCATTTTAGTGATCAATGTGAGCAATTTTAGAACCAATGATTTCTGTCACACATGATGGTCTAATCAAATTAAGTTAAATAAATACATCATGAATCCACATTAAATTTAATCAAAGGCACAGGGCTGCATGTTTGACATATATTGAAATCAGAAGTGGCCATATCTGATCAGTGAGCAGATGAATACAAATTCCCACCCAATAGGCTTGTTGTGAAGGCCAATATGCAACATCCAGTCATCTTGGATTCTCAAGAAGGGTTTCTGTGTATAACATAATATAATATAATATAATATAATATAATATAATATAATATAATATAATATATAATAATATAACATAATATAATATAAAATTAATATAACATAATATAATATAATAATTAAAGGTGGAGGGCCTAAGGAAAGACGTGAGTGAAAGGGCATCAAAGAAAGGAAGAATTGAGGAGAGGAGTAAAGGAGACCAGATAGGCATGAATCAGGATGAATTGAGTTATAAAACTGTAACAGGGGAGAATGGGAAGAATGACTTCTCAACTCTTTCAAATAATCTGTAATTCACAGTTGCATGTTTGGCCTTTACAACAACCCTTTTGGAGAAGCATTTTTGTTCATTTCTCATTGATCAAGAATATTTATTTAAAACTTACTCTGTGCCAGGACTTTTTTTAGGTCCTGGGAGTAAAAGAGCCTATTACAACTTACATTGTAGAATGGAGAGACATCGACAACAGTGACAAAGACCTAAAAAACTAAGTAAATAAGAAATTTTAGAGATGAATCTCAGAGCTTATATTAATTTTCTACTGCTGCTAGAATAAATTATCACAAATTTAGTGGCTTAAAGCAATACAAATTTGTTCTCCTGAAGTTGTAGTTGTGGACCTCAGAAATCTAAAATGGGTTAGCAAAATCATGTTCCTTCTGTAAGCTCTAAGAGAAAGCCTATTTTCTTGCTATCCAGCTTCCACGAGGATAGCTGTTTTACTGTTTCTGTTATCACATCTTTGTCTCTGGCTCTGACCTTCCTGCTTTCCTATTACAAGAACCGTGATGATTACAATGGACCCACCTGGGTAACCCAAGGTTATTTCAAAGTCCTTTAATTAATCACATCTACTAAGTCTCCTTTGCCATGTAAGGTAGCATATTCACCGTCTCCAGGGATTAGGAGGGGGACATCTTTGGAGAGTCATTATTCAGCTTTATCACAAAGTCTTGAGTGAATTGTTCAGCTGCCTGTATCGGTCCAGATCTTCAGTCTTCTGAATCCAAATACACTGATCTTTCTCCTTTACCACTGCTGAACCTCTCATTCTCTGTTCATCCTCCACCTGCTAAGGAAATCAGAGTCTGCTTGGTGTTCTTTAATATTTTCTACAGTTCTAGCTACCTTACTTCACTCATGTTGTGTTTTAAAGCTGGTGAAACCACACCTAATCTGTTCAAAGGTAACAGTAACCAGCAAGTGGTTAATATGTCCATCCATTCAACAACTGTTTACTAGCACTGCTTATGTGCTAAATGCAAAACCAGAGTAGAAAACAAAACAGATGTTGCCTTTGCCTTGTTGGAATTTTTAGTCTTGTGGGAAAGATAGATGTTAAACTATCTAACATATAGATAATTATGCATTCTAGTAAGTGGTAAGAAAGAAATGAAAAGGGTCTGATGACAGATTATAATTAGGGAAATCAATTAGACAGAGAGGTTAAGGACAGACTAACTCTGAAGGGAACACGGAAACACAGACTGACAGATGAGCAGAAGCCTTTCTTGTAAAGGGAGTGTGGGAAGAGAAAGGTCTTTCTGTGTATGGGTGGGTGGAGGGTGCTTTTATGGGCAGCTTAAACTCCACAGCCCTGACATAGAAAAGAGCTTGATAATTTGGATAATTATTTAAAAATCCATGTGATGAAAATAATGGGTGAGGGAGAGGGGCCTAAGATAAGAGCTGATAAGTAAGGAGAGCATAGGTCATGCAGGCCACAGACAGTGGGGAAAAGCTTGGATTTTATTTGAAAGTGCATTGGGGAATTACTGAAGGATTTTGAGGTGAGAATACTAATGTATTTATGCTGTTGTTTTCTTTGTTTTTTTGTTTTTTTTACAAATAGTTTATTGTCAAATTAGTTTCCACATAACACTCAGTGCTCATCCCCACAAGTGTCCTCCTCCATGCCCATCCCCTCCTCCCCCCACATCCATCAGTCCTCAGTTTTTGTCAGCATTCAAGAGTCTCTCATGGTTTGCCTCTCTCCCTTTCCCGCACCATTTCCTCCCTTCTTCTCCCCCTTGGTCCTCTGTTAAGTTCCTCCTAATCCTCCTATACGTGCACACATATGATATTTGTCCATCTCTGCCTGACTTATTTCGCTCAGCATAGCACCCTCAAGGTCCATCCATGTTGCTACACATGGCCAGATTTCACTGTTTCTCATTGCCATGTAGTATTCCATGGTATAGATAAACCACATCTTCTTGATCCACTCATCTGTTGATGGACACTTAGGCTCTTTCCATGATTTGGCTATTGTTGAAAGTGCTGCTATGAACATTGGGGTACATGTGCTCCTATGCATCAGCATTTCTGTATCCCTTGGGTAAATTCCTAGCAGTGCTATTGCTGGGTCATAGCTGTTGTGAGAACAGATTGGGAAACATCCAGCACGGAAGCAGAGACATTAATAAGGAAGCTGCTGTAGGGAGATGATGGTTGCTTGGACCAGGGCTGGGCTGGGAAGGAGGCGAGCAATGGACAGACAGGAGATGCACTGTGGACTAGGAGCAACAGTATTTGTTAATGGACAAGATTCAGGGAGTGAGGACACATATACATATCAAATTTGTCTCCCAGGTTGCAAGTTTGAGAATCTAGGTAGTTGGTCGGGCTGTTCATGGAGATGACAAAGAACAGAGAAGAAATGACATTAGGATAGAAAGTCAATAAATTCTTCTTTAGACCTCTTAATTTTGAGATTTTGGGGAAATTTCAAGCAAGACGGTCAAGTAAGCAGGTAGATGAACGAGCCTGGAGGTCAGAGGAGAGCCTGAGGTGGACATAAATTTAGAACTTAGTGGCCTAGAGGTTGTATATAAGTACGGGGATGGATGAGATCAGCTGGGAAGAATGTTGAAGCAGGAGGGGTTAGGGAGCAAGCCCTCGTTGATTCAAATATACAGACTAGGAGAATATTCAGGAAGATGGAGGCAGAGAATTGAGGCCAGAGATGTACGGGAAAATCAGAGAAATATAGTTCAACAGAACTAAGAGAAGAGAGTGTTTCAGGAAGAGCAAGTTCATTTGTTTTTGTCAAAAAACAAACCAACAAAAGGATCACAAAAAGCAGTTTCAAAATCCAGAACAGACAAGTACAACTGAAGATTACATGTTAAGAAGATACACTTTTCTTCCTTTGTTTCTGAAAAAGCAAAAAGCAGCCCTGGCTGCTGGAAACTGAGCTGACGGTCAGTCAGGCCATGCTGTCTTCCTGTTGGACATAAACTCACAGAACATTGGACAAGGTCACTCTGACACCACACTAAAGTGAGTAAAAAAAAAAACCAATCACCATGAGGCCCACAAAATAGCAAACAGCCTCTGTACTCAGCTGCAGTGAGTGATTGCTACTTCTTTACTAACTTACAGCCTTATCCTCATTTTAATCTGTCCTTCCTGTAGATCAGATTTGTTCAGATCCTCAGTTACAGAACTGCCCCTGCTTTCTGCCAGTACCCACTCCAGATAGTCACTGCGTCCCTAGACCCTTCTTAAAATAATCCGTCCAAAGCCCAAATCTCATAATAACTTCTTTATGACACCTCTTACTAAGGGGTCTCACAGCCACCCCCACCCCCCACAGGGAGCACTGCTCTTCAATACTGGAGGTCTGCAAGAAGTCCTCTGGCTAAAGGGCATTAACATTTCCTAGTCCCCTAAATAAAACGACAATCCATAATTGATAAACACGTATAAACAATTAATAAAAACACTAAATTAACCAGAATTCCCCATTACTCAGCCATTCTAGGTCAACTGTATCTATTAGTTATATAAAGATTACTTATTGCTCTTAAAACATTTGTATTATAATTTCCTCTTACCTATATAAGACATCAATTTCATTAAGACCTCAAAAACCTTGGGGCACTTGGGTGACTCAGTCAGTTAAGCCTCAGATTCTTGGTTTCAGCTCAGGTCATGATCTCATGGTTCATGGGTTCGAGCCCCGCATTGGGCTCTGTGCTGACAGCTAGCTCAGAGCCTGGAGCCTGCTTCAGATTCTTGTCCCCCTCTCTCCCTGATCATCCCCTGCTCATGCTGTCTCTCTCTCTCTAAGAAATAAAACATTAAAAAAAATTTTAATTATGGAAAGAGAAAGTTAGTATTCACTCCTCCTAAAATCCTTTCTACCCCTTTACTACACTTTACCCACTCCCTATCCTCTCTTTAGATGTATATCTCTACTTTTAATATTTATTCATTTTTCTCTCCTCCTACTGTGAATGTTGTGCTGTTGATAAATTTTTGTTTCTGCCCCACCTCATTCTTTGAGAGGACTTTTCCTCCCCCACTCCTGGTGAATCTTGTGAGGCTGTCAATCAAAAATCCTGATTCCCTCTCCATAGAGGTGTACACCTGGACCAGTTGAGCCAATCAGAGAACTTCATCCCTTATAGGTCTGGTCTATTATTAAAGGAGAGTCAATCAGGGTCCTTGAAAAGTAGGTTTATGTATGTTCTTTAAAAGTGAGGTTTTCTTCTCTGTTTTTCTGAGATCAGGAGAACTAAGAAGAATGAAATCCTAAAGTTACTAGATTTTATCTTAAAATTTTTTTAATGTTTATTTTCAAGAGAGAGACAGAGTGTGAGCAGAGGAAGGGGAGAGAGAGAGAGGGAGCCATAGACTCTGAAGCAGGCCCTAGGCTCCCAGCTGTCACCACAGAGCCCAATGTGGGACTCAAACTCACGAACTATGTTAAGATGCTTAACAGACTGAGTCATCTATCTTTTCACTTGCAAGAAGAAAGCATACAATAGACAGAAAGTAGAACATGGAAAGCAGATGAAAGACAGAGAAAGAGAACAAGAATCTTACTGATATCACTTGAACCTTGGCTACAACAATGTTTAATGTTCACCTCACCATCATGTCAAAAATGCATTCCATTCTATATTTCAGTCAGTTTGATTTGAGTTTCTGCTACAACCAAGGTTCCTGGAAAATCTGAATTCTTGATGGTTAACTTTCTGAAGCTGACCATGACTATTCTGCCATAATATCAGTGCAACACATCTCTCTACCCATGGCTTCAGGTATCTTGGAGGCTTGGAATGTGTCCTTAGTAATGGCTGGCTGTGAATTAAAGATCAGATGAGAAAGGAAAGCTGCCACCCATATTCTGCATTTTAAATGAACCTTCCACTCTTACTGCATGTGGAGAATATATAGATGGCTTGAGATGGATTGAGGAAGGAGAGACATCATACATTTTTAAACATATAGAGAATCATTTTTGACATAGTGTAGAAAGAAAACTCATTCACCTAGGGTTTTATATTGATTGATTGCTTCACTTGGCTTTGTTGTTACATCTGTAAAGGCTTAGCATACTATGTACTTTATTTTAAATTGAAAAATTTTGTTTTAAAGTTTTATTTATTTTTGAGAGAGAGAGAGCATGAGCAGGGGAGGGTAAGAGAGAAAGGGAGACACAGAATTCCAAGACAGGCTCCAGGCTCTGAGCTAGCCGTCAGAGCCTGACAATGCGGGGATTGAACCCACTAACCGTGTGATCATGACCTGAGCCAAAGTCAGACGCTTAACCGACTGAGCCACCGAGGCACTGTCCATGTACTTTATTTTAAAAAGAGGAAGCTAGTCTATTCATTTTGCCCACACTCACTAGTTCTCACTGAAACAACACTGTCAGTTTGCCTTTGGTACATTTCTGGTCAATAATCTTGATTTCTGTTTTTTGGAGGAGAATCACTATCAGGGATTCTTGAGTTCATGCATTTTAAAAGATGCTTTAAAAAAACAATCAGCATTTCTATGCTATTTCCAATAACAAATGAGAATAACAGATGTACCTGTATTATTCAATACATTAAAAATTCTTGTGAACATTTAAAACAGATACACAACTGTCACATTATTTGGATTTTAATAAGAAAGTGTACTTTAACTCTTCATATTATTTGTCTGTCCAATTATCAAAGATCTTATTTTAATAAGGAAAAGATTTTTTTCTTTGGCTGAAATAAAAATAAGCCATTTCATAATAAACCAGATCATAACAAGAACTAAAAGAGAAAAACCAAACCCCTTCCATTGTTGTTTCTTGTTCAATATTTGCTTTCCTAGCTTTTGGTACAGGAAGTCTCCCAGTCTCCTATGTCTTTATATTTTCAAACTCTCCATAAAAAAAAGATTTTTCCAAGGATCTCCTCCTCCAAAAACAAAATCCATTTCTAAGCATTAGGCCACAATGGATTGAAGAAAATGTTGGATAATATAAAGTTTGTCATTCTAATATTGATTTATGTGAGAAAAATACAAGCCTGTCCAAGAATATTTCTCCACCCCTCCAAGAAAACTTAACACTAAGCTAATTGTACAGATGACAATCAACAGAGTGAAAGAAAGGACACTTAATTAGGAGGTATACACTTAAAATGATTGAAAGCATTTGACATTGGAATGAAGCAGACTTTTAAATCTGAGTTAGTACACCAGATTGGGAAGAGAAGAAAAGAGGAGAGACACATGGACCAGAGATGTGAAAGAGTAAAAATCTGGTTTATCACAGAAAATTGCTAAATTGGGATCCCTGTTGGGCTGGCTTCGTAGATGTGTGACCCGTGCAGTTACACAGGCCCTAGTTCAGAAGGACCCCATGCTTGGTGTAATGCTCTGCTGTAGCTGTCTTGAAATTCTCAGTAATCATTGAACCAGGGGGCCCTGCATTTTCACCTTGTACCACATCCCACAAATCATGTACGTAGTCCCCATCCTAGTTTAGTTCTCCTAGGATTTCTTAGCTCTTTCAGCTCTCAGTTCCAGAGTCCTCATTTTCTAGCACCAACAAAGGAGTGAAATTGGCTTTCTCACTTACAGACATCTTGTAGTTACAATGAGAATCCATTTGCAAACCAGATACTATGGACGTTTCCGCTTCATTGCTTCTGCTCATCAGTACATTTAAAACCAATAAGCATCTGATTCTTGATTTTGAGTCAGGTCATGATCTCATGGTTTGTGACTTCAAGCCCCATCTTGAACTCTGTGCTGACAGCCCAGAGTCTGCTTGGGATTCTCTCTCTCCCTCTTTCTCTGCCCCTTTCTCTCTCTCTCTCTCTCTCTCTCTCTCTCCCTTGCTAATAAATAAACAAATAAATAACATTAAAACCAATAGAAATCTGCCTTCACTCTGAGTTCAAAAGGACACACCTTTGAAATTTTCTACACAAGTCATTTGGTTCTGCTCTTAAAACTCAACCTTGATATATTTTTTTATAAATGTTTTTATTTATTTTTGAGAGAGAGAGAGTGAATGAGGGGCAGAAAAAGAAAGAGGCAGAGGATCGCAGCAAGCTTTGCACTGAGAGCAAGGAGCCTGATGTGGGGGCTGGAACTCACCAATGGTGAGATCATGACCTGAATTGCCGGACCCACCCAGGCACCCCTCAATCTTGATATCAAAATTTTTTAAAAATATTTATTTATTTTTCATAGGGAGAGAGAGAGAGAGGGAGCGTGTGATTGGGGGAGGACAGAGAGAGATGGAGACATAGAATCTGAGGCAGGCTTTAGGCTCTGAGCTATCAGCACAGAGCCCGACACAGAGCTTGAACTCCTGAACTGAAAGATCATGACCTGAGCCAAAGTTGGATGCTTAACCAACTGACCAACCCAGGGACACCTTGATATTTTTAAGGCCAATGTGTACAACGCATCATGCTCAGCACCATGACAAAGAGAAAAGGACAAGAGACAGAATCTCCTCTAGAGGAGTTCATAAACTGGATTGGAGGCAGATGTGACACAAATAAGGACTTGAAAGAAGAAATCAAGGAAAGGGACTTTGGGCAGATGGAGAAGTGGTTCTCATAGGCTGAACCCATGCTCAGAGTGAGGAGAGTGGCCACTTAGTTTGTGAGAGATGCTTCTAAACCATCTCAAGGATACAGAAATGAGTAGTCCTTAGCTCTAAAATAGAAGCAACATACTTCACAGGGTGAGTTTGAAATGCTATTGAGAATGCTTGAAAAATGCCTTGCCTGATGCCTACTATGAATAACTCGTACTTGATAAAAAATATTTTCATCTGTTCAACTGTTTCTTTGGTTTCTATATTGTTTATTTATGCTCTGATTTTTACTGTTTCTTTTCTCCTACTGGGTTTGGGGTGCTCTTGTTGCTCTCCCTCTAGTTCCTTTAGGTGTTAGATTTTGCACTTGCGCTTTTTCTAATCTCTTGAAATAGGCCTGGAGTGCAATGTACTTTCCTCTTAGGACTGCCTTTGCCGCATCCCATAGAGTTTGAATTGTTGTATATTCATTTTCATTTGTTTCCATATATTTTTTTTGAAAAAATAAACAAAATTGACAAACCTCTAGCCAGGCTTCTCAAAAAGAAAACAGAGAGCACTCAAATAGACAAAATCATGAATGAAAATGGACTAATTACAACCAACCCCTCAGAAATACAAACAACTATCAGGGAATACTATGAAAAATTATATGCCAACGAACTGGACAACTTAGAAGAAATGGATAAATTCCTAAACACACACACACTACCAAAAATCACATGGGAAGATATAAAAAAAAATCTGAACAGACACATCACTAGTGAAGAAATTGAATCAGTTATCAAAAATCTCTGAACAAATAAGAGCCCTGGCCCAGATGGCTTTCCTGGGGAATTCTACCAGACATTTAAAACAGAATTGATACACATTCTTCTCAAGATATTCCTAAAAATAGAAATCGAAGGAAAACCTCCAGACTCATTTTACAAAGCCAGCATCACTTTGATTCCCAAGCCAGACAGAGATCCAGCCAAAAAAAGGAACTACAGGCCAATATCCTTGATGATTACAAATGCAAAAATCCTCTACAAGATACTTGCAAATCGAATCCAACAGCACATAAAAAGAATTATCCACCAAGATCAAGTGGGATTCATTCCTGGGTTACAGAGCTCATTCAGTATTCACAAATCAATCAATGTGATCCATCACATCAGCAAAGGAAAAGATAAAAATCATATGATCCTGTCAAAAGATGCAGAAAAAGCATTTGACAAAATACAACATCCCTTTTTAATAAAGACCCTCAAGACAGTCGGGATAGAAGGAACTTACTTAAACATCATAAGAGCCATCTATGAGAAGCCCTAGGCTAACATCATCCTCAACGGGGGAAAACTGAGAGCTTTCCCCCTGAGATCAGGAACACGACAGGGATGTCCACTCTCACCACTGTTGTTTAACATAGTGCTGGAAGTCCTAGCATCAGCCATCAGACAACAAAAGGAGATAAAAGGCATCAGAATTGGCAAAGAAGAAGTCAAACTCTCACTTTTCACAGACGACATGATACTCTACATCGAAAACCTGACAGACACCACCAGAAGCCTACTAGAAATGATCCATGAATTCAGCAAAGTTGCAAGATACAAAATCAATGTACAGAAATCAGTTGCATTTTTATACACCAACAATGAAGCAACAGAAAGAGAAATCAAGAAACTGATCCCATTCATGATTGCACAAAAAAACACATAAAATACCTTAGGAATAAACCTAACCTAAGATACAAGAGATCTGCATGATGGAAACTATAGAAAACTTATGAAGGAAATTGAAGAAGACTCAAAGAAATGGAAAAACATTCCATGCTCATGCATCGGAAGAATAAATATAGTTAAAATGTCATTACTACCCAAGGCAATCTACACATTCACTGCAATCTCAATCAAACTTGAACCAGCATTCTTCTCAAAACTCGAACAAACTATCCAAAAATTTGTATGGAACCACAAAAGACCTCAAATAGCCAAAGTAATATTGAAGAAGAAAACCAAAACGGGAGGCATCACCATCCTAGACTTTAGCCTCTACTACAAAGCTGTCATCATCAAGACAGTATGGTATTGGCACAAAAACAGACACATAGACCAATGGAATAGAATAGAGGACCCAGAACTGGACCCACAAATGTATGGCCAATTAATCTTTGAAAAAGCGCGAAAGAGTATCCAATGGAAAAAAGACAGCCTCTTTAACAGATGGTGCTGGGAGAACTGGACAGCAACATGCAGAAGAATGAAACTAGATCTTTTTCTCACACCACACACAAAACTAAACTCAAAATAGATGAAGGACCTGAATATGAGACAGGAAATCATCGAAACCCTAGAGGAGAAAGCAGGAAACAACCTCCTTGACCTCCACCGCAGCAATTTCTTACTTGACACATCCCCAAAGGCAAGGGAATCAAGACCAAAAATGAACTATTGGGACCTCAAAAAGCTTCTGCACGTCAAAGGAAACAATCCATAAAACCAATAGGCAGCCGATGGAATGGGAAAAGATAGTTGCAAATGACATGTCAGCTAAAGAGCTAGTATCCAAAATCTATAAGGAACTCACCAAACTCCACACCTGAAAAACAAACAATCCAGTAAAGAAATGGGCAGAAGATATGAACAGACACTTCTCCAAAGAGGACGTCCAGATGGCCAACAGACACATGAAACGATGCTCAGCATCCCTCCTCATCAGGGAAATACAAATCAAAACCACACTGAGATACCGCCTCACGGCCAGTCAGAGTGGCTAAAACGAACAAATCAGAGGACTCTAGATGCTGATGAGGATGTGGAGAAACGGGCACCCTCCTACACTGTTGGTGGGAATGTAAACTGGTGCAGCCCCTCTGGAAAACAGTGTGGAGGTTCCTCAAAAAATTAACAATAGAACTCCCCTATGACCCAGCAGTAGCACTGCTAGGAATTTACCCAAGGGATACAGGAGTGCTGATGCATAGGAGCACATGTACCCCAATGTTCATAGCAGCACTCTCAACAATAGCCAAAACATGGAAAGAGCCTAAGTGTCCATCAACGGACGAATGGATCAAGAATATGTGGTTTATCTATACAATGGAATACTACATGGCAATGAGAAAGAATGAAATCTGGCCATGTGTAGCAATGTGGATGGAACTTGAGGGTGTTATGCTGAGCGAAATATGTCGGGCAGAGAAGGACAGATACCATATGTTTGCATATATAGGAAGATTAGGATTAGGAGGAATTTAACAGAGGACCATGGGGGAGAAGAAGGGGAAAACTAGTGAGGGAGAGGAAGGGAGGCTAACCATGAGAGACTCTTGAATGCTGAGAACAAACTGAGGGCCAATGAGGTTGGGGGAGGGGAGGGGGCTGATGGGCATGGAGGAGGGCACTTGTAGGGATGAGCACTGGGTGTTACATGGAAACCAACCTGACAATAAACTATTTTTTAAAAAAATAATAAAGATAATGAATGAATGAAGAAATAAATAAATAAATAATATTTTTCTCTTTAATTATTGTTTTCATAAAAATGTTTGATGCATTTGCATGATGTAGAAAAAGACTGAAAACCCCACAGCTCATCATCTGTCCAGGCTATCCCAGTGTTCAGAGCCATGCTTAGCCCTGATAACAAGGTCTACTTCCAGTCTTGGTTCTGTCATTACCTTGGGATGGGATTTGGAAGACATTTCTAAAATTCTGCTATCTTCTCTCAATTAACACAATTATATGAAATTAATCCTTAATACTCTTTCAACTCCAAACTTTGATTCCAAGAAGTTTTCTTCTTCCTCTTCTTCTTCTTCTTCTTCTCCCCCCCCTCCTCCTCCTCCTTCTTCTTCTTGTATTCAAAAATTGTTGCTTTGAAAAGGTGCAAAAATTAAACTCTTCAGTGGTAATCATTAGCAAACTTTGGTACGTATACATTCTGAAATTTTCTAAAACGTAAGTTGCCTAGACTTATATACACCATGATCTCATTTCTTAAAACTATATGTACAATTCTGAAACTATGTAATTATATATATACACACACTTTTATGGCATGAAATCATGGTGCAAATAAGATTCATCAAATTTCATCTTTTCCTTTATATATTTTCACATCTAGTCAATTCTCTTTAATGACTGAATAGTATTCAGTTTTATGGATCTCTCTGTCTCTCTCCTGACCCCCAAACTCCCATACACAGAAGTTTGGATTATTTCTACCTTGTTGCTGTTATAAAGAAAGTTGTATGTATACATATATATTTGAACAAATTAAGTGTTTCAATACATGAAATTTCTGTATGTTGAGACAGTTGGTAAGATGCTTATAAATATTTAACAAATTTATTATATATTAAGTTTCCCTCCATGAAGTTGTGCCAATTTGTGTTCCCACTAACATAGAATCTACTAAAAATGCTTATTTTCCCACACTTTTAGGATCAGTGGCTACTTTCAGTCTGTTAATATTTTTGCTTGTATGTAGGGCACAAAATGTCTTACTGCTGCTTAAATTGGAATATTTGAATTATTATCAATAATTGTATTAGTTACCTCATTTCCTCGTCAGTGAACTATTTACTATTTGATTATTCTTTCAGTTAGGATATATTCTTTTTTTTGTTAGTAGAAACTTAAAAATATATTGTGTGTTATACATACTACAAGTATTTCCTTTCAGTGTGTCACTTGTCTCTCAATTTTATTCATAGTATTTTTTGCCATCCAGATATTTTCAATATTCTTATAGCCATTTATGTTAAACATTTTGTTTTTTTAAATTTTTTAATGTTTTATTTATTTTTGATAGAGAGAGAGAGAGCACAGCAGGGGAGGGACAGAGAGAGAGGGGAACAGAAGATCCAAAGCGGCCTCTGCACTGACAGCAGCAAGCCCCATGTGGCACTTGAATTCACAAACTATGAGATCATGATCTGAACCAATGTTGAATGCTCAACCAACTGAGCCACCCAGGCACCCCTCTGTTAAGTATTTTCTATATCATTCTGAGTTTTTATACCATTTACGAAGCCCTTCCCCAACTCAGGATTAAAAAAATATATTTAGACAAATACTTTGTCTACTGTTATACTTTCTTTAATGTTTTGACAAGTATTTTACCTAGAATTTGTATGATTTGAGATTCAAATATAACCTTGTTTTCTTCCAAATGAAGAGCCAATTATTTTAGCTTCATTATTGAATAAACCATCTCATTTTCCTTGATTCAAGATGTCACTTGTATCACATATTAAATTCTAATATTTATTTGAGTTCCCTTCTAGGCCCTATTTTGTGAACAGTTGTTAGACTGTAGAATAAATATATGCCTGCACTCATGGAGTGCTGAGCTATAATCATACAGGTTTGTGCTGGCCTATTGGCTTAAAAGTTTGAGATGTTCTGGGGCGCCTGGGTGGCTTAGTCGGTTAAGCGTCCGACTTTCGCTTAGGTCATGATCTCGCGGTTCGTGGGTTCGAGCCCCGCATCGGGCTCTGTGCTGACTGCCAGTTCAGAGCCTGGAGCCTATTTCAGTCTGTGACTCCCTCTCTCTCTGACCCTCCCCTGCTCACGCTGTCTCTCTCTCCTAGAAATAAATAAAACATTAAAAAAAAAAAGTTTGAGATGTTCGACCTGAATTTGGGCAGGATTATGTGCATGAATTTGTGTGTGCATGGTGGCCCCTAAAGGACATTCCGTGTGCCCTTGCACTAGTTTTGTGAGAGATGTAGGATGCGGAAGAGTGGCTCAGCCATGGACATGACATCATCTAGAGAACTGCAGCTGGCCAGGAGAAACGTATGTCAGTGAGGAGTCCAGCCCAGTTCATCCTCACTCTCTTAGTCTCTCCCCTCTGTGAGGGGACTCCCCTCTACCCACAGCTGTCAACCTTGCATGACTGATTGCTATTCCTGCTGGAACAAATCCCTGCCTCTCAAATTATGCAATCAAAGGACTTTGGAAACAAAAAATTCAAAATCACTAGAACTTACATCCATCTGATGCAGCATCAGGAGACAGGCCAAAAATGAGACTAGGCATGGCTAAAACATAGTAGAAGATAATAACCATGATTTGGAAAAGAACTCTGCAATCCCTTCTGTTGTCAGAAAATTCTCCTTTCATAGGAATTTCAGATGGCACATTGCTTCTTTTGGGCCATGTATTCCACATTTTGAGGCCAAGGAAATGCGTAGAGAAATAATTTCTGTCTATTTATAACCTAAATCTAAATTACATTAAAGGAATGATTACTTCAAAAATTTTTTTGTATCTTCCTTTAATCTATTGCACTTGACTTAAGGATCCAACCAAAAATAAATTCATGACAAATTGATTAGTGTTGTTAAAATAGCTGCCAGGGATGCATTCAAAATAATAAAAAGGTAATGACCCTACTGACATATCCATTAACCCAATTACTTAAAAATTCAGAGGACACAAGTGAGAACACAATAATCTAATCAATAGACATTTAGAGAATTGTATTCCAATCTTCTAACAAGTTATTCAAGAATAACATTCTTGTCTCATTCTAATCACTTACAAAATTCTTTTGAATTTCATAATTCTGACCTCTGAATAGGTGTGGTCTATTTATAATGCTTTTTGTATGCGGTGTAGCATTTACATACCTGTGAAAATGAGTTAGTTCCTTGCACTTGAATGACCTAACCAAATGCTCCCTTGTAAACTGCTGACATGCGTGGGGCCATTTTCAGCTTCTCTCCAGAGAAATTCTTGAGAGTATTTCTTTGTGCTTAAGCTGATATGGAACAGGGATTTGGGGGAGGGGGAATTTGGGGAATATTTGGTTATGTTTTATAAATGGTTACAATGAATGAGTTGCAGCTGTTACTTGGTCATATTTTAAATAACTGGATATTATACCTTGTCTTGGAACCCAGAAATTACAAAGGTCCCCATTCAGGTCAGTTTGGGAAAATGCTCCTGAATGAATTTTCATACTTCATCTGTATTTCCATAATACAGATAGAGCATGCCATAAAAGATATTAACAAATTTTAGCCATGGGCCTCTGAGAACAAGAGAGGATTGTTCCTGGTATATTTCTGGTGGCAATGGCTTGGCATAGTGGTTTGCATCCAGCCCAGGGTGGAAGCTTGAGCAGATAAGACGTGGAAAGGTTCACATGTCCATATTTGAGATCTGAATCCTCAGAGATACAGGTTTAGTCTCCCTTTCTCTCTTGTCACCTCATACCCTAGAAAGACCTGAAGTTTTTTGTGAAGGATGACCTTTTCTTTAATATTATCCTACATTTTTTCTTCTTCCCTTGGTCTTCACTTTTTTTCTGAGGTTTTTGGACAGAGTTTGCCTTTTCCTAAACTTGTCATTCTGTCTCTATGCGTTTCTTTCGGCTTTCATAGCTAAGCACACGACACATCATGACTCAATAACTCCACATAATAAATGGGTACAACATATATGGGCAATTTACTACCTTGGCATTGCCACGTGTGCTGTTAGAAGACACAGTTCAGGACATATGCCTGATTGACATCATGGAAAAATGCCAGGTCTGCTTAAATGTCTCTATACCAAAATAAATTGTAATGGAACTCAAAAAGAAGTTTTTGGGTTTATTTTCTGAAGTCTTCATTCATAGAGGACACTAGATAGTATTTTTTCTATTCCACTTAGTCATCTTACTATATTTTTGTAATCTTGTTGGTCTTTTAAGTAGATTATCTACATGGGGTCTACATTTCTTCATAGCATCAAGACTCTAGAAGGTTCTAGACATCAAGATGAAAAAGGTCAGTACTACTTATTTCCCCAGTTTACAGACATACTACAACAAATGGTCGTAAAGCATGCATGAAACTAAAGAAACACTTCCTGAAGACCCAGGGAGATGGTTATTTTATATCAAATGGCTTATGCTTTCAATTCACAATGTTTAGTTCAAAAATTTTTATAATTATTTTTCAATTTCCAGCCAATTTTTGGATATTTGCCAGGAGGCTACTTGTAAACTTTATGAATTGGAAGTGGGATAGATAAAGAACAAATGGAAAACACCTGTCTTGTGCCTCTGCAGCTGTCACAGCCTATTTCAATTGTAGACAAAGCCCTGTGATGTCATCAGACAGGATCCTTACTGTCCCCAGTACACACTATCTCCACTGTCACCTTCAGCTTTTGCCCATTAGAACTATTATCTAACTCACACTATTCTTTAAGACCCTCCTGATCACTACTGATGTTTTCCCCATATGATCTTCCATGTCCTTTATTGTTTTTACATTGTGGTGGAGCTTATTTCTTTCCATTTGCCTCATTAAATGGCTAATATTTATTGAGTACTATGTGGCAGACACTATTATAATTTTAATTCTTTTGATTTCTACAGTCACCTTAGAAGGCAGAAAGTGTTACTACCCCATTTTGTATAGAAAAAAAAAAAAAAACTGAGGAAAAGAGAAGTTAGGATTCTAACCTAGCATTCTACTGCCAGAGTCTGGTGCCCAAGTCTATGCCTTTAACAACAGTGCTGTACTTCTTTAAGAATTATTTTCTAAAAATATTCATTTCTACTTGTCAGTTTAGCTTTGCAAGTCAAACTCCATAATAAGCAGGTTGATGATACATTAGAGGCATAGAGCTTGTTATTCTGGTAAGTGCTGACAGGTAGGATGCTGTCATAAGTTATGACAATTTCAGTCATTTTCAACAACAGAAAAATTAAGTAAAGAGGCAACGTTATTTTTAATTTTTTAAAAAAATTTTATTTATTTTTGAGAGAGAGAGGGACAGCGTGTGAACAGAGGAGGGTCAGAGAGAGAGGGAGTTATAGAATTCGAAGCAGGCTCCAGGCTCTGAGCTGTCAGCACGGAGCCCAATGTGGGGACTCGAACCCACGAACTATGAGATCATGACCTGAGCTGAAGTCAGACACTTAACCAACTGAGCCACCCAGGTGGCCCCAAGAGGTAATGCTGTTAACCAAAAATACCTGTTAGTTATATCTTTATACAGAATTAAATAAAAACTGTCCATTGATATGTCATCAGAACCTCATACAGTGGCTGATATGCAATTGGTATCCAATAGATACTTGTTAAATGAATCCCCAAAAATAAAGAGAGTAGATTTTAAGGAAATATAACCTCTCAAGCATAGTTTAAATACTTTTTCCTCATTGAAAAGGAACACTTATGCACTATTAGTGGGAATACAAACTCATGCAGCTACACTGGAAAATAGTATGGAGATTACTCAAAAAAGTTAAAAACAGAACTACCTTATGATTCAGTAATCACCCTACTGAGTATTTACCCAAAGAATAGAAAAACACTAATTCAAGGGGATAAGTGCACTCCTATGTTTATAGAAGCGTTATTTACAATAGCCAAATGTATTGGAAGAAGTCCAAGTGCCCATCTGTATATGAATGGATAAAGAAGGTACGGTATACATATTCAATGGAATATTATTCAGCCACAAAAAAGAATGAAATCCTTGTTGTATGGAGCTAGAGAATATAATGCTATGCAAAATAAGTCATTGTGAGAAAAACAAACACCATATGATCTCTCTTACATGTGGAATTTGAGAAACAAAACAAGTGAACAAAGAATTTATAAAAGAGAAAAATAAACAAAATACAGACTCTTAACTATAGAGAACAAATAGACGGTTACCAAAGGGGAGGTCGATGGGGGGATGGGTGAAATAGGTGAAAGTGACTAAGAACACTTACTGTTAGGAGTACCAGGTGATGTATGGAATTGTTGGGTCGGTGTATTATACATCTGAAACTAATATAACTGTATGTTAACTACACCAGAATTAAAATAAAAAACTTTATAAAAAGTACTTTCATTGGACTCCAACATTATCAACTGCTGAAGTTTCTAAATCCATTTATTCTTTCTCTGTGTGTATATGAATACAAATTCACCATTTTTATGTTGGATTTTGCCTATCCACAGCTTCCAAACAGTCACTTGCTATTGGCTCATTCTGGCATTTTGAATAATTTGGTTACAAAATGATATTAAAGAATATGCCTTTGGAGCACCTGGGTGGGTGGCCCAGTTGATCCATTTCCACTCAGGTCATGTTGTGGTTCATGGGTTTGAACCCGTGTCAACCTGTGCTGACAGCTCAGAGCCTGGAGCCTGCTCTGGATTCTGTGTCTCCCTCTCTCTCTCCCCCACTATCCCACTCATGCTCTGTCTCAGTCTCTCTCTCTCTGTCTCTCAAAAATAAACATTAAAAAATTTTAAAAAACAGCCTTTATTCTTGACTTAGATAAGTATCATTGTTTTTTAAACACCAGTTCTTTCTCTTTTTTTTATTTTATTATTTTTTAAATGTTTTTATTTATTTCTAGGAGAAAGAGACACAGCGTGAGCAGGGAAGGGTCAGAGAGAGAGGGAGTCACAGACTGAAACAGGCTCCAGGCTCTGAGCTGGCAGTCAGCACAGAGCCCGACGCGGGGCTCGAACCCATGAACCGCGAGATCATGACCCAAGCGAAAGTCGGACTCTTAATCGACTAAGCCACCCAGGCGCCCAAACACCAGTTATTTCTTGATGAAAGCTTTCTCATCTAACTGGTACTCCTATGTTTTGTTTTCCTAAAAACCAAAACCTCTTTTAGTCTTTGATGAAGTTAAACTGACCAGCAAGCTCCATGGATGACGGGAAATTTTTGTAAAGTACAATCCTAGGTACTGTACTTCCACATGATATATTTCTCAATAGATAATTTTTTCTCTTTGAAAATTACTTCTCTTGGAAAATCTGTTCATCTGTCCCTCTTTCCAAATATAGTGCTTCAGGATGTTAGCAAGTTTCATTTGTAAAGAATATAAATATTTCTCAGAGATTATGGGCAATGAGCAATAACTTGTTTATTAAACCTGAGAATTTAGGAAAGGATTAATATTGGTTTTACCTCCCTGGGATACATTTGATAAAATGATAACCATTTTAAAAACATGATTATATGGTGGTTTCCACACATCATGTGCTTATTATAAGAAAATATCTTTGTCTTTTAGTTTTTTGTTTTCCAACAGTATTTCACACAGAGTTAATACACAGCAGGAATCCAATAAATGCTTACAAATTAATGAAACAGTTTTATTTAATAGATTTAAATCACCAGTGAAAATCACCAGTGAATAGACTTTTCTTTCCTGTATTTCTGAATAATAGTGGAATATATTAGCTTATTTATAGTACTGAATAATTCAACATCAAATTTCAAGCAAACACTAAGTTTTTAGATTTTTTATGAATGGCTGGAGTATTTTTGGTGTTCTTTTTTTTTTTTTTGAGAGAGAGAGACAGAGAGACAGAGAGACAAGGACAGAGCCGAAGTGTGGGAGGGGCAGAGAGAGAGGGAGACACAGAATCCAAAGCAGGCTCCAGGCTCTGAGCTGTCGGCACAGAGCCTGACACAGGGCTCAAACTCACTGGCTGCGAGATTGTGACCTGAACCAAAGTCAGACGCTTAACCAACTGAGCCTCCCAGGTGCCCCTCTTTCGTGGTTTTGAATGTGCTAAAAAATACATGCAGATGATTGATTTTTTTTCTTTTGCCTCCACTGAACTCCATAACTAAAAGACGTATTAACTGTAAGTTCATTTTTTATGTTTTCTTCTGTTTCCATAGCAAGTTTTTAATCAAAGAAATAGTCCATGGACACAGTAACAAATTATAAGCAATAGAGAAGGCTTGAAATATAAAATATAAGATTCCTCCTTTTACTAATTCCCTGTGGTAACCTCTCTGCTTCACCTCTGCATGTAGAATCTTCGGTAAACTTTTCTTCTGATTTGGTTCTCCTTATTGCTGTCATTAGACTTCTATTTCTGGGGTTATAAACTTTAGACATTGTCTATTGATCTGCAAGGAACTTTGAAGAAACTATCACAATTAATTTTCCTTCCACCTTTCTTTCTCAGTCAACCCCCTGAATATTTTTAGTTATACCTTATCTTTACATTTGTAGGGTTCATAATAATCTAGCAATCTATTTCTATATCTGTCATCTATTTATCTATCTTTCTACCTATCTCTGTAATTTCTTACATAAATCTAAGTCTTCTGTGCTTTGCCCACCAGATAATTACAAAATGAAATGCCAAATTACAGGTACAGTACAAACATGTAAACATTATTCCCTGTAGAATCAAATATTATGGCAGAAGCCACAATGAAAATTATATATTGCTAAAACTTGGCTACTCACAGGAGAAACTTCCAAGAATTAAGGCCCAATTAATATTCTTTAAATTTATTGCCATCTTCTTTCTCTATTTCAGATCACATATCAAAATTTCTTATGTCCCACACTACCCTCCTCCAGTGATTCTGGTTTTGATTTTGCTCTTTTCTTGACAAATTAATTTTGAAGCTGTAGGGTGCATGCATAGTAAACTTCCTAAATTCTTTCTTGCCTGAAAATGTGTTCCCAAGTCTGTGGTTTAAAATTTTAGATTCAAAATTTTTACCTTAAGAACTTCGAAAATATCGCTCAATTTTCCTTGGATCTACTGTTAGTGGTAAGAAATCTCAAGTAGATCTGGTCCTATTCTCTTACAGGTAATCTGTTTTTCCCTCCCTGCTTTTAGGATTTTTTCTTTATCTTTGGAGTTATAAATGGTCAATGGGATGTATCTGCAAAGGAAAATTCTTCCATGCTATTTGGCATTTGGTAAACTAAAGACTGAAAACTGAGGAAAGCTCTTTGATTATGTCCTTCTATCTGTTGTCACTCAGGAATTTTAGTTCTTAGGCTTTTTGTTCTAGGTTGTACTTTCATCCATATTACTAGATCACAGTTTACCAGATAAGTAATCAGATGTGTACATTTATTAATTTTATTCTATCCAATAATTTCTAATAAATTTATTCTATCCAATGATTATTTCTTAATTCATTAATTTTATATACATTTTTTTCAAGACTCCTTTCTTTTTTCTTCACTGCTCCCCCCACACCCTTTTTATCAACCAGCACTTGGTTTTTGTTTTTGTTTTTTGTAAGTATAACAGCCTTTTGAATTTTCTAGAGAATAGACTTCTTGAGAAGTTCACTTCTTGTACCTGAATTATCTTTGCTTCTTCCAAGGACAGTTGTTCAATTTGTTCACCTTGGAGCTTCCTTTTTCATGCTAATAATTTCCTTTTAAGGTTGGAGATCCTTGGTGATTAAATCATGTTGAAAGAAGAACTCAGTTACTTGGTATGAATGGCTGGAAAGTGTTTTTTCAGAGACTGGTAAATCCATTTTCTTAATGATCCTTCTTTTGACTATGTGGGCTCACCAGCGGCTTTGTGTGATGACTCAGGGCATTTTGATGAGTAGATTTTCCTTAAGGCTAAATAATAGGCAACAGAAAGGCAGGCTTGGATTTCCACAATTGCCAAAGATGGGCAGCAGGGCAGGGAGACCTAATTCTGGTAGTAGACTGCTTTATTATTTCAGTCTTGGGTACAGTTACTTATTCCTTTATTTCCTTCTCCACCCCCCCCCCCCAGCCTTCTTTACTTTTTCTCTTTTTTTGAAGTCTGGACTTCATTCAGGCAATATAATACTCTGTTGCTTGCCACAAAATTTCTGATGTCTTGTGCTATAATTTTCTCTGTTACGATTTCTCCATCGATCCTAAACCAGCTGAAATGTGTGAAAATGTCCATTCCATTCATGGCACTTCTGTTTTACAGGGTTATTATGGATTTATTCTTTTAGAAGTGTATCCTCTTGTCATTTCAATGGAATTTGGAGTGGGGTTTAGAAGATAGGAAAGGAGGATAGACCCCTGTGCTCAAACTGAAATTTTGAGAAGGGAGCCTGAAGATCATTTAGAAGTGCCTACGATTTTTTATTAAAGTAAATGGATTAAGTTCACAATATATCTTTAGTTTTCACTCAGATGTGGGCTTTTCCAAAGTCCCACTTCCCCTC
The DNA here is from genome assembly GCA_017311185.1 of Proteles cristata cristata. NCBI lineage: Eukaryota > Metazoa > Chordata > Mammalia > Carnivora > Hyaenidae > Proteles > Proteles cristata. Next base: position 2,470,594 of record JAESUZ010004992.1, on the reverse strand, counting down.
CAAAGAGCATGAAAAATAAAAATAGTTTTAACAACTATAGTGGATGTTAAGCGTTTCCAACAACTATTTAAAATTAATTTTTGAATATTGGAAGGCAAATTAAAAGCAGTTAAGGTGTTAAAAACTATCAAGACAATTTCCTTCTACTTTTCCTCTGATAAGTTACATTTAACATCTTTTGGCTTAGGTTACAGTACTACCTTCTAAAGAAAAGCCCTATTTTCTACGCAAACCAAAATACAAAGAAAAGCTAACTCCCTAACAAACAATGCTGTTCATTAGGATTCTAATAGCTTCCTTAATTAGGTCACCACACCTGACATTTTCTGTATCCTGTTTTCCTTTACATGAGGGAATTTTTACTCTTGTAAAGCTTCTGCTCCTGCAGTCAGTCTAATAATTGGCTTTGTGTATCATTTCTATGCTGAAAAAAATTAATTAACCTTAGTCCAATGCTGAAGGACCCAATCTTCCTGTCAAATTTACATTGTGTGTGTGTGATTGATACTTCACTTCCTTCCAAAAGCATTAAAACGCAGAATACTTTGAAAGGCACAGTTTCAATAAAACTGTGAAAGCATGAAAACAATGTAATAAATACAGGATTCAGGCTCTGAAAGAGAGGAGAGGTTTGGGAGGGATGGAAATGAGAATTACACACAAGACTGCACCAACTAAGGAAAGTTCTACACTTGATCACACACGGTAAATCACCATATAGGTAGTCATTTCCCAGTGTTGATGAAAGATCTTTGTTCAAGAGGATAATAGCCAGCAAAAGAGGAAGGGGCTGCTATTCTCCATCCATACTGAGCATCACCAGGAACATCGGTGATGTGTATGTGTGTGAACACACACACCTACACACAAATGTTGTGTGTGCATGTGCACATGCAGAGCATATGTGGAGTCTGCGTGGAATATATCTCTCTCTGTCAAGAGATTTTAACCTCAGAGTTATTGAAGATCCTCTCAACAGTTCAGTGATCTTCCCTTCCTGCCAGAGTACCCAAAGAAAATGGGCAGAGGAAAACCCGTTAGTGAAGTCTGTCAGTGAGCAGAAAGGAGTAAACCAGGCTTCTGAGTGAGCAGGCTGTAAGTCAGAAGGGACCCCCAGTGCTCCTGTCTTATGAATAACTCTGACTCTGGGAATAAACTTTGCAGATGAAAGCAATCCAGGGTTAGCGATCATTCTCTTACTTGTTTCCCCAGCTGCCAATGAAAGAAAAAAGTTCCAGATACAGAGCTGCTAAGGTAGAAGTGATGAAACCAGCTGAACAAACACAAACTCTCCTTTCTGTAGTGTTTAGCCTGGTGTGCTGGGGTTTCAGAATCGAACCATCAAGTCTGGAGAGAAAAAGAGGGTTTCTGTAAAGACCAACTAAGAAACCCCAAGGCTCAAAGTGCTTTAATATTTCTAGGGTACTAAGGAATCATGTGGTGATGGCTTCCTCCTTCTTTCTGCCTTTATCTTTGTTTTTGTTTTTTTGCCATGCTACCATTTTCATTATCATCACAGGAAAGAAGAATGACTAAGACAACTTCCATTTATAAAGTCAGATATTTGTTAAGAACTGTGCTAGGTCTGGGGCACCTGGGTGGCTCAGTTGGTTAAGCATCTGACTTCAGCTCAGGTCATGATCTTATGGCTCGTGAGTTCAAGCCTCATGTCAGGCTCGGTGCTCACAGCACAGGGCCTGGAGCCTCCTTTGGATCCTGTGTTTTCCACTCTTTCTGCTCCTCCCCTGTTCATTCTCTCTCCCTCTCTCTCAAATATAAATAAACATTAAAAAATTTTTAAAATAACTATGCTAGGTTTATAAACATTACCTCATTTGATTTTTATTAACAACCCTATGAAAAGCAGTGTGTCTATTTTTAAAAGAAAGTCATCAAAGCTAAAGGGAGTTAAATAACTTTCCGAAGCTCACCAGCTGGTACATGGCAGAGCCAGGATTTGGGTCTGCCTGACTCCATATCCATGTATATACTCTTGTCCTCTCATGGGTGAATACCACATAGAAAAGTCATTTACTCAACTCTGGCCTCAGAATTTTGGAGCTTCAGGAGACTTTAGAGTCTGCCCTATCCAAACTTTTCATTTTATAGACAAGGATGTGGAAGCCCAGGGAGGTGAGTGAATGACTGAGATGGTGGCAGGAACAGAACCACAGCTCCGGGCTCCTGACTCTTGAGAGAGGACTTTTTCTAGGATACCATCTTGCTACCTGGGAAAATACTGAACTGAGACAACCTAACTAAGTTTACCAGGAACTTTTAAGACATTTAAAATTTTCTAATGTTTTGGACATGCTCAGCCCTCAACATGGACAAGTGAGTATTTATCATTTAATTCAGAAGAGAACATTTTAAATGCTCTGACTAGAATTAAGGAACATGGCAGTGTTCCAAACTCAATGATTTTCACATACTAAATTTGGCTCAGTTTAAAATTCCATGATTCAGTCCAATGAACGGTTTCTATGCAGATCATTCTGGTGCTTCTGTTGCTTGCTTCAGTGACTACCTATCCCATCTCCTTGAAAGTTCTCACTCCTTGAAAGAATCTCCCTTGATATTCTTTATCTGCTGTCCTTCTCGGGAAGATTAATTAGAAAACAATCCTGGAAACTCTGATCAATGAATATGTTCACTATGATTTCCTTTAGATGTTTTTCTCTGATCTTCCCAGCAATACTATTCAAAATTTATTTAGCTAATACGAGCACTCTGTGAGAGTGCCTGGGGGTTCTGATATCACAATCAGCAAACTCCTAGAAATGCTGTTCACAGGGCTCAACATCCCTAAGGACTCTACAACATCACATTTTAAGGGACAAATAAAAAGGGTTCGTCCACTCAGATCTTGTCCTCCAGTTTGTTCATTATGTGCAGTATAGTATTATCATTTTTCTTCGGCACAAAGATGTTGGAAAACACATACCTCTCTCCCTTGACTTTTGTTTCCTCTACAAGTAATTTTTTGTTCCATAGATATATCTTTGAAATATACCAATATCCAGATCTATCATCAACATGATTATTTTCTTTATTTATGATTGCTTTGTTATTCTTTCATAAGGAATATTATTTTGGGAAGTTTCTTTCCATTCATCCCTTACAGAAAAATCAGTTTTTATTTAGCCAAGACATTATGTGAATATAAGATTTTTTTTTTTACAAAGTAACTGATCCATGATTGGTTACTCTTTGGCATATATAGTGCAGATAAAGTAACAGAAGAAATGAATCTGCTCTGAAGCAAAAATAGACAGTGATTCTGTGCTAGGTGATAAACAATTTTGTCTTTTCCATTTCAGCCTGGAAAACAAGTCAGAAACTTGGGGTTATCCTTGATTCTTCCATTTCTTTGCACCCTTCCCAGACATGATTAAGTTCTGTCAATTCTATATCCAAAATATCTCCCAAATCTACCACTTTTCTCCTCTTCCCATCATGACCGCGGTAGTCCAGGCCATCACCCCCTCTTGTCCAATTGCTGCATCAGTCTCCTGGGTGCTTCCTTGCCTCTTGTCTTGTGCCTCTTTCCACTGACTCTCAGCACTGCACCCAGAGAGACCTCCCAACTGTAGTTTAGACCATGTCACTGTTATTTTCAACATGTCATTATCTTGGCTTTTGAATTGGAACAAATTTCAAATGTCTCAAGTCAGGTAATGCCCTTCAAGGTCTGATCTCTGCAGCTGCACCAATCATTGCTCTCCTTCCTACTGTATATTCCAGCCACGGAGCGTTGCTGCTTGTTCCCTGAGTAGTCCACGGCCTGCCTCCTCCCTGGGCCTTTGCATGTGCTGTTACTTCTTTTCAAGGCATTACCCACCTCTCCTCTCCCTCAGCTGCTTTCCTCTTTTTTTCACTAACTTTCCCTTTGCCTAACTCCTGAGCTTTTCATCTCCATAGGCATCTTTTCCTCTGAGAAACCTTCCTTATTTCTCTAGGACTGAGATAGGTGCCTCTCTTAGTATTTCCATTCACCCCTCTGCTTCTGACAGTCAGTACTTATCACACTGGAGAACCATAGCTGATTGCTTGCCTGTCTCCTCTGGACTGTAAGTTCCTTGAAAGATGGAACAAAGTCTTCTTCAACATCTCCTGGCCCTCATTTGGTAGTATTATGAAATTATGAAATATAGTCTGAAGCCCAAATCATGAAAACATCTGCTGTGAAGGGTCATGAATTCACCCATACTGGCAAGCATTTATTTGGGGTGTGTGTGCACATGGCAAATGCATCCACAGACTAAACGCTAAATATATCTCTATGAATCTTGACATCCATTGCTGAATTTTATCAAAGTCCCAAGTTTAGAGCCTAGAGGATTTCTAGGACTTCCAAAATCGGAGCATTTTTCTGGTGCTGATTTCTTCATCCTCCAGGCTTCTGCATCCTTATAAACACTGCATTGACCTACATATGAAACTTAAGGCATCCTTAACTCCTGCAAATTCCCCCAAAATGCTCTTTATACACAAACTTTAGTGAGGATGTGCATTTGACAGATGATTTTGTACCAGAGACTAAAGAGAGTTTATACCGTGGACACTGTAGCAAAGTCCCTTTCTAACACATGCCAATGTGGACGACTCTGTCTGCCTCTTTGCCCATATAGGTGCCATGTTCCCTGTGTGCCTTCCCTACCACACGCACAGCAGTTCATTTACCTGCATGGAGAGACATATGAGGGTGGGATTTAGAGGCAGGCACTGCCACTTTTATCTATGTGACCTTGGACAAATAACCTTAACTGCCTTATCATTTAGATTTCTTAATGGTAAAATAGAAATAAGAGTACTTACTATATAAGACTGTTACAGTGAAGCTAAATAAATTAATAGACATTAAGTTATTAAAATATGCCTGGCATATAAAGCACTCAACAACTGTTAGTAGTTTGTATTGTTTCACCCAAGCACAAAGTATTCTGGAAAACTGCACTCTAGTTTATAGAGAGCAGAGTTTTTTGTTGTCACATTACTAACCTATTAAGTTTGTTATCAAGGGTTATTACAATGTGTATAAACTACAATTAGAGCTTATCAGAGTTTACTTAAGACTCCGGTTTGGGGTGCCTGGGTAGCTCAGTAGGTTAAGCAACCTATTCTTGATTTCGGCTCGGGTCATGATCTCGTGGTTGGTGAGACTGAGCCTTGCATTGGGCTCTGCACTGATAGTATGGAGCCTGCTTGGGATTCTCCCTCTCCCCCTTTCTTTCTGCTCCTCCCCCACGAATTCTCTCTCTCTCTCAAAGAAATAAACTTTAAAAAGTGTGAAAAGACTAGTTCAACATTATTTTACTAAGGTACAAGGGTCACTCAAATGCAGCTCTCCTATACATGCAGATCCATGCATGTGGAACAGAATGTTCAGGTAACTCCCTTCCTGCCCACTTCATGTGCTTCATGTATTGATTTACTGCATGTGACATGAGCCATTAAAATAATGCACAGCATACTAGATACATTAATACATATGCTAGCACATATGTTAATACACAACATTCACATAGTTAATAAAATTGCTTGGCTGTTTTTAAATTAAGTTTTATAACAAAGACTATATTTGTAATTCCATATTATTTTCTTATAAAGTAAATAATAAGTCACATGTATATGTCACAGGCCAAGAGTTTACCTAAATTTGTTTACTTTTTCTCTTTCAACTTCTTTCCTATCACTTAGCATATTTTTCCTGGGAAAATGAGAATGGGTTAAATAGGTTTTGCTGGCTTCAATACCAGCTGTGTAGACAGTAGTCAGAAAATCTCAAATTCTGTTTCTGTAAATGTGTAATACTGTAGTAAGCATTCAAGAAATATTTTTTGAATTAGTGTCAAATATGTATTTTTAAAAAGAGCCAAATATCTAAGTAGCAACAAGCACACCTAGTACCCAGATCCTGGTTTCTAAAACCATTCTATAATTAAAGATCCAGGGATCCTTGGAAAAATAGATAATTCTAGGGTTGGAGCAGGAAATATAAATGTGAACCTGCAGCACCTTGTAGTATCAGAAAGTCAGGAACTTCTCAAAACTAAAAACCCCACAATGATGGGGGTACTTCAAAGGGACTTGAGAGCCAACTGAGAAAGTTCCTAATGGTCAAAACTGAAACAGTTCACAAAAAAATAGACTACATAGTATTACATTATAACTCAAAACATAAAATCAATATCCATGAGTCTATACCAATGTAAATAAATAATTAGTTTAATAAAGAAATGGCGAGAATAGAAAAATCTCCACTGCAGAATTCATGTAGCTACTATGCCTTCAAGGAGGTAAAGCATAACTCCCCACTTGTTTAAGTGTAGTAACGTCCTTCCAGAGAGTACAGTATAGAAGGGGGGAATAATAATTTAAAGGGGAGGAAGCTGAAAAACACAACTTCAGCCAGGTGATCAATGTTAACATTACCCGTGGTAAGTCATACTGACAATATACATCCTTACTATGATACTCTGAGAACAACACTATACTTCTGTGTGTCTTCCTTCCAGAAACTCATAATACCAAATCTAGCTATAAGATGAATATCAGAAAAATCTCAGTTGAGGGACATTCTACAAAATATTTGACCAATATTCCTCAAAAGTGTCAAGGTCATCAAAAACAAGGAGAATCTGTGAAACTGTCAAAGCCAAGAGGAGCCTAAGTAGACATGACTGCAAATATAATGTGATATCTTGAGGTGGGGAGGAGTTCCTGGAACAGAAAAGAATAACAGATAAAAATGAAGGTCTTTACTTAAAATACTGAAAATATGGACTTTAGTTAACAATAATATGTTCATTAATTGTGGCTCATAAATAATGTTTCATTAATTGTGATTAATGTTCCATATTAACATCAAATATTAACAATAGATTAAACAGGATGTGACTATCTATACCATGTAGGCAACTTTTCTATAAATTCAAACCTATTCTGAAGTTTAAAAAAAGAACCAAATTAAATTTTATTCCTTTATACAATTCAACTGATAGTGAATAGCTGTATCTTAACCTAAAAACCAAAATCCTTTATTAAAATTCTTTTATTCTTTCTCCTTTGCTGAAGATAATTAAACAAGCGTTTAATCACATTATTCTTTCACTTACTGATTAGAAATTCTCTCCTTAAAGTTGGTAAAGACATTTTTTATTTTGACCCCTTACCTCAAAAGTCATCAAAAAGTAGATTTAAAAAGATGAAAAAAATTTATCTTCAATAAAGCAAATGTAATTTAACATTTTACAAGTGGAACCCAAGTGTTTAATCTGAAAGCATCTCTGCTGGTGTCTTTGCTGTTCACTCCTGAGGCCAAGTTCCTCGTGTCTGCTTGTGTGGGAATGCAGACAGATCCCATGGTCATTCTCAGATAATGGGAGATAATATCATTCTCTGATACCTTTAGTGATACAAAAAAGAAACTATCTCATTTTAGCAATTAATTTCTTAACCTCAGTTCAGTGAAATTTTGGTCTTCATCCCAAGTTAAATTTTCTCCCATCTGGCAAACCTAAGCCAGGTGTAGGGAGGCATCTATAATGATAAAGGTTAAGAAGACGTTCTTCTCTCCATTTTTGCCTTGGTTTTTCTCTTCTCTTTCCTTTTCTCACTCTCCATGTTTTCTGCCTCTGTGGGTTGGAGCAAAGGAGAGAGAGGAAAATAACTGGTCAACAAAAATATGAGTAGACTAGTTCTGTCTAGGGCAGGCACTCTCTGGGCCTGGCAAGTATTTAAAACTGACTCAGTCTAAGAGGGCATTTTCAAGGATCTTGGTTGAGGTCACATTTCTTCTTCTTCTTCTTTTCTATGTTTTTGTTTTATTTTTGAGAGAGAGAGACAGGGCACAAGGGGGGAAGGGGCAGAGATAGAGGGAGACACAAAATCTGAAGCAGGCTCCAGGGTCTGAGCTACCCGCACAAAGCCTGACATGGGGCTCAAACCCACTAACAGTGAGATCATGACCTGAGCCAAAGTTTAATGCCAACCAACTGAGCCACACAGGCATCCCAGATCACAACATTTCTGAAGACCTCTTGTCTACCACTCTCTTGATTTAAAAAATAAAAAATGCATTTCTCCTCTAATTACTAACAACCTTCCTCAGCACTGTGCATCCTCTGGTCCTGCCTGCTAAGTCCTTTTCACCTCATAGGCAGGCGCCTTGAACCAGGTCTAAGAAAAGTCATGCTCTGTCTCTCATTTATGGGCCCACATCTGGCCCGTGGGGTCACTCAAATATCTCTGGTTCCAGTAAGCTCTGGTCCCATACTTTGTACCATGCAATTCTCTCGTTCATGGGCCCCCCTCTTAGAGTGGCCTGCCAGAGTCCCCTTCCTTTCAGATTTCTTAAGGTGTGTGTCAGACATAAGCCCCTGGGTGGAGCGAGTTCCAGAAGATATCAGAGGACCAGATGAATCTCCTTTCCTTAAGCTTAGAGTGAGGGATAGGTCCTCCTTCCTCATGCTTACTAAGGGAGAGGTGGCAAAACAAACGATTAGCTCCTTAAAGTCTCTCCTATTCCTCAAACTGTTTTTTATTGTCCTTTCTAATTGTTTTGAAGGCCAACAGTGGGTGTCCAGCTAGGGGTTGAAAAATACTGCGTTTTTCACTACACCCCCTTTGTACGTCCTACTGGTGGCTGCGTGCTTCACTTTGCAGTGTGCTATTTTTTGCCTCGGGGGCCTTGGCCAAAATCAACAATCAAATGGTTCTTTTTGTGCACACTCTTCTAAAAGGAGACAAACATAACTGCCAGGCCCACCTGCCAGACGGTATGAAATCTGGACCATAATAAAGGAGGAAGTCAACTTAACCCTAAGCAGGAAATGGAATTTTCTAATCATAAGTAGTACAGTTCTAAAGAAGCCTAACCAATTGTCCTTTTTTCAGAACAAGTGGTAGGGATGTGGGTTAGCCAAAGAAGAAATGGAAAAGAGTCTATGGAGAGATCCAGATTCACACAAAATATAGCAGAGGAGGAGAAACTAAAGGGCTAATTATACTCTCAAACCATTTCAGCTGTTCACAGCTGATCCTTAGGCTGAAGTCTTTTGTGTCTTAACTAGCACCATAGAAGCAACCCAAATGTTAATAATAATCCTAACACAGTTTTTACTATATGACAGGCATTCTCTAAGTGAATTCACATGTACCAACTTGTTCAATTCTCATAGCAACCCTATGAGATGGCCATTGTTGTTAGAGCTCACCCGAGTCACAGAAACCATAAGCAGTTTGCACAAGGTTATCCCTGTGCAGTGTTGGAGCTAAGATTTTAAATCAGGCAGCCAGGCCCCAGAGACTAACTTTTAATCTTGACTCTAATGCTATGGTTCTTTGAGACTGGAGGAATTTGATCAAACCATTTGATTTTTTTAATTTTAATATTTTAGAGAATGAGAGAACACATGAGCAGGAGAGGGACAGAGAGAGAGAGAGAGAGACAGAGAGAGAGACAGAGAGAGACAGAGAGAGAGAGAGAATCCTGAGCAGACTCCTGTGGAGCTCAACACAGGGCTTGATCTCATGACCCTGAGATCATGACCCAAGCTGAAATCAAGAGTCAAATGCTCGGGGCACCTAGGTGACTCAGTTGGTTAAGTGTTTGATTTCAGCTCAGGTCATGATCCCACGGTTGGATGAGTTCGAGCCCCGCGTCAGGCTCTGTGCTGCCAGCTTAGAGCCTGGAGCCTGCTTTGGATTCTGTGTCTCCCTCTCACTCTGCCCCTCCCCTGCTCACACTCTGTCTCTCTCTGTGTCTCAAAAATAAATAAGCATTAAGAAAATTAAAAAAGAAGAGTCAGACACTCAGTCAACTGAGCCACCCAGGTACCCCAGTTTTTTTTTTTTTTTAATTTCTCCGCTAATAGTTTACAGATACTAAAATTTAAGTAAATGAAATCAAGTTTCAGCCAGTAGTTCTGAAGTTCTTGACACTATCATGGCTACTCTGGAAGAATACAAATATGAGTAAGACATAGCCTCTGTTCTCAAAGAACTTAGACTTGAATTGAAGGTCAGTGGTGGATAAGAAAGAATAGATGTACCTTGATCTCCATTGTAGCATGGGATAAAATGTGCACAAGATTTTATAAATACCATAAGACAAATCAACAGGGTGACAAAATACGGTAAAATGAACACCTCTTGTTGGTCTAGTGCTCACACACAGCAGGTGCCTACTCAATATCCATTGACTGAGTAAGTGATGTATGCAGTTCAGAGTAGAAGAGCAACACTCAGTCAAGGCTACTATGGAAAGATTTCATGGGATCTAATTGTCTATTTCCTTTAATCTTCCTAGTCCTACAAGGAAACTGTTGTGCTCTTATTTTTTCATGAGGATATTAAAGCACAGACCACTTAACGCCTTGCCCAAGTTTACATGAGTTTGAGGAAGCAGAACTGAGTTTCCCTCTCCATCTACACAAAACCCAGTCTCTTTTTCCACTGGGCTGCCCTGTGGGCAAGAGGGAGGCCATCTTTGGGGAAGGTAACAATAGAAGCAAAGTACAGGCATCTGTGAAGGGCTGAGCAGGTTTGCAGAACAGTTGGAGCTGAGAAGGCATGGAGTTTGGGAGGAGCGAGATGGAAATGAGGTCCCACAAGCAGGTGGGGCCTGGACAGAGTCACTGTGGCAGACAGCCTGAGGACTTGACATTGTGAACTGTGGGGAGTCACTGAAGGTGTATGGACAGGAGGCAATGTGGATCTAGAAGATGTCAACTGGATGAAGTGGAGAATCCATCCAAGAGAGAGAAATAAGAGGCACAGAGGAGGTTACTCCAACAGCCGCATTCTCATAGTGAACACTAGTGGTCATTAAAAAAAGCAGCAGCAGCATCTTAGTAATAGTTTAGCTGTACAAAGACCAAAGCTTTGCACAAAGCCATACAAAGGCAAATGATAAATGCATTATAAAGATGAGCCTTTGACAGAAGCAGCAGGCATCTCTAGTGCTAAGTCAAAGCAGAATAATAAATACTTGCTATGTTCTGAGGTGGGACAGGGAGTCACACATGTATGTCTTTGAGAATTGCAGCCCTACTTTGATATAGACAAATGGGAGGGGGGAAGCACAACAGTTATAATTTTCTATAATTACTTGAACACAGAAACATAGTAACAGCAATTTGCCCCTCATTCTTCTTTTGTACATGTCAGTGCCTGAGGTTCAAGAGTTTAGCAGAGCGAAGGAAAAGATTGCAATTCCAATGACAGGGGCCAAGGGAGAGCCCTACATGCCTGATTACATCCAGCATGTTTGGCCCATTTGCTTGTTTCTGTTTTCTCCCCACCTCAAGTGTCCTTGAGGACAAAGCTGAGCCCTGCATTTCCTTTGTATCTTCCACAGGGCTGGAAGCACAGCAAGAGCTTAATAAATGCTTCTTCAAAGGGGATAATAAACCACAGATAAAAAAGAAGTTAACAGTAAAAAGGACAGTATGACATTTTAGAGCATGAGTAACATTTACATAAAAGGGGTCTTATTCTCTCCTTGTCAGAAAAATGTCCCCAAACTGTCACTTACATACGGCTAGGATACTCAGAGGCAAGAATATTTAATGGCTTGGACTGTGAGAGAAAGGCAAATCCTCTGTCCCCCCTTTCTGAAAGAGGCACACTTGCCGGTGGAGGAGGGGAGAATGAGGAAAAGTAGATAAGGCTTCTTTCTCTACATGGTGCTTGATGGAAGCAGACAGAAGGAGGTGTTTGCAACTTCATTCTAGATGCACTGACCATTTAACACGTGGTCTTTTACCAATGCTCAGGAACTCCCTGTGCATAGGTAGAAATATTATAATACATTTTTTAAAAATTTTTTTAATGTTTTTTATTTATTTCTAGGAGAGAGAGAGACAGCGTGAGCAAGGGAGGGTCAGAGAGAGAGGGAGTCACAGACTGAAACAGGCTCCAGGCTCTGAGCTGGCAGTCAGCACAGAGCCCGACGCGGGGCTCGAACCCACGAACCGCGAGATCATGACCTAAGCGAAAGTCGGACGCTCAACCGACTAAGCCACCCAGGCGCCCCTATAATACATTTTTTATACAGAGATTCATCACACAAATCTGGAACTTTTCCAATGTCATATAAATTGTTAAATTCCTTCCCAAATATGCCCACATATCATCTGTCTTCCAGTTGGACACTATTATTTTGGAACTCATGTTGCCAATAAATGGTTTTCCATATAGATTTACAGAAATGTTTTCTGAAGGTGTCTGATGTCTTTGAATATTATTTATTCTAGCAAATATTCATGGAGTGCCTACTTTCTGTCAAGTACTGTGCCACATGTTGAGAATCAAAAATATTTTCAGACTCAGTCCCTACCTAAAATAATTCAGTTCAGTGGGAGAGACTGACACATATCAGAGAAATGTTGAACAACATGGCAAGCACAGTAATTTCACAGATAATCATAATGGTAATCAGGAGAAAAGCCTAACCGGATCTGAGTGGACTCAGGGTGGGGGGGTCAGGGAAGATTTCTAGAGCTCACAATACCTGAATAGATTGTTTAAATGGTGGAATCTTAAAAAAAAAAAAAAAAAAAAGAGGCAAATGAAAAGAAGCGATGAGCATGGAGTTATGTTATGAGCAGTAAGAAAATCAAACAAAGACTAGCATGGAGGTAGGAAACAACATGGCATATACATGGCATTTTTGCCAAAATACATGTGTTTCAGGGCAGCTGGGACAATCACTAGGCAAGGAACAGAAGGAGGAGAAACCAGAGGCAACTCAAGCCACACACAAAGGATCTTGAGAGTCTTGCTAATGGGCTGGGACTTTATCCTATTAGGTATGGACTAATTCAATTCAATGGAGATTTTCAAATAGGCTAATTATATGATCCAATTTGTTTTTTAAAAAGTCCCTCTAGCATTAAGAGTTTGTGGAACATTTGAAAAGGACAGGAATGAAAGTGGTGAGATTAGTTTCTAAGTAGTTGTTGAGGTTACACGTGATGTGGGCAGTGAGTAAAGGGATGGACAAGAGGAGATCAGAGAAAAGTTTAAGTAAAAGCAATGGAAATTGGTGGCTAACCTGAATTGGGATAAGAGAGATGGAGAAGTCAAGGCTTCAAGGTAGATGCTAAAGCCATAACTACAGAAGGAGAGGATGGGGGGTTGTATTTGAGGTCACTCTGGGAGTTGGGTAAATGGATATGAAGTTTGGAGCAGATTCTAGGCTGGAGATATAATCTGGAGTCAGAGCTAACCACTTCTGCTTGTGACCTTCCATAAATATCCTGCTTGCAAACACTGTGTAAATTCACTCTTCTTACTTGCAAAATGGCATATGTCTGGCTCACAACGACACTCATACTTAGTTCTCTTGGGGGCTTATGAGAGTGTGAGACTCTTTAACAATACAAATCCTGAAAGAAATGCCCATTAATAAAGAAAACAGTAACTTTCTCATGCACTTATTAGGAGAAAAGAGTCTGAAGATGTGATGATCATAGAGGTGTCCCTATTTCTCTAAAACTCAATGTCAGATAGGGCTAATCATGGTTTTACAGACTACTTCCCAGGATGTTGATAGAATCAAGGAAAATAGTGCAATCTCAAAGGCTAAAAAGACTTCTACTGTTGATAGACTTAAAAATAACAAGATATTTCGTAGTTTTGACTTGGACATCTAGCTGTTTACAAATCCTTAATTTCTCTTATAAACTAGATGAGAATATTATATCAAAGAAATTGAAACTAGGAAAAGAATTAAATCTGCAGCAGCTTTCTGTCATGTATTCAGAGCCCCAAGTTTCATTAGGCAGTAAGTGTGTCCTCGGGGAATCTCCATTAAGTTGTCAGTGACACTGTATATAGAACTCCAGATAAGAGTCTGGGTTTCTGTAACATCGGAGCATTGAACTAATTCAATTGTAAGAGCAAAACTGTAAGGGACTAAATGGATTTGAAGGATAGGAAAAAGAAAAATTAGATAAGCATCCAGACTTATGATATGAACAATCATTACTACCAAGAACATTAGGATGCAAACTTAGGAAAAACAACCTTTGCCACTGGGAATGGATAACATGGTTGTCCAATGTTAAAGCCACATGGAATGAAGTTAGCATTCAATTGATTCCACTCAGTCTTATCATACACATAATCATCCAACCTGCCACTCTACAAAACACCTCACTAATTTTCTCTAGTTTTCCATGGAGTCAATGGAGGTTTTATTTACTTATTTCATTTTTGCACTTACTTTAAACACACGGTCACTACTATGCCCTCTGTGTTTTTCTGCATCTGTATTGTGTTGGCTTCTATTTTAAGCTGCCCTTAGTATGTTTCACAAAGTGTAGGCTCTCTACAGAAGGCTCTTTCCTTGCAGAGCAAGGATGAGGGAGAGAAGATTTTGTGGCCAAGTAAAAATGAGAAATACTGTATTCCGCATTTTCCTCTTTGAGATTCAGAATGAACAATTGCAGACTAAACGAAAGACTCTGGAAAAATGAAAACTGCTTAACCTTTTAAATCCAGCCTTAAACTTGTTTGGTCACAGACCCTTTCTCTTGGAACAACTTGTAACCTGCCTCAGAAACCATTGTTCCAGTAGATTTACTCTGGGAAATAACCCCAGAGAATGGAAGCCTCACACTAAACGTTAATAAATAGGAACTGGATAAATGTTTTAATATAATTCTGTCTGTTCTTCTGTTTGTATCTAGAGGACAGAGGAATGATAATAAAGAAACCTGAGTTCCATCCCTGAATGTGTAGCATTAAGCATATTATTTTACTTCTCCTTTCCTCATGGGGTAATGTTGTGACTACAATGAGTCAATACATATTCAAATATTCTGGGAAATAACAGATGTTATTTATTAAGTGCTCATTGTGTGACAGTATTATGCTAAAAATTCTAAAAAATCATTTTTAAAATTCTCATGATGACACATGAGAACCAAGCTTTGCATCTCTTATATTCTTGGTAATGATTGTTCATATTCTAAGTCTGGCAGCTTATCTAATTATTCTTTTTCTTATCCTTTTATTTTATAAGTAACTTTTTTTTTAATTTATGTATTTATTTTGAGAGAGAAAGACAGAGAGAGCACACGAACGCCCACAAGTGTGAGGCGGTGGCAGAGAGAGAGAGGAGAGAGAATCCCAAGCAGGCTCTGCAGTGTCAGTGCAGAGCCCCATGCAGGACTTGAACCCACAAACTGTGAGATCATGATCTGAGCCAAAGTCGGTCACTTAACCAACCGAACCACCCAGGTGCTACCTCCCTACCCCTGGTACCATTATTGTTGTAATTTTATAGATTTAAAAACTGAGGCTTACAGAGGTAAGTAATAAACCCAAAGTCAACCAGCTAGAAAATGCACCAGTTTATTTTATTATTTTAAGTTTTTATTTAAATTCAAGTTAGTAAACATACAATGTAATATTAATTTCATGTGTACAAGACAGTGATTCAACACTTACATACAACACCCTGTGCTCATTACAAGTGCACGCCTTAATCCCCATCACCTATTTAACCATAACCCTACCCACTTCTCTTTTGGTAACCATCAGTTTGTTCTCCATAGTTGAGTCTGTTTCTTGGTTTTCCTTTCTCTTTTTTTTTCACCTGTGATAATTTGTTTTGTTTCTTAAATTCCACATATGAGAGAAATCATACAGTATTTGTCTTTTTCTGCCTGACTTATTTTGCTTAGCATAATACTCTCTAACTCCATCTACGTTGTTGCAAACGGCAAGATTTCATTCTTTTCATGGCTGATATCATTCCATTGTGTGTGTGTGTGTGTGTGTGTGTGTATGTGTATACATACATATACCACGTTTTCTTTATCTATTCATTAATCAATGGACATTTGGGCTCTTTCTCTAATTTGGCTAGTGTAGATAATGCTGCTGTAAACATCAGACTGAAATGCACCAGGAGTTTAAACCCAGTCTGTTTGACCATAGCCACTACTGATATCCAGGCTTGTGGCTTAGGGAAAAGGCAACATAATTATTTCCGTATTCCATGTATTTCATTTTGAATTCCCTCCATGAAATAACTTACCATTTAAGATGATGTCTTGCCTCACTGAGGGAGAGAAGAGCAAGGTTTTGTCTTCCCAGGCCGACGCTCTGCTGTCCGCTTTATGTCAGGAGCAGTCAGTGCTGGGTGGAAGAGGTGCAGAGGGTGGGGTAGGAGAGTTAGCAGTGGCAATGCTGCTACAGGCCTAAGATGCTACCGTGCTCCCAATGTTAAATGAGCAACATACCAACACTAGTGCTGAAATTTGTGAGAAAAACATGGTTTAAGAGAGCCCAATAAAATATAGACATTCATCACAAAGCTGAAGGTATTTTTCATTATCCCATGATCACTGGCCAGCAAGGACCATAAAAGATTATTCAGTGTATTTCATCCTCTCTACCATCCCAAAGCCATGGTTGTGAGAGTGAAGCTAAATGGGGTTTGTTGCAGTGATAAAAACGGAGCTAGGAAGGATGACAGAATTGTGTTTTCATTGACTCAATTTCATTGCTGAGTGCCTATGGTTCTATGTATGGAATACAGAAAAGGAACCAAGTCATGGAATTTATATTTTTTTGATGGGTGGGATTATTGATCTTAACAAGATTGTTGCATCTAATTACATCTCCACTAATCATCATGTGACTTGCCTCTATTCCTGAGAAAGGAGTATGTATTCTATTTGGCTCTTTGACTTTGTGCTTGGGAATTTAAGCACAGGTGACTGTCATATCTGAGCAGAATTTTTAAAAAAGTTAATATTTATTTATTTTTGAGAGAGAGAGCACAAGTTGGAGAGGGGCAAGAAGAGGGAGACAGAGGATCCAAGCAGGTTAGGCACTGTGAGGGCTCCAACTCAAGGACCATGAGATCATGACCTGAGCCAAAATCAAGTGTTAGCCACTCAACTGACTGAGCCAACCAGGCGCCCTAAGCAGAATTTTTAAATGAGATAGCCTGATTTGTCTCCACCTCCTCTTGTATTCCTGCTCTTTACCATAAGAGCAGTTTATCTTAGAGAAGGAACGTTTTTCAATTTGAGTCCTGAAGTAGAAGTAAGACTAGCTGAGCCTGGGTGTGCTCAGGAGAACCCAAAAGAGCTGCAGCCTCCCCACACCATCATGTGACATAAGCAAGGGATAAATGCTTGTTGTTGAAGCCGCTGAAATATTGAAGTCATTTGTTGCTGCAGCAAACACTGACTGATACAGGTACTATTTTGGGATACAACAATATATAAACATATAATATGTCAAGTAGTAAAAGTTTTATACAAAAATTTAAGCAGAATAAAGTGAATAGAATAATGGTTTGGAGATAGAGTTTGCTATCTTATTAAAGTAGTTCAGTGGAGACTTCTCTGGCAGAGTTGCATCTGATCAGAGGCCTGAAGGAAAAGATGCCAGGAAATATACATGTAATTTCAAGAAAAACCTTTCAGACACAGGGAACATTAAAACAAAAGCTCTTTGGAGATCATAAATATAGAGGTTGAGTATAATTTGACTAATTTTCAGATGTAACAGTATACCCATCTATCGATGATCTCGAGCATCTATAGATGTGAAATTGTGTGAGAAGTCAGAGTTGGAAGACATTATAGGATTATAGGATTTTATTTCTGGAAAGACTTCGGAGATCATCATCTAACATCCTCATTTTGTAGAAGAAGAAATTGAAACTCAAAGAAGGAGAAAGATTTGCCTAAAATCACACAAGCATAAAGATCTTGAATTAGATTTTCTGACTTAAAATCTAAGTAAGAGCAGGCATGCATGATAAAAACCCACAGCTTAGCAATTTATCCATGAAGAGATATAACAGCCAGAGGCTGGGAGGAAGCTGGTGGTGCTCCCTATACCATTAGCTGAATTCACTAACAACACACGTAATTCCCCAAGATAAAGCTGTGTTGAACTCAGTTGTCACCACTGACACAACCATAGCTATTTTCAAGATAACTGAAATTTTAAATGATTGAACCATCCCAAAATCTATTTGATTAGTAAGTTTCCCTACTTCTGCCATTATTATATATTTCTGGAGAATCAGTATATAAACTTATTTCATAAGGGTATTAGAGAAAATATAGTTGATCTGAGAAAATAATCTTACGATGGACAGAGAGCCCTTTAAAATATGATCTAAAACTGTAAATCATAAAAGAAGCATTGATACATTTCATGACATTCAGATTTTAAGCTTATGTATCAAAATAAATTATAACAAAAGTAAAAACAAAATATGGGAAAAACATTTACAACTCAGTTGACAGAAAAAAAAAAGCTACTTTGTTTAACATTAAAAAAATTTAAATGAAGATTAAGAAATAAACAACTTGATAAGAAAAGGGGCAGGAGACATAAATAGACATTTCATAGGAAAAGACATAACATGCTCAAAACATGTAAATGTTCACCTACTCCCATCATTTAGCAAAGAGAATATTAGAACACAGAAAAATAATTTTTTTTATGTCTCAAAGGTAAAACTTAAAAATGTGAGGCCTCACCACTAGGGAGACTGCAGGCACCCAGACACCTTCACACATGGTTGGTAGGAGAAGCCAGTAGTAGAATCATTTTGAAGAAATCCTTGGAAATATCCATAAAAATATGAAATGTATGTTCTTGTGGCCCAGAAACTCCACACATAAGAATATGAACCTCAAGGGATGCCTGCGTAGCTCAGTTGGTTAAGCGTCTGGTTCTTGATTTCAGCTCAGGTCATGATCAAGATTGAGCCCCACATTGGGCTCTGCACTGACATTGCAGAGACTGCTTGGGATTCTCTCTCTCTCTCTCTCTCTCTCTCTCTCTCTCTTTATTTCTCTCTTCCTCCCTCCCTCTCTCTCTCTGCTCCTAACTCTGCATGCTCTCTCTCATTCTCTCTCTCAAAGTAAATAAACATTTTTAAAAAAGAATGTAAACCTCAATATTGATACTTTGAGCAAATATTTATTGAGTACTTACTATGTACCAAAATCTGTGCTAGGAGCTGGGGACAGAAAAGGAGCAGAGAAGTGTGGTAAGATATGTGGATGTCCTTGTCATCATGCAAGGACACGGTCAGCACATTGTAATGATGTAACAGAACATATTCTGACATAGAAACTAAGAAGCCTAATTTTTAGTTTTGATACAGTGGCCAAATTAATGAGGTAACTTTGCACCCCACAGTTTTTCTTTCAGTTAAGATAATCAGATTTAAATACATTATATCTAGGGTCCTATCTACTTCTAGAATGCTTATGATTTAAAAATCTTCTCTGAAGTTTATGCAGAATGCATATCTCATAAGAGGGGAATGAGGTCTTGCTCTAACCCCAGACGCCTCAGATTTATGAGGCTCACCACCTCAAAATGGAATGCTTTCTCAATGATATTCTTCGAGCATAAATTCTACTTAATTGTAAATAATTTAAAACATCATTTATAGTTAAAAAACACATATGGAAGCTTCTGCACAGCCAAGGAAACAACCCAGAAAATTAATAGGCAACCAACGGAATGGGAAAAGATAGTTGCAAATGACATATCAGATAAAGGATTGATATCCAGAATCTACAAGGAACTCACCAAACTCCACGCCCGAAACACAAACAACCCAGTGAAGAAATGGGCAGAAGATATGAACAGACACTTCTCCAAAGAGGACATCCAGAGGGCCAACAGACACATGAAACGATGCTCAGCATCGCTCCTCATCAGGGAAATACAAATCAAAACCACACTGAGATACCACCTCACGCCAGTCAGAGTGGCTAAAAGGAGCCAATCAGAGAACTCTAGATGCTGGCGAGGATGTGGAGAAACGGGCACCCTCCTACACTGTTGGTGGGAATGTAAACTGGTACAGCCTCTCTGGAAAACAGTGTGGAGGTTCCTTAGGAAACTAACAATAGAACTCCCCTATGACCCAGCAATAGCACTGCTAGGAATTTACCCAAGGGATACAGAAATGTTAATGCATAGGAGCACATGTACCCCAATGTTCATAGCAGCACTCTCCACAATAGCTAAAACATGGAAAGAGCCTAAGTGTCCATCAACAGATGAATGGATCAAGAAGATGTGGTTTATCTATACCATGGAATACTACATGGCAATGAGAAACAATGAAATCTGGCCATGTGTAGCAACATGGATGGACCTTGAGGGTGTTATGCTGAGCGAAATAAGTCAGGCAGAGAAGGACAAATATCATATGTGTGCACGTATAGGAGGATTAGGAGGAACTTAACAGAGGACCAAGGGGGAGAAGAAGGGCGGAAATGGTGGGGGAAAGGGAGAGAGGCAAACCATGAGAGACTCTTGAATGCTGACAAAAACTGAGGACTGGTGGATGTGGGGGGAGGAGGGATGGGCATGGAGGAGGACACTTGTGGGGATGAGCACTGGGTGTTATGTGGAAACTAATTTGACAATAAACTATTTGTTAAAAGAAAAAAAACACATATGGATAGAGTACCAAAATGACATATGCTTTTGAAATATGCATCAGAAGTTTCCTATTTGCTGTGAATGGCTGTTTCACTCCCCTTAGCCGTTGACCTCAATCAGCTAGAGCTCTCTGTGATGAGGGTTATGTATGTCTGTGGAAACCTTTCAGAAGTGCTGTGCTAGTCATATTGCTAGCTACTGGCCGTAGAGTTTTATGTTGACCTTTTAAAGCCTCATTTTTAAAGTTGATTCTGGCTAATTTTGCCCCTGAATTTTAGTTCCTTAGGAAGAGACTTCCAGCATCTGTTCACAGCCTAACCTTTATTCCAGACTGTTCCCATCCATGGAACAAAGTATATCTTGCCATTTGGCCAGCAGATGGTCATAGTGCTTAGGAAGCAACATTTTTCCACATCAACTTACTTCTCTCATCTTTATAGTCCTGACATTCTCCTTGTCAGACAAAGATCCCAGAGTATAGATCCTTTATAACAAGCCAGGATCCAGCAAAGTTTACAGGGGATCTATAAATGTGGTGCTTTTTTTTATGTCTATTTTATTTTTCATCTCTCTCTCTCTCTCTCTCTCTCTGTATTTTATTATAGAGAGGGGGAGTGCCTGAGTAGGAGGGAGGGGCAGAGGGAGAGAGAGAAAGAGAGAACTTCAAACAGGCTCCACACTCAGCATGGAACCCGCCATAGGGCTTGAACCCATGACCTTGGGATCATGACCTGAGTTGAAATCAAGAGTCGGATGCTCAACCAGCTAATCACCCAGAGACCCCTCTTTTTCTTTAATATAAGATTTCCCCTTTATTTAGTAAACCATGTCCCCAGGGATTAAATTTCTTTCTCCATTAATTATGATTCATAAACTTTCCCCATCTATTAGGGTCATTTCTTTTTGGCACTAAATTTTCTTTCTATTACAGCAAAGAGCTGGTCAAGGAAATAAAAAGCAGAAGAGCTGCTCTTTCAGGTGACAGATATAAAAATTTACTATTACTTTTTAAGTTTATTTTAGTTTTTTTTCCTGTTTATTTTATTTTTTGAGAAACAGAGCATGAGCAGGGGAGGGGGAGAAAGGGAGGGAGACACAGAATATGAAGCAGGCTCCAAGCTGTTAGCACAGAGCCCAACACAGGACTCAAACCCACAAACTGTGAGATCATGACCTGAGCCAAAGTTGGGTGCTTAACCGAATGAGCTCCAGTTACTTTTGAAATTGTAAAGGTAATTTCCCAAACCAAAATTAGTCACAAACTTTCAGAATTCTATAGGCTTTTATTTCAAAAATACAGTGGAAATATGAACAGAAAATCAAACTAGTTATATTTACCATTAACCAGAATTTTAATCCTTTCGTATTATAAATGAAATACATTGAGAAAAAGTTATAAAATACAAATGTATAATTTAATCAATTATTGTCATTAGCTATGAAATATCTGTGATTTTATACTACTAGCAAATTAAGTTTAGTCAGCCTTAGTTTCATAAATGGGGTTAGAAGTCCAGACACTCCTGGTTCAGAGACAAAGGACTTTATTACTTGGGCGCAGTGGGCAGCAAGAATCCTGTTGATTCCCCTTCCCGTGAGGCTAACGTGGAATGCCCCAGATGGATGCTGACCACATAGTGGATTTACATCAACACTGAAGGACTGCAAGCTTAAGAAACCTCAGCCTCAGGGTGCCTGGGTGGCTCAGCTGGTTGAGCGTCAGACTTTGTCTCAGGTCATGATCTCACAGTCCATGTGTTCATCGGGCTCTGTGCTGACAGCCCAGATCCTGCAGCCTGCTTTGGATTCTGTGTCTTCTTCCTTCTGCTCCTCTTCCACTTACATTCTCTCTCTCTCTCTCTCTTTCCCTCAAATATAAACAAACATTAAAAAAAAAAAAAAAACCAGCAACCTCAGCCTCAATCTGTTTGCCTGTCTTTTGTTCTGAAAAGAAATGTTATCTTTGTATGACGAACTTCAAACAAACCTGCCCACTGGTCCAGGGAGAGATACTTCCCTAATCTTCCAAAGGATTCCTCTACGTGGTTATTTTGGAAGATAGAGTCTGGAGCAAAATCTGCCAGTGCCTCCACTCACAAGACATATATAAATGTGAGAGACCCATAGAGAACTGTCTCCAAACAATTATTACAAGGCAATCACTCATTTAAGCACCATCCGGGTCAAGAAATTGAATATGGACAACATGCTGGCAGCCTCACACTTGCTTTTTCTAAACACAACCCACTCTGTCCACTAAAAGTAATCCTGACTTTTACAATAATTACTTCTTTGCTTTTCTTCATACTACCATAACTGTGAAAGGAAGACACAGACACGAATGAATTGTGAAGAGAAAAGGATTTTTACTTGCAAACTTTGCTCACCAAATTTAAAAAATTCATCAGGAAGTAAAAGGAGAAGACCCAATGTTGCATGGTGACAGACGGTGACTTCACTCATTATGGTGAGTAGTAAGTAGTGTATGGAATTGTTGATTCAATATGTTGTACACCAGAAACTAATATTATAAGATAATTATACTTCAATTTAAAAAGTAAAGTTAAAATAATTAAAAATAAACAAATAATTAAAAAGGTGAAAGACTTTCTCCCAAACAAGAGCCCTGGGCTAGTGGGCTTTCCAGGGGATCCTACCAGACATTTAAAGAAGAGTTAATATCTATTCTTCTCAAACTGTTCCAAAAAAAAGAAATGGAAAGAAAGCTTCCAAACTCATTCTATGAGGCCAGCATTACCTTGATTCCAAAAGCAGACAAAGACCACACTTAAAAGGAGAATTACAGGCAAATATCCTTGATGAACTTAGATGCAAAACTCCTCAACAAGATACTAACAAATCAAATTCAACAATACATTAAAAGAATTATTTGCCATGATCAAGTGGGATTTATTCCTGAGCTACGGGGCTTGTTCAATATGCATAAATAAATCAATGCAATACACTACATTAATAAAAAAATGACAAGAACCTTATGATCCTCTCAATAGATGCAGAAAAAGCACTTGACAAAATACAGCATCCTTTCTTGATAAAAACCCTCAAGAAGGTAGAGATAGAAGGAATATACTGTACCTCAGAAAATAAAGGTCATGTATGAAAGACCCACAGCTAATATCCTCAATGGGGAAAAACCTGTGAGTTTTCCCCTAAGGTCAGGAACATGACAGTGATGTCCAGTCTCACCACTGTTGTTCAACATAGTACTGGAAGTCCTAGCTCATCAATCAGAAAACAAAAAGAAATAAAAGGCATACAAATTGGCAAAAAAAAAGAAGTCAAACTTTCACTCTTTGCAGATGACATGATACTCTACATCAGAATCCCAAAAGACTCCACCAAAAAACTACTAGAATTGATATGGGAATTCAGCAAAGTCACTGAATAAAAATCAACATACATAAATTGGTTGCCTTTCTATATGCCAATAATGAAGCAGCAGAAAAAGAAATCAAGGAATTGATCCCATTTATAATTGTACCCAAAACCATAAGATACATAGCAATAAACCTAACCAAAGAGGTATAAGATCTGTATGCTGAAAACTATAGAAAGCTTATGAAAGAAATTGAAAAAGACACAAAGAAATTTTTAAAATCCCATGCTCATGTATCAGGAGAACAAATATTGTTAAAATGTCTATACTACTCAAAGCAATGTACACATTCATTGCAATCCCTATCAAAATTAACACCAGCATTCTTTACAGAGTTAGAACAAATAATTCTAAAATCTGTATGGATCCACAAGAGACTTCAAGTAGCCAAAGCAATTCTGAAAAGGAAAACCAAAGCTAGAGGCATCACAGTTCTGGATTAGGCTGTATTACAAAGCTGTAACCATCAAGAAGGTATGATACTCACACACACACACACACACACACACACACACACACACACACACACACACAAACAAACAACAACCAAAAAAAAAAAGCCTCATAGATCAATGGAACAGAAAAGAGAATCCAGAAATGGATCCACAAATGTATGGCCAACCAATCCTTGACAAATCAGGAAAGAGTATCCAATTGGAAAAAGAGAGTCTCTTCAATAAATAGTGCTGGGAAAACTGGAGAGTGACATGCAGAAGAATGAAACTGGACCACTTTCCTACATCATACACAAAAATAAATTCAAAATGGATGAAAGACATAAATATGAGACAGGAAACTATCAAGATTTTAGAGGATCAATCAGGCAGCAACCTCTTTGACCTCAGCCTCAGCAACTTCTTACTAGCCATGTCACAGGAGGCAAGGGAAATAAAAGCAAAATAACTATTGGGACCTCAATATAAAAAAGCTTCGGCACAGTGAAGGAAATAATCAACAAAACAAAAAGGCAACCAATGAATGGGCAGAAGATATGTGCAAATGACATATTGGATAAAAACTTAGTATCCAAAACCTATAAAGAACTTATCAAACTCAACACCCAAAAAACAAATAATCCAGTAAGGAAATGGGCAAAATACATGAACAGACTTTTCCAAAGAATACATTCAGATGGCTAACAGACACATGAAAAGATGCTCAACATCACTCATCATCAGAGTGAGAAATACAAATCAAAACCACAATGAAATACTTCTCTTCAAACCTTCTCCAGCTTACTGTACACTCTTCTACCATCTTCTGTCACACTCTGGCACCAAGCAATTTTTTAATATTAAGATAAAGTTATTCTCTTTTTTCTTGTACCATTTAAATGTATGTCCCCCAAACATAATAGGTTGGTCTTATCAACTTAAAACTTCTATAAATGAAGGTATACAGATATATATTCTCTTGTCTCTGTCTCCTTTTACAAAGCTAGGTTTGTAAGATTCATACATGTTGTTGTACATCGCTGAAGTTCATTCATTTTCATTATAGTCATTACATTCACTATGTGTCCATACCAAAATTTATCCATTCTATTGTTGGTGGGTACTCAGGCAGTTTTTAGTTTTTGGCATTTAGGAGCAATGCTGCTATAAACATTCTTGAAAATGTATCCTGGAGCACAAATACCTGAGTTTCTCCAGGTTATGTACCGTACCTAGAGGTGGAATTCCTGGGCCATGAGTATATGCATCTTCCACTTTACTAGTTCAGACCAAATTGTTTCACTAAGTGCTGACACCACTTTAACTCCTGCCAACAGTGTCGGACAGTTTCTGTTGCTTGACACTCTCAACACTTAATATTTTCAGACCTTTAATTTGAATTTTGAAAGGCAGTGGCAATGGTTATAACTTCTGCGTGACTCTTTTATATCTTAGATCACTCACCCCTCACTAGAAACTTAGACGCTCCCTTCCCTCCTACTCAGCTCCTCCACAAACCTGATCCCCCAATCCCATCATCCTGGCCACTGCCTATCCTGATTCTGACTCTTTCTCTCCCCATTCTTTGCTTTCATCTTTCTCCCTGAGTGACTGTTTCTGGAGTCTTCTTTCAGTTGAACCTTCTCTTCCAATTGATCACTTTACCTAACTCCATCTCTTTCCAACAGCTACCATTTATTGTACCAATTATAGGCTTTGTTCTCTTCTTAATTTCAAGTGGCAAGTATGGCCCATTTCATGTCCCCAAAATATCTCTGTATTAGAAACACTAGTTGTGATGTTATCAGTCATATTCATTATCCTTCTAGGGGGAATAGCCTCTGCCCTGCCTCTTAGGCTGTTGTGTTTTTTTAATTAATTATGTGACTTGTATGATTCTTCCTCTAGTCACAGCACATTGAACCAGTGTGATAGTTGACTCAAGGTCAGTCAGTCCATGAATGGTCCAGCAACCAAGACACAGCTCTGAAAGAAAAGATGAAACAGGCCAATTTGATTCTTCTCTTAGAAATTTTAATAGGGAAAATGAATTGAGAATGAGGAATTAATCAGTAGAAACAGGAAATGAAAAAGAATTTAGAAAAGTCATAGTAGTCTAGGTATAAACCAGAGGTAAGGGGAAGTAGAAATTATAAATAGACATTGAAAAAGAAAGAAGAGGTTGAGGGCAACTGGTGGTAGTAGATGATAAAGCAGTAGACATTACTTATGGAGCACAGCATGGCTTTAATTCCTATGGGCCCAGGAGGCCCTTGGACCTGGTTCCAGTTATTGTGAGGCCTGGCTGTGATTATGTTCCTGGATGCCTGTGAGGAATCTTTCTTGATTTTTGCCCTATCTCTAGCCACCTGTTAAACTTTCTCATTACTTGAGGCAAGTTGAGAGAATTTCCTCTGTATACTGCAAGCAGAAAGAGTTGATCTAGAAAATTCAAAATTAGTTGTATTTCTTCTCAGGTGGGACCTTTCAGTGATGCTTCCCTTCTGTATATTCTTGACCTTCAATGGAGGGTGACTTTCAAATGCACCCGCACACAACTCCTCCAGATCTTACTTTGCATTTGTCTTTCAGCACACAAAAGTTGTAATGTTGTTTGTTAAAGGGGCCACTGGCTGCTAGGTTTTTACATTTTTATCCATAATGTTTTTCAAGAGAAACTATTTTTACTGAAAACTACCAAGAAGGATGTAGCACTGCGTGTTCCCAAATGGGAGTATTTGTGTCTTCACACATCTTGATGAAGGGCACCACTGAAGCCAAAGGCTAAAAATACAACAGCAAAGATAAGACATGTTAAAAATAAAACTTAGAACATGTGATCCTGAGAGGATAACAAGGATTGCTGCTTTTAAATTAACACAAACCGACACTGAATATGATTTTAATGTAAAACTTTATCCTTTCCCCAGTTTTAATACAAAATAGACACTCTCTAGGTTGGTTTAGTAGGACCTTTTCCAAGTATCTTCACCCTGACTATGTGTTCTCATTAGTAACCCTGCTTTTATAAATGTATTAGCTGCTGAACTTATATAATTCCAGGACAAGGAGGGTACTTCTGGAAGAGGTCAGATTAGCCAACAAAACAGACATACACGATCACAGTTGTTGCTCTACACTTGAGAAGAGACCAAGAGTTCAGCAAATGAGCAAATGAGGGTTATTGAGATGAAGTGACTTACCTGGGGTCACATAACCCTACAAGAGGCAGAACTAAAGCCCAGACACTGTCTTCCTTTTCTCCAGGGCCTTGCCCATTTATTCTTAAATTTTTCAAAAACAAAGTTGGTCAGATTCTGCCAAATCTTGACCTGTCCTGAAAATTTGTATCCCAGGGCATATAGCCTTTATGATGTGTCGTCTCAACATCTGTGTCCTCTAGTCATTGAGAGTAAATATGATTCTGCATCTTATGGAAGGCAAGTGAGCTGATGTGAAAATAAGACAAACACAAATCTAAGGAGGGATTCAGATCTGGAAGTATGAGAGGCTGAGAGGCATGAATGGGAGGGGAAAATGCCATCACTGGAGATGAGGGGTGGTACACACAAGATTTGGCCTACTTACTAATTTTTCTTGGATATTCTATTGGCTAAAATGAAGTCAGTCTGATTTTCACTATATGCTCATAGAAAAAGAAATAAAAAATAGATGACATAATTATGGAGGCACATGATTTTATAAGATGTGGATGGTGAAATTAGGAAAGCCAAAATAAGATCTAAGCTTTGTGTTGCAGGAGATATAAAAGGAAATGAGAAAACATTCTTAATATAGAAGACTAAAAACAAGATAAAGGAAAATGGTTTACATTCATTAGAAGGAGCAGAATTTTGTCTTAGTGCTTTCTTAAAATGTTTATCTTCTTAACAAAAAAGGAACTGTGATAACTTGGGAAGATGAACAGGAAGCTTATCTTAAAAGAAAAATTTTGTCATATAGCTACCCAAAGGAAGCTTTCAAAATACAAATCATGTCTCTTTTGTCACCCACTGTTGTTAAAAGACCAACATTCTTAGCTCATGCTCAGGGTGTCACCTCACATGATCTTCTGTACATCTCCAAACTCCTAATTTATATTCTACCAATTTCCTCCCTTTACCTGCATTTGCCCCCAAGCCATGCTGGTCATTTTGGCCATCTTTCAGTCCACCGAGTGCCATGTTCCTTCCTCCCCCAGGGCCTTTGTAAGTGCTCTTTCCTCTGCCTTAACCCTCCTCTTACCCCCTGAACCCCCAACTTCACCTAGTCAGCTCTTACTCCTCCTTCATATCGATCTCAGCCAACACCTCAGTTTCTCAGGAAAGACTGCTCTCCTTTTCTTGGCCCCAGTGTAAATTGAGTTACATTCTTATGACCCATGTGGGTTTTTTAAAATAAAAATTATTATAGCTGTACAGTTACATATAGTGCGTGATCATTTGAATATGTCTACTCCCCTCCCCAAACGAAACTATAAGCTCGGCCTGAGTAGTCTTCAATTGTCTTTTCTGCTCACCAAGGTTATCCTGAGTGTCCACCATAATATCTGCTATATATTTGCTATGCCAATAAATATTTGTTCAGTCAGTATTAAATGTCATAGATTACTTAAAAATAATATAATAAATAAAGCTTGAAATTTACATTTTCCCTATAATATTAGGAATAGAGCATAAAGTGAGAATCATTAATCTTTCAATCAGCTGTCATGTTAATGATGCCAGAAGACCAACCAATAGGGATGAGGGTGGAGAGAATTATTCTTAAAAAATCATATGAGATACTCGTCTTATAGAATTTAATGTGAAGATTAAGTAAATTAATAAGTATAACAAATTCACTACTAATATGTATAAAATACATAAAATATTACCTAAGCCCATAGTACAACCTGAATAAATATATTATTGTTATCATTCTTGTTTTTTATTTTGTAATTTTTTAAAAAAATTTATTTGAGAGAGAGAATCCCAAGCAGGCTCCACACTGTCAGCACAGAGCCTGATGCGAGGCTAGAACTCACAAACCTCGAGGTTATGACCTAAGCGAAAATCACATCTCACATTTTGAAAACTATAGATCTAAAAATTGGAGATTATGATAAAAATATCTAACCCCAATGGGGTTTTTGAGAATAAAATGAAATGCAATATTTGAAACCACTTAGTAGGGGTGCCTGGGTGGCTCAGTTGGTTAAGCATCTGACTCTTGATTTCAGCTCAGGCCATGGTCTCCAGTTCTTGAGATTGAGCCCTGCCCCACATCAGGCTACACATCCAGCATGGAGTTAGCTTAAGATTCTGTCTCACCCTCTCCTCCTGCCCCTCCCCCATTTGCACACACTCTTTCTTTCTCTCAAAAAAAAAATGCAATTAAATTAAGAAATGAAACTATTTTGTAGATTTTAAAATTCTGTACAGTCATTACATATCAAAAAATGAGTAACATTTATGTGTTCATCTTGCTTTTTATACTGCAAGGGACAGAGACAGGCTTGGATGATCATGAGAGATGTAAGTTTATTTTTAATGGAATAGTAGTTGCATTTTAGTTCTATCTGCTCTGGTATCTCCTCTTTCTCTCTATGCTGTATGCATGTGTGTGCTTGTGCGTGTTTGTGTGTGTATTGCAAGTCTACTGCTGTCTTGTTTTCATCTTCAATCTCCACTAATCATGAAGATTTGATTAGCAGGTTGGTTAAATATTATCTAATACAGAATGCTCCTACTGGACACTTTTGCCTTAGTCCTTGCTCCGTGGGTTATCCCAACCCAGCTAGGGTAGCTGAAATAGTTTTCAGCAAATCACACACTTCCTTTTTTTCAAAAAAGTATTAAAGACGAGAGTTACTGTTTGATACAGTGAGACTTCGGGTCCTCTACAGCACAATAAGTGAAAGGGCTTTGCAAATTAACAAGCACAATATCCTTGTCGCATAAACCACCAGAAATCTGAGTGCAAAATAATGGCAGGAGGCCAAGCAGTGGTGGAAACACCAATGAAAATGAGCAAACGAGATGCTGAGGATCTGCACTTACTTTCCAAGGCTGGGTTGTCAGGTGTTGTTGCTTCCTCCTGCTCCTGTCCTCCCTCCCTGTAAGCCAGTCTCCTAGTCCCTGTTACACACACACACACACACACACGCACACACACACACATTTGTACTATTGAAGAGGCTACATTTTTATTCCAAAGGAAACTCCAAAGTACTAGTCTCCAAAGATACATGTAAGCAGTTGTTCACTGGCTCATTCCTCACTAAGACAGTCTTCTTGTCTCTGACATAGTTGGCTGAGATATCAAAAATAGCTGGTATCCTTGTCTGATCTCAGACAATGGATAGGATCTAGGCTCACATAAATGCTAAACGTACTCAGCCACATTCGTTCAAAATATTGTGCACTGAGGATTTTGCCAGTTGTAGTTTTCCTCCTAATTTATTGAAGGACAGGTAGAGGTGAAGAGGAAAAAACCATTTCTTTGGTGATAGAAATGTTAAGAAGTCTGGAAATAGGATAAAATGAAATTCTTTGGAGACAGAAAAAAAGAGAGCACACAAAGCCTGCAATTTAGAAAAGAAAAGAAAACGACTGCTGTGGGCCTCTAGAGGCAAGTGAGAAGTCAGGGAAGCCAGTGCAACACCCACTCGAGTGAAATGAGCAAGACCTCCCCCTCTATCCAGGATGTGTCTCCTGGAATCAGCTGAAAGGATTCCATCCAGGTGTGGTTTACCAGCTTTAACATATATCAGAATCATTTGGAGGGCTTTTTCAAACATATCAAGTCTCCATACCCACTTTCTGCTTCAATGGGTCTTGGAAGAGGCGCAAAAATGTGCGTATCCAATAAGTTCCCAGGTGATGCTGACTCTGCAGGTCCAGGGACTGCACTTGGAGAACCATAGTGTGGGCTGGGATTTGCACCAGGTGAAGAAGGATGAGGAAGAGATAAATGACCTTGCTCTCAAGAAGCCTGAATGGGTCAGCTATGGGCTCCGTGTATCAAACCTCCCTATGTTTGAGCCCATGAGGCTCACAGACCACAATTTTAGTCTCACTTAATGACACCTGTCAAAACTAGCAAAGGGCTTTCACATGTGTAATCTTATTTGCACCACACAATGAGATAGACAGATGAAGTATTTCCAGGAACACTTTACAGATGGACAAGCAAAATAAACAAAGACGGAAAGAGAATAAATGATTAAAGTCATATAGTGGGTAAAAGAAAGACCAAGATCTAAAACCCAGATCTTTGTTGATTAAATTCTGTGTTCTTTCCACTAAATTACTTTCTTGGGAGAAAGTATAGTGAATCTTAGCTATCAGCAAAAAGGGACTAGCATATATATGATTATAATGTGATGTAAACTTCTTTGTATTATATATGATTGTATCCAACTAATTCCTCTAACCACATATTATAAATACGGGGATTAATGAAAAGACAGAGGATTTAATAATAACAGGAAGAAAAGTCAACTACATTGCATCAAACAAATGCAAAATTCTTCCATTCACATACTGACACCTCATTCTCTCCCATCCCACCCTTCTAAATTTTTCCTAACTAGAAAAATAAATCATTATTTACCTGGGTAGTAACACAACAGCTTGATAACTGTGAATTCCTTGTCAACAGAGTCATTTTCTTTTTAGAGAAGGCAGTTACAAATTTGTCTTATGTGGACCATGGGTCCACAACCAAGGATTTCAGTTTAGTTGGCTGGTTTGCAGTTCCCAGAGGAGTGATAATTTCAGATTAGTTCTAGGAGCTGAGAGCTGTCTTTATTTTCCCTATGCCCAAGCATCGCCTGCTATTATATAGGGTCCAATAAAATTTTGGAGCAGGAGGGGACCTAGGAGATGAGAAAAATTCAGTCTCTCAATTTACAGGTGAGAAAACTGAAGTCCAAGATTGTATAAGTGACTTGATCAAGGCTACTCCAGTGTAGAACACAGATCTTCTAAATTTTAGTCTAGTGCTTTACAAAAATTCTCTCCTAATCATTCAATAATAATAAAAACTTTATTGAGTATGTGTTAAAATCAGTACAGAATGTCAGATTTTAAGGAACTTCATAGATAATTTAAAACACTGTTTGAAATTTTTGTTTTATCTACTTCAAATTACATTTTAAATTTAGTTTTTGATAATTTTGATTTCTCTAAATTTGTAGAATAGGTATATGTTACTTTAAAACATGTGAAACAATACAATTATACACCTAATAACAATGAATATACCTATATGTCTCCCATCTAACCACTCTTAACTGGTATGGTTCTTACCAGAACTTCGGTGATACATTTAAACGTGTTCATGTTTATGTGTGTGTATTCTCTTACAGTGATTCATAGGTCTGTGATATATATATTTCACTTAACATTATCTCATAGACTATACTGAATGCTAAGAATAGGGCTACATCATTCTATACACAGACTTGAATAATTACCCTTTTAGGGATTACCATGTTTTTTTTTTCAATGCTTTATTTATTTTATGAGAGAGAGAGAGCTCCCAGCATGAGCAGGGGAGGGTCAGAGAGAGGGAGACACAGAATCTGAAACAGGCTCCAGGCTCTGAGCTAGCTGTAAGCACAGAGCCCCATGCAGGGCTCGAACCCACAGAACCATGAGATCATGACCTGAGCCGAAGTAGGATGCTTAACCGACTGAGCCCCTCAGGCACTCCTGATTACCATGATTTTTAAAACAATTTTCTTTCTATGAACATTTATAGTGTATTTTTCTTTAAGGAATAGTGTTGGGAAAAAATATAGTGTTGGAGGAAGTTCTAATACTGTTATGGTGGTAGAAGCCCATGGTAGCTCATCCTTCTTGCTGATAACAACTATTAACTATAAACAAAACACAAAAAATCCCAACTACCTGAGAACTCTGCACAGTAAACAGTAGCTGGGGAATTGTGGAGGAGAGACAAACCATGCGGAAGTGATCTCCATTTTACCTTCTCCTTTCCCTAGTGGATTTGCCCTAAGGGTAGGCCTCATCCTGGCTGTGACAGCTGAAGATCTGATAGAAACTTATCTCACCAGCTGCCAGAGCAACCTTGGAAAGGAGCTCCTGCAGGCCAGAGGGTGAAGTAGAGATCTCAGAGGGACTGAAGCTGAAGAGTCCTGAATTTAGTGTAAGAAACCGCACAAGGCTCAGGTGAATCCTTAGACCACACACGTGCAGGAACAACCCAAACCAGCACAGTAAAGACAAGCCTGAATTGAACTGAGACTTGAACCACTTACGCAAATCCCAGCCTAACCCATAAACCATACATGAGTGAGATAGACCCAAACCAGCATAGTACAAGCTTTGAGAACCGAGCCAGGGTGTGAAACACTGCCCAGAGAGGGGAAGTATCAATTTTCACCAGGTGATTATAACAATACATAGATTCTATACAACTTAATATTCAAAATGTGGAGGATACAGTCCAAAATCACACAATATGCAAAGAACCAGGAAAATAGGATTAATTCTCCAAGGGATAATATAGTCACCATACGCTAATCCTTAGATGACCCAGATTTCGGAATTCACAGACAAAATTTGAAAGCACATATTATAATAATACTCCATGAGGTATAAGAAAGAGCATACCTGAAAAGAATGAAAAGATATCTCATCTGAGTAATAGAAACCAGGAAAAAATAGAAATTTTAAACAAAATATGTAATTTTTTAAACAAATTCACTGATTTGACTCAATAGTACATAGACATAATAGTGACAATGTCAGTAAGGTTGAAGATAGTTCAATAGAGATTATTCAACTTGAAGAAAAGAGAGAAAAATGATTAAAATAAAAATAACACAGTCTTGGGGTGCCTGGGTGGCTCAGTCGGTTAAGCATCCAGCTTCGGCTCAGGTCATGATCTCATGGTTGGTGGGTTCAAGCCCCATGTCAGGCTCTGTGCTGACTGGCAGCTCAGAGCCTGGAGCTTGTTTCAGATTCTGTACCTCCCTCTCTCTCTGACCTTCCCCTACTCACACTGTCTCTCTCTCTCTCAGAAATTTAAAAAAAAAAATTTAAATTTAAAAAAATAACACAGTCTCAGAACTTATAGAAAAATTCAAAAGATTAAATATGCATGTAATTAGAATCCTGAAAGAAGAGAAAAAGACTGAAGTAAAAAATAACATGGGAACAAATGTCAAATTTCCCAAATTTGAAAACTTCCCAAACATATAAATTAACAAATTTTAGAAGTTCAGTGAATACTAAACAAAATAAATTCAAAGAAAATCTTTCCTACATCCATTAGAATCAAACTGAAGAAATTCAAAGCTCAGAAAGTCTTAGGGGGCACAGCTAGAGAAAAAAGATATTGCATGCAGGAGTTGTGATCCATATCGTCATGGATTTCTTATCAGAAACCACAGATACATGGGGTTCCTGGGTGGCTCCGTTGGTTGAGTGTCTGACTTCAGCTCAGGTCATGATCTTGGGATTTATGAGTTTGAGCCCCACATTGGGCTTGCTGCTGTCAACTTATCAGTGCAAGTTGACAATCCGAGTACGCTTCGGATCCTTTGTCCCTTCCCTCCATCCCTCCCCTGCTTGTGTTCTCCTAAAAATAAATAAATATTTTTTTAAAAAGAATTAAAACAAAAAACACAGAGACTAAAAAATTTACATAGATTTACATAACGACTGACACAACAAAACACAGATATAATTTTAAATGCTTAAAGGAATAAAACCTGTAATCTAGAATTAAGTATCCAGTAAATATATTTCAGGAATAAAGGTGAAATAAAGACTTTGCAGATAAAGCAAAACTAGGAGTATTTCTGCTAACTTACCTAGTGTACCAGAAATGCTCAAAAAAAAAGTTCTTTAGGCTGAAGGGAAATGATAGCACGAGGAAAACTTGACTTCAAAAATGAAGAAAGATCTTACATACGGTAATTCTATGAACAATTTTAAGATCTTTAAAAGGTGTTTAAATAAAAAGTAAATTTGGCAGGTGGATTCTCTCTCTCTCTCGCATACACACATATATATACAGATGTGATGAATATAAAAATTATTTAAAATGGAAATGTTTAAGGATGTAAATGATGAAATTTTTTGAAGTTTTTAATGAAGCAATATAATACCAACTCTAATCATTTCAGAAATGATACATCTGCTGTTATAGGTAGAGCAACTCCCAGAATAATAAAAATATAGCCACTGAGTCAACTGAAAAATTGAGATAGAATACTAAGATTTTCAAATAATCCCAAAAAAGGCCATAAAGAGAGAACAAACAAACAAAAGTCAGAGGATACAAATAGAAAATAAGTAATGAGAAGGCAGATATGAATGAAACCATATCAATAATTACATTAAAGGTCATGTTCTAAACACTCAGAGTAGATATTGAAAAAATAGATTTTTAAAAATCACAACCAACTATCTACTTAAAAAAGGCCCACTCTATCTATCTATCTATCTATCTATCTATCTATCTATCTACCT
The DNA here is from genome assembly GCA_017311185.1 of Proteles cristata cristata. Lineage (NCBI taxonomy): Eukaryota > Metazoa > Chordata > Mammalia > Carnivora > Hyaenidae > Proteles > Proteles cristata. Next base: position 2,434,817 of record JAESUZ010004992.1, on the reverse strand, counting down.
ATCTATCTATGAGAGAGAGATAGCACACATTTCAGCAGAGGTGAGGGGCAGAGGGAAAGAGAGAAAGAGAATCTTAAGGAGGCTCCATGCTCAGCACAGAACCTAACGTGGGATCGATTCCATGAACCTGCGTCATGACCTGAACTGAAATCAACAGTCAGTTCCTCAGCCAACTGATCTACCCAGGTGCCCATAAAAGAGTCCTAATTTAAATATAAAAACAAAGATAGTTGAAAGTAAATAGATGAAAAAAGATATGCCATGGAAACAGTAAGCATAAGAAGAATGGGTGGCTTTTTAAATATCAGATAAAGTAGACTCTATGAAACAGTATTACTAGTGATCCAGAGATATTTAATAATGGTAATGGTGACGATCTATCAGAAAAACATAAAACTCTTAAATGTGTGTCAACCTTAGTGAAAGAGCCTCAAAATACAGGAAGAAAAAAATTTAAATATTAAAGGGAGAAATAGACAATTCCAAAATCATAGCATAAGAATCAGATACTTCTCTTTACAACTGATAGAAAATCAGACAACAACAATTTAATAAACATAAATCTGAACAACACTATCTACCACTTTGATATAATTGACATTTATAGCACATCACATCCAACAACTGCACTGAACACCTTTTTCAAGTGCAAGTGGTACAATCACCAAGCTAGCCCACAGTCTAGGCCAGAAAGCATGTATAAATAAATATTTAAATACTTAACTATTTTACACTCAAAGAACACACCATATTATTTCAGTTAAAAATATCCACAAATTAGAAATAAAACAGAATAACATCCAACTGATAAATTAATAACAATGTGATATCTAGGAAATTCCCAAATATCTGGAAATAAAACAACACACTTCTAAATATTTCATGAGTCAGAGCCAAAAAATCACCAAAAAATTTGGAAAATATTTTGAACTAAATGATATAAAAATACAACATATCAAATTTTAGGGATCCAACTAAAGCAGTGCTTAGAAGGAAATTTATAGCTTTAACTGCTTATATTATGAGAAGTCTAAAACAATGACCCAAGCCTCTACCTTAACTAGAAAAAGAAGAGCAGAGTAAACCTGAAGTAATTCAAAGAAAAGACAGTGAAGTAATGATGTAGGAATCAGAGGGGTCTATGAGATGCTACTGAGTCTTAGTTAAAAGCATCAAAAGTTGGCAGATTTGAATTTCACCTCTGCCATTGTTAACAAAAGGTTTCAGACCATCTACAAAAGGTCTTGAGCCTTGCTTTCTGGATTTATGAATAGGGATAATAGTAATTATCTTAAGTCATTGTGAAACTAAGTAAGACAATGCATGTGAAATGATTAGCACAAACCCTATCCATGACAGTGTGTTCATGGTGCCAGTAGGGCATTATGGTGTCTTAGAGTCACTAACTGGGTCACAGAAGGTAAAACATTATTAGCAAGGAATGTTTGAATCAGGACCCTGAATCGGAGGAGGGAGATGGAAAAATAAGAGATTCAGAGGCACAGCCTGTTATCTGAGGATTTTCAGTCTGAGGTGTCTAGAGAGACCCTGGACTATAGGGCATCCAGAGAAATTGTGAGACTTTGAAATGGAAAAAAATATATTAGTGTGTGTCTTGTCTAGCTCATCTATCCATGTCTTCCTTGCCTTTCATTGTCTTTGAGCTATTTCACAACTCTGTAAGTTGTAGAAAAAGTGATAATATAACAATTCTTATCCAGGAAAATGCATATTTGGTGAAGTGCAATTTATTATTTCCCTTTGGATTGACTCATTTTACATGGATGTAAATTTGTTTCAAGATTCTTTATTCCCTATATATGCATGGATTTTGAGGTTTCTCCTTCGAACTGGCTGTAATATCTTACTGGTTCCCTCATTAATTAAGAAGTTAAATAAAATGTTTGACATGTGTTCATTTATATTTATATGAGTCATAATTTTATCTTCTCTCTTTTTTAAGACTTTTTTTTTCACTTTATTCATTTATTTTGAGAGATTGAGTGAGCACAAGAGGAGGAGAGACACAGAGAGAATCCCAAGCAGGGTCCACATTGCTGGCACAGAGCCTAACATGCGGCTCTAACTCACAGAACTGTGAGATCATGACCTGAGCAGAAACCAAGAGTTGGACGCTCAACTCACTGAGCCACCAAGATGCCCCAAGATTTATCCTTTAAAAGGGTAAATCTTCTCTCAGGGGCACCTGGGTGGCTCAGTTGATTAAGCGGCGGACTTCAGCTCAGGTCATGATCTCACAGTTCCTGGGTTCCAGCCCCATGTCTAGCTCTGTGCTGACAGCTCAGAGCCAGGAGCCTGCTTTGGATTCTGTGTCTCCCTCTCTCGGCTCCTCCCAGACTCCTGCTCTGTCACTCACTCTCAAAATTAAATAAGCATTAAAAATAAATAAATAAATAAATAAATAAATAAATAAATAAATAAATAAAAGGACCTCTCTCAATTGCCTGGGGAACCTCTGATATTATTCTAATTTTTCAGTTGAGCTCATGCCTAGTGAGTAGTCCTTTTAGAGGTAAACAGACATTACTGGCCTCTTCCCTCACTGGCTCATTGGAAGTATCTTCTGCCTGAGACATCTTGGAAGTTTCAGCAGGAAAACTCAATTATCAGAGATCTATATCTTAGTCCCTGATTCTGCCTCTTTGCTATTGACACTCCCTGAGGGAAGGCCCTGTTCATGGAGGCCCACATTAGTCTCCACAGTAATTCTTGAAAATGGTAACCTCACCCTTGGCTAAAGCTGCAGCTAAATCTCTTCTGATTAAATGATTTTCACATTTCATTCAGTAAAGTATTGTAATGAGCCAAGGTAATTCCAAATACCAAGATGCACTCTCAGTCAAAATTATTTCCTTTGATAGATAGTTAATAAATAAATCTTAGATGGGAGCACAAAGATTATGGTGCACATAAAGGTCTTCGAAAGAGTAGTGTGGACTCCAAAAACAATTTCAGTTATTAAGAGGGAACTGGTGAGGACGATATACAAATAACAAAAGTTAAAAAGCCGTCTCCCACAGTATTTATACCACAGTGTACACATTTCACAAGCAATATCATATTAACAAAGAAAATACTGATTAGGTCACATTTCAAATCCTTAAGCTGAATTTTAAGAATCCTCACATCTGACCCCCATGCAGAACCAGCTACTGTCTGGCTTGAGGTATGCTGCTTTCCCACAGAAAAGCCTCTAGGGAAGGCTGCCTCATGCAGGAGAAGCATTGACTCACTGGCTCTCAGCCCTTGGCTCTACATTTCCAACAGGCAAACAGAAACAGACAAAATGCTGAACAAGGCATTTAATGAGTATTGCTGCTGGTATATTCTTAGCCTATATGGTAGCAGGATTCTTGTTTCTTAAACCCCATGGTATAATCAAACTAAGATGAATGATGCTAAATTTGATGAGAACAGTCAAATAGTTAGGGTCATGTAAGCCAGAATTGAGCTGAGGGGAGGTCAAGGAACATTTCCAACTTTTATAGCTTCTCAAATCTTTGTGATTCCCCAAACTACCAGGTTTGTTCTTAGAGGCTCCCAGTAGATTAGGATATGCCAAGACCTGTCAGCATCCCAAAAGTGTTAGAAATGCCCCCACATCTCAGCCTCTGTAAAGACTGCGAATTGCCTGCTCCTTCAGCAGTCCAATGCAGATTAGTTGGAAGCCTGATCTTTAGGCAACAAGATCTGGGAAAGTTGGGACATTAGACACCTAATAGGGAGAAAGCAGAAACTGGGGTGTTTTGCCTACTCATTCTTGTTGAGCCCAAGGAAATAGTTTCTAGGAGTGCTTATGTGTCCAAAGAGAACTACTTCTTTGTTTTGTGTGGTCTTGGGGGACTCATGAATACTGAGCCCTATCAGTTCCCAGAGCCAGGTGATTTGGGAGCTAGTCCCTTAGGTGGTAGTCATAATGGTTGGTATGTTGGATGTAGACAAGCTCCTTTCAGGTGGAAGCTGGAGATTTGGTTTTACCGTTGGCATGAGCTGGAAGGAGACAGCAGGGAACATGGCCACCAGCGATTTCAGGTTCTTGAGAGAATCTCAGTTAGCTCCCAGATGAAGACCAATCAGAAGCTGGACGTTCAGGCAGCAGTGGAGAAAGTCTGCAATCAAATCCTTTCCAGAGAGAGACTGGAAGATGGCATTTTTGCCTGCTGCCTCTGCACTGAATCCAGGGGAAATAGACCTGGAAAGTGTTTGTGTGCTAGTTTTAGTGCTTCTTTGTTTGCTCTGGTCCTATGTGACTCATGAATTCAAATCCTATTAACTCTCAGAGCTGGATGATTTGGGAGCCCATCCTTCATGTGGCAGCTTTAAATGTTGGGGTGCTAGATGCGTGGTCCAAACCCTCTGAATCAAATATAACATCTCATTTTGAGTCTCTGTGAACAATATCCAGAGCTAAATATTGGTAGTAGGGTCAGTTGTCAAGAGAAAGTTTGGACTGCTTTGCAGAGGAACATTTAATATTTACCTGGCCACATCAACACTGGAGCTGGGAAGAGGCAGAGCACTTGAGAGAGGTGAGATCTGGGACCAGAACCACCCTGGGAGTGAAGAATGAGAGGGGAATGATCAGACTCATGAATGGTAAGTGAAGGAGGAAACTTTGACATTATCATCATTCCAGCCAGTCAAGACTCCTCCCAGACCCACCCACAAGAAAAGGAAAGCCCATGCCCATTTGGCAAAACTAAGGCAAGGGAGTTTCAAGCAGGGCTTGAAAGAGCTTGCCTATGAAATCTGGCCATGTGTAGCACCATGGATGGGACTTGAGGATGTTATGCTGAGCAAAATAAGTCAGGCAGAGAAGGACAGATACCATATGTTTGCATGTATAGGAGGATTAGCAGGAACTTAACAGAGGACCGTGGGGGAGAAGAAGGGGGGAAAATAGTAGGGGAGAGGGAGGGAGGCACACCATGAGAGACTCTTGAGTGCTGAGAACAAACTGAGGGCTGCATGGGGATGATGGGCATGCAGGAGGGCACTTGTGGGGATGAGCACTGGGTGTTATATGGAAACCAACTTGACAATGAACTATTAAAATTTTTTTTAAAAGGAGCTTGCCTACACAATAAATGTATACCAATGGAGAGATCTAAAGAGAATTTTAATTTTTTATGATATACTATTTCAAATTATCTATTAGTGTCTTTTAAATACTAAAACGCTGGTTGAAAAATTCAAGAAAGGAAATTTTTAAAAATTTAAATTCACCAAATAACAGTATTTGTGTAGATTTTGGCCTTTTATATTGTCTAACATAACTTGATAGACAATTTCTTTGTGATCTAAAATGTATTAATGAGGAACTACTACATGAGACAAAAAAAAATTTATCAAACTACTTCTTTTTAAATTCACCCTACAATACAACTTTGACTTCTAGTTGATCTTGGAAAGTATCCAACTGCTGATCTCACACTGTCTTGAAAGAGGAGGAAACACAAAAGGCTTTAAGGACTGGACCTTTAGCTGTGGTCAGGGCAGTCACTTTGAACAAAGACAGAGTGCTACATCTGTGAATTCCTGCTCACAACTGTGTTTATGGGCAAGCATTAAGGTGACACAGGAAGTGGCTTTGGGTCAGTCTCACATTTAAAAGTTCCACTGAGACACCCTATTAAAAAGGAAAAGGAGTTTATTTTTAACATCTACAGTGTCAGATTTTGTAGTTCTTTTGATTGAAGGTATTTAGCAGTAAGTATAGTTTTCAGTGACCATGACAAATGAAATGTAAGAACTTTGCCCTCAAGAAGCGAATTTCAAAATGTATGAACATTTTCAAAACTCAGGTCTCTGGGATACAGGAATTGGTTTTTAAAAATAACAGTAACTGGAAGGTGTTATGCTGAGCAAAATAAGTCAGGCAGAGAAGGACAAATACCATATTTTTGCACATATAGGTTGATTAGGAGGAAGTTAACAGAGGGCAAAGCCGGAGAAGAAGGGGAAAAATAGTAGGGGAGTGGGGGGAGGCAAACCATGAGACATTCCTGAATACTGAGAACAAATTGAGGGCTGATGGGGTGGGGGAGAGGGAAAGAGGGTAATGGGCATGGAGGGGGACACTTGTTAGGATGAGCACTGTGTGTTATATGGAAACCAACTTGACAATAAGCTATTTAAGAAAAAATAATAATAGTAACTGTATCTCTTCCTATGGTAACCCCAACGCTTATGTCTGAATCCTAGGTAATGGCAAGTCAATTCTTTTCAAACTATAAATTGAACCTTCTCCTCTCATACCCCCCTTCAACTTAAAAACAACAACACCAACAAAATAATGCCAAGGAGTTAATTTCATTAAATATATTTTATGAAGAAATATTATAGAAGAATCTTAAAGCAAAAGCATCCTTTTTTTCTCATTGGCTAGGGTTTTCTTCTGAGATAGAAGTTAGAACAGTGGGGCAATAAAATACCTTCTAAAACATAGTCTATACAAATCATCAACTTTGTGAGGTGAAAGAAACTTAGATATTGTCTTATACAACCTTTTTATTTTCATATGACAAAACTGAGGTTCAGAAAGAGAACACTAGCCTTTTCTCTAGGCTTCTGAACAAGCATTTTGCACTGTATTGTGCCTCCCATAGAATTATTGCTCAATTGTGTTTTGAATTATAGCTTTCTGAGTTGTAGCCCTCTTATTACAATATGGCTAAATGCATCACGAAAAGAGATCTTTCCCACTTGGTCTATTAGCATAGAAGTGATAATCAAAGCTCAAGAAGTAAAAGTTAATACTAAAAGAGAGTAGCTCTAGAAGTGAAAGCCTTACACAGATCCTAGGGAAACACTTCTATTAAGAGACGGAGGAGAACAAAGAGCCTGTGGATGAGACAGGGAAAGTGTCTTCAGAGTTTAGGAAGAGAACCAATGACATATCAGGAGTTAGAAGTCAGATTAGAAGGTAAACAAGGTAAAGAAGGAGAAATGAAGAAAACAATGATAAAGAAGTGTGGAGAGAAAAGAAGGGGAAAAAAAGGGGAGGAGAAAGGAATCACCCAAGAATAGCTAAAGGAGTAGTTCTAAGAAAACATTTAAAAATACAAAGGACTTGATGGTTTATGTATGAAAAACAGATTGCAAATATAAAATTACAAGAGAAAAAGCAGATTATTGATGAAATGAGGCCCTAGAGGAGGAAGGGAGAAATAAATCTGATATCCTAGAGGAAGGATGGCCGCTACTCTGAAACTGGCAGGAAGGAGAAAATGGAATGTGAAGAAGTTCGCACAAAAGTAATTACTAGATGAGGACATCCATCCAGAGGACAGGATAATGGGGATGGCAAATATCTGAAGCCACCTCCACCGGGGTTTTGAGAGCAGTTGCTCCTGCATGAGCCAAACATCTCAAGGTGAGAGCCCCACATATGTCGTAGTAGGCTTGAAGGAGACGAGGGAAGGAGTGAGGAGATCAGATGTCTGCAGAGCTAAAGCCGAAGAAATGAGAAACAATCTGCATTCTGGCACTTTGTACACCCATTTATTGGAATCAGGGGGTCAAGAATGTGACTGACACTATTATAATCGTCTCAGGACCCCTAAGAAAATGTCACCCTTTCGTTGCACTTGTGCAATCCGTGGCCATGCAGTGAAGGAAGTAAACACAAGCAGGTAGAAAGATAAGGAGAGGCTCCAATCTAAATCCTATTCCTCCCCTACCTTGATGCTTTTGTGTCTACATAAAACAGGGTTTCCCACTCAAAACATGTCTGATGTGGATGGGTGACTCTTGAAGATCAGAGTGGATAAGAATTAGGAACTACTAAACCGATAAACATTTTCTAGATTTAGAATTTAAAAAAAAATTTTAATGTTTTATTTACTTATTTAAAAAAATTTTTTTTTAATGTTTTATTTATTTCTAGGAGAGAGGGAGAGACAGCGTGAGCAGGGGACAGTCAGAGAGAGAGGGAGACACAGAATCTGAAGCAGCGTCCAGGCTCTGAGCTGGCAGTCAGCACAGAGCCCGACGCAGGGCTCGAACCCATGAACCTCGAGATCATGACCTAAGCGAAAGTCGGTCGCTTAACTGACTAAGCCACCCAGGCTCCCCTGTTTTATTTATTTTTGAGTGAGAGAAAGAGTACAAGCAGGGGAGGGGCAGAGAGAGAGGGAGACACAAAATCTGAAGCAGGTTCCACGCTCTGAACTGTCAGCACAGAGCCCAATGGGGGCTTGAACTCACAGACTGTGAGATCGTGACCTGAGCCGCTTAACTGAACCACCCAGGAGCCCCTACATTTTTTTTTAAAATGAAAGTCCATCATAGAACCAATCACTGAGTCCTTTGAAAGTGCGGAGCAGCTTGGTCCAAAGTTAATTAAATCCTCAAAGCATTGTCTGAAGGAAAAAGAGCATAAACTGCTTTACAAAACTCCTGAATGTTGGAGGAGTTTGTGCCAAGGTAGTGTTGAAGGTTTTTCTAAAACTTGAATTTAAAATGCAGCCTTTATGCCAACTGTGTTAAGTCCCAGGGTAGCACCAGCCTACAGTGGTAATAATTCTCTACGGAACACAACCTCACAGCTGGGGAGTATTTTATTTGTGTCAGCTGAAATGTTTTAGCCCCATCTAATTTTCACCCACTGAAAAAAGTATACCGAGGAGTTTTAACTGGCGTCCCTGGCAACAATGAATGTAAATTCTGACTTTCTGTTATACTAAAAGGAAGGACTTTAGACCATAACGAATGAGATTTCAACTGGGCTGGGGTCCTGCTGAAGCAAAGGGGACACATGTTTCAATCTGAGAGACGTACCTGAGGTCCATATCACTTACAGAGGGTTTGACAGAAGTAGAAACAGGCCATGAGAATATAGAAACATTAAGAACTTTGGAGCTTTGGATCTTGGGGGGAACAGGCACATAAGAAGTCTCTGAGTTTCTTCTCAACATTTTTTTTAACAAGTCAAGTATTTCTTTCCAGAAAATCATTTCACATCACGTCTGGAATTTCTTGCATATGGGCTCCTACACAAGAACACAATGTGGCTCAGGCTGCTTAGCTTCTCACTCTTACCTCCTACCCTTTCACTGCACGGACTTCTCATTATTCCTGTGGCACAGAGAGCTAACTGCCCACCGACAATTTGCTCACTGCTTCCACATTGTAAAGTGGTTTCTGGAAAGTGGCTGCCCTACCTAGAATTACATTTCTCAGCTGCCTTTGTTTCTAGGTGGAGAAACACGACTAGCTCTCACCTCTGGAATATGAGGGCAAGTGCTGTGTGTGTCTTTTGTCCTCAGAAAGTTAAGTGGCAACGCCAGATAAGTAGGTGTGCCTTTTCCATGTTCTTTTTCTCATCCTTCTGCTGGATACAGAATATTCTGAGGCTTAAGTGATAGTAGAGCCACAAGATGCAAGAAGACTGGGTTCTTGACTTGCAATGTGGCAGAAAGCCACCAGCCAACCTAGAACATTCATATAGCGTGTTTACATGAGTGAGAAATAAACCCACAGTGTGTGAACTCATTACGTCTTTGGAGTTTATGTGTTATAACTAGTGTTGCCTTAACTAATATACATTAGTCACTCATTTCTCTTGCCTCTGTTCATGTGTTTCTTCTGCTTGGAATGTATTGCCTTTCTCACTATGTGCCACATAGTGTTTGGAGATGTAAAGGTGAGCAAACTAGCCTGTACTATTTTCATGGTGCATGCAGTATAATGAACTACAGCTTATCCTTCAAGGGATACCTTAATGTCACATGTCTAATTTTCCCTAATTTGCTCCTCTTTCTTCACCCCTTAAGTAAAGTTAATATTCCCTTATTTGTGTTCTAGTAGAAGTCAGGTGGCAGCCCTGGTCTCAAAGAGAAGAAGAATATGAGCGTAGACGCAGGGACCTAAAATTACTTGTTTATACATTTCATCTTCTGCATTGTGAGCTCATACACATCTGGGACTATGTCTTTTTGGTCTTTGTAAATGTAGCTTAAGGCATGATGAAAGCTTAGTAAAGTGTTTGTAGAATCAAACTACTTTTAAACCACTGTTATTTTTCAAATAGGGCTTTATAAACGCCTTTTCAAGAAGGGCATTCATTTCTCCTTCCTGGTTCTGGGGCACAAACATTGATATTACAAAAAGGAGCAGATTGAAGATGCACTGAATATAGTTCCACTGTTGGAATGCTGCTTAATACACAAATATCCAGGACTCTTACTTCTCACAAAGCACAGTGCCATTTTTCAGAACTGGATATCAACCAATAACTCTTCATCAGATCCTAAGAACAGGTACTTTTCTGACAAGGTTTTTTTCTGTTTTCTGCAGATTTCCTCATGGTTGCCATTTACAATCATTTATTAAGTCACACACACAAAAAGATCAAGCAAAATTGTCCCATAATAGAATTGTGCATTGTCTGTAGATACAATCAGCTTCTTTAAAAAAAAAAGTTTATATATTTATTTTGAGAGAGCAAGTGACCAGGGGAGATGCAGAGAGAGAGAGAGAGAGAGAGAGAGAGAGAATCCCATGCAGGCTTTGCACTTACAGGGCTCAAACCCACAAACTGTGAGATCATGACCTGAGCCAAAACTGAAACCAAGAGTCCGATGCTTAACAGAGTGAGCCAACTGGGCGCTACGATACAATCATCCTCTAAACTCTCATAACCTTCTCACCACCAACAAAAGGTATATCAGAAGCCAGCAGTGGGGCCCGGGAACACAGGAGGAAGCTGTGAATCGGGCCACTTGGGTTAGGGGATGAGTCTAGTGGATCTGGACTGGGCAGGGCTCATGAGTATTTTCTACGATGGTGTCCAAGGGGAGTGGTGACTACTGGTATACTTCCAAAGTGGTGTCATCTCCAAGGATCTGGTCTGACCATTGGAATAGAGAAGTCAGAACCTCCGTGTGACAGTAATACATTAACCAGATGTTGAGGAAACATGGGCCTAGGAGCACATGACCATAGGTATCAAGATAGACTGGGATGTCCAGGAGAACTTCTCCACTTCCTGCCATTATTTCTCACTCCTCTCCCACATTAGTCCTGGATAGTAGGCCTGGGCTTCTGCTTAACACCCTGCAATGCAGTATTGTCTGTTTATGACATGGAGAGCTTTTCTTCCTGCTTGCCTGTCTTTTGATTTAGAGACAAAAGATTTAGATCAATAATCCCTAAACAATTTAGACCAACAATCCCTAAACAATTTTCATAATTGTTTTAAATTGTCATTCCACAATCTTGAACTGTTTTCTTTATTCCTTTCACTTAGTGCTGTCATTTCTGCCCCTGGCATTGCAGCTTCAGTACCATTGTCATTTGATGTGATATTTCCCACCTTATCACTATGATCTAGTGAACAACAACAAAAAAATAAAAATAAAAGAAAGAAAAAAGTAAACATGTTGTCCATGTAGAGCCATCCATTACTCCTCATAGAGGAAAATACCGATTTTGGAAACTTCTTCTTCTTAATTTAAAAGGTTCTTGGTGGAGGGGCGCCTGGGTGGCTCAGTCAGTTAAACGTCTGACTTCAGCTCAGGTCATGATCTCGTGGTTCATTGAGTTTGAGCCCTGCGTCAGGCTATGAGCTGTCAGCCTGCTTCACGTTCTATGTCTCCCTCTCGCTCTGCCCTCCCCACTCACACTATGTCTCTCTCTGTCTCAAAAATGAAGATTAAAAAATAAATAAATAAAAGGTTCCTGGTGGAGAAAAAGATGATTAAAATTGCCAAGAGAATTGAGGATTATAGAAGGAAGAAATGAGAAGAGAAGGGGATCGCCGAATAACAAAGCTGTAACAAGGCCTCCATCTATTGTATGCCCGCAGTGAGCTGGGTACTCTGCAGTCCTACTTTCCTCCCCCCTTCCTCTCTCCCTCCCTTCCTTCCTTCTTTCCTTCCTTCCTTCCTTCCTTTGTTCCTTCCTTCCTTCCTTCCTTCCTTCCTTCCTTCCTTCCTTCCTTCCTTCCTTCCTCAAACATTCACTGAGTCCTAATTAAATGCCAGGCACTGTGATTCCACATCCAGATCTGTGAGATATTTTGTCACTATCTACCCTATAGTAGCCAGATTGGCAGTTCTAAGTCTTTAGAAGAGTCAAGTCCATTTTTTTGGAAAATAAAAAACAAAGGAAGTCTGCTGTTAGATAACCTTCAATATAGACAGTTCCCCCTGACTACCGTGGGGAATGCACGCCGTCTGTCTCACGGTTCCTGAGGCTTCAGAAATGAGAGAGAGGCAGCCACCTTGTTGCCAGAAGGCTGTGATGTGTTTACACTCAGTGCTGCACAGTAGGATCAGTGAGACAGTGAATGTACTGTTTATAAACTGATTTTTATCTCCTCTCTGGCCCTAGTGTATGCAGTTTTAAAGAAAAGACAGGCTGAATGTACACAAAATCAGCGGTTTCCCTTCTTAATGGGAATAGCAGTCATGTAGCCTAAAGGGAGATTTAACAGAACTTGAAATGTAAAACATCACAGTCGTCTTCTGCTCAGACCTCGGCTCTGCAGACGGTGCGTTTAAGAGAATATTCCTGCCTTTCTTGTTCTTGCCTCAGCTCCCACTCTCACAGCGTTGAATTTGGGGATCTGTGTATAAAGAATATGTCATAAAAATAAATAATAAGTAGCTTCTCTAATATGTCTGCTGACTTCACTTTACCTGTGGCTATTTTCTTCCTGGCCCTGCCCTCTCTCCAGTGCCACTGACATTGTTAGCTCCTCAGTCTTTCCTGAAATCCCTTCTGGATGGCCTCCTTCTCTCCTGTTGTTTCTTCCCAGACTCTTGAGGAGGCCACTTTCCCTTTTTCTTTCCCTGAGATCTTGCTGCTTTCTAGATTTCTGCCCTTGCCCTCACTCTCCTTGGAGAGCCTCATTTATTTCCATAGTTTTAGTTTTATTCTTTATGCCAATAGCACTCAAGTTCTAGTTCAACACCAGCTTTCTTTCCTGAACTCCAGACACAGTTACCCAAATTCCCATTTGGTCAGCCCCGTGGCGCATTAAAGTAGTCTATCTGAAAGTGAGTATGTCATCTTTCCACTCCACGTTCCCAGATCTGCTTTTTCCCAAAGTGTTTTTTTAATGCTTTTATTTATTTTTGAGAGGAGACAGACGGAGCACAAGCAGGGGAGGGGCAGAGAGAGAGAGGGAGACACAGAATCCGAAGCAGCTCCAGGCTCCAAGGAGTCAGCACAGAGCCTGATGTGGGGCTCAAACTCATGAAACATGAGATCATGACCTGAGCCAAAGTCAGACGCTTCACCGACTGAGCCACCCAGGCCCCCTCAAAGTGTTTAACTCAATAAATGGCACCACATCCGCACAGGTGTCCAAACAAGGATCCATCTCAAGTCTTCCTTGTCCTTCACAGCCCACATCCAGTTAATCAAATGTGTCCTCAGTCCCACCTCCTGACCAAGGACCCATCCCCTCGCATTTCTCCTCTACTCCCACAGCACTGCCTTTGGAGGTCCCCACCGCCTGCTTGCCTCACCTCCACTGTCTCCCAGCCGCTCTTCTGGTGCCACTCTCGCCTGCACAGATGCCAGAGTGACCTTCCAGTAGCACAGACCTAGCCACATCAGTCCCTTTCAGTGCCCCACACTGAATTGCAATGCACCCTGGATTCGTTTTAATCAGGTATGATGAGGCCAACAGATCTGGAGATGACTGCTATTGAAAAGACAGTTTCTTGTTCAGTTCCCAAGAGAAGGGAGCATGCCACACGATGCAGGGGCACCTGGGAAGCACCAGGGTTAGTCAGGAGCTGACAGAGGATGAGAAGAAAGCACAGGACAGAACCTCTACTGTGGTTTTCACAAGAAAAAAAATGAGTAAGAAAGGGTAGGTACACTAAGTAAGCTTATGACTGGTCAGTTTGAATAATTTGGCAGGCTCTGGGCTACAAGGGTGGTCCCTAGTTGTCTATTACTAGACCCTGTGGTGATTCAGGGCAGAGAGAACATCGGCTTGTTATCTGACAGCCTGAGAAAGGAAATGGCTGGGATATGGGCTCTGGATTGGTTGGTTTGCATATCAAGTTGTGCTAGTTGTTTCCTATCTCCAGGAGCTAGCTAACCCTTGGAGGGACAATTCCTCCTGAGGTCCACATCCCTAAGATGTCAAAGCATCATGAAATATAGGAAATTTAAAAATTATTAAAATGCTCACATATGCAGAGACACACAGACACACAGATAGACGTGCACTCCCAAACACTTCAGTTCATAGGCAACAGGAAGCAGTGAAAGGATTTTAAGCAGGAGAATGGCATGATCAGATCTGCTATTTTTTGCCTTTGGGATAAAGTCAGACATCTGCTAAGATTTCCAGTCTCATCTGTTTATCATTTCCTCTTTCCACTATGTTTTCTATACATTGCCCTAAATAAGCTCTGATCTCTCTTGCCTATGGGACTTTGCACATACAGTTGTTCCTTTTGCCTGAAAATGTCCCTTTCATCCCCTCTTCCCTTGGTTAATGCCAGGGCTTACTTACAGATCAGCTCAGATGTCACCCCTCTCTTACCCACAGGGCGGCACTGGTTACCCTATATGTGCCTCCACATCACGCAGCACATCCTGAACTCCAGTGACCTGTTGATTATCTATCTAAAAAACTTGACTGGAATCTCCCTGCAGGGATACAATGTGCTTACACCATCTCTGAATCTCCAGGGCCTGGCTCTGACCATAGCAAGCACTCTATAAATGTTTGTTGGAATTTATAAATGAACAAATGATTTACTAGGGAAATACTATTACAATTAAAACTAAAGACATCACATCAGAAAATCACCTTTTCTATGAAGCCTTTTATTCGATCCCCAGTAAGCTCTAAGTACCGTATCTCAGAGGTCTTCCCTGTCTTCATATCCACTGGACATTTGACCACATCATGTATCACATGGTTCTATCATCATTCATCTCTTTGAGATATCATGTGTTCTTAGATGGTAGAGAAGTCTTGCTGCTTTGTTTTTGAACTTCTAATAGTGATGGGCACATTGCACAACTTCAATAAATATTCAATATAAAGTTGGAAAACATATAAGCTATGGACATTACTCTAAAGACAATCTTAGAATATTCCAAAGAAAAATAGCGTTTTAACCAAAGCATTCTCAAAAACGTAGTTCAGTCTTCCTAATTCAAAGCCACCACTTTCACATTCCATTATCAAAACAATACGCATCCCAAAAGAAACCAAAAACAGTAACAACAGAAGAATAGAAGGCACCATTTTTGTTTGTTGTTTTCAGAATTTTCTCTTTTCATATGCCAACTAATAAGGGCTATAAAATGACTAATGTCTTCACTTATTTAGATGTCCCAATATGCCATCATATTTTAATCTCTATATGCTTTCTCAATTTTCAACACCCACACTTCAAAAATCTTGAATTACATAGATGTTCTAAAACAAATAAGGGGAAATTAGTTTTCTATTAGGAAGGCTATAAAGTATTATTCACAAGAAAACTGAAGGAAAAAAAGAAGGAAAACATGATGAACCATAATTTCAGCACCAAATTTATGAAATTTGGGAAAGAATGTTAATCCCAGGTAGCACAAGAGAAAGAGAAAAGCTAGAAGATTTTAAAATTTAAACCAATTCTGCTTGAATGTCAGGTCTCTGTATACTTAGAATTGGGTTTCTGTATTATGAATATATTAAACATATATCGCTTGTGACAGTAGTAACCAAGAATTATGCCCCAATTAAAAAATAATAACAGGTAAGCCAATAACAGTTAAGTATCCAAAATGAGGCTTACTGTGAATGAATTTCAAGCTCCAGAATTTGGAACTTCTTTAGTTAGATACACCATAGACAAGACCTTGGCCATCTGCCCAAGCCAAGGCCAAGATTGTGATGTGATATATATGGCTTGTAAACTGGTAGTTACTTCTTGGCTGACCTTTCATATTGCTGAAAGATGTGCTTTCTCCACAGTGGCTATCACTAAATCTCTCCTGACTTACTGTCACTGACACTGTGGGGTTCCTCAGAGCATTTGTTTGTCTTCCCTTTGCTCCTGGTTGTCTTCCTTGCTCTAACTAAGCTTTCTTAAATGCCCTCAAGCCCTTCACCTCTTCTTACTGACTAATGTAACTGTATCTACCTAGCAAATTAAACTAAAAGTCCTCAAGGCAAGACAACCCCTCACTTTTGGGGACACATTTCCTTCCAGTTTGACATTCATACACAAGTAACAAAAACAGCTCTTAAGCCTAAGGGAAATTGGAAAAAGGTGAGAATCTCTTTTGCTTTAGAATTTTAGTGGTTGTTTTAACAATACTTATTTAATATACACCTCTTGTGTACTGTTTAACTGCAAGATGGAGGGATGGCTTCAATGAAATATGATGGTATATAGTAAACTTATTTTTATAAGTAAATAGGGGGGCCAGTGGATGAAGAAGCACATAGGAGGCATATGTAGGCCTCCCAGAGAGGTCCCCGATGGCTTTCTGAAGGAGAGAATGACTCACTGGAGTATTACAGGGAGATTTGGATTAGTCAGGTGGAGTGGAATGGGGGTGGGTTTCAGGAAGTGTAGGCAGCAGAATGTGCAAAGGCAGGGAAGCCTCAAATCATCTTCCACCCCAGGTAGAAGATACCTGCTCTCCTACTCATTTTTTTAGCCCTGAAACAAAAGAAAGCTACATTGGATATAATCTAATCTCTTTGCATATCAATTTTTTATAGAGATGATACTGAGTTACTATAGAATTCTTACCTGTGCCAGTTATCCAGCTAGATATATAATTATACACATTTTATTTAATTGTCAAAGCAAAAATTGAGAAAGGCTTTATAATATCCATTCTCCAGAAGAGTAAATGAAGGTTCAGGGAGGTTACATGGGTTGTGTAGAGTAAGGCAGCCAGCCTGTGAGTGACCGTCTAGACTGAATCTGAGGCTTAGACCTCAAACTCCAGAGCCCGCATTTGTTCTCCTGCAGCATGCGGCTTGCACGTGAAAGACAGGAGCAGCTGTACAGAAGCAGTAATCTTTCAGGAAGCCGAAACCAAAATAGAAATCCTAAGCACCGTAAAGCTAATGTAACCCTGGATCACTGCTAGTGACTCCTGGTGTTCTCTCCACTTCACACGATACTGAAATGTTGCCTGTTTGACAACCAAAGGGCACAACCTGGGGTCCTCATCCTCAATTTGTTCTGACATAAGGGTGGCTCAGTTCTAAACACTAGACCTGATATTATATAATAGCTAATATCTGCCTTGAGCTGACACATGTATTATCCGATATGATTTTAACCACTATGTCAGGAGGTTGACAGAGCGGGCATTAATTTTATTATTATCACCAAGTTAAAAATAGAGAACTTGGAGCCCAGAGAGACTTCTATGCTCTTCTCAAGTCACATAGTACAGTGAACACATGGCCCGGTGGAGCAATTGAGGAAGAAAGAGGAAAGCAGAGCAGCTGATCTCACCAAATCCTGAACACATATTTAGGACTGGAAAGAACCTGAGGTCTCATCTGGTGTAATAGGCTTCTGTGACAGCCGGACAGCTGTGGGGGCCTAGAGGCCAGCAGGAGACACACAGCCGGTAACATGTCTGCAGGCAAAGAGGGTCAATGGAAGTGTTGGGGACACTGGCCCAGCGCTGACTGGATGGGATTTACAGCGTGTTTAGTAACCTTCCTCCTCATCTGAACAGAGGATTGTCACACAGGTGCAAATCGGTATTTTAGGCTAGATACTGAAACGGGCTAGAAGTGAGCTCTCATCCATTCTCTCCCAGAGTACAAACAGTTCAGATTTGTCTCTGCAAATAAATACTCCTTTCCCCCATTTTCAGGTACACGTAACCAAAAGATTATAAGAATTATAACCAAGGAAAGAAGATACTTTGGCTCTAAGGGCAGACAGCAAGTTTGCTTCTACTCTGTCTATATCAATGAATACAGAAAATCAAATGGAAGATTGTCAGAGATTCACAGAAAATCTCAAGTATGAATTAAAATCTACTCCCAGGAATCCAGTATCATATCTATGTGCTATGAGTGTGTGTGTGTGTAAGTGCATGTATGAAAACCAAAGAGTATTGTGCCAGAATATATGTTTAATGTTGATTATCCATTGTTGATTTTTTTCTATATGATGACATATTTCTTTTTTAAAATTAAACTTTTTGGGGTGCCTGGGTGGCTCAGCTGGTTAAGTGTCTGACTGTTGATCTTGGCTCAGGTCATGATCTCATGGTTTGTGGGATTGGGCCCCATGTCGGGCCCTACATTGACAACATGAAGTCTGCTTGGAATACTCTCTCTCTCTCTCTATATATATATATATATACATATGTATATATACCTATGAATGTATGTATATGTATGTATGTGTGTGTATATATATACATATATATATCCCTCTGCCACTGACATGCTCTCTCTAAATAAATAAATATTTAAAAATTAAAAATAAACCATTTTTTGAGATAATTGCAGTTTCACATGCAGTTGTAAGAAATAGGACAAAGAGATCCCTTATATCCTTTATCTAGTCTCCCCCAATGAAAACATCTTGCAAATCTATGGTACAATATCACAACAAGAATATTGGCATTAAACAGTCAAGATACAAAATATTTCATCAACACAGTGATTCCTCAGGCTGGTTTGAGGCCTCATCCACTTCCTTCATGTCTCTGTTCCCTCCTTAACTCCTGGCAGCCACTACTAATAATAATAATAATAATAATAATAATAATAATTTTCTCATTTGATGAAGGCTATATGAATGGAATTACACAGTATGTAACCTTTTGGGATTGGCTTTTTCAGCCAGCATAATTCTCTGGAGACTTACTTAGGTTGCTATATGTATCGACATTGATTTGTTGAGTAGTGTTCCATGGTATGGATGTACCAAAGTTTGCTTAACCATTCACCTGTTGAAGGACATCTGAGCTGTTTCCAGTATTTGTCTATTACAAATAATCATTCATTTACAGGTTTGTGTGTGAACAGAATGTCTATTTGTCTGGGATAAATGCCCAAGAGAGCAACAGCTACATCATATAGTAGTTATATGCTTAGTTTTTAAAGAAACTGACAAACTGTTTTCCAGAGTTGCTATACCACTTCACATTCCTACAAACGATGTCTGATTCCAGTTTGTCAACATCCTCACCAGGATTTGGTGTTCTCAGTTTCTTATTTTAGCATATCTGACAGGTGTACAGTGATATCTCATTATAGTTTTGATTAGTGTTTGCCCAATGGCTATGGACATTAAACTCCTTTTCATGTGTTTATTTGCCATCTGTATACCTTCTCAGGGAAATATCTCTTCATGACTTCTGCCTATCTTCTAATTGAATTGTTTGCTTTTTCTACTAGAGTTTTGAGAGTTCTTTATCTATTCTAAATACTATTCCTTTGTCAGATATGTGGTTCGAAATGTTTTCTTTTACTCTGTGACTTGCCTTTTTATCTTCTTCACAAGGCTTTTATAAGAGAAAAACTAATTTTGATGAAGTCTAATTTATCAACTTTTCCTTTTGGGAGTCATGCTTTTGGCATCAATTCTAAGAACAGATGCCTAGCCCTAGATGATGATTTTCTCCTAATTTTTTCCTAAGTGTTGTATAGTTTTACACTTTCCATTTATATCCATATCCATTTTGAGTTGCGTTATGTATAGAAAAGCTCTTAAGGTACTTTTAAAAAATTATTATTGCATGTAGATGTCTAATCGCTCCAGCACTATTTGTTGAAAAGACTTTTTTTTACTCCATGAAGTTGCTTTGGCATTTTTGTCAGAAATTAACTGAGAAATAATTTAAAAAGAAATTTGCTGGTCATATTCGTGTAGATTTATTTCTGGGTTCTGTATTCTGTTCTATTAATCCATATCTCTATCCTTCTACCAACACCACAGTTTTGATTACAATAGTTGCAGAAAAAAAAAAAACAACCTTGAAATCGGGTAAATTGTTCCCACTTTAATCTTGTATTCAAAATTATTGTAAGGTATCTAGCTCTTTTGCTTTTCTATGTAAATTTAAAATTTTTTTGTTATTTATTTATTTTTGAGAATCAGAGAGAGACATCGTGTGCAGGGGAGGGTCAGAGAGAGAGATAGATACAGAATCTGAAGACAGGCTCCAGGCTCTGAGCTAGCTGTCAGCACAGAGCCAGACACGGGGCTCAAACCCACCAACCGTGACATCATGAACTGAGCTGAAGTCGACGCTTAACTGACTGAGCCACCCAGGTGCCCGTGTAAATTTTAAAATAACATTGCAAATATCTACCAAAAACCTTTGCTGGCATTTTGATAGAAATTACATTAAACTTGAATATAAAATTTGGGTAAATTGTTATTTTTATTGTTTTTAGTTATCCAGTCCATGAACAAGGTCTATCTCTCCAGTTGTGTAAATCTTTTGTTATCAGCATTGTGTAGCTTTCATCATATAAGTCCTATATAGGTTTTGTTAAATTGACAACTAAGTACTTCTTTTTTTCCAAATGGTTATTGCATTTTAAATTTTGGTATCTATTATTTCATTGCTAGTATATAGAAATGCAGTTGATTTTTGTATGTTTATCCTGTTTTCTTGCTGAAACTTGCAACCTTGCTGAACTCACTTAACCATGACAGGAGTTTCTGTGTTAATTCCTTGCAATTTTCGATACTGACAATCATGTCCTCTGCAAATAGGGGCAGCTTTGTTTCTTCCTTTTTGATATGTATGCTATTTCCTCTTTTACCCTATTTCACTGGCTAGAGTTTTCAGGACTATGTTGTATATAGTTGAGAGTGAACATTTTTGCCTTATTCTGAATCTTAGGGAAAAGCTTTCAGTCTTTCACTATTAAGTAGACTGTTAGCTGTGAATTTTTGGTAGATTTTTTTTACAAAGTTGAGGAAGTTTCCCTCATTCCTATTTTTCTTCAGAGATTTTGTCATGAACAAATGCTCTTTAATTGACATGTAATGTAATTTTTCTTTCTTAGCCTGTTAATATGGTGGAAATTGTTTATTGATTTTCAAATTTTGAAGCAGCCTTGCATCTCTGGAATGAAGCCCAACTGGTTATGGTATATTATTATGTTTATATGTTGGTGCATTCTATTTGCTAATATTTGGTTAGGGTGTTTTGCATCTGTAATTGTGAGTGATATTGGTCTGTCGTGTGTATGTGTGTGTGTGCATGTGTGTGTGCACATGTACATGTGTCTGTGTTCTTTGCATATGTCTGTGCTATCTTTGTCTGATTTTGCTATCAAGGTAATATTAGCTTCATAAAATCAGTTGGGAAAGGTTCTCTCCTCTTCTATTGTCTGAATGATACTGTGTTCAGTTGCTGTTAATTCTTTAAATGTTCATGGGGCACCTGGGTGGCTCAGCTGGTTAAGCATCCAACTTCGGCTCAAGTCATGATCTCATGGTTTGTGAGTTCAAGCCCCATGTTGAGATCTGTGCTGACATCTCAGAGCCTGGAGCCTGCTTTGGATTCTGTGTTTCACTCTCTCAAAAAATGAATAAACATTTTTTTAATTTTAAAAATTCTTTAAACGTTTAGTAGAATTCTTCAGAGAAATCATCTGGGCCTGGAAATCACTTTTTGGGGGAGTTTTTGAATTATAAATTCAATGTCCTTAATAATTATAGTGCTATTCAAATCACCTATTTCCTACTGTATAAGTATAGCAATTTGTTGGGGCGCCTGGGTGGCTTAGTCGGTTAAGCGTCCGACTTTCGCTTAGGTCATGATCTCGCGGTTCGTGGGTTCGAGCCCCGCGTCGGGCTCTGTGCTGACTGCCAGCTCAGAGCCTGGAGCCTGTTTCAGTCTGTGACTCCCTCTCTCTCTGACCCTCCCCTGCTCACGCTGTGTCTCTCTCTCCTAGAAATAAATAAAACATTAAAACAAATGTTTTTTTTTTAAAAAAAAAGTATAGCAATTTGTCTTTTTCAAGGAATTGGTTCACTTTATCTAAGTTGTCAAATTTATACGTACAGAATTATTGATAGTAGTCCTTTATTATCTTTCTTATGTATTCAGGTTTTGTAATGATATTGTTTCATTCCCAGTATTGGTAATTTGTGACTTCACACTTTTTTTCTTTGTTAGTCATGCTAGTTTGCTAATTTCTGATATTGCAAGGTACCAACTCCTTGTTTTATTTATCAATAGTTTTTCTGTTTCCAACTTTATTACTTTTGCTCTTGTCTTTCTCAAACTCTTCCTTCTGCTTGAGTTATGGCGCTTTTCTTTTTCTAAATATGTTTCAGTTATAGCTTTTTTGGTGGTTGTTCTGTTACCTTATACCTATGTATCTTTTCATGAGCTATTGGTGTCATCATTTTACTAGTTTGAGTGAAATTTAGAAATCTTACCTCCATTCTCTTCCTTGTATGCACTCTCATTTGTAATAAAATTACAAATTTTTCCTCTACAAAAATTTAAAACCAGTATTCTAGTTATGTTATACTTAATTATATAGTGTTATAATTATGTTATGTTTAATTATGGTGTTATAATTATGCTTCAATTGTCACACATAATGTAGAAAACTCAAGAGGGGAAGAAAATCCTTTTCTATTTGGATATATATTCTTTACTACTGCCTTCTTTCTTGTCTGCTTGTGACAAATGCTCATACTTGTCATCCCTGTAGGATATTTTTCAGGACACAGGAGTTGGGGTTGCTTGTTTTTTTCCTTTCAGCACTTGAACACTATAGTGTGCCGTACTTTTGGCCTCTTGGTTTCTAAGAAGAAATCTGTTGGATTTCTATTATTTTCCACTATAAATATTCTTTTTCTCTAGCTGCCTTCAATTTTTTTATTTGGCTTTAGTTTTGAGAGTTTTAATTATAACATATGTTGGCATATTTCTTTGACTTTATTCTGTGTGGAGTTTGCTCACCTTCTTGAATTTGTAGGTTTATGTCTCTTGACAAATTTTACAAGTTTTCATCAATTATTTCTTCAAGTATTTTTCATGTTTCCTATTTCCACTCTGTTTTCAGGACTCTAATGACATCAATGTTAGAATTTTTTGTTATAGTCCTATGAGTTCCTGAGGCTGTGTTCTCTTCTCCATTCTTTCTTTGTCAGTATATTTTTTTCTCTGTTATTTGGGTTGGGCAATTTTTATTCTTTTAACTTCCATTTTACTTATTCTTTCCTCTGTCTCCTCCATTTTGCTGTTGGGCCCACCAATTGCCCTTTCAATACCAGTTCTTGCATTGCTCAGTTCAAAATTTCCATTTAATTTTCTTTTCATACTGTTTTTTCCTTTACAGTGACTTTCTATTTCCTTGTTGGACCTTTCTAATTTTTTCCATTTGTTGCCAATGTGTTCGTAATTGCTCACTGAAGCAATTTTATTATGGATACTTTAAAATCTTTGACAGATAATTCTAGCATTTCTGTCATCACAATGTTGGCATCTATTGTTCTTTTTCATTCAGTTGGAGATGTTCTGCATTCTTGGTATGATGTGAGTTTTCAACTGAAGTCTGGAAATTTAAGGTATGAGATTTAGGTATTATGAGAACCTAAATCTTGTTTAAAACTTCAGCTCCAGCTGGCTTTTTCTGACACTGTTCTGGAAGGAAAAGTTGGATGCTGCCTTTCTACTTCCAGGTAGAAGTAGAAGTTCAGGTTCCTAGCTTAGCCTCTGTTGACACCTGAATGAGGGAGGTTCCTCATTATTGTTGCAAGAGAGTGGGTGTTCAGTCTCCCCATGTGGTCTGCAATAACTCTGCATTGGGGAGTGAGCTTGTTATCATCGGACTGTAGTGAAAGTCCTGATTTTCCCCTGCTTCTCTGACAACAACACAGCATGAAGTGGAAAGGACCCTCATTATTATCAGATGACAAATGACCACTAGCACTGAGGAGAGGGAGACTTGTTATAAAGGCTAATAGGGGGAAGGTCCCAGCTGTCTAAGGGGCTTCTGTGACACTACATGTGTGGGTATTGTTACACCTCATAATAACCTTGCTAAGGTGGAAGTCTGGATTCCTCACTTGGCCTTTGCTGATGTGGGAAAGGGTAGAGCTACAGTTTTCTTCTGTGGTGTTTGACTGGAGTCAAGCAGTTATTGTCTTAAGGTTTTCTGTTTTGCTAGGTTACTCCTTTCCCAGTCTTTTGGGTAAAGAAAGCAGACTTTACTGAGGCTTCCCCCGACCCCCTTTCACGATGCCATTGGCATTTCAGATTGTGGACTTCTTCAGGTCCAGGTCTGGGATAAAGGAGGCAAAATAGAAACCCAGAGAACTCACCACTATGCCACTCATCACATTCCAAGATCTCTAGCTAGTCTTCCTTCCTCTCTCTACCTTTCAGAGTCTTCTTATACATGTTTGATATATAACGTCCAGAGTTTTTTGTTTGTACTTTGTAAGAAAAAGAGGAAAAGTTTGTCTCCTGCCCATTGTTTTTGAAGCTCATCATAATTCTGTAAACAGCAAGCTGAGAAATGTGAGCAGACATGGGAGGTAACCCTGCCTTGGAAAGCATTCAATGGATGTCGTGTGTGTGTGTGTGTGTGTGTGTGTGTGTGTGTGTGTGTGAATGATGCTAGGAAACAACAGGCAGACAGTCTGCAGGAACTCGGGCACTCACCCATGTTTTTACCACGTATTTGTATGCCTATATATCTTTTTTTTAAGAGAAAAGTATTTTTAATGGAGCAGCTTCATAAACATCTTCATAAGCACATTGTAGTAGGAACAACAACAAGGAAACAAGGGCAGATTTCTGGAGTTAAATAACCTCTTCCAGACCTAGAAAAAAAATGTGGTAGAAGCCCACCATTGAAAATCAAACAGCAGGACCATCCTCAGGACTGAAAATAAAACTTTTCCAGTGTCAGGGTGCATGTGTGGGGGCAGTCAGTTAAGCATCTGACTCTTGATTTTAGCTCAGGCCATGGTCCCAGGATCATGGGATTAAGCCCCACGTCAGGCTCTATGCTGGTAGCGTAAAGCTGCTTGGGATTTTCTCTTTCATTATCTCTCTGCCCCTCCCCCCACTCATTCTCTCTCTTTGTCTCTCTCTCTCTCTCTCTCTCTCTCTCTCTTCCCCCAAAATAAACATTAAAAATTTTTTTCAGTGTCTTTAATCATTCAAAATAGTGCTTCCATGTAGATACTATCCTCTGCCTTCTATGACCAAAAAATTAACCCAACAAGTCAAGTTAAGCATTTTCCTCTGAAGTGTTTGATGTGAAAAGAGGCCTGATGTGTAAGATATAGAAGGGTGAGTCAGTAGTGATGGTTAACAGGGCCCTGTGCCCCCTATTGTGGCAGTCATGTCATAATAAGGGCCTTAAGACCCATCAATAAACTGAAGTCAAGCAGGAAGGTTGCATAAAGGCAAGAACTTAGAAGAGCATCCAGAGAAAACGGGCAGTTCAGAAGAAAAGGGATAAGAAATAATTGGGACTGTTTTCTGAGATCTGCAAAAATGGCAAACTAGAGAGAAAGGATTTTGTTCTCTGGAGGCAGACAGCCTTTATTCTAACAATAAATAAATAATTTCTGTCAGAATAAAATCTACCACTTAGCCCCTAATATAAAGTAAAACCTCATGTAAGTTGGAATAAAACTGTTATATTTTCCTCCTCATTTCATTTTATGTACAGATTTCTGAATTCTTTATGGAAAGCGGGGTTATGACACCAAAGGATAAGCAAATGAAAGGACACTATGCTATTCATATTAGAAAACTCTTTTGTCTTGAGTGTTTCATTTTTGTTTCGTTGTTCATCTTCCAAGTTCTAGGATACCATACATTAAGAAAAATCTGTACTGAACAAACAAATACAAAAATTTGTCTGGAAACATAAAGGATTGAGGAGCAGAGACCTTTGGAAAAACACTAAGCAAATTAATTATGTTTGATATGCCCTAAGGCAGGCTGGGAGGGAGCACATTGCTTTTAGCACCACTCAGGGATAATAAGTGCTCACAGCCCTAATCCTGCTACTCTGGAAAAAGCTAGCCATGGCTAGTCTCTGACTCTACTCATAGCTTTGTAATGACAGCACCTAGACCAGCAAGCAGGAGGTCACAGCCCAAGTCTGCTTTAGCTAGACTTGTATATCAAGCTACTTTGTTTCAGTGCCCTGGCTTTTCCATACCTCTTCTCAAGGCCTATATCCCTCTGCTCCCCTTTAAGGCTGTACAGCACTCTGAATGCCCTGCACCAGACCTGACTAAATCATTTTCTGCTTTCTTCTCCCAACCCTGTATCTTAATGTCTAGGAACACTTTGCTCCAATAGATATTATGGGTTGGCTGATTCAGTTAAAATACAGGCCAGTTATTCTATTTCATCTTTGAGGCAAGATAACGTCCAAGATAATACCCATGTCTCCAAAAGGATCTTTGGGAGTAGGGCAAAGAGTAGGTATGTCTGGTTTATAATGAAGCTTGTGCAGGAGAAGTGTCTGATGGGCAGATCCAAAATACTTTTTAGATCATCAGCATTCAACATCAGATGAAAGCTACAACTTCACCCATCACACTGAGCCAGCTTTCTTCTCATCCATTACTAAGTCAATGTTGGATACTTCATTTCCAGATAACAGGGCAATGGCATTTCCTAGGGTTTGCAGCACTGTGGATCCTAAGCAGTGCATCTGTTTCTAAAGGAAGATACTTAAAAATCTAAGAAAGTTTCTACATAGTAGGGTATTATATATAAGATGAAGTACATGATTTCCTCAACTTCGGATATTCTGATTAAACTCCCATCCTTCAAAAAGAAATAAAGAGTATTAAACTCAAAATATGTTAGAAGTTGAAATTTCGCCTCTATATCCCAATCTACCGGTCAGTCATTCCCTGAGTGATATTGACAGAAATTCTTTAATGGGTGAAAGCCAGACATTTCCTCCTCCAGACAGACAATTATTGGTGCATTGGCTTGGGTGTTTGTGACCTAGAATTAAGTTGCTTCTTCCTTTGGAATATTATTAAATAGGCATCCCCCCCCAACCCTGCCCCTGTATCTATTTGGCTGTAAATAAGAAAACAGTTTAAATGGCACAAATATGTTTCAACTGGATATGGATTATAAAGCAATAAGATTGTAAGAGACAAAATTAAAACCTACATCCATGATGAAAATCAACCACCTATGTTTTCTCAGATTTCTATGTACTAGATATGCTAAGTGCTTTACATACCTGAGCTAACTGAATTCTCACAACAAACCTCTGATTTAGTTATTTTAATGCTCATTTTATAGATAAAGAAACCATGATTTAAGAGTTCAACTAACTTGCTGAAGGCCTCACAGAAGTCAGGACTGGAATCCAGTTCTCTCTTATCCTAAAACCCATATTTTTAACTACCTAGCCTAGTAACCATTACTAGTCTAGTAGTCATTACCAGCAGGATTAAAAAGAAATGTTTCTTCATTAATAAGCAGATTGAGATTGCTATAAATTAGTCCTTTTCTGTTTATTTTGATTCATTTAGAGAGTAAAATACCCGAAGATATCATCCTACCTAATTCTGTTTAAATTTCAGATTTTTATGGTACAATTGTTGAAGAACAAATAAACTGAAAAATAAAATATAAAATTATTGTCTCAATATTTTAGTCTTATTGGAAACAAATTAATCACCTATTTGAAATAACCATGGTGATATTATTAAGAGACTAAATTTGCGTGCTCCAAACACAAATATTTCATCTCTGAAATTAAGTACTATATTGTTTAAAAAATTACCCTTCCCTTCATGAGCAGAAAGACAATGGTGGCCTATCTTAAGGCAACATTATTTCCATTATTTCCTATAATGGTCCTTAAACCTTGCTCCCCCAAAAGATAAATCATCCTGATTTCAGATTTATTAACATTAGAAAAAAAGACTTTGAATTAAACAGTTCAGGTGTATAAATCAGTATAAACTAGGTAGTGCTCATTAACAATAATATCAATACCATAAAATTTCAGTGATCTAAAACAACAAAAATTTCTTTCTTTCTTTCAGATCAATGGGCTGTTCTGTTCATCCTAGTATTTCAGACTACTATGCTGACAGAGCAGCTACTGTCTCAAATGTTGCTTAAAACGTCCCTGATTTCGGCAAATGCTATGGGTCCTCAGCTTATGTATGCTCCTTGAATTCCTTTGTGCGGCTATGCATATCAGTCTGACTTCCAAAAATCAAATCTGGTATTTTTATTGGAGGGCTGCCCTTAGGCTATCAGAAACCACTTTGCCTGCTTGCCTAGAGGGCCAGAAGTGATTCCAAATTAACATCATCCTCAGAATCCTTAACAAAAACTGTTGGTGTGAAGGGCAAATGCCCTAGCTCCCTTGCCCTTCAGCGAGGATAATTCTGAAGCATGTATAAATTGCTAGAGCTTCCTTGAGGATCAAGTTCCAGTTGTCCACTGTAGCAGCTGCTGTAATTGCATGTCTCTTAATGGCTGTCTATTCTTCTCCAGTTCGCTCCCCTCACTCCCCTGATGGTATCTGCACACCCCAAATAAACTGCATCCACTCCATCCTTGCCCCAGATTCAGCTTCTGGGGGCATCTCAACTAAGATAATGAACAAATACCAATTTAGAATAAATATATTTTAAAATGGATACAATTTTGGAATCAAGACAAAGGAATAGGGAATATCACCAGCATAAGCTAAAAGGAATCTTGTGGGAAAATAGCGGTGCGGCCCCAGGAAAAGCATGGCATTCCTGAAACATTCTTCACATGGAATACTTGCAGGAACATGTATTAAAGAAATGCTTCATACTATAATTCTCTTTCAGAGAGTCATTGTGTAAATTAGCATATTATCAAAGATTCTGTGAAGTCCCCCTAATCTGTTTAATATCCTTTAGCTGAGAATTTCTTAGATGTGCTTCACCACAGAACTTTTATTCTCCTCAAGGGACCCTGTAAATCATACTTTCAAAAAACACTTATTTATTTAAATTTTTTTTCTAAGTTTATTTGTTTATTTTTAGAAAGACAGAGGCAACATGAGCAGGGGAGGTGTGGAGAGAGGGAGAGAGAGAGAATCCCAAGCAGGCTCCATGCCCCCAGCATGAAGACAAATGTGGGGCTTGAACCCATGAACCATGAGATCATGACCTGGGCCAAAACCGAGTCAGACGCTTAACAGACTGAGCCACCCAGGTCTCCCTAAAACCACTTATTTAAACTGCATTGTGGGGAATAAGTTTAAGAATTCCTTGAGACTGCACCAATAGGTTAACAAGGCTTAGAGCAGAAAGCTGCTTCCACAGGACAAAAGCGTCCAAGAAAGGTAGAAAGGGCAAAAGCATCCCCAGCATAGAACAAAGGTAGAGTGGAAAGCTGCTTCCATGGGATGAAAGCATTCAAGAACAGGTAGAGGCGAGTAACCACCACTGCAAGGTGAAAATGTCCAGAGCTAATTAGCAAGAAAAATGCCTTGCTGACCCTGAAGTAGCATACTCTATCTGACTTAGCCCCTAGAAAAGTTATGATAAACAGACATGGCCTGCAGTAAATGGCTGTCTGCTCGGTGCTGAGACTTTGATTTGTATTGACCTTAACCCCTAACACCCCATACCTCTGAAACCCCCTTTCTCTCACACATGAGTTAATGATCACTGTTTTATTGTCTCTTACTGCACATCCATCACATTTGTAAGCCTTCTGATCCTAATAAATACAAAGCCAGAACTAATACAAAGTTCCTAATAAATACAAAGCCCTTACTCAGGGCTCTTATCTCCTCCCAGACATTAGCTTCTCATATTCAATTCTGCATCTGCTCTCTTGCTGGACAAGAGAGAACTCAAGACTCAAAGTCTGCACCACTGCATTGTAAAGAACAATAAAATGTTATTTTTTAAAAGAAATTTTTTTCTAGCAGGTTTATTTATTTGCCTGTTTGTTTCTTGTTTTGGAGACCTTGACAAGTTTATTTGTTTGATTTAAAGTCAAGACTACATACGGTGTAGTCTTGGCTTCAGGAGTAGTATGCAATGATTCATCTCTTATATATGACATCCAGTGCTCATTCCGAAAAGTGCCCTTCTTATGCCCATCACCATTTAACCCATCCACCCACCCAGGCTCTTTCAGCCTGTATGTAAGCGTCTCTTATGGTTTGCCTCCCTCTGTGTTTTTTCCCTTCCCTTCCCTTACGTTCATCTGGTATGTTCTTATCATTTGCAGCAACATGGATGCAACTAGAAGTTATTATGCTAAGCGATATATGTCAGTCAGAGAAAGACAGATGTGATTTCATTCATATATGGAATTTGAGAAACACAAAAAGTGTTCTTTTAAAAAAATAATCAGATTTCACTAATTTAGAATTTGAAAATATTCAATGTAGCCCAAGCTAAAAGGTCATTACACTTTCAGTAAATAATACATTTCCTAAGCCTTAAACAGATTTCAAGAGGTTATTTTTAACATATCTAAGAAAAGACTTTTTCAAAAACATTATGGAGCCCATTGTTATCTAAATAGAGGATGTCAACTTCAAGGTAATCTTATCTTCTTCTTAAGTTTACTTAGAAATCATAGGAGGTGATCAGTTGTTTGGCAAATAAATGTTTATCAAATGCCTACTATGTATTGGACACTAAATGTTTTCATAAATACTTTATATTGAGATGAATTTTCATTCAGAATAGCATTCCTATGGGAAGGAAGAGAAAAAATATCAGTGAACCTCAGTTTCAGATACATCAGTTATTTATGGTTTTGTTTTTTATTTTTAACATTCATGAGTTTTAACATTGGCAATTTTTCCCAGCAGCTATTGAAAATTCAGATAATTAAATGATTTAAGATAGTTTCAATATAGCTTAGTTTATTTGGTTAAGATAGAGAGCTAAATATAATTTTGGAAGTGTTTTAATGCATATAACAGCATAGCTGTGGTAGAGTAGAAAAATTATTGAACTTAAATCAGAATTGATGAGTCATACTCTATAGTATGATAGGCCTGATAGCTGCATGACTTAATTTCTCTACATCTCAGTTTCCACATCTATAAAATGATATAGATAGATGGATATATCAATTAAATTTTTTTATGTATTTACATTATACATAGTTATATATTTTATATATATGAGCATTTTTGTGGGAATTCAAAGAAATAATGCATACAAAAATGGTCTTTAAATTCAAAGTGACAGTTTCTTAACTGAAACACAAGAGAACTGAATTACATCATTCTTGCTAGTACAATATTATCTTAAGCATTTGTACAAAGTAAACGACCTCAGGTTTTTGCTTTTGGTTTGTTTGGGATGGCAGGAAGTTGCCCTTATTATACATTACATTTATTTGATGTATCATTAAATATTTGGATTCAGACTTGAATCCAAATGCCTATACCACTACTGAATGAATACCTGGGATTTAGGGCAAGTTACTTTGCCTGTCTGACCTTTGATTACAGATAACTGTAAAGTGACAATAACAATAAATCAAACCTCATGGAATTTTTATAATAATTAAATGAGATCATACATTCAACCATGTAACACATAAACTAGCACATAGTAAGGGCACGTTTACTGTTAATTCCTTTCTCTTCTCTCTCTCACAAAAAGCTTACTTATTTTTTGCATCCTCTGTGCCCAATATTGTTTCTGATTTACAGGCAATGCTCAACAGCTGTTGTTTGAATGGATGAATGATCACCCAACCTAAGTTCTTGGAAGAGCAGATGCCCTTCCAGATCATCTCCAAACTCCTCAGTCTGATTCTCCACATTCAACAGAACCTAGCCCAACTTTGTTTCTCAAGCTCTGCTCCTCTATCACATTAGCTCTTGAATCATAAGTCCCCAGTGTCCTCAAGATCTTCTCTCAGATCCTTCATAATGTTTGATTTGCCTTGCTGAGCCTTGACTAATGTTGCTTCTTTTTACTTATTCATTTTTGGCTTATTGAAATCTCAACATTTACTTTAAATTTTTTTAATCTTTTATTTATTTTTAAGAGACAGAGTGTGATCAGGGGAGGGGCAGAGAGAGAGAGGGAGGTCCAGAATTTGAGGCAGGTTCCAGGTTCTGAGCTGTCATTACAGAGTCCGATGCAGGACTTGAACTCATGAACCATGAGATCATGACCTAGGCTGAAGTCAGATGCCTAACAGACTGAGCCACCCAGTTAAGATTTATTTTAAAATATGTCAATGTCAATATAAACCTAATGTTTATAGCAGTGCTATCAACAATAGCCAAATTTTGGAAAGAGGTCAAATGTGCATCTAGTGATGCATGGATAAAGAAGATTGGATATATGTATACACACACACACACACACACACACACACACACACACACACACACACACTGGAATATTACTCAGGCATAAAAAAGAATGAAATCTTGCTGTTTACACTGACATGGATGGAGCTAAGCAAAATAGGTCAGTCAGAGAAAGACATACCATATGATTTCACTCATATGTGGAATTTAAGAAACAAAACAAATGAACATAGGGAGGGTGAAGAAAGAGAGGAAACCCAAGAAACAGACTGTTAACTATAGAGAACAAACTGAGGGTTACCAGAGGGGAGGTGGGTGAAGGGATAAGTGAAATAGGTGATGGGCACTAAGGAGTGCACTTGTGATGAGCACTGGGTGTTGTATGGAAATATTGAATCACCAAATTCTACATAGTTTATTAACCTAATAGACACTAGCCAAGGGTTTTCATTAGTAAACTTTCACTAATAGAATATATGAATTGGCTAGGATCATTTTAGTGACACTGCTTTTATTTTTCCATAAACAGAATGTAAAAATCTAATAAGCCCAGAAGTCTTATATTCTTCAGAATGGCATTTGAGGCTAGGTTCCAAAGGGTACTGTATACATCCCTGATTCAGAGTTCTGATACTTGATACGGACTACAAAATTAACAGAATCCAAGTGGTTTTTTCTCTTTCTTTCTTTCTTTCTTTCTTTCTTTCTTTCTTTCTTTCTTTCTTTCTTCCTTCCTTCCTTCCTTCCTTCCTTCCTTCCTTCCTTCCTTTCTTTCTTTCTTTCTTTGAGTAAGCATTAAACATTTCCTGCAATGTATGGCTGGAATATCTACAAGTAACAGTGTTTACAGTGGTTTATATGACTGTTTTTTACCTAAATGATAGGAAATAGTTGCATATGTAGCAAAATTTTCTTTGAATCTGACTCATTGTCTCCTGGGGATGGGAAAGTTGCAAGGAGAAGCCCCATAACCCTCACCTATTTCTATGAAAGCCCCCCTAAACCCTAAAAATTTGTAAACAACCAAACTGGCTCAACTCAGTTATAAAGTGCAGCCCACATAGCATGGTGGCAGTTACATGGATTGTTAAGTAAAGACAAGAAACAAATATATTTTCTAGGAGGAAAAATCTGAAGATGAGAAAACAGCATGGACTTGTCCCCATGTTCATCTAAATGCATATGTTGTACAAAAGTAGACAGAAGGAACCCTGGGGGCTATTTCAAAACAGATCATGGTGCTCACTAGTGAAAAATTAGAACAGCAGGAACAGCAAGATGGCCTGAATTGGGGGTGGGGGCAGGTGGTAGTTACCTCTCCTACTTAATATTTGAGTCTGCATACATATTGTAGGAAGTAAAATAGAGAAAAATGTTGTTGCCATGAATAGCAATAGGATGCTTACCAATATTTGGAAAAACATAAAAATTATAATTGAATTTAGCCTAAGTGACTAGTAGATGGACAGCTGTCTCTGTCACCAGCTAGAACCCAAGACCTGATATTTGCTGGCCACCTGCTTATATTAACCTTTGTCTTCCTTCTTTCCTTAAGCTCTCCTTTCAGACTTACCTCTTAACTCAGGCAAATGAAACCTGTGGAAACCCAAAACCACCCCCAGATGATGGCCACTGCCCTGACAAGAACTCCCACTGGCCCAGACCACACAGACCTTTTGAGCTAAACCCCCACTGGCTCATGCCTGTGCAGATGGACCATGGAGTGCCCTCTAGAATAACCAACAGCTACCTTTATCTCCTTATTACATTAAAATCTCAGCCCAAGGAGGAGTGTGAGCCCCACTTACTTAACATACAGTGTATGCATGGCCATGTTTCTTTAAGCACATGCTCAACCTTATGCTTGCCTCTATACAATGACAGGGCATCCTTATCTAAATATTCATCCTAACTCTAAACAAAGGGAACCCATTCTCTCTTTCTCTCTCTCCCTCTCCTGAGGAGTCATAGCTTTAGAAGCCATTCCCTGTGATCTAATTTGCTGCAATAGAAGTTTTCTTCTTGTGGCAACTCAACCTGGTGCAGTTTCAGACTCACCAAGGAGCAAACTAATGTTGGTTCTGTTTCATCTCCTTTTAACCCACAGGAGGGTGGGTTATGTCCAGGAGGACTGAGACAAGTGACAGCAGATCATTGACAACTTAATGAGTAGTAATCACAGGGATCTGTAAGGGAGTGAAGTTACCAAGTGAAGAAGTTAGATCCTAGACACAGTTTACACACCAGTTAAAATCCATCAAAAAAGAATTTGTCCAATAAAAGGAAAGGGTATTTGGCATTCATAAATGGCCTTATCAAGGAAGGGGTGTGTTATAAATTAGCTTATCTCTGCTATCAATTCTGGTCAAAAAAAAAAAGAAAGAACGAAAAGAAAAGAAAAGAAAAGAAAAGAAAAGAAAAGAAGAAAAGAAAAGAAAAAGAAAAAGGAGAGCATTAATTTATCACAACAATATATAGGTCAGAAGAAGATAATTTCTGACCTCATTACTTAATGACAGTGGTACAAAAGGAAAGTTGCCAGTTGTAATTCATATTCAGGACGATTGGGTTTATTGTCAGACAGTTATAGTACTTTAGAGGATCAAATATGTTTTAAGTGTGTAGATGTGGTATGATTTGTTTATACATGTTAGACTGAATACATTTGTAAAAAGGACCAAGTAGTAATTAAAAGCTCCGTAAAGCAACTTTAAAAAACTGCTGGACTTCTGAATACAATAAAAGATTTTCAAGTTGAACTCAAAAGCATAATAACTAAATAGAGATTTAATTCATCAATCGGTAAATTAAATCATCCTAAAAGCAAAGGTAATCTCCTCCATAGCTTTTTCAGAAATAGTGGCATTCAGCTTAGCTACTACAGAAAACACATTTGAATTGCTAGAAACTAATTAGGATTGTATGCAGAGTTAGGGGTCCCCAGAAAAAGAAAGAGACATAGCTTCCTGACACAAGAGATATCATTTGAGGTCTTCAGCTATCCGCCCTGCTTCATGATGCCCTACCAGCTGTACTTGCATTTTTCTTGCAGAACCTCCTAGGAGATGTCAGAATTACCAAGAAATGCAAACTCTTCAGCAGTTAAGGATTTTAAGGGAACAAAGGGAATGTAAAAACTAACAGTCTCTACCAGTCCAGGAAATAGCCTAACCATGTGAGAGACAGTAAATCAATGGTAAAACTCCCAGTGCTGTTTCAAAATAAAGACTGACCTAATGCACATTTTTGAGTTGTTTTTGCAGGATTGAAACAGGGTTCCATGATGTTAAAACTGTCACCAGCAAGACCCCCATTGACTCCTCTTCTCACAGGAATGTTAACCTTTGCTTTTAGAGGTAAACAACAGGAAGAGCTCCAGTATCCTAGACCAGTTTGAGTTGGATCACCAATTCAGACAGGGACAGATAGACTATGGAATGTCTGATAGTTACCTTTTGCTCATTATAATGTTAAAGGCTCCACCCAAGGAGAATGACAACCCTCATTAACATAGCATGATGTATGTATATCCTTGTTTCCTACGTAGGCGTGCACAACTTCATGCCTACCTCTACATGTGATGATAAAATTCCCCTTTCTGAATATTCATCTTCACTCTAAATAAAAGAAGCCCACTCACCCCCCACTCAGGAAGTTATGGCTCTGGAAATTATTCCCCATGATCTTACTTGCTGCAAATAAAGTTTCCTTTGTGGGGAAACTAGAGAAGATTCAGATCATTCCGAAGAAAGAACTCTAAAGAGAAGGGATCCCCTGAAGGGTTTACCTGAGTCTAAGGGCAGAAGTGATGACAGGTTTCAGTCCAGCTTCACTCCTGACTAGCTGTGTGTCTTTGGACAAGTCACTGAAATTTATTAGATCTTTTTCTCATCATCTGTTAGGTGAAGTAATTGACTCAATGACCTGTTATATAGTCCAAAATCTCTATAATCCTATACATTTATGGTAAAGTAGACATACTAAAGTATAGGTAAAAATAGTATAGGTGTGAAGACATTTTCATAAAGAAAAATAGTAAATTAATTTTAAAAGTCCCAACCTTCTTGGCACTTAGAAATCAAATTGATTCGTACTTTCAATTAGTCGGTTCTGGTTTTCTGCCCCTCACTGGTGGGTTGAGTGGAGGTAAGGATAAAGTTGTGGAATGAACACTCCAGAAGCTGGGTTTGGGAGATTCCTTACCTCCACAGATGAGATTATACACAGGGAGAATTTGCTGCTGGCAGATTATACATCTACCTTGTGCTGAATTTTAAGTATAGGGTCAAAGAGAAGGACCCCAATTTACTTGGAATTTACCTAAAGTAAGGAATAAAGTCCTAAGACTTAAATTATAAACCCCCAAGAGAGAGAATAAAATTATGTATTCTGTTTTTCATAAGCAACTCAATTCCTACTATGAGACAGGTAATTTGAACCACTTAGCCTGATGCCTTCAGTTCATCTAACTTCCCTTATTTGGACTCAAAGTTCAGAAACAACTTTCTGATCAGGATTTGATTTCCTTGTAGATTTGCCTTCTGGGCAAATCAGTTTAACAAACTGGCTTTTTGGTTCTTTGCTTCGGTCTTGGAAAACCTGGTTAATCTTGTGGCAGCCCCTGAGAAATAGTATTACCTTAGGAATGTTGACAGATTCAGCTAACAAGCCTGCAAGTTTGAAGCTTCATGCCTGAGTCATAGTAAATTCATTAAGGTTAAAAATATAAATGGTGCAGCCTCTCAGAACCAGATTTGCTTAGCAAGCAGACACCCTTACTCCATTGCCAGAGGGTCCAGCCATTTAATTCTGGTGCTAATTTCTACAGGGGCAAGATAAATCTTGATACTACTAATCTTAGCCCCCAAATATGCAATCTTCCAGTTGGACATTTCCAAGAAATACTTAAAATCATAGATACATACTTAAAATATTCCTAACACTTACAATGTTGTGATTCTAGATATATACACATTAATGTTAGAGAGAAGGCATCATGGGACCAGGCCCTGAGAATATGGTCATCCTTTTCCTGGAGAGAAGGCATGGCCTATAAACTCTGGTCTGTGAACTTTGAAGATCCAAGATTCACAGACCAGAGTTCATAAGCTATGCTTTGCTATTAACTAATGGTACCATCCTGGGAAAATTACTTATGTTATAGGTCTAATTTTCTTCACTGATAAAATAAAGAGGTGGGAGTAATTGATCTTATAAGGTCTTTATACCTGTTAGTCCCTATTAATCTCTATTAAATCCATAAACAGGAAAAAGAGAAAAGGAAATTTATTTGTTTACGCTCCTAGAGGATTATCACTGGCATTTACATAGTACTGGGTATGAAGGAACAGTTGTATCAGACTTGCTTTTCTATACTCCTCTACTCCATGGAATATTACCCTCAGTTATTCAGTTACATTAATGAGTTTCAGATAATGTCTGAGTCCTTTAATTTTGGATCCAAAGTTTTGAGTGTATGTGCATGTTTTTTTGGAGAGTGCCGGCAGTTTTTTTTAATTTTTTTAATGTTTTAATCAAGCTTCATAAGGTTTAAAACCCCTGCACATACAAAGTCTATTAAAGGTAAGATAGGAACTAGTTTCCTGGATTGAATCCTACCAATTTAGCATGCCCATTAATTTATAAATCCTTAGATATAAATGGTTCCAATTTATACCTAAAGGGATATAGGAGGGAACAATTATACGCTTAAATGCATCATCTTTTCATGTGGGCATGGAAGAAAACAATTGTCAAGATAATTCTGTTATGATTATATTATCATTAATAACTATTAGGTGTTATAAAGCTATTTTTTCATTTCTTAAAAAATCTATATAGAGAAAGCAGTCAAGTAGAACAGTTATTTCGTGTAAGTTCATATTGGTTTTTAAATAGTGAGGAGGAAAAAATGAAAGACTTTTCTTTGAAAAAATATTACATTTCACAAAGTAATTTCTAAGCATATGAATTTAAAGCAGCTGAGGTTTAAAATAACGAGGAAACACAAATCTGAAGAAAAGAAATTACAAAATAATTAACTAACCACTCCACTATTTAGTTCCTGTAAGATATTATGCTTCATATGATGAAAACCTTTATTATTTGAAATAAACTTTAGCCTAACAGAGGACAAACAGATTTTAAAGCACTGAAATTTTCAAGAGATATGATGAACTATATCTACCGTTAAGAAGTTAAACATGATTATAAAGATAATTCTCTATCAACATAATATCAAAATTTGTCAAATCTATGAATTTCAGAAAAACATGATCTTCAAAAGTAAATTCATGGAGCATGGAAAGTAGAGAAATTTCCTTCTTTCTAGCCCCATATCATTTTGGGAACGAGTATAATGTACCATTTCTAAGACTTTAGATTATTGAAATTACTATTCATATCATGGTCATATAAAGACAGAGAGTGCCTCTACAATAATTTTAGCCAAACCAACATATCCCTAACACCACTAATTTCATCAACAAAAAATTATTTCTAACATCTATGATACTAATTGACAAAAGCTATATTGCTGATTGGAGATTTAAAAATATAAATAAAAATTTGCCTCAGCTACTTCTAATGTATAGCCATTTTACTTTCATAGTTGACCACCTCTGGAGAGCATATTCCCAATTAATTGGGCAACTGAACACCACTGTAGTGCAGATTAAATTTAACTGATAGACACATGCAATTCATACTTTCTAAGCTGCAAGTTTTTTTTTTAAAGACAAATTACCAACAATTTAAACTTCTACCCCAGCATATTTCTGTGTGCTTCTCTAAAAAATAAGATTGTCATCTTACATAGCCAAGATAATACCATCACATTTAGTAAAATTAACAATGAGCTCTTAAAAACATCTGATACCCATTTCTTCTACATTCATATTTTCCCATTTGCCCTTCCCTAAATTCCCTTGAAACTGATTTGTCAAAATCAGATTCAATCTAAGGTTACATTTTGTATCTGGTTTTTATGTGTCTTAGGTGGCTTTCAAAATCTAATACTATTTATTATGCTGCTACTCTCTCTGTCAAAGGTTCATACCATCAGTCTTGTAGAATGTCTTAATTTTTGGTTTTGTATGGTTGCTTTACTTGTAGCATCATTCAGCTCATTTCTCTTTGCACTGTTGGAAGTCAAATCTAAAGAACCTGTTTAGGTGTAAAAAAAAAAAAAAGGTATTTACAGGTTTAGCTTTTAAGAGACTACCAAACTGTATCCTTACCAGCATTTGGTATTGTCACTATTTTTAATTTAGCGGTTCTGACAGATATGTAGAGACTCTGTGGTTTTATTTATTAATTTATTTTGATTTTGGTTTTATTTAGGTTTTCCCTAATGATTAAAGATGTTAAATATCTTCTCATGTGCTTATTTGCTGTATGTATATCCTTTTCAGTGAAATGTCTCTTCATGTCTTTTGTCTATTGTCTAACTGGATTGTTTTTCTACCATTGAATATTGAGTTTTTATATATTCTAGACACCAGTCCTTTGTCAGATATGTTTGTAAATGTTTTTTCTCACACTGACATGTCTTTTCATCCTCTTAATAATTTCATTAGAAAAGTAAAAGTCATTTTGATGAAATCCAATTGATTCATTTTTTTCTTTTGTGGATCATACTTCTGGTGTCTTAAAAGCTCTTTACCTAGCCCTAGATCTTGAAGATTTTCTGCTTCTTTTTATAATATAAGTTTTATGGGGTGCCTGGGTAGCTCAATCTGTTGAGCGTCTGACTTCGGCTCAGGTCATGATCTTACGGTTCTTGGGTTCAAGCCCCACGTAGGGCTCTGTGCTGATGGCTAATTCAGAGCCTGGAGCCTGCCTTCGGATTGTCTCTCCCTCTCTCTCTGTCCCTCCCCTGCTTGAACTGTCTCTCTCAAAAAATAAATAAAAAACATTTAAAAATATATAAGTTTTATGAGTATATGTTTACAGTTTAGTCCATGCTAAATTTGAGTTAATTTTTGTATGTAGTGTGAGATGTGAGTTCAAAAGAACTTTTTTCTGCCTGTGGATAGTCCAGTTGTTCTAGGACCATGTGTTAAAAAGGCTATCTTTCTTCCATTGAGTTGCTTTTGCACCTGTGTCAAAAATCAGCTGGGCACTGGGGCGCCTGGGTGGCTTAGTCGGTTAAGCGTCCGACTTTCGCTTAGGTCATGATCTCGCGGTTCGTGGGTTCGGGCCCCGCATCGGGCTCTGTGCTGACTGCCAGCTCAGAGCCTGGAGCCTGTTTCAGTCTGTGACTCCCTCTCTCTCTGACCCTCCCCTGCTCACGCTGTCTCTCTCTCTCTCGTAGAAATAAATAATATTTTAAAAAAAAAAAATCAGCTGGGCATATTGATGTGGGAATGTTTCTTGAGTTTCTATTATGTTGTAGTATCTGTCTTATGTCATATTTGTTAACATTTTTAGAATTCCATTTTGATACTTCTATAGTGTTTTTGAATTTATCTCTTTATATAGCTTTTTTTGTGGTTGCTGTATTATGCCTTATCTCTATATAACTTTCTATCTCTATATATATCTTATCACAGTCCACTTGTGTCATTTTAACTAGTTAAAATAAATTACAGATGCCTTATAACTAGTTATGTCCCTTTATCCTCCCCTATTTATAATTGGTAAAATATGTCCTTTATATAGATCATATCAGTGTCATAATTTTTGCTTCAAACAAAATTTAGAAATCTCAAGAGCAGAAGGAAAGTCTGTTGTATTTATCCTTATCTTTCACTTACTATGTTTATTCTTCTTGATGTTCCAAGGTTCTTCTTTTTAATGTTTTATTTTTGTTTAGAGGGCATCCTTCAGTATTCTTTTAGGATAGGTCTGCTTACAAAAGTCTTTAGTTCTCCTTCTTTTGAGAAATCTTAGCTTCCCTTCATTCGTGAAGGATATTTTTGCTAATATAGGGTTAGGAGCTCACAGTTCTTTTCTTTCAACATGTGAAAAATGTTGTGCTATTTCATTCTTCATGGCTTATGATAAGAAATCTGCTGTAATTTGAATTGTTTTTCCACTATAGGTGAGGTATCATTACGTTCTCACTACTTTCAAGTTTTTTCCTTTGAATTGTTTCATAAATTTGGCTATGCTG
Source organism: Proteles cristata cristata (assembly GCA_017311185.1). NCBI lineage: Eukaryota > Metazoa > Chordata > Mammalia > Carnivora > Hyaenidae > Proteles > Proteles cristata. The sequence continues at coordinate 2,393,451 of JAESUZ010004992.1, read as the reverse complement.
TGTTTTGGCATGGATTTCTTTGAGTTATTCTGTTTGGATTTCCTGAGCTGCTTGAATCTGTAGGTTTATGTCTCCTGCCAAATTTGAGAATTGAAAGCCATTGTTTCTCCAAGAACCTTTTCAAACTTTCCTCTTGCTCCTCTCCTTTCTGGAACTCTGATGATATGAAGATTAGTTCTTTTGTTATAATCGCACAAGTCTCCGAAACTCTGTTCATTCCTTTTACAACCAATTCTTTCTCTATTACTCATACTGGGTAATTTCTATTGTTCTAATTTTGAGTTCATGGATTTTTTTTTTTTTGTCTCCTACATTCCACTGTTGAACTCATCTATTTGCTTTTTACTGCAGTTTTTAAATAATTTTCAGTTTAAAATTTTCTACTTGATTTTTCGTAATATCTTCTGTTTCTGTGCTGATGTTTTCCTTTTTTTTTTTTTTCATTTATTTTAAGCATGTCCATACATGCCCATTTAAGTATCTTTTTCATGGCGACTTTAAAATCTTTGTCAGATAATTATAATATCTCCTTCATCTCTGGTGGCATCCAGGTAGTGAAGACTTAACCTTACCCCAAAAGAGGGTTGGCTTTTCTTTTGGCTACTGGAAAGTGAACTCTAAGTCCTTAGAATTCCATGTCTGATAGGAATGTCTTTGCTTGAATGCTTTGTCCACTGGCAAGTCTAACATTGTGATTTGTGATACGGACTTTGTGCCACATAGTATTGGTTCCATCACTGAAAGGGCTAGAGATTAATGATCATCCATATAGGCAGTATGTGATTGAGCACCAATAAAAATTTTATATAGCAAAGACTCAGATGAGCTCTCCTGGTTGATGATACTATGTGCATATTGTCACACATCAATGCCAGAGAGTGCTGTTACCCTGACTCTATGGGGAGAGGACATTGGAAGTTCTGCATTTGGTAATTTTCCTGGACTCTGCCTCTATGTGTTTTTTTCTACTGGCTGATTTTAATCTGTATTCTTTCTCTATAATAAATCATAACCAAGAGTATAACAACCTTCAGTGAGTTCTGTGAATCCTTTCAGTGAATTACCAAATCTGCAGGTAGTTTTAATAATCTCCTATACTTATAGTCGGTGTCAGAAGTAAGGATAGTTTTGTGCAGACTCTGTTCCCTCTAACTTTGTAGTTGGTAAAACTCTTGCAGCCTCTATTGATCACCTTTTTTTTAAATTGAATTTGAGATATTCCTTGTTCTCTGTATGTTGCAGTTCTTTTTACTGCAACCTGGACATTTTGGGTTTTACATTATGAGATGGTCGGGCAGAAGGCTCCCCATGTGATCTCCACTGGTACTACAGTTGGTAGGGTCCTGGTTACCAAATGACTGCCTACTCTACCTCTCTGATACTTTTCTAGTAGAGGAGTGGGGGCATCTCTTTATAGCCTTGCAAGGATGGAAGTTAAGTCTTTCCACTCAGTTTTTGCTCTTGTGGATTGGGGCAGAGCTGCAGTTTTTTCTTTGTTGTTTGACAGGAGTAGATTAATTATTGCTTGAAGGTTTCTGTTTTGCTAGGTTGCTCCTTTCTTAGTCTTTTGGCTAGGAAGAGCAGTTCTTACTGGGTTTTTATCTGCCTGTGCATTTTTGTCTGTCTTTGACATCTCTGGTTTTGTGTCTTCTTCAGCTCCACATCCATGAAATATAGAGTCAAATAAAACCAGTTAACGCACCATCATGTTGTTTCTCAGGTCCCAAGGTCCTTATGGTCTGCCTTCTTCTTTTCACTTTCCAGAATTCTTGTTTGTTTTACATATATAATATTCAGGATTTGTACTTAGTATAAGGAATAAGGAAAATTATGTCTACTTTTTATTCTGGAAGCAGAAGTCAATACGATTTTTAACTCTGTTATTTGTCTGCTTATGAAATTTCTTAACTTACCTTGCTCCCTTTTCTATCTCTTCCACCCCCCCATTATGTACATAATTCTTACCAGCTTAATGTATCATGGTAACATTTTCCCAGTTTGTATTAGTTTGACCTGGATTAATTTATGAGGTCTTTACTATTCTTCCAGAGGCATCAAAGACAAAATTATTATCTTGGAATTGCATATGCTTTACAATGAACTCTTGAGGATTTTTTAAAGTCTTCTTTTGGTTCATTAATCAAAATGGAAACCTCATTTTAAATATGTATTACTAACATCTTCAATTTTAATTTTAGGCAATATAGCAAGAAAAATGAAGCCTCAGAGTCCTTTGGTTAAATACAAAAATACATTAATCCAATGTTGTAAAAATCAAAACATCTAAAAGTCACTTAAGAGTGTTAAAAATATGATCTAGGCCAACAGACACATGAAACGATGCTCAGCATCGCTCCTCATCAGGGAAATACAAATCAAAACCACACTGAGATACCACCTCACGCCAGTCAGAGTGGTTAAAATGAGCCAATCAGAGAACTCTAGATGCTGGCGAGGATGTGGAGAAACGGGCACCCTCCTACACTGTTGGTGGGAATGTAAACGGGTACAGCCCCTCTGGAAAACAGTGTGGAGGTTCCTCAGGAAACTAACAACAGAACTCCCCTAGGACCCAGCAATAGCACTGCTAGGAATTTACCCAAGGGATACAGAAATGCTGATGCATAGAAGCACATGGACCCCAATGTTCATAGCAGCACTCTCCACAATAGTTAAAACCTGGAAAGAGCCTAAGTGTCCATCAACAGATGAATGGATCAAGAAGATGTGGTTTATCTATACCATGGAATACTACATGGCAATGAGAAACAATGAAATCTGGCCATGTGTAGCAACATGGATGGACCTTGAGGGTGTTATGCTGTGCGAAATAAGTCAGGCAGAGAAGGACAAATATCATATGTGTGCACGTATAGGAGGATTAGGAGGAACTTAACAGAGGACCAAGGGGGAGAAGGAGGGCGGAAATGGAGAGAGGCAAACCATGAGAGACTCTTGAATGCTGACAAAAACTGAGGACTGGTGGATGTGTGGGGGAGGAGGGGTGGGCATGGAGGAGGACACTTGTGGGGATGAGCACTGGGTGTTATGTGGAAACTAATTTGACAATAAACTATTTGTAAAAAATAAAAAATAAAAAAAAATTAAAATATGATCTAAATTAAGATAATATTCAATTAAATTATTAAAATATTATTTTAAAACATGTGTCAAAGATACCATATGCTTGCACATATAGGAGAATTAGGAGGAACATAATGGAGGAACATGGGGGAAAAGAAGGGGAAAAATAGTGGGGAGAGGGAGGGAGGCAAACCATGGCTGATGGGGGTGGGGGGAGGGGAAGGGGGTGATGGGCATGGAGGGGGGCACTTGTGGGGATGAGCACTGGGTGTTATATGGAAACCAACTTGACAATAAACTATTTAAAAATAAATACATAAATTTAAAACCAAACAAAAAAAACGTGTCAAATATTTTACATTAAACTTTACCCAGAAAGTTGTAGAAACCATTATATAGATGTATATTTTTAGGTTACTACCTGGCTTTCATTAAAGCCAATTCATAAAAGATTCTAGTTTTTAATAACTTTTAACATATTCTAATTGTAATATTTAGATCATATTTAAATAAAACTTTATGATTTAGTTTTAATGTGAAAATTACACTTTTTGTGAAATTTACACGGTGTCTTGGCTGCAAATTCTCAATGTTGCATTCTGTAGCAACTGAAATCATTATCACAAAGAAACATTAAATTATTAAACTAAATATTGTTCCTTAGAATTTGTTAAATGTATATCTCCTATTGTTATACACTATTTAAAAATCACAATTTACATTTTTAAAAGACATCCTATGTATAAATCCAAACTTAGACTATATTTTGCAGAAAAATATAAATGTTTATATTAGGTTTTACTGAAATAGGGGGATGGCTGGTTCTAATCCCACTTCTTTGGTTAGTTTATAACAAGGGCTTTTCTATTTGCTTATATTAAAATGACAGGAGTTTTGTTTGTTTGTTAATCTTAAGACTATGAAGAAAAAGAGAATAATTTGTTTAAGAACACAGCATGCAAACATGGTCATAGGACCATGTCTCTTTGGTCAAACACACACACAAAAAGGTAAACAAGATTCATACAACTGTCCTTCATATTCTTACCATAAATGCTTTAATTTTTTTAATCAATAAATTAAAATTACTTCTTCATAATTTACTAAAAATGTTTTTAAATGTTCATTTATTTTTGAGAGAGAGAGACCAAGCATGAGTCGGGGAGGTGTATGTAAATAATTCAAGAGAAGAAAGAGATAGAAGATGTGTTCTGTATTTGCACAATAAAATTACAAATGGAAAAATTTACCATGAACAGCAACAAATTATTGTTCATTTTTTCTTGAAGTGGGAAGACATGAAATGACTGAGAAATGGGAGATTTGATTATAAGGAACAAGATGTTTCCTGGACCTGAATGGAAAAATAAGGGAATTAGACACTATGAAGAATATTTATGTGCAATTGATCGGACACATAAATATCTAAGTACCTCTTATGTATTCATTTTTCTAAATCTTTATTTATAAGTCACTATACATTACCTGTACTAATGAATTTTATAATACATTTGATATCAAATAGTTTATATAGCCAGAGGTCTCACAAAATGTAATTCGCTAGGGTCTCACACAATTTAGGGACAGCCCTACCTGGTATTACTCTGTCTTAGCTTAAAGGCTTTCAATTTTATGAAATATTACTTTTGATCTCACATCTTCCAGACTTCAGTTATGGCAGTGACTGTAACTTGCCATGGGTAACACTTGGGTGTTTATAAGGTGGTATCCCAACAAGAAGGCAAATCCTTTGTGCATGTAAACCATAGTTTATTTCATCTCTACAATCCCCAAGCACCAGTGTTTCTCACAGAGTCAAAATTGAGTGGAGACTTCTCCCAGGAAGACGGAGTAGACATCTTTTCCCTATTACTGTCAGTGAGTACAAACAGAAACCCTAGATATGTATACAAAATACACACAAGGACATTCTGAAAGGTGGAGAGAAGAAGGCATATTGGCTAGGGACCTCAGGATCTTAGGAACCACATGGTGGTGAGTTCCCTGGGGTTTTCTGGTAACCCAGAAATGCAGACCAAAAAGCCCTAATAAAAGGTTGTTCTCTCCAGTCCAAGGACCAGGGAAAGGGCATCTTACCTACTGAGAAATCTTTTAAAGAATAACAACCTACTCTCGCTAAACACCACGGAATAAACTGTGGCTCCATCCCCACTCACACCAATAAAAGCCACATGGGAAGCCTCGACTTCAGCCTCTGCAGGACTATAACAAGGCTCCCAGCATCCCCACCAGTGTGATGTGAGAGAAGTCCACAGCCTGCCTCTCAACAATAACAAGACACCCTCATTCCCTCTGCTGTTGTGTCAGAGGAGACCAAGTTGAGAGTCAGGGCTTTTCATCTTGGCACCTGCCACACTGTCCATGGAGATCACATGGGTATCGGAAACTCCCAAGCCACTCAGCAATAAGGATGTACTTCTACCTCCAACTGGCAGTAATAAAGTAGTACCCCATTTTCTCCCACTAGAGTAGTATCATACATTCCCAGCTGAGACAGGAGACTTACTTAAGGTCCAGATACTCACAATATTATACCTCAATAGTCCAGGTTTCAGTAAAAAAACAATCATAATCCCAAGAGCCAAGAAGATCTCAAACTGAATTAAAAAGGCAATTAATAGATGCCAACACCAAAATGACACAGGTATTAGAATTATCTAACAAAGGTTTTATAGTAGGCATGATAAAATGCTTCAATGAGCAATAACAAATATGTGAAACAAATGAAAAAAAGGAAAGCTTCAGCAAGTATATAGAAAAATCTCAATATAAAAGAGAAGATAGCTACAAATCAATTATATTTCAGTAAAGCTGGGGGGGGGAATAAAGAAAGAGGAGATATAAAGAAGAATCAAATAAAAAATTTTAAACTCAGAAATAAAACAACTGAGATGAAAAGTACGTGGAAGTAGTCAACAGCAAGTATGCTCCAGAGAGTCTAGAGGAAAGAATCGATGAACTAGAAATGAGAACAACAGAAATTACTCAATCAGAACACCAGAGGATAAATAGACTGAAAATCAAAATGAATAGAGCCTCAGGCACATGTGGCACTATAATAGACCTAATATTTGTGTCACTGGAGATCCAGAAATGGGGGTGGGGGAAAGAGAGTGAACTGAAAAAAATACTTAAAAGGAATAATTGCTGAAAACTTCTGCAAATTTGGTGACAGATACAAATGTACAGATTCAGGAAGGTGGGAAAGTACCAAACAGGATAAACTCAAAGTGCCAAATCCTATAAAATATATAATTAAATTTCTAAAAACTAGAGACAAAGAAAAAGTCTTGACAGCCAGAGGAAAAGACCCTACTTTTAGGGAAAAACAATTTGAATATCAGCAGATTACTTTTTTTTTTAACTTTTTAATATTTATTTGAGAGAGAGAGAGAGAGAGTGTGTGAGATGGGGAGGGTCAGAGAGAGAGAGGGAGACACAGAATCCAAAACAGGCTCCCAACTCTAAGCTAGCTGTCAGCACAGAGCCCAACGCAGGGCTCAAACCCAGGAACCATGAGATCATGACGTGAGCCGAAGTCAGCCACCCAACGGACTGAACCACCCAGGCGACCATTGAATATCAGCAGATTTCTTATCAGCGACCATGAAGACCAAAAGGAAGTGGTGCAATATTATTCATATGCTAAAAGAAAAGAAGTTATCTCAGAATCCTATAGACAGCAAAATATTCTATGGGAATGAAGAAGAAATCAAGATATTCTCAAATAAGGGGAAATAGGAGAATTTGTCATAAGCATCAACACAAAGGAATGGTAAAAGTTCTATATACAGAAAGGGGGAAAAAGGAACCTTGGAAGATGATGAGGAAAGAAAAATCAGGTAGCAAAAATATAGGTAAGTGCAATAGGCTTTTAAAATTGTTCTTGAATTTTTAAAAATATGTTTTATAATTGAAACAAAATACACTATCTGATACAGTTTTCAGCAGGAAGGCCCTACACAGGTTTTGTTAAATTTGCCCAAATGTTTCTTTTCTTATCTCTAGAGCAAATGTAAATGATATGTATTTTCAACTTAAGTGATTATGTTTTCATAACTAGTATGTAGAAATGCTATTGGTTTTTGCATATGATCCATATCCTATGACCTTCCTTAACTCACTTATTAGTTCTAAGAGATTTTTTGTAGATTCCTTGGGATTTTCTATGCAGATAGTCATGTAATCTTCAAATAGGAACTTTATTTCTTTCTTCCTAATTTCTATGTCTTTTATTTCCTTTTCTTGTCCTACCTTACTGTCTTAGATTGATAGGGGGTACAAATTACCAATAGCAGAAAGGAAACAGAAGTCATCACTACTGATATCATTAAAAAACATTAAGAGGGATAAAAAAAACATTAAGAGGATAATAAACAAATACTGTGAACAACTCTGCCCACAAACTTGATGACTCAGAGGAAATGGACTAATTCCTTAAAAGATATAAACTACCAAAATTTACACAAGGAGAAATAGACAATCTGAATATCCCTATATCTAATAAAGAAAATGAATCAATTATCACTTTCCCAAAAATCAAGCACCAGATTCCTTGTTTCACTGGTAAATCCTATAAAACATTTAAAGCATAAGTGACACAAATTATCCATAATCTCTTACAGAAAATAGAAGTAAAGGTAACACTTCTGAACTTATTCCAGGGAGCCAGTATTATCCCAACACCAAAACTTGTTAAAATGTTACCAAAAAAGCAAAGTACAGACCATTGTCTCTCAGGAACAAAGATGCAAAATCTTCAAAATTGTAGCTAATGTAATCTAAAACACATAAAAAGAATTATGCAGCACCAGGACGTGGTGTTTATTCCAAATATGCAAGCAAGTCTGGTTCAATATTAAAAAATCATTTCATTTATTGCACCTCATCAAGAGGCCAAAAAAGCAAAGTCACATGATCAAATCAATTGATGTAGAAAAGTATATGGTAAAATATCACACCCATTCATGTTTTTAAAAAAAGGGAGGGAAGGCGCCTGGGTGGCTCAATTGGTTAAGCAACCAGCTTTGGCTCAGGTCATGATCTTGTAGTTTGTGGGTGTGAGCCCTATGTCAGGCTCTGTGCTGATTGTTCAGAGCCTGGGGTCTGTGTCTCCTTCTCTCTCTACCTTGTGCTCTGTCTCTCTCTTTCTCTCCCTCTCAAAAATAAATAAACATAAAAAATAAAAAAAAAATTTTTAGGAAGGGAGGGATAGAATCCTTCAGCTTTATAAAGAACACTCATAAAACTCTGTAGCTATCCTACTTAACATTATGAAATTGTACTCTTTCTTCCTGGGGGCATTAACAGGGCAAAGATAGCCCCTCTCACCTTCTCCTATCCTACATCATACTGAAAGTCCTAGCTCAACATAATAAGACAATAATGAGGAAATAAAATGTGTATATATTGAAAAGGAAGAAATAAAACTTTTCAGTTTTATTGACAGTTGAAGCAAAATATAATACTGTCTGATGTAGTATAAACTGTCAAAACTAATGTGCAGTTCTTTATTTGCAGATGACGTGTTTATCTTTATAGAAAATCACATGGACCCTCTCCCTCTAAGAACAAAACAAAAGTCTTAGAACTAAAAAGTAATTATTTCAAGGTCACAGGGTACAAGGATAATAATCAAAAATAAATTAATTTCTAATATACATCACAAAATTGAAATTTGAAATTAAGAAGCTCACAAAACTCAAAAAGTGGGAAAAAGGAAACAATCCCATTACACATGAGTAAAGACATGAAAAGCCATTTCTTTTTTTTTTTTTTTTACATTTTCAATGTCTTTTTTTTTTTTTTTTTTTTTTTTACAAATAGTTTATTGTCAAATTAGTTTCCACATAACACCCAGTGCTCATCCCCACAAGTGCCCTCCTCCATGCCCATCCCTCCTCCCCCACATCCACCAGTCCTCAGTTTTTGTCAGCATTCAAGAGTCTCTCATGGTTTGCCTCTCCCCTTTCCCCCACCATTTCCGCCCTTCTTCTCCCCCTTGGTCCTCTGTTAAGCTCCTTCTAATCCTCCTATACGTGCACACATATGATATTTGTCTTTCTCTGCCTGACTTAATTCGCTCAGCATAACACCCTCAAGGTCCATCCATGTTGCTACACATGGCCAGATTTCATTGTTTCTCATTGCCATGTAGTATTCCATGGTATAGATAAACCACATCTTCTTGATCCATTCATCTGTTGATGGACACTTAGGCTCTTTCCATGTTTTAGCTATTGTGGAGAGTGCTGCTATGAACATTGGGGTACATGTGCTCCTATGCCTCAGCATTTCTGTATCCCTTGGGTAAATTCCTAGCAGTGCTATTGCTGGGTCATAGGGGAGTTCTATTGTTAGTTTCCTTAGGAACCTCCACACTGTTTTCCAGAGGGGCTGTACCAGTTTACATTCCCACCAACAGTGTAGGAGGGTGCCCGTTTCTCCACATCCTCGCCAGCATCTAGAGTTCTCTGATTGTGCTCATTTTAGCCACTCTGACTGGCGTGAGGTGGTATCTCAGTGTGGTTTTGATTTGTATTTCCCTGATGAGGAGGGATGCTGAGCATCGTTTCATGTGTCTGTTGGCCATCTGGATGTCCTCTTTGAGGAAGTGTCTGTTCATATCTTCTGCCCATTTCTTCACTGGGTTGTTTGTTTTTCGGGCGTGAAGTTTGGTGAGTTCCTTGTAGATTCTGGATATCAACCCTTTATCTGATATGTCATTTGCAACTATCTTTTCCCATTCCGTTGGTTGCCTATTAATTTTCTGGGTTGTTTCCTTGGCTGTGCAGAAGCTTTTAATCATTTCATCAAAGAGGATACAAAGGTAAAAGGCATGTAGAAAGATGTTCCATGGGGCGCCTGGGTGGCTTAGTCGGTTAAGCGTCCGACTTTCGCTTAGGTCATGATCTCGCGGTTCGTGGGTTCGAGCCCCGCGTGGGGCTCTGTGCTGATGGCCAGCTCAGAGCCTGGAGCCTATTTCAGAGTCTGTATCTCCCTCTCTCTCTGACCCTCCCTGCTCACGCTGTCTCTCTCTCTCTCTCCTAGAAATAAATAAAAATATTTTTTAAAAAGATGTTCAATATCATTAACTATTCGGGAATTGTAAATTAAAACCACAATGAGATACTGCTACATATCTATTAGAATGGTTAAAATAAAAAATAGTGACTACATTGCAAGTGAGGATGTAAAGAAATTGTATCATTCATGCACTTCTGGTGGAAATATAAAATGACACAACTACTCTGGGAAATGGTTTGGCAATCTCTTTAAAATCTAAACATGCAACTATTCTATGAGCCAGCAATGGCACTCTGGGCATTTATCCCAGAGAAATGAAGACTTACGTTCATGCAAAAACCTATGTATAAATGTTTATAGTAGGTTTATTTATAACAGCCTAAAACTGAAATAATTTAGATATTCTTCAATGGCTGAGTGATTAAACAAACTATTTACAACCATGCCATAGAATTAATTCTACTTGGCAATCAAAAGAAATGAACTATTGAGGGGCGCCTGGGTGGCTCAGTCGGTTAAGCGTCCGACTTTCGCTTGGGTCATGATCCTGCGGTTCGTGGGTTCGAGCCCCGCGTCGGGCTCTGTGCTGACTGCCAGCTCAGACCCTGGAGCCTGTTTCATTCTGTGACTCCCTCTCTCTCTGACCGTCCCCTGCTCACGCTGTCTCTCTCTCTCTCCTAGAAATAAATAAAAAATATTTAAAAAAAAAAGAAGAAAAGAAATGAACCATTGATATGTGCAACAACTCAGTGGAATCTCTAAAAACTAATGCTGACTGGGAAAAGCCAGTCCCAAAAGGTTACATATTGTGTCATTCCACTTATGTAACATTCATGAGAAGATAAGAGGATAGAAATGGAAAACAGATTAGTGTTTACTAGAAATAAGGAAGGAAGTGATTGTGGCTATAAAAGAATGATGTGAGGAATCTTGGTGGTGATGTAAATGTTTCTTTTCTTTTCTAAAAAATTGTTAATGTTTTTTAATTTATATTTGAGAGAGAGAGAGAGAGAGAGAATGACGGAGTGCAAGCAGGAAAGGGGCAGAGAAAGGGAGACACAGAATCTGAAGCAGGCTCCAGGCTTTGAGCTGTCAGCACAGAGCCTGATGCAGGCTGGAACTCACGAACTGTGAGATCATGACCTGAGCTGAAGTCAGATGCTTAACCAACTGAGCCACCCAGGCATGCCAAAATTTTGTTTTTATTTTAATGTTTATTTTTGAGAGAAAGAGAGAGCACAAGCAAGGGAGGAGCATAGAAAGAAGGAGACAGAGGATCCCAAGAGGGTTCAGTGTTGACAGCAGAGAGCCCAGTGTGGGGCTTGAACTCATGAACCTTGAGGTCATGACCTAAGCTGAAGTCAGATGCTTATGACCTAAGCTGAAGTCAGAAGCTTAACCATCTGAGCCATCCAGGCACCCCCTAAATGTTTCTATCTTGATTGTATCAATGTCAGTATCCTGGTTGTTACATTGTACTATGGTTTTTCAAGATGTTAGTATTGGTGGAATCTTGATAAGGGTACCCAGGGTCTCTATTATTTTTTTTATAACCACATTTGAATCTCCAATTATCTCAAAATTTAAAAAGTCTAATTAAAACTTCAATGAAGCTTATTCACTTAATCAAATTAAATCTAAAGAAAGGACTTCCATTTAACTATTTTTCTTAGTCTACAACACACTAATAAAATGAAAATATGTTACAATGCATTTGCAATCAATTTGTATCACCTGAGGAAATTCATTATATCTCATATGAACAACCTCTGCTTAAAACTCTAATTCTGTAGATCCAGAAGCTAGGAAATATGAAGAAATCAGATAATGGCTTAAAGATAAATTCAGTAGATTCTATCTCTTTTTTCTATTCCTGTTCCTGATTTTTATCTTTATAAACCTTTGTAAACTGTAAGTATGTTTGCTATGAGACTTCTGACATTTTCCCTGTTGGATAATACACACAATAGTAAGAGAACATAGAATGCCCAAGAAGATAAATACATGTGGACTTAAAAGTATTTTGGCCTAGAAAGATTACATTGACAATAATAAATAATTAAAACCGATTTTAATAAATCAGTGACATTTAGAAAGTTAATCACTCATGAAAAACTTTAACCTAGAAATAATGAAATTAAAAACTTTCATTTTTGATATTCCCATAAAAAAATAAAATCAATTTAAGACTGAGTGGCTGATTCTCATCACATATTCACTTCTATATTTTCTTCACATATTCACTTCTACATATTCACCACTCATATTTTTTCTTTTAAAATAATAAAATAAAATGCACTAACTTAACTTTGAAACAGAATATAAATTTGAGACAGAAAAAATTAAAATTCTTCAAAGTAATTTCATTAATTCACTCAATATTTAATATGCACCTCTTATGTTATAGGCATTTAGAGACACAGTGAACAAAACAGACTGCAATCACTGCCCTCAATCCCTGCTCTCATGGAACTTAAATTCTAGCAGTAATCATTCTAGGGTAATCATCCCTACTTTAAAAGAAAATTCATTTATGTACATATAAATATCTGATATGTATATGAAGTATAATTAACATACAATGTTATATTAATTTTAGGTGTACAACGTAAGAACAATTTTTATATTATTGACAGTTCTGTAATCATAGCAAGGCTGAATTGCTGTTGCCTTGGAAACCATGATTTCCCTAAGTCCTTTCTATTCTTGTTCACAATAGCTCAAAACTGCAAATGTTCATTGACAGGTAAATGCATAAACAAACTGTGCTATATTTATACAAGAATCTATCATCTATGTGTGAAAAGAGAATGAATTGCTGATAGAAGCAACAACAAGGATGAATTTCAAAAACATTATTCTGGCCAAAAGATGCAAGACACAAGAGTACAAATCACATAATTCCATCATATGAAACTCTAGAAAAGATGGAGGCCACCTGGGTGGCTCAGTTGGTTAAGCAGCTAACTCATTAATTTTGGCTCAGGTCACGATCTCACGGTTGGTGGGTTCCAGCTCCAACTCAGGCTCCACTCTGACAGTGGGGAGCCTTCTTGGGATTCTCTATCTCCCTCTCTCTCTCTTTGCCTCTCTTCCACTCACACTCTCTATATCTCTTTCTCAAAATAAATCAATAAATTTAAAAAAAAAAAGAAACTCTAGAAAAGAATGATAAATCGACTCTATATTGACAGAAAGGAGATCAGCGATTGCTTGGGATGCAACGTAAGGGAAATTGACAAGAAAAAGGGATGAAAAAAACAGTCTGTATCTTGATTATGTTGTTGGTTACTTGGGAGTATAAATTTGTCAGAACTCATCAAAATGTACTTAATATGAATGCGTTTTATAATATGTAAATAGGTCTTCAATAAAGTAGAAATAAAAAATCAATATAATTCATATTACAAAATAAAAGAGAAATGAACAGCCTATTATTGGAATTAAGAGAATAAATAGGAAAAGCACATAATCATGAAATTAGATGCAGGAAAACCATCTGACAAAATCAAACCTTACTCATGAGTTTTAAAAAAAACCCTCCTAACAGAAATAGAAACCTATCTCAAAAACAAAGAAACATCTCCTTCAATAAAGGTTGGAAATTACCTTCTTAAGTTTGAGTACAAGATAATATCTATTATCATTACTTCTTCTCAGTATTATACTGTTAAGTTCTAGCCAATAAATAAGGCTAACCAAAGAAATAAAATTAATATGGATTGAAAAATAATAAAATTATCATTATGCACAGGTAAGTTTATTGCTTATATTGAAAATTCAAAAGAATCTATAGAGAAGTAAAATTTAGCAATATCTTGGGACAATATATAAAAAACAATTGTTCGCCTATATGTTTAGAACAAGTATTTGGAAATGAAATTTTGAAAAATATATCATTTACAAAGGTTTTGTGCTGGTCTCAACCTATCAATAACTAGTGTTGTAGCTGGACTAGCCCTTGTGCTTCTTACTATGATTTCAAGATGTCCTTTGGCAATAACCATCAGGAAACTTTGGGTGGGAGGGAAGGTTTGTTACTCACAGCTGCTGAAAAATGTATGGCACACTGTGGAGCCACACAGCAAGGTTGGGGGGTGTGGGGGCAGGAGGAGGGGGAGTGTGAGCACATGGGCCTAGGGTTCTGCTTTTATTGGGGTTGAGGGTGGGGACCTAGGGTTTCACAGGTTCACTCTTTACTGGTGAATTTACTGGTGAACATAAGAGCAAGAATTTCAAGCTCAGGAAGAGAAAAATGTGGCCCAAATGGTAGGTTATCCTGAAATTAAACAAAGACCTCTAAAACAAAAGGGCTGGGGACTGGCTTCTTATTTAGTCCTATGTAGGACAATGTGTTTATTTGAGATAGCCATCTTTGAAGCGGATGCCTCCACCATCAAAGGTTAAGTCAGCTGCTAGCGTTACAAAAAAGAAAAGCCTTCTTTGGGAAAATGTCTATTCAGGTATTCTGGCCATTGTTAACTGGATTTTTCATTTGGGGGGTGTGGAGTTTTATAAATTATAGATTTTGAATATAACCCTTTATCAGATGTCATTTGCAAATATCTACTGCCATTCCATAGGCTGAATTTTTGTTTTGTTTTCCTTTGCTACACAGAAGCTTTTTATTTTGATGTAGTCCCAATAATTGATTTTTGCTTTTGTTTCCCTTGCCTCAGAAAACATATCTAGCAGTTACTATAGCCAGTGTCACAGCAGTTACTGCTTGTGTTTTCTTCTAGGATATTTATGGTTTCAGGTCTCACATTTAGGTCTTTAATCCATTTTGAATTTATTTTTGCGTGTGGTGTAAGAAAGTAATCTATTTTCCTTTCTTTGCATGTTAGTGTCTAGTTTTCCTGATACCATTTGTGAAAGAGACTTTTTCCCATTGGATATTCTTTCCTTCTTTATCAGAGATTAATTAACCATATGGAATATGAACCCGGTATGGGTTCACTTCTGAGTTTCTATTCTATCCCATTAATCTATGTATCTATTTTTGCACCAGTACCATACTGTTTTGATTTTTACGGCTTTGTAATATAACTTGAAGTCTGGAATTGTGATGCCTCCAGCTTTGCTTTTCTTTTTCAAGGTTCCTTTGGCTACTCAGTGTCTTTTGTGGTTCCATACAAATTTAGGATTGTTTATTCTAGCTCTGTGAAAATGCTAGTGGTATTTTGATAGGGACTGAATTAAATGTGGACATTGCTTTGGATAGTAGAGACATTCTAAAAATATTTGTTTTTCCAATCTGTGAGCATGGAATATCTTCCCATTTCTTTGTGTCATCTTCAATTTCTTTCATCAGTGTTTTATAGTTTTTAGAGTATAGGTCTTCCATGTTTTTGGTTAGGTTTATTCCTAGGTATCTTTTTGTTTCTGGTGCAACTATAAATGGAATTGATTCCTTAATTTCTCTTTCTGCTGTTTCATTATTAATATATAGAAGGTACAGATTTCTGTCTATTGATTTTGCATCCTGCCACTTTACTGAATTCATTTATCAGTTTCAGCAGCATTTTGGTGGAATCTTTCCGGTTTTCTATATACAGTATCATGTCATCTGCAAATAGTGAAAGTTTTACTTCTTCTTTATTGATTTGGATACCTGTTACTTCTTTTTATTGTCTGATTATTGAGGCTAGGACTTCCAGTATATGTTAAATAACAGTACTGAGACTGTACATCTCTGTCTCGTCCTTGACCATAGAGGAAAATCTCTCAGTTTTTCTCCATTTAGGATGAGATTAGCTGTCAGTTTTTCACATATGGTCTTTATTATATTGAGGTATGTTCCCTCCCTCCAAACCTACTTTGTTGAGGGTTTATATGGATGTTGTACTTTGTCAAATGTTTTTTCTGCATCTATTGAAATGATCAAATAGGTTAAATAGGTCATCAGGATTAAGGAGGTCACTTGTTGTGCATTGGGTATTGTATGTCAATGTTGAATCACTATATTGTATACCTGAAACTAATATCACACTGTATGTTAACTAACGAGAATTTAAATAAAAACTTAAAAAAAAGAAAGCCAAATGTCAAGACTTACACCACAAAGAGCATTAAAAAAATTAAATACCTAGGTTTAAATGTAATGAAAGATGTGCAAGATATCTCCAAGGAAACCAAAATAATACTATGAAACAAAATTTAAGACTTAAATAAAAAGAATGATGTATCATATTCAGAAATTAGAAAATTGTTGTAAAAATATCAGTTCTCACAATTTCATCCATAGAAACCGTCTAAGTAGAAGTGAAAGCAGGAATTTTTGGTTTTGGCTTTGTTTTTGTTTTTTGTTTTTTTTTTTTTAGAAATTTGACAGGTGAATTGTAAAATTAAATAGAATTTTTTTTGTTAGCCTAGTTAAAGGTTTCTCAATTTCATTTAAATTTTTAAAAGCCAACTCTTAGTTGAATATGAATTCATTCAATTCATTCAATATTCTGTATGCACTTAAGAAGAATGTGTATTCTAGTGCTATTGGATGGAATGTTCTGTATATGTTTCTTAAGTCAATTTCGTCTATAGCATTATTCAGACCTACTGTTTCCCTTATCAGTTTTCTCCCTGAATGATCTATCCAGTGTTGAAAGCTGGGTATTGAAGTCCATTATTATTATTATTATTATTATTACTCTCTAATTCTTTCTTCAGTTCTATTAATATTTGTTTTAAGGTTTAAGTGCTCCTATGTTGGGTGCACATACATTTACTTTGAAAAGATAAATGTTTTGCTTTAGTGCAAGATGGGTGTAGTAGCTCCTGCCAGGTTCCTGGGAGGGATCATGCCTGGTCACTGGATAGGCTCCTGGGTTCACAGAACTGGCCCTGGACCATGTCTAAGAGGGCTAGAACTGAACTCCAAGGCTGTTTCAGGCTTTACAGCCAGGACTGAGATCTGCATCCTGTTCTTCAGGCATGAATGAGCATGTCTCCTACCAGTTCCCAGGGCAGGCTGGACTGCATCCCCACCATGACTGCTGAGGCTGTAGCTGAGAATAGGCTATTTGAGAATATCTTGTGTGGCAGAAGTGTCTCCTACTGGGTCCCTGTATTGGCAGAACTCCTTGTGGACCATTGCTGGGATGGTCTAGAGCCCAGTTACAGGGTCCTTTCAGAATCTACAGTCTGACAGAGTCTGGTTGGCTCACCTCCAGGGCCTCTCTGACTATGGTCAAGAGGAGTTGTTTCAAGGGCCACTTCAGAGTACACAGCCAGAACTGAGGTCTGTTTGGCCATTACCTAACCCATGAATGGGCCGACACCTCCTAGGTTGTTTGGTGTATGGTTGATGGTGATGGTACTAAGACTAATTGGAGGGTAGCTGAGCCCTCAGGGGTACAGAGCTGTTTTCAAGTCTTTAGTTGGGACCACAGTTACCAAGTCAGTCACCTGGGTGCAAGCTTGCCTTCTTCAAGGGACTCTCTTCAGTACTGGACTGCATCAGGGTTTCACAATCAAAAGCATCAAATGATCATTCAGGGAAACCAGGTGAAGGGTACATAAGAACTCACTATACCACTTTTGTAATTTCTGGTGAGTCTAAAATCATTTCAAACTAAAATGTTTACTTAAAGAGTCAACAAAAGTATTATATAAGAATTGATTGGCTATTTGAAATTCATGATAAACATATTGTATATCATTTTTTTGGTCAATTATGTACTATGCATTCTATTTTATCAGTTAAGTCTATAATAAGCTTACACAGCCTATATGCACATCAGGGCCAACAGTAGGCACAAAACTTAAAGGAGGGACTCATTCTCAGGGTCATTCAAGTGTCTCACGCTAGTCCCTGCACTGATACACTTATAGATCTCCCGTTCCACCCCTACCCCTACATTGGAGGACCATTAGTTAAATATTTACCAACACACCACTACCTTCAAATAAATACTAGTTTCATTTGCTACATGAACAAAGGCCCTGCCTTGAAAGGGTCCTTAAAAAGTTTATTGGTTTGTAAGTGTATCAGCTTGTCCCCCATGCCCCCTTTTTTAAATCTAATTCTATTCTATAAGGACTTTTAAGGGCTGGAATACGGGATGCTTGATCACAGTGTACCTGAGACTGGACATCTAGCTAAGTGGAAGAGTGAATTATATCATTTCAAATGGAGAGACCAAAACAACTTTAAAAGAAATGAGAGATGTCAGAAAGTCTAGCAGGTTCTGAAACAACATTCTCCAGAGGCAGGGGTACAACAACCAGAAATTGGAGAGACTGAATCAAGCGAGGTAACATACGGTAGGTCAGAGGAGGATAAGGCAAGACTATGAAGCCAGTTCAAAAAGAAAAAAAGGGAATCACTGGGTTCTACTCCTGAAACCAATACTACACTGTATGTAACTTAAATTTAAATAAATAAATTTTGTACTCTTTAAAAGACAAAAGGAAAGGAAAGGAAAGAGAAAAGAAAAGAAAAAAAAGGAATTCAAGGAGGGAAAGTATAAATGCAAGCCTTGGTTCATTGGGAAAGAGAATCAAGGAATAGCTCATGGATTCTAGATAACTGAAAAGCAAAAAGAAATACTGCTTTGGGAATAATAATCTTTCTCACTGAAGAAAGGTAAATGCAGTTTTCCATTCGTTACTTGTAATTAAGAAATTTGTCTAGGGACTCCTGGGTGGCTCAGTCAGTTAAGCTCAGTGTGACTTTGGCTCAGGTCCTGATCTCATGGTTCATGGGTTCGAGCCCCATGGGTTCGAGCCCTGCATCGGGTTCTGTGCTGACACCTCAGAGCCTGGAGCCTGTTTCAGATTCTGTATCTCCCTCTCTCTCTGCCTTTCCCCGACTCGTGCTCTGTTTCTCTCTGTCTCAAAAATAAATAAACTATAAAAAATATTAAAAAAAAGAAATTGCCTAGTCTTTATTTTCCTACAATCATTATTTATGTTATGACTGATCACTGTTCTTAATCAAATCCTATGTAATAAAGTTCTTTGTAAATACAATTTACATGTAGAATAGAAGTTTATGTAAATATTCTATATAGTGTGCTTCTGGCACTATTCATCTTATAATAAGTCAAAAAATATTTTGAGGTTTTAATAATAATTGTGAATATAATCAAACTTATTTCTCACCTGCATTCATCCCTTCTCTTGCAATTACCATCTCTCAGTTTGAAGCCCCTCCAGACACCAGCCAAAAGAAAAACAACCCTGTGATTGAATGAGCTTTCATTGGTGCTCTTTTGATCACAAAAATCTAAATTTAAAAGGTAGGTAATTAATTGAATATCGGTCTTTTTTGTCATTACAAAGCAATGACAAACGCATAATTATAGAAATCTTGTTTGAAAAACTTCTGGGTATTTTTCTTTACCTACTTAATGCCAGGAGTAGATTAGTGCTTCAGGGACTGACATCAGTAGTGGTTTCCGACATTCCTCTGCTGTTTTATTCTCAATTGAGACTGAGTGTCTAAAAGGTTTCTTTAAACAAATGTGTTGGTGTTGGTTGTTTAGTTATGTTTCACTTCCCCCCCACCCCCCACCCCGTGGCTACTCAGCATCTGGTGAGCCCTCCCAATGGTGTTGGCAAGGCTAGTCCTTCTCAGAGTGACTGGAAATGTACAACCTGTTACTCAGTAACAGAATATAAAGACTGCCAGCAAATGAAGAACTTCCTTTGTTCCCCATTCTGCTTCCATTGCCAAATGAATGTGCTGCACTCACATCTAATAGCATTTACCAGCTGCTGGGTTCTATTCTTTCCAGTTACGATTACTTGGACTTCCAAGTTCCCATATTGTCCTGTCATTTTCACAGTGGGGGCCCCAGAGACATTGTAAAAGAATCTCAAGACTATGGCCTCTGCAACTTCCTTAAAGAAAAGTACTCATATCTGCCATAGTGCCCACACTGCAACATCTTGGCAAATTAACCTCTCATCCAAAGTTTTTCTTCCCAGTAAATTTCAGAGGACTTTCAAATGCTTTTGTTTTCTTTACTTCCCATCCAGTCTTTGGATAAAGGTACATTTAACTTTACATAAATGATTAGTTCCTTAATAGTGGTGTGGAAATCAATTTTTTAAATTAAAATCCATGTTAAATGTACTAGGGACAATTATTGCATAAAAGAACTCCATTAGCATTATTTGATAAATCAACTCTTTTGTGTCTCAAACGACAATCCCTACGTTATCTATGTGAAAAGCAAAATGTTCATTTATCTTATGTCCTTGACTATTAAGTGCTCCTGCAGGAATATTCTCACTATAATCTCCCATGTCAGGGCATTGATTTGAATGCTGACCAGAGTCACTATTGATTCCTATTGTTTGGAAATCCTTTATGTTTTTTCTTTTTCTTTGTGTTTGAAGTCCTGGGTTCTTTTTCCTGGAGACACTTGAGAGGGATAACAGGGTTTACATGAGGAGAACACACTAGAAGACTGATTGTCTGATTGTCCAGTACCTTGCTCAACTGACCACTAAAGATTTTACTATCATCCCTTTCACAGCACTGCTTTTGTTTCCTTTCAACAAGACGTGTCAGGCACTAGTGTCTTAGATCAATCATCTAATGAATTGCTCCCCAAATTGTAGTCCAAGGTATGCTGG
Source organism: Proteles cristata cristata (assembly GCA_017311185.1). Classification (NCBI taxonomy): domain Eukaryota; kingdom Metazoa; phylum Chordata; class Mammalia; order Carnivora; family Hyaenidae; genus Proteles; species Proteles cristata. The sequence continues at coordinate 2,372,736 of JAESUZ010004992.1, read as the reverse complement.
TCACTTGAAATTTTCCTTCAATATGTATGTGTTACAGACCAATAGTTTACCCATACCTTCTGTGCATACTACTTCTTCTTACTAACCACCAATACATAACACAATTATTATCTATATTAATAGTGAGATAACTGAATCATATTTTAAAATATAGATTTCCCTCAAAGTATTAAAAATATTCTTTAAAAACAGATGGTGTGATATGAAATGTATGTGAATTCGAAACATCATAAGATCATAAATTACTTAAGTTTTTTTCTTGGAAGTGTGTTTGGTCCTTTATTTTTCCAGCAGGAGACAGCATTCACAGTAAAAGCAAAATGTCTGTTTTTAACACTATTATTACACTGCCAATTGCTTTTTTAAAGGATGGTTCTGTTAGACAAGTGTAAAGACTTCTGCTATCTATATTCTATCTTTTGAAGATTCACTGGGCCCTGAAGTGTCTTTAAAGTTTTATAACAAATTAGCAGATTTAAATTTAACTGAATAAGTTCTAAATCTGTATATTCATGGGATATTTTATCTGGGATATGCCTAATAACAAAGCTTTGAGAAATGCAGAACAAATACTTGCTGCCTATCTTGAGGTCATTGTGAATTCAGAAGACGAGTTCATTAAAATCTGGCACATAAAATATCAAACATTCTATATAGTACCTAAACAATTGTGATATTATTTTTTAAGGTTTATTTATTTTTGAGAGAGCAAAAGAGTGCACACTAGTGGGGGAGGGGCAGAGAGAGAGGGCACCGGAGGGTCCAGAGTGGGCTTTGTGCTGACAGCAAAGAGCCTGACCTGTGGCTCCAACACAGGAGCCATGAGATCATGACCTGAGCGAAAGTCAGACACTTAACCAACTGAGCCACTGAGGCACCCGAACAATTGCAACATTAAATAAAAGAATTCTTACAGAGAGGGAGTCTTTTTATTTGTTAGATGTTGTAAAAAAAAAAAAAAAATTCAAAGATTGGAATAAATAAACCAAAGTAGTCTTAGAGATCTTTTCACAAATGCATATAAGAACCCCATTATCTATTTTCAATTAAAATCTACTATAACAGAAAATCCTTATTGGTTACTTTGTATTTTCCATATACACTACATATTAATAATCATAACTAATATATTTTATAGTGCTAAAAGCAGAAGAAACGTCATGCAGATAATTTGGAAATGATAAAGTGTTCAAGAATCTCTGTTTACCCTGAGCAGAGTTCACATTAAAACAATGTATAAACATTATGAAGACAAGCAGTTTTTATAGTTATTAGCCACACTTCATTAAATGTTTAGCTTTTGGAAAATACTACCATAGTTTAAACTTAAATAACTGACAGAGGTTTGAATCATGTATAATTAAAGACACACAGCTTTAATTCATGTGTATTAAGGTTATGGAGTCTCATTTTTGCTGCAGTGATTCTTCTGGTTACAAAACAGATGAGGTCTGGAGAAGCACATGGTCTTTGGTATCAGAGCCTGGGTTTAAATCCTGACATCACAACTTACCCGATATGAGCCAATATATGTAAGGCAACATTACAAAGTCTCATTTACTTCATTTCTAAAAACAGCATTAAAATAACTACTTCTTAAGACTGCGTTGAGGAGTACCTGATGTAAATTCCAAGCATAGTGCCTGGCACAGAAGTGATCAATAAAGTTCAGCTACTATTATTACCTGGGATTCATTATTGTAAAATATCCCAAGAGCAATTCTACCCTTGCTTTCCAATGGTTTTTTGTTGCCCTGAAATCTGTCTTATAAGGAACATGATCACAAGTTTTCCCCAAGAGTTTTAGTCACCTCATGTAGCAGTGACTGGAGTCTGCCCTCAATCTATATCCGTAAAATTTAGGACATTCTCCTCATATCATTCCTTTTGCCCAAATGTTAACTTCCCTCAAGAATCTTCCTGCTTTGTGGAAAGAGTATCCAATGGAAAAAAAGACAGCCTCTTTGACAGATGGTGCTGGGAGAACTGGACAGCAACATGCAGAAGAATGAAACTAGATCATTTTCTCACACCATGCACAAAAATAAACTCAAAATGGATAAAGGACCTGAACGTGAGACAGGAAACCATCAACCCTAGAGGAGAAAGCAGGAAACAACCTCCTTGACCTCCACTGCAGCAATTTCTTACTTGACACATCCCCAAACGCAAGGGAATCAAGAGCAAAAATAAACTATTGGGACCTCATCAAGATTAAAAGCTTCTGCACGGCAAAGGAAACAATCCATAAAACTAATAGGCAACCAATGGAATGGGAAAAGATAGTTGCAAATGACATATCAGATAAAGGGTTAATATCCAAAATCTATAAGGAATTCACCAAACTCCACACCCGAAAAACAAACACCCAGTGAAGAAATGGGCAGAAGATATGAACAGATACTTCTCCAAAGAGGACATCCAGATGGCCAACAGACACATGAAATGATGCTCAGCGTCCCTCCTCATCAGGGAAATACAAATCAAAACCACACTGAGATACCACCTCATGCCAGTCAGAGTGGCTAAAATGAGCAAATCAGAGGACTCTAGATGCTGGTGAGGATGTGGAGAAACGGGCACCCTCCTACTGTTGGTGGGAATGTAAACTGGTACAGCCCCTCTGGAAAACAGTGTGGAGGTTCCTCAAAACATTAACAATAGAACTCCCCTATGACCCAGCAGTACCACTGCTAGGAATTTACCCAAGGGATACAGGAGTGCTGATGCATAGGGGCACATGTACCCCAATGTTCATAGCAGCACTCTCAACAATAGCCAAAACATGGAAAGAGCCTAAGTGTCCATCAACAGATGAATGGATCAAGAAGATGTGGTTTATCTATATGATGGAATACTACATGGCAATGAGAAACAATGAAATCTGGCCATGTGTAGCAACATGGATGGACCTTGAGGGTGTTATGCTGAGCGAAATAAGTCAGGCAGAGAAGGACAGCTACCATATGTTTGCACGTATAGGAGGATTAGGAGGAACTTAACAGAGGACCAAGGGGGAGAAGAAGGGGGGAAATGGTGGGGGAAAGGGAGGAGGCAAACCATGAGAGACTCTTGAATGCTGAGAACAAACTGAGGACTGATGGATGTGGGGGGGAAGGGGGGAGATGGGCATGGAGGAGGGGCACTTGTGGGGATGAGCACTGGGTGTTATATGGAAACCAACTTGACAATAAACTATTTATTAAAAAAAAAAAAGAATCTTCCTGCTTTGTTTATTCTCCAGTGCCTTCATGTGGTTGGTCTTTGAATTTTTCCCGGAGATTACAGTTGCCAGTGGGAGGGTCAATCTCATAGAAGCTTACTCAGCTATACCAGAAGCACATGCACCACTAATTTTACTTAAGTTCTACTCTTCAATGGATTTGGGCATAATTAATGGTAAGGGGAGCAAAACTATCTGACCACTCCCACTTTTTCCAAGAGAATGAAACTCTTATCTGAGGGGATCAGATTCTAGAACACTGATCAGATGAGAGTTACTTGTGGGCAAGGTAGCTATTTGTTCAGTGGTCATCCTAACTCTTTAAACTGAGTTGATGCTAAGTTCCACAAGTAGAAAAATGAAATCACTTTGCTTTCTTTCTCTTCTCTTTTTAACAGAAGCACTTAGATACTTTCATTGTTTCATCTTTAGATGAACTAAACCTAAATCTATCTAAAACTAGATTTAAGATCTGTGTTTAAGTAGAGAAAGGACCTCAGATCTAAGCCATATTCAGGAATCCTAAGGGTACCACATTACAGGTTGGGAAATAAGAATCCTTGATAATTTTTTTTAAGTATTCAATTTCCTTTTACAATTTTTGCTTGAGAAATTCACAGAATAAAGAAGTGTTTAGACCACAGTATTCAGACATTCTTGGTTCCTAGCCAAAAATCATTTAGGAAGTCCCCCAAAACTTTCATTAAGGCCCTAAGTAGTGACAGCCAAAGAGAGTGACAAAAAATGCAGGATGTAGGGGAAGGAAAGCAAATAAGAATGTAACAAAGAAAATTCTGTTGGACAAATTTATAATTTCTTAGAAATTAACCAGAATTTTTAAAGTCTTTAAATCTTATGTATCAAATCACAGCCAAGTTTCCACAATATTTGCACAGCAGGGGCTAGAACCCAGATGGGCTCAGTCCAGCCCAGCAAGTTTTAACAATATCATATGTGGACAAGCAATATATAAATCTAGACTCTCCTACATCAGAGAACTTGGTTGCTATGAAAATATTATAAGCCTCATCATTAAACTTCAAGTCCCCTGGAAAATCTTTGGATTTTTGTTCCAATTTAAGTTCTCCTATTTTATGGGTGTCAGGGTGGCTCAGTCGGTTAAACATCCAACTCCTGATTTCAGCACAGGTCATGATCTCACTTTTTGTGAGACTGAGCCCCACAATGGGCTCTGCATTGACAGTGCAGAGCTTGCTTGGGATTCTCTCTCCCTCTCTCTCTCTGCCCCTCAAAATAAATAAGTAAAATTAAAAAATACTTCTATTTAAATTCTGAGAAGTTTCTTGCAATAATTAAGTTCCTTATGCAGTTTGGTAGCTTAAAAATCTTACTGAGATATAATATCATTTATACTGCCCTACTGGCATTCCAGCCCTGGCTGACATGTCTCCTGTCTTCATCTTCCTATGCTCTCATTAAAATAAATGGATTGTGTCTTAGCACATATTTTCTTTTATATTAGAAATCTCACAGATAGTCAAGTGTGGATATTTTATGATAAACATTTCTCCTTCCTCTTTGAATATTTTACAGTTTTTAAAAACCCATACTTAATCGTATAAGCAATATTTGTTAAGTGATAACAAAGAATATTTTCTGTGCCAACTGTTAGGACTTACAACGCATATATCTCTGGTTAAATGAAAATAAGTCTGCTTTTATGCTAATTTACCACACCATAAGCCCTTTTATCTAAATAAAAATGGCTGATAGTTATAGGTTATTCTTGACTAAGTCTGGAAATGTTGAAAAGCTTCTCAATAACCTGGCCTTATTTAAGAATGAATCAGTTCTATAAATGCCTCACAAGTTACCATACCACCAAAAGATCGCCCCCTCCTCTTTATAAATGCTCAGTAGGGCAAACCAAATACAGACAAAAGCCCATGTCTCCAAGATCTGTTCATAAAAATCACTTCTCTAGAGGTAACCTCACCACCTCTGATCTTTGACTTTTTATCCTCTGATTGTATCAGGCCCACACCTAGAAGAGCTGTGTGAGGAAGCATGCAGATGGTTTTATAAGCAGCCTAAACACCATAGCATCACACTGCTCAATTCACAGCTAGGAGTTACAGAAAGTATGTTCTGACCCAGAAGCTTCCACAACTTCTTAAATCTTCTAAATTCTCTATTCCTCACTTAAAATCCCACATTTGTTTTCCAACTTAAATGCTCATACCTTACACACTCAGTATCATAAATAATCACCTATATTAAACTAAAATAACTTCTTAAATTTTGTCTTTCTTTCTGCATCTAATTTATTTAAGGATTCACTTTCCATACTCTCTTCTTGTAACTCAGTAAAACAAGCCACCAAGCTGGAGTTCTTTGCATGTGAACCTATACCTGATACATCATTTATAACTAGTAAAACTTTTTAAAGAAAGCAAATGTGTCACAATGAGTGAGGTAATTATTTTTTTATGCAGTTGACTTTTCAGTCAGCTGTGGCATCTTTGTTTTCTCAGGATGTAATCATCTACTATTCACACAGAACTGCAAAGTCACATTAAGTGCAAAGTGTAGATGTCTTAAGTGGACTCTGAAAATGACAGTGTGGGAATCCTTGAACCTGGATGATGAGTTCATGGTGGCTCATTATCATATTCTCTCTAATTGTATGTTTAAAAGTTACTACATTAAAAATTAAATGTAAAAAACAGAGGAGCCCCTGGGTGGCTCAGTCAGTTAAGTGCCTAACTTTGGCTCAGGTCATGATCTCATGGTTTGTGAGTTCAAGCCATGCATTGGGCTCTGTGCTGACAGAGTCTGGAGCCCAGCTTAGATTCTGTATCTTCCTCTCTCTCTGCCCCTCTCCTGCTTGCACTCTGTCTCTTTCTCAAAAATGAACATTAAATTTTTTTAATAGAGAGAAGATTCTGGATTACAGCAAGTCACTCTGGATTCTACCACTTCAATGGGACCTATGAACAAATGATCCCATAAAATATACATATTTAGAATTGCTAACTGTATTTGGATTATCCTCCTACTTCCAGATATCTGTGGTCTGGAACTCTGTGGAAACTGGGAAATCAAGTAATTGGTAGAACCAGATTCCCTTTCCAGCCATACTAATTGTTGACAACAGAACTCTCATCATCCTTATAATCCTTATGTCCATGCCACTAGCCCTTTATTGGACATTAGCTACTACAGAGGTGATGCGCATATTGTCACTTCTAGTACTGTTGTGCCATCAACCTTGATCCTCCCATGAAAAATGTTTAACTGGTACTTAGAGAATCTTGAATGCCATTCAATTTAATTATGAATATCTTGATCCCTAGTCCCCTGGTCTAGAATCTTCATCACCTAAGAATTCCAGATTTATGAGGACAGCCTCCTAAAATGTCTAAAATTAAAATTTAATGGTTACTGAATAGTCAATTGTGGAACTTTATTTTTTTAATGTTTATTCATTTTTGATAAAGAGAGTGTGAGCAGGGGAGGGGCAGAGAGAGAAGGAGACACAGAATCTGAAGCAGGCTCCAGGTTCTGAGCTGTCAGCACAAAGCCTGAGCTGTGTGGCTCAAACTCACAAATGGTGAGATCACTACCTGAATCAAAATGGGAAGCTTAACCGACTAAGCCACCCAGGCACCCCTTAAATTGTGGAACTTTATAAACAACTATTCATCCTTGTAAAGACTTGAAGAGATTCCTTGGTATTTCTTAGCATGCTTCTATTTATTGGACATATATCATTCACAGGAAATTCTCTTCCTTATTCCCTAGCTACATACTACAACTTAGTTTTATAGGTCTCTAACTTGATCATTTCCATGGGGAATTATTTACCCCATTATTCAGTTGAGTACTGAAAAAATGTCAGGCATTCTTTTAAATGCTGAAGATGTAATGTTAAAAAAATAAACAAGTAGTTCTAAAGGAGCTTATATATAGTAGAGAAACAGACAATAAAAAGTAAATAAGTAGCATGCCAGATGCTGACAAGTGCTCTGGAAATAAATAAGGTTGTAAAAGAGCAATAGGGATGCTGGGAGGGAGAGCTGATGTTTTATAAGGAGTGGCCAAAAAATACTTCATTGGCAAGTGGATATTTGACTCCATAGAGCTTTGACATGAGAAATAAACAATAAAAATATTTGAAGGAAGGATGTTACAGGCAAAAGGAACAGCAAAGACTTTAAAGCAAGAACATACTTGGTGAGTTCAAGGAACAACAGGAAGTAGAACTAGGTATCCTCTAGCCACTGTTTTAAGAAGAGACTATAAAGGAGCAAGGTTAGAAGCAGAGTCCAGTAAGGAGGCTAATGCAGAATCCAGGCAAGAGATCAAGACCAAGTCCACCACAAGAGTGATAGTGGTAGAAATGATGAGTGATGATTAAACTCCAGATTTTTAAAAAAAATTTTTAATGTTTATTTATTTTTGAAAGAGAGAGACAGAGTGTGAGCAGGAGAGAAGCAGAGAGAAAGGGAGACACAGAATCTGAATCAGGCTCCGGACTCTGAGCTATCAACACAGAGCCCAATAAACGGCTTGAACCCGCGATCATGAGATCATGACCTGAACCTAAGTCTGACGCTAACCAACTAAGCTACTCAGGCACCCCATAAACTCCAGATATATTTTTAAGATACAGTCAACAGAATTTATTAATATATCCTATATAAGGCATAAGAAACATCAAGAATGACTCTAAGTTTTCTGATCTGAGCATCTAGAAGAAAATAATTGCCATTTGCTAAGAAAGGGAAGACTGGAGTAAGCAAAGCGGTATGTAGGCCTAGGTTGGTTGTTCCTTACTCCATTTTTCCTCAAATTGCATGAAGTTCACAAATACATTATAAGAGCCGTGAGATAGTAAGGCTTATCACTACCCATCAACAAATACAAGAATGGGCTTCCAAGAACTTCTTTTCAACTTTCTTTATCCCATATTTCTCTCCTAAACCACAAAACCAAAAAACATGAGTTTAGAAATTTGGCATATCACTTCTGAAAAGCTGTGGACTTCAAATATTAAAAATATCCAGGGGCTCTTTTCTTCCCCATGTCAAGTAAATAAAAATTCTGTCATCTCTCCTTCCCCTGTTCTGTTTGTCACTCTCATTTTTCTTTCAGAGTTCCAGGTGTGCTCTTTAGAGAAATGTAAAGGTCGAAGGACAGATGTGTCTCCTCCAAGGTACAGGTTTGTTCCAAGTGACCATGTGGGCCCTAGCACCTTTCCTGAGCTTGTTTTGTAGGCGGGGATTCTGAAAGTAGTTGTCCATAACCAGAAGTCAGAAATCAAAATCTCAGACCCTATCATCAACAGGGTGATCCCCCCATGACCAAGAGCTATTTTTCTGACAGAATTCGTATATACTAAGTCATCTTACCAATCAGTCATCACTACATTGCTATTTTCTTTGAAGTAAACTCAGCAACTTTCCTAAAAGCTACTGTTTTTCAATCTTCAATCCCAATATGTGTTTATCTACACATATTGTCAGTGTTTTCCTACATCTCTCTTGAAATGCTGTGCGTCATCCTGGCTAGACCTCTATGAGAGCCATGCCATTCCCTGCCCTATACAGCCAGGGAGTGAGCCCACTGGGGCTACTGCAGTCAGCCCACTTGATTGTGAACTTTGACTCTACAGCAAAACAGCGAGTACAAAACAGTTTTCAAAGGGTTACAATGTGCAACTCATCATGCCAGATAATATATAGGATAATATGTAGAAAAAGGCTTTCCCTCTTGAAGGCATGAAAAACCTCACAATTTTTCTGCAGGCATACTAATAATCATAAGTCAGAAAATATTTAGTGTTTTAAGATAGAAGGTAAGATCTATGAGAGCTGAGAAGCTACAAAGTGCCTACAGCTGTCAGAGAAAAGGATGCCTCATGGAAGCCAAAGTCAAAGTCCCTTCTCAAGGCCCAGATGAATGCATTGCAGGTACTACCTGAGTTCAGGTCAGAAGTAGGATGGGAAGGCTCAGAAGCCTGTCAAACAGAAGGAGAACTACTCAGCAAGAATGAGGTTCCTGTAGAGCCAGGTTATACATAGGTAGCCTAGGGGAAAAGTATGTGTCAAATAATAGGTGTGGTGGTAGGAAGGGAAGCAGGATGAGGCCATGGGTCAAGAAGACAAATTGGGGCTGAGCCTGTAAATGGAAGGAAAGTAAAGCAAGAAGACAGAAATCTTGCCTGGCAGGATAACTACCTCCTCTGGAATTTCTTTCTGGACTCCCCCTCCCTCAGTTTCCTCACCCCCAAGCAGAACTGATGTCTACCTTGGCAACACCACATACTTAAGTTGTACACTTAGTGGCAAGTACCCAAGTTGTATGTATGTTTATGTGCCCAACACCTGGGAAGTTCTCACACACAAAGCTCAAACAATACTTGTGGAGGTGAGCTGGAGGGTGGGCCACAGGAAGAAAAATGATGGCACTTACAGCCTCCTTGCAATGCAAAGAAACCAGAAGACAATTGTATGAGTTTCCTATGACTGCTATAACAAATAACCACAAACTTAGTCACTTAAAACAATACACATCTTTTCTTATGGTTCTGGAATTCATATATGTGTGTGTGTGTGTGTGTGTGTGTGTGTGTGCACGTGCATGTGTGTGTGTAGTATGTGTATACATGAGAATACATTTCCTAGATCTGCCCACTAGGGACTAGAAGCAAACACACCCCAATAACAATGAGCACACCTAGCATCCATACCTCGATCTCTAATACTATTCCTCACTAGAAAAACAACAACCACAACAACGGGGCTCCTTATAAAAATGGCTAATTCCCAGGACTTGGACAATGTGGATTACAAGAAGAACCTGGAATATTTATGCTAAAAAGTAAGAAAGTGGTCAAAACATGATGGGATACGTCACAAGACACAGAAGCTCCCATTAAGGCTCCCACTGGTCATACCTATGATACTTGGAGCACTAAAACAATGAAGCGCAGTAAAGAATTGCAGATTACTGAAAAAGTTGGAATCTATGACACATTTTCTAATATATGGATAAAATATTACCAGTGTGCAGCCATCCTGGTTGGTTCAGGTCAGTACCATCAATAGGCACTAAACCAAGGGCAAAATTTTTATTAACTTTGTGTTGTCTTACAGTGTCTCCTCAGATTGCTTGTTAATTACAAGCAAAAAAGTGATTATTCAGTGGGGAATTGAATATCCTGACTGGGTTCACAAGTTTACCATCACCGTTAAGGGCAGATGGGCATAATGTGCCTTAAGATGTAATGCCCTGAGAAGGATACAACATCACTTATGAAGTGTTCCAGCCAAGAATACACAACCTGAATGCAATCATAAGAAAGCATCAAACAAATCTAAAAGGAGCAATATCTTCTTTTAAAAGTACTGTATTCTTTAAAAATGTCAATAACATTAAAAGACAAAGAATGACTGTGGAAATATCCTAATTTAAAAAGCCTGAGAGACATTATAACTAAATGCTATACATGATCCTAAGCTGGATTCTGTACTTAAGGAAACAAAAAAAAGAAAGAAAGAAAGAAAGACATTACTAGATCAAATAATGAAATTGAAATATGGAAGATAGATTACTGGAAAACAGTATGAAGGTTTCTCAAGAAATTACAAATAGAATTTCCCCATGATCCAGCAATTGCACTACTAGGTATTTATCCAAAGGATACAAAACTGTTGATTCTAAGGGGCATATGCACCCCAATGTTTACAGCAGCACTATTGATAATAGCCAAACGATGGAAAGAGTCCAAATGTCCATCGATAGAAGAATGGAAAAAGAAGGAGTGGTGTATATATATGCAATGGAATGTTACTCAGTGATCAAAAAGAATAAAATCTTGTTATTTGCAACATTATGGATGGAACTACAGTGCACTATGCTAAGTGAAATAAGTCAGTCAGAGAAAGCTAAATATATAATTTCATTCATATATGGAATTGAGGAAAGAAAACAAATGAACATAGGGGAAGGGAAGCAAAAGTAAGATAAAAACAGAAAGGGAGACAAACCATAAGAAAACCTTAAATACAGAAAACAAACTGAGGGCTGCTGGAGCAATGTTCTGTAGAGACACTGGCTATATGGGTGATGCACATTAAGGAAGGCTGAGTGCATCAGGGATGAACACTGGGTATTACTTTCAAGTGACGAATCACCGGTTTCTTCTCCTGATATCTTTATTCACTATATGCTAACTAACTTGGCTTTAAATAAAAAAGAAAAGGTCTGGAATGGAGACAGACCCTGAAAGAGCTCCCAGCCAGCGGCCATCAGCTGACCACACTCCCTAGAGCTGGGCAGCAAATCTTTCCTTGAAGAGTGAACTTGATGGTGCATACCCATTTCTAGCACAGTTAATTCTTTGCCCCATTTACCTACACTTCTATCTGTTCAGAAAGCAGCTCCTCCAGAATTTTGGTGGACCTCTTTTCCTTAGAGAATCTCGGAGTAACCACAAGCCCCAACTGCTGTAGCCGGTCTCAGGGTCACAATTCCCACATCATCTCCCTCCTTCATTATCCATTCTAGGTTCTTTTTACCTTCCAGAGCCACCCTTGCTGGCCTTGCTGGCTTACTAGGTGGTGTGCGCCAGACCCTGAGAGGTCTCCATGATTACTTACTATAGGTTTGCCAAAACTTATATTCACAGTTGGCAAAATAAAGCCAAGTGGATCACTCTGGATTCTACACATGTTCTTCCATGTCCCTTATTTCCCTCTAATGATTGGCGTCAATCATTACCCTTACCAAAACAGTGACTTTTCTTGCCTGCCAGTCTCTGGACACAAGGTACACAAAGTGCCCCAGATGTATCTACAGCTTAATCAATGAGCTGCTTCCAAGGTTCCCTGACTAAAATCCCATTTTAGAAACCAGGCTTTTATTCCTGCACAGCCCAGAGGTGTAGATTCGGATGGGAAGCATACAGTCCTCCAAGGAATCATGGGGAGTAACAGTAAGTGCAGTCATTACTGCTTCTAGTTCCTGATCCTGGAAGCCTGGATCCACCAATCCAGAAAGCAATGGTTCCAGGTAAGGGTCTCAGCATTGGTCTCTGTTGCTTATTGGATATTTGAAGGCAACAGTAGCTAACTCAGAAAGTTTGAGTCGAAGCTGTTTGGCCCAATATAACCTCCTTGTTTGCTTCCATGGTCACATTTTTCATTTGCCTATTGTAACTACACTGGCTGGTCAATGATGGAGGTTGGCTGGCATCTGCTGTCCAAATTGTTTTGCATAATTTTCAGTCTAGTGCCTCTTCAGTAGATGTTCTCTTGTAGTTAACATGTGATACCAAAATCTTTACACTTCATCTCTCCCATATGTCCATCCACATTTCTCTAATCCAGAATCCTGGTCAACAAATTTATCTTTTCATTCCCAGCCAGACCATTTGCCATGACCATGAGTCCATACACTTTCTAATTCAGGCTATTTCTCTTTCCACAAATGGTAGGTAACCAGGACCAGGTACACCATCTTGCCTGTTGGGAATAATTTCCCTTCTCCCTGTCTTTTCAAGCCTACCTCTGAGTGGAATTTAGTGTAGCTGCTTTCCATTCTCAGCTAGAGCCCATATATCAAGCTGATTCATCCATAAGCAAAGCTCAAACCTTTCCCTGCTCCTTCAGGTGTTTGACTGAAATCCCCAATACAATCATAGGTGTGATTTGGAAACAGGGTGATGGTGCAATAGAGGTGGATGCTGGGGGGCCCAGGCAATCTGCTCCCACAGCTTGCTTATGCCTATCGGTTCCAGTCGCACCACTTCTGTCTTACGAAGGATTGTTTCGGCACTCATACGGCCTTACAACTCACGCATCATCTCACAGCTCCTGGCTCTCCAATTAGCAGATTCTAGATCTGAAACCTGGCTCAGGTCTGGAAACTAGAAATGAGGTTGTGTCTTTTTATAATCAATTTAGGGCAATCATCCATGATTTTTTCTCCTCATACAGATTGAGTGATAGTCTTACTGGCTGCCCATCTAGAAACACTGTGTGTTATTAATTATCATCATACTTCTCTGCAGGTCAGGTGTTCTTGGCTGCCATTTCATTCTTGCCAACTGTGATAAAAATGGAAACCCCCTGGCGTCTGGCAGTTAAGTGTCACAACCTGGGCTTTGTTGTTGCAGGCTTCTGTCATCTTCACTTTTAGCAGCATGCCACATTCAGAAATAACATCATCAACTGTCAGCCCTAGCCTATAAGGACAACTGCTATTGAAATTCTTAGTTATGGTGGTGCTACTCTCACTGGTGTGCTTTCATATCTTTGGTAAACGGTGTGTCCTCCAGGCCTTCTTGTGAAACCCACTCATCCATGTATATCTAAGTCCTAAAGCCTTTAAGTCCTTTTCTCCACCATCTCTTATAGCAATTCTGCATTTCAACATTGTTTAGTTGTAAGCTATGATTTTTTCCCCATGCTTCTAGAACCCATCCTAATAATAAATTGGCAAAATGTCCAATTCTGTATCTTGGGAGAATGTTCACTCATCAGATCTTATATTCTGGTCTTCTTGATCAAACACCCTCAGCATCCAAGCACACACACATATATATACCTGGCTCCTGTCAGAACATGATGACTAGCTCTTGCAGCAACTTTGGGGAATACTGTCTCTTCTCTGCTTCAGCCCAGAATAGCTGTTGCTGGATTGAGTTGAAAATTGGCCCCAGTTCTAGGAGTAGCTGAGCAAAGGAGATGAGGGAGCAGATCCTGAAATGGGCACATGTTGCCTTGTGAGGGAGAGGTCTCTTCATTGTCTTAGAGCATGGCATTGTGTTGGGTTTTAGTAGGGAGGTGTGGGTTCCCAGAGTGACCCTCACCGGATGGTTCAAGGAGTCTGAGAAATCAAAATATGTGGGAGTATTCACTCATTGTCTTTACCCTCCATGTCAGGGTCTCTAGTTTTCCCAGTCAGGGCTCTAAACTTGGGTTAACAATCTGCCTTGGTAGAAGGTTAATAATTTTTTTTGATACAGCCACTCTGTTAAGTTCTAGTGTTGGTCCTCAGCTTGTTCATTCAGTACATGCAAGTATCTCCTCATAAAATCACTGAGTACCTCCAATTTCACCTCTGGCTTATAGTTGTATGCTGCTCACTCTCACTGATTCTTGTAGTAAAGATAATAACACCTCCTGTGTTTTTGTTCTATAGTTATTATTTTATTCCATACTTAATGTGTTTATTCTATACATATATACTTACTCTAAGAGAGCCAAAGTGATGAAAATTAATTAGTAGACAACTTTAAGATATTGAAGTAAGAAGGGCACCTGAGTGGCTAGTCAGTTGGGCACCAGACTTTTGATTTAGGCTCGGGTCATTGATCTCTTGGTTTATGAGTTCAAGTCTTTTTTTTTTTTTTTTAATATTTTTATTTTTATTTATTTCTAGGAGAGAGACAGCGTGAGCAGGGGAGGGTCAGAGAGAGAGGGAGTCACAGACTGAAACAGGCTCCAGGCTCTGAGCTGGCAGTCAGCACAGAGCCCGACGCGGGGCTCGAACCCACGAACCGCGAGATCATGACCTAAGCGAAAGTCGGACGCTTAACCGACTAAGCCACCCAGGCGCCCCAGTGAGTTCAAGTCTTGCATCGGGTGTGTGCTGACAGTGCAGAGTCTGCTTGGGAGTCTCTATCTCTCCCTGTCTCTTTCTGCCCCTCCCCTGCTTGTGCTCACTCTCTCAAAATAAACGAATAAACTTTTAAAAAATATTTTTAAAAAGATCTTGATATAATAATTTCTGGTTTTGTCTTGAAGTACTTAAAAGTTTCTGAGAGGGAAAAGTATAGAATAAAAACAAAATGAGCAAAATATGACTCCTGCATCTCTGTGTCTGTCAAGACCAAAGAAGATCTTAGAAATTGGGTAGGAAGACTTCACTGCAGAGGATTCATCACAAGATAACCAGAACCCAAATACAACATAGCTGACCACTTCCTTTCTTCCAAGCACTCTGTTTCCTTGGCTGCCACACTGCATGCTCTTGGCTTTGCTTCTCCTTTGCTGCTCTTCAATCTCCTAAAGTCACCCCTTCTTAAGCAAATCTTTAAAACTTCCCACATTTAGAGCTCTATTCTTAAGCCTTAGGTCGACATTCTATCCCTGGATAGTCTTATTTATCCTCTCGACTGTGATTTTCATCTATGTGTTAGTGACTCCCAAGTCAGTATCTCCAGCGCAAATGGCACTCTGAGGTCCAGAGCCACATACACAATTTCCTACTGGATGTATCCATCCATGAGTGACACAAATTCATGTCCAACTTCCAAAGCTGCTTCTTGGTGGTTTCTACCTCAGTAAGTGGGATTATCATGCAATCACCAAGGAGTTATTTTTGACCACTCCCCACCACATTTTATGCATCCAAGTCCTGATGATCTTCCCACATAATATCTCTCAAATATGTCTACTTCTTTTTGTTGCTTCATCACCTTCATTTCTCAGTTTCCTAGCTAATCTTCATGCTTGCATTCTTGATCCCTCCAAACTAGTCTCCACATAGGAGCCAGAATAATCATTTAAAATATGAAATTGATTCAAGTCAGTTTCTACCCAAAGACTTTCATGATTTCCCATTACTCTTAAGATAAAATCCTCAATCATTGAGATATTTCATTTCATGCCACACTTCTCTTGGGTCTTTTCATACCAGCCATATGCTGTGTTTCTTGTTCCTTGAACATGCCCTGCTTGTACATGTCAGGACATTCAAACATGCCATTACCAGTGCTTGAAATCTTCCTTTTCCCTATCCCTCGCCTAGCTAATTCCTATGTCCTTCAGATTTCAACATAAACCATTTCATACTTAAGGAGGCTCTCTGTAAGGGTGACTCTCATTTCTTCTTCCTCCTTGCCCGTCCTTTTTATGTTCTTTCCTACCCTGCCCTGTGTGTCAGAAAGCTGAGACATACCAACTGCCTCTCTGGGGCTCCTTTGCCCTCTAGCTCTGGCTAGGATGGCCAGTGGAACTGCCTGTAGGAGAGCCAAGGGAAAGAAGAGAAAGAGTTCAGGGCATTTCTTCCCTTGTTTCTTTCCTGCTCTGGCCCTGGGGTTCTAGGATCAAACTGAGTCCTATTCTCAATGGTGCTCTTATCTCAAAGGTGCATACCTCACCAGATGAGGTATATAATGGCTTCCCCGTAACTATTAGTCCCTAAGTGACTTGACACCCACTGCTGTTTGCACAAGTCTGTTGACATGTCTGTAAATTGTCTTATTCTTTGAGTAGAAGTCTGCTTGGACTCTGACTGATACCTATTTCTGTCTCATTGTTTTATGCTCCCCAAACCCTCTTTATTCTGAGATAACACTCTCAAACCACGTACAAAAGAATTTGTTAATAGCTTACTTTTTACACTTGATTATAAGCCCAAGTAGATAGAGTCTGTATCTGTCTTTTCACTGTTGTATCTCAGCAGCTAGTACAGTGCCTAGCATGCTGTATCATTAAATATACATTTATTGAACAAAGGAATGACATTGCACAATGATTGTGGAAATAAAGGGAACATGTAGGACATGAAGTGGTAGATCAAAGAAAACTACTAAGTTTTCAGCAAAATCTTCTCATCCATTATAGCGCACATGAAGTGCTCACACAGAACTATACTCCGTGAACAAACTATAAATAATAAAGCACTATTTTGTATTATTTGCATACTTTTTAATGTTGGAATTAACTCCTTAGATTCTTCATGCTCAACTTCTTACTTTTTGCTGTAAGTAGTTGCCCCCTGGGTTGGAGACAGCAGAGCCTGATGGATGACAGTAGAGCACATGGAAAGGAAGATGTACCCAGACACTTGTCCTCTCTACAGAGCTACAAAATGTCCTCAAATTCCAGCAGTGTTAAGATTTTCTGTGACCAAAAAGAAAAAAGTCATACAATATATATATTTCTTAAGAAAACTGAATTTTCAGAGGACAGTGGGATCAGCTTTTGAAAACCTGGTGAGTATTTCAAATGAAATATTTATTTCCATTCATTAAATTAAAAAAGAAAACTGGAGTTAAATATTGTACAGAATAATCTCCAAGGAAAAATACCAATCCACAACAAAAATAAAGTTCTGAGACTCAGGAATGAAAAAATATTAAGCCATCAATATTTCAGGATCTGGTTGGGTCCCATGCCAGAACAATCCTTTCATATGTCACATTTGTACCTCCTGGTCCATAGAAAGTCAAGTTTAGAAAGGCAGTACTTAATACTGTGAGAGAACGGATGTCAAATCCCTTGTTTTTTGGCAAGTTGTTGTCAGGTTTCTTAGAAAAATACAAACAGTCTATGGGGATCATTAGAATTAGGAAGTGCTAATATACAATCAATGTTCCTTCACAAGGATACACTTGTGGGAATACCCTATCTATTTCATTTTTTTCTCTCTCTCTCTCTCCACACCACTTCCTTCCTCCTTTCTCCATTTCTCCTCTTACTTTATCCAGTTTTCTTTAAAAGCAAAATAGTTCATTGAAGGACACCTGGGCGGCTCATCAGTTTAAGCATCCAACTCTTGATTTCAGCTCATGTCATGATCTCACGGTGGTGAGATGGGGCCCCACGTTGGGCTCCACACTGAGCCTGGAGGCTGCTTAAGATTCTGTCTCTCCCTTTGTCTTCTTCCATGTCTTCTTCCATTTGTGCATGCACATACATGCACGATCTCTCCTCTTTCTCTCCCACCAAAAAATGGTTAATTGAAAACAATTTGGAATGCAAACACAAACAAACACACACACACACACAGAGTTATCTACAATCTCGCCACATGGAGAAAAAAGTTGGTATACTTTCTTCTAGACATTCTTTTATATGAATCTGGATTTCTATATGTGTTGTCTCAGCTTGAATCTCAACTGAGCACTTTGGAGTATGTAGCCCCTGTATACCAACAAAGAGATCTGAAGTAAATAAAATCAATAGAACTCTTGTAAACACATGTAAGATAATGTCAGGGCCTCCTGGGCACAGGAGGTGAGACTGAGTTGTGCAAATAGAAGCAATAGACACAACCACTCATAGGGCCCCATTTGCACTCATAGGCTAGACTGTGGGAGAAATTCAGCCCACAAACACATTACAAAGTTAATATCATACACTATATACAGTTTTGTATCCTGCACTTTTAATTTTTAACAAGTGGTTTTTCATATCACCCAAATACTTTAAAAACATACAGTGGCTGTTCAACCATACCATTTGATATGAGCAATCACACAAAGACCAGAATGACCATGGAAATTGGTTTCAGGCATTTACACTTTTACTCTTGGGTCTCTGAGGGCTCCAGAGTGATAGAGATACTTTTTCTCTTCCTAAATGAAGTTGGACTAGAAACATTAGAGAGTATGTATCCCTTTATAAGCAAAAATTGATTCCTAAAGGAGCTTAGGAGGATCATACAATTACTACTCTGTATTGATCAGTGCTTTCATGGGGCTTACGTCAATATTTCCTTATGGTCTTTGATGATGCATTTTAGCATTTGCAATGTTGTTGGTCCAAATTTCTCTGCCCTGTATCCCTACAGAATATGCTGGTCTTGTTAAATAATGTTATCTTAGCACTTGAAAAAAATGGAAATGTTTGATCTTTAAAAATCCTTATGTAAATTATTCTCATTGTTGGGGTGCCTGGGTGGCTCAGTCAGTAAAGGACCCAATTTTGGCTCAGGTCATGATCTCACAGTTCATTGCGCTGACAGTTTAGAGCCTGAAGCCTGCTTTGGATTCTGTGTCTTCCTCTCTCTCTGCCCCTCCCCCACTCACACTCTATCTCTTTCTCTCTCTCTCAAAAATAAACATTAAAAAAGCTTTTTAAATAAATAAACTATTCTCATTGCTTCCTTACTCAAGTTTCTTATTACCAACTATTTGTATGATGCGTAGAAAAATTGTTTTTATTTTAAATCCTATCCAAAAGGTGGAAAGAAGAGCCAACTAAAAAATATAAAATGAAAACAGGAAAGTGTGAATCTTAGGGTCACATCTGGAAGTAGATGTACCACAATTTATTTAACATATTTAATGATTCACCTACTGAAGGACATCTTGGTTGCTTCCAAGTTTTGATGATTGTGAATAAAGCAATTATGTGCAGGTTTTTGTGTAGACAGAAGTTTTCAGGTTTTTAGGGTAGATATCAAGGAACTCAGATGCTGGATCATATGGTAAGAGTATGTTTAGTTTTGGAATAAAATGCCAAACTGTCCTCCAAAGTGGTTGTATCATTTTGAATTCTTCCCAGCAAAGAACAAGAGGTCCTAGTACTTCACATCTTTGCCAGAATCTGATTTTTTAAGTGTTCTTGGATTTTGATGATTCTGATAAGTGTGCAATACTCCTAGTTTCATTTTGTCTTGTTCTGTTCTGTTTTGTTGTGTTTTAACTAACATCGTTACTATCTTGGGGCCTATCCCAAGCCTTTACACATGCATATCCTCCAGCTCATGTCTTCCCCCTTTGCCTCAACTTGCAGAGTCCCTCTGCCTCAACTTGCAGAGATAACTTGTTCTTGAATCCTTTAGGCCCAGCCCAAAGGTTTCTCTCTGAAGGATGGTTTCCTTAAAGAGTGATCTGGCCTTAAGTCCTCCAATTATACATTCTCAGAACTCACTCGATTTCTCCTTCATAGCACATATGACAAATGGATTAAGTAATTACTTGTGTTGCCTCATGCTTAATTTCCCTCAGCAGCTCCATGAAAGCAAGAACCACTCTTTCTTGCTTAGCAACGGACTTGTAGCCACTGGAGCAGTACTTTTCATAAAGGATACTCAATAAATATTTGTTGAATTAACTGTTGATATATGAAAATATACCCACAAATGGGCATTAGTCTAGAGTTCCTTTGACAATCATGTGTATCAACCACATAAGTGAACACTGCCCAACAGGACCTCATTAAATATCTTTATTAATAGTCTTCACTGATGGCTTGATGACAACATTTATGTTGTGACTGTTATTAAATTTGTAAGATGTGTCAGAATCTAACCTTAGAAAGAAGCCATAAAAATGTTTTATAATATTGTGAGGAAAATATAATATTGTGAGACAAAACCTATTATACAGTCTTAGAAAAATGTATGGATTGATAAAATATACAATATCAACACATTTAGTAAATGCTTAGAGATGTCAGGAAATATTCAGAATAAAAGGATAAGATGAATGAGAAACAAACAGACGAACAAACAAACAAAAAACAAGTACTGACTTTCCTGTACCCAAGCCCTAAGATCACCTGAATATAAAGCCAGGTTATGTTGTCTGGCAAGCACACATAATTCATAGGGGAGTGGACATTGTATTAGAACCAGTGTTAGAAATCATATCTGTGCAACCACTGAACCTACCTAGCTTTTTCTGTCTCAAATGTCCCCAAAGTGGTCTCTTGTCTGTCCCTTCTTGTGCTGAATTCAGCTTTCCTATTTAGGTTATATCTTAGGGACATCCTGTGCTAGACAGAGTCTATAATGCACACACTACCCCCAACCAAAAACACAAGCCCCTCATGTGAGCACATATTTCACACGGAGGAAGACAACATGAGCACAAGAAGTCATCCAAGGTGATGTGAGGGAAGAACATTCTTAGATTAGATGAGTTCCTTGGGACAATGGTATCACTGAAAGAACAGGAAAAGACTAAATATAAAGGAGAATTGGGAAGAAATCCCACGTGTCATAGAAGAAAGAACCTGTGAATGGGATTTTAGAGGTGTCAACATCTAAAGACAGGAATGCACCAATGTTTGGCAATGGCACAACATCCAGAATAAAGATGAACAGTGACTGGTCAAAAGACCCAACTGTGGTACAGAAGTCAGAAGGGATCAGTAATGGGAGCAGAGTAAGTTCTGGCCTTTGAAAGGCAGTTCCAAATTAAGTTAAGTGTGAAAATATTGGAGAATGTCTAATTTGAAGCCAATTCTCTTCAATTAAGAGGCCTTGCCCAACACTGAAGGAGCAAATCCCTTTTTGTACCTTCTGGATCCTTTCCTGAAACAACTACTCTGCAATTACTAATCATGTTAAGTACTAAGATAACCTGTGGAAAATTCAAACAGGATCAAAACTGTGCAGGTACCAGTCAGAAGGAAATATTGGTACCCTGTTGTGATAGGCAGAATTCTAAAGATGTCCCCCAAGATTCCTTCTCTTGGCTTTTCAGTAAAACGTGAATTTAGTACTGCTGTGGGAGGATTTTGCAAGTGGAATTAAGATTACTAATCAGTTTACTTTAAAATAAAAAAATTATCCGGGGTGCCTGGGTGGCTCAGTGGTTAAGCGTCTGAATTCATCTCGGGTCATCTCCTGGTTTGTGAGTTCAAGCCCTGTGTCGGGTTTTTGCTGACAGCTCAGAGCATGGAGTCTGCTTTGGATTCTGTGTCTCCCTTTCTCTCTGTTCCTCCCTCACTCTCTCTCTCAAAAATAAAAAAAAAAAGATCATCTCTGATTATCTAAGTGGGTCTAATACACATGGACACTTACATGAGATGAAAAGGGCTTGACCCAGTGTTACTGGCTTTGAAGATGGAGGTAGAGGCCACAAGCCAAGGAATATGGGCAGCCTCTAGAATCCAAGATTGACCTTTGATCAACAGCCAGCAAGGAAATAGGGCCTCAGTTTTACAACAAAAAGGATCTGAATTCCATTAACAATCTGAATGAGACTGGGAGGGAATTCACGCCCAGAACCTCCACAAAAGAACACAGTTGTGCCAACACTATGAATTAAGCCTTGTAAAACCAGAGGTGGGGAAACTATCTGAGCCAACTCAGATTTCTGACCTACACAACTGTGAGAGAGTAAGTTGTTTTCAAGCAACAACATTTGTAGTAATTTGTTACAGCAGCAATAGAAAACTAATACATCTGGCTTGTCTACACTGACACAAAATTAAAGTTTATGATTATTTCTTGATTATAAAAGAAATAGGTTGTATAGAAAATTCAGAAAAGATGAAAAAGTGGACACCAGGTTCCTCACAGCTATAAGTTGAGATCCACTAACAGCATTTTGGAGTTAACATTTCAATCAATTCCCCCTGGTCTGCACCACATGTCCAAGTTCTAACTGGTAGAAAAAAGACAAAGGAATTTAATAAGAAACAAGTTAGCAGTTTTGTTTCATAACTGCCAAAATATAGAGGTCCTTGGTAAATTTGAATTCCAAAGTTCATCCCCAAAACCAAAGTTAAACAAAAGCATCTTATCTCTCTACTGGAATTTGAGTCTTGAGAATTTCATTGCTCTGAAATGGTCACCCACTCAGGGTAGGATACATGGAGAATGAGAAGACCTCCTTTTTGGAGAGGTTCTTTTCAGGATGGTTGGCTAATGGAGACTAGGAGGCTAAGAGTCAGAGTCACTGTAGTTGAGCACAAGGAGATCCAAAAGACATAAAGGGGAGGGGGGGAGAGAGAGAGAGAAAGAGAGAGAGATGGGGTTGGGTGGGAGAGAGATTCCTATCACAACACATGTGCTGAGTAAACAGATGGTCTGCCTATCTCAGGGGTCAATTAACTTTTCTTCTCCTCCAGAAAGAATATAAAAAACATCCACTGACAACTGAGCATGTACTTTTAGTTTCAAAGCTCTTCCACACACTCAAGTGTATTAGTCAGTATTCTCCAGAGAAATATAAAATCCTTCATACATATACGTGAAGAGATTTATTGGCTCATGTGGTTGTGAGGGCCGGCAGGTCCAACAGGCTGGAACCTGGGGAGATTGTTATATTCTTGAGGCAGAATTCCTTCATCTTTGAGAAACCTGTTTTTGCTTTTAGGGCCATCAACTGATTGGATCAGGCCCACACATTCTGTAAAGTATAATCTCCAACTCATGTAGAACTGACTGTAAGTGCTAACCACATCTACAAAATCCTTCACAGCAGCATCTAGACTAATGTTTGACCAAACAATAGAATGTCAGAGCCTAACCAAGTTGACACATAAAATTTTTACCACAGTTACCAAAAACACTCAAAAATCTCTTCTAAATGCATTCAATACTGAAAAATCCAGTTCTATTTCATATCTGCACACAAGTTCTTTTTTAAGCACTTCATCTAAGGCATCATGCATTTGGCTATTTATTTAGAACCGTGGAACTAAATTAAATAACTTCTCGATGATTTGCCTATAATCTGATACTAACCGGGTGACAACTTATACTAGCAACTGATTTTGCCTTTATGGCACCTGGATGGTCCTGTTAAAAAATATTAATTTTCCTTTTCATATGTCAAAGTCCAGCTTAGACATTACCCTGTAAAAAGAGTTTTCCTGGATCTTCCTGGATCTTGCAACAAAGATGCAACTATTCTCCTTGTTTCCTATGCCAACCCCTATCATTTTATTGAGGCTATGTTGATATTAGAGTCATTGGGATATGTGTTTGCTCTGCCACTGGATTATAAAATAATGCATATGATGAAGGATTAACATAAGCTGAGACAGAGTACCTGTCCCACATAGTAAGCAGGTATTTAATAAGCATGTGCTCTTCCCTTACTTCTGGAAGGAAGCAGTGTCTAATTTATCTTTGCAGAATTCCATGACACCAGCAGTGACATGCATATGCTCAGAAGCACTCGACAAAGTGGATTGTATTTAATTCAAGACCGTCAGATTCCAAATTAATTAAAAGTCACATCATGTCTTGGATATATGAGCACAGGCTCAATTTTTTATAAGTTATATTTTTAATGGAAACTAAAATGTCATATTTAATTGAGTACTTGACCCACTGCAATAATGGCCATTGCACTGACACTAGTGGTATTAGTACCTTACCTAAATTCATCGATGTGCCACGTATGTCTATCCTACTCCCTTCACCCTCCCAAAACATCTTGATTCATAAAAATTATAGCTATTTTGTGCTTCTTCAACAAGTACAAACTAGAATACATAACTTTCTCTTAATGTTACATCAGATCCCATAAAAAATTTTTTCCACTCTTACGTACTGAAACATAGAAAAAATCCTGATGCTAACAACTAAAATGTAATTTGTGTCCATATTTAAATTTTTCCTTTTCTAACCTGTTCCTGTTAGAGTCCTTGTTTTGCCTTCTTCTATAAGGGTAACCCTTCTCTATGTCTTGGTGGCCTCAGCTGCTGTCCTGCCTCCCAGACCTACATCTTCACCCACCCACAGTGTACTTCTCCTTGAACGTCCACCTGTCTCCACCTGTGGAACCTTTCATCTTCTCAGAGAGAAACAGTGCCCCCAAGTCACTAATCTCATCACTACCACTAATGCTATCACTCTTCTCTGGGTTACCCAGACTCATTCAGCCGTAACAACCCAGGCATCTGTTCTTTCCTCTCATTCACATCATCACAGTGTTCACCACATTTATTTTATTCTTTATTTCCAGCATCTTTCAGTTCTATCTTCCTTATCTCATGCCCCCTTGCATATTTTGGATTCTTAGTCACTCCACACATTAGCTATTACAACAGTGCCTAAACTATTCCTAAGACAGCAATTTCATCACATTCTTCTTGTCCCAAAACTTCAATGACTTCTAAATGCCAAGATAAAGTCTTTATGTATTTCCTCTCCTTAAATTCCACTAGAACTTGGCATAAACCTCAGTGTTTCTCCTAATAATCTCCTTCAAAGATCAATTTGTCTCTTTTACACATTCCCTTTTTATCCTTCTACATTCAGCTCAAATTTCTTCTTCCTTCTAAAGCCTTCTTTTGCCCGCCCAGCTGGAAAAGACTTCTCACAAAATTTAGTGTTTATTCCAGTCATTTAGCAATAATTATTTATTATCTTATCTGCTGTGGTTCAGGCTGTTACTGTGAATTTAAATTTCTTCCTGTGTATCTTGTTTCTCCAATTGGAATGTAAATGCTAAGTCTGAGGAACAGCAGGGAAGTGGAGATTTAAATTTCCCTATATCATTTACATACTTAGCCTGGTATTTGGTACGTAAGTAGACATTAAATAAATAAATATTTTTTTTCCATTATCCTCTTTATTGCTATTAAATATGCTGGTATCAGAATCTAAAATATCCTCAATGTTTGGCTGGGTTTGAGTAACAAAGTAATAGAGAAGGAAACAAGCTAATCCATTTTCTCCCTTATGTACTGTCTGCTGTTTTTCAACCAAAGAATTCTGCTCACATTATGAATGTGAGTGTGAGAGCAGACTCAGACATTGCATCACAAATTCCCCATTAATCATCTCTAAGAATCACAGCATGCTGATGAGGTCTTATTCACCAGAAGTGTTTCCTGGAGAAAAAAAGCTGCACCATTTATGTACCTCTGCCTTTTATTTTGAAACATGGAATGTTGGCCTTTGCACATTTGCAGGAATTTGTCATGATAAATGATGCCAATCACCAGCTTTATTAATGTCATAAATGGAATGAGATAGTTCCTCACAAAGAAGAGAACAATGGTTAAAACTGTCCTCTGCTCATCACAGCTCTTTCTGAAAAATTTACCATACAATTATCCATTTGTGCTCCATTCCTCTAGGTGATGAGGATGGTGTGGGCCTCAGTTCTGCTAATCACTTCCAGCTGATGCTCTCAGTCTCCTGGAGTTGTCATTCACCATGTTTGGCAGTGTATCAGAACAGTAGGAAGGGAAAGATCACAAAATCTGAGTTTGAAATACTATCCAGATCTGAGTTGTGATTTGTTACGGGCTGAATTGTGCCCTTTCCCCTCCAAATTCATATATTCAGACCATAACTCAGTAACCCCAAACTCCAAAAGTGACTGCATATGGAGATAGCATCTCTAGAGAGGTAGTTAAGTTTGAAATGTGGTCTTTGGGTGGACCCTATTCCAATTCAAGCGGTGTTTTTATAAGAAGAGGAGATTAGGACATAGACATTTGAAGGGAGAAGACTACCTGAATCCACAGGAAGATGGCCATCTACAAGCCAAGGAGGTAGGTCTGAGAGGAAGCCAACCCTGCTGATACCTTGATCTCAGACTTCTCGTCTCCAGTACGATGAGACAATAAATTCCTATTTAAGTCACCTAATCTGCAGTATTTTGTTATGGGGGCCCAGCAAACTAATACTTCATCCAAAGGGAAAAAAAATAGACACCCAACTAAAGCTTTATATTGGTTTGTTTGCTTTGAATTTATAGAAGGGCATTATGAAATTCTTATTAACAATACAAATCTTGATGTTTGAAATCTCAATGAGTCTTGGGTTCCTTCCTGGAAAGTTAGAAGGTAAGACTATGGAAGGATGAGCAGGAATCGCCTCCAGGTATCTGGCTTCCATTGCCTTTCAGAGTCCTCACACTTCTACCATCCCAAATGCACACCAAAAAGATTTTGTGTTTTTTCTGCACTGCACAACATATAAGGCTACTATCAGTGATTTTCTTCTCTTAACTCCTGAGCACCATAGCCCAGTCATAAGAAATAAACCTTGTTAACCTACAGCATCATTCTGTTGGCAAAGTTGATTCAGTTTTACCCAATGTAACAGAATCTTGTCTCTAGTAATACATAGTGTAAGGACACAAGTCTAAACGTCTAAACCAAACTGTCTCCATAACAGGCTTTAAGTTTCCCCTCTAAACTAGAAGGCCTAAGTTTCAGCTTTCCCGAAACTATCAGGCAGTTACACATTGCCCAAGGCAGGAGAAACCACCCTTGCAACATCCAATCAGGAAAGGCCAGCGACCACCCTCCACATTACTAACGGAGAGGCTTAGAGATAGAAACTATAGATAGGACCCTGTTACCTAATGTTAAAGTTAACCCGTTAGTCGCCGAACAAGACCCTAAACTCGCTCTGTGATTGGTTGAATTTAAAGATTCTCTAAATGTTGTAATTGGGTCCCACCAAAAGTAACGAATACTCTAGACAATGTGTATGGTTAAACCCGCTGTCAATAATGTTGAATAATTATGATTGGATCACTGTTCCCATGTCACAACTTCTATAACTCCCCTGTCACAAACCCCATAAAAACCCTAGTCTGTCTTTGTTCGTGGCTCTCAGCACAGATCCACGGTGCTGGTGAAGTCTGTGAGCCCGAGCTCGAGCCCGTAATAAAGCCCTTTGCCTTTGCATGCGTGACTCGGTCTCCCTGGTGGTCTCTGGTCAGTGAGGATACTGCGATCTGGGTATAACACATAGGGTCCAAATGTCTATATGCAATGATTCCCAAGGGTTCTCAATTTATCGGTTTTTTGACAGTGATATTAGAATTTATTGAAAATTCTCATATTAATGTGAAGTGATATGAGTGCATGTGTTTATAATATTGTACTTTTCTTTCTTTTTACTCTTTTGTTCAAAATAATTTTAGATGACTAAGCCTACCCTTCCTGGTGAAAAATGTATATGGATTACTTTACATGCATTGTTAAACCAACACAACAGGGTCTATCCAGGACTCTGATACCTTCTTTGCTTCTTCCTCACTAAATATTTGGAGACAGATTCCAAACAGTGTCCAGGACATGTGGTCTGCCCTAGAATGAATCTTTTTCACTATATTCTTCACTTCCCTGAGTTGGAAGGTTTTGCATTCCTGATTGGATTCCACAATCCCTACGGTGTTTATTTTTTTAATTAACCCCAGTAATGATTTTGTAATGTTGTAACTCTCTCTGTGTCACTTGCACACCCTGTTTCTGAGTCTCTATAGCGGTTACATTCACCTTGCAAAATCAAGGTTTATTGTTTTTTGTTTTGGGTTTTTTTTTTTTAATTGCACTGTGATGATAGAGGAGAAAATTTAAAGCCTGCCTGGTGAGTAAAGTCTCCTTTAGTTTCAAGTCAAACTAAAAACAGATTCCCATTTGCACAATGCTTTATACTTCCTATGTAATACTGTTAAACATCCCCAGGCAGCAGTAGCTTGGAACTTTGCTTCATGCCCAATATCTTCTAGGTAACATATAAAACATATACAGTATAAAAGAGAATTTTTATTTAAAAAAATAAAATCAGTTTATATTATTAGACAATACATGTTCAGCACTTGCCCTTCTCTGAAATTAATAGTACTTTTACTAATGGTATATTAATAAAAATTTATTAGTACGATTTGAAATAACATTAACTTGATTATAAGAGTGTGATTTTAAAAAAGAATGCGATAACAAAGGGCTCAATTTAATTTTTAATGGATATTGTAATAGAAAACTGGAAAATTAAGTTTAGGTTAAGATGTCAATAAAGAAAGAAAGTGGAAGTCTGTAATTATGTGGAAGTTTAAATATGTGGCAAGTTATCAAAAGATAGGACTATTATAAAAAGGAATGTCAGGGCACCTGGATGGCTCAGTCGGTCCAGCAGCTGACACCTGGTTTCGGCTCAGGTCATGATTTCACAGTTCATGAGTTCAAGCTCTGCACCGGGCTCTTCATTGACAGTGTGAAGACTGCTTGGGGTTCTCTCTCTCTCTGTCTCTCTCTCTAACTCTATCTCTGTCTCTCTGTCTCCCTCTCTCCCCCCCACCTCTCAAAATAAATATATAAACTTTAAAAAATTGGAACTTCAAAAAGATTATATATCAAAGGGCATTCTTCCATAGAGAAGTGTGCTAAATTCTACCAATACAGGACAGGCAGACTATGCCCTGAACCTCACTGTACTATCATGTAAACATCAAATCTAAGGTACCCATGCAACATCCTGTGGAGATATCCAGTGGGCAGATGAACTTCTAAGTAAAGGCATTTCTATTTAGTAATATAGATTTGGGATTCATTAAGGTCACACAAAAACTACCTAGAGAATACCAAGATTTAAGAAGGGCAAAGCAGAATGAGGAGATAGCAAAGACTGAGTAGAAGCACAGGTCTAAACAGCTTGAGTGTCTACTGACATTTTTTTTACCAAAATTTACCAAAATTTTTTTTAAAAACATACATCCATGTGGACCTTGAGGGTGTTATGCTGAGCGAAATAAGTCAGGCAGAGAAGGACAAATATCATATGTTTGCACATATAGGAGGATTAGGAGGAACTTAACAGAGGAACCAAGGGGGAGAAGAAGGGCGGAAATGGTGGGGGAAAGGGAGAGAGGCAAACCATGAGAGACTCTTGAATGCTGACAAAAACTGAGGACTGGTGGATGTGGGGGTGAGGAGGGGTGGGCATGGAGGAGGTCACTTGTGGGGATGAGCACTGGGTGTTATGTGGAAACTAATTTGACAATAAACTATTTGTAAAATAAATAAATAAATAAATAAATAAATAAATAAATAAAAACGCAAAGTTAGATGCTGCAAAGTTCAAGCGATTTAAAGACTGACATGTATCCACTAGGTTTAGGAATTTCACCTCAGGAGCAATTTCAATGGAATAGATGAGGAACTAAAATACTACAATTCTGCACTAACCCCTAGTCATGCTCACAATTTTCTCTAAGAGCGGGAAGCAGAAAGGAAAACGCTGTTTCAAGGAAAATATACAGAGGGATGGTAAAGCAAAGCTAGTATTTATGGAGGTCCTGCCATATGCTGGCAGTTGTGCTGGGTCCCTGACGTACTTTGTCTCATTTAATTCTCACAATCATGCCTTAAGGCAGCTACTGGGAGCAGTAGTAGCATTACCATTTCACAGAAGATAAAACTGAGGCTCAGGAAATTAAATAATATTTCCAGTGATTGGTAGGAAATTAGCTAGAAACCAGGCTTGTGTGAATTCAAAGTCTCAGCTTGCAGCATTGTACCATACTGTTGCTAAAAGGGAGATGGAGTGAGGTACAAGTACCTGCTTCAACCCATGCAATCTTCCTCTTCTCCTCTTAAACTATTCCTCCAAACCCCTACAAGGCAATGACCAGAAATATAGATGCATCTAGAGGCGCTACGAGTACAGACTAAGAAATAGAGCCCAGTAGTGAAGAAATTGAATCAGTGATCAAAAATCTCCCAACAAATAAGAGCCCTGGACCTGATGGCTTCCCTGGGAAATTCTACCAGACATTTAAAACAGAATTAATCCCAATTCTTCTCAAGTTATTCCAAAAAATAGAAAGCAAAGGAAAACTCCTGGACTCATTTCATGAAGCCAGCATCACTCTGATTCCCAAGCCAGACAGAGATTCAGCAAAAAAAGAGAACTACAGGCCAATATCCTTGATGAATACGGATGCAAAAATTCTCAACAAGATCCTTGCAAATCGAATCCAGCAGCATATCAAAAGAATCATCCACCAAGATCAAGTGGGATTCATTCCTGGGTTACAGGGCTGGTTCAACATTCGCAAATCAATCAATGTGATACATCATATCAATAAAAGAAAAGATAAAAACCATATGATCCTGTCAATAGATGCAGAAAAAGCATTTGACAAAATACAGCATCCCTTCTTAATAAAGACTCTCGAGAAAGTTGGGATAGAAGGAACCTACTTAAACATCATCAAAGCCATCTATGAGAAGCCTTCAGCTAACATCATCCTCAACGGGGAAAAACTCAGAGCTTTCCCCCTGAGATCAGGAACACGACAGGATGCCCACTCTCACCACTGCTGTTTAACATAGTGCTGGAAGTCCTAGCATCAGCCATCAGACACCAAAAGGAAATCAAAGGCATCAGAATTGGCAAAGAGGAAGTCAAACTTTCACTCTTCGCAGATGACATGATACTCTACATAGAAAACCCGACAGACTCCACCAGAAGCCTACTAGAACTGATCCAAGAATTCAGCCAAGTTGCAGGGTACAAAATCAACGTACAGAAATCGGTTGCATTTTTATACACCAACAATGAAGCAACAGAAAGAGAAATCAAGAAACTGATCCCATTCACAATTGCACAAAAAACCATAAAATACCTCGGAATAAACCTAACCAAGGATACAAGAGATCTGTATGATGAAAACTATAGAAAACTTATGAAGGAAATTGAAGAAGACACAAAGAAATGGAAAAACATTCCATGCTCATGGATAGGAAGAATAAATAGAGTTAAGATGTCATTACTACCTAAGGCACTCTACACATTCAATGCAATTCCAATCAAAATTGCACCAGCATACTTCTCAAAACTAGAACAAACTATCCAAAAATTTGTATGGAACCACAAAAGACCCCGAATAGCCAAAGTAATCCTGAAAAATAGAACCAAAACGGGAGGGATCACCATCCCAGACTTTAGCCTCTACTACAAAGCTGTCATCATCAAGACAGTATGGTATTGGCACAAAAACAGACCCATAGACCAATGGAAAAGAATTGAGAACTCAGAAGTGGACCCAAAAGTATACAGCCAACTAATCTTTGACAAAGCAGGAAAGAATATCCGATGGAAAAAAGACAGCCTTTTTAACAGATGGTGTTGGGAGAACTGGACAGCAACATGCAGAAGAATGAAACTAGATCATTTTCTCACACCATGCACAAAAATAAACTCAAAATGGATAAAGGACCTGAACGTGAGACAGGAAACTATCAACACCCTAGAGGAGAAAGCAGGAAACAACCTCCTTGACCTCCACCGCAGCAACTTCTTACTTGACACATCCCCAAAAGCAAGGGAATCAAGAGCAAAAATAAACTGTTGGGACCTCCTCAAGATTAAAAGCTTCTGCACAGCCAAGGAAACAACCCAGAAAATTAATAGGCAACCAACGGAATGGGAAAAGATAGTTGCAAATGACATATCAGATAAAGGGTTGATATCCAGAATCTACAAGGAACTCACCAAACTCCACGCCCGAAAAACAAACAACCCAGTGAAGAAATGGGCAGAAGATATGAACAGACACTTCTCCAAAGAGGACATCCAGATGGCCAACAGACACATGAAACGATGCTCAGCATCGCTCCTCATCAGGGAAATACAAATCAAAACCACACTGAGATACCACCTCACGCCAGTCAGAGTGGCTAAAATGAGCAAATCAGAGAACTCTAGATGCTGGCGAGGATGTGGAGAAACGGGCACCCTCCTACACTGTTGGTGGGAATGTAAACTGGTCCAGCCCCTCTGGAAAACAGTGTGGAGGTTCCTAAGGAAACTAACAATAGAACTCCCCTATGACCCAGCAATAGCACTGCTAGGAATTTACCCAAGGGATACAGAAATGCTGATGCATAGGAGCACATGTACCCCAATGTTCATAGCAGCACTCTCCACAATAGCTAAAACATGGAAAGAGCCTAAGTGTCCATCAACAGATGAATGGATCAAGAAGATGTGGTTTATCTATACCATGGAATACTACATGGCAATGAGAAACAATGAAATCTGGCCATGTGTAGCAACATGGATGGACCTTGAGGGTGTTATGCTGAGCGAAATAAGTCAGGCAGAGAAGGACAAATATCATATGTGTGCACGTATAGGAGGATTAGGAGGAACTTAACAGAGGACCAAGGGGGAGAAGAAGGGCGGAAATGGTGGGGGAAAGGGAGAGAGGCAAACCATGAGAGACTCTTGAATGCTGACAAAAACTGAGGACTGGTGGATGTGGGGGGGAGGAGGGGTGGGCATGGAGGAGGGCACTTGTGGGGATGAGCACTGGGTGTTATGTGGAAACTAATTTGACAATAAACTATTTGTAAAAAAAAAAAAAAAGAAAAGAAAAAGAAATAGAGCTCAGTAAAGCCATGGCACTGCTCACACATGAACAATGACTGAATAGCAGGTTTTTCTATTCACTCATCATAAATTTTAAAAATATTCAGTTCTATGAGCATATTACATAGGTGGCTATTAAAACTGTGTGAACTTGACCAAGTATTTAGCACGTGGTTTTCTTGACTAATAACTACTTATGCCTTCATTTCCTTATACTTATAAAATGATACTCTGTATTAAGAGAAATGTATATATCAAAAGTCAATGTTAGCAATCTTGAGATTAAAATGAGTCGCTCAGTAAACGAAATGCATATTGGTAATCTGATAACAGTTTTTTAATTCTTATTTATACTTCATAATCCATCCTGGGACGATACCTTTTTCTTCCTTTGTGCTTATTTACAAACACAGCTGAATCAGAGAAATACAGTATATAATGTTCTTGAACTCTGAGAACTTTTAGTCTTTGGGGACATTTCAGTTGATACTGCCTTTAAAAAGACTGACATGGGCACCTGGGTGGCTCAGTCAGTTAAGTGTCCAACCGGCCCAGGTCATGATCTTGGGGTTCACAATTTCGAGCCCCATGTCGGGCTGTGTGCTGACAGCTCAGAGCCTGGAGCCTGCTTCAGATTCTGTGCCTCCCTTTCTCTCTGCCTTCCCCCTGTTCATGCTCTGTCTCTCTGTCTCTGTCTCTGTCTCTGTCTCTCTCTCTCAAACATAAATAGACATTTAAAAAAATAAACAACAACAACATCAGTAAAAGACTGATATGCCATTTCTATATACAAGTTATTTTAGACTACTGTCCAATGTGACGAGTCATGGAAGAAAACCACCATGGACTGAGCTGGCTCTCCCTTAAAGTCCCTCTGTGGGAATTTCTCATGTGTCTTCAGGAAGCATTGCCCCTGGTTATCTCACTTATTGAACCATTTACCTCCTGGCTATGTGTTGGGATGATGGCAAGTCATTCAGCGACATCCTGGAATGGTCTATCTTTTCATCAAAACTCACAGCTTCAAATACAAAAGACAACTTAAATTTTATAACAGCATGTGGAAACTACTTCTTTTGTGTTCCTTATCATGAAGTTCTACTGTCTACAAAATGGTGTGGAATATGCAAGCTGCATTGTTATATGAAGAAATTTGCTGTAACAGTTTTGTTTTAATGTTTATTTATCCTTGAGAGAGTGAGAGAGACAGAAAATGAGCAGGGAAGGAGCAGAGCGAGAGAGGGACACAGAATCCGAAACAGGCTCCAGGCTCTAAGCTGTCAGCACAGAGCCCGACACGGGGCTCGAACCCACGAACCATGAGATCATGACCTGAGCCAAAGTCGAACGCTCAACCGACTGAGCCACCCAGGCGCCCCTGCTATAACAGTTTTTCATTATCATGGCATTTCACTTTGATTATGCATTTGTTTATAGCATGTTATAAAGAGGCTAGAGGAAACAAGAATATGAATACATATTAGGAATCCAATAGGAGTTATTCACTGAAATGTTCCATCTTCATAATTAAAAACTACCACTCAATCCCACCCAATTCTGTTTAGGAATTAGCTGAGAATTTTCTTATTTAAATTAATACATCCATCTCTCAACATATGTCCTGTGGGGATATAATCCTTCTATGGCTCAGTAACTCCAGATGTACCTTATCAGGCCCCCAAAATGATTAATTCTACCACAGAATGTGAAGAATAAAGCTTTTAAAAAATCACTAAAGGCAAATCCCTGCCTCCAAAGGCAACACACATCATTGCAAAGAGAACAAGCAGCTTGCTCTGCATCTAGATGATAACCAAGGAAAAGATCTCCTGCATTATAAGCTAGAAAGTGTGTCACTGGCTGCTGGTAGCAGATGGGTCCACAGGATTCATGAAGCAGACTCATACTGACTCTGGGACAGCTGAAGGCAGGTTCCCCAGGATCATCACCAGGGGAAATACATGCAGTGGGATGGGAGATGCAGCACTCCTTAACTCAGAACAAGGCTTCAATGGGTAAAAATGATTCCTAAAAACTCATGGGTATAAGTCAGGTTGATTATTGATTAGCAGGGCCATTACCCAAATGGAAGAGAGCTTCCTGCTCAATGAGGTTCTAAATGAATTCCAGCAGGAGACAGGAAAGGGTAGATGAAGTCTAGCCAGGGCAGGGCATTATCAATGTGCTCTGGTCCCAAAAGTTCATCTGGTTCTCCCTCATGAAATACAAAGTTCAGCAAAGTTTTCTGTTCTTCCAAACAGAGACAGCAACAGATCAAGAACCCAGTGCCTCTTATGGGTCTTTCACCAGTGAAAGCAAATGGACTATCTGAGATCCACAAGATAATTATCCTTAAGATAATTCCAATAGCTACAATGCAGCTTGTCCATAAAAAAAATTTTCCCTGGGTTTCTCTTTTTGAAAATCAGAGCCCTGGAGAGAGAAGCAGTCACTTTTAACATGTTCCAGAGGGGACTGATTGTAAGAAAAAAAAATATGACCACAATCAGGCAGGAACTGAATGGAGATCCAGCTGAAGATTCTATTTGAAGGCCTTAAAAGTTCAGTTGGGGAAGCAATTTCCCCTTAGACACCAGAGCCTGAAGGTTCTTATTATATTATTACTAATTCCAAATATTACATCTTAACAAATGCAGCCATGCAACCAGACAAATAGAAAATGAAACAAAAAATAATAATAAAAAACTTGAGCTCCTCAAAAGATAAATAGGGTTAGAAGCACACTGAGCCAGAAGCTAAGAAACCACACCAAACTCCTTTGACTGAGTTTTAATTCTAACCCCCACATTTCTGAATGGTGTAACATTTTAAGAACTGAATAACTTAAAATTCACTGGTACCTGGCTCCAAATAAAGCTGTTCTCATCCTATGTCTTTGATGAGACA
The DNA here is from genome assembly GCA_017311185.1 of Proteles cristata cristata. Lineage (NCBI taxonomy): Eukaryota > Metazoa > Chordata > Mammalia > Carnivora > Hyaenidae > Proteles > Proteles cristata. The sequence goes on along the minus strand of JAESUZ010004992.1, from coordinate 2,337,032 downwards.
TTTAATCATTTTGCTCTTCTCTAGAAAAACATACCTTTTCATATTTGTCTTTAAGAGGATGCTATACATAAAATGGAATAGGAATATATGTACTCTAAGTCTGTGCCAAGACTGAGACAAAGAAGGAAATTAGGTTTTATTGTATTTGTATTACCCACTCATCTGCTTCATTCCTCACATTTCTGACATAAAATGGAATCATTTAATGTTTCCTTGAAAATTTATTTCATATTCTCCTATGTAACTACTAACAATGTTAAAAGAAGGATCACAAATGAACAGCTAACAAACTGCACAAGAGAAGTTTTCCCTAGTCTTTACTGTCAAGCACAATAGTCCCTTGGCCAGTCATTAACCTCCAGGAATGATTTTACTTCTGCTTTAGTTAAACCTTTATCTGTTCTTAGGTGTCCTTGATGAACATTAGAGTAACTTGATATTCTTTCTGCATCCATTTGCTATCTAAGTAAAATTCACTGAATATGTACCAGGAAGAGTTAACTAGCCTCCCTTTTCTCAAATCTGTATTATCTGTCACAGGTAAAGATAACTAAGACAATCTTAGTTAGCCCTTGAACCAGGAACTCTATATAGTTTCTCCATTAAACTATAGCACAGAGGAGTGGGTAATGCATGGGAGTGATGCCTGCACCAGCCTCCACACTCCTCTCAGCCTTCACCAAGCTGTCAACAATATGACACACTGTGTGACACCCTCTGGCCCTAGCTGACTTTGCTCTACACCAGATTCAGTGTCTTCTTTTCTGTCCCAGTTCTTTTCTTCTCTCTTAAGCTCTCTCCTTCCATGTGTTCTTTGAAGGGAGTGACTGTCACTCAGTTCGTGCTGAGGCTTACCACAGACCTATGATGTGGGTAGGAAAATGGCTCTGAGTAATGCTGATATTTACTTAGATTTTGCTACAACTTTGGGTTTTGTTTAAACTTCTCTTACAACTTAACCACTTACTTACCACTTAAAATTCAAAGATGTTGTCTGCCTCAGGTAGGCATAAAATATCCTGAGGGACTACAAATGTAAATGGCATAATCAGAGTTAGTAACTTGCGGCTTCAAGGTATAACCATTAATGACAAAACATGGACTTCCAACCCAGAGACTTGCAATACAGGTAAATGTGTGTCTATAAATAGAAGATTTAGAATCTTTTCTTCAAACTAAGAACTCATTTTTAATGAAATTAAGATACTCTGTTTTACTAACTTTGAAAATCCCCATTAGCTGAAGGAGTCAAATCATTGGAATTTATCATAGTCCTTGGTGTTTTAACAATGAGCCATTGATGGCCAGATTGACTCTGCATGGTGAACCTTGTCATCACATAAGCTGAGGAAGTGAGAATTTACCCTATTCATAAACTGGACTGTCATCATTTTTTATACCTTCTTCAATGCAGTGCATATGAAAACTACATTTATAAAAATAAATCCCTATCGAAAGAAAACTTTTTGACTCTTATCTATCTGTAGCATTGCAAAGTGTTAGAGTCACATGAGGTGCTCTAGCCATACCACTGCCTAAAGTATCTGATGAAGATGATCCATAATGGTCATTGGATTATTTACTATTTTTATTATTATTATTTTAGGATTATTTACTGTTTTAATAGTAAATCCTGGTTCATTTATTATTTTTCTTTTTACATATTCCAGGGTTGTTCTTGATCTGCCTTCCTTGTCATTTTGACTATGCCCACAGAGTTTGATTACAGGTTTTCCTTGGTATGTAATTCTTTAAATGTGGATGGAAATGTTGCCAGAGTAGAGACATGACCATTGACTTTGGCAACATGAAACTAATTTGTGACCTTGACAAGAGTAGCTTTAATGAAATAAAAGGAACAGAAGCTCAATTACAGTAGATAAAGAAGAAAACAGAAAGGAGTGGGGCACCTGGGTGGCTCAGTTGGTTAAGTGTATGACTTTAGCTCAGGTCATGATCTCATGGTTCAAGAGTTTGAGCCTCATGTTGCGCTCTGTGCTAACAACTCAGAGCCTGGAGCCTGTTTCCGATTCTGTGTCTCCCTCTCTCTCTGTCCCTACCCTACTTGACCTCTGCCCCTCTCTCTCTCAAAAAAAAAATAACATTAAAAAAAAGAAAGAAAACAGGAAGGAGAAAAAGAAATATAAGGAGAAATTATGCTGTGAGTAAGGAGCAAATAAATGAGATCACAGTTGGAAGGGGCTATAAAACAGGATTTTTAAAGACAGGATATCCTGAAGTATATTTGTATACACAGATATTTGTGTATATTGATATCCATAAAAATACCTACTTTATTATTTTTATAAGAGAAAGGAGGAAAAGGAAAAAAGGAGGAGGAATAGGGTCCAAAACAAATGAGCCAAGAGCCCTTAAATGTGAATTCAAGTCTCTACCTCTAGAGAAACAAGGGGGTGGTGAGTAAAGTTTTAGAATTTTTAAAATATTAAGTTATTCCCACTTCTGCAAAAATGAAATAAAACAAGCCTTTGGAGTCTAATCTCTTCTTCTTACACTGACAAGCTGATCACTCTAGCTTAGAGTCTTATTCTCAGACTTAAAACTAGCCATTGCTGAGACATTTATTTAAAAATAGTTTTGAATTCCTATAGTTCTGAGGCCTCAAATAATTACAGTAGGACTAATAACGGTCCCTAAGGACATTTGGATTTAACAGGGGAAATAAGACGGAGACAAACAAAATCAAATGCCAACAGAGACAAGACTATAAGGGATGTCACTAGACAGTTTTGAGGCTTTGCTCAAAGCCTCTCAAAGTTGGAGAGGCTTTGCTCTCCTTGTTGGAGGGTCAGAAAAGGCTCTTTGCCGGTGGGAGCAATACTTGATCTGCATACTGAAGGAGGGTAGAGTTTGACTAAGTGGTAACAATTAAATACTGGCATACTGAGTAAGGAGACTAACTGGAACAAGCACATTACAAGAAAATAGATACACAGCATGGTGGAGAGTGACAAATAAGCCAACCAGCCAGAGTAGGGATGGCATTTGGCACATAGTGACAGGTTAAATCCAATGAGAAAAAAACAGTGAAGTAGTTTCTAGAATATAACCATGGGCAATTTATTGCACATAATTTAACAAAACTAGATTCTAGGATAATAAAGGGAGACTTTAGTTCTAATAGTTTTATGTGGTTAAATTTGACACAAATCCTGCACATTTAATATATTTGAAGGCTACATCACTAAATGGTTTGTGTTCTTAAGAAGGTGGCTGTCTGATGAAGCTTTCATTTCCCCTTATCTGAGATGATTCCTGCATGTGAAGGTTCATATTCTTTAATTATTAACAATCTGAAAAATATTTCATTTGTTTCATGGCTCACCATCATTAAGGTCACACAGATTTATTAAGGAATGCTGTCAAATTTGGGGAAACTTTCATTACGTTTTTTGCCATTGGCAGTGGTGGCAGTATTGGTCCGTGTGTATATGTATGCTTGCTGTTCTTCACATATAAGCTCTCATACTTGGAATGTTCTCTCATATACTAGCTTCTAGTTCTTCTATATGTTTCAAGTCTTATTTCTCTTCCACTCTCAATGGATATCCAGAGCTGGGTGCTATAGGACATCATAATATAACTTCTAGCCCTGTCCCTTTGTAATTCAGCACAAGGAGAGCAAATTCCTGGAAGCTCTTTCTCCACCATGACAGCTAAACAGCTAATCTAGAGTTAAAAATGACTGCAAGCCACTCCAATACCACTCAGTGTGAAAGGAGGTGTGACAGGGGTGAGTATAAGTGGAAGGAGACAGCAATGTTAACCAATTAAGGTTAAAACGATAACTATTACAAATTACACAAAATCGTATGACCCTGTGAACACATACTGAGGCCACTTCCATGCCTTAAAGGGGGCCCTGCAGAGAAGGCCTTAATAGTGTTATATTAACTCTGAGTATATGCATCTAAGCAGTAAAACAGGAAAAAAAATTAAAGGCCATGTGGCTTTCTTTAGTCAGCATTCAGAGAGTGATTTCCATTTGTTCAATAGAATGTCTGATACTTAAAGGATACAAATTACTGAAACACATGATCCTTAACAAGACGGTCAGGACATATATACATGTGAAACAACTAAAGTAACTCCTGATGAATTATGGCTTACTCTGGCCATATTAAGACATAGACATGACAAAAGGGTGGGGTGTCCTAAAGTTAGCTGGTAGTGGTGAGAAGGTCAGGGAAATCATCTGTAAGGAGATACAATGTGAGCCTACCCTATGAGACATATGTGTAATCAACCACAGTTGGGACTGGGTCTGAGGACAGAGCTCTGAAAGAAGAAAGGGGTGGGGAATCTGTCAACATGCCAAAATGCATTAAGAATATATGCCATTGTATTCCAGTTACCATACCCAACTCCTTTTTGAAAGGATGACGTCTCTGTTTAATAGGAGTCTGCTGACAGGGCAGCAGAGATTTGCAATCAACATCCATTTCTATTCTATCAGTTTTTAGTGTAATAGATTTCTTTGTATTGACATCAGAAAAGCAATGCTGGCATGGGCTGTAAGCCAGACTATGGAAAAAGCCCCATTATGTTGAATTGGATGTTATAACAGTAGTTGATAAATTGGTGATTCTATCTGTAGGGCTTGGCATTCTTGGAAACTAGCACTTTTCCATAACGTTATTTTATTCCCCCACTTTGGAACACTCTTGTCCCTTTTATCACTTGGCTGGTGTCAGGCAGATTGTCAAAATTATTGTTTACAATACTGATATCCTCAGAGTTGTCTTTATAGATTTTTTTCCTAAGAGGATTTTGAAATAATACCAGTGCACAGAGTTAAAATCGAACAACCATCTCCCAAACCTCCAATAATCAAGTTCTAATGCGGTCTTCATTTCATTCCATACATAACATCCTCTATGACTTATTTAAAGAATATAATAAAGAAACGTAAGAGAAAAACATGAAATAATTCATTTTGACCATTTGAATATTTATCCTTGAAAACAGCAGTGTTGCCATCATCTCAAGTATATCTCTTTAATCACATTTTGACAAATCTTTGTTCCCTGTCAGAGGACCAACATAGTTTATAGAACCCATTCCTTTATTTTTCCTCTTTCTCTTTTAGAATTACAAACTAAAGCTGAAGTAAATTTAAAGTAATCCTAAAAAGTTAAAAATATTTATTTTAATGTCAGAACTGCTTGGGATCTAATAAACAATGTTGAAAGGAAAGCATACCCTAGAAAGGAAGTTTAAAAAAAAAGCGGTCATTACTTAAATGAGCACAAAAGCCAACCATCTACTTGTTGATTACCTTTCAGGAAGAACTACTGAATTTACGTTAGAACTATTGTCACTAAATGTATGGCTTGCTCAAATATTGGAGAGATGCAAAACATAAGAACTATTTAATTAACAGGTAAATTTGAACAAAACATCTACAGTAGGCCTCCCTTATTCTTGGGGCTACATTCCAAGACCCCCAATGGATTTCTGAAGCTGTAGATAGTACCAAGCTCTATACATACTATGTTTTTTCCTATACACACATGCTTATGATTAAGTTTAATTTATAAAGTACGCACAGTAAGAGGTCGCAACAATAAATAATAATGAAATAGAACAATTATAACAATATATTGTAATGAGTTATGTGAATGTGGTTTCTCTTTCTTCAAAATATATTATTGTTCCATACTCACCCTTCTTTTTGTGATGATGTGAGATAATAAAATGCCTGAGGCAAATGTGAAGTGGATGATGTAGGCATTGTGACCCAGCATTAGGCTACAATCGACCTTCAGACTATATGTCCAAAGTAGGAGCATCTGCTTCTGGATGACAGTTAACGTCAGGTAACTGAAATGCAGAAAGCAGAACCACAAATACGGGTAGACTACTGTATTTTTATGTTCATTTGCATTTAACTAAAGTATATTAGTGATAGAAGATAGCCAATTTCAGAAGATTTCTGAACTGTTTCATTTTGTCTTTTAAAACCTAATATTCATTTAGTCTGAAACAAAATGTATTCCAACTCTTGCAAACTACAACTTGAACCTAGTTTTATTTCCTTTTCCTTGTTTTCCTTATTCTATGTGGTTTACTTCCCCCCAAACACACAGAGAAGTCTCCAGGAAAGATTTCTAGAATACCTCCCAACCATGTACTGGATAACCACAAAGAATCCCAGTCAAAATGTTTAAGTAGGTTGTACTTGAGGTCCACAATTTATCATCCAAATGAGAAGAGTTTTGAAATTAAAAGAGAGTGCTGTAATAATTAGACCAGAGAAACCGGTTAACTGAGATCAGTAGTTTCTAATGGTATAGAACAAGCATAGCCCCCTAACGTCAACTCCCTTATTTGAAATTAGGCCCTTTCCCCATTATTCCCTAAACTTCTCCTAAAGGGCAGGCAGGTCTGACTAAAGGCTTTGGGCTTTTCACCTTTGCCCCAGCTCTTTAAACACCAAAGTGGGAGCAAACCCATCAATCCTGGCTAGATTGAGCCAATCAGGCTGTTCCCTTCCTGAATTTTTACCAAGACACCAGAGGATGATGTACACTGATTAGAAAGGTTTTATGTTGAGTCAGTGCTGGATCAGCCCCACAAACCAGCCAAAACTACAAGAGAGCAGCAGTACAGAAAAAGTCCGGCTGGAGAGGAAAGTCAAAACTAAGAAAGGGAGATGAGGCACCTAGCCCTAGAGAAACCTACTTTGCAATTCAATCCTCTATATGGCCCAGTTGAGCTTAAAATGTGTTCCTTAATTACAAACCTAAATATAGGTCTTACCATATGACCCAGCAATCATGTTCCTGGTATTTACCAAAATGAACTGAAAACATATGTCCACAGATAACCTGCCCATGAATGTTTATAATAGCTTTATTCATAGTTGCCAAAATTTGGAAGCAACCATGGTGTCCTTCATTAGGTAAATGGATAAATAAACTATGGTACATCTAGACCACAGAATATTACTCAGTGCCAAAAGGAAATGAGCTATTGAGCTATAAAAGGACATAGAGGAAACTTAAATGCACATTACTAAGCGAAAGAAGCCAGTCCGAAAAGGCCATGATTCCAATTACATGACACTCTGGAAAAGGCAAAACGGGCAACAATAAAAAGAGTAGTGGTTTCCAAGGGTTAGAGGGAAGGTGGGATAAACAGGCAGAAAACGGGATTTTTAGGGTAGTGAAACTATTCTGCCCAATACTCTAATGGTGGATCCATGTCACTGTATATTTACCCAAACCCAAAGAATGTACAGCACCGAGTAAACCCTAACATAAACTACAAACTTTGGGTGAGTATAATGTGTCAGTGTAGGTTCATCAATTGTAACAAATGCACCACTCTGATGGGGGATGTTAACAACGAAGGAAGCTTTGTATGTGTGGGGGCAAGGGGTACACAGGTACCCCTTTTTTCTGTGAACCTAAAACTGCATGAAAAAGTATATTTATCAACTTTTTTTTTCCTAGGAGAGAGAGAGAGAGAGACAGAATGAGCAGGGGAGGGTCAGAGAGAGAGGGAGGCACAGACTGAAACAGGCTCCAGGCTCCGAGCTGGCAGTCAGCACAGAGCCCGATGCGGGGCTCGAACCCACGAACGGCGAGATCATGACCCAAGCGAAAGTCAGACGCTTAAACGACTAAGCCACCCAGGCGCCCCTTTATCAACTTTTTTTAATGGTAAAAATAAAAACACAGAAAAAGGTCTGTAATATATACATTCTGCTAAGAGAGATTATCTCTAAATGGTGGAATTATGCATGCCATAATTTCTTTCCTCTTTTTACTTGACAATTCCCCAAAACTAATTTTGGGGTTTTTAAAAATTTTCTCCTCAAATATTGTATTTTTTAAAAATTTCATCCTTTAAGTAACGTCTGTTTATGCTATCTTTTAAAAAATTTATTTATTTAAATGCAAGTTAGTTAACATACACTGTAGTACTGGTTTCAGGAGTAAAACTCAGTGATTCATCACTTACATATAATACACAGTGCTCGTCCCAATAAGCTCTCTCCTTAATGCCCAGCCCCTGTTTAGCCTATCACCCCCACCCAACACCTTTCCAGCGACCCTCAGTTTGTTCTCTGTATTTAAGAATCTCTTATGGTTTGCCTCCTTCTCTGTTTTCATCTTATTTTTTATCCCTTCTCTTATGTTCACCTGTTGTGTTTCATAATTCCACACGAGTGAAATCATATATTTGTCTTTCTCTGACTGACTTAGTTCACTTAGCATAATACACTCTAGTTCCATCCATGTTGCTGCGAATGGTAAGATTTTATTCTTTTTGATCACCAAGTAGTATTCCATTATATATATATATATATATATATATATATATATATATATATATATATATATAATTTCTATCATTTGGCTATTGTTGATAGTGCTGCTATAAACATTGAGGTGCATGTACCCATTTGAATTAGCACTCCTGTATCCTTTAGATAAATACCTAATAGTGCAATTGCTAGGTTCTAAGATAATTCTAACAGCAATTTTTTGAAGATCCTCCATACTGTTCTCCAGAGTGGTTGCACCAGTTTGCAAAAGGGTTCCCTTTTCTCCACATCCTGACCAACATCTATTGTTTCTGGAGTTGTTAATTTTACATTCTGACAGGTGTGAGGTGGTATCTCATTGTGGTTTTGATTTGTATTTCTCTGATGATGTTGAGCATCTTTTCATGCGTCTGTTTGCTATCTGGATGTCTTCTTGGAGTAAGTGTCTATTTGCACCTTCTACTCATTTCTTCACTGGATTATTTGTTCTGTGGGAGCTGAGTTTGATAAGTTCTTTGCATCATTAAAAACTTCTGTTTAATAATCTTTAAGGGTCTACCATTGCTAAAAAGACAATAATGCTAATAGTACTTACAGTATAAATATTTTCTAAACAATTTTTGGGTTCCGTGCACTTATACTAATTCATTTAATCCTCATAAAAACTTTTTGAGGCATATCTTATTAGTCCTATTCTATAGATGAGGAAACTGAGGCATAGGAAAGCTTAAAACCATAACATGGTTCATTAACACCTCTAGCCCTCACCCCTATCTCCAATATCACTCCATACAAGTCTCCAGCTTACATTTAGCATGTAAAAATACCAGATGTTTTACCTGGAAACACAATAGGAATGGATTTTATCTCGCCTTTCAAACTAGACTCGTCTACTCCTTCATTCTCTAAAGGCTGTACCCTCGTGCCTTTCTTTCACCTAACTATGCTACCCAGTGATCCTTCTGTGTAGATCTAAATGCTGTCCATCTTTTGGAATCCTGCTGCAATCACTCCTCTATGATTTTGTCCTACTAACCTTAATCCAAAACTTTCCACTAAGCACCTACTAATCTCACATTTGATAATAGCCATTTGATAAACACACAGTCTCTTATTAGTTATTTGTCTGGTTCCTTGAATTAGCTGTTTTTTCATGTTCATTGACTCATCTCTCAGCAATAATATAAGCACCTCAAGAGCAGGGATCACATTTTAGTCTTCCTTCTCTTGCATAGTCCCTAACATACTGCTTGTAGGTATGTCTAATAAGGTGCCTAATAAGTATCCATTGTTTGATTTGTCAATTAGTTTTCTTTCCACTTTATATGATCACTGTCAGAAGAAAGTTAGGAAATATCTGGCATTGAGTTCCCAAATATTTAGCTATCCAGCATGAATCATGGTATTTCCATCGCATACTTAGAAGAACTAGTATTCTACTAATTATAGTGTACAGCTGTACCCTTGCACATTTCTTTTACTTGGAATTATCTCCATACAAGTTCTGTCACCAAGGAAGGTAGAAAAACACTGAGCACAGCTCCCAAAAGCTATGTTTTCCTTGTGTTTGACACATCATCACACAAACGTCTGCTATGCCTCTGATAGCATAGCTTTGCAGAGTCTGTTTCTATGGTAATTTTAAGCTTATATAACACCAGTTCCTCATTGTCTTTATGAACATTTCTTAAGTTTGTGAAAATTACATACACTTCAACTTCAAAATGACTCAATTCATTGTGTAGACATTAAGGCAATAATTATGAAATAAAACTATATAAGAATATGAAAATACATTCTAACATTAGGAGAGGAAAAAGAGTATGAATTTGGATCTTGCTGAGATTATAACCATGGAATATGTGAAGAAGGTGCTCTTGGTGGCCATGCCAATCAATAGCCATCATCCATTCCAACAAGGCGATGGTTCTGTGCAGATATTCACCTTCTTCTCAAGAACATGTGTTCTGGGAAGTCTGGGCCCAGGCTAGTCCCAGTCCAGAGGAGGTCACAATAAGGTGAAACCAAAGATTCTTAGTCTGGGCAAGTTTTTGAAGTCCCAATGCCTAGCCCTCTCCTTATCTTCCCCCTCCTCTTTTCACACCCTCTTCCTTCCAATTTCGATGGTTCTGGAGTGGGGCCTGAGCATTTCATTTCTAACAAGTTCTCAGGTGATTGTAATGAAGCCAGTCTAAATCACACTTTGAGGATTCTTTGCTCTTGAGAATAAGCTCTTCTATGGAAATTTGTTTTATATGTGATGCTCTGAACTGTGGTCATTTTGGTACCAGCCTACAAATGGTACCAACACACAGAAGCAGCTGGAGCCAAGAGCCTCTCAGAGGAATGCAGAGGTAACCTGAAGTGACTCTTGCAGTCCACCTACATAGGCACTTATTATGTTACTTAAATAGATCTCATTATTTTTTAAGTCATTAGAGATGAGGCATTTGTTGTTTGCTACTGAAAACATTCTACCTGATGTCTTTGTATGGTGAAAACAGTTGTTTCAAATGATGAAAATGGAATTATTTTTCTTTCCCATTATGTTTCTTATGCAATAAATATCACAAAAAATAATTAGTTTGATTAAATCTCTACAATAAAATGAAAAAGAAAGATGTGACTATTTTACATATTTACTCTATTATATAATTATACCAATTTTTCTTGGGGTATGTTTTTATTTTCCAAGATATGTTCTATCAAATATCTCATTCAAAGGCAGGACACCAAATCTGAAAGTCTTTCATCTCAGTTTTCAGAAAAGAGGCATAGAAATGCCTCCAGATGAAACAGAAAAATATATTGGCCTGCTATCAAGAAGTGCACAGCAGCCTGCTACATTAAAAGGCAAATAGAAGACTGACGACTTTAAAAAAGAAGAATATGGCTTAGGACTTTCTATGTTAGGACTATTGCCTTGAACCTCCTCCTGCCTTTGTTTTAACTCTGTTAAAAGAGTTCCTTGTGGCCCCCTACCCATTTGCTAATAAAAATATCTAAATTTAAGTATAAGGGAATACCTAAAACCTACTTCCAGCACCACCTTTCTTATTATGGCATAGAGCGCTGTTGTAGAAAACATTATCTGCTGGTAACCAAACACCAATTCCCACTCTTCCTGCTGTGCCTTCCTCCTAGAGGCTGAAAAAGCTAAATGCTCACTTTCCCTATCTCCACCACAGCTATAAGTGTTCATGTCACACAGTTCTGGCTAACGTACACAACCAAAAATTTTCAATGGGGCTTCTAGAGAAGTTTTACCTTCCTGATAAAAAGGACTCACAGTGTCTTAATGTGAATAACTCATATCTGAAAGGTAGGGAAATGGGGAAATGAAATTTACTTAATATTTTAATCTATATAGAAGGAATGGTGCTGTTAGAAATAAGTTTGACTTTAATAACTCAGTAAAAATGGTATTAATGGAATCAATTACAAGTTGAAACTGGAAGGTAAGAAAATGTGCCATTATCTAATTACTGCCAGGAAGACTAGTGATATGTCAATTATTCAAAAGCCAATTTTTTTTTTTCATTTTTCAATGGACTCCCCCCAAATTTAACTGACTTCTATCTAACAGCCATTGGGGAGCAGGTGAAATCATTGGGGTTTTTGAGATACATTTTGCAATCTGTTTTCTTAGGAAAGTTCACCAGGAAATTAAATATTTAAATCTACATATTTTGGGGCGCCCGGGTGGCTCAGTCAGTTAAGCCTCCGACTTCGGCTCAGGTCATGATCTCACGGTTTGTGAGTTTGAGCCCTGTGTCGGGCTCTGTGCTGACAGCCAGCTCAGAGCCTGGAGCCTGCTTTAGATTCTGTATCTCCCTCTCTCTGTGACCCTCCCCTGCTCATGCTGTCTCTCTCTGTCCCTCAGAAATAAATAAAACTTTTTTAAAAATCTACGTATTTCATAGATGTTTACTGAATTATTTTTTATGCTTGAGTTAACTTTCTTCCAACACTCCCTTCAAAAAATGTCTAGACTAGGGGCGCCTGGGTGGCTTAGTCGGTTAAGCGTCCGACTTTCGCTTAGCTTAGGTCATGATCTCGCGGTTTGTGGGTTCGAGCCCCGCGTCGGGCTCTGTGCTGACTGCCAGCTCAGAGCCTGGAGCCTATTTCAGATTCTATGTCTCCCTCTCTCTCTGATCCTCCCCTGCTCACACTATCTCTCTCTCTCTCCTAGAAATAAATAAAAATATTTAAAAAAATGTCTAGACTAAAATTATTGCATTTAAGGCCTTTGTAATAGAACTTAGTTGTTGCATCTTTAATTTTTCACTGTGCTTGAGCAAAGAAAACCTACTATCCTTTACATGCAAATTACCTGGGCTTACTTATAGAAGTGAGATCGTTAAGGATCTCCAAATTTGAAAAGAGATTGTCAGTCCTATTTTCCAGCCCACTTGACTTTAAAGAAATAAGATTCTGAATTCAACCAATAATATGGACTGTCTGTACTCCAGGAACTTATAAAGGAATCATAATCTCCCACCTACTGTTTCCCAGTAGCTATCAAAAAATTCCATTGAGAGAAACACTATTTAAGAAGAACTGGCCAAACTTTGGATAAGTGGTCCATAAATTATAAACTTCAATTTGTCCTGAATCAAGTTGAAACTCTGAGCACCATATAAGTTGAGTACATTGTCTGGTCCCTATAGAACTGCTCTTAGTGAATGCACTGTGTTTAATAATTACATTAGCTATGTTGAGGGATGATGCTAAAAGAAACAACCCTGGGATATTAACTATTGTCTCACAATGAGGACATTACTAATAATGTGGTTCATTAAATTTCACAGAATTGTCTTTATGATAGGGAATAGCTAAATTATGGAAAGAGCCTAAATGTCCATCAACTGATGACTGGATCAAGAAGATGTGGTTTATCTATACAATGCAATACTACATGGCAATGAAAAAAAAAAGAAATATAGCCATTTGTAGCAACTTGGATGGAACTCAAGGGTATTATGCCAAGTGAAATAATTCAGGTAGAGAAAGACAGATACCATATGTTTTCACTCATATGTGGAACAGGAAAAACTTAACAGAGGACTATAGGGGAAGGGAAGGGGAAAAAGTAGTTAAGGAGAGAGAGGGAGTCAAGCCATAAGAAACGCTTAAATACGAGAAACAAACTGAGGGCTGATGGGGGTGGGGGAGAGGGGAAAATGGGTGATGGGCATGGAGGAGGGCACTTGTTGGGATGGGCACTGTGTGTTGTATGAAAATCAACTTGACAATAAACTATATTAAAAAAAATAACTGTCTTTATGAAAACACAGAAAGTATCCCCCTAGTATTCATAGTATTCAAGAATAATTGTCCTTTTGAATGTTTTTATTATGTCCTCAGACAATTGTGTATTTTTGTTTTTCCTCTGTCTGTGTTGAAACCTCAGAGGAAAATCTAGGTCCTAAATGTAGCAAGTGTGGCAGGCCTCAGCATCCATTTTTGTGTGCTAACTTCATCCCTGGTTTCAACCTATTTTTCCAGTCCAATTTCTCTTTTATTCTTATTTAATCACTCTATTTTCTTCTGTTTTTGTCTGTTTTTGTTTTGTTGTTGTTGTTTGCATATTTGTAAGTTGTTGCACAAACCTTTGGGATAGAAAACAGTGCAAAATTGCTAACACTTAGGCTTTAGAGGATTCAGACACTTGTCCATGAGAAATCCACATACTTCTACACATACACCAAAGCCATCTTTATTTTGAGGACAGGAAGGTGGACCACTGACCCACCCAAACTTATTAACTTAGTACCCAAAGACACATACCCACACACTCCAGCATGAAATTCAAAGCAGACATTAGGTGATGGATCTCAGTTATTAGACTAAGCTAAACAGCAGAGCAGTACTTGCAGATCAGCACCCAACAGATCAAGCACCCTGGGCAGCTACCCAAAGATATTTACAGCCCAGACAAAAGAGAAAACCTTGGCAAGAGCAACAACATCAGTGCGGCAAATGAAGCCAAGAGTCTAGGCAGCAGATAGGATCAAACACATTGAGCTAACATATTTTCTCCAGTCAATAGTTGCTGGTTTATTTTAATTGCAAAAACCAGTCCCAATGGGTGGAGGTGAGAGTAATTCCCTGAATAGGATGAGGCTAAAAGCCTGGGGAAAAAGATAGCAATGTATTCCAGTGAATAGACCACTAAGAAGAATAAAAGCGAGACGGTTTAATGAGCACAACAAAGCAAATGGAGTCTTTGGCTTCTGAGGGGTATTTATATTAAATTCTTATGTTTTCTCAGAAGTTTTCCCTCATATTTTTGTGCCAATAAATGTAACCAGTCATGTAGAATCTGAGCATCTCCCTGCCTAGAGAAATAGTCACAAGGTTATAGTTGCCAATTACTATTTGGCATTCTTCCTGCAGGCTCACATCCCATGTGCTTCATGTCATTCTGCTTCCAAGAAGCGCAGGAGCTGAGGACATGGATCGACCAAGAGGCAGGTAGGTCTGCATCTGTGATAAGAGGCTGTGTCTATAGTTCCAGCCTTTGACAAGGATTAGGAGTATTATAGTTTCTCAGGGTAATAATCTCACTCCCAAGGGTTCTGAACAAAATGAGAAATAGAGTATCAAATGGGCATCAAAATACTATATATTTTCTGGCAAAATTGTGTTGAAGAGCAGCCTAAATCAGACCTCTCCTTCATGTAAAAATGAATCTAATTGCTCTACAGGTGAGTGACTGAGAAAAGGCAGCCCACTCTGCACAGGAATGGAGTCAGGTCTGGCTTCCCTTATAAAGCAGGAGGTGAGTCTCTCCCTAGGGAAGGAGCAGTTGAAGAAGATGTAAAAAGGGACAGAAGCCACTCCACAGTAATCCTACAGGGTGAAAGTTCCCATTTTATAGGCCAAGAGGAACACGAGGAAAGGAAGAAACTGGTCCATCCCTTGCATTTTCTGTTTGTTTTCTGGAGCCATCTGGCTTACCAGCCCAGCCATGGCCAGTCAGGGGAGTGATGGATCCCTGCAGGAGGAGAAGGGCAATTTATCAGGGCAGCCCTGCGTCCTCCTTCCCCTAGAACTGCTTCTTTGTTTATTCTTCTTGGAAAGAGGATGGCATTTCCAGTTTCTGTCCCCAGAGAGCTCTAAAATGTGTTGGGACCTTTAAACTAACTCCATGACTATATCTTACCTGAAGCTAAAAATTTAGCCTTCATTCTATTTCTCATCTCAAATTATATGCAGCCATACTGTCCAAATAGCACAACCGAAGTTTAATTTTTAAAAATCCTATATAACAAGGGGAAAAATCAACAGTATAAAATATGCCTCAAATTCAAACAATATAAACCCTTCTATTACTAAATTTCTAGATGAAAATTAAAGTCCAAAATTACAGACCCTTTGAGTTATAGATCAAAGAAATAAGAGTCTCAAAGTTCTCCCTCCAAAATGTCTTATTCAGCTCACTTTCAGCCAAAAGTTTCTCTTGGTAAAGTTGCCTTGATAGAATTGGAGTTCCTTCGACAGTGGAAGTTGGGCTTTCCTCATCAAATGCATGGAGCTCCTATGGCAGCATCTAGAGGTGGTTACCATAATGCAGAGATCAGATGGTATGTGAGGGAAGGAGGTCATCAGAAGAAACATCGGAAGAGAGTTTCCAGGCTCAGAGGATATGACATATCTCTGACAGTTATCTGAGGTAGGATCTGTGACTTCAACTGGATCAGGAGACATCTCCCCTCAGGGGGCTGCTGACGGTCCCTGTGGGTATGAGCCAGCGTGGAGAGGAGAGGTGGTAGAATATCACCAGTTCCTTCTCCTGCAGAGTGGCACTTGAGACATTTTGGTCTTCTTGCAAAACTTAGAAAATTGCTCTGGGGTGACATCCCCAGCAATAATGTCTTACTTGAGGCTGTCTTATTCATCATCTCATACATTTAAAAACTCTTAATTTCCATTTCCTTTTGAAGCCCTTCCTTCCTGGTACACAGATGCTGTGCTAAGCATAGTGTTTTTCTAGAAATGGGTTCTAGAGACACTGCCTCCCTGACTTCAAAATCAGAGTTCCCACATTGTAGCAGCCTTATGTTCTCTACAGTTTTGTCTTTTGCTCCTGTGTCTGCATTTTCTCGTCTATGGCAGGGTCTCAAGACATGTTTTCCCTAAGACACAGTGGCTGCTGCCAGGGCCTCTTGCTCCTTAATGTCGGAGGCCTTCAAAACATGCTTCTTGGAGCAGTTGCTCTCTCATCAGCCCACCTGTCTTAGCAGAATAATCACCCCTGGCAATCTCCCTCACTGAACCTCCTCCTGATGCTTTGGAAGACTGTACCTTTGAGAGCTGACTACAAACCAGTGGGTTTCCTGGCATGGATTGCACAAAAATCTTGAAATCCTCAGCTCCTGAATTTTCCATGATTCTAGGACATCAATTCCATTGCATCTTTCTTGGTAGCCGTAGAAACTGTGTCTACTGCTCAGTTTTCCTCTGATGTGAGGTTGGCTTCACTAATGTTTAATATTAGATCCAGTTTCTTAAATTAGTCTTTTTCCTTTTCTGCTTGTAAGTCTACACTACTTACTGGATTTTAGCATCTTCTTATCTTTTACTTTCTCTTTGTTTGGGGATCTAAACATTTATTTTCTTACACACATTTGAGGTTCTCTCTGGTGCCCCCCTCCCGTCCCTATCCTGCCCATAGAGGGAGAAATAAAGACATGGGATTTGGGCCTCCCTCAAATGCAAATGTAACAGGATGTTAAATTTGGCTTTTCCTGATGCTGAGGAATTTTAGTGGAGACCTCAAAGGTTCATATATACAATATCTGTCAAGGACCCTCTGAAGGCAGGTCCAAGACTATCCATGCTGAGCAAACTAAGAAAAGTGGAAACCCAGGTCTGCCAGCATTAATGCCCACCCACTTCCAGTCCAATGAGGGTGATGCTGGAGATGCCAGGGAATAAGGACTGTCCTGGAGGGTTGTCAGTGGACTTCACAGAACCTCATACCCCCATGGAGAATGCACGAAAGATCTTTTCCCATTATTTCATGCCAAGTGCAAGTGACTTTGAGAGAACCATAGGGAGAACTTGTCACATGTTCCCTGGCATTTGAAAGGATAGAGGCAACCTCTTTCCAGTAGGAAACTAAGAGAGAGGCTGTATTTAGAACCACCTCCTAGCACTAAGGAGAAAGAGACTTCCTATAGGAGTGATGTTCACTTCTTCTGATGATAGGGAAAGGATGCCTGATTGCTCATGGCTAAAGGGACCTATTTTTAAAAAAGCACATCCCTCTGCCTAAAAGGATGAAGGGCTGCAACAGGTATCAGTTGTTTGGGGTGGTCTATAAGAAATCCAATGGTTGAGCTAGAAAAGAAAAAAACTATTAAAAAAAAACTATGTATAAATGTATATGTATGTATAAATATATATTATATATATAGATATGTGTGTGTGTGTGTTGACTACAGCAATTATAATTAGAGGCCCCTAGGAAGTAGATTGCATACACACACACACACACACACACACACACACACACACACACACACACACACGGATCTAGAGCAAGAATACAATTAGAGGCCCACCTATAATTATCTAAATACTTAAAAGTGTAAATGGGGCTAAAAAACTGTTGAATAAAATGTTTCATCTTCCTACTTCAAAAATATAATTTCAGAATGATCTGGAAGATCAGGTTCAAGTTTCCAATTCTCAGACTCCTCAGAGTTCCATGGCACAAAAGGGTTGTGTCGGGTGTCTAGGGGGAAGGGGTTGCCAATCCTCAGTCTCTAGTCTGGATCTCTCATTCTGACTCCTCTCTCTAGTGCAAGGAGGTCCCTGTGCTTGTATATGAACACCCAAACCCAAACCACCAAGCTATGCTCACTTACCACCCTCAGCAAAAAAGTCACCTTTGGCCATTCCCTGGGCTTAGGAGTGGACACAGTGGGTATGGTCTGTTCCTAGAAAATAGCCCTGGGGAAGAGGCATGAGCAGGGACTGGAAAGGAGGGTCAGAGTCACTTGGAAAAGTATCCCAGGGTCCTAGTACAGAGAAGGGGTCTAGAAGTGTGGGCTTCTAATCTTCTTGGGCTTCTGGAGTCATCATTCTACGTGGAGGTGCATAGATGAAGGAGGACAAACTACAGAATGGGGGCCAGGACAGGAGTCCTTGGCTGAGCTTGAAGGTGATGCCATCTGGACCACACACACACACACACACACACACACACACACACACACACACACACTACTACTACTAGAGAAAGAGCTATCCAAATTGCCTCCACCACATCCAGAAGGAACCAGAGCAATGTTAGAACCTTATCACTTCACCTATAATGTACAAATCATGCTTCTTGTGAATTCCCTCTCCAACTTTGGCTTGAGCCCCAAATGGTCAGAAACCTCATCTTATAACTGAGAAAAGGAAGTATGGTGTGGAGAGGGAAGCGAATAATATAGCCTCCCCCATTACAGGCTACCTGCCTGAATCAGGTCCAATATAGGAGAAAATAAAAGATACCAATCAAATGAGGTTTTAAGTTTGGCTGTTACACTCAACAGGACATTTTAATTTCAGAAATGGGCCTGTTTTTTGTTTCAGAGCCCCCAAAACTCTAGGACTTGCCTTCATATTTTTTTTAAATCTAAGAACATGGAAAAACAGAATCAAAGACCAAGTTTTAAAGAGAACAATTAGAAAGAAAACTTCTTACTCTAGAATCTCAGTGTCCTGCAACCAGCTCATTCAGTATACCACTTACACATGCATAGCTCAAAGAGATAATAATGTGGTAGGAGTGGAAAGGTTTAGTAAGAGAAGATAACTTGGTACTAATTATTCAAGGATGAGGCAAGACTATGACACAGGTGCCCAGCAGTTCAGCATTAAAAATGTTACAAAATAAATGATCCAGAGTACTTGCTCAAAGATGAATCACTGCCTTACACATGATTATATAAACATAACTTCATTGGTGTGCACTGTTCCTGCTATTAATACAACCCAAAGGGTCCTTCTTTTTTTTTTTAATATTTATTTATCTTGGGACAGCATGAGCACAGGAAGGGGAGAGAGAGGCCCCAAAGTGGGCTCTGCAATGACAGATTGAAAGCAGTAAGCCTAATGTGAGCCCCAACTCACAAGCCACAAATCATGAGATCATGACCTGAGACAAAGTTGGATGCTTAACCAACTGAGGCACAACCCCCCTCCCCACAGAGGATCCTTCTTAAGATGTCCTCAGGGCAACCCCCTGTTTAGGACAAGAAGCAGGGAGCTGAAAACGGACCTCATCAGAAGTCCCAGGTATGCCTCAACCATATTGTATTTTCTTCTGTCAAAAAATCCACACTGCTAAGATCTTTGGAATTGTGTCTTTATCTTATATTTTTAGCATAGCAAGCAGGTCCCAAATTGATTTTGCAATGTGGCTTATTAAGTGGAAGAAATTTTTATGTATAGCATTTTGCATATATAGCAATAAAGCAATCTTTGATGTGTACTTCAAAATTTTTATATAATTTTAGCAATCAATGTATCTAAAATGAATGTAATTTAAATGACTGCAAGTTGTCATTTGCCAGTAAATGCCATGCAAATTCATTTAAATCCCTTCTGTTTGAATTATCACCCCTCACTTCTATCAAGTAGTGGCAAAAAATAGCCTACTAATAACAATGAAATTCTTTACTGTTTGTAAACATGTTGTCTGTAACTATTGGCCAAATGCCACAGAATGATGTCTTTCTGCCAAAGTATCTGGAGAACATAATTCATGCTATTCTACATTACTGTATACAATGAGAATCCTACACTTCCAGCATTACTTTATTTAAAGACACCATATCTTTTTCTTTCATGGGAACTACCCTTATATCTATGCCCTGGGTTTCTTTGTTTTTTAGCATAGGTGTAGTATAGTCTGTGTTTATTTTCTGTACCAATGAATCATATTCCTAAGCCTTTGCCTTGCCTTGCTCATCAGAAACTGATTTCAGGCAAGGTAAGTTAAGGCAGAGTCACATTTATTAACCATCTCAACACATGTGGTGTTTACATCTAACTGATAAATTCCAAATAGGGGAAGTAGAACTCTCAATATTGAATGAGCTATAAAGCCATATAATAACACCTACAAGTCTATTTGGAAATAAAGGGTTAGACTGGTGATTCAATTTGGGTTAATGATTGGCGTAGGCATATTGACCTTGGTGCTTATTCATATAGGTTGTTATTTGTTATATCACTGGACAACCCTGCTTTAGCATCATTCAGAAGTGTATTTAAGGAGAGTGCTTTGGGGGCCAGAACTATGTAGTGGTACATGTTCTCATTCTCATTTTATTCCTGTAACAATAAGCCTAAAATATGTTTTAAACTACTCTAGACCCTTCTCTACACTTCAAGCTCAAACAAACATAATTCCTACAAAGTATTATAAGCACAAGCATTGTTTTCTTATTCCTTTTTCAGTTGTTGTGTTCACAGTAACTTCATTGGGTTTATTCTCTACCATGACCCAAGGATATAGTACATCTTTATAATAATGAACATCCATTCATTACCACCACCACCCCACCTTACTCCTCTTTATCTGTTTACTAGAAAATTCTGCCGGGCTTCCATGGTTGGCTTGAACTTCTAGTGTTGGTTTCTAAAATCTAAAACCATGATCAAGACATACATATAATTAATAATCCAGAGCTAACTAATTGTGGGTGGTAACTGCAGATGCCTGTGAACAAGCTATGAAATTACAAGAGATTAGTCTCTCCAATTTCATCTTTGCCCCTAGACTCAGTTCAAAATAGCGTAAAGAAGAAAGGAACTGAGAGCAATACATACAAAGCATGGCTGCCTTCACAGTTATGTTCCAGTCTTCTATTTCTGCTAGAAAACATAGTTAAAAGAGCAGGGGATTGATGTCTCGAAGATGTAAGTTATGACTGAAGCTTCAAAGTTACCAAGTGAAGACCAAGATAAGTGAACATGAAGCAGATGCTCAACTCAGAGAAAGATGAAGCCATGGAAAGTATGAGTAGAATAGGTATGAGACCCACGAGCCAGGAGGCGAGAACAAGGAAGAGAGTATCTGAGCCATCAGCTACCAAAGCAAGTCACCAGCTTAAAGAAGTGAATGCAATGTTAGGAAAAGCAAACTGGGTTTCTGGGGCTAAAACAAGAAACCATCTATACTTCAGGAATTCAGAGAGGGCAAGACAACAGCCATAAAGCTGATAGAAGGAATAAGCTCATCCAGAGCCAGGAGAGAGCCTCCTCCCCATCGTTTACACTTTCCTACAGACTACTGAGCAGAAAAGAGCTGAAGGTGGATGCAGGAACTGCAGTACAGGGAGCACAGGGCTTTATGGCTTTAGGTATGTCCACACTACAGCTAAGTGAGAGGAGCGCTGCAATGACAGCGGACAATGTGAGGTTTCATTTGTCACAACACTTATACAACAGGAGCCTCTCATCCTGTATAACAGGACTGAACTGACAAGCTGGTTGTTTAACTAAAAAAGATAGGTGGTTAAACCAAAAGATCATTTAAAAACAATACATAACACATGTGATACATAATTCAATTTGACTAAAAATACATAAAAACACATTAATTTGCCCAGATTTTGGCTTAGAACCAAACTTTACATTAGCATATGGATTTGCTGATTGGAAATCCACACTGTCTTTTCATAATTGATGATACATTATCTATGCTATCTAGTTTTAAGCCTTTTAAGTGAACCAAGAATTTAAAGGCACTTCCAGATTTTTATGGCTCCCCGTTCCCCAACTTTTATAACTGTTTTGTCCACACCTAATTTTTTAAAAATATTTTTATTTATTTCTAGGAGAGAGAGAGAGAGAGAGACAGTGTGAGCAGGAGAGGGTCAGAGAGAGAGGGAGATACAGACTCTGAAATAGGCTCCAGGCTCTGAGCTGGCAGTCAGCACCGAGCCCGACGCAGGGCTCGAACCCAAGAACCACGAGATCATAACCTAAGCGAAAGTCGGACGCTTAACCGACTAAGCCATCCAGGCGCCCCCGTTCACACCTAATTTTATACCAGCATTTTGTTTCGGTTTTGGCAGGCTACTTTTCATCTATTATTTTACACAAAGCATTCAACAGTAATCTTTTCTGCATTGTTGTCATTGGCTATGTAACACTAATTAAATTATGAGAGTTTAATAAATAGTACAGCATAAACAGTTACAAAATCAAGCACAACCTATTTTTGGTAAGCATATAACTCAATCTGGCAAGTTGGTTTAATGACAGTTAAAAGATTGTAATCTTATAATTTCTAAGTTAAAACTATGTTTTTTTTTATCTGCTGCATTTGACAATTATAGCTTCTTGAAAATATAAAAAGATATAAATGGGGGATTATTCATGGTTATTCATGGGGAGATATTTTTGGAATTTACTAGATTATATGACCTCAATACTGACAAATGCCAAGGGCAGGCTTAGAGTAACAAAAAGATCAGATGCAGACATCATAAACAAGTTTTACTTATCTAAAAGATAGAGAATAAAGTTGGTAAGGAGATGCATTCAAGATATCAACAATATTTTCCTGGCCAGATGGAGCTATCATCTCATAGAAAGCCAGTCCTCACCACCTGAATATACAGTGAGTGAGGTCCAACTGCCCCCCTCCAAACTGAACTTAAATGCAAGGCCTTTTTTACATGTTTATATACACATAGCTGGAACAGTTCTGATAATGGACTAGTCTAAATGTGTGCTGAGAATTGCACTCTTAGGAATTTATCCAAAGGATACAGGAGTGTTGATTCGAGGGGTGCATGAACCCCAATGTTTATAGCAGTGTTATCAACAATAGCCAAATGATGGAAAGAGCACAAATGTACACCAGCTGATAAATGGATTAAGATGTGGTGTGTGTGTGTGTATACATATATATAATGGAATACTACTCAACAATGAAAAAGAATGAAATCTTACCATTTGCAACAACATGGATGGAACTGGAGGGTATGATGCTAAGTGACAATAGTCAGAGAAAGACAGGTATCAAATGATTTCACTCATATGTGAAATTTGAGAAACTTAACAGATGATCATAGAGGAAGGGAAGAAAGAATAAGATAAAAACAGATAGGGAGGCAAACCATAAAAGATTCTTAAAAACAGAGAACAAATTGAGGGTTGATGGGGGAAGTGGAGAAAATGGGTGACAGGCATTAAGGAGGGCACTTGCTGGGAATGAGTACTGGGTGTTATATGTAACTGTTGAATCACTGAATTCTATTCCTTAAGCCAAGACTACACTGTGTGTTAACTAACTTGAGAATAAATAAATAAATAAATAAATAAATAAATAAATAAATAAAATAACTTTAAAAAATAAATTTGTGCTGGGGACTACATCTTGTGAGCCTGGTGCAACTTATCACACAACAGAATATGAAAATAGAGAAAGGTATAGAATTATCACTGGAGACATAGATGCACCCCTGCCCCTCTGAGTACAGCCTAGACTAGTATTTTGTTGAGTGTGGAACAAAGATCAGTTAGACCATCTCTGAAGGTCATGTTGATGGTTTTCACACCAGTCAGAGGTCTACAGATGTTAGTAGAAAAAAATGTTTCAGTCATAACATTTGGAAAACGCTTGATTAGCCTATGCTAAACAGGTTCTTTTCAGCAAAGAGAATGCTTAATATTCTTTAATACTTAATATTAATTATTAGTCAGGAGTTGGCTATAGCTAGGAAGGTGTCCTTACTCATTACCTGACTCATATGCCTCCCTGTGCATAAATGCTAGTGCTGTAGTAGCTAAGAAGAGAGACAGGGCATCCAAGATAAGCTCATGAATAATTGAGACTGAGACTAACAGTGAATGATATACAAATTTAAAGTAAATGAAGGGGAAAAGCCATTCCAAGTAAAAGGAACATTATAGGGGCGCCTGGGTGGCTTAGTCGGTTAAGCGTCCGACTTTCGCTTGGGTCATGATCTCGCGGTTCGTGGGTTCGAGCACCGCGTCGGACTCTGTGCTGACTTCCAGCTCAGAGCCTGTTTCGGAGTCTGTGACTCCCTCTCTCTCTGACCCTCCCCTGCTCACGCTCTCTCGCTCTCTCTCGCTCTCTCTCTCTCTTAGAAATAAATAAAAGTATAAAAAAAAAGAAATTAAAAAAAAACAAGTAAAGGGAACATTATAATCAAATGTGGATTAGGAAGTGAAAACAGTTAAGAGATACAACATTAATCTAAAAAGATTTTATTTGTTCATTCTAGAGAGAAAGAATGCATGAGCTGGGGTAAGAGACAACGGGAGAGAGAAAGAGAGAGAATCTTAAGCACACTCCACACTCAGTGCGGAGCTGAACATGGGGCTTGATCCCATGACCCTGGTATCATGATCTGAGCTGAAATCCAAGAGTCAGCTTCTCAACTGACTGAACCACCGAGGCATCCCTAAAATGATTTTCTTTATAACTGCAAATTATTAAGTCAAAATATATTGCAATGCACCAGAAGCTACATAGGCTGGTCAAGAGTAAGACTGCAGACTTTAAGAGAGTCAGTGATGCTCATAAATCTACCCTGAGGCAGGCAGGAAACCAACCAAGGATTGACCAGCAGCCTCCACACAGATGCACTTCTGGCTGGCTAGCCTGGCCTGAGGCCCCTGGGAAAGGCTCTACATTCAGAAAAAACATGGCGAGAGAACTAGAGCAGTCCTGCTCTTTCTAAGAAACTGAGAACAATGGTTGGGAGAGGGGCAGGCTGATTCCCCTCCAGGGTGGGAGAAAGTGTTTTAACTATATGGATTCTTAATGTCTTCTCAACCTCTCCCCCTTTCCTGGAGAGCCACCACAAAACAAAGAAAGCAGAAAACAGACAACAGATGATGACTGATCTACCCATAGATTAACAAGAGACTGGTCTCAAGGTAAACATGCTACGTTAGTCACATGACCATTTTAGAGAGTGCTAGTACTTGTTGGTAACCTCACCACCATCACTTCTCTCTCATGAATGTATGGCTAATCCTCCTGCTTTATTTCTCCTTCTGGTAACAAAACCTCTGACCACGGAGTAATCACTGGAAAGAGTCCTCTTTGTTACTAGGCTGAATATCTGTTCAGCATCTATTCGTCTATTGCCCTCACACTATTTGTTTACACTAATTTGTTAACAAAAAGATGGTGTCGTTTCCTGAATTGGTTATGACATCAGTTTCTGAACTTTTAAATCATTCGCCTTCTTTATTAAGGATATGTTTGTTCGGCTAAATCCTCAAAACAAGCCTCCACTTGAGGCTGTAACAGATGCCAAAAACACATATCCTTTCTATAACCCATCTTACAATGTTAGCCAGTTTCACAAATGGCCCTCAAGCTTTTATTTAAAATAAAGTGTTATCTACTTAAAAAGAGGCTGTACAGTTATCAGAGATTAACTGTTATATGTATTCTAAAATCTACACAATAGTACCAAGTGATTCACTCTGAAGACTAGTTGTCATTTTAGCCATGAATTCCTAATCCTTGTTTAATTGTAAAACAAAGCACTCAAAATAAAATCATATCTATAGCATACCTGAAAAATAAAAATTAAAAAGTAGTATTTCTCAGTGAAAATATTTAGGAATTTGAACAAGGTAGGAACATATATCTCACAAGTGAAAACCCTTCCACATTGAATGAAAATAAGATATCAACACATATATAAATATAATCCCCACTGGGTAAGAAAATGAGCCCAGTAAATAATTAAAGATTTCTGGCATTTCATTTCTTTGATGTCCATATACTAAGATGTGACACCTCTATAAACATATATATACAAACATGTATATATATTTAATTTTTAATGTTTATTTTTGAGAAAGAGCGTGAGCAGGGGAGGGGCAGAGAGAGAGGGAGACACAGAATCCAAAGCAGGCTCCAGGTTCCAAGCTGTCAGTACAAGGCCAAATGCAGAGCTAGAACCCATAAGCCATGAGATCAAGACCTGGGCCAAAGTTGGACGCTAAACCGACTGAGCCACCCCCTCACCCCATGAGACATATATACTTTTTGCAAATACACATCTGTGCATCTTAACAACAGATGTGCACTGCTTGGTATAAAATTTGTTGAACGTAATTCAAAAACTTAGAGGTAAAATTTAAGCGACAACTGAATTAGTTAGGATATTTCCACAATTCTTTAATTTGTAGCGTTAAACAGCTGGTAATCCTCTAAATCTGGGTTAGTACCCCTTTTAAGTGACTCCAGCTCTAAAACTCTAGGTAAGCATGATTCCATTTTAATAATTTTTAGTTGTGATATGTATAAACCATTAAGAGAGTAAAAAATGACTGAAGTTTATATAACGATTCTATATTATTTTGCTAGGGATGCCATAACACAATACTACAGACTAAGTGGATTAAATAACATAATTTTATTTTCTTAAAGTTGTAGAGGTTGTAAGTCCAAGATCAAGGTGCTGGCAAGCTTAGTTTCTCATGGGGTCTCTTTCCTTGGCTTGCAGATGGGTGCCTTCTTGCTGTGTCCTCACATAACTTTCCCTTGTCCACAAGTGCTCCTGGTGTCTTTTCCTCTTCTTATAAGGACATCAGTCCTATTGGATTATAGTTCCATCCTTATGAACTCATTTAACATAAACTACCTCTTTCAAGGCCCTATATCCTAGTGTAGTCACCTTAGGGATTAGGGCTTCAACATATGAATCTGGGATGGGGCACAATTCAGTCCAGAACAGACACATTTCCAATGATCACTTGTTGGGTATGTTGATAATATTCAATATCAACCAAGTGTTTGCCATCAACTTCATAATCATCAAATATTTTGCAAATGCCTAGTACCTGCTGTGCTAAAAGTTGCTAATCAATAAAACATTACATTTTTATATGCTTCACAGCTTATAAGAGGCTTTCAGGTATGCTTTCTCATTCAGTCCTCACAACTACCCACTCTAATATTACCAAGTAAAATTATTATCCTCATCTTAAAGGCAGAGAATAGACAGGGAGAGATTGACTTGACCAAGATAAAGAGGATAATAAATGATGAGTTCTGGACTAGACATTTCTTTCCTAGTCTACTGTTGTTTCCTTTAACCTCAAATTATGATATCAGTTAAATTTATAATAGCTCTGCCTTGGAAAAACTGCAATTATGAATAGCAAGGTAAACAATGAATTATTTGTGAATTATTTGGAGAATGAAAAAGTTTCAATTTGACTCCATGGCCATGCACCATTTCCCATGGCTTGTCATCTTCAGAACCTCCCAAGATTATAGTCCTAGGGAGAGAATACATTAAGGAGTTTGGAATAGTAAAGAGCATGTGGTAAGCACTAAAATAATATATATTAATGAATAAATAGTGAATAAATCCAAGAATGCCCAGTAACCAGCCCAGAGAGTCTTCAATGATGTTGAATGAATAAATAACTAAATGGTAGAGTTAGCTTATTCCTAAAGTATACGATACTTAATGGAATTGGAAAGAATTTAAAAATGTACCTTGCCATACACATCTTTCCAAGCTCAAGAAGTTCCTCAAGATTCCTTAGTCCATGTGTCCAAACCCCATGTGTCCAAACCCCCTCCTGTCTATCCCTAAGACATCACTTCTCATGGTTTTCATAATCTGAGTCATGTGCATAAATCTGTCTCCTCCATTAGACTGTGAACTCCCAAAAGGCTGTGTCTTTGCTTTATGATTATTTCTCACACTGCTTGCTCATAATAGGCACATATTAAATATTGTGGAACTGAATCAGCGTTTGCTTAGAACCCACATTCAAAAGTGAAAGTTCCCTCTGGGGTCTTTGGAAGATGGGTGCTTTCTCTCACATTTACATGTTCTAACCTTACCCCCACTAGTAGATATGTATTGAATTTTTTTTAAGTTCAGAGAAGACATCTGGAATAGTGAAGCAATTCTCTCATGCGTCTATGTTTTTGCTCTCCTAAAAACTGTCTGGTTTTTCCATTCAAAGTTAAACAAAACTTTTTTTCTATTTCAAATGTTCAATGATACCTGAAGCACTGGGAAGTTTCAGAGAATGTTGAGAAAATGAGGTAATTGAGAGCTTCAGTTACATCTGCAGTAGCAAATATAAGCAAGAATTTGCAAAAGATCCCTCAAACTAAAAAGTTTTCCTATCCAAACACCTTGCAAACAGGAGCCAGCTTTAGTAGGTATAAATTAAAAGTACTCTGAAAAGCTTTTTTGGGCAGGTGCTGATTGAAATGGAAATTTTATACAACAAAATTGATTATATCTGAAAGAAAACTGTAAGAAACTGTAAGAAAACTGTAAGAAAAAAATTAAATACAAGTAAGACTAGGTTTCAAAGACTTCTGTTAAATGTTTCTCTTTACACTGTTTTTTTTTTCAAGCTGTAGAAAATTCCCTGGTTGCAACTGCAGACAACAAAGGTCTCAGAGAATAGACATCTATCTAAGGCAGAGGAAAGGTCATGAAGTGAGCCAGAGTCACGGTCAACACCTAAACTAATAAATCAATTCCCACCATGAAGGAAATAAAAGTCAACTTTGGACTTTCAAGACACCTAAATTTGGTAGGTACTAAGGTCAAGCATCCCACACTTGACCCAACTCCCATGCCCTGTCCTGTTTGTGAATCTGCCTCTCGCTGTGTCTATGTGGTTAACAGGAAGTAAAAAGAATTAAAGTAGATCAGACAAGAATCAGGATAAAACATTTACTCAAAATTTTACACTTGAAACCAAGATTTGTTGTGATTTTTCACTGGAATTTGATTATAACATATTTCAAAAACATGATGCCTTTTAAAACCTAACTAGAATTTCACCGCAGTAGAATACAAGGAAATTCAAGTCACTTAAATTTTATTATGGTGTAATTTTTTAAAGAGACTTGTGATATTAAAATGCCACTTGATACAGAAGTTCCAAAGATTGGAGAGAGATTGTTGCACAGAGCTGTGAACAGAATCATTTTCAGAACAGTGACATTCATAACAACCCCAATCGAGGAGAATAAATGGTACATGGTCATAGTCATCACATTGTCCAAAGATGGAAAGCCTCTTATATTTGGCTTATATACAGGCAATGATGCTAAGCATCTCTTCTTTCCTATCTTTTAAAGCATTGGTTCTCAATAAAACATACAGTAGGTGATCACTGGAAGATGCTAGAAGGAGGATATTTGATTTTGCTGGGGGAGGTTTTTAAACTACGACACCCCCTCCCCATCTGTGTTAGCATCAAAGGCAAGAGAAGAGAGAAAAACATCTGTATTTTGAAAAAGCTTCCTAGATGATTTTCAGTAGCCTCCATCCAGCTCTTACTAAAACAAACACAAAACAAATGAAACAACTGTTTTTAAGTAATTGAGAATGGCTACTTTTATGACAAGTAAAGGAGTCAAAACAAAACCTATTTTGTAATTAGAAAAAAAAGGCACCCCCCCCCACACACACACCTACTCTGTAGTCATATAATTAAAGATTCTAGAACCAGGAAAAAACCCACAGAGATCACAATACCCAACTTTATTCATTTTATAGTTGAAGAAACTGAACATTAGAGAGGTTTGATTACTTAATGTTAGAAATAATATACCTTTGCAACTAAAAGAGCTTTTTCGATGACAAATCAACACACAATAGAAAGTTGAATCAATGAACATTTATTTACAGCATATTTTAGCAAACAATTATTGAGTACTTATTCTTTGGTAGATATTTCAGTTTCATATATTACTTCTAACCCTCATATCTGCTCTCTGAGACAATCACTATTTTCTCTATTTTACAGATTGAATAGGAAAGGACAAAGACACAGAGAAAGTAATCCTCCCAAAATTGCATAAATATTGTCCATAGATCTGGGAGTTGGGATCTGGCTATCTAACATCAGAGCCTGCACACCTAACCACTGTGTGGTGCTCCTCTGCTGGGTTGTGTACCATGTACCCAGCGCTCTGTCAGCTTATGTAAATACAATAGTGGTAGAACAATGCTTACTTTCATGGAGCTGCCACAAATAATAAAAAAGTAAACCAATGATTAAGTACATGCTTCAAAGTTTTGATAAGCAACACAAAGAAAAGGAACAAAGGTGTTTTATAATTAAAAACACCTTAATTTATGAGGTCAGGGAAGAGAAATGATACCTGCTGAGGCTGAGAAGGGGTCAATTCGTATGAAAAGAATTTATGGCACCAGGAATAGCATATGCCAGAACCCTGAGAGAGGACTTTGGTCTCCTCAAGGGACTGAAAGAAGGACATTATGACTAGAATAGGGTAATATTCCAAAATGTACTGGAAAATATAGGAGAAGTAGATGAAGAAAGCCAGA
Source organism: Proteles cristata cristata (assembly GCA_017311185.1). Taxonomy (NCBI): domain Eukaryota; kingdom Metazoa; phylum Chordata; class Mammalia; order Carnivora; family Hyaenidae; genus Proteles; species Proteles cristata. The sequence continues at coordinate 2,306,387 of JAESUZ010004992.1, read as the reverse complement.
CACGCAGAACCTTGGTGGCCATCATGACCCGAGCCGAAGTTGGACACTTAACTGACTGAGCCATCCAAGCACCCCAGCCTACTTCACATCTTTACCTGATATCTAATAGGCATCTCAGAATTATTCTGGTCAAAATGCACCTTGCACTCTTTTCCCAAGATGTGAGTCTCCTCTAGCTTGTTCCATGTTGCCCTATGTATTGCCTCATCTTTGCCTCATGCCTTTTCCTTCCTTCAGTCCCAGCCCAATGATCCAGTAGCAAGTCTAGTTGTTCTCCTCTCTACTGCTATCACCTGGTGCAAGACAATGTCATTTCTCCCTTGGGAACTCTGGCCTTGTATAGATCAAGTGCTGACTTCAGATGTGACAGGGTCCTATCAAAGGGGGACTGTAAATGGGCAAGAATGGTGGTTTATATTTCCAGGGCAAAAACTAGTTCATTTGGGTTCTAGAGCATGAACTGTGTTTTCCCAATCAAAGGCATTTCACATTCCTCCAACAGTTCCCCGGGTCTTATCTAGTGACACTTCTTCTGCCCTTCTTTCATACTATAGTGTGAAAGATATTGTAAAAGACAATGCTGTTTCACATAGTTGTTAATAGGAATGAATACCTTAAAACTATAGAAATATGAAAGTGTAAAATCTAGGCAACAGCCAGAAGAATGGCAAGCAGCTGTGTCAGGGTGTACAGTCCAGCAGTGTTTGTGTACCCACTGAACCTACACATGGCACCGCTGTGTACAAGACCTCAGAAAGAGGAAGATGTCTATAGACTAATTAGACCTTAGTGGTTGATGTGCTCGTCCAGCTAAGCAACATTCGATGCCTCTGTGTATGATAATTTGATGTAATCTTCCAAGTATGAACGGACTTCCTCTTCCATAACTCTAGATTCTGTTTTATAAAACCAGTAGCCACAAATAAGTGCATAGTCTACAATGCACATTTAATGCGCAATTTGAAAAGCATATCATTTCAAAAAGTTAAAGAAAACCAGGAGAGCTTTCCATGTGAGTAAATCCCCACAATACACGGATTGTTAACAAAGAATAAAGCTAAGCATCATTTACAGAATCTTTGCATTTATGAATAATTCTGATTCCTACAAGTCACTTCTTCAAACTGACTTCAGACAATTGACTCAGTTGGAAGAATTAACCTAAACACTAAAGATATAAAATGGCTTTTCACCGAATTGATGCTTTGTCAAAATAACCAAGATCTTACAGATATAAAACCATAAGGAAAGATATATTGGAAATTCAAACAGAAATACTTTGATCAAAATATGGATTTCTGGGGCACCTGGGTGGCTCAGTGAGTTGAGTGTCTGTCTCTTGATTTTGGCTCAGGTCATGACCCCTGGGTTGTGGGATCAAGCCCCATGTCAGGACCTGCATTGAGCGTGGAGCCTGCTTAAGACTTGCTCTCTCTCTCTCTCTCTTTCTCTCTCTGCCCCTCTGCCTCTCTCTCCTGCTCTCTCTCTCTCTCAAGTTAAAAAAGTCATTAAAGGAGTGCCTGGGTGGCTCAGTCAGTTGAGCGTTTGACTTCGGCGTAGGTCATGATCTCATGGTTGGTGGGTTTGAGCCCCGTGTCCGGCTCTGTGCTGACAGGTAGCTCAGAGCCTGCTGCCTGCTTCAGATTCTGTGTCTCCTTCTTTCTCTGACCCACCCCCATTCACACTCTGTCTCTGTCTCCCAAAAATAAATAAAATGTAAAAAAGTTTTAATTATAAAAAAAATATGGCTTTCTGATTATAGCTGATTTCTTATTTATGACAATACAGTACTCCCCCCTATCTGTGGGAGATACATTCCAATACCCCCAGTGGATTCCTGAAGCCTCAGAAAGTACCCAATCCTATATATACTGTGTTGTTTCCCATATATAAAAACCTATGATAAAGGTTAATTTATAAATAAGGCACAGTAATTTTTATTGTAACAATAATAATTGTAATAATAATTCCCTAGTTATAATAATTATTATTGTTAATAATAATGAACTAGAACAATTACAACAATATACTGTAATAAAAGTTATGTGAATGTGGTCTTTCTCAAAATATCTTATTTTGTTCTACTCATCTTTCTTGTGATGATGTGAGATGATACAACACCTACGTGATGAGACAAAGTGAAGTGAATGTCACAGGTGTTGTGACATAGAATTAGGCTACTATTGGCCTTCTGACAACACTTCAGGAGGATCATCTGCCTCCAGACTGTGGAGTAAGAGGGGACTACTGCACATTGAAACACCTGAAGATCAAGCCGCATTTTAGTCTGACAGCATCTGTTACATGTGGCTAAAACGTAGTACAATGCATACAAAATTGAGTTTTTAGCTCATATTTTCTAATAAAATATGCTAGGTCGTTTTTTTTTTATTTTATAAGGCTTTTTATTTTATTTTCCTTTTTCTGAATTTCTAAAATTTTGCACATTATTTTGATGCAAGAAAATATTATTATGATAGAAAAATCAACTAAGCTATTGAAGTACATTTTCTGTATAACTAAAAAGTAATAAGCAAAGCAATTTGGGATTAAGTATTTTAGTCCATCTCTTGTTTACTACTCAACACAAACCCAATGATCTGATGATTTCCAGTGAAATCGGTCAGCCCATCAATTTGGCAAAACACCTTTAGCATGCTTTTATTTTTTATTTTTTATTTATTTATTTATTTTTACAAATAGTTTATTGTCAAATTAGTTTCCACATAACACCCAGCGCTCATCCCCACAAGTGCCCTCCTCCATGCCCATCCCCTCCCCCCACATCCATCAGTCCTCAGTTTTTGTCAGCATTCAAGAGTCTCTCATGGTTTGCCTCTCTCCCTTTCCCCCACCATTTCCGCCCTTCTTCTCCCCCTTGTTCCTCCGTCAAGTTCCTCCTAACCTAGGTCACTTTTATGTTGCTTCCATGTAAATTCAATTCCTTTAGCTTAAAATCAGAATCATTAAAAATATTATTAACTTTCTAGCTCAAAGAATGAAACTGAGAATAGCAAGCATGCTGCAGGATTTGTAAGCACAGCTAATCCTTTCTACTCTAGACACTTATTTTTTAATTTTTGGATTCAGTACACTTTCCATTTGCTTCCCTAACTTGTTTCCTTGTTATCCTTGCTGTCTTGAACCATTTCACTGTTTATCAGCAGTTAATTCAGAATAGCTGAGGATAACTCAAGACATAAAAGTCAAAATTAGTCCATTTTTCTATGTTTTCTGGTAATCGTTTCATTAGGATTGATGCCTGCTTGGTGTTTTTCATTTACGTGTACTCAGTTTGTTCCCTGTAAGTGCTGATCTTTGGCCAAATGATTGAGGAATGTCTAGTCAAGAAGAGCTTGCTCTAATGAAGTTAAATGTACACTCATTCACCATATGACCTAGTAATCCCTCAACTAAGCATTTGTCCAAGAGAAATGAAGACATGTCAACATAAACACCTGTACACAGATGTTTACAGTAGCATTAGTTACTACTACTAAACACTTAAAAAATACAATGTCCGTCAACTGGCAAATGGATGAATAGTTGTACATGGGATTCAACTCAGCATTGAAAAGAAAGGAACTGCTGACAAATGCAGCAACAAGGATGAACGGCAGAGCATTATGCAAGGTAGAATACAGACTCAAAACACTACAAATTGTATGATTCCATTTAAGTGACATCTGAAAGAGTCAAAACTATATTATGGATGAAAAACAGATCAGTGGTTGCCAAGACCCAGGAGCAGCAAAAGAGGAATGACAGCAAAGGGGTATGTGGAAAACTTCTTGTGGCACTGGAAAAGTTCTCTACCTTGATTTGTAAAGTGGTCATACACACAGTATGCATGTATCAAAATTCATGAGAAGTGTGCACACAGAGTGAGTTCCACTGAAAGTAAATTAAACATCAGTGAACTTACTCTCTTTTTATTTTTTTTTAATGTTTTATTTATTTTTGAGAGAGAGAGACAGAGCATGAGCGTGGGAGGGGACAGAGAGGGAGACACGGAATCCCAAGCAAGCTCCAGGCTCTGAGCTGTCAGCACAGAGCCTGATGTGGGACTTGAACTCATGGACTGTGAGATCATGACCTGAGCTGAGAGATCATGACCTGAGCTGAAGTTGGAGGCTCAATCGACTGAGCCACCCAGGCTCCCTACTCTCTCTCTCTCTCTCTTTCTTTTTTTTTTTTTGTAGACATTTTGAGTTTTATTAGGTACGTACAGTTGAACCTTGAACAATATGGGTTTGAATAACACGGGTCCATCTATACGTGGAGTTCTTTTTTCTTAAATAGTTTATTGTCAAGTTGGTTTCTATATAACACCTAGTGCTCATCCCAACAAGTGCCCTACTCCATGCCCATTACCCCCTTCCCCTCTCCCCCACCCCCATCAGCCCTCAGTTTGTTCTCAGCATTCAAGAATCTCTTATGATTTGTCTCTCTTCCTCTCCCCCAACTATTTTTCCCCTTCTCCTCCCCCATGCTCCTCCATTAAGTTCCTCCTAATCCACCTATATGTGCAGACATATGGTATCTGTCCTTCTCTGCCTGACTTATTTCGCTCAGCATAACACCCTCAAGTTCCATCCATGTTCCCACTCTCTTTTTAAAAGTGTGTAACATTGTCTCCAATCTCAGGGAGCCTAAAGATGGTGGATAAGGCCAGCCCAGCAAAAAGAAAAATCACAGTAAGTAAGTACATATTAAAACAACAACAACAACAACAACAAACTTCTTAAGCCATGCTGTTCTAATGTCCCCCTATGTGGTTTTTCCTGGGTTTAATTATGCGTCAAATGGAATACAGGGATTGTCATGTTTGAAGTCCTGTTTTCTGAGACATTTCAATTTGTTTTTTTTACATTTACTTTTTTTTTGAGATACAGAGAGAGACAGAATGCACGTGGAGAAGGGGCAGAGAGAGAAGGAGACACTGAATCGAAGCAGGCCCCAGGCTCCAAGCAAGCTGTCAGCACAGAGCGTGACATGGGGCTTGAACCCATGAACCCCGAGATCATGATCTAAGCCAAAGTTGAATACTCAACCAACTGAGCTACCCAGGCACCCAAGACATTTTTAATTGTAGTACTTCAACACACTTTTGAAGCTTGTGAGAGGAAACAGGTTGAATTTTCCTTCAAATTGTAGTCATGGAAAACGAATCAAATTCTAGAGTTGTAATAGTCTTTAGCATCAGGAGACTTTGTGGAAATCAAGGATACTTTTTTATAGGTTATTCTCTCATAAATAATGTAACTTTATCACAATTATGTAGTCAACTTATTACTTATCACAGGAACTGCACTGTACTTATTGCCTGCAAAAAGGACCAAAATTATTTTTTTGGATGGGTGACTTCCAACTCTTAACTGGGTTATAGCTGAGGCTCCATACTAAGCTATGCATTTAGTTATGCAGTCTTTCCTTTTGCTTCCAGAAAGCTTCTTGTCACCCTCTGGTGTCTACTGTCTTGGTTCACCATCACGCAGCAGTGTGGAGGACTTATCAGTGACCTCCATTTTTCCAAGTGTATTTCAATGTGTCTCTCCCCACCCCTGACCTCTGTGCCCCCACTCCCAGCCCCCAGTTGATGACTGATCTCAGAACTGCAGCTTTCAAGGTGCTTGCCAAGGGATATAATCTCAGAGTTACTGCCAAACAATACCTTCTGCAAAATTAGGCATGAAAGATAGTCTGTAACAATTGGCTCAACACAAGGTTTTTCATACCTTTTAACGAGACTTACAGTAAGAAATGCATTTTGCATTATGACCCAATACACACATTTGAAAGAAATCATCAAGTTTCTTAAGACACTCTAATTTTTCTTTTTTACTCTCTTCTATTTTTTGGTCCTTTTTATTTTTCATTTTTATTTTTATTTTTTTAAATTTTTTAAATTTATTTCTAGGAGAGAGAGAGAGACAGCATGAGCAGGGGAGGGCCAGAGAGAGAGAGGGAGTCACAGACTGAAACAGGCTCCAGGCTCCGAGCTGGCAGTCAGCACAGAGCCTGACGCGAGGCTCGAACCCACAAACCGCGAGATCATGACCTAAGCGAAAGTCGGACGCTTAACCGACTAAGCCACCCAGGCGTCCCTTTTTGGTCCTTTTTAAAAGTTGGTTGCAAACCAATGGATTAAATTTACTAACCACTAATAGATGAAACCTGTAGTTTGAAAATCAGTGATCTACAGGATATGAAACTTGCCATTCATCTAAACATTATATAATCCAATGAGAATAAATCACTAGGGGGTATTTAACTTTGTCAACATTTTAGGATAAGTGCCCCTTCCAATCCCCCACCCTCATGGACCTAAATTAATTTTACTGAGTTGTACTTCGATTAAATACCATAAGTCCATGTGTTATTAAGAATGTTGTCGAGGGGCACCTGGGTGGCTTAGTCGGTTAAGCGTCCGACTTTCGCTTAGGTCATGATCTCGCAGTTCGTGGGTTCGAGCCCCGCGTCGGACTCTGTGCTGACTGCCAGCTCAGAGCCTGGAGCCTATTTCAGAGTCTGTATCTCCCTCTCTCTCTGACCCTCCCTTGCTCACATTGTCTCTCTCTCTCTCTCTCCTAGAAATAAATAAAAATATTAAAAAAAAAAAAAAAAGAATGTTGTCAAAAGACTGTTCATTACATACCTAGTATTCCCTCTGTGAAGGCCAAGGGTAGAAAAAAGTCTTCCTTGTCTCACTGTCAGGAAAGATGATGATTATCCTAAGTGACTGACTTATTTCTCCTTCTGGTAAAACATTATTTTCCCTTCCTATATTGCCAAGACTTAGTTTCACATTGACAGCCTACCTCTAACAAGTACATGGCAGTTTGGGGCTAGAATTTGGACACTTAACCTTACTCCTAACTCCTTTCTACATTTCTATCTTTGACTTTTTCCTTTGCCTCATTCATTTTCACTTATTCTTTATATTTGTATGCCACTTTAAATCTTTGTGAAACGGAAAGAAAAGAGTAGAGGAAGAAAAAAACAGGGAGGGAAAGAGAGATTACTTTCCAAGTATGATGATAAGACTTGGGTTTTCAAGTCTTCATTTCTTACATTTCAAAGTGAAATTAACATGCAGTACAAATTCCGAACATTTTGTCCTACCTGTATCAGAAAAAATTATACAAAAAGCAATTTTGCTGATATCTTGAAGCTAATAAAAACTGGTTTTCGAGTTTTATCTGAACCTAAGTATTCTATATGCAACAATAAACACTGCCTGGACCAGTAAGAAATAACTTCAAGTAAAAGCTACCTTCTGTAATTATATATGATTTGACCTAATACCAGAGAATGCAGTATTTTCTTTGTGGCCCAAGAGAACAGTGTGAAACACTATGTGGTATCTAAATTGAAGGAACAGTTTTTTCTGCAAGAAGCAAATAACATGTATTTTACCGGTGACCAAGGTGACTGACTTCAAATACATTTCTAAATACTGAAATAAGTCAGGATATTAGAGGACAGATAAAATCACCTATGAAAATACATGTTTAGCTTTACTTATTTAAGACCTGTTTGAAGTAGTTCAGAACCAAGGAAATTATTTGGCAACATCAACAATGAAAGAAAATTAACTTTCTGATTATGTTTTAGAAAATCAAATCGACCATCCCTTGTTTAAGTAGCACCCAACCTAAAAAGTTGATTTATTAAATCTATATTTGTTGAATAGATCAAATATTAATATCCACCTACCATTTTCAAACAACTTTTATCATCTCTTCATACTGTTTTTTCCACTTTTAGGATACTGGTATATAAATAATCAATGACAAATAATACTATTTCTTTTAATAGTCCAACTATTCTGGTGCTACTTTGATTTCATTTGTTAAACTATATAATTATATTTGCACAAAGACAAAAGAACAGGGAATGGGAACAAAAATAATATTATGAAGAAATTTAAGGCTGAAGATATTTCTAAGTATTTGCCAAATAGATATCTTAATAAACAGTATTAGAAAAGAAACAACAGGCCCAAATGGAGTCACTTTTGCTAAGACCTACCAGAACTTAATACCTAACCTAACTATAGTTTCAGCCTCTCTCAAGAGAGGAATTTTAAATCAATCAGTCTGGAATTTCCTTATCAGCATTAGTGAGACAATCCACATGATAAGACCTCCTGCTTTTCCCTAATGGGAGGTGGCTTGCCTGAAATAATCCACTCTTTTAACTTCCTTGCCCCAGTCTCCTACTGCCTATAAAAACCTTCCATTTTGTATAACTCCTTGGAGCCTCTTTCTGCTTGCTAGATGAGATGCTGCTTGAATTATGAATCATTGAATAAAGACAATTAGATCTTCAAATTTACTCAAATTTTGGTTTTTATCAACAGTAATGGGAAAAGAGGTTGATGGAAGGATTGCAATGATGATATGCTATAGCAGATTGAGTACTTTCTCTCAATTTGCAATTAATAGTCTCAATGTGGCTAAGAGTTAATTATGTAGAGAAATTAACTTTGAGCAATAATGTGAAAGCTGAAAATCAACTCTGTCGAAGAACACATCAAACAAGAAGAGAACTTCTGCCTTCTAATAGAACTTACTTTTTGGGATCCTGTCTCTGTGTTCCTCAGCTTTTCTTCCAGTCTTCTCTGATTATCACCCCTTGGTCTCCATTGGCTTTGGTCTTCCCTCAACCTCCTCAATTCAACCTTTCAATGTCAGGAGTGTCTTAGGACTAAACCTTGGCCTTCTTCTTTGCATTCTCCATACTCTCCCCGCATCACCTCAGTCCCTCCTGGAGCTTTGCACACTATGTGCTAGTGGCTCCCAAATATATGCTCTAGTCTCAAATACTCCTTTGCTTTTTGACTCACAGAGTCATTCATTCAGCAAATACTAAGTTACTGAGTACCCCCGGTATATGAGTCTAGGTCTGGAGATACAGTAGTGAATTTAACAAAGTCCCTGCTTTCACAAAACTTATTTTCTAGTGGAGAAACAGGTCATAAAAATAATAAACAAGTAGAATATTTATGTGTTAGAGGCAATAACTGTTAAAAAGAAAAATTAATAAAGATACAGGGGTAGAATATTTAAGTTAAAGGTAGAAACCATTCTAGGTGGAGCTGTCAGGGAAGAAATACCTGAGGAGATGAAATTTGATCAGAGACCAGAATGGAGTAGGGATAAGCCAAGAGACAAAGACCTATGGAAAGAGATTTTGTAGGTAGAAAGTAAAGTGAATGCAAAGGCCCTGAGACATGAATACCATGTTTCATTTCTACAAAGAGAAAAAAATCAAGTGTGCCTGGAGCAGGGAGTAAGGGGAAGAAAGAAGGAAGATGGGATCAGGGAAGTAACCAGAAGGCAAAACAAGACCCTCTCAGTCATTATAAAAATTTTATATTTGGGGGCACCTGGGTGGCTAAGCATCCAACTCTTAATTTCGGCCAGGTCATGATCTCACAGTTCGTGAGACTGAGCGTCACATTTGGCTCTGTGCTGGCAATGCAGAGCCTGTTTGGGATTCTCTCTCTCTCTGCCCCTCCTCATCTTGTGCATTCTCACTCTTGTGCTCTCACTCTCTCTCTCAAAATAAATAAACATTTTTTTAAATAAATGAATTTTAGATTTTATTCTAACTCAGATGGGAAGTCAGTGAAGGGTTTTGAGCAAGTATCTGATACAGTCCAACCTAGTTGTCTACTTGATATCTCTACTTGAATATCTCAAATTTAACATGCTCCAAATGGAACTCTTAACCTCCCTCCTGCCAAAATTAAATTTTAAAAATCCTGTTCTTTCTACATTTTCCCCATTTTAGTAACGAAGAGCCTAAGTAACGTCATTTTGAGATTTAGGCCTCCATTAAGAGCAACCTCGGGCTACACATAGCCCCAGTTCCTCGGATTGTTCAAGGCTAAAGCCAACTTCAGACCGCCCTCAGATAAGCTAATCAAAAAAACATTCCTGTGGTCTGATTCAAGGCTGGGAACTGTAGACAGTTATTCTGTACAAACTAGCCAATTTCTCACCGCTCGCCTGAACCCCATGTGGGCCCTTTGAACTCACCTCATAATTGGTCATTTGTAAAGGATCCTCAAAAGTCATGATTGGGTTCCATCAAAAGTAATGAACACCTCACAGATACTGAATGGTCAAAGCTGTTACCATGGGTGCTGTACAATTGTAATTGGTGCTTATGTGATGATGCTATACGTACTGTAACACCCCCATCCCTTACCCCTTAAAAGCCCTGCTCGCTATTGTTCGGAGCTTCATCTTCTGCCACTACACCAGTAGGTGGGTGAGCCCCTGCTCGAGCTTGTAAAAAAGACCCTTTTGTACTTGCATCAGTGTCGGCTCCTTGGGGGTCTCAGGGGACTCGCGAATCAGGCACAACAGTAAATATTACCACAAGCTATCCAAATATACAAGGCAGAATCTACCAAATCATGCTAAGTTCATCTCTTTTTTTTATCCCTCATATCCATTCTATACTTAAAAATCTATATTCTCTATCAGAACAGATGACTAATCTATTTGCTTCTCTGTGTCTCTCATGCCACCAACCTAGTTCATTACCATCTATAGCCTAAATAACAATGCTAGGGCCAGATCTTTTACAGTTCTGACTTTCCATCACTGGCTTTCCCATGATCTAAAAATAAAATCTATAAACCCTATCATGTTCCACAAGGTCTTGCACAATTGAGTCTATGACAAGTCTTTTTATATCTCGTGCCACTCTTCCTAAACTTCTGATGATCCATTTCCTTGGACACACCTTTCCTACCATAGGGCATTTGGCTTACTATTCTTCACTACTCTCTCATAGTTGCCTCTCTCTTCCTTCACTCTTAATTGACATGTGCCCTCCTTGGGGAGGACTTCCCTGCCCACCCAATATATTGTTGTCCTTCCTGTTATCCTTTCCTTGTATTTAATTGCATTTATCAGACTTTAAGGCTCATGAGAATAGGAACCATGTCTGCCTTATTCACTACTGGGTGCACAGTCCCAGAATTGTGCCCGGAACAGAGCAAGTACTCAGTAAATATCTGATGAAGGAAGGATCAGTTGTCCTTATCTTGTCCAATTAATCCTCACAACTATACTGTCTTAGAAACCATTATGTCTAATTCCGAGATGAGAAAAAAAATCTCAGAATTGTTCAGTGACCTGCCTAAGATTATTCAACAAATTAAGACAGAAACAGGATTCAAAGTTAGCTGACTGTTATGTTGCAGATATTGTCTGAAAATTTTTTTCTAATCACAATATTAAAAATGAATCAAAAAGTATCAGTGCAATTTAACTAAACCTTAAAACACTGAGCCAAAAAGAAGTCCTTACTTTGACCTACATCATGGAAAATGAGAAATATAATCTTTGGATTGGTATCAAGCACAGTGCAAACTCAGATCAATAAATGTTGATCATTTAGATGACCTTTACATTTCAGTTATAGGCCTCTCTAACCCAAGGTGAACATTCTTTTCATTAAAATGTATAATCTTATTCTTCCTTGTGTGAATTCTCTTGATCATTAGCTTCTTTCGTAAAAACATAGGGCTTTTAATGACAGCTAATACCTATTCTTAGCATTTTTCATAAGATTTTCAATGGCAGATATTCTACTTATCTTAAATTAGTCTACCACTTGGCACTGAATATATGAAATGCATGATCCATTATTTCCCTGAAGTTACATTTATATGCCCTGATCCATTTTAAGTGAGCTCACATATGTCAATGGAATACACACATCTGGCTCCCAAGATGGTGAAGGGGACTTCTTGGTATTTCCACATTCTGATGAAAATGTAAGTCACCAATAAACAGTTATGAATTAAGAACTCTATCTTTTTATCTGCAAATGACATATTGGATAAAGGGCTAGTATCCAAAATCTATAAAGAACTCACCAAACTCTACGCCTGAAAAACAAATAATCTAGTGAAGAAATGTGCAGAACACATGAATAGACACTTTTCCAAAGAAGACATCCATATGGTCAATGGACACAAGATACGATGCTCAACATCACTCATCATCAAGGAAATACAAAACAAGCCACATTGAGACACCACCTCATGTCAGAGTGGCTAAAATTAACAAACCAAGAGACTATAGATGCTGGTAAGGATGTGGAGAAATGAGAATTCTCTTGCACTGTTGGTGGGAATGCAAACTGGTGCAGTCCCTCTGGAAAACAGTGTGGAGATTCCTCAAAAAATTAACAATAGAACTCCCCTATGACCCAGCAATAGCACTGCTAGGAATTTACCCAAGGGATACAGGAGTGCTGGTGCATAGGGGCACATGTACCCCAATGTTCATAGCAGCACTTTCAACAATAGCCAAATCATGGAAAGAGCCTAAATGTCCATCAACTAACGATTGGATCAAGAAGATATGGCTTACATATACAATGGAATACTACATGGCAATGAGAAAGAATGAAATCTGACCATTTGTAGCATCATGAATGGAACTCGAAGATATTATGCTAAGTGAAATAAGTCAGGCAGAGAAAGACAGATACTATATGTTTTCACCCATATGTGGAACAGGAAAAACTTAACATAGGACTGTAGGGGAAGGGAAGGGAAAAAAATAGTTAAGGAGAGGGAGGGAGGCAAACCACAGGAGACTCTTAAATGCTGAGAACAAACTGAGGGTTGATGGGGGGTGAGGGAGAAGGGAAACTGGGTGCTAGGCATGGAGGAGGGCACTTGTTGTGATGAGCACTGGGTGCTATATCGAAACCAACTTGACAATAGACTCTATTTTAAAATTTAATTAATTAAACAAAAGAAATCTGGGCATTACAGCAACATGGATGGAATGGAGGGTATTATGCTAAGTGAAATAAGTCAGTCAAAGAAAGACAGGTATCATATGTTTTCACTCATATGTGGATCTTGAGAAACTTAGCAGAAGACAATGGGGGGGGGGGGAAACATTACAGACAGAGAGGAAGACAAACCATAAGAGACTTAAATAGTGAGAACCAGGAAGGGGGCAAGATGGCGAAGAAGTAAGGAGCTCCGTACTTGCACTCGCGCCCATACATCACACAGAAAAGATCTGAAGCCATTGGAAACCTACAAAACCTGAGAGATTGGGAGAAAAAGGACGCAGAATCCACTGAGAGAGCCTTCTAATGTGAGTGCGAAATGGGGAAGATAAAATCGGGCCGGGATCGGAGACCCCAGGGTGGGAGACGATACCCCTCTACCCTCTACGGGGAGTGAGAGGGGAAAAGGACAGAGTCCGAAACAGAAAAACCTCCACTCGGAGGGGGGAAAACCTCCGCTCAGTGCATAGAAAGACCGTACATGCCAAATACCTGCACACCAGGTCCCCTCACGCCAACTGGTCCTGGGGGAGCTAAGCACACAAACTGCTTCTTTGTGCTGGTTCCTGGAGGTAGGACTTCAGAGAGGTGGCGTGCCTGCCGCCATTGTAGCTTCTGGGCGGCTGGGGCCCCTGAAAGAGCCGCGCGGACACCGGGCATCCGTGCTTCTGGCTGGCTGGAACTCCAGAGGGAAGGCAGAGAACTAAAAACTGGGATATTAGCCTGTGAGTTCGTGTTTCGGGTGACGAGCCATAGAGGGACCCGGTTTTCCTCACTCCAGCGGACTTGGGCTCAGAGCACCCAGCAGGCAAGCCCCCCCCACCTCATGGGTGCCAGCCCGACCCAGAGAAGGAAGCAGCGATTCTGACTCCGCCCCCAGAGCTCAGCAGGGGGCCTGGAATTGCCCGAGGAGATTGCCTGGGAAGCTGTGTCTAAGGCAACTTCAGCGGGGCGCACAGACTGGGATTTGGAGATTGGAACTGGCCTGGGTTGAAGAGTGCAACCAACTTCGGGTGTGCCCCCGGTACGGGGACTTTACACCTCCAAAAGAGCGAGGCGCAGCTCTTGGTTCAAGAAGGGACTGGAGCACCATCTCTCTCCCCACAACTTCCAAGGCAGAGCTCCCGCCTGAGGCATTGGATCACGCCACGCCCATCCTTGCCTGAGAGGTGCCCTCCTCCCTTTTTTTTTTCTTTTTCTTTTACCTTTTTTTCCTCCTTTTTTTGTTCTTTCTTTTTTGTTCTTTCTTTTTTTCCCCTTTTTTTCTCTTTCTTTTTTTCTTCTTCTTTCTCTTTTCTCTCTTTTTTCCCCAGAACACTGACCTGACTAACTCTGGTCTCCAGCTTGCTTAAACAATCACAACGAGTCCATTCTGTAAATGTAAATTCTACACCTACCAACATTTTCAGCTCTTTCTCTCAGGAGTAATTAGACTATATAGTTTCTCTGGATAATTCCAGCATCCTTCTCTCACCTATCCAACCATATTCTACCCTTTACCTCTTTGAAAAAAGCTTCTTATCCCTTCTGCCTGTTCATTCTATTTCCAATTCTGCCTCATCCCGCCCTGCCTTCTCTCTCTTTCTCTATGCTCTTCAACCAGCACTGCATATACACGGCTATTTAACTGTAGCTGGGAAATCCAGGCATATGCTTTAAACCGTTCTTTGTCCATCGGTTTTCTTTTTTTTCCCTTTTCTTTTCCCCTTTTTGACCCTTTTATGTACTTTATACTCCATATTATTTGCCCTCCCTGCTCCATCTTTTCTCTTAACTTTTTCATTTTTGCTCTCGCTTTGCATGTTAGTCGAATTAGCCTGTGCGTTTGTGTACTCCTGCTCCCTGTGTGTTTGTCTGTCTGTTTTCTTTTCCAGGGCTACCTCAAGAAACAAGCTAGAGTATACAAAGTGGAGAGTCCCAAATATCACTACGAATAGGAAAATAAAATAACCAAGGTCCCAACAAGAGAGACTGAGGGATACCAATCAAAAAACAATCTCTGAAAAGATAGGCCCTGGAAAGTCAAAGAGTCTTCTTGGATATAGCAGCGCTCATAGAAACAGAGAGCATAACAGGTCTTTAAAACCAACAAGAGCCAGAAAGCTAACTAAAATGACGAAACGAAAGACCTCTCCTCCAAAGAAACTCCAAGAAGAAATGACAGCGAATGAACTGCTCAAAACAGATATCAGCAGCATAAGTGAACAAGATTTTAGAATAATAATGGTAAAATTAATAGCAGGGCTTGAAAAAACATAGGGGACATCAAAGAAACTATGGCTACAGACAGAATGGAAAATAAAAATAGGCATGAAGAATTTAAAAATGCGATAAATGAGATACATAATAAATTAGAGGCCTCCAATGCACGGATTGAAGAGGCAGAAAGGAGAATAAGTGATTTAGACGACACCATGATAGAAAAACAAGAAGCTGACAAAAAAAGAGACAAACTGATCCAGGAACAGGAAAGAAGAATTCGAGAGCTCAGCGACACAGTCAAACGCGACAATATCTGTATCATAGGAATCCCAGAAGAGGAAGAGAGAGGGAAAGGTGCTGAAGGAGTCCTGGAACAAATTATAGCAGAGAACTTCCCCGACCTGGGGAAGGAAGTCAATGTGGAAATACAAGAGGCTCAGAGGACTCCCCTCAGACGTAACTTGAATCGATCTTCTGCACGACATATCATAGTGAAAATGGCAAAATACAAGGACAAAGAGAATTTTGAAAGCAGCTAGGGAGAAAAGGGCCCTCACATACAAAGGGAAACCCATCAGAGTGGTGACAGACCTATCTACTGAAACGTGGCAGGCCAGAAAGGAATGGCAAGAGATCTTCCATGTGATGAACAGTAAAAATATGCAGCCAAGAATCCTCTATCCAGCAAGCCTGTCATTCAAAATAGGAGAGATAAAAACCTTTCCAAACAAACAGAAATTGAAAGAATTTGTCACCACGAAGCCAGCCCTACAAGAAATCCTGAGGGGGATGCTCTGAAGGAAAGGTTGCAAGGAACAAAGACACCAGAGACACCACGACAAACATGAACCCTACAAAAGATAGAAAGACTCTAAACCCACATATCTCAATAATAACACTGAATGTAAATTGGCTGAATGCTCCAATCAAAAGACATAGGGTAGCAGAATGGATTAAAAAACAAAATCCATCTATATGCTGTCTACAAGAAATTCATTTTAGACGGGAAGATACCTTCAGATTAAAAGTAAGGGGATGGAGAAATATATATCATGCTACAGGATATCAAAAGAAAGCCGGAGTAGCGATACTTATATCAGACAAACTGGACTTTAAAATAAAGACAATCACAAGAGATGAAGAAGGGCACTACATAATAATTACAGGGTCCATCCATCAGGAAGAACTAACAATCATAAATGTCTACGCACCAAATATGGGAGCACCTAAATATCTAAAACATTTAATCACAAACAGAAACAAGCTTCTAGATAAGAATGTGCTAATAGCAGGGGACTTTAATACTCCGCTTACAGCAATGGATAGGTCAACCAGACAGAAAATCACTAAAGAAATAACGGACTTGAAAGACACATTGGGCCAGATGGACCTGACGGATATATTTAGAACTTTACATCCTGAGGCCAGGGAATTTACTTTCTTCTCAAGTGTGCATGGCACATTCTCCAAGATAGATCACATACAGGGACATAAAGCAGCCCTCAATAAATGCAAAATAATACAGATCATACCATGCACACTGTCAGATCACAATGCTTTGAAACTTGAAATCAATTATAGGAAGAAGTCTGGAAAACCTCCAAAAATATGGAGGTTAAAGAACACCCTTGTAAAGAATGAATGGGCCAATCAGGCAATCAGAGACGAAATTAAAAAATATATGGAAACAAATGAAAATGAAAACACAACAATTCAAAATCTATGGGATGCGGCAAAGGCAGTCCTAAGAGGAAAGTACATTGCTCTCCAGGCCTATTTCAAGAGATTAGAAAAGGCGCAAGTGCAAAATCTAACAGCTCACCTAAAGGAACTAGAGGCAGAGCAACAAGAACGCCCTAAACCAAGTAGAAGAAGAGAAATTGTAAAAATTAGAGCAGAAATACACAACATAGAGACCAAAGAAACAATTGAACACATCAATGAAACCAAGAGTTGGTTTTTTGGAAAAGTAAACAAAATTGACAAACCTCTAGCCAGACTTCTCAAAAAGAAAAGAGAGAGCACCCAAATAGACAAAATTATGAATGAAAATGCACTTATTACAACCAACCCCTCAGAAATACAAGCAATTACCAGGGAATACTATGAAACATTATATGCCAACAAATTGGACAACTTAGAAGAAATGGACAAATTCCTAAACACACACTCACTACCAAAATTCACACGGGAAGAAATAGGAAACCTGAACAGACCCATAACGAGTGAAGAAATTGAATCAGTGATCAAAAATCTCCCAGCAAATAAGAGCCCTGGGCCTGATGGCTTCCCTGGGGAATTCTACCAGACATTTAAAACAGAATTAATCCCAATTCTTCTCAAGTTATTCCAAAAAATAGAAATCGAAGGAAAACTCCCGGACTCATTTCATGAAGCCAGCATCACTCTGATTCCCAAGCCAGACAGAGATCCAGCAAAAAAAGAGAACTACAGGCCAATATCCTTGATGAATACGGATGCAAAAATTCTCAACAAGATCCTTGCAAATCGAATCCAGCAGCATATAAAAAGAATCATCCACAAGTTCAAGTGGGATTCATTCCTGGGGTACAGGCCTGGTTCAATATTCGCAAAACGATCAATGTGATACATCATATCAATAAAAGAAAAGATAAAAACCATATGATCCTGTCAATAGATGCAGAAAAAGCATTTGACAAAATACAGCATCCCTTCTTAATAAAGACTCTAGAGAAAGTTGGGATAGAAGGAACCTACTTAAACATCATCAAAGCCATCTATGAGAAGCCTTCAGCTAACATCATCCTCAACGGGAAAAACTCAGAGCTTTCCCCCTGAGATCAGGAACACGACAGGGATGCCCACTCTCACCACTGCTGTTTAACATAGTGCTGGAAGTCCTAGCATCAGCCATCAGACACCAAAAGGAAATCAAAGGCATCAGAATTGGCAAAGAGGAAGTCAAACTTTCACTCTTCGCAGATGACATGATACTCTACATAGAAAACCCGACAGACTACACCAGAAGCCTACTAGAACTGATCCAAGAATTCAGCCTAGTTGCAGGGTACAAAATCAATGTACAGAAATCGGTTGCATTTTTATACACCAACAATGAAGCAACAGAAAGAGAAATCAAGAAACTGATCCCATTCACAATTGCACAAAAAACCATAAAATACCTCGGAATAAACCTAACCAAGGATACAAGAGATCTGTATGATGAAAACTATAGAAAACTTATGAAGGAAATTGAAGAAGACACAAAGAAATGGAAAAACATTCCATGCTCATGGATAGGAAGAATAAATATAGTTAAGATGTCATTACTACCTAACGCACACTACACATTCAATGCAATTCCAATCAAAATTGCACCAGCATACTTCTCAAAACTAGAACAAACTATCCAAAAATTTGTATGGAACCACAAAAGACCCCGAATAGCCAAAGTAATCCTGAAAAATAAAACCAAAACAGGAGGGATCACCATCCCAGACTTTAGCCTCTACTACAAAGCTGTCATCCTCAAGACAGTATGGTATTGGCACAAAAACAGACACATAGACCAATGGAACAGAATTGAGAACTCAGAAGTGGACCCAAAAGTATACAGCCAACTAATCTTTGACAAAGCAGGAAAGAATATCCGATGGAAAAAAGACAGCCTTTTTAACAGATGGTGTTGGGAGAACTGGACAGCAACATGCAGAAGAATGAAACTAGATCATTTTCTCACACCATGCACAAAAATAAACTCAAAATGGATAAAGGACCTGAACGTGAGACAGGAAACTATCAACACCCTAGAGGAGAAAGCAGGAAACAACCTCCTTGACCTCCACCGCAGCAACTTCTTACTTGACATATCCCCAAAAGCAAGGGAATCAAGAGCAAAAATAAACTGTTGGGACCCCATCAAGATTAAAAGCTTCTGCACAGCCAAGGAAACAACCCAGAAAATTAATAGGCAACCAACGGAATGGGAAAAGATAGTTGCAAATGACATATCAGATAAAGGGTTGATATCCAGAATCTACAAGGAACTCACCAAACTACACGCCCGAAAAACAAACAACCCAGTGAAGAAATGGGCAGAAGATATGAACAGACACTTCTCCAAAGAGGACATCCAGATGGCCAACAGACACATGAAACGATGCTCAGCATCGCTCCTCATCAGGGAAATACAAATCAAAACCACACTGAGATACCACCTCACGCCAGTCAGAGTGGCTAAAATGAGCCAATCAGAGAACTCTAGATGCTGGCGAGGATGTGGAGAAACGGGCACCCTCCTACACTGTTGGTGGGAATGTAAACTGGTACAGCCCCTCTGGAAAACAGTGTGGAGGTTCCTCAGGAAACTAACAATAGAACTCCCCTATGACCCAGCAATAGCACTGCTAGGAATTTACCCAAGGGATACAGAAATGCTGAGGCATAGGAACACATGTACCCCAATGTTCATAGCAGCACTCTCCACAATAGCTAAAACATGGAATGAGCCTAAGTGTCCATCAACAGATGAATGGATCAAGAAGATGTGGTTTATCTGTACCATGGAATACTACATGGCATTGAGAAACAATGAAATCTGGCCATGTGTAGCAACATGGATGGACCTTGAGGGTGTTATGCTGAGCGAAATAAGTCAGGCAGAGAAGGACAAATATATGTTTGCACGTATAGGAGGATTAGGAGGAACTTGACGGAGGAACAAGGGGGAAGAAGAAGGGCGGAAATGGTGGGGGAAAGGGAGAGAGGCAAACCATGAGAGACTCTTGAATGCTGACAAAAACTGAGGACTGATGGATGTGGGGGGGTGGGGGGGATGGGAAAAGAGAACACTTAATGGGGATAAGCACTGAGTGTTAATGTGGAAACTAATTTGACAATAAACTATTTGTAAAAAAAAAAATAGTGAGAACCAACTGGGGGCTGATGGAGGTGGGGTAGAGGGGAAATGGGTGATGGGCATTGAAGAGGGCACTTTTGGGATGAGCACTGGGTATTGTATGAAAACCAATTTGACAATAAATTATATTTAAAAAAAAGAATTCCATCTTTTTATCTCTTAACAGTCCATAAAACATAGTGGGCATGTTAAATATTATTTGTTAAATGAATGAATAAATGTATAAATGAGTAAATATGTACAAATGAGTAGAAAGAAGAAAGAGATGGAGTTTTGCTTCAAACATCAAACACTTCTGTTCACCTAAAGGCTATTGATTTTTTATGAAGTAGTTTCTTTTTCAAATTCTTGATATTTTATCACTTAGTGCTTAAACCAATAACTTGGGCCATTTAACTTTATAGCGGATATAACTTCATATTTACTGGCCCAAATTGTGTAAAAGCACAACTTGCTTATTATGGAAAATAAGTAAATACATATATATAAAATGAAGAAAACCTAAAACGATCAATAATGCCCCTCTCCTCTCACACACACCCAAATCTATTAATGAAAAAGTAGCATACCATTACAAAAAAAGAAAAATGACAAATTATTTCTTATCTTAAAGTACAAGGTTAAACATATAATAAGTAAAATATTCATCTTATTTTCCAATGTAGTATTTGGTAACTCTTATTGGCAATAATAATTTACAGTGACATATTTACAATTTAGAATATACAAGGTACTGAGACAGGTATTTTTTTAAACATTGTGCTATGTAATCTTCATAAGGAAGGCCCTCTAAAGCAGGTAGCACTGTCAACCTTTTTTAAAGATAAGGAAACAAGGGCTTAGGGAAGTTCATAGAGGTAACATCCCTAGAGGTAACAGTCCTGACATGAGGAGGACCTGGAGTTGTAGCCTAGACTAGTAAGACTCCAAAGCTTACACTGTGTCCACACAGAACTTAGGTGGAACCACATGATATTGGGTAGAATCACTTGATATTGCCAATAGTCAACCATTTGAGACATAGAAAGATGGAAGTTGTAGATGTTATATACATAATATACATAAAATTAGTTTCCACTATTATTCATGGATCAAGTCTCATGATAAATAGGCATCAAAATATCAAGTTAAAAGCAAATGGCATAGAATGCGGTTTCAAATCCTTGCTTTCATGCTGACTAGCAGTGAGATACTGGACAAGCCATCTTCACTGTAGGTTTATTTTCTTGCTGAAAAAGTAGTATTTCTTTGCCCTGCACATTTCATAGTGATTTGTGATGAGCAAATGGAATTTATGAAACTGTAAAACATATAATCATAAAGTGATTATTATACAAAACACTTTTATATATGGCATATTCAACAAGCCACATTCCTAAGCTTCAAATGTGCAAGAGTAGCATTAGAAACTAGTGAAGGAGGTCTGAAAGGGTGCCTCACAGTGATGTTAACTGAGCTTTTGATAATTATGTCAAAACCAAAGCCAACCCTTCAGACTCCAATGAGTGATTTTGACTTGCCCTAAGAACCAACAGCTTACACTTAATGTCAAGCAAATGTTTCAGAATGCTTAAACAGAAATTTGGCCAAGTGTTCAAAAAATCTCATCACCATTCCTAGAATATAGCTCAATGCTCTTTAAGAAATAATTATTGCTGGTCTATCTAAAAGCCCTAACTGAAATTTCAATAAGCTCAGAGCCTTCTGGGCAGCCTACATAAATCTGAAATATTATATATATTGGCAAGGTATCAAACCCCAATAACATGTTCCTAACCTGGAGAAGCTTTCTTTTACAAAGTCTTAGAAGAACTCTGAGCTGCCCTTGAATATTAATACTCTTTCCTACATAGCTTTTCTGGAAGGAGGCTACTCAATATGAAGAGACTCTTCCCTTCTTTGGAAAGATTTTTCTAGTTATTTACATTTAGGATTTTAATCCCTTCCAATCACTTTGGTATGTGAGACAATTTGAATGAACATATTCCCTACACTAAAAAGCACTAAACAAATGGAAGGGCTATTTATAAAGATCGCTTCCTGAGACAGAGAAGCTACTCTCCTTTCTGTATCCCTCATCCAAGCAAGAATCTTATGAAGAATTAATTAATACATAACTTTAATGAAGATTATATTTTCTCTAGCTGCTGCAATGAAAGATGCCTTCAACAACCAATAGGTTTATGTAACCAAAGCATTTGTATAGCATATCGACCTAGTTTTAAGTATGGTTCAAAATTGGCATGCATGCTCTAATTAAATAAGATAAGCCTCAAAGCTCTTGCGTATCTTTTTGTTTGTTTGTTTTAATTCTTAACCTCGGCCCATCTTTTCCCCATGGTTATTCAGAATCTTTTCCATTCTTTGAAAATCTCCAGTCCCACACTTGCCTTCTACCCTTAACCAGTGACTTGATTCTCCTCTAGGTCTTTCCATGGCAATATCTGTCCAACCCCCACCCCCCCCTTCATTTCCTCTGCTAGTTTATCTTCATCTCCCCTCTCAGAAGATGGTGGGATCCCTTCTTTTCCAAGGCAGGCTCTTCCACCTGGGGTTCCATCCCTTTCCCTTTTCCCTTTTTTCTTTCTCCATCATCTTCATGTGCTCTTTCCATGGGATAAAAGTCTTCCTCATCCCTAAGAAAAATAAATACATAAAACAAACCAGAAGCAAACAAACAAGACTTACCTCCATTTTATCCCTCCTTTACATTAACACTCCATGTTAGATCTTTAACATCAAGCCCTTCAAAGAGTTGTCTATGCTCATTTCCTGAACTTCTTAGCCTTGTGCTGTTAACCCAATAATCTGGTTTCTATTTTCTGATTTCATTAATCTTCTAAAAGTCTTTTCTCAAAGGTTTGAATAATACAATACCCTCCCAGTCATACTTTCTAGAATTCTCAGGGCCATTTTTTTCCCCTAAGAGCCATCTTTATCTCTTCCCTCTTCTTCCAACAGCTCCTTATCTAATTAGTTAGTATATTGTGTCAATTCTTTGTCCATGCTGCCTCTCTTATCCATAGTTTTCTCTTTATTCCAATAGGAATAGCTCAGGTCCAATTCTAATCCTTCGCCCCTTCTGCCCTGAAGCATTACAAGTGACTCCTAACTGGTCTCCTTAAACCTGCCTCCACCTCAACCCTCTATCAGTGCTAAAGAGTAAGCACTCTTGTTTCTCAGTAATCAGACCCAACTTCTCCTTCAGCCCCTCTTTCTCCTGATCCCTCCTGCCCCACATTGGTGTCTTCACTTCTTCTTGGGCTTCCTGCCTTATGCTTTGGTTACACTGTACCCCTAGGCTGGAAATGCCTTTCAAATCTGACTGTGAAAACGCAAATACATTTACCAGTTACCTCCTTCATGAAGCCGTTACCAGAGTGTTCATAAGCTAATATAACCAGAAAAAAAATTAGAACAATAAGACATAATGACAATGTAATCCCAATATATATGTCTACTTGTATACAATATAAACACAGTAGATAGAAATAGGCGATAATGTTAACACTGCCCATTTAAAATTTTTTTAATGTTTATTTGTTTATTTTTGAGAGAAAGAGAGACAGAGTGTGAGCAGGGAGGGACAGAGAGAGAGGGAGACACAGAATCTGAAGCATGCTCCACACTCTGAGCTGTCAGCACAGAGCCTGACACAGGTCTTTTTTTTTTTTTTTTTTTAATGTTTTATTTGTTTCTGAGAGAGAGAGACAGCGTGAGCAGGGGAGGGTCAGAGAGAGAGGGAGGCACAGAATTGGAAACAGGCTCCAGACTCTGAGCTGGCTGTCAGCACAGAGCCCAATGCAGGGCTCGAACCCACAAACCATGAGATCATGACCTGAGCCGAAGTCGGACGCTTAACCAATTGAGCCACCCAGGTGCCCCAACTGTGCCCATTTTAAAGTATGATGGTCTAGAGATATGTACAGGATTTTGGGCAACTCATTTTCTTTTGTATTTTCACAATTATTCATAACAACTAATATTTCTTGAGTGCTTTCTATATACTAACCTCTTTACATGCATTAACTTATTTAATCTAACAACAAGAGATAACAAAACCCTCTAATGTAAGTATTAGTATTATAATCTTCGTATTACTGAGGTAATTGGGAATGCATCAACTTGCCCAGCCACAGAGCTGGCAAGAGTCATCTGGCTCCAGAGCTTGCTCTCGGAAGCACTCCGCTAAACTGCATGAAGGATTTTCATAACTGGAAAAACATGTTTTTAATTGTCTTTTCCCTCCTAGCTCTGCCTCTGCCCAGCTCCACCCCCTAACACCATCAAATTCCAAATTCTCCTTCCATTTCCTTCAAAGGCACTAATCCCAGTTAGGTATTAAAGAGAAAGGCAATCTGATTAAGAAAATTTGCATGAACTTGTGAATTAGCAATTGCCATCCTAAAGTAATTGAATCTTAAAAAGGATTCTTGTTAACGTAAATGAATCCTAATTAGTGGAATTTCTGTTGCTATGACTAAGTGAATGTGTCTACTACTGTCAGTGTGCAGAGGGGCAGAGGGGTATCTTGGGAAGGAGGATTTTCTCCATATTCCTTAAAGCAAAAAGCTGTCTTATGTACAAGGTCTCCCTCTGTCTCTCAAGTCTACCCTCCTTCCCACACAAGTCTGGTTCAGAGCACCAATAATCATGACCCTAAGCCTGCAAAAAATTCCATTATACCATTTCGATGATGCTGAGTCCATCAAAAACAAGGTTAAGAACCAAAGGTCACAGATGTTTATCTGGTTAGAATGTTCATTTTAGCCAGACAAGAGCACTACAGTGTTAATAAATCTATAACTGAAGCAATAGGCATGTTTATATTATGGCATTTATTCTAGCTGTGTGTAAATTTCACAGGAAAAGCTTTCCAGTGTAAGTGTCTGTTCTAACCTCTTTTGTAGCTATCATATTTTAGGAGGTGAGTTTTATGGCTGTGATTTTTACTTGTCCTACTTGGTTGCATAATGATGTGATTTTAAATCAAGGATTCTGCCTCATGTTTGCTACCTCAAAAGAATGCTGGGGATTCACATGACACTTTCTTCTCTCCTTGCATTTCTAGGGACTAAATGTCCTTCATTTATCATGGTCAAGTTCTCAGGGGAAATCCGATGGACTGTCAACCACAGAGCAAGCTGTTTGCTCCCTGGGGAGTGGCTATGTCTAAAACAACACTGTAAGCTCATTTTCAGAAAAAAAAGTCTTTAATAAAACTGAGAGTCAAAAAGTGATGCAAAGGAGACTCATCTGGCAGAAAGATGCCTAGTAAGAACTTTACAAATATTTTTTTGATGGATAGGTAGACCACTAGGTGTATAAGAGCACCTGTGGAAGACCCAATGGTCATAGAATATAATGGGGGGGGGATGCAATCATGGCGGGGAGAAATGATATAAATAACATTGCTTATTCCCTCTGCCAGTTTTGGAGATTGTTGTTGTATGTATTCAGGAAACTGGGCAAAAAGAAAAGCACTTTATCGTGACAGTCAGTCTTCTGCAAGGCAGTACCAAATCTCAGTGGGGAGAGAGGGACCCCTGGAGAAGGCAAATCTGAGAGAGAAAGAATCTCAGTCATTTTGAGATTCCACATATACAAGGGCACCTGGGTGGCTCAGTCCATTAAGCATCTGACGTCATCTCAAGTCATTATTTCATGGCTTGTGAGTTTGAATCCCGAGTCAGGCTCTAAGCTGCTTCAGATTCTGTATCTCTCTCTCTCTCTCTGCCCCTCCCCTGCTCATGCTCTGTCTCTCTCATTCTCAAAAATAAATAAACATTAAAAAAATTTTTGAATACTTTAAAAAAAGATTCCACATATACAATGGAGTCCAGTAAGTGTCAGAAAACTAAATCATTAAGTAAATGTAACTCACAGTTTTAACATACCCACCCAGAGAAAGGAACACCACACCAGTGGGAGCAGGTGAGGTGAAGAGGCTGGGCCAGCAGTTTGCCCAGAAATTCTGAATATTTAATATAGGTTGTCTCCTGGCTTCATGTTTGAAATTCATGTTATTCAAAGGTATTCCATTATTTGAAACTGGTAAGGAAAGTTTTTAATGAGAATATCTGTGGCAGAGACTTGCTACTCACCAAATATTCTTTGCTCCCTCACATTTCCCACCCTTTGGCAGCTAGGAAGGGCCACACAACTAGCTCTGGAAAATAGGCTGAAAGCAGATGTGGCTTTTGTCACTGCCAGAAAGAATCATCGAAGAGCCAGCATGTGATCTGCCTCTCTTACCCTGAGGCACAGACTGGAAAGTCTACATGTTCTAGATGGTGCAGCTACAAGACGGCAGAGCGTCAATTAGCCTATGCCCCTAGACAGCCTGAGCTCAGATTTCAATTCTTTCACAGACTAACTCAGTGATCTTGGGCATGTGGCTTAGTTTCTCTGAGCTCAGTTTCCTCCACTATAGAATGAGAATAATAATAGTATCTACCTCAACAATTTGTTTAGGGCAGCACAGAGTAAGCATTCAGTAAATACACCCTATTATCAATAATCTAGAAATAATAAGAAAGAACACATAAATACATTCCTTCTATTTCTCTCTCTTTTTTTAAGAAATGAAGGTAAGTTTAAATTTTTTTTTTTTAGAGAGAGAGTGCACAAGCAGGGTAGAGAGGCATAGGGAGAGAGAAAAAGAATCTTAAGCAGGCTCCATGCTCAGCACGGAGCCTGACACGGGACTCAGTCCCATGAACCTGGAATCATGACCTGAGCCAAAATCAAGAGTCAGATGCTCAATTAACTGAGCTACCCAGGTGCTCTGAACATTTTAAAAATAACTAGTAGGTATTATAATTTATACAATCACTATGTGTCTTTTTTCTCCTTGTTATGGCATTCATTTCCAAACTCAGAACCAACCCTCTATTTTAAAAAGTCTATCAAAACCACATTTTCAGATTGTAAGTATTTTAGCAGGTTTAAAAAAAATTTGTTTAATGTTTTATTTATTTCTGAGAGAGAGAGACAGCATGAGCAGGGGAGGGCCAGAGAGAGAGGGAGACACAGAATCTGAAGCAGG
Source organism: Proteles cristata cristata (assembly GCA_017311185.1). NCBI lineage: Eukaryota > Metazoa > Chordata > Mammalia > Carnivora > Hyaenidae > Proteles > Proteles cristata. The sequence goes on along the minus strand of JAESUZ010004992.1, from coordinate 2,279,397 downwards.
CTCCAGGCTCTGAGCTAGCTGTCAGCATAGAGCCCGAGGCGGGACTCAAACCCGTGAACCGTGAATCATGACCTGAGCCAAAGTCAGTCACTTAACTGACTGAGCCACCCAGATGCCCAAAGCTGGCTTTGTTTTTTTGAAGCAGTATATCTTTCCAGAAGAAAACAAGAATAAGTGATAGCAATTTACGGTGCCACTTAATGAATATTTGCAGAAAGGTAAAAGAAGAAAGGAAGAGTAGAGTTTCAAATGAAGTTTTCACTCTGAAATGAGACTTCCAAACCTTCATAAAATTTGGTTCTCCAATTCAATGTCACAGCTAGTATATCATATTTATCTAACACTGATAAAGCAATCAGAAATGAAAGAAAAAAAAAAGCAATGGTGGTAACCTGAGTTGTGGATTATCTTAGATATTACCCTTAATGTAATTTTAGTGCTTAAATTTTCATGGCCTTTCAATACCCATGTAGCACCATTTTCACACTGGAAGGGAATGAAGTAATTTTGCTTTCACAATTATAGAAAAGTTGAGAAACCGAATCAAGACCACATTTCCTGAGGAAACTCAAAATGTAAGTTGATGCTGATAAACCTTTCAGCGCCCATTTAAGGTAAGCATGACATGGAGGGCACAAGCCATTTGCTCCACCCAGAATGTCTCTCTAGTCCTTGCTCGCTGGTGAGTTCTTCTTACACCATCCAAAGCCTTTCTTTGCCTCCTTACTTCCCCTTCATGCCTAGAAGTAGCTGGTCCCTTCTTTCACTGTGTCTCCCCATAGCTACACAGATTCCTTCCCACTCGTGTTTGTTTGCATCTCTCCCTTTCATGAAAATAGGGTGTCTTGTATACCCAGGAGCCCCCAAAACCTATACAGAGTCCTAAACTTCAATCGAACATTACAGAAACTATTGACCAAATAGTTGAATATGTAGATCGTGAATTAGATTGTATAAACACATAACATATATTCATTTTGCCTATGTAGCTATTTTATACAACACTCAGGATCTTCTATTTTAACAAATTTTATGAGTCCTCTTCTTCCACTAAACAGAGGAATTGCTAGAGGACAGCAATTTTGTGTCATTTCCACTTGTAAGCTCTCATATCAACCAAAAAAAGAGCTTTAGAGGCAATGAGTGCTGTTTGCTGGAATTAATTTAAAGTATTACAGCAGGCGTAAGTGCTAGGTGACTCATTCAATAGCAGGTGAAGCTAGATCCTCATTGTGTCATGTGATCCTAATATTTACTACTGATATAGCCAATATATGTATTATTAACTGATCCACTCCTTCATTTACTATGATTCTGAGGCTAAGCACAAGAAGTGATCAGTTATGCCCAACAGATCAACAAAGTATCAATAACAACTGCAGCAACCTTTTTGGAAAGTCAGTTTATAGTAATACTACAGACTATATCAAATGTATATAAATTTCTGTTGTAAATTCCCATCATAATCACAGTCTTCATAATTCAAGTGTCAGCATCAATTTCCTACTATCAATATTTCTTTCAAACCCAATAACTTGATATCTTTTTAGAAACTTAAAATATTAAACTTCCCCACAGTTTTCATATAATTTATGCCCCTCTATCATGTGCAATAATTCCCTCCAACACACACTGAGATACTTTGCAAAATACTGAGAAGTTGCCTAATGACTCATCCTCAGTGTAATATGAGATAGAAGCATAATGAAAAGGCAGAAATCAGGTTCTGTTTCCAAAGATTCTGAAATAATATACAGACACTGCTCACATAGAAATGTAAGGTGCTGAGAATTTTCTTTTTTCATTCCTTTGTCTCCTTCTCCTCTTCCTCTTTCTTCTTTTCCTCCTTCCTTCTCCTTCTCCTTCTTCTTCTTCATCTTCATCTTCTTCTTCATCCTCTTACTATCAAATGAGGAAAGACAGACCAACAAAGTCTGGTCCAACTTCTTATGCTACAGCTGAGAAAATCTATTCACCAAACTCAGAAATAGAATATTGTTGCCACTTATCAGCCATTTGACTTGAGTAGTTCACTTCATGTCACTAAGACTCAATTTCTTTATCTGTAAAATGGGGTACTTTCCCTTTTTACTGAACAAAGAGGTTTTCCAAGAATTTACTAAAATGATATATGTGAAACATGCCTTAAAATCACTTAGGAAAGTATAAAAATAAATTATATAAAACATAAAAAGAGGCAAAAAATACCAAATATTTTCCTTATCTATAAGAAGTTTATAAAATCTAATTTTTTTCATGTTCATTTATTTTGCGACAGAGAGAGCATGCTCACCTGCACACACTTGCACACACAAGGAGGAGCCAAAAAAGAGGGAGACAGAATCCTAAGCAGGCTCTGCAATGTTAGCACAAAGCCCGAGACAAGGCTCAAACTCATTAACTGTGAGATCATGACCCGAGTCAAAATCAAGACTTGGACACAACCGACTGAGCCACCCAGGTGCCCCTAAAAGTTTATAAGTTCTAAGTGGATTTTTAAAATGCATATTGATGAACAAATGGGTAAATTACTCACAGTAGGAAGAATCATACCGCAAACACGAAGCTATAGCGTATCTTCAATAACTGCTGAAGGGCTAGGGTGGGGGGTAATTGACAACTAAATTGCAAAGCAGAAAGGAGATCTGGAGCTACAAACAGAGGAGTATGGCTCAGTGATGAACAAAAAGACTATTTCCCACTCGGGGGAGACACTGGCTTATGTAGCATCTATGAGGCCAGGAATCATATGGTTGAGACTCAGTGATGCAAAGAGGAAACAGAGCGACAGCCAAATACCATTTTGAAAATATCTCGAATTCTTCACTTGCATTTATTGAACACTGTGAGGGACACATGTAGGCCAAAGCAAATCTTTGTTAAAATCTCTCCTTTCTGTTCACCCCCTTCCCCCAACACTTTGCCTACACACAGCAGCAGTTCTGGAGCATATTTCTTGTTCGTCCGGGAATCACCCACTCTGGCAGAAATAGTCCATTTATGTCACCTCTCTCTCTCTCTCTCCCTCCCATTACAAAGTTGGAGGTCCAAACGTCCAGGAGCACAAGCCCCACTGTGCTACCACCACCACCAACAATAACAGCCTCCTGTGCCAGACCTCTGGGAGGTGTCCTTTGTCTTCTGCTCACATTGTTTTTTCTGGCGATTACTGTGACAACACCACCCTTGTCCTCTTCATTTCTGTAGAGGTGGGGAGAAGGTTATAAACTCCATGTTAATCATTTTTACCCCATCACTTCTGTTTAAGCTTAAAAGTAGTACAGGGGTGCCTGTGTGGCTCAGTTGGTTAAGTGTCTGACTTCAGCTCAGGTCATGACCTCATGGTTAATGGGTTCAAGCCCCACGTCGGGCTCTGTGCTGACAGCTCAGAGCCTGGAGCCTGCTTTGGTTTCTGGTCACCCTCTCTCCCTGCCCCTCCCCTGATCACACTCTGTCTTTCTCTCTCAGAAATAAATAGGCATGAAAAAAAAAAAAAGTAGTATAGGGAGTTGGAAGTTCCCAATTTAGAGAGGACAGAGAGGCTGACTTGACATTTGATGGAGGAATCTGAGCAGGAAGCCAGGGCAGGGTTGATGCAGACCCATGTCCACAATGAACACAGTGATAGAGACTGGGGTTTATCCGATGTTTGTCACAGATTATCACAGATGTTCTTTAAAAAAAAAGTTTATATATTTTGAGAGAGAGAGAGAGAGAGCACATGCATGAACAAGGGGAGGGATAGAGAGAGAGAGGGAGAGAGAAAACCCTAAGCAGATTCCACCTTCCTGGCACAGAGCCTGACTCTGGGCTTGAACCCACAAACCATGAGATCATGACCTGAGCAGAAATCAAACGACTGAGCCACCCAGGCGCCCCCTGATCACAAACGTTCTGCTGGAGAAGTTGCTAAAAAGTAGCCAAACCCATAGTATCAAATGTATGTGTCAGTTTTATTTCCTTTGTCTCTTAAGCATGGATCTTGAGACTTGTTCAGGAGTTCAAGCTGGGGGCCACAGTAATTCAAATTTCCTTAACCAAAGAATGATCTGTGTGTATGTCTCTCTCTCTCTTGTAATAAAGACTTAAAAAGGGGGTTGCCCAAGTGACTCCGACTGATGTTAAGCATCAGACTTAGGCTCAGGTCATGATCTCGCAGTTCATGAGTTCGAGCTACACTGACAGCTTGGAATCTGGAGGCTGCTTTGGATTCTGTCTCTCGCCACCCCCCCCCCCGGCCCCTCCTCTTCTCGTGCTCTGTCTCTCTTCTCTCTCTTAAAAAAAAAAAAAAAAAGACTTACAAGAAACCATTTGCCAGGCAGCACTCCTCGCACTTTAGATATATTAAACAATTTGATTTTCACAGCAACAATATGAGTTAGTACTAGTAATACCCCCATTTTTCAGATGACAAAACTGAGGCCCCCAGAAATTAAGTGATGATCCAAGTGGCACAGCCAGGGTTCAAGCCGAAGCGATGTGGCTCCAGAATCCAAGCTCTTAGGCATCACATTATCCTGCCTCCCACTTAATGGTAGAGAGGTTTTACTCAGATGGGACCAAGACAAAGGAAGAAGAAATGCTGTGTCTGCTTGAGACAGAAAGTTGTCATTGCAAGATTGATACATCCTTCCCTTCCTTTTTCTTCTCTATTCTTAATACATTTCTAAGGAAGGAGAGACAGAAATTAAAATGACAGTATAGATGGCAGTGCAGTCTTTGGTGGTGTGGACATTAGGCATGTGGAAATTGTAAGAGAAGAGCTCTGTTTAAAAGACTTGTCATTAAGGATGGCCTTAAGACGGGTGTCCATCAATGATGAGGTAGATGCCGCGGGCTGATGGCACACTAGACACCGGGCCTGAACTTCTTAGGTAACACAGACCAGATCTTGACCTATGTATTGCTCCAATACTTTTTAACCACCAAGACTAAAACTACCAGCAGCAAGCTGTGACATGGGCTCAACTTAACCTAGACTAAAAAGAGACATTTAATCATCTCGAAGATCCCTTGCATTATAAAATTCTATGACCCTATAAATATTAACCTAAGTATAGCATTGGCCAAAACAGTCCCATTGCTTCATCATTGTAAGTCCCCTGGTCTCACATCAATTTCCACAGTTACACGTAGATAAAATAAATTCACTACCAGAGCAAGGCAGCTTCTGACACCAAAATGTGTCAAGGGACAGAAAACATCAAGTTCGGCGTCTCTGGAACTCTGTCTGGCTCATTCTGACACATACTGGCAGAAAAAAAGCTTGAACTGTCACAATTTAGTTATTCAGAATGTCAGCCTGTAGAACTAAAAGCCTAGAAGTTTTATTAGGACCATTTTCTGCTACAGGTAAACAATAATAAAAATGTCATGCAAAAAAACCTTTATTTGCACCTAAGTTGTATTTAATGATCTGACATAAGAAAAGCACTGTAGATTGCAAAACTACTAACTCTGCCCCCCTGAAATATCTGTACATAAACCTGCTCCAGCATGCCTCAGATACAGGCCAAGCAGTTCATCAAAAGTTATGAAGAAGTAGAAAGAAAAATTGGAGAAAAGTTTTTATTCTGTTTCTCAAGAGCAGTGAGAATATTCGAATGCTAACAACCTATAATAAAGGAAATGAAAGAGGCTCTCCTACTCACTGCTGAATCAACGTTTCCAAATTTTAGGCCATTAACATAAAAAATGTATATGCTACCCACCACAGGAAAATGTTTAAGTAAAAGTTTACTTTTTGTGCTTTTAAATTACTTTGAAAAATATCAAGGCAGAGCTATAAATGAAGTAATATATTCCTATAATGTTTTATTTCCAAGATTAACTAGAGTTTTAAGCGCAAAAACAATCTGTGCCAGATTCAAATGCATAATAATTACTTAGTGTCTGGACTGATGTGCTAACTCAGTACGTTAGAATCTGAGTTTATAAACCTAACACTAATAGCTATCAGTTTTCCTTTAGCTTCCTACAGCTGTATTGTAAACATGTGCCTCTCATTATCAGAGGCAGGGAGAACAGGACTGGACAGAACAACACAAGCTATGTACTTCCTGCCGATTGCAATTCAATGGGCACTCCATATGAGCAATGATTCAGACACCACCATGATCTCTACACATAACAGGAGATCATGGTAATATTTTAAATCACATGGCCTCATAAGCAATATTCACAGCTCCCTTATTGATCATGCTTATAAATCCGAGCTCTTGGTGATCGATTATTCAGGCTGGAGAAGTTCCTTTTTTTTTCTTTTTTTAATGTTTATGTATTTATTTTGAAAAAGAGAGCACGAGTGGGGGAAGGGGCAGAGAGAGAGAGAGAAAGGAGAGAATCCCAAGCAGGCTCTGCACTATCAGTGCAGAGTCCAACCAGAGGCTTGATTCCCCCAAACTGTGAGATCATGACTTGGGCTGAAATCAAGAGCCAGACTCAATCGACTGAGCCACCCAGGTGTCCCTGGAGAAGTTTCTTGATACCAAAAACAGCATCTTTATTTTGATATTTTATTCTATCTTCTCCACAGGCCCATATAATTATTGGCCTATCCCAAAATATCTTGGAGTGCCAAGTTTATACATTTGGGGTTCATTCTTACAAATGTTATTAATGCATTTGTTAGTGTACCTATGAAGACTGCCTACTACAGTGTAGTCCTAGGACTATCAATGTGTTTATGGGTATAAGAATTTGTACATCCCCGGGCTCCTGGCTGGGTCAATCAATTAAGCATCCAACTTTGGCCCAGCTCATGATTTCCCAGTTGGTGGATTCAACCCCATGTCAGGCTCCATGCTAATGGCATAGAGCCTGCTTGGGATTCTCTCTCTCTCTCTCTCCCTCTCTCTCTGCCCCTCTCCCACTATCTCTTTCTCTCAAAAATGAATAAACTTTTTTTTAAAAGTATGTGTACATCCCAGCCATGCATCATACTTATACAAACAAGTTTCCTTTTATGTGTGATATATTTTGATACAAAACATCTCAACTCAGTTAATACTTAAGAACTATGACAGACCCTTGCTTCACTAAAATCACAATATTCATTAGATCACCACAATTTTGGCTAAGCTAAAATGGTAGATTATAATGTCCTTCTCAAGTCTCTCTCTCTCTCTGCGAATATGAAGGTGGCAATGGGTCTCTTCTAGGTGCCCAAGGGAGCTGGGTTCTACTTTCAGCCTCCAGAATAACATTCGTGTACATTTTCCATTCATTCCAAATGTAAAATTATAGGTAAAATTATCTTCTATAACTTCATTTGAGTGATGTTATTATGGTATCATTATTGTAAAATCCACATAGCATCCATTATTTGGTGAATCTCATTCCATTTTTGTTGTTGCTGTTCATTAAAGGTCATCTCTACTAATACATTAATTTATCCTTTGGTAAGATTCTCCAAGAATGCTGGGGGTTGGACTAATTATAGAAATACACACTGGGATTGCACAGAGTATCCTCCAGCCCTATAAAAATGTCATCGGTTACATAAACACATTCAATGAAATTCTCACCTGAAAAAAGGGTAATCAAGCTAATAATACCAGATTCAGAAAAGCAAACCATCTCACTGTTTATCTATCACTGTGCAAGACAGACATAAGCAACCCCAGTACCAGAGAGATGGTCCCCCAGTGAAGTCTGGTACCATGTGATCATACTTCCTCAATGCTTAGCAGCAACATCCCAACAAATCATTCTGTTATTACCACCAGGATTACTTGCATAATATGAGAAAGAAGTTAATCTATTCTAACAAAGTACAGCAAACAACCCTAAAATATAGTGACTTGAATAAGACAGGTTTCTTACTCTTTCACAAGCCCATCCGGATGTGAACCAGCCTAGTAATGTCGACTTTTCCAACTCTCAGATTCACCTCTCAGGGTTGCCCTACTTCTCACTATTTCCCCATTCAATATCAATTAGATAGACGGATGATAGATAGATAGGTAGGTAGGTAGGTAGATAGATAGATAGATAGATAGATAGATAGATAGATAGATAGATAAAAAAGATGTCTAGGTCAAGTGAATTGATTTTGAAGGAGATAACCCAGGAATCATATATATCCCTTCTGCTCACATCCCATTGGTCTGTAATTAGCTGCAAGGGATATTGGCAATGCCACTTCTAGCTGAGTGAGAGACTTCTCTTATTAAAAGGAAAGAGGGGCACTTGGGTGGCTCAGTCCGTTAAGCATCCAACTCTTGATTTCGGCTCAGGTCATGATCTCAGTTTGTGAGACTGAGCCCTGCATCAGGCTCTGTGCTGACAGTGGGAACAGAACCTGCTTGGGATTCCTTCTCTTTCTCTCTTTCTGGCCCACCTCCACTCAGGCTCTCCTCTCTCTCTCTCTCTCTCAAACCCAATAAATAAACACTTAAAAATAAAAAGAAGAAAAAAGATACTAGGAGGAAGTTGCTAGTCTCTGCTCTAGGCCAATACTCTGGTCATCCTAGTATGCATGCACAGCCTTTATTGTACATATAAAGCACCCTCACATTTTCCCCAAGCCCCTCCATTTCATTCCATTCAGCTCAAAGTCCTAGGTCTCTGAGTGATGCAAAGTCCTTTCCACCAGGTCCAAATGAAGCTCCTCACATTTCAGTGACCTATAGACTAATACCCAAATGTTATCCCTCCTTCTCTCTCTGTTTCTCCACCTCTCTCTCTCTCTCTCTCTCCATTTCTCCTCTCCCTCTCTCTTTCCATCTCTTTCTTTCTCCCTTTTTTTCCTCTCTCCCTCTCTCTCCCCTTTTTTCCCTCTTTCTCACATACACACACATGCACATACACGCATTTGCAGTGGTAGAGAAGGACAAGGATAGCTGTCATAAAATTTCCAATTTATAAAAGTCAAGAATGGGACATACACACCAATGAATGATCGGGAGGGATGACGAATTCTTCTGGACAGGATTTATGAAGAACCCTTGCCCTGAACGTATAGGCGATCTTTTGGTTGGAATGTGGTTCTGTTCATCAAGAGGCAACTCTTTGTCAATCATTCTCTGTGGTCACTGGCAATGCTCTCTGGGTGGGTTTCTCTTATTCACCATTATAGTGGTTCCCTAACAAAAAAAGTGGTCCTTGACACATATACCAGCTTTTTGCTGGTACACTTTCAGAAGAAGGGAGGATTCTTTAGAACAATCATAAGCTTTTCTAAGCCAGACTTGTTTCTTTAGCAGAACAATTCTCTAAAAACTGTATTAGGCTCTTGTAGATTTGCTTCTGCCAAGTTCCAAGTGCAATAACCATTCCTAAAGTTCTCCTTCAGGCATTGTTCTTAACAGAAGTGAGTCTTCCCTTTATTTACTGACTTCTGTATTTCCTCAGTTTCATGACTGCTACCCTGAGGCCATTCTAAACAATAAGAATGGGAGGAAAAACAATGCCCATAATCAGACCCTGGCCATGGAGTCCTTCCCTGGTCTGGATGTGTGTCTTAACTGGTTTGTGAGAAAAGCTCTGAATGATAGTTTTATCTTTAGAAGTTTGCTCCAAAAGAGTTGACTTTTCCTACCCTGCGAATTCCCAGATTTTATCCTACAGGTCATAGGCAGAGAGACTTTCCTTTTGCAGATCTATATTCCATTCCACCTCTGCTTACAAAACTGGCTAATCCCATCTGCTTTCATCTCTCTTTTGTAAAAAAAACAGAAAGAAGGAGCCAATAAACATCAAATGTCTGAGGGTTTTTTTTTATGTAGTTACCCTAGACCAACAGACTCAGTAAGGATGTAGTCTGTTTTCCAGGGCACTGTATACTAAATTTTACCAAATATTTTTTAACAGTCTATAATCAGCAGCATGAGAACTTGCAGGATATACTGCTTTGTAACCCACTGTCACACTGCTAAGCATAGTTTTAACTACTGTTATGTAGGACCTTACTTCTGGGTACCATTTCCCATATTCATCAGCTGCCGTAACAAAAGATCCCACAACAGAGTGGCTTATAATTAGAATGAAGTTCATTATTTTCCCCTAAGGCAGTCTAGAGTTCCCAGGGTGGCTCTATCATTGGTGATTCATGACATCCAAGTCTGATCCAGTTGTCACCATTCTCCAGCCAGCAGACAAGGGAGAAGAGACAACCCAAGGCAAATAGGTGCTAAGGAGATAACCTAGAAATTACACATATTTCTGCTCACATCCCATCGGCTTAAATTTATTTACACACCTTGATTCAAATGTGTTCTTTAGCTGGGTAAATACCTGCCCTGCTAAAACTGACTTGAAAGAAATTCTATTACTAATGAGAAAGGGGAGATGGTTAGTGAAGAGCAATCAGTAGTCTATGCCACATGGGGATTTCAGAATTCCAGCCCATTATTTTGATTCCCTGTTTTAACATGGCTTCCTAAGAGTCGGCCAAGCAGAGTATGCAATGCAGTATCTCAAATAAAGACCCACAGACTCACCCAGGATGAGCTTACATAGATTACAAGTCCCACACATTACATCCCAGTTCAGCCTACCGTTTCCCATAATAGTTTATATCCCATAAAAAGGAGCAAATTCAGCATGTAAGTCTATTGTTTCTTTTTGGAACATTTGTACTTGAAGATGACCTCTTTTATCTTTTCTACATGTTGAAATTCTTGAAATTCTGTCACACAGCACCCATTAGCTATAGCATGGTCTCAGATAGATTTGGGCATTGCCAAGCTTTCAGCTCAGACACTAGCCTCCTTGAGTTCCATAAACACAAAAATTATGTCTCATAGGAATATAATTTAATCAAAACACAGTCATATAAATGTGTTAGATAACATTCTAAGATAAAATGGAAAACAAGTCCCCTACTGATTATAATAGATTGCCACTTAAGTCAGGTGTCCCATGTACCATTTGAACCTTTTTAATGGCACTTTAACACATGCTACTTCCAGTAACTATAATTCTATGCTCATCTTATGATCATAATAAGCTCACTTCCAGATACTTTAATACTAGGAACTACAAATCTTCACTAAGGGATTCATAAAAGGTCTTGCCACCTAGCATAAATTGAATATAATGTTATGATGTATGAGAATTTAAGAGCAATGAGTTTATCATCAAGAGATAATAATCTCTGGTTGAACCAAGCAAATCTTTTTTTAGACCTGCAAGGAAACAGAACAAACAATGGGAAATGAGGAGTCAAAAACAATCCTTTTTCTAAGAGGCTCTATCCACAACCAAATTGTCCCTCAGAAACAAACTCATTGGCCTTCCCTCAAATTCCTATAAATGCATTTCAAATTCTCATTCATGGATCTCTTGTAAGCTGTAAATCTAGAGGAACAGTGAGGTGATGCTGTCAGTTGTTTTTTAAAATTCTTAAAGGGCAAATACATCAACATTAATTAAATATGACTGTTCTTGACTTTTTATTTTATTAATGAACCCTTATTTAGAAGGAGGAAATACATATACACACCTCTCATGTGCCAGAAGACCAAATACTGACAACATAAATTTTTTTATTACATGGGTTCATAAATACACAACATTTCTAATTTATGCCTATAATAGATATGCTAAACCAGGAATAGCACCCTTTCCCACAAATGTCAGAAGTAGCCTTAGAATCATTCTTAATGCAAAACTCCAGGAAATTGTTATTAGTTAGAGTTGGTCTTCCGAGTAAAATCTATTCAATGTTCTGACAAACACACATACACATATTAAGATCTAAGGTCACACAACAAATTAATGATAGATATGGGACTAAGATCCAGGATTCCTAATCCCTGAGACTAGTGTTCTTTCTTCTACAGGTATTATGAAGGCTAATTAGTAAATTAATGACAGTTGTAACAGCTTGGAATGCCTTTATTTGCCAAGAAAAAATTAATGAAAGAAAATGAAAAATTGATCCATAGCTCCCTGGATGGCATTTTAAAAGACCTGTGCTACAAAAATAATTCCTAAAAGCCCTCCTAAATGTTAAGAAGGTAAGAAAAATTGCTATTAATTAAGTGTTCAATTAGCATTCAGTGTACATGTTATATCCTTTTAAGGCTAAATTTATAACATAAATTTATAACATAGCAGAGCTCTACACATGGAGCTTCTTATGCTTTATGGTATATTTATTCTTCTTTGTATAATCAAAGCCTATGGAATGTCAATGCCAATTTTATAGTCCTCTTATAAGGAATATAAAGAATAGTGTACTGACAAATTAGAAAAACTAGCTGGGATCTGTCATTATTTTAGAGTATGGGTACAGGGTAGTCACTGATCTTTCTGCATCCTAGTTTTCTCATCATTAAGTTGTGAGGGTCTTTATGGTCTCTAAATGTGCTTGGGCCCTATTATTCAAAGCATGACTTTTTTGTTTTCAAATTATTGTAGGATACTAAACTTGAAGCTTTGCTTTATAATGTACCTAAAATATTGGCAATTTAACGCCAATTTTGAAAATTTACCTACCTCCTCATATAGTTTTTTTTTAAATTTTTAAATATTTTATTTATTTCTGGGAGAGAGAGAGAGAGACAGCATGAGCAGGAAAGGGTCAGAGAGAGAGGGAGACACAGAATCTGAAGCAGGCTCCAGGCTCCGAGCTAGCTGTTAGCACAGAGCCCTACCCGGGACTCGAACCTATGATCCGTGAGATCATGACCTGAGCTGAAGTCGGGCGCTCAACCGCCTGAGCCACCTCCTCATATAGTTTTAAACTGAATCTAAATTTTTATCTCAAAGATAAAAGTTACAAAGATGCAATTTCTAGTTTACCGAATATTATTTACAATATTTAAATATATCTTAAAATAGAATAACAGAGAACAATCTATATTTTAAAATATACTTGGAGTTTCAGGTTTAGCCTATTCAATTAATGAAACATAACTGTTATATAAAACCTCACTGTCAATGTAGCTCTCATGGTCAAACCAATTATCGAAATCAGACTTTATTTTTGTCACTTTTCAATTTAAGTAAAAATGTCAATATGTGCTCGATAGCCACACTTTTGTTTCTGAATCCCAATTCCAACACACACAGACAGAAACAAGGTGGACATAGAGCCCTTCCATGAGTTTGTGGCCTGAATGAAATCAGACATCCCTCTCTTCCATTATTTTTGTTTGTCCACTTTACCAAATCTAGGGGCTCTCATTCAGGAGCTCTGCATTTTCTTTTTTTTTTTTTAATGTTTTATTTATTTATAGGAGAGAGACAGGGAGAAAGTGTGAACAGGGGAGGGTCAGAGAGAGAGGGAGTCACAGACTGAAACAGGCTCCAGGCTCTGAGCTGGCAGTCAGCACAGAGCCCGACGCGGGGCTCAAACCCTTGAACCACGAGATCATGACCTAAGCGAAAGTCGGATGCTCAACCGACTAAGCCACCCAGGCGCCCCAGGAGCTCCGCATTTTCAAACACCACTCTGTTTAGTCCCCCTAAGTTTTTTGAGCCCTGGGAAATGGCTCATAATACGATTCAGATGGGTGAGAGGTACACATTTCCTTTGTAAAGAAGGAGACAGTCAATTGTGGAAAGGGAGAAAGAAACACTGACTACAAGATTGGTTCTTGGACAGATCGGCTTTAGAAAAGGATACAATAGACGCAGAGCACCTACAAAATGATTTCCTTAAAGCTGCCTAAGCTGTGTACCCCTGGGAAGTCCCCCATGGGTATATATACCTTGTAAACATCTAGATCAGAATCATACCTCTAGGATTGTGATAGCTAAGACATGTATATAAGATATAACACACACACACACACACGCGCGCGCCCGCGCATGCACACGTATTCAAGTAAGAATTCACTTCCCTGGGTTCATTTACCCTCAAGTTCTCAGTGCAAAACTGCTTACCATGCCCACTCATACAATTGGCAAAGAAGTTTCATCTTAGGAGACGTTCCTACCGGCAGTGTCTTGCTGGAGTAATGATGAGGTTTGTGAAGTTGAGTCTGAGCTCTTCAAAAGAGGGTCATTGCTGATACTGGCAAGACGGGGAAGGGACAGCATAAATGCCATTCAGTCCTCTTGCCTTAAAGTCAGAATGACTTAACCAAACTAGTTTCTTTAAATGTTATTAGGTTATCTACAGTTGGGTTCCTAGAATTCTGAGAGAAATAAACATAAATAAAATATTTAAAAATAATAATTAACTAATTAACTATTTGCCTAGTTTTAAGAGAATCTACGCAGTAACTTTTATACTGGTTAATGAGAGACAGACTGAGAAATCACAACAGTTTCATAATACTTACAGTCAACTTAAAGTCAACATGTTATGGGAGGCAATTTGGTGGAGAAGTGGGGAGCTCTGTACATTTCACCTGCACTCATCTCTCAAACAGAGAAGGCCTGAAGTCGTAGGACACTGAGCCACAGGAGTTTGGGAAGAGAAAGAGACAGAGTACACTGGGAAGGAAACCTCATAAGTGCGTGAGTGCAAACTGGGTGAGATAAAAGCGGGATGGGACGCAGAGATACGGAGGGAGGGGAGGGAACCTGGCTAGCCTGCAGCTGCGGTGAGTGAGAAACCAGAGTGGTGGTGAGCTGCCTCGAGTCCCAGGGAAAGGAAAGAAAAGCTGAGATTGCCCATAGAACCATCCCTGAAGAAGAGAAAAAACCTCGGCTTGGAAAGACCGTGTTTTTTAACTCTGGCTGGGGTGCTGACTTTAAACTAGGTGCCCTGGTCCCAGAAGGCACCAGGAAAAACTGAACTGCTGTGTACCTGGCACCATCCAGGGCGGTGGCGGCCCAGTGATCAGCAGCAACGCCCGCAGAGGCAGTCCCAGCGCCGGGTGAAGCAGCAGTGGTGCGCGCGACATCGGCCCACTAAAGTGGCAGCGGATGCGACCCGGTGAAGTGGCGCCGGCACTGGGTGAAGCAGCTGCTGCCTGAGCGAAAGTTGCCTGCTGAAGCGGCAGGGGCCGGTAAAGCAGTTGCAGCGGGGTGAGGCGACATGGACTCTACGTACCTGAAGTTGCTACATTCCCCAAACACACTCGGGTTGCATTGCTGCTTGACCCTGGCGGATATGAGGCTGTGACACTTCCCCCATCCTCCACTCAATCCCTGGCAACAGGGAAGCAGCGACCAGCAGAACTGTTAATGGCAGTTTAAGAAAGCCTCTCAGGAGTAATCAGACTAGATAGCTTCTCTGGATAACACCACCGTCTTTCTCAACCTCTCCAACCATATTCCACCCTTTAGCTTCTTATCCCTTCTGCCTGTTCATTCTATTTCCAATTTTGCCTCATCTCCGCCATATCATCTCTCTCTTTCTCTATGCTCTTCAACCAGCACAGCATACACCCGGCTATTTAATTGTAGCTGGGAAATATGGTTACATGCTTTAAACCGATCTCTGTCTATCGGTTTTCTTCTTTCTTCCTTTTCTTCTTTTTGACATTTTTATGTATTTTTATTTTCTATCATTTGCCTTCCCTCCTCCGTCTTTTCTCATTCCTTTTTAGTTTTCCCTCTCAGCGTGATTGTTTGAATTGTCTGTGCATTTGTATCCCTCTGTTCCCTGTGTGTTTGTCTGTATGTTTTCTTCTCCAGGGCTACCTCAATAAACAAGCCAAAGTACACATGGTGGAGAGTCCCAAATACCACTACAAGTAGGAAAATAAAATAAACAAGGTCTCAACAAGAGAGACTAAGAGATACCATTCAAAGAACACTTTCTGAATGGATAGGCTCTGGACAGTCAAAGAGTCTTCTTGGGTACAGCAGCACTCACAGGTGCAGAGAGCATAACAAGTCTTTAAAACTAACAAGAGAAGAAAGCTAACAAAAATGACGAAATGAAAGAGCTCTCCTCCAAAGATATTCCAAGCAGAATTGACAGCTCATAATGAACTGCTGAAAACAGATATAAGCAGCATAATTGAACAAGATTTTATAACAATAATCGTAAAATTAATTGCTAGCCTTGCAAAATCTTAGAGGATATCAAAGAAACTATGACTACAAACAACATGGAAAACAAAAATAGGCATGATGAAATAAAAAATGCAATAAATGAAATACACAATAAACTGGAGGTGTCCAATGCATGGATTGAAGAGGAAGAAAAGAGAATAAGTGATTTAGAAGGCACCATTATAGAAAAACAAGAAGCTGACAAAAAAAAGAGACAAACTGATCCAGGAACATGAAGGAAGAGTTTGAGAGCTCAGTGATATAGTCAAACGCAACAATATCCATATCATAGGAATCTCAGAAGAGGAAGAGAGAGGGAAAGGGGCTGAAGGAGTCCTGGAACAAATTATAGCAGAGAACTTCCCCAACCTGGGGAAAGAAGTAAACGTTGAAATACAAGAGGCACAGAGAGCTCCCCTCAGACTTAATTTGAATCGATCTTCTGCACGACATATCATAGTGAAAATGGCAAAATATAAGGACAAAGAGAGAATTTTGAAAGCAGCTAGGGAGAAAAGGGCCCTAACACACAAAGGCAAACCTATTAGAGTGGTGACAGACCTATCTACAGAAACTTGGCAGGCCAGAAAGGAATGGCAGGAGATCTTTAATGTGATGAACAGAAAAAATATGCAGCCAAGAATCCTCTATCCAGCAAGCCTATCATTCAACATAGAAGGAGAGATAAAAGTCTTTCCAAATAAACAAAAATGGAAAGGATTTGTCAACACTAGCCAGCTCTACAAGAAATCCTGAGGGGGACTCTCTGGGGAAGTATTGCAAGGAATAAAGAAACCAGAGACACCACCACAAGCATGAACCCCACAAAGGACACAATGACTCTAAACCCACATATTTCAATAATAACACTGAATGTAAATGGGCTGAACACTCCAATCAAAAGACATAGGATAGCAGAATAGATAAAAAAACAAAATCCATCTATTTGCTGTCTCCAAGAAACGCATTTTAGATTGGAAGATACCTTCAGATTAAAAGTAAGGGGATGGAGAAATATCTATCATGCTATAGGAAGTCAAAAGAAACCTGGAGTAGCTATGCTTATAGTGGACAAACTGGACTTTAAATTAAAGACAATAACAAGGGATGAAGAAGGGCATTATATAATAATTACAGGGTCCATCCATAAGGAAGAACTAACAATTATAAATGTCTACACACTGAATATGGGAGCACCTAAATATTTAAAACAATTAATCACAAACAGAAACAACCTTATAGATAAGAATGTGCTAATAGCAGGGGAGTTTAATACTCTGCTTACAGCAATGGATAGATCAAACAGACAGAAAAATCACTAAAGAAACACTGGACTTGAATGACACACTGGACCAGATGAATCTGACAGATTATATATAGAACTCTGCATCCTGAGGCCAAGGAATTCACTTTCTATAAAGTACACATGGCATATTCTCCAAGATAGATCACGATAAAGATATAAAGATCAAGATAAAGAAGCCCTCAATAAAGACAAAAGAATTGAGATCATACCATGCACACTCTCAGATCATAATGCTTTGAAACTTGAAATCAATCACAAGAAGAAGTGTGGAAAACCTCCAAAAACATGGAGGTTAAAGAACACCCTACTAAAGAATGAATGGGCCAATCAGGCAATTAGAGAAGAAATTAAAAAATATATGGAAACAAATGAAAATGAAAATACAACAATCCAAACTCTATGGGACGCGGCAAAGGCAGTCCTAAGAGGAATGTACATTGCACTCTAGGCCTATTTCAAGAGATTAGGAAAAAGCGCAAGTCCAAAATCTAACAACTTGCCTAAAGGAACTATAGGCAGAGCAACAAGAGCACCCCAAACCCAGTAGAAGAAGAGAAATAGTAAAAATCAGAGCAGATATAAACAACATAGAGACCAAAGAAACAACTGAACAGATCAATGAAACCAAGAGTTGGTTTTTTGAAAAAAATAAACAAAATTGACAAACCTGTAGCCAGGCTTATCAAAAATAAAACAGAGAGCACCCAAATAGACAAAATCATGAATGAAAATGGACTTATTACAACCAACCCTTCAGAAATACAAGGAATTGGGGTGCCTGGTTGGCTTAGTCAGTTAAGCGTCCGACTTTCGCTTGGGTCATGATCTCGCAGTTTGTGGGTTCAAGCCCCGCGTCGGGCTCTGTGCTGACTGCCAGCTCAGAGCCTGGAGCCTATTTCAGAGTCTGGGTCTCCCTCTCTCTCTGATCCTCCCCTGCTCACGCTGTCTCTCTTTCTCTCCTAGAAATAAATAAAAATATTAAAAAAAAAAGAAATACAAGGAATTATCAGGGAATACTATGAAAAATTATATGCCAACAAATTGGACAACTTAGAAGAAATGGACAAATTCCTAAACACACACTCACTACCAAAATTCACACTGGAAGAGAGAGACAACCTGAACAGACCCATTACTAGCGAAGAAATCGAATCAGTTATCAAAAATCTTCAAAAAATAAAAGCCCTGGACATGATGGCTTCCCAGGGGAGTTCTACCAGATATTTAAAATGGAATTAATACCAATTCTTCTTAAGCTATCCCAAAAAATAGAAATTGAAGGAAAACTTCCAGACTCTTTTTATGAAGCCAGAATCACTCTGATTCCCAAGCCAGACAGAGATCCAGCAAAAAAAGAGAACTACAGGCCAATATCCTTGATGAATACGGATGCAAAAATCCTCAACAAGATCCTTGCAAATCAACTTCAACAGCACATAGAAAGAATCATCCACCAAGATCAAGTGGGATTCATTCCTGGGTTACAGGGCTGGTTCAATATTCGCAAATCAATCAATGTGATACATCAACAAAAGAAAAGATAAAAACCATATGATCCTGTCAATAGATGCAGAAAAAGCATTTGACAAAATACAGCATCCCTTCTTAATAAAGACCCTCGAGAAAGTCAGGAAAGAATGAACTTATTTAAACATCATAAAAGCCATCTAGGAGAAGCCCTCAGCTAACAGCATCCACAACAGGGAAAAACTGAGAACTTTCCCCTGAGATCAGGAATATGACAAGGATGTACACGCTCACCATTGATGTTTAACATAGTGCTGGAAGTCCTAGCATCAGGGATCAGACAACAAAAGGAGATAAAAGGCATCAGAATCGGCAAAGAAGGAGTCAAAATATCACTTTTTGCAGACGACATGATACTCTACATAGAAAACCCGACAGACTCCACCAGAAGCCTACTAGAACTGATCCAAGAATTCAGGAAAGTTGCAGGGTACAAAATCAACATACAGAAATCGGTTGCATTTCTATACACCAACAATGAAACAACAGAAAGAGAAATCAAGAAACTGATCCCATTCACAATTGCACAAAAAACCATAAAGTACCTAGGAATAAACCTAACCAAGGATATAAGACATCAGTATGATGAAAACTATAGAAAACTTATGAAGGAAATTGAAGAAGGCAAAAAGAAATTGAAAAACATTCCATGCTCATGGATTGGAAGAATAAATATACTTAAAATGTGATTACTACCCAAAGCAATCTACACATTCAATGCAATCCCAATCAAAATTGCACCAACATTCTTCTCAAAACTAGAACAAACTATCCTAAAATTTGCATGGAACCACAAAAGACCCCGAATAACCAAAGTAGTACTAAAGAATAAAACCAAAACGGGAGGTATCACCATCCCAGACTTTAGCCTCTACTACAAAGTTGTCATCATCAAGACTGTATGGTATTGGCACAAAAACAGACACATAGACCAATGGAAAAGAATTGAGAACTCAGAAGTAGACCCAAAGTATACAGCCACCTAATCTTTGACAAAGCAGGAAAGAGTATCCAGTGGAAAAAATACAACCCCTTTAACAGATGGTGTTGGGAGAACTGGACAGCAACATGCAGAAGAATGAAACTAGATCATTTTCTCACACCATGCACAAAAATAAACTCAAAATGGATAAAGGATCTGAACGGGAGACAGGATACCCTCACAACTCTAGAGGAGAAAGCCGGAAACAACCTCCTTAACCTCTACCACAGCAATTTCTTACTTGACACATCCCCAAAAGCAAAAGAATCAAGAGCCAAAATAAATTGTTGGGACCTCATCAAGATTAAAAGCTTCTACATGGGAAAGGAAACAATCCATAAAACTAATAGGCAACCAACGGAATGGGAAAAGATAGTTGCAAATGACATATCAGATAAAGGGTTAATATCCAAAATCTGTAAGGAACTCACCAAATTCCACAGCCAAAAAACAAACAACCCAGCGAAGAAATGGGCAGAAGATATGAACAGACACTTCTCCAAAGAGGACATCCAGATGGCCAACAGACACATGAAATGATGCTCAGCATCACTCTTCATCTGGAAAATACAAATCAAAACCACATTGAGATACCACCTCACGCCGGTCAGAGTGGCTAAAGTGATCAAATCACAGGACTCAAGAGGCTGGCAAGGATGTGGAGAAACGGGCACCCTCCTACACTCATGGTGGGAATGTAAACTGGTACAGCCCCTCTGGAAAACAGTGTGGAGGTTCCTCGAAAAATTAACAATAGGACTCCCCTATGACCCAGCAGTAGCACTGCTAGGAATTTAGCCAAGGGATCCAGGAGTGCTGATGCATAGGGCCACATGGACCTCAATGATCATAGCAGCACTCTCAACAATAGGCAAAACAGGGAAAGAGCCTAAGTGTCCATCAACGGACGAATGGATCAAGAAGATGTGGTTTATCTATACGATGGAATACTACATGGCAATGAGAAACAATGAAATCTGGCCATGGGTAGCAACATGGATGGACCTTGAGGGTGTTATGCTGAATGAAATAAGACAAGCAGAGAAGGACAAATACCATATGTTTGCACGTATAGGAGGATTAGGAGGAACTTAACGGATGACCAAGGGAGTGAAGAAGAGGGGAAATAGTGGGGGAGAGGGATAGAGGCAAAGCATGAAAGACTCTTGAATACTAAGAACAAACTGAGGACTGATGGGTGTGGGGGGGGGAGATGGGCATGGAGGGGGGCACTTATGGGGATGAGCACTAGGTGTTATATGGAAATGGGCCAAGGGAAACCTACTTGACTATAAACTATTTGTAAAATAAATAAATAAATAAATAAAGTCAACACATTACAGAAAATACAGTTGGAAATTTATGTGAGCAAAGAAGCTTTCTACAATAAGCATTTTAACAAGTGTAGGTCACCCTAACAACCATTTTTAGTCTCTAGGTTAGAAGTCAACATTGACAAAACAAACAAGATTCCTCAGCAAACTGCTAGCGGGTGTTTATAGTTTCAAACTCCCATTATGTTTTCTAACCAAGTTTGGATTAGAACAAAATGCAGCTTAGCTCTGAAAAGAACCTGAGGTCCTTGGAGAAATGGCTAATTTCAGGATGAGGCAGGGAAAGAATCAAAAGAACGTGGAGCATGTTAGACCAGATAGTAGGG
Organism: Proteles cristata cristata; assembly: GCA_017311185.1. Taxonomy (NCBI): domain Eukaryota; kingdom Metazoa; phylum Chordata; class Mammalia; order Carnivora; family Hyaenidae; genus Proteles; species Proteles cristata. Next base: position 2,258,019 of record JAESUZ010004992.1, on the reverse strand, counting down.
CAATGCTGAAAAAATGATGGACACATATGTTGAAAGGATGTCAGAACTAGACCAGAGAAGCTCCTGTAGGCCAAATCTGGGGTAATTTGAGCATTAAAATTAATAATGTCAGAAATGGATTGTAATTGGTCTGTGGGCAAGATGGCGGAGAAGTAAGGAGCTCCGTACTTGCACTCGCGCCCATACATCACACAGAAAAGATCTGAAGCCATTGGAAACCTTACAAAACCTGAGAGACTGGGAGAAAAAGGACGCAGAATCCACTGAGAAAGTCTTCTAATGTGAGTGCGAACTGGGGAAGGTAAAATCGGGCCAGGATCGGAGACTCCAGGGTGGGAGGCGATCCCCCTCTACCCTCCATGGGAAGTGAGAGGGGAAAAAGAGAGTCTGAAACAGAAAAACCTCCGCTCGGTGCATAGAAAGACCGTACTTGCCAAATACCTGCACACCAGGTCCCCTCACGCCAACTGGTCCTGGGGGAGGATGAGCACACAAACTGCTTCTTTGTGCCGCTCCTGGAGGTTTGATTTCAGAGCGGCTGCGGCGCGCCTGCCGCCATTGTAGCTCCAGGGCGGCTGGGACCCCTGAAAGAGCCGCGCAGACACCGGGCGTCCGCGCTCCTGACTGGCTGGAACTGGAGAGGGAAGGCAAAGAGCTAAAAACTGGGAAATTTGCCTGTAAGTTCGTGTTTCGGGTGACGAGCCATAGAGAGACCCGGTTTTCCTCACTCTAGCAGGCTCAGGCTACGTGGACCCGGCAAGCAAGCCCCCGTGCATGCGCGCCAGCCCGACCCAGAGAAGGAAGCAGCGATTCTGACTCCGCCCCCAGAGCTCAGCAGGGAGCCTGGAATAGCCCGAGGGGGTTGTCTGGGACGCTGTGTCTAAGGCAACTTCAGCGGGGCGCGCGGACTGGGATTTGGAGATTGGAACTGGCCTGGGTTGAAGAGTGCAACCAACTTCGGCTGCGTCCCCGGAACGGGGAGTTGACACGCCAAAAAAAAAAAAAAAGCGAGCTGCAGCGCAGGGTTCAAGAAGGGACTGGAGCACCGTCACTCTCCTCCCCACAACCGCCAAGGCAGAACCCCCGCCTGAGGCATCGGATCACACCACGCCCATCCCTGCCTGAGAGGTGCCCTCCTCCCTTTTTCTTTTTCTTTTTTTTCTCTTTTTCTCCTTTTTTTGTTCTTTTCCCTTTTTTTCTTCTTTCTTTTCTTTTTCCCTTTCTTTTCTCTTTTTTTCTTCTTCTTTCCCTTTTCTTGCTTTTTTCCCCAAAATACTGACCTGATTAACTCTTGTCGCCAGCTTGCTGAAACAATCACAACAAGTCCATTCTGTAAATGTAAATTCTACACCTACCGACTTTTTCAGCTCTTTCTCTCAGGAGTAATTAGACTATATAGTTTCTCTGGATAATTCCAGCATCCTTCTCTCACCTATCCAACCATATTCTACCCTTTACCTCTTTGAAAAAAGCTTCTTATCCCTTCTGCCTGTTCATTCTATTTCCAAATCTGCCTCATCCTGCCCTGCCTTCTCTCTCTTTCTCTATGCTCTTCAACCAGCACTGCATACACATGGCTATTTAACTGTAGCTGGGAAATCCAGATATATGCTTTAAACCGTTCTTTGTCCATTGGTTATCTTCTTTTTTCCTTTTCTTTTCCCCTTTTTGACCCTTTTATGTACTCTATACTCCATATTATTTGCCCTCCCTGCTCCATCTTTTCTCTTAACTTTTTCGTTTTTGCTCTCGCATTGCATGTTAGTTGAATTAGCCTGTGCGTTTGTGTACTCCTGCTCCCTGTGTGTTTGTCTGTCTGTTTTCTTTTCCAGGGCTACCTCAAGAAACAAGCTAGAGTACACAAGGTGAAGAGTCCCAAATATCACTACGAATAGGAAAATAAAATAACTAAGGTCCCAACAAGAGAGACTGAGGGATACCAATCAAAAAACAATCTCTGAAAAGATAGGCCCTGGAAAGTCAAAGAGTCTTCTTGGATATAGCAGCGCTCATAGAAACAGAGAGCATAACAGGTCTTTAAAACCAACAAGAGCCGGAAACTAACTAAAATGACGAAACGAAAGACCTCTCCTCCAAAGAAACTCCAAGAAGAAATGACAGCGAATGAACTGCTCAAAACAGATATCAGCAGCATAAGTGAACAAGATTTTAGAATAATAATGGTAAAATTAATAGCAGGGCTTGAAAAAACATAGGGGACATCAAAGAAACTATGGCTACAGACAGAATGGAAAATAAAAATAGGCATGAAGAATTTAAAAATGTGATAAATGAGATACATAATAAATTAGAGGCCTCCAATGCACGGATTGAAGAGGCAGAAAGGAGAATAAGTGATTTAGACGACACCATGATAGAAAAACAAGAAGCTGACAAAAAAAGAGACAAACTGATCCAGGAACAGGAAAGAAGAATTCGAGAGCTCAGCGACACAGTCAAACGCGACAATATCTGTATCATAGGAATCCCAGAAGAGGAAGAGAGAGGGAAAGGTGCTGAAGGAGTCCTGGAACAAATTATAGCAGAGAACTTCCCCGACCTGGGGAAGGAAGTCAATGTGGAAATACAAGAGGCTCAGAGGACTCCCCTCAGACGTAACTTGAATCGATCTTCTGCACGACATATCATAGTGAAAATGGCAAAATACAAGGACAAAGAGAATTTTGAAAGCAGCTAGGGAGAAAAGGGCCCTCACATACAAAGGGAAACCCATCAGAGTGGTGACAGACCTATCTACTGAAACGTGGCAGGCCAGAAAGGAATGGCAAGAGATCTTCCATGTGATGAACAGTAAAAATATGCAGCCAAGAATCCTCTATCCAGCAAGCCTGTCATTCAAAATAGAAGGAGAGATAAAAACCTTTCCAAATAAACAGAAATTGAAAGAATTTGTCACCACGAAGCCAGCCCTACAAGAAATCCTGAGGGGGATGCTCTGAAGGAAAGGTTGCAAGGAACAAAGATTCCAGAGACACCACGACAAACATGAACCCTACAAAAGATACAAAGACTCTAAACCCATATATCTCAATAATAACACTGAATGTAAATGGGCTGAATGCTCCAATCAAAAGACATAGGGTAGCAGAATGGATTAAAAAACAAAACCCATCTATATGCTGTCTACAAGAAACTCATTTTAGGCGGGAAGATACCTTCAGATTAAAAGTAAGGGGATGGAGAAATATATATCATGCTACAGGAAATCAAAAGAAAACCAGAGTAGTGATACTTATATCAGACAAACTGGACTTTAAAATAAAGACAATCACAAGAGATGAAGAAGGGCACTACATAATAATTACAGGGTCCATCCATCAGGAAGAACTAACAATCATAAATGTCTACGCACCAAATATGGAAGCACCTAAATATCTAAAACAATTAATCACAAACAGAAACAAGCCTATAGATAAGAATGTGCTAATAGCAGGGGAATTTAATACTCCGCTTACAGCAATGGATAGGTCAACCAGACAGAAAATCACTAAAGAAATAATGGACTTGAAAGATACATTGGGCCAGATGGACCTGACGGATATATTTAGAACTTTACATCCTGAGGCCAGGGAATTTACTTTCTTCTCAAGTGCGCATGGCACATTCTCCAAGATAGATCACATACTGGGACATAAAGCAGCCCTCAATAAATATAAAAGGATAGAGATCATACCATGTACACTGTCAGATCACAATGCTTTGAAACTTGAAATCAATTACAGGAAGAAGTCTGGAAAACTTCCAAAAACATGGAGGTTAAAGAACACCCTTCTAAAGAATGAATGGGCCAATCAGGCAATCAGAGACGAAATTAAAAAATATATGGAAACAAATGAAAATGAAAACACAACAATTCAAAATCTATGGGATGCGGCAAAGGCAGTGCTAAGAGGAAAGTACATTGCTCTCCAGGCCTATTTCAAGAGTTTAGAAAAGCGCAAGTCCAAAATCTAACAGCTCACCTAAAGGAACTAGTGGCAGAGCAACAAGAACGCCCTAAACCAAGTAGAAGAAGAGAAATTGTAAAAATTAGAGCAGAAATAAACAACATAGAGACCAAAGAAACAATTGAACAGATCAATGAAACCAAGAGTTGGTTTTTTGGAAAAGTAAACAAAATTGACAAACCTCTAGCCACACTTATCCAAAAGAAAAGAGAGAGCACCCAAATAGACAAAATTATGAATGAAAATGCACTTATTACAACCAACCCCTCAGAAATACAAGCAATTACCAGGGAATACTATGAAACATTATATGCCAACAAATTGGACAACTTAGAAGAAATGGACAAATTCCTAAACACACACTACCAAAATTCACACGGGAAGAAATAGAAAACCTGAACCCCCATAACGAGTGAAGAAATAGAATCAGTGATCAAAAATCTCCCAACAAATAAGAGCCCTGGACCTCATGGCTTCCCTGGGGAATTCTACCAGACATTTAAAACAGAATTAATCCTAATTCTTCTCAAGCTATTCCAAAAAATAAAAGCGAAGGAAAACTCCGGGACTCATTTTATGAAGCCAGCATCACTCTGATTCCCAAGCCAGACAGAGATCCAGCAAAAAAAGAGAACTACAGGCCAATATCCTTGATGAATACGGATGCAAAAATTCTCAACAAGATCCTTGCAAATCGAATCCAGCAGCATATAAAAAGAATCATCCACCAAGATCAAGTGGGATTCATTCCTGGGTTACAGGCCTGGTTCAACATTCGCAAATCAATCAATGTGATACATCATATCAATAAAAGAAAAGATAAAAACCATATGATCCTGTCAATAGATGCAGAAAAAGCATTTGACAAAATACAGCATCCCTTCTTAATAAAGACTCTCGAGAAAGTTGGGATAGAAGGAACCTACTTAAACATCATCAAAGCCATCTATGAGAAGCCTTCAGCTAACATCATCCTCAACGGGGAAAAACTCAGAGCTTTCCCCCTGAGATCAGGAACACGACAGGGATGTCCACTCTCACCACTGTTGTTTAACATAGTGCTGGAAGTCCTAGCATCAGCCATCAGACACCAATAGGAAATCAAAGGCATCAGAATTGGCAAAGAGGAAGTCACACTTTCACTCTTCGCAGATGACATGATACTCTACATAGAAAACCCGACAGACTACACCAGAAGCCTACTAGAACTGATCCAAGAATTCAGCCTAGTTGCAGGGTACAAAATCAATGTACAGAAATCGGTTGCATTTTTATACACCAACAATGAAGCAACAGAAAGAGAAATCAAGAAACTGCTCCCATTCACAATTGCACAAAAACCATAAAATACCTCGGAATAAACCTAACCAAGGATACAAGAGATCTGTATGATGAAAACTATAGAAAACTTATGAAGGAAATTGAAGAAGACACAAAGAAATGGAAAAACATTCCATGCTCATGGATAGGAAGAATAAATATAGTTAAGATGTCATTACTACCTAACGCACTCTACACATTCAATGCAATTCCAATCAAAATTGCACCAGCATACTTCTCAAAACTAGAACAAACTATCCAAAAATTTGTATGGAACCACAAAAGACCCCGAATAGCCAAAGTAATCCTGAAAAATAAAACCAAAACAGGAGGGATCACCATCCCAGACTTTAGCCTCTACTACAAAGCTGTCATCATCAAGACAGTATGGTATTGGCACAAAAACAGACACATAGACCAATGGAACAGAATTGAGAACTCAGAAGTGGACCCAAAAGTATACAGCCAACTAATCTTTGACAAAGCAGGAAAGAATATCCGATGGAAAAAAGACAGCCTTTTTAACAGATGGTGTTGGGAGAACTGGACAGCAACATGCAGAAGAATGAAACTAGATCATTTTCTCACACCATGCACAAAAACAAACTCAAAATGGATAAAGGACCTGAACGGGAGACAGGAAACTATCAACACCCTAGAGGAGAAAGCAGGTGACAACCTCCTTGACCTCCACCGCAGCAACTTCTTACTTGACACATCCCCAAAAGCAAGGGAATCAAGAGCAAAAATAAACTGTTGGGACCCCATCAAGATTAAAAGCTTCTGCCCAGCCAAGGAAACAACCCAGAAAATTAATAGGCAACCAACGGAATGGGAAAAGATAGTTGCAAATGACATATCAGATAAAGGGTTGATATCCAGAATCTACAAGGAACTCACCAAACTACACGCCCAAAAAACAAACAACCCAGTGAAGAAATGGGCAGAAGATATGAACAGACACTTCTCCAAAGAGGACATCCAGATGGCCAACAGACACATGAAATGATGCTCAGCATCGCTCCTCATCAGGGAAATACAAATCAAAACCACACTGAGATACCACCTCACGCCAGTCAGAGTGGCTAAAATGAGCAAATCAGAGAACTCTAGATGCTGGCGAGGATGTGGAGAAACGGGCACCCTCCTACACTGTTGGTGGGACTGTAAACTGGTACAGCCCCTCTGGAAAACAGTGTGGAGGTTCCTCAGGAAACTAACAATAGAACTCCCCTATGACCCAGCAATAGCACTGCTAGGAATTTACCCAAGGGATACAGAAATGCTGATGCATAGGAGCACATGTACCCCAATGTTCATAGCAGCACTCTCCACAATAGCTAAAACATGGAAAGAGCCTAAGTGTCCATCAACAGATGAATAGATCAAGAAGATGTGGTTTATCTATACCATGGAATACTACATGGCAATGAGAAACAATGAAATCTGGCCATGTGGTAGCAACATGGATGGACCTTGAGGGTGTTATGCTGTGCGAAATAAGTCAGGCAGAGAAGGACAAATATCATATGTGTGCACGTATAGGAGGATTAGGAGGAACTTAACAGAGGACCAAGGGGAGAAGAAGGGCGGAAATGGTGGGGGAAAGGGAGAGAGGCAAACCATGAGAGACTCTTGAATGCTGACAAAAACTGAGGACTGGTGGATGTGGGGGGGAGGAGGGGTGGGCATGGAGGAGGGCACTTGTGGGGATGAGCACTGGGTGTTATGTGGAAACTAATTTGACAATAAACTATTTGTAAAAAAAAAAAAAGAAAGAAAAGAAATGGATTGTAATTTTAAAAAAAGCATGAGTCCATACTAATAACAAATAAAGGGAAGGAGGGGAGATGTATGGGTTGAATTGTGTTTCCTCCCAACTAAAAAAAAAAAATTCATATATTCTAACCCCCAGTAAATGAGAATGTGACATAATTTGGAGATAGTCTTTACAGATGTAATCAAGTTAAAGTGAAGTCAGAGTGGGCCATAATCCAATATGACTGGTGTCCTTATAAAAAAGGATATTTGAATGAAAATATGTTCAACATCACTAATCATCAGGGAAATGAAAATCAAAATCATAATAAGATAACACCTTACATATGTTAAAATGGCTAGAATCAAAAAGACAAGAAATAACATGAGTTAGTGAGAATATGGAGAAAAAGGAAACTTTTGGTGGGAATATAAATTGGTGCATCCAACCAATGTGGAAAAGTGTGAAGGTTCCTCAAAAAATTAAAAATGGAAATACCATATGAACCAGTAATGCCATATTGGGTATTAGCTAAAGAAAATGAAAACACTAATTTAAAAAGTTATATGCACCCGTATGTTTATTGTAGCGTTATTTACAAAAGCCAAGTATAGTAGCAGTCCAGGTGTCCATCAATAGATGAATGTATGTGTGTGTGTGTGTGTGTGTGTATATATGTATATATACACATATATATACAATAGAATATTACTCAGCCATAATAAAGAATGACATTTTGCCATTTGTGACAACATGGTTGGACTAGAGGGCATTATGGTAAGTGCAATACGTCAGACAAAAACAAATACCATATGATGTATTTAGAGTCTAGAAAACAAAACACATGAACAAACAAAAAGCAGAAACAGACTCACAAACACAGAGAACAAACTGATCATTCCAGAGGGGAGGGGATCAGGGGATGGGCAAAATCAGTAAAGGAGAGCGGGAGATACAGGTATCTGGATGTGGAATGAATAAGTCACAGGGATCAAAAGTACAGCAGCGGTGCCTAGGTGTCCCAGTCAGTTAAGTGGCTCACTCTTGATTTTGACTTAGGTCATGTGTTCACTTTTCCTGAGATCAAACCCTGTGTGGGGGTCCACACTGATCATGGAGTCTGCTTGGGATTCTCTCTCTCTCCCTGTTTCTCCCCCATTGGCTTGAACACACACACTTTCTCTCTCTCTCTCTCTCTCTCAAAATAAATGAATAATTATTTTGCTTAAAAAGATACAGCATAGAGAATATAGTCAATGGTATTGTAATAGCATCGTGTGGTGACAGATTGTAGCTATATTTGTTCTGAGACAGCTCAGCATATGTTGTACACTTGAAACTAATCTAACACTGTGTGTCAACTATGCTTCAATAAAATGGTGGAAGGGATATTTGAGCACAGAGACATACATGGAGAGAAGACCATGTGAAGAAACATAAACAGAAGACAGTTGTCTACTGGCCAGTGAGAGAGAACAGATCCCTCCCTCACAGCCTTAGAAGCAGCTAATCCTGCTGACTTCTTGATCTCAGACTTCCAGCCTCAGAACTGTAGGACAATAAATTTCTGCTGTTTTAGCCACTTAGTTTATGATACTTTGTCATAGCATCCTTGGCAAACTAACCCAGGAGGAAAAGCCCTTCTTATAGTAAATGTGAGAGAAACAATAGAATTAGAAAATCACCATTGTACAATCACCATAACAGAAACTGTTCATTCAGGCAAGAACCATGAGTAGATGCTAAAATGCATTGGGTGAAAGTGTGATTAGGAAAAAATATTTGCCTAGTTTCAAGGGATTATCCTCACGGATTACTTCATAATTCCAGAAATGGAATGGTAACTTAAAGAGAAGCCTGGCAGACAAAACCTTGACTGAATGATAAAGTTAATACCACCAGTTAATGGGACAAACTGACATCATATGTAAGATAAAATTTGAGTGTGTAAGCTGAATCTAATCATGAAGAAACATCACAGGTATCCAAACTGACATTTCACAAAAGAACTGACCTGCACTCTTCAAAAGCATCAATGTCATGAAAGACCAAAAAGGCTATTCAAATTAAGCGAGATAAAGGAGAAAACTAAATACTACACAACATATGTTCCTAGATTTAATCCTGGATCAGAAAAATAAAGAGACTCTGAAAAAGTTCAGCAAAAATACACATAGTAATAGTGATAGGTATATATGTGTGTGTAAAATATAAGGAGTTTATTATACTATTCCTGCAACTTTTGTAAGTTTGAATATTTTTCAAAGTAAAATGTTTTTAAAAAGGGAATAAAACAGAAGGATCTACTCAAAATAGTTTAAATTCATACCAAAAATCAAAATTATAGAAAATTATATTTATACATAGTTAATCCTTTTTTTCAGAGAATAATATTTACCTTTCAAACAAAACTTTATAATCAATTGAGCATCTTACTTATTTACTTGACATTTACTTTCTCCACTGAACAACATTACTATATTTGCATGAATCACACACTTTTAAAATTTTAGCCCTCACAGCACTGTAAGATGATAAAGATCACTCCTACTATAAAAGGAGACACGAAGTGAGAAGAGGAAGAAAAGAATTAACAAAACCCTTAGCTTTCCAGAAATTTTATATAGTATAATTTATATAGCACAATTTGCTGATTCCTAAATTATCTCTGAAGTATTAGTTCTCAATATCTATAATTCATATGACCATTATGTAAACACATATAAGATGAGCAAGTGTTCCATTAAATTCAGTCCTCCAGACTCAGTCCATTTTTTGTGCTCAGAAATACCATTCAGATTGAAACAATAGAGGAAAATTACATAATCCCAAACAAAGAAAGGTCTGTCCTGATCAAAACAGGCTGCTTGGGATCACTCAGCCCAGTAACATTTGCTAGGACCCAAAGTGATATATTTCTTTTTAAATAACCATTTATTTTATGTATACATGGACTTCCATTTTTTGCCCTTGTAGACAATATAATCAACTATTGGTACAACAAATAAATTGAGACTGTCAACAACTGCGAAACACGATAATCTACAACTCTTTCTCTGATACTCCATAGTTATTCTAATTCAATATTTCCTTGCAGTATCTGTTCTTCCTTCTGACATACAGTTATCAGAGTTCAGCTCCACCTGTGAAGGCATCTAAGTCGTTGTTAGTCTCTCATTTTTATCCCATGCTTCGACCAGTAGGAATCTCATGGATCAAAGAGTATTTCACAGACTACAAGCCTATAAAATTGCCAAGAAGTAACACAGCAATATTTCTGTCACTCGGTCCCCTCCCACAGAATTCAGGTAACTCAGACTCATCTAAATCCTCTGTCTCAACTCAAAGCAAGGAGAAGAAGCCCTGGGAAGTCATATATTAATGTCTTCCCCCTCATTTCTTTGTCTCTCCTGGCTTCTCGGAGTACAATCTTTGCTGATGTATCTAAGGAACAGGATGATTCCAATGCCCATAAAATCCCAGCTCACTGAGGATGCCAGCTTGGTGTCAAAACAACTGCTAAGGACTGCTTTAACATGTGCCTTTTAGATCTTGTCCCTGGTAGATCTCAAAGCAGAATTGTGTGTGTTTTCTTGGGTTTTTCTTAAGTTCTAGTTGTTAAGCAATCTCTATGCCCAACATGGGGCTCAAACTCATGACCCTGAGATCAAGAGCCACTTGCTCCTCTGACTGAGCCAGCCAGGCACCCCTCTTAGTTTCACACAGAAGCTCTTAGAACACACACTTTATGTACTCTCTCTCTCAGTACAGTTCCATCTTGATATCTGTCCAAAAATCGCTGGCCAGAAGCTTAAAGATTACCACAGCCTGGTGCAACCATATATATATACCCTACTCCACTTCCACTTAGACTAGAATTTGTGGGCATAAAGCTATAAAGGAAGGAGCTGTACAGAAAGAGAGCACTCCAGAGATTGACAAGGGCGGTCCACTCAAACTTTTGATTGAGTTTTTTTTTTTAATTAAAGTATAGTTGACACACAATGTTACATTTGTTTCAGGTGTAAAATATAGTGATTCAATAACTCTGTACATTATGCTGTGCTCACCACAAGTGTAAGCTACCATCTGTCACCATGTAACACTATTGTAACACTAATGTAACACAATACCATTAGCTATATATTCCTTATTCAATACCTTTTATCCCTGTGACTTATTCATTCCATAAATGAAAGCCTGTATTTCTCACTATCCTTCACCCATTTTGCCCATCCCTCTAGCCTCCTCCCCTCTGGCAGCCATCCATTTTCTCTCTGTACTTAGGGATCTGTTTTCCACTTTTTGTCTATTTCTTCATCTGTTTTTTAGATCCCACATATAAGTGAAATCATATGGTATTTGTCTTTCTCTGTCTGACTTATATCACTTAGCATAATACCCTCTAGGCCCATCCATGTTGTCACCAATAGCAAGATCTCATCCTTCTCATGACTGAGCAATATTCCATTGATAAATATATAGAAATATATATTTCTCACATTATTTATCCATTCATCTATCAATGAACACATGGGCTGCTTCCATATCTTGGCTATTGTAAACTATGCTGCAATGAACATAGGGGTGCATATGTCTTTCCAAATTAGTGCTCTTGCTTTCTTAAGGTAAATATCCAGTAGTGAAACTACTGGATTATATCATATCTCTATTTTTAGTTTTTGTTGTTGTTGTTTTGTTTCTATTTTTACTTTTTAAGGAAACTCCATACTATTTTCCACAGTGGCTGCACCAACATATGTTCTTACCAGTAGTGTGCAGGATTCTCCACATCCTTGCCAACACTTATTATTTCTTGTCTTTTTGATTCTAGCCATTCTGAGAGGTGTAAGGTAATATCTCATTGTGGTTTTGATTTGCATTTCCCTGATGTTTAAGTGATGCTGAGCATCTTTTGATGTGTCTATTTGCCATCTATGTGTCTTCTCTGGAAAAATATCTATTTAGGTTCTCTGCCCATCTTTTCATTGGATATCTGGGTTTTTTGGAGTTGTATTAAATTCTTTATATATTTTAGATATTAACCTTTTATCAGATATATCATTTGCAAATATCTTCTCCCAATCAGTGGGTTCCCTTTTCATTTTATTAATGGTTTCCTTTGCTGTGCATAAGCTTTTCATTTTGCTGTAGCCTCAATAGTTTGTTTTTGCTTTTGTTTCCCTTGCCTAAGGAGATATATCTAGAAAAATGTTGCTAAGGCCAATGTCAAAAAAATTATTGTCTATGTTTCTTTCTCGGACTTTTGTGATTTCATGTCTCACATTTAGGTCTTTAATCCATTTGAGTTTATTTTGTGGGTGATGTTAGAAAGTGGTTCCATTTCTTTCTTTTGCATGTAGCTATCTATCCAGGTTTTCCAGCACATTCATTAAAGAGACTGTCTTTTCCCATTTGTATATTTTATATTTTTGTTGTAGATTAGATGACCCCCTAAGCATGGGTTTATTGCTGGGGTCTCTATTCTGTTCCATTGATCTATGTGTCTATTTTTGTGCCAGTACCATATTCTTGATTACTACAGCTTTGTAGTATAACTTGAGATCTGAGATTGTGATACCTCCAGGTTTGCTGTTCTTTCTCAAGATTTCTTTGGCTGTTTGGGGTTTTTGTGATTCTATATAGATTTTAGTATTATTTGTTCCAGTCCTGTGAAAAACACTGTTGGTATTTTGGTATTTTGAAAGAGATGGCATTGAAATTGTAGATTTCTTTGGGTAGTATCGACATTTTAACACTAATAATTCTTCCAATCCATGAACAAGAAATATCTTTCTATTTGTCTGTATCATCTACTTTGACTAAATTCTTAATGCAAACTCTATGAGGCTGATAAACTCCAGAAAACAAAGGATAAATAATCCTCAGAGCTCACACAAGGCTGGGAATGGTTCACAATAACACCAGCCAGAGAGCAGAGACTTTGTAACACATGAGCCATTGGATAGATTCCTCAGAAGGATAATAAATTGGCCTGTAAAGACTATTCTGGACCAGCCGTAACAAATTCTGAAATCAACCTTTGGAGAAATCAGACTAATACCAAGTAACTAAACTGCCAGAATAAAGCCCAGTCAATATTCCTTAAAAGTCTACAATTCAACATCTAACAAAGTGATATAGTGTAGCATCCAATCAAAAATTGCTAAGTGTTCAAAGAAGTAGGAATATATAATCCATAACCAAGAAAAAATAAAGAGATACAGACTCAAAAGTAACAAAGATGATAAATTTACAAATGAGGACATTAAAATAATTATTATAAGTATGCTCTTATATTAAAAAATGTAAAGAAAAAACATGAGCATAATGAGGAAAGAACTGAAGATGTAAAAAAGACACAAATGGAACTTCTAGAGATGAAATATGTAATGTTTTAAATAAAAAATATTCTCAGTGACATTAACAACAGGTTAGACAATGAAAAAAAGTGAACTGTAAGATATGGAAATAGAAATTACCCAAAATAGGGACACCTGGGTGGCTCACTGGGTTAAGTATCCACCTCTTGATTTCGGGATCTTGTGGCTAATGAGATCAAGCCCCATGACAGCACAGAGCCTGCTTGGGATTCTCTCTCGCTCTCCCTCTCTCTTTCTGCCCCTCCCCTGCTCACATTTTCTCTCTCTCTTTCTCAAAATAGATGTTAAAAGAAATTTAAAAATAAATAAATAATTTTTTTAAGAAAATAAACACGAAAATCAAAAAGGACTAAAAATTTAAAACATCAGTGACCTATCAATATCAGATGATCTAACATACATCTAATTATAATCTCAGATATAAGTAAATAATTTTTAAGAAATAATTATTAAACATGTTTCCAGTTTGATGAAATTATAAACTCACAGGTCAAAGAATAAGAATTAATGAAACTCAAGCAGAGTCAACATAAGTAAAACCATACCAGGGCACATCATAATCCAATAATTAAAACCCAAAAATAAAAAGAAACATTTAAAAGCAGCCAGAGAAAAATGAAAGGATGTAGAAAAGAACAAAAATAAGAATGGCAATACCCAAAAGATAATAAGGCAACATCTTTAAAGTGATGGAAAGCCTCAATAAATAGTTTCAGTGAAATACTGGACACAAATGAAGAGAAGACAAATTAAGTTGAAAACAGAGCTAAGAAACTACCCCAGAATGCAACAAATGATTTATTCACTCAACAACTACTCGAATGCTAATATATGCCAGGCACTGTCCTTGGCATTGGTGATATCTCACCAAGCTAAATAGAAAAGTCCCTTTTCTGACTTGGAGAGTTTACCATATATAGGAGAAGATGTAATAATCAAATAAGCAAAAATAAATATATAATGTTGTGCCAGGTAATAGTTTTTGAAGAACAATAAAAAAGAAAACTGACCTAGAGACTGAAATAGATGCAATTTTATTTATTTATTAATGTTTGTTTATTTCTGAGGTGGGAGGAAGGGCAGAGAAAGAGGGAGACACAGAATTCAGTGTGGGCTCCGGGCTCTGAGCTGTCAGCACAGAGCCCAATGTGGGGCTCGAACCCATGAACTGCAAGATCCTTACCTGAGCCAAAGTTGGACATTTAACTGACTGAGCCACCCAGGTGCCCCCCAAAATAGATGCAATTTTAGATAAGATTCAGAGAAGTAATTTCTGAGGGGATGACTTTTGAGGAAATACCTAAAGAAAGTGATGATCCAGGGTGGCTGCATGGCTCAGTCAGTAGAGCATAAGACTTTTGATCTTGGGATTGTGAGCTCGAGCTCCATGTTGGGTGTAGAAATTACTTAAAATAAAATTTAACAAAAAAGAAGTGATGAATCATAAGAATATCTGAAAGAAAGTCATCCTAAGAAGAGGAAATACCAGTGCAAAGGCCCTGAAATAAGAACATGATTGACATGACACAGTTTAGAAGGAAATGGCTCAGAGAAAGAGATGAAAAATGTGAAATAGAGGTAGACAGAAGATCTTAAAGAATAGAGTGCAAGGATAAGGGCAGTCATCATATAAGGAAACAATGTCTGATAATGTGCCAGAAAACATGAAACGTGAATCATTAGACTAAAGAAACATTATGAATCCCAAGTAAGAGAAAAAACATCCACACCTACACAAGTTGTAGTGAAACCTTGAATATCAAAAACAAACAAATAAAAATCTTGTAAACAACTCTACATGGTATACTGCTTCTTTCTCACTCCTCATGTTTCCTGGATTCTCTCCCTAACACTATGCCTTAATCTAAGAAGAAGAGAAGGGACCAATCCAACTGAAGAAAAAGCAGGCATGCTCGGCTCTTGTATCTCTTTATGAGCATCTTCCTACTGAAAGTGTATATATTGCCTTGTGGTAAAAGGAAGCTGCATCTACAGAAAAGGTGAGAGGTGGCCCACTATGACAAGGATTATGTGACTTGCAACTCTCATTTATTCAAAAGGACATTAAGCTCTGACTGCAGCAATCAGATGAATAAGATTTTAATTTTCTACCCTTCAATACTCATAATAAAATAGTGAGATTGCTAATAGACAAGGGTCCTAAAGAAAATTATGTTCATTCATTAGTCAAAAGTTGACTAATATAATCTTAGGACATGTAAAAAAAAAAAAAGCAATGGTTGACTTACTAAAATTGCATAGAGGGACACCTGGGTGGCTCAGTCATTTAAGTAAGTGCCTGACTTCGGCTCAGGTCATGATCTCACAGCATGGGTTCAAGTCCCACATCAGATTCTGTGTTGACAGCTTCAGAGCCTGGATTCTGTGTCTCCCTTTCTCCCTGCCCCTCCCCCATTCTCTCTCCTCTCTCTCTTCCTCTCAAAAATAAATAAACATTTAAAAAATTATTTAAAAATTTTAAAATAAAAATAAAATAGTATAACAAATTTTATTTGTCATTTAGATTTCTTCCCCAAGTATGTTTCTCACATCCTTCAACTATGTTCCAACTAACGCTTTTGAACTGTTTAGGAAATGTCTTCATTTTCCCTTGAGGTGAAATTTATATAAAATTAAACATTTTGAAGTGAACAGTTCAGTGACATTTAGTGCATTCACAATGTTGTGCAACCACCATGTCTGTCTAGTTCAAAGCATTTTCATTATCCCAAAGGAAAACTCCAGTTTTTCAGCAGTTACTTCTCCTCACACTTCCTCTCCCTCCCCAGACCCTGCCAACCACCAATCTGCATTATGTCTCTCTGGACTTACCTATTTTGCACATTTCATATAAATGGAATCCTACAATATGTATGATTTTTACTTCTGCCTTCTTTCACATAGCCTAATATTTTTAAGATTCATCCACATTTTGACATTTATCAGTACTTCTTTCCTCTTCAAAGCTTAATATTTCCTTCTATGTATACAACATAATTTCTTTATCCATTCATCCAATTCGTGGATATTCAGGCTATTTCCACCTTTTGGCTATTAGGAGTAGAGCTTCTATGGACATGTATGTCCATCAATTTAAGTGTCTGGTTTTGGTTCTTTGGGATATAGGAGGAGAGCTGCTAATTCAATGTTTTGGTTGTTTTTTTTTTTTAATGTTTTTTATTTATTTCTAGGAGGGAAAGAGAGAGACAGCGTGAGCAGGGGAGGGTCAGAGAGAGAGCAAGATAAACAATCTGAAGCAGCCTCCAGGCTCTGAGCTACTCATCAGCACAGAGCCCGACCCGGGGCTCAACCCACAAACCATGAGATCATGACCTGAGCCGAAGTTGGATGCTTAACCAACTGAGCCACCCAGGTGCCCCCTCAATGTTTAATCTTTTAAGAAAGGCATGTCTTTTTAAAAAAATTTTAATGTATTTTTAAATTTATTTCTGAAAGAGAGAGAGAGACAGCGTGAGCAGGGGAAGGTCTGAGAGAGAGGGTGGTACAGAATCTGAAAAAGGCTCCAGGCTCTGAGCTAGCTGTCAGCATAGACCCCGATGCGGGGCTCGAGCCCATGATCCATGAGATCATGCCCTGAGCCGAAGTTGGAAGCTTAACCGACTGAGCCACCCAGGACCCCTGAAAGGCATGTCTTTTAAATTTTACAATACTATAGCATATTCTGTCATAACTCTAAGACATTCAGTTACCCCAGTAATTATTTTGTCTCTCTAAAATAATATTTAAACTTTGTCTCAGTGTTTTCAATTACATGTCATTTATTTTGCATGGGTTATTACCTATAAATACAAATGATACATTAAAGAATTTCTATATACTTAAATACTCTTAAGCAATTGATTCCTATATTTTCAAATTTCAAAGATATTTTGTGATGCTATTTTATTGGAAATTTTAACATGATTTTTAACAGCCAAGTGCTATTTGATATATTAAAAACTCCTCCCAAGAATATGATTTAACTCAAATCCTGAAATGAGCATTTGTTAAATTTAGATTTGTAAGCCTGTAAAACTATTTAATGATAGTTCTAGTGGGTTCTTTATCATTGGTTGGCATTAAAAACCTGTTACTTTATCTCTATCCAACTTAATTGAATGCTATTTGCTCAAATGACCCTGACCAATAATAAATTTAGAATATTCCTAGCAAACTTATTCAACAAAAATGTCTCTATCATTTATATGAAATGAAATCCATAGTATAATTGTAATCCCAAAGTTAAAATAAGTAGAACATTTTCTAAATAGATTTTAATGGTCAGTTTTCTTTACTATGCATATATCTTATTTCCAGCATAAGCATCTGCTTGGCTTTTTTTTTTAAATAGTTTATTGTGAAGTTATTTTCCATATAGTTGCAAATGGCAACATTTCATTCTTTTTGATTGCTGACTAATATTGCATTGTATATACATACCACATCTTCTTCATCCATTCATCCATCAATGCACATTTGGGCTCTTTCCATACTTTGGCTATTG
Organism: Proteles cristata cristata; assembly: GCA_017311185.1. Taxonomy (NCBI): domain Eukaryota; kingdom Metazoa; phylum Chordata; class Mammalia; order Carnivora; family Hyaenidae; genus Proteles; species Proteles cristata. The sequence continues at coordinate 2,240,085 of JAESUZ010004992.1, read as the reverse complement.
TTGATAGTGCTGCTATAAACATTGGGGTGCATGAAAGCACTGTGTTCTTTTTTTTTTTTAATAGTTTACTGTCAGGTTGGTTTACATATAACACCCAGTGCTCATCCCAACAAGTGCCCTCCCCCATGCACATCACCCCCCTACCCATCTCCCCCACCCCATCACCTTCAGTTTGTTCGCAGCATTCAAGAGTCTCTCATGGTTTGCCTCTCTCCTTCTCCCCAACTATTTTTCTCCTTCTTCTCCCCCATGGTCCTCCATTAAGTTCCTCCTAATCCACCTATATGTGCAAACATATGGTATTTGTCCTTCTCTGCCTGACTTATTTTGCTCATCATAAAACCCTCAAGTTCCATCCACGTTGCTACACATGGCCAGATTTCATTCTTTCTCATTGCCATGTAGTATTCCATCGTATAGATAAACCACATCTTCTTGATCCATTTGTCAGTTGATGGACACTTAGGCTCTTTCCTTGTTTCGGCTGTTGTTGAGAGTGCTGCTATGAACATTGGGGTCCATTAGCCCTATGAATCAGCACTCCTGGATCCCTTGGGTAAATTCCTAGCAGTGCTACTGCTGGGTCATAGGGGAGTCCTATTGTTAATTTTTCGAGGAACCTCCACACTGTTTTCCAGAGGGGCTGTACCAGTTTACATTCCCACCAAGAGTGTAGGAGGGTGCCCGTTTCTCCACATCCTCGCCAGCCTCTTGAGTCCTCTGATTTGCTCATTTTAGCCACTCTGACCGGCATGAGGTGGTATCTCAATGTGGTTTTGATTTGTATTTTCCAGATGAAGAGCGATGCTGAGCACCATTTCATGTGTCTGTTGGCCATCTGGATGTCCTCTTTGGAGAAGTGTCTGTTCATATCTTCTACCCATTTCTTCGCTGGGTTGTTTGTTTTCTGGCTGTGGAATTTGGTGAGTTCCTTACAGATTTTGGATATTAACCCTTTATCTGATATGTCATTTGCAACTATCTTTTCCCATTCCGTTGGTTGCCGATTAGTTTTATGGATTGTTTCCTTTCCCATGCAGAAGCTTTTAATCTTGATGAGGTCCCAATAGTTCATTTTTGCTCTTGATTCCCTTGCCTTTGGGGATGTCAAGTAAGAAATTGCTGTGGTGGAGGTCAAGGAGGTTGTTTCCTGCTTTCTCCTCTAGGGTGTTGATAGTTTCCTGTCTCCCGTTCAGGTCCTTTATCCATGTTGAGTTTATTTTTGTGCATGGTGTGAGAAAATGATCTAGTTTCATTCTTCTGCATGTTGCTTCCAGTTCTCCCAGCACCATCTGTTAAAGGGGCTGTCTTTTTTCCATTGGATCCTCTTTCCTGCTTTGTCAAAGATTAGTTGGCTGTATACTTTGGATCCAATTCTGAGTTTTCTATTCTATTCGTTTGGTCTATGTGTCTGTTTTTCGCCAATACCATACTGTCTTGATGATGACAACTTTGTAGTAGAGGCTAAAGTCTAGGATGGTGATACCTCCCATTTTGGTTTTATTCTTTAGTACTACTTTGACTATTCAGGGTCTTTTGTGGTTCCATACAAATTTTAGGATAGTTTGTTCCAGTTTTGAGAAGTATGCTGGTGCAATTTTGATTGGGATTGCATTGAATGTGTAGATTGCTTTGGGTAGTAAGGACATATTTAGGGTATAAAATTAACAGATCTCCATGTCTGATTAGAAGCTCAAGCTGGGGTGTGGCAGGAATAAGGGAGAGAAAAGAAGAGCATGATTCCAGTTGGAACTTGTCTCTGCCATGAATTGTGACCTTGGTGTCCACACCTCACAAAGGAGAGGTGAGGCTCCTTTTGGGACAAATATGCTGCAATTTGACATGATGAATGTAGTCTTTTTGGGGACACAGAGGGACAGCTCCAGTGTGGACAGGAGGCTGGAGGAACAAAGATCATTCACAAAAACCCAGGCATGCTTGCTAAAAAAAAGACATTTAATGCTAATAGCCACAACTTCCCAAGCAACTTTTTTCTTCAAGTTTTTATTTTTTATTTTTGTTTTTTTATTTTGACAGAGACAGAGAGAGCACAAGCAGGGGAGGGGCAGAGAGAGGGAGAAAGAGAATTCCAAGCAGGCTCCACACTGTCAGCACAGAGCCCAACGTGGGGCTCAATCTCATGAATTGTGAGATGATGACCTGAACCAAAATCAAGAGTTCGACTCTTAACTGATAAGCCACCCAGGGACCCCATCAAACATCTTTAAATACAGACTTGTTTGACAAGTTTGAAGCCTTATCATTTTTCCATCTTGTACATAAAAGGAAACAATAATGTAAGTTTTTTTTTAACAAACTATAAAATTCAGTATCTGCTATACTGTGCGCGCTTCACTCTTAATGAAAATCAAATGCGACTGCTTGATCATGATATTCTAGGCATTGGAAATGAATTTCACTTATACCAACATCTAAAGGACCATGTAGTAATCAATAATGTATATAAAGTGCTTGCCACGAAAGGCGAATCTTAGTTTTCTCTCTTCGTCTACAAAAGACAAACAAACAGGGGCCCTGGGTGGCTTAGTCGGTTAAGCGTCCGACTTTCGCTTAGGTCATGATCTCGCGGTTCGTGGTTCGAGCCCCGTGTCGGGCTCTGTGCTGACTGCCAGCTCAGAGCCTGGAGCCTGTTTCAGTCTGTGACTCCCTCTCTCTCTGACCCTCCCTTGCTCACGCTGTCTCTCTCTCTCTCTCCTAGAAATAAATAAAATATTAAAAAAAAAAGACAAACAAACAAACAACAAATCTCCGAGGAGCTTATAAATGTCACAGGAAGTTTATAGGTTAAGCCAGATTTTTGCGAAGCTAATGATTTAAGTTCTTACTAAAATTAATTTACTTCATCAAAATGGCAACATCCTCTTCCTTCAAATTTTTTTCATTCTACAAAGAAAAATCCCTAATACTATCAATCAATAGCCCTCATTCTTCCTGTGTCCAAGCTAATTCAAAATTTTGAGTTATATGTCCTTTTGGTCAGTGGGGTCTCAAAAATCTATCATTTTTTTACACAATAGTTGCTGTAGTGAGCAAATAAATGTTACTGCTTCTACCAAAGGTGCTTAATAGAAAAGCTATAATCAGGAAGCATTGTATGATTGTAATAAAATTTTTAAAAATCCTCAAACTCCAGTAACAGTTAACTTGGACTTTTTTTAACACAGGAAATCTTACAAGTTTTAGTCTGTGGGTTATAGTGCTCCTAAAACAAACAAACAAACAAACAAACAAACATCTCCAAAGCCATTACCAAACGGTTCTCAAACCATTCCTCAACTCTATTCACATGTGCAACCAATTCATTTCACTATAATATGTATTCACACTGAATTCCTTCTCTGAGCAAACCACATGCCATCTTCAAGTATACAGAAGTAAATACTACTGACAAGAAGGTCCTTATAGAGATTAAAGCCTCCTGGTGGTGGAGACAAACAGTAAACTGGCAATATAAATATAAATAGGAATAGCAGGGGGTAAAAGCAAAGATGTTAAATGGTGTATCTGCCATCTTGTTCTTCTCACCATTGACCCTCAGCCCTGGTCTCAGCTTTTTTTTTTACATGGTGAGATAAAGATGCCCAAGTTGCCTTGGCAGCTTGTTAGATCTTTATCATGCCAATGGAGGTGCTGGGGAAGATAATAGAAAGACAAAGAAAAAGTAGAAAATGCAGAGATGTTAATGATAGTGTGGAAATAACAAAGCTGCTCAGGGGAGCAAAAGAATCACAATTATAAAAGAAAAAAAACAGCTTTAGCTAGGCTGCATTTTTACCACCTTTGCTGGCCATGATGGAGTAACAGAGACTAGACTTATTCCCCAGCCAAAACAAGTAGAAAAGTGAACAAAATATATGAAACTGTGGCTTTGTGTTTTCTCAAGAGGAGGCATTAAAACTTTAATTGTTTTTGTATGGAATGCCAGATTTATCTGAATGTGGATCTACACACTTGTATTATAACTAGGCAGTATCATTAGAGATATAAGGCCTAAAGTACAAAACTCTTCTGGCCTCAGGCAAAACACCTCATATTTGTGCAAAGAGAGCACCTTTCCTCTGACAGAAGGAACACTGCAATTACAGAGCCCAGAAGCACAAAGACCATTCTTAGATATTAACGTGGAGCCAGAGGGAAATGATGGACATTACCGTGAGAATGCTTAACGGACTTCCCAAACCGAGGAAGCTGAAGAAGCCAGTAATCTATCAGCAACCTGTCTTCAAGGACATCATATTTCTTAAGAAAGTTGGGTCCCTAGATAGAGAAGGAAATCAATAACAGATAAACTGAGAGTGCCTCAAGGTCTCTGCCATGCTCCAACCACTGAGATCAGATCCCCTGGGGGTTCAGCTGTCATTATGGGACAACCAGCTAAACATATTTCAAATAAGAATGTTACTTGAAATCTAAGAAAGGTGGCTAAGCATCCTAGTAGGTACTAAGACTGAGAGAAAAGAAGCGGAGTCATTTTTGGAGGAAAGGCACTGAAATGGATGGCAAGCAACAGAGAGAAATACCACTCACTAAGCACAATGTAGACTGGGCATTGAGTGTTATGCATGTAGTCCAAACGCCCAGGACCTGTAGGGCTGCAGCAGATACCTTCAGAGTCCTGTGAAGGGTGAACCATCAAATGGAGAAGACCTGGAATTCACAACACAAGTTCATACACCTGAGCCTAAGTGCCCAAGTCAGCGGCCACAAGCTGGTCACATTACCAGTAAAATATTTTATATGGCTGCACAATGCTTTAGAAATCATAAAATACCTCATAAAAATTTAGATTTCCGGCTTCTCTGAAAAGGTTGGAAAACCTGGGAACACTGAATAAAGGCAGCCTCCTTTATTTACTGGACCATGTGCCCTCTAGCCGTCTCTGTCCCCACCCTTCTCTACAATCTTACGATCTTACGATCTTACGTACAGTGTGGTAGACATCCTTTTCTACTCCTTCCTTTCAGATAAACTAGTTTTCTTTGAGGCAGTGATGAACCCAGCCCTCAGCAAAGTACTCACTTTTGAAAACATCCTCTTCAGCTAAAAGTAGCCATGTGACAATATTCTAGCCAGTGAAATATAAGGGGAAAACTTCTGAAGATTAAAATAAGGCTTTGCTTTTCCTCATAAAAAAAAAGAACACCCCATGCCTCCTTTTTCTGAACTTGAACAAGAATGTGATAAATGTTGCTGAAGCAGCCATCTTGTCAAATTAATAAAACCAGCTAACGGAACCTAGTCCTGGGGCTCTGGAGTGGACTTGGAAAAGTCCAAATGAGGTGATTAAATGTCAGCTCTCTGAATTCAGGCCCTCAACAAACAAGAACTCAGGGCCAGAAAAGGAGATGGGGCCTGAAGATTGAACTGGGCAATGCACTCTCTGTTAATTAGACTGTAGTGGTTTTGTGCTTTCACTGTGACCACCCAGACATTGTTGCTTTGGCATTTCAAAATTCTTTTTTCTTAGGTAGAATAATGAGTCCCTGAAAGAGGATAAACTCCTCATGCTGTCACATTTTTCACCCAGAAAGTTCCAAAATTCTGTTTCATTTGGCATCATTATACTCAGATTTTTAATCAAAATCAATTTTCATTTTTCTTAATGTATTCACTGTACTCTCTATCCTGTTATAAGGCATAGTTTTTTAAATGTCATGGTCAGTCTATCAGTAGAAACAGGATTTGTCCATAAGTTATAGAAATGAAAAATAATGGCATATATGGAAATTTTATTTCTATCTTACATAAAAGTATGGAGTTAGGAGTGCAAAACTGATATGGAGTTATGGTTCCCAAATCCTCAGGGATCCAGGTCCTTTTCAGCTTACCACAAGGCTATTCTAAAATGAAGTCTTATTCTGTGAGGTTCAAAATGGCAGCTGTTTCATCCATGGGTCAGTCAGCAGGACAGAGGAAGGGATGAAGTGTGGATTAAACCCATTAATGGTTGTCTTTTAAAGAAGGTCCTCAAAAGCTACCATATGACACCTCTGTTTATATCTCATTGGCAAGAAGTTGGTCATATGCTCTAAAGGAAGCTAGTAGAGTCATTATTTTTATAGTCTTAGTGGCTATCTAAATAAATTAGTAATAATGAAAGAAGTAACAAAGTGTTAAGAGATATATATCCATCTCTGCTATAGAAAGTTATAGAAACTGCTCATTAAAATCTTACCTACCTACAAATATATAAAAGAATTAATCTTTTCCTTATTCAAACCACTGGGTATCTCAAAACAAGACAGCATTTTTAATATAGGATTGTCATTAATATCTTTTACTGAGTATACGGTTGGAATTTCTAATGTTGTATCATGTCAAAAAAACTACTAAATATTAAAATGTAAAAAACAGCAGTTGATTGTTCTACTGAGCAACAGTTGAGTTATTTATCAACCTTTCTGATCTTTGTCAAACATAAAGAAAAGTATTTCAGTGTAGTTTTAATTTTATTTGTATTTTAAAATCAGCCCACTAAATATCATGAGTTTTATTAATACAGTTAGAACTTGGTTTCTAAGATCTTAAAGATAAGGCGCAGCCACAGACTTAAGGAGTTCATTCACTCTCCTTAAATACTTTGTAAGTTTACTGTCTATTATCCCTGTTTCCAAATGTGTTGAATCTCCTGTTTGCATTTTCTAGAAAGATGTTTATTTGGCACAGCTACTCCAATTTTAAGAAGATAGTAATATCTGACTTTGACAGATTTCTCTATACAGTCCTTAGCATATAAAACCAATAAAAGTGAAATTATTTGTAACAAGTATGTGTATTCAGTCTTATTAGTTACATAATAATGGTAAATATGAACATACTTTTCTCTTTTAACTTAATGTAGAAGACTGTATGTACATATAATATAAAAAGTATAATATAGAAATATATTTAAGCATATTGGAATGATGGGTAAGCATGCCAAGTATCTCACTAAATCAGAACTGAGTTAGTCTGCTTTATTATAAATCTCAGTAATATGGTTTAAAGAAATTTCAAACTAAATAATTAGGACCACTTGGATAAATGACAAAGATAATATTATAAATTCTTTAATAAAAGGCTAAGCCCAATTTCATAAGCACATTGTTGACACAAGTAACTGATAACATAAATTTATAAGTGTTTAAAACTACCATATATACTGCTTTAAATAAAAGGTATATAAAATTTGGTGTGTAGGTTTATTAGTTATGATATAGGAAAATATCTCATTAGAAAGTGCCTTAAAAAGCTTGAAAGTTTATTTCTCTCTCCCATAGCAGTCTCATAAAGTCATTCAGATTCCCTCTATTTTGGTGATCCATCATCCCATAGGGTGTTCCTTTGGGCAGCATAGTACAAACTGGTTCATCAGCATCATGTCTACATTCTAACTTCAAGAAGTAGGGATATAAAAAAGAAATTTCTGAGGGGCATGACTCAGATATTGTGCACATCCCTGCCACTCTCCTCTAGCATTTAGTTGCCTACCTACATCTGTCTGCAAGAGAGTCTGTGTAATACAGTCACTAGTAGCACAGCGATGTGCCCATCTGAAAGTCAAGAGTTCTGTTATTAAAAAGAAGAAGTGGAGTCCAGACAGAGAGGACCCTTAGGAGTCCCTGCCTTATCTGATTAATACATGGGACAGATGTCAAATGAATAAGGTAATTAACGTATGTTGTAGAAAACATCTGTTGTTGAAAAACAAGTCATAAGCATATGTGATCTCTTTGATAAGAATTAATACAATTATTAACTGAGTATGAAGAGATTTTATCCTTGATCTACTATTATTTCAAGAAAGTAGGAGATAGAGTCCTTTTACCAACATATGGAAAATATCCAAATTTGGTTGCTAAGTTACCATTTACTTGATATAAGTTAAAAATCTAATTGAATTAAATAATTTTTAATAACAGACAAGAAACTACTTACATAAATTTAAAGTATCGTAAATTAATTCCAAATAATGATTGTAAGTGGTTCTAAAAAAAAAAGGTCGATTAAGAACACAGTGCATTTCTGATAGGAATTTACCCAAGGGATACAGGAGAGCTGATGCATAGGGGCACATGTACCCCAGTGTTCATAGCAGCACTCTCAACAACAGCCAAAACATGGAAAGAGCCTAAGTGTCCATCAACGGACGAATGGATCAAGAAGATGTGGTTTATCTATACCATGGAATACTACGTGTCAGTGAGAAAGAATGAAATCTGGCCATGTGTAGCAACATGGATGGACCTTGAGGGTGTTATGCTGAGTGAAATACATCAGGCAGAGAAGGACAGACACCATATGTTTGTACACATAGGTGGATTAGGAGGAAGCTAAAGGAGGACGAAGTGGGAGAAGGGGAAAAACAGTGGGGGAGACAGAGGGAGGCAAACCATGAGAGACCCTTGAATGCTGAGAACAAACTGAGGGCTGATGGGGTGGGGGAGAGGGGTAGGGGGTGATGGGCATGGAGGAGGGCACTTGTTGAGAGATGAGAGAAGAGGAGAGGAGAGGAGAGGAGAGGAGAGAAGAGGAGGAAGGAAGGAAGGAAGGAAGGAAGGAAGGAAGGAAGGAAGGAAGGAAGGAAGGAAAAAGAAAAGAAAGAAAGAAAGAAAGAAAGAAAGAAAGAAAGAAAGAAAGAAAGAAAGAAAGAAAGAAAGAAAGAAGGAAAGAAGGAAAGAAAGAAAGAAAGAGGAAGGGAAGGGGAGCAGAGGAGAGGAGAGGAAAGGAGAGGAGAGGAAAGAGAAGGATAGCATTAGATCAGATATCTACATTCCAATGATCAGGAACAGAGAAATATCCTTCCCAGACTTCCCAACTTTATGTTCTCCAGTCACTCTCCACAAACCTCTGCTGACCTTCTATCTGTGTTAGATGCCATGCTAGGCCGTGGCACAACCACAGAGGGGGCATAGTTCACACATGCAAAATACCAGTGCCCTGGTAAAGAAAACTAAATACATGGTCTCCTTCATCTCTATGTAATGGATTAAGCATATTTTAAGGCTTTTACCATAGTATCCTCATTGTGTTTAATTACACCCCCCCTCCCTTTTATAAGAAAGTATTTAGAAGATTCTTTTCTGGGCATAGCACCAGCACCTGGCTGGCTTGGTGGGTAGAGCATATGACTCTTGATCTCAGGGTTGTGAGTTCCAGCTCCACACTGGGAGTAGAATTTACTTTAAAAAAGAAGAAGATTCTTTTCTGGGGAATCTTATAAGCCCAAGAGAAAAGCCTAAAGATATCACCCCAGATTCTCTAATGAAATGGCCCACTCAGGTCTCCACATACTAAAGTGCACTATTGATGTGCTCTGCCCACATGCACACAGCATCCATCCAACTAGCTATATAGATCACACCTTGTTTGAAAATATGAGGAGACAGCCACAGATCATCACACACCTGGGAAGTGGGTGAGGGGGTGGGAGGAGAGGGGGTGCAAGAGAGGCAGGTTGAATGGTGTCATTAAAACTGAGAGGAACAGGGGCGCCTGGGTGGCTTAGTCGGTTAAGCGTCCGACTTTCGCTTAGGTCATGATCTCACGGTTTGTGGGTTCGAGCCCCGCGTCGGTCTATGTGCTGACTGCCAGCTCAGAGCCTGGAGCCTGTTTCAGTCTGTGACTCCCTCTCTCTCTGACCCTCCCCTGCTCACGCTGTCTCTCTCTCTCTCCTAGAAATAAATAAAACATTTAAAAAAAAAAAACTGAGAGGAACAAAAAATCGGACTTATACTATTGTATAAAACTGTTAACATATTTCCTGTTTGAAGACCCAATGAATGTTCTACAACAGGGGTCAGCAAACTGCAGCCGATGAGCCATATCCAATCTATCCTCCTGCAGATTTTGTAAATAAATTTTTATGGAAACAATATTACCTATGGCTGCATTCACACAACAATGGTAAAGTTCAGCAGTTGAGATGGAGCCCATTTGGCCCACAAAACCTAAAGTATCTACTGTTTGGCCTTTGTTAGACAAAGTTTGTAGACCTCTCTGCTACAAAATGGATCATTTGAATGGTCTCTTCAATCATTCAATTAACGACCTTAGGGAGTAAATAGCGAAAGTGCTCTATGGGACATAGATAAGATGCTATAGATGCTACTGAGCATCTTGTTGAGGGACAGGCAAATATTTATATAGCACAGGGACTCAGCAAGCACTCCTAAAGTACGTGATCTTTGAGTGGAACTTAAAGATTAGATACGTCCTTGAAGTCTTTACCTTCTTTTATGCCCTTTGAAGTGCTTCAGATATTTACTTGAAAGGATAGATTTTTAATTCAGATGTTTAAATAATAATAAACCTTTCATTTTTTTTATTTTGGGGAAGTTTTAAGATTTTTAAAAAATGTTTATTTTAGAGAGAGAGAGCAGGGGAGGGGCAGAGAGAGAGGAGGACAGAGGATCTGAAGTAGTCTCCATGCTGACAGCAGAGAGCCTATGGAAACCTATGTGAGCCTATGTGGGGCTCAAACTCACCAACCATGAGATCATGACCTGAGCTAAAAGTGAGACACTCAACCAAGTGAGCTACCCAGGTTCCCCAAAACTGTCATTTTTAAATATTGTCTTTTATATAAGCTATTTGCATTATACTTTTATTTAACTTCATTCTTATTGTCAAGGACTTTGAAAAATTTGTCTAAGGAAACTAACAATGAATTCATATAATGTTCTCTACAATACTCTGATTTGGGTAGGAACCACTTATTATGATATACTGTATGGCAGGAAAGAAGGAATAGTTAGGTCAAAGTAATTACACTCAAGCTGTCTTCTAAATCAAGAGGGTACCTTCGGCTGTTTAATATGAATCTAACTGCACAAAACATATCATTCATTATTGCTGGTATAAAAATACTCTTTAAGGAACACTGTAGTTCTATATAAATAGAAGACTAAAACCTTATTTTCAGTGGTCCAGGTTTTCAAATTGTATTAGAACTAGAGATGAACATCTCCTCTGAGCTCTATATACAAGAGTAAGCTAAAGGTATTCACCCACATCAGCCTGGAAGGAGGGCTTACTATTTTTCTCTAAAACAAAACATCCAACTACTACAAGCTTCACAATAGAGAAAACAATCTCCTCCAGGGAGGGTGGCCCCAACTCTTATCTCTATTCCCCTTCAAGCATTCCTGCTACCACCTTGCTGACACCAAGGATTGAACACTATCAATAACCAGACAGCACAAAAAGGAAAAAAACCTGAAAATTCTCCAAGGCTTTATTAAAGACTAGGATAACAAGAAAGTAAACACAGAGTATCACAGAAAACTAATTCAATAACAACTCACCAGGATGCGGAGGTACCGTGCCATCCTTGAAGAGCCAAAAATTAATTCCTCCATTAAGAGAAACCTCGAGCTGCACGTAGCCCCAGTCCCAGTCCTAGGAAAAGCCTCAGACTGTTCAAGGCTAAAGCCATCCTCAGACTGCCCTCAGTTCAGCTAATCAAAAACTAAAAAGAAACATTCCTATGGTCTGAGTCAAGGCTGGGAACTGCAGGCACAAACTAGCCAATTTCTCACTGCTTGCCTGAACCCCACGTGGGCCCTTTGAACTCACCTCATAATTGGTCATTTTCAAAGGATTCTCAAAAGTCATGATTGGGTCCCACCAAAAGTAATGAACACCTCACAGATACTGAATGGTCAAAGCTGTAATTGTAATTGGTGCTTATGTGATGATGCTACATGTACTGTAACACCCCCATCCCTTATTCCTTAAAAACCCTTTTCACTATTGTTCTTTGCTTCACCTTGCTGCCATGACACTGGTAGGCTGGTGAGCCCCTGCTCGAGCTTGTAATAAAGACTCTTTTGTATTTGCATCAGTGCCGGTTCCTTGGAGGTCTCTGGGACTCGCGATTCGGGCACAACATCCTCATGTACTTCTAGAGAGAAGACAGAACTACGCTTTCCACATTTACTTCCTTCAGCTTTCTCCCAACTATGTTTTCTTTTTCCTCCAAACTTCTGAGATGCAATCATTTTACCATGAAAGAATTTCCTCACTATTGTATCCAAGATGGATACAAATCAATTATTTTTTAAATTAAAATACAATTTGAAGAGTTAACTGTAATCTGTTATATGACAATATTTGCCAGTATTACTACGATGTGATCATGGAAACGATATCATTAAGTCAGCTCAAAAAGTAAGTTGTAATCTCAGAAATGAAATAATAATTAGGTGTTCAGTGTCTGTCAAGGAATTAGCATGAGTTAACATGACAAATGGATATAATTAAGGGGTTATGTTGGTGCAAAGTGTACCTGCACCATTTTCTTTCTGTATTGCATGATTGAGCCTTTCAGGCCAGGCTTTTCTCCCTTAATGCTTACTAATGAAATTCCAGCACTTTGCCTAGAAAAAGCAGGTCATTTGCATTCCAACTAAGAAAAATTTTCAAAACAAAAGACCAAAAGCAACAAAGACTAGAAAGTGCCAGAGAACATCACCAGAAACACCAATTCTATAAGCAATACAATGGCACTAAATTCATCTCTTTCAAAAATCACTCTAAATGACAATGGACTAAAAGTCCCAATCAAAAGACACAGGGTATCAGAATGAATTTAAAACAAAAAAACAAAAAAACAAGACCCATCTATATACTACCTACAAGAGACTCATTTTAGACCTAAAGACACCTGCTTATTGAAAATTAAGGAGATATAGAGCCATTTATCCTGCTAATGGACATCAAAAGAAAGCCAGAGTAGCCATACTTTTATCAGACAAACTAAATTTTAAAACAAAGACTATAACAAGAGATGAAGAAGAGCTCTATATCACAATTAAAGGTCTGCCCATCAAGAAGATCTAACAATTGTAAACATTTATGCCCCCAAACTATATCACAATTAAAGGTCTGCCCATCAAGAAGATCTAACAATTGTAAACATTTATGCCCCCAAACATATAAATCAATTAATAACAAACATGAAGAAACTCATTGATAATAATACCAGAATAGTATGGGACTTTTACACCCTGCTTACAGCAATGGACAGATCATCTAAACAGAAAATCAACAAGGAAACAATGGCTTTGAATGAGATGCTGGACTGGATGGACCTAACAGATATATTCAGGATATTTCATCCTAAAGCAGTGGAATACACATTCTTCTCCAGTGCACATGGAACATCTCCAGAATAGATCACACCCTGGGTCACAAAACAGTGCTCAACCAGTACAAGAAGACTGATATCATACCACACATATTTTCAGACCACAACACCATGAAACTTGAAATCAACCACAAGAAAAAATTTAGAAAGACAACAAATAGTTGGAGACTAAAGAACATCCTATTAAAAAATGAATGAAGAAATTAATGAGAAAACTAAAAAGTACATGGAAGCCAATGAAAATGAAAACACAATAGTCTAAAACCTTGGGATGCAGCAAAGACATCATAAGGCATATAGCAATCCAGGCCGTCCTTTTTTTTTTTTTTTAATTTTTAATGTTTTATTTATTTCTAAGAGAGAGAGAGAGAGAGAGAGAAAGAGAGAGACAGCATGACCAGGGGAGGGCCAGAGAGAAAGGGAGACACAGAATCTGAAGCAGCTCCAGGCTCTGAGCTAGCTGTCAGCACAGAACCCGACGCAGGACTCAAACTCACAAACTGTGATACCATGACCTGAGCCAAAGTCCAATGGTTAACTGACTGAGCCACCCGGGTGCCCCAATCCAGGCCTTCCTAAAGAAGGAAGAAATGTCTGAAATACAGAACCTAACCCTGTAACTAAAGGAGCTGGAGAAAAAACAGCAAATAAAGCCCAAAACCAGCAGAAGATGGGAAGTAATAAAGATTAGAACAGAAATTAGTAATATCAAAATTTAAAAAACAAAAACAAAAAACAGTAGAACAGATCAACAAAACCAGGAGCTGGTTCTTGGCAAGAATTAACCCAAAATTGAGAAACTCTGAGCCATTTATCAAAAAGAAAAAGGACCCAAAAGAATAAAATCATGAAATGAAAGAGATCATACCCAACACTGTGGAAATACAAATAACAATAAGAGAATATTATCAGCAATTATATGCCAACAAATTGGGTAATCTGGAAGAAATGGATAAATTGCTAGAAACATATAAACTACCAAAATGGAAACAGGAAGAAATAGAAAATTTTAACAGACCCATAACCATTAGAGAAATTGAATCAGTATCAAAAATCTTCCAATAGGGGCACCTGCATGGCTCAGTCAGTTAACCATACGACTTTGGCTTAGGTCACGATCTTGCAGTTTCTGAGCTCCAGCCCCCCATCAGGCTCTGCACTGGTAGTGTGAAGCTTGCTTAGGATTCTCTTTCTCTCTCTCTCTCTCTGCCCCTCCCCCACTCGCATGTTTCTCTCCCCTCAATCCCATTTCTCAAAATACCTTAAAAAAAAAAACACTCCCCAAAAACAAGGGTCCAGGGCTGATGGCTTCCCAGGGGAATTCCAACAAACATTTAAGAAGAGTTAATACTTATTCTTTTGAAGTTGTCCCAAAAAATAGAAACGGAAGGAAATTTTCCAAACTCATTCTATGAGACCAGCATTACCTTGATCCCATACCAGACAAAGACCCCACTAAAAAGATAAATATAGACCAACTTTTCTGATGAAAATGGATGCAAAAATTCTCAAAATACTAGCAAACAGAATCCAACAATACATTAAATGAATTATTCACCACGATAAAGTGGGATTTATTCCTGGGCTGCAGGGGTGGATCAGTATCCACAAATCAATCAAAATGATACATCACATTAATAAAACAAAGGATAAGAAATGTATGATCCTCTCAATAGATGCAGAAAAACCATTTAACAAAATAAAGCATCCTTTCTTGATAAAAACCCTCAAGAAAGTAAGGATAGAGGAACATACCTCAACATCATAAAGGCAATATATAAAAGACCCACAGGTTATATCATCGTCAATGCGGAAAAACTGAGAGCTTTCCCCTTGAGATGAGGAACACACACAACAGGGATGTCCACTCTCACCACTCTTGTTCAACACAGTGTTGGAAGTCCTAACCTCAGCAATCAGACAACAAAAAAGAAGTAAAAATCATCTAAATTGGCAAGAAAGAAGTCAAACTTTCACTCTTTACAGACAAGATGATACTCTACATGGAACACCTGAAAGACTCCATGAAAAAACTGCTAGAACTAATACCTGAATTCAGCAAAGTCCCAGGATATAAAATCAACATACAGAAATCGGTTGCATTTCTATACACCAATAATGAAACAGCAGAAAGAGAAATCAAGGAATCAATCCCATTTACAATTGGACTAAAAACCATTTATAGGAATAAACCTAACCAAAGAGGTAAAAATCTATACATTGAAAGGTATAGAAAGCTTATGAAAGAAATGAAAAAGAAACAAAAATGGTAACATATTCCATGCTCATAGATTAGAAGAAGAAACATTGTTGAAATGTCTATACTACCCAAAGCAATCTACACATTCAATGCAATCCCTATCAAAATAACACTAGCATCCTTTACAGAGCTAGAACAATTCTAAAATTTGTATGGAACCAAAGTAATGTTTAAAAAGAAAACAAAAGGGGCACCTGGGTGGCTTAGTTGGCTAAGCGTCCGACTTTTGCTTAGGTCATGATCTCGCGGTTCATGGGTTCGAGGCCCGCGTCGGGCTCTGTGCTGACTGCCAGCTCGGAGCCTGGAGCCTGTTTCAGAGTCTGTGACTCCCTCTCTCTCCGACCCTCCCCTGTTCACGCTGTCTCTCTCTCTCCTAGAAATAAAAAAAAAGAAAAGAAAAGAAAACAAAAGCTGGAGGCATCACAATTCTGGATTTTAAGCTATATTACAAATCATTAATCATCAAGACAGTATGGTACTAGCATAAAAACAGATACTTAGATCAATGGAACAGAATAGAGAACCCAGAAATGGACACACAACTATGTGGTCAACTAGCCCTCGACAAAACAGGAAAGACTATCTAATGGAAAAAAGACAGTCTCTTCAAACAATGGTGTTGGGAAAACTGGATGTTGACATGCAGAAGAATGAACCTAGACCTCTTTCTTTCTTATACAAAACTAAACTCAAAATGAGACCTAAATATGAGACAAGAAACCATCAATTCCTACAGGAGAAAACAGGCAACAACCTCACCACTTTGACTACAACAATTTCTTACTAGACATGTCTCTGGAGGCTAGGAAAAACAAGAGCAAAAATTAACTATTGGGACCTAATCAACATAAAAAGCTTCTGTACAGTGAAGGAAACAATCAACAAAACTAAAAGGCAATTGATGGAATCAGAGAAGATATTTCCAAACGACATACCTGATAAAAGGTTAGTATCCAAAATCTATAAAGAACTTACCAAACTTAACACCCAAAAAACAAATAATCCAGTGAAGAAATGGGCAAAAGACATGAATAAACACTTTTCCAAAGAAGATATCCAGATGGCTTATCCAGATGGCTAACAGACACATGACAATATGGTCAACGCCATTCATCATCAAGGAAATACAAATCAAAACCACAGTGAGATACCACCTCACACCTGTCATAATGGCTAAAGTTAACAACTCAGGAAACAACAGATGTTAGTAAGGATGTGGAGAAAAGGGAACACCTTTGCACTGACTGTGGGAATACATACTGGTGCAGCCACTCTGGAAAACAGTGTGGAGGTTCCTCAAAAAATTAAAAATACCGCTATCTTACAACCCTACTAAGTACTACTACTAAGTATTTATCCAAAAGATACAAAAATGCTATTTCAAAGGAGCACATGCACCCCAATTGTTATGGCAGTACTATCATCAATAACCAAATTATGGAAAGAGCCCAAATTTCCATCGACTGATGAATGGATAAAGAAGATGTGGGGGCACTTGTGTGGCTCAGTTTGTTAAGTATCCAGCTCTTGATCTCAGCTCAGGTCATGATTTCACAGTTCGTGAGATTGAGCCCTATGTCAGGCTCTGCACTGACAATGCAGAGCCTGGTTGGGATTCTCTCTCTGACCCTCCCCTGCTCATGCTCTCTCTTTCTCTACTAAAAAATTTTTTTAAAAAAATTAAAAAAGATGCTCATATACATATACACATTGTTATGGCAGTACTATCATCAATAACCAAATTATGGAAAGAGCCCAAATTTCCATCGACTGATGAATGGATAAAGAAGATGTGGGGGCACTTGTGTGGCTCAGTTTGTTAAGTATCCAGCTCTTGATCTCAGCTCAGGTCATGATTTCACAGTTCGTGAGATTGAGCCCTATGTCAGGCTCTGCACTGACAATGCAGAGCCTGGTTGGGATTCTCTCTCTGACCCTCCCCTGCTCATGCTCTCTCTTTCTCTCTAAAAAATTTTTTAAAAAAATTAAAAAAGATGTCATATACATATACACAATGGAATATTACTGAGCAATTAAAAAGAATGAAATGTTGGGGCACCTGGATGGCTCAGTTGGTTAAGCTTCTGACTTCAGCTTCATTGTCTCATAGTTTGTGAGTTACAGCTCCACCTTGGGTTCTGTGCTGACAGCTCAGAGCCTGGAGCCTGGTTTGGATTCTGTCTGTCTGTCTGTCTGTCTGTCTCAGCCCCCTCTCCTGCTCATTCTCTGTCTCTCTGTTGCTCTCAAAAATAAACATTTAAAAACATTTTTGAAAAAAGAAGTAAATCTTGCCATTTGCAACAATGTGGATGGAACTAGAGTGTATTATGCTAAGCGAAATAAGTCAGTCAGAGAAAGACAATTATCATGTGATTTCATTCGTATGTGGAATTTAAGAAACAAAACAGATGAACATAGGGGAAAGACAAGAAAATTAAGATAAAAACAGAGAGGGAGGCAAACCATAAGAGACTCTTAAATACAGAGAACAAACTGAGGGTTGCTGGAGGGTTATTGAGTTGGGATATGGGCTAAAAGGGTGACAGAAATTAAGGCAGGCACTTGTTGGGATAAACACTAGGAGTTATATGTAAGTGATGATTCACTAAATTCTACTGCTAAAACAATTATTACACTATATGTTAACTCACTTGGATTTAAATAAAATTAAATTTTTTTTCAAATGGTAATTTGAAAAATTTGATAAATTGAAAAAAAATTTTTTTTCAAAAGAAAAAACATTATTCTCTCTCCCTCTACAGTTGTAGAAATGGACTTTTAGTTTTATGACACAAAATTGAATTTACAAATGTAATTTCTAACAAATCTCCTAAAACACCTGAATCTCAAAGATAATTGGTATGTCCTATAAGAGTAACCTATAATGTCTAAAACATCTCTAATTGTAATAGATTATCCAGGTATTGTTTTCCAAGTATTAGTATTTAAACAAATTCTTCCCTGTTTTCCCACAAATTTCTCAATTTTAGCCCTGAAAGTCTCACATCCCAGGAACATTCTCAGTTCCAGGTAAACCCAGACGGCTGGTCAACATAATCTACATCTTTGTGTTCTAGAAGGTATAATGCAAGTAATGTTCTTTGTAAAGTCATAGAGGATTATTGGTATTTAGCTCTTCTTCCTAAAGCAGGAAGATTTTGAAATCTGTGACTGCAATATTCCTTGCTTAAATGAGGAGCTTAAAAACCTGTGCTTCACTTAATAATGCAAGCAACTGTAAACTATGAACTTCTGTGATAATTGTAAATAAGTCAACATGTCTCTGAGTCCCCAAACGGAAACAGATTTTTGTGCTGAAGTACTCACAACAAAAGGAAACATATTAAATAAGTCTACTGTGTAATAAAATAGATTTAAGATTAATTTTAAAGTGCTAATTAGTAATAATTTTGGTGCTTTCCTAGAACTTAGAGGGACTTTGAGTAGAATGAATTAATGGATTCAATAAATTTCAAATTGTTAAAAAAAATTTAAATACCCCACCTTGAATGAATCCTGTACTGTACTACTAGATTAGAATCTGAGACATCAGTATAAACTAATGCTTAACTTAATATAAATACAAATGGATATATACAGAACCAAGTATAGACATGGGTATATAAATGGGTTAGTATACATACACATATTACCTACCTCCATCTTCAGAGAGGGCCTATGAACCATTTGAAAATAAATTGTAAGAATCATGACTTAACCCCTATTCAGCATGTATCCCCTAAGAATAAGAATATTCTCCTACCTAACTCCAATATAATTATTTCACCTAATAAAATTAATGAGGTATGCTTGTTGCTGCTGGAGTGTAATTGCTTCTGAGATATTTTAGTAAAGACAGCCAAGAATACAATTAAACCCAACATCCCAGCAGCCTTCCATAACTACTCCCATTCCATATTTTTCCCTCCTTCTCCTACAATGAAAAGCCTCAATTTCCCTCCAAAATCACTCATCCACTATCTACTACACAAACAAGACAGCTGAAGAGTTACAACACCAATATCATTAACAACAACAAACCCAACAAAAAGAGTTCAAATTTGTTTTGTAATTGTTTTTATCCTTGAAATATTTCATCTAAGTGTATATGATCAAAGTACTGTGTTCCAAGTTACTTCAATTAATTCCTTTTTCTGTGTTGTTATGTATCAACTTTACACACAACAAAGATTGTATTTGCATTAAGTTTTAATGTTTGCTTTTTATTTCATCCTTTTATTTGCTAATTTTGAATATGTAAAATATTTACATGAATGTATAAAATATTCCAAAAGTCAACACTATTTAAAAATATATTCGGAGAAGTCTAGTTCTCAGCCCTATCCCTTCCTCGATTCTCACCTGCTTGCTTATGTATCACTTTAGTTTGCCCTGCTGGCATCTTGCTTTCTTTGCTTAATGATATATTCTGGAAATCACTCCATAGAATTGTATAAAGATTTCTTTTGTCACTTTTTCAATGGCAAATTGCACCATCTGTGTCTGTTTAACTAATCTAAGATTGGGTAGTTAAGTTGTTTTCAGTATTTTAATAATATAAGTCATTTTGCCATGAGTAGTTTGGGGCATTTTTGTTTTGTACTTGTAAGTACTTACAAGTAGTAGGGTTACTACTATTTTTAGTATTTGGCATAAAGGCTGGTTAAATGCCAGAGAAATGATTAGGATAGTGTGATAGTTGTCTATACAATATCCAATTTCTTCTACCGACAAACAGAATCCTGGTTCCATTATAAGTCTCAGCATGCCAGCTGGAATACTATATATTCCCCACTCACGAATAAGGACATAGACTCAACAAGGAAGGGATTTTGTTGTCCTTTTGTTCTCTGCATTATTTCTGTCTTAAACTTGAACAAAATGTCTGGGACCCCAGCTTCTACTTTGCACCATGAGGCAATCTCAAAAGTTAGAATCTAAGTACAAAGGATTGCATAGAAGAGAAATGGTACACTGAGTTCTGGACCCAAATTGCCTGCCTCCTGACTTCTTTTACATGAAAAACTAATAAATTTCTACACTGCTTGGGTTATTTATATGAAGTTTTCTTATAAATAGCCAAATAAAATCTTAGTGACACAAGGGCACCTGGGTGGCTTGTCTGGCTCTTGATTTTGGCTCAGGTCATGATCCCAGGGTCATGGGATCAAGTCGCACATTGGGCTCCATACTGAGCTTGCTTTAGATTCTCTCTCTCTCCCCCTGCCCCTCTCCCTCACTCAAATATGCACTCTCTCTCTCTCTTTCCCTATTTCTCTCAAAAAAAAAAGAATCTTAGTGACACATAAATTGGTACTTGAAAGTGGAATGCTACTAAGAACTTAAGCCAAAGGATGTCAAAGGTTAATAGAGGCAAAGCAGCTAGGAAGCTGGTGATCCTTATAATGAGACAGCAAAATACTTAGTCAGATGCTTGCCTCTGTACTTTGGAAGAATGTCCATGTTCTGATAAAGACTCCAGTTTAAGAGTAATAGTTGGAATATCCACAATGATCCATGTGTTGGCTCTTATTTGTCATTTTTAGTAAAGTCTACTAGGGAGAAATAAACTTAGATCAGAGCTATCAAGTCTATAAACTGAAATTACAGGAAACAGCCTTAGTGAGGGAGGTGTTCTCTGCCTGAGGTCTGCAATCTAAGTTGAACTAGAGACCCACAGTTCAAAGCCTCCAAGCTACAAAAGCAACCACTGCTTGTGTACATTCAACCAGAGCAATAATAAGAAGTGTCTATAAAACTGCAGCCTTATCAAGATTTAAGTTGGAAGGTGCATCTGTTGGCAATGACAAGATTAAGGATGAAGTTTCCTACTAAAGCCATTATTTCAAATCAGACTTGAGGTTGAGAGTTTTGGCCAAAACTAAAAGTTGAAACTCTTCAGGCTTTAGAATTATGTATCTACAGAAGAGCTAGAGTCGTATCATCACTTTTGGAATAGATATAAGGCCACTGCAGCAGCCCCAGACTGTAACCGTGAAAACTGTCCCTGCCTCCTTGATTTCTATCTTCCAGAGGAAAACCAGCTGTTACTAATGCTCAAGTGTTTCCCTTAAAATAATTATATCAGATATTCTGCATGGAAGAAAATTTGTTATTGGCTTTCCTCTTCCTACGACCAGGAGGAGGTCAGAGGGTCTAGCTGCTATTGGATGCACTAACGACAAGTTCACTAAATCAGAACATTCTTCCAGCGTCCTGCTGACCAATACAATGTTATCTCATAAACCCTGATTCCTTTTGAGCCAAAAGTCTTGAATGCTGGTTTCTGACTCTTTTCAAGGGAAGGAAAAAAATCATCTTCAAAAGAAGACACCTATGCGATAAAGTCTGCTTTTTCTTTTTTCAAATAAATCCTCTAGATAAGATCATCACAAGGCTAAACTGAAGAGATATCTCTTACAGACTTTATGAAGAAGGTGAATTTTGAAAAATGGATAGAACTTAAATTACGTGTTACTTCAAGCATAATAAACAGCGTGCACAAAGGGTTGGTAGAGAGAAATCTCAGGCCTGTCTGAACAACAAAAAACTGATTTGGCTAAAGCTTCAGACACAGGTGAAGGGATATATTTGGAAAGGGCCTTGAATGCAAAGTTAAGACATTTGGACTTTGTCCTATAGGTGACAAGGATTTGTAGAAAACCATGGATGTTGTTTGCAAACACTGTTTTCATACAATTTATATAACAACAGCCAAAGCTAAAACATGGAGTCAGCTAAGGACCCATAGGAAACTGCACAAATTTAACTGAGGAATGCGAATAAGGAAAATGGAGTAAATGGTGGTCAAACTAGCAAGCTCCTCTAGTGCTCACCAGCATAACCAGCAATGGCAGGGTGTGAATGAGGCCAACTCTGCTGGTTTGCAAAAACTCTTCCATTTGTATTTCTACAGAATCACACAAATCAGTTTGGAGACTTAGGTGGCATAGGATGTATTTATCCTT
Source organism: Proteles cristata cristata (assembly GCA_017311185.1). Lineage (NCBI taxonomy): Eukaryota > Metazoa > Chordata > Mammalia > Carnivora > Hyaenidae > Proteles > Proteles cristata. Next base: position 2,217,707 of record JAESUZ010004992.1, on the reverse strand, counting down.
GTCAGCTGAGAACTTTTTAAATCTTGCCTTTTTTCTCTCCATCATTACTCGATAGTAGGTCAGTATTAGAATGCATCTAGGAGCGCCATAAGTCAGATTTGTGATTTGTCCACCATCTGCGTTAAAATCTGTTCAAATACATGGTGAACTGACTATTTATGAATATATTGGCAAAGCCTAACCAAATACAGACAGAAACTCTCCTAAGCTTACTAAGCAATCTTGAATTTTTTGCACCAATTTGTATAGTACTCTCTATAAACCTTAATCAAAATAGGATACAAAACATTGTCTTTCGATCTCATTTATGTCCAATAGATTGTGTCCCTTCACTCTGAAGTACACTGTGATTTTTCTGAACTTTAGACAATGCAATCCTGAAACATGGTATAATCTCAGGTGACTTAGTGAACAATCATTACACCCATATCTGGATGGTCATCTCAGCCTCCAGATTGTAAATTTGATCTACCAGTTCCTGAAACTGGGTCTCAGAGAGAGACTATCAGGCCTGTTAAGAAGGTGCTAGAAACAAAAATGGATTCAAAGGTAAAAAGGTAAAAAACAATGAGACAAAAAATATATATTATCAATGTCTCTCTAAGCAAGAGAATAAATTATCCTAACATGAATGCAAGAGGAGTATTACTATTTGTTAGAGATTATCCTTCTTTCTTTCTCTGTGTTTCAGCTTATCTTTTTACCCCTCTCCTATTTGATACAAACATCTTTTAAATTATGTCTTCCCAAGGGCAAAGATAGTTTTTGTTGGTGCTTCCCTCTGGAGGGAAAGCAAGGGTGAGTGTCATTTGAAGGTAGACAGCTTCTTATTTGTACTGTTGAAACCCTTGCACACTGCAGAGCTTTGATAAAAGCTTAAAAAAAATAAGGAAGAAATCTACTATCAATGGCACCATCAAGATCAATGTCCGTGGTTATACTGAGAAAAAAAAAATTAACTCCACAAACTCCAGAGTTTATGTTCCTGTAGTTACTTGAAAAACCTTCTCTATTCAGGCACTGAGAGTTCTGATTACCTTTTTCCCTCCACAAAATGATACTTTCTACTCCTAAAAGGAATGCATAGCCATAAGTTTAAGGATTTATTTAAATTAATAATGTTCTCTAAATTATAGAACAGTCTCCTCAGTGAGATAGCATACTATATTAGTGTGGAGGCAAAGGTGATTGTCTGGTACAGAAATCCAGGAGCTCTTCCTTGGTTACCAGATATTATGAGTTGAATTGTGTCCCCAGAAAAATATGTTGAAGTCCGGTCCCTTTGTACCTATGAATGTGATCTCATTCAGAAATAGGATCTCTGCAGATATAATTCAGTTAAGATGAAGTCATTGGAGTGTGCCCTTATCCAGTATGACTGATCCTATAGGAAGAGGAAAGTGTCATGTGAGGACAGACACAGCAAGGACACCATGTGACAAGGGAGACAGAGATTGAACTGATACAGCTGGAAGCCAAGGAACATCAAGGATTGTTGGCCACCACCAGAAGCTGAAAGAGGCGAGGAAGCACTGGTTCTACTGGAGTCTCAGCTGGAGCATCACCTTGCCAAAATTTTGATTTTGAACTTCCATCTCCCAAAACTGTGAGAGAATAAATTTATGTTGTCTTAAGCCATCTAGTTTCTGGTACTTTGTTACAATATTCCACAAAATTAATATAACAATATTGTATTAAAATAATGGCAGGAAATAGAGTCAGGCTGGATTGGGAAAAAAAACAAAATTTGTCTCGGAAAATTTGGATTTGGATCTTGGTTCTGCCACAACCCTGCTACATGTACATTATGTTATTATTATATGCTAGCAAACTATTTTCACCTGAATTACAAGATGATTGTTTCAATCCTTAAACAAATTATAAAAGTCTATAATTCTGTGTAAGTGGTTCAAGAATCAAGAGTAACCCTACTATTCTGGACTGCTAGGATCACCCTATTATATCTTACCAAACAACTGTTTGTTTCACTTTGATGCTTTTGAGTTTGTTTGGGGTATTTTTTGCTTTTTAGTTTTTTAATTTAAATTTTAGTTAACACACAGGTCAATACTGGTTTTAGGAGTAGAATTCAGTGATTCATCACTTACATACAACACCCAGTACTCATTGCAACAAGTGCCCTCCTTAGTGCCCATCGCCCAACTAGCCCATCCCCTACACACCTCTCTTAATCTGTCAAGCCATTGTTTGTTCTCTATCATTAAGAGTCCCTTGGGGTTTGGTTCCCTCTCTTCTCTTTTTCCCCCTTCCATATGTTCATCTGTTTTATTTCTTAAACTACACATATGAATGAAATCGTATGGTATTTCTTTCTCTAGCTGACTTACTTCACTTAGCATAATACACTCTAGCTCCATCCATGGTGTTGCAAATAGCAAGATTTCATTCTCTTTGATGGCTTAGTAATATTCTATTTTATATATATATATATATTATATATATAATATACACATTATACACACACACACATATATATATACACATACATATCTGACATCTTCTTTATCCATTCATCAGTTGATCAGATCTCTCCATAGTTTGGCTATTGTTGATAATGCTGCATAAACATTGGGGTGCATGTATCCCTTTGAATCTGTATTTTTGTATCCTTTGGGTAAATACCTAGTAGACCCATTGCTGGCTCATAGAGTAATTCTATTCTTAATTTTTTTGAAATAGTGGCTGTATCAGTTTTCATTCCCACCAACAGTGCAGGAAGATTCCCCTTTTCTGCATCCTCACCAATACCTGTTATTTCTTGTGTTGTTAATTTTATCCATTCTGACAGGTGTGAGGTGTTATCTCATCATGGTTTTGATTTGTATTTTCCTGATGATGAGTGACGTTGAGCATCTTTTCATGTGTCTGCTGGCCATCTGGATATCTTCTTTGAAAAAATGTCTATGTCCTCTGGCTATTTCTTAACTGGGTTATTTGTTTTTTGGTTGTTGAGTTTGATAAGTTCTTTATAGATTTTGGATACTAACTCTTTATCAGATTATGTCCTTTGCAAGTATCTTCTCACAATAGTTTTCTTCACGGTGAAGAAGATTTTTATCTTGATAAAGTCCCAATAGTTTGTTTGTTTTTGTTTCCCTTGCCTTCGGTGATGTGTCTAGTAAGAAGTTGCTGCATCCAAGGTCAAAGAGGTTGCTGCCTGTTTTCTCCTCTAGGATTTTGATGGCTTCTTGTCTCATACTTAGTCTTTCATCCATTTTGAGTTTATTTTTGTGTACAGCGTAAAAAAAAAATGGTCCAGCTTCATTCTTCTGCATGTTGACATCCAGGTTTCCCCACGCCATTTGTTGAAGAGACTGTCTTTTTTTCCATTGGAGAGTCTTTCCTACTTTGTCAAAGGTAAGTTCACCATATAGCTGTGGGTCTATTTCTGGGTTTTCTATTCTGTTCCATTTATCTAAGTGTCTGTTTTTGTGCCAGTAACATACTCTGCAGCTTTATAATATAGCTTGAAATCCAGAATTGTGATGTCTCCAGTTTTGTTTTTCTTTTTCAGGATTGCTTTGGCTTTTTGGAGTCTTTTGTGGTTCCATACAAATTCTAGGATTATTTGTCCTAACTCTGAAAAAAAAATGCTGGTGATATTTTGATAGGGATTGCATTAAACGTGTAGATTTGTTTGGGTAGCATAGATATTTTAACAATGTTTATTCTTCAAATCCATGAGCATGGAATGTTTTTCCATTTCTTTGTGTTTTCTTCAATTTCTTACATAAATGTCCTAAGAGTTTTCAGAGTATAGATCTTTTAACCTCTGTAGTTAGGTTTATTCCTAGGTATCTCATTGTTTTTGGTAACCTTGATGCTTTTAGAGAATCTGTTTCTTGATATCACAGATTTTTTTTTTTAAATTCCACTTTGTAAATTTTAAAACAGCAGTGAGAAAGGGGGTAAAATATTAATAACAGTAACGAAGAGGAGATAGAAATACACTCCACATTTATGTGTGTCTTATTGTTGACAATTTCACTTGAAACATTGAGTTAGCTTCATAGACCACTGCTATGGACTGACCTATGTCCCCCTAAAATTGGTATGTTGAAACTATCACCCTTCCTGTGACTATTAGAGACAGGGTCTTGAAGGAGGTAATAAAGGTTCAATGAAATCGTAAGGGTGGAGCCTTGATCCAATAGGACTGGTGACCTTATGAAAGGGAAGAAACATCAGATCTCTCTCTCTCTCTCTCGCTCTCTCTCTGTCTCTGTCTCTCTCTGTGTTTGTGTATGTGTGTGTGTGTGTGTGTGTTTCCCTGCCTCCCTCTCTCACCTCCAACTATCTCTGTCTCTCTGCCTCTCACTGTCTTTCTCTCTCTCTCCCCTGTGAAGGCAGAGAAATACAACCATCTGCAAGCGACAAAGAAAGTCTCACCAGAACTGAATCCTGCTAGAACAGTCTCTAGAACCATGAGAAAATAAATTTGTTTTCTTAAAGCCACCCATTCTGTGTTATTTTGTTATGGCAGCCTGAGCAGACCAAGACAGCCATTAAATGTCTGCCAGGGTAAAAAAAAGGGCTGCATAATGTGAACAGTTAGAGAAAACCAGATAGCCTAAGACAAAACTACTATTTTGAAAATACATTGTATCTGAGTTTTCAGCAACATTTTGGTTTTCTTTTTAACATACTAAGGAATCATTCTGGGAAGTCTCTGAAAAACACAGATTCCTGCATCACTGGGCCACAGCCTCAGAGCTTTTAATTCAGTAGGTCTAGGGCAGGGTCTGGGTTTTATTGGTCTTGGTTTTACCTTCTCCAGATGATTCTGATGCATCACCAGATTTAGAAACCACTGTGTCAGGGAAGCATATTAGAAAGGATAGAGTCCTTGAGTGAAATCCCCTTCCCTCATGTTTTCTTCTCCTCTCCTCAAACCTGCCTATCCCTTACCCTCCATTCTCTTACCAGTAAAATGATTTTAAATTAATCAGTGTTGCATTGGAATCTGTGTGTAGGAATTTCTGATAACGAACAAGAAACCCTGCCGCTCTCTGGTCCAACAATTAGATGGTATGCACAAAAGCAGAACAAAAACCTGAGAAAGTCACCGAATCAATTCTATCTGCTCAAGAGGTCTGGTACAGGTTTCTAGAATCTTGTATTCAAAATGGCCTTCTGGATTTGTCTATTTGCTTTCTTTGCACCTTGGCATTTTTTGTCTCCCAGCCTAGAAAGAAGTGAAATCCCAACATTCCTTTTCCCTCCTGTCACTCCTCACTAGTTGGTCACTAAATCCCATTTATTTTGCATTTTCAAGTCTGTCTCAAATACTTCTCTACCTCTACATTATCCATAACCTCTGTCTTACTTCTGATACATACAATTTCATGCACAATTATTGCAATAGCTCTGGTTTTCCTTGCTTGCAGTCTTGACCTGCTGTGATCCAATCCAGATTCAGGTCCTTCATACTCCTGACAGTGACTGGCAGGGTTCCTCTTCCTTTCAAACTTAATCTCCACAGCATAATCTCAGACCTGACCTCTAAACACACACCCCAGGGCCAGTCACACTGAACTATTTTATTCTCTCCATACCTTATCTTATGATTCAAATGAATTTCACACATTAGCCATTGGAAACCATGCCTCTGCTCAGAATAGAACTTTTCCAAAACTTGTCCAATTGTAATCATCCTTCCTCCCAGACCATTTTAAGTTCTGCCTCCTCCATGAAATGCTATAGCTCTTCCCCTTTAGGGTTATTGGGGAAAAATCATTTTGGTGAATATCTCAAATCTCTGAATAGGCCTGTTTTGAGTAAGAAAAGAACACAGGGAGGTAAAAACCAGGCTTTGACATTGTGCCTCTAGAGTGTGGAATGTAAAACGACTCTGATAAAGCTATAATGAAGAGAGAACCCAGTGCCTGGAGAGAGTCAGCTCTGCATCTTTCATCTGCCCAACAGCTCCGCAATAGTATTGGGGGAGGCACAATCTTTCCTTCACCGTGCAACGTGGCCATGGAGATCAATACTGCCATGAGGGGAAGGCCTGAACAATCTCTCACGTGAAGGACCATTTAAGCTATAATGTCAGGGACTGTTACTCGCAATGTAAGGAGAAAGGAATGAGTTGAAAATCCACTGAGGGAAAGGTAAAATGTCAGAATATTCCACAATTGGCACTACCATTATGATGTCTGAAGTTTCTAGGGCTGAAATTTTGAGAGAGGCTCTTGTGAAAAATTCAATCAACTTTCCTTCCAAAGACTCACTTTGGGAAGTACTTATTGTCAATAATTTCCAGGGCATGATATAACTAACTTTAAAAACTTTTTTTAGAGGGAAAGAGAGCACATGTACAAATGGGTGAGAGGCAGAGAGAGAGAGAGAGAAAGAGAGACAGAATCTCAAGCAGGCTCCATGCTCAGCTTGGAACCCAATGCAGGGCTTGATCCCATGACCTCAGGATCATGACCTGAGCCAAAATCAAGAGTCACCACTGAAAACTTTTTTAATATCAACCCTTTCTGAAAGGACTGTGGTCAATTCTCTCTGTATAGACAAATGGCACACATGGAATTCCCATGCTGGCCCAGTCACCTGAGAATGCAAGACTTTGCTGGTACTAAAGTAGGTTTGGGGCCCTCAGACATGTAGTCTTCGTACCTCAAACTCAAAGAAAAGTAATTATAATTCCTTAATTCTTTTACTTCTGATTTCAGCATCCTTGATACAAGCTCACTCTTTTCCTGTCTCCCATCACATCAGGCTTTGTATCAATCTCTAAAGAGGATGCTAATGACAGAAGTACCAACTTTGGAGTCAAGAAACCTGGGATCTAATCCAGGCCCTGCCTCTGACCAGATGTATGACTTTGGAAAAGGCCATACACATCTTTCTTTTCATGGCCCATTTCTTTATCTATACAAAAAAAGTATATTGTATATTAATGTCTAATGTATCATATTTCTCTAAAATTCTTGGGGATATGATAAATAAATTTATATTGAATCTACATTGTGAGTATACCTCCATGTACTAGCCATGGCCTTAAATAACTTATCACTGATTTCTATAGGTCTTACTGCTGGTACCAGATTGCCAGGTTTTAAACCTGTTCTGCTACTTACTGGCTACAAAAATTGGGGAATGTTACTTAACTTCTTTGAACCCGTCTACCAATCTAAAAGATGAGGATAATAATAGCTCTTTCTGCATAAGGTTGCTACAAAGATTAAATAAGTTAATACACACAACCTGTTTGGAGTAGCAATGTACATAGTAAGAGCTCCATAAATGTCAGCTACTATTACCATCCCTATTGTCATGTAAAATGAGAATAGCAACTTGCTTTGACTTCTCCCCTGATTCGTGAGTGTCAATTAAGATAATATATGCCAACGTGATTTGTAAATGTAAAACTGCTATTTAAAGTTAGGGAATTATACGAATGTTCAGCAACTGGTGACAAGATGAGGAAGAAAAAGTACCACATATCCATGTCACGCAAAATAATTCAGCAACTGGAAAGGAGGAACTACAGGTACATGCCTCATATGGATGAACTCAAAGACATTTTGCTAGGTAAAAGAAGCCAGACACATAATATTGCATATTTACATGCACTGATCTGCATATTTATAAAGACAGAAAGCAGATCAGTAGTTGCCTAGGACAGGAGGTGGGAGCAGGGAAACTGGCTATAAACAAACATGAGGGAACTTTTTAGGGAATGGAGATGTTTTACAGCTGGATTGTGATGATGGCTGCACAACTCTGCACATTTAACAAACCGATGAGTTGTCTACTCAAGACAGGAAAATGTTATATGAGTTATACCTCCAAAAAGCTTTAAAATAAGTAAATAAATATATATAAAGTTAAGAAATTATCACCTCATATGTGATTTATAAACTGTTTCTTTTTTAAAAATGATTTGACATTGTTGGGTTTTTGTGAAGACAGTGAAAGTGCTTTGAAATTTGTAAATCTTTATGCCAAGTATTATTACCCATAAAAATAAAATCATAATAAACACATCTTATGGCATTCTGTGATTGGTCCATCCCAATCCCCCAACCACCACACACACACACACACACACACACACACACACACACATGCACACACCCTCACTGTGAAATACTGCCACAGGAATCACTGGCTCTGGTGAGCCTGAGTCCCACAGCCAGCTGATTCCCCTAACCAAGCTTTCTCTCCCTCTCCTTTGCATTCCATCAGCCCATCTCTGGAACAACTGCAATATCTTTAGAGCCAGTGCTGGGTTCAAATCTCAGCTCAGCCACATGTGTATCTTTAGGCAAAGTATTTACCCCTGATCTCCTCCTTTTTCCTGAGAGCAGGAAGGTAGGCCATGAAGCAGAAAGATTAGCCATAACTGAGAGAGTCTAGTTCTACTCTACACAGGCTTTCCAAGTTCAGCTTAGGCTCAATCGCTTCATAGAAGCTTCTCCGCTCCTTCAGCTCTTTCATGTAGTAATTCACGTAAGTGCCTTCTCCTATCTTGGCTTGCAGTTCCTTAAGGGCAGGCACCAGGTATATGTCTTTCAAACTTCTAGGCTGGAGGTGTTTAAGAAATATTTATTGAAAATGTGTTATTTCTACTCTTCACTGAGTGAGCTGGCTTCTCATGATTACTTTCAGTGAAGAAGCCATATTGATCATGAGCCACTGCCAATACCACTAAAGCCTGAAGTTTAGTTCCATGAGAGGTTTATCCTAATCTACCTAGTCTGCCTTACTTATTTCCTTATAAGAACAAATAGTAATGTGTCCAACATGGAGAAATAGCCAGTGTATGCCCAGAGAATAAAGCTTTTTGTAGGTGCAAGCCCAACTGTGTCTGTAAAGTTTGTATCCTGATGACATATTCTAATCAATTAAGTCAATCAACCTAGATTCATTATTTTGTTCCCAATCCTGAGGTTGATGAACACCATTAGCAAATAGAGTCTCTAAATAAATATTTTAAAGAGAAAATACCTTCATACAAAAGCATCACTGGAAACTGTTGTCAATTGAATAATTTGTTCACAATATTCTGTCACTACCAGGCCTGTATGGCCCTCCTGGTATCCTTCCTTGGAAAAAGTATACTCAGCCATATGACTTATTCTAGCAAATGGAATAAATTATCCTATAATTAAGTAAAAAGCTTTAAAAGCCACTGTGATGTTCTACCATTATTCCTCCTTCTGCCTAAAAATGATCTGACCCCATCAGCCTAGGTCCCCTAATGAACATGTGGAGAGAACCTGCAACCAATCCATGGCCAATATTTACTGTGGGCAAGATATCACTTTGCTGTATATCTTTGGGGGTTATGGTTCGATCCCACAGCATAACTACTAACAGCTGACTAGCACAGATAGCTACCAATAAATGTTTCATCCGCTACCCCTGACCTTTGTCACACCACGGACATAGAATGCAATTTGAAGTTCATTCTTTAATGTTTATCTATTTTTGAGAGAAAGAGAGACAGAGTGTGAATGGGGGAGGGGCAGAGAGCGAGGGAGATACAGATCTGAAGCAGGCTCCAGGCGGTGCTGAAACTCACAAACCGGTTAGATCATGACCTGATCCAAAGTTGGACACTTAACGACTGAGCCACCCAGGCACCCTTTGAAGTTCATTCTTTAAATGCAACAGTAAAAGAGATAATAACTATATCATAGGGTTGTTAGGATTGTTTGGTGGGATAACATATGGGGAGAACCTCAGATTTTGTGAGCTCAGTAAGCATGAGCTCCTCTTTCCCTCAACTCCTCCCTTTGCCATTTTATTCTCATTTCCATGGTGAAGGAAGGAAACTACAGACATATGTTTACTATAGTCTTGACTTTGTACTGGTGACATGAAAAAGTCATACATAGTTTCTACCTTAAAAATCTTCTAGTCTAATTCCTATGAGGAAAAGCATTCTTACTTCCTCATATGTTTTAAGTCTCCAGCATCCAAGCAGAAAGCTAACAAATGGGATTAGGATGTGCCTTGGAGATGGAGACAAGCTATTGTTCATCATTTTCCCCACTCTTCATCACTACCAACCACCCCTTCTCCTATACACACACAACTACCACCCCTACCTCCAGCTGGTATTCCCTGATCCACAAGGTGAGATTAGATGCCCTATTTTGTGGTTCCACAGAACTCTGTACCTGCCCCTTCTTCCAACTATTACTTAGGATTGAATTTGTTAGTTTGTGAATCAGTCTTCTCACTAAATTCTATGACCCATCAAAGAAGAAACTGTATCTTCTTTATTATATTCCTAGAAACTGGCTCATGCATGGTAAAAGGTAGGTATTTGTCAGCATTTTTAAATGAATGGGTGAATGTGCTCAATTAATTCTTCATAATGACTTTTGAGTTCTCGAGTTGATAAATTTGCTATGCCCTATGCCCAAGGCTCCACCCAATATCTCTATAGATATTTTTGTAACTGGCAAGAAATTCTCCATTATGAAATCTGCATGTAATTTACATATACCTACAATCTTAAAGGACTCTTGGAGCCTCACGGAAATTCAAATGAGTAATCCACAAATTAAATTATCAGCTCCTAATTAAGCAGATGTTGACTTTCATTAAAACTGGTAAAGTATATCCTAGAAATTAATGAATAGCTTGAGAATAACCATGAACTTCATGAAGCTAAAATCTGCCAAAGCAAGGGTATGCTGAAGTATGTTCAGGAGAGTTTCCAAATGAATATGTTGCTTACATTGGTAAGAACCAAAGAATAAGTAAGCCAATTTCTTTTAAAACAGACCAAAATGAACTCAAACTCTATTCATCTTTTGGAAGGACTCCAGAGTTGCCAGAGTAGGACCATATCCTCATTTACTCCTGGGGTATCCAAAAAGCTTTCATTCTATGAGGTTCTTTTTTAAAATGAAGAAAGATTCTTGTTCTGCTTGTTTTTATATAACAGTTCTATCATCTAACACATTTCAAACTGATGACTTGGAAGCACTATCTTTCTTTGGTGGGAAAACATCCTTCCATCCCATGTTCCTATTTGGCTCTAGTCCACTTAAACCTTTTAGTGTAATAGGATTAATGGAAGTAAATCACAGTTCAAGACTATGGTTTACCAACCTTTCTTTCTTTGTTTAGTGAAATTCTCCTTCACACCATCACCGAGCCCCTGCTGATCCTGAGAGGCACTTCAGAAGGCAGGAAGAAAGGCATGCTTGCTTGCTTTCTGAATTGAAAAAGAAGGATTTCATTTGTTTTAGAAAACAAGCTACCAAAAATCAAATCAAATCAAATAAAGCCTTCTCAATTCAGCCATAAAGCCACTAAAAAGCCACTCACACTAAAAAGGCAAGTGTGAGGCAGGTATTTTGGGGAAACTACATGGGTTGTCTACAGAGGTTGCAAAGTCCTTTCAACTTATATCAAGATGACTATAGATCATGTAGTCTTCATAAGATTTGCTGTTCCACAGCATTGTCAACAATGGCCAAACTACGGAAAGAGCCCACGTGTCTGTCAACTGATGAATAGATAAAGAAGATGTAATATATATATATATATATATCCATATATATATAATTATATATATAATCTTATATAACTGGAATATTATATATATAACTAGAATATTATCTGGGCATATAGATATAATGTCTGTATATAATATATACGATGGAATATTACTCAGGCATCAAAAAGAATGAAATCTTGCCATTTGCAATGACAGGGATGGAGCTAGAGTGCATTATGCTAAGCAAAATAAGACAGTCAGAGAAAGACAAATGCCATATGATTTCACCCATATGTGCAATTTAGGAAACAAAGCATATGAACATATGGTAAGAAGAACAAAAGAGAGGGAAGAAAACCATAAGAGACTCTTAACAACAGAAAACTGAGGGCTGAGGGGCAGGGATGGGCTAGACGGAGGATGGGTATTAAGGAGGACACCTGTTGGGATGAGCACTGGGTGTTATATGTAAGTGATGAATCACTAAATTCTACTCCTGAAACCGATACTACACTATATGTTAACTAAATAGAATTTAAATAAAAAATTGGGGGAAAAAAAGAAACAAAATATAAACATCTTTTAAAAAAAGATTTGCTTTTCCATTTTACAACTCCCCATCTCTCTTCTCCCATCTGCCAGGGTTGTAGTTCGAATAATCTGATTTTTTTTTCTTCCAAAATATCAGGAAATCAATGTATATAAAGCTTCAAGTTTCTGGAGCCACTCAAGTTCCCTCCAGGAAAGTAACCAAAGCCCTCAGTACTTCAGCACTGCCAGGATTCTATAAAGTCCCTCACAAGTTAACTCCTCTGGCCTCACAGCAGGTGAATACCCCTGGAACACTGGGAAGAGCACAGAGACCTTTCCAGACTGAAATATCAGCTCCAACACCTCCCTTTCTCTTTTTCTCCTCTGCTTTCCCCATGTCTCTTCCCCTTCCCACTTTTCCCCACCCACAACGTTCCCCTACTTCTTCCTCACCCTCCTCTTCCCAACCCTCTCCTTACAGCACTCTGTGGATGTTGACTGTAATTTTCCCCTTGAGGAAAAAGGAGTAATTCCCTTCCAGAGTGTTTGCCTGGAGGGGCCACAGAGAGGCAAAGTCCAAACCCGTCAGCTACTGCATTCCCTCTCTCCCCAACCCAAGCTGGCCACAGAATACGGGATGGGGTCTGCCTTTCCTTGCGCCACCTGGACCCTTCTCTGCCTGGGCCTCCACTAACCAAAGCGCTCCGGAGGGGAGACCCTCGTCCGCACCACCAACCCCGTGTGCCAGGTTGATATAGCCTGGACAGCGCTGCCCTCTACTGTTTGCAACCGGGAGCCCCGAGGGCGCCATCAGCTCCCGAATTTCTCCTTCACAGCCTCAGCGAGATCCGAAGCACCTCAGAGCTCCGACCTCCAAGTTCTCCTCCACCGCCAGCACCTCACTGCACCCCGGCTCACCTTTTCATCCCACCCAGCCCGTTCGCCGCTCAGTGGTGTCCTGCGTGCCCGCGACCTGCCTGGTGATCTAGTAAACTGCCCCTGTTCCCGTTCCTGCTCCTGCTCCTCCTCCCCCACGTCCTCCCGCCCGCGCTCGCTCACGCCTCCTCTTCCAGTCCGGGCGCCCAGACTTCGCAAAGCGCAGCGCCCGCCGCCTGCAGCCCCACGGGGCTGCCCAGCGCGTCGCGCTCCCACATTCTTGTCGCCGCGGCCAGGGGGCACGGGAGCTGGCCAAGGACGCTCGAGGGTCCGGCGCCCCTGGACTCGGCGCGCCCCACAGCTGGGTGTGGGAAGAAGCTGTGCTTCGATAACGCTCCGGAGAGAACGAAGCGCGTTCGGAGTGAGACTTCAGGAGGCCGCGGGACGCCCCAGGTCGCCCGGCGACGCGGCCGCACGCACCGTCCTGAAGGTGAGGGGCGCACGCTTGCAGGCACGGCCTCGGCCTCCCTGCTCACCCCCTCCACAGGCCAGGGGCTCGAGCACTGGTTGGGGGATTTTTGCCCCCTCTCGGGCGCGAAGGCAGCCAGGTTGGGGGCACGGGGAGGGAGACTACGGCGGTCGCCTGGGCACCGTGCCTTCCCCCTGGACCTCTTCGTAAGGAACGCATTTCTAGGTTAGACAGTCCCCAAATGTGTGAAGCTGCGTGTCGATCGTGTCTAATTGCGGTTTAAGCATTTTATCCTGCCTCCCTTGCAGAAAGATTTGAGGCGGCTTAAAGATGAAATGCATGTGGGAGGGGTGCTAGGAGGAAAAAACTTGAGTGGAAATCACGCGGAGACGGGTGTGCGGCGAGGACTGCTGTCAAAGCCAACGCTGATTGAAAACCCTTTGATTGGAAAGGACTGTACGGTTGCTCCAGCCCTCAGAAAATAATGATGTGCTTAGCCTGATAAAGAAAGTACCCAGGTGCGGAGATGATGGGGTTGAGTCATTTTCTTAAATTACAAAATACACCGTGAAAGTGCGAGTTAAGATTGGAAGTTTAGTCTTTGGCTATTTGCAAGGTGAGAGACTGGCCCCCTGCGTAATAAAAATGAAAGGGAATCCAGGCTGAATGGAAATGGTTCCTGCTCCTGTCACAGGATGATACATGGTTTTGCGTTGTTAATATATATATACTTTTGGTGTTTCGTGTTTTTTTTTTAAACCTGTGTCCAGTTTTGTATAGGACCTTGTATTCAACTCAACCCTGTTTGTCCTTGAGTTACAAGGGTGAGGCAGAGGGTGTCAGCATCCCAGGATGATGTTTTCTAACCTTCCTCACTGTCCTTCCCTGCCTCCTGCACCAAATCTCTCTGAGTCCAGGAGAGAATAGATGGTCAAATAAGTTGGGGGAGGGGTGTTTTTCCCAAATATGTCATGGTTCTCCTACCACTCTTCTTTTACCCCAAACTCCAGCAGTTTATGCTCCTGTTCTGTACTTGACATTACTAAGAATACATTTTCCATGGTTACACATTTGGACATGATGTGCGTGACCTTAAACACGCAGGGTGGACTTCCCTGACTTAACCCTGTTTATGGAGTAGGAAGCAGAGGCCTGCATCTGGCTCTCCATGCAGCTTCTTCCTTAGGGAGCATATTTGTAATACCTTTGAAATAAAGATTTGCAATACAGAGAGGAAATTATGAGGCAGCCTTTCTGCACTTGCTGGTGCACTTGTATCCCTGCTGAATTAAATGAGATGACCCTGTCTTCAACAAATAAATGAGCGGAGGCATTTGAGGCCCACTTAGCAAGTGCAGAAAATATGCCTGCCTGCCTTTCTCCTCCCTTCAGAATTTTAGCCCTAGACCACAGAACTGTGAAAATGAAGCTAGCTTCCCAAGTGGGACTCAGTTCAATTTCTATACCATGTTTAAAGCAAAGTGTGTTGCTTATTTCTGAAATTGCACAGCACCTCCACAACTAACCATTTTGCTGCCTGGAAGTGGGAGAAGTGCCTCTGCCCAGATATTTCATCACTAGAGATCTATACAGAGAAACTCATTCAACTCCTGACTCATCATTGTTGATAGAACGTAACTATTATGTCATCATCACCTGATATGGGCTTTTGAAACCCAGGGATTGCTACAGATCTCTGTATAAATTGAGACTTGTAATGACGGAACTGGAAAAGGAGCTCAAAAAATAATGTAGACAAAACTGTCATTCTCAGAGCCTTGGTAAATGCATACCTAAATATTCCTTTAGGTGGCAATTGTCCGGGGATGAAGGCTTCACAGATTACTTTTATGTTAAAAAGTATTCAAATTGACTACCAATATCTACAAACTGGCAAATTTAGAATTCCGCAGGAATCAACATCACAAACAGTAAACTCAAGTTTTCATTTCTCTCCTCCTGCCCATGGTAACTTGACTTGGGGGCATATTCCTAGGCCAGATGTCCTCCAGGACACACCTTTCCCTTGGGCGCATGTTGACACATAAACCACAGCTACCCTGCGATTCACCCCAGGTGTCGCCTTTGTCAGCCATGTTGGTATCTATTCAAAACATTTCCTCCCCATTTCTTTTTATTGATACCTGGCCAGCATCAATTATGTAAATACACCTCTTTTCTTTTGAGATAAATAACCAAGTCAGGATTTCTCCGAGATAGTATTTAGGAAGAAACAAAATCTAAGACACACCATGAGCTCAGGTGAATGGCAATATGTTACAGTTCCTGTCTAATGAAATTATTATTGGGGAGCAAAGTGAGATTATCACCAGCAGCACCTTGTCCCCAACTAGCTGAAGCTCCTCTCTATCAACGTGTTACACCATCAACACCACCAAGATTCCCAGGCTTCAGACTGAAAGCAGATCCCTTTACAGAAAACCTTGGGCCCTGAGATGATGGGTTATTTTCTCATTGCTCAAGCATCTGATTCTCTGCATCTCACCTTTATGCACATGTCATTTTCTCATGTCTGTGGTCCTTCTTAGAATTTTATTTCTATGCTAGCCTTCAAAAGTAAAAGATCTAAAGCTAATATTTTAATATGGGAAGGCTTTCCCTCCATTTCTGTAGGCTTATTTACATGAGAAAATAAGCTTGAGGCTGCTCAAGAGGTGAATTTTCACCAAATGAGGATTTATTATTCATTCCATATGTTATCAAGGCCACGTCAGTGTAGAGGTGAATCTGGGCATGTCATGCTATGTGCTCCTTTCCTTTCCACCTCCCACATTTTTGCGTGTATGAAATTATATGAACGTTAACTTCAGTTAACACTGAATATGCTCTGTGGGCAAGGAGGAGGCAGATGGATGGACAAGGAAGGAGAAAGGGGGAGGAAATGGGTGGACAAGGGAGAGAAAGGGGAAAATGGGGCAGCAGCTCCTTAGAGTGGCTGACTACTCCCTTGTTTCCTCTTCCCTGAGTCATTTTGTAGAACCAGTATTATGACCCCTAAAGCTTAGGGGCCAGGTAAGGGAATTTACCAAAGTCCATCTACCTGGGAATAAAAGGACTTTCATCAATATTCTATCTACTTTTCATAATTTGGTATCCCTTTCCACATTTGGTGGATTAAGAAACTGAGAACTGGGATTTTAAAAGATCAGTTCATCAATTTGGCATATTCCTAGATCACAATTGGTAAAATCTTTGAGAATTCTATTTCTAATACAGTTTGATTCTAATCTTGTTTTTTTCATTTTTAGTATTCTCTCTCTCTCTTTTTCTCTTTCTCTTTTTTGTCTTTCCCACTGTGGATTAACTATTTCACTCTGGTCCTTATCCTAATAGATTTCGATGCTTTTATTCCATGGTTTTATTGTCCTAAGACATGCCAAATGAGAAAGAACATCGCCAGTGGAAAACACGTAATCAGCTCATTGTTAGTGCTCTCTCTTGTTGGTCAGGCCTTGACTCATGCAGCTGTAGGATTAGGAAGACAAAATCCTTTAGAAAAAGCTGCAAAACCCAATTCTTCTACATCTGGATCATTTTAAACTACAAGTTGTAAGAGGAATGAGCATCTCAAGATTCTAGTTATCGGTACAGGCCAGATGGAAGGTCTTTATGAAATCTGGCATGAGAAGGAAAGCATTTTTATAGCAAGATAATATTTTGAAAAACAGCAACCAATAGAAGCAACAGCTTGCAATTCTGAAATTCTCAGATCCTTCTAAGGACCCCATCTACCTAAAGGGCCCAAATAAGTAAAACCAGGCCCCAGCAAATGTCTTTCCTTAGCTGCAGCTGTTCTTTATCCCTTTATCAGATAATGGGCAGGTGGCAGTATTTCCAAGAGATTTGGGATGAACCGGACTTAAACTTTAAAGTATGAGTTTTGTTAGGACAGCTTGCCTAGAAAGTCACATTTGTGTTAAGATTTGTAATCTTGGGACTTGAAGACAAGCCAGAGTGTCTTTGGGGAGTAAACGCCACCAAATGGATAATGACAGTCCTAGGCAATACCTCTCAAAAAGTGACTTCAGCAACAATACCCTCATAACGTTCAGGGTTATCATAGGGCCATTCATCTGCACTGGTGGGAGTGGGGAGGAGGAAGGAACTAACATGATGAATGTCTGCTATGCTTCACGAACTGTGCCAAGAACTGCACACACATTCTTTTATTTAATCCTCAGAAAAGCACTGTAGGGTAAGTGTTATCAGCCCCACAATTATCAGCCCCACATACTTTCATTAAAAACCTGTATTTGCCATCCAGCCATCTGACCTGCTGTCCTTTTCAGGGAGCTGCAAAAGTATCCAGATTGAGGGAAGTGAACATACACAAGGAGAATACCTAGAGAGAAGGTTTGAGAAGTGTGCTGGTCATTGAGGGGATCCTATGAATTTGGACTTTACCCTATACACCTGGGGGAATTATTCTAGGATTTTTAAATGTATTTATTAAGCATAATGTTCATACAGAGATGTATACAAATCCTAATTGTTAAGCTCAGCAACTTTACTCAAAGTGAACATACTAATGTTACTAACCACCGCCAAGATTAGAAATGGCACGTCACCACACAAGTACCCTTCCTGTCCCCACCCAGACATACCATCACCCTCCCTAAATGCAACTACCTGCATTCCAACATCATAGATTATTTTGAGCTTTATATCTGTATAAATTGTACAGAATGATATCTTTTATGGTTTGGTTCAGTGTTTTTTCATGAGATTCATTCATGCGGATGGTTATACTATTAACTTGTTCACTGGGTGCTGTTGTTACATAGCATTGTGTTGTGTGAATGTGCCACAATTTAATTATCCATTCTACCACTGATGGGCATTTGGGTTGTTTCCAGGTTTTTGCTGTGATAATGCTTCATTATGGTATTTTAAGCTGTTGACCAAAATAATTAGTTGGGTGTTATAGAGAACCTACTCCTGCTGCACTACAGAGTGGAAGAGAATAAGTGTGGAGGAGACAGTTGCTGTAAGAGCCCAAGCCAAAGTAGTAGCAGAGAGGGAGAGAGGGAAACAAGAACACAGTGGATTAGCCCTAATGATAATGTTCAGATATTAAATAGACATACAGAGTAAAGGAGAGTATGGAAGGCAGGACAACTCTCAGCTTCCTAAACTTGATGAATAATATCTCCTTTCACTAAGACTGAAAACACAGGAAAATGAACAAAAACATACGTGTTGGGTCTCGGAAGATTAAAAGAATTGCCCAAGATGACTGCAAATCTCTGCTTCTGCCACAAAGCACTTTGTTTCTCCCCTTGCTCCCACCAAGCCCCTTCCTCCTGCAAAATCGCCCCTCACACCCCAAATGGTAATGGTTAGTCACCTAAAAAGAAACATGAACTATTTCATGTTTCCTGAACTGCTGACCTATGAATCATTTGCTTTTCTCTTCAATTTTGTCTCACAATTACCAAAAAAGAAGGAGATGATAATGAATCAGCTAAAACTTTGTTTTACTGCAAGACAGAATTCTTGGCAAGAGAATGGAAATAAATGAAATAGAATATAGATAGCCTAGTCTTGTTCTGGTTGGTTCCGGAGGGCAGATCTAGTTAACAAAATGTGCAGAGAAGCCAATTCCAGCACTTCATTGAAGAGTTTTCTGACACTATCTGACCGGCAGTTAGACTGTGAGGTACACACTCCGCATCACTGGGCAGTGCAGCATGTTGGGGACATGTCACAGGTTGGGTTCTCCATGCTCTAAGAGGAACCCAGTCTAGGACGGGGTTTATTGTGCAGTATGTTGATTAGGGAATGCCCTTGCCTTGGGAGCCCCGCTGGAGGAAGGGAAGGAAACAGGATTGGACTGAGGGAGAAACAGCTGCAGAACAGCCTCAGCCAATTCTATAGGGAATCTAAACTAAAATGATCGATCAGAGTTGCCCCAAGTAAGGTGAAAAGGGTGGGGCTTTCCAACCCCTTCCTCCATCAGGCACTGAGTGGGAGCCACCCCGAGAAGAGCACCATCTTGGGAGAAGCAGCTCTCTATGACCAAGGACATCCCCGAAGGGGCTGACAGCTAAAGGCTGTCCAGACCCAATCTCGGCAGCTGGCTACAAGCTCTTTCTTGAAGAAGGGATCTGGGCAGTATGCGTCTGCGTCCTTCTCTGGATATATTTTTATTTGGACTTCGACTACAGAGAATTAAGCCAGATAACCTTGCAGGCCTTCAAGCACTGAGATCTGCATGTACTTATTTCATTAGATTTTCCAGGTTCCTGGCAGCACTGGGATTTGTGTTTACTTATTTCATAGACCCAGGTTTGAAAGCCACTGAAGAGTTTATAAATTTGTAAATATTTTTCCATTTCACCTTTAGTTTCTCCTCCCTCCCATTTCAGCAAGTACGTGTATCACCTGAACCGCTGAAAGTTGATGGAAGGCAAGAATTCCTATAAGCAGAATTCCCTTGACGCAGAACTTCTCATGAGAAGGTAGAGAAGGTGAACTGCCAGCTGTCTCAGGAAGCAACTTTTAAAATCATCAGAAAGGGACAATGTGTGTGTGTGTGTGTGTGTGTGTGTGTGTGTGTGTGTGTGTGTGTGTGTGTTTAATGCTTGAAACACACTTTGCCATAATTGATCGTTTTATGATTGGACCTGCATGACTGCTGAAATATAATAGAAAAACTGCTCATGAAACACCTCTCCTTGATACCTCTGCCTGTTCAGTTAAGTAATGCAGTACCCTACAAAGAGATTGTATGCTGTACACTTTTGACAAGGGGCTGGCTGAAACTTGGCAGCTTGAAGAACCTCTCAGGGCAAATTCTACTGGGGAAACCCTGCTGTTACATCAGACACAGCAGTTCCATCAGACACAGCAGTTCCTGAGCTGGAGACGCTGCCTCTGACCCCATGATTCATTCCTTCAATGCAGGGGCTGCTGCTCCCAGCTTCCCCACAACTGTATTTAGTGAACTGCTACCAAGGGCCACCCCACAAAATTTCTATGGCCCAGAAAGGACAGCATTACACTGGTTTCTGCATCCATCCCAGCTCCGTTCCTTGGTGCCAGTGGGTCTTCTTTCAGAAATATTTTTTGTGTCTATAAAAGCATAATCTTTTTAAAAATTTTTTAATGTTTATTTTTGAGAGAGAGAGAGACAGTGCATGAGGGGTAGAGGGGCAAAGACAGAGGGAGACACAGAATCCAAAGCAGGCTCCAGGCTCTGAGCTGTCAGCACAGAGCCCAATGCAGGCCTTGAACTCACAAACTGTGAGATCATGACCTGAGCCAGTCAGATGCTTCACTGACTGAGGCATCCAGGTGTACCAAAAGCATAATCTTTTAAGACAATATCACTAGTTTTTTGGGCTTCACTGTATTGATTTTCTGTAGCGTTTTTATTCTAATTCTCCAGTTTGCTTCTGATGCTCTCCCCTTACTTTGTCCTTACCACCTAAAATAATTTATTTGATTTCTCTGTGCCTCAGTTGTCTGTTTTCCAAAATGTGAATCACAACTCCTGTGAATCACATAGACCTATTGTGAGGAGTAAAGAAAAGGTAGTACAACATAGGCCATGAAGAAATGGTAGGCATTATTCCAATTATCATCATTATTATTCTTATGTGGGGTGTTGTACAAAAAATCCTGACCTAAACTGAAGTGAAGAATGTGGTCCTGGCTTTGGAGAAAATAAAGAGACATAAGTCCAGGCCAAGTTCCACTGCCCTGAACCTTGTTGACATTCCACTGATTCCATTCCTCTGATCAGATATATCCTCAAACCCCAGAGAATGCCTCTGTCTGCTACTTTCTCCAACCACTGAATCTCCACACCTTGAATTCACTCACAAATCCTTTCTCTATACATGTAGGACAAGAGACTGATCCCAGATTGTGACTCTGGAGTTCCATTTGTAATTGCTTTGCACCTAGAAAGCCATGGTGTCTGCACATTCTATAGTGATGCCTCTCAAACCACAGTGTGCAGGAGAAGCACCTGGAAAGCATGTTAACCCTCATGTTCCTTGTCTCCACCTGCAAAGCTACTAATCAGCAGGGTGGGATGAGGCCAAGAATTTAAATTTCTCACAAAATCCCAGGTAACGTGGATGCTGCTTATCTGCAAATCACACTCTGAGTAGCTCAGGTCTATGGGAGTCAGTATGACATACACAACTAAATGTTTTTGTCAAAGCTAAAGAAACAGAAAAACATGTAAGGGAACTTACTCTTAAAGAACTACAGCCGTTTAGAGACAAGTAATCTTTAAGCAAGAAAACATGTTGCTGTCATGTTGCAAGTATTTTATTACCAGAGAACTCTTTATGGGAACAGCAGACTGCCTTTAAAAATGAGCAAGAACATGGAGTGCCTGGGTGGCTTAGTTGGTTTAGCATCTGACTTTGGCTCTGGTCATTATCTTGCAGTTTGTGAGTTCAAGCCCTCAGTTGGGCTCTCTGATGACACCTCAGAGCCTGGAGCCTGCTTCAGATTCTGTGTCTCCCTCTCTCTCTGCTCATGCTCTGTCTCTCAAAAATAAAATAAATGTTAAAAACAATTTTTTTAATGAGCAAAGATATCACATCAGTGAGACAATGGCCATCTCAAAGGGTACTAAAAGTTTACAAAATTCAACATACAGTAAAACCTTGGATTGCAAGTAACTTGTTCTGTGAGTGTTCTGCAAGACAAGCAAACATTTCTAATAAATTTTAACTTGATAAATGAGTGATGTCTTGCCATATGAGTAGTACATGAGGCCAAATGTCACATAACACAGCTGAGCCAACGGTTCTTGAAATTTGCTTTGATATATGAGTGCTCTGGATTACAAGCATGTTTCCAGACTGAATTATGCTTGCAAACCAAAGTTTTACTGTATGCTTATGATTTTTTAAAAAAAACTAGTAAACTAGCAAACTAGAAAAAAAATAAATTTCTTAGTAAACTAGAAGTAGAAAGGAACATTTTTTTCACATTAAGAACATCTTTCTCAGGGCACCTGGGTAAGGCAATAGGTTAAGCAGATGACCTTGGCTCAGGTCATGATCTCACAGTTCGTGGGTTTGAGCCCTGCGTTGGGCTCTGTGCTGACAGCTCAGAGCCTGGAGCCTGCTTTGGATTCTGTGTCTCCCTCTCTCTCTGCCCCTCCCACACTAACGCTCTGTCTCTTTCTCTCAAAAATGAATAAAAACACTAAAAAAACTTTTTTAGGAATATCTTTCTTGGGGTACCTGGGTGGCTCAGTCAGTTAAGCGTCCAGCTCTTGGTTTCAGATCAGGTCATGATCTCACAGTTCGTGGGATTGAGCCCCACGTCAGGCTCTGTGCTAGCAGGATGGAGGCTGCTTGAGAATCTCTCTCTCTCCCTCTCTCTGCCCCTCCCTCATTCACATTTTGTCTCTCTCTAAATAAATAAAAATGTTTTTAAGAAGAACATCTTCTCAAACAATAGCCAACATCATGCTTATTGGTAAAACCCTGTAAAGATAAGGATGCCTAATAGTAGCAGTATTTAACGCTCATCTGAATGTTCTAATAATTGCAATAGAAAGAAGGAAAAGAAAAAAAACAAATAAAGTGATATAAATTATACTTAAAAATACTGCTCATGCAGTAACTATATTATTACTTACAGATGTGATTATCTACTAGGAAAACACAAGTGAATAAATGGAAATGTTATTAAAAAGTGTGCAGAAATTCAGTGAGATGTCTAGCCACAAAATATGGAAAAGTCAATAGCTTGCCTGATTAGCAACAATATAATTGTAGACATTATTATAAAGCTTGCAAATTACTGGGGAGAAAACAGGCCTGAGAAATTTTAAAAGATTCTATAAGAGTCCAAGAAGAATAAGAATCCAAAGAGTCTTCTTCTCATCTGAAGAAGATTGAGAACAAGAACCCTACAGGAAAAGACTCCACATTTCAAAGCTAATCCCTCTGAATTCTGTACTATTTATCCCTCCACAATTTCTGACAACACAATGTGGCATTGTAATTAACTCTCTCCTGTATTACTGTAAATGTACAAGAATGCAAGAATAGTATACTTACTTAAGTAGCTTACATGTTAAAACTTTATTACATAGTACAAATTTTATTTTATTTATTTTTTTATATATGTATTTTTTAATTTATTTCTAGGAGAGAGAGAGAGACGGTGTGAGCAGGGGAGGGTCAGAGAGAGAGGGAGTCACAGACTGAAACAGGCCCCAGGCTCTGAGCTGGCAGTCAGCACAGAGCCCGATGCGGGGCTTGAACCCACGAACCGCGAGATCATGACCTAAGCGAAAGTTGGACGCTTAACTGACTAAGCCACCCAGGCGCCCCCATTGTACAAATTTTAATGTTGAACTCTATCCTACTCAAGGAAATTTTTATTACCTGTATGAGAATTTGGCATTTAGTAATCCATAAATCTCTCCTGCCATTATTGTCCAGCATAATTTAAGTAAACATTCAGGAAAAGAAGAAGGGTTTCCTTTTTCATTACATTTTCATTTGATCATTCTGTCCCTCTGAGCCTAATTAAATTCCTTACATGGATGCTTTTTTAAAAAATCAAGTATTAAATATGACATTTAATTAGTAATTAGCAATTTTTCCAATTACTAAGATACACTCATATTGGCTAGCATATTTTATTTCAAAAAATCTAAAATGGCAAAGCGATGTAATCTGCTGACCCTTTCTGTGACATGATAAAGCCTGTTTCTATGCACAGCTGAGACCTTAACTTATGCCCTAGGCATTAGAGGACAGAAATGTACTCACCCTAGTTATTGGTCACTTACATATAAATGGAACACCTTACAAAAAGGGATGAAAAATGACTTCAGACGCAACAAAAATCTCAAAGCTCAGAAGACTTGATTAGTTTTTCAGCCTGGTAGAGAGACAATGTTCCTGTAACTCCAATGGAGCAATTTTCTCCAGACATCCATGGCAGTTTATGCCTTCATACCAAAAAGACGGCCAACCGGGTCCCACTGACTTTTGGATAATCTCTCACTTTGCCTTGAGTGTACAGAGTGCCTCTTTCGCAGGCATATATAACATTGGCACACATTTAATTAATAATTAATGGATCTATAATATTATGATTGTTATACATTACTATTATTATATTAGAATATATAGTATTTACAGCATATAGTTTGTTTAAATAAAAGATGAGTATGAATGTAGGGGTAAAAAGGGATGGAGCACAGATTTGGGGCCAGAAGGCCTAAGTGAATGTGCCAGCTTCCTGGTGTGTGAGCTGCAGGGTCTGCCATCACTGTAAGAGGACAATAATACCTGCCCTGCCTCCCTAGCCTCCTTTTAGGAACATTTCTCAAATCAAAGTATGGTGTTGGGATTCGTCCTTTATATCATCACTGTGTTAAGTCAACTGCATCTTGTCTCACTCCTAGGGAGCAAATCAGCACAGGGCTCAAGCTCTGGTGTCCAGTGAGTCAGGTTCAAATACTGTCTCTGCCACTTGGTGACTACTTGCTTTGGGGAAACTTACTTCACCTCTCTAAACCTTAGTGTCCTCCTTTGTTAGGCATGGCTGGCATTAAGAGTACTACATCATAGAGCAATTGTGAGAATTTAAGATATGTGTAAATCATCTGTTGCTGCATAACAAGTCACCCCAAAACCTAATGGCTGAAGACAACAGACTTATTTTGTCACAGTTTATGTGGGTTGGGAATCTGGGCATGGCTTAGCTGGTCTACTGGTTTCAGTTTCTCACAAAGCTGCAATCAAAGTGTCAAATAGGACTGCAAGCCTCTCAAGACTCAACTGGGGGAAGATATGCTTCCAAATTCACTGGTGTAGATGTTGGCAAGTCCAGATCCTGGCTGGCTGTTACCCGGAGACTTCAGTTCATTGTCACATGTCCCTCTCTCCAGGGCTATTGCTAACAGTGCTTGCTTCTAGATGTTGCAGCTTGCTTTCCCCAGGGCAAGGGCTGAGAGCAAGAGAATCCAAAAGGAAAGGCACGGCCTCTTTGTCATTTTGTCAGAGGTGACATCCCATCACTTTTACTGTATTCCCTTCATTAGAGGCAAGTCTCTAGTCCCAACACATCCTCAAGGGGAGGGAGTGGCAGAGAAACCAGAGGAGGAACAGATCATCGAGGGCCACCTGAAAGCTGCCTACCTCCATATAATATACTGAAAGCTGTCTGATAAGGACTCAGTTCAGTATCAGCTGCTATTACTACCTCAATACTGTTCTTAGACTGAAATTAGATAATCTATGTAAAAGAACTTGTAATATGTAAGGATCAACGCAAAATCAAGATTTTATTAGTTTTTTTTGGTGTTGTTGTTTAAATTCCAGTTAGTTAAGACACGGTGTAATATTAGTTTCAGGTGTATGATATGGTGACTCGACACTTCCACGTACCATCTGTCCTCATCACAACAGGTGCCCTCCTTAATCCCCATCAACCACTTAACCCATCTCCTTATCCTCCTCCCCTCTAGTAACCATCAGTTTGTTCTCTAGATAAGAGTTTGTTTCTTGGTTTGCCTCTCTCTGTCTCCTTTTTCCTCCCATTTGCTCACTTGTTTTGTTTCTTGAATTCCATATGAGTGAAATCATATGGTATTTTTCTCTGACTTGTTTTGCTTAGCATAATATACTCTAGCTCTATCTACATCATTGCAAATGGTAAGATTTCATTATTTTTGACAGCTGAGTAATATTCCTGTGTGTGTGTGTGTGTGTGTGTGTGTGTGTGTGTGTGTGTGTGTGTGTGTGTGTGTGTGTGTACCACCGCACCTTCTTTATCCATTCATCAGCTGATGGACATTTGGGCTCTTTCCATAATTTGGCTATTGTTGATAATGCTGCTGTAGACACCAGAGTGAATATACCTCTTCAAATCTGTATTTTTGTATCCTTTGGGCTAATACCTAGTAGTGCAAAAATGTTCTATTTTTAAATTTTTGAGGAGCCTCCATGCTGTTTTACACAGTGGCTGCACCAGTTTGCATTCCCACCAACAATGCAAGAGGAGTTTTTTTCCTCTACATCCTCACTAATACCTATTGCTCTTGTGTTTTCAGTTTTAGCCATTCTGACAGGAGTAAGGTGATTACTCATTGTAGTTTTGGTTTGTATTTCCCTGATGATCAGGATTATTGAGCATCTTTTCATGTGCTTTATGTCACCTCTGAAAAATGTCTGTTCTTATCTGTCCATTTTTTAATTGGATTATCCACTTAAGGGGTGTTGAGTTTTATAAGTTCTTTATTTATTTTGGTTACTGTTTATTAGATAGGTTATTTGCAAATATCTTCTCTCATTCCATAGGTTGCACTTTGGTTTCACTGTGTCCTTTGCAGTGCAGAAACTTCTTATTTGATGTAGCAGAAAGATAAATTAAGGGAAAAATCCCATTTACAATTGCACCAAAAACAATAAGATAGCTAGGAATAAACCTAACCAAAGTAGTGACAGACCTGTACTTTAAAAACTATAAAACACTGATGAAAGAAATTGAAGATGACACAAAGAAGTGGAAAGATATTCCATGCTAATTGGTTGGAAGAATAAATATTGTTAAAATGCCTATATTACCCAAAGCAATCTACACATTTGATGCAATACCTATGAAAACATCAGCAGCATTTTTCACAGAGCTAGAACAAACAATGCTAAAATTCATATGGAACCACAAAGACCCCAAATAGTCAAAGCAACCTTGAAAAACCAAAGCAAAGCTGGAGACATCACAATTCCCAGACTTCAAGCTATATTACAAAGCTATATTCATCAAAATGGTATGGTACTGGCAGTAAAATAGACACATAGATCAATGGAACAGGATAGAGAACTCAGAAATGAACTCAGAACTATATGGTCAATTAATCTTCAACAAAGGAGACAAG
Organism: Proteles cristata cristata; assembly: GCA_017311185.1. Classification (NCBI taxonomy): domain Eukaryota; kingdom Metazoa; phylum Chordata; class Mammalia; order Carnivora; family Hyaenidae; genus Proteles; species Proteles cristata. The sequence continues at coordinate 2,190,440 of JAESUZ010004992.1, read as the reverse complement.
AATATACAATGGGAAAAATACAGTCTCTTCAACAAATGGTATTAGGAAAACTGGACACGGGCACCTGGATGGTTCAGTTGGTTGAGTGGCCAACTTCAGCTTAGGTCATGATTTTGCAGTTTGTGAGTTCAAGTCCCACATTGGACTCGCTGTTGTTAGCACAGAGCCTGCTTTGAATCCTCTGTCCCTCTCCCTCTCTGCCTCTCCCCTGCTTGCACTCTCTCAAAAATAAATAAAAACAATTTTTAAAAAAATTAAAAAATGAAAACTGGACAGCTCCATGCAAAGGAATGAAACTGGATCATTTTTACACCACACACAAAAATAAACTCAAAATAGATTAAAGACATAAATGTGAGACCCAAAGCCATAAAAATCCTAGAAGAGAGCACAGGCAGTAAGCTCTTTGACATCAGCCTTAGCAACTTCTTTCTAGATAATGCCTGCTGAAGCAAGGGAAACAATAGCAAAAAATAAACCATTGGGATTTTATTAGTTTTTTTTAACAGTGAGAATCTAGCTCCAAATTACTGGTGGTGATAAAAGAACAGCAAATCAAGATTAAGATATGTGAATTCTACCTTACTCTGTGAATGACCTTGGCAAAACCATCTATTTGTTTTATGACTTAGTTCTTCTATATGAATGATGATGATAACAGCTTTACCAGGACAAAATGAGATAATATATATCAAGTCATACTTAAACTTAAAGAAATGAGGTGATGATGATGGTGATGGTGATGATGATGATGATGACAACAACAATGATAAAGACAATTACGTATTTCAGCTACTGCTTCTTGGCCCTCTGTTGACAAATGAACTAAGCAGATGTGATTTTTATCAGTTTTGTTTTAAGTGTATGTATCAAATCCAGCTTCCTCCAATGTTTACAATAATTTTATGTGGCTTAATCTTAACTTGATTTCCACACTAGATATGCTGCCCTGAAGAGGATGCAAATAAAATTTTGAGAAACTGACCCATAATTCAAATGCACAGAGGTTTCCATGTATCTAGTGGAATTTTATAATGTACATGTGATATTGTGATAAATTAATATTTCTGTAATATAAATCATCTTTAATTAGCTTGAATTTTCTAACATATCACATGCTATAGAATTGGGCACACCTGTGTAAATATTCCTCTAGTGTGTAAGCAGTCAGGCTTTATAGTGATTGAAGAAAGAACTCACAAAACAGCCTTCTGAAGTAGGCAAATATAACCAACTCTTGATTATCTAAAATAGTGTTTTATGTTTGATTCTTTTGTTATCTACATTTCTTCTCTCACTGTACAGGGACACAAATTTAGTAGGTACAAAACAAGTTCAAACTCCTTCATTCAACTCACCTTATGGGTTTTTTTTCTTCATTGTAGAAAATATGAAGATACAGAAAAGTTTATGGAAGAGAATTTAAATTACTCATATTCCCACCACCAAGAGATTGCCACTGTTGATTTCTGTTATATAATTAGAAACATACTATGTATTTTTTGATTTCTACATTTTTCCAATTAACATTACATCTTTAATACTTTCACATATAATTAAATATTCTTTAAAAAGCATCACTTCTAGTAAATAAATAATATTCTACTGTATAGATATATCATAGATTTAACCAATCATTACTATTATATTTTCAGATTGTGACCAGAGTTTTTTTTTTAACACTATAAATCATTGTAAAAAGAAATTTTTTACATAAATCTTTGTCCTTTATCATTCTGGTTATTTTAGTAAAAGTCCTATAGTAAAGGAATCCTTGAAGTCATTGAGAGGAAATAAGGTTTGGTAATTTAAGTGTGGTAAGGATTTGTCCACACCCCATGACCTTCTTTTACCCCTCACTGGCCATTCCCCTTTGGTAGAAACGTATAGACTCTGTTGCTGGAAATTGCCAAAGCAACAATCTAATTGGGGTACCCATCTGGCATATTTTTGCCCACCCAGTATCCATGTCCCTCCTCTGGTAATAGTGTCCTGGTTTTCCTTGAGGAACCTCACCTCTTCATTCTCAATTCATATGGCTAATGTCAAATTGAATGCACCCTTTGCTCCAAAAGTTATGTGTGACCTAGAGTAATCACAATATCTTGTTCTCTTGGCCACTGTGATCAGTTCAAGGATGACCCACAATCCAGAATACGCCAATCAGATTCAATGCAAATCAGTTGAGAGATTTACAGATACCATCAAGGCATTCTATCTATACTGGCTTTGGAAATTTGAGGATCACTGCCTGGAACTGCTGGGACCGGATATAATGAGAAAACCTCCTAAGGATAAAACCTTACATGGAGGAAAGAAGAAATAGATCAAGAGTCTTGATGTCTACTGTTTAGGTTTTTGGGTTCACCTTTGCCTGACCTCCTGTGGACACTGAAGCTTCATGAATAAATACATTCCTGTTTTTGCATAAACCAATTTAAGAGGATTTCTGTTATATGCCTTTGAAAGGATCTTCAATAATCCAGAGATCTTATACCCTCAATTGATGAAGATGAGTTTTGGCTAAGATAGTGTAAGTATATACTGTGTAACTTGCTGAGTTGTGGTTAAGGCAGATCCTGGAGCTGATCCCTAGTTCCACTGCTCACTATGTAATGGAGGGAAAGTTACAAGAGCTTTCCCCACCTCAGTTTCCCTATCTTATTCCTTAATAAGGAGAATGTTAATACTTAATTCATATGGTTTTTGAAGGGTTACATAAGTTATAAAAAGTGCTTTGAGCAGTGCCTGGCACCTCACAAGTGCTGTGTAAGTGTGTCCCTGCTGTTACTGTGGATTTTTTTTAAGATAAAAGGGAAACACAGGAGAGTAAATTTCACTCATGCAAAGATTTACTGGCCAAGCTAAAATCCAAACTTAGGTCTTCTCTCTTCTCTGCTTGAGTGTCTTCTCAAAAGTTAATCCTATCATCATCTTCATAACAGAGATTTAAGCATTAAGCTTGGAGAGGGTTTCTGTCCACATATTTAAATATTTCTGTGAAAAACATGTGAGGTAGGTCGGAAGCCCATAATATAGGTATATGTTATGTTACAGCAGTGACCAGACCCTATTGTTAGGATTGTAGGTTATTATAACTTGTAACTGAATAGCTTTTATTATTAATTTTATTGATCAAATTTGTTAAAATACATTTTATTGTAATTTCTACTATAACAAGTGACTGAAAAGGAAATACTTAGTAACTTTTGCAGTTTTTTTATTTTTTAAATAAAATATAACTTCCCACTAAACATGTTGCTCTTGCAGAATGCTTAAATCATTTGGCTCTCAGTTAGAAGGTTCCCATTACCTTCTGAATGCTGGGTGAACGTGTTTTCTGGGGGAGGCAGCTGGTCTCTCCTAAATGTAAATCAGATTCATCATGTCTCGCCTGGAGAGAATGTGGCATATGGCAAATGAATACACAGCTGCCTGGTGAATTTCTCCACCAAGAATTGGTCTAATACTTAAATTAAGAGTGAATAAAATATTTTCTAAGTAGGAATATTATGTTCAAATTCCTTATCACCATTAAGTAATAAGTCAGGCCATTCCTTTGAATTAAAACAAAATCCTACTACCCTACTTGAAAAAGTACATGGTACCTAGTATTCAATGTCATACTATTCAAGTCCAACAAGTGCCCTTCTTAATGCCCATCACCCATCTAGTCCATCCCCCACTTTGAACTCCCTCCAGCAACTCTAGGCTTTTTATTTCTATTATTAAAAAATATTTTCAGGAGGGGCGCCTGGGTGGCTTAGTCGGTTAAGTGTCCGACTTTCGCTCAGGTCATGATCTCACGGTTCGTGGGTTCGGGCCCCGCGTCGGGCTCTGTGCTGACTGCCAGCTCAGAGCCTGTAGCCTGTTTCAGTCTGTGACTCCCTCTCTCTCTGACCCTCCCCTGCTCACGCTGTCTCTCTCTCTCTCTCTCTCCTAGAAATAAATAAAAACATTTAAAAAATATATTTTCAGGAGCATCTGGGTGGCTCAGTCAGTTAAGCAGCCGACTTCAGCTCACGATCTCATGGTTTGTGAGTTCAAGCCCCACGTCGGGCTGTCTGCTGACAGGCTCAGAGACTGGAGCCTGCTTAGGATGCTGTGTCTCCCTCTCTCTTTCTCTCTGCCCCTCCCCTGCTCATGTTCTGTCTTTCTGTCTCTCAAAAATAAATAAACATTTAAAATAATAGGGGTGCCTGGGTGGCTCAGTCTGGTAAGTGTCCGACTTGGCTCAGTTCATGATCTCACAGTTTGTGGGCTCGAGCCCCACGTCAGGCTCTGTGCTGACAGCTAGCTCAGAGCCTGGAGCCTGTTTCAAACTCTGTGTCTCCCTCTCTCTCTGACCCTCCCCTGCTCATGCTGTCTCTCTCTCAGAAATAAATTTTTTTAAAATTTTATAAATAAATAAATAAAAATAATATTAATAGGCAACTACATTGCCTATTATTAAAATACAGACTACTGTTTGGGTGGAGAGCTTTTCTTTAAGGCTTTTATAAAGTTCTGAGAGAGATGGAGAGTATGGAAGAATGGTAGAGTTGGGGGAAGATCTATGGCCTGGGGTTTTGGAACAGACTAGAGTTCACAGCCCTGCCACTTCTTGGCTACCTACCAGCAAGCAAACTCTGAAACTACCCTCTGCCTTAGTTTCCTGATACATGAAATGATAATAATGTCGTGCAATGATGATAGTACAAACCTCATAAAACTGTTAAAATCAAAATGAGGGAATGCATACCATGCTCTCAGCATAGCTCCTGTTGCAAAATAGGCACTCAGAAATAATGGGTGCTGCTTTATTGTTGGTTGTAAAGTTTTGCTGAATTATCTTTATAACCATGGGATAATTATCAAAGCTTTCTGGGCCTCAGTTTTCTCATCTTTATAGTAAGTTGGGTCAGTCCATATAAAATGCCTTTCAGGTTTAAAATGCTGTGACAATGCCCATAGGCATTGGGGTAAACCAAAAATCTCTAACAGGTCAAAGTGGGGAGAATTTTTTCAAACCCATTCATGCAGAGTGAAGTTGAGCTGCATCCCTTCTCCAAGGGGGATCATCCCCTCAGAGAATCCAGCGAAGACCATCTATTCATGGCTTTCATCCATCTAGTGCTCAGACTTTTCAGCACTTGTGTGAGTTCAACAGCTCATTGCAGAACTTTCCTCATTTATGACAATTTTGAAAGTAGTACAGCCACTCTTTCTGAGTCCATAAATGAATTCTTATCATAATCAAAGGGCTTCATGATGTTGATAACACAGAGAAATCCAATTTGAGGATTAACCTGGTTAGTGAGGATCACTAACACAGCTTATTCCCTCCCAATTGTTTCAGTGGGGTGAGTGCTGGGTGCCCTATTTAGTTGTCCACATTGATCAAGCTAACCTGAAAATCTCCTTCTCAGACATTAACTTCATACTTCACCAACAGAGCTTTTGAAGTGCTTGTGTTTTACTTTTCATGAGGGGCTCTTAAAGTTTTTTTGCTGAGACTCCAAAGTCAGAAATTAATTTAAATAGCATCACTTTGAAACTAGACTTCTGAAAGCTTCCACACATCATCATTAAATCTAAATTGGTATGTTTTTTCCTTAAATGATGTAACTTTTAAAACAAGTGCCATTGCCTATGTGAATAGAGCTACATTTATGAACTCCTGGAAGAATTACCACTAGGGAAAAAGACAGACTAAAGGAATATTAGTTGTTAGGCAGATAAAACATTTTAAACTGATGGTAATGCTCCTCTTACAACATTTATTTGTGTTCATTCGTACTTATACTCATTTTCCAAAAGCGAATTGTAGATTTATGCAAATATATTCAAAACTCAGTTTACTAAAAGAAAAAACAACAGACATATCTATTTAAATATACACTGCAGGGGTGCCTGGGTGGCTCAGTCAGTTAAGTGTCCAACTTCGGCTCAGGTCATAATCTCGCAGGTCATGAGTATGAGCCCCACATCAGGCTCAGGCTCTGTGCTGACAGCTCAGAGCCTGTATCCTGCTTTGAATTCTATGTCTCCCTCTCTCTCTGCCCCTGCCCTGCCCTGCTTACATTTTCTCTCATTTCTTTCTCTCTCTCTCAAAAATAAAATATAAACATTAAAAAAAAATTCAAAATGACTCAAATATGCCCCACAAAATTGAAAAATGCTGTTTAAATAATATAAATGGAATAATGCAAATAATGTCACCTGAGTTTAAGTGGCACTCTATATTTTTGGCCCCGAGACTGACTGGCATAAGTACCAGAAAGTAAAATTATAAACAAGATACATCCAGGCATTGGCAAATATCCTTTCATACATTTGTTAAGAAACTCAGAATAACTGCCCTTTCATTGGTGTGACTTTTCCTTAGTTGAGGCTTTTCCTGATTACAAGTAACAGATTCCCAAAGCTAACTTCAAATTAGCTTAATCAGCAATCCCTATCAAAATAACACCAGCATTCTTCACAGAGCTAGAACAAATAATCCTAAGATTTGTATGGAACCAGAAAAGACCCCAAATAGCCAAAGCAATCTTGAAAAAGAAAACCAAAGTTGGAGGCATCACAATCCTGGACTTCAAGTTATAGTACAAAGCTGTAATCATCAAGACAGTATGGCACTGGCACAGAGATACTCAGATCAATGAAACAGAATAGAGAACTCAGAAATGGACCCACAAACATATGGCCAACTAATCTTTGAGAAAGCAGGGAAGAATATCCAATGGAATAAAGACAGTCTCTTCAGCAAATGGTGCTGGGAAAACTGGACAGCAACATGCAGAAAAATGAACGTGCACCACTGTCGCACACCATACACAAAAATAAACTCAAAATGGATGAAAGACCTAAACGTAAGACAGAAAGCCATCAAAATCTTTGAGGTGAAAGCAGGCAAAAACTTCTTTGACCTCGGCTGCCCCAACTTCTAACTCAACATGTCTCTAGAGGCAAGGGAAACAAAAGTAAAAATGAACTATTGGGGCCTCACCAAAATAAAAACCTTCTGCACAGAGAAGGAAACAATTAGCAAAACTAAAAGGCAATAGACAGAATGGGAGAAGATATTTGCAGATGCCATATCAGATAAAGAATTAGTATCCAAAATCTATAAAGAATTTATCAAACTCAACACCCAAAAAACAAATAATCCAGTAAAGAAACAGGCAAAAGACATGAATAGACACTTCTCCAAAGAAGACATCCAGATGGCTAACAGACACATGAAAAAATGCTCAACATCACTCATCAGGGAAATACAAATCAAAAACACAACCACCTCACACCTATCAGAATGGCTAACATTAAAAACTCAGGCAACAACAGATGTTGGGGAGGATGCAGAGAAGACCTTTTTTCCACTTCTGGTGGGAATGCGAACTGGTGCAGCCATTCTGGAAAACAGTATGGAGGGTAGTTCTATTTTTAATTTTTTTTAATTTTTTTAAATGTTTTATTTATTTCTAGGAGAGAGAGACACAGCGTGCGCAGGGGAGGGTCAGAGAGAGAGGGAGTCACAGACTGAAACAGGCTCCAGGTTCTGAGCTGGCAGTCAGCACAGAGGCCGACGCGGGGCTCGAACCCACGACCTACGAGATCATGACCTAAGCGAAAGTCGGACGCTTAACCAACTAAGCCACCCAGGTGCCCCACTATTTTTCATTTTTTAAGAACTGCATTACTAGGTATTTATCCAAGGGATACAGGTGTGCTGTTTCCAAGGAGCACATGCACCCCAATGTTTACAGCAGTGCTATTGACAATAGCCAAAGTATGGAAAGAGTCCAATGTCCATCAATGGATGAATGGATAAAGAAGATGTGGAGTATGTATAAAATGGAATATTACTCAGCAATTGAAAAGACTGAAACCTTGCCACTTTGCAAATACATGGATGGAACTGGAGGGTGTTATGCTAAGTGAAATTAGTCAATCAGAGAAAGACAAATATCATATGACTTCATTCATATGAGGACTTTAAGATACAAAACAGATAAACATAAGGGAAAGGAAGCAGAAATAATATAAAAACGGAGAGGGGGACAAAACACAAGAGACTCTTAAATATAGAGAGCAAACAGAGAATTGCTGGAGGGCTTATGAAGGGGGGATGGGCTAAATGGGTAAGGGGCATTAAGGAATCTACTTCTGAAATCATTGCTGCACTATATGCTAACTTGGATGTAAATTTTTTTTTTATTTTTATTTATTTCTAGGAGAGAGAGAGAGAGACAGCGTGAGCAGGGAAGGGTCAGAGAGAGAGGGAGTCACAGACTGAAACAGGCTCCAGGCTCTGAACTGGCAGTCAGCACAGAGCCCGACGCGGGGCTCGAACCCACCAACCGCGAGATCATGACCTAAGCGAAAGTCGGACGCTTAACCGACTAAGCCACCCAGGCGCCCCGGATGTAAATTTTTAAAAAATTAATTGAAAGAAAACAAATTAGCTTAATCATGAAGGGAATTTTTATTTTTTTATTTTTATTTTTATTTATTTATTTTTTTACAAATAGTTTATTGTCAAATTAGTTTCCACATAACACCCAGTGCTCATTCCCACGAGGGCCCTCCTCCATGCCCATCGCCCCTTCCCCCTACATCCATCAGTTCTCAGTTTTTGTCAGCATTCAAGAGGCTCTCATGGTTTGCCTCTCTCTCTTTCCCCCACCATTGCCCCCCTTCTTCTCCCCCTTGTTCCTCAGTTAAGCTCCTCCTAATCCTCCTATACATGCAAACATATGATATTTGTCCTTCTCTGCCTGACTTATTTCGCTCAGCATAACACCCTCAAGGTCCATCCATGTTGCTACACATGGCCAGATTTCATTGTTTCTCATTGCCATGTAGTATTCCATCGTATAGATAAACCACATCTTCTTGATCCATTCGTCCCTTGATGGACGCTTAGGCTCTTTCCATGTTTTGGCTATTGTTGAGAGTGCTGCTATGAACATTGGGATACATGTGCTCCTATGCATCAGCATTTCTGTATCCCTTGGGTAAATTCCTAGTAGTGCTATTGCTGGGTCATAGGGGAGTTCTGTTGTTACTTTCCTGAGGAACCTCCACACTGTTTTCCAGAGGGGCTGTACCAGTTTACATTCCCACCAGCAGTGTAGGAGGGTGCCCGTTTCTCCACATCCTCGCCAGCATCTCGTGTTCTCTGATTGGCTCATTTTAGCCACTCTGACTGGTGTGAGGTGGTATCTCAGTGTGGTTTTGATTTGTATTTCCCTGATGAGGAGGGATGCTGAGCATCGTTTCATGTGTCTGTTGGCCATCTGGATGTCCTCTTTGGAGAAGTGTCTGTTCATATCTTCTGCCCATTTCTTCGCTGGGTTGTTTGTTTTTCGGGTGTGGAATTTGGTGAGTTCCTTATATATTTTGGATATTAACCCTTTATCTGATATGTCATTTGCAACTATCTTTTCCCATTCCGTTGGTTGCCTATTAGTTTTATGGATTGTTTCCTTTGCTGTGCAGAAGCTTTTAATCTTGATGAGGTCCCAACAGTTTATTTTTGCTCTTGATTCTTTTGCTTTTGGGGATGTGTCAAGTAAGAAATTGCTGCGATGGAGGTCAAGGAGGAGGTTGTTTCCGGCTTTCTCCTCTAGAGTTGTGAGGGTATCCTGTCTCCCGTTCAGATCCTTTATCCATTTTGAGTTTATTTTTGTGCATGGTGTGAGAAAATGATCTAGTTTCATTCTTCTGCATGTTGCTTCCAGTTCTCCCAGCACCATCTGTTAAAGAGGCTGTCTTTTTTCCATTGGATCCTCTTTCCTGTTTTGTCAAAGATTAGTTGGCTGTACACTTTTGGGTCCACTTCTGAGTTCTCAATTCTGTTCCATTGGTCTATGTGTCTGTTTTTGTGCCAAATATATTGCCAAATTTTTTTTAAATTTTTGCCAGTCTATTAGGTGAGAATGATATTTCAGTGTAACTTTCTCATTTCTCTTATTGTGAGTGAATCTGAACATGTTTTCATGTCTTTAAAGGTCATCTACCTATCTTTTCTATAAACTGTCAATTTGCCCATTTTTTATATTGGGTTTGGGTCTTTTTCATTAAATTTTAAGAGTTTTTTAATATTAGGGAGATTACACTGTTATTTTCAATACATTCTACAAAAACTTTTCCCTGTTTGTGTATGTCTGTGTGTTGCAATGTAACCTTTTTAATGTAGTCAAATTTATTAATTTTTTTCCTTGCATCTGGATTTTTAATCAACATTATCAAGGCTTTCCCCTGGGTTATAAAGGAACTCACCTATATTTTCTTCTGTTCTTAGATGGTTACATTTTTATATTTAAAATGGATTAAATTTGAATTCTGATACAGATCTAGTATCTTTTTCCAAATTGCTATCCAGTTATCCTGACACCATTTATTTATCTGCCCATCATTTTCCCAGTGGTTGTAGATGCCACTTTTATCATAATCTAAATTTCAGTTTATACTTGAGTATATTTGGATGTTTCTATTCTGTTTTACCAGTCTATCCGTCTATTCATGCACTAATATAAACATGGTACCTTTCCACCTGGGTTTCATACAACAGCTGCTCCTTCTGTAGTTGGTTCCTATAAGGGCTGAAGTGAAAGAGTTCCATCAGGCCCAATATCTCACAATTTTAAAACTTGGAAAGTGTTTGTAGTTTTGAGAGACCCTAAGGTGATTCCTAATGATTCTTCCTTCTGGTATTCATCCCTTTATATACTCTACTCTCTTTGAATATGAGACCTGTGATTTTCTTCTAACCAATAAAACACAGCAACGTTGATGGGATGTCATTCCCTTATGTTAGAGAAGGCTGATTCTTGCCAGCAGACCTACTCTCACTCTCTTGCTGGCCTTGAAGAAGCAAACAGCTATATACTGCAAACTATGGAGCAGGCCACATGGCAGAAAATTGCTGGCAGCCTCTAGAAGGTCCACACCAAGACATAAAGTAATTAAAAAGTCAACAAGTAGTGATAAGGAGAGAGCATTAAAAGAAGCAAGAGAAAAGACAACAGTTACTACAAGGTAACCCCTATAAGCCTATTAGCTAATTTTTCAGCAGAAACTGTGCAGTGTCAGCAGAAACGTTGATATATTCAAAGTGATGGGGAAGAAAGCCCTGCAGCCAAGACTATTCTCTCCAACAAAGCTATCATTCAGAATAGAAGGAGAGACAGTTTCCCCACCCACACAAACAAAAACTAAAGAAGTTCATGACCATGACACTAGCCCCACAAGAAATGTTCAAAGGTACTCTGTGTGTGGAAAAGAAAAATTATAAGCAGAAGTAAGAAAAATAGGAGGAGAAAGCAGAAAAAAAATAAGTATATTTATGAAAATCAGCCCAGAGATTCACAAAATAAAAGGATGTAAAGTGTGACATCACACACCTAAAACATGGAGGTGGGGACAGGGAGAAGTAATAAAGGGGTTCAAATTTAAGTGACTATCAACTTAATATAGACTACTATATGCAGAAGAGGGTATATACAAACCTAATGACAACCACAAATCAAAAACCAGTAATAGATATGCAAAAACTAAAGAGAAATAAATCTAAGCATATCACAAAAGAAATCCAGCAAACCATGAGAGAAGAGAGCAAGAGAAGAAAAAAACAGAGAACAACTAAGAAAACAACCATAAAACAGTAACAAATGGCAATAAATACATACCTTACATACCTATCAATAATTACTTTGAGGGGCCCCTGGGTGGCTCAGTCAGTTAAGAATCCAAGTTCGGCTCAGGTCATGAACTTGCACATGAGTTCAAGCCCTGCACTGGGCTCTGTTCTGACAGTTCAGAGCCTGGAGCCTGCTTCATATTCTGTGTCTCCTTCTCGCTATCTGTTCCTCCCCCACTCGCACTCTGTCTCTCTGTCTCTGTCTCTCTATCTCTCAAAAATAAAAAGATTTAAAATTTTTTAAAATAATAATTACTTTGAATGTGAATGAACCAAACACTGCAATCAAAAGATATTTAGTGACAGAATGGATAAAGAAGCAAGACCAATCTATTGGTCTCATTTCAGACCTAAAGTTACATGCAGATTGAAAGTGAAGAGATGGGAAAGCATTTATCATCCAAATAAAAATGAAAAGAAAGCTAGGGTAGCAATACTTACGTTGAACTAAATCAACAGACTATAACATGAGACAAAAAAGGACATTACATACTTATAAAGAGAATAATCCAATGAGAAGATATAGCAATTATAAGTATTTACGCACCCAACATGAAAGTACCAAAATATATAAAGCAGCTAATAACAGACACAAAGGAAATAATCGATAGTAATATAATAATAGTGGAGGACTTTAACATAACTCACTTACATGAATGGATAGATAATCCAAACAGAAAATTAACAAGGAAATAGTGGCTTTGAAGAACACGGACCAGATGGATCTAACAGATATATTCAGAACATTCTATCCTAAAACAGCAGAATACAAATTCTTTTCAAGTGCATATGGAACATTCTCCAGAACAGATCACATATTAGGCCACAAAACAATTTTCAAGATATTTTAAAATATGAAGTCATGTCATGGATCTTTTCTGTCCACAACTCCATGAAACCAGAAATCAACTAAAGAAAAAATCTGTAAAAAGCACATATACATGGAGGTTCAATAACATGCTACTAAACAATGAATGGGTCAACCAAAAAGTCAAAGAGGAAATAAAAAATACATGCAGACAAATGAAAATGAGAATTCAATGGTCTGAAATCTTTGAGATCCGGCAAGAAAAATCTCAAATAAATAACCTAACCCTATACCTAAAAGAACCAGAGAAAGAAAAACAAAATTGAAAACAGTGTAAGGAAAGAAATAATAAAGATCAGAGCAGAAATAAACAAAATGGAAACTAAAAACAAATAAACAAAAAAACCAGTAGAACTGATCAATGAAACCAGAAGCTGGTTCTTTGACAAGATCAGCAAAATTAGAATTTTACAATTATAAGAGATTATTATGAAAACTTATGACAAAAAATTGGACAACCTAGAAAAAAATGATAAATTCCTAGAAAAAATATAATCTCCCAAGACTGAATCAGGAAGAAAGAGAAAATTTGAAAAGACCAATTACCAGCAATGAAATTGAATCATTAATTTAAAACACTCCAAAAAAAGAAAAAGTCCTAGACCAGATGGCTTCAGGCAATATTCTACCAAATATCTAAAGAAGAGTTAATATCCATTCCTCTCAAACTATTCCAAAAAATAGAAGAAGGAGAGTTTCCAAATTCACTCTATGAGGCCAGCATTACCATGATACCAAAACCAGATAAAGAAACCAGAAAAAAGAGAACTATAGGCCAAATCTTTGGTGAACATATATGCAAAACATCCTCAACAAAATACCAGAAAACAGAATCTAATACATTAAAAAAAATCCTTCATGGGGTGCCTGGGTGACTCAGTCAATTAAACATCTGACTTCAGGTCAGGTCATGGTCTAAAGCTCAGAGTCCTTGAGACTGGGCCCCACATTGGGCTCTGGGCTGACAGCTCAGAGCCTGGAGCCTGCTTTGGATTCTGTATCTCCTTCTTTCTCTCTGCCCCTTCCCTGCCTGTGCTCTGTTTCTCTCTCTCTGTCTCAGAAATAAATAATAAACATGAAAAAAAATTTTTTTAATCATTCACCACAATCAAGTGGGATTTATTCCCTGTATGCAAGGTTGGTTCAATATTTGCAAATCAATCAACATGATAAATCACAGCAACAAGAGAAAGGAAAAAAAGCATGATTATTTCACTAGACAATAGATGCATAAAAAGCATTTGAAAAAGTACAACATCAGTTTATGATAAAAGCAAAGTAGATTTAGAGGAACATACCTCAACATAATAAAGACATATATGAACCTAGAGCATATATCATACTCAATGGAGAGAAACGGAGAGCTTTCTCCTTAAGGTCAGGAACAAGAGTAGGATGTCCACTCTCATCACTTTTATTCAGCATAGTACTGGAAGCCCTAGCCACACCCCTCAGACAAGAAAAATGAATAAAACATATCAGATTGGTGAGAAAGAGTAAAATGTTCACTATTTGCAGAAGGCATAATACCCTATATAGAAAACCCTAAAGATTCCTCCAAAAAACTACTAGAAGTGATAAATGAAGTCACTACAGTCACACAATACAAAGTCAATGTGCAGAAACCCATTGCATTTTTAAATACCAATAATGAAGCAGCAGAAAGAGAAATTAAGAAATCAATCCCATGTACAATTGGGCCAAAACCATAAAGGTACCTAGGAATAAATCTAACTAAAGATGTGAACAATCTGTACTCTGAAAACTATAAAACTTTGATGAAACAAATTGAAGATGACACAAAGAAATGGAAAGATATTGCAAGCTAATGGATTGGAAGAAAAAATATTGTTAACATGTCCATACTACCCAAAGAAATCTACAGATTTAATGTAATCCCTATCAATATCCCTATCAATATCCCTATCAATATACCAACAGCATTTTTCATAGAACTAGAATAAAAAATCCTAAAAATTATATGGAACAAAACAATCAAAGGAAATTAAAGAATTTAAGAAAGAAAACAATCAAAAGAAAGGGAGAAAGAGAAACCAAGAAACAGGTACTAAACTACAGAGAACAAACAGATGGTTGCCAGAGGGAGAGGGGTGGTGAAATAGGTGAAGGGGATTAAGAGTACACTTACATGATGAGCACTGAATAACATATAGAATTGCCGAATCACTATGATGTACACTTGATACTAATTGAACACTGTATATTAACCATATATTAAAACTTTTAAAGAATGGTTATCAGATATGGGGGGAAATGATGCAACTATATGCTGTCCACAAAAAATAAAATGAAAATAAAGTAAATTCTTTGTCCTCAATCTGTCCCTGCTTTCCTTTTTTCCCTCAAAACTTGCCACAACCCAAAATTAACTTGTGTAGATGTTTATTGGCCTCTTCCCCAACTAGAGTTCAGGTTTTGTGATAGCAGAATTTTTATCAGTCTTGTTCACTTTGATTCTCCAGTGTCTAGAGGAGAACGATATAGAGTAGATGGTCAATAAATACTTCAATATTTGGATGAATGAGACAGATACCCATTTGCTCTTACCATTCTTCTCAGCTGCATAATCACAAAGTGGTAGGAGCTACAAGGAAAAGTAGCTGCCTTTACAAGTTTTACATCTGCTTCTGAAGGAAACCACTCTTCTTTGTTAGAGACACTTGTTTCAAGAGCCTAAAATATTTGCCCAACAGAGGACCCAGGCAGTCAGAGACTTGAAAGGGAAGGAAAGTGTCCACCTACCACATGTTGGTCTGGCCCCTAAACTGTATGAGGCAGTATGTTAGGCAGGATTCTCCAGAATCCTCCTCCATCATAGCTCTGTTTATTATAAAAATGCAAAACATGGATTTTTTTTTCCAATAGAGAGAGCACAAAAGAATAACTACAGCCACCATCTTATGTATATCTTACGTAGAGCTATGGTCCCATACCAGATTGCAATTCTCACCACAGACTTTTAGTGAGGTAATGATACTGTTCAAAAGAATCCAGAATCACTCTCAAAGTATCTCTATCTACTTGCTGGATGTAGTAAAGAAATGAATTATTCTAGAAGAAGAATAGAAGGTGTTAAATATAGTATAACATGATGGAAACAAAATGAAGTAATTAATTCTCAGTAGTCATGGTTTTTTTAAAAAAAAAAAAAAGCATAAATTTAAGCTTGTATCCATCTTCAGGAGCTTAGATGTGATGTAAGAACAGCAGCGCATGACAAGCAGGTCCTACTCTTAGATGAGGATAACATGAGCTTCCAGAATGTCACTCTGACAGTTAAGATGCTACTTTTTACTTCAGGCACATTCTGAATTGGAGAGTCCTCCACTCTCTTGTTCTATTCAACAGCTCTACTAGATCTAGAAGCATCATCGCAACTATTCCTGAGAGAGAGCGAGAGAGAGAGAGATCTTAAGGAATTGGCTTACAACATTATGGGAGTTGCCATGTCCAACATCTTCACAGCAGGTCAGAGACCCAGGGAAGAGTTAATGTTCCAGCTTAAGCCCCAAAGCAGTCTGTTGGCAGAATCCTTTCTTCCTTGGAGGAAGTCTTTTTCCTTTAAGGCCTTTGACTGATTAGGTGAGGCCTACCCTCATTATGGAGGAGGGTCTGCTTTACTCAAAGTCTACTGATTTAAATGTTACCCTCATCTTTAAAAAATACCTTCACAGAAACATTTAGACTATTTGACCAAACATCAGGGTTTCACGGCCCAGCCAAGTTGACAAATAAAATTAACCATCACAGGCAGGATCACAGGGGTTCAGTAGATGCAGGTAGGGTAGAGGATCCTTTGGTAAAAAGATTAGAAACAAGGGCAAATAAGAGGAAGAAGGGGCAAGTTTATGTAACCTCCTGACAGATTTTGAACCTCTCTTAACCATCTTTTATGCAATTTTTGGAAAAAGAATCGGAGGATAGAGCCAAGTTCATTGAATCACTATGTTGTACACGTGAAACTAATGTAACATTATGTGTCAACTCTACTTCAATATATAGAGAGAAAGGAGATTGAGACAAGTTCAGCAATGGGAGCCTTTGCTTTCCAGTCCTATTTCAGCCAAGAGCCCAGATAAAGCTGTTAGCAGAGGCTGGGTAGCTTTGAATCCCCGGGTTGTGTGTAGTGACACTCTTCTCTAATGTCACTATATTTCTGAGTAATAGTAAGGAAGCTAAGCCGTTCTATCTAGTTTACAGATAAGTACATTGAAAGGCAGACTGTCTAAATAAGCAAACTTAAGTGACACTCTGAAAAAGCTCTGAAAAATCTGGATAAGATTTGGCAGGTAAGTTAGAAAAGCTTATATTTTGGGTTCACGTTATTCCAGCTGGTGGGCTTCGCTAGTTAGATACCCTTTGTGACTCAACTGAAGCAGATGTTCTGTCATCATAGGTGTTTTTTCTGTTAAGGTGCAAGTGGGGAGAGGACTGGATCAGGTAACAATCACTTTAGGAAAGTGGGAGTTAATGAAAGACAGGCCAGACCAGCATTCGAGGAACAGAATTCCAATAACTTTTAATAACTGTCTAGATAATTTGGAGCAAGTCACTTGTTTTTCAAGCCTCAGTTTCCCCTCTGGTTATTTCCCAGCCTTACAATTTCATGAGGTTTCTAATCTCAGACACACTGTTGGTCATAACAGGCCTCAGGCCTCTCTCCTAATGCCTGATGCTAATCCTATGTGCCTTCAAAATGCACTACTGCTGCTGTTGATTTTATTGCTACCACTTGAGTACTGAAAAATCCAATATTAAAAAACATTGATTTTACCCACAAGGTGAGTCAGAAGACAGATTCTGAATTGCTTTACACATACACAATATATTTATCCAATTATAAATGGAAATAATACTGTGCCAGTGATAAAAATGAAGCTAGGAACTATCAAGAGCCTGCCATATTTCCAAATACCATTACATCCTCTAATATTTTAGCTTCAAAGAAGCTTCTAAAGTTTGGGGAATCAGTTTTTCTTTTTAATATTCTTGCTGCTCACTTGATTGAGAAAATCTCTTGTTGCTATGGAAGTCAAATGGGTTTTTCAACCTGTTTTAAAATCCTCTCTTCATGCCTTTACAATTAAAAGTCAGACCTAATTATAATGCTAAGTATCTGAGTGCAAGAGCTTATATGAAATAAAGGATACCTTTTCTGATTCAGTTTATTACTGTACCAGACTTTAACTCTTTCCTGCTCCTTCACATGCTACTTGAACGAGACTAAAGTGTGTCTAAAATCAATTATACGAGTTTAATTTTCCCAAGCTCAGGGTAAAATTTTATTACTTTCCCCCTAAACATTGGATTATTCGAATTAATTTTCTCTTCTTTATCAGCAGATTTAATGATTCACTTCCATGCCCTTCTTTCGCCAAGTGTGTCACAGCAGTATTGTTAGCCAGAGGTGTCTCCATGGCTTTTAAGAAGCTCTGACTGGATAAGAAACAGAAGGAGTGTACCGAGCAGTAGAAGACACATGAGGTCATGCCACTGAGTAATGACTGTCACCTTCATTTTGCCTTACTGTAGGTATCCTTATGTTAGAAATGGGTGGCAAGTGAAGATGAAGGAATATTCCACATTTTTAAACCTAGTCTAAATTCAGCTCCTTTGCAGAGCTTCATCTGAGTAACCTCTTTTCAATATGAGCCCTCTAATTACTCCAGAGTCATTTAACACTTGGCTACTTATGTGCCTCTGCTGTCAAAGCAAAGTCACAGCCTGACATCCACAGCAGGGAAGATAAGTAACAAATGCATGAACTTGTGGCACAAGAGCCAGGCAGGCATACATCCTCATGACTGGCATTAAGGGAAATGTCAGATCTTCTTTAAAAATTAAGAATATGATGTGAGTGCCTGGAATTAAGAATGGAGACATATTGAGCCTGAACTGGTATGTATGGCACCCGTCCATGGAAGGTGTAAAAATGTCCCTGGTCCGCTACAACCCCAGTAGGTTTATTTACTCCTTCCCTAATTTATATCGTGGGGTATGGGGTAGGTTGCACTATTAGCACACTATACTTACAATTATTTGTAAAATTGTTGCATGTTGCCTTTAAAATACTATGCATATGAATATATGCAGTTTTATGTTATAATTATATTCAGTAATAAAGATACATAAATATGTAGTCTAAGCAATAAGAATAAATCATATTTGGGGCACCTGGCTGGCTCAGTTGGTTAAGCATCCAACTTTGACTCAGGTAATGATCTCGCAGTTCTTGAGTTTGAACCTCGCACTGGGCTTTGCGCTTACAGCTCAGAGCCTGGAGCCTGCTTTGGATTCTGTGTCTCCCTCTCTCTCTGATCTTCCCCTACTTGCTCTCTGTCTGTCTCTCTTGAAAATAAATGAACGTTAAGAAAAAAAGAATAAATCATATTCAGTGTAGCACAAATGATCTATATATAAGAGATGCAAGGAAAATGGGATAGAGGGTCATACACTCATTTAGTGATATGGCAGAGTTGTCTTCAGTATTTAGATTATTTCTTCCTTCTTCTGTCTTTATGTGTGTGTGTGTATATATATACATTTTTGATTCTTATTTATTTTTTGGAGAGAGAGAGCATGCAAGCAGAGGAGGGGCAGAGACAGAGGAAGAGAGACTCCCAAGCAGGCTCCACACTGTCAGCACAGAGCCCGACATGGGACTCTAACCCATGAACCATGACCAGAGCCAAAACCGAATTGAATGCTTAACCAACTGAGACACTCAGGCACCCCTGTCTTTATATATTTTTTCAAGCATGAGTAGTTATATTTGCCTAAGTTAAATGAGCACATGGTGTGATTACACTGTATTACTTCAACTTGTCTTAGCAACAGTAGTAAATTGCAATTTGAACAGAAGTCTTCGAAGTATCTTAAATTCTGTTGAAACAGAGATTCACAGTACTGAGGAACTAAATGAAAAGGCAATAATATAAACCTTTACAAATAAATATTCGCTAATTTTAATATCCTTGTATATTCCTAAAGCTCTGCAATTATGAAAAATTATTTCATTTGTAGGAATGGTAACTTTCACATAAAACTACAATTGACAATTTAAAATTAATAAATGAAACAATATGGTATCCTTAAAAGAGAAGGAACATCATTAGAAACATATTCTCCAAATTTCCTGTGCTTCATCTACCCCCAGATTATGTTGTTGAGGCTGTTGGTTCAGAACCAAATCTGCTCAGTTAATACTTACCTTCTGCCTTGTTTCCATTGCCTTGACAGGCCAAGTTCTCCATCACTGCACCCACCCCATGCCCCACGTGCAGCTTTCCAGACCAGTCCTGACTTGAGGGACTCAGCATGTTGGGCTTCTTGTCCCTTTCAGGGGAGGTCTCTGAAGTGGGGGATCTCCATCATTCCTGGGGAGTGTACACTGTGTTTTGACCCACAGTGTAACCAGCACTAACCACTGCCTCCAGGCAGTTCAACACCCTGTACAGGAGTGCTCCGTACCTGATAATGAGGTTTCTATCCCTGGCATGGAATGTATGCCACTCACTCCACCTTCTATGAGTCCCAGTTCAGGGATTCTCAGTGATTCTCAACTGAAAACATCAGAATTCTTTAGTGCAGTGTTTCTCAAACATGATCGTGTGTTTTGCTCATCTGGGAAGTTTTGTTTTTGTCTTCTTAAATAATACTGTTTGCCCCTGCAATCTATGAATCCATAGATTCTGATTTAATGGTTCTGGAGTGGGTTACCGTCATCAGCATTTTGTAGAAGTTTCCCAGGTAGTTCTAATATGCATGCAGCCAGAGTTGAGAACCAATGCCCTAGCAAGCTTCACAAATAATCCCAGTCTCACCTTCTCAGGTAATACCAACAGCCAGGTCTATCTATTCAGGGGTCGATCTATCCATTCCCAACACACACACACACACACACACATACACACACACACCAATAACTATAAGAAAATACCTTGAGAAATGATTACAAATAGGTGGTTTTTCTCTAAAGTAAGTCTCAGAAGACAATGAGGGATGAAACAATGGTGTGGTTTCATAATTTTCCAGACTTTGAAAAAAGTGAATAAAGGAAATGCCATAGCCATGCAGAATTTAAGAGAGAAAAATGATATATCAAAAAGAGAGAGAGAGAGAGAACCAGGTGAAGTAATTGGGTCCAAGGTAAAAAAGATATACAAGAGAACAGAGAAAAGTAAAGAGGGAATAATTGATATTTTAAGGAAAGTTAACCTTACTTAAATTAACAGACTTACAAATAAGGGAAATCTCGGGGTGCCTGGGTGGCTTAGTCGGTTAAGCGTCCGACTTTCGCTTAGGTCATGATCTCGCAGTTCGTGGGTTCGAGCCCCGCGTCAGGCTCTGTGCTGACTGCCAGCTCAGAGCCTGGAGCCTCTTTCGGTCTGTGACTCCCTCTCTGACCCTCCCCTGCTCACGCTGTCTCTCTCTTCTAGAAATAAATTAAAAAAAAAAACATAAAAAAAAAAATAAGGGAAATCTCCTTCCAAGTATCAGCATCATCAAATAACTGAGATCCTGTGGTGTAATGAAAAGTCTGGAAGTCTTGAACAAAAATGGACAGATTGAATCTCATCTCTACCTCTTTCTATCTCTGAAACTTGGGCTATTGGGGCAGATTTTCTAAGATGCTTACAAGATTTCTTATCACACATGCCCTTTTTACAATGAGATGTTAAATCTTCTAATGAGAGGAAGGATCTATGTTCTCCATCCCTTGAATCTGGGTAGGCCTGTGATTACACTGGATCCGGCACTACATGACATCTGAAACTATGTCATGAGAAGCAATGCAGCTTTTTTTAGTCCTCTTGAAACACTCCTATTGGATCACAGGCACCATGATAAGAGGAAGTGAGAGAACCCATGTAGAGAAGCCAAATGCAGGTGTTTTGGCAAAAGCTCCAGTTGAGGTCTCAGCTAAGTACAAGCATCAACTTCTAGGGTAAACCCTTAAGTGATTCTAACTCCCAGACTTCCAGGAATACCCCCCCCAAGTCTTCCTAACTGAAGCCCTAGACATAGAGGAGCAAAAACAAAGTACCCACAATATTCCTGACCCACAGAATCTAGGAGTGTAATAAAATAGCCACCATTTTATATCATTATGAAGGTATAAAATGGTGATAGATAAATTGGAGAGCAAGTTATATAACTTTTCTAAGGTTTGGTTCAATGGCTTTAGAAGGCTGTGTTGAAAATTAGAAATAACATGTGTAATCTACCTGGCACAAAATAAGTGCTGAATAAAATATCAGTTTGCAATAAGGATTCTCATTCATTTCCATTAACCATTGTCTCTTTGCTTTCTTTGGGGTTTTTTTGGTTTTGGTTTTGTGTTTTTAATTTACATCCAAGTTAGTTAGCATATAGTGCAATAATGATTTCAGGAATAGAATCCAGTGATTCATCCCTTACATATAACACCCAGTGCTCATCACAAAAAGTGTCCCCCCTAATGTCCCTTGCCCATTTAGGCCATCCCTCTACCCACAGCCCCTCCAAAAACCCTCAGTTTGTTCTCAATATCTGAGAGTCTCTTATGTTTTGTTTTTACATTATTTTTTCTCTCTGTTTTTATATTACTTTTACTTTCTTTCCCTTCTGTTCATTTATCTGTATCTTAAATTCCACTTATGAGTGAAGTCATATAATCTTTGTCTTTATCTGATTGACTAATTTTGCTTAGCATAATACACACTAGTTCCATCCACATAGTTACAAATGGCAAGATTTCATTCTTTTTGATTGCCAAGTAATAGTCCATTGTGTATAAATATATATACACCACATCTCCTTTATCTATTTGTCTGATAATGGACATTTGGGCTCTTTCCATACTTTGGCTATTGTTGACACCACTGCTATAAACATTGAGGTGCATGTGCCCCTTTGAAACAGCACACCTGTATCCATTGGATAAATAACTAGTAGTGCAGTTGCTGGATCATAGGGTAGTTCTATTCTTAATTTTTTGAGGAACTCCATACTGTTTTCCAGAGTGGCCGCACCAGTTTGCATTCCCGCCAACAGTGTAAAAGGGTTCCTCTTTATCCATGTCCTCGCCAGCATCTATTGTTGCCTGAGCTGTTAATGTTAGCCATTCTGACAGGTGTGAGGTGGTATCTCAGTGTGGTTTTGATTTGTATTTGTCTGATGATGAGTGATGTTGAGCATTTTTTCATGTGTCTGTTAGCCATCTGGATGTCTTCTTTAGAAAAGTATCTATTCATGTCTTTTTGCCCATTTCTTTACTGGATTGTTTTTGGGGGTGTTGAGCTTGATAAGTTCTTTATAGATTTTGGATACTAACCCTTTATCTGATATGTCATTTGCAAATCTCTTCTCCCCATTCTGTCTGTTGCCTTTTGGTTTTTCTGGTTGTTTCCTTCTCCATACAGAGTTTTTAGCTTGATGGGGTCCCAATAGTTCATTTTTGCTTTTGTTTCCCTTGCCTCTGGAGACATACTGAGTAAGAAGTTGCTATGGGCAAGGTCAAAGAGGCTTTTTGCCTGTTTTCTCCTCTAGGATTTTGATGGCTTCCTGTCTTATGTTTAGATCTTTCACCCATTTTGAATTTATTTTTGGGAATGGTGTAAGAAAGTGGCCCAGGTTCATTCTTCTGTATGCTGCTGTCCAATTTTCCCAGCACCATCTGCTGAAGAGACTGTCTTTATTCCATTGGATGTTCTTTCATGCTTTGTCAAAGATTAGTTGGCTATATGTTTGCGGTTCTATTTTTGGGTTCTCTGTTCTGTTCCATTGGTCTAAGTGTCTGTTTTTGTGCCACTACCATAGTTTCTTGATTATTACAGCTTTGTAGTACATCTTGAAGTCTGGAATTGTGATGCCTTCAGCTTTGGTCTTCTTTTTTCAGGATTGCTTTGGCTATCCGGGGTCTTTTGTGGTTCCATACAATTTTAGGATTGTCTGTTGTAGTTCTGCGAAGAATGCTGGTGTTGTTTTGATAGGGATTGCATTGTATGTGTAGACTGCTTTGGGTAGCATCAACATTTTAACAATATTTGTTCTTCCAATCCATGAGCATGGAATATTTTTCCTTTTTTTTTTTTTGTGGCTTCTTCAATTTCTTTCATAAGCTTTCTACAGTTTTCAATGTATAGGTTTCTCACCTCTTTGGTTAGGTTTATTCCTGGGTAGTTTATGGTTTGTGGTGCAATTGTAAATGAGATCAATTCCTTCATTTCCCTTTCTGCTGCTTCATTATTGGTGTATAGAAATGCAGCTGATTTCTGTGCATTGATTTTATATCCTGTGACTTTGCTGAATTCATGAATCAATTGTAGCATTTTTGGTGGAATCTTTTGGGTTTTCCATATAAAGTATCATGTCGTCTGCAAAGAGTGAAAGTTTGACTTCCTACTGGCTGATTTGGATGACTTTTATTCTTTTGTGTTGTCTGATTGCTGAGGCTAAGACTTCCAATACTATGTTGAATAACAGTGGTGAGAGTGGACACCCCTATCATGTTCCTGACCTTAGAGGGAAAGCTCTCAGTTTTTCCCCATTGAGGATAATTTTAGTAGTGGATCTTTCATACATAGCTTTTATGATCTTGAGGTATGATCCTTCTATCCCTACTTCTTGAGGGTTTTTATCAGGAAAGGATGCTGTATTTTGTCAAATGCTTTTTCTGTGTCTATTGAGAGGATCATGTGGTTCATGTCTTTTCTTTAATTGATGTGATTTATCACATTGATTGATTTTGCAAATATTGAACCAACCCTGCATCCCAGGTATAAATCCCACTTGATCATGGTGAATAATTCTTTTAATGCCTTATTGGAGCTGGTTGGCTAGTAACTTGCTGAGAATTTTTGATTTCATGTTCATCAGGAAAATTGGTCTTTAGTTCTCATTTTTAGTGGGGTTTTGTCTGGTTTGAGGATCAAGGTAATGCTGGCCTCGGAGAGTGAGTTCGGAAGTTTTCCTACCATTTATATTTTTTGGAACAGCTTTAAAAGAATAGGTGTTAACTCTTCTTTAAATGTTTGGTAGAGGGGCACTTTGGTGGCTCAGTCAGTTAAGCACCCAACTCCAGCTCGGGTCATAATATCACAGTTCATGGGTTTGAGCTCCATGTCGGGCTCTGTGCTGAGAGCTCAGAGCCTGGAGCCTGCTTTGGATTCTGTGTCTCTGGCTCTCTCTCTGCCTCCCTCCCATTCATACTCGGTCTCTCTGTCTCAAAAATAAAAACATTTTAAAAAATTAAATGTTTGGTAGAATTCCCCTGGAAAGCCATCCAGCCCTGGACTCTTGTTTTTGGGAGGTTTTTGATTACTAACTCAATTTCTTTACTGGCTATAGGTCTGTTCAAATTCTCCTTCTCTTCCTGTTTCAGTTTTGGTAATTTATATATTTCTAGGAATTTGTCCATTTCTTCCAGATTGCCCAATTTATTGGCATATAATTGCTCATAATATTCTCTTATTATGTTTCTATTTATTTTTGGTTGTGATCTTTCCTCATTCATTTTTTTTTATTTGGGTCCTTTCCTTTTGATCAAATGGGCTAGGGGGTTATCAATTTTGTTAATTTTTTTCAAAGAGCCAGCTCCTGGTTTCATTGATGTGTTCTACCGTTTTTTTGTTTTTTGCCGTAGCATTGATTTCCACTCTAATCTTTATTGCTTTCCATCTTTGGCTGGTTTGGAGTTTTATTTCCTCTTCTTTTTCCAGCTCTTCCAGGTGTCAGGTTAGGTTGTGTATCTGAGACCTTTCTTCCTTCTTAAGGAAGGCCTAGGTTGCTATATACTTTCCTCCTATCACCTCCTTTGTTGGATCCTAGAGGTTTTGGGCTGTCATGTTATCATTTTCATTGGCTTCCATGTACATATTAATTTCCTCTTTAATTTCTTGGTTAACCCATTCATTCTTTAGGAGGATGTACTTTAATCTCCAACTATTCCTTGTCTTTCCAAATTTTTCTTAATGTTGACTTTGAGTTCCATAGCATTGTGGCCTGAAAATATGCACGGTATGATCTCAATCTTTTTGAACTTGTTGAGGGCTGGTATGTGACCAAGTATGTGATCTATTCTGGAGAATGTTCCATGTGCACTGGAGAAGAATATGTATTCTACTGATTCAGGATGAAATGTTCTGAATATATCTATTAAGTCCATCCGGTCCAGTGTGTCATTCAAAGCCATTGTTTCCTTGTTGATTTTCTGCTCTGGTGATCTTTCCATTACTGTAAGTAGCGTGTTGAAGTCCCTACTATTATGGTATTAATATCAATGAGTTTCTGTATATTTGTGATTAATTGATTATAATATTTGGGTGTTTCATGTTGGGGAATAAATGTTTATAATTGTTAGATCTTCTTGGTGGATAGACCCCTTAATTATGATGTAATGTCCCTTCTTCACCTTTTGTTACAGTTTTCATTTTAAAATCTAGATTGTCTGATATAGTATGGCTATTCTAGCTTTCTTTTGGTGTCCATTAGCATGATGGATGGTTCTCCACCCCCTTACTTTCAATGTGAAGGTGTTTTTAGGGGTACCTGGATGGCTCAGTTGGTTAGGCATCTGACTTCGGCTCAGGTCATGATCTCATGGTTTGTGAGTTCGTGCCCCGCATTGGGCTCTGCACTGACAGTTGAGGGTGTGGAGCCTGCTTCAGATTCTGTATCTCCCTCTCTCTCTGCCCCTCCCTGATCACACTCTGTCTCTCTCTCTCAAACGTAAATAAACATTTAAAAAAAAATTAAAGGTGTCCTTAGGTCTAAAATGGGTCTCTTGTAAACAACATGTAGATGAATCTTGTTTTCTTTCCATTCTGTTACCTGACGTCTTTTGATTGCAGTGTTTAGAGAATTGACATTTAGAGTAAGTACTGAAAGATACGAATTTATTGCCATTGTGTTGCCCGTAGAGTTGGAGTTTCTGGTAGTGTTCTCTGGTCCTTTCTAGTCCTTGTTGCTTTTGGTCTTTTTTGTTTTGTTTCATCTATTCTCCTCTTAAAGAGTCCCCCTTATAATTTCTTGCAGGGCTGGTTTAGTTATCACAAACTCCTTTAGTTTTTGTTTGCCTGGGAACTTTTTACTTCTCCTTCTATTTTGAATGACAGCCCTTGCTGGATAAAAAATTCTTGGCTGAATATTTTCTGATTCAGCATGTTGACTATATCCTGCCATTTGTTTTTAGCCTGCCTAGTTTCTGAACCTGATTTGTCTTTCCTTATAGGTTAAGGACTTTTTTCCTCCCTTGCTGCTTTCATAATTCTTTCCTTACCTGTGTATTTTGTGAATTTGACTAGGATATGCCTTGTTGATAATCAGTTTTTGTTGAATCTAGTGGGAGTTCTCTGTGCTTCTTGGATTTTGATGTCTGTGTCTTTCCCCAGGTTAGTAAAGCTTTCTGGTATGATTTGCTTACATAAACCTTTTACCCCTCTTTCTCTCTCTTCATCTTCTAGGACTCCTATAATTCGGATGTTATTCCTTTTTAGTGAATCACCGAGTTCTCTAATTCTTTTGCCGTGCTCTTTTGCCTTAGTTTCCCTCTTTTTCTGCTTCATTATTCTCCTTAATATTGTCTTCCATATTGCTGATTCAATGCTCTGCTTCATCCATCCTTGCCTCTGTGGCATCATTTAGAGACTGCATCTTAGTTACTGCATTTTTAATTTCGTCCTGACTAGATTTTACATCTTTTATCTCTGCAGAAAGGGATTTTATGCTTTTGAACCCCAGCTAGTATTCTTATTATCATGATTCTGAATTCTAATTTAGACATCTTGTTTATACCTGTGTTGATTAGTTCCCTGGCTGTCATTTCTTTCTGCTCTTTCTTTTGGGGTGAATGCCTTCATTTTGTCATTTTGGAGGAAGAAAAATAATAAGTTTTTTTTTAAAAATTAAAAATATTAAAAACAACACCAAAAAAATCAAATAAAGGAAGCTAGATCCTGGGTATGTTTTGTTCCAGTTGTTGAAAGAAGCTTGATTCAATAGAGAGAAAAGGAAAAGAAAAGAAAAAGAAAAAAAGAAGTTAAAAAACATTTAAAAATTAAGAAAATGCACACAATGAAAATAGAATAAAATGAATTGGACAAGGTAAAACAATAAAAAATAAATTTCAAAAATAGTAAAAAGTGTTTTTAAATATTTTACATAAAGATGCAAAATAAAAATAAATTGTTTTCTCTTTCTGTATCCAAGAATAAGAAAAGTAAAGAAAAAGAAAAAAGAAAACACGAAACCAACAACAAAAAAACCTAATAGATGGACCAGCAAACAGAATGAAATCCAAATGAAATTACATCCAATTTCTCCTAGAAGTCAAACTATGAAGCACTTTATAGTCCATACACTAAGGCAGCAGAGAGATTCGTGGTCATCCTCCAAGGTCTGGTGTAATGGCTCCATTCTCCACTAGGTGGCGCTGCTTAGCTTAATGGGGTGGACCATCTTGGTGGGAGAGGTGAAAATGGTGTCACCCAGCTTCCCAGTCTCTAGCATCAGAACTCTGTGCTCTACCCCACCAGCAATCAAGCACCCCTCCTTTGTCTCCAGCCTCCTTCCACTCCCCACTTCTACACTCTCCTCATCCAAACTGTTAGCCTGCCAGGCAGCACCTCCTTCCCAAATTTTATCTCAGATGGCACTGTTTCCAAACTCCTCGCTTCAGAAGGCCCTACGGCTTGGACCCACTCTGCCCTCTGGGGGAGGGTTCTGAGGAACAATGACCGGATGCCGGCTTGCCCCTGGGGAACATTCCTGTAATCATGCTGCCGAGGCTCAGAGGTTGTGACTGGATGCTGGCTTGATCCAGAATAAGTTTGTGTGACCTCACAGCATTCGCATTTTAGGGATTATGGTAAATTACAACCCACAACCTGCGTCAGGTTTCACTGCACCCTGGCATTTTTGTCCCGATACCAGCAATTGTGTTCTCTGGGATCCACTGGGACCTTTGCCCGTGAGGAGGCCATACAGCCTCTACCAAATACCCTCCCAGCAGGGTAGTAGGGAAACCACTTCTCCCCATGTGGCCCACAGACCCTTTGGACCTGGCTGCCAGTTCCTGAGGATTCACCCTTCCCACCAGAGCACTGCTAGGTATTGGGCTGCGGAATTTCCAATGCTGATTTGCTCTGTTCATAGAGTCCTAATGATATTGAAAACCTCTTCTCTCTCTTTTTTTTTAAACGTTTTATTTATTTCTAGGAGAGAGAGAGAGAGACAGAGTGAGCAGGGGAGGGTCAGAGAGAGAGGGAGTCACAGACTGAAACGGGCTCCAGGCTCTGAGCTGGCAGTCAGCACAGAGCCCAACGCGGGGCCCGAACCCACGAACCGCGAGATCATGACCTAAGCGAAAGTCGGACGCTTAACCGACTAAGCCACCCAGGCGCCCCAAACCTCTCCTTCCTCTTTTCTTCCTTTCTTGTTCAGACAATTGTGGGTGCTTCCATTCTTTCTCTTTCTCTCCAGCTATGTATGTGGGGAGTACTTTTCCTGTACTCTCCCTCCGTTCTCTGTCCTCTCTTCATAATTTATGGCTTCATACCCTCCGCAGTTTCTCTCTCTCCCAGTTCATCTCTCTGTGCTGCATACCTGCTGAGTTCTGTGGCTCAAGTTATGCAGATTGTTGTGTAAATCCTCAGATCAATTTTCTAGGTGTGCAAAATGGTTTGATGCTGATATAGCTGCATTTCCGGGACAAGAGAAGCGGATAACAAGCATGCTGCTCAGCCAGCTTGGCTCCTCCAACACTGTCTCTTTGAGACCTGGCCTCTGCCCCCACTTTACAGTTGCCCTTCAAATCTGAAGATGTATAAGAACATGAACAAGCACTTCTGAATAACAGATACTCTTTTAAAACTAACCATGCATAAAGACCATCCCTTTGGTTTGAGATGATATTGATCATTTGCCCCACAACTCAATCATGGGTTACTTTTTCAATATGTTGTTTTTCTGAGTGTCATAAATATTTACAGTGTGCTATGCATAGTGACACAGAAAACAGAATCCCTGCCAAAAGGAGTTCATGATCTTAATTAAGAAAACAAAATCATTGGGGCACCTGGGTGGCTTAGTTGGTTAAGCGTCCGACTTTCGCTTAGGTCATGATCTCGCGGTTCGTGGGTTCGAGCCCCGCATCGGGCTCTGTGCTGACTGCCAGCTCAGAGCCTGAAGCCTATTTCAGAGTCTGTATCTCCCTCTCTCTCTGACCCTCCCCTGGTCATGCTGTCTCTCTCTCTCTCTCCTAGAAATAAATAAAAATATTTTAAAAAAAAGAAGAAAACAAAACCATCAAATAGACCTGAGAGTTTCTAAAATATCCCTTCATTTTATACTTGAGGAAATTAAAACCTGGAAAAGTTCATAAAGTTGCTCAGAACCACACATTATTAGCAGCAGAGCTGGAACTACAACCCAGAACTCCTCACTTCCAACAATGATTCATTCATTCCTTCAGGAAACATTTGTTGAGCACTTCCTATGTTCCTGTCACTAGGGACTCGATGGATAAGAAACATTCTTCCCAATAAACAGCTCACAATCTGATGGAAGATGCAGTCGCAGATGCAGATAATTATAGAGCTCAAGAAAGTGCTGCACACTGTGAGTCAGCATGGGAGCAGAGATGCTCTTCTTTGTTGGGCAAAGGTTCAGAAAGGAGAAGATGTTCAGGCCGAGTTTTAAATGGTGAGTAGGAGTTCACCAGGTAGAGAAAGGGCATTCCAGGTAAAAATTGACAATTTTTGTGAAGCCTTAATAAGATGGATATTCTTTTTCATTACTCCAAGGTGTCTGAAACTCAGCTCCATGGACATATTCTTAAAGGATCTGGAGAATGTTTATCCTTTTAGAGGGTTAATATTTTCGAGGCTTATTAAACAGACATAATTCTTCATAACCAAAAACAGTACAAGACACATATGATGTACATCTTCTTTAGAGACACACACAGCGTCTGAATTGGAGGGGCTCTTACAGATCATTATCTCAGCCCCTATCTATGTACACATGTGCCATAGCCGAGGAGCAATATAGCATAACGAGCAGGAAAACTGAAACCACAGACATAGTTAAAGAGCAAAAGCAATTAAAGGTTAAAATTAGGTTATTATTCCCTTTGATGCCCTCCCCCCCAAGGCATATCACAAAATGTGAAAGCAAAAGGAAGGGGAAAAAACAGCAAATAGGAAGACTATACCCTCTAGTCAGCCTATCACACTTATAATATGGTATTTGAAAAAAGAAAAGACATTTCAAAAGGGCACCATTATTAATGCCACCAAGAAGGAATTGGAAAGTTGCAGTTTAAATCATTGGTTTTGTGCCAGTTCTCTTTTTTATATAAATATCAATTCTAACTGTGAGTTATTCCACCTTATTTTAGTTAGGAATACATTTTAAAAATGGCTTGCTAAAAGGTGTGATTCAATGGAAGGAAAGTGTTATCAAGTGGTGCAATGATCCATAAATAGCTATTATTATTATTTAACATTCGTTAAACACCCACAGTGAGCTAAGCACCATACTCAACTTTAAAAAGATATGGTTCTTTCTCTGACAAGGAAAGATTAAATACACAGAAGATAGGAGAGCTTAAATATACTTAGGATCTGAAATTTATTTTTCTACTCCAACTTTTCCTTGCTTCACTTGTCAAATTAACATAATTCACTACGTTAAATGAGGACTAATGATAGTTATTCCTTACCTGTGTTCAGTGTTTTATATTTTACAAAGGTTTTTATATGCATATCTTATTAGATAAGTTGGCAGATGATCTCTGGAAGATGTGAGCACTAAACAGAGGTAGTTCCATTTCAAGAGAAGACCAAAAACTTGGAATGGTCAACTGGCCTGTCAGACAGAGCATCAAAGGGCAGTTGTACTTAGGGGGAGGAGAGGGATTTTTTCAGATAGGCAATGTATGCACAAAACAACTCTCTCTACCACCTCTGTCTTTCAGCTACCAGTCTCCCTCCCTGGAGGCAGTCACCAAAATAAGTTTCTTTTGTAGACTTCCAGAGATATCAGATGCATTCACAAACATGGAGTTTGCACTACATGCAGTGCTCTGTACCTTGCTTCTTTCTCTTTAGGGGTTTTCTAACTTAGGGGTTTTTATTTTGTTTTGTGCTTTGTTTGTTTTGTGTTTTGTTTGTTCCTGCAAAACTTCTGCTGTTATCATGATTCAAGTATACATATAATTTCCTATAAGGCACTTGCTGGGCCAAAGTATATTTGAATTGCTAATTTTGACAGCTGTTGCCAAATTCTCCTCTGAAAAATCTATACTGATTAAAATTCCCAGCAGCAATGTATAGGAGCGCTGATTTCCCCACTGTCACTAACACAATGTTATAAAAATTTGTGATCTTTGATAATCTGATAAGTGAAAAATAAGATCCCATGACAGTTTCATTTGCCTTCCTTATAATTATTAAGCTTTTTGAACATTTTTTCAGAGTTTAAAAAACATCAGTATTTCCTTTTCTGTGCACTCTATTTATACCATCTCAGTTTTTCTTCTGGAGTAGTTGTTGTTTTACTGGTTGATTTTTGGGAATTCTTCTCATAATAATGAAAATTAGTCCTTAGTACATAATCCAAACTGCAACAATGAAACGTTGAGATTAAAATATAAGCGGGGAAGTAGGAAACAAATGCCTGAATGACACAAAGGGTATTAGGAAGAGACATATGCCAGTTGCCTTCATGATAAAGTCCAGACTCCACCACATTCACTCTCGCACCTGTCTTATCTGGCTTCTGCCTACCCATCTAGCCC
Organism: Proteles cristata cristata; assembly: GCA_017311185.1. Lineage (NCBI taxonomy): Eukaryota > Metazoa > Chordata > Mammalia > Carnivora > Hyaenidae > Proteles > Proteles cristata. Next base: position 2,158,088 of record JAESUZ010004992.1, on the reverse strand, counting down.
AGGGAATATTCCCCTTAACTTTTCTTTCTGGTTTCAGCTTACACATTGTTTTCCTGGTCTTCTTCCCTGACCTGGCCGAAGCTGAGTCAGATATCCCTCTTATGTGTCTCTGCAGGATTCTGTACTTTAGACTCTAGCAATCTAGTCTCTTAATGCTTTTACCCGTATTGTAGACATTTTCCTTCACTCCCCAGCTTTTGTAGCTCTTTGTCCTAGTAACTAAATTTCTCTGTGTGTGTGTGTGTGTGTGTGTAGAGGAGAGGGAAGGGAGGGGAAATTAGGCCTGATCTGTAATTACGCAACTGGTGCTTCTTTCTTTTTAAAATTTTTTTTACAGTACAGCTGACTCACAATGTTACTTTACTATCAAGTATGTAACATAGTGATTCAACTTCTCTATACGTGATGCTATGCTCACATTGGCGCTTCTTATGAGGAAGGCTCGATCTACTCCAGCACAGCTCTCGCATTCAGTCTTCTATGTCCACTACTCGGTCAGAAACTCCCAAATACCATTGGGCTCGCACGCACAGTTGTCAGTGCAGCACCAGGCCCGAGAGTGATTTTCATCTTTCAGGGGAGCAGACTGGGCCATTGTCGCCTTGGGCAGCCAGCTCATCTCCAGAGTATCCTCAAGGGAAGGGTTTGGCAAATCACACTCCATGAGCCAAATCTAGCCCCCTGCCTTTTCTTTTTATATAAATAAAGGTTTGCTGGAACACACACACCATGATAACGATAACTACACATATCAAATACTTATTCTTAGATCTGATTATTTCACTCTTTTTCTTATATAGGATCAATGCTCTTCAAAATTTTTTCAGATTATAGGGGCGCCTGGGTGGCTCAGTCGGTTAAGCATCCGACTTTCGCTTAGGTCATGATCTCATGGTTCGTGGGTTCGAGCCCCGCATCGGGCTCTGTGCTGACTGCCAGCTCAGAGCCTGGAGCCTGTTTCAGTCTGTGACTCCCTCTCTCTCTGACCCTCCCTGCTCACGCTGTCTCTCTCTCTCTCTCTCCTAGAAATAAATAAAACATTAAAAAAAAAAAACTTTTCGGATTATAAAACTCACATTGAACTCTCTAACCTCTGAAAGGAAGACATCATGACTAGGAGAGATTACTCTGAGTTCACAAATAAAATTATGTTTTTATTCAGCTTCAATTGTCTCTGCTAATGAGAGAACGCAAAGTAGTGGATAATCAAAAGTCATTTATAGGTGTTTGGGGACTTTGTTCCATGATGGATTCAGTAGTAAATTTTCCTACCTAATTGCATTTTGCCTACTGTGGCACCAAAATGAGTTTGGATTGTCTGAGCATTTGTTAACTAGGTGATAAAGATGATAATCATTGTGCTGGACAGGAATAGAAGCCATTTAAAAATGTTTTAAAATTTTACTTTATATGATCCTCAGAGCAGACAATCCACAAAGCAAAGGAGTGAAGGTCAATTGAATATATGAATTTTTTTGCTCTAGTGCATCCTTATGATGTTTAATGTAGCATTATAATTTTTTACTTTGCAATAATTTTTTAAAAATCTTACCTACTTTACTTAATAGACATTCATTAACTTTAAAATTTTATACCACTCAAATAATCTCATGTTTCAGTTACTATCTTCTTGAAATAGCTCATGATGGTTAGAGAATTATTTATTCTATTCATAAGTTAATGCTGTTTAAATTCCACTAGTGAAATATGTTAAAATTTGTTATGCATTTTTCCACCTTCATACTTTTAGCTATGCAGGGTTTAAAGACCAGGCAGAATATTTGAATACTTTGGGCACTCTTAGAAAAAAAAATTACCTAAACTGGATGAAGCAAACCATTTTTATAAGAATCTGGAACCCTTGTTGGGGCGCCTGGGTGGTTTAGTTGGTTAAGCGTCCGACTTTGGCTCAGGTCATGATCTTGCGGTTAGTGGGTTCGAGCCCCGCATCGGGCTTTGTGCTGACAGCTAGCTCAGAGCCTGGAGCCTGTTTCAGATTTTGTATCTCCCTCTCTCTCTGACCCTTCCCTGCTCACGCTATCTCTCTCTCTCTCTCTCAGAAATAAATTTAAAAAACGTTAAAAAAAAAAAAAAGAATCTGGAGCCCTTGTTATGGTTGGTGGTTGTGCACATGGATACATTATTTCTGGAGATCAGTTTTCCCATTTGTATAAAAATCCATGAAATATTTGGCATTTGACTCAATTACACTTTGAGGAGTTATCTCAAGAAAATAATTAACACAAAAAAAGAAGTCATTGCAGCACTGTTTATTACAGGGGGAAGTCCAAATTTCTAGCAATAATAGCATATCTATAATTTCAGAAATGTTTTAAAAGATAACCTCATAGCCTGGCTAGATAACTACAATGTAATTATTATTAAGTAAAATTAAACACACACACACAAAGGCAGAGCATTATTTCATATATCTATATGAATGTGTATCGGGTGGGGTAGGAACTGGAGGGAGGAATATGGAAGAAAATTTGCCAGTGATTATTAGAGTTGTGAGATGACGGATAATTTTTACTTCTCCTTTTGAATGTTTATCATCACAAATTTCTGTAACACATATATGTTGCTTATATAAAAGTGAGTTTTATTTCAATAACTAGATGCTGGTTCCCAGAGTAGGTACATTAGGTAAATAGTCCTCTTTAGAAAATGCTCTCTACTAAGAGGCTGTTAAGACTGAATCTTGTTTTACAGCTGCTGTTTCTCATTAGACAGTTTGTTATCATCATTGCACTTTACAGTTTGGTCTATGATGGAGAAATTCTCTAGCAAGGTTGGCTACTTCCTTTGTGTTCAGAAGGATTTACTTTCCTAGAGAAAAATATTAACTTTCTCTCTCAAGCCTCTTCCTACCATCCACCTTCTCATCTTAAATCCTTGGCTTAAAACACAGTAGGTTCTATGCTCCTTGTCTAGAAGCAGGAAGATCTGTTAGGGGACTGTTACAATAGTCTAGGCAAGAAATGATAAATCTAAACCAAGTCAGTTGCAGTGTGTGTGTGTGTGTGTGTGAGAGAGAGAGAGAGAGAGAGAGAGACAGAGAGACAGCGAGGGAGAGAGAGACAGAGAGAGCGACTGAGCAGGAGATTCAATTAGCCCACGCAGACCATGTATATCATTTTTGAACAGAGATCCTTTCCCATCCTTCAAGCTTCCATTCAAAAGCCTCCTTTTCCCTAAAATCCTCCTTGTACCCATAACTGAACATTGTTTCATCTCCTTTTATTTTCATTATTTACCTTTTTTTGTATATACTTTTCATTTTTTTAATGTTTATTCTTTTAATATTTTATTTATTTTTGAGGGAGAGATAGAAACAGCATGAGCAGAGGAGGATCAGAGAGAGAGGGAGGCACAGAATCTGAAACAGGCTCCAGGCTCCAAGCTGGCTGTCAGCACAGAGCCCGATGCGGGGCTCGAACCCACGAACCATGAGATCATGACCCGAGCTGAAGTCGGACACTCAACTGACTGAGCCACCCAGGCGCCCCAATGTTTATTTTTGAGAGAGAGAGACACACACAGCATGAGTGGGAGAGGGGCAGAGAAAGAGGGAGACACAGAATCTGAAGCAGGCTCCAGGCTCTGGGCTGTCAGTACAGAGCCCGATGCGGGGCTCAAACTCACAAACTGTGAGATCATGACCTGAGCCAAAGTCGGGTGCTTAACTGACTGAGCCACCCAAGGGCCCCATATACTTTTTATTTTTGAAACAATCAAACTTACAGAAAAAATGCAGTTTTGTGGCACAAAGAACTTTTTTCTTAAACCATTTGAGGGCAAGTTGCCAAGCTAATAATGCCCCATCGCCCCTGAATACATTAATATGTATTTCCTACAGAAAAAAAAAGACATTCTCTACACAACCACAGTGTGTACCCATCAGAATCAGAAAAATAGTATTAAACATTAATACCATCTAATCCTCATTCCAGTAATGTTCTTTACAGCAAAAAACTGTTTGAAATCAAGTGTTGCGTTTAATTATCATGTGTCTTCAATCTCATTTGATCTGGAACAGTGTCTCAGTCTTAACTCTCATGACCTGGACACTAGAAAATTATGGTCCAGAAAAGAACCCTGGTTAGGCTTCACACTGACAGTGCAGAGTCTGCTTGGAATTCTCTCTCTCTGCTCCTTCCCCACTCTCTTGCACCCACACACTCTCTCAAAATAAATAAATGAACTTTAAAAAAAAGAAAATTACAGTCTAGTAGAATATGCTTCAGTTTGGGGTTGTCTGGTGTTTCCTCATAACTAGATCTAGGTTATGCATCTTTAGTAAAAATATCACAGAAGTTACGCTATTTTCCTATTAAATGGTACATGACTGCAATTTGTTCTATTATTGGTTATGTTACTTTGATCACTTGTTTAAGATGATTTCTGCCAGTCTTTTCAACTCTGAAGTTACTTTTTTCCCCACAATAATATTATATTAATAATATTCTATGGTGATGTACTTTGAGACTTTTATTCATTCAGTCTCATATTTTTGATGTGATTTTTTTATCAGTACAGACTCACTGTTTATTTTATTCTATGAGCTATAATCCATTACTATCATTATTTTTTTTTTGAAGTTCGAATTGGCACAGATTGGGCCAAAGACCCTTCAAAGTGTTACTTGTGTCCTTTGACTCATCCTCATCATTCTTAGAGTTATTTCCTTGTTTTGTGGTATAAGATGTTCCAAACTTGTTTGTACTTTCCTTGCCCCAGACCTGGAATCATTGACTTCTACATGGACTTCTGGTTCATTTAAGAATGGTATTTAGGGGCACCTGGGTGGCTCAGTTGGTTAAGTGTCCGACTTTGCCTCAGGTCATGATCTCATGGTTCATGGGTTTGAGCCCCACGTCAGGCTCTGTGCTGACAGCTCAGCAAATCTACATATATTTACATCTATAGTTATTAAGACATCAGTCTATATACTCTGAAAGCCTTAAGTTTTCACACTTGAATCTTAACTCCACTTTTATTCTATCTTCTCCCTTTGCAATTCCCTTTTCCAACAGTGAGAGACCTGCCTCCCATGAACTTTAATATAACACTTTCCCTAGAGGTAACCAGTGTCCCAGCTTTGAAACTACCACCTCCCTCACATAGATGTCTTCCTTACTCCACTCAGACTATGATCATATATGGATGTTCTCCTTACCCTGTTCAGTCAGGAAACCACATGCCAAGTTACTCTACGTATCCCCTTCCCTGTATACCATCTTCAACCTGTTCTATCTTTGACATCCCCACGCCAGGCCACTGGCCCCCATGTGAATGCCAACCTTACCCTGCTTGGGCCCCAGTACTCATTCCAGGCCATACTACATGTGTACCCTCCTACCTCCACCGGGGTGCCCCATACATGTTGTTCCTTGTTTATAATAAAGTTTTAAATTTTAAAATAATAGGGGCGCCTGGGTGGCTTAGTCGATTAAGCGTCCGACTTTCTCTTAGGTCATGATCTCGCGATTCATGGGTTCGAGCCCCGCGTCGGGTTCTGTGCTGACTGCCAGCTCAGAGCCTGGAGCCTGTTTCAGTCTGTGACTCCCTCTCTCTCTGACCCTCCCCTGCTCACGCTGTCTCTCTCTCTCTCTCTCTCTCTCCTAGAAATAAAAAAAAAAAAACATTAAAAAAAATAAAATAAAATAAAATTTTTAGTTAAAGGAAAAGAGACACTGGTAGAACTGTTAGTCTAAAGATATTCTAATACCTTAAAGTCCTTGGCCAAACCCTGACTTTATTAGAATATATGAAACACACTCAAGGAATAGCAATTCCTTCTTTTTCTACAGTTATCAATGTAATCATTGTTTAAAAGAGAAAACATATACATTTTTCATTAAATATCATGTGCATGCAGCCATACACTCATACTCTTTCACTGTCATTCATTCCTCTGAGGATCAAAAATTGGCAAAAGAGGGGTACTTGGGTGGCTCAGTCCATTGAGTGTCCAACTCTTGATTTTGGCTCAGGTCATGATCTCACAGTTCAAGCCCCACATTAGGCTCTGCAGGTTGTATGCTGACAGCACTTGGGATTTTCTCTCTCCCTCTCTCTCTGCCCCTCTCCCACTTGCACATGTATGCACACTCTCTCTCTCAAAATAAATAAATAAACTTTTTAAAAATTGGCAAAAGAAGGGTGACTGGGTGGCTCAGTCAGTTAAGCATTTGACTTCGGCTCAGGTCATTATCTCACAGCTCATGGGTTCAAGCCCCATGTTGGGCTGTGCTGACAGCTCAGAGGCTGGAGCCTCCTTCTGATTCTGTGATCTCCCTCTCTCCTGTCTCTGCCCTTCTCCCACTCGTGATCTCTCTCTCAAAAATAAATAAACATTGAAATTGTTTTAAATAAAATAAAAATTGACAAAAGATAATAAAATTATTAGTATTTTTAATGAAAAGTACTGCCTATTGCATTCTGTTTCTAGAAAGATTCTTCTGGTACAACAAGCATGATGGTAACAAAGGGGATACAAGGAAAATATTAGAGAAGACAGAAGGAAGGAGAGAGATGAGAAAATAAGAAAGTGAAAATGTGGGAACAAGGAAGGTAGCAAGGAGAGAGACAGAAAGAGGAGACCGAGGAGAGAAAAGGCAGAAGAGGGAGGCTAAATGGGAGACATGTGAAACAGGAGTGGCAAGATAACATTAAGGGGAGTCTGACTTGGTCACCAAATCCCATGGCAAAGGGTTCTAACCCTGTAATCAGCCCCAAAGCAGTGTCACTGTCAAAATAAAAACATATCATCTACTCCAAGATCACTGACAAGTAATGCAGAAACTGTTAGTTCATACATTACCCTACTACACAGCTAAATGAAGCTGACATCAGAGTCCGGTACAGCCAACTTCTGGATGTTGTCTGTATATCTGCTCAATGACACCTTTAAACAATTCCTATTTGAGGGTCACTTTTGGAAACTACACAAAGATCAACATCTGCAAATGGTGAGAAGATTCTTGGTTGGTCAGAACTTCAATGAGGAAGAATATGTATAAGTGGAACACCTGCAGTGCTTTGCACCACATCCCATTTTGCTGCTTTGATAAAGAAAGAACTACATAGCCTGTAAATAATGGTGTCCATGTTTCATATTCAATCCCCTACAACCATCCAGAAAGATGTCTTGTCCAGTGCTGTGGTTCTTGTTAAAGCCAGGGTATTAAGCCATTCCCTTTTTTAACAGTTTTGGCTCAAAAAAGTGTAATAGAATATGATTGCTGGATTTCCAAAAAAGTATTCTTGAAACACAATAAGACTTAAGGCAAAACATTTAGAGAAAATGCATACCCATTCCCAGAGTAACTCAATAGAGAGTTATTACATGGTTTAGGTTAATTGGCAGATATTTTTAGCTGAGGTAAATCTTTCTATATATTTCCTGTAGCTGCTATTATAAATACTACTGAAAATATCAATGGAGAACATTGTTACCTTCCCAACATCCATTTCTTTTGTCTTCCTTCCTAATAGAATCCTGATTTTGTTTGGATAGCACTGCCCCCCACCCATCTACCCCCACCCCAACCCAATGACTGAGGGATAACAGACCTCACTGTCAAGTTGTTCCTGCTTCACAGAGAACAGTCAGCACATGACATGGCTCTGGCTCCTGTTCTAAGTATAGAAGTCGCTGGTATACATTGGTCCAATTATAGCTGGGGGAAAGGGTTTTCTCTCATTTAGGATGTGAACAAGAATGGATGTTGTCTCAGATAGTGCTGGTATTCTATGACCAAAAGAGTAGCAAGTCTAAATTCAACACTGTCACACTGAGGATAACAGAGAGGAAATACAGAACATGGATTCTTGACGGTCATCATTGAATTATCGAGTCACAAACCTGACCAAAATGAATCCTACTTCTGGACTTTCTGTTACGTGAGATAATTAACTTTTTTACTACATAATTTTTTCTTGAATTGGGCTTTTGCATTTGCAACCAAAAGCATACTAGTTGATCAAACCATGTCCAAGCTCTAATATGAAAGCCAGAATTGCACGCAGACATCCGTGCCAACCTTGCAGTGCTTAGGGAAGGTGCTTTTATAGGTTATAGTCCAGAGTTACGTGGCTTTCTCAGTTTCCCTGCAGAAAGAAATCTGAAAATAATTGGAAACACTGGAGACTTCTCTCACAGATTCCTTCCATTTAGACAACTTTAAAACTTAAATGTGGACTCGCAGTCCTTTCTTTTCTGGCATAGAGGAAATCAATAATGCCAGCTTTGCAAAGGTAAACTTATTGATTTGAGGACAAAAGAAATGATGCTATATAAATTCAACCAAAAAGTCTTGGAAAATTCTGATATTCTTTGACAACAATCTACCTTTGAGTTATAGCTTTTAGCACCAGCTGCCATCAAAATTAAAATGTCAAAATCAACTAAGTGCCCAACATAAATGTTCACATTGCTATGACAACCTCTTTTTCAAGTTTAACATCAGAAGCCTTAATTTGGGCAGAGTTAATATTTACTTTGGGAGGGTTTTTTTTTGGGGGGGGGAGGGGGAAAGTTATACAAATTAGACCTGTTTCAATTGTTTCCAGAAAGTCACTATTAGATTTTATATTATCTTTTCCATAAATAAAATATTCTATGATCAAAATCAACCTCCAGTTTAGTAAAATAAATAATATGCAAATTTGTTATGTGTATGTTTTATATACTATTCTAGGGAGAAAAATTTCTATTTTCATCTGATTCACAAAGGAGCCATGACTCAAAAAGTTAAAACTACTGCTGGAGACTGAGTAATAACTGTAGGTGGTCAGAGAAGTTACCACGAAAAGGTAAAGGAGACAGAAGGAAAAATAAGATGTATTTTTTAAGTTTTGTCATGGTAGATATACGGGAGGCCAGATATAAGGAAGTTGCCTCCTGGATATGGCAAATGGTTGTATATATATTTGAATCTGTTATAGTTTGTTGTGGGAAACACAACAAACACATAGGAAGCCACTGGAGCCTTTAAGATATTTAATGACAATATATTGTGGTGCATGTACAAATGAGACGTATGTCTGTAAGTCAAAGTCCTGGCAGGACATTTGAAAACAAAAATGGAGACATTCGGTTCTACAACAACTTTGGTACACATTTTGGGCTAAGATGTATATTTTAGAATCCTTTCCATTTTGTTCATGTTAGTTTTTAGTCATTTTACTTCACGTCGACAACTTTTGAATGTAAACATATATTTCAGAATCATTAACTTTCTCACAGTAAATCCAATCCTTTTTCCTTCAGGCAAAAATCCTCTAGTTCTGGAAACCTGGCACTACTTTATTACTGTCAAGGAGCGAAGTGTTAGCGTAAACTTAAGACAATTTGCATTGATTCCATCTCCAAACTATACCCTTTCACGTTGGATTCATATTTCTCTTTTGAGTTGTTATGAACATAAATTGTGTGTGGAGTATGGGTAGGTGTGTGGGTATAGCTTACTGAGCTGATCAATGAAGAATCCATGTACACAGACGATCTCAAGCCACCACCCGCTTATCATGTCTGTGTCTTTTCAGGAACTGACTGGATGGGTTGTGTGGTGCAATGGCAAGTGTTCTGGACTTCAGGTCTGGAGGCTTTGGCTATCGTCGGTCTCTTCATTAACTAGCTGTAGGACTCTGGCAAGTCCCTTCACCAGCTTATCTTTTATTTCCATAAAAGGGTTTGAGGCACAGAGTCTCTGATGCCACTTCTAGTTTTAAAATTCTGTGGTTCTCACTCATGTCCCAAATTATCACACCTAATAGGAACCATCAGTTTTGCTGCTTTAGTTTGAAAGGGCCTTTTTCAAACAGACATTGAGAATGCTAAATATGCTATTTTAAATTAAAATTTAGATAAAGAAACTAGCAGATGACATTAAAATACAGCAAATCCTCAGTGACTTTTTGAGTCTAACAATTACAGCTTCCCATGAACCTTGACATTTTTCTGAATTGCATAAATTATGTTTACCATTTCACAGGTAAATATTTATATGCCCAAGTAATGCTTCTACAAAGCTATGAGAAAGGAAGAGGATAATTTACAGTCTAGAGTAGATATGCATTTTGTAATTCAGCTCCATTGAAAAAGCTCTCCTTAATAACCTTAACATCTTCTTCAGTGTCTTAGAACAAAGGAAAGAGCTATTTACCCACTGCAAAGGCTGAAGGATTCCATGCAAGCTATCACATGGGTATTCAAAAATCATTACTGCATTATATAAATTCCTATGCACTTCATACTTGCTATTCACTGTATTAAGTGTATAATTCTCACAACTGTCCTTTGACATAATCTCCAACTTTCTGGTCTCAAAGAAGTCAAGGAACTTAACCATAGACAACAATGAGTCAGGGACAGAGCCAGGATTTGAACCTAAGATTCTAAGCCAGTGCCTTCAATCTTGCTACTCTAGTATCTCTGGCAACACTGCCCAGACACATCCACTCTCTCAAATACTTCATTGTTTTTCACAGATAATGAAGCTTCTTCACTTAACTTTGCTTTGTCCCTTGAGTGATGCACACTGAACCCCTTCACATGTCCCTCAAGCAACATCCACCGATCCCTCAGGAATGAGAATCAAGTAGGCTGGGCCTCAAATGTCCATGTTCTCAAGTTCTATAACAGGGCAATTGACACATCAACATAGCCTGTCCTTAGACATTAAAAGCCTTGTCTCTTTTCTCTTTTCTTAATTATAGACCACATTTTTTCATAAATAGCTACCTCGTCTCTCCTTCTGCTATGATTGCCCAATTATCCCTACTCTGATTTTCTCTAGAAGACATCAACCTTCTAAATGTGCTTTAGAAAAGTTTTGACCTTTACTGGTCTTTGAGAAATAAAGGAAGACTGGAGGCACTGCCCTGAACTATTCCACTTCTGTCTTAGCCTGGATCTCCTGAAAACACTCTGAGATGAAGAACTGTGAACGTAATGTTGGTTGGGAAGTGCTCTCAGAAGATACACTGCAAAGAAGTGAGGAAAGGACTGAGGGAAGGAAGACCCAGGGATAGGTCAGCCCTGGGGAGGGGTCTGGGTGCGATATAACCCTGTCAGACTGGTAGACCTAATTTGTGTCTTCAGTTTAATTATCTGTTTCTCTTCCAGAGAAAAGGCTTTTAACGTTCTAAAGACCAGTCTGAAATATGACTATGCAGAATTCAAAAGAGCCTGAGCTTTCCCTCCTGGGGAAATAAATGGAATTAGGGAAGATTATGAAATATGAAAGTTCTAAAAATAATAGTATGAAACTGGGTAATTTGAATAAAAGCCAGTCAAATCTGTATGGAATATAGCATATTACTGATTCATTATCAGATCAAGTAATTTAATTATATTCTACTTACCATGAAGTTTTCACACCCTGAGCCTCCCAGTGTGAAGTCTAAGTTATCTGATTATAGAAGGCAGAAAGAGAGAGGCCATGTGAAAGAGAAGCTTAGTTAAGGATGGCAGATTGCATTGCAAATTCAGAAACATCTTTAATGTGTACAAGAAATGATGTGAATTCATTTTTTGTTTTCCTTAAATAAGCTAGGTTTGATTATCTTAAACTATCAGTAAGAATATTTTTCATTTTCATCTTTCCTGGACCTGAGCCATTTACAATTTGTAACACAGAGAACCATTTTTTAGATCCAATTTAACATGTAACTCCTTGTTGTTTCAATTGAATATAGCAAAAGAAAATTCCTTCCTGAGATATAATTAATTTCTATAACATGTTGACTTAAGAGCAGCTAACTTAGGAACATACATCTACTTAGGAAATACATAGCCCTATTGCTAGGTTCTCCTGGTCATATTTTAAAGATATTCTTTCAAAGAATATAGTGTGTATATATATGTACATATATATGTATATATATATACACACATTATATATACACTATATATATTAAAGATATTCTTTTTTAATTTTTTAATGTGTTATTTATTTCTGAGAGAGAGAGACAGTGTGAGCAGGGGAGGGTCAGAGAGAGGGAGATACAGATCTGAAGCAGGCTCCAGGCTCTGAGCTAGCTGTCAGCACAGAGCCCGACGCGGGGCTCGAACCCACAAATGGTGAGATCATGACCTGAGCCGAAGTTGAACGCTTAACTGACTGAGCCACCCAGGCTCCCCTTAAAGATATTCTTTAAGAGAGATATATAGATCTCAAGTTCTAGGATAAGGAGGATTTATTTTTAAGTTTTTTTAAGTTTATTTATTTATTTTGAGATAGAGAGAGTACAAGTAGGTGAGACAGAGAGAAGGAGTGAAAGAAACCCAAGCAGACTCCATACCATCAGCACAGAGCCAGATGCGGGGCTTGAACTCATGAACCATGAGATCATGACCTGAACCAAGATCATGAGTCAGATGTTTAACTGACTGAGCCACCCAGGTCCCCCTAGAGTAAGGAGGTTTTACTGACTAAAAGATATTGAGGAGAACATAAAGCTCTTATTTAAAAGTATCAAGTCAAATATATTGGTGGTATAATCTAGGCTGAAAACAATTTACTTTTCTCCTAATGGGAGATTATATAATAAATATGCAAATAATGTTGATAGGTTAATCTGATCAAATAAATTAATAGCTCAATAAACACTAATGGTTGAAGGAGTGTTTCCATGTAAAGAATAAGGAGGTATGTATGTGTATATGTATGTATGTATTTAAAACATCTCCCATAAGTTACAGTGTCCTGGGAATTATATAAAAATGTAGTTTAAGTACATTTTAAGTTTCTAAAGGAGCCACAGTTAACATTTTATTTTAAATAAATGATGCTAGGAACAGGATGTAACTTGTGGAAAGTATAGTTTTTGATTTGTTCTATTTATACTTATCTCCAACAGGAGGAATGGTAACTGCACAAAATAGGTGCTCAAGAATGATCTGTTGAATTAATAAATTAGGACAAGGCTAGTTAGGACTACAATACATACTAAGAAGAAGATATGGTTCTGGCCATTCAATGAATGTGAATTGTTTTAGAAAAAGAACTAGCAGATATTTAAAGCAAAAGGAGTTCAATCCAGGTTTGGGTTAATGCTAAAACACAATTTACATCTGTCCAGATTCTATTCACAATCTTGAGTTCTTACATAAATGTTCCGAATTCTTTTAAAATATCACAATAGGCATAAGCCCAGAACCATGACAGCTTTGTTTCAACCAAGAGTTAAGAAATGGCCTGTTGATGAAATATCTTTACCATGAATTATTCATGCTGGGAAATCAACTAATTCCATTGTAATGTTATTTGACCAAGAGTTTGAAATGCTCCTGGAAAAGCCAAGGAAGAAGTGAGAAACTGGCAAGGAATATCACCCCATGGTGTCACATAAAAACCCTAAATACTCTATTATTATCATCACTATTATATAATGTGCTTTATACTTTACAAAGCAAATTGATTCATATTATCTAAACTGATGATCATGACAACCACGTGAGTCAAGTAGCAGTACTGAATCATGTTGGAAGTTTGGGAGTACTACTGCCAATCTTTCGCAATCTAACCAATAGGAAATAACAATAATCATGATCATACTAATCTTAGCTAGTACCTAAATAGGACTTATTTATGTGCCAAGTGTGACCTACCTGCCTCTACATGTTAGCTCAGTTACTCCTCCAACAATCACAAGTCACCAAATGGGAATCAAGCCATCTGCTTTATTCAAGTTGGCTGGCAAATTCACTTTCCACCTGGTAAAAAAAATAATAATAATAATGCACTTTTTTCTCTCTCTTCTGGACTAAAGATAACTGGGGAATTACCAAGCTTACTTTTCCACTCAGTGTTATGCTATAAAGCTGGAACAGAAAGAACTTAGGTGTAGCCAAAACAGGCTCATGTGGTCTGATGGTCTGTGTACTGAGAGCCCGAGCATGTGAGCTCCAGCCTCCCATGCACCCAGGCAGGTCTGTGAGCTGGGGGAGAGGGTGATCACAAATACCAGGCTTTCCCCAATCTCACACTCTCACTCACGTTTTTTTAGTAGGTGGAACACCATTACTCAGAATGCTGCTGTTCTCTCCTGGGAAGGAAAGCAGATAGCCACCCAACCCCACCCCCACCATGCCTCCATGGGACACTGCAGGGAAGAAAATGAGTGTTCTGGTCCATCCTGCCCCTAGTATCTCCAATAGCCAAGTGGGGGAAACTGAGGACTATGTAGGCCTAGTTTCTTCCTCAAAGGCAAGGAACTGGCAAGCAGAAAAGACAGGTCTTGAGCCTCTAGCACTCTGACCACAGAGTGCACATCATATTTACTCTTCACTATACGGAAACCTTGCACTCCAGAAAGTTTGATGAACACTGAAAGGCAAACATTCTAGAAGGCAAACTCTTGAATGCTCTTCTGGAAATGTTTTTATGCCCTAGCCAGATTCTCTTTTTCCCATAATTTCTTGTCAAATGTGTTGAAAACATGTCATTCAAACCATTTCTTTCTGAGCCAAGTTAAGAGAAGGAGTAAACAAAAGGAAAGGAAAAAATTGTAATTATAGTTCATCTCACAACAGTGTATTTAAAATTTGACTCAATCTGACTTTGGTGTATTTCCATTACTCGATAAGTACTCATTATATTGTATAACAGGGTAAAACATCTTCTGTTCATAGAGTTATCATTTGTGCCGAAAGCTCACTAATATTTTGTTTTCCTAAATATCAGACTCAGGAACAGATGTTACTTTATTCGCTTATTTGTATTTTGTCATCAGTTTTTATTCAACAGGTATCCCAATATGGAACTGTTGTTAGTTTACTTTCCACTAAATATATACACATAATTAATAGGTGCTGGGTTTTAAAATATTTCCATACTGCTTATTAACAAGCTCAAATTCTAAACCATGAATAAAATTTGACTGCATTTTGTGAAAAACAGCTCAGAGTCTTAAACTTCCTAGTAAGAGTAGAATTATATAACCTTCTACCCTGGAAGACAATTTTGTATTTTACATACATGTGTTTTGTAACCATTACCACTGTTATTTCCTATTTATACTGTTATGGAAGGGAAGAAAGTTTTATCACTTCCTTGCTGTGATTCTTATAAACAATAAAAAAGTAGCATTAAGGGTCACAGTTCTATCAGTTTTCTGATAAGAGCTTCAGTTAATAAGCATGGTGATTGGAAGAATTTGTTTTTCTCTAGGCAGAACTGGAATTGAAATTAGATTGAATCAAGATGATAGTCCACAAGAACTTTGCTGCCATTTAGAAAGATAATGATTTTTTTTTTCTAGGAAAATAAAAAAAAAATCACTTAGCTTTTCAGATATCAATCTAGTCTAGTTGCTAGTGATTGATCATAATCAGTCATAACCCTGGACTGAGTCCAGATATCACCTCTGAATCTTCAGCCCAGCACTCAAGCATCCAGGAACATGAGCTGGAGTTTATATGAGGTGAAACTATTTGCCTTTCCTATTACATTTGAAGTACCTCACCTGTGGTAGTTAAAAATAAATAAATAAATATAATCCTATAATATTTACAGAGATATCAGTGCCCTTTCAAATTCTGATTAGTGCTACTAATCCTTATAGACTCTTTCAACACTTTGAGAAAAACAATGAAATCTAATTAACTATATTCTAGAAGTGACTGTGGCTGATAATAGCTTAGCAACTAAGAGGGTTCATCAGGTTTAAAAGAAACATAACAAAGCCCCTGTTGAACATTTGAAAAATGACACTAATATAACCAAGGAAATTATTTTTTAATTTAATTTAGTTTTAACTTAAACAGTCATGTATGGCTTCCATATTGGGTAGCACAGGTATATAAAATCTTGTTTTACCTTCATAATGACCTTGTGAAGCAGGTCGCTTCCACTAAAAAGAGAAAGAAGTACAGAGATATTAACTGACTTGCCAGCATTACAAAGCTGGAAAATGACCAAATATATACTTGAATCCAGTTCTCTGGGAATCCAAGTTTTAGCTCTTTTGACAGTACCATATCAAGCTCAAGGTAAGTATGAATCAAGAGAGGACAATCCCTGAAAACTAGTGATTGTACACAACCCTCTAAAAGTTCACAATGCGAGTACACTACAAAGAACTAACTGTCCAAATCTGCTATTTTGTCTACTTATAAGCTAACAAATATGCATGCCACAGTTTCATGGAAGCCACACAGAAAATAGGAGAATCCTGGGGCGCCTGGGTGGCTTAGTTGGTTAAGCGACCGACTTTCACTTAGGTCATGATCTCGCGGTTCGTGGGTTCGAGCCCCGCGTCGGGCTCTGTGCTGACTGCCAGCTCAGAGCCTGGAGCCTGTTTCAGTCTGTGACTCCCTCTCTCTCTGACCCTCCCCTGCTCACGCTGTCTCTCTCTCTCTCTCTCCTAGAAATAAATAAAACATAAAAAAAAATTAAAAAAAAAAAAAAAAGAAAGTAGGAGAATCCTGAGTCAAGGTAAGAACTTTATTATACCAATAGCAGTAGCCAGAGTATTAGCATTTTCTTTTTCTTTTTTAATTTTTTTTTTAATGTTTTATTTATTTCTAGGAGAGAGATAGAGACAGCATGAGCAGGGGAGGGTCAGAGAGAGAGGGAGTCACAGACTGAAACAGGCTCCAGGCTCTGAGCTGGCAGTCAGCACAGAGCCCGACGTGGGCTCGAACCCACGAACCGCGAGATCATGACCCAAGCGAAAGTTGGACGCTTAACCGACTAAGCCACCCAGGCGCCCCGAGTATTAGCATTTTCTTGTACCAATTTCCCAAGCCCAAATCCACACAGAGTGATGCCAATAGGGTCAGATGACTCTCACATGCAGTGGGTGCATTACAGGCTGCACACTGAGGGTAGGGAACCCAAATATTTTATAATGGCCATTAATCATCATGTTCATTACTGCAAAGACATGCATTGTCTTTATCATACTAGACAACAGGCATGACTCCTTTCCCCAAATCCCTACCTTTCAAGACTATTGTCTATGCATATATCTTTGAAATTGATAGTATGGAACAAAGGCAGTCCCAAGATTTGCATAAATGTGAGAGACCACATGCCACCCATGACAAGTGGGAGAAAACCAACCAAGGAAAAAGAGATGGCTAAATATCAACATGATAGTTAAAGTGAACAGATAAATGTATGCTTGATAGTAATATTGTGTGTCCAAAGTTAAAAACAGAAAATTAGTGTTGAAACTACAAAATTAAGGTGAAAGTAAATTTGAAAAATAATAATAGTGCTATATAAATGTCAAGAAATATTGATATTTTTATGGGGCAGCAATAGTACATTTATAAATATAATTTCTCCAAAACTAAAAGCTACTTCACTCTTGGAACTGAACTGTAAATATATACACATATCCCTCTTCCAGCCACCATAAAACTGTAGCATAAAGATCATAAGAGCTTAGACCTGAAAAGATGCTCAGAAATAATGAAGTCCTGATTATACAGACAGGGAAACTGAGATCCAAAGGCATAGAGTGTCTTTTTCAGGGCCACACAACCAACCATCAATACATCTGAGATGCATTCACAGGAGTCTCTACTCTTGACCCCTCCATTTCATTATATCACACCACCTCTTGCAACTCAACTTGAAGCAGATTGAGGCCCCCAACCCCCCATCCCACAAAAAAAAAAAAAGATACCTGCAAACCTCCCTCTTGTAGAACATGCCCTTGGGGGATGCCTGGGTGGCTCAGTCGGTTAGGCGTCCGACTTCCGCTCAGGTCATAATCTCACGGTTCCTGGGTTCGAGCCCCGCGTTGGGCTCTGTGCTGCTGACAGCTCAGAGCCTGAAGCCTGCTTCAGATTGTGTCTCCCTCTCTCTCTGAGCCTTCCCTGCTTACGCTCACTCTCTCTCTCACTCTCTCTCTCAGAAATAAATAAAACATTAAAAAATTTAAAAAAAAAAAAAAAAAAAGGAACATGCCCTTGGAACTAGCTGGAGCAGAGCCAAGTAGCCTGAGTTAGCAATGCTTCCCCAGGTGAAAACCTTAGCCCTGCAGATGGCTTAAATGCCCATTCTCTTGGGTCTGCCACAAAGGCACAATGTACTGCAGAAGACTTAAAAGAAAAATGTGTGCACAGTGCAGGAAGGAGCCCAGATCTTCCCTGAGGAGTTGAGTACTTCAGTAACATCATTAAAGCTGGGTCAAAAAAAATCATTTAATTTTTTTAATATGCTAATATAACCTCAGGCACCAGCTCACTTAAATGAAAGGCACTTCATAAAGTTCATTTTTATTATTCTCAGCTTAAAAGTAAATAACACTTCTACAGGTGTCCTTCATATTAAAAGGCTTTATTTGCTAGCAATAGAGACTCTCTATTGACTAAAAACCTTATCTATATTTCACAGAGCATATTGTTTTTCCCCAACACCCTTCAAAACGGTGTAGCCAGTCCATTGTGGAAAAGGAAAATAGTGTGATGAAAGAGACAATGTAACAACAGCCAACTGAAAGAGCCCTCGATGGCCAATGCTGGAACAATTTAAGAGTCAAAAAAATGCAGTATTCAATTAAAAAGTGTAAAGTAAATATTCATAAGTCTCTATTGATAAACAAATAATGTAAATAGTCATCAATAGCACTTTTATAAAGATAATTGTCCAAACCCTAGAGGCTACTATTTCCTTTGGACTGAATCATAAATGTATAGACATATAAGTACAAATATAAATTACTGAACAAGTAAATAAATGGTAGAGGACAGACAAATCTTCCCTACAGAAGAATTCTAAATAATATATATACCTATTCTCCCCTCCAGGAGGTGGGACTTAATTCCCTACCCTTGAGGGTGCACTAGACTTAGTAACTCACTCCCAAAAATTAGAGCAGAGAAAGGGAAAAACAGTCCCCTTGCAGTGGAGAGTCTTGGCAAGAGCTGCCTTAACCAAGTGATGAAGGTTAACATCACCAGTAATGTCATGTGGACATGATGTACTCCAATGTGAGGTAATGAGAAGGTATTCTTTCCAAATCCTATACCTCAAGTCTAACCATGATAAAAACATCAGACAAACTAAGATCAGGAGACATTCTACAAAACACTTGACCCGTACTCCTCAAGACCATCAAGGTCATGCAAAACAAGCAGAGTGAGAAATTATCACAGACCAGAGGAGACTAGAAAAATGTGACAACTATGATGTATCATCCTGCAATGAAACAAACAAAAAAAAAAGGGATTAATGGAAAAGCTGGTTAAATCCAAGTCAGGTCTGGAGTTTAGTTAATAGTGAGCAATAATATTGCCTTCTTAGTTTTGATAAGCGTACTCTATAAGATGTTAGCAATGGGTAAAACTGGGTGATAGATATACAGGAACTCTCTGTACTCTCTATAAATATAAAATTATACCAAAACAAAAAGTTTATCTAAAAAATAGATGGTACAAATTTATCTCATCATATGCTCCGGTCTGAAGCATGACAGAATTCTATAACTAATGAATTGCCCAATCCAAGACACACATTTTAAAGAAGGCTTGGGGAAGCTAAATGAATTTAACAGCCAGGGGCGGAATAGCAAGAGAACACTGCGCAATAAAAGGAAAAGCAATGTTGGGGAGCCTGGGTGGCTCAGTTGGTTACGTGCCTGATTTTGGCTCAGGTCATGATCTCTTGGTTTTTGGGTTCAAGCCCCACGTGGGGCTCTGCACTGACAGTATGGAGGAGCCTGCTTGGGATTCACTCTCTCCTTTCTCTCTCTACCCTGGTTCCTCTCTCTCTCTCTCTCTCTCTCCCCCCCTCTCTGTCTGCCTTTCAAAATAAATAAACTTTTTAAAAAAGGAAAAGCAATGTTTGTTCTTCACTGAATAACCTGAGTTTTATTTATAATAATTATTTGTAGTAATCTGAGAAACAGAATGTGTCCTGAACATAACAAAAATTGAGGCTCTTCTTTGTAAGTCGGCAAAAGTACCAAGGTAAAAGCCTAAACCAATAAACTAACCAGAGATTTCCAAGAAATAGAAGTGTGCTGGCTATCCAATAATATCTACGCTTAATAGTATAAAAGTCTCAAATTAAAAACATAAGTTTTAGACAAACCCTTCAAATTTGAGAAATTTCTCTAAATTCTCTTTATAAGTTACCTAGGATATTATAATATCTGACATTTATATTATCATTTCCAAAATAGTAAGATCATTTTGCCAATAAAATGTAGTTCCTTCCTGCCACCCGGTTCTCTTAATTACTTCCTTTCCCCACACA
This sequence comes from Proteles cristata cristata, assembly GCA_017311185.1. NCBI lineage: Eukaryota > Metazoa > Chordata > Mammalia > Carnivora > Hyaenidae > Proteles > Proteles cristata. Next base: position 2,137,863 of record JAESUZ010004992.1, on the reverse strand, counting down.
GGCCATCCTTTGCTTTCAACCTTGAAGGTTTCAGCCCTGACCTAAATTCCACTGCCACCTACCCTTGCTCATCACCTAAATCCTTCAGTTTTGTCAAAGAATCTCAACCATCTCTTGCTCTGGACTTCTTTTTGGATCTGTCTTCTAAAAAATAATCCCTTCAAAATTACCTTGTGAATGAATGGAAAGGACTTGGTTAAAAAAAAAAAAAAGGCATACATACATCTGCCTTCCACGTAAACTTTATAAAGACGGGAAAAACTTTCTTGCTTTTTTTTCTCCTCATATTTTCATACAATTGTGTTTCCAAAAGACACAAGAAAGGCATGAGCATAATTTGTAATACATGTGACATGAATTTTCTTAAAAGTAGCCCTTAAAGTCAAATTTGACTATGAATGCTATGTTAGGAAGACGGACAAATGCATAATATTTTGATCAATATATATGAAGTTTGCATTTTGTTTCATCACTTTTAATGCTGAAGAATACATTTTAAAGGGATGGATTAAATATTCAAAGACACAATCAGAAGTAAAGACCTTTTAGTTCAATATGAAGATAACAAACCCATTAGTATATCTACATATGAGTATGCTCAGCAAACAGCAGACTGAACAAATATTTATTGAGTACCTGTTACGTGTCAGGAAATGTGCAAACACTTTGGCAAATGCTGTCTCATTTCATTTTTTTCTATAAATATGTGAGATCAATATAATTATCCTAATTTTTTAAGCTGTAAAACCAAACATCCAAAGTAAATCACTCAAGGATATGTTACTTAAGGTAGTTAGTTCCTTTAACTGATAAACTCCAAACTGTCAGTGGCTTAACACAACAAAATGCTATTTCTCATTTATATCACCATCTAATGCAAGTTAGAGGGGGAAGGGGTTGTATTCTGCCCCCACCTCATCATTCAGAGACCCCCAGGATACTTCCATCACACCCACTGAAGGATGGAGATTGAGAGCAAGGATAGTACATTAAAAGTTTTTGTACACCAGGCCTAGAAGTGGCACATACCACTTATGCTCACATTCCATTCCACAAAAATGATCCTTCTTCTGTTAATAGGAAAAGAATGAATGCTTTCTCCCTAAGGCAGGGAATAAGCTAAAGAAGTATGCTCTCACTGCTGATAATCAACATAGTACTGGAAGGTCTAGAAAACTTCAATAAGGCAAGAAAAGCAATACAGATAAAAAAGAAGAAATGAAAGTATTGCTATTTGCAAATGACAGGATCATCTGTGCAGAAAACTCCAGAGTCTACCAAAAGAGTCCTATAACTAATAGGTGAGTTAAGCAAGATCAGAACAAAAAATCAATCACATTTCTGTATCCTAAAAATAAATGTGTCAAAACTGAAATTAAAGACACAGTGCCATTTACAATCCCTCCAAAAAAAACCTATAAGATGGTTAGGTATAAATCTACCATCACATGCACAGGACTTAGATATTGAAAATCACAAAATGCTAAAGAAATAAACAAAAGGAGACTTGAATAAATAGAAAGCAAATACAAAAATGGTAGAATTTTTTAAAAGCATGTCAATAATTACATTATGTGTAAATAATCTAAACATCCTAATTAAAAGGCAGAGAAAGTCAGATTGGACAAAAATGCAAGATAGCCTAGAGGCTATCTATAAGAAATCCACTAAATATGAAGACATAGATCAGTTAAAAGTAAAAAGATAGAAAAATATATCATTCAAACATTAATTAAAAGAAAGCTGGAGTGGCTATATTAAAATCATACAAAGTAAACATCAGAACCTAGAACACAAAGGGACAAAGATATATAATGATATAATGGTCAACTCATCAAGAAGACAGGAATTCTAAGTGAATATACATCTAAAAACCCAGTTTCAAAATACATGGATCAAAACTTGACCTAACCAAAAGGGGAGATTAGCATATCTAAAATTATAGTTACAGATTTTAATACCCTTCTCTCAACAATTGACAGAACAAGTTGACAAAACATTGGTAAAGGTATAGAAAATTTGAACAATGCTATCAAGCAAACAACATGAAAAAAATCACAGAATATACATTCTTTTTAACATACATATAACACCACCACATAGACTATAACCTGAGCCATAAAATAAGACCTAGTAAATTTCAAATGATTGAAATCATACAGACTATGTTTTATAAGCCTGAGTATGATGGAATTAAAAGTCAATTTTAAAAGAACACATAAAATCCTCATTTTTGAAGTTAAGAAATACACTCCTAAATGTTGCATAAGTCAAGTAAGAAACCACGAAGAAATTAGAAAATATTTCTGGCTAAACGATAGTGAAAATATAAATACTAAAATGCATATGGTGCACCTAAAATAGTGCTTAGAACAAAATTAATAATTCTAAATGCTTATATTGTTGGTAAAAAAAAAAGTTTTAAACTAATTTTCTTAGCTTTTACGTTAAGAGACTAGAAAAGGAAGAGTGAGTTAAACCAAAGTAAGGAAAGGAAGGAAATAATATAAAGGGAAAACTATTAATAAAGAATAAATAGAGAAAATCAAGTTATTCAGAAACTGATTCTTTGTAAAGATCAATAAAAATTGAAAAATCCTTACCTAGATTGATCAAACCAATAGCAAGAATGAAAGAGAAAATATCACATAGATATTACAGATATTAAAAGGACATGAAAGGAATATTGTGACTAACTTTATGACTATGACTTTGACAACTAAGATTAAATGGACAAATTCCTTAAAGGACATAAGTTACCAAAAGTAACACAAGAATAAAAAGAAATTCCACAAAGCCCAATATATGGTGTTTTGGTGGTGGTGGTGTTGATGGGTTTTTTTTAATTTGAGTATAGTAAAGAATTAATACTTTAAAATCTCCCCACAAGGAAAACTCAAGTTCCAAAGGGATGTACAAGTACATTCCATTAAATATTCACAAAAGAAATGACATTGATATTTATCAAAACCCTTCAGAAAAATTTTTAAACTCATTTTTTAAGAGACAGCATAGCCCTGATACCAAAACTCACAAATTATTACAGGAAAATAAATTTTCAGACAAATATCGCTCCTTCAAATAAATGCAAAACTCTTTAACAAAAAAATAGCAAATTAAATTCAGCAATATATATTTTTTAAAAAAACAACACATAATAACTAATTATGATGTTTTCCCTGGACTTGGAAGTTTTCCTGAAACTGGAAGATTGTTTTAACATCCAAAAATCAATTACCGTGATTCACCACATTAACAGAATAAAGAAATCACCAAACCCTTTGAATAGTTGAAAAAGATACGTTTGATAAAATTAAATCCCACTTATGAAAACTATCAGCAATTTAGTAATAGAAGAAAATTTCCTCAAACTAATAAATGGGACTAACAGAAACTTGTAGCTAATATATTAATAATAAATGATGAACATTTCCCCCATGTGATATTGGGAAGAAGGTAAGAATGTCTGCCCTTACCATTTCTATTAAGTATTTTTTAAGGGACTATTTACTTATTTATTTAGAGCATACAAGTGGGGGAGGGGGCAGAGGGAGAGAGAGAAAGAAAATCTTTTTTTTTAAATTTATTTATTGTTTAATTTACATCCAAGTTAATTAGCGTATAGTGCAACAATGATTTCAGGAGTAGATTCCTTAATGCCCCTTACCCATTTAGCCCACAGCCCTTCCCATAATCCCTCCAGCAATCCTCTGTTTGTTCTCTAAATTTAAGAGTCTTTTATGTTTTGTCCCTTCTCTGTTTTTATATTATTTTTGCTTCCCTTCCCTTATATTCACCTGTTTTATATCTTAAATTCCTCATATGAGTGAAGTCATGTGATATTTGTCTTGAGAGAAAGAGAATCCCACACTCAGCAGGGAGCCCAACTTGGGGCTTGATCCCAAGACCCTGGGATCATGACCTAAGCCAAAAATCAAGAGTTGGATGTTCAACTGTCTGAGCCAAAGAGGCATGCCCTATTCAGCATTTTACCATAGTTCTAGACAGTATGACATGGCAAGACAAAGAAATAAAAGAAACAAAATCAAAGAAATAAAACTGTCTCTGTTTGCAAGTGAAATGATTGTTTTCATAGAAAAATCATAAGAATCTATAAAATATCTACTAGGATCAATAAGAGTATTTGTGAAGATCACAGATTGAAAATCAATATCAGAAGTCCACTGTATTTCTCTATGCAAAAAATAAAAATGGAAATTGAAATACAAGTACCATTTACAAAAACATCAAAAATATTATAATACATAGGGTTATTTCTCTTTCTACTATTGATTATAATTGTTTATAGAAACACTACCAATTTATGCACTCCTGGGTTTATTGCAGCATTATTTACAATAGCCAACCCAGAGAAGCAACCCAAGTGTCCACTGACACACAAATACATAAAAAGATGTGGTACAGATATAGATAAATATATAGCTATATAAAGATATAGATACAGATATATAGATAGATACACACACAATGGAATATTGTGCAGCAATAAAAAAGGTTGAGTTTTGTTTGCCATTTGTGACAACATAGATAGACCTGGGGGTATTATGCTAAGTAAAATGAGTCAGACTGAGAAAGACAAATACTATATGATTTCACTCATATGTGGAATCTAAAAAACAAAACAAATGAGTAAACAAACAAAAAGGAGAATCAGACCTATAAATACAAAGAACAAACTGATGATTTCCAGAGGGAAGGTGGGTATGTGGGATGGATAAAATAGGTGATTGGGTGAGAGATATAAGCTTCCAGTTATGAAATGAATAAGTCATGGAAATAAAATGCAAAACATAAGGAATATAGTCAATGATGTTGTAATAGCAGTGTATGGTGACAAATAGTAGCTACCCTTGTGGTAAGCGTAGCATAACATATAAACTTGTGATATCACTACATTGTACACCTGAAACTAATATAACATTGTGTGTCAACTATACTCAAATTTAAAAAGTAAATTAAAAAATACATTAGGACAAATTTAACTATGTGCAAACCTCTACACTGAAAATTACAAATATTACTGAAATAAAGAAATACCATAATAAATGTAGAATTTTACTTTTTTCTTAAACTGAAGAACACACAATATTGATAAATTTTTATTCCCCTTAAATTGGTTTATGACTTTTATACAATCCCAACTAAAATTCCAGCAAGTTTTTGTAGAAGTTGATAATTTGATTCCAAAATTTATTTGGAAATTTATAGAACCTGGAATAACCAAAACAATTTTGAAAAAAAAGAACAAAACTTGACTCACACCACCTGATCTCAAGACTTACCTTAAAAGGTACAGTAATAAAGACAATGTGATACTGGCAGAAAGGAAGATCAAGGATAGTAAGAGAGGGTATAGAAACAGACTGACAGGGGCGCCGAAGTGGCTCAGTCAATTAAGTGTCTGACTTTAGCTCAGGTCGTGATCTCACGAATGGTGAGTTCAAGCCCAGCATCGGGCTCTGTGCTTATAGCTCAGAGCCTGGAGCCTGCTTTGGATTCTGTCTCCTTCTCTCTGCTTCTCTCTCTCTCTCTCTCAAAACCAAATAAACAAACACACATTTTAATAAAATTAGACTGACACATATAGTCAACTGATTTTTGACCATTTCAATGGAAATAAGGATTTCAATAAAGTCTTTCCTACAAAAGTTGCTGAAATAGCTAGACACCTACCTCATATCCAAACGCAAAAATTTATTCAAGATGGATCATGAACTGTTGGTTTACAAATCTTGGAATTCCTCAGGTGAAATCTGAAATTGGCCCTGAATGGAAGGCAAGGAGAGTCTAAGAGACAGACCACTCCAGACTGGTAAGTGGCAGGTTTAATAAATAAGCAAGGAAAATTACACAGGAGGCTTGTCTTGGATGCCCATGAGAAGAGTAGATCTCCACACTCATCCTCCAGAATCTTTTAAGTTTATATAGAAGCCTTACCGGGGTTCAGGAACACATACTATCCAGACAGTCTCATTGACAAATTGTTCTCTCAAGGCTGCGTCCTTCGAAATGGCTCCTCCCACTGTGGGAATGGCAGACTGAGCACACGTTCCAAGGATAAGGGAGGGTAGGTGGTGAGATGCCTCTGATTGTCTGGATCCAACTCACAGATCAGTCAGCTTCCCATATGAAAGCTTCTAGAAGAAAATATAGAAAAATATAGAAAAATATTTTTGTGAACTTGAACTCATTTCTTAGACACACAAAGCTCTAATCATAGAGAAAAAATAGGTGACCTAGACTTCATCAAAATTAAAATCTTCTCATCAAAAGAGATCATTAAAAAATATAAACACAAAGTTTAGAGCAGAAGAAAATGTTCACAAAACATTCTTCTGACAAAAGACTGGTGTCCAGAATATATAAATGTTTCCTAAAACTCTATGAATTTTGTTTTGGTTGATTTTTACAATGATAATATTTTCCTGTTATTATGAATATAATAATTTCATAATAACCACATGTCATGTCCCAATCACAATTTACATAAACAAGAAAAAAAAATAAAGAACTCCACAATCCAGTATCTCTTCTGCACCTTACTTTGCTCTCAGTGAAGACCAAACTGAGAAACAAACTATCTACCCTTTCTTTCCTCTAGACAGGCCAAGAAGAGTCTTTATGAAGACTGAGAAGTGAATTTATTTATTTATTTTTTTTTTTTAGGGCTGTTTTTTTTACCAAGTGGTGTCCAGACAGTTGTAAGGAGTTAAAATATAGAAAAGTGAAAGTGGATCTTTTTTTTTTAAAGATCATATCAGAGGCAGAAACGATGTATCACAGATGAGAATAATACTGGCTGTCTCTTCAAATTTATCCATTACAAACACCACACCATGAGAAGTGAATTTAAAACAATTAGAGAGATAAAATTAGTAATATGAGGGCAAGCAGCTACTCCCAAAATAAAAAATAAAAAAAAAGAAACTGGCACCTATTGAATATTTTTTCTTTTTTTATTGAAGTATAGTTGACATGCAATACTATATTAATTTCAGGTGTATGACATAGTGATTCAACATTTATAAATATTATTAAGTGATCACCATGGTAAGTCTCGTTACCATCTATCACTATACATAGTTATTACAATATTATTAACTGTATTCTCTAATACTGCACTTTACATCCCTATGACTTAATCATTTTATTATTGGAAGTTTGCACCACTTAATCTCTTTCACCTACTTCCTCCATCCTTCCACTCTCCTCCCCTCTGGCGCCCACCAGTTTGTTCCTTGTATTTATGAGTGTGTTTTTGTGTTGTTTTGTGTGTTTTGTTTCTTAGATCCTACATTAGGTATTTTTTTAATTATTTGAAGACATTTGAGAAAAATGAAAACAATCCAAGAAGAGATGAAAGAATATTCGTGGTAAATTATCAATAGTTGCTGAAAACCAATAAAAGACTATATAAGGTGGTGAAATTAAAAATAAATGTGCTAGGGACCTGGGTGGCTCAGTCAGTTAAGTGTTTGAGTTCAGCTCAGGTCATGATCTCACAGTCCATGAGTTTGAGTCCTGCATCGGGCTCTGTGCTGACAGCTCACAGCCTGGAGCCTGCTTTGGATTCTGTTTCTATCTCTCTGCCCCTACCCCTCCACTGCTCATTCTCTCTCTGTCTCCCTCAAAAATAAACAAACATTTAAAAAATTTTAAAAAGACAGTGTGCTGGAGACGCCTCGGTGGCTCATTCAGTTGAACGTCCAACTCTTGATTTCAACTCAGGTCGTGATCCCAGAGTCATGGGATTGAGTCCTGAATCAGGCTCCAAGCTGAGCATGGAGCCTTCTTAAGATTCTCTCTCTCCCCCCACCTCCCCTGCTCACAATGCTCTCTCTCTCAAAAAATTTTTTTTAACTTAATTTCATTTAAAAGTGAGTGTGCTCATGACCTCCTCTCCCTGGTGTTCTGCCACTGGGGTAGCATAGTAAATCAGAGGCTCTGAGGCATCTCAGGAAATGAGAGTAGCATATACTGACCTACCTGGTTTATAGTGATTCTCTCCTATTTGTGATTTCAATGAAAAACTATTTAAATATGGCTTTGGACTGTACTGGTATTTTCCATGCCATAACCAGAACAGAAACTAAAAGTTACAACCCTCCTCCCCACAAAGAAGTACCTGCATTAACTCCTGATAGGATATGGCAATTTTTAGCTATGATTATTGCAGCTAATTTTCTGTCCAAGTGGACTTATGCAAGTTTGGTGTATTGATATTAGTGTTTGGATTGGTTCTGCAGAATGTGTTTTGAGTTAAATGTTATAGTTCCTCCCCTCCTACTATGTGAAAGGCAAAAGAGACTTAAATTTTGGGGTGCTATTTAACAAGCACTGTTCTAATTAGAAATCACAATGGTTCTAAAAAATTTTTTAAATAAAAATAAATTTAAAAAAAGAAATCATATAGAAACCAACTTAACAATAAACTATTTAAGAAAAAAAATCATATTACCTCCTAAGGAGTTGGTGGTGATTATAAAACCATGCATTATTCCTTAAGAAGGTTAAGGAACCCAAGACAATTGAGGCTGGATCATTTCCTGAGTATGGCTATATCTTTTTTCCCTTCGCAGTCCTCATTGTAATCCCTGTAACTGCTCAGAGAATTCTACTTACCTGGTGCCCCCAGCCCCACTAGCTCCCTGCCTATTCCATTACTGCTTTCCTCCTTCCTCTTTTACATTTCACTCACTCCAGAAACGCTCTCTGCCCCAATATAAAGGATATTGAGGGATGCCTGGGTGGCTGAGTCAATTAGGCATCTGACTTTGGCTCAGGTCATGATCTCCCCATTCGTGGGTTCAAGTCCCACATCAGGCTCTGTGCTGACAGCTCAGACCCTGAAGCCTACTTCAGATTCTGTGTCTCCCTCTCTCCGCCCCTCCCCCACTTGCACTCTGTCTCTGTCTCTCTCTGAAAAATAGACATTTTTTTAAAAAAGGATACTGAGTGTAGCAGCAAAGAAAACTTTAAACAATCCAGTTTTTAAAAAAAGACTCTCATCCTGGGGCGCCTGGGTGGCTTAGTCGGTTGAGCGTCCGACTTTCGCTTAGGTTATGATCTCACGGTTCGTGGGTTCGAGCCCCGCGTCGGGCTCTGTGCTGACTGCCAGCTCAGAGCCTGGAGCCTATTTCAGAGTCTGTGTCTCCCTCTCTCTCTGACCCTCCCCTGCTCGCTCTGTCTCTCTCTCTTCTCCTAAAAATAAATAAAAATATTTTTACAAAAAGATATAAATGCAAGCTTAAATTGATTATAAAAGAATGGAAGATAACCAGTGGAAAGGAAAACATTTAATTTACAAAAAGGAGGGGATTGTTGGTGGAGCAAGTCCCATGGAAGAACTAGAGCAACACACGAATTTCAAACGAGGGTACATCCACAGAAACGCTGTAAAAGCATGATGAAAACAGAGAGGCAGAATGATTCCCATTTCGCTGCAGAAAAATAATGACTGTCTTAAAAACAATTACCCCATTTTGGGTCTTTGGTGAAATTATTTCCTTTCACTTTCCATATCTATTTTGCGTCAATGAGCAGAAGAAATTAAATCCAGAGCTAGATAGATCTCACCCTGGCTGGAAACTTTTATTCCTGCCCCCTGACTTCCGGTCCCCAGTCCACCCAAGCCTCCTACACACTCCACTCCCCGTTTTACACAACCTCACCAGCCCCTGCCCTCCTTTTTGGCTAACATCATTGTGCCCGTAGAGCCTAATCTATATCTATCTATGTCCCTTCTTAAAACCGCAAAAATGTCAGTTTTCTTTGAAGTTTTCCTGGACCCGATCTCACAAAGACAAATCGGAGGATTTGATTGATGTTCTGACCAGCAGCCACTGGCTGTGAATATTCCTATGTAGATTTTAATTCTCGTGTTTTCATGAGTATACATTTATAGTTGAGTTTACAGTAGTTGCCCCTTATCCCAGGAGATTAATTCTAAGACTCCCAGTAAATGCCTGAAATTGCAGGTGGTACCAAATCCTGTATGTACTATGATTTTTCCTATACTTACATACCTATGATAAAGTTTAATTTATCATTAGGTACTGTAAATATTAACAATAACGAATAGAAAAATTATAACAATACACTATAATACAAATTAGGTGGGGCGCCTGGGTGGCGCAGTCGATTAAGCGTCAGTCTTCAGCTCAGGTCATGATCTCACAGTTTGTGAGTTCAAACATCCTCTCAAGCTCCGTGCTGACAGCTCAGAGCCCGGAGCCTGCTTCGGATTCTGCGTCTCCCTCGCTCTCTGCCCCTCTCCCACTTGTGCTCGGTCTCTCAAAAACAAATAAACACTTAAAAAAAATTTTTTTTAACTATGTGAATATGTTCTCTCAAAATACCTTATTGGGCTGTACTCACTTCTCTTGTGATGATGTAACATAAAATGCCCACGTGATGAGATGACGTGCGGTGGATGATACAGGCATCGTGAGGTATTAGGCTACTACCGACCTGCTGATTCGTCAGAAGGAGGATCATCCGCTTGCAGACAATGGTAACTGAAAGTGCGGAAAGCGAAACTACAGATAAGGCGGACTCTTGTACTTTTTAAAAATTCCTTACAATCATGCACTCAATAAGTATCAGTATCGATTCCCAGCTTAATCACAGATATCCAGGAGACAGATAAATCATAGATGGTAGGTAGGTAGATCAATGATCAGTTGATACATAAATATTAAAAGACCACAAACGTTAACCAAAACTAAACACATTTTTTAAAATGTAGAGTTCTTTGAGCTTGGTGATAAAGCTGTTTCACAGTCAATTTACCGTATTACTCTGAGAACAATTTGCCATAAACATCAAAGTAATGTTACATGCTTTTTTCTCTCTTTTCTCCAAAGAAATGCACAGTGTGACAGTAAAATGTCAGAAATAATTAGACAAAATCGCACAATTCCATTGTGACACTAAAATATCTTTGGAGTTGAAATTTGCTATGGAACTTTAAAACTGGTGTGAAATCTGCTTATTATAAACAATATAATTTTTCTTTAATGTCCCAGAATTTCTAAAATATGATACAATGTGAATGTAGGTTTCCAAATGTTAAAAAAAAAAAAAAAACCTTTCCACGTGTAAATGTTACATATATATTAATAAATAGAAATAAGAAAGTAATTCAGGTGGCAAGATAGACTTAAAGTTGGTAATGTCTTCATGAAAAAGAGTTTGGGAACAACTTTTTTAAAAGTATCTTTTTCGTAGCTACACTTGTGGTTAGCCCAGTGTGAGGAATAAACTTGTGAATCACTACTCCTGAAATTAATGTAACATTGAGTGTCAACGATTTAATTTTTAAAAGGTATCTTTTGAATAATAATGTAAAAATGAACTTCACACCAGAGGTAAGTAAGGAAATTATATCAAAAATATATGTGAAGAATTTATGAATACTGAAATATTATAATGTGTTCCAGAGGAGAAAAATATTACTTTTTCATTCACTAACCAATAGCATACTATTTTCCAGGAACCCTCCACTCAGAAGAAATGCTGTGGTGCTTCCTTTTACCCCACACAAAATGGAACATAAAAAACGACATAGCTGAACAAACTATAATCTTCTTATAAATGAAAGGCACCAAAGTCTGAGTAGTTTCCAACTGAGGGAAAATAACCAACAGCTTCTCCACGGTGTAGACTGAAACAGGGAAAACATGAATATCACTAACTGTACCACAGAAGCCAGTGTGGCTGGGAGACCCAAGACCATCACTGAGAAGATGCTCATTTCCATGACTCTGGTGATCATCACCACCTTGACCATGTTGCTGAATTTAGCTGTGATCATGGCCATCTGTACCACCAAGAAGCTCCACCAGCCTGCCAACTACCTGATCTGTTCTCTGGCCGTGACGGACCTCCTGGTGGCCGTGCTGGTCATGCCCCTGAGCATCATGTACATCGTCATGGACAGCTGGAAACTAGGTTACTTCATCTGTGAGGTATGGCTGAGTGTGGACATGACCTGCTGCACCTGCTCCATCCTCCATCTCTGTGTGATTGCCCTGGACAGGTACTGGGCCATCACGAATGCTATTGAGTATGCCAGGAAGAGGACAGCCAAGAGGGCTGGACTGATGATCCTCACCGTCTGGACCATCTCCATCTTCATCTCCATGCCCCCTCTGTTCTGGAGAAGCCACCGCCAACTCAGCCCACCTCCCAGTCAGTGCACAATCCAGCATGACCATGTCATCTACACTATTTACTCCACACTCGGGGCATTTTATATCCCCTTGACTTTGATACTTATTCTGTATTACCGGATTTACCATGCAGCCAAGAGCCTTTACCAGAAAAGAGGATCCAGCCGACACTTAAGCAACAGAAGCACTGATAGCCAAAATTCTTTTGCGAGCTGTAAACTTACACAGACTTTCTGTGTGTCTGATTTCTCCACCTCAGACCCTACCACAGAGTTTGAGAAGATTCACACCTCTATCAGGATCCCTTCTTTCGACAATGATCTAGATCATCCTGGAGAACGGCAGCAAATCTCTAGCACCAGGGAGCGCAAAGCAGCACGAATCCTAGGACTGATTTTGGGTGCATTCATTTTGTCGTGGCTGCCATTTTTCATCAAAGAGTTGATTGTTGGTCTGAGCATCTATACAGTGTCCTCTGAGGTGGCTGATTTTTTGACGTGGCTTGGTTACATTAATTCTCTGATCAATCCTCTGCTCTACACAAGTTTTAATGAAGACTTTAAGCTGGCTTTTAAAAAGCTCATTAAGTGCCGAGAACATACTTAGATTGCAAACAGCCAAAAGGCATTACTTTTACCAGCTTGTGAGTGGACATGGGTAAGGGGTGCAACTTATTAATTTGTGAACATAGTTGGTTCAGGGAAGTTTGTAAGTTAGTGCGGTCTTTTTGTTTGTTTTGTTCTGTTTTGTTTGAAGTTTGTTATTTGGTGTGCCGTTTTCTACCTCTGGTTTTATTTGTGGTACATGATTTCAAATAAACATTATCATATAAAGACAGAAATGTCATAGAAGTAATAATAAGGTGAAATAGTAACTACTATTTTTAGCCATTTCAGTTAATCCTGCCATTAAAGAACGCCAAAATAAATCTTCATTTGCAGAATTTCTTCTTACTTATAAATCAAATATCTGATAACCTGCCTCCGTGTGGCATTAAACTTGAAGTCATGGCTCCATATTTGTGCAAATTTTAGTGGGAATCGCATGACTCCATAAAGCATTAAAAAAAAAGTGATGTGCTGTCATCTGCTTGCAGATCTGAACTAAAGTCATTTACTGTGACTACAGAGCCCACTCCTTTTAGGCACAAATAGTACAGCTGACGTATCCTTTTTAGTACATGATTAGATACATGTCCTCATTCTCTAAAGAAAACCTGGAATTAATCCTCTACTTTCCTAGGTCTTTAACTATGAATATGAAACATAAACAAAGACAAAATAACCTAAGTCTACTTTGGTCCACGTGTTGTTATATTACCTGACTGGCACACTGGACCTCCTATTCTGAGATGTGTCCCACTAAGCCTCGCACACACTCCCTTATGCTAGCAGGATTCAGGTGGGAGTACAAGCAGTTTCACAGTGGAGTGATCAAATGAAGGAATATATTATCTGAAGAACTGTGTTGGATAATCCACTCATTAAATTAGCAGTGTGCACTTGAGAAAAAAAAAAGTTAAACATCTGTGCTTACAGCAAAGGCCACCCATCAAGGAAAGGAGTGTGAAACTATGTCCCCTGGAATCTCTGTGGTTTCCATGCCAGACTGCACCCTGGGGCCAGGAGGCTACAGATGGGACCTGAGGCCACACACACCTCTCCTGACCTGGGGTGACTGCTCTAGTCACGAGGAGTTGCTTACCACTAAGTCAAGAGTGATGGCAAAAGGGAATGAAAGTTTGTAAACACGTGTGCACTCTCAAGTCAGTGACTGTCCTATACCTCTGCTCTTCGTCTCATCCACAGCTTCTCATCTCTTCAACCTCCAAGGGTCATCTCTCTTCTTGGTTTACTGACAAGACCTGGATTTGCTCCCTTTCCACCTCCATGTTTTAGCCTTAAATCTATGCTCTCTAACCTTTTCTGTAATCTTGCACCTCTCTCCTTTGCCCCCTCTTTTCTCCCCCATGCCTCTCTACCTCACTTCCCCCTTCCCTCCCTCCTGTCCTTTCCTCTCCCCACCCTTTTTGAATCTCACCTATTCATTTGTTCAAGTCTCTTGGACACTGGTGTATACTTCCTCTGACTCTACTTCCCACTCAAGCTCCTGCTTCATCTCTCTCCTGCCTCTCCCACCTGAGTTTTTCCACTTATCCATCCTTCATTCTGCTCCACTTCCCACCTTCCACTGACTTTCATATCCTTTGCCATCTGGGCGTTCCTTTCTTAGCTCTCCCGAAACACATCTCCCAGTAGGCAAATGTAATGGCTTTCCCTCTGTCCTTACCCACCTCCCAATCTTTCATCAGGTAGAACAGCTCTGGGGAGCCTGGGTGGCTCAGCTGGTTAAGCATCAGACTCTTGGTTTTGGCTCAGGTCATGATCTCAAGGTTCATGAGACTTAGCCCCACACTGGGTTCTGCCCTGACAGCATGGAGCCTGCTTGGGATTCTCTCACTCCCTCTCTCTCTGACCCTCCCCTGCTCACATGTGCATGATCTCTCTCTTTCTCTCTTTCTCTCAAAAATAAACATTAAAAAAAACACACAAACACCTAAGCCTCCCTTTCATGTTTAAGCCCATACTTTCCAGAATACTTTACTCCCCTAGTTCTCCAACCACCTCCTCGTTCTTTGTCTCCTTTTCTTTCTCCTGGGGCACTGTCCTAGCTCTTACCTCCCATGTCTCCATACTCAATCCTATCCCATCATTTTAACAATGAGATCCATTCCTATGGCTCTTCAATTTGAGTCTTTAGCTCCAATTTCTGTGTGTCTCAAATTCCAGAGCCATGAATAACACCCTATGAACTGTCTGTTGATTCCTCAAACATGGCTTTTCTAAACTGAACTCAGGATCATTTTCCCACACTCAAATCTTCTCTCCTTCTACCTTTCCCATCTCAGATAACAGGATTACCATGCTTTTTATCATTCATGTTAGATTAATGTGATCCTCTCTCTTTATGGCTTGTCTCTCACATCCAGTCTTATTAAACTCTTATCCATTTAGCTCTACAGAAATGTTTGAATATGATCCCTTCTTCTCCAATAATTTGGTCCCTGCACCCATTCAAAATCTTCTTATCTGATCTTACCTCTTGAGTCCTTCACCTGCCACTCTGCCCACACGCCCACACACCTTTCAGATACATCTTCCGGGAACAGTGGTTTTCAGAGTGGCAGCTCCAGGCCGGCAGCATTAGCATCACGTGGAAAGATGTTTAAAATGCAAATCCTAGGGCCCCACTGAAGACATACTGACTCATAAATTCAGAGAGTGGGGGGGCCCATCAACAACTTCTTATAAGCCCTCCGGGAGACTCTGGTGGACACTAAAGTTTGAGAATCACTACCCCAGAGCATGCCATTGGTTTTTAATTACAGTATCATAATCCTCTACTATCTCCCCTATGAGTTTAAAGTAAATATTCTTTTTTAAAACATGAACATTTAAAATTAAAAAATAATGATTCCTTAGTATAATATTCAAGGTTCCTTCACTATGTGACTTTAAATTACCTTTCCAGAGTTATGTCTCACCACTTCTTCTCGCCCATCCCATGCTCCAAAAAAATCTGGATATTTTCTGTGGCTTCTGAGCTTCCTTAACAGTTGACCCCACTGCTTCAGAAACCTGACCCCATGGCTTTCTATTCTTTCATCATTTCTTCATCATGCAACTCAAAAGCAATCTCTTCCGTAAAGTCTTTCTGAGATCCTTCTTCCTTCTGTGTCACTAAGAAAGTCCTCTCTTCCAGCTCTGTGCTCCCATAGAACCCCATTTCTATCACTATTATTATATCCATCCTATCTTATAGTGCTTTTATTTGTGTATTTCTGCTGTCTGCCCTAATAAATTGTGAGCTCCTTGAGGGCAGAAACTGTGTCTGTTTCATCTCTGTATCCTTAGGGACTCTTACAGTGTTTTACACACAGTAGGGACTCAATAAATGTCTGTTAATGTGAATGGAATTATATCCCTAGAAGAGAAAATGTATATGTGCCACCTTTTCCCAGTGAGAAAAACCAAACTTCTTAATTCCCATGCTGCAATACTGACTTTATTTTTCCCCAAAACTTACCCTACCACTTCCCAACTTTGTTCCAAAAACTGCTAGAAGAAGCTTTCCTATGGAAAGAAAAATAATTGCCCACTGAATAAATGAATATACTTTATTCATTAGGATTCAGTCTAAGCCGCTCTCAAAGAAGAGACCTCCAAATACAGTAGTTCAAACAAGACAGTTTCATTCTCTCTCATGTGACAGTCAAAAGGTAGGGGGCAGGGGCGCCTGGGTGGCTTAGTCGGTTAAGCGTCCGACTTTCGCTTAGGTCATGATCTCGCGGTTCGTGGGTTTGAGCCCTGCGTCAGGCTCTGTGCTGACAGCTCAGGGCCTGGAGCCTGCTTGGATTCTGTGTCTCCCTCTCTCTCTGACCCTCCCCTGCTCACGCTGTCTCTCTCTCTCTCTCTTTCCTAGAAATAAATAAAATATTTAAAAAAAAAAAAAAGGTAGGGGGCAGCCCAGAGTGAGTAGGGAACTCTGTTCCACAACATTATCTAAGGACTCAGGTGCCTTTCATCCTGTGGTTCCACAACCTCCCACCCCAGGTCTTATTCTCATCTGCATAACCAAAGTTGATGCACCACCATATCCACAGTCCAGTCCATAGGAAGGAAGAGAGAAGTAGAGAGCAATTTCCTTTTAAGGAAGTTATGTGGATCATGTAACTTCTGCTTGTACTCCATTAGCAATAACTAGGTCACATGGCCACACCAAGTTGTAAAGAATAGGAGAGTAAATCTCCAGCTGGGCAGCCATGTGCCTTACTAAAATTGAGGAAATTATAATAAAAGGAAGAAAAAGAATGGTTACAAGGGGACAGTGAACAGTCTACCTCAAAGGGATATTGGTTTCCATGTGTACAGCTCATATATTCCAGGCAAGTCAATCGGTTACCCAGCTAGTGGTGATCTATGTACAAGGATGTTGAGATTTAATTCTTGGGTGACTTGACTGAGATTGCGTATATGCTGAAAATCCAGTATTTATCATGACTATATCTCTAATATCTAGAAATTATACAAGCAACCCTCTTGTTTTCCCATCATCTTCCACATATCATCATTGAAAACTCTTGGCAATTACAAGCATTTTAAATGTTAAGAGTCTAAGTAAATAAAAAACAAAAAGCAGAATCATAAGTAATTTTCACTTACTCATTTTTACTGCTCATTTCCAATTTACCAGATAAGTCCTAATTAAATGCAATTCTCTCACACCAATATTTGACCTTATCAAAGAAGAATCTGTACTTATTTCCTAGTGTAAATCAAACCTGTTGGGGGAAAAAAATCTGCTGTTTGGTTTACTCATTTAACCAATAGTGCTAGCTGGTATTGACTACCATTGCCACTTTCAATGAAAACTGACCATATCTGTCTAATATCAAAGTGTGGGTCAGGCCAACACATATAGACACCACATCGGTTAAAGAATTTCCCATGACATTAGCAGAAGATCATTAAGAAAAGGGACACAGTAAAATATCTATCAGCAAGGAGGAGGCATTGGTGCTTCAAACGATTGACTCATATTCTTATTTTGTAGAAAGGCTTTCAAAGACCAAAAATAGTCTCATCTAAGTCACTTCAGACTTAGAATTAAAAGAGACTCTCAGGAACCTGTCTGTAGAAGGAGGAGATAGTTCAAAAGGTAGGAAGGATGACTTTAGATGTTTCTGGAACCCTTAAGTTATCCAAAGGCCCTCCTTTCTCCCCATAAACCTCACCCTGGAGAATATACAGCAAGCTTCAGCCTTGCCAAAAAAATGGTTTGAAATTATTTCCTTCAGAAAGGAATCACTCTGAAGAAAGAATGGTTTAAAGAAAGTAACCCATTGGCACTCTAGAAGCTCCCAGCACCTGACACAGAGAGTGGTGCATGATGTCACTCCATTTATATAATTCACATGTCTATTGAATCTAATTGATATGAACATATTGATTACAGACTTCAAGACATTTAGAAGTAGAAATGTGTAGCAGATAAGAAGTTTTTCATATGGACGTGGCGTTGTCACATATTTAATTTTTTTTTAAGGAAAGAGGCATCAGGACAACGATGATACAAAAGAAACAGCAACAGGTGGAGTTGGGAGATAATATCAACAGAGTTTCAGGAAATAAAAACATTGACAATCTTCTCTGAGTTTGAGTAAATTATAAAAGTTTTTCATTCAAAAAGAAAAAGTGATAGAAGAGCAATGGTATAAAGAAAGCAAGACTACAGCAATGGAGATAGCAAAGTTGGGGAGATAATGGTGGTGGTGGTTTGGGGTCCACAAACAGCAAGTGAGCATCTGCCATGAGCCTGACATTGTACTAGGCACTGGAATCTCTATAAGGAAAAAAAATGGCAGAGGGACAGAAAGAAAGCAGACAATCCAGGTAGAAAAGTACAAGGCCCAAATCTTAAGAGCCGATTTGTAGGAAGCTGATTATATTTAGTATCTATTTGAATAAAACAGTATTTCAGAGGGAATTAGAAACATTGCCTTTGCTTAAGGGGCTGGGGGAGAAAGAAGACAGAGGACTGCATTTTGCACATCAAATCTTAGGGGAAATATAGTGATACCAGAAACTCTGAAGAATGGAGGAGAATGCATGGTTCTTCAAAGAAAATGTATAAACAAGGAATAAGGTCATAGATGCATGTGTTTCCAGTTTGCATGGTATCAAATAGTCATACATCAAAGGATGGTTTAAGAAAAGCCGATTTATGAAGATATCCAAAGGAGTGAGGATGGAAACAGAACACTGAGGAAAATTTAGATTTTAAGTAGTCTAAAAATAAGTAGACCAGTTACCCCAAGTGTTTCTGGTTCATGGTTGAGCACTCAGTAAGGGATTAGCAAATGAATAATTAATTACTCAGGCCACCAAACCTGAATTAGCACTTGGATGGCAAAGGAGAACAACTTGGTGATATAACAAAAGTAGGTCTATAAGTCAATAAGAAAGATGCTTAATAAAATAGACACTCAGAGGTATGAAGCAGTTAGGGAGAAATATTATACTCTCAGCCATTCTCTCTTTCTGCACTTTGGAGCGGAGGGGCAGAAGAGGTGTTTCATAAAGAACAAACATAAGAACCACAATGTAAAGAGTGTTATCTGACAACCTTACCTGATTACTTCTTATTTATCCACTTCTCACTTACAAAAAACTAAGGCCTAATTGCCTTTTCTAATCACACACACTTGCATCTAGAAATAAACACAATATCTAATTAGGAAACCAAAGGCAAGTTTGGTACAGGCAAATGCCATTGGTATAACTGTTACAAGAGTCCAATTAAAAATGAATGCCAGGTGTACTATGTATGTATATGTTATTTCATGTTTAATTGCTGGACATTCTACAAACTGGAATAGGAGGGTATAAAGATCATTTCATTGGTAATACTTAGGGAGAATCATGATCAGAGTTTCCAAAATATGTCTATACCGAGAGATCTTCCCTTAGAATGACAGCCTTGTCCACAAGCTCCTTCTAAATGTGTTACAAGAAAAGCAGCTCTAAGGGGCTCTTCAAGCATAACTCACCATGTGGCACCATGTGACATCCCCTGCCTGTCCCCAACTCCCCTATCTGCAGCTGATTAGTTAGGGCAGTTGGGCACCTGACCCAACAACAGCAGGCCTATATGCTGGCCATGTGCTATGAGGTGGTCTGGTGTGAAAACTCCCCAAGTACAGAAGAAGATTGGTTCTGATAATGACATTCTTACCTCTCAATAATTTGAACAAAAAAACACATAGAGTCATTCCACTGTCAGAGGAAGCAGAAGTAGAAAGACAAGCAACGTGAGACCAAAACAAAAAAAAGCAGCCAACTGGCATCCATGGCAAAGCCCAAGAATGAAGCACAATTCATTCCTGCTGCTGAGAAACTAACAACGTTGCCTGTCCTTCAGAGTTGTCTTTTACAATCCTAGACAACCTTTCCAGTCCCAAACTATCCTCTAGGTCCTTGAAGTTTAGCTGTGAGAATACTCCAGAGACTCCTTTCTCGCTTATTGCAACAGTTAACATTGCCATTGACCACCACTATTTTTGGAAATCTGCATTGTTCTCTTTCTTCCAACTGAAGGATCCTGAACACACAGAGTTCTTGTGTCTCTAAGCCATAAGCTTCTGGAATAAGCACACTGGCTCCATTTGGACAGTAAGTGCAGCTGGACCAGATTCAAGTCTTTTCATTTCCATTGATCTTTCTAGTGTGGAAATGTACATAGTTTCCATGACTCTCTGATACGTCTCAGTTGCCTTCATGAAACTAAATTTTTCCATTTAGTTTTTTACTCCATGGATGTAGTTCTATTCATCATAGGTTGTTTTTTATTTTTAAGTTGTTATTTGTTTTTGCTTTGGTTCCTAGGATAAAGTGACCTTCCTTTCCTTAATTCTTAGCCTTGGGAGTGGGAAGGAATTGAAAGGACAGGGTCGGAGGGGCAGTCGGCAGAGATCAAAGGACTATGTTAGTCTTTTTGCGCTGCTATAACAAAAATACCACAGGCTGGTTGGCTTAGAAATGACAGAAACTTATTTCTCACTTCTGGAGATTGAAAGTCTGAAATTCAAGGGTCCAGCATGGTTGTGTTCTGGTGAAGACCCTCTTCTGGGTTGCAGACTGCCAAGGAAGGTTTTAATTTATGAATTTAAGGAAGACACAATATTCATTTAATGACAGACACTAATAGTCATCTTTAAAGGGTTTGTAGGGGCACCTGGGTGGCTCAGTCAGTTAAGCGTCCAATTTTGGCTCAGGTCATGATCTCACGGCTGGTGAGTTTGAGCCCCACGTCGGGCTTTGTGCTGACAACTCAGAGCCTGGAGCCTGCTTCAGATTCTGTCTCTCTCCTACTCACACACTTTCTCTTTCTCTCTCTCTAATACAAATAAACATTAAAAATTTTTAATAAAAAAATAAGGGGTTTGTGAACCAGTTACACTTGCATCCTCAACAGGCGTTTTGAGGGCTTTGGGTAAGGGAAGGAAATATTATTCCTCTACCCTCATGGTCTTCCAACTGGACTAAGAATTACTTTTGTATGAGACAGACCAATGGGAGGAAAAAAACACAGTTTTATTATGTGCACATGGAAGCCAAATAATGAAGTTGAAACATAAAGAAATGACCAAGACAAACAGCTTTTATACTTTTTAGATAATGAGACAATAAATCTTTGAGGAACTGACAGGACAAAAAAACTTAACTTTGGGAGCTTCAATTAGTAAGAAATTCTAAAGATTTTTTAAAAGTAATTTTTGCACCCAGCATGGGGCTGGAACCCATAACCCCAAGATCAAGAGTCACATTATTTACCTACTGATCCAACCAGGTGCCCCCAATTAGAAAGGAATTCTAAACAGGGTTTGGACTGGTGTAGTAAATTAGTAAAAAAAAAAAACAACAACAACAAAAAAGTAACAAGGGTTGTTTATGCAGCCTTCTTGGCTCTCAGCCTCCCATCTCTAGTGATAAGAATATCTCTTTACATCCTGGCACAGGAAGGGTACCATCCACATGGGAAACTTAGTTTCTGCTCTCAGGGAACAGAGAAGGGTCTCAGTGTCCTTCTTGCACTTGTCTCTTAAGTAATTTTTATTTACAATAAATAATCAGTATGCCACTGTGGTCCATACTGGGATAGCCTGATCTTGGCCTCTCTACAGGGGAGCAAAATCATGACATTAACAACCACTCTATACCAGGCTTAGCTCAGTCACAAGCATCCTAGGGGATAGAATCACCTCTTTGAATCTTACAAAAATGTTGTAGATCTGAATATACTCCAGCAAATGGGCATATTTCCAGTGATATGAGCCTTTCTTAATAAAAATAACCAGGAGAAATTAACAGAATCTAGCAAGGGTGTGTATGTGTGTGAAATTTAGTCTACTAAATAATAATTTGAAGATAAAGTTCATTCAACACACATTTATTAACATCTGTGTGTCAAGATTTGCAGCATATTGTCTTGTGAATGAGACACAGCTGCGGCTCTTAAGAAAAATACGGTCTATTGGAAGAGAAAGCCAAGTAAACAATAGAGTATGATAACATTGCATTGTAGAGATATGTACAATCTGCTATGTGCGTGCAGAAGAAGAAATAATCAGTTCTGTGGGAGATAGAGGTGAGGAGCCTTCACTAAAAATGTGAACTGGTACATGATATAAGAGTTCACTAGGCTGGCCATTCAGATGAACAGCATGAATAAAAGCATGGAGACACAGAGATTTAAATGGTGTTTAGGAAATGAGCAGTGGCCTGCGGTAGCCAGTATATGGGATAGGAAGGAGAAAGTCAAGAAAGGAGGCTGATGATCTAGGCATGTTCACAAAGGGCCTCAAATGCCTCACTAAGGACATTAGATCTTACCTTGCAGACAGCAGAAAATGGCCTGACATTTTCAACCAAAGGAGAACATGATCAGATCTGAAGTTTTGAAAGAATCCTTGAATGAAAAAGAATGGAAGAATGAAGACCACAGGTGCTGGAATAAACCAGGGAGTGAAGAGCGGAGTCTGTACTAAAGAGGAAGAAATTGAGCAGAAGGAGAGATGGGGAGAGATCTTAGAGAAATTTCAGATATAAAATCAGATTTATCCAGAAGATGACCTTTTTAAATTGAAAGATAGCAAAGTTTCAGATTGCCAAAGAGAATGTATAGTAATTTCAGCAGCAGATCATAAATTCCACAATTTGAGGATACAGTAGAATAAAACAAGAGTCACCTTCTTTTCCAAACAGACCAACCCTTTTCCCACATCACAGATTGTCTGCCCTTGCTCAATCACAGTCAACTGGGTAGAAAATCTTTTCTAGGAAATAACAATAGGTTAATTACACACCTCATTTGTCTCCACTGTTAGCACTACTCTTTCACTCAGTCCTTCTAAACACACCGGTTACTTAACAACTCTGTTAAGCAAATAACCCTTACTCAGGCAGATATTCAATTCATTTGTCATTTGACAAATATTTACTGAGCACCTACTATCTGTCAGGAATTATGCTAGGTCTTGGATATTCAGTGGTGAACTAAACAATACAAATTCTTTCTCTAACTGAAAATGTAGTCTCATGGAAAAGTTAATTTAAGTAGCATTTTCTACAGTGTGTTACAGTACAGTAAAGAGCAATATTTCTCCAACTTCTGACATGGAAGGTCTGAGGTAAGACCAGAGATTGTATGGTTCTAAGAAGTTCAGGTGATGCTGATGTTGCTGCTCTAGGGACAGCACCCTGCATGCACAGGATCATGTATCACAGTCTAAGACATCTCCATCCAAAGACATTGAGGAGAAATTGACAGGAAAATAAAATCTCCTGCATTTCCCACATTTCACGATTTGAGCAATGGAAATGAAGAATAGAAAAAGAGGTAACAAGCACAATACAAGTGTTTCTCCAGAATTCTGATGGGATTGAAGCAGAAAATCTGAGCTGATCTTTGAATAAGTAGGGACAGAAGAGAGTGGGGAGGACAGTGCCCACACTCGGGACCTTACACAGAAACATGGAAGCTGAACCATGAAAGTTTAGAGGATAAGGGCCAAGACGGAGCACTGACCTCATCTTTCGGGCTTACGGTTTCTTGCTCACAGCACAGTGTAGAGGGAATCATATTTAATACTTTCCCTGAATTAAGTTATATCAGTACTTTTTAATAATTTTCTGAGTGCTTTTACGCTTATATTAACTATCCTGTAAATAAATGCACTTTATCCCATGGGTTCATATCTCCCCAACTAATCCTTATGTTAAAAGGCCAAGAGAAATAGAAAGGAAATGGAAAAAGGAAGGAAGTTGTTCCTGTTTAGTTAGCTAGCCTGTTTCACATCAGACTGTATTGGACATTGCAAACCCAAAATACTAACAAATGCGACAAGACACAGAAACGTGAAGCAGGGAATCTGGAAACATCAGTGAAAGATTCTTCCTTAAGGAAACGGTCTTTACTTTGTATTTAATACAGTGTAGAATATAAAATGTGTGCTTAAGCTCCAAGATCTATACCTGCATCATTAACAGAAGATATTTAAATGTGTACCTAAGTCAACATCCTAAAAATGGCTCACCTGGCTTCCAGAGCTCCATCAGACCATATTCAGTGAGCTCTTGCCTTTTAGAAAGCTGTACTTCTAAGCCTTGTGTATCCTGATATATGCCCCAGTGCAGTGAGCCCCAGGTGGGAGGTACATCAATGCCTGTCAAGAAAAGCCAGGAATCATAGTTTTGCATAGTTTTCCTTGGCTTTTATTGTATTGGCAACCAAAAAGTACCTGATAGGATACTTCTGAAGACCAAGCCTTAACACCGTTAGACTCTGTGGGCCTTTCCTACACTTGCTCTTGGTTGCATTTATTGGCCAGCCCCCAGGGAAGGCCCACAGATCTTCCCTGAGGCACCCACACTGGGCCAATAACCCATGCTCCAAAACCATTTCTCTGTTTCTCTGGAAACAGCTCCTTCAGTAATTTGGAGAATTCTCCCTTCCCTCCGTTTCTTGGGGCTCCAGGGATCCAATCAAAGTCCTTTCCTAACGGTTATGTTGGGTCCCCAGGAATTGGGAAAATAGGAACCCTGCTCTTTGGAGGAGCCTGAGCCCAACACAAGAGACAAGATGAAATGGAAGCTGGAGATCTGGAGAGAGCCATAAGTATTTTTTGTGAATGAGGAATTAGAACAGCTGATTCCTTCTACCTCTCAAGTCTTAACAATTCTTGAAAGTATATCCACGAGTAACTAGTATAATAAATTACTTCTACCAAACTAAGTATTTGGAGTTAAGTGTGGACTTTCTCTGGTAGACTGAAAAGAATATTGAACATGAAGTAGTAAGAAAGCCTAGGTTTAGGGGCGCCTGGGTGGCTTAGTGGTTAAGCGTCCAACTTTCGCTTAGGTCATGATCTCGCGGTTCGTGGGTTCGAGCACTGCGTCGGGCTCTGTGCTGACTGCCAGCTCAGAGCCTGGAGCCTGTTTCAGAGTCTGTGTCTCCCTCTCTCTCTCTGACCCTCCCTTGCTCACGCTGTCTCTCTCTCTCCTAGAAATAAATAAAAATATTAAAAAAAAAAAAAGAAAGAAAGCCTAGATTTACATTTCCATCCCAAAATTCATGAGTGACATCGGGAAGTTGTTTAGCATCTCAGAGCCTCAGTTTCATTCATCTAGGTGTGTAAAGACTTACTCTCCAGGTTGCTGTGAGAGTTAAATGACATACTACTCATAAAGGTGCTGGGGTGTGTGGGTGGCTCAGTAGGTTAAGCTTCCTGTTCTGTATTTCAGCTCAGGTCATGATCCTGGGGTCATGGGATGGAGCCTGCTTAAGATTTTTCTCTTCTCTTCTCTTCTCTTCTCTTCCCATCTCTTCTCTTCTCTTCCCATCTCTTCTCTTCTCTCTCTCCTCCCGCCCCCCATCTCTCTTCCTCCCCCCCGCCTACTGCACACTCATGCACACACACACACACACACACACACACACACACACTCTCTCTCTCTCTCTCTCTCTCTCTAAAATAAAAATTAAAATTTAAATAAAGGTGCTTTGGTGAGCCACAAAGCCAGAGAGAGGGAGAGAGAAAAGAAGAGAAAGGGTGGGTGTGGAGGGGGAGGAGAGAGGGAATGCGGGGGAGACAGGGAGAAAGAGAGAAAGGAAGATTGAAGAGGATAGGAAGTGAATCAGAAAAATCTCTAAAACTGCCCATAATGCAATGAAATGAAGGTTCTATTTTGATAAATAACGCTAATAAGTCAGACACATTATGTCCACAAACAGAAAGGGACTTTTTTTTTTTTTTTTTTTGCAAGGGACTTTTAATCCAAGTTCTGATCTGATGCTGGGAGCCCTCCAGTGGCTGAGAGATAAGAATGCATCTGAATTCTCCTCTGCGCTGGTGTTCCCAGAAGATGAATAAAGATTCATCATCACATATAAGTAGAAAAGACCTTGGAGAGTACTTTCTCAATCACTCACATTTAAAAGATGAAGAAATGAAGACACTGAGAGGCTGTATATACTTATTTCAAAAGTCGGAAATTATAGTATTTATTCTGAAATTTAACCCTTTATATTTCCTAAGAATGTCAAAATTCAGCAATTTTTATTTTGACACGAGTAAGAGGTATTCTTATTTCAAAATGTATAACTAAGGCATATTTATAGTTACTGTGAAACAAAATTGCCACTCAGTAATATAACTATATTCAAAGCATCATGGTAGCATCATGGAATTATTATTGTATACATGTTTTGGCTGAGATTGTTCTGCAATTTAAACAACAATATTTTTGTCTTATCAAAACCTGTACTTGAGACAATTCCTTGATGCCCTCTACTGGCCAGAATGTTATCATCCAATGTACAATATGGATTATTTCTACCTAGCCTACTAATCTACTTAATAATATATATGCCTGAACACTAGAAAGGTTGGCTTTGGGGATAAAATAAGTAAATAAAGAAATATACAGGATATAATAAATGTATCAAAAACATTTAAGCAATGAAATAAGCCAAAACCAAACCATCAATGGGAGCAATATTTGGAAAGGTAAGAAATTATGACATATAAGTTTCACCTCATAGTTGCTCTACAAAATATAATAACTAGGCTGTGAATTTTGTTCCTAATTTACATATTACAACTGTACCAGATTCTATAAGGATTGTCTGTTGAACAACATATTACTGAATTTAACATAGAAAAACAGAAGAGGTACAATTAAATTCTCAAATGTTGAGAGATGCCATGTTTAGAAGTGCAAGCAAGAAAAATATGAGTGAATGCATTAAACACCCAGATATCCTTAAGACTAGCCTTCTCGTTCCCTGAAACAGAATTTTATCAACCTTAGGAACACTTGACCATTATGCTGGTTCCTCTGGCCTACGGGGTGAGTGTCAGGCTGAATCATCTACATCATGTCACCAAAATATTACTACTACTTATAGTAATAATAATTAAAACATTAATTGAGTTGTAGCGTGTTCTAGGCACTGTTACAAGTGTTTTTAAAATCTCATTATAATGTTGTAAATTTGGTGCAAAATAGATGCTTAATAATTACCTGAGTAGATCAATGAATGAAGACTATAATTGTCCTCATTTTGCAGATAAGAAAAATGTCAACTCATTTGGCCTCGGATACCGGGATCCCTCATCGACCCCGCAGGCAGCCCCTGTATTTGCCCTGCATAACGTGGCAAGCCCTGCGGCCAGGTGTGGAGAGTCCCTCAACCTGGGAAACCAGTAAAGGCTGGAAAGGAAGCCAACCCCTTGCCCATCACACAAGGCATGCTCACATGTTCAGGGAACCTGGGGTTAACCCGTTCATAGACGGCCTGATTCTGGGTCAGGGTTTTGTAGGAAGCAGAGCAGCTTCCTCACTGCAATCTATTGAAAGTCAGCCCTCCATCGATACAAGGGTTTATAAAAAGGAAAAAAAGAAGAAAATACAGATTCAAAGTGATACATGCAATTGGATGTTTATAGCAGCACTGTCAACAACAGCCAAATTGGGGAGAAAGCTCAAATATCTACCAACTGATAAATGGATAAAGAAGAGTGGTATAGGGCGCCTGGGTGGCTCAGCCGGTTAAGCACCCGACTTCAGCTCAGGCCATGTCTCACCAATCCCAGTTCCCAAGTTCGAGTCCCACATCAGGCTCTGTGCTGACAGCTCAGAACCTGGAGCCTGTTTCTGATTCTGTGTCTCCCTCTCTGTCTCTGCCCCTCCCCCACTAGTGCTCGCGCGCGCGCTCTCTCTCTCCCTCCTTCCCTTCCTCCCTCCCAAAAAGAAATAAACATTAAAAGCATTTTTAGGGGCGCCGGGTGGCTTAGTCAGTTAAGCGTCCGACTTTCGCTTAGGTCATGATCTCGCGGTTCGTGGGTTCGAGCCCTGCGTCGGGCTCTGTGCTGACTGCCAGCTCGGAGCCTGGAGCCTATTTCAGAGTCTGTATCTCCCTCTCTCTCTGACCCTCCCCTGCTCACGCTGTCTCTCTCTCTCTCTCCTAGAAATAAATAAAAATATTTTTAAAAAACATTTTTTTAAATTTTTTTTTATTTTTTTTTTTAGCCCACCGCCCCCCACAACCCCTCCAGCAACCCTCTGTTGAATCTTTTATGTTTTGTCCCCCTCTATGTTTTTATATTACTTTTGCTTCCCTTCCCTTATGTTCATCTATATTGTATCTTAAACTCCTCATATGAGTAAAGTCACATGATATTTGTCCTTCTCTGACTAATTTTGCTTAGCATGATACCCTCTACTTCCATCCACGTAGTTGCGAACGGCAAGATTTCGCTCTTTTTGATTGCCAAGTAATACTCCAGTGTAGATTTCTATATACCACATCTTTTTTACCTATTCGTCAGTCAACGGACATTTGGGCTTTTCCGTAATTCAGCGATTGAGGAGCGTGTGCCCCTTCGAATCAGCACTCCTGCATCCCTTGGATAAACACCTGGTACACCTGCCAACTTGACCCATTTACCCATCCCTCTGTCCATCCATCAACCCACCTTTTTTATTCTGACAAACTGCAAAGCAGCAGACATCAATTATAATTCATCAATAAACACTTCAGAATACGTATTATCACTTAGTTTTCAAGACTGGCTTAGGGGTTGTTTTAAGGCCATATGCAGAAACTTTCTTCCCTGTAAAATGCACAAATTGTAGGGCAGGTTCTGACAAACGTTACCCTCCTGTAACCCAGACCACAGTCCTGATTTAAAAAAAATCATTTTTAAAGAAGATGTGGTATGTGGACTATTACTCAGCCACCAAAAAGAACGAAATCTTGCCATTCGCAATGATGTGAATAGAGCTAGAGTGTATTATGCTAAGCGAATAAATCAGACTGAGAAAGACAAATACCGTATGATTTCACTCATATGTGGAATTTAAGAAACAAAACAGATGAACATACAGGAGGGGGAGAAAAGAGAGAGAGGGAAGCGAACCATAAGAGACTCTTAAAGATAGAGAACAAACTGAGGGTTGACAGAGGGAGTAGGGTGAAGGATGGGCAAGATGGATGATGGGTATTAAGGAGAGCACTTGTTGAGCACTGTGTGTTGTATGTATGTGATGAATCACTGAATTCTACTCCTGAAACTAATACTGTACTGTATGGTAGCTAACTAGAATTTAAATAAAAATTTGAAAAGAAAAAAATTCTCACCACAAGCCTACTAAATCAGAAATAATAATAAGTAATAAGAATAATAATAAACTTGAAAACACTTATTGCTTATGGCAATTTAAAAACTTAGTCCCCAAATTATATGATACTACTCCAACATCAAGGTGGGGTATATGTCCTCTTTCTTTGAATACAGATGTGTTTGTGACTGCCTAGATCAACAGAGTAGGAATAAATTGCACTCTGACTTCCTCTGCGAAGTCAAAAAAGACCACCAATTTTCTACCTGGTCTTTTTGGGATGCTCACTCTGGAAGGAGCTAGCGATCACACGTAATACATCTTTAAGATCACCGTGCTGGAGAGTTCAGGTGCCTGTGCTCCCGCTGTCAGCCCTAGATGAGCTCCCTGATGACAGCCAGCATTGACTGCCCTGAGAGTGAGCCATTTGTCTCCAGTTGACTTGAATCTTCAGACGACTGCAGTCCTAACTGACATCTAAAAACAAATGTGTGAGACACTCCAAGCAAAAACTGCCTACCCAAACCCTTCCTGAAGTATTTGCCCCAAAACTGTAAGCAAACAAAATGGCTGCTTTGAACCAGTATGTTTGGGGGTAATTTCTTATGCTGCAATAGTAAGCAGATCATGACTCTACTTAGTTTTAATTTCTCTTGTTACCCCAAAGTCCTGATCTTTTTCCAGTTGGGTTAACATGGGAAAGCTCTAGCAATCATGTTCCTCTCTGGCTTAGATGTCTGTTAGATATGTTTCCCAAAAAAGACTCATAGAAAACAGGAAACTCATGAAACTGAAAGAAAGTATATAGACACAATCCCTATAATTTAAGCTTACTGTTTTTACTTTTTAAAAAGAAATAAATATTGCTGTTTGGAATAAACACACAAAGAAGTATAAATGAACTCAGCTTGTGCACTCCAGAAAAACATGAGAGAAAGCCCTTATTTTCAGGCCATTCTCCTTTCCCAAATGATACGCATCATTGAAGGTGTCATGTTTCGCTGTCACTGTATTTTCTTGGTTCCAACTCTGTTGTGGGGACTTCTGAGGCACCCAAAGCCCCCGCACTTAGTAGGGTACCCACGCGGGCACCCATGCAAGGTCCTGCCACCTGTTAAGTGCTACACACAGGTAAGACACGGGGATCCAACATCCATGGAAACAGCCACCTCTGTGCCCTCCCAGCCTCAGGAAATTGAACTCTTAAATGTTGGAATATTTCCTACTTCTCAAAACAAAACTCTTCACCCCCAACTTGGAAAGTCTATCCTAATTGCCTGGAAGGTCCTCAGCCTGTAGTCTAAAACCTCTCTCAGACTGTGGCCTCCAGGTGCCAGAGTTGCTGGAAATTTCATCATTGATTTCTAATCCACTCATACAGATCCACATGTACAACTATTTACTTCTTTCCTAATACCACGGAAATTCCAAATTTAAAAAATAAAACTAGCCCTCAGGACAATGAGCATATTCAGTGCCCACATCTTGGTTTTCAAGATCATTCTCTGATGAAAAGAGCTGGCATCCCTTAGAAAAATTATTCTACAGTTGGGGCAGGAAATATACAAGATGGACTGAAAGCATTTTGTAGTTCCAGAAACCAAGGGTGTCCTCAGAAAATACAATGATAGGGGTGCAGCAAAGAGACACAGTAGCCCACTGACAGAGCTCCCAATTGCCAAGCTGGAACAATTTTAGGAAAAAAATAATGTGTATTGTATTGTAGCCCAAAATATAAAATAGGTATCCATAAGTCCATATGATATAAATTATAGAATAAATTAAAAATGACAGGGAATAGGAAAACTACCATACAGAATTCCAAATAATCTATGTGGATGGTGCCCCCTCAAGGTGAGTAACTCCCCAAGAGTTAAGTGTGGACTGTGCATAGTGACCCCACCCCAAAGAGTATAGTATGGGAAGGGGGACAAAGAATAACTGTACCAAACTGTACCTGGAAAATACTACTTCAGCCAAGCGATCAAGGTTAATATCAACAATGATAAGTCAGGATGATAAGTCATATACCCTTAATATGATGTGATAAGAATGGCACTTTACTTCTGTGGCTATCCTCCCTAAAACCTGTATCTCCTGTCTAACCAGGAGAAATCCAAATTGAGCAACATTCTAAAAAATACATGGACAATAATCCTCAAACCTGTCAAGGTCACCAAAAACAAAGTCTGAGAAGCCGTCACGGTAGAGGAGCCTAAAGAGACATGATGACAAAATGTAATGTGATATCTGGACAGGATCCCGGGACAGAAAAAAGAACATTGGGTTAAAAACCACTGAAATATTGACCTTAGTTAATAATAATCTATTGTTAGCGTCATACACATTATATGTACATTAGTTGTGACAAATGTATCATGTGGAATATGAAATGTTAACTATAAAAACATTAGGTACAGAGTATACAGGAGCTGGCTAGCATCTTTGCAACTCTTTTGTGAATCTAAAACTGTTCTAAAATAAAAAGTTATTTTGGGGGCACCTGGGTGGTTCATTCAGTTAAGTGTTTGACTCTTGTGATTTTTTAGGTTTATTTATTTATTTTGATCGAGACAGCACGAGTAGGGGAGGGTCAGAGAGAGGGAGAGAGAGAGAATTGCAAGAAGGCTCCAGATGAGGGGCTCGAATCACAAAACCACAAGATCACAAGCTGAGCCAAAACCAAGAGGTGAACATTTAACCGACTGAGCCACTTAGGTGTCCCAGGTGTCTGACTCTTGACTCTCACATGGAGCCTGCTCAAGATTCTCTCTCTCTCTCTTCTTCTCCCCTTGCCTCCCTCCCTCCTTCCCTCTCTCTCCCTCTCTCTCTCTCTCTCCCCCTCTCTTTCTCTCAAAATAAATAAATAAATAATAAAAATTCATTTTAAAAGAATACTCTACTACAGTTCTATCAAATTTTTACAATTGTTTACAAAATTTTGGTGCATTTCACCATTCATTTCTATCTATTTAATTGTAAACCCAGTTAACAATCACATTATTCTTTTTTTAATAATTTATTGTCAAGTTAGTTTCCATATAACACCAAGTGCTCATCCCAACAAGTGCCCTCCTCCATGCCCATCACTCCCCTTCCCCTACGCCCCACTCCCATCAACCCTCAGTTTCTTCTCGGCATTCAAGAGTCTCTCATGGTTTGCCTCCCTCCCTCTCCCCAACTATTTTTCCCCTTCTTCTCCCCCATGGTCCTCCGTTAAGTTCCTCCTAAGCCACCTATACGAACAATCACATTATTCTTAGATGTGACACTTAATAAACCCAAGAATTGAATGTTGCACTATTGATATGAATGCTTTCCTAAGTTGTACTGTCTAATATGTTCCCTGCAGTTTGGCACTTCTTATGCATGCCCTAGAAAGAGCTCTCAATAAAATATGTGCCTAAGACAGCATATGGTGTTTTTACTATCTATCTTTGAATGTCCCTGGTAACATGCATCTCAATGCTCACTATTCTAAAATATACTTTCCTGTTATGCTATTCTCATTTGATTATAAGTAACAGTACAAGTAACAGTGTGCTACCTACGCAAGTAAATGTAAGTATAAAAGTTTCTTGTTCAGGGGCACCTGGGAAGCTCAGTTGGTTAAGCATCCGACTTTGGCTCAGGTCATGATCTCATGGCTCCTGGGTTCGAGCCCCGCATCGGGCTTTGTACTAACAGCTCAGAGTCTGGAGCCTGTTTCAGATTCTGCATCTTCCTCTCTTTCTGCCCTTCCCCTGCTCACATTCTGCCTGTCTGTCTGCCTTTCTCCTGCTCTCTCTCAAAAATCAAAATTCAAAAAATTATTTAAAAAATAGGATGTTAAATGGGACATTTCCTAATCTCAGCTGAAATGAATAGGTATCAGTATCCCTAGGTATACACAGGGATATAGATGCCTACACCCTAGGGATCCCCAGGTATCCCTACATTCTAAAGAGAGGTGCCAAATACCCCCCCAGGACTGGCTGAGAAGCATCCCCCCAGAAAAGAGAACCACAATCCTTAGCAGATCACCCATCTCCAGGTGATAGGTATAGGAAAGAAAGCTCCAGGTATAGGAAAGAAAGCTAATAAATGATATTTTAGCTTGTTGGTGAATACTTGAACGAAATCCTGAGTGTTCTGCATTTCTACTCCAACCCCTTTAGAAGAGTCCCACGCACTGCCACTAGCCTAAGGACAGGCATTTCAGAAACTGCTCAGAAAGAACAGAGGTATTTCCTGGGAGGAGGAAGGATGGACACATGAGGATGGGAGCCCCAGGGGAACATCACTGAGCAGGGAGCTGTGTAGCCACGGGAGAGAGTTTAACTCGTGTCCTGTGGGGTTGGAGACTGCACATTCTGGTGCCTGTTATTACCGGGAAAAGCTTAAGGTGAGAGGCTGGCTGGAGTGGCTTTTAACTAGAGGAGCAAAGAGAGAAAGCAACACTTGCACCCATAGTGGGCCAAGCAGAAGAGTGTCAGGCTTGAAGAGCGGTGAGGGACCTGCCCCAGAAGACTGCTAGAGACAAGAGCCAAAGCACACTGAAAGACACCGCATGGCATAGACCAGAGAGCAGACATTGGAAGGGGGTAGCCAGGGAACACAAAACCAGCTTCAAGGAAATGTTGAAGGCTCTTGGCCAGGGAGGGGGAGGGACATCTGAAAAATCCATGAAAATCCCCGCAAGAGCTAGCACGTGGGTATGATTCACAGAGAGCACCCGTTCTGGATTCAAAGTCATACCAAACAAGGCCAAATTGCTTCTGTTCTGCGTAAAACAATTAGAACAGATTTGAAACTATATTTACAATCCTACTAAAGTAAATATTTGTAAAACCTGGAAAATAAGACATCTTAACAGGCTCTGCTTGAATTAATAGATTTTTTATGGCAAAGAGATTAAAAATAGGTGGCAGTTTTAAAAGGGGGAGTGAGGGAAGCAGGTTATATTATTATCATGTATCCTGTGGCACAAAATAAATAGCTTCTAGCAGACCAGGTTTTTTTTATTTTGAGAGAGAGAAAGAGAATGCAAGTGGGGGTGGGGCAGAGAGAGGGGGAGAGAGAGGATCTCAAGCAGGAACCTCACTGTCAGGGCAGAGCCCTATGTGGGGCTGGAACCCACAAACTGTGAGATCATGACCTGAGCCGAAACCAAGAGTCGGACACTTAGCCAACTGCGCCACCCAGATGTCGCAGGCAGACCAATTTTAACCATAGAATCACACAAATTGATTTTAAAGGGAATAGAAAACCCGGAAGAGTTCTAGAAAACACAGGTGAGGATCACTTTTCAAAACCATATTGATTCTGCCTGGAAACCAGCTATTATACAAATACAAATTGCAACACCAATTTGTTCATGAGAAAGAGCTTGCTGGCATAGCATCAAATAATGCCCATCAACCGAAACACAATCTACTTACTATGCAAACAGATACGTCCATCCCTGCTATTGTCAAGAGATCAATCACTCACCAACCTCAATTAGAGCCTGCAAATCAATACTCTGTTTTAAGAAACGTAACTACTCTCATCCACACAAAAGTATGGATTTCCTCAGGGAAATTCTCTCATGAACTTCCCAGCCATGACCAAAATTTACAATTGTCGAAATTTTATTGCCCAAAAATTATCCCCAGACACTTGGAAGCTGTATGTACCTGATAATAACAAATTCAGGATCTGGGGCCTCACACTCTTTACAGTAACTCGAATAGGAAGCTGCAAGCCTAGGTCCTCCCCATGCCCGGTGTGGACGACAAGGCAAGTTAAGCAGCTGTAAGCCACAGCACATAGGGCCCAAGATCTCCGAGTGCCCAAATGTCATTCATTTTGAGGGTTGCTCCCTGTGTGTTAGTTTGCTAGAGCTGCCATAACAACGTACCACAGGCTGGGTAGCTTCAAAAATGGAAATATGTTTTCTCATGATTCTGGAGGCTGGAAGTCCAAGATCAAGATGTAGGAAAATTTGGTTTCTGTTGAGATATCACTCCCTGGCTCATAGATGGCCACCTTCTCACTGTGTTTTCAATGGCTTCGTTCCTCTGTGTTCTCAGGTGTCTTTTATCTTCTTATAAAGACACCAATCCAGGGCACCTGGGTGGCTCAGTTAGTTAAGTGCCTGACTTCAGCTAAGGTCATGATCTCGTGGTTCATGAGTTCGAGCCCCACGTCGGGCTCTATGCTGACAGCTCGGATCCTGAAGCCTGTGTCAGATTCTGTGTCTCCCTCTCTTTCTGCCCCTCCTCCACTTGCATTCTGTGTGTGTCTCTCTCTCAAAAATAAATAAACATTAAAGAAAATTTTTTAAACATCCAAAGGGCTCAACACTGTGGAAACATAATGCAGTAAATATTTTTCTCTTCAAAGTGGCTTGAGTTCAAAACTTTCACTACTTCAAATCAATCTTCCCAACTATTGTTAATTACAGAGGCTGTGCTGTACCTGGCATTTTGTTCATACTTGACATCTCAAACCAATTCTGGAGCAAAAAATCTCTGATATCAAGAAAGAAACCTAAAAGGGGTCTGGAAATTGACAAATTCCTTAAAAGAGGTGGAAAGGATCACTGAGCAGTAGTCAAAGAATGTCACCTAGGGAAGTTTTAATATAGAAAGTTCTCACCTGAAATACTAAGTGGGAAAACAATTTAACCTTAGTTTACATGTGTTGGTTCTAATTAGTTAGATAAGAAAAAAATTAATTTCTTAAGACTAAATAAACGTAGACCTCTTGAACTTTCTGAAATAGTAGACCAAAGTGTGGGTAGAGTGGACTAGGGTAAGATGAGGTAGGGGAGTGACTGTTTTGTTTTGTTTTGTTTTCAGATGAATCCATCACCTAAGAGCAACTTCTACCTCTTTCTCCCCCCCTCCAAAAAAAGCTAACCTCTGGCCTCACCCTAACATGAGGCAGTGAGGAAAAATTGCCTCTTTTGGCTCTGTGAATTATTTTCTTTTTTATTTTTTAATGTTTTTATTTATTTCTAGGAGAGAGAGAGAGACAGCGTGAGCAGGGGAGGGTCAGGGAGAGAGGGAGTCACAGACCGAAACAGGCTCCAGGCTCTGAGCTGGCAGTCAGCACAGAGCCTGATGCGGGGCTCGAACCCACGAACCGCGAGATCATGACCCAAGCGAAAGTCGGACGCTTAACCGACTAAGCCACCCAGGCGCCCCATCTGTGAATTATTTTCAACCCTTTCAAATTACAACATTTTTCTCTAACTCATCCTTACAACTACCACTGCCCTAAAAGTCACCCATGCTATAATTATATACACAAGGTAATATAAGGTATTACCTATAAGGTATAAATACATACTTTTACTAAAACTCTAGACACAAAAGGATAGGATAGATTGCACTAAATAACCATTCTAGAACATAAGCAAAGATTCTCAGCACTTTCAGGGCACCTGGGTGGCTCAGTTGGTTAAGCGTCCTGCTTTGGCTCAGGTCACGATCTCATGGTTTGTGGGTTCGAGCCCTGTGTCGGGTTCTGTGCTGACCGCTGGCTCAGAGCCTGGAGCCTGTCTTCGGATTCTGTGACTCCCTCTCTCTCTGACACTCCCCTGCTCACACTGTCTCTATCTCTCTCTCAAAAATAAATAAAACATTAAAAAAAAAAGTTCTCCGCACTTTCTAAACAGACTACAATACTGTGACTCCAGGCAGAGAGAGATCCAAACTCCTAACTGAATTCCATGAAGTCTGATAATCCGAGCAGTATTCCCAAAAGGTTTTAGACAAAGCATTAACCTTTGATAAACATATCTATTATTTGCATTAAAATTATCATTTTCTTAAATTTTAATTCCAGTATAGTTAACATACTGTCTGGAGGTTCCTCCAAAAGTTAAAAATAAAACTACCTAGGGGCACTTGGGTGGCGCAGTCGGTGAAGCGTCCAACTTTGGCTCGTGAGTTCAAGCCACACATTATGCTTCTCCCACTCTCACACTCTGTCTTTCTCTCTCAAAAATAAATAAACATTTAAAAAATAAAAAAATAGAACAACCTACAATCCAACATTAAGCTTGTCTTTGACCCATCTCCAAAATGTTTCGTTACATGACAGCTTTTAGGGGTGCCTGGGTGGCTCAATTGTTAAGTATCTGACTTCAGCTCAGGTCATGATCTCATGGTTCATGAATTCAACTCCCACATCGGGTGAACTCAAGTCTTGCTTCGGTTGAGCCCACCTCTCTCTCCCTCCCTCCCTCTCTCTCTCTCTCCCCCTCCCTCTCTCTCTCTCTCCTCCTCCCTCTCTCTCTCTCTCCGCCCTTCCCTCACTTTTCCCCTCTCTCTCTCAAAACAATTAATTAAAAACTAAAAAAATCAACAAATGACAGCTTTTGGATTGTCCCAAATTACACAAGTAGGATTCCCTACTTAGGGGCACCTGGGTGACTGTCGGTTGAGTGACCAACTTTGGCTCAGGTCATGATCTCATGGCTAGGGAGCTCAAGCCCTGAGTCAGGCTGGATGCTGACAGCTCAGAGCCTGAAGCCTGCATCAGATCTGTGTCTCCTTCTCTCTCTGCCCCTCCCCTTCTTGTGCTCTGTCTTTCTCTCTCTCAAAATATCAAAATAAATAAATATTAAATTAAAAAATAAAAATTTAAAAAAAGGTTTCCTTACTTAATTCAATGGGTGATCTTACTTAGAAACCCTATGCAGCAGGTTGGAAAAATGGCCATACATGCTTCCTCCTCTTGTATTCATAACCCCTTTATCATGTAAGTTTGAGGGCCCTCAAACTTGACTCTGAGATTGGCATGGGAAGTATTTTGACCAGTGAGATGCTAGCAAGCATGATGCAAGCAAAGGCTTAAAAAGCACTGTGTATTGAGCTGCCTCTCTTGCCACCACCACTACTCACCACCACCACCACCACCACGTGAAGCAGCCCCAACAAGCCCATCGAATGATTAAAGGTATGTGGTTCAGTGAGCCCCACCAGCCAAGCCAAAAGCTACCCCATCCTCAGTAGCAGAGCTGACCAACATCTGACTACAGGTAAATAGGAGCTTGCCTAAGCCAGAAGAATCACCCAGCACATTCCAAACTGTGGATGCGGTAAAGTGAGAGCTAAATAAATGGCTCTTGTTTTAAACAAGTTTAAGTTTTAGGGGTGTCTGGGTGGCTCAGTCAGTTAAGTGTCCGACTTCGGCTCAGGTCATGATCTCATAGTCCGTGGGTTCGAGCCCTGCACCGGGCTCTGTGCTGACAGCTCAGAGCCTGGAGCCTGCTTCAGATTCAGCCTGCTCCCTCTCTCTCTGTCCCTCTCCTGCTAGCTCTCTGTCTCTCAAAATAAAATAAAGACGTTAAATTTTTTTTTAATAAATAAATAAACAAGTTTAAGTTTGAAGTGGTTTGCCCTTCAGTAAAAGCTGACACCCCATGAAATTTCAAATAATTGTCTACCACTCTGCTTAGCTTTTGACTTCAACTCCTATAATCCCCTCTTCAAATTGGTCAGTGGCAGATCTTTTATGTTCCCTACATATTGGGATTATGGGATTGCAGTCTGGAAATCAATTCAGAGATTGAAGAGATTGTCCCATAAAGAGGAGTTTGGGAGTGTAATCGTTTTCACCAGCTGGGTTTGACTAATTTCCAGCTGTCCTATCTCTGCAATGTATTCCAAATGTCTGAAATATACATGTCAAAATCCAGGATCTTTTACTTGGAAAGTTATTTGTAGCCTAGTGAAACAATGAAAGCTTTCAAGCAAAACAAGTTTTTCTTTGCCTTTTTTTTTAATCCAGCAAGCAGGTGGCATATGGCATACTATAGCCACACACACACACAAAATCATCCCAATTTCAATCCATCTGAACAGAAACAGGGCAGCTATGTGGGTTAATCTTGGATCAAAGCCCAAATATCTAGTTTTTGTACTGGTTACAGATTCCAAAATTGGACCAAGGGTTAATGGTAACACTAAGTTGTACGGTAACACTAAGTTGTAGCACATCCAAAATAAACCATTCATTTGACACTGATAAATGTCATTCTGTTTTAATGTTATTATAATTACAGTATCATGGCATCTATTTTTTTCTTTTTTCCGTTTTTTGGGGTTTTTTTTAAATGTTTTATTTATTTCTAGTAGAGAGAGACAGCATGAGCAGGGGAAGGTCAGAGAAAGAGGGAGTCACAGACTGAAACAGGCTCAGGCTCTGAGCTGACAGTCAGCACAGAGCCCGACGTGGGGCTCAAACCCACGAACCGCAAGATCATGACCTAAGCGAAAGTCAGACACTTAACCGACTAAGCCACCCAGGCGCCCCTTTGGGGTTTTTTTTTGAGAGAGAGAGAGTGCGTTCAGAGTCAGAGGAGCAGAGGGCAAGGGAAAGAGAAATCTTAAGCAGGCTCCATGCCCATCATGGATGGAAGCACCTAAGGGACTCCATGCCCAGAATGGAGCCTGACTCAGAGTTCAGTCTCACAACCCTGAGACCATAACCTGAGCCAACATCAAGAGCCCAACATTTAACCAACTGAGCCATTCAGGCACCCCATGGCATCTATTTTTTTTTTTTTTCTGATTCCTATCACATAATATGGTATTTTTAAATTTTGCCTGCTTGGCAATTATTCTTGCTTGACTTTAGGACATTTGGATAGGTTTTCTTATTAATTTCTCCAGGCTAAAATCCACCTCATACCAAAAGTTATTCTGAATTAATTTTCTCATCAGATATTGAGGAGGCAAAAACTGACAATATAAGTGAAGCCTCACCGCAAGTAAATATACTATGGAGAATCCTCGTATTTGCAGTTAAGTCTTCAAACAATATTATTACTTCTCAAGGTTTGTTTTTTCCTGCCATTTTTATTCTTGATGCATTTAGGGGGAGCTTTAATATGCTCAGTGAAATGTTGATTGAGATACTGGACCTCCGGTTCTCTGAAGAATGTATTTCCACCAGGGTTTCCGAAACCCTGCTCATGTAATGCCAAAATGAATTAAGTAAGAAACACTTCCTTTAGGGGCTCCTGGGTCACTCAGTCGGTTGGTTTCAGCTCAGGTCATGTTCTCACAGTTTGTGGTTTCCAGCCACACTACCAGCTCCTCACTGACAGCTAAGAGCCTGCTTGGGATTCTCTCTCTTTGCCCCTCCCCTGCTCATGTATGTGCTCTCTCTCTTGCTCTTGCTCTCTCTCTCTCAAAACAAATAAATAAGCTTAAAAAATAAAAAGAAAGAAACACTCTCTTTAAAATCCAGGTACCTGATAGGCAGGTCATATGGGCAGTTTCTGACTACAAGCTAGCCATTTGGATTTTTTTTTTTTTTTTTTGAAAACTAGAAGCTTGGTGGAATAAAAACAGTTGACATTCTAGGGGCACCTGGGTGACTTAGTCAGTTAAGTGTCCGACTCCGGCTCAGATTAGTGGGTTTGAGCCCCATGTTGTGATCTGTGCTGACAGCTCAGAGCCTAGAACCCGCTTTGAATTCTGCATCTCCCTCTCTCTCTGCCCCTCCCCTGCTAGTACTCTCTGTCTCTCTCTCTCTCAAAAATAAATAAACATTAAAAAAAAAAAAGCAATTGACATTCTCAAGTTGAACAGGCTCCAATCTTTATGTTATAACAGTGATGACTTTATTTGTGTGCTGGATGAGAAAAAGTCACTGAGGAAAGAATAAAGGGAATATATTAGAGTATATACTTAACAAAAGTGAAAAATAGATTTCTCTTTCCATCATCTAATGATTAGATATCATTTAATAGCTTATTATATGCTGGGAGAGAACAGACTAAGATTAATTTCATGACTATTAGAAACTGATACTGACATTTATTTACAAGAGGAAGCTGTGGAAAATCGTACACTGGCTTTTCTACAGTAAAAACACTATAACTTCCTGTCACTTAGGTAGTGAACTGGGCTATACGTGATCACAGGCTCGAGTTCACTATATTATGAAAACAAACAATCCAGTGAACATTTTTCATGAGAGAACATCTTTCAGAGTTAGAGAAGAAAGAGAAGGCCTGATTTGTTCAACTTGGGAGCTCTATGGTCCCACATTACATATAGGTGAACTCATCCCTCAGGACACCTAACAAGGAATGAATAATTATAACCCCTTCATTCAGAATCCAGTAATGAGTCTGACAGAAAAGCAACTCTGTGAGACTTTCTTTATGGTGGGTGTGAATTGATTATAGCAAGTATAACCTCTTCCAAACTTTTCATAGTTCCCTACACTGTATTATGAGCCCTAAATGCCTTATCTCAATTAATCTTGGAAGATCTCAAACAATCCTTGAAGACAAATGAGAAAAATGGAGGTTAAGGAGTTAAGATAACTTACTTATGATGGTACAGCTTTGTAAATACTTAATTCAGGATTTGGACCAAGGGAGGGTTTTGCCAATGGCTACATTTGTAACCAGCACCTTCTTCCTCTTTTTTTTTTTTTTTTTTAATGTTTTATTTATTTCTGAGAGAGAAAGACAGCGTGAGCAGGGGAGGGTCCGAGAGAGAGGAAGACACAGAATCTGAAATGGGTTCCAGGCTCTGAGCCGTCAGCACAGAGCCCAACATGGGGCTCGAACCCATGAACCGTGAGATCATGACCTGAGCCGAAGTCGGACACTTAACCGACTGAGCCACCCAGGCGCCCCAGAGCACCTTCTTCTTAACAAAAGAAATAGTAATGAGGGAACTAGAAGACCCTGGGTTGTATGGCTGTAATTCACATTTAATTGCTGCTCTAGGCCCATAAAGACAAACCAAAAACAGTTGATTTGTGCTACAAATAAACCCATGCAGTATATTAGACCTGACCCCTAGTGATATTTTCTGTATGTGCCCCCCGGCACTAAGCTTCAACACTGTTAATCAATGGAACCATATGTCAGCTGAGTTTATAGCACATGAAAAGCACCCAGGAACAAACAGAAGAAATGATATGTTGTTTCCAAGAGCAAGTGAGTGATTATTGATCGTGATCCATAAAAGTTCACCCAGGTGCTTTGCTATAGTTGAGTGGGTAAGAAAGAAGAAAAACGAGTTGGTTCAATAGAGCTCCTGTAAAGAGGTGGAGATTCT
Organism: Proteles cristata cristata; assembly: GCA_017311185.1. Lineage (NCBI taxonomy): Eukaryota > Metazoa > Chordata > Mammalia > Carnivora > Hyaenidae > Proteles > Proteles cristata. The sequence goes on along the minus strand of JAESUZ010004992.1, from coordinate 2,095,365 downwards.
CTACGCTTTCACCAAACTTGATTTATAGTATAAATTTGTGTCACAGAGCTTGCCACCCAGCAACCATACAAAACCATCTGTACTTCCCTAGGAACTGCTCAGAATAACTTAATTCTCCTCTTTTCAAAGCTAACCATATGAGGCACAAAAAGAAAACACGGGGAATTCAAAGAAATTGCAGGGGTTGGCATCTTTGCTAATGCTGGACTTAGCATTCTGGCAAAGCTTACTCCAATCAGATAAGATCCTATCTGTAAGCCATTTTCCAAGGTAATTTTAGATATATGATGATTTTGAATAATCATAGCTTATAAATTCATTAAGTAAGGCAACTTCAATCTGTCCTGCTTGTGGAATTTCATATGAAGCAAATGTCCTGTCACATCTACTCCCTTGCAGAGGCCTTCACTGGCTCCTCTACTGCACCATACACATCGTAGTTGGGATCTCTGATAAAGTCTGTCCATCACTCACCTTTCTTTTCTTCTCTTTCTATTCTCTTGGCTTCAGCTATCATGTCTATGGAGTTTATCCTGAATCTCTATTCCCAGCTCAAATTTCCCTCTTGAACCCCACACACTTTTTTCCATCAGTGTGTTTGACATCTTTATTTACCAGTGCATTTACCTGTTTACTTTTGAAGTCATTAGAATGACCCAGGGGCACTCGAGTGGCTTAGTCGGTTAAGCGTCCGACTTTCGCTTAGGTCATGATCTCGCAGTTCGTGGGTTCGAGCCCCACGTCAGGCTCTGTGCTGACTGCCAGCTCAGAGCCTAGAGCCTGTTTCAGAGTCTGTGACTCCCTCTCTCTCTGACCCTCCCCTGCTCATGCTGTCTCTCTCTCTCCTAGAAATAAATAAAATATTTAAAAATAAATAAATAAATAAATAAAGTCATTAGAATGACCCAGCCTGATCTCGTTGTCATGTGAGTATGCCAGCCACACTCCCATCTCTAGGCCATTGCATCTACTGTCTCCTCTGTCTTGAATGCGGTTTCCCCACACATGCACGCCTTGTTCCCGATTCCTTCATATCTTTATCTAATGTCAACGAGATCTTTCCGACCATATTCTTTTTTTTTTTTTAATGTTTTATTTATTTCTAGGAGAGAGAGACAGCGTGAGCAGGGGAGGGTCAGAGAGAGAGGGAGTCACAGACTGAAACAGGCTCCAGGCTCTGAGCTGGCGGTCAGCACAGAGCCCGACGTGGGGCTCGAACCCACGAACTGCGAGATCATGACCTAAGCGAAAGTCGGACGCTTAACCAACTAAGCTACCCAGGCACCCCGTGACCATATTCTTTAAAGATGCAACATACAGAGCACCTGGGCAGCTCAGTTGGTTAAGCATCTGACTTCGGCTCAGATCATGATCTTATTGTCTGTGAGCCTGAGCCCCATCAGGCTCTGTGCCGACAGCTCAGAGCCAGGAGCCTGGTTCGGATTCTGTGCCTCCATCTCTCTCTGCCCTTTCCCTGCTCACACTCTTCTCTCTCTCTGCCTCAAAAAATGAATAAAAATGTTAAAAAATTTTTAAATAAGTAAAATAAAACTGCAACACAAGCTAACCCGGTATTCCCTCTTCCCTTTTTGTCCCTATTCTTCTTCATAGCACTTACCCCTTCTGCATTACATGTTTTATTACTTATTTATTTCGTTTATTGTCTATCTCCTCATGCAAGCTCCTGAGGGCAGGAACTTTTGTCTATGCTGCTCAATTCTAAATCCCTGGTGCCTTACACAGTGACTGGTGCAAAGTAATTAGACACCTAATTATTACCTGTTGAATGGAATAAATGAAGGAATGAATGAATGCCCCACCCGCATCCCACATAAAACTTATCTTCCACAAATCTGCTCTTCTTCCTCCCCACACTCATTAGTAGCTTCTGCCTCCTGCCACTCATTCAGACCAAAACTCTCTCTGTCCACAGTCCTTTTCTTAACTCCTTTCTTCAATAATGTGTCAAATTATTTTAAGTCATTTCAAAATATCACTTACCCATCTTTTCCTACCTATTCCGTTTCTACTTCTCCAACCCTAGTCCAGGGTCTTATCCCTTCCCGTCACAGAGAATGCTGTACAACTTCAGTGTGACTTGCCCCTGCCTGCAGCCTCTATTCTTCAATTCATCTAGAACACTGACCTAGACTGAGCTTCCTAAAATGCACATGTCAGCTCATTTATGCCCTTGGTCTAAACCCTTAGCACGGAATTCAAGGCTGCCCATGACCTTATCTCAAACACTTCTGAAATCCTCTCCTGCCCACATGCTCTGCTTCCAGACACACTGGACAACCCCCGCATCCCAAAGCTGTAGAGGACTATTGTGATTCCAAGCCTTGCTTGTTTCTTTCCCTCAGGCACCCAGGTGGGTTCAGCCATCACTTCTGAAAGCATCCCCTGATCTTTCTCCTCTACCTCCCACCTACTTTAATACTTCTATTTTAGCACATAACCATTTCATCTTAAATGTTAAATGTTTGTCTCTCACCACAAACCAAAATCCTCCTGAGAACCAGCAGTAGCCATCATTTATCTTTATACAAACCACAGTGCCTAGCCCAGGGTTTGGCACACAGTAGGCGCTAAGGAAATGGGGATTGACTCACTGAATGAAATGTGAGTACACATTGAAAGTTCCCTGTAGTGTGATCAGATGGAATTCTCAGACAGATTCAGAAAGAGACACCCGTTTAATTAAAGCACAATTTAGGCTAATTTCTACTCACCATTCAGGCCAGATGATAGCACCAGTAACGAAGGCCGGCTCATATCCCCAGTCTACACCGGTGCAGCCTGTGCCTTATTCACAGCGGCAGTTTCCCCAGCCCCGCTCCTTACGTCACACCTACCCCCTCCGCTTCCAGGCCTGGCAGCTAGCAAGCTTTGAAACAGAATCGTTACTTATGTAGCAAATCACAAGAAAAGAGACAGAAAACTGATGGGTGGAAGGAGAGGGGAGAGCGCAGGAGGGATAATTCCACACAGGCTGTTTTACTTGTTTCATCACATTTGATTTCACTGTTTCACTTTTACAAATGAGTAGATAGAAATATAATGCATAGATGTGACTATATCAACATATTTTTATTCTACATCTTTTTAAAAAATGTTTATTTTTGAGACAGAGCGCGCTCACGCTCAAGTGGGGGAGGGGCAGAGAGAGCGGAGGACAGAGGATACAAAGCAGGCTCTGCGCTCACAGCAGCAAGCCTTACGCAGGGCTCGAACTCATAACTGTGAGATCTTGACCTAAGCTGAAGTCAGAGACTCAACCAATTGAGCCGCCCAGGCACCCCAACATACTTTTATTTTATATTAACTTTCTTCTTTGTTTAGTTTTCCCTCTTTCCTCTACTCCCCTTTTTAAACCTAGTCTACCATAATTTTCTTCTCTCTCATATAAGAATGTAAGAATTCTATTAATCATATACACACACAAGAGTTTTTAATGGTTCTTTAAAAACTGTATTATTTTGGGGCGCCTGGGTGGGTTAGTCGGTTAAGCGTCCGGCTTTCGCTTAGGTCATGATCTCGCGGTTCGTGGGTTCGGGCCCCGCGTCGGGCTCTGTGCTGACAGCCAGCTCAGAGCCTGGAGCCTATTTCAGAGTCTGTGTCTCCCTCTCTCTCTGACCCTCCCTGCTCACGCTGTCTCTCTCTCTCTCTCTCTCTCTCTCTCTCTCCTAGAAATAAATAAAACATTAAAAAAAACTGTATTATTTTATGCACTCTTTGGCAACTTGCTTTTCTCACTCATGTTATCCCATGAGAATCCCTCCGAATCAACTGGAATAGGTAGAGCTATTTCATTCTTTGTAACGCCTACATAAAATCCTGTGACCTGGATGCTGCATGATAGCACTCACTTTGGTTCTAGATTTTTCTCTATGAATAAGCCATGTTACAATAAGTATGATGGCAAAGGTATTTTAAGTAGTGGTAATTTTGTTTATAAGGGATGGATTTTCTGGAGTGAAATTTCTGGGTCAGGGTATATATGTATTTATAATTTTGAAACTGTTGATAAATGTTATATTACTAAAAGGCTGTAACAATGCATATTTGCACCTGCAGAGAATGTGAGAAATCTTTGCCCTGCATCCTCACCAGCAATAGGTGTTACTGGGCTTTTTTATTTCTATCTGTCTGAGAGTTGTAAAATGATATCTTGGGGTTGCTTTAATTTGCATCACTGGGTCACTAGTGAGTTTGAGAATCTTTTCATATGTTTGCTACCCATGTGAATTTTCTCTTCTGTGAATTGTTCATGCTCTGTGATTATATTTCTACTGAGGTCTTTTGGCAACTTGCTTTAATTTTAAGAGGTCTTTGAGTATTATAACATTAACCCTCTGTCTGCTGTCTGTATTACAAATATTTTCCCAAGGCTTTCATTTACATATTTATTTAGTTTATAGTATTTTTTGCCCTACTGATATAATCTAATATTCTATCTTTTACTTAAAAGTTTCTAGGTTTCCAGTCATGGGTAAGATGTCTCCAGCACCTAGATTTTTCACAGTTGTCTAGATTTTCTTCCACAAAATTAATATTTTTATATAAATTTTCTAATCCCTTGGAATTTTTTTATGGTTGAAAATGGGAATAAAAGTGGGAGTGTAAATTTACTTTCTTATATTAATAGCCACTTACACCAACACCATTTATTAGATAATTCATTCTTTCTCACTGAAGTAATATATCTACCAGTTTTGTACTTATTAATTCTTACATATAATGGGATATCTTTTTAGATTCTGTTCTCTATTCTTGTCTCATGAACCTATTTGTGCATTCCTAGGTCAATAGCATTTAATATCTCTTAGGGCAGGTTTCCCTTACTATCTTTTTTCCGCAAAAATATATTCACTTTTTGGTTTTGGAGCCTTTATTTTTGCATTAAAAATTAAATCATCTTATTCAATTTTACAATTCTTCCCCCAACCACCACCATTCCTATGAGATTGTATTCAAGATTGCATCAAATGCATTTGTTAATTTTGTAAGAACTGACCTTTTATGGTACTGTTTTTCAATTCAGTAAAAAGGTATGCATTTCATCTGTTCCAATGTTGTTTAACTCCCTAACTCCTGACCTCTACCAATAAGATGAGACCCTTGGAAAACTTTTGCTTTCTCTCTTCCCTCTTCCTCAATTCTAGATGACACTTTGGGAAAATTTTTTTAATTTTTCTAAAAAATTAAATATTTTTATTTGTAGACCATTATTAACACTTACTTTGCCATATTTATTCATGCATTCAACTAAACATTTATTGGGAACCTACCATATGCTGTGCATGGTTTGAGGTACTAAGAATATGTCAAGGGGAAAAAAAATCTCTGCTCTCATAGAGTTTACATATGAGGAGAGAGATACTGGACAAACTAAATGAGAAAAATACAACTACGTTAGGTGATACATGTTATATAACCAAAACATGAAAGTGGGACAGAATGCCATAGCATAGAGCTGATACTACATTAAAATGTTGAATCGTGTGGTCAGAGAGGCCTGAAGGAGAGTGTAACATTGGAGAAAAGATTTGGAAGGTGGAAGAAAGAGAGCCAAGTAGATGTCTGAGGAAGAGCAATCCAGGCAGAAGAACACATAGGAAGAATGCACAGAGGAAGGATCATGCCTGACGGACTCAGAAACAGCAAGGAAACCAGAGTGGTTGAAGTGGAGTAAAAGTCAGCATCAGGGAAGGTGAGAACAGAAGAGTAAGAGATGAGACCATAAAGGTCATGGGGGTCAGGTCATATAGGACCATATTACAAGGACTTCAACTTTCACTCTCAAGATAATGGTAAAATCATTGGACACTTCTTTTTAAAAGCACCATAATCTGACTTAATAATTTAACAGAAAGATCATTGCTGAGTTAAGAGTAAAGTTCATGGGGACAAGATGAGTTAGTAGCCTACTGCAATAATCTAAGCAAGAAATAATAGTCTTATGGACCAGGACCAGGGTACTAGTGGTGACAAGTGGTCAGAAAAGGATGTATTTTTAAGATAGAGCAATGAGATTTGCTGAGAAAGTATATAGGGTATATGAGAAAGAAAGAGGTGAAGGATAACAGGATTTTTGGCTGAGCAACTAGAAGGGTGGAATTCCATTCACTGAGACAGAAAACCATGACAGGAACCAGGTGGGTAGAGGAGTGAGGCAGTAAGTCAGGAGACTGATCTGGGACATGTCTACTAGACTTCCAGGTAGCTGAGATAATAGGTGGATACACCAGACTGGTGATCAGGAGAGAGGTCCAGAGTAGAGATACAAACTTGGGAGTTGTTGGTATATGGTTGGTATTTGAAAATACATAACTGGATAAAATCATTAATAAGGTGAGTGGGTAATGAAGAGAAGAAGCTCAAGGATTTTACCATGGGAAACTCCAAAACTGGAAGATTGGGGAGATAGGAGAAACCAGCAAAAGAAAACTCAAAATGTAGCTAGTGAGTTAGGAGGAGAGCCAGAAAAATGTGGTGTCTTGGAATTCAAAAATTTTTTTTAATGTTTTATTTATTTCTAGGAGAGAGAGAGAGAGAGAGAAACAGCATGAGCGGGGGAGGATCCGAGAGAGAGGGAGTCACAGACTCTGAAACAGTCTCCAGGCTCTGAGCTGGCAGTTAGCACAGAGCCCCAGGCAGGGCTCGAACCCACGAACCGTGAGATTATGACCTAAGCGAAAGTCGGACGCTTAACCAACTAAGCCACCCAGGCGCCCCAAGGTGTCTTGGAATTCAAATGAATTTGAATTCATTTAATGAATTCAAAAATATTGAATTTAAAAATATAAATAGCATAGACTCATGAAAAACATCTGAAAAAAGAAGTGATATATTTCTTAAAATTGGGGTTAGATTTCCCTAGGATTGTTAACTATAACTTTATTTTTTATATCAGGTTTTTTATTGTCTATTAGGAAGAGATAAAAGGCATCTTCATCTCATATTTAATACTTACAGACTCTCAATAGATGTTTGTTAGCTAAGTAGGCATGATTTTCACATCATAACACTTCCTAATATGGGCTATACTCATTGAATCTACATGTTAATAGAATGACAGGAGTCAAGGACATGGACGGTCTCCTTAAAAGATATAAATGAATGTCTTTTACAACAGTACCTATAAGATCTCAGTTATTCTAAACGGTGAAGTAAAATAACATGATTTCTAGTTCAGAGCCCTAACTTCAACCTAAATAATGTTTGCAAGTCCCTACATAGGCATTGGAGAAGGGGACAAAAGGGGGTGGATATGTCATCTATGACAGATGGCACTACTATATGACATTTTAATCAAAGAGCCAACTGGCTTTTAAACATCAGTTTTCAAAATTGATCTATATATCTTTTTTTTAAAAAAGCAATAGCAAGAGGAATAATAGCCCAGGAAATAATGCAGTCCAAAATGCCAGGTTATGGTAAAAGTATCTTTATGAGAATAGTAGATGGCGATCAATCATGGAAGAAAAAGAAAAAGAAATTACTGTAAGAGATAATGTTCATAGTTCCACTCCAGTGGGTTATGTGAACAAACATTTGTAAATTCCCTTGAAGTATCTGGGGCCTCAAGACATTAGAAATAGTATCCAATACTCCTTTTTCACAAGGTAGAATTAAATTAGATTTCTCAAAGCTTCACCAATCTTGCCTTATGTACAGCAATTTGATTACAGATTTCAACACCTCTAAAATTCAGAGTAAACCTTCTCACCCATTTAGAAAAAGCACAGAAGAATGAAATTTTACCTGCAGTACATTAGCTAGAAACTCAGATAGTAGAGTCTGCATGAGGAGAGAAAATTCTAATAAGGTGAGGAATAAAATCAAGGTGGTACCTTTATCCTTAAATGAAAGAATGTAATAAAGGGTGAAAGAGAGTGTGGAAAGCCATAAAGTGTCAACAAATGCCTTTTTCCCCTGTTCCGTCAATCTTTGTTTCTAATTTTCTACAATGGAGCTGAATTAGTTATATAATTTCTAAAGGTTAAGTGTTGAAATGACCATGCATAGAAAAGTAATGGTTACTAGCCAAACTTAGGGTGCTTGAACTGAAAAATTAGAGAGTATCTCACCCAATGTTTCCATGTTACAGATGACTGAGGTAGACAAAGGTTATGTTAGTTTTGCTAATAATGATCTGAATGCATAGGTCATGTAACTTGATGATTCTCAACCCTGGCTTATTTCAAGGATAATAAAAGTATGCCTGTTGGGCCCCTTCCCCAGACCAGTTGGATTATAATCAGAGCTACTGTGGGCCAGAAGTTCTAGGTTCTCCACGCTACCTCCAAAGAATCTAAGACAAAAAACGGGGAGAGGATATCATTACATCAAAAATAAAATCAGCAGAAACCTTATAAACATCTCTGTAGATATTTCCCTTTCCTAAGCATATACTTGTCTATTAAATGTGTGAGCCAGCTCATTCCAAAACAGAGCTTGGCAATAGGAACGATGTATCTGTCTCTTATAAGGGTGTGAGTTCTTCTTTGCGCCCTTTAGATAAATTCACATCTCAGATTCTGCAAAGCATAATAAGAGTAAATATTTGTTGAATGCCTACTCTATGCCAGACACTGTTCTACATATTTTATTTGGTTAATCATCTCAATCCTAGGAGGGAGGTATTACCATTATCCCCATTTCACATGCGCACTATAGTTTAGAGAAGTTAGGTAACTTTGCCTACAGTGAAAAGGCAATCTAAGTGGGCAAGCCTCGGGTCATGATCTCATGGTGGTGAGATGGAGCCCAGTGTTGGGCTCCAGGCTGGGCATAGAGCCTGCTTGGGATTCTCTCTCTCCCTCTCCTTCTGCCCCTCCCCTGCTCAGGTGCATGTGCATGCAAACTCTCTTTCTCTCAAAAAAAAAAAAAAAAAAAACATAGTAAAGCAGAATAATGTGTTCCTTGTCACAGGCTAATGTATAGAAAATAGATGTCAAAGTAACAAATAAATAATTCAAATTACACCAAGTTACATGGTAAACTTTCCCCAATCTCTCATTCCACCCTGGGCTCACTCGCTGCAATCTCATATTGTCCAGAGATGTCAGCTCTCCCAGAAGTCCTTGGTGACCTTGTTTCTCTCCCTTCACTCACCATCTGCCCTACATGAAGATTGATATGATTAACATTTGCATAACCCTTTACAACTTTTTTCCCTTTTTATTTTTATTTTAGAGAGAGAGAGCGTGAGTGGGGAAGAGAGGCAGAGGAGGAGAGAGAGAATCCTAAATAGGCTCCACATCCAGCTAGAGCCCATCTCAGGGCTTGATCTCACAACAGTGATCATGACCTGAGCAGAAATCGAGTTGATTAATTGACTGAGCCACCCAGGCACCCTCAGGTGACTGATCATCCTTGAGTATAGCAGGTGGAGCTGGTTTAGGGTCTGAGCTACTGGATGGGATGGATCAGTGAGAGGAGGTGGGGGAAAGGAAAGAATGGCTGGCGTGGGGCACAGAGCCAGCCAGGAGGGAAGAGGTGTTCCAGACAACATCACACTACAATCCTAAATGAGCCCTATGTTGTCTCAAATTAGTCTCAAAACTCACAAGAGTTTTGTTGCATAAGACACAGAAGAAGAAACAGAACCAGGAGAAGGAGTAAAGAGAAGTGGGCTGCCTTTCCCACAGGACTGATCCCAAAAGGGCTCCAACCAGAATGTGCAGGGCAAGCCAGGATGCCTCCTTCCTGTCATACAGCAGAGGGAGTGACAAATTCTGCCTACAATGACACATTTCAGGGGGGAGGGCACTAAGAATGGAGAGTAGAGCTGAAAACAGCAATTCAGAACTCTGTAACACATCACATATTCTAAATGTAGGTAAAAACTGGGAAATAAGCCAAAATGTGACTGAACCGCCAATGCATTTTGTCTACTGCACTTCATGCACTTTCTCAGTGAAGCACTGCATGCTCTTTTCTGTATCCACTTACTGTTTCTTTATGCAAAACTCTATCAAGTGTAACATCTACATTCCAAGCCCTCAACAGATTAGAAGCAGGAGAAAAGCCAACATACTAATTTCCACAAGAAATAGAAGACAAGAGTTTGATATGGTGGGAAGAAAGATAAAATCAGAAAAGATAAAGATAAAATCGCTGTCAAAAAGCGAAAGAGAAACAGCTGAGTTGGTTTTGTGAAGTGTTTCCCTTGTACTGAAGACAACCAAATACATATACATGTATAAACTACAAAATACAACCTATGTAATTTCAGTGATTAAGCGTATAAGATAAATGCTCTTATACATATTTAAAACCTGGCATGACACGATATAAAATGAAAGACAAAAATCATGATGATTCAAAATTTTAATTTTTCTTCACTTACAATGACATTAGGTGGCAAATAAAAACACTATAACGATTGAAGAGAGAGACTGTGGAAGAAAGGAAAAACTTTATATATTTTTCCTGCTTTTAGGAAAAGGCCCCACATTTTCAGTTTGTACGAGGCAATGCCAATTATGTAAACTGGCAGTGACAACACAAGAAGTTTGTGTGACATAGAAAGTTCTGAGTTAGAGGAACATACAATGTATATATCTGTGGTTGTGGGGAAGAAAGAAGAGATTTGAGTCAGGAAAGACCATCCAGCGATCTGGTTGTAAGGGGAGAACAGTAACTTTGAATATCAGTGAGAAAATATCAATTTTCAGAATCAAATAACGGAGGAAGACTGATAGGAATTGTAGAAGGGCTAAAGTCTTAAAAGACCCTGGTTACAGAAAATCAATCGAACCAATTTGCACTATGGAAAGACTACCTCCACGGCTGCCACAGGGGGAAAAAAGGCATATGTGTTCCAAGAGGCATATATATAAATATTTGTAGCCCAGTGTTAATAATAGCCCCAAACTGGAAATAATCCAGATGACCATCAACAGCAGGATGAATGAATACACAATAGCACAGGCATACAGGGGAATGCTATTCAGCAATGAATGGACTATCACCACTGTGCAATGACATGGATGAGTCTCAAAATGTTGAATCCCAGAAAAGAAAGTCGCAGAATAATGGAATGCAATAATTCCATTTATCAAGTTCAAGTATAGGCAAAATTAAATTATGTATTCTTAAGATACGCACATAGATGGTGAGACCATAAAGAAGAGTAAACCATTAACACAAGTGTTAGGATAATAATTACTTTTGGGAAGAAAGGAGGGAAGTCTCAGTGGGCTTCTAAAAGACTTTTCTTTATCTGACAAATGGGTTCATGCAAGGGTATTAATTTTAATATTGTTCTTGGACCATGTATACATGTTTTATAGGCTTTTTTCTACATATGATGCATTTTAAAATGAAAAAGCATGTATGACCATTTTATTAGACATATTAAAAACTGATTTTTAAAAAAAAATCTTTTCAGCAAGCTAGATATAGAAAAAAAAAAAAACCTTCTTCATTCTAATGAAAGTTAATCAGAAACGTGCATTTAGCATCACAAGTAAGAGCAGAACGTTAAAAGCATCCCAGTAGGGTCAAGGGAGGTACAAGGATGCACTGTCCCTGCTAGTCTTCATCCTGGAAGACAGGCATATAATTTTTTATAAACTTAAAAACATTCAATTCACTAATGAGTAGTTGGCACTTATTCCATTTATTATATTGACAAAACATAGGACTGACATTCTCATCAAAATGTGACTTTGTCCTATTCCCAGGAACAGTTACAAATATGTATTCCAACTTCATTTAATGATGAATTAATTGTTCTAACAATACTAATTGTTTGAACTGAACTTTATGGACTTGTAATTTTATTTCTTTGCTTCTTTTGACCATGGATTACCTTTTAGAGATCCATGCCTTCTGAAGACAAAACAATGAAGCAATTTGGTAAAGGAAAAATGTGTAGACCTTGAAAAGTGTATATGCAGATCCAACTCAATCACTTCCAAGTTGGATGTGACCACAGGCACATCACTTAATATTTTCATTCTTTTGTTTGATGTCTTAAAAACTGAGGATAATAGTATAGACTTCAAAGTCTACTTTGCAGAAATATCATCATACATCGAAATCATACATGGTAATAATACAAACCTAGATATGAAAGATGATTCAAAACAGTGTAGTTGAGGGGTGCCTGGCTCACTCAGTCATTACAGCATGTGACTCTTGATGTCAGGCTGTAAGTTCAAGCCCCATATTGGATGTGGAGATTACTTTAAAACAATAAAAAATTGTTTTTTTAAAACAATTTTAAAAAATAAAACAAAGGGCGCCTGGTCACCTCAGTCAGTTAAACGATTGACTCTTGATTTCGGCTCAGGTCATGATCTCATGCTTGATGAGATCGAGCCCCACCTTGAGCTCTGTGCTGACAACACAATCTGCCTGCTTGGGATTCTGTCTCCTTCTCTCTCGGCCCCTCACCTGCTTGCACCTTCTCTCTAAATAAGTAAGTAAGTAAATAAATAAATAAATAAATAAACATTTTTAAAAATATAAATAAATAATACATAAATAAAATTGTGTACTTGTGATTATTTTCTTAATTTCCTAAGAACCAGCACCCTAAGTTCCTGAAACCATCCCACAAAATGCTGTCTAGGAGCCCTGGACAGAACTCTGCTCTCTCTTGTTCAACATGTTCACCAATAGCATGAGATGTGGATGAAATGGTTATTACATTCCTAGATGACATAAAACTAGGCCAGATGAATAAAACAATTCATTGGTCCCCAACAACACTAGGACCAAAACCAATGAGGCAAAATTTGATGTGAGTGGAAGGAAGGCCCCATGCTCCGTCTTTCTGGCATTTGCGCCTCACCCGACACTGGCACCCAGTCGTGTCTGAAAGACCTACGTGACTTTGGGTCTGATATGAGCAAACGCGAGAGCTCTGTCACAGATGAAATGTAGGCTGCGGTAGTCCTCCTTGTCCGCAGGGGTACATTCCGAGACCCATAGTGGGTGTCTGAAACCATGGATAGAAAGACGCCATATATTACGGTTTTTTCCTCCACAGACATAACCTATGATAAAGTTTAATTTATAAATTAGGCCTAGTAAGAAATTAACAATAATTAATAATAATATAGAATAGTATGCTGTAATAAAATTATATGAATATTGTTTCTCTCTCTCTCTCAAAATATCTAAAGGTACTGTACTCACCCTTGTTGAGCTGATGTGAGACCACAAAAGGCCTACATCATGAGATGAAGTGAGGTGAAGGATAGAAGCTTTGTGACATTAGCATCAGGCTACCACTGACCTTCCGATGGTACAGCAGGAGGATCATGTGTTTGTGGATCACAGCTGACCGTGTGTAACTGGCCCTGTAAATAAGGAAGGACTACTCTGATAGGACAGGCAGTGTCCTGGAGGAAGCCACAGAGACACATGATGTAGCAGGCCCCAGAGCAACAGCCAGGGAAGGAAGCTCCCTCCTCATTACAGTTCTATTACCCTTCCTAAAGGCCCTCGTAAAATGGTGGTGGGAACATGCAGACTTGGGTTACACAGATACTGATCCAGTTTGTAGACTACTGAAGTGTCTATTTCAATAACACCTGGATGGCTCAGTCGGTTGAGCGCCAACTCTTAGGCTCAGGTCATGATCCTAGGATTGTGAGATTGAGCTCCACCTTGAGCTCTGCACTGGGTATAGAGCCTGCTTAAGATTGTCTCTCTCTCTGTCTCTGTCTCTGTCTCTCTCTTTCTCTCCCTCTGTCCCTCTTCCCCTCTCCTCACTCACACTTTCCTTCTTTCTCAAAAAATAAAATTAGAATTTATTAACAGTCTGAGTGAAGAGATACTACAAAATATCACAAAAACTCAGGTTTTGATTTTTGGGGGTGTTTGTTTTTGTTTTGTTTTAACACATGGCAGCAATAACCATGAAATAACCAAAGGAACAATAGCAAAGAGAAAGAAAAGGTAAGAATTACAGTCACGGTGATTGCAATGACCTCTTCATATGCCTACTTTGGAATCACCAGTTTCTTCAGTCCATTTCAAAGAAAACTAATCAATTATTTATAATGTTTTCCTCCATCTCCAAATAGTTTTTTTTTATATTTTTGGCCACAAATTGCCACTGGGTGGTGCTCAATGTCCACAAAAGCATCTTGGGGTTGCAGAAAGCAAGTAAATCTAAAGCAGCCACTGACTGGTTTTCAGTCATACACACAAAACATTTAAAATATTTTGTCTCTTGTGTTGATGCATAAAGGAGCACAAACATCAAAGGAGAGGAAGTGGCCATCTTTAAAAAGAAAAAAAAGCGTCTCTGCTACTGAAGGGGAAAAAAAACAAAAAACAAAAGCCCAGCCAGCTATGAAAGAGGTTGCTAAAGCAGTTTTCAGAGATCAATAATGTGCAATCTCCTGAAGGTGTGATCGGTGGCTTTCAATAGTGACAGAATTGAGGTGCTTTTACAGAGATTTGTTTATTTTTTATTCAGCTTTTACACTTACACAGAGGCACTTGCCTCTTCTGAAGCTACGTTTTACATATGGACATTGTGTGGGTATGTGCCTCTTTTTGAGTGTATGTTAAACACATTCCTGCAAAGAAGGCCAGTGGATGCCCCTGGGGCCCAGACTGTCTGTCTGGCTCCAGTATCTATCCCTTTGGGAAAAGTAAATACAAAATGTCGCCTGGACAACCAATTATTGCACTGTTATAGATAAGGCAACTTGCACTTTCCCCCTTTGTCAAATTCCTGAAAGGAAGGGTTGCAAACCAGAGAAGAAAAGAATAATGAGCTTTTCGTTACCTATAGATCGTGTGCTGAAAGCTCCTTTGACAAAGAGAAGATGGAAGTCGATGTGTCTTGATTGGCTCTTGCATTTTCTTTTGTAGCTAGAATGACTTTTTTTCAATTTTCAGTTTCCTTTTATTGTAGTGATTTACCTAATAAGATTTAACAAAATATAGTTGGGTAATAACAAAGTAGCTGGTGGTGCTGGGTAATAATAATAAAAAAAAAGCTGACACTTAATGAGCTTTTATTACATGCCTGGTGCTAAGCAATTTACCTCCTCATTCCCTTTAATACTCACAACAACCTTATGAGGAGGCAATTATTATCTCCACTTTGCAAGTATAGAAGTGAAACCTCAGCAATGTTAAGTAACGTATGCAGGACACACAGCTAGCAAATGGTAGTACCTGGTTCAGACGCATCTCTGCACCAACCATATGCTCTTCCTTTTCTATAAGCACATTTCACTGAGATTTCACGATGTCCTACTTACTGCGCTGCTGAGGGAAAGTGTCCTGGTTCCGAGCTACTTTGGTGGCCCCACATCGTCATCTCCGTGGTCCCACAGAGCAGCACTATGATCTGAGGGTGAAGGGAAACCTGGCTTTCCCGTAGGACTTTTCTTTTTCTCTTCTTTTTTAAATGTTTATTCATTTTTGAGAGAGAGAGCGGAGGAAGAGCAGAGAGGGAGGGGGGGAGAAGATCCGAAGCTAGCTCTGAGATGACAGAAGTGAGCTTAATCAGGTCTCCAACTCATGACCGAAGCCGAAGTCAGACGCTCAACCAACTGAGCCACACAGGCACCCTTCCAGTGGGTCTTTTCACCCAAAATGAGCTTGCATCCCCTCTGCTCCCAAAGGGGACTCAGTGGAATCTTGATTCTGCTGACCTTAATTTCCATCCATTGTAGTCACTGGAGAGCACCTAAATCTAATTAGCTGTACGGTTACTTAACCTCACTTGTGGGTTTTTTTCTTTGTTATCTTTTTTCCTTTGGTGTTTTCTTTTGTTTTGGTTTGGTTTTTGGTTTTTTGGTTTTTTTGTTTTGTTGCTGTGTTGTCATTTTGAGTGAGGGAGGGAGCAGGAGCAGAGGAGAAGGCAGAGGGAGAAAGAAAGAGAATTTAAAGCAGATTAATCTTAGTCTCCACACTCACTCAGAGCCTGAGGTGGGGCTCAATCCTATGACCCTGGGATCATGACCTGAGCCAAAATCAAGAGTCAGATGCTCAAATGACTGAGCCACCAAGGTGCCCCATGTTTTTGTATCTTTGAAACACAAATAATAACAATACCTATGACTTAGGTTGTTGTGAGAATTGAATGAATTAATGTATATACCATTGCCTGGCGCACCATATAAGCTAACAAATGTTGGCCATTGATTATCCCTATCATTGATCCTACATCTCCAGATTTGCACCCCCTTTTCTTTTTTTCTTCTTTTCTTTTTTTAAGTAGGCTCCATATCCAACATAGAGCCCAGCATAGGGCTTGTATTCACAATGCTGAGATCAAGAGTCAGATACTTGATTGAGGCACCCAGGTGCCTCTGCACCCCCTTTTCTAATCACAGCCTCTCTACTTGCCACCCCTCTACACACACAACTGCTGATCTACTATGGAAGCATCCACACTTCCAGGTCTCCCCCTCTTCAAGGAATCTTGCACCTAGCTGACAAGACTTATGTCACTAAAATGCCACCAGGTTTCTCACACTCTCCATAATAAGTAATAATATTAATAATTCTCCATTATCTGAAGACTAAAATTTTCTGTCCTTAGCCCACTCTTCAATGTTTTCTACAGTCTGCTCCCAACCTACCTTTCCAAGCTTTTCTCCCCAGTTCTTGCTTTATCTCAGTCATGCCTCATGACCATACCAAGCCTTGGTACACACTGTTTCACATATCTGTACATCCACCCCCATTTGTAAAAAGTTGCCTTATAACTGAAGACATAGGTTAAATTCTACTTTCCACCAGCCTGAAATAACTTTTCTAGTAGGACTCCTGAAAGCTTTCTTTTTTGGCCACTCATTTATTTCTCTGCACTTATTCACTTGTTTTATTGTTATCTTACCCTTGCTTTTATGGCTTTTTGCTCAAGTAGATTATAAGCAGAATGAGAGTATGGACTGTTGAAATTGTATATGCTAATTTCTACACCTAAGGGTCCGGAGCTTGTATATGAGAAGCTCTGAATTATTTACCAGAACAAAATTCCTCCCCCAGAGTCAATACTTGTGGTCCCAAGAGCCTTAAAGTGTACAAGTGGAAACTTCTAAGAGGGTGGATGTGAGTCCAGTCCTCTGGATTTCCTGAGGTAGCAAAGCCTTGTTGGAATTGCCAAAAGGAGAAAATAGCAACCTCTCTGGCACCAAGCACTGAGCAGAATAATTTTTCCTGAAGGTTCTGATCAACAAAACACTCCAACAACCTCTAAGGGTGGCATAGAAACTGCTACTACCAGGAAATTTTAGAAATAATCAAGCAAGGACATACAGAATATTTTTTCAATGATTTTAACATTCTTGAATATGGAGTTATTTCCTAATTAAATATCAGAGCCTTCTGGCCAAAAAGTTTGTGAAATAAAATGTGTGTCATTTTATTTTATTTTATTTTATTTTTTTTTTTTTTTATTTTATTTTATTTTATGTATCTATGAATTTTATTGCTTTAAATTGTACTTCTCCCTACAGGTTTGATTTTGGTATTCCAAACACTGACCATTCTGAAGAAAATATAGCAAGTGAGCCCATGTCTTGGGAAATTTTTTGGTACCTCATAATGCTTGCATTGGTCAAGCCTAGGTAGACAGTTCTACTGTGGCCAATCCCAAAATTTCAGTGGCTCAGTAGAACTAAGCTTAATTTTTTACTCATACTATATGCCCATTGCAGCTGGTGCATACAGTCACCAAGGGACCCAGACTCAGAGAGTCTCCATCATCCGGAAATTCAGGCTGAAACAGTCCAGTGGGAGGCAGAGAACTTACATGAAAGTCACTTCCATTCATAGTTCATTGGTCAGAAGTGGTCATATGGCTCTGCCTACCTGTTAGCATGAAATATACTGGGACCTCTTGGTGGGTATTAGTGTATTCATACAGGAGATACTAGTCTAGATATCTTTCTAGTGAATATCAGTTTCTTTTGCTTCTGTAAAAAGATACAGAAACTCAATAATGTTACTTAAGTAAGTGAACACACAGGGGAGAACAGATAGTCCAAGCAGATGACTTTAGTATTCTTAATTCCTGGATCAGGAGATTAAATTAATTTTGAATCCCACCAGTATGTGTCTCTTTGAGTTAAAATAATCATCTAGGCCTTTGATATTTTGATCAATGGAACAATCACGGAATGTGACTAAGTGGAACATTTTCTCTTTCCCTTCTGAGTAGAGAATGGATGGACAATATACACTTGAATTTATTTGATCAAGAACAAGGTTAAAGACTTAATATTTTCCTTTGTGCTATGATTTCATGGAGTTGTTTGTGGTAGCAGTAATTTTTTTTTATTGCCTGTGTCCCATGAGAAAGAATATGCATTAATAAGGACCCCCTAACCAACTTTCTTCACATAAAAATGTGAAATGACGTGACAAGTGAAGCTATCGGGAAATTCCTCTAATTTATGTAAAGCCAAAAAAACTACAGGGACTAAAGGCAGTAAACATTGCTGCTTTCTCTTGCTGAAACCTAGCTGAAAGATGTTTATTCGAGAGAGTTAGGGGAAAAGAAATGCAAAATAAAGGATTTCCAAGCAGTATTTCAAAATTAAGAGGGAATGTCCTTGAGGAAAGCAATTTGAAAAATAAAAATAAAAAATAAAAATAGTTAACACCAGTTCCCATTCTTACTTGCATACTTACACCAAATAGGACTTTTATACTCATCTGGGACAGTATTTTTCAGGAAATGATGGACATTAGAAACACCTATGGAGGGTTGCCTGGCTGACTCAGTCAGTAGAGCATGCAACTTTTGATCTCGGGGTTGAGTTCAAGTCCTGAATTGGATGTAGAGATTATTTAGAAATAAAATCTTTGATAAACACCTGTGGAGTTTAAAATTATATATATATACTATATATGATATATCTATCTATCTATATAATTTAAAAATTCAAAAACTGGGGATACTGATTCATTGGGTCTGGGGTTGGGCATAAAGAGCTAAAAATTTTTTTTAATTTTTTTAATGTTTATTTTTGAGAGAGAGACAGAGTATGAGTGGGGGAGGGAAGGGGCAGAGAGAAAGGGAGACACAGAATCCAAAGCAAGCTCCAGGCTCTGAGCTGACAGCACAAAGCCCAACATGGGGCTTGAACCCACAAGTGTGAAATCATGACGTGAGCTGAAGTCGAACACTTAACCAACTGAGAAACCCAGGTGGCCCTGAATCTAAAATTGTTTTAAGTCTTAGATGTGCTTATGATTTTTTTTAAGATAGAAAACACATCTTAAGACAAGACCTCTGTAACCTGAAGGAACACAGCATACAGCCTTTTATTCTCCAGTGCAATTTCTAATCACTAATGTATCCTCCATTTATTGAACTAAGGAAACTGAGTCAGGCCACCAAGGGAGTCATTATCAGAGCTGAAATTACACCTAGGATTTTCTTAACCGTTAATCATGTACCCATTATTTGCAGCCACATAAGTGATATTTAAATCCTTCTTATCAAAGTACCTCTCTGAACCATGTACGGTCTTTATCTGGCTGTGAGCAGATTGTCAGTGCGTGAGAACAGAACAATTGGCATTTGTCTTCCCTCTGTACTTGGGACAAAAGCAAATCCTTTGTGATGTGACCCTTGCCTACCTTCACTCATTCTAGCCATACCAGCTAGCTTTTGCTATTTCAACATGTCAGTTGGACTTAAGGTGGGGCAGGAACATGAACTAGATGCCCCCTGTGTGGAGCAGGCGCTGGGACAGGGGCCCAGCTGTGACTCTGGGAGCAGTCCAATCTGGCTGGAAAGACAGTGCTTTACTGAGGACGGGCTGGTCAGTCTCAGGATGATCCACCACAAAGGATGGTGTGGGGGGAGGGGGAACAGGGAACATGGTCAGGAATTCAGAGGTAATTGAAACCAAGAGAGCCACTAGCAGCTAGACTTTCAGAGTCTGGAAATGCATTGAATTAGGACCCATGCCTGGTCCTGAGTCTCCTCAAAACTAAGGCAAAGAGAAAACCAGCTGATTTTCCTAAGATTCATTTTCTGCTCTAATAAACATAGAAAAGTATCTTGGATAGATGCTTAACAAGATTGAAAGTCACAAGAGTCTGTGATTAAAGAACAATTAAGCCCGTTAATTGAATTTCTTTACTTATCTTTTTAATGAAAATATGAATAATTCTTTTACTGACCCGTTTACATAGATTGAGAATAAAACTCAATTGAGAATAAAATAATTTCCTTAGAGCAGCCCCTTAGTCGTGTGGGCCGTCCGTACAGACTCAGCCAGGGCTCCACATTCCCCAGCTCACAGCACTGAACCACTGTGCCCAAGTACTGGGTGACTTCCTCACTCACGGCAGCTCACAGAGCCCCAGAGCACAGGGACACACTGTTGCCTCTGATGGGAATGTCTTTGGCTTTCCTTTCCTGCCTTGTGAAGCTAGGCTTCTGCACCAAAGACTGCCTTAGATATTACCACCCATGTAAAGTGGTCCTTGCCCCCCATCTCCTATCCCAGACAGAGCTGAATACCCCACATTGCCACATTATGCTAGAACACTTAAAGGCATTTTCCTGGGCAGCCACAGTTGAGAATCATTGTTACTAGTATGTAGTACATATTTGTTTGAAAGTTGACAATCCTCTTTTTCACTTAGGTTGAATCCAAATGAAATTTGAATGAATTAAAACAGCATACACAGTGTGGCCATGTTAGTCTGTATATTTATTCCTCTTTGTATGTACATATTGAAGTATACAATTATGATTATTATTTCTGAGTAGTGGGACTATGAGCAATTTTTTGCACTAATTTTTGAATTTTCCATATTAACAGAATTACTGTAATAAGGATGTTTTCACAAAATTAATACTCATTCTAAAAATGACCTGCTCAGAGGCTCCTGGGTGGCTCAGTTGGTTAAGCAACTGACTCCTGATTTCATCTCATATCAGAATCTCATAGTTCATGAGATCAAGCCCTGCATCCAGCTCTGCACTGAACATGGAGCCTGCCTGGGATTCTCTCTCTGCCTCTCCTTCTGCCCCTCCCCAGCTCCTGCACTCTCTCTCTCAACATAAATAAAGAAACATTAGGGGTCCCTGGGTGGCTCCGTCGGTTAAGCGTCCAACTTCGGCTCAGGTCATGATCTCACAGTTCGTGGGTTCGACCCCTGTGTCGGGCTCTGTGCTGACAGCTCGGAGCCTGGAGTCTGCTTCAGATTCTGTGTCTCCCTCTCTCTCTGACCCTCCCCTGCTCACATACTCTCTCTCTCTCTCTCTAAGAAACAAAGAAAATATTTTTTTTAATTTAAGAAACATTTAAAAAATAATAAAACAAATAAATCTTCTCTGTCTTATCTAAAAGTGTCTATACACCCTCAACCCATTATTCTCTATCATTTCATAA
Organism: Proteles cristata cristata; assembly: GCA_017311185.1. NCBI lineage: Eukaryota > Metazoa > Chordata > Mammalia > Carnivora > Hyaenidae > Proteles > Proteles cristata. The sequence continues at coordinate 2,074,012 of JAESUZ010004992.1, read as the reverse complement.
TATTGATTTTCTTTATTCCCCTTACCACAATTTGTAGTTATATACTTATTGATTCGTTTCATTGTTTATTTTCTGTCTTTGCCTCTTGATTATAAACTTCTCAAGGGAAGAACTGTGTTATTTCACTCCATGTATACACAAAACCTAGTTCAGTGCCTGGCATAGAGCAGCTGCTCCAAAATCTTTATTGCTTGATGGGTGGGTGGATAAACAAATATACAATGTAAGAGAAGGGAGTTCAGCATGCTTTCAGGAAAAAAGAAATGAATGAATACTGTTAGAAAAGATGGAAGAAAGCATCACAGAGAAGAAGACATATGAACCGAGTATGCAACAATTAATAGGATTTGGGGCAGTGAGAATATCCAGAGCCAGGATAGAGAAGCAGGAAAGGATAGAAATGTTTGTGAAACACAAGTTGGGTATGGCCAGAAGGTAGGCAGAATTATATGAAAAAACAAACAAACAAACAAACAAACAAAAAACAAGGCAAAAGGGCAAAAAGCCTATAATCACACTAAGTAATGGGGATTTTAATTTACAAGGCAACCGTGGAGCATAAAGTCAAAAGGAGAGGAGGGCAAAGGCCAATATTTGGGAAATACCTTCTTGAGAGAGACAGAAAAGAAATGGGTTTAAGTAGAGCAGTTGGAGAGAAGGAAAACCAAGAGAAGAAAGTGTAATGTGACATAAGGAAACAGAGGTTTATTTTCAAGGTTTATTTATTTATTTTGGGGGTGCAGGGGAAGGGGTAGTGAGGGAGAGAGGGGACCCCAAGCAGGCTCTGTGGCACAGACTGACAATCTCACAAACCATCAGATCATGACCTGAACCAAAATCCAGAGTGGAATGCTTAACCAACTGAGCCAGCCGGGCGTCCCTGAAAGGAAAAAGAGTTTTAAGGAGCCAGAGGCCCAGAGCATCAGATGTTGCAAAGAGACAAAAACATTAGAATTTGGGACATAAACAAATCAGTAATGACTATAAAGAGACTCAATACAGTGGAGAAGGGGATACAGGACTATGATCCTAAGAGGATTTCTGTAAACTTTTTATTCTGAAATAATTTTAGATTTGCAGAAAAGTAGGAAAGTAGAACAGAGTTCCCATATACCCTTCACTCTCCTCCCCCAATGTTAACATCTTGCATAACCATAGTACAATTATCAAAACCAAGAAATTAACATTGGCACAATCCTATTAACTGAAGTACTAATTTTATTTAGATTTCACCAGTTTTCCATTAATGTTCTTTTTTTGTTCTGGGATCTAAGCCGAGAGCCTCACTTTGCAATTCATTGTGTCTCCTTAGTCTTCTCCCATCTGTGACTGTTTCTCGTCTCTCTTTGTCTTTCACGACCTTGACATTTTTAAAAAGAACTCATCAGTTATTTTGTATGTTGTCTCTCAATTTGGGTTTGTCTGATGGTTTTGCATGAAAGCAAAATTCAAGGTTATGAATTTTTGGCCCTTCTCAGTTCATCATTTTGAGGGCTTTGATGTTGATAACACCTTATTACTGGTGTAAAGTTATGGCTTTTCTGTTTGTAATGAATAAATATCTTTAATATCGTGTATTTCCTCAAAGTTCTGTCCACTAATTAAGCATCCAACAGTGGACCTACCTATAATTACTACTGTGGTGGTGATTTTCTATTTTTCTCATTCTTTCCCCGTCTATTCACTGGGATTCTGCCATAAGGAAAAGCTGTATCTTGTCCTCATTTACATACACAGGTAAGCATTTGTGTCAGCATGGATTCGGGGATATTTATACCATGGGTTTAATCAGTTACTATTAATATTTTGTTGTTCAAATTGTTCCAACTTTAGTCATTGGCAGTTATTTCAGGTTGGTTCCTGTGCTTTTCAATATGACTCTATCAAGTGGAGTTTCTAATTTAAAGATTCCATTTCAGCTTTTAAAATAAAATCAGTCTTGGGGCATGTGGGTGGCTCAGTTGGTTAAGCATCCAACTCTTGATTTTAGCTTAGGTCATGATCTCAGGGCTGTGAGATAGAGCCCCACTTCAGGTTCTGTGCTGGGCATGGAGCTTGCTTAGGATTCTCTCTCTCTCTCTCTCTCTCTAATAAAATAAAATAAAAGAAAAAATAAAAGAAAATAAAACAAAACAAAATAAAATAAAATAAAGTAAAGTAAAATAAAATAAAATAAAATAAGGGGTGCTTGGGTGGCTCAGTCAGTTAAGCGACTGACTTCAACTCAGATCAGGATCTCATGGCTCGTGAGTTCAAGCCCCATGTCAGGCTCTGTGCTGATAGCTCAGAGCCTGGAGCCTGCTTCGGAGTCTGTCTCCTTCTCTCTCCGCCCTCCCCCTGCTCACAGTCTGTCTCTCTGTCTCTCAATAATAAACATTAAAAAAAATTTTTTTTAATAAAATAAGATCAGAGTTGTAGAAAGATTTCAATCTTTCTACAGAGTATAATGCTCTACTCTGATAAAACTCTCCACTCATTTCCTGCCCAAACCTTAGAATAGATTGACTTGGAGCCTTGGATAATACCAAAGTCTGCTATAACATAGCCAGTATGATTTTAAATTATCCACTGCCATCTTACAGGTGGGTATGAGGGCAGGTGTGAGAGAATGCACATTCTCCTAGAACGAGTGCCAAAATCACCTGTGGGGCCCCAACCACACCATCTCCTTCAAAGCTGTGATGAACACCTGTTACTAAAATGTTTGTATACAATCCTTCAAGTCAGTTATGATGGGGGAAAAGTAAAGGTAGAGAAACACTAATATAGGAAGTTCTGGAAATGAGAACAGTTGTTTGTCAAACCCCCTTCTAGCCTCCCTTTGGCCTTAGATTTATTGTCCTTCTACAACATAACTTTAATCTACAACTCTCTTGAATTTCCAGGCTCATCAGCCCTCCTAAGGTGCAATTCTAAAAGGCAAAGGGAGCATTCAGGACTCAAGTGGGCCTGTCTGGGGAGCCAGAGAGTTTCAGAGATTTTAATATTCCTGGTGTGGGGTAAGCATCAGCCTTCAAGAAGTTCTCCTCTACCCCCAACATTTACCACAAACTGCTGCTTCCCATTTTTATGTTGAAACTGGTCATGCTAAAAGGTAAAAAGTACATTGTTTCTTTTCTAAATTATAATCAATGATTTACGGAGGTTCTGATAAGTGGAATGAAAGTGCCTAAAAACTTCAAAGGTTAATGCAACTGGAGATGCCCTTAGGGAAATTATGGAATTGGTAACAATTTCTTCAAAGGCATGATGTAGAATTCTTTGAGAAGGAAGTTTGTAAAGTGCCCAGTGAGAGAGCCCGTAAATGTGCCTAACTTCAGTCTTTAACACTTCTTTACTTCCTTTTCCTTCTCTTCCCTTCATGTCTTGAAGGGTCACTTAGGGTAGCAAAGGGGTTTAGCTACAACCCCTTCCCCCCCACCCCCCCAGCAAACAATGGATAGGTGGAGAGAAACTATTTCCTTCAAAGTTCAGGAGTTAAATAAATCCTGAGGATGTAATATACAGCAGGGTGACTAAGTTAACAATAATAACAATACTGTACTGTGTATTTGAAAATTGCTAAGAGAGTAGATCTTAAAAGTTCTCATCACATGAAAAACATTTTAACTCTGAGATGATGGATGTTAGCTTGCTTCAATCACTTCACAATAAACATGTATCAAATCATTATGTTGCATACCTTAAACTAATACAATGTTACATGTCAATTATATCTCAGTATAAGTGGAGGAAAAAACAAATAAATTAAAAAGCATAGTGGTTTTTAACAATATCTCCTGAATAAACTATTTTAAAATTTAATTTTATGTTTAAAAAAAAAGGCCAGGATCACTGTTCAAAGTTTATCTCTACAGTAAACTGGGCCCAGAACTCTCTGAATTCCAGGGGACCTGGGTGGCTCAGCTGGTTGAGTGTCTGACTCTTGATTTCAGCTCAGGTCATGACATTGTGATTCAGGAGATCAAGCTCCTTGTCAGGTTCTGGACTAATAGAATAGAGCCTGCTTGGGATTTTCTCTCTCCCTCTCTCTCTGCCCCTCCCCTACTTGTGTTCTCTCTCTCTCTCTCAAAATAAATTTTGAAACTTTAAAAGAAGAAAAGAGCTCTCTGAATCCTTAATAGCAAGTCATTCCCATCATCCTACCCAAACTTACGCTCAAATTCAAGTAAAGAGACATGTGAGTAGGTGAGCCTGTAGAAACACAAGAAAAAATATTTAGTGGCCCCTTTTTTCAACCAGAGAGAGGAAATGGACTTGGCAGAATGAACCTATGAAGGCACTTATAAATATTTTTATGTTCAGTAATGTAAAACAGTAAAGACAGCAGAACAAAGATAATGTTAATGACATTTCACACATCTTAAATTATCTAACAGATTACTATATAATTAATTTTATTTCCCATCCTTATCTTACTAAACATTTTTCGATCTCTTTCCTGAATGTTCAGTAGATGTATTTGCGTATGCTTTGTTAGAAATGGCAACCAGTCTTTGTCTTTTTTTTTTTTTTAATCTTGTCTTCCATCCTACTGCTTCCTAACCTTTCATTTCAAGACACACAGGAAAAAAGCAGGATGAACTGGAAGGGGGTGGGGGGGTTGGTATTTGGGGATGTCCAGATAGGGCTTGATTTTAAAAAGTGTAGGGGGCATCTGGGTGGCTTAGTCGATTAAGTGTCTGTCTCTGGATCTCAGCTCAGGTCTTGATCTTAGGGTTTGCGTTCAAGCCTCCACATTAGGCTCCATATGGCTTACTTTTAAAACATTAATTAATTTAGTTAAATTAAAAATAAAAGGAGAAATGTGAAATTCATCATCAAGACTTTTTAATGAAAATCTCTTCAAATTCTTGATAGTCCTCACCAGATAAAAATTTTGAGAGTGTAAAGAATAAAAGAAAAAAAATAAGCCATTATTTCACCAACACGCAAAACTTTGTAGTAGTTTAAACTATATGTGAAGAACCCAATGGCTTTTCCTTTTCTTTCATTGACAATTGTAATACTGAAATTCATGTAATAATGTGAATAGATTTTGAGCTTTAACTTTAGCTCATCAAATATTTCTTGAAGAACATTAAAGCTATAATTTGCTGAGTGCCCATGCATTAAAGCTGTCACCCTGCAACTAGTTTAATGCCACTAAAAGGGCACATGAGAGACAAATGAACAGAAGGATCCCATCAATATGAAGACAAATGTACCCAGTCAGCTAGACCCACCCTGCAAGCCATCCCTGGAAAACACACAGGCTTCCCCAGCCTCAGCCACCAGCTTTTCCAAAAGCTTAATGTGCCTCTTGCCCACTAGGGGCAGCAGTGCCTCTTCTTCTAATTGATGGACTAGAGGAGTCCACAGCTTAGGGGACACCCTCTCTTCCGTCAGGCTCAGCTTCACAATGCTGTGGTGAGCACTTGTGTCTTCAGCTTCAGTCACCACTAGGGCACACCTTCAGAGGTCACTCAGTCTCACCAAATGGTAAATACATCGCTGATGTTATGACTGTCTTCCACATCACAGAGTGGTACTAGAGATACACAGTCACTAAATTAACCATACTCTCATTTAAATAGTTAAGAAATTCTATCCCTATTACCCAAATTTAAAGCTTTAATTTCTCCCACCATAACTTCAACCCAAGCATCTGTCAGCAACCCCTCACACACACACACACACACACACACCACTTCCTCCATGCTCACAAAGCTGCAGTGCATTTGTAGGTCAAGCCCTGGTTTCCTTTCTTCCTCTTCGTTCATCCCTCTGAAACCATCCTGGGCAAACCACTACTTCCGCTTTGCCTCCCCGTTCCCCTTTATTTCCTTGCCCTAGCCCAAATGCAGCCTTTTTCTAATTATCCCCAACATGAGTTGCAATTGAGAAAAAGGTATGTGTAAGGAAATCTGTACACGCCGAAATTCTACTGACTGTCAACTCAGTTGAGAATCAATTACTGTTACGAACAATTTACAGCTGAATCAGTGACTAGAAGTCAAACACACTTTCTGATCGAGAGCATTGAGAGAAAACTGATACAGTTTTTTGTGCTTTCCGCTTTACTCTCCTACTTTTCTGCAACAATTTCATTAATGGAAATGGCTTTAAAACAGCAGAACACCTTCATTGGAAACATTCTTACCAATTTTCCATTGTGGGCCAAACCTCCTGGTTCCTTCTTCAAAGACTCCTCCCTGACCTCCATTTTCCTCATTCTCTTCCCAAAGCCTCTTCCCAAAGCTTGCTGGTCCTGTAGATGAGTGAGTTCTGGAAGTCAGGTTCAATAGGAAAGTACTTACCAGAGCATGAGCTTCTCTAGGGTTCAGAAGGGGAATTCATTAAAAAAACATCCAACCATGATTTCCTTTTTATGTGTCCCATTTTGAAGTTTCATGCAATAATTAACTTCTCTCTTTGCTTCGAGCAAACTCAGACTCGGCTTCAGTTCTTTATGAAAAACAGCATTTAATATTTACAATTCCATGTGCAACACAGTTTAAGGAAAATTTGTAAATCTTACTTGGGTTTCAGAACAGAGAAATCTCTTTGTGTTTCTCCTAATTAAGTTCAAAAAGAAAATATCCGGAGGATGTATTGAATGAATCAAAAAGTGTAATAAAGATAAAACTGAAGTTCAAGCTTCCAGACAAAACATCAATGGACAATTCATAGTTCAGACCTCATTTCTTTTAATATGGTGGCTTTTCACCTTGGGCAAATCTCCAAGAGAGTTCTCCTATTCAGTACCCAGGGTGAAATGGGTTCTTTGTAGTTAAATCAAAAACTTCATACCTTAAGAGGAAATTGGAATTTGAAAGAAGCAGCATGAAACTGGACATGGGGAACTTCATTGGCTCCACACATTCTCAGTCCTGTACAACTAAAGTTCCTTGTGTCTCCATTTATCCAGCTGTCAGATGAGATGGCGCGACCAGCCCTGACCTGCAGTCCACAGAGGCTGAGTCAGACTCACCATCATTAGACACAGAAATCTCCGAGAAAGTAAAAGTGCTACACTGTTGTCAGGTGGTTTGATGTCAATTAACTTTTTATCAAGTAAGGGGACCTCTTTGGACCTCCTGAGGTTTGTGGTCCTAACCACCTTCATCGTATCAACTCCATGGTCATTTACACGTGGATTTTTTGGTTTTACCTTCTATTGGACCAGATTATGGGCAACTCTACCGGTTTCCCCATAGCCGGTAAAAGTAAAACCAAACTATTTGGGACAATATTTCCTCCAGAAGCCTCCCAGCAGTATATGGATAATTAGGAATCAACATTTGGAATCTCAGATGTCAACTAAGATTCTCACCAATTTAAGACATTATCTCCTCATGGTCATATTAGGATAAAGGGAATATGATCTGAGCTGCCATGTAAGGTTGCACAGTGTGTGTACTACCCAAAGGTGCCCAGCCAGGGATTAAGAACTGACTAATATTCACTTTTCTGTGCCATTTAGTTATGAAGCCATTTACTCAAGGTGCTCTGCCTTCCCAGAGAGGGGGTCTTTGTCCATTTGCACAAAGATTCCCTATAGGCCAGAGATCTTGACTTTGGGTGATCACTCAGATTCTGCCAGTGGTGGGGGAAGAGGTGGAGGCATGCAGAGCCATGGCTCTCTCTTTCTGCCCTAGTCCAGGACAACCACCTCAGAGGCTGCAGACTCTTCCAGCACCCTTTCTTGCCTCCCTCGCTTCCTTCTCACACACTTTCCCTGCCCCATCTTTTTCTACCCCTTCATTCTTTTTTCCCCCTCTTCCCTTCCCCCTAGCTCTCTCCCTCTCATCTTTGCCTGCCCTTTCCTCCCACTCTCAGGAGACAGACTCATGCACAGGAGCCATCTCTGTTCCCCTGTGACCTCTTCCTTGATCCCTAGTCATCAGTGGCAGCCCTGTAGTCACTTGGGAGCTCTTGCTCATGGTCAACTCTGGACACAGCTACAAAGTAATGGAAGTCTCACTTTTTGTCTTATCCTTTTATCATTCTGTCTGACACCCCTCTCTCCCTGGTGACCAGGGTCCAGGACCCATGCAGACAGACCTAGTGGCCTGTTTGACTTATCTTATGGTGTCACTGGTCAACTGTGTTACCTCAGTCAGATGTGTTATCATTTTGTTTGTTTGTTTGTTTGTTTGGTTGGTTTTGATTTGTGTGTGGGGGGGTCTTTAGATGCATAATCATTTAAAAGGACAGTGCCTGGGATACTGTAATTTAGTCTCGAGGAGAGAATCTCAAATGGGAGAATTTAAGGCAGCATTCTGGCTGAGATAAATGATCAAGAATTTTTTGATAGAATAACACCTCAAACACAGGCACATTCTACCTTTCTTTCAGGAATTTTTCACAGACAGACTCTTAAAGAATGTCCAGCCTTGGGGCTCCTGGGTAGCTCAGTCTGTTGAGCATCCAACTTCAGTTCAAGTCATGATCTTTCACTTTAGGGGTTCAAGCCCGTTATTGGGCTCTGTGCTGACAGCCCAGAACCTGGGCTGGAGCCTGCTTCAGATTCTGTGTCTCCCTCTCTCTCTGCCACTCACCTACTCTCTCTCTCTCTCTTAAAAATAAATAAAAATAAGACATTAAAAAAATTTTAATATCCAGCCTCTATGCTTGCCTCTCTTTCTCCTTTCTACTTATATAGTTGAGATTGCAATCTTTTCTCCAGAGGACTCCTATCAGAGCTTTCAAACTGACTGTCCCACAAGGCATAATGATCATTTTCTCAACCAGGCTGGCCCACTGTCTCTCCTTGGTGGTCCAGCATCCTCTCTTCCTCACATCTCTCACACCCTCCTGATCAATCTTCACCACCCCTGTGCTTTTGGCACCACTGGCCACTGATGACCCTCAAGTTCATCTTCCCACTCTACCATGCAAACTTTTTCCATTTCCCAGTTATTGACACAATTATCCCAGCCACCAAAAAACAAAACAAAACAAAATAAACAAACAAACAAACCAAAAAAGGAGCCATACCCACACTGCTTCTTCATTTTCTCTGAATTCCTCCCCAATCTGTCCCTTTCTCTTACCCTCACCCTCACTGCCAATAGACCAACACATCTCTCTTGCCGAGACAATTGCAGAGACCCCAACTTGTGGTCCTGTGCTCAGTCTCTCTTTCTCAAATAACCCTTTGCTTGCTGACAGAATGATTTTTCCAAAGTGCAAAGCTGATCAAAGTATTTCCTTAATAGTAGTTCCTCCACTTAAGTATTCCTAAGGCAAGAAAAGTGCAGGGGCTTCCAGCAGGTTTGGGAGGGGCAAGATCTGGAAAGCCCCACTTTTGGCACAAACTTCTTTTTTTAACCCAGTTTTGCAATTTTGCATTCTCTGTATAATGTATCAGTCTTTGTTTTAAAATTAACATAACATTTCCCCCAAATCTTCAAGAAAAATTGATTCTGTAGAAAAGTGCATGTTTGGGACACCTGGGTGGCTCAGTGAGTTAGGCATCGGACTCTTGACTTCGGCTCAGATCATGGTCTCCAAGTTCAAGAGATTGAGCCCGGCATTAGGCTCTGTGCTGACAGCATGGAGCCTACTTGGGATTCTCTCTCTCCCTCTCTTTGTCTCTCCCCTGCTCCCACACGTACTCTCTCTCTTTCAAAGTAAATAAATAAACATTTAAAAAAAGGAAGGTGCATATTTACCCTGTGGATTCAGGAACCTTCAGGCCTCCAGTTTGAGAAGCTAGGATCCTAGCTGGAATGCACATTTCTCTGCATATCATACAAGGACCTTCTTGACAAGTGTCTATCTGTCTCTGCAGCTCCAGCCCTCCATCCATCTCATACCAAAAGAGTCGCACTGAACTTCTTGGAATTCTGTGATCATCATACTGGTTCCCATCTCAGGATGTTTCTTACGCTGTTTTCCTCAAACTAAACTGAGCCCCTCCCCCATCTTTCTACTTAACTTCTAGACCTGGCTCAAGTTATCACCTGCCCTGTGAAGCTCTCCATGACAAACCCTACCAAGCTAAAGTAACTATCCCTCTTTCTGTGCCCCTAAAGTCCACACCTCTCCCATAGCATGTATCTCATTAGATTAGAACTCTTCATTCATGTCTCTCTTCCCCACTGGACTATGGATTGCTTCAGAGAAAGGTCTGTGTCTTATTCATCTTGACCTTCCCAGGACTGGGACCATGCCTGGCACATGCTCAGATAAGAGGTCAATATGGTCAAGACATTTCATCCTAGTGCTCTCCAGGGTTGATCTGACTGATATGAATGACCATAAAGATGTCCCTTTCCCCTCTGTCAATTAGATGGTCCCAGATGGACAAGGACACTCTGGTCAAGGCTTTCCTCTCCTGCTGAATCCTCCTCAGAGCTCTCAAGACCTGACACATAGTAGATTCTCAATGAATATCTATTAAATGTCTGGATGAAATAATGATCAGCACTACTGTTCTCTCAAATTAAGCTGGATTATGTTTCCCCAATATTATCTTTCAGAGAATCCTAATATCTCTGAATCCCCATGATGTAACAATGTGCCAACATCTACTAGACACTAAAAAAAAATATGTGTAGTAAATGAATGAATGAACAAATGAAGTAACCTCTTTGTGTGTTTTTCTTAAAAGTATATGCATGCATTTTCATCTTTCAACCTGACACTTGGCACATTTACCAACCTGTTAGGTACTAGCTTTTCACTTAGAAATAGATTCTGGGCAAATTGATGATAACTGAAAATTTTTTTGAAAACTTTATCTGTGACTAGTGTGATTGTTTTTTAATTTCAGGCTCTTTTAGGAGTAGAGTTTTTGAGTGGCTTTGATCTCTTTCATAGCTAATATAATATAATGTATAAAACTATAATCCTCAGAGTAGGACTGTTTTTAAAATATAAATGCTCAATAAATGTGGCACTGGTCTTAAGCATTTGGATAGAACTGCATAAAATTTTGCTAAAGTAGAAAGCTTGGCACCCCACCTACTCCACAGTGAGGGCTCAGCGAGTACTTTGCTCATCATTTATTCATTCCCATCTAGGCTTAAATGTGGAGTTTAAGAGCCAATGCCTCTGGAATATCAGAGCAATGCCCAATTTTAGTTGAGGACAACAATGCCTTTTCCTTAGCCACCATTCAATTATAATCTAGTTGCCAGAGTGATAAAATGCACTTCTATTTGGCTAGATATAAGCCAAGTGAATAGAAATTTCAAGCTGGGAAAGATTTTGTCTTGGTCAAAAGTTAAAGTAGTGCTTTCTATTTTTTTTCTTATCTTACACACTTCTACCAGTAAAAACAAACTGGCCAAACATCCCCAATATATGCATAATTATTTATTTATAAATTTTATAGATTTTTTACCATACTCATGTATATATACTTTTATAAAAACTCATCAGAAGGAATGTAAAACAAATATCAGTAGAAGTTCTTATGTTTTCTTTCCTCACTCCAACAAATTGCTTTATAACCAGACCACTGGCTAGGGTATCTGGGTGGCTCAGTAGGTTAATCATCTGACTCTTGATCTAGGCTCAAGTCATGATCTCATGGTTCATGAGTTCGAGTTCCACTTGGGATTCTCTCTATCTCCCTCTCTCTCAAATAAATAAATCAACTTTAGAAAAAATAATAACTAGACCACTGGCTGAAGATGCACAGCTTGTTCTAGAAGCCTTGGTAGGAACAAGGTTTTTCCAGGGTAAGTTCACTGAGTGCACAGGACCCCCACTCACCCATTGACTCACTTCCTTCTATTAATCCTGTCAAAGTGACTAGCTTTATACTCTTAAGGGGTGCTTGGGTGGCTCAGTCAGTTAAGCATCAGACTCTGGCTAAGGTCATAATCTCATGGTTCTTGAGTTTGGGTCCCGCATTAGGCTCTGTGCTGACAGCTCAGAGCCTGGAGCCTACTTTGGATTCTGTGTCTCTCCTCTGTCTCTGCCCCTCCCCTGCTCGCACTCTCTCTCTCTCTCTTTCTTTCTTAAAAATAAACTCTTAAGAAAAAAATTAGAATCAGACACAGAATGATGATTTGAAAGGCTTTATTTCCAGAGGAACCAGCTTTTTATGGTCACACTAGATGTTGTATTATGCTCCAAATGAAAAGAACTAGACTTCCAATTATCCTGTAGGGTAAAGAGAAAGGCACAAAGCCACAGCACATCCTTGAAGCATGCCAAAGTCATATAGTAAGGAAGAAGAGAGTTTTATCTTGCAAGGCCATAAACGCTGAAAAAATTAATTTTTCATTCCAGAAAATCAGCCGTCATCAACACACACTTTGCAAAATATTTAAGATTTGTGATAATAACAAGTACTGCAGTGGCACTCCGTGTGGTTCTCCACTTTGGCATTTCCCATTACTGTGGCCTAAAGAGAAAGTGGGAAAAAGGTGGATGGGTAGTTGGATGGATGGGCGGACAAAACTGAAATGCTTGCTACATTTGTACATTCTCCATATCAGCTAATATTTCATTTTAGAAGATTATGTTTGCACTATGTATGTATGCTATACTCTCTTCCAACCTACCCATCATCACCTCCGCAGCTCTTCCTTTCATTCTGAATAAATCCAGCCTGTCCCCACAGGTTACTCTTTTGATTAAAGGGTAGAGGTCTCTGTACAAATGCCCAGCGAAGGTGGGTCATTAGACCCCTCTGACATTAAACCCCATGGACGTGTTCTGGGGACATTTATCTGACTGGACTGTTAGAAAGCTCCTGGGGCCCTTTAAGTTCTCACCTTGGTAAAGGCTTTGGCCACACAGCATGTGGCTTCTGAGGTGATGTTCTTTGGGACCAACATTGTCTTCTTGGACCTTGCTGGAGTGGGATATGCTCTGGAGAAGCAGCAGCCCATGCACTGATAAATTGGGGCACCCAACTTGGAGAAGTATTTGTTTTCCTTTAGCTTGCATTCTGGGCACCCTGTCACCAAAAAAGGCAAAGAGCACAATAATCCAAGGATGACTCAAAAAGAAACTGAGGAACGCCTGGCTGCATGTGACTCTTGATCTCAGGATCATAAGGCCAAGCCCCACCCTGGGCATAAAGTTTACTTTAAAAATATTTTTTAGGGGCGCCTGGGTGGCTTAGTCGGTTGAGTGTCCGACTTTCGCTTAGGTCATGATCTCGCGGTTCGTGGGTTTGAGCCCCACGTCGGGTTCTGTGCTGACTGCCAGCTCAGAGCCTGGAGCCTATTTCAGAGTCTGTGTCTCCCTCTCTCTCTGATCCTCCCCTGCTCACACTGTCTCTCTCTCTCTCCTAGAAATAAATAAAAATTTAAAAAAATATATTTTTTAAATAAAATTTTAAAGAAATAAACTGAATTTTTCCTTATTATGGGATTGTAAATATTCTTTTTCTATTGTAAATAAGAGGAAAATAATAAATACTGCTTGACTGTTAATCTTTATGCATATAATCTATTTGTATTGATTATAGTTATTTTCATAGGAAACAATTTTTGCAGATATGTGTGCATACTACTCAAGAGCTGTAGTCTCTCATATAAACATTAAAGAAAGAGTAATAGTTTCTCTTTCTTCAACCATGGATTCTCTATCCCAATGATAATGGCATGCCTATAGGGATCACAAAATTTGACAGATGAAAACACCATGTTCATCTGAAAGGAGAATTTTGCCCAGAGGCAAACTGTTTTCCCCTTTAGAATCTGTTATTGTTTTTTTCCCCGTGGAAACTCCAAATATTGACAGAGAAAAATATGTCAGAATTAAGAAATCTTGGTGAATGTAGAGAGCCTGATATTAGATGGAGCACCAGCACTTGAGAACTGGGACTAAAATATTGCTACTTGTCTAAGAAAAGCCGTAACCCAAGAGTAGGTCACAGTTTTGTAGCAGATGGACTTATATCAGCTACTATATGAGATTTTTCAAACAATACAGCAGAATAAATGTACTGAACAAAATGATTTTGTTTTTCTCACTTGTTAACTGATGTGAAAATTCATCAGCAAAACTGATGTTGAAATCTTCTCAAATCTTCCGGGAGAAATGTAAAAAAAAGAAAACAGAAAAACCAAACCAAATCAAACAAAACTGAACTAACTGAATAAGGAGAATTTTCTGCTTGTAAAACTCAGATAAAGAATAACATGGAATCTGTTTCAGATGAAGATGTACATGCTGGTATTTAAATGGACATGTTAGATAAATTTTACTATACATTTTCTGAACCTAATTTAACTTGATGTTTACAATCTAAAACTGCCTGGGTATGCACCCAGCAGCAAAGATTTATCACATTTGAAAAGGAAGTAGAAATGTAGTTAATGGAGTTACTGATGTATATCTAGAAAAGTGTGTTTTCCTCATTGCTGCAAATCTGTCTGGTCACATACCCTGCACTGTAAACTCTCCATCAGGAAAAGAATAGAGAATATGCAGAAACACAGAGAGTATGGCCAGAATGACAGCTGCATATTTTCTGTAGTAGTCCATGGCTCTCCTGCAAAACAGAAAAGGAAAAAAAGTTACTCTAAATTGGCTTACCAGTCATAACAACGACTAGCAGTTTTAACATTTCTATGAATAATAGTCATCAGTGTCTTCAACCCTCTGTGTACAACTCCTAACAAACTCTGGAGACAGGTAAAGAAAAAAAATTTTTTTCCTAAGGAAAAAGCTAAAGAATTGAATCTTTCCATTTCTCATATTAACAAATAGAATTGGGCTTGATGCTAATAAAAAAATTCTCTTTTTAAATATATCATTCTCTTAAGTCTCAGTGCCCTTATCTGTAAGACATGAAACTTAAACTAGATAATACCTAAGAAGACAGGTAGGCAAATAATAGATGAGAGATTGATAGATAAGCCCATATAAAAGAAATAAGTTTATATACAATGTATAAATTGTACAAGCAGTTGAGTTCATCCTTCCCATTCCAATATTCTCAGGTATGAGAATAGAAGGAAAGGACAATGTCTGTCCTGCTTTTTATCCACTGGTGGCAAATGAGCTCTAAGACTCATTATCAGTGTGCAGCAGGAAATGTTAGCCTAACAATGTGGCAAGAGTAGACAGCAGGGAATATTGATCACGGTTTTCCTAAATGCACTTCTTGATTATTTATACCTGTAGATACAGCTTTACCTAAGCATTTTCAGTGCATAAGATCAGGCTAGCCAAGGCCAGCCTATGACTGACCGTATCCAGCACTGACATCACTGCACCTGGGAATGGGAAGACAAAGAATTGGACTGTGTCTCCACATGTCCTAGAAAACTTTCATGTAAGCTTAAATGGGCAAGTTTATTCCTATTTTTAAAGTGAAAGTGTTATGGATTGTCCATGTTCAAACCATGAGAGATAAGATGAACAGAGCATCAATTACCAATAAAAAGACAATTCAGATTATTTAAAGGAGAATTAAAACCAACTTTACAGAATCTGTTTTACAAAATAGAGGAGGAAGGAATAGTTCCCAACTCATTTTGTGAGACCAGGATTATGGTCTGATACAAAAACCAGACAAATAAAGAAAGAAAGGAAAAAGAAACAAACAAACAAAGAAACAAACAGAGAAACAAACAAAGAAACAAAAAAAAGAAGGAAGGAAGACTAGTATATATCATGAAATTAGATGCAAAAATCCTAACAAAATAATAGCAAGTTGAACCCAGCAATGTATAAAAAGATTTACACATGACCAACAGGGAATAATTCATATATGCAAGGCTGGTTCAATATTTGAAAATCATATAATATAACCTACCATATCAACAGGATAAAGAAGAAAAAATCATATGATTTGTCAGTCGACACAGAAAATCATTTGACAGCATTCACTATGCTTTCATAATAAAAAGTTTCAGAAAACAAAATGGTTTTCTCAACTTGATGAAGAGCATTTATACAAAACCTGCAGCTAACATTATATTCAGTGGCGAAAACAGAATGTTCCCCCCACCCAAGATCAGCAACATGGCAAGGATGTCCCCTTCACCTCTGTTATTCAGTACAGTACTGAAAGTTCCAGCCAGTGCAATATGGCAAGAAAAAGAAATTAAAGGCACACAAATTTAAAGAGAAGAAATATATCTTTACATGTAGAAGACATGATCATCTATGTTTAAAAAAAGAAAAGGAACTTACAAAAAAAGGTCCTGGAACTAAGCAGTGAGTTCAACAATATTGCATGACATAAGATCAATACACAAAAATGAATTGTATTTCTTCATACTTAAAAGAATAATGTAGAAACAAATTTAAAACACAATACCATTTACAATTGCTCCAAAGAAAAGAAAATACTTAACTATAAATCTGTCAAAATATATACAGGATGTTTATACTGAGAATTACAAAATACTGATGAAATAAATCAAAGAAGACCTAAATAAATGGAAAGACATATCATGTTAATGATATGTTCATTAACATATCATGTTAATGAATTGGAAGGCTCAACATGATAAAGATGTCAATTATTTCCAAACTGATTTTTTTGTTAAATGAAATGCCTATCAAAATCCCAGTACAGCTTTTATAGACATAGACAAGATTATTATTATTGAAAGGCAAAAGATCTAAAGTAACTAAAACAACAGTAGAAAGCAAGTGGGAGGAATCACTGTTCCCAATGTTAAGACTTAGTGTATAGTTACAGTAATCAAAACTGTGTGATATTGGCAGAGAGATAGATATGTAGATGAATAGAACAAAATAAAGAACCCAGAAATAGACCCACACAAACATGGCCAGCTGCCTTTTGACAAAGATGCCAAAACAATTTAACAAAGAAATTCAACGTTTTTAACAATGGCTGCCCGTACAATTGGATACAGAAGCCTCCCTCCCAAAAAAAAATTGATGTAAACTTCATACCTTGTATGAAAGCTGAAATGAATCAAAGACAAAGTAAAATGTGAAACTATAAAAATTTTTGGAAACAAATAGGAAAAAATGGGAACCAAGGACTAAATTAAGAGTTTTAAGAGTTAACAACAAAAATATGACCCGTAAAAGAAAAATTGACAAATTGGACTTCAACTAAATTATGGGTTAATCCTTTGTTAAGAAGATAAAAATACAGGGGCGCCTGAGTGGCTTAGTCAATTAAGCATCTAACTTTTGATTTCAGTCATGGTTCTGGGGACTGAGCCTCACATCAGGTCAGTGAGGAGCCTGTTAGGGATTCTCTCTCTCTCTCTCTCTCTCTCTTTCTCTCTCTCTGCCCCCACTCCCTCACTCATTCTTTCCCTCTCTCTAAATAAATAAACAAACTTAAAGAAAAGAAGATAGAAATACAAGATACAAACTTGAAGAAAATATTCTCAAGCCACATATCAACAAAGGGCTAGTATCTAGAATATATAACAAACTCTCAAAACAACCCCCAAAAAAATCTCAAAAAAAAGTTCAATTATAAAATGGGTGTTGCATCAGAAAGAATATATAGATGGCAAATAAGGACATGGAAAGTATTCAACATGATCAAGCCATCAGTAACATGCAAATTAAAACTTCAGTGAAATATTATACAGCAACCAGAATAGCTAAAATAAAACATAATGATAATACCAAATGCTGGCATGGATACAGAGAAACAGGATAATTCAAACATTGCTG
Organism: Proteles cristata cristata; assembly: GCA_017311185.1. Classification (NCBI taxonomy): domain Eukaryota; kingdom Metazoa; phylum Chordata; class Mammalia; order Carnivora; family Hyaenidae; genus Proteles; species Proteles cristata. The sequence goes on along the minus strand of JAESUZ010004992.1, from coordinate 2,056,438 downwards.
GTGGGAATGTAAAATGGAAACTCATTTACAAGTTTCTTATGAAACTTACCATATAACCCAGCATTTATACTCAGGCATTTACATCAAAGAAAGGAAAATTATGTTCATATAAAACCTATATATGAAGGTTCAGAACAGATTTATTTATAATAGCCAAAAACTGGAAACAACCCAAAAGCCTTCAACAAATAAACGGTTATACAAGCAGTGGTACATCCACGCCAACGAATACCATGTAGCAACTAAAAGGAACACATTATTGATATAGATACACATGTAACATGGATGGATCTCACTGATACTGCGTTGAGTGAAGGTTGCATACTGTATGATTCTGTTTATATAACACTCTTGAAATAGCAAAATTAGAGAAAGCAGAATAAATTAAGTTTTAAGGACTTAGTATTAGGGAGGGAGTTGAGTGGGGAGAAGAATGACTATACAGAGGCAGCACAAGTGAGTTCTGGGGTAATGAAACAGTTCTGTCACTTGATTGTGATAGTTGCCACACTAATCTATGATGGTATTAAATTGCATGGAACTACACACACACTCACACACACAATACGAGTGAAATCTAAATAAGCTCTGTGGCTTGTACCAACATCTATTTCCTGGTTTTCACATTGTACTATGGTTAGGCACAGTGTTATCTTTGGGAGAAACGGGCTAAAGTATACCCAGAACTTCTCTGTACATATTTTTACAACTTCTAAATCTATAATTCTTCAAAACAAAAAGTTAACTTTTTAAAAAAGGCATTCTAAAATAAAGTTTAAAATTGCACGAGTCAACACTTGTTGTTTTTCATGTAGACTGACATCATGAGACTATATTTTTGCCAAAGGTTTATATCAACTTCTATATCTTTTAAGAAAAACTTGTGAGATGGCAGAACAGTTTATAATATAAAAAAACAAACTGCATAAATATAGGTAAGGCTAAAGCAAAGGAATATTATTATTTCTACCTGATGTATATACTTATACGTAAGTATTTATGGGATTTATTTCTCTTCATCCATAATTAGCACTAACTAAATATTGTTCTAAGTTGGTGGTTCTCAAAGTGTGATCTGGGGACTCTAAACACTTTTCTGTAGGTTTGTGAGGTGAAAATGATTTTCATAGTAATACTGAGATGTTACTGTTTTCACTCTCAGCCTCCCATGAGTGTTCAGAGAAATCTTCTAGAAGCTACATGACATGTACAATTGCAACAGATTGATTAACGATGCACATGGAAATCTAGCTATGTTCTATTAGGTCAATCTTTTTTAAAAAATTATGAAAAAAAATATAATGCCACCTTTCTCACTGATTTTTTTATTTTGAAAATGGTCATCAAAATTCTTTTAACATTTACTCATTTTCGAGAGACAAAGAGAGATAAAGCACAAGCAAGAGGTGGCGGGGTGGGGTGGGCAGAGAAAGAGAGAGACACAGAATCCAAAGCAGGCTCCAGCTTAGCTCCAGCTGTGCTAACAGCTCAGAGCCCAACACGGGCTCAAACCCATGAACCGTGAGATCGTGACCCGAGCTGAAGTTGGAGGCTTAACCAACTGAGCCACCCAGGTGCCGCTGGAAGTTGGCATTTTTTTAAATAAATATACATTTGTGTTAACATATGATAGGTTAATTGTGGTTGTTCCAAAACGAATAAAGGGGTGCATGGGTGACTCAGCTGGTTAAGCAACCAACTCTTGATTTGGGCTCAGGCCATGATATCACAGTTAGTGAGTTTGAGCCCCAAGTCAGGCTCCAGTGCTGACAGTGTGCACCCTGCTTGGGATTCTCTCTCTCCCTCTCTCTCCCCCTCACCTGCTTGTACGTGCACACACTCTCTCACTTTCTCTCAAAATAAATAAATAAACTTTATTCTTTTCAAAAAATTTTAATGTTTATTTGTATGTGTGTGTGTGTGTGAGAGAGAGATAGAGAGAGAGAGAGAGCACAAGCAGGGGAGGGACAGAGAGAGGGAAACAGAGGATGCAAAGTGGACTCTATGCAGACAGCAGAGAATCCTATGAAAGGCTCGAACTCACGAACCATGAGATCATGACCTGAGCCAAAGTCTGACACATGACCGACTGAGCCACCCAGGCACCCCTAAATAAATAACCTTTAAAATAAATTTTAAAAAATAAAATGAATAAGTATGTTAAAACTTTTTCTAACATAATTTCTAAATCAGTAAATGTCAATAAATATAACTTCACAAAAAATTCTTTGAACTCTTCAACAATTTTTAGGAGCATAAACAGTTTTTGAGACCCAAAACTCTGAGAACCACTGCTTAAGTGATACATAAAGCCACAAGGAAGTTTTCAGAATTGAAACTAGTTTCCTTTTTTAAACTAGTATCATTTTTGTGCTTTGATATTGCAGCTCATATATTATGAAAATGCAGCATTATGCAGTGAACAATTATATCAGAATTAATTCAGAGAGAAACACTTATAACAAGAATGTGAGAGCATGAAGTCAATGCACATTTTAGAATTTGCGTTAAAATAAAGTGAAGATTGAAAAGGCAGAACCAAAGTCACCATCAAAGTCACCATTGCTGTAGCTTTCAGTAACAGAAGTGACTTCATTTTGAAAAGAAATGAGATTAATCAAGCAGAAAAGGATTAACCTCCAAATCTTGAAAACATTTTAATAAATGGTTTTATCATTCTCATCACCTTTAGGTCTTTCTGTTTTGGAATTTGGAAGAAAGATATTAAGAATCAAGACAGGAAAAATAATTACATTTGGCTGAGATTTATGCTATTTTGCAAAATAGCTCAAAGTAAATCAGATTTCCCAACCTCAGCCTCTTCTGGCATTCCAAGTGAGTACCTTGCAGACATCAGAGACTCTGTACATCTGACCTCACAGTGCATCTCCAATGTCCACCCAACGTGGTCTCACCTCCTGCCCCTTGCCACATCAGAATGATGTCAGTCCGAGAGAATGTGTGTTTCTCAACTTGGCCCATAATGCCTTTCTCCTCCTACTCACTCCATCCACCTCAGGCCTTTAAGGATCTGCCTAGATGCCAGCTTCCCCGTGAAGGTGTTACCCAAACCCAAAGCCAGAATACATCATTGTCTCCACTGAATCCACCTATCACTTTGCTCAGAATCCTTAGATGAAGTTCCACAATCTGCCCTGAACTCTACCTGGTTAGGTACATGTTTGTCTCTCCATTTCTGTAAAAACCTCCTAAGGGTACAAACTATGCCCCTCTGATCTACACCACCCTAGCATAGAGCCTTGTACAGACTAGATGCAAGTATGTTGCACTGAGACTTTAGAACAGTAATAATAATATAACCCAAAGTTGCTAATGTAGAGTTCTTATTAAGGAACAAGATAACTCTTTTTTTTTTTAATATTTTTATTTATTTCTAGGAGAGAGAGAGACAGCGTGAGCAGGGGAGGGTCAGAGAGAGAGGGAGTCACAGACTGAAACAGGCTCCAGGCTCCGAGCTGGCAGTCGGCACAGAGCCCGACATGGGGCTCGAACCCACGAATCGTGAGATCATGACCTAAGCGAAAGTCGGACGCTTAACCGACTAAGCCACCCAGGCACCCCAGGAACAAGATAACTCTTAAATGAGGTCTTAAAGTAAATGTTTAATGAATAAAATAATTTCACATAATAAATTCATTAGAGGCCATATGTTCTCACTTAGTTCTACAATTTGTAGCTGGCTAATATGTGAATCTGTAAGTGGTAAATATGCCACAGATAGAAGCCATCTCTCTTTTTTTTAAGGTTATTTATTTATTTTGAGAGTGAGAGAGAGCACAAAGGGGAGATGGGTGGAGATGGATGGAGAGAGAGAATCCCAAGCAGGCTCTGCACTGTCAGCACAGAGCCTGCTGCGGGGTTCAAACTCACTAACCTCGAGATCATGCCCTGAACCGAAGTCAAGAGTCAGATGCTCAGCCAACTGAGCCACCCAGGAGCCCCTAGGTAGAAGCCGTCTTATGATGAGATGTAAAAGTTATAAAAAATTCAAAAGAAAGCATTCATAAAAAGCACACATAAGGGCTTCGAGGTTTAAACTGGGCATCTCTTAGTTTATATCAAACTATATGTGTGCACAAATTTGGGTTCATGATAAGACTGGAGAAAACAGCATTCTTAAAAGTGTAAAAGAATATTATTGCTGTAATTTACTATTATTATTTAATATGTTTTCAAAATATTATTTATTGTGATTATATATAATATATTAAAGGATTCATGAAACAGGTAAATGCTCCACCAGTATACCATACAAGCCAGCTAGCTAGACCAAGTATCCTACACACACACACACACACACACACACACACACACACACCCTGTATATCAAATGAGATACAAAATAGACACACCACTTTTTGATGTGGAAATGGCACATTTACTCTCCTGCTGCAGAGGGAATTTAGTCTAAGAGATATTTTTGTGGCCTTCTTTGGAACTACAACCTGCTATCACATGAACACTTAAGGACAATGAATAACCAGGGGGCTTCTCTTTGCCTCTCCTGCTCTGTTTTCATCACAGAAAAAAACCCCTATAAAATAAGGTGGCTGGCTGTCGACCATCCTGGCCTATCTATCCTATTATGGAAAGACTTCAAGGCAAATTCAATGTCTTCATATACTTATATATGGGTAGATGTGCACGTCTATATGTGTGTACCTGTCTGTTCACATATGTATACCTACACGTATGTATACACACATACGTAGATGTACATACATATAAGAGATTGCTCCAAGACTACAAGTGCCTGGTACAATGTGACATCCTGTCCTTCACTTGCACCCCCCTCTGCGAGAGAGTAAAGTTTTCGGTTTTTCTAATGGTGGTGATGGCCGGGGGTGAGTCATCCATACTCCCCACACGGGGAAGCCCATCTGACTCATAGCACCCTTTTGAGATGACTGGCTAGGATTAGAAGCACAGTTCTTTGTTAACAAAACAGTAGAAATCTAACTGACTTCTAGAGGGTTAACCTACGGCTTCACCTCAGAAGCCCCATCTAACCCAGCTAACTACCAAGGAATGGACAAGCAGACTGCCTTCCACGAACAGTAACTAATGAGAGGGAATCCTGATAATGAAGCTTTAATCCCCAGCACGTTGCCTGGCATGAGGTGGGTTTTCAATGATTGTTTATTAAACAGGGGATAGGCCTGTAAGTTTTAGCATCTTGCCTGGTGCAGAGGAGATGGCCATAGTTCACCTTGATGAAAGATTTGAAGGAGGAAAGTCACAAGGGAAAGTAGAAGGTTGGGAATCCATCTTCCCACAGGTTCCACAGAGCAGGCTCACATCCACCTCCTGCTGAGGGTCTGCCTCTGTCTCCAGGGGGACGAATTTAAAGAGCCTGCGGTCAGTAGTAAGGAAACTTGGCTTGGAGTGACCCTGGCAAGTATTTTTCTTCCCTCATGTGCTCTACTTGCAGTAAATGAGTTTCTACCTTGTTCTTGTAGCATGTTCTGCACCGTGGGGCCATCAGTGTCTTTCATGATCCCACGCTCCAGCCCCAAGTCTCGGTGAACCTCCAGCTTCCCAGTTCTTCCACGTAGACATTCAAGCGTTACTGCCAGGCACCACAGTTCCCTTCAGACCCATTAATACCTTCACTGATAGTTTTTCCAAAGGTGGCGATGTGGATGACTGAGCAACTGGGGAAACAAGGAGAGACTGCTCCATGCTCCCTCAATCTGTCCCCAATCATCTCATCCACTCTTGGATACAGATAATCACTGTTTTCTCTATATTATAAAAAGATGAGTTTTGGAAAAGTTGACGGGAGCTCAGTGTTGTTAAGTGCCACATTTAAGGTCCAAATTGAACCCTTGAAAGACTTTGAATAAGCCCCTGCTACCTGTGAGGCACTAAGCCAAGCATGGATGGCACAAACAGGAAGAAGCCACCTGCTATCTGACCCAGATACAAAGGCAAGTCACCAGGAGAGGGAAGTAGGCTGGAATGAGAGCATCTGTGGGCACGGAGGCATTTGCTGGGCTGAGGACATGAGAAGAGAAAGATGACAAGCAAATGAGAATAAAGAGCATCCACTTGACAGAAAGAGAATCCCTACAGCAGCAAGATATGTTCGTGTCTTGATATTTGCCCTGGAACTTCATGGATTCAGTGGTCCTCAAAATTCACACAGCAGCTAGAGGTGGCTGTGCCTCAAACTGCCCCAGGATCCAGAGGAAGATCAGGCCTAGCAAAGCCACACAGCTCGCTGGCAATATTTGGGATGGGATTTCTGTCTCTCAGTCACTTAGCAGTGCTTTGTGCCTCTTTTGTCTGGGCTGCTGACGCGCCATCCTAACTGAAGAAGACCCAGAAACTTCAGGGGCACGTCAGCCGAGGCCGCGGCCCCACGCGCAAGCACCAGAGCACCAGGGGAGGCCGGGGTAATGCTGCTGGCATCACCACGGGATCAACTTCCACAAATACCACCCAGGTGATTTTGGAAAAGTTGCTATGAGGCGTTACCCCTTAACAAGGAATGAGAGCCTCCGCCCAACTTTCCACCTTGATGAACCACGGACCTTGGTCAGTGAGCAGACACGGGTAAATGCTGCCGAAAACAAGACTGGAGCCGTTCCTACATTGATGTGATGAGATTGGGCTACTGCAATGTTGAGGGAAAGGAAAACCTCCCCGGACAGCCTGTGGTCCTGAAAGCCAAGTTCTTCAGTAAATTGCTGAGGACAAGATGGGGGCAGGGGCAGGTAGCAGCCTGAAGCCCCCGTGTGGAGGGAGGTTCACTGAATGCTAACAAGTGCTTTAAAAAAAAAAAAAAAGTGTTTTGTGCCTTCACAAAAGTTTTAAAGGGAGCCAACTTGTTTTCCAGAGGGAATGGAGAGAAAAGAAATAGAAAACAAGGGTCTCGTGGTCAAGAGAAATATACAGCACAACTTGTACAACGGTGCTTTACTAAACACAGGTGTTTCCATATAGAAACACTGAACAAAAGATGACCTTAACATATTCATTCCAAAAATAAAGGGAAAAAAGTAAGCAGTAGTTAGAAGAAAATTGAGGGGCCATAGATTTATAAAAATTACTTCAATGCCTTTATGACCATTCTTTTTATTTTTTTTAATGTTTTTCTTTATTTCTAGGAGATAGAGAGAGAGACAGCGTGAGCAGGGGAGGGTCAGAGAGAGAGGGAGTCACAGACTGAAACAGGCTCCAGGCTCCGAGCTGGCAGTCAGCACAGAGCCCGACGTGGGGCTCGAACCCACGAACCGTGAGATCATGACCTAAGCAAAAGTCGGACGCTTAACCGACTAAGCCACCCGGGCGCCCCACCTTTATGACCATTCTTATAACAATCATATTTTGAGAAGTTTTTTCTTTTTTTTCTTTTTTATCTTTTGTATCCGTCTTTACTTTTGAGAGGGAGGGGGAGACAGACAGAGAGAGAGAGAGAGAGACAGCGAGAGTGCAAGAGCATGGGGGCTGGTAGAGATGGAGAGGGGGCTTGTGGGATCTGAGATCATGACCTAAACCAAAATCAAGAACTGGATGCTCAACCAACTGAGCCACCCAGGTGCCCTAAAATATTTCTCTTCTTAACGGAATAAATTTAAGGGGCATATAATAAGGTGCATACTTTCTTTGTTATTTAAAGGCACTTTACAATGTTAACTTAATTATGTAATTAAAATCTTGGTTTTTCCATTACCCTCTGGCTTTCCTAGCACATCAGTCTTTTTTAAATTGCCTGCATACCAGATCAATGAGAAATTTTGATAGGACAAACTCTATGCACCATAAAATACTGTTTTAGATGAGAACTTTAAATGTTTGTTGTTTCAAAATACCCAATTTGGGGGGCTCCTGGGGGACTCAGTTGGTTAAGAGTCCAGCTGCAGCTCAGGTCATGATCTCACAGTTCATAGGTTCAAGCCTGCACTGGGCTCTGTGCTGACAGCTCAGAGCCTGAAGCTTGCTTTAGATTCTGTGTGTGTGTGTCTCTCTCTCTGCCCCTCCCCTGCTCATGTTCTCTCTCTCTCTCTCCCTCTTTAAAATAAATAAACATTTTTTAAAAATTTAATATACCCAATTTTTTAAGATTAACATTATTGTACTAATAAAACACTGGATAGCATCAATTTATCACTCAGAAAAGTAAAGTAGCCGAAGGCTAGAAAGGTTTTTATATGAAGCATGATTATACTTGTATAAGAATGTTTCCTACAACTTTTAAAATTTTTGCATTGTATTTTGTTATGTTTATCTGAACTGTTTTTATTCAGTCTTTTGACACACCAACTATAATTCCCATCTTAAAACACTAGAGCATTAAAACATATTTCATTTGCCCTGAAGTTTTTCAATAATAGAATAGACAGGCCAGGATTATTGATTTCTCTTCCCTGGCACCTTACTTTACAAGGATTTGTTTTTCTGTGATAAACACAGCAGAAGAACTTCAAAGAGAAACTCCTTTGTTGTTCATGACCCCTAAGTTTTCATTGCTGTGGCAGGTTATGCTTCCCGAACACAGTAACAAACGTCTCTCTCAGCCTATGTTCCTTCTGCAGTATGACCTTACGCTTCCACACCAAAACATGGTGTGTCTATTTTTGTACCCCATTTGATGCTGGTGGGCCCTATGACTATTTAACCAATAGAATATGGCAGGAGCAACCCTGGGCCAGTTGTGGTGTATCCCTGGCCTGGCCTGCCAGTTCCTGCTTCCTGTCTCTTAGAAGACAGTTGCTGCTACTCTGAGCTTACCGTATGGTAAGAAGCCAAGCCACACAGAGAGAGGAAAGAAGGCCAAGAAGTAAGAAAAGAAGCAGCCATGCTGGATGACCCATCTAGTGGAGACTCCAGATGATTCCAGCCCCAGGCACTATCTGATGGCAAATACATGAGAAACCCAAGTTAAGAACTGCCCAGGTGAGCCCAGGCCACCTACAGAACCATGACAGAATAATAGCTTGTCGTTTTACCCACTAAGGTTTTGGGTAGTTTGATGCACAGTCATAGACAACTGGAACAATCATCTATCGCTATGTCTTATAACAAAAATTTTTCCTCCAGGGTCTGAAATATAGGACGCCAATCTTGCCTTTCTGCTTTCTCCTCTTTCTACTTTCTCCTTACTTTTCCTCTGTGGGAGGTTATTTATATAACGCATATCCAGTTATTCTATTTGGGAAATGTAGCAATGTGTGAAAAAATGTTGGAGTTAGTGTTCTACACAGTATCTGCAATACTGGCTTTGGTAATAACAATAACTAGATTTTAAAAATAATACCTACGGTTAATGGAGCACTTGTGTGTGACAGATGTTCCTTCGGACACCTTGAACACACAAATATATTCAATACTCATGACAATCCTGTGAAGTATTATTCTCATTTTGACAGATAAAAAAAAATTCTTGAGGCATAGTAACCCATACAAAGTCACATATTTTTTTGCTGGTGGAGCCAAGATTTTAGAACATCTCTTTATAACTCCAAACTCGAAGCTCTGAACCACACTTCGCTATACCGTCTGCAAATCTTTATATTTTACAATGAAGTTCTTAAATGATTTTTTTCAGATGGTATGCCCCTAAATAAGAATGCTGACATTTTTTGTTTACATCAGCACTATGTTGTGCCATCTTAAATATAACTCACCAATGTAATTTTTTATTTTACATATTTATCTGACTTCACCTTCTTCAGAACAGTTTTCAGAAAGCCATTTCATTTAGATCGAGAGTCATTTTATACCTGATCAAGTTATGAGGACTAGTGTCTGATTGTGGGAGAAAGGGGGAAACATTGGCTTTCACACGTATTCCCTTGTTTGACTCTTTTTACACATCTGTGAGGAAAGCATTATGATGGCACCTGTTTCATAGACTGGAAAACTACACTTTTGAAAATTAAAAGGATCTGCCAAAGTCACTTGGAAAGTGATCTGATTCTAAGATCATGCTTTTCTGCCTGTACTACCCCTATAGCCCAGAAGTACATGGTCAATCCATTACCTCCTTTAGAACATTGATTTACACATAGATCATGCTGTTACAAATGTCTTTTCTATTTTTTTTCCAAAATTTATTTATGTTTGAGAGAGAGAGTACAAGAAGGGAAGGAGCAGAGAGACAGGGAGAAAGAGAATCCCAAGCAGGCTCTGCACTGTCAGCACGAAGCCCAGTGCAGGGCTCCAAACCACCAACCATGGGATCATGTCCTGAGTGAAAACCAAGAGTCAGAAACTTAACTGACTAAGCCGCCCAGGTGCCTTGTCTTTTCTATTTTGACTCCCAATACTGCCCTTGATTCCACTCTCAGTTCAGCCTAAGCCCCATTTAAACCTTCACTTTCTCTTTGACCCCAGCATTTTAAGGATGGTAGAGCATTTTTATAATGTTATCTCTGAGTCGATGAATGAAGGAATGGCCAGATTACTTTGTGCAACATTACAATAGGTAATACAGAAATGTTATACACCAAACCGGGAATTTGCAAGGATCACCAATTGATAGCAAACAACCTTGGGATTCACAGTCTGTAAAAACAGAAGTTTGGTATTGTGGGTCTTACTGTTCTCAATGGAAATCTTGATTCCTCTACATTTTCTCGTTGTGAAAGTCAGATTATCTTGACATATTTCTGAACAAGATGCACATTAACCTTCTAATTTTGCTATTTCTATTTCCCAGCTCTTACTTTGAGTTTTCTTGTAAATTTGAGTCTCACATTTATAAGAAATGTACAATGAAACTGAGAATCTGTTCTGGAACATAATCAATTGCTTTTCTAACATTGTTTGCATGCTACCCTTTTCAGCAGGAAATGGTGTAAAAAATATGACTCAAAATTTCAAAAACTCTATGCCTGCAAAGAAAAAAAGAAAGAAACTTACACCAAAACCAAAATTAAAATTAAAATGAAAGCACATGAACTTTTCCTAAGCGGTAACGGTTCTTATCTCTTTAAAATAATTCAAGACTATGTAGCAATGTATTACAATGCGATTTGGGTGACCAATAGTTTGAATAGTTGGTTTGGTATTAGGTCAAGTAATTATTTAATAGGCACTTTCAGAAAATTAAAAAGATTCCTTTGTTCTAATATAAACTATTTTCTTTTTGAGTGGGGAAAGAACTGGAAGTTCTTAGGAAATGAAAGTTCCTATGAAGATTAAGTGGAGCTTCCACATTCCCAAGGGATCCATAATTCTTCCATGTTCCCAGATCCTATTCCTCAACACAAACAAGGAAGCACTTTTATTTTCTAGTCTCAATTTCTCAGTAAGCTGCCACTTCAACCAGTGCTCATGAAAATATAACTAAGGTTAGCAGAAGTTTCCAGAAACTGTCACTGGAACAAACCAACCATATTGGGTCAAGAGATTCAGAATTACAAGGTCATCAGTAATAGTTGGAGAAATAGCACTGACTCTTATTTTTGTAGCATTTTATGAAAAAAGAAAATGGAAACAGTGTTGTCCAAAAATTGTCAGTGTTGCTACATTCAAGTCTACAAGAGAACATGAATTCAAAAGATATCAGAAGCTGTGGTCCTTCAGCTAAAGAGGTGATCTAGCTGCTTTATTACTGGCCAGCTTGAAGATATAGTTATGCATCATTTAAAAACTGATGGTAAAACAATATCCACAATTTACATAATGTCTACTCCCCTTCTACCTGACCCCTATAAGCCACTCAAACAAATGTCTTTCAAACGACATCCAGTATTTCTTGAGGAAAATTTTTAGATACTGGCAGCCATTTGCACATCTCAGCAGGAGATACTTGGTTTCTGGTTTCTGTTAGATAACATCTTAGCCTGTGATCACAGACCACAGTTTTGCAGACTTCCTCCCAACTCAATCATGAGTGTTGAAAAGAGAATGTGTAAATGTCTGTCTCTCTCCTCACTAAGGCTTATGCATAGCTGGCCTATATTATCAAATATTTTACTCCTCACTCAATTAAAATACCAAGAATTGTTTCATTCGTATTACCTTTGTCCGGACTTTTTGCAGGATGTGTTCAGGGCAGTTGACTGTGAATCTGAAGAGGGATTTTGGCTTTGCCTTGTGATTTCTCAGTAACTACAGTTAATAAAGTCCTCACTTGTCTTTTATACCAGCAGAGTAATAAAAACTGCATGTTCCCACCTGCATCTAAGCCCAGGGATCAACAGTAAATTCCACCCAGTGATTGAATGGTCCTTTGTGTAATTACCATGACATCAATTTGATCTTATCTTGTTTCAACCCTCAGATCATTTTTTGTTTTGAGCCATTTTCAGGCGGTGATGACTGCAAGGTCAGCCTATGAAAAGAGGGTACACTGTCATTTTCTATGTAATTTTATCAAGACTTACACACAACATCCTGAAAGCTGACACTTTTCTATAAACAAGACTCTATGAGTATTGCATTTAATTAGCTAAGTACCTGATGTTTACTTAAAGCAGGAGAGGAGCTGTAAATTTCAGATAAAGATACAGAACATCTCCAGGCTTACATTATTCTAGGAAGAAACAGAAAAATAAAACCCATACCTATTTAGACTTTTCTAATAGTCTAAATTATTAGAAATTTTTAATTTAGACTATTAGAAATTAATAGATTAGTTAGAAATTAGAAATTGATAAATTAATAAACTAGAAATAAATAGCTAAATTTAATGTTTCTAACATTAAATATGTATTTGGATTTGATCAGGATACATAGAGAAAGTATGAGATGATTCTGAGAAGGACTGGCTGGTTCTTCATATTGTGCCTTTTTTAGAATCTCTGGGTCAAAGAATACATGTTATGGCTTGCCAGCTGTGGGACATTTAACTCCAAGATTCCCAGTCCATGACTCTCTAAAATGACCATGCTCCTCAGGACTGGCCTACAGCTTTGACCCAGAGATTATAATCCCTCAAAGATTCCTCTCTCCATTTCTGTAGGAATTGGCTTTGGATATAAATACTACCAGGGACCTCCCCAGGGAAGGGTTTAGAAGATTCTTATGATACAAAAAGCAACTGTTGTTTAACATAAAGATACAAACCAAAGAAAGCAATGCTGTTCTGTGATTTATTATCTGTGATAAGTTGATTTGTTTCAGTTCTTACGCCTTTTCAGATTTTCATTATCTCTTTCCAATGGTTTCTCCTAGTATCCGCTCTATCCATTTACTTTTGCCTGGTGACAGTTGCTGTCACCACTATTCATGAATTTCTATCATTTACATCTCGAAGGATTAGCAATACATTCTCAAAGTCAGAGATGTATTGTGGAAATATTGAGCCTTTATAGCTTCGGGGGAAGGAAATCTCTCTAGACTTAGGGATAGCCTCCTTTTCCTTCCATTCAGACATTTTGTTCTATTCTCTCCGCTCCATTTGTGCCTTCTTTGATCATTCTTTTTTTTTTTTAACTGCATGATTAAGTAAACAGAATGTTTCTTGCGTGCTGTTATGAACCTATTTTCATTTGGTTTGTGATTTAGTAGTGGGTTTCATTTTTATTTCATGTTTCTGTATAAGAATTAGGAATATTAGGGGATTCATATGAAAGTTTTTATAGTGTTTTTAAGGTTTACAGTGCTTTTGTATTTAAAAAGAACATTATGTGGCAAAATAGTAAATTAGACAAAAAATTATTGAAAGTCCCTTCCACATATGACCTATTCCCCTCCCCAAATTCCCAGTTTCCCTATTCAGGAGTGACATTTGATTCACTACATTCTACACCTGAAGCCAATATTATATTATATGTTAACTGACTAGAATTTAAATAAAAACTTGAGGGGTGCCTGGGTGGCTCAGACTGTTGAGCATCCGACTTCAGCTCAGGTCATGATCTCACGGTTTGTGAGTTCAAGTCCCGTGTCAGGTGCTGCTGATGGCTCAGATCCTGGAGCCTGCTTCAAATTCCATGTCTCCCTCTCTCTCTGCCCCTCCCCTGCTCATGCTCTGCCTCTCTCTCTCTCAAAAATAAATCAACATTAAAAAAAAAAAAACCTGAAACAAAAGTGTTTTTGTTTTCTGCTTTTATCCTATGTATATATAAGTAAGTTATATATAACTCCCCTTCCCCATTCAAATTCTCTTTAACATGATAAACAGAATACAAAAGTTGGAGGAAATTGAATTTGCACTCATAATTTGGAGACACTTCTTTCTGTTAATATAGTATAAATCATAGTTCTCCATACTTTCAAAAATGAGCATCTATTACTTTTCATTATAATTGGGGAAATGAATTTTTAGTTGGTGGAGAAATAACACTCTTCAGTTACAACTGAGTAAAATACCGGTAGCAAAAATACGTTTTTAAGTCTCACTGTTTTATGTAGCTGTCTTCCTGTATTATTGACAGGTCTATCCCATACCTGGCAGCTCTATTTTCCCTCCTCTTGAGTAAGTGGTAGGGCCGGGTGGGTAAGAGATCCAAGCCACTCTTCATTCATGTATACTTACTCCCCGGATCCTAAAATTTGGAGTGCCCATTTCCAAGAAGGTGGACTGGCTGACACACTGGGATGACAAGGCACTGGCCACCCCTACTGGGCAAGGTGCAGAAAGCCTAGCACGCTATTTAGAGTGTGTCAGGAACATCTTTGCGAAGTAGTAGGGCACAGTGAGTTTTATAAGGTTACACTACATGCATGAATTTTTCCCAGTGAAATTTTGTCATCTACACATTGAATTTTTTCAAGTAACAACCTTTATAAATGTTTCATATGCTTACCTGATTTGTTTTATTAAACATAATTTGATCTTTCTAATGGCAAAGTATGATTATCACAAACATTATGCTATAATCAGGAGAACAGCTGAGGCATGATAAATGCTTGCTTTTTCAAGGAGTTTATTCTTCAGTAATCTCAATAATACATTACATTGCAAGATTTTAAAGTTTCAAGCAATCCAATCAAGAGTACATACAGTGAAAAATAAGTCTTCCTTCTACCTCAAAATCTTCACTCCTATTCCTAAAGTTAATTTTTAACAATGTCTTCATGTTTGCTGACATTTTCTATGTATATAGAAATGTTTTCAGAGGTTATACTGTGTCAAGGAACAAGAATTCCTGTCCCTTCAAAGGCCCTTCTATTGACATGAGACAGATTAATAGAAGAAAATAAAATTTAATAGGCATATGTACAGGGAATCCACATAGACATGGAAATTCCAAAGATAGTCAGGCAAAATGAAGTATATATTGTATGTCATTGTGAACTAAGGAGAAGGAGATAAGAGCCAGGGACTTTAGAGGAAAAGAATGCAGTTTACAGGGCAATAAAGAGAAGGGCACATGTTTGCCCTGCAATACAGATGGGTCACTCAGATAAAATTTATCTTCGTTAATAATCCTTCTTCTGGGAAAGACCCCCAAATTAAATTCTTCTGGGTGGTTAAGGGGGGTGGGGTGGACAGAAGTTTCTCTTGACCCCACAGTGTCTAAAATGCCTGATTGCCTTCAGCTCGAAATAATCCACATGCCAAAATGACACATTCTGGGGCAGGGGGGCTATATTGAACCCCTTCAACTGTAGAGAAATATAGTATACATATTGTTTAGTACCCTGGCTTCTTTCTTCTTTTTATTTTCTTTAACATTTGTTTGTTTGTTTATGTATGTCTGTATGTATTCATTTTAAGTAGTCCCTACACCCAAGGTGGGGCTCAAACTCACAGCCCGATTGATCAAGAGTTGCATGCTCTTCCAAATGAGCCACCCAGGCACTCCTTTCTTCTTTTGAAACCTAATGATGTATTTTGGTGGCTTTTTCCACATGCAGATATGCATATCGAACCATGCTTTTTAAATAGCACAATGTATTATGGACCATTATTTAACCAGCCCTATGCTCATGATCATTTGTATCATTTCCAGTTTTTTACTATTACAAACAATGCTATAATTATCATCCTTGCTCTAGTTGCATGTACAATCATAGTTCTAGAATACATTTTTAGAACGGCAATTGCTGCATCAAAGAATATGAGTATTTAAACCTTGTATAGAGATTACTCAAAGGCTCTTCGCCATTTCTCAAAGCCAATGCTCTGAAATATGTTAGTTTTATGAAATAGATGAAAAATGATTTTATTTTCACTTGCATCTATATAATTTTGAGCAGGGTTGAGCATCACTTCATAAATTATAGTTCAGGTGTAGCTGGGTGGCTCAGTCATACGAGCATCCGACTATTGATTTTGGCTCTGGTCATGATCTCAGGGTGTGGGACTGAGCCCAGAGATAGCCTCTGTCCTGAGTGTGGAGTGTGCATAAAATTCTTTCTCTCTCCTTCTGCCTCTTTCCCCTGCTCACACACATTCTCTCTCTCAAAAGTGAGAAAAAAATTAAATAAAAATAAATTATACTTCACTTAGGGGTTGTTTTTCTATGAACTCCCTGTTCAACAATCTTTCTCAGTGTGCCTGGTGGCTCAGTCCATTAGGTGTCCAACTCTCAATTTCGGCTCAGGTCATGATCTTGGTGTCCTGAGATCAAGCCCATGTGGGGTCCATGCAGGGAGTGGAGCTTGCTTAAGATTCTCTTTCTCCCTCTCCCTCTGTCCCTCCCCTACTCACGCTGTCTTTCCCTCTCTCTCAAAAAAAAACCAAAACTCAAAACAAAAAACTCAAGTTGTTAATTTCATCTTTAATTTTAAGTTTGACTTTGAACTTATTCATGGTATTTTTACCATACAGTAGTTTCTGTAGGCAAAAGTATCTATCTTTAACTTTCAGACTTGTTGATTTTATATAATATCAAGATACTAAAAAGAAGTACTCATTTTTTACTTTAGAATGTGTGCAGCTTTATTTATTTTCAATTTAGACCTATAACTCACCTGTAACTTATTTGGGAATCAAGACTGAAGTAGAAACCCAGTTTCTTTTTAAATCTAAATAGCAGGGAGCTTGGGTGGCGTTGCCGGTTAAACGACCAACTCTTGGTTTTGGCTTAGGTCATGAGGTGAAGCCCTGCATGGGGCACCACCCTGAGTGTGGAGCCTGCTTGGGATTCTCTCTCCCTCTCTCTATCTGCCCCTCCCCAGCTCATGTGTGCATTCTCTCTCTCTCTCTGTCTCTCTCAAAAATAGATAAATAAATTTGAAAAAATAAATCTAAATGGGAAATCAGGTGTTATAATACCATGTGTGGGAATAATCAATCCTTTTTTTTCTGGACTAATTTAAAATACTACTAAATTCTCAAATATTTAGGGTCTAGTTTGGGTTTGGTTTTTTTTTTCTTGCTGTGATTCATATTAATCAAAGTTGTTCCATAAATGATAATAGATGTCCTAATATGGTTAAGATAATTATTAGATTTCATTACTTAGTGCCTATCTATCATGTTTACCAACCAAAGTATATTACTAAGCAAAGAGAAATTAGACATAAATCATATCCTTAAGTTGCTAACCTTTTGGTTGCTATAAATTGAGGTATTGGGACTTTCCCTCAGCATTCACTTTGACTTGTCTTGAAGCTACTAAGACAGAATCCTAATTTCCTAACTTCCACTCAGCTCTTTGATGCTGTGTAGCTACATTTCTTGCAGTATGTCCCATTTCTCCTCTAAATCAGAATTTTAAAGCAGTTTAAGATACATATACCTGGGTCCCGACTGAGACCTACTGAATCAAAATATCAGTTCAGCCGAGAAATTTGCATTTTATGTGCCAAAGCTTGAGAACCATGACTGTACAACATTGTGTAGTAAGCCAGAAATGTAGTTAAAAAACAATATGGTTTGTTTTCATCATTGGCTGCCCCTGTAACATAACTAAATTGAAGATGGTAAAGTCATTTGTTCGGCTGTGTGAGCCTCCACTCCGTAAAAACAGCTGAAACACGCAGCCATGGGAAACTATGACAAAGATAACCCAAAACACCAAACAACGACCCCCTGGTCACAGACACAAAAACAGCAGCAGCAGAGAGTCTGTTGGTTGAGACAAGGTTTTTAATCAGCACAGCAGGTACTGTGACTGCCAGTCTGAAAGAACAATGTGAGACGATGCCTAACGGATGCAGCAGCAACAAAATCTCTCCAGAAATGATGGAGAGGCCAACTTGACCCATGCAAAACAGTCAAGAATATTCTCCACTATTTTAGTCAAAACAGTGTAGCTTAATCAATAATGCAAACATCCTGTTTCTCAGGCTAACAACCTCTGTCACCTGAACCCTCAGAGAGATAAAGAAACTGCTGGTACAATTATGCGTAATCTCCCTCCAGTCTGAAATGCCAATTGATGAGGCAAATAAGGCTGCAGAGAAAAGGAGGAAAATCTCACAGGTGAAAAGTAATTTGTTTAACATTTTCCCATTTCTTTTTGCTTTGTACATATCTTCTCCTGCTTCCATTCCAGAAAGCTTTCGGTGATGGGCTATCAATGAAAAGCTTTACAAGAGAAACAGGTTTTGTGCAGAACCAAAAAAGAAGCGATGATACTGAGAGAGGTTCAGATGTATTTATTGCGCAGTGCGGGAGATGGGCAAAGAAGGCCCAATAGAACTTCCTACCCTAATTTTTCATGGGAAGTCTTAAGAGACATCAGACGTCACACAGGTTTACCTAAAGCATCTCTATCCTAAAGGGCTTCGCTATTTTGCCCGGGGTGGGTGGGGGGCGGGGGGGTCGGTCAGGGTGCTACATTCAGAAACCTGTGTACTTTCCTTCTGTGGCCGTATGAATGGCCATGTGCAGCTTTAGAGACAGTGGAGAATTTGGTGGGTGGGAATCAGAGCCACTTTTATTAAGTAAAGGAGACTTCCTTTGGACAATGTTTTTGGTGTGGCTAACAGAAATCCCATTGTTCCTACAAGAAGGAGGGGCCAGCAGTGCCAGTTGTCCCGGCCTCAAATCTTGGTTGCTATTTGAAAGAAAATGCATTTAACGAAAAAGAGACCCTGTCACAAACATTATCCGGACATCCCCTTCCCCACATACCCAACCACGCTGGAGCTCATACTGAACTGGAGGACAGAAGTCTGTCTAATTTCAGCCTCTAATTGCTGTCAAACCCTCATTTGGGCTGATGTGAGTCCCAGTCAACATTCATTGGGAGACTGCCTCCCACAGAGGTGCCTCCATAATTCACCACCATTTTAGAGGGAATGTGAATCTGCCACTACCCACCAGCCCTTCTCCATACCCATGTATTGCCCATCATCAGATCTTCAGGATAAAGGTACTCTCTGGGATTTGGGGACCAGTTGGAAATAAGGGAAAAGGTGTCCCCACTTCATTCTTCTCTACGCCAGATCAGATTCCATGGGAACTATTTTAACTTGAATCACCCTGTGAAACACTAACGCTAGATTCCAAGGATAAAAAGAAGACAGAGAAGGAGGAGGAAGAGTGGGAGGTAAAGAACTTTACCTGAAAAATACCTGAATATTGTCAAAAGAATAGAATGCCATAAAATAGAGCATTACAATTGTTGATGAAGAAATGGAAAAAAACAGTGTAGAGACTGACACCTAGAATTCAGAAAACTGAGACAACACAATTATTACTTGAGAATGTGGCCCCCAAATACTGTATTTTTTAAATTAATTTTGTTTTGAAAATTGGTTTGGCCCTTTGAACTAAAGATATTCTGGATTCGGACCCAGAGCTAGGGTTGGAATCTCTGACTTCAAGCATAATCCATGCAAAACTAGTCATCTCTTAGAGTTTCACATGAAATCTATGCCAGGCCTGGCATCTTTGTTGAGCTTCCTGCCAGTTTCTTAGTCCTGTGTACTGACTCTCTATTGCTGTGTAACCATTTACCCCAAACTTAGCAGCTTAAAACATTTATTTTTTTTAATACTTTTTTTTATTTTAATGTTTTTTATTTATTTCTATGAGAGAGAGAGAGAGAGACAGCGTGAGCAGGGGAGGGTCAGAGAGAGAGAGAGTCACAGACTCTGAAACAGGCTCCAGGCTCTGAGCTGGCAGTCAGCACAGAGCCCAAGGCGGGGCTCGAACCCACGAACCGCGAGATCATGACCTGAGCGAAAGTTGGACGCTTAACCGACTAAGCCACCCGGGCGCCCCTAGCAGCTTAAAACATTTATTATCTTACATAGTCTCTCAGGGTCAGAATTCTGGGAGCCTCTGATCTGGGAGGTTTTGAGTCAGGGTCTTTCATGAGATTGCAGCCAAGCTATCAGATGGGGCTGCGGTCATCTCAAGGTTTGGTTGGGGTGAAGAATCCACTTGTAAACTCACTCATGTAGTTCCAGGCAAGCCTCAGTTAGTTCCTCAACGGCTGCTGGGCAGGGACAGGGCGGTTACCATGTAGGCGTCTCCATGGGGCTGCTAACAACTTGGTATCTGGCTTTCCTGAGTGACAGAGAGAGAGAGAGAGAGAGAGAGAGAGAGAGAGAGAAGACACCCAAAACAGCCACTACCTATGAGGAACTGGACTCATACATTATAGGTGGGAATGTAAAATGTACAACCACTTTAGGAAATAGTTTACAATTTCTAATATGGTTAAATATATGTTTATATATTTATATTATGATCCAGTGATCTTTCTCCTGGGTATTTATTCAAGAAAAATTAAAACATACGTCAATGCATGGGGCGCCTGGATGGCTTAGCTGGTTGAGTGTCTGTCTTCAGCTCAGGTCATGATCTCACTATTCGTGGGTTTGTGCCCCACATCGGGCTCTGTGCTGACAGCTCAGAGCCAGGAGCCTACCTTACATTCTGTGTCTCCCTCTCTCTCTGCTCCTCCCCTACTGACACTCTTGTCTGTCTGTCTCTCTCAAAATAAATAAACACCAAAATTTTTTTTAAAAACATACATCCATGTGGACCTTGAGGGTGTTATGCTGAGCGAAATAAGTCAGGCAGAGAAGGACAAATATCATATGTTTGCACGTATAGGAGGATTAGGAGGAACTTAACAGAGGACCAAGGGGGAGAAGAAGGGGGGAAATGGTGGGGGAAAGGGAGAGAGGCAAACCATGAGAGACTCTTGAATGCTGAGAAACAAACTGAGGACTGATGGATGTACGGGGGCAGGAGGGAGATGGGCATGGAGGAGGGCACTTGTGGGGATGAGCACTGGGTGTTATATGGAAACCAATTTGACAATAAACTATTTGTAAAAAAAAAAAAAATCCATGCAAAGACCTGTATGTGAAAGTTTATGGTGACTTTAAGCATAATAGCCAAAAATTAAAATAATTCAATTGTTCCTCAGTTAGTGAATATATATCCAAAGTATGGCACACCCATACATAAGAATGCTATTAAGCAATAAAAAGAAATGAACTGCTGATACATACAACACATGAATGAAACTCAAAATTGTTATGCTAAGGAAAGAAGCCAGACACAAAAGGCTATACAAAGTATGATTCCATTTATACGGCATTCTGGAAAAGACAAAACTATAGGGACCGAAACCAGATTAGTGTTTGGGAGATGGGATGAGGGGATTGATTCCAAAGATACACACACACACACACACACACACAAATGTCTATATCTTGAGTGTGGCGGTGATTACATGACAGTATATTTTGTATAGATACTCAAACCACACATCTTAGAAAGGATGGATTTTATTGTACATATATATCACTAAACACGACCTCGAAAATAATAAAAATAAATGTAGGAAGGACATTTCATCAGAGACAACAGCAAAAGTCATGGAATTATGACAGTATGGTACATGCAAGAAAGAGACTATAGTATTACAATATTCAGTATTACAAGGACGTAACATTCAAAGCAAGGGTTGCAGGCAGTGAAATCCTGACCTTTTCACATGTACCTCCAGCTTTCACCTCAAACTCAATATATCTGACACTAAAGCCAGCTTCCCTCTCTCCCCAAAAGGGTACCATCTTGCCTATTAATGATGTCATTTTCTTTGTCATTGAACTTCTAAAGATTAGAATCATTCTTCACTACTTCCCTTACCGTCGTACCAAAACCAAACTCCATGCATGCTACTCTCTTGCAATGCTTTGGTTTTTGTGGTATTTGTGGTGGTGCAATGATGACAGTAGTGATTTTCCATTTCCCTCATATACCATTCTTTCTTACCTCACTGCTGTCATATAGTTCAGGCTTTTATTTCTTCTCACCAGGATTGGCATGGCTGTCCTCTGACTGGTCTTTGCGCACCTGGTCACTCTCTCCTTGTCAGATGAATCTTCTAAAAGATACCAACCTAGGGGTGCCTGAGTGGCTCAGTTTGCTAAGTGTCCAAGTTCAGCTAAGTTCATGATCTCAGGGTTCACAGGTTCTAGCCCCGCATCAGGCACTGTGCTAACAACTCAGAGCCTGAAGCCTGCTTCAGATTCTGTGAAGCACTCATCCCACTATGTCCTAATCAAACATCCAAGGTTTTTGTCAATGAAAAGACCCTCTCCATTTGATCCCAATCTACTTTGCAAGTTTACTCCTCCATACACCTAAGTCAACAACCTGTTTCAGAGCCAGCCAGCTTGAGTTGTTTATTCCCACCAGTGTGCATTTTCACACCTTACAGCTCTGCCCGAAGTGACCACTGCTCTCCTCTCCACATATTTGACTCCTCCTTTTCCACTATGACACTGCACAAATCGTAGCTCCCCACTCTTGCTTCTGGCTCTTAAAGAGATTCCTCAAGCCACACTTTCTTCCTTCTTCAAACTGCAGCACTTATTCTTTCATCCATTTGGGGGTTTAGGGTTACATTGGTAGTGGTAGCTTGTATTTCTATAGCCCTTGACAGACTTTTCAAAGCCCCTTCCTATTCTTCATCTTCTTTGAGGTCTTCTCAACAAACGTATGAGACTATTCCTATCTCACAAATAAAGAAGCTACAGCTCTATAATGCAAAGTGAGTTGTCCAAGGCCCCATGGTTAAGTAGAAAATTTTTAATATATTCTTTAAATGAACAAATGAAGACAGAGCCAGAATATTGAGATGGCAATCAAAAGGAAGAGGCAGGACTTGTTTTATTTGCTTGTTTTGTTTTATTTTAATAACATCTTCTACTTAATCCAATGTATTCAAAGAGGCAGGACTGGTTTTATTGGAGAAGAACCTATTTAAAATCCAAAAAAGACTACATAAAGTCAAAATTCGACCATGATTACATTGAAACTGACCATTCTGTCTGCTCACCCTTTATGAGACTGGTAAGATAGAGTAAAGGGCAGAATTTAATCTAAACAGTTCAACAGATTAATTTTTAAAAAGCTTAAAACTGGGAAACTGTACCCTCAGCAAGCACTTATTTCTGTTTTTGTGGCTGTTGGATTTGACTGTGTGGGAGAGTTAACTGCTCCACAAAAAGTGAAATTAAAATTAAAAAGTTCTTATGTATATTTTTAGAGTACAGAAACAATTCAGATTAAATGTAACTCAAAATCCAGTTAGTAGAGTTGGCATTTAAATTGGCTGTATAATTAGCAAAATTCTATATGATTAAAGTAGTTACTTGAAAATGTCTTTCAAAGCAAAACATTTTAATGTGATATGCTTCAGTTCTTAGATGACCTGTATTACTGGATCCCCGTGTTCCCCTCTGGAATTGACTTGTTCTGCAGTCTGAGTTAAGGGGCTCCTGGACTAATGATTTCTCAGAAAATGAATCTTATTTGACAATAAAACACACTAGGCCTTGAAAAACTTAAGCTATCTCTAGTAAATCAAGGATTAAAGGGAGATACCTTTTTTCCATATTGACATCTTAGACTCCTAGCCTATATTCCATCTGAGGCACTGGGTAGGTGACTACCTTTGAGGACACTGACGAATCAGAATTCTTCAGGTTATGCTCCTGCTCTAAAACATTTTTGGGGCACCTGGGTGACTCACTCGGGTAAGTGTCCAACTTCAGCTCAGGTCATGATCTTATGACTTACGAGTTCAAGCCCCACACCGGGCTCTGTGCTGACAGCTCAGAGCCCGGAGCTTGCTTTGGATTCTGTGTCTCCCTCTCTCTCTTCCCCATTCCTGCTCACACTCTGTCTCTGTCACTGTCTCTCTGTCTCTCTCAAAAGTGAAGAAACATTAAAAAAATTTTTTAAATGGGGCGCCTGAGTGGCTTAGTCGGTTGAGCGTTCGACTTTCGCTTATGTCATGATCACGTGGTTCGTGGGTTCGAGCCCCGCGTCGGGCTCTGTGCTGACTGCCAGCTCAGAGCCTGGAGCCTGTTTCAGTCTGTGACTCCCTCTCTCTCTGACCCTCCCCTGCTCTGTACTGTCTCTCTCTCTCTCTCTCCTAGAAATAAATAAAACATTAAAATTAAAAAAAAATTTTTTTTAAATAAAATAAAACCCTTTTAAACAAAGGACACACTTTTTAAAACCCTCATACATAACCTTAAGAAGGTCTTTGAGATAGGATATCTAGTTTAATTCCTCTTTTCATTTAGAACTAGACCAAAACCATAATCAGCAGATAAAAATCCAGATAGATTTTATTTATTTATTTTTTAAAGATCTTATGCTTAAGTAATCTCTAAGCCCAATGTGGGGTTCGAACTTACAGCCTCTGAGATCAAGAGTCACGTGCTCTACCAACTAATGCTTTTTTAAAACTCCCCATGGAAGAGACTAGCCAGATATTCACCAAATGATTTCTTCTTCCTGTGCACCCCTATAAACTACATTTTCTGGACTTCCTTATACCTAGAAGTGGGATCATATGATCACTTCTTGGGAATGAAATGTGAGAAGGGATGTGTTACTGCTCCATCATGGCAGTCAGAAGGGGCGTGCCTTCCCCATGTGCTCTCGCTTTTCCCCTGTGTGCCACCTGAATGATGCCAGGGCTTTTAAGGTGACATGCTGAAGCTGACAGAGCCAGAGCATGGAAGGAGCCTAATCTAATCTTAAAAGGCCTATATATAGGAGACCCTCCCACACATTATGATACACAGCACCAAACCCCTCAACCTCCCACCACTGATTGCATTGATCTATGAGGTGAGCCAGAAATAAATTGCATTTGTGATAAGGTGCTGGGGGTTGGGGGATTGTTTATTAGACCACTGAGTGTTGGCCTACCTGCTAACCTTACATTGACTTGAAAAGAAGTTCCCACTACCACTATAATTCACAATACAATGTCTAAACAGTGCTGCTTCATGTCCTTTTGAACTAGTTGCATGTCCCAGAGGCAAGTGGATCCTAACCTTTGTGGAGTCAGACTTTTTTGAACCTGATAAAAATTCAAAACCCATTTCCCTTGGAAAATAAATGCATGTATACTCAAAATTTCACCTAAAATTTCAAGATGTTTTAAGAACTCCCAAGAAGCAGGTGCCTGGGTGCCTCAGTCAGTCCAACTTCAGCTCAGGTCATGATCTCACCATTTATGAGTTCAAGCCCCGCAATGGGCTCTCTGCTGTCAGTGCAGAGTCCACTTGGGATCCTTTAACCCCTTTTCTCCCTGCCCCTCCCCCACTTGCACTCTCTCTTTCAAAAATAAAATAAACATTTTAAAAAACTAAACTCCCAAAAAGCTTATCAATAGATTCCCAGCTAAGATCCCTGCTATCAATAACTAGTGTATTAGAAATATAGAAGAGCTCAGAGTATGTATTAAATGCGTATTATTTCCAAGCTTTCCAATTTTACTCATCACTCCTTTCATATACAGCTGCCCTGTCATATTCATGCCTGTGATCTTTGGATTTTAAAAATGCAGAAAATTCAGTGTTTTCACACTGATGTTTCTCTTCCAAAGCAAAGATGTCAGCATATCAATCCCAGTGCCAAACATCAATTCTGTGACCATGGCTTTTGATTTCTGGATCAATTGTGAGCAGCCTCTACATCAGAACCATCAGCAATGTGGTGGTCAATAATATTTTATGCCAGGCACAATTGCCTTTGGAAACAGAATCTTAAGTACCTAGCATGACCCTTGAGACCTTTTCAATTTTTCCCTGTCAAGATTCCTAACTTCATTGCCATCACTCCCTCACATGAACTTTTTGTTCTTTTAATATCACACTGATCATGGCGCACTGAACCCATCATGGTCTTCGTGTCCCATGACTTTGCCTGAAACGTCCTTTCCTTGACAGTCCAACAACTTCTGTTACTCTCTAAGATTCAGCCCAAGCACCCCCTTTCTGGTAATCACCCCTGACCTGCCCTCCCCTGAGTGAAGCATCTCCAAGAGTGCTCCCACAGTGTTGTCCAACCCTTGCCATTGTACTCATCAGATATGGTGACGGTTTTCTACTTTGCCTTCCATTGAGCTGTTGGCTCCTTTGGGGTAGAGATATCTTCTATTGCATATTCTTCATAGAGCACAGTGCCTGACACAGACTGAAGCATGTCACCCATTTACCATGTTTATGATCCAGGCTACTACATTGAAGAGTCCACAGTCATGAAGTTATTTTTATTTGATTAAGCTATTAAATTCCACTGAATACCCTCAACACCTAAGATTTCTTTGTTGTAATATGACAAGTTGGTAAATTAAAGGTAAGGATTCTAACGTGTTGATCTGGAAATGCCTATATTCTATAGATTCTATGTATAGATTCTATACATTCTAAAAAGAACTTAATTTTGTAACATATATAAAAATATAACATAAGATGCAACTATATATTCATAACTTTCATTAATGTCTCCCGGGTACCAGACATTGTCCATCCAGACACTGGTGACAGATGAACAAAAATTTATACATGAACAAAATATGTATGATCCTTGCCTTCCCAGTGCTTATAGTTGTGTAGGGATGATAAATACTACATGAACGCAAGTAAATATATAATTACAAAGTGTAGTAATGTTCCAAAGGAAAAGAGAAGACAAAACGTGAAACAAAATTTAAAGGAAATTATATTTAGCAGGAAAACGGGCCAGAGAACTTTTAAGATTTTTCTCTTCAAATTAAAAAAAAAAAAATCCGGGGTGCCTGGGTGGCTTAGTCGGTTAAGCGTCCAACTTTCACTTGGGTCATGATCTCGCGGTTCATGGGTTCGAACCCCGCGTCGGGCTCTGTGCTGCCTGCCAGCTCAGAGCCTGGAGCCTGCTTCAGTCTGTGACTCCCTCTCTCCCTGACCCTCCTCTGCTCATGCTCTCTCTCTCTCTCTCTCTCTCTCTCTCCTAGAAATAAAAAAAAAAATCCATCAGAAAGAGGATGAATTGGCCACATTTACTTCTTTCATCCTTGGGTAATGTAACACTTACTTTTCCCGTAAAGGCCCACCCTAGATTTTGGATATATAACTTCACTTTCATGTTCTCCTTTTATTTTTTCTAAATAGCCCATGAAGGATTGGGAGTGACTTCCTGGAGAGCCCTCTTTTAAGCTTTCTGGTGAGCCACTCCTTAAGATTCAGACATATTTATCTGAAAGGAAAAATTATTTCTAAATGTATTTAAGCACAGAATCTGGATGTGTTGAAAGGTAACAAGTAAGATAAATCTAGAAGACGTGTTGGCCATATCTCTACCTTGGATAAATTACAGATGATATCATGTTTATTTCCCCCTGCTTTCTCTCAAATTGACTATTTGGACTAAGATAAAGTGGTTATTTTTCCCTTTTTCCATTCCTTTACATAGTTTGTCTAGAAGCCATTTACTCTCAGAATTGGGTAATAAAAATTAAAGCCCTGGAAAGGTTAAAGGGATCAGGAATCTTTCTCAGTCTATAGGTGGCTTTTGCTATACAGTGTCTCCTAAACTTCAGCATTGCTGCTTCAAGGACAAGAGCATTGCTCCTCTCATTTCTTATCTATAGATTGCTGATCACACACACAGACACACACACACAGACACACACACACACAGACACACACACACACACACACACACACACACGCCACTCTCTCTCAGAACACTGGGCTCTTCCACAAGCAGTTTGATCAAGATGGCAGGAGTTGAAAAGCCATAATTAGTAAAAAACGAATTGGAAGATGCTATTGGATTATTATTCCCTAAAAATGATTAACCTCTTTAATTCTCTTTTTTTAGGGAGGAAAGAAATAACACACACGAACGCACACTCAAATTCACTTTGTATTACAGTAGGATCTGAGTTTAACTATCAGATCAGATAGTATAATGAGGGCCATGTTACTCAAGGCATGAATTTGTGAATTAAATTGTGGAGCCTCAGACCTTGGTTGCTGAAATCATCATCATTATCATCAGGGTTATAAGTGATTTCTGAGGGTCAGAACCCATACTAAGCATTTGATATATACAGTATATCATATACATAGAGTGCATATACTACCATAATACGGTCATAACAACTCTGATCAATAAGAACAACCCTGAACTATCAGAAATTTTATCCCCATTTGGGGCACCTGGGTGGCTTAGTCGGTTAAGCGTCCGACTTAGGTCATGATCTCGCGGTTCGTGGGTTTGAGCCCCGCGTCGGGCTCTGGGCTGACTGCCAGCTCAGAGCCTGGAGCCTGTTTCAGTCTGTGACTCCCTCTCTCTCTGACCGTCCCCTGCTCGCGCTGTCTCTCTCTCTCTCTCCTAGAAATAAATTTTTAAAAATTTAAAAAAAAAAAAGAAATTTTATCCCCATTTTACATGAATGAAAAGACGCTTAGGAAACTTAGAAGCAGTAGAACCAACATTTGAACTCAAACTCCAACTTCCCACATCCTAGGATGCTCTCTGATTAGGCATCGGTATTGTCTTCACCGGTTGGATATTGATTTTGAAAGCTCAACCTAAATGAATAAAAGGGTAGCGGTACAAGATTTTGTGACTGTAAGTTATTGAGCCCGAAGCACTGTTTTTGAATGCATGCTAATCTGTTTACCTTCATCAACTCTACACGTTGAAACCTGTCATTTTACACACCTGTATTACTTTAATCTCATTTTTTTTTATTTTATTTTATTTTTTTTTCTAGGAGAGAGACAGTGTGAGCAGGGGAGGGTCAGAGAGAGAGGGAGTCACAGGCTGAAACAGGCTCCAGGCTCTGAGCTGGCAGTCAGCACAGAGCCTGACGCGGGGCCCGAACCCACGATCGCGAGATCATGACCTAAGCGAAAGTCGGACGCTCAACCGACTAAGCCACCCAGGCGCCCCACTTTAATCTCATTTTTCAAAGGGCAATTCTTTCATCTGCTAACTTACTACATCTTCCATCCAATGTGTATGTCAATTGTGTTTTTTAAACTAATGCTGGCTTTCTCAAACCCATGTTTGCTGCAAAGAGCAGGCATTCTTTTTTAGAGAAAACCAGTTCCCTATTAACATTATTAACCTCTCCAAGAATCTTGTAGAGAAATCTATTACAAAAATGTATCCGTTGGGAATAGGGGAAGAAAAAAATGTATTAGTTGAAAGACAGTACCTAGAGTATTATTTCCACCTTCCCTTTCACGTAGGGCACAACTGTGATTCCTATTGATAGAGACTCCAGGGTTGTCACAAATCTGTTCACCTGTCTGTCTCTCCCCCACCTCCTACCTCCATAAAACTCTGCCATTCTGTCCTCCAGCGGTGCCACCAAGAATCGTTTAGCACATCTACCCTGTCCACTTCCTGCTCACAACCCTCTCATCCTTGCCCTTGCCAACCATGCACTGTCCCAGCCCCCTCCCAAGGTGCCCTGAGCCCTGAAGGGTCTGCCTGACTCAGGTCCACCTCCTGAAGCTTCTCTTTGTGCACCTGTTCTTGGATCACACCAGTGTCTCTCTCACCTATGCATTTGCTGCCCTGCTAAACCTTGACTTGCATTTTGCTTGTCATCCCCACCACCTTTCAGGGATGGAGCGAGACCATCCATCCAAAACTTTTCACGTTGGCCCATCTCCATCCTTGCCTGCGACCTGAACTTCTACTCTCCATTGTTCTTTCCACTCCAACCATGCCATTCTTGCTGAGTCTAGAGATAGCAGACAGTTTTCCACTTCAGGGCTATGGCTTCTGCCCTGAAAAACACTTTTCTCAGACACAGCTCATCTTCTCCCCTACTCCACATCTGTTTACGTATCACCTTTCAATGGGGCCTTCCCTAAGTGTTGCAATTAACAGCACATCCCTTATACTTCCTACTCCTCTCCTTTTTTCTCTCCAAACAGCCATCACCACCCTGTGATACACTGCCATCAAAGTAGCAGTCTTCTCTTTTCATTCCATGACAAACTCCTAGTAAAGCACCATGATTTAATCTAAACATTTACTTTAGCATTAGAATTAGGAAGATGATTAGTTGATGGGATGCATACTAACTCACACATTTGGTTCAAAAAAAAAAAAAAAGAAATCAGATTTATTCTGATGGAAAGTAGGTGTCATTTGGCTCATCAGTTGGACAAAAGGGCTGGTGTGGCCATTTTATTTATTTATTTTTTAATGTTTTATTTATTTCTAGGGGAGAGAGGGGGAGAGAGAGAGAGAGAGAGAGAGACAGTGTGAACAGGGGAGGGTCAGAGAGAGAAGGAGTCACAGACTGAAACAGCCTCCAGGCTCTGAGCTGGCAGTCAGCACAGAGCCCGACGAGGGGCTCGAACCCACGAACTGCGAGATCATGACCTAAGCGAAAGTCGGACGCTTAATTGACTAAGCCACCCAGGCGCCCCTGGTGTGGCCATTTTACATGTTGGACATTTCTCATAGATTGAATGAACTAAACTTAAAGCTCCAAGGATTTTACAGCACCCGCCCCAAAGAAAAAAAAGTAAATCACATATAAGATAAAATATATTTGCAAAGGTGAATTGACATCAATAGCTTTTCAATTTTCCAACCCTTTCGAAGTATACAGACATGCCTCAAAGTGAACAAGTAAAAGTAACTAATATTCATTTGATAACTCTTAGTGAAGCCTCTTTGGGAGACTTCCCAGAAATCAAAGGACTCTAATGACTGGGTAACAAATGCTTTTTAAGTTAGGTGGCTTCTATTTCTGAGCTTTCAACAAAATTGAAAGAGCCTCTAATCAAGTTGTCAGTTGCAATATTTTTAGCATGTAACTTGAAAGAAGCTTGAAAAATTGAGTAATATTGTCACAATAAAATTTCTTCCATTCCCATTATTCTTGCAAATAAAGATTCTCAGAACTTACCTTATTAAAATAAACAAAAATAGAATAGAATTGATGCTGCAAATCCCATCTTCTAGTGATAACAGTTGCCCATAGATGCATGTAAAATGTTAAATGGCAAGAGTCATCACACAATATACCATTGGTGTAAAAAGTAAATAATTCGAAAAGGACTTAGACAATGTGTGGCACAAAATGAATGGCTATATACATGAACCGTGATTATCATCATCCTGGTCATACGTGGCATAGAGGTGACAGTCGTGTATCACAGCCATCTCCACAAGCATTTCAAAATGTTTTGTATTAATATTTATTTGTCAAGTCATAATATGTATATGCTATACTGAAAGTATAGCACTGAAAATAATTTTTATGGCATAGAAGGATGTTAGGATTATCTACTCGAGATTTTTCAAATATCAAAATATATTACATTGGGATAAGATGATATGGGAAGATGCAATAGAAATGAGTTTGAAAAGGAAAGGTGACAATGTAAAATTCCTTTATTAAGGAAGAGATTTTTAATATATATTTTTAAATGGCTTATGATAGATATCAAATTGGCATAGCACTTGGGTTACATGTGATACATTTAAAAGAGTGATATTATCATTTTAATTTAAAATGTCAAACTTAGAATATGCAGGAAGTTTCACACTTTGCAACTACTTAAACTTATGATGGAAATTTTTTATAACCTAAAAAATATATTGACTGAGCACATGTATTGTGAAAGTATTATGAAGACCACTGCCCTGGAGTACTGTCTGGTTTTCCATTTCCTGTGTATCATCAGCTTAGTCACACTCATTGTTCAATTAGCCTCCCAATCATCAACTTTAACTGTTCAAGAGAGATTATCTCCACACATTTGCATTTTAGTTTAAATTTCCAAATGTCTGTGGAACATCTCCAGTTACTGTTCTAACAACCTCAAGCACAACTTGTTCAAACCAAACCAAATTCTTATTCTATTTTTGTTAGTATGTATCTTTTTAAGTTATATTTAAAAAAAAACTAATACAAATGGAGTTCACTTAAAACTTTTTAAATGTTTATTTATTTTTGAGAGAGAGAGAGAAGCAGAGCACAAGTGGGGAGGAGCAGAGAGAGACAGAGACAGAATCTGAAACAAGTTCCAAGCTGAGTAAACACAAGGCTCAAACTCACGAGCCATGAGATCATGAGCTAAGCCGAAGTCTGACTTAACCAAGTAAGCCACCCAGGCACCCCTGGAGTTCATTTTAAAAGGGAATTTGTTATCATATACCTGAAGTTTTCATTAAGAGGGATAGTTGGAGGGGCGCCTGGGTGACTTAGTCGGTTAAGCGTCCGACTTTCGCTTAGGTCATGATCTCGCAGTTCGTGGGTTCGAGCCCCACTTCGGGCTCTGTGCTGACTGCCAGCTCAGAGCCTGGAGCCAATTTCAGAGTCTGTATCTCCCTCTCTCTCTGACCCTCCCTTGCTCACGCTTTCTCTCTCTCTCTCTCCTAGAAATAAAATATATATATATGTATATATGTACATATATATATATATAAAAGAGGGATAGTTGGACTGGCTTTGGGACTCAGGCCTTGGCTTTGATCCTCCCTTCTACTGTGTGCCCATTAGTCACAGGCTCCATATGATAGCAGATGGCTGCAGCAGGTCTGGACTCAAAACTCTGAGTTCTAACTCAGCAACCAAGAGCATCTGTCTTTTGCCTCAGAAAGGGCTCCTACTGGCTTATGGGCTCCTTTGGGATCAGTCACCCATGGAGGACCATGGAAGACATGGCCAGGAGGGAATCCCCTGAATCACCCGCCTCCACATTTCAGGGCCTGATAGGGTCCAATGCATGAGAGCTACATGGAGTGAGATTCTGAGAAGAGAGATCCCAAAACAAAACTTGAGGGTTTTATCTACAACAAGGGAGTTTCAATGCCAGGCCTCAATTCCATACTCTACTCTACAACCTTACTTCCATTCCAACCTCATTCTCTTGCTAATAGTATCACCACTTTTTCTTGGGCTTACTTTTGACTTTACTCTTGTTTGATCCCCATACTCGTTCACTCAGAGTGAAGGCTGTCTGGACTTAAATCCCACCTTTACTCTTTTGTAGCTCCATAAATTTGGGCAAGCTTGCTTCACTGCTCTTTTAGTTAGTCTCTTCATCCATAAGATGTAAATATAGTATCTTCTCATGGGGTTGCTGTGAAAAGTAAATAAGCTAATTCACATAAAGCATTCAAACAATGCTGGCACATAAAAAATATCCCGTGCGGGGGGTACCTGGGTGGCTCAGTTGGTTGAGTGTCCAACTCTTGATTTCGGCTCAAGTCATGATCCCAGAACTGTGGGATGGAACCCTACATCAGGCTCCATGCTCAGCACAGAGATTAAGATTGCTTAAGATTCTCTCCCTCCTTCTCTCTTTCTCTCCCTCTGCCCCTCCCCTGCTCTCTCACTCTCAATCAAATAAAAAAATATTCTGTGCAAATTAACTATTATCATTGTATCATTATTGTTGCTATTATTATTGTTAATATCCCCTTTACACTTGGCACAAAGGTTATAAAGATTAATATTGGAGACACTTTAGCACATGCATATGTGTTTTTATGTATGTATATATGTATGTATGTATGTATGTATGTATGTATGTATGTATGTATTTAGAGAGTACACACAAGCAGGGGAAGGGCAGAGAGGGAGAGAGCAAAATAGAGAGAATCCCAAGCAGGAAGTCCCAAGAGTCAGATGCTCAACTGAATGAGCCACTAAGGTGCCCCTTGAGCCTGTCCTCCTGACCAGCATCACCAAACAAGATTATCCCAGGGGTTCTGTGCATGCCTGGTCTCTATGAGGAAACACCTTTACAGTCTGATCCTATGGAGGATGTCATATCTGCCCATCTCTACCCTTTACTTTGTCCAATCCAGAATCTATGACCTCAGTTGTCACTGAAAAAGTATAACTTGGCATATAGAACTCCATAGTTCTTAGCCAAAAGTGACTTTTGCCTTTGAAAAAAAGTAATATAAGTTCATAATCCCACAGCCCTACATCTGAAATCTAAAAATCTTTTAAAATTGTAATTTTATTCATAAGTCAGTTGGCAGTAAAACCTGACCCAACTTACACTTATTTAGCAATAAATCCTGGCCTGAACTGAGACCATTTATAATCTTTATTTTGCTTTGAGTGAATATTTATGTTTTGCTGAGAAATACTGGTACACTTGATTATGAGTTGGTTTTCCAAACTCTACCAAAGAGAGACACCAATTCATATTATTTCTCTCTATGCATCTATATCCATAGCCTCTGGTTGGAGGTGAGTTGGGTGAAGCAACTCACAGTCAAGTAATCAAGCACCCCAATATTTCTCAGAAAAACATATATATACATATCCTTTTTCTCAAATCATTACCTTCTTAAAAAAACATCTTTGGGGGTGCCTGGATGGCTCAGTCAGTTAAGCTTCCAACTCTTGATTTTGGCTCAGGTCATGATCTCACGGTTCATGAGTTCGAGCCCCACATCAGGCTCTCTGCTGTCAGCTCAGAGCCTGCTTCAGATCCTCTGTCCCTCTTTCTCTCGCTGCCCCACCCTTGCTCATGGTCTCTCTCTCAAAAATAAATAAACATTTGTTTAAAAGTCTATGAATTCTGAAGCACATTCGTCCTCAAGTGTTGCAAACATGAAACTATGAACCTGAACAGATATAAACACATCTACCTGATACAGTCTTTCTCATCATGTGTTTGACCTATTAGATAAGGCCTGGGGATGATTGAGGCTGGGTTTAAAAGCATTTTAAATGAATAATAATGGGCACCAGAAAAAAAAAAGTAATATAAGTTAATTTTCATCTACTTTTTCCTGATTACTAGAGTTTTCCAAATCTCCTTCACTTACAATCTCAAGGAAATGTTGGTAAACTTGTCTCACTTTCCTGGAGATAGCACATATCCTAAAAGTTAGCCTTTTTGTGCACCTGCTTCTTCACCAAATGCTGAAGCCTTTCTGCTTTTATTACTCAGGAATTGTAGTTGTTTCCAGAATCCCAGTGTAGGCCTGAAGGGGGCCCCAAGTCACCTGCTCCTTTAGGGGCATCTCAGTGTCCCTTGCTCTAACAGACATAACAGGCTCGTTCCAACATTTGGCTTTTTAAAAAAATCTCTGTCTAACTCAAGCTCTCTAAAATCCTACTCTCCTAATCTGCCATTAATACTTTTGTCATTTTCTTCTTTTCTATCCTCAGCTCTCTCTTTCCTTTATTACTCTCAAAATAATTATGCACCTATTTCTGAAATAAAATTTTCATGCTTTTTAAAATGCATACAAAAATAAATAAACTAGAATGTCATAGAGAAGGAACTTGCACCTAGGGAAGGATTGCTGGCCTTATGAGACTTCGAATACAATTTGTAGATGTCACTTTCATGCAGACAGCCCCGATTCTGTATATGTAGCCTAGACACAATAATTTATGAGATAATGTGAATGTCCCCCAAAGATGAGACTGATAAATTCTTGTTCCTGGCTTATGAGTGGCTTGAATAACTCAAGCAGTTTTTCTCCTGCACATGCCTTTACACCTGTCTACCAGTCTAGGATTAGTTTAATCATTCAGTCTGATTATCCTGAAGGTTCTCTACACCACAATTTTCTAAGAAGGCATTGCTACAGAGTCCAGTGTTTTCTCTGGTAGATGGTTCTAATCATAAGCACCAAACTCTGCTTTTTAGGTTTATACTTGTTAAACTAGATATACACATCAAGCAAAAAAAAATCTTGAGCTCTGTGTATGCAACAATAATATCAGCACAGGATTATTTTTTCCATGAGACTCTCAGAGAAAGTTGGTAATCTGTACAAATTGTTAAAGGATGTCCGGATCAGAGGAAAATGTGAAACTTCCTATTCTAAGTTTGTTCAGACTGCTATAACAAAATAATTTGTGGGCCTTAAACAACAGAAATTTATTTTCCCGCAGTTCTGGAAGCTGGAAGTCTAAGATCAGGGCACCAGCATGGTAGGTTCTGACAAGAATACTTTCCCTGGTTTGTAGACAACCACCTTCTCATCATGTTCCTCACATGGCAGAGAGAAAGAGCAAACTCTGCTATCTCTCCTTAAAGGGGCACTAAACCCATTACAAGGGCCCACTCTGATGACCTCATCTAAACCTAATTCCCTCCCCAAAACCCCATCTCCAAATATCATGACATTGGGTTAGGGCTTATCCATTAATTTGGGGGGGGGACACAATTCTGTCCATAGCAACTTCATAATACCCTTTCCAAGTAAGCAATGGAATAGTTATGCAGAAGCTAACCTTTGTGGGAAAAGCACCTACAGAGAGCAATGTAGCAGGTACAGGTGCAAGGTCTTCATTGTGAACTACACACACACACACACACACACACACACACACACACACACTCTCACAGTTTCACAACACGACATCTGAGAAAATCCAGTAAACTACCATGCTTGGTTCTTAACATGAGCAGCAATATGCTATCTGGTTTGATGGTTCTGTTAGGGAAATTTACATTTCAGAATAATTTTGGGTTTTTTTTGACAATTCCACCTGAAGACTAGTCAGAGAAACAAAAATAGTGGGCAGTAGCTCTCCCCTGGCCCTTTTTCTTCCTGAGGTGGTCTCCTTGCATGTCCACATTCACTACTGAGCCTTCACAAAAGCACCCTTTGCCCATTACAGGATTGAACAAGTTGAGGGGAAAGCAGTTGTTGTCATTTA
The DNA here is from genome assembly GCA_017311185.1 of Proteles cristata cristata. Taxonomy (NCBI): domain Eukaryota; kingdom Metazoa; phylum Chordata; class Mammalia; order Carnivora; family Hyaenidae; genus Proteles; species Proteles cristata. The sequence continues at coordinate 2,019,677 of JAESUZ010004992.1, read as the reverse complement.
TTGTTCATTTTTAATTTTTTCAGTTTCCGTATGTCTGTGCTTCAGTGATTGGTTTAACTACAGGGGATCCCAGGAATAAACGATTATTCTTCTGAAGACCTATTCCTACCTTGCTTGGTTTTTGTGTTTGGGGTTTATTTTATCTTTACTAAAACCCAACATGTTTAACGTTACTAAACCCCACCTCCCAGCCAAGATCTATCTCCTTCATGAATTTCATTTCATTTTACTCTGAATTTTTCCTTTCTCTGCTCCTTAAACATGTGTTACGTGGACTGTACAATAACTTTCTCAAAATTTTTCTAAGGTGGTCACATGTAACATTCAATAAATATTTGATTGATTCATTGATATTCTTTATAATTAGCTCTCATCTATTAATTATGTACCTGTTTTGTACAGTTTTTAAAAAGAAAGAAGGAGCAGGGTGAAAAGAAAGTTTTGTACAATTGAATTTCTTCCTGGAAACCTCTTTATTGTCTGTGCCGCCCAAAGCATCTCATCTGACCAATAGGGCTACCTGGAAGAAAGCAGGGCAGCAGACACACCCACCAGGCACACCCAAATGTACACACCTACAACTGATCTTTGAAATTTATCTGGAGAGTCTATTAACATCCCTCTCCCAACCCAGAGTTTTGTTTGAATAGGTGCAGGCCTCTTTTCAAGGGACCTTTCACTAACACCTGACTACTGTTTTCTTTCCAATGTTCTCTCCCTCTTCCAGTGCAGGATGAGGTTCTAATGGGGGTTTGGTATCATTTGGTTTGATTTTCATTGCTCTCAAGTAGAAACAAAGGGAGGTAGAAGCAGAATGAAACTCACTTTTATCAAGTATTCTTTCCAAGCAAACAAACAAAACAGGAAGTTGCTGCCTTGGTTCTGTGGTTCACTTGACCTTGGGGCACTGATGGCCTACCATCCAGTAGTGTGCTATTGGGGAAGAGTTAAGGGAACAACAGCAGAAAAATGGAAGGGGACTACATCCATCCATATTTTGAAACATCATGTAGTTGTAGATTATGGTGATTTGGTTCAATGTCAGCTGTACTGCAATAATTATTGAAGAACTTATTAAAATAATTCTTTTGCAGCAGGGGTGGGGGGGTGGAGAGGTGCGCCTGGGTGGCTCAGCCAGTTAAGCATCAACTTAGGCTCAGGTCATGATATTGTGGTTTGTGGGTTCCAGCCCTATGTCAGGGTCTGTGCTGACAGCTCAGAGCTGACAGCTCAGATCCTGCTTGTAATTCTGTCTCCCTCTTTCTCTGCCCCCCCCCCAGCTTGTGCTCTCTCTCTCTCTCTCTCTCTCTCTCTCGCTCACTCTCACAAAAATAAATAAGCATTTAAAAAAAAATTTAAACTAATACTTCTGTGAAGCAGGATTTTATAATAAATTTAAATACTACTTTTAAATGAATTAAAATTAAGTTTATCGAATTTTGTAATAAATTTAAATACTATTTTTAAATGAATCGTAAAATTGAGTTTATCCTTGATTCCTTCAGGATTTCTGTCAAGGATTCACTTGACACTATCAACAACCTTTTTCCTATGAAAATCCATGTGCAATTTCTATCTATAAAGTAGAATTTTGATCTTTGATTCCTGTGAAAGCAGTGGGTTGCTTTCAGCAAAGGTGACATTTTGCCCCTAATCAAGTAAGAGAATAGCTGTGTAAGGCACTGTTATCTTGGTGTTAAAAAAAAACAGAGACGGTGCATCTCTGACAAGGAATGTATTTGCAAGTTGTTGATCTCGGGGGAGGAAGTTAATATTTTCTTGCTAAAATTTCTATCACCATGAACTGTGAACTAATTGTAAATAATGCAAAATCTTGTGTGAGTGAAAATTATCTGTATACAAAGAACTGTAGGAAAGTAAATTTAGCTGTTATATATGTTATAAAGGCTTTTTATTAAAAAGTGGTTAATATTACATTCTTCTCCCAATATTTTCTACATTCTTCTTACTGCTAGACAACTATGTTACAAGAGGAATTTATTACATTCATTGAATTCCTATTAATCTTTTCAAAAATAAATATTACAGTATTTTCCATTTTATCATTCCACAGCTATTGTTTTCCACTAAGCAATGATTTTTACCATATGGCTGAAATCAATAGACATTTCACGAGTAATATACATAGGTTTATCATCAATCAAAACCCCCAAGGACTCAACATAGCACTTACTAAATTGAGTTTGAATGCATCCTTGCTGTTGTATTCTGTGAAGGTTTTTTTATTTCGCAAATTTATTTTTTTTTAATTGCAAATAAAAAGTTTAATTTCAGAACCTGAGTTCACCATTTATAAATACACTAAAACATAGTCAATGCAAATCTAGATTAATAATAGGTACCAGTTTTTAACAAAACAATTTTTCTAAAAGGTCACAGGCAAATGAATGACTTGCTTCGTCCAGAATATTTCATGGGTTTGAAATAAGAAAATAAACCCTTTTCTAGATGTTGAAGCAAAAACTCTGAAAAAGTATCATTGTTAAAACAATGTGACAGTTGACGCTTCATTCTGATGTCCTTGGGATCCTGAAATGCCCAGTGATGGCTGACTCCCCTATTCTAATTTTTTTTAATGTTTTATTTATTTCTAGGAGAGAGAGAGAGAGAGAGAGACAGCGTGAGCAGGGGAGGGTCAGACAGAGAGGGAGTCACAGACTGAAACAGGCTCCAGACTCTGAGTTGGCAGTCAGCACAGAGCCCGACGCAGGGCTCGAACCCACGAACCGCGAGATCATGACCTGAGCGAAAGTCAGACATCTAACCGACTAAGCCACCCAGGCGCCCCGACTCCCCTATTCTATATATAAAAAAATCTAAACACCTAAGGCTATTCTCACAACTGCAGTATAACAATTGTGAAGGCTTTTTAAAAGGCTCTGATTTGTTTTACTGAGAAAATATGCAGTTCTCAATACTAACTGACAAAAATGTAAGGAAATATAATTCATAAAAAAATTATTTACTTCACGTAGCTGAAACATGAAAATTTGGAAACGTTTTCCTTCTAAACTTGCTCTGCCTCTGGTAATACAGTACAGCAGGATATTTTGAGACTACTTGGATTTTCTGCAATTTTTGCATAGAAGACCTTCACTTAGAGCAAGAGTTGGAGGTAGAGTGTTTGCTTTCTAGGAAGGCAAAACCAAACTCCTCTCTTTAGGAAAAGCTACATGAACCATGAATTGCTTGTGGTTATTTGATTATACCACCTACCCCCAAGTTAAGACAAGGTCCAGGGTACCTGGCTAGTTCAGTCTGTACAGCATATGACTCTTGATCTCAGGGTTGTGAGTTCAAGCCTCACATAGGGGATGAAGCCTACTTAAAACAAAAACAAAAACTTAAAGATCAAATTATTAAAGTGACTTTAGCAACTAAATTAGAATATGACATTAATTCATGTTGAGAGTAGAAGGGGAAACACATAGTTACAATTAAGGAGATTTAAAAATGTGACTATGGGGATGCCAGTGTGGCTCAGTAGGTTGAGCATCCAACTTCAGCTCAGGTCATGGTCTCACAGTTCATGAGGTCAAGTCCCGCATGGGGCTCTGTGCCAACAACTTAGAGCCTGAAGCCTGCTTTGGATTCTGTGTCTTCCTCTCTCCTGCCCTGCATCTGCTCACACACATGCTCTCTCTCTCTCTCTCAAAAATTAATAAACATTAAGAAAATTTAGGGATGCCTGGCTAGCTGTCAGTTGAGCATCCGACTTCAGCTCAGGTTATGATCTTGTGTTTATGAATTTGAGCCCTGCATGGGACTCTGTGCTGACAGCTCAGAGCCTGGAGCCTGTTTCGGATTCTGTGTCTCCCTCTTTCCCCACCTCATACTCTGTCTCTCTCTCTCTCAAAAATAAATAAACATTAAAATTTTTTAACAAATAAATACCTTTAAAAATTAAAAAAAAAGGAAAATGTTGCTGTGGATGGGTACATATATCAAAGAATCTAGGTAGTGCTTAGAGGTCCTGATAATGAAAACCAGAAAATTCCAGGTATAGAAAATATGGAGATGACAGAAATCAGCTATTGCTGTGCCAGGACCTCAGACTTTTCATACATCAGTTTCCTTGTTTGCAGAGTGCCTGGGAATTCCTGCTTCCCAGGAATATAGTATCTATTATACTATATATATAGTATATACATTATATAGTACAATCTTCCATAACACAGGTACCTAGTCCTTTATTGTATCCTATCATAGTCCATTCTGCTACTTCTTTGGGTTCTGGAAATTACCTGCCAGTTTCTCCCACCTGCCAGGAGAAATTTCATGGTTGAGTGTTTACCAAAGAATAAGTCTCATCTCTACTGACATGGCCAACCATCACCAGCTCAGTAAGCACACTTTCTCAATTTAAAGAAACTTGCTGCAGGGGCACCTGGCTGGCTCAGTCAGTGGAGCGTGCAACTCTTGATCTTGGGGTCGTGAGTTCAAGCCTCATATTGGGTATAGGACTTACTTAACTTACTTTCTTAATCATTAGTTTAAAGAATCTTGCTACAATGATTTTTACGCATTATCCTCATAATTGAAGTTGGTATTATTTGGAACAGTATTATGCATGTACATACACACATACAGTTATAAAGGAAATTCGCTAGGGAATATTTTGATAGTTAAGAGAAGGAAAAGAAAGGAAGGTAGTAAACACTTTGAACAGAATTAAATTTAACATTTAGCAATAAATCTCTGCAAGATACTGGGAATTTTCATAAAATAACCATAAACTCTCTGGGCTCACAAATCATTTTATAATCATTCTGACCTCTCCATAAAAGTTGTCAAAGAATTATCCCTCCCCCTTCTCCTGCTTTTTGGTTTATAAATTAGAATCTGAAGTATTTTGTTGAAAAGGACCAACAAACCAAAGAGGGTAAAGGCCATTTGAAATTTGCAATTTGAAGAAAAGTCAGAGCCAGAAACTTCCTGACTTCCCTATGGCTAATCTTATTTTTGCAGAATATGATACAACTCGACTATACAGTAACCCATAAAATGTTAGAAGCACAATTAAGGCAACAATCATCACTTCAAGCTTTAGTTAGTATTCCTTTGGAATAGGGTGATTTTTCAGAAACTTAAATGCTTGCAATTGAAAGCAGCTTTTATGAATAAGAATAAGGTAGATTCTTACCAGATCAATACCTTGTTTTCAAGGAGCCAGGTTCTCATTCCCCGTAACTATGGAAATCAGATTACACAGGAAGGCAATCTTCCCCAGAGGGAGCTGGTTACAGGTGAACTTTCTGATATAGCCAGTGAAATTGAAATTCTAAATCCAGCTATGTTAATTGAATTCAACATACTCTAACGGGCATGTATATCATTTTAGTAAGTTTTATTCTGGTAAAGGGAAACAAAGCACAAGAAATATGACTGAAAGGCTTACTTGTCCTCTAAGTACACACTACTGAACAAACGTGGAAACATTCTCTGCATCAAAATCCCTTGTCTATTTAACACAGCATCTTTAACTACCTCCAGCAGTAACACGTTAGCAATTGATTTTTATAAATCATTATCTGAGCCAAATTACTAACACCTACTTTAAATATGTCTATTTTAACATCTATCAAGACACTGTTCCTAATTATACTAAAATTGACCAGTTTAAATACTATCTTCCTTTTATGACACTAGCACTTGTGTTAGTTTCCTATGACTGCTAAAATAAAGTTATCACAAACTTGGTGGCTTAAAATAATGTAAATTCGTTATTTTATAACTTTGGAGGTCAGAAGTCTTAAATGGGTCTTACTGTGCTGAAATCAAGGTTCGGACAGGTCTTCATTCCTTCTGGAGGCTCTAGGAGAGAATCCATTTTCTGGTCTTTTCCAGTTTGTAGAGGCTGCTGCATTCCTTGGCTGGTGGCCTCCTTACATCTTCAAAGCCAGCAATGGTTGGTCAAGCTTTTCTCACATCACATCACTCTGACCTCCTCTTCTGCCTCATTCTTGTACATTTAAAGGGCACTTGTGATGACATTAGGTCCCCTTGAATAATCACTTACCTTAAAGTCAGATTAGCAACTGCAATCCCATCTGCAACTCTAATTCTCCCTGGCCTCATAACCTAACATATTCACAGGTCCTGGGGACTGGGGCATGGACATCTATAGAGGAGAGGGTGTTATTCTGACCACCACCATACTCCAGTGTTGTAACTTATCACATCCTCAAACATTCATTTTAGGATAAAAATATATTTTAATTTTAAAAGATCTTTGTAGGGGCACCTGGGGTGGTTCACTTGGCTAAGCACCCAATTTCAGCTCAGGTCATGATCTCACGGTTCATGAGTTCAAGTCCTGTGTTGGGCTTCGCACTGAGTGTGGAGCTTGCTTGGGTTTTTTTCTCCTTCTCTCTCTGCATCCCCCCTACACACACACATGTGTGCTCTCTCTAAAAATAAATAAATAAACTTTTTTTTAAAAAAAAAAAAGATCTTTGTAAGCCATACTCTGTTACAGGTTGAATTGTGTCCCCTCAGAACATTGTGTCAAAGTCCTAACTTCTGTTATCTATTAATGTGACCTTATTTGGAAATGGTGTCTTTGCAGATACGATTAGGATGAAATCATTAAGGTGGGTTCTACTCCAATATGATTGGTCCTTAAAAGAAGAGAGAAATGCCTTGTGACACATAGATACATAGATGAACCACCACAGAGATATACGGGGAGAATGGCACGTGATGGCAGAGGTGGAGACTGGAATGGCAAACCAAGCAAAGTCAAGGACTTAGAGCCACCACCACCAGAACCTAGGAAGAGACAAAGAAAGATTCTCCCCCATGGCTTCAGAGTGATCATGGTGCTACCAACATCTTAATTTTGGAACTCTAGCCTCCAGAACTATGAGACAACAAATTTCTGTTGTTTTAGGCCACATGGCTTGTGTTACACCAGCCCTAAGAAACTAATGCATACTCTGTTCTCAACACCCTCATTGACTCTGTATGGATTCTTTCTAGTCTGTCAGCATCTTTCTTCTAATGGGCTCCAAAGTACAAAAAACTTTACAGAAAATGAAGTTTTACCAAAGATGAGTTGAGAAGACTTCTTACATTTCTTCCAAGTTCCCTCGTCGAGACTTATTCAAGTACTTCCTTCATTTTGTGGCAAAAATTTCCATTGCGTTGTGAGGTCTTCTAACTTCCAATCAAGCCTGTACCATTCACTGCAGATTAAGCTCATTATAAATTTAAGTTCAATTTTGGACTGCCTGGGTGGCTCAGTCAGGTAAGCATCTGACTCTTGGTATCAGCTTTGGTCATGATCTCATAGTTTTGTGGGTTTGAGCCCCACATCAGGCTCTGCACTGGCAGCTGGGGGTCTGCTTGGGATTTTCTGTCTCTGTCTCTCTCTGCCCCTCCCCTTATGCTGTCTCTGTATCTCTCAAAATAAATGAATAAACTAAAAAAAAAGTGGCTTTATGAGATTAGAGGTGCAAAGGAGGATCTTGGGCTTCAATTCATGACGATCTTTGTTTGCAGCAAGTTTCTGGGCATCCTACACAACACACTCAAGGCACGGGTATTAATCTGCATTCATCTTTAACAGAACCAGATGATGTACTTTTACTGTGCTTTGAAGGGAAAGCATTTGGAGTAACTGAAAAATCTTAGTGAAAAACTTATACAGGGAAGCGATGGTAATCAGCTACCCTTTTAAAAAGTCTTTTGCTTCTCATATAAATAATTCAAGCGTAGGGGCACCTGGGTGGCTCAGTTGGTTAAGCATCTGACTTTGGCTCAGGTCATGATCTCACAGTTCATGGGTTTGAGCCCCGTGTCAGGCTCTGTACTGACAGCTCAAAGCCTGGAGCCTGCTTCAGATTCTGTGTCTCCTTCTCTCTCAGCACTCCCCTGCCCCCGCACTCTCTCTCTCTCTCTTTCTCTCTCTCTCTCTTTCTTTCAAAAATAAATAAACATTAAGAAAAGTAGTTCAAGTGTATGAAAGATGCAAAATACTCCAAAAGATTGAGTTTGTCATAAAACTAGTTTTTATAGTTATAACCTTATAACTTCAAATAAATAGTACAGAGCAGTTTCTAATACTTCTTTGAGGAGCAATACATATTGATCGTTTGGAAGTTAAAAAACCATGTTTTGACTTTAATCTTGGAAGTTCATTTGAACCACTATTTGGTTCATTTTTAAGTCCTGGTTCTATGCATTTGACAGGAAACTCAAGCAAACAGAAAACAAATTTCTCATGGTTTCTCCTTTCAGCTTGACTCCCCTGCTGTGTTGTGGCAGCCAGTGCTCTGGAAGAAATGATTCTTGCTTTCTAAATGATGCACCAAAGCTGTAGACAGTTGAGTGCTTATATATATTCTGCTACTTTCTACACTCAAAATAGGGCAGAGCCCCAAAGAAGGAAACGCTGCAGTGGAATGGAAGCGACAAGAAGACTCAAGCATCCTGAAGCAAAGGGTAAAGGAAGTAGCCTCATTGTTTCACATTATATTTCGTGCATAAAATAAGTAACTCTTCCTAGAAATCAAGCCATTTAGTTTTGTCACATATTCAAAAGATGAATAATACACCAGAAAGCTATTCAATTGGCAGAAATATTAAATAAGAAACATTAGCCCCATCTCAATATTCCTCTATTGACTTAAGGGTAAGTTATTCCCGGGGTGGCTGGGTGGCTCAGTCGGTTAAGCAACCACTTCACTTAGGATCAGGTCATGATCTCATGGTTTGTGGGTTCAAGCCCCACATCCGGCTCTGTGCTGACAGCTTAGAGCCTGGAGCCTGCTTCGTATTCTGTGTCTCCCAGTCTCTCTGCTCCTCCCCCACTAATGCTCTGTCTCTGTCAAAAATAAATAAATGTTAAAAAAAAATTTAATGGGTAAGTTATTCCCTTAAGGGTAATAAACAGTTCCAAGTACAGTATATTTATGGAATTTCATATTAATGTTATACAGAGTAACAGCTACTTAAAATAGTCTCTGATTTTAATTGATTGTATCCTTCAGAAATTAATAGGAGCAATGATCGAGTCAAGAGAGACTCAATATAACCCAAAATTTAAGAAATGCTCATCAAAATAGGATACTATTTTTAAACTATGTATAATTGTTTTAAGAGTTTGACAAAACACAGTTCTACTAAAGATTTAGAGAAAACAGGCTTTCTTCTACTCTGTTGGTGGAACTATAAGTTGGTCCAACATTTTGGAAGGGCAATTTGGCAATATCTGACTAGACTGAAATCATACATTGCTTTTGATCCAATAATTTCTTGTTGGGGAATTTATCCCATGGATATTTACTTGTTCAGATAAGTAGATACATGCATAAGGAAGGTCACTGCAGCATTTTTATAGTAATATAAAAAAGGAAATAACCTAATTGCTCATCAATGATATAAGTAATTAAATTATCTTCATTTATACCATGGAATACCACACAGTCATTGCAAAGAATGCTGATATGAAAAGATTTCTAAATGGATTATTTTTCTTTAATATTTCTTTATTTTTTAGAGAGAGAGAGCGCACATGCAGAAAGAATGGGCGCATGAGCGGGCGAGGGGCCAAGACAGAGCAGGACACAGGATCCAAAGCAGGTTCCACACTGAGAACAGCAAGCCCGATACAGGGCTGGAATCCATGAACCTCAAGACCATGACCAGAGCTGAGGTCGGACACTCAACCGACTGAGCCCCCAAAGCACCTTCTAAATGAATTATTAAGAAAAAAAGAGCAAAATACAAAACTGCCTGAGTGGTAGGAGTCAATTTGTTTAAGAAAGTGAAATGGTAATATACACACAAATGCTTACATACGCAGAAGAAAATTCTTAATTATTTGAAATATAAATAAATTCTAAAATTACTCTTAAAAATAAATAAACTATTAAGTCTAGTGATGGACTAGAGGTAAGGAATGAGGATGAAGTTGGAAAATTCTGTCTATCTTTACTACTTGAAAAATATATGCAAACATGAGTTATGTTTGTAATTTTAAAATAAATGGCACCTAATCAGTAATTATGGAAACTGTTGGAACCATGGATATTTGCAATTCCTAAATCAAATTTTACTTTATTTTATTTTTTATTAGGAATTTTTTAAATGTTTACTTATTTTTGAGATAGAAAGAAAGAGAGTACAAGCAGGGGAGGGGCTGAGAGAGAGGAGGACGGAGGATGCAAAGTAGGCTCTGTGCTGACAGCAGAGAATCCAGTGTGGTGCTTGAACTCAAGAACTGCAACATCATGACCTGTGCCTAAGTTGTATGCTTAACTGACTGAGCAACCCAGACACCCACCATAAATCAAATTTCAAATTAAGTCTTTCTTCCCTTTCTACTTATCCTTACATGTATTCAAAAATGCCCTTTAGGGATGTCTGGGAGGCTCAGTCAGTGAGCGCCTAACTCTTGATTTTGGCTCAGGTCATGATCTCAGGGTCATGGGATTAAACCCCTGTCAGGCTCCACACTGAGCATGGAATCTGCTTAAGATTCTCTCTTTCTCTCTCTTTCTCTCCCTCTCTCTGACCCTCTCCCTGACTTGTGCTCTCTCTCTAAACATGTAAAACAAATAAATAAATAAAATAATAAATATGCACTTTATCTGGGGTGCCTGGTTGGTTCAGTCAGTAGAGCATGCAACTCTTGATTTTGGGGTTGTGAGTTCAAGCCCCACATTGGGTATAGAGATTACTTTAAAAATTAAATAAATTAATAAAATGCATTTTGTCATAACAGATAAATACAGGGAAAGTTTTGAACTCTCTTCCTTTTATCCTTGCACATGCTTTCTTTATTTTTTTTAAGATTTTTTAAAAAGTAATTTCTACACTTAACATGGGGCTCGAACTTCCAACTCTGAGATCAAGAGTCACAGTCTCCACCAACTGAGCCAGCCAGGCACCCCTGTACACCCCTGCTTATAGAGCTGTTAAGAAGTAATAAAGTTCTGGGGCACCTGGGTGGCTCAGTTGGTTGAGCGTCCAACTCTTGATTTGGCTCCGGTCATGATCCCAGGGTTATGGGATTGAGCCCTGTGTCAGACTTCATGCTCAGCATGGAGTCGGCTTCAGATTCTCTCTCTCCCTCTGCTCCTCTCCCCAGCTTGCACTTTCTCTCTCTAAAAAAAAAAAGTAATAAAGTTCTTCTCAACAAGTAACCTCATTAGAGAATGCATAAGGAAAGCGTTGAAAAATGCACATGTGTTGAAAGTGCATCAATTGTGTGCCATATTGAACCAAGGGCTTAGGATTCAAATGATTAACAGAACAGTCTTTGGATAATAGAATGATCAGAACAAATTATGAAGGGTTGGCTATAAGTTTTTAAAAAGTGATTTGTGCCCATTGGTGAGTGAAGGTAGAAGGAAGGTGTTTAGACATTTTTTTACAAAATTGGTAAGGGTGCCTGGCTGGCTCAGTTGGTGAAGCATGCAACTCTTGATCTTGGGGTCTTGAGTTTGAGATCCATGTAGGGCACAAAGTTTACTTAAATAAAGAATTGGTGGGGCACTTAGGTGGCTCAGTTGGTTATGCATCTGATTCTTGGTTTTGGCTCAGGTCATGATCTCATGGTTTGTGAGATCAAGCCCCACATCAGGCTCTGCACTGACAGCATGGAGCCTACTTGGTATTCTATCTCTCCCTCTCTCTCTCTCTGCTTCTCTCACACACTCTGTCTCTCTCAAAATAAGTATTTTTTTAAAAACTGGCACAAAGGCCATGAGTTGGAGGGAAGGAAGTAAAGGCAGAATAAGATAAACATAGGTCTAGAACAGTATGATCTAAAGGCCCTTGAAATAATAGCTAGAAATGTAGGTTTCCAGGGCCCAGCCCCAGTCTATTGAATCAAACTATCTAGAAGTGTGGTCTGGGAATCCGCATGTAAGTTGAATTGTCCCAATGATCTTTACCACACTAAAGTTTGAAAGCTTTTCTCTCAGAAAATTCAGATCCTGAAGAATAAATCCTGCTTGGACCCAGAAATAATCTTGCATTTATTTTCCCCTTAGATTTCTAGGAAGATAGTAACGGCCCATATTAAGCTGTTTACTGAATGCTAGCTGGTAAACTCACAGTGAAGAAATTGCAAAAAGAACCAGTCATGTTAAGAAAACAATTGGGTTGGAAATTTAGAATCTCTCAAGAAGACAATAAAAAAAGTCAATATTGTGACAAAATGTAAGAGCAAAGACAAAATTAAATGAGACCTAAAGCACAGACTAAGTTTGTGAAAGAGAAGGCTAGAGCCCACGTATTTGCAGTTCATGTGTTACAGTATAACAACTGAGCATATATCTTGTCTTCTGATTCTTCTTGAGTTATAACTTTGAGTATAGACAATTTTATTGTTAAAGTATAGATCCCCCCAAATATTGAAAACAGTTGTAAATAAGCTCCTAATGTTTGGAGAGCATCTGTTCTCCCTGCAGAGTCTAGGACATTTTAGATAATGAGGATAAGTATAAATCCATATCCCATATGGCTGTAAAATATAAACTGAATTGAATTGAGCTCAATTTATTGACTGCTTATTATTACCCTGCAATGTGCCAAAGGGTATTAGAGAACAGAGGCTGAATATAAAAAACAATCCCTACCCTCAAAGGGCTTACAGCCTCCTGAGCAAGGTTCGTCTGTAGATTAAGTGTAATAAAAAGCAAAACGACAGATGCCAAACCAAAAACAGTAAGTATTTGTAAAACCAAATCAAAGCTATGGGAGATTGGAAGAGTTGCTAGTTCTGTACAGGAAGGTCAGGTAAGGAAAAGCAGAACAAATGAGTCAAATTTGCTCTCATGACAGATGTTATACCTGGACTTCATTCCATCTAAGCAGACCAAGGAAGGGTTCACAGAGGACCTCTGGTTAGAGAGGAAGTCAAGAGGATAGGGATGTGGGGAGAGAAATATCAAGAGAACAACTTTGTAAAGGTCATGACAGAGGGTAAGTGTTTAGCAGGAGCAATCCTGTCTGGTATATGAACAGAATACTAAACGCTCAAACTGGTATTCATTGAACCATTGTTGTTGTTATATTGAAGAATGTCTGTAAGAATCACAGAAATCAGCAAAACTTCTTTTTTTTTCTTTTTTTAAAGTTTATTTACTTATTTTGATAGAGAGTGAGAGAGAGCGCAAGGATAGGGCAGAGAGAGAGGGAGAAAGAGAGAATGCCAAGCAGACTCTGTGCCGTCAACACTGAGCCCAATGTGAGGCTTGATCTCATAAGTCCTATGATCGTGACCTAAGCTGAGATCAAGAATCAGATGCTGAATCGACTGAGCTACCCAGGCACCCCTAAAATCAGCAAAACTACTTAAAGCAAACCTTAAAGTTGATGTCTTAAACTGGGAAGAGGGACCTGCACATTTCCAAGTTCATCATACTTTGACAGTCCTATTTTTAAAAATCCAGATGCTATGGGTAAAATTGCTGAAGACCATTAAGAGGTACAAAATTGTAGTTATAAAATAAGTAAATCATGGAAATGAACAGTATAGCAATGGGAATATAGTCCATAATATTGTGATAACATTGTATGGTGACACAGGGTGACCCCACTTACTGGAATGAGCACCGAGTGATGTATACAATTATTTACAATGTATACAATACAATGTATACAATTGTTTAGTCAATATGTTGCATACCTGAAAGTAATATAACACTGTACCTTAATTATACTTCAATAAAAGAAAGCATTAAAAATATCCAGATGCCTGAAAGGGAACAGACTTTGCCATTCCAAAATGTGTCTCCTTAGCATGAGGATTATTTTAAACTGCTTATTCTTATAAACTGGTTAAGAAACAGCAGACATAGGTAGAGCTCTGAAAATTGAGTACAAGTTACTCTTTTGTAAGAGACATTTATATTTACAAAGGAAATCTCTGTAAGAGTGTCTCCCACTCTTTGCCAGAAAGAGGGGAATGACTCAGGCTCTAGAAACTTGTATCAATGGAGAAGACTAGGACTTAAATCTGCATAACAACCACACCGGTGTGCTGTGCTTCCCTGGTAACCTCCTGTAACTGATTCCCCACCTCTGACATCTTCTTTTGTCTTTAACTGAAGATGATATTTAAGGTGATGGCTTTGGTCATTTCAGAGAGTGACTCAGTTTTCCAGGGTCTCTCCCTTGTATACAGGAAGTATATAGTGGGGAGCAAGAAGTCTTGCCTATAGAGGCCACTTTTAGGCAACAGACTAGAGCAATGGAAACCTGAGTAAGGTAAAAGGGCCCATAGTGATCAGTGCGCTGAAGGCTAACAGGTTCATTAGGCAAACCACCTTGAACTAGCCATAGGCTCTAGCTGACCAATGGGCTGCTGACAACCAGGCACAGGTACCAAAAAAGGAAAATTCCATACATTTCTGTACCCCCTCACTTTCCCCCCTTAACTACAGCACCTCACCGCTACCTCCTGGCAGACAGTCTCTCCTTTGCTGTCCCTCCCTTGCAGTGTATTCAATAAATTTCTATCTCGTATGATTTGCCTTGGATGAATTCTTTCACCTCTGGTGCTGCTAGTCTCCAACCAATCAGATCACCCCATATGTCCCCTCAGGTTTGAATCTGGACTCAGATTCAAATGGACATAAGACAGATTAACAGGGGAGACTCAAATTTAATAGGTGTATGCACAGGGAATTCACATAGACACTGGAATTCCAAAGACAGGCCAAATGGGCATATACGTCATTCTGAACTAAGGAGAAGAGGGCAGGGTCTGGGACTTCAGAGGAAAGGAATGCACTTTACAGGGTGATTGGAAGATCAAGCAGATGCTTGGTAATTAGATGTTTGCCCTGCCATACAGATGGGTCTCTCAGATGAAATTTATATCTGCTAACAATTCTTATTCTGAAAGACCCCCAAATTAGATTCTCTGTGGTTAAGGGAGGGAGGAAAGTTTCTCTTCAGCTCACCGTGTCTCAAGTGCCTTCCGCTCAACATAACCCATACGCCAAAGTGGTACATTTTGGGAAAGGGCCTGTCCTGAACCCCTTCATATACATGAAATTAACCTTTATTTTTCTCCTGTTAATCTTTTTTATATCAATTTAATGATTAGGCCAGCCAAGGAACCTAGAGAGAAAGAAGGGAAAACTTTTCCAACCCTACAGTCCATGTGGGACTATCAGTCTCGCTGGAGACTGCTCATCCTAGGGCTGCTGCAGCTAAGAGATTCTGGGATTTCTGACAAAACCTGGCAAGGTAAGAATTCTTACCATGTCAGTCTACGGATCTCTGCCTGAGGGTTCTGGTGGAAGCAAAAGTGATGAGAGTCCTTTTTTCCCCCCTGCTTTTCTAAATTTAGATTAGCAGGAGAAAATATTTGTGGAACTAATTCCTTGGGTATGGTGACTCTGGTAAAGATTTGTTTTGAGTACTCTTAGTTTTTATTGATCCTTTTCCTCACAGAGATAGTCAATGTTTTTCTTCGTTTCTGTCTGTTGCGCTGTTTGTCGTAGAGAGGAAAAGCACAAGGCAGAACACAGGCAGGAGCATTCCTCTAAACCTGCTGTTTGATCTGGCCTCAGATTGGGAGTTCGTGGTTCTCTACCAGACCAGACAAGTTTAGACAAACTTGGCTGTAGGTTCATGTGTGCATGAGGTAAAGGTTGTTGCTAAAGGACATCTTGGAAGCCAAAGCCACTATACTGGTGCACACGAACAGAGCACTGAAAAACTGTTCCAGTGCTTGCCACCTAACCTAAGGACTCCTGTGTTAGGAAAAGCCAGTTACAGAACAGGTTAGATGGACATTTGGTCACCCAGCAATCCCAAGACAATTTCTGTGCAGTGAGGAACCACATAGTCCCTCTCAGGTATTAGTTTGACTCCTTAGAGATGCAAAGTTTAAAGTTGTTAATGAGCATGTAAGACAAACTGGATGAGGCTTTCCTTTGGTCTTCTTCTGTGTCTCGGGAGCTTGGCATTGTGATCAGAGAGAATGTTCTCACTGCCAATCGTAAGATGCATTGGCAGACAGCAGAATGGGCTGTGGATCCAAAAAGAGAGTGAGTCATGGGAACCTCTGGTTTATAGCCAGCTGGTCATAAGTATAGGTAACAACCTGGACTTGCAACTGGCATCAACATTCTCTTTGTGCAACACTGACAGTTCTCAGGGCAGTTGGTTATTAGGGGTCCTGGTCCACAGGGGACCTTTGTTGTCTTAACCTCTGTTGTCTTGTTAGTGCTGGAAAGTCTCTTTCCAGTAGTGCCTGCCCAGTGTCGCAGATTAGTGGGTCTGTGACTGGAGGCATCTCACATTTTCCCGGGAAACTGGATACACTTCACTACACCATTCTTACTATTTGTGCCAATAAAGTCTGCTTTCTGAGGCTACCTCTGGGAGTGAACTTTCTGAATCTTGTGAGGGCTGCATCTTTTGCCCTCTCATTTGGGGATGCCTCTTGTGTCCATGGTTAAGCCATAAAAAGACTTGTTGTACTGAGTCACTATTGAGAATACAATAAGTTCCTACTCATAAATGGTCAGATGATGGAGCTTTTAACTGGACAAATTTCTGTATGTAATTTTTTTCCCCAAAGAGCTCTCATCCTAAACAATTGTCTTATTGGTACCTATGGAAAGACCAAATTGAAAAGCAGACACAAAGGATGATTGCTAGCCTCAGAGACTCCCTTAATAAGATGGAAGAACAGAAATTAAAAACAGTACAAAAATTAAAGTCCACACCAAATGTAAAGTCTCCCTCCCCACTCTTATATACCCCTTTATCCCTACTTCCCTGTCCCTGACCCTCCAAAAGATCTTCTGTATCTCTGGGACCCTGGTCTATACCTCCTCTCAAAATCAAGCCCCTGTGCCCCCGCAAATGCCCAGATACCAAAACTCCTCCACCATCCCCAGAAAATCCCTTAAATACCCAGCTGCCTCTTTTGACTCACCTTTCTTTACAAGATTTATGGGAAGCACTCTAGCCTGACTTCCAGTCCCAGTGATTAGGGAGCGTGGGGCAAGCTGAGGGCAAAATACAGGCTAACCGCACCCCGCCCAGGTGGAATATGGGTGATACTCCTCAGATACTCCTGGCTACCCAAGAACAAAGGAAAGGGGTTTAAGTGCTTGTCATGGTAATGTGGGAAACTAAGGCAAATGAAAAATCAAATTCCCTTACTGCCTATAGCCCACTAACAAGTCCTTGAAACCAGCAGAGTGACCGCCCTCTAGGGGCTCAGCTGCCTCAAGGATGACACTTCACTAGGGGCAGAAGAAAATCTTGGCTTAACATTATCCTGACCCCCCCAGGAACCTGTAAGTCTACTTTAACATATAGAAATTCCTTTAGAAGCTTCCTTTATCTCAACGGCCCCAAGATATATGCTGGCAATCATACTCCAAGCTAATGGCCCCCTGATATTCATCTGAAGGGGCTCATGACTGAGGTTTTATGAAACAGTAAAAAAAAATGATGTTTCCCTAGCAACACCTAGCCCTTCAGGATCCTGGAACTTTGCTTCCAAAATAACTTAGGGGCACCTGGGTGGCTCAGTCAGTTAAGCGTCCGACTTTGGCTCAGGTCATGATCTCATGGTTCATGGGTTTGAGCCCCGCATCAGGCTCTGGAGCCTGCTTCAGACTGTGTCTCCCTCTCTCTATCCCTCCCACATTCACACTCTGTCTCTCTCTCACACAAAAATAAATAAAAATTTAGAAATAGGAAATGCTGGGGCGCCTGGGTGGCTTAGTCGGTTAAGCGTCCGACTTTCGCTTAGGTCATGATCTCGCGGCTCGTGGGTTCGAGCCCCGCGTCGGGCTCTGTGCTGACTGCCAGCTCAGAGCCTGGAGCCTGTTTCAGTCTGTGACTCCCTCTCTCTCTGACCCTCCCCTGCTCACGCTGTCTCTCTCTCTCCTAGAAATAAATAAAAATATTAAAAAAAAAAGAAATAGGAAATGCTTCATTGAAAAAAAAAATACCTTAGAGATTTACTCTATCCTGAACCCTTCCTAACCTGAGGGTATATAACCAGTGCAGTTCTTCCTGCCCATGGGGTCCTGTCCCCATGTGTTAATAAAATAAACTTTTTGCACCAAAGATGATCTCAAGAATTCTTTCTTGGCCATGGGATCTGGAGCCCACCATTACCCCAAAACTTCATCATGAGGCTATATAGGTTACTCACATAAATATTAAAAGTCAGGAAGTGAATTTAGCAGAAGCACCTGACACTGGTAGTAGAAAATTTGCTGTTTCTTACAATCCCTCCTACTTTCCAGGGCTCTGTAATCACACTATGCCAGCTTCAAGCCTTCCTACACAATGGTCTCTGTGGATGTGTCCTGGACCTCCACTGCAAAAATTCATGTCCCCTGGACAGCAACAGATCTTCTAAATTATAAAGCCCTTTACCTCCACTTTCAGAAGCCTCTATCAAATTTAGAGAGGAGTTGGAAAGTTAATGGTCATTCACAAGCCCACTCACAGGGACCTATATTCGCTATTAAGGGGTGTTCTTCCCTCTCAAGATTATACTATAGTCATCAGACAAGCCAGATGGCCCTCTGGGGGGGACCTCCCCCCATCAAAAAGAAACAGATGGCCAGAATCTCTTCCAGGCCCTCCTACAAATGACCAGGAAATAGTTCAGCTGAAAGCTGATAGGGGCTTGATAGGAGAAACATTAGAGGCTTTTCCTCTAAACTGAATTGGTCAAAGGTTGAATTACACATTCAGAAAGAAGAAGAGCATCCAAAGGCCTTTGTTAAATGCTTTATGCAGACTTTTAATTTATGTTTATTTATTTTGAGAGAGAGTAAGAGCAGGGTGGGGGGGGAGAGAGAGAGAGAGAGAGCATCTCAAGCAGGCTCCACACAGACCCCAATGCAGGGATTGAACTCACAAACGGTGAGATCATGACCTGAGCCTAAATCAAGAGTCAGACACTTAGCCAACTGAGCCACTCAGGTGCCCCATGCAGACATTTTAGAAACAATACATTAAGCCCTGAAGTTCTAGAACATAGAAAATTTTAAATTCCCATTTTATTTGTAATGGAAGTCTTCCTGATATAAAGAAACTAATTGAAAATAATTTAATTAGATGGGTAGGTCAATCCCTTGATATTCAAGTTATAATCCAGTTCTTTAAAGGAATTGGAAATTACAGTCTTTGTGACAGTCTTTGTTTTGCAAATCTCCACAAAGCCAGGAATGTGGTTCTAGAAGCAATTCAAAGCTCACCGTCCTCACCAATCCCCAACCCCTATTCATCTTAAAATGCTTGTAGGTATTGCCAAAAATCAGGAAATTGAAAACACAAATGTCTTGCACTTAAGAGAAAGGAAAAATTTTAAATAGTATTGATGTAGGGTTGCCTGGCTGGCTCAGTTGGTAGAGCACAGGACTCTTAATCTCAGGGTCATTAGTTCAAGCCCCACATTGAGTGTAGAGCCTACTTAAACAAAACAAAACAAATAGTAATTAACATAAACCTCTGATAATAGGTAAATGAACCCTCAAAACTCCCATTTTATAGGCAGGCCAGGTCCAAGGACCTCAAGGACCAACCAGAAGGGGCCTTGACTATATGAAAGATAGAAATCAAATTTCAGCCAGCAAGAAGTAAGGCCAGAGTTTACTGATGATATATGAAGAGAAAGCAAAGACAGATGGAGAGTCTGGAAGACTCAGAAAGGAAAAGGAGTATGCATCTTGTTTTTCCGAGGGGTCTGGAGTTTGTATTGAGGACAGTCGTCCTGTCTATGTGTCCTCTTAGGCATCCAGGAGCAGGTGTGCAGCAAGGATGAATGCGCAGTGTCCTCCATAAGTCACTTATGCCCTACAACCAAGGGTCTTGGTGTCAAGGAGCCTGGAATTAGAAAAACGTACATGACAACCTTGCCTGGTCACTCTTTAGGTGTTATCCATTGTGCTAGAAGTCTTCAAAAAAAAAAAAAATCCTTAACTCCATGGCCTTTATAAGGAGGACATACATTATGGTGGGGGTGTAAGAATAATCCTAGCAAGAATAGAAGCAGGAAAAGGAGCAAAGAAAAAAAAATACATGGCTCTTTTTCATGGAGTCCCTTCAGTTTCTCTCTCTCTCACCATCTAGGAGAAAACTTGAATAATCGCTCTGTGACTTTGCGATATAGATTTTCTACCTCCATCTTCTCTGGGACCCAAGAGCTATTGTTTGAAATGAAAACTTTAGGGAGAGGTTTCTTATCAGAAGAAAAACAGTGGGGGTGTAGGTACTTAGAAAGTGGGCTAATAAAAAAGTCTTAAATGTATTCTTCACAAATATTAGTAGAAAAAGCTTTAGCCATCTAAGCAGGTAACCTTAGCTTATTCCATCTGCCAGAAACAGTTTGGATCCAATTTCTTTTTTATAAACCAATGAGTTTTGCTTTATTATACCCATCTCATAGTTAAAAAAAATTTTTTTTTAATCTTTAAGATCTCTTTGTGTCTGTCTGTTTATGTATGCCTATACATATATAGACATGTTATAGATGTGAGATGTTTTTCTTGCTAAAATTAATTTGTAGGAGAGGTCTAATTTAAATGGCTTAAAAACAAATTCTTCTAAACATAATTGTTGAGAACAAATTATTTAGATAGATGTAAGTGGGATAAGAGTTATAAACTTTTTAGCAATAATTATATTTTAAGGTATGTGTACTTAAAAACAGTTTCCCAAATCTCTTGGTGAGTTGAAACTTTGGTTTGCTAATTTAAAATAAATGATGACTATCTAGAACATTCCCAAATAAGATAAAATAGTGATTGTAGAAAGTCACATTATGCCTCAGTTGAAACCATAATACTTGGGTAGATACCAGAATTTTATCCTGTTACCTCCGGTCATGTTAACTGTCTTTGAAGTTTTGGTATTTCCTGTATACTGGATGGATCCTAAATTCTTTTAGTTTCCTCATATGGCTAGAGTCTCCAAAGTAATGTTTCCAATTTTCTCCCATCCTTTGATTTGGAACCACTGAGAACCAAAACTGTCCTTTGTCCTGAAGCCCTCCAAACTGAAAGCTAGACACTTGCTATAAATTTCTGAGAAATTGTGCCATAGCTCATATTTAGACAATCTTCTTCATGCTTATTGCTATATGGTCCTCTCAGAAAGTTTACTGGTACTCTAATGACATAATCAAAAGCATTCAAACTGCAACCCAGGAAAATCTCGGATTGTCACTGCCTCCCCTCACTCTATCTGAAGATGCCTCAACCCTGACATTTAGAAATCTTTACTGGTTTACTGGCTCAGAAATGGATTTATAATTTGCTCCAATTATTAACCTTTGTCCTCCCCCCCCCCCATAAATGGATTCTTGTTAGTTACCTGATTGCTTGCACAATATAGGCCTAACTTTAGGAGCCCACTTAGACTGCCTCCTGAAATGAGACAAGCATTTAACTGAACTGACCAATTTTCAGAGATAAGAGACAACTTCAGTGAGATGGAGCAACTTGCACTACTTGACTATGAAACTTCTTATTTAAAGTATCAAAGGTGGGACTGAGAGCAGCAGTATTTGTTACACCCAAATGTGTTTCTTAGCATGTGGATTATCTTAAGCTGTTTATTTTTAAGAAACAGCAGACACAGGTAAAGCTCTGAGAACTGAGTGGAAGTTACCCTTTTATAAGAGATACTTATATTTATAAGTATATTTACAAATTTCCATTTGTAAAGGTGTCTCTCTCCTTCACTGTGTCTGGAAGAAGTGGATGATTCAATCTCTAGAAACTCAATAGAAAAGACTAGGCATTAGATCTGCATAACAACCATCACCTGGTTTACAGTTTTCCTAGGTCTGTCCCATGTATACAAGAAGTGTTCCTAAACTTTGTTTTCTCCTGTTAATCTTACAGCAATTTAATCACTAGCACCTAGAAGGGAACAAGGGAAAACTTTTCTACCCCTTCATGCCACAAAACTAATACTTTCTGATCGATCTCCAATGAGGTAAATGAGATATAGTGATTAAAACTTAGAAATGTAAGAAAAAAGAGGCACTTTCTAGATTTCTCTCTGCTTCTTTGCAGAGATACTGTGAACTAACTCAAGGATTCTCTATAGAAACAGTGTATCAACCACTTCCATGTTTACAAGGTTTTATTTTGCTTTATTTACTGAGTATTTTCACCTTGGTTAATTTCTAAATTTGAATAATTGAAGCTCTATTAGATACATTCTTCTTAAAGAATTGTTGCTCTTTCTCATTCACATCTGGCTTTTTCTCCTGTAGAAAGAAAAAAATTATCTAAATAGGCAGTAAGACTATCCCTCCTCATTTAATTATCTGTCCATCTTCTTTCTGGGACAACCCAAAGACTAAAATTAATCCCCCTAAACGTGGGTCCTGTGTTCCGGTGCCTTTGAATCATTTCAGTATTCGGAACAACACCTGCCTCATGTTTTCAACATGTTATTTGACTCCCTTCACTGTTCCTCTCAAGAAAAATGTCTTCCTTGTCAAAGTGTGATATGTTTTTAACCGATGCCACGAGAGCTTTAAACCAATGCTCCTTCTTTGTGTCTGCGGGCACCCACGGTGCTTCCCAGAGTCTGGGGGTACTTTCTATTGGACCGAACCCCAGACAGACTCCAGCCCTCACCTCTGAGTTCCAGCAGGCGGCCTGTCTGGGGCCGGCGGCCCAGCTCTTTGGAAGGGAGCAGGTTGAGCTTGCTGGAGACCAAGCAGCAGCGCCCGCGTCGCGGCCTCCTCAGGACGGACTGGAGCATCCCTGCTCGCTCGGTTTCCGGAGGCCCGGCGCCCCGCCGTGCCCAGTTGAGGCTCCAGCATTTCTTCGGCTGGAGTCCCCCGGCGGCCGCTGCTCCGGGGCCAAGAGGCACACCGCTCTGTGGACTTGATCTGCAGCGCTTGGTGGAAAAGCCGCCGGGGTCAATGCTTCGTTTTGCTAGCGCGCAGGCGGCCGGGCTGCCCCAGGACCGAGAACGCAAGCATCCCCGTGGCGGGCCGCGGTCCCGGGAGCTCAGTATGATCTCGGCCGACTGGAGACCCGCATACAGGGTTAGCGGAGCGGAGCCAGCTTAGCCCGGCTCCAGTCCTTTGGACCTTCTTGGCCGCCCTTGCCCCGGGAGAAAGCGGGGAAGGGAGAAACAGCGACTCCAGGGCGGCGCGCTCTCTTTCCGCATGTCGGGGTGGGGGCCTGACTGCGGTGGTTCTCTGCGCCGGGGGTGGGAAGGACCTGCCGGGTCTCAGCCCTAGCGATCCGTTCGTTCTCTGCAAACACCGCTAGCGCTCCTCCCGGATGCGGCCCTCTAGCTCTGTTAGTTGGAACAACCCAGGTCCCTTCCTGCCCCTAGGCCCTGCTATTTCAAGTATTCTAGGGAAAATATGTGCACCGGCGAGGCGCGGGCCAGGGCAGGCCTGGCAACTCGCGAAACGGGCAGGCACAGGCCGCCTGGACGCAGACACATTTGTCCCCTAAGGGTTTCCCCAGCTTTACTGATCGAAGGGGTGGGGTAGGGGTCTATTCCTGTTTCTCAGATATATTCTGAAATAGAGTCTTTTGGGAGTGAAAGTCCGTATGATTATATCATGTCCATAGCAGTCGCCTTGTGTCCAAAATGGGTATGGGCACTCACTGCGTAGACACAAGGATCCCCAGAGAGGTGGATTCTCTCGGCGCTAGGGTTTATCCTTGTTTCTCGATGGACCAAGTCTCCGAATTCCCCCAGGAACGTCTCAGTAAGTAAGTAAGTGTGTGTGTGTGTGTGTGTGTGTGTGTGTGTGTGTGTGTGTAATGGTTCCCATGAACTGACAGTTTGGTATTTAACAACAGATGAACTCAGGTACAAATAAGTCTGTACTTGTTGATACACCTTTTCTATGGATAAGAATGAGATTTCTGGGATCTCCAAAACAATGTAGACCTGATAAGGGATAGTATTAACAATCTTCATAGAAAAATCTATACTTCTGTTGAGACTCTATGGACATTCTAGTTAGCACCTCAGTTAGACTTTTCATAATATAACACTTGTCATATTGTATGTAATACCTTTGCAGGTGACGCTTCATCACAAGTATAAGCTTCTTCAAGGCAGGAATAGTTTTTATTCACCTTTGATTTTTTCAAACCAAGCAGTGCCTGGGTATAAATACTCAGTAAATAATGATTAAGTAATTACACCACTCACCCCTAGTCCTTACATTTCCTGTAGGCTCTAAATGGAGGAATGGGGATGTAGACCTCAAAGATAACAAAGTGAAGGACTTTGTCATCTATGCTGAGGGACATTTGCAAGACCTTAATAAGGCTCAGAATCAATTTGCTAATCAAGTCTCTTTGGTTTTAGGCAGCAAGAAGGAATGCCCTACATTCTGAAGATATATTTTTAAAATCAGTATTTGGACATATTTCTCTTTTCATGTATTTTCCTTTCTTTTTTCCCTTTTTCTTTCTTTTTATAGATTAGGTGTGGTATAAACCATTACACTTGAAGTTGAAAATATGCCTTGCTAACCTTTTGATATGTATTGTTGGATTTACTGGTACATTTAGCTAATTTCGTATTCCTCACTTTTTAAATTTTCACTGTAATCCTAAAATAATGTAAATTGGAGAAAGCTAGTTTTGGATGTCTAAAATACTTCACTTGGGAAAGTGAGCTGCAAATATTAAAATCTGTTAAGCTTCCTTAATTGTTGCTTTTTCAGCTATCAATGATACCTTTAAAAATATGCCTGGTCCTTAGCCTTTGAATGTACTCCCCAGATTCTTCCATAAGTAAATACTTGAGGAACTTATCTGTTACTATGTAGTAAGAGTACATATACATTGTACTAATATTTTAGCTGATACAGTTTTTCATAAGGGGTTCAGTTGTGTCCATTCATCTTATATAATGGCATTTAACAAATGTTGCCACTACTGATACTTTACAAAACATTTATGCTGAACAACATACTATATAATTTTCTGTAGCTACTAGAAATCTCTGGAAGAGGATGCTGCACAGAGAAGGGATTCATCTTATTTGAACTCTTGTACTAGAAAAATTTATTTCACTTGGAATGATAGTGAAAAGGCTAGGTGCCTGATCAGTATCGTTTCTGCATTTCTGAGGACCACTCGGTTTTAATAAAGATATGCAACTTGTCTAATTTTCTACTACTAACAAAATATTCATTTTACTATTCTGAACTTCAGGACCAAGGATTTGACTTTTCGGTAGTACCTCTTCTACTGTTTTGTTCAAGGGTCAGGTATTCATTCCTTCCACGTTGTAAATAAAATATGGTTGAGAATGCCGTATCTATATGCAGCGTCAGGAAAAAATGCTGTTGAATTTATAATCATTCTTGATAACCTTGTTCTTT
Source organism: Proteles cristata cristata (assembly GCA_017311185.1). Lineage (NCBI taxonomy): Eukaryota > Metazoa > Chordata > Mammalia > Carnivora > Hyaenidae > Proteles > Proteles cristata. Next base: position 1,994,323 of record JAESUZ010004992.1, on the reverse strand, counting down.
TATTTTAGCATCAATTTCCCCTCCGTTGTGATTTTTAATGGAGTTACTGCTGTTTTTTTCTTGACCTATTTTCTTTTCAAAGGCTTTCCTATAGAGTGTCTTAAGTGATGGTGATTTCTGTAGCGTGTAGAAGTCTTTAAATCATAGTGAAACAGATTAGTTGGCTATCACTTATTCTAGAAATGTTTCGTGATTTAAAAATCATCTGGTTACAGCGTCCACAATTTCACAGAGTGAAATCTTTTAAGCTTTGCTTTACATGAAATCGCTCCGTTCTCCAGACAGAGGATTTCAACCTCATTCTGTTCTGATCCAATTGTTATTTTTCTTTGTTGCCTCCACCCCCTAGAGAATTGCGTTTCTAGGGGAGAGACATTCTTGGGGCCGAAGGGGAGAGTCAACAAGGAGGGCGAGATTTGGTACCGTAGCCGCTAGATTCCTCCTCCCCCGCCTGCTAAGAAGTCAGAGACGATTTTGACAGTCCATAGTCGCACTTTGGCTCTCACGCTTGTGGTCCATGGGTAGGTTTTACCTTCTCCCTTTTCCCCTGCCTCTGGCTTGCCCGCAGGCCACCCGCAAATGCAGCAATTGCCCCAGCCCATCCAGAGCTTTCTCTCACCCGTCCTCTTGGGAAACTAGGACATATGTCCGTAGAAGACTTCGGGTACTGGGGAAAGCCAAGCCGGAATCGGGACATTTGAGAGGGCAGCCCCTCCCCAGACTTTCCCCCCTTACGGTCGGGGCGCCCACGTGACCGAGAGCTGGCCTCCACCGGCCCGCCCCTTTCGGCCGCTGCAGCCCACTTCCCGCTCGGGGTAAGTAAACCGCGGTTTTCCGCACCGCCCCAACCCCGCCCTCTTCCTTTCCCCTTCCCTTCACCTCCCTCGGGCTCCCTCGCGCCAATCTCCCCGCTCCCCCATCCACCCCACCGGGCCCTTTGTACGTGCTCGGCGGCGTGCGAGCGCGCCCGGCACGTGACCCCGCCGAACGTGGCATTGTGTTATCACGTGACCCAGGTGCGTACGCGACGGAGCGGGGTGTGAAGATGGCGGACGAAGAGGCCGAGCAGGAGAGGTTGAGTCGCGGCGGAGGCGGCTGCGTCGCGGAGCTGCAGCGCCTGGGCGAGCGGCTGCAGGAGCTGGAGCGACAGCTGCGGGAGAGCCGCGTGCCGGCCGTGGACGCGGCCACGGAGTACTGTCAGCAGCTGTGCCAGGTGAGGGCGCCTAGGGGTCCCCTCCCCCTTTTCCCCAGCAAGAGAGGGGAAGAGGGCGAGCGAGCGCCTGGCGACCGAGCGGTGGTCGTCGCTTCTTTGGCATCGTTGGCGCCGCCGCCCAGGCGGGAGCGGGGAGTACGAGGAAGGCGCCTTTGTGTGTCTGCCGTTGTGGCGGTTGTTGTCGGCAGTTCTCGACTGGGGGAAGGGAGTTGTGGTCAGGGCGGAAAATCCCCCCGCCCCTTTCCTTCCCCGAACTCGGGACTGCGCGGTCCCAGAGGTTGAGGAGATGTAGACGGCCGAAGCCTGGAGCCCTCTTCGCCGCAGGGAGAGGGTAAGGGAGGAATGGAGGCCGGGTCCTCCCCCCCCCCCCTTATTGTGCTCTGGGGATTACCGCGCCCCCCGCCTCTGCGCCTCTGTTTTCCCACTCCGACGGGCCTCCGCCCCCACTGGTTTGATTCCTTTGCTTCCCCCTGCTTTCATGCGTCCCGCCCCCGGCCCCGTCCTCGCTGTCTCCCGGCCTTTGTTGTTCGAGTTTCGCCTTAGGACTGAAGGGGCCTTTGTTGACGTTCTGGGAGCAGTCCCCGCCGACCCCTTGTAGCTAGCCGAGACGTTCGGGGGTGGGGGGCGCAGAGGTGGTCTCTTCCTGTCTTTGCTTGCTTGGTGCACCACTTACATGGCGAAGGTTGCTCTCCTCGGTAGTGGAGAGGAGCTCTCTGTGTATCCTACGGTCGAAATGTTTTTGTGGGGCGGCTTTCCAGAGTCCGCTTCTCTTCTGCTTTCACCCTTCGAGGAGTACAGTTGCCTCTGCCCTTCCTCCCCCATCTCCCCACCACCCGTATTACTTGGATGCTTCCCTATTTGGCCTTCTGGTGAAAAGGAGAGAGGATTGAGGTTGTTGTGGACCTATGCTCAGGTCAATTTCAGACCTTTCCTTCCTTCTCTTGCACGAGGACACTGCTTTCCAGTAACGGCGTTCTAATCAGGATTTGGAATGCTAATAACAGTGCTTGATAGCCATCGGAGAGTTTGGGTCTACATTTGGATTTAATTACAAACCTTCCAGTTACGTTTGAAATTTCAAGGTGCTGCTGCTGGCTGTGGGGAAGATTTTGGCTAGGTTGTCGTCTTGAGGAGGAAAAAGACCATATCTGTAGGTCACATTGAGAGTTTACTTGTGAATATATCATTGTAGAGAAATTGTTTTGGAAAGATACTGAGCTTAAGCCGAACAATGGGAGGACCATTTTAGGATATTAGAATAGATTACATTTCCACCTAATTTTTCGTACCCAAGTTCTGAAATCTTTCCTTTATAAGATCAGGGATACTTGAACTCCTATAAAAAATTCAACATGCACGTTATTGTCACTAATTACTTGGTGGTAGTTCATTCATTATCTTAAAAACCTTGTGAGATTAAGTGGTGACTTTTCTAGCAGTATATGCAATGTGAAAGCTCCCCACTTAAGGTAATATAGGTCTAGTGAATACCTATGGCAAAATTAAAGATTCCATCATTCCTTTGAATCCTTGTTTTAAAGAATTGTTGAAATTTGCCAGTTTGACCTATCTGGGAGTACCAAATCATTGTTAATTGATCTTTCAGATATATTTATTTTAGATACAATACTTGACACCTTTAAGAGGAAGTCTTTCATTTATAAGTAAAGTCTGATATTTAGTCTTTGAAAAGTATTAAAAGTCTAGCTTTGCTGGAAGATACTTTTCAGATAGCAGTGTCCACTTATGGGTTTAAGACTAATTAATGTAAACGCACTTGGCCAGCAGTATTTTAAAGCAAGATTAGTAATTCTGGGAAGAAGGAATTTCATGCAGGTTGGACTTAATTTTGAGTATATGCAACATCATAGTTACCACTTTCAAAAGTATTTTTAACGGATGAAGAAGCATTTCTTTTTATCAATATGAAAGGAATTTCCTGTATTCCTTTTAAGCAATTAGCCTTATAATATGTAAATAGTTTTTATTGACCAATGCTACAGGAAACATAATAAAACAAATATTGGGTTTGTGAATTTCAAGAATCATTAAATATTTCATGCACTAAAATGCATTTAATTTAAATTTTTAAAAATGTTTTATTTATTTTTAGGAGAGAGAGAGACAGTGTGAGCAGGGGAGGGTCAGAGAGAGAGGGAGTCACAGACTGAAACAGGCTCCAGGCTCTGAGCTGGCAGTCAGCACAGAGCCCGACACGGGGCTCGAACCCACAAACCGTGAGATCATGACCTAAGCGAAAGTCGGACGCTTAACCGACTAAGCCACCCAGGCGCCCCTAAAATGCATTTAATTTAAATGCATTTAAAAGTAATCTCCATTACTTGAACAGTTACAAAATGTATCTGATATTTGATCTCTCTAAAACATACTCTCTTGTTACTTTTTTTTTTTTTAAAGTAACCTGCTTGTTTTAGTGATCTCCTCAAATGGGAGTAACTTGAAACATAATTGTTTCTTTAAAATTGTATCCTAGCCATTATTACTTAACATTCTGATGGGAGTTGAGCAAAGCAGTTGTTAACAAAGCATTTATTGGAGCAATCTAAAAACAGTATTTGAAATGCTAGGAGCTAGAAATTATGTTCTGATTTCTAACGTTGAAATTAGCTTTTTCAATATAAGTGTTTCTTGTAAAACTGGGATATTTACATGCTTCAAAACGACAGATTTGTCAGTGGGCTTCAAAGTTAATATTCTATACGTGTTAACACTTAGTGCTTGTGTAATCCTAACTTGCGTTTATTTTAAAAAATGAATTAGTTTTAAAAATGAATTAACTTATATTTTGAGTTTTTACCTCAACAAATGTTTCTGGAGAATATAGTGAAACCTACATAAGTAAAAGTTGCTTATGCATTCTAGTTAATAGATTCTCTTTTTTTTCTTTTGAATGAAGTACAGTAGATTGACTTCTGAGAAGTAAAATAAAAATAAAAGACATTAAGGTTTTGTTTTGTTTTGTTTTGTTTTTTACTGTTAACAGAACTGTTTTCTTTATCTTGAGTTGGAAGTATGCCCCCCCGCCCCACTTTACTTTTATACCTGAACATTTGCTTTAACTTAAGTAGGAGGAAGGAAAGGTGGGAAAGGATGAGCAGAAGAGAGGGCCTGTCAGAAAATAAAAAATTTCCTTAAAATTTCCAAGCTAGCTTTAATCTGAGTAATTAATTGACTTAATCATTTTCTTTCTTTCTTTCTTTCTTTTTTTTTTTTTGGTTTATTTACTTTGAGAGAGACAGAGAGAACCCACACTGGGGAGGGGCAGAAAGAATCCCAAGCAGGCCCTGTACTGCCAACACAGAGCGCATTTCTGGGCTCCACCTCCCCAACCATGAGATCCTACCTGAGCAGAAGTCTGACACTTAACCAACTGAGTCACCCAGGTGCCCTGACTTATTAATTTTCTTAAAATCCACTTAGAATAAGAATATAGGATAACCAGAAGTAATTTTTTGCATTTATTTGTGTCAGGATAATTACTGTATATAAAAATTGATTATAGTTAGAACTTCTTTGACTATTTTTTGTGTTAGACTTGGTCAGTATTCACTCACTCAACATTGTTAATGAAAACCTATACTGTAGGCCAGGCAGGTCTGGTCCCTGGCTTCAAGGAGCCTACAGTCTCTGAAGGAAGGTAAACAACTAATTGTAGTAAACTGTGATTTGTATCTTTTCTATTTCTGAGATCAGTGTAGTACAATGGAAAGTTATTTATTTGGGAGTTTAAACAGAAGCATTTCAATAGAATTATTCTTAAAGGATTTTAGAATAATTATTTAAGAAGTTAAGCCATTGTAGTAGTTGGAAGAATGATTTGTTGGGACATAATGTGTGTTGACAGCATTATATACTGGGCTGGATGACTGGTTGATTAATACATGAATTGTGGCTGGTTTTGGTCATTTATCTTCTGGTGACCAATAATTGTTTAAAAAGATTGAATTGCACTTGTCGAAATAGGTTTGTATTTTGTATCTGCATACTTTCATTCTTATAAGCAGCGTTTCTCAACTGGCATAGTCTTTTTCCTACTGAAGCTCTGTCTTTAAGGCATTTGAAAATCGGTGGGGTCAGTTGTTTATCATCTGCAGCATCGGTGGATGTGATAGTGGCATTTGGTGCCCATGGACCATGGATGCAAATTTTCTGAGGTGCTCAGGACAGCCCCACCCCACTGAAAAGTATTCCTCTGCCTAAATACCCAGAGTATTCTTTTCAGGAACACAACAGAATGAAAAATAATATATTAAGAAGATTTTTTAAAGTTATGCTCTTTTTATGTTAAGGTAATATAGTTATCATATGAAGAAATGTAGTTAATCTGGAACAGGTCTGGGTAAATGCTGACTGTATTTAAATTCACACCGAGCTTGAGGTCAAAATTTCTACTTCCTTAGAAATTACAAGCAATTACTTAAACAATAACTAAAACAATTCATTTTTACTAAGGTAAGAGGGTAGCAATTTCAGCATCCTTTATTGTCCTGATTAAAGCAGAGATTTGACCTGTTGATATTAAAATTCTGCGCTTTTAAGAAAGCATTTAATGCAGACTAGTTTTAGCTGTTTAGCAGGGGATATGAGATACAGAAGATTCTAGTATATAAAATAATAAGATTTAAATAAAACTTCAAAAAGACAGTTGAAGAGGTGTCAAAAGGCATTGCATCATTAACAGATTTACTTTTTTAATTCTATTTTTTAAATTGAAAATGTACTGAAATGTTTTTTTTTTATTCAAACAGAAAAAGGGCATACAACCAAAACTTGATCTTCTAACCCCAGACCTCCTGTCACCCTTCACAGAGACAGTCCCCCAATAGTTTTTATCCATCTTTCCAGAAATATATATTTGCCCCTTTTTAAAAGATGGGACATATTGCATACTGCCTCTTGCTTTTATTTGCCAAAAAATGTGTCTTCGAGATCATTCCATAGTTGCTCATGTAAACCTGTATTTTCCTATTTTTAATGTTTATTTTTGAGAGAGAGAGTGAGCGAGCAGGGGAGGGGCAGAGGAAGAGAGGAAGACACAGAATCTGAAACAGGCTCCAGGCTCTGAACTGTCAGCACAGAGCCTGATGCATGCAGGGCTTGAACCCATGAATCACGAGATCATGACCTGAACTCAAGTCCACTGCTTAACTGAGTGGCCCACCCAGGCACCCTTTTGTTTTTCTGTTTTTAAACTGCCTGGTAATTCCAGTCTGTGGTCATGTTTAAGCCATTATTAAGCCATTATTGGTGGCCATTTAGAAAAATGTTATTTTTTATAATAATTTTAATTGTTCAAAGTAGGAAGTAAGCACTTCTGGCTGGGGTATCAGAGAAATCTTTACTGAGATAGGATTTGAGCTGGGTCTTAGTACTTGTATTAATTAGTGCCTTATTGTTATAAGAAACAAAAACCAAAACTGTTAGGAGAGCTACTGAGTATTTAAATTATGTAGTTATAATACTTTGGTGTGTATTTTAGTCTTATCGGTTTGATAGAGGTTGATTCTATTGCTTATCTGCATGTTCTATTATAGTGGCATTTTGAAAATGCTCGCTTTCTTGAAAAAAGCTAGACTTTCTTCTTTTGATTATTAGAGGATATCTTAAGTTAATTTTTAGGACACTTCAGATTGGAAGAAAAGATGGCTTGCTTGTTAATTAGTGATAATTACTTTAGGTATTGAGGGAGTAATAAGTCATTTAAACTTTAAAAGTGTAGGTAATTCTCAGGGGAAATAAATTTTTAAATGTTCATAATTAGTATGATTGCATATTAGAGATATTAAATTCTACTTTCCAAAATATGCTTAAACCAATTTTAGCAAAGGAAAACTTTACCAAATTTTGCTTGCCTCTTTCTTGATACTTTCTGGTTCTAAACTGAAATGGGGCAAGATAAGATATATTCTGCAGTTGCTCTTCATAATATTTTATATGACTAATCTACAAAACCAGGAATCTTTGAAAATACACGTTCTTAACTATATGAAGTTGTTGCTGTATTTATGTGCGTTGAAATTCTGTCAAAGTTGAGAAATTACCATACTTTTTCCAACTCCTACACATAAATCCAGTTCATAAAATTAGCCAGCCACCATGAAAGGAACCTCACTTATAGAATGGAAAGATCGTTATTAATGTTTGTTACATACCCTCTGTATTGTTTTCAAGGAGAACCTCTTGATTGTTATTTCTCTTTCAGCCTTGTGAGTTGCACAGTACACCTCAGGAAAAAAAAAGTTACCTTCCCCCCTCTTGACTTTTACATGACAAAAACTTAATGGTCTTTAAATATATATATATTTCGGCAAGAAACGTTAAAATTCAATTACATGTAACTTAATTTATTTTAGTTAGATAATTAAATTCCTCATGTGAGAGCATTAAGGGAGCTATAGAGCATTATGGAGTTCTCTGCCTTCAAAGCTCTTACAAAAATTAAGGCATATATTAAGTTAAGCAATAGTATTAGATTGTAAAGTATTGGTGGTAAATAGAATAAGTGGAGTATGAACTAAGAGAACTAGATCATTTTGGAATTAATTCAGTAAAAATTAAGCAGGAAAGGGAAACACTATTTGCATTGGGTCTTGAATGAATTTAGATAACCAAACAGAAGTGGAAAGGATGGGAATACACACCCAGAAAAATGGAACAACTTCAAACTGGCATCTTGGAGGAAAATATCAGGAGTTGTGTTGAAAAATAGGTTAGAAAAAATAAATTAGAAGCAGTCTAAGGGTTTAGGATCCAAACAAAGGAATTTTAATGAATCTTTGAAGTGTAGATAACATATGGTCACATTGATTGAAGACACCCCCTTCTAAATTTGAGGCATTGAAACAAAAAGAAGTTCAGAATAATAAAACCTTTGGTGTTTGTTTTCTAAGTAGGCTCCATGCCCAACATGGGGCTTGAATTCACAACCCTGAGCTTGAGAGTCGCATACTCTACTGACTGAGCCAGCCAAACACCCCCAACTTTGTTTTTTCTTGAAGTATCTTGTGTCAGTTTTATTGCAGTGTGACTAACTACCCAAAAACATAGTAGCTTTAGAATAAGAGGTGTTTGTTTGGGGCTGGAACTCACAACCCTGAGGTCAAGAGTCACGTGCTCTAACAATTGAACGAGCCAGGTGCTCCAGAAGAATAGCTGTTTTTATTACTGTTCTCAAGTCTGTGGGTCTGTTGGGTGCTCTGCAGTCACCTGGTAGGTTGTCTGGGGCTGAATGGTCCCAGATGGTCTCACTCATTTGTCTTGTGTTTGTTAGGTGGGTTGGTCAAGGTTCTTGAGTTGAGTTGGCTCATCTGCTCCACTCTTGTCATCTAGTGAGGTAACATAGGATTTCTTTATGTGGGAGGAAGAACACAAGTTCTATTGCACGATTGTTTTTTTTTTTTAATGTTTTTTAAATTTATTTCTGAGAGAGAGAGAGAGAGAGAGAGAGAGAGAGAGATAGCATGAACAGGGAAGGGTCAGAGAGAGAGGGAGATACAGTATCTGAAACAGGCTCCAGGCTGTGAGCTGTCAGCACAGAGCCCGATGTGGGGCTCGAACCCACGAACCATGAGATCATGACCTGAGCTGAAGTCGGACGCTTAACTAACTGAGCCACCCAGGTGCCCCTGCACGACTGCTTTTTAAACCTCTGCTTGTGTTGTATTTGCCATGGTCCCTTTGGGTACATACAAGTGGTCAAACCCAGCTTCTTTTGACTTTAGGAAGATGTGATTCTTGGGGGATCATTTATGTAATGATCTACTACATATCTCATTTTCCTTTATTCTGCATTGCAATTTCAGGCACTTTTATAGGTCAAATAAAAAATTTTCCTCTCTGTAGCCCTGTAGCCTGTCTTTGTTTTTTTTGTTTTTTTTTTTGTCACTCATATTCTGTAATCAAAGCACATCTCTCTGTTCCTTTTCTCTTAGGTTAGCAAAAGACATTTTCGTTCTTTTTTTTTTTTAAGATTTATTTAACATTTATTTATTTATTTTGAGAGACAGAGCAGCACGTGTGTGAGGGAGGGGCAGAGAGAGAGGGAGAGAGAGGGAGTCCTCGGCTCTGAGCTATGGTGAGATCATGACCTGAGCTGAAATCAGGAGTCAGCCACTTAACCAACTGAGCCACACCCAGGAGCACCATATAATCCGTTTACTAATCTCATTCTTTATTAAAAAAAATTTTTTTTAATGTTTATTTTTGATAGAGAGAGAGAGGGAGTGGGGGAGGAGAGAGGGAGGGAGGGAAGGAGGGAGGGGCAGAGAGAGAGAGGGAGACAGAATCTGAAGTAGGCTCTGGGCTCTGAGCTGTCAGCACAGAGCCTGATGCAGGGCTGCAACCTACAAACTGTTGGATCACGACCTGAGCCAAAGTCAGATGCTTAACCAACTGAGCCACCCAGGCTCCCCTAGTCTCATTCTTTATATAGAAGAAGGATATACCTACTACATCACTCAAACTTTGGAAAATTTGTAGAATAACCTCTTTATTTGCAATAGTTCACCTTAATATAAAATTTGGTCATAATTTGGTATTTTGTGCTGTCTATACATTGTACAGTCCAATAATAGCATCCTAGTTCTTATCCTAATCTTTGGCCGCCTTTTTTTCTTAACCGATGAACTTGCTTTTAAACTTTCTATTTATGAAATTCCCCCAATATCTTGCTTTTATCTCTCTACCTAATTGCCAGTCCAGTACTTATAACAGTGTTTCTCAAATTCGAGTTTGCAGAAACCCAAGAGAGTGAGTCTGTAGATCTTAGAGTTACAAGTTTTGACCTCAGCTGATAGTAAGATTAAGATGTTAATTTAACTTCATCACTTAGTTGTCAAACTCAACTATCACAAAACCATATATATCCTTACTATGTGTGATACACTCTATTTTATTATTTTGAAAAGCTCCTCTTTCTTGATTTTATAGTCCACTGATAGTCATAACCAACAGTTTGAAAAATACTACTTTCAGGGGCATCACTGTGCTCAGTTTAGTAGTTAAGTACAAAGGTAGGCAGACCTGAGTTTATAAGGTGACCTTCTAGTCTTGCTGATTCAGAATATTCTTATATTTTATTTAGGAGGAGCATCAAAATTAAAATACAGTTTTAAGTTTTCTTACAGTGAAAGCTAGAGAACTCTGCATTATGGCCATAGAACCCAATTTGAGAAATACTGGTGCATAGGATAACATACAAATTTAAGCCTTAGCCCAGGACTCTATTTGCTCTGTTGTTTACTTTTGTCCATCCTTTCAGTGTTCAACAGGAACTTTCTGGTCCATCTAAATTGGTCTCTTCATTCCTTACAGCAGACCTGTTCGTTTTATGTCCTTTGTGACTTGACTTAGAGGAGCAGTGTTATGTAGTAGAAAGCCAGATGGATTTCATTTCAAATATGAGCTCCTCAGTAGTCTGGACAAGATCTTTAGCTCATGCTTTCTATGAAAAATTAAGGGTGGGGTGAGAGTGAAGCTTGGAGTTGGAGGCTGGACTAAGCAAATTGAAGAGGAATGATATTTAATGTTCAGAACAGGTACTAATATTAGATGTTTTACTAACAGCAGATTGTTTAATCTGAAGACCTGTGAGATCATAGGATTAAATACCATTCGGTTTGTCTAAATGTCCCACTTAATCCAAATTGCCTCCTAGGATCTCATTGTTACTATATAATACTTGTTTGGCATGACACTGAATCATTAGAAAATGTTAAATTTTATTAGGTATTTGTTTAGGAAGACAGATATTTGGTAATGGCTAAAATGAAGCAGTTCAATTATTTGGACACTGTATTCATGTGGAACATTCGGCATCCTTATTGATGCTTGACATAGACAATAATATATAACTTTATATACTCTTTAGATAACTTTATAACTCTTAGATACAGGTTTTGTATTTATAAAGAAGTAATCTAAATTTAAAAGTGGTAATTGATAATTGACTTGATTCCTACCACAATCAGTTTTATGAGGATATTTGGAAGTTAGCATATCAGATATTTAAATTAAGTCCTGTAGTAATTGTAATTTACCAAGGTTAATTGAAGCAGATATTTGTGGTGTTTTAAAAATATTTTTAATTAAAAAAAATTTTTAGTGTTTACTTATTTTTGAGAGAGAGAGAGACATAGTGTGAGCAGGGGTTGGGCAGAGAGAGAGAGGGAAACACGAAATCTGAAGCAGGCTCCAGGCTCTTAGCTGTCAGCACCAAGCCCACGTGGGCCTTGAACTCGCAAACCATGAGATCATGACCTGAGCTGAAGTTGGATGCTTTACAGATTGAGCCACCCAGGTGCCTCTGTAATTTTTTGGGAGAGTGAATACACCTGTGTGGATGCGGGGCGCAAGTAGAGGGAGAGAGAATTTTATTTTTTAAGTTTATTTATTTATTTTGAGAGACAGTGAGCATGCGAGCATAAGTTGGAGAGGGGCAGAGAGAGGGAGACAGAGAATCCCAAGCAGGCTCCATACTGTCAGCCCGGAGCCTGATGCAGGGCTTGAACTCACAAACGTGAGATCATGACCTGAGCTTAAATGAAGAATTGGATACCTAACTGACTGAGTCACCCAGGTGTCCTTATTTATTTACTTTTGAGAGAGGGGCAGAGAGAAAATTTCAAGCAGGTCTGCACTGACAGTGCAGATGTAGGGCTTGAACTCATGAACTGTGAGATCATGACCTGAGCCAAAATTAAGAGTCAAGTGGTTAACCAATGTAACCACCCAGGTGCCCTGCAGATATTTGTGATTTTTGAAAGACAATTGCTTCCATTAAATAGGAATGATTTTACTGCCTTTTTAGGTGAGCTATTATTATCATCAAAACCAGGTGTTTAGAATTTTATTTTATTTATTTTAGAGAGAAAGAAGCGTACACTTGAGCTGGGGAGTAGGGCAGAGGGGGGAGAGAGAGAGAATCTTAAACAGGCTTCATGCTTCGCTTGGAGTCCTGTCCTGTGACCCTGGTATCATGACCTGAGCCAGAATCAGGAGGGGCACTTAACTGACTGAACCACCTAGAGGCTCCTAGAATTTTATTTACTCCAAATTAATAGCTTACATTTTGTATTTTCTGTATAAGCGTTTGTACATATTCTTGATCTTTCCCTAAGTTTTGCAAATATGGTCTCAGTCAGTGAAAATCCTGAAACATCACATGTTTAACTGAAAAGCATTAACATTTTGTCAATTCATATTCTGCAAAATACAAATTGTAATTTAATTTTTTTGAATAAAGCTTTCACAAAATTATATTTCTACAGAATAAAACATAGTGTTTAATAAAGTACTTGTTAAAGTCGATACTTAAGTAGTTTGAATCTTGTGACATACCATGACTTATCCAAACCATATTTGTATAACTTTATTTTAAAGCTCTGTTAGGGAAATTTAAAAACAAGTATTGCCTGCCTAAAATGGGGTATTACACCTAACAACAGATACTATGAATGCAATTGGTATCCTCAAATTGATCGTGAAGTTCATGGTTAGTATGAAGATATTTTGTAGGAAACAGTTCAGAATACTTGTGTCATAACTAGTGTGTCTTTAGTAATTAAGAATTCACCCTAGTATGTAAAATTGAGTATGTTGGCAAGAAGCGAGTCAGACCTAGCATATTCAATATTATGACTTGTTTATAAAATATTTCTGAAAAGGTGACCTGATGTAGTAAATGCTAAGGAGAAATTAAGAAAATTTTTTTTAATGTTTATTCATTTTTGAGAGACAGAGCGCAAGCAAGGGAGGGGCAGAGAGGGAGACTTTGAAGCAGACTCCAGACTCTGAGCTGTTAGCACATTGCCTGATGTGGTGCTTGAACTTACAGACTGTGAGATTGTGACCTGAGCCGAAGTTAGAAGCTTAGCCAATTGAGCCACCCAGGCATCCCAAAGAGAAATTATTTTTAACACAATAAGACATCTGAGGATTTGCCTATCTTCAGTAAACCATTTGTGGTGTTTGCCCCCCCCTTCAAATCATCTTTTATAGATGTTGTTTTACTTGAAAGAAACTCTGCTCTTTACATCCAGTCTTTAATATATACTTAGTTTGACAGACCATTAGATACTGTGAATTAATGGCTTGGATTCTAAGGACACTGCTTTTAATTCTCACAAAATTGTTTATTGTGACCCTAGGCATGCTACTTATAATTTTTCTTTGTTTCTTTATCCTTGAAAAGGAAACGATACAGACCTTCGTTGTAAGAATTGATAGAAGGACAGTTATTTTAAATGATTGTTAAAATATAAAAACATTTTCATTTCCACTTAGAGACTACTTTGGAAACACATTTTATGTTTTATATTTAATGACCCAGCATAATTTGAAAACAATTATTTTGTTATTTTCAATACCATCTATTAACATCACTTTGAAAAATAACATTTAATTACTGATTTACCAAATTTTTGAAGTCTGTATTCTAGGAAGGTAGAATTCGATCTTAAAATTGATTAAAAAAATCTTTTGATTTTGGTGGTGTGAGGGGGAGAGAGATTACTTTGTAATCCTGTATGGCTTTACCATTGAAACCTTTCCTTTGTCCACAATTTGAAAACTGGGATTGGAGAGGCACAGAATGAGAGAAGGTATACTACATTGTAACTAAAAGTATAGATTTTGAACTAAGATTTGAATTAAAACTCCCTTTTGGACTTCAGGCTTGCTTTTGTGTCTATATCCTCATCTACAGCCTGAAGGTAGTAAGATCTGTGTTCAGGCTGTTGTGATTACGGCATAATGTTTGCTGATCACTTTGTATATTATGATGCTGGAAGTACATAGTAAATGCTAGCATATCATGCACTTAAGAGGGCTTGATCTGGAATTGTCCTTCATAAAAGAACATTAATCTTAATGTTAGTAAAATACTCTTTAGTTTATTGTTATCTAGATAGTGGTTTTAAAAAACTAAAAAATAATTGTTAAGGGAACTGCTTCCCTCTACCTCAGAGTCTTACTTGATATCTTGATATGTAAAACAGTAAAGTTTGACAAAGACTGATCTAGCATATAAACAGTATCATTGCCAGTGATTACAAAGGGGTTTCAGGCATACTTCTTTTCTGACATTATTTTCTTAAACAAGTGGAATTTTTCCCCCTTATTTTTCTTAATTTTACTACTTATCTGTATTCTGGTGAGGAATAATGAATGACATATAAAGACATCACTAAGAATTTTCATGTATTTAATTTTTAAAGAGTTTTAGTTGTGCTGCTTACTTTTGTTTTACATACTATGGCACATTAAACTCATATTTTTGGCACCTAAGATTTAAAATAAGTTTATTTCTCTGGAAGCATGGCACAGACATGTATATTGTCTGAATAGTGAAATTGTGCCTTTTCAGGGGAAAAATAAATGTTAAATAATAGTGAAACTTAAAACAATTTTTTTAAATAGTGAAACTTACACACAAATAATTCTATACTTACTCATTGCTAAGGTTTAAATCTTTTAAAGTTTATTGAGAAGACCTGCGGCATCTTACACATTCCCCCAGATCTTCATCTTACTTTCTCTGGAGCTTTCATTTTCTTCCTAGGGTTTCCAGAGAGGTGGAATTTTCCCAGGAAAGTGGATCTTTTCATTAGCGCAGCTAATTCTCCACCCCCTCAGAGAACCTTTCCACTTTTCCTGTGTCTTCATCATTTTTCTTTCCATCATTCCTGACCTTCAACCTGCAGATATGTGTGTCTTTCATCTTTTTGCCTTGTTGTCATTTATCTTTTTTCTCCCTTTCTCTTTAAGTCTGTTTTGAAAGAAAGGGGGAGAGTGGTAGTGGGGAAGGGGTAGAGAGAGGGAGAGACAGAATCCCAAGCAGGTTCTGCACTGTTACTGCAGAGCCCAATGGGGCTTAAACTCAAAAACCATGAGATCATGACCTAAGCCGTGATCAAGAGTCGGATGCTTAAACGACTGAGCCACTCAGGTGCCTCTGTTGGTCATTTATATTAAGATTTTTTCCATTTTCTTTAAGCCAGTCTGTCTCTTCACATGTGAGACTTCCACCTTAAAAAGGGGTGTTTTAACTGTTTTCTACTCTTTACTGCCACAATTCTTGGAAAAGTACCATATGTGTTGTCTTTATTTCTTACCTTCCTTTGCAGTTTGGATTCTACCCGTTGTGCTAAAGAAAAATGTTTGTTTTAAAGGTCATTTGCTCAGCATATCTGTAATACTTTATTAAATGTAGACCCAGGTAGCAATTCAGCAGCTCAGAATACTTCACATGCCTGTGTTGTTTTTAAGAAAGTGTAATTGTCCACATTTTAAAAATTACAAGCTTTGGAGCACCTGGGTGGCTCAGTCGGTTATGTGTCTGATTCTTGATGTCAGCTCAGGTCATGTCACTTTGAGTCCGAGCCCCACATGAGGCTCTCTCCTGTCATCACAGAGCCTTCTTTGGATCCTCTGCGTCCCCCCTCCCACTCTCATGTGTGCATTATCCTTCTCAAAAATAAACATTTATTTAAAAAGTTGTAAGCTTTGGGGCACCTGGGTGGCTTACTTCAGCTGAGGTCATGATCTCACGGTACGGAAGTTTGAGCCCTGCATCTGTGCCTACAGCTCAGAGCCTGGAGCTTTCTTCAGATTCTGTGTCTCCCTCTCTCTCCCTCCTCTACTGTCTACCTGTCTGTCTCAAAAATAAACATTAAAAAAGGTTTATAAAAAGTTATAAGCTTTCATAATGAAATGTGGATGTTTGGCTTACTCTTGGAAAGTCAGGAATCTGGCAGTATTGGACTCATTCATAGCTACAGCTGAAATGGCTTGCCTGCTCAGCTCCTTGGGATTTTAAATGTTTGTGATCTCATCTTAAGTTTATTTCCCTTCAAATTTATTTACATTGCTCTCCTAATCTCCTACCTTTGTGATTGCTTCTTAGTCATCTTCACTGACTCTTACTTTCACCTGCTACAATTGCACAGTGATTATTAGCTACCATTGATATACTTAAAAGACTAGATTCACTATTTCGGAATTTTTTTTGTGCCATTTCCTTGAATGTTCTTTTCTTCCTTGCACTTCTCATGAGTAACCCTCAACCATTTTTCCCACTTTATCATCATGTCTGGGATTGATTCTCATCAGAAAGTGGCCCGTGATGCCCCACTTGATAATCCATGGCTTCCATATTAATCTTCAGTAGTCATCCACTCTGACAGCATCCTCTGTCACTCACTCTGGATAGCATTTCCAGATATCCATTCTTTATTTTGTTTTTAAATGTTTGTTTTGTTTTTTGAGAGAGAGAGCATAAGTGCCAGGGAGGTGTGTGTGTTGTGGGGGGGAGGGGCAGTGGATCTGAAATGGGCTCTGTGCTGACAGCAGAGAGCCCAGTGTGGGGCTTGAACTCATGAGCTCCAACATCATGAGCTGAGCCAAAGTCAGATGCTTAATCGACTGCGCCACCCAGGTGCCCCAGTATCCATTAATTTCAGACCTTACTACTCTTCGCTCTTGGCTCTTATTTCCAGCCCCCTTTGGAACTCTTCCTCATAGAGTTCAGCAGGTTTTTCTACTTAAATGTGTTTGAAATTATACTCATCACTCTCCCTTACATTCTTTCACTCCTGCGAAATAGAAAGGCTGTTGGTGACATTTCCCCCACTCACACTTAAACTTAAGTTTTGAAAGCTTGAGTCATTTTTAACTCCTCCCTTCACCTCCGTAATCTTAGTCACCAAATTCTATTGATTTTATTCATGCACTGCTTCCTGTAGCCTTCTCTGGCTGGATCTGATATATTAACCAGCCATTTAGTTTCTTGCAGCAAAAAAATAAAGATCTTTTTTTCACGAAGGTACTTTTCTGTCTGCCATTCTCTTCTCCAGTCTATCTTCATACTGTCGCTAAGATAATCAGTTATCTTTTCAGAGCATAGTTATCATATGCTTTTCTTAAGGATTTTATTAATTAAAAAAAATTTTAACAATCATCTTTTTAAGTTAAAAAAGCTTTATTTAGTTTTGAGAGAGAGAGAGACAGCATGAGCTGGGTGAGGGCAAAGAGAGAGGAAGACACAATACGAAGCAGGCTCCAGGCTCTGAGCTGTTAGAATAGAGCCAGATGTGGGGCTCAAACTCAAGAGCTGTGAGATCATGACCTAAGCCAAAGTTGGACACTTACATGACTGAGCCACCCAGGCATTCCTTGTTAAAGACTTTAAAAGGCAGCCCAGTGTTGAAGACTTCAGGTTCTGGGTTAGATACCATGAGGTAGAAATGCCAGTTCTACCATTTACTAGCTGTGGGTTCACTTTCTTAACTTATTAAAGGAGGATAATACCTACTTCATAGGGTTGTGAGGATTAAATGAGGCATCAGCACAATGCCTGTCACATCAGTAAGCACCACATGAGATGCTTTTCCATGAAAAATAAAATTCAAGCTCACTTGCCTTACATTCAGATATATGACCTGGCTCCCAAGGTACCAGCTTGGCTAATTGGAAATCATATCTCTTATTTCTCTGTAGCCTTAGGTCTTTATGTTCTGTTTATACTACAGTTTTCACATCCTCCCTCTCTTCCGTGCTTTGGTTTTAGCTTTTTCCTTTAGTGTTTCCTCCTATCAACTCCATGTCTCTACATTTCTTTCCCTCAATCTGTGATAAAATTATTAGGTATTAAATTTCTAGTGAGCCTTTCCTACACTCCTAAATGGATTTAATGACATTTTCTTTATATTAGACTCTGTTTTTCTGGCTTTTATCATAGTTTCTTTGTATTATGATTGTATGTGTTTCCTCAGCTTACTCCTAAATTGGTACTTCTTAAAAACAGGGGCCATGTCTCTTATTTTACTGAATCATAGGTAATTAAATCTGTTGAATGTTTGTCTCCTCTTTTTCCCTTGAATAGATGTTTTAATTATTGGAGGGGAGAGTGAATTTTGTGCTCCTAAGAGGCTGTTACGTACTGAAATTAGGTTTCTTTTGACTACTTTTATTTCATCTTAGTTCTCACATTAGGTATCAGGGTTCAGGCAAGGACTTGGGTCAAATACATATAGTTCTTATAAAGCAAACATGAGTATATGATCAATAAGAGTCATTTTAATAGCTTACATTTATTAAATTCTGACTGTGTGCCAGGAGCTATTTAAAATGTGTGTATTTGCGTGATGTGTGTGTGTGTGTGTGTGTGTGTGTGTGTGTTGGGACAAGAAAGGGAGAGAGATTGAGATTGAGAGATGAACTCAATCCTCAACAACACTCTGAAATAGAATTACGATTCCTTTTTTTTTCAAAAAGTTTTTAATGGTTTTTTTAAAATTTATTTTTGAGAGAGAGAGAGAGGCAGCGTCAGCAGAGAAGGGTCAGAGAGAGAGGGAGATACAGAATCTGAAACAGGCTCTAGGCTCTGAGCTAGCTGTCAGCACAGAGCCTGACGCAGGGCTTGAACCCACAAACTGAGATCATGACCTGAGCTGAAGTTGGACGCTTAACCGACTGAGCCACCCAGGCACCCTATGATTCCTATTTTTAGGAGACTGCTAAGACACAGAGTAGAATAACTTGGCTAAGTCAAGTAACTAGGATTTAATGTTTAAAAAATAAAAACAAAACCCAAATTAAATATTTTTTTTTTTCTTTTCAAGAGGAATACTTAAGTGTTATTTTTTGACATTTCTTTTAGGGTGCAGAGGGAATTTACATAAACTTGAAAATTTTGATTTCTTTTTTTCTCTTTTTAAATTTTATTTATTTATTTTGAGAGAGAAAGCCCGAGCAGGGGAGGGGCAGATAGCAAGAATCCCAAGCAGGCTCTGCACTGCCATCTCAGAGCTTTATTGGGGCTTGAACTCGTGAACCAGGAGATCATGACTTGAGCTTAACCAACTCCACCACCCAGGCACCCCAGAAATTTGAAATTAAAACTTAAGAAAGCAGAATAATGAATGTAAGCTTTTTACTATTGTATTAGAGATTAATTACTAGCTTTATTTAAGAACATGTTAATTAGGGTTCTTTAGCAATTGTGGGAATTTTATTAATTTTGAATTTATTTGAGTATGAGTCTTTTAAAGGTAATTGATGCAGGGTGCCTCAATCCATTGAGTGTCTCTTGACTTCAGCTCAGGTCATGATCCCAGGGTAGTGGAATTGGCCCATGTCAGGCTCTGCCCTGAGTATGGAGCTTGCTTGGGATTCTCTCTTTCTCCCTCTGTCCCTCTCCCTCACTTCTGCTCTCTCACTCTTTCTAAAATAAAAAACTTACTAAAAAATAAACAAAAATTTATAAAGGTAATCAATTGATATTTATCAACTATAATGGGAACAACTAGTTAAAGAAATTGGTTTCTAAGCTCTACATATAACTAAGTTCATTTCTTTATTTTATTAGATTAAAGAAACCTACGTTTGTGATGTGTTTTGTCTCTTTATTTGGCATACAGAAGTACCTAAAAGTCACGGGATAAAATCGGGTCATTGTCAACATCAATGATATTTAAGCTGCTTTTAACTGGGTATTCTACCAGTAAACATTTGAGTATGAAACCTCAATATAGGAATGTCTATGTATTTATATACTGTAGTCCCCCTCTTATCCACTATTTCACTTTTCTTACAGTTTCGGTTACTCATCGTCATCTGTTGTCCAGAGCAGATTATCCTCCTTCTGACATATAGTCAGATCACAGTACCTATATCATTCATCTCACTTTGTCTCATCACATAGGCATTTTACAGTTTTATCCTAAGAAGAAGGATTAGTACAGCACAATAAGGTATTTTGAGAGACTGTGTATGCACACTCCACATATACCTACTATTACAGCTTATGTAATTACTTCAGTCTAATAATTAGTAAATTTATAATTTACTAAATTATAAAGTTTGTTTTAGATAAATGCAATAGAAAAGGTTCCCCCCTCTTTCTGTCCTTCTCTGTATATTCTCTTTGAAAACCACTGGTTTAGGGGCGCCTGGGTGGCTCAGTCGGCTGAGTGTTCAACTTCGGCTCAGGTCATGATCTCACGGTTCGTGGGTTCAAGCGCCATGTCGAGCTCTGTGCTGACAGCTCAGAGCCTGGAGCCTGTTTTGGATTCTGTGTCTCTCTGCCCCTCCCCCATTCATGCTCTGTCTCTCTCTCAAAGATGAATAAATGTTAAAAAAAATTTTTTTTTGAAAACCAGTTGTTTATAGTGCTATGAGGAGCTGAGATTTTTGAGATCTATTATTAAATATAATAACATCCTGATTTATTTTCCCCATTTTCAGAGTGTACTGAAGAAATGACAGCAGTGACAGAATTCTTTAATTATCGTCTTTTAGTCCCATTTGATGTCATGTGTATTTCCAATTTATTGTTTTTGTCATGCTTTACTCTTTATGAAGATACCTGAATACCAAGTCTGCCGGTTATCAGATTCCCTGTCAGCTCTAAATCAACTCTTACTTGCTCTGTGATATTGGAGCCTGACCCTTTAAGCATTTCTTCTTTGATTGATGTTAAACTTTGTCAGTAGAGGATGCTGAAGGGACACTAAACAAGGAAGGGGTTTCTGTTTTTGTTTCTTGCTCCTTCCGTGTAGCTACCAGTGGCACAGATATGGGAACATCCAGTGGTCCTCTGCCCCACCTGAATGCCCACAGTAGACACACTTTTGGTAAACTCACAGCTCCAGCTCCAACTGAGTGACCACCTCACCAGTTCCTCTGTTGTGGACATTGCACACCGCAGACATCATGTCTCCTTCCTGGATATCTAGCAGCCAACACCCCAACTCCCCCTGCACATCTGCTTATACCGCAGAGGGTTGTTTTCCCTTGGCCCTCCCTGTGCAGTCACTGCTGGGTTAGGCTCCCAGGTTTCCCTTTGTGTGCTCACTAACCAGCCTGTTAGGCCCACGCAGCTCAACCTGGTGCACTTCTGTGCCATCCAGTAGGCTGCAATCACACCTTCTCTTTGATTCATACCCTGGTTCTGGGGAAGGGCCTTTGTTCCTGCCGTGGGTATTCTTGCTCAGTCCTCTGGTATTTTTTAGTATTCTCTGTACTTGTTTATATATGTTACTCCTGTGTTGTAATTAATAATTCTTTAAGTGAAACTTTCCCTTTCCAAATTAGTATGTGGTTCCTTTTTCTTGGTTGGACCCTATCTGATGCAACAGGCTAAAATGAAATAAATTACACACTATACTTAGACATTAAACCTATGGATTAGTACTAGTACTTTTTCCCTCATATCCATGGCACCATCACCTAGTCCACGGAAACTAAGTTTAGTATTAATAAAATAACTATGGCTGTAAAATTCATTTATTCATTCTACTGAGATTATAACTGCAAGACTCATCCTTAAAAGTCACTGGTGCCAAAAATTGTTACAATGAAGGAATAGAATAATTGCATAAGTGTGCTTTCATAGTTAAATATGTCCCTAAACAATCTAAACATCAAGTGAGAACTTTTCAGTCCTGTTATTAGCATATCTGATAGCTCAAAAATTTCTATCTGGTCTTTTTTTTTGAATAAACTAACAAATGACAGTCATGTGAATTACCATTTAAAAATTTACCCAAATAGGAGGTTGGATTAATAGAAAATCACACCTCGGGTGCCTGGGTGGCTCAGTTGGTTAAGTGTCTGACCTCGGCTCAGGTCATGATGACATGTTCTGGGAATTTGAGCCCTTCATTGGGTTCTGTGCAGACAGCTAGCTCAGAGCCTGGAGCCTGCTTCAGATTCTGTCTCCCCCTCTCTCTAACCCTCCCCTGCTTGCACTCTCTCTCTCTCAAAAATAAACAAACATTAAAAAAAAAAAGTACACCCATACTCCCAGAGGATGCGGGACTGGTAAGGTGACAAGACACAGAAGTGCTGTTGTGACTAATTTCTTAGAAGTGCTAACCTATTAAATGTTTTACTTGTAGACCTCTAAATTTGATCATCATTTTCATATTTGAGTTTTCTCTTGAGTTTTTAAAATTAGTAGCTTTGCTAATTTTAAGATCTTTTCCTATCTTTCATAACATTTGCCACTTACCTGCAGTTATTTCTGGGCAGTTGATTAAAGTGTCCTGTTAATACCTCCTTCAATTCCCAGGAATTTGTTTCAATTCAGTGGATACTGGATTTCTGATTTCTATGCTGTCATTTGTGCACCCTAGTTCTAGCTTTCTCTTTGAAGCTGTGATAATGTATTTAAAATAAATGATAATGTCTCCAGAAATTGAAGGAGGAAAGAATAAAATTGATTATTGATTCTATAGCAACATTTGTTAAATCTGTATCCAGTAGCCTTTATACTGGTACAGAAGTAATGGATCTGTATATTGCATTAAATAAATTATGTCATTTATAGTAAAGTCAATAAAACAGTAGGATACCAAAATCTTGTTTGAGGGGTTTCCTACCTCCTGGTCCTAACTGCTTTAACTTCACTATTTGTGACAACTTTGGGTAGAGATATAATTGAAGATAAAACTGATAGCTCTGGCTCTGTAGATGATCTTCCCAATGGAACATTTATCTAGTTACTATTTTAAGTTAAGTTAATTAATTAATTTATTTTTATTTAAATGTTTTTATTTATTTCTAGGAGAGAGAGAGAGACAGCGTGAGCAGGGGAGGGTCAGAGAGAGAGGGAGTCACAGACTGAAACAGGCTCCAGGCTCTGAGCTGGCAGTCAGCACAGAGCCCGACGCGGGGCTCGAACCCACGAACCGCGAGATCATGACCTAAGCGAAAGTCGGACGCTTAACCGACTAAGCCACCCAGGCGCCCCAACTGGACATTTTTTAAAGTAACTTCTTAGTAAGCTACAATATATGCCTTAAGAATTTCATGTTACAGGGGCTCCTGGGTGGCTTAGTCGGTTAAGCGTCCGACTTGCCGACTTTTGCTTCGATCATGATCTCGTGGTTTGTGGGTTCGAGCCCCGCGTCGGGCTCTGTGCTGACTGCCAGCTCGGAGCCTGGAGCCTGTTTCAGTCTGTGACTCCTCTCTCTCTGACCCTCCCTGCTCACGCTGTCTCTCTCTCCTAGAAATAAATTAAAAAAAAAAAAAACATTAAAAAAAAAAAAAGAATTTCATGTTACATTTTCTTGCAGGAACTACTTAAAGAAAAACATCTACATTTTACAGCAGTATATAAATTATTTTCTTCCCTATTATTGCTACTGTTGCAAAAATCCTATTTTCCTTTAAGATGATTAGGTTCATAACCCTCTAATTATCTATCTCTAGTACATTACACCCTTATGGAATTTCATATGTCAAAGAACAGAATAAAATACATTCTTTCCATTGCAAGGGGGGAGGGAATTCCTACTTGTAACTTTTTAAAAATTTTTATTTTTGACAGAGCAAAAGACTGCAGGCGTGCACACACATGCCACATGAGTGGGGGAGGGTCAGAGAGAGAGGGAGACACAGAATCTGAAGCAGGCTCCAGGCTCTGAGCTGTCAGCACCGAGCCCAATACAGGGCTCGAACCCATCAACTGTGAGATCATGTTCTGAGCTGAAGTCGGACGCTTAACTGACTGAACTACCCAGGCGCTCCCCCCCCATTTGTAACTTTTAAAGCACTTTTTTTCTTATTTTATTTAACTTTTGAGTGAGAGAGAGGAGGAGAGAAAAATAGAGAAAACGAGCATGCCTGCACACACAAGTAGGGGCAAAGCAGAGAGGAGACAGAATCCGAGTAGGCTCCAAGCTTTGAGCTGTCAGCATAGACAGCGGGGCTTGAGCCTAGGAAGTATAAGGTGCCCCTATCTCTCTCTCTCTCTTAAAGTAATTTTCATTTTGTTTGTGTACTATTTATATTCTTTAGAACTGCAAACATGCTTTTTTTTGTCTTTATGAATGGAAGTAATATTCCCAGGCTAAAATCACAAAAGCCTTTCCCCCCCCTATTTGCAGTGTATGCTTTAATGTTATTTTGTATTCTAGGAACAGGATGCCATGCAGGAAAGAAGGGTTTCCTACAATTTCTCTGAGTATTAGGCAAGCTTATTATCCAATTTAGAGATAATAGGGGTGTGTGTGTTTCTGTTAATGAACATCTAGAATAATTTATGGGGATGTGTGGGGATGTGTCGTAAGTAGGTAAGATTTCAAGTAGATAATAATGGGAAAATATGGGTAATTTGAGGAAGGATAATTTGGAATAGAAGAGTCTCCAAAGAGAAAAGCCACATTGTTGCTGCTGAGTGCAGTCTTTTTTTTTTTTTTTTTAAAGAGTTCCTGTACTCTAGAACTCATAGTTTCTCTAAAAACTTGAACTCAGAAGTTTTTCCTAACTACTACATTACAGGAGCAGCAAGGGGTGGAGGGGGTGTATGAATAGGGTAAGACTTTGTTGTGTGTAGTTTTATAAATTCAGGATTCCAGATGTGCTGTCATCATTCTGGTCTTTACTAGTTATTATGTGAGCCAGTAAATTGCTTTTTCCCCCCCACTTAAGTGACCTTCTGTTGAATTTCTCATTCTGATATAAAAAATTTTTAGGGAAAAAGTTACTTCAATATAACAGTTTGTCAGTCCTCTTTGACTTAAACATGTAAAAAGTACGCTGAATTATGGGTCCAGATCAGTCACAGTTAAGTATCAGTGAACTTTAAAAAACCAGTAACTCACTTGATTGACTCTCTAGATTCCAAAGCCTGGCCATTTAGTACTGGAAAATATATATATCATAGCTAGATCTTAAGCTGAATGGCTTAAATATCAAATGTTTGATATTTATTGATGACTTAATGTAGTTTGGTGTTTCTGGATTAAACTACTGTCATTACTTAGCTGTTTCTGCTGGAAATGATAACTTTAAATGTCTATAAACCCTGGGGATATAAAGTAAATAAATGACTTAGGGAAAGAGCATTGAGGAACCAGAGAATTCCCACCCAGATTCACTAACTCCTGCCTACCTGCTTATTGCTGTTCTGCGGGAATTCTGGCCCTGTGTTGCTAGATCTTCTGATTTCTCAAGAAGAACTAGAAATCCAGATTCTTACGTGTAACATCCCAATTTTGAAATACTGGCAACTAATTAAAAATGTCTGGGGGAAAATTCCCAAAACACTGTATGAACCAAACA
This sequence comes from Proteles cristata cristata, assembly GCA_017311185.1. Lineage (NCBI taxonomy): Eukaryota > Metazoa > Chordata > Mammalia > Carnivora > Hyaenidae > Proteles > Proteles cristata. The sequence continues at coordinate 1,969,023 of JAESUZ010004992.1, read as the reverse complement.
AAACATGTCTAGGGAATTTAAATTTATTCTTGGATACTTTCAGCAATCAATCATTTGCCTGGAACAGTACATGAAAAATAACTCTTCACCCAGAGTGAGTGAGTTTTTGTTCTTTATGATTCCATCACAGTCTTTGTGCTTCCATATTTTATTTGCATTCCCAGAAATTGTAGTTTCCTGAATGCATCTGAAAAGAAGGATTTACAAATAGCCAATGTGTTAAGTGGAGGCAAACAGCTCAGATTGCTTTGGTACCTTCTTTGGAATAGAGATCTCTCTAAGGTAAAGATTCCCACTGGCAAGTAGGTAGAAATATCTTCTTATCTTCTTGGTCATGTGTCCCTGCTTTGTTTTAATTTATCCTGAGGCATGACAGATTTTTAGCCAGCATTTTAACTTTCCATAACTATTTAAACATTGTATATATCTAAGGGTGATTTTATGAATATTTTAGTGAAAGGATGGAAGAGAGCCAGTCAGGTAACACTAGCCTGCAACTGTTAACTTGCAGCTTATGTGATTAAAGTTTTAAAATATACTTACATTAAAATTAGTTTTTAGAATGTCAGTATTGCTTAATTTTTTGTATTATCTGAGAAAATTCTCAAATTTAGATTAATATGTGGCTAGTTCTATTAGCTTCTGATTATTTTAGCAAGTTTAGTTCAGTGTTGAGAAAAGATGGCCAATATTAAGGTATAGCCAAGTAAAAATAGCCAATATCAAGTTTGAAAAAGAATATAATAATGAAGGATTTTTAAACATATAAATCTAAAAGGTAAATAAATATAAAAATTTTTCAATAATTTTTTTATTAGATACTTTTAAATTTACAGAAACATTGTGAAGACAGTCCATTGAATTCCCATATACCCTGCAACTAGTTTCCCACATTAGTCACATCTTGCATTAGTATGATACATTTGTTAAAATTAATGCATCAGTATGGATACAGTATCATGAAAATCTATACTTTATTCAAATTTTCTTAGTTTTTATCTTAATGTTTTCTCCATTCCAGGATTTTTTCCAAGATACCACATTATATTTAGTTGTCATTATCACCTTGGGCTCCTCTGAGCTGTGATGATACCTCAGACTTCTCTTATTTTTGACTTTAGTTTTGAGGAGTAATAGTTGGGCATTATGTAGAATATCTCTCAATTAGAATTTGTTTAACATTTTTCACTTGATTAGGCTGGAGCCAATGGTTTTTTGGCAGGAAAACCATAGGTAAAGTGCCATTGTCATCACAGTCCTACTAAGGATACATATTAACAACATGACCTAACACTGTTGTTAACATTGATCATGTGGCTTAGCAGTGTTTGCTAGGTTTCCCCACTGTAAAGTTACTCTTTTTTTTTTTTTTAGCTTTTTCCATGCTGTACTCTTTGGAAGGAAATCACTACGTACAGTCCACAATTAGGAGGTGGGAAGTGGGGCCGGCGCCTGGGTAGCTCAGTTGGTTAAGCATCCAACTCTTGATCTCATGGTCATGGGTCAAGCTCATGCAGAGCTTCATGTCAGGCTGTGCGCTGATAGCATGGAGCCTGCTTGGGATTCTCTCTCGCTCTCACTCTCTCTGTCTCTGTATCAAAATAAATAAGTAAACTTAAAAAACAAAAGAGGTGGGAAATTTTATTCTACCTCCTTGAGAGTGGAGTCTAGATAAAGCATTGAGATTTCTTCTGTATGGGAGGTTTATCTCTTCTCTTGCATGTATTTATTTAGTCACTTATTTACATCAGTATGGATTTGTGGGTATTTATTTTATACTTTGGGTTATAATCCAGTACTATGTTTTGTTGCTCAAATTGTTCCAGCTTTGGCCATCAACTCTTTGATGTATTCCTTTGACGTGACTCTTCTCTCCAATCTGTGTGTGTGTGTTTTAGCACAAGTCTTTTGATTTAGAAGAAAAAATTTAAAACAGAAGCTTTATATACCAGTAATCCCTCCATTTATACAGCCTTGCTAACTGTAAAACTCCATAATTAACAAAATTCAACCACTGTAGTTATGCCCTATGATCAGCATTCTTCATTCAAGTACTTTCAGAGGCATTGGTGAACTTTATTTTGGAAGTGAACATTGTCAAGATAGAAGATGCTAGAAGATTTTGAAGTTCTTGAAGCAGTGAAGAATGCCCATGCTTGTTACAGAGAAATTTACCAGGCGTAAAATGTTTTTAGGTGAATGGATATACATTTTTAAGAAGACTGAAGAAAGATTCCTTCAAAGGAGTGTTTAATAGCTAATAAACATCTTTGAAGCATATATTTGTTTTTCTTTTAGTCAACTTTAATATTGCTGGTGATATAAAATTCATTTCCAGAAACTGCACTTTAATATATAATTTGACTGTATAGTTTGATTTATTAGGAGGCAGTGAAATCGTTGCTAGGGTGGGGTCACTAGTGTTAATGTATACGTGGAAATATAATTTGATCATCAGCATCCTTTGAAAGTCAGTTCTAACAGTTTTCTAGGTAGTGGAAGCATCTTTTAAGATGTATATCACTTCTATGTAATTAGTTTTTCTTGACTCTTTAGTATACAGTATTAGTAATCTCTTTCCAGTTTTTTTAAGTTATAAAAATAACATTCTTATTTAAAACTCCTAGCAATACAAAGGTATTGTCCTCCTCATCTTTTTGTTCTCTTTACTTCTGAAGTAACTAGTTACAAAATTGAGTTGTCTTTCTAGACATTTTCATATGTATTTGCATAAATATAATTTGTTCATATTTATATGTTCATGCTTAAAACGTGGAATCATATATATTCTGTGCAGTACATTTTTTTCACCTTATATTCTGGTCATTAAACTACTTCATTCTTTTTAAATAAAACATTTCATAGTGAGGACATACCATAAATTGTGGGGTTTTTTGTTGGTTTATTTATTTATTTTGAGAGAGCACCTGCACCACTGGGGAAAGGGCAGAGAGAGAAGGAGAGAGAGCACAGAGCTGACAATGGGGGCTTGATCTCAAAACCATGAGATAATGACCCGAGGTGAAATCAAGAGCCAAATGCTTAACTGGGCGCTTAACCCAGGTGCCCCTCATTATGGTTTTGATTTGCATTTTCCTAATTAATGATCTTGAGTACCTATTGATATATATACCTTTTGGCCATTTGTATGTCTCCTTTGGGAAAATGTCTCCATCCTTTGCCCATTTTTTAGCTGGATTTTTTTTTTATTGTTCTTAAGTCATATGAATTCCTTATACATCTTATATATCAACCCCTTATTGGTATATGGTTTGCAGATATTTTCTCCCATTTCATAGGCTTCTTTTAAATTTGTTCATTGTTTTCTTTGCTGTACAGAAGCTTTCTAGTTTGATGTAGTCCCACTTGTCTGTTATTGTGCTTTTGTCGTCATATCCAAAAAAATCATTGCTAAGACCAATATCATGGAGCTTTTTTCTGTTTTCTTCTAGGGGTTTTATGATTTCCAGTCTTATTTACATTTATGTCTTCAATATATTTCAAGTTAGTTTTTGTTAGGGGTATGAGATGGGAGTCCAGTTTCATTCTTTTGTATATGAATAGTTTTCTGAAGACCGTTTATTGAAGAGACTGTCTTTCTCCATTGTGTGTTCTTGGCACCCTTGTCAAAAGATTAGTTGTCCATATACATATGGGTTTATTTCCAGGCTCTCTGTTATGTTCCACGGATGTGTATATCTCTTTTTATAACAGTGTCATACTGCTTTGATTACTATGGCTTTGTAATACAGTTTGGAAGCCAGGAATTGTTGATGCATCCATCTTTGTTCTTTCTTAGGATCGCTTTGGTAATTTAGGGTCTTTTGTGGTTCCGTACAAATTTTAGGATTCTTTATTCTATTTCTGTGGTATATGTCCTTGGAATTTTGATAGGATTGCATTGAATATGTGGTTGTTACATTTTACAATTCTTCCAATCCATGATCATGGACTATTTTTCCTGTAGAATGTTCCTGTGAAACTTCATTAAGCCAAAATTGTGTAAAGTGAACAAGCAGTTAACTGTTTCATAAAAGCAAAAATCCTCTTTAGATTTCTCTCAGTTAAAACAGGTACTAAAGTAGGTCTTTAGTAAAAGCAAAGTGGCATAAAGCAAACTTTCAGATAGCGAGGGAAACCTGTATCTTCTGCATTTTTTTTTTCATTGAAGTCTTAAGAGTTTCCAGGGTATAGGTCACCTCCTTAGTTAAATTTGTTCCTAAGTATTTTATTGGTTTTGATGCTATTGCCAGTGGGATTCTTTTCTTTATTGTTTTTTCAGATAGCTTGTTATTAGTATATAGAAATGCAACTGATTTTTGTATTTTGGTTTCATACCTTTTGCAAGTTTACTGCAGGGACTTTTTCATTTTTTAATGGAGTTTTGTGTCTTTTCATTTTTAAAGAAAAAATTGTTTGTTTATTTTCAAGAGAAAGAGACAGAGCAGTGAGGGGTGCACAGAGAGAGGGAGACACAGAATCCGAAGCAGGCTCCAGGCTCTGAGCTGTCAGCACAGAGCCCAACCCATGAACTGTGAGATCATGACCTGAGCCGAAGTCAGATGCTTAACCCACTGAGCCACCCAGGCACCCATATCTTTTCATTTTTAATGGAGTTTTCTGAAGTATAAAATTTTAAATTTTGATGAAGTTCAATTCATCAACTTTCTTTTTAGAGATCATGTCTTTATTTTATAAATTTTTTAAATAAAATGTTTTTTTAAATGTTTATTTCTGAGAGAGAGAAAGAGGTAGCGTGAGCAGGGGAGGGGCAGAGAGAGAGAGAGACACAGAATCTGAAGCAGGCTCCAGGCTCTGAGCTGTCAGCACAGAGCCCAATGTGGGGCTCGAACCCACAAACTGTGAGATCATGACCTAAGCTGAAGTCGGATGCTCAACTGACTGAGCCACCCAGGCTCTCCATAAAATGTTTATTTTTGAGAGAGAGACAGAGCACAAACGTGAGAGGTGAAGAGAGAGGGAGACACAGAAACTGAAGCAGGGCTCCAGACTCTGAACTGTCAGCATAGAGCCTGATGCGGGGCTTGACTCACAGACTGTGAGATCATGACCTGAGCCAACCAACCAAGTCACTCAGGCACCCCTAGATCATGCTTACAGTGTTGTATCTAAGAATTCTTTTGCTAACCCAGTGTCATTAAGATTTCATCCCGTGTTTTCTTCTAGAAGTTTTATAGGTTTGGCTCTTCATTTAAGTATGGCCCATTTTGAGCCATACTTTTATATATAATATAATTTTTACATGTATGATATAAATGTCTCATGTTTATGTATGCAGATATCCAGTTGTCCCAGTACTATTTGTTATGTTGAGAATGGATCACGTCTCCTTATAGTTCAGCTTATATTGATTAACATTTTTCCTAGGAAAAAGAGGTAACTTATTAATTTGTCTTTAATCGTAGCTCTTTGTGGATCAGTTAGCATAAATATAAGTAACTAGGGAAAGACTGGATTCTTTTTTTTTTTTTAAGTTTTTATATTTTGAGAGAAAAAGCACAAGCAGGGGAAGGGCAAAGGGAGAGAGAGAGAATTCCAAGCAATTTCTGCACAGTCAGCACAGAGCCCCATGCAGGGCTTGAACTCACAAACTGTAATATCGTGACCTGAGCTGAAGTCAGAAGCTTAACCGACTGAGCCACCCAGGTGCCCCAGGAAAAATTGTATTCTAATGAATTTTATTACCATCTAGGATAGTTACTAAAAGTTTTAGGGGCACCTGGGTGGCTCACTTGGTTCAGCATCCAACTTCAGCTCAGGTCATGATCTCACAGCTCATGAGTTCAAGCCCTGTGTCAGGCTCTGTGCTGACAGCTCAGAGCCTGGAGCCTGCTTTGAATTCTGTGTCTACTTCTGTCTCTGCCCTTTCCATGCTGGTGCGTGTGCGCTCAGGCACGCTCTCTCGCTTACTCTCTCAAAAATAAGTAAACATTAAAAAAGAGTTTAAGAAGTTCTAGAGATGAAAGGAATTGAGCATCTGTTAAGCTGGGCTTCCTGCCATTGTGTTTTGTGTTTTAAGGTAAGTGTACTAGTCTGTTTGGGTTGCTATAACAAAAATACCATAGGGTTGTCTGCCTGGATGGCTCAGTTGGTTAACTGTCCAACTCTTTATTTTGGCTCAGGTCATTATCTCACAGTTCATGAAATCTGTGGAGCCCGCTTGGGATTCTCTCCCTCCCTCTCTCTGTCCCCTCCTCTGATTGCTCTTGCACACATGCGTGCACTCTCTTTTCTCTCAAAGTAAATACATAAACATTTTTAAAAAATTAACATAAACTGGATGACATAAAAATAACAGAAATTCATTTCTCACAGTTTTGGAGGCTGGGGAGTCCACATTCAGTCACTAGCAGATTCAGTGTCTGGTGAGAGCCTACTCTGCAGATCTTAGATGGCACTTTCTTGCTGTGTGGAAAAGGCAGAGGAGCTTGCCCAGACTAAGAACTGGGGCAAAAGTATCAAGACGAGAACGATGTAGAAGATGATGAAATAATGTTGGATTTCATTGTAAGTAAGAGACTCCCCTGAATTCTCACTATTTGAGAGAAAGGTGTGTAAAAAGCACCCCCAGAAGAATATGGTGATGGAAAGCTCAAAACTCAGATACAGAGGCAGACTTGGGAGTTGGAAGTTATTGTAGATGAACATCAGTTCTTTAAGTCAGACTGAAAAGCTTCTTCGTTGGAATTCTCTTGGACTTCTTATGTATGCATTGTCCACCATAAGGACATTATTATTTTTCCTTGCCAGCCTTTATTACTTTGGTTTCTTTTTCTAATTGCACTGATTAGCCCTATTCAACTCAGTGTTGAATAGAAGCAGTGATAGCAGGCATTTTCATTTTGTTTCTGATTTTAAAGGGAGATGTTTTTTTTTAATAAAAATTTTTAATGTTTTATTTATTTCAGAGAGAGAGAGTGTAAGCAGGTGAGGGTCAGAGAGAGAGGGAGATACAGAATTGCAGACAGGCTCAAGGCTCTGAACTAGCTGTCAGCACAGAGCCTGATGCGGGGCTCGAACCCACGAACCGTGAGATCATGACCTGAGCTGAAGTTGGACGCTTAACCATCTGAGCCACCCAGGAGCCCCTAAAGGGAAATGCTTTTAACATTTCACTTTCACTGATTCTAGTCAGAGGCATCCTTTACCCCAAAGTCAACTTGGGATTTTAGTTGATCACAGTTTTATCTTTATACTTGATTAGCCATTTAGGTAATTGTTTCTATCCTTGGCCCTTTTTATTTGGATTGTGTATGTGTTTGTTTCTTTTCTTTTTAACAAAACTGATTTGGAAGAGTTATTTTTGTATTATGAATATATTAAGTATTCTTTGGGAATATGGGTTGCAAATATTCCCAGTTTGTGGCTTTTCATTTGATCTTTATGTGGGACTTTGATCAACAGAAAGTTTAAATTCTAATGTTGCTGCGGTTGTCATTGTCTTTATGGTTGTTTTGTGTCTTGAGAAGTCCTTCATTGTTCCTTAAGATATTCTTCTCATTTTTATTATAAGATTTTAAAATATTGTTTTTAAAATTTTTCTATTTAGTCCATATGGGATATCATTTTTCTGTATGCTGGGAATAGTTGTAATTTTTTTCCCTGGATAGTTGGTCATTTAAGCAGTATTTAAGGAATAGTCTGTACTGAACTCACTGATGTCTAATAACATATCTTTTATAGACCAAGCTCCTGTGTATACCTAGTACTATTTTAAAGCTTGAATTCTCTTCTGTCATCTGTGCCTCTACTAATATCCCATTCTCTTGGTTTCGCTTTGGGATAAGTTTTGCTATCTGACAGGGCAAATACTGCCACCTGGCTCTTCAAAATTGGTTTTTCCTTATGTATGAATTTTACAGTCAACGTATCCATGGGGAATTTCATTAGCATTGGCTTTGATTTTATAGATTACATTTAAGTCATATTGTGATCTTTAAATATTGTCTTACTGCATCTGCAGATATGCTATTTCCATTTATGCAGGCCTTCCTTTATGTCTTTAAGTGAAGTTTCATAATTTTTTTCTGACAAGATCTTAAAAAATACTTTGTTAAATTTATTCCCAGGTGTTTCATGGGTTTTAGTTATTGTGAATGGTATTTTTGAACAGTTCTGTTCTCTACTTATTTACTTGTGAACAGAATTGATGTTTTATATTGGTGTGATACGCTACAACAGAATTCCCTTCAGTTTCTTTTTTTTTAATGTTTTATTTATTTTTGAGAGTGAGAGCATGAGTAGGTGAGGGGCAGAAGGAGTGGAGGGGGAGAGACAGAGGATCCAAAGTGGGCACTGTGCTGACAGCAGCAAGCCCAGTGCAGGGCTTGAATTCACGAACCATGAGATCATGACCTGAGCCAAAGTTGGACAATCAGACAATCAAAGTCGGACGTTCACCCAGCTGAGTGACCCGGGTGCTCCCCCCCCTTCAACTTCTTTCTTATGTGTGCCTTGTCTGATAATAATGACATTTTTATTTTTCTTATCCAGCCTTTATTACTTTCACATTTTTCTAATTGCAGTGATTAGTATAAATACAGTGTTGAATAGAAGCAGACATTTTTGTTTTGTTTCTGACTGTAAAGGGAAATATTTTTAACCTTACACCTTTAAGTATGAAATTTCCTGTGAATTTTACTGAATACACTCAGTTATGTTGAGGAGCTTTCCTTCTATTCATTGTTTGCCAAAAGGTTTTGTTTTTTTTCTTTCCCTTGAATGGGTTGCATTTTTTATGTCCTTTTTTTTTGAGTAAATATTGAAATAATCACATAGTTCTTTTAAATCCATTATTATGGTAAATTAGTAAATAGGTTTTTCTAATTTATACTGTCCTCCTGTTGCTAGGATGAATCCTACAGAGTCCAAAATACATTTTAAAAAAACACTGTAGCCATTCTTCCCTTACCACATAATTTAGTCCTTATCTTTAATCCATTATGTAGAGTGAAGTTGGTACTTGGGGATGGGAGCAGGGGTGCCGCATTGACCCAGAGTGAGTGTCAAAGCCCAGATTGGGAGAAGAGGGTATCTGCACAGAATAGCAGTTTAGCAGGGTCAGAGCCCGGTTAAGATGAGTAATGCTCCATAGGGAAGTGGTTCACATGGCTATGTGTGGGGATTTAGAGCCCAAGTGTGGTAAGTAGAGCATCCATGAAAGGGGAAGGGAGCAGCTTGAGGTGGGGCTTCAGGGCCAGACCTGGGTGAGGGGGACATTTCTGCAGAGGGGCAACCTTGGGATAGGATATCAGATCCCTAAGCATAAGGAGAAAGGTGAGGAGTGGAATTACTTAGAGAGACAGCCAGTTCCACAGCATGCTGAGTCAGAGCCAAAATGGAGTGAGGGCAGACCCTCCTTTAACCAGGTGATCAAAGTGAGCATCATAATAGGACAGATTGGAATTAGGCTCTACTTAATAGGATACAGTGAGAAGAAATCACTCACTGTCACTTCTGAGGTATCCTGCTAAAATGCAGAACGTGAATATAATTATGAGAAGATACCAAGCCCAAATTAAGGGATATTGTACAAAATAACTGGCCTATAATTTATGATAGTGTAAGGATCCTAAGTGGGTCTTTGAGACTGAAGGGGCTTGATACTAAATACATTGCATGGTTCTGAACTGTATTCTTTTCTATATAAGGGGACGTTGGGATAATTAGAATACTTGAATGGTGTCTGAGGATTAAATGGCATTAACATACCAGTGTTTCTAGATTCTCACGGGTCATATTCTGTTTATGTGGTAGGTGGTCCTTGTTTGTAGGAAATACACACTAAAATATTTAAAGACAATGGAAGCATCAGGTTGGCAACTACCTTCTAAATGTTTCAGGAAAATTTTTTCTCTATACTGTATTTCCAACTTTTCTGTAACTTTGCAATTGTTTCAAAAGTAGGCTTTCAACAAGGAGCTTAAACTTACAATCTTGAGATCAAGAGTCAGATGGCTTAACTGACTGAGCCACCCAGGCACCCCATGTTTCAAAGTATTTTACAATTTTTTAAGTGTTTATTGCAGGATTTGATTTGGTAATATTTAGGATTTTTAAATCTGTTTAATATTTAATGTTTATTTAATTGTTTAATGTTTGTTTAATGTTTGCTCTTTCTCCTTCCCTTTCCCTTTCTCTCCCTCCCTCTCTTTCTCTCTCTCAAAAATAGAGAGCAGGGGAGGGGCAGAGAGATTAGGAAACAGAATCTGAAGCAGACTCCAGGCTTTGAGCTGTCAGCACAGAGCCTGATGCAGGGCTGAAACTCATGAACTGTGAGATCATGACCTGAGCCGAAGTTGGACACCCGATCAACTGAGCCACCTGGCACCCCTAAATCTCTGTTTATAAGTGAGATTGGCCTGTGATTTTTCCTTTGTCATACTACATATGCCCAGTTTTCAAGTTTATAGTAGCCTCAAACAATGAATTGGAAGAGTTTTCCATCCCTCCCTTTTTTCTCTTCCTTTTTCCAGAAGTTTCTATAATAAAAGATCTGTTTTCTAACAGATTGTTTGCTGGATATTCCTATAAAAATTATTTGGTGACTTTTAAAAATTTGATTCAGGTTCTTCAGTGGGTAAATGACTCATCTTTTTGAGATCGTTTAGGTAGCTTTTTCTAAAATACTTCCTATTCAGATTTTTAAGCTATTTCAAATAAGGAATAAAATTATTTAATGTATTATCTTAAGAGTTACAAAATTGTATTGTTTCTGTAGTGGTGGTCCCTTTGTCATTCCTAGTTATATTTATTTGTGCTTTTCTCTTTTTTCTTGATAAATTTTGTCAAAAGATTTATTTTTCAGTCTTTCAAAAGACCAGTGTTTGGGTTTGTTGATCTTTTCTCTTGTGTCTTTATTTTGTTTCATATATTTCTTCTCTTATTTTTACTTTTTGAATTTTAAAATGCTTATCTATTTATTTACTTTTGAGAGAGAAAGAGCAGAACAGGGGCAGAGAGAGGGAGGGGTGGGGGAAGGCAGAGGATCTGAAGCAGGTTCTGTGCTGTCAACAAGGACCTGACACGGGGCTCAAAACTCAGAAACCATGAGATGATGACCTAAGCTGAAGTCAAGAATTGGTTGCTTACCTGACTGAGCCACCCAGGCACCCCTTATTTTTACTTCTTAAAATATTTTGTACTTGGAGGGGCGCCTGGATGGCTTAGTCGGTTAAGTGTCCGACTTTCGCTTAGGTCATGATCTCGCGGTTCGTGGGTTCGAGCCCCGCGTCGGGCTCTGTGCTGACTGCCAGCTCGGAGCCTGGAGCCTGTTTCAGTCTATGACGCCCTCTCTCTCTGACCCTCCCCTGCTCACGCTGTCTCTCTCTCTCCTAGAAATAAATAAAACATTTATTTTAAAAAAAAATATTTTGTACTTGGAGTTTATTCTTTTCCTTGTCTAAGTTGACTTGACTACATTGTTTTCACAAAATTCTGAACAACTGGAAAAATCTTAGTGGTGTAACAATAAGTATGTATTGCTCACTCATCTGAGGTCAGGAAACAGTTGACTAGGCAGTCTGCTGGTCTTGGATGGAGTCCTCCAACAGGTTTGAAGTTGGCTTGATGTTGACTGACACAGATTGGCCTAAATTGAGGCAACAGGATGACATCTACTTCTCATCCTCCTGATTAGGGTAATCTGGATATATCTTCTCATGTTGATAGTAGGAGTTTAAGACAGAGCAACAACTTTCAAGCTGGACTACCATTATTCCTGCTCCATTCTTTTGGTTAAAACAGGTTGAAAGGGATAGGAAAATATTGTCTATCAGTATGGGAAGTATTCAAAAGTTATGGAAAAGAAAGGTCTAGAGGTGTCTGGTGACTTGGTTGGTTGAGCATCCAACTCTTGGTTTTGGCTCAGGTCGTGATCTTGAGGTGTGTGAGTTTGAGCCTTGTATTGGGCTCTACACTGTTGGGATTCTCTCTCTCTCTCTCTCTCTCTCTCTCTCTCTCTCTCTCTCAAAATAAACTTTAGGGGCGCCTGGGTAGCTCAGTCGGCTAAGTGTCTGACTTCAGCTCAGATCATGATCTCTCAGTTCGTGGGTTGGAGCCACATGTCAAACTCTGCTGACAGCTCAGAGCCTGGAACCTGCTTCGGATTCTGTGGTCTCCCTCTCTCTCTGCTCTTCCCCTGTTTGTTCTCTCTCGTTCTCAAAAATAAATAGAAACTTTTTTTTAATAAACTTTAAAAAGGGGAGGGGGGCGGCTGAATGCAAGGAAGGAGTGAAGAATTCGATCTACTACATTTGTTATCACCAATATTTTCCTTTTCCAAACTTTTTTATTACAGAAAAGTTACAGAATAGTACAATGGATACCTTTCACAAGAGTACTAGTTGTTAACGTTTTGCTGTATGTGTTTTGTTTCACACTTTATTTCTTTTTTCCTATTCCTTGTTTTTTTAAGAGTCAGCAGGCATCATGACTTTGTCCTCCTTGTATTTTTATCTCCTAAGGCCAAAGACACAGTCATCGCATTCAGGAAATTTAACATTCACACAATAATACTATCTAATTACAGTATATGTTTAGACTTCTCTATTTGTTCCAATATTTGCTATAAGTTTTTCATTGTATCTTTTCTAATGCAACCACTTTTGTTTTATCACAACATATAGGGGCTTATGGAGAAAATGGGGTTAGAGGCAATAACACTGAAAAACTTCATGTCTTTCCCTTCCTTCCTACCTTCTGCCCTCCCCCAAAATCTTCTAAAAACAGTAGTGCTGGTTTATATACATTTAGTGGTTAAGACTTACATTACTAAACTGAATGTGGTACTTGACCCAAAACCTGAAGTTTTCTTGTGGAAGTGGAATCAGAAGGGATACAGCTTACGACTTATTGTGAGGTGGTGAAAGGAGAGTTATCAGACATTGGACAGAAAGTGTAATAATCATGGGGCGCCTGCGTGGCTCAGTTGGTTAAACATCCCCCTCTTGATTTTCAGCTCTCACGGTTCATGAGTTTGAGCCCTGCATTGTGCTCTGCACTGGCAGTGCAGGATTATCTCTTTCCCTCTCTGTCCCTGACCCTCCCCTGCTTGCTCACTCTTGCTTTCTCTCTCTCTTGCATTCTCTCTCAAAATACGTAAACTTAAAAAAAAAGAAAGTGTAACACCATATGTGTAGGTATGGCTCATAACATACCTGGTGAACTGAGATGATACATGTTTTTATTTGTATGTATTTTGCATATTCCTACACAGCTCAGTTCAGCTGAGTTCAGTTTTCTGCTTTCACCTGATGTTTCTCACCAAAAAAAAATCACACATAAGCAAGTGGGAAATTCAGGTCTTGATCAAACTGTGTTAGAACAAATTTGTGGGTTTTTTAAAAGAAAAAACTAACAGAAGTTGGGAGTATAAACATTTGCATCTATAAATTTCCCTTTTAAGATTGCTTTAGCTGCATCCTACAAATTTTGATATGTTGTATTTTTGCCAAGTCTAAGTGTTATTCTCTGATTTCTCTTATGATTTCTTCCAGCCATGATTTAGAAGTACATTTAAACATTTCCAAGTTTGTAGTTTTCTTTGTAGGTGTATTAATTTTTTAATAGTTTCTAATTTTATTTCATTGTGTTCAAAGAATGAAATTTATGATATTAATTCTTTGGTTTTTTTCTGTGACTGTCTAGTTTATGTTCTATTTTTGTTTGTAAAGAATGCTCATTTTCTAATTGTTTAATTGCCATTTTCTGTGTATGTATTAAATTCAATCCAAACTCTTCCTTGGTTGTATAAATCTCCTCTCAGCTTATTCAAGCACAGTAGGTAGTCTATGAAGTTCATTTTTAAGAAATTCCTCCTAGAACTGTCTGTTATGTTGCAGTTATTCTTCAGACTTGTTAACAGCTTTCTTCTCAGATCTTCATTGCCTCTCTCTTTGTTAGATTTCCTTTTTCCTAGGTATTACTCACACTCCTTTCCTGGTTTATTCTCTCATTTTGGTGAAATTCCCCCCTTCAATAACATCCAGAAAAAAAGGTGCTTAGAAGGTAAAATTTTTGAGAACTTGCATGTCTGAAAATGACTTTTTTGTCTTTTTTTTGGTTTATTTATTTTGAGAGAGAATGTGAGTGGGGGAGGGGCAAAGAGAGCAGGAGACAGAGGATCCCAAGCAAGCTCCACACTTGTCAGTGCAGAGCCGGATGTGGGTCTTGAACTCACGGTGTGAGATCATGACCTGAGCCAAAATCAAGAGTCAGATGCTTAACCGAGCCACCCGGATACTCCTCACTTTTCTTTCTTAATACTTATGATGGCATTCATTTTTAAAAAATTATTTTAAAATTTTATTTTACAGAGAGAAAGCAGGAGCAGGGGAGAGGGACAGAGAAGGAGAGAGAGAATCTTGAGCAGGCTTCATGCTAGCGAGGAGCCAGATGCGGGACTCAATCCCACAACCCTGGTATCACAACCTGAGCCAAAATCAAGAGTCAGACCCTTAATCTACTGAGCCACCCAGATGCCCTTTCCCTCTGTTTTTTTAATGCAGTGCTTCATTTTACTTTGGCTCCACTGCTGCTGTTGAGAAGTCTGCTGTTTCCCCTTCCTTCAAGCTTATTTTGATCCTCTCTTTGTCCTCGAGCTCTGAAATTGTATGAAAAAGTACCATAGTATAGGACTACTTTTACAAATTGTGATGAGCCATCAGTGGGCCCTTTCATTAATATTCATATCCTTAGGTTCTAGGAAATTCACTTTCTTCTCCCTCTGTTTCTCTTATTTTGACCTTCTGGGATTCCTGTTTTTAATTCTGGGACCTGGAGCATTATTCTCCATGTTTTCTTATCTTTTCTATCCCTTTTATTTTACTTTTTGGGAAAATTTCCTCAGAGTATCTTCCAGTTCTTTGAGGATTTCATTTCTACTATTATTATTTTTTAAATGTTTATTTTGAGACAGTGAGAGGATAAGTGGGAGAGGGGCAGAGAGAGAATATGCCAGGCAGGCTCTGCAAGGTCAGCGTGGCTTGAGCTCACAAACCATGAGATCTTGACCTGAGCTGAAATCAAGAGTTGGTCACTTAACTGACTGAGCCACCCAGGCATTCCTGGATACATACAGATATGTCACTTATAGATACCTTCTCCCATCTTGGAATGGGGTTACGCCTTATAGTTGATTGTTGGAGAAGACTTTTATCTTGATGAAGTCCCAGTAGTTCATGTTAATTTTTGTTTCCCCTGCCTCCAGCAACCTGTCAAGTAAGAAGTTGCTATGGCTGAAGTCAAAGAGGTTTCTGTATGTGTTCTTTAGGATTTTGATGGTTTCCTGACTCACACTTAGGTCTTTCATCATTTTGAGTTTAAAAAAATATATATATATATATTATATATGTATATATATATATGGTATAAGATGGTGGTCCAGTTTAATTCTTCATTGTCCAGTTTTCCCAACACCATTTCTGGTAGAGACTTTCTATTTTCTTTTTTCTTTTTTTTTTTTTAATATTTTTATTTATTTCTAGAGAGAGAGAGAGAGAGACAGCATGAGCAGGGGAGGGTCAGAGAGAGAGGGAGTCACAGACTGAAACAGGCTCCAGGCTCTGAGCTGGCAGTCAGCACAGAGCCCGACGCGGGGCTCGAACCCACGAACCGCGAGATCATGACCTGAGCGAAAGTCGGACGCTTAACCGACAAAGCCACCCAGACGCCCCGAGACTTTCTATTTTCTATTGGATATTCTTTTCCTGCTTTGTTGATTAGTTGACCATATAGTGTGGGTCCTTTTCTGGGTTTTCTGTTCTGTTTCACTGATCTGTGTGTCTGTTTTTGTGCCAATACCATACTGTCTCGATGACCACAGCTTTGTAATATAGCTTGCAGTCCAGAATCATGATGCCTCAAGCTTTGCTTTTCTTTTTCAGAAATACTTTGGCTATTTGGAGTCTTTTGGACTCCATATAAATTTTAGAATTGTTCATACTGGCTCTGTGAAAAAATGCTGTTTGTATTTTGATAAGGATTGCATTAAGTGTGTAGATTGCTTTGGATAGGATTACTCTTTATGGTGCAATGTTAGTTCTTTGGATCCTTCTCTCATAGTCTCTGCTCACTCCAAGTTTCTTTTTTGTTTTTTGGGTTTTTTTGTTTTGTTTTGTTACTGTTTGTTTTGATCTCTCACTATTAGATGCTTTCCTCAAATGTCTAGTGGTCCTTCCCTGTCCATATTTAAAGGTAGACTACTGAAAAATTGATTCAGAGTTTCAAGACTATGAGTGGAGTTTGTTGTAGTCTTTACCGTAAGGAGACCTAGCTTATTTATTTTCCTGGGAAAGAAAGGCCTGGCAGAATCTTTGGGCTTTTTCTCTTGAGTTCCCAGAAAAGGACTCCACTAAGGCCTCTGGAGGCTCTGGCTATCAGTTTTTTAAAAGGACTTGAAAAAGGGAGCTTTTAAAAAAAAAAGAAAAGAAAGAAAGAAAAAGGGAGCTTTTTGTGTAGTCACTGTGTAAAGTTGACTTGATGCCTTGTTATAAAAGTAAGATATCTCCCCTTAATTGTACACAGACACCTTAAAAGAAAAACAAACACCCCGCTTCTTTACAGATAAGTTTCTGCTGGCAATAGAGAGGAACAGTTCCTAGCATGGGTCACCCAGCTGTGGAGAGGGACTAGGAGATCAGAGAGGCTTAGTCACCTAAATAGACTTTCAACCAATCCTCTTCCTAGACCCATCTTCACTCCCATTTCTAGAGACACCTACTGCTCCCAGTTCTTGAGCCCTTTGGTGATCCTGCAGTTAGTGTCTTTATGTAATGGCTCCTTAGCAGTCACTTTTCCAGGAGTGCCACTCTTCCATATGCTTTTCAGTGTTTAAAATTTTCTCTTTCCTCCATTTCTATTTTCTTAGTTTTTGTGGGTTTATGCTACTTTAAAAAAATTATTGAAGTTTGGAGAGAGCATGGTGCAAAAATATATGTATCCAGGCCAACAATTTTTCACAGAACCTTAAAACAAATTTTAATAACTTTGAAATTTAAAGAGTCTTACACAGCAAATGCTCAGGGGATCCAAAAGGTCAAAACTATAAGATGTTATTTGTCTACTTTCACTTGTGTACAGTGGAGTCTTCCAGAGGTTACATGATATGTGATATTGCAACAGATTAAATGCAGAAATGATATGAGAATCTTGGTGTTCTTTTTTTCCAAGTCAAACAGTGAAGAAATTTAAAAATGTAAAATAATAACATTCCTTTACTAATTTTTTGAAGTTTTTTTCCACTAAAAATACCTTATTTGTACTAATGTGTGATAGGTTTATCATTTTTTAAGATCCATTCAAAAATGTATAGTTTAAAAATCTCATTTTTATTTCTGATATGGTTAGTATCAGTGGTTGTAATTCACATAAAAAAAATCTTTGATATCCTCAGTAATCTTTAAGACAGTAAAGAGTCAGGAGATCAAAACCTTTGAGAGCTTCTGTTCTAGACATCCCTAGATATAAATTGGGGCTGAACATGAGTATGACAGTATAAACCTATCCAACACTCCACTAGTCTTGGCTCTACATAGGACATTTAATACTTTTAATCTACATAAGGAATTTAATCTTTATGTTTATTAAATTTAACATGCCTGTGGTTTTACTCAAACTTTTTTGTTTTCTCTCCTCATAATCCTTAGAGGAACAAAAGGAAGCTGCTGGAAATGTATAGTGTCTATCTCCCTAGTGTATATATATGTTTCAGTCTCTGCTGATTTAGACCATGAGAATCAGTTTAAGAGTCAAAATTTTAAAGTGTGCATTTTTATTCCCAGAGGGTGAAATTTGGCTCTTCAAGGGGGGACCTTAGTTATTACAGCAGTTTGTGGCTCCTAAACAGGTATACAGTACATCTGGGTATTAACATTTCATTGGAGATGAGTGATGGTTTGGGGGGGGGTGGGCGGGAAGGTTCCTAAGGGAGGGGATGGCAGGGAAAAGGGCATTGCGAAATACTGCATTAGGGATCCTGTTGGAGCATGATCCTTTAACCTTTCTTTTACTTGTATTTCTTTCTCCTCTTTAGGCTTGCTCCGCAAATACCTTGTAGGGGTCAAATAGGCCCCTTAAAGAGGGAGGCATCTAGGTGAGGCTAAGGGCAACCAGAGAGTCCATACCGGAGGACCTTGACTCATCATTCTGCTCCAGCCAGTTGTTGTCCTGGTGGTATATGGAGCTAAGGTTGCCAAAAATTTTAAATTTTTTAAAAGGAAAAGACAGAAATCAAATTTTATGTAAGACTTACTTTTATTGTTATTATTATTTATTTATTTTAAGAGAGAGGAGAGTGAGAGAATCCCTAAAAGGCTCCTCACTGTTAGTGCAAGCCCAGTGTGGGGCTTGAATTTAATGAAGTGTGAGATCATGACCTGAGCTGAAATCAAGAGTTGGACGCTTATCCGACTGGAGCCACCCAGGTGCCCCAAACTTATTTTTAAGTATTAGAAACCAAAATAATTTGAAAACAATACAGTAATCAAAATGTCTGTGAACCACCAGTTTAGGACCGCCCCCCCCCCAACAGAAAGTGAGGCCTTTTCCACTATGATAGAATGTGTCTCCAAAGTAGGACTCCTCTCTAGCAGTGTGAACTCAGAGTCCACTTGCTCCTTCTTGAGTAAGTGTGATCTGTACTCTTGTCCCAGGAGGCTAATCAGTCCTATTTTGGTTAACTCTCATTGTTTGATGGGTCTGCCTCAGAGGAAGTAGAAATATTATCTCCTTCAGACTTTAACCTAATGGTCCTGGTTTGTTCTTTGAGATCACATAGAAGAAAACTTACTCTTCTCTTAATGTGACAGGTCTTCAAATTTGTGAATTTGGCTGTGAATCAAAAATTTCTTCAGAAATGTAAAACATAATAGAACTCAAACTCTAAAGCCAGTGTTTGAATCACTTCTCTGCCTCTTAACTAGCTCTGTAGTCTGGGGCGTGTTATTGTGATCTTTTTGTGCCCCAGTTTGTTCATTTTTAATATATTACTGTAATTTATCTAATTGCTAGTAGGTATTACATATAAAGCTCTCAGAATAGCACCTAGCCTACAGTAAATATTCCATAAATGTTATTTATTATCCAGATTAAGCAATATTAGTTCCATCAGTTATTCTTCATATAACAGAGTTTTAAATTTTCTTGCCATGCTTATAGTTTACTCATTAATGGAAGCAATCTGGTGCCTTACAGAAAAACCTTTTTTTCTTTCCCTATCTCTTCTATATTATCACCCCCCCCAAAAAAACCAGATCATAGTGGCTTTTTTTTTTTTTTGAGGGAGAGAGAGGATCTTTTTTTAAAAAAATGTTCATTTATTTTGAGAGAGTAAGAGTGTGCACACAAGCAGAGAAGGAGCAGAGACAAAGGGAGACAGAGAATCCCAAGCAGGCTCCACTCTGTCAGCCCAGAGCACAAAGCATAGCAGGTTCCAAACCACTAGTGCAGAGCCTGTCACGGGGCTCGGACTCACAAACCTTGAGATCCTGACCTGAGCAAGAATCAAGAGTCAGATGCTCAACACACTGAGCCACCCAGGCACCCCTTATTTGTTCCTGAGGGCATGTGGACATAAAGCACCATTAGTGAGACAACCCAAGTGTGAGACTGGCCCCTCCTTCACTTTCCTAATAGAACCCTGATTGTATTCACGTAGTTTCCTACCTCCACATGGCTTTGTGCTTCAGAGACTCAAGCCCTATCTTCTGCATTGGAGAGGGGGTTCTGATTGGTTTAAAACTCAGCCAGAGGGTTCCATTATGACTGGGTGATTTTTGACATAGGTATGTAATGCAGTTCAGGCCATTGAGACCTGAGGAGAGGTCTACTGATGAGACTTGAGTTTGGGGTTTCTGGGAAAGGTTTCCTTGTTTCTAAATGAGATGTACATGAAGAGATGGTCTCATCTTCCTGGTTACTGCTGAGTCTGGATAAGAAACCTGTTTCACTCTGTTAAGACCTGGAGATTTAGGGTGGGGGCACACTGTCTGAGGATGGTAGAGTGAAGACATATGTGGGTTCTTGAAGATACTGTGTTTTATTTTTGTTTGTATTTTTTTTCAAGTTTTTATTTTATTTTTTTTCTTTCATAGTTTATTGTCAAGTTGGATTCCATATAACACCCAATGCTCATCCCAACAAGTGCCCTCCTCCATGCCTATCACCCCCCTTTCCCCTCCTCCCCACCCCCATCAGCCTTCAGTTGGTTCTCGGCATTCAAGAGTCTCTCATGGTTTGCCTCTCTCCCTCTCCCCAGCTACTTTCCCCTTCTCCTCCCCCATGGTCCTCTGTTAAGTTCCTCCTAATCCTCCTATAACTAGAAGCATGTGGTATCTGTCTTTCTCTGCCTGACTTCTTTCGCTCAGCATAACACCCTCAAGTTCCATCCACGTTGCTACATATGGCCAGATTTCGTTCTTTCTCATTGCCATGTAGTATTCCATTGTATAGATAAACCACATCTTCTTGATCCATTTGTCAGTTGATGGACACTTAGGTTCTTTCCATGATTTGGCTACTGTTGAAAGTGCTGCTATGAACATTGGGGTACATGTGCTACTATGCATCAGCACTTCTGTATCCCTTAGATAAATTCCTAGCAGTACTATTGCTGGGTCATAGGGGAATTCTGTTGTTAATTTTCTGAGGAACCTCCACACTGTTTTCCAGAGGGGCTGCACCATTTTACATTCCCACCAACAGTATAGGAGGGTGCCCATTTCTCCACATCGTCGCCACCATCTATTGTCTCCTGATTTGTTCCTTTTCTCCAGTCTGACTGGAATGAGGTGGTATCTCCGTGTGGTTTTGATTTGTATTTCCCTGATGAGGAGGGACGCTGAGCATCTTTTCAGGTGTCTGTTGGCCATCGATGTCTTCTTTGGAGAAGAGTCTGTTCATATCTTCTGCCCATTTCTTCACTGGATTGTTTGTTTTTCGGGTGTGGAGTTTGATGAGTTCCTTATAGATATTGGATACTAGCCCTTAATCTGATATGTCATTTGCAACTATCTTTTCCCATTCTGTTGGTTGCCTGTTAGTTTTATTGATTGTTTCCCTTGCCATGCAGAAGCTTTTTATCTTGATGAGATCCCAATAGTTCCTTTGTGCTTTTGATTCCCTTGCCTTTGGGGATGTGTCAAGTAAGAGATTGCTGTGGTTGAGGTCAAGGAGGTTGTTTCCTGCTTTCTCCTCTTGGGTTTTGATGGCTTCCTGTCTCCCGTTCAGGTCCTTTATCCATTTTGAGTTTATTTTTGTGTATGGTGTAAGAAAGTGATCTAGTTTCATTCTTCTGCATGTTGTCCAGTTCTCCCAGCACCATCTGTTAAAGAGGCTGTCTTTTTTCCATTGGATGCTCTTTCCTGCTTTGTCAAAGATTAGTTGGCCATACATATGTGGGTCCAGTTCTGGGTTCTCTATTCTGTTCCATTGGTCTATGTGTCTGTTTTTGTGCCATCAAGTTTTTATTTAAATTCTAGTTAGTTAACATACAGTGTCGTATTAATTTCAGGTGTAGGCTTTAGTTATTCATCACTTACATATGATACCCAGTGCTCATCACAGTCTTGAAGACATTGTTGAGCTACTAACCAGTCCAGAACTGCTTCTTTATTTCCTATTAAGTGAAAAAATTGTCTTACTGTATGTTGCTTTGAGTTGGATTTACTTACTTGCAGCTAAAATGAGCTTAATTGATAAAGAAGTTATTTAATTCTAGTATGGTGGGCAAATTGGATAAGTAGTACTTCATCTCATAGTTATGAGGAATAATTGAAGTAATACATGTAAAAGGTACTTTGTAGTTATAAAGTAACACTGCAGTTTTACTAGTTCTCTTAACATTACCACAAACAGTATTTGTGGTGGACAGAATGTTTCACAGAGAGTAAGGGTGCCTGGCTTTGCTAATTACCAGTTCTATTCATAGTGTGCAGGTCACTGGACCGTTTAATTACTGCTACTCTGTAAAACAGAATTAATGATCTTTAAGGTCTCTTCTAATTCTGTAAACAAAAATGAGTCTGATCAGTCTGAGATTCCTACCTAAAAGCCCTTGTGTAGATTAAGGTAGATATAAAAAAGTACTCTTTTTTAATTGAAGAAAACATAATTTAATAACCAGTTATGTTGGGGATACTTCCAATTTCACAGTGGTTCTGCTGTTCTTAGTGTCTTGAAACAAAGGAACCTCTACAAATATATACTACTGCTATTTTTTTTTAATGTTTTTTTTATTTATTTCTAGGAGAGAGAGAGACAGCGTGAACAGGAGAGGGTCAGAGAGAGAGGGAGTCACAGACTGAAACAGGCTCCAGGCTCCGAGCTGGCAGTCAGCACAGAGCCCGACGC
This sequence comes from Proteles cristata cristata, assembly GCA_017311185.1. Lineage (NCBI taxonomy): Eukaryota > Metazoa > Chordata > Mammalia > Carnivora > Hyaenidae > Proteles > Proteles cristata. The sequence goes on along the minus strand of JAESUZ010004992.1, from coordinate 1,946,655 downwards.
GGGGCTCGAACCCACGAACCGCGAGATCATGACCTAAGCGAAAGTCGGACACTTAACTGACTAAGCCACCCAGGCGCCCCTATACTACTGCTATTAATATCAGTGCTTAAAGCCTTAGACACATAGATATTTGCCTTTTTTTCCTTACATAATTGCTTTTTAACCCAACTTAAAAAAATTACTTTAACGTTTTTATTTCTAAGAGAGAGAGACAGCGTGAGCAGGGGAGGGTCATAGAGAGAGGGAGATACAGAATCTGAAGCAGGCTCCAGGCTCTGAGCTACCTGTCAGAACAGACCCATGAATTGACGTGGGGCTCGAACCCATGAACCATTGAGATCATGACCTGAGCCGAAGTCGATGCTTAACTGACTGAGCCACCCAGGCGTGCCATTAACTCAAGTTTTTAATGTATTGTCTTATATGTAACCTTTATGAGCAAGCATATCATCACTCTTTTCATAACATCTCAATATTTCATCATCTTTCTACCCTCTCCCTACTCATGTTTTTCCTGGACCATTATATAGCCACCAAAATCTGCTTCCTCTCCATCTTTCCTCATCTGTAAAATTAGGTTAAAAAAAAAAAGAGATAGTTTTTAAGTTACTTTCTGGTTTTAACATTCTGTGATTTGTCAATTATTTTTCTCATCAACTCAGATTCTGTTAAACCTAAAAGAACTCATCTTTGGTTACATATTAGAGTTAAGTTTAAAAACTTCTTTCATCTGAGGACAGTAGAACAGAATTCATAAAGGAATAAAGTAATGTCTGAGTACCCTTTGCAGAGCTAAACATACCAACAAGTGGAGATCTTGGGGAAAATGGAGATACAAGCATACCTCAAAGATATTGGAGATTCAATTCCAGACCACCGTAATAAAGCAGTGTATAAATATTACAATAAAGTAAGTTTAATAAATCTTTTGGTTTCCCAGTACATATAAAATTACAGTATGTTGCAGTCTATTTGGCGTGCAGTAGCATTCAGTCTAAAAAATATGTATGTAGTTTAAAAATGTTGCTAAAACATGCTAACCATCATCTGAGCTTTTAGTGAGTCATAATCTTTTTGCAAGGGGAGGGTTTTGGTTTTATGATAGCTGCTGGCTGATCAGGGTGGTAGTTGCTGAAGGTGGGGTGGCAGTGACATTTTCTTAAAATAATGTTTGTTTATTTTGAGAGACAGAGAGCAAGTATGCATGTGTGCAGGCAGGGTAGGAGGAGAGAGAGAGAGAGAGAGAGAGAGAGAGAGAGAGAGAGAGAGAGAATCCCAAGCAGGCTCAGCACCGTCAGCATGGAGCTTGATGCGGATTCCATCTCACAGACTGTGAGATCATGACCTGAGCCTAATATCAGGAGTCAGATGCTTAACCGACTGAGCCACCCAGGCCCCCAAAAACTCCTTTTAATGTTGATATTTTGATGTCTTTTTATGAATCATGAATGTTCTTAATGGCATTTTGAATGGTGAATCCTCTCCAGAATGTTTTCAATTTGGATCCATCAGAAGAATCACTATTTTGAGCAGTTCTAGCCTTGTGAAATGTATTTCTTAAATAATAAGATGTAAAAGTTGAAATAACTCTTTGATCCATGGGCTGCAGAACAGATGTTGTGTTAGGTATGAAAACAGCATGAATCTTGTACATCTCTATCATAGCTCTGTGTGGCCAGGTGCATTGTCAATGAGTGGTAACATTTTGAAAGGAATCTTTTTCTCAACAGTGGGCTTAAAATATCCAGTAAACCATGTTGTAAACAGATATGCTGTATCTTCAGCATGGGCTTCAGCTTAGTTATCAGCTATATGAGCCCTGACAAGAGAGTCAGCCTATCCCTTGAAATTTTGAAACCAAGCATTACTCATTTCTAGCTAAGAAAGTCTTACATGGCATCTTGCAACAGAAGGCTGTTTTGTCCACACTGAAAATCTGTTTTATACTGTGGCCACTTTCATTAATGATCTTAGATCTTTTGGATAACTTGCTGTAGCTTCTCTATCAGCACTTGCTGCTGCATCACCTTACTCTTTCATGTTACAGAGATGACTTCTTTTCTTAAATCTTTTCTTGAACCAACCTCTTCTGGCTTCAAAGATTTCTTCTGCAGTTTACCCACCTCTATGTCTTCATAGATTGAAGAGAGTTAGGGTCTTTGATTTAAGGCAATGTTGTGGCTGGTGGCCTTCTATTCAGACCACTAAAACTCTCTGAATATCAGTAACTAAGACTGTTTCACTTTATCAGCATCTGTGTATTCATGGAAGTAGAACTTTTCATTTCCTTCAAGAACTGTAACTTTGTATTCATAACATGGCTGTTCAGCACGGGCGGCCTAGCTTTCAGCTTGTTGTGGCTGTCAGCATGCCTTCCTCATTAAGCTTAGTCATTTCTAGCTTTTGATTTAAAGTGGTAGACGTGTGACTCTTCTTTCTCTTGAATACTTAGACGTCGCAGTGGGGTTAATTGCCCTAATTTCAATATTGTTATGACTCTGAGAATAGGGAGGTCCCAAGAGAAGGAGAGAGATGGTCAGTGGAGCAGTCAGAACATGGGAAACGTTTATAGATTAAGTTCACTGTCTTATGGGTACAGTTTGTGGTGCCCTAAACAATTCCAGTAGTAAAATCAAAGATCACTGATCACCATGACGAACAAAATAATAATGATGAAAAATTATCATTTGAAATATTACAAGAATTACCAAAATATGACAGAGACATGAAGTAAGCAAATACTGTTGGAAAAATTGTGCTGATAGACTTGCTCAATGCCAAGTTGCCAAAGACCTTAAATTTATTTAAAAAAAAAATAATGCCTTCAAGCCACAATAAAGTGCAATAAAATGAGTTATGCCTGGATATGTATATATATATGTAGAAATGTATCACCTTTTTTTAGTTTTTTTTGGGCGGGGGGAAATTAGGAGATAATAAAAGGAAGCTTACAATTTCAAAACTATTGGGAAATTTGTATGATATATTTTCTCTTCTAGCAAAAGTTAATACTATTATGGAAATTGATTCATTACTGCAAGAGGCCTATGTGTTCAATCTAATCTGTGTTAGCTTAGGAACATTTCCCAGCCATGAAATCCCTTAGACATCTAAACATGTTTTTCAGAAAAAGGAAAATAATATTTAGTAGCTTTGTGTATAAAAACAAGTGCTAGCTGAAGTAAGAATTGTATGCATCATTGGTGTTACTTCTGAAATTCTTGCACACGTGAGTTAGGTCATCCTCTGTAGCATCACCATAAAATGTCCAAGGAAAGCATTAAAACCAACCTTACCAACATTTGCATGTGTAACATCTTTTAGACACAGAATATACTCCATTTCATTTCTAGAAATAGATGGATAATCACAAAAAAACCTCCAAATGCAGATCTTTCCATTCAGTTGGTAAGTTTTGTTTAGATTTTTAGAAGTTTTGTTGTGTTTTTTTTTTAACTGCTGACATGAAATACATGGTTTTTTCCCAATTCTCTGACTCTCCAAAACCAAATAGGTGTCCAACAATTAAGACTTGACACTAACTACCTGAACTTAGCATAACATTCCACAGGTTAAGGACTCAGTTCTTTAACAAGACTGCCCTCACTTCATATATCAGTGGCAAGTAAGTGCATGGGTCTTCAGGTTACCTGCACTTCTTTCCAACTTGGAGAGGGTCAGGGTCTGTGGATATATGACTGTTCATAAAGTGAGTTGTTGGTATGTTGCTCTTTAATTTACCAGAGTACCCATTCTGGTCCTTTCTTCCTTCCTTATTTTCTCTGATTAGTTAACTACTAATCAGAGGTAGTAGAGAAGACACGGGAGTGTTTTGAATGTTTAATGGTTGAATGTAATTTCTTCTTTCCTCCTTCCTAACTTTCTAACTTCCTTCCTACCTTCTTACCTATCTACATTTTTTAAAAAAGTTGTTTCTGTATGCCAGAGGACATAAGCCCTCATGGAGTTTTCATTCAAAATACCCTCTTTTCTAGGAAAGGACACTGAATTTACACATGGATGAGATGAGTCTTAAATCTTGAAGTGTGAAGAGGACCAACTATGGCAGTTTTCTTTATTTCCTTATGGAGTACTTCTTTATTTAGCATATTTATAGAATCTTTTAGATAATACTTTTTAGTAAATCAGGATTTTAATAGTTGTAGAATCTTAAATGTGAGTGTCTGTTTAAATGCTGCTGCCAGTTTCTTCCACCTCTTCCTCCTATAGAATGAATAAACAGCAGAGTTTTTTCCTTTTTGTAATTCTGATATGGTGCATTTGAAATATTTACTTCATTAAGGGATGAGGACTGGTTTTTATTTTAAAAAATAAGCACTTTATTACAAAAGATATTGACCTTATCATTCTTTAATATCTTAATATTTCTTTATGTTGAAGTTCTTAGATGATTTTTTAAATGATAAAACTTGTCATAAAAATAGTAATATGTTGTACTATTATTTTTTTGTTAACTGAAATGTTACGTGTTTTTTTTCTGACCATATGTGCAATTTATTTATTTTAGGTGTTGAATATTATGCTCCCTATATGAAAAATAGAAATGTAAATATTTGCAATTTTTTTTTAATGTTTTATTTATTTCTAGGAGACAGAGAGAGAGACAGCATGAGCAGGGGAGGGTCAGAGAGAGAGGGGGTCACAGACTGAAACAGGCTCCAGGCTCTCAGCTGGCAGTCAGCACAGAGCCCGACGCCGGGCTCGAACCCACAAACCGCGAGATCATGACCTAAGCAAAAGTCGGATGCTTAACCGACTAAGCCACCCAGGCGCCCCAATATTTGCAATTCTTTACTGCATGCCTCCTGGTCAAGCTGGTCTAGGTATCTTCTCTTTGAAATGACTTAAATCTTAGGAATTTGGGGGTGAAAGGTGACATTTTGACTAACGAAGATAATGTTTGCACTACTGAAAATCATTTTTCATGAAGTGATGCTGTTGTTGGATGAATTAACACTAATCTTCTACAGAAAGATGCTGGAAATAAGACTTTATTACTTTTAATATTATAATTGGTATAAGCTACCAATTTGTTTTCATAAATAAAACATGTTGTTTTTCAAAATTTCTGAAGAAAGAAAAACAGTTGATTAGCCAGTATGTATTTTGATTTACATTGAATACTTTTTGTTATTCCTTTCAAAACAGACACTCCTTGAATATGCAGAGAAATGGAAAACTTCGGAAGACCCTTTACCTTTATTGGAGGTATACACAGTGGCTATCCAAAGTTATGTTAAAGCCCGACCTTATCTTACCTCTGAATGCGAAAACGTAGCATTGGTTCTGGAACGCTTGGCATTGTGAGTAAACCTTTGAGTAAATAAAAAATCAGATATAGTTCTTTTGTTTTAATTCTGTATTTTAGTCTTTTATGATTCTAATTATAATTTGTTATAATTAAATTATAAATTAAATTATTTAAGTTTAAATAGAATAGTTTTGGGATATCTATTGATACTAGAATGGTTTGTTTTATTTTACTTTAATGAATTTTAACAATTATTTGTATCCTTATCAATTTTTTGTTTTTTAGAAGCTGTGTTGAACTTTTATTGTGCCTACCTGTTGAGTTATCAGATAAACAGTGGGAACAATTTCAGACACTGGTGCAGGTGAGAATATCTACCTATTAGATTTCATATAGGCATTTCTTCTGTCTGTTTTCTTTACTCTTAATAAATTTTTTGATTACACTTTAAAACATCTGAGTCCTAACAAGCATTAATTACAGCTCTTATTAACACTAATATCGTGCATATAGTAGATGTTCAATAAATGTGTGCTAAATGAATAAATTACATTTAGATAGACTAGATTGGTTGGATATTGCACTGTTCTTTAAGATCAGTTTAGGACTTTGCCAGACCAGAAAGGGAAAACAAAAGAAAATCCCCTAATTTGTATTTAGAAACAGTTTAACTAATCTGCAGTATGTTTATAAGAATTTAATATATCATTTAATCCTTATGAAAACTTTGTGGGGGTAGGTATATTTTTCCCATTTTAAAGGTGAGGAAACTGAGGCTCATACTTTAAAATGTTTATCTGCTCAAATTTGTACAGCTGATATTATAAAGTAGTTACTTGAATCAAGGTTCTTCATTCCAGAGTTCATGCTTTTCTCCTATAACTGAAAACACATGCTTTGTCTCTTTTATTTAGTGATATTATTCTACTTTACATAAGTACTACACAGTTTAATAGTTGTCTTGGAATATTTTCAAGAATGTTAAATTTTGTTTCAAGCACTAGATTGTGCTGGATATACTATAGCTGGACATACTATATGTTTTGATTAACTGATTAATTAAAAAGAATGTTTCTGCTAGCTAGTTTCAGAAAGTATAGTTGTCTCTTTCTCTAGCCAGAGTTCTTAAAATATATTTTGGCTTGATGTTTTTCTTTAGGAGATATATTAAAGAGAATTTTATTCTCAAATTTTAGAAGCATGTGAAATAAACTAGGTAGAGAAGTCAGCTTTCCTATTTCAATATTAACCATTAAAATCTTCATCAGTTGCAAAATTCTTGAAGGTAGGATTCATATCTTAATATCCTAGGATTCCACATAGTATCTTACACATAATACTTAGTTGTTTGTTGAAATGAAGGTGTCTTGTCTTGTTTGTCCTGTTGCAAATAACTTTTTGATCATGTAGTTTCTACCTCAGCATATCAGTAACTCATGTATTAGGTTATTTTCCCCAGCAAGTATTTATTTTTAGGAAAATAATTATTTTAGAGCTTTTCATTATTTGGCATTTTATCCCAGAATTAAGTTGTTTATATGCAAATACAGTACGGAATTTCTCATTATTTTGTTTGTTGACATAAGATAAACTTTTAAACTCTCCTTTTTGAAACAGTAGCACTAGTTGATACTTTTTCTTATGAGTTAATGAGAAGGAAATTACTCTTTAAATCCTTATGTGGTAGCTTTCAGCAATTACTCAAAGAAAATTTCTTCCAGCACCGGAACTTGTTGCAGCGGGAAAACTCTATGGCTCTGAGAAATAGACTTTTTGTATAAACGTAGTATGTAACTTTAAGAGTTTCCATGACACTTTGCTCTCATTTCAGAGAGCAAAAGTGTCCTTGCGTTATTTTATACCTGCTTCACAGCATTTGTTCCATTTGGCCTGTGCTTCACTGTTTTAACCTTTCTTTACCCCAGAAGAGGATAAGCCCCATAAATGCAGGAACCTGTTCCTTTCTTCCCTAGTTCATTGCCCATAGACATTCCCAGTAACATTTTCTGAATTGGATAAAAACTATTGGTCCTTTTGTGTCTTGAAGAATTCACTAAATGTATGAATACTTGGAAACAACTAGTATGCAGGTTTTAGTGTTACAGCTTTAAATAGAACATTACCAAGGTTATATAATAAATAAATGAAAAATCATGCATTTAGTTGTTTTCAAAAGTCCCTTTTATTGGAATATGTGTATGTTGTCACTTAGGCCTTGATGCAGATCTGTCACTTTAATGGTAGTTTTTTGGAAAAAGTTTTTTGTTTTTTGGATTTTTTTTTTTTTTTTACTATCAGATATATAAAATGTGTAAGGTCTTTTATGCTGTGGATATTCTGATAGCTTCCTTGAGAAATAACTTTGCTCTTCATTTAGATTTTGGGGGAAAATAAGTTTGACCTATTTGTAGAAATACATTGCATTTATTTAAAATTTATAATTGATACAGTTCTTACCTTGAGATTCATCTTTAAAAATCAGAAGTAAAGGAATTCAGCACTTTGTTATGTGATGTGAAAGTTTTAAGATAAAAGTCTTACTTTTCTTAAGTTAGTATTATATTTAGAGCCTGATAAGCTTGCTTTTAAAAATCTGTTGTAATTCTTTGGATGTTTATTTAATATTTATAGGTAGCTCATGAAAAGCTGATGGAGAATGGCAGCTGTGAATTGCATTTTTTAGCTACTCTAGCTCAAGAGACTGGGGTGTGGAAAAACCCGGTACTGTGCACTATTCTTTCCCAGGAACCATTGGATAAGGATAAAGGTAAATTTTCTAGAGAGAGAGAAAAAAAATCATTAGACTAGAAAAAAAATGAGTACTTAAAAAATTGTTTTGATAAGTATAATTCATCTCAAGATTTCCCAGAGAAGGACCATTTAATTAAATTTTAGCTGAGGTTCTTGAGGCCCTTCACCATTATTTTATTTGGGGGAAGATGTATTTATAGGATATTAAATCTTAAAGTAACAGAAAAACTAAAATTTTTCCCAACATCTTTTCAGTAGAGGAATTCCCTCTGCAATATCCTGACAGGTGGCAGTCTAGCTTATATTTGATAACTTACTTGACAGATGGAGAAGCAGACGTAGAGTAGTTAAATGATTTTCCTCAGAGAAAGAAATTCATGCTAGAACTCTCAAGGCTTTTGCCTCTAAGAGTAGTACTCTTTCTCAGCTTATTGCTCCATCTTATTTTATTCCATTTTGTTGTTATTGTATGAGCTTGGGCAATAAAGATCCCGGTTAAATTGGCAGATACCCTGTTGTAAGTAGATGGCTAAGTGACTGATAATATGTATAACACTTAATATTCAGAGCTTAAAAACTATACACCATGAAGAAGAGTACACTTACAGTCTTTGGTACTTTTCTTGAAATTATTTAGGAAAGTACCCAGATTTCATCCAAACCTTTTCCACGGTATTTAACCGAAGAAGTAAATAAACTACTTCAGTTGTCTGTTGCTTTGCTTGTTGACTGATGGCAAACTCTAGGTATTGTCCCATGTGATAGCAAATTGTGGAGGCTCTGAGAAAGAAGTGTTAGGTTCATTGTTGTGAACTCTTCTGGTACTTTGATATTTACCAAAAAGGCTTCCCAGCCAGTCTCCAGATTTCTCTTCCAGCTGGTTTTTCCTTCCTGGCTCCCCTCTTAACCATTTCTCCATGCTTTCTGGATAGTTCTAGCAATGTTACCTGTTTCTTAATTTTCATAAGCAGATGATTTTTAGTATTGGCTTCCATCATGGATATCCACAGATTAGCTACAGTGTTCTTGAGACCTTGGAGAAATGGGGAGTGGACCCTCATTACTTAATAATAACAACATTTAAAAGTTGAGCATCTTAGATTTTTTTGCCTTTGGCATATTGGTTTTATCCAAGTATACTAAAACCACTATGATTTTGTTCTTATAATCAAATTATACTTTCTAATCTCTGCTTTTGGAAATATTTGATGTAATATATTAATAATAATATCAAAATACATTGTATTATTCCTAACAGTTTGAAATGTGCTTTTATATACATGGTTTCATTTAACCATCACAATGATTCTGTGAAAAAAGCAAGATCTTTATTATCCCTATTTTACAGATGAGAAATGGAGGCTCAGGAAGATTGGTTGTCTTTTCTAAAAGATCACGTTGCCAGTGATGTGAGGCAGAGCCAGGAATTGAAGTTAGGACTTCTCTTCTTTTTATATCATGCCTTGTTGCACCTAGCCTAATACCTGTAAATAAAATTCCACCTAGCTTAAAGAATTAACTCCTCTTCTCTGTTGTCAATTTCTGAAGAGATTTTGCCAAACTCACTACTCTAAATAGGAAAATAGAACCTTTACCTTAGCAGAGATTTAAGATTTATTTTAAAAGAGTATGTGCTCAGTTTCTTTACTTGCTTAAATGTGCTTAACATTGTTTCTATTAACAAAGTCTCTGCCCATTTCTGTGCTGCTCTGTTTCTTGTTCTTTGCCTGACATAGCTTCTGGAGTAATTTGTGCACTATAAAGCCAAGAGGAGTTTCTTACAATAGCAGGGCATTGTAGTAGCCAGACTTTAATACAACTCAGATGTTAAGTGACAGATTTTGCAGCTATAACCTTTACTTGGTCCTCTGTTACTTAGAATGTCTCTTTGATGGGAGTTATTTTATGGCTAATCACTTAAACTAGAACTGTATGTTTATTACCTCCTTTGGAAAAGTTGAGGGAATTAACATTTTACACAAAAATACTAGTGTATTTATATTTTCAAATGTGGTGGTTGTAAAGGATGGGGAGCTTTTAGTTTTACCTATCCAGCCCCTTAGTTTAACTTAATCTAGCCTGCAGCAAGTTTGAAGTGAAGACCTAGGGCTTAGAGAATAATGGGTACATCTCAGTAGGTTATGCTCATTAGTTTGTTTATAGTGAAGACTCTAGAGGTTTGATGTGGTTTTGAACAGTAATCCACTTCTGAATTTTTTTTTAATTGACTAAGTTTGGACCCACTAAAAGCCAGCTAAACCAAGAAATGAATGCTCTTTGATTTGGGGGAATTGAGGGTGGGTAGAACTCAAAATTTTAAATGCTGGTTTCATTTTAAGGTTTTAACATCCTATAATAAAGTAACTCTAATAACTAAATCAAATATTCAAGTAGATGGCACATGACATACTTGTGCCTTTGGTCATGATCTCAAGATTGGAAAGACCCTGAATGCTTTTTTTTTTTTTTAACCCACTTTTAGCTCCCTTTTAAACATCATGATAATGAATTGGCCTTTGCTTGAATACTTCTAGAGAATTGTTTGCTAGGTAGTTCAGTTCATTCTTAACCTATGATTAGAAAAGCTTCAATGTGAAAATTGTGAAAACTATATTCTTAGAATTCCATCTTTTGTATCTAGTGCTACCCCTCAAGCTATGGCAAACAAAGTGTAAATCCCTCTTTCATGCCATAGCAATGGAGATTTTTAAAGATTTTAAATCTACATTCATGATTCATGTTTGTTTTTTGTTTTAATGTTTGTTTATTTTTGAGAGAGAGACAGTGTGAGCCAGGGAGGGGCAGAGAAAGAGGGAGACACAGAATCCGAAGCAGGCTCCAGGCCCTGAGCTGTCAGCAAAGAGCCCGATGCGGGACTCGAACCCATGCACCGTGTGATCATGACCTGAGCTGTAGTCAGACACTAACTGACTGAGCCACCCAAGCACCCCCATGATTACTGTTTTTCTAATGCATTTTGTTTTCCCTTTAATGTAGAACCTCATGTGTACCCTAAATATGATCTGGCCAGCTTTGAAGTCATTGGTACTCTCATATTTTTCATTCTAACATTTTATACCTGTTAGTATGACTTAAGATGACATTAACCTTTCTGGGTAGCCAGATCATGCAACTTGGTGACATTACTAAAATCACACAGAATTTTTAAAAACTAAATACTACCCTTAAATTATCAGTGACAAATTTTGAAGTTAATTTATTTTGAGAGAGATTAAGAGAGAGGGCACAAGCAGGGGAGGGGCAGAGAGAGGGGGAGAGAAAATCCCAAATAGGCTCCAAGCTGCCAGTATGGAGCCCAACAGCACAGAGTCCAATGCGGGGCTTAAACTCATGAATCGTGAAATCATGACCTGAGCCAAAATCAAGAATTAGACACTCAACTGACTGACCCACCCCTCAACTGTATTTTTATACTTTATCTTTTGGCATACAAGGCATTGCTTTTTTCCCTCCATCCTGCTTAATTTCACTGTTAGATTCATTGTCTCTGCAATTTGTCAATACTCTTTTAAGTCTTGAATTTGTTATTCGAGGTTTTTGTTCTTACACGTTTCCTCTAATTAACATATATTCTGTTGGCATCCAGGTCCTTGATAATAACCATAAAATGGTCGTGTCCAGAAACCTAGCCTCTGGGATACTTCTAGAAATCTTCCTTCTTGCCTTCAGTCCTTTAATCAGTATTCTTTGATTATGGTTGTTTGGGCAAATATTCCTATTTTTCCTTTTCTCTGGTCCATGATTCTCCTTTTTTATATATTAAGGATTGGGTGAAAGACCTTAACAAGTATGTGGCTAGAGTTCTTACAAGTAATATTGTTTAATATTGAGGTTACTGTGACCTAATTTATTATTTAAAAATGAGCTTTTTTTAAAGAATAGTTTTAAATTGTGAAGAGTCCCTATATACTCCACAACCAGTTTTCCTTACTCTTCATATCTTAAATTAGTATGCTACATTTGTCACAATTAATAAACCAATATTTATACTGTGTTATTAACTAACTTCCATACTTTATTCAGATTTCCTTAGTTTTTACCTAATGTCCTTTTTCTGTTCCAGGATCCCATCCAGGATACCACATTACATTTAGTCGTCATGTCTTCTTAGGCTCCTCTTGGCTGTGACAGTTTTTCAGACTTTCCTTGTTTTTGATGACCTTGACAGTTTTGAGGAATACTGGTCAGGTATTTTGTAGAATGTCCCTTAACTGGGAGTTATCTGATGTTGCTCTCATGATTAGAACTGGGCTTACGGATTTGGGGAGGAAGATCACAGAGGTAAAATGGCACTGTTGTCACATCGTATCAGGGGTACATACTCTCCGCATGACTTCTCGTTGATATTAACATTACTTGATCACCTGGATGAGGTAGGATGTTTATCAGGTTTCTCTACTTTAAAGTTATTCTTTTCCTCCCTTTCCATATAGTACTCTTTGAAGGAAGTTACTACATACAGAGCACATGTAAGAGGTAGAAATTTAAGCTCCACTTCCTTGAGAGGGCAGTATCTGTACAGATTATTTGGAATTCCACAACATGGACTAATGAATATTCATTGTCTACTTTGGGCATAATCCAATACTACTTTATTTTAGTTGCTCAAATTATCCCAGCTTTGGCCATTGGAAACTCTTTGATTCAACTGCTTCGTCCCTTTTACATGCCCCCTTCGTTGTGGGTTGTTTTTTATTTGAGTACTTCCTTGCTTTCTGACACTACAAGGTACTCCAGCTTATTCTGCCTATTACTTACCCCAGTCCTAAAATCAGCTATTTTCCAAAGAGCCCTTGTTGTTTTTCTTAGAGACTAGTATTAGAAACTAAGACCTGATAACTGGGTGTGTTCCTTGCTATGGAGGTGTTATTGCTTCTAGGACCTTTCAACAGACAAAGCAAGAAAATATATGCAGGTATACTGAGCTGTGTATATACAGATCCGTAAATATTTCTATATGTAACCAGCTGTAGGTATATTAAACTAAATATGAGGGTTCACACTGATGTCTTTCACTCAAATTCATACCACAAGGATCATTCTGGTCTTCTCTTCTTGTTTTATTTATGACCTCTCACTTCAACAGAATGTCATGTCATTAGAATCATGGAATAATAATGTAGCCTTTTCAGAGTGACTTCCTACCATTAGCCATCTGTATACTTAATTAATCATTTTAGTGTACACGTATAGTGTTTCAGAATTGATAACTTCTACCTCTGTGGAAAATGGCTTTATTGATTAGAGTCCAATACTTTTGCAGAGTATCTTTTGCCATTTTTCTTATAACTCCACTCATCCAAAGTTAGTTACATGGGCACTTTATTTCCTCACCTCTTCCATTAAAGTTCTTTCATAACCTTTGTAATACAGTTAGATTTTTTTTGGCCACATTCTGCATTTCATCCTACATGTCCTCAACCTCCTAAATAATTTTTTAAAATTTTCATATCTTAAGATTCCTTCTTTGTTCTGTAAAGTTCTGTAGGCTTTGGCAAATGCATGGTGCCATGTATCTACCATTATGGTATCCTACAGAATAGTTTCACTGCTGTAAAAATACCTACTATCTTAACCCACTCAGCCCTCTCCTGAACACCTGACAGCTACTGATTTATTTACCATCTCTATAGTTTTGCCTTTTTGAGATTGTCATGTAAATTTGTGGCCTTTTGGTCTAGCTTCTTTTACTTGGCAGTATGCATTTAACATTTATATATGTCTTTAATACCTTAACAGCTCATTCTGTTTTATTGTTGAATATTTTTTATTGCTTATTAAAGACCTCTGTGTCTTTAATACCTTAACAGCTTATTGCTGTTTTAGTGCTGAATAGCAATAAAATAGATCCTTCATCCAGTTTCCTTATCCACTCACCTATTAAAAGATAACCTGGTTTGCTACGAGTTGATGTTTATGAATAAAGCTACTATACACATTTTCATGCAAATGTCGGTGTGGACAGAAATTTCACATCAATTATGTAAATATTAAGAGTAGGATTGCTAGATCTCATGATAAGACTATGTTTTGCTTTGTAAGAAACTGCCCGACTTTTCTAAAGTGACTATACCATCCTGTATTCTCACCAGCAATGAATGAGAATTCCTATTGCTTTAGACCCCCACTGGCAATTGGTATTACCTATTTGGGGAATGTAACATTCTAATAGGTGTGTAGTAATATCACATTTTTGTTTCAGTTAACAGTCTCTGTAATGACATAAGATACTGAAGATGTTTTTGTGTGCGTACTTGCCATCTGCATATGTTCCTTGATGAGAACACTTCTTTAGATTTTTTTTGCCTATTTTTTAATCATGTCATTTGTTTTATTGTTTTTTTTTTTTAATGTTTTTTTATTTATTTCTAGGAGAGAGAGAGAGACAACGTGAGCAGGGGAGGGTCAGAGAGAGAGGGAGTCACAGACTGAAACAGGCTCCAGGCTCTGAGCTGGCAGTCAGCACAGGGCCCGACGCGGGGCCCAAACCCACGAACCGCGAGATCATGACCTAAGCGAAAGTCGGACGCTTAACCGACTAAGCCACCCAGGCGCCCCTCATTTGTTTTATTGTTAACTTTTAACAGTTCTTTGTATATTTTGGATACAAGGCCTTTATCAGATATAAGTTTTGCAAATACGTTCTTTCAGCCTGTGGCTTATCCTTTTTCTTATTAGTGCAGAAATCTTAAATTTTAATGAAGTCTGGCTTATGAATTTTTTCTTTTGTGGATCGTGCTTTTGCTATTTTATCTAAAAGCTCATTACCACTATGTTAACTATACTAAAAATAGAATACAGTAACAATACATACATACTCATTACCAAACCTAGAGTTCTGTAGATTTTTCTCATATAAGTTTTGCATTTTATATTTGGGTCTCTGATACATTTTTGGGATTATTTTTGTGACAAGTATAACCTAATTTACATAGAGTGAATCTGTATTGTCTCTTAACACATACCTTCTGAAAGATCACAAGCCATGTTTTTAATATAATTAATTTTGAGACTCTTATTTAGGATGATATCTATTGCTCACTCCATTTTGAAAATTACATTTTCCCACCTGTCCTTTTAAATCTAAAGTTTATTATTATCAGAACCACCGTAAGAATAGAGGAAGTCTCCCTTTTCCCTGTCATTATAAATAATGCATAGTCAAACCCAAGCAGCAGACTTTTCTCAAAAAGCTACCCACCTATGCCACTCAGATTGTTCTCAACATTTTTGGTGAGCTAGGGCTATCTTGGGTTCAAGCTTTAATAACAATTCACACAGATTGGTACCGGGTCTGTAACACTCATGGTGTGTGCGTCCTTGGTCCTTAGCCTGCTTCCCCTTCTTTTGTATATGTCATGATTTTACAGTCTAGATTCTAAGAGACCACCCTGTTCCAGTCACACTGAATCCCTTCGGCCTTTTCCCTTATTCTGATTTATTGGGATAATTTATAGTTGCACAAAGTACACTTTATCAGCTTTCCAGTCCTTTCTTGAATTTGAAACCCTGCAGTGTTTTCCCCCCAGAGCCCATTTTTTTCCAAAGGAGATTTCTAAAGCTTAACCTTTACCACAGTACTTATAAATCCTTAAGAGTTTTGTGAGAAAATAAGTCTTTATTTCAGTATTAAACTTCTCATTTAAAATCAAGATAGAGAATTGTTTCTTGGTTTATCAGATATTAGCATACATAAGATGTAATAATATTTTGAAGGGAGGGGAGATGGGAGGAGAGAGCAGGTGATAACTCATACTTTCCAGGTCAATAGGATGAGGCCAGATTTCATTATATACAGCTGCATTTACTTTTGGATAATCTTTAGTTTCTTCACTTTTTTGGTATATTTTTAGTGTAAATTTTTTATAAAAATACATGTATATATGTATATATATTATATATTTTTTGTATAAACATAACACATAAATATATATATCTTTACCTGTCTATACAGAGAATGCCAGAAGAGGTGACTCTGAAACCTAGACTTAAATCTGCTCACAAATTTTTTGTGTTAGGACATTTCTTACAGAAAGTTACTAAAAAGAACACCTTAAAGAATATATTACATACTTTTAGAAATAGAGTTGGCCTTACTTATTTCTCTTTGGTTGTTCCTCCTTCCCTTTCTTCCTTCCTTTTCCTTTTTTCTTTGCTTTATGTCCCCTTCTCTTCTTTGCCCTTAACTGGGCTTGTCCTGGTATACAAAGTGACTGAATGGAACATTTTCGCTTTTATTTAAAAAAATCACTACTCAATTAGATTGCCTTTTACTTGTATATAACCCTTAAATCCTTGAGGTACAGTGACTGGATAAAATGAAGCTGACAGAATTAAACTGCAGTAAGCTTATAAAAGTGTTCACTTGCAGTTTTGGGCTGATGACATATTTATATATATTTATCCTTTACTATTAACGTAATTAAATATAAATGTACTGATCCCCATATTTTCATTTTCTCTAAAAATGATTTTAGAATACACCCATTGGTTTCTTGAAACATCTCGAAACATTCTGTATTAATGAGTATATTTTATAATAATAATGTTACAGGGATAAATATGTCAGAAGTTAAGCGTGAAACTCATGATGAAATCTTATTTCACACAAAAATTTTAGTGTTGAATACTAACTAGGTTCATTTGTGACGTGGATATTTTTTTAATTAAAAAATTCTTTTTAAATATTTATTTTCAGACAGAGATAGCACAAGTAGGGAAGGGGCAGAGATAGAGAGATGGGGGAAGGAGAGAATCCCAAGCATGCCTGGTGTCACCAGCGAAGAGCCCGACATGGGGCTCAAACCCACAAGTTGTGCGATCATGATCTAAGTTGAAACCAAGAGCCAGACACTTAACCAACTGAGCCACCCAGGCACCCTGACATAGAATTTTTTTTTTTAATTTTTAAAAATTCTGTTTTATATCCGTCATATCAAAAAATCAGTTACGATCATAAATTTTTACCATAATCCATTATGACCATAAAGTTTCAGATTTAATGAAAAAGCAAGCAACATGATTCAAAATTCTGAAATCTTTTAAGTAAAAATTCTGTTTCTTATAAATGTAATATATTCCCTCAAGAAAGGGTAAGGAGTGGGCTGAAGATTAAGACTATTCCTAATTGGTAATTTGGAAACTGAAAACTGGATACCTAGAGCAGTAGTTCTCAATCCTGGCTGTGCTTAAATCACCTGAAGAATTTTCAGGCATTCCAGTGCTTAGAGGCCTAACTCAGACCATAGTGTCTCAGTCTGAGCCCCAGGCATTAGTATTTTTTTTAGAAGAACAAGATGATTATACAGCCAGGGTTAAAAACCAGTTATCCAGAGCTTGTCGTTTTATGTTTTTATTAAATTTCTAAATTTGGATTTTTGTGACTAACAATGCTGCATTGATTTTTTTAAATTTATGTTTTATTGTGATTAAAAACACATAATATAAAATATACCATTTAATCATTTTTAAGTGTTAAGTATATTCATATTGTTGTAAAACAGATCCCCAGAACTTTTTCATTTGCAAAACTAAAATTCTATAATAATAACAGCTCCTTGAAACCTACCCACCACGCCTAGCCAGTAGTTAACCATCATTTTACTTTTGGTTTCTATTATTTGATTATTTTAGTACCATATTTACCTTTTTGTGACAAGCTTATTTCACTTAGCATAATGTTCTCAAGGATAGTCCATATTTCAGCATGTGACAGGATTTCCTTCCTTTTTAAGGCACCTGGGTGTCAGTTGAGCGTCAAGATTCCAGCTCAGGTCATGATCCCAGGGTTATGGGACTGAGCCCTGTATTGGGCTCTGCTCTGAGTGTGGAGCCTGCTTAAGATTCTTTCACTCTCCCCTGCTTGCATGCTCTCTCTCTAAAATAAAAAAATAAAAATAAAAAAATAGTGAATAATACTCCGTTGCCTGTATATACCACATTTTGTTTATCTGTTCACTTATCGGTGGACATTGGGATTACTTCCACTTCTTGGCTGTTGTGAGTAGTATTACTATGAACATGGGGGTGCATGTGCATATCTTTTTAAGACCCTTCTTTCAGTTCTTTTGTGTATATACCCAGAAGTGGGATAGCTGGATCATATGGTAGGTCTATCTTTAACATTTTGGTGAACTTCCATATTGTTTTCATAGAAGTTGCTCCATTTTACAGTCCCATGAACAGTGCTCAAAAGTTCCAATTTCTCCACATCCTCACCAGCACTTATTTTTTGTTTTATGATAGTAACTATTTTAATGATGTGAGGTAATGTCCCATTGTAGTTTTGATTTGCATTTCTCTCATGATTAGTTGGTATCTTCTTGTGTGTTAGACATTTGTATCCTCTTTGTAGAAATGTCTTTTAAAGTCATTTGTCTACTTTATAATAGGATTATTTGATATTTTATTGTTAGGTTTTAAGCATTCTTTATATATTCTGGATATCAACCCCTTAGCAGGTATATGATTTGCAAATTCTTTCTCTCAGTACGTAGGCTGCCTTTTCACCCCACTGTTCTGTCCTTTGATACATAAAAATTAGGTTTGATGTAGTTCCCGTTGTCCGTATTTAGGTTTTTTGTCTGTACCTTGGTGTCATATCCAATAAATTCTTGCCAAGTCTAATGTCTTCAAGCTTACTCTCTTTGTTTTCTTCTAGGAGTTTTATAGTTTTGGGTCTTAAATTTAGATCTTCAGTCCATTTTGAGTTAAATTCTTATATGGTATACAGTAAGTGTCCCACTTCATTTTTTTTCACGTGGATATTAGTTCTCCCAGTACCATTTGCTGAAAATATTGTCCATTTCTCATTGAGTGATTTTTGGCAGTCTTGTTGAAGATCATTTGACTGTACATGTGAGGGTTTATTTCTGAAATTTCTGTTCTGCGGCATTGCCTATATATGTTTGTCATTAGACCAGTACCACACTGTTTTGATTAATGTAGCTTTATAAATTATTTTGAGGTGAGGAAGTGTAACCTCAGACTTGGTTCTTTTTCAAAATTGTGTTGGCTGTTTGGAATCCCTTGAGATTTCCTATGAATTTTAGGATAAATTTTTCTCTCTCTGCAAAAAATGCCATTGAAATTTTGACAGGAATTGTATTGAATTCTTAAATTGTTTTGATAGCTGGACATTTTAACAATATTAAGTCTTTCATTCTACGAACACAGGGATCTTTCCATTTTCTTGTGTCTTTAATTTCTTTCATCCATGTTTTATAGATTTTAGGGACAGGTATTTCACCGTCTTGGTTAGGTTTATTTCTAAGTATTTTATTCTTTTTGTTGATATTGTAAAATGGAATTGTTTTTCTTAATTTCCTTTTCAGGTTATTCATTGTTAGTATATAAAAATTTAATTTATTGTGTTTTGATTTTTGTGTCCTGTAACTTTTTGCTGAAGTCATTTATTCTAATTGGTGTGTGTGCGTTCGTGTGTGCGTGTGTGTGTGTGTTTAGGGTTTTCTATAAGATCGTGTCATGTGCAGATTATTTTACTTCTTCCTTTCCAATTTGAATGCCTTTTTTTCCTCTCTCTTACCTAAATGCTAAGTTGTTTTTAAAACAAAATACAAATTGTACTTTTTAAAAAGGAATAGGTAATTTAGATTCAGGTAGGCCATGATGAAAATTTCAGAATTTACTCTGAAGGCAAAGGCACCTTTGGCAAATTTTAAACTGGGAGAAGACAATCAAGTGTGTGCTTTTAAAAAAAGAAAAAGCAAGTCCTAGTGGAGATGTGATGACTTAAGAGTGGATCCAGAAGACTAACAGAGTGCTATAAAGTGGTCTCATAGCTTAAAGAGTGGGCTGGGAGGAATGGGTGAATATCAGGAGTAGAGATGGAGAAGAGTAAATAGATTGAGTATTTAAGAATTATAAATGACAAAATTAGGTGGTGGATTGGATGTCTGGGTGAGAAGGAAGCATGAGAGAGCATTCTTCAAGGCCAACTTCTTAGATTCCTGGCTTGAGCACAACTAAGTGGATTGAGGTAACATATACTGTGGTATAAGAGATTTTTTTCCCTAAATGTTTATTTTGAGAGAGAGAATAGAATCCCAGGCATGGACAGTGCAGAGCCCAATGCGGGCCTCCATCTCACAAACTGTGAGATCATGACCTGCGCCAAAATCAAGAGTCAGGTGCTTAACCAGCTGAGACACCCAGGCATCCCAGTATAGAATTTTTTTATGCAGAGTTTGAGATGCTTGTTAAACAGCTAGTTTAGAGATGCTACAGAGGAAATTGTGTGCAAATCTGGGCATGGAGATAAACACCCAGTAAGTACCTTGACTCCACTTTGAGAAAAATTCAGGACCTAGTCTTAAGTTTTTGTGCATATGTTCATTTGATATTTGTGAAATGATTTATCACAGAAATCCAACATATATATTATATTTAATTACCTTCAGTGTAGGAACTATTTTTAATATTATGTAAGTGACATTCTATGAGAAGAAGCCATTCTTTCTTAATTAAACTGGCTAAATATCATTCATTTACATTGTCATTTTATGTAACCTCAAATGTAGTAAAACCTGCTTTTCTGTTCAAGTCCATAAATACAGAGAAAGTAGATTAAAAGGCTACACACAAGTAAAAATCAAGATTTTTTTACTTTTCTGGGATGGGAATGGGAAAAGCAAGGTAGAGAATGAGATGTGCTATGACTCAAGGATAAATATAAGACTTTTTTCATAAATCTGGCAAGCACTAAAACAGGTAGTCTTTGTGGTGATGCTACAACAGCTGTAATGTCTGGATTGGAGAGAAGTAGAGAAAGATACAGAGGAATGGGTAAAAGGAAAGCAGTGAGGAAGAAGTGGAGAAAGATGGGGGAGAGTGAGCATTTAGTAGGTTCTTCATGAAATGAGTATTAAAATGTAATCTACTTTTGATCCATTTGAACCCTGTGCTTCAGAATTATTTTCCTTTAAAAGCTAATGCTACTTCACAGCTCTTTACTGCTATAAAGTGCCATTCTAATTTGAAATAGACACACTAGGGGCACCTGGGTGGCTCAGTCGGTTAAGCATCTGACTCTTATTTCAGCTCAGGTCTTAATCTCAGGGTCATTGAGTTCAAGTCCCCAGTTTGAGCCTACTTAAAAAAAAAATGTGCAGCATGGAGCCTACTTAAAAAAAAAAGGAGACACACTAGTCAAATGTGAATTTTGTTTTCTCATGCCACCACCACTGTATTAGGCTGGAAGTTAGAGGACCCATTTTTCTGGTCCTGGTTCTATCATTAACTGGCTGTATGACCTTAAGAAGTTACTTACCTTCTGTGAGCCTCAGTTTACTCATCTGCCAAGTGATGGAGCTGGACAAAATGATTTGTAAAGTCCCTTCTGCTCTAATATTCAGTATTTCTTTGGAATCAGTTTTGTCGTAAGTGTGGCAGTGGTTTCTTATCATTTAAAAAAAGATCCACATGTAACTATGTATTTGACATTTTACAGTGTTAATATGTATCCTCCTGTACATTGAACTAGCACAGAAATTATATTGTACAATTTGTCATTCTTATTTTATATGTTGCTATTTGAGATTCTATTCAGAGTGTCATCAGTTTTGTTAAATACTTGCCATCTTTAATTTCTTTGCCATAATTCTCTGAATTTGTTGATTTTGAGTTTTCATGGGAGTATTTTAAGTAATTCCCAGACTTTGTATTGCTGGATTTTTCCTTTTGAAAGAATTACTAGGAAACTAAAACTGTTTGTTAAGTCTATGACTTATTTATAGCCAGAACAACTTTATTTTAACTTTTTAAAGAATTTTCATTTAAAGTCTTTACTGATTTTGGTTTGGCAGTGAACTAAACTGTTAAAAGATACTTGCAATATAATTGTCCCCATTAGGATCAGATGATATTAAAAAAGAAGAGTAATGCCCTAGATACGTAAGACACAGAGACACCATAAAGTTATGCATTTAGTTTTATTTCTCTATGTTGAGTCTTCATACTTTTTTATTTAGTTTAGCGTGGCAGAGAGTAGAATAGAGTGGCAGGTACAAAGTTCTGGACTTCAAGAAAAGGATGGAATTTGAGATTCTGTGTTAAGATGTTTATATGCTCATGGTTTTAATACTGAGGAGCCATGATTATACTGTCTTGGAGAAGACTCTTTACAGTAGAATACAGTGCAATTAGATCTAAAAAATAAAGTTACTAGCGGGTAACAAAGAATATTTAAAGAAGGAAGAACATTTCTCATTTTCCATCTTTTAACTCACAAATTGCTTACTGGACATATCTCCCAGCCTGCTCATAAGTAGAGAAATTGTGTGTTTTACTTAGAGTATGTGAAATTGCATTTCCAAAAGCCTTCCACAGGTCTCAGGCTATACATCACCAAATAAATTTTTAAACACGATTTTCTCATTCTTGTAAAGAAAACAGAGAAAAGGTTAAATATGCACTTGTTAACTCTCTCTCACAAATACAAAAAATAAAAATTCTTATTTGTAGTTGATCAAACAGGCAGTAGGAAATTCAGAGATTTGAACAGAGTAGAAGTGTATTAATGCATAAGTGGGTTTAAGCAAATGTTGAGGTTTATCAGTTAATGTTTTAAAAGTTACAAACCTACAGAAGTATCAGCAGACTCTCCCTACCCCCTTATTTATTTTTCTGTAGATATTTAATTTGTTTTAGACCACCTATTAAAGCAAAATAGAACTTCACCTTTGTAAAATAAAAAATATGTCATCAGTATCGAACACAGTATTAGTTTGAATCTCACCTTCTAGCATATCCAAGTATCCTTTTGTGGTTACCAGTGTAAGTGTGTAATGCTCCAGTATTGCAAACTTCTAGGGATGCTAATTTCTGGTATTCAATAATAAATGCTGTGAGGAAAAGAATTTAGTATAATTTTAATAGCATGGACTATTAGAATTCAATGCAAAATTATTTTTATCTTAAGTTAATTCATTTCATTCTAAATGGTACTCTCAGGTAAAAATATTTAAAGCACCTTTTAAAATTTAGCAGTATAAACTCCTTTTGCTTATAAGGTCTAGTGTTTCGGAATAGTGTGACAGTAATCGAAAATTGCAAAGAAAAAAGGGTAGTAGTTCCTGTGCTTAAAAAAATATATTCCTTATAAGTATTTGTATTGGAAATGAATTATTTTCAAATGTTAATAATCTATCATGTCTTTTGTTTTTTAAAGTGAATGAATTTTTAGCTTTTGAGGGTCCCATCTTGTTGGATATGAGAATTAAACATCTAATCAAAACCAATCAGTTAAATCAAGCAACTGCTCTAGCAAAGCTGTGTTCTGACCATCCAGAGATTGGTACAAAGGGTAGTTTTAAGCAAACTTACCTTGTTTGTCTTTGTACATCATCACCAAATGAAAAGTTAATCGAAGAGGTAAGTATGTTTTCTTTTGTTAGCAATTAATTTTAAAAGTGAAGAAGTTAATTTTCAATTAGATTAGAATGTCTTTGACTTCTCTTTCTCTTAGAGAAGAGAGATAGCAAGGGACTGTTATTGTCACTCTAAATTTTTTAGTATGCTCTTGGGTAGTGATTCTAAGAAGCTTTCAGAATTATATGTAAACTGATTTCACCTAGCTTCTGTTTTAAATAATTTGAATCTTTTTACTGCGTTGGTTAAATTATGGGAAAGATGAAGGTGGCGGAACAGTTTAGTAGGATATTTATATTTGTCAGCAGTTGGGCCTTAACTTTGTTTTACCTGATACTTGTAGGATACTTGTAGATCTTTCTAACTGGCTAATTTAAGTAACTATTAGGATTTATATGACTTCCTCCTAAGAATATGTTTTCTGTTTTATACATACACATGATGTATTCAAAAACAATGTATTCCTAGAAGAAGTTATAAATACAGATAGAAAATGTCTATCTATCTATAGACTAAAATTTTACTTATATATTGAATGTAAAACTTTATTTTCTCTGTGAAACACATTTTTTTTATTTCTAGCTTGGCATAAAGCATAGTATTCATGTATTTGTTTTATACTACAGAATTCTGAGGTAGAATCATGGTCCAAATGATTTTGGAATTTGCATAGTATACCTTCAGACAGAAAGCTGAATGCCCATATGAGGTTAGAGGTTGTGATTGTAGAGGTAATTGTGTGATTATTATTATTATTTTTTTTTTAAAGAATAGAAAATGGAGAGGAAGATGGTAGCCTTGGACTAAGAGTAGGTCCAATAAGGTTGTTGTAGATGGTGAGGCTAATGAGGGTACTGGGAAGAGTGATGTATGGCAGTTTCTAGGCTGGACAGAATAGATCCCAGGGCGGTCGCCTAAGAAATTTTATCAGTTTGGACATTGGCTAATCCATAGATTTTTTTTTTTCTTTCTCTTTTATCTCAGATAGTTGGCTTTTTAGTCTCTGTATGAGAGCAAAATAGAAGACTGAAGTTTTGGGGCGCCTGGGTGGCTTAGTCGGTTGAGCGTCCGACTTTCGCTTAGGTCATGATCTCGCGATTCGTGGGTTCGAGCCCGCGTCGGGCTCTGTGCTGACTGCCAGCTCAGAGCCTGGAGCCTGTTTCAGTCTGTGACTCCCTCTCTCTCTGACCCTCCCCTGCTCACGCTGTCTCTCTCTCTCTCCTAGAAATAAGTAAAAAAACATTAAAAAAAAAAAAGACTGAAGTTTTCTTATTAGTTCAGAATAGGTATGCAGACAGTTAATTGGCAGACCTGTAAAGTTTCTTGAGATAGCTTTTGAAATGTATTGAACAGTTTTTCTAAAATTCTTAACTAAATTATTATGCTGCTGCCACATCTTAGATTTTTTTTCAGCTCAAATAAAGCTTTCATTATCAATTTAGTTCTTGCCCTTAGGTCAGTCTGTCCATCCATCCATCCATCCATCCTTCCTTCAGCAAATTTTTATTAAGTGAATGATGTGTGATGTCTAAGCAATGTGGGGTTAAATGGGGGTTAAGGAATAAGCCTTGGCCTAAAGAATCCTAACTTCTATTAGAAAACTTTGTAAACATAGGGTCATTGGGTTAGCTCTGAAGCCCTGTTTGAAGTTGAAGAGTATAAATTTGTAATTTCTAGGAAGAATCTGTATGTCTAACTCTGTTGAATAATCAAAAGATCTTGCAGTACTGAACCTGTTTCCTTTTGGTTTAGTTGAGTAGTAGCAACCCAGCTTGCTCTGGGAAATCCTCAAGAAAATTCCCTATGAGGGCAATATCATAGTATCATAATATAGTATCATAATACCAAGTATCTTTGATATTATATGAAATGATTTTTTTTCCCCTTCTTACATTAGGCAGGTAGAATTAAGGCATTCCATATTCTTTTTTTTTTAAGTGTTTAATTTTTAGAGAGAGAGAAAGGAAGGGGCAAAGAGAGAAGGACAGAGGATTGAAAGTAGGCTCCACACTGACAGCAGAAAGCCCAATGCGGAGCTCAAATGCACAAGCTGTGAGATTATGACCCAAGCTGAATTCTGATGCTTAACCGACTGAGCCACCCAGGCACCCCAAGCCTCCACATTCTTGCTAAAAGTCCCCTTTTGCTTAGAGATTGTTTAGTTACTCTTTTATGTTCCTATTACAAACATACAGAAACCTTTTCTTCCTTTTCCATGTGAAGTGGGTTAAAATTAGCTGTCACCAAATCTATTTTATTTCTGTCCCAGGAGAAGGTAGTCACTTTGGAACATTTGCCCAAAGACATCAGCCCCTTCAGAGGCTGTATTCTCTCTCTCACACACATTTATTTACCTTTACCTGTCTGGTTCTTAGAAGCATTTGAGTTTTTTACCCATTTCTTATAGTATGGTGGGCATAGATACTGGAAAGAATCAACCTTACCCTCGATTCTGTGGTCCTTTAGAGGAAACCTTTGTCCAAGTGAGCAAGTAGGCAAGGGATTGACTATTCCCCCAGGATCCTTTCATTGTAATAGAATTAACAGCTCGCCTTGGTAGATGGCTGAAGAATGGGGCTGAGAGAGAGTAGTGTCTGTCTGGCTTCTCGGGAATTATTAGCTTAGCCTGTATTCTTGATATAGGTATAAAACAGAGTGAGCAGTGTTGATTTAGATCCTGTATTTCTATTGGTTTTGTCATTAAAGTGAACATAGAATTTAAAAAGTAAAACCTTTTTCTCTCTAATCATCGCTTCCCAATTTAATACTTCCCCAAGTAATCATTTGGTTTGAAATTTGATATCTAACCTTTCTGATGTTTAATATATATAGAATACTTTTCTATATATTTTTCCTGTATATATATGCACCCTGACAGCTAGTTACTTTTTCCCTGTTTATTATGAACATCATCTTTCCATGTTGTTACATATAGATCAACCTCATTCTTTGTCATGGCTGCAGAATTCCATATATGTATTTATAATAGCTTTAGTTAGACCTAGGGAACATTTAAACTATTGTCTTGTATGTACATCCTTTCATTCCTGTCAGGGGCACACTGGTGGGGCATATTTCACGAAATGGAGTTCTTGAATCAAGGAATTTTTAAATTAATAGATAGGGACATACTTCCAACCAAAAAAGATTATGCCAATTTATACTGCCATAAACAGTATATGAAATTTCCTCTTCCCTAACACTGGAGATTATTTGTCTTTTAAATTTTTGCTAGCCTGAGGGTTAAAAAAAAAAGGGTAGCTCACTATTTGATTTAATGTTTTCTTAGTATGATTAGGCTTACCATTTAAATTCTTTTTTAGAAGAAAAGCTGTTTTATGTTGGTAAGCGAAAGGCTTCTTAAAATGTGATTAGAGCCAATACATTTTCAAAGTATACTTAATAAATGTATATAAATACTGGAGAAGAGCTCTATATTTTTTGAATACCTGGCATAAAGAGCCATATTAAAACCTAAAAATCATCTTTCGTGTTTTATTTTAAAATTTTTAATGTTTATTTCCACACACATGAGCAGGGTAGGGGCAGAGAGAGAGGGAAACACAGACTCTGAAGCAGGCTCCAGGCTCTGAGCTGTCAGCACAGGGCCTGACATGAGGCTCAGACCTATGAACTGTGAGATCTTGACCTGAGCTGAAGTCCGATGTTTAACCAACTGAGCCACCCAGCCACCCCTCATCTTTCATGTTTTTGAGATGGTTTTTCTGTTTTACAAAGAGTTCAGCAAAATATGCCTTTAACAGATTCTTCTGATTTTAAAAATTTATTCAGTTCTAAATTTTCTGGTACTTAATTTTTTTGCTCTTTTTTTAAAGCAATAGAGAAAAGATATCTATAATATGTAAATAGTCCCTATTTAAGTAAATACTGGTAATTGCTATTTTATGCTACCTTGGATTAAAAAAAAAATTCTTGTTCATTGATAGCTGTATTTGACTTGCATTTCACTTTCATAGTTTGAATTGAGCCATTCATTAGTCTAAATATGGTTTAATTTTCCCTGCCATTCTCTTAAGTGTCCTGTTTGAGAGGACTCTCTAGTGGCAAATCAGGGAAATGAAGGACAGTAAAAATTATTTTCTTAGCATACCTATAAAAAGTGAGGTTTTCTGTATTATTGAATATGGCAAATGTTTCATTTGATATGTTATATATATATGAAATACAGAGAAGGTAGAAGATAAAATGAAATGCTTTTTAAAATAGAGGCAATCTGACATATATATGACAAATATATATTTCTAATTATTAAGTGTAAGTTTATGTAGGTAATGGCATTGGGAAAATAAGTTTCCTTATATATAATACACAGATTTTGCATCATCAGAGCAAGAAGAGTGGTTTTAGAAGCACTGGACAACAGGGGCACCTGGGTGGCTCAGTCAGTTAAGTGTCCCACTTCAGCTCACATCATGATCTCACAGTTCATGAGTTTGAGCCTTACATCGGGCTCTGTGCTGACAGCTCAGAGCCTGGAGCCTGCCTCAGATCTTTGTCTCCCTCTCTCTCTGCCTGCTCTGTCTCTGTCTTTCTCTCTCTCTCTCTTTTTCTTTCTCTCTCAAAAATGAATAAACATTAAAAAAAAAACAAAAAACAGTGTAGAAGAACAACAGCGAAAGATCAGATTCAAAACAAATCAGATTTTCAGGATGTAAGATTTTTTATTAAACCTGAATATGTGAAAATCAATATTTAGCAATAAAGGGCCTCAACATGCTTGTGCATGGAGAATTCTGGATAAAATAAAGACTTTGAAGCTCCATCTGGGTTGAAATCTTCATTGCCACTAATTAATAGCATGTGACTTTGAGCAAGTAACCGCTCTGAACCTTATCTCTAAAAAGTTAATAGTAATATCTACCAGGCAAGCTATTGTGCAGATTTAGCAATACTATTTCTGAAGAAGCTGGCACTAATAAATAAATATGAGCTGTTATTATTATTAACATGAAAAAGTAAACAAAACTCATGGGTTGACTTCCTAACATTTGTCTGTGTGTATATACCAGGATAATTGTTTAAAGTTAACACTGTTTCAGGGTGTCTGGGTAGCTCAGTCGGTTAAGCATCCGACTTCGGCTCAGGTCATGATCTCACAGTTTGTGGGTTCGAGCCATGTGTCAGGCTCTGTGCTGACAGCTCAGAGCCTGGAGCCTGCTTCAGATTCTGTGTCTCCCTCTCTTTCTCTCTGCCCTTCCCTAATTCATGCTCTGTTTCTGTTTCAAAAATAAATAAACACTAAAAAATTTTTTAAAAAAATAACAGTTGCAGTAAAAGATAATGTGATCAAATGGAAAGAAGGGGAGTATTTGATGTCATTCAGACAAAATTTGATTTGTAGCTCTACCACTTAATTAACTTCTGCAGCTTGGGCAAATTACATAATTTCCTTGAACCCCACATTCATTGTGTATAATATGTTAATTATAATACCTAGTAGAAAATTTCTGATTAAATAATAAAATATGTCTGACAGTGTATTTAATGTGATACAGATATTTGATATTACAAATTGTTCAGCCTTTTTTTAAATTTGTTTAAATGGGCTCACTTAAAGATTTGTTAGAAAGAGTCAGATGGAGGAATAATGGAAAGAGCACTGTACGGGAGAGTTCCAAGACTTCAGTTTCAGTCTTAATTCTGCCACTAACTTCATAATTCCTTTAAGAAATCATTGTTGTTAAACACATAGACTCAGAGCTGGGTCTTGTTTTAGTGGTTTCCAGCCCAACTTAAGGTGTAGAATGGAACCTCCAAATCTATTCTCATGCAACCTTAATTCTCCTCAAAGATCAACCTCAAGATTATCCTTATTTAGGCACTTGTTCAGTCCTAAACACATCATATTTTATTCTCTCTCTCTCTTTCTCTCTGTCTGTCTCTCACTCACATACTCACAAGTTGATGAGGGGAGACAAGATCGATAAGGAGTGGCATGGTTACCTCTGTGGTACATGGGTGCCAGTGGTCTGTATTGGTCTTCAATTTTTTTTTTTTTTTTTTTGCTATTTGTCAGTTGTAACACGTTGGAATTAATCTTTCTTATTTTGTGGAACATTGGTAATTTGTGATGTGTGCTGTTGGACGTATCTTTGTTTTACAGCAAATGCTTGTATAGATATATGTAAATTCTGTTTATGTAGTAAATCATTGTACTGTGATAGTAAATTTAAACTTTTCAAAAAATAAGCAGTAAGGTTGTAATTTAATGAAGAAGTTGCCTTCATCTATGTTATACTTATGTATGCATGACAGTTGAGGCTTTGAGATGAAATGAATTTATATGAAAAGAAAAATAATGGAGATTTATAGAAAGCTGAGATGAGTTTAAAGGTGGTTATAACTACAGTATAAAATGTTTCATATTATACTTTTTCCCCCTCAGATGAAGACACTTTATTAGTCCTTATCCAATAGACCTTTCTCTGTCTTTCTGCTGATTCTAATGCTTTTTAAATTACCAGATGAAAAGGGGGAAAAATACAGCTTTTCTTTTTCAGTATCATAGGCCTGATAAATGGGTAGAGGGTACTTAAAATTAGCATTAGTTTTTTACATATAGATATTTGTAAAATTCTTGAAAGTAGTTGGTTTTCTGACTTGAAAAAAGATTGCTTTATTGCAGCCTAGTAATGACAAACTATGAATTGATAGTATATGAGTTTGTGAGGTTTTACTGATTAAAATGATCTGTAAATAGTGAAGATTTTAAAGTCTATTGCTATATATCCTAATACAAACTGTGCTATGGCCTATTTCTATGTCCTTTTTCTGTAGATCTCAGAAGTTGATTGTAAAGATGCACTAGAAATGATCTGCAACTTAGAATCTGAGGGTGATGAAAAAAATGCTCTTGTCTTATGTACTGCATTTTTATCACGTCAGCTTCAACAAGGAGATATGTACTGTGCTTGGTGAGTTGATTTTATTTTGTAAGGAAAACTTTGTTAAACAAGAATACAAGATAGGTTGTGAGAATGCAGAGAGCTTGAGAACATATTTTTAATCCTTTAAAGTCTTAACAGAAAAAGCTTATTTTTAGTCATTACATGCTATGTAAACTGTCAAGGAGTTCATATTATAACTTTAAAATTTTTTTGTATTAAGGACCACACAACTCCTTACTATACCAGTAATGATTGTATAATGATTAATAAATGTTAGAAAATGAAAGTTTTATTTTATCTAATGCCACAATAACAATGTTTTCAGATATGTAAGCAATCTATGATTGAATGTGTGTATTTTTTCCCTCTGCATATTACACACTTTCAATTACATAATTAGCTGCTAATCATTCATGTATGGAAATATAGTTCATTTTCTGTCTGTGAGACAATCATTTTACTTCACTGCCTTCTTCAGTGCACATTACTTTATATGATACATTTTCAAATGTGCAAAGCCTGTTATATATAATCTTTTGGGAGCTTACAACTAATGGGGCTGTTGACTTCAGCTGATTCAAAAATCTTAAGGTCAGCTGTCTTAAATTAATATGTTAGCAAAACCTGACAATCTGTTTAGTGAAGAGCATTATCAGTCTTCACTGTTATATTGGTTATATGGAAACACAAATTTATTTTACAATATACTAACATTTAAGAATTTTTGCCAAGTGACTAACACATTACATACAAATGAATATGGAACAGACAAGCTAAATAAATGTATAGCATTAAAGAAGAATAAAGTTTATAAAGGTTTTCTGAGCAGTTGTGAGTTTTGTTATGATGAGAAAATCATGAATGCAGTACAGAGAGGATTAATATAAAAAGCATGTAGAAAGATTCTGAAGGAAGAATAAATAACATGCATTTACTACTAAGGACAAGTATATTTTCTATGCAACATAAATAATTGTAATAAATAGGAAATTAAGTATGCTTTTCATTAAAAAAGGCATCAAAGTCTGGATTTCATATGACCAACAAAGGCAATCTATTATCAGCTCTTAAGAAGGAAGGCAAAATAGGAGTTTATGTTGAAGAAATGCTGTTTAAAACAAGTAATTGAGAAGAATGGGTTGGGGGCTGAACAGTGAGAGCAGAGTTGGGATTAAGTGGCAGGACAGAGTTGAGACAGGAAAATCAACTAGAAAACCCATAAACAGTCCATCTGGGAAGTTATGAAGGCTTCCTTATGCATGTGGCATGGGGTAAAAAAAAAATGTTGACAATAACAGTGTTTAGGATAGTAAAAAGCAGGGGCTGATAGGGTCAGTGATAATGATGCATTAAATTAGAAAGATGGTGAACTGGAAAGAATGTTAATCATCTTTTTCATATATTAAGTTTCAAGTTTCAGAAGAGATCAAAGTGGAGAAGTCTTATAAAGAACTAGAGAGGTGAAATTGGTCAAGACTGGAGAGACAGATTTTGAAGTCCTCAGTATATAGGTTAAAATCCAGTAAATAAGCAAGTTATTCAATTGGGTGGTGAAAGGGCAGAGTTCCTAGGAGTGCAAACTGAGGAAATAATAATAGGAAAGGCCTGTATTGAGGAGAATACTTGGTGAAAAAAGTTGAAACAAGGAAGAAGATTTTTGTGGAAATTAACCACGGAGGACAGAAGAGAAATAGGATGATAGGTAAAAGGGAGGAAAATTCATCATTTCAGTAGGCTTATTTTCTATGAAAAATACATTCTGATTGCATTTGAAATAATTTTAAAGTCAGTTTTCAAAGATTTCTTTTATTATTTTACCAATTTGACAGAAGTTAGTTAAGTCACTTTCTTTTGGGTTCTGTGTCATTGTTGGTTGTTAACATTTAATAGCATTAAATTTAAAATCTTAAATTTAATTGACCAATTGATCAATTTTAAACTTAAGGTAGAATAAAAATGAAATGCTTTTTAAAATATGCCATTGATATATATGTATTATGCATTTTATGTATACACACATTTCATACTTCTTATATAAAGTTCAAATGTGACTCAGAGTGACCATTTGTATAATTTTAGTTTCAGTGAGAGGTGCTTCACCAGTGACAGGCAGTGTTTCTGTCTGAGATTGAAAAGTATCAGTTAATAAAATGATAAATCATATCCTGATTTCATGTAGTCTCTAAAAAATTGAGATCTATTTTATATCTAATTTAAACAAATTTCACATGTAGAATTAGAATCTAAAACCAGCTTTAATTTCAAATGTAATGACTGTACTGACATAGTCCATGATCATTACATTACTGCTTCAACTTATTTTTTATTCTTTTTTTAGGGAACTCACTCTCTTTTGGAGTAAATTACAGCAAAGAGTAGAACCATCTATACAAGTATACCTAGAAAGATGTCGTCAACTTTCTCTGTTAACCAAGACGGTATATCACATTTTCTTCCTGATTAAAGTTATTAATTCCGAGGTAAGAACAATCAAGCTATTTTTCCTTAATTTAAGAAATATAAATAATCTTTAATAAAAGACACTATTTTGGCACCTCCTCCAGTGATTTTTGTTTTAGGGTTTTTGAACATTGCTTTCCTTATTAGTCTTATAGTAGAGATTTGCTATAGAGAAACTTAAAAATGCAAATGAGAGCCACGGGTCTTGCTCTTGACCTGAAGAAAAGTAATATACTAATATTTTATTCCTTCTACAACTTTTATTCCTAAGTCTTCTGCTATTTTGATAGTTCGGTTCTGTAGAAATTTAGAAAGTGTGTAAGAGAAATGTAGAGCTTCCTTTGCTAGCAGTCTGACAGATTACATTGTCTAAAAATCAATTTTCAACAAAATGCCCCAAAATTCTTGATGAAATAAACATTTCTTTTGAGTATAGCATCTGAGATGGCATGAATTTAGGGAGGGGAAATCCTTAGGCTTAAAATGAAGAAGAACTTAAAAACTGGAGCAGAAAACTTGAGCTGTTGCTGGGCCTCTTCTAGCCTGGTGGGGATTGATTGGGGTATGTTATTACTTGCAGTAACTAAGGGCTTTGAGTTTTGATATACACATGGGGATAGGAGATCGCTTTATGGGGATAGGTGATAAGATCTTGGGCCCTCTTATGTTGGGGAGCTGGAAGTGAGTT
This sequence comes from Proteles cristata cristata, assembly GCA_017311185.1. Lineage (NCBI taxonomy): Eukaryota > Metazoa > Chordata > Mammalia > Carnivora > Hyaenidae > Proteles > Proteles cristata. The sequence continues at coordinate 1,913,168 of JAESUZ010004992.1, read as the reverse complement.
CTCTGTCCCCCTTCCCTTCCCTAACCTTGAAGTTCTATAATTTCACTGAAAAAAGTAGACTAGAAAAATACTACTACCTTTTTGGGTTTTTTTAAACACAGATAAATGATAGGAAACCTTGTGCATGTCCAACTGGGCTGTGGGTCAGAGAAGGAAAAATGTTTTCTTTAAGAACTTGTAATAGGTTTACCCTCTTGCAGATTTGGGATCCAAATTTACCTTGTCTGTATAGTCCAGAAATCCCCATGCCAAGTAAGTAATGTTTAAGAAGGTAATGGTGGAGTACTGGCCTGGTAACACCTGGGATACCTGTGAGAAGCAAATGCAGAACTTTGGAGAGCCATACCGTCAGTAGAGGATTCTTAGCTAAAGCCCTCTTAAGATGAGTTTGTGACCAAGATTTATAGAACATGAAACAGTTTGTCATGACGGAATTCAGGCAGAGAGAAGTAAGAACAGGATTAAACAGGGGCGCCTGGGTGGCTTAGTCGGTTAAGCATCCGACTTTTGCTCAAGTCATGATCTCGCGGTTCGTGGGTTCGGGCCCCGCGTCAGGCTCTGTGCTGACTGCCAGCTCAGAGCCTGGAGCCTGTTTCAGTCTGTGACTCCCTCTCTCTCTGACCCTCCCCTGCTCACACTGTCTCTCTCTCTCTCTCCTAGAAATTAAAAAAACAAAAACAAAAACAGGATTAAACATGCAAGGATAGAAACTATAAATTACATATATTTGAAGACCTAAGTAAATTTTTTTTTTTATTTATTTCTAGGAGAGAGAGAGACAGCGTGAGCAGGGGAGGGTCAGAGAGAGAGGGAGTCACAGACTGAAACAGGCTCCAGGCTCTGAGTTGGCAGTCAGCACAGAGCCCGACACAGGGCTCGAACCCACAAACCGTGAGATCATGACCTGAGCGAAAGTCGGACGCTTAACCGACTAAGCCACCCAGGTGCCCCAAGACATAAGTAAATTTAACCATCAAGATTTATAAAGTATATGAAATAACATGACATGAATAAATTTCAATAGACTAAAAGAATAGAATTATTTGCCTAATAGTTTTAACACAGTTATGGAAAATTCTGCAAAATATATATATTTAAAGACATAAAATAAGGAATTAAAGTATGAGAAAGGAAGATACTATGAGTATGATCAAGCAGATATTAAAGAGTCAAACAAACTTTTGGAAATAAAACACAAATCACTGAAATGAAAACACTTAAGAAGTAGATTAAACAGATTAAACACAACTGAAGACAGACATGATAAGCAGAGGTTGCCTATGTGTTTCTATTTATTATTTAAATTGGAATCCAAGTTTTATAAGATTAATTTATTTCCTTATAGTGTAACCATTGTAGTAATGCAGTTGGTTCCCGTCTTAAATATACACAGAAGACACTTTCCATAGTTGCTACTTAGCATAGAATGGGGTTCCAACCAGTGTTTAGGAATCCTTAAGAAATGGGTATGCAGCATAACAAGAAGTATTTTTTATTTCATGTGTAGTTTTTTTTTTTTTTGAAAGGAGAGATCCTCTTCTGTCCCCCTTTAAAAGTAACTTTGTAAATCTATAGTTGGTCAGTAAATCTTACATATATCTTCATTTTTTTTCCCTAAAATATCTTCTTTTCAGGAGAAGAGAATTTCTCAAAGTAAAGGACAGGAATGAATCCTTCTGCTTTCCAGTTTTTCCTGTCAGCCTTGTTAATTCATTCTGATTTTCCATTTTCTATATGGGGTAGTGTTGCAGTAAACAAAAAATAAACAGTAGTAAGTTTCTTAAAAATTTAATGTACAATTTTAAAATATAGGTTGTGCCACTGCTTTATGTCTCACTTAAAGAGCAGTGTAGCAAAGTAGAAGGAGCTTGAAATCAGAAGCCAAATTGGGTATAAATCTCGACTTTCTGTTGACCACCTGATAATTCTAACCACTTTGTGTAAAATTTTTGAAAATTTTATTTTATTTTCATTATTGAGAGAGAGAGAGAAGCAGGCTCCATGCTGAGTGTGGAGCTTGATTCCATGACCTGAGCTGAAATCAAGTCAGATGCTCAACTGACTGAGCTACCCAAGGGCCTCTCATTTCTTAATTAGATTAATGACAGTAAGAGTGATTCTCCTCCCTCAACCTTAACACCCCAATCACAAGGAGATTGTGTTGGAGAGGGGAAAAACTTGAACAAGAGCTACACTGTCCATTGTGGTAGCCAATAGCCACAATTTAGGGGCTCAGGAGCTCCATGTGGCTAGGGACTACAATATTGAATAACATAATGAACATTTCCATCATCACAGTTCTCTTGAGTGGTGCTTTCTGGAGAGACTTTGGATACAGAAGTAAAGTACCTGTATAAAGCAGTTAAAAGCATGAAAAATAGCTTAGAGAGTTGGCCAGGGGAGCACACCTATTGACAATAACTTGGAACGTGCTAATTACTCTGCCTCAAAAATCTTGTTTCCCATTGCATAAAAATGTTTTCCCTTTGTTTTTGCTTTTTAAACCTGATCAAGCAGAGGTTTTATCTTAAAACTAGAATCCTAGATTATTATTGCTTTAGGACCAAAAGAGACATTAAAATTAATGCTGTAGTGACTAGGTTCTAGTCTCCTCATTTTTCACATAATGCATTTTAGCCTCAAGGTTAGTGATTTGAATTAACTAGTCGCCCTCTTTATTTTTTTCAATATATATATTTTTTAATGTTTTATTTATTTCTAGGAGAGAGAGAGAGACAGCGTGAGCAGGGGAGGGTCAGAGAGAGAGAGGGAGTCACAGACTCTGAAACAGGCTCCAGGCTCTGAGCTGGCAGTCAGCACAGAGCCCAACGCGGGGCTCGAACCCACAAACTGCAAGATCATGACCTAAACGAAAGTCGGACGCTTAACCGACTAAGCCACCCAGGCGCCCCACTAGTGGCCCTCTTTAAAAATGCTGGGAGTTGGGCATCTGCGTAGCTCAGTTGGTTTAGCATCTGATTCTTGATTTTGACCCAGGTCATGATCCTGGGGTCGTGTGAGTCTGCTTAAGATTCATTCTCTCTCTGTCTCCCTCTCCTTCTCTCCCTCTTCTTCCCTCTTCCTCCCTCCCTTTCTCTCTCTCCCTCCCCCTCTCCCTCCCCTATCCCCCACTTGTGTGCTCTCTCTCTCTCAAATAAATTTAAAAATAAATAATTAAAATTTAAAAATAAATTTAAAAAACAAAAGTCCAGGAGTTGTTGAAGACTACTGGCCAGTTCTTGATTTTTTCCTAGATCTTTGGAATTTAAAGGTTGAAAAATATATCTCTATTCTTATGGTTTTCACTCTATTGATGGAGACACAGGAACAGATGAGCCATCTAACCCACTTGTCTGTTTTGACTCTGAGTGATAGCCAGACAGAATGGGAGGGGAAAGTGTTCCTGGTAATAGAAAAACATGTAAAGTAATATAAAGAAAAAACTTCTCTCTTCTCCTCACTACTCACTGAATACTTCTGGTTATCAAATGTGTGGGGATTTTCTCCACATCAAGCAATTCTCTGGACACCAGCTGAGTATCCTACAACTTAATTCTGATACTGTTTACCTGGAGGTAGCACAGATCTCACAGATTAAGGGCCCAGTCCCACAAGACTGCCACACACACCCTTTGAGATGCTAATAAGTCCAGTTTGTCACCTGTGCTTCTGACCAACGAGCTAAAATCAGAGGTTCCTACAGCCCCCTTCCTCAGATTTCATTAGTTTGCCAGAATGGCTCACAGAATTCAGGAAGGCAGTTTACCTATATATACCCTATTATAAAAGGATACAACTTAGGAAGAGCCAGATGAAAAAGGAGATGCACAGGGCAAGTTATGGGGGAAAGGGCAAGCTGCCTTCCCAGATCTTTACTTGTTTACCAGTGCAGAAGGTCTCTGAACCCTGTTCTTTTTGGGTATTTATAGAGGCTTCATTACATAAGCCCAATTGATGAAATCATTGCCCAGTGTTGGTGATTGATTCAGAGCCCAGCATCTCCCTCCCTTCGAGGTGTGGGTGGGAGCAAGAGCTAAAAGTTCCAACCCTCGATAATCACAGGTTTGTTGCCCTGCTACCAGTCACCATCCGGTGGTTATCTGGGGGCTTTCCAAAAATCACCTCATTAACAAACTCCTTTGTGGTTAAAAGGGCCTTATTAATAACACCTGTTTCACAGTTTAAGGCTCTGGAGCTATTTTAGGAGCTGGGAACAAAAGGATTCCTTATAGCTCTTACCATTTAGGAAATTACAAAGGTTTTAGGAGCTATGTGCTGGGAACCCTGGATGAAAAAATACGTATTCTTATATCAAAGTATCACAAGTGGTATCAAGACAAATCAGAGAATGGTGTATTTAGGGATCTGTCGTTAGCTTACTTTGCCAATATAGGCTATTTGGTTAGGGCAAAAGATAAAAAGATTAGTCTAGACCAGATGAGGTAAGATTGTGAAGGCCTTTTTATGTATTACAAATTAAGAATATATATTTAATTCTGAAATACAAAGGTAACAGTTTAAGAATTAAAAAAAATTGTTTTAACGTTTTATTTATTTCTGAGAGAGAGAGACACAGCGTGAACAGGGGAGGGTCAGAGAGAGAGGGAGACACATAATCTGAAACAGGCTCCAGGCTCTGAGTTGGCAGTCAGCACAGAGCTTGATGTGGGGCTCGAACCCACAAACTGTGAAATTATGACCTGAGCCGAAGTCAGATGCTTAGCCAACTGAGCCACCCAGGCACCCCTCAAGAATTTTAAAGCAGGGCAAAACATGGTATGCATGGATGGAGAAAGGCTGAATAAGATGTACATGGGGAAATTAACCAGTCTGTAAGCCTAAGGTAGCATTGGGTCAAGGATCCTAGGCAGTTAGTGGAGAGGAACAGAAAAGTGGAGGTGGGGGGGTAGGTACCCAAATATAAAACCTTGTATTTTTCAGAAGGTTGCCTGGTGCTGGACCACTGTCTGGGGGGTGTGGGTGAGTCTCTATTTCTCTCTCTGAATTTTTAGCACTTAAGTTCAAGCAAATTTGACTCTTAAATTCAAGATGGCGTTATCAGTACTTTTATTAACTAATGTTATTGATTAAGTAGATTATTATAGGCTAATTACTTGTTTAATTACATACTTCTGGAAAATTGTGAATTCAAACTCCTCTTTAAAAACACTTACTATAGGGGCACCTGGGTGTCTCAGTCAGTTAAGCACATCTGACTTCAGCTCAGGTCATGATATTGCGGTTTGTGAGTTCGAGCTCCAAGTTGGCTCTGTGCTGACAGTTCGGAGCCTGGAGCCTGCTTCAGATTCTGTGTCTCCCTGTCTCTCTACCCCTCCCCCACTCATGCTTGTGCCCATGCTCGCATGCTCACTCCCTCAAAAACAAATATTAAAAATCTAAAAAATATGACTATTATAAGGACACCTGAGTGGCTCAGCCAGTTAGGCATTGGACACTTGATCTCCACTCAGGTCTTAATTTCAGGGTTGGGAGTTCAAGCCCTGCATTGGGCTCCATGCTGGATATGGAACCTACTTAAAAAATAAATAAAATTTAAAAATTAATAAAAAAATAAATGCACTTACTATATAACCAGTTTATGATTTGAGTATCACCTATAAACTTAATTTTCAGTCACACACACAAAGATGAAAACTCATAAGAATAAAAATTTTGTTGTAGTTTTGTTGCCATGATTTAAGATTACACATTTAATTATAACATTAAGATGTTTTTAAAGCAAATTTATTCAAAGCTATTTGTGCTTAATGAGTTGAAATGTACCCTTGAATCCAGTAGCAGACTGTATTAGAATAGAAATGTCAGTTGAGTTTCTCTCTGAAATAATTTTAGTTGCATTTTCTAAGCAATAGGTAGAGCTTTTGAATTTACTTTTGTCATTTATAGAGAAAGAGATCAACATTCATGTGACAGAATAGTTACAGTCATCTTCCTCAAAGTAGATATATGTCTTTCATCCACGAAACCTCTATATCCTGAATCCTTTCTTAAAGTCCTTTCTCAATCATTTCCTGAATTTTTAAAATAATTACAGCCTTTTCCAGAATTCTCATCCTCTACATATTTACTAGTCTGTCTGATAAACACCATCATCATCATTTGTGCATTATTAGAAGTAGCCCCTAAAGCCTGTAACAAGAGGTACAAATGTTTTTTTTTTATTGTAAAAGTTTTCTGACTCAGATTTTTCTTGGAATAGTATAAAATAACTATACAGGTTTGATGTGAAAGCTAGAGACAACCATATGGTCCTACCTCTTTCCTTGTTCTTTCTTTACTGTCACTTTTAAGAATAGGTCTCAGGCACATGAGTGGCTCAGTCAGTTGAGCATCTGACTTCGGCTTAGGTCATGATCTCGTGGTTTGTGAGTTTGATCCCCACATTGGGTTCTGTGCTGAGAGCTCAGAGCCTGGAGCCTGCTTCAGATTCTATGTCTTTCTCTTTTTGCCCCTGCCTTGGTTGTGCTCTGTCTCTCTCTCTCTCAAAAATAAATAAACATTAAAAATTTTTTTTCATATAGGTCTCATATCTATTCTTGTCCATTTTCTTCTTGGTCTTTGTGTTTTTCCTAAAGTCAAGGCCAATTTATCTTCCCTTCACTTTCCTTTTGGTCTACAAATCTAAGCTTCTGTTTTAGTTTTTTTTTTTTTTTTATTTTTATTTATTTCTAGAGAGAGAGAGAGACAGCGTGAACAGGGGAGGGTCAGAGAGAGAGGGAGTCACAGACTATGAAACAGGCTCCAGGCTCCGAGCTGGCAGTCAGCACAGAGCCCGACGCGGGGCTCGAACCCACAAACCGCGAGATCATGACCTAAGCGAAAGTCGGACGCTTAACCGACTAAGCCACCCAGGCGCCCCTTCTGTTTTAGTTTTTAAAAAAAAAAAATATTTCCTTCTTAGCCTGTGAAAATACAGACCCTATGAGGTTGTTGTTTTTTTTTTTTTTTCTAGGAGAGAGAGAGAGACAGCGTGAGCAGGGGAGGGTCAGAGAGAGAGGGAGTCACAGACTGAAACAGGCTCCAGGCTCCGAGCTGGCAGTCAGCACAGAGCCCGACGCGGGGCTCGAACCCACGAACCGCGAGATCATGACCTAAGCAAAAGTCGGACGCTTAACCGACTAAGCCACCCAGGCGCCCCTATGAGGTTTTTTTTTTAACCTGTTTTTTTCTTGCCTTTTGATCCTATCTAATACATATTCCATTCCCCATGAATGTGGCCACATCTTACAGTTGGCTTATTTCTTATATTTATGTTCTCTTAGTCCTTTAAAAACCCACTTTTTATCTCTTCACTACATATATTTTCAAATGACTTTTACCATCATTAGTGCTATCTTGTAATAATAGTTCAAGATGCTAATTCAGGGACAGCTGGGTGGCTCAGTCACTTCAGCATCCAACTCTTGGTTTCGGCTCAGGTTATGTGATCTCATGGTTTGTGAATTTGAGCCCCATGTCAGGCTCTGCGCTGATGGCCTGGAGCCTGCTTGGGATTCTCTCTCTCTCTCTCTCTCTCTCTCTCTCTCTCTCTCTCTGTCTCTCTCCGTCTCTCTCCCCCCTCCCTCTCCCTCTCCCTTTCCCTCTCTCTCCCTCTCTTTGTCTCTCTCTCCCTCTCTCCCTCTCTCCCTCTCTCCCTCCCTCCCCATGTGCTCTCTCTCTCAATAAATAAACAAACTTAAAAAAATGCTAATTCAAAAGGAAAAACATTTATTGTGTCTCCTCATTTTTAAGATGTTTCAGCAGTGAGGTAGAGAATTTGGCATTCAGCCAATGTATGATGGAACTAAGAGTCCCTTCCCCCCATGAAGGATCAGATTATTCTGTTAAAAGTGAAAATCTCCTTTCATTACTAGTAAGTTAGGAAATAGAGGGACATTCTCAGTTCTGTAATTGGGTTAAGAGGTTTTTTGTTTGAGAAGGACTATAAATACAAACTTAGGAAATGAGATTTGTGATAGAGTTGACATTTATCGATCACTTCCTATGCCAGACATTATGCTATCCTATATCAGACACTTAAAAAACATAACTTTCATTAATACATCAGTTTTAGGAAGTTTATGTTGTTCTGTTCTTTCTTTTATGAACGGTTAGAGATGGTAATAACTTCCAAGTTTGCCTAATTATATTAGATGATTTTATACCCAGGTGTTGTCTTAGTTCCCAGTGCTTATCCTTTTTCTGCTATTCTTTACAGTTCATTTTACACACACACAACTCAACTACAGTGCTTTATAAGAGGCAGTTTTTCATATGTTGCTATTGTAAAATTTGAGAAAAGCAAACCTCAATTTAAAAATAACTAAATTCACTTGTATGTGTTGGTTAAGTGTAGATTAAATTAACATTTCCTGTTTGCTTTTTCACAGACTGAAGGGGCTGGACTTGCCACATGTATAGAACTATGTGTAAAAGCCCTTCGTTTGGAATCGACAGAAAATACTGAAGTGAAAATATCTATTTGCAAGACCATTTCGTGCTTGTTGCCTGATGATCTGGAAGTTAAACGTGCTTGTCAACTGAGTGAATTTCTTATTGAGCCTACGGTAGATGCATATTATGCTGTGGAAATGTTGTATAACCAGCCAGATCAGAAATACGATGAAGAGAATCTTCCAATACCAAATTCTCTACGCTGTGAGCTCTTACTTGTATTGAAAACTCAGTGGCCCTTTGATCCAGAATTCTGGGATTGGAAAACCTTAAAACGACAATGTCTTGCATTAATGGGGGAAGAAGCATCCATTGTGTCTTCAATAGATGAACTAAACGACAGTGAAGTTTATGAGAAAGTAGTAGACTACCAGGAAGATATTAAAGAAACTTCTGTGAATGGACTTTCTGGTGGAGTTGGTGCTAATTCTGGCCTTCTCAAAGACCTCTGTGATGAAAAGCAGAAGAAGAGAGAGATAAAACAATTAAGAGAGAGAGGATTTATATCTGCTAGGTTTAGGAATTGGCAAGCCTACATGCAGTATTGTGTGCTGTGTGACAAAGAATTCCTTGGTCATAGAATAGTACGACATGCTCAGAAACATTACAAAGATGGGATTTACAGTTGTCCTATATGTGCAAAGAACTTCAATTCTAAAGAAACTTTTGTCCCTCATGTCACATTGCATGTTAAACAATCTAGTAAAGAGAGACTAGCAGCTATGAAACCATTAAGAAGATTGGGGAGGCCACCTAAAATCACAACTACTAATGAGAATCAGAAGACTAATGCTGTGACCAAGCAGGAGCAGCGGCCTATAAAAAAGAATAGTCTGTATTCAACAGATTTCATAGTATTTAATGACAATGATGGTTCAGATGATGAGAATGATGACAAAGATAAATCTTATGAGCCAGAAGTGATCCCAGTCCAGAAACCAGTGCCCGTTAATGAATTTAATTGCCCTGTAACTTTTTGTAAAAAGGGCTTTAAGTACTTTAAAAATTTAATTGCTCATGTAAAGGGGCATAAGGATAATGAAGATGCCAAGCGCTTTCTTGAAATGCAAAGCAAAAAAGTTATTTGCCAGTACTGTAGACGGCATTTTGTAAGTGTTACTCATCTTAATGATCACCTACAAATGCACTGTGGCAGTAAACCATATATCTGTATACAGATGAAATGTAAGGCTGGTTTTAATAGTTATGCAGAGCTCTTAACACACCGAAAGGAACATCAAGTTTTTAGAGCAAAGTGTATGTTTCCTAAATGTGGCAGAATTTTTTCAGAAGCTTACTTACTATATGATCATGAAGCACAGCATTATAATACTTACACTTGTAAGTTCACAGGTTGTGGTAAAGTGTATCGTTCTCAGAGTGAACTAGAAAAGCATCTGGATGATCACAGTACTCCTGAAAAAGTGCTGCCTCCGGAAGACCATCTTAATTCACCTGGAGATTGTGTTCAGCCTTCTAAAGTGAATCAGAACACAGAAGTGAGCATTGAAAAAGAGAGGTCTCTGCTTCCTTCAGAAAATAACATTGAAAACACATTACCAGCAGATAGAAGTGATGCTTGGGATAAAAGCAAAACAGAATCAGCTGTGACCAAACAAGACCAGATTTCTGTATCAGAGCTCACGCAAGCTGATGGACCATTGACAAATGGCTTGGAAAACCCAGTGACTACTCCTCTACTTCAGGCCAGTGAAGTAGCTGTGTCCATTAAAGTGTCCCTCAATCAGGGGATTGAGGATAACTTCGGAAAGCAAGAAAACTCAACTGTGGAAGGCACTGGTGAATCATTGGTCACAAACTTGCACACACCGGTTGAAGATACTTGTAATGATTTGTGTCGTCCAGGTTTTCAAGAAAGAAAAGAACAGGATTGCTTTAATGAAGCCCAGATTACTCAGAATTCTTTAGTAAATTCAGAAACCCTCAAAATAGGTGACCTTACCCCACAAAACTTAGAAAGACAAGTGAACAACCTGATGACCTTTTCTGTGCAAAACCAGGCAGGATTTCAAAACAGTTTACCAGCTTCTAAGTTTGAATGTGGAGGTAATGTTAAAACATCATCCAGTCTTTATAATTTACCTCTTAAGACATTGGAAAGTATCACATTTGTTCCATCACAGCCCAACCCAAGTAGTTCTTTAGGAACTCCATCAGTGCCTCCAAAAGCACCAGGTCAGAAATTCAGTTGCCAGGTTGAAGGATGTACTCGAACCTATAATTCTTCACAGAGTATTGGGAAACACATGAAGACAGCACACCCTGACCAGTATGCTGCATTTAAAATGCAGCGCAAAAGTAAAAAAGGTCAAAAATCAAACAACTTAAATACACCAAATAATGGCAAGTTTGTTTATTTTTTGCCATCACAGGTGAGCAGCTCTAACAATGCATTTTTTACACCACAGACCAAAGCCAACGGGAATCCTACTTGTTCAAATCAGTTGCAGCACATGTCGCCTTCCATTTTTCCAGCTCATTTAGCAAGTGTGTCAGCTCCACTGTTGCCGTCAGTGGAAAGTGTCATAAATCCAAATATACCTTCTCAGGATAAAAATGAACAAGGTGGTGGGATTATATGTTCCCAAATGGAAAATTTATCTACTCCTACCTTGCCAGCACAAATGGAAGATCTAACCAAAACAGTTTTGCCTTTGAATATTGACAGTGGCTCAGATCCTTTCCTTCCTTTACCTGCAGAAAGCAGTTCAATGTCTCTTTTCCCTTCACCAGCAGATAGTGGCGCTAATTCTGTTTTTTCCCAACTGGAAAATAATACAAATCATTTTTCCTCACAGATTGAAGGAAACACCAATTCCTCCTTTCTAAAGGGAGGCAATGGTGAAAATGCAGTTTTTCCTTCACAAGTCAATGTTGCAAATGACTTTAATAGCACCAGTGCCCAACAGTCTGCACCTGAAAAAGTTAAAAAAGACCGTGGGCGGGGCCCAAATGGGAAGGAAAGAAAACCCAAGCACAACAAAAGGGCTAAATGGCCTGCAATTATCAGAGATGGGAAATTTATCTGTAGCAGGTGTTATAGGGCTTTTACTAATCCCAGATCTTTGGGTGGGCACTTGTCTAAGCGATCTTATTGTAAACCACTGGATGGAGCAGAAATTGCTCAAGAACTTCTGCAGAATAATGGACAGCCTTCTCTTCTTGCCAGCATGATTCTCTCCACAAATGCAGTAAATTTGCCCCAGCCGCAACAGTCTACCTTCAACCCAGAAGCATGTTTTAAAGATCCGTCATTCCTGCAACTTCTTGCTGCTGAAAATCGCTCATCAACATTTTTACCAAATACATTTTCCCGGACTGGTGTGACTAGCTTTAGTACCAGTGTTAGTCAAGAAGGAAGTGAAATTATTAAACAAGCTTTGGAAACTGCTGGCATTCCCAGTACGTTTGAGGGTGCTGAAATACTTTCTCATGTTCCAGCAGGTTGTGTTTCAGATGCAGCACAAGTAAATGCAGCAGTGATGCCAAACCCAGCTGTGCCACCCCTGTTGCAGACTGTATGCCACCCAAGCCCCCTGCTGACAAACCAGAATAGGACACCAAACTCCAAAACTTCCTCCATTGAGGAATGCAGCAGTTTACCTGTTTTCCCAACAAATGACTTACTACTGAAGACTGTTGAAAATGGTTTGTGTTCTAGTTCATTCCCTAATTCTAGTGGGCCATCACAAAATTTTACCAGTAACAGTTCACGTGTTTCAGTTATAAGTGGTCCTCAGAACACAAGGTCCAGTCATTTAAATAAAAAGGGAAACAGTGCTTCAAAGAGAAGAAAGAAAGTTGCCCCTCCCCTAATTGCACCTAATGCTTCCCAAAACTTGGTAACAAGTGACTTAACAGCAATGGGACTTATAGCAAAGAGTATTGAGATACCAACTACTAACCTCCATTCGAATGTAATTCCAAATTGTGAGCCTCAGGGTTTGGTGGAAAACCTAGCACAGAAATTAAATAATGTTGACAATCAGTTATTTATTACTGATGTGAAAGAAAACTTTAAAACTAGTCTTGAGTCCCATACAGTGTTAGCTCCGTTAACATTAAAAACTGAAAATGGTGATTCCCAGATGATGGCTTTGAATTCATGCACAACTTCAATAAATTCTGATTTGCAGATTTCTGAAGACAATGTTATGCAAAACTTTGAAAAGACTCTTGAAATTATTAAAAGTGCTATGAATTCTCAAATACTTGAGGTAAAAAGTGGATCTCAGGGTGTTGCTGAAACATCACAGAGTGCTCACATAAATTATAACATTCAGCTTCCCTCAGTAAACACTGTACAGAATAGCAAGTTACCTGATTCTTCGCAGTTTTCCTCCTTCATAGGTGTCATGCCAACAAAAAGTAACATTCCTCAGTCTGAAGTATTACATAAGGAGGATCAAATACAGGAAATTTTAGAAGGCTTACAGAAATTAAAATTAGAAAATGACCTGTCTACTCCAGCATCTCAGTGTGTACTAATAAACACATCAGTGACACTGACTCCCACTCCCATTAAACCAATCCCAAATGTCACAGTTGTTCAGCCAGTTTCTGAAATGATAAGTAACATTCAGTTTAGTGACAAAGTTAATAAACCCTTTGTGTGTCAAAACCAAGGTTGTAATTATAGTGCTATGACAAAGGATGCTTTATTCAAGCACTATGGTAAGATTCATCAGTACACTCCAGAGATGATTCTTGAAATTAAGAAGAATCAGTTGAAATTTGCTCCATTTAAATGTGTAGTACCTACCTGTACAAAAACATTTACAAGAAATTCTAATCTCCGAGCACACTGTCAATTGGTCCATCATTTTACAACAGAAGAAATGGTGAAGTTAAAAATAAAAAGGCCTTATGGAAGAAAATCTCAGAGTGAAAATTTGTCAGCCCCACGAATTTCACAACAAAAAAGACCGCTAACTATGACAGAGGAAAATAAAAGGGAGTTCCAGCCTGCTTTAGAATTGGGAGCAATGAAGGAAAATGTCCTCAGTAATACAGCAGTTAACCCAGAAAAACAACTTGTAGAAAAAAAAAGTCCTGAAAAAACAGAAAGTTCTTTGCAAGTGATTACAGATACTTCAGAACAATGTAATACAAATTCTCTCACAAACGTACAAACCAAAGGGCGGAAAATTAGGAGACATAAAAAAGAAAAGGAGGAGAAAAAACGCAAGAAGCCAGTTTCCCACTCCCTTGAGTTTCCAACAAGATACAGTCCCTACAGACCTTATCGATGTGTTCACCAAGGTTGCTTTGCTGCTTTCACTATACAGCAGAACTTAATTCTGCATTACCAGGCTGTACACAAATCAGATCTACCTGCATTTTCTGCAGAAATTGAAGAGGAAAGTGAAGCTGGTAAAGAAAGTGAAGAGATTGAAACTAAACAAACTGTGAAAGAATTTCGATGTCAGGTGAGTGACTGTTCTCGAATCTTTCAAGCAATTACTGGCCTCATCCAGCACTACATGAAACTTCATGAAATGACTCCTGAGGAAATTGAAAGTATGACTGCTTCTGTGGATGTTGGGAAGTTTCCATGTGACCAGTTAGAGTGTAAATCTTCGTTTACTACATATTTGAACTATGTTGTTCATCTTGAGGCAGATCATGGAATTGGGATAAGGGGAAATAAAACTGAAGAAGATGGTATATACAAGTGTGACTGTGAAGGCTGTGACCGTATATATGCAACTCGGTCAAATCTCCTCCGACACATTTTTAATAAGCATAATGACAAACATAAAGCTCATTTGATTCGACCAAGAAGATTAACACCTGGTCAGGAAAATATATCAAGCAAGGCAAACCAAGAAAAGACAAAGTCTAAACATCGGGGGACAAAACACAAATCTGGAAAGGAAGGAATCAAAATGCCTAAGACAAAACGAAAGAAAAAAAATAATTTAGAAAACAAGACTGCGAAAATTGTGCAGATTGAAGAAAATAAGCCTTATTCTCTGAAACGTGGAAAGCATGTATATTCTATAAAGGCTAGGAACGATGCCTTGTCTGAGTGTACAAGCAGATTTGTAACCCAGTATCCATGTATGATAAAGGGGTGTACATCAGTTGTTACAAGTGAAAGCAATATAATTAGACATTATAAATGCCATAAGTTATCGAAGGCGTTTACGTCACAACACCGTAATCTTCTCATTGTCTTCAAGCAGTGTTGCAACTCACAATTAAAGGAAACTTCTGATCAAGAGGTTGATAAGAGTGATGTGAAAAATTCTGACGCATGTGTATCAGAGAGCAGTGACAACTCCAGAACAGCTACAGTTCCACAGAGGGAAATTGAAAAAAATGAAAAAGACGAAATGGATGAGCTGACAGAATTATTTATTACAAAATTAATAAATGAAGACAATGCAAGCGTGGAGACCCAAGCTCAAACCTCTTCAAATGTAAGTAATAATTTTCAGGAAAATAACCCCTGCCAGTCAGAAAAACAAAAAACAAGTAATTTGAAGAGAGTTAATAAGGAAAAAAATGTCTCCCAAAATAAAAAGAGGAAAGTTGAAAAAGCTGAACCAACATCAGCAGTTGAGTTAAGTAGCACACATAAAGAAGAAGAAACTGCTGTTGCAATTCAAACTACGGAGGAGCATCCTGCATCTTTTGACTGGAGCTCGTTTAAACCAATGGGATTTGAAGTATCATTTCTGAAGTTTCTTGAAGAGTCTGCAGTGAAGCAGAAGAAAAATTCTGACAAAGACCATCCAAATAGTGGAAATAAGAAAGGATCCCATTCAAATTCAAGAAAAAATATTGACAAGACTGCTGTGACTAGTGGAAATCATGTATGTTCTTGTAAAGAAAGTGAAACCTTTGTACAGTTTGCCAATCCATCACAGCTTCAGTGCAGTGATAATGTAAAAATTGTTTTAGACAAGACTCTTAAAGATTGCACTGAACTTGTGTTAAAACAGCTTCAGGAAATGAAACCTACCGTCAGTCTGAAAAAACTTGAAGTACATTCAAATGATCCAGATGTGTCTGTTATGAAAGAAATTAGTTTGGGTAAAGCAACAGGGAGAGGGCAGTACTGATAACTAATGTACTATAAATATATCATTTATGGTTTTATTTTAAATAGGAAGCCATCATGCATGTTAGAATTGTGAAACTTTTTTATTAATTTTTGTTGTTGACATGAATTAACCTGGCCAAAAAAAGGAAAAATGGAAAAAAAAAAAAAAACATGACATTTGTCATGTAAAACTTTTTTTTTTATCCCTATGGGACTTGAGGAACAGAATCAATACTTCAGTTATTGTAAATAGTTGAGCTACACCTCAGATTTCTATCAGTCAGTTGCCCTTTCCATGAACTAAACTGAATTATCTGTGTGATTGATATGTTTCACCAGGTCACTGCTCATGTAGAACAGTACTCTTTGTTTGTAGATACCTTTTTTTGTATATATTTATTATTGTAAATCATTTGCTGCCACCAGCAGTGTGTAAGTCTAAACTATTAAATGACACATTTATATTTGGAATTTTAATTTTTAACTAAGTGATCAAGTTTTTAAAACTGTTCATTTTAAATTAAGAAATTTTTGAGCTAAAAGTAGAAACTCTGCCATAGTTCATTGATTTTTACATAAAACATTTATTTACAAGATGATCTCAAAATTACTTTTCACAAAGTAGGCACATTATATCAACACCTTGCTCTGCTTTGTAAATTTATCCTCTAGGATTTTGGGGATGGTATTCATGTGAAATTATAGCAGGTTCTTTAGCAGTTTCCTATAGCTACAGTTTTTTTTTCAATGCTTCTAATTGGATATAGTTATTATGATTCCATGAAATATAATGGAAATGTGAATAAAGAATTTACTACGTCAAAGATTTTAAACATTTGGTATTAAAAAAAATCCTTTGTGAATGTGATAGAAACTAGTAGTGTGGAGCAGTGTAAATATTTGAGGTGGTGATTTGTGAAGTAGCCCAGTATTGCCTTAAATAAAATCACATTTCATTTCTTGTTTTATACATGTGATCTTATAAAGTTTTTTTTTCCATTTTCTGAGATTTATAGATTGGTGTATAGCTTTAAACTGTATAAACTTTTGTGGAAAGATTTTTTTAAACATTTTTATAAATCTTAAAATTGGTATCATCAAAGTGAGCCCATCTTGTGTTTATAAAATGCAAGAGTTCTTAACATTTATAATTACATAGATGAAACACTTTCTATAAGGAAGTTGGATGTTTTGATTTTACTGTTTATAGATGTTAGATTGTACAGATTTGTATTTTCCCACCATATCTAATGATACTTTTTTCATTAGATTGGTCTTCCAGAGCAGTATTAGTTGTCATAATTGATTATTTTGGTTATTCAGCATATAGTTAGCTCCTATAGGTTAGTTCTATTCACCATATTTATACTGTGGATTCATGGCCCGAGATAGAGGTTATTTCAAGAGCGTTTAGGACCTTCGTTTGAAGTCCAACTAACGTCAGTACTAGAAACAAAAGAAAACATCTTCTCAGATTTACTTTTGTTTCTGTTTGCCATATATAGTAGCATTGATTTTTGACTTTGTGTTTGTTATAAGCCAGTTGCATTCACAATATTATTAGCCTGAGATATTGCCGATGTTGTGATAATATGAAAATGTGTATATTCCCTGTGCAACATCAGATTTGCAGGACAAATGAAGCACTTAACTGAAATTGCTGGTACTCTGAATAAATAAGCATGGTCAAGGAGTGAATTATTTTCTTTTGGAAAATATTTTTTTAAGTTTTATTGAAGTATTGTAGTTTTGTTTTTAGGGCCTAATGGGTTATATTGAATAGTTGGTTTCACCTCCTTAAGGTTTATTACCAATATGCATAAAACTTGACACATTAAAATCCCTTCCCTTTGGCAAGCCCACTGTTATTTATTAAAATAAAAGTTGTTCTTATGGGTGATTAATACATGTTTTTTTTCTAAATTAACAATAACTTAACTCTGAATAATTTTAAAATTAAATTTTTGTTAACAACTGAATGTTTCCGTAGAGTTTTCTTGGAAGTTGACCTATCTCTTAAAGATAGACCTTTGGCAAACTGTCCTAAATAGTGCAGTAGCAAGTAGATTTATTTCTGATAAATGTAGTGATGAGCCACAGTTAGGTGAAAATACCAGTGGATTGGGGCTTTTCTTTTGCTCATTAGCTTAAGAAAATTGGTCCCTAGACATTTCTGTAATTGTTCTACATAATCAGGAGAAAGTTTGCCAACATTTGAGTTAATTTTTTTTTTTTTATATTCCAGGTACTATATGCTAAAAGTAATTATGGAAGAGTGGGCATTTTAGCATGGAACAGAAAACTCAAATTATGGTATAAAATAGGAATTTATAGAACAGCATGTTGGTAAAATTTGATATGGAATGTAATGCTTAAGTATGAAAAAGGAATCACAAAGCATATATTTATCATGGTATGCTTTTCCTTAGTCTATTGGGATATTTTCTTCTGTAGATTCAGTTTACCTAAGCTTTTATCATTGAAAAATGGATTTTTTCCCTGTTTTAAATCCAAAGAATTTGAATCTTACAGAACAGAACATATTCAAAATACATCGTGTTAAGTGAAATGGTAACCATTGGGAAATTTTCAAGCAGTGTTAAATTCAGCATAGCTAAATTATTTTAAAGGGCTAGACAGCGATTGAGTTTTAGCAAGGCAATTTTTTAATCATCAGGTAAGCAAACACAGTTTGCTATACCTGTTAAGACTACATAAATACTACAGCTAGAGATATCAAAGAGGGAATGCTCTATTTTGGGGGAGGGTATTTATGAAAGTGTAGAAAAGGTGAGTCTTGAGAGAGGAATGAATGAATAGTCCTTGGATGGTCATAGGGGAAATGGGAATTCTACATATGGAGATATGAGAAGCAACATCGTGCATTTGCAGCATTACAAGTGGTTTATGTGGAAAGATACAGGGTTAGAGAAGCTGAAGAGGCAAACGGGCCAGATCATGAAAGTTCTTGTATGCCATATAGTTTTCAGTTTTGATTTATTGGGTGGTTACTGAGTGTGTTTAAGTTGAACAGTTTGGTTAGTTGAACAGTTTGTATATAGGGTAGATTGGAAAAGTTAGAGACTAAAAGCAGAGAGACTTGAGGCCAAAAAAAAAAGTGGGTCCAGAAGAAAGAATGGTAACATTTGAGAAAGAGTAGAGCAGTAAGACAACTGTTTTCAAAATGTTTATTGTAGTGAGATACCCGCAAGTTGGAAGGTGAGGTCTGTGATCAAAGTTTTCTAAACTGCATGTTATAGCTCTCTCTCAATCCAGTGAACATTAGTATATTAAAGACAAAGTTCTGTACAGAAAATGTTAACTGTTAAAGTGGGAGGTTTTCATACTGGCAATGAAAATATTTTTCATTTTAAATATTAATACTTATATCTATCCTACTGACTTAGTGTTCTAAGGAACACATGTTAGGAAACACTCCTCTAAAATGGCATTTTATTAAACTGGGGCTGATAATCAGCCGTTGTGTACACCAGAACAGCTGTATCAGCTGTTTACAGATGGTAATTTTTTTTCTAATTGGCCAATTTATCCATTCCAATTGATTGATAGATTTCACATGTCTTTTTATAACTTTTTATTAACTTTTTTTTTAATTTTAAGTACGCTCCACTCATAGCTTGGAGCCCAGTGCAGGGCTTGAACTCATGACCCTGAGATCAAGACCTGAACTGAGATCAAGAGTCAGACCCTTAACTGACTGAGCCACCCAGGGTTCCTACTGTTTTTAATTTTTATATTATTATCTGTGCCTCCCAACACTACCTCTTAATAAACAAAATGATAGTATCTGCTTTATTTCTCAGTGATTTTGCTTATTAGAGGTGCTTCATTTCAGTGATCTCCCCATAAGAGGGAGCCCTATACCTTGACGTAATCAAAACATGTATGACTTCCTTAATGAAATTCAGATTCTCTTTGTCCAGTCACAAACTTCTAGCTCACCTGCTCGAGATATCTCCACTAAAAAATACTTCTACCTCATTACAATTAATCAGTTAGTCCTACCACCTGCTCACTATTCATCAGCTCAACTTGTCCTCAGCTGCTTACAGACTAGATCCCGTTGTTACATGAATTCCTTTGCACATATCCTCAGACCATGCCCCTCTCTGGGTCATGGTTTGGAACAATTTGAAAAACCTGTCTACTATTGAGCGGTTGAATGGGGAGAAATTACTACAACAGCAAGTTTATAATCTCAAAGGCTCAAAACTGGCAGTTTTTATGCAATTTTATTGTAATAATTTGCTTCCACAAACTTATTTATACGCTCCCCTCCCCCAATATTCCTTTTTCCCCTCATCTTTGACCTTTTAATCATATTTTGGCAAAAAATATATATATATATAAACAAGAAAATTGATAGGAGTTGTCTCCACTTTGCACCACCAAATTTGTAAACCCAATTTGTATCTGCGCTCTTACCAAAAATCCATCCTTCCTCACCCAAAAACTTTCAGTTAAGTACTCTGTTTTCATCAGACTTTATCTTACTAGATCATTTTCAACAAGTTACACTTGTACCCTCATAGCTACTATTTTTATAAGAAAGGGTTGGGAAGGTGGTCACTTGATTTCATCTAACTATAACCCATTTTATTTGGTTCCCATCATATCTAATCTGAGTTGTCTGTTCAGAGCTTTCCCATTTACTACCACTTTATGTATCTCCACAACTGCTCTGAAATTGCTCTCATCGGGATCAGCATTCTTTATGCTGCCCTGTTCTTTTCTGCTCTCATCCACTGTCTCAGCAGTGTTGATGATGTACTCTTGGAAATACTCATTCTTGGTTTTCTCCTTACCTTTTCTGGCATCACTGACTCCAACTCTAATTCCTCTCAATGTCTAAACTTGGCTGTGTATGTGTGTCCACTCTCTTTAGTCCATTCTCGAGTTCAGTATGAATGTACCTGTCACACCCACATTTATACCTCTAAGACAAACTTCATAGTTCCAGGTTTGTGTTTTCAACTGTCTACCTCATAGTTAAGCCTATTACCTCCAAATCATTGTTTCTTTCCCCACCTCATCTTCAATCTATTCCTCTCCCAGTATTCCTTATCTGGATAAGTGAAATGACTACCTAGATTTCTCAAGCTTGGTTACTGTTACGGTAACCAATACATACCCTTTCCCTATGGTCACAATTATAGTCATTTTTACCTCAAGCAAAAAGGAACTCTTCCACTTCTCATCCAGATCACCATCATTTCTTCCCTAGACCATAATAATAATAATATGAGCTTTCTTGTAGAATATTCCCCACCAAACAGGTTAAAAATTTTTAAGTAATTTTAGTGAGTCTGGGGGGTGAGTGGGTGAAGGGACATTCTTTTTTTTTCACACTGCCCTTTGAATTTAAAAAAAGATGTTTGTCTTACTATGATTCCTGCTTATCTTTCTAAGTACATCTTGTTGCTTTCCATTT
Source organism: Proteles cristata cristata (assembly GCA_017311185.1). NCBI lineage: Eukaryota > Metazoa > Chordata > Mammalia > Carnivora > Hyaenidae > Proteles > Proteles cristata. Next base: position 1,892,190 of record JAESUZ010004992.1, on the reverse strand, counting down.
GCTCATTGTCTTCTAGCCACAAGGGTTACTTTTGAGTTCCTTGGACCAACCAGGCTCTCACATCTCAAGGCCCTCTGACTAGCTGTTCCTTCTGCTTGCGATGCTGTATTTTACTGTGTACTAACTTACTCATTCTTCAAGCCTTAGTCCTCTGGCTCCATTATTGACTACTCCATCATAACATTCACTTTCCTTGATAGCATTTATCAAGTTGGTATCACTTTTAACTCTAGCCAAGGATCTAATCTTGTACCTTTAACATAGTACATACTTAATGGTAGTAAAAATGTCTCGAATGCTTAAATGGGAGATGAAGAGAACGTGATTCTGGCTCTCGTGGAGGTCAGAGTCTGTACAATTACTATAATTACTAGTGCTAAGGGCATTATAAGAATTTACAATATAGTGAGAATTCGGTACTATATAGTCTGTGATGAGGGAAAGCAGTTAATAAAGACTTTTCTAAAGAAAGAGATAAGGGGAGGAATGTTGGAGGAAATTCCAGGCTGGTTTTAAAAGTTAATTCTGGTTACGAAGTATTCCAGTGGAATATTCAAGGAGAATAGTTAAGGAGGCTGTTCAAATTGTCCAGGAAGAGAGAATACGGTCTTGAAGAGTGGCGATGGTTGAAGGAGTAAAGTGGACAGATGAGAGGTCTAGAATACCTGACAGGACTTGATCATGAGTTATGGGAAAAGAGGAAGAGGATAGAAGTTGAGAAAAATTTCAGGCTTTTGGTTTCAATAAATGGTTGAAGACATCTATTTAGGTAGGTGAGGATAAAAGCTGTTTTGTGAATTGATGATTCCCTAGGGGAAGAATGTATAGAAAAAGACCGCTTAACTCTGAGAAACTCAGTATTTCCAAGTAGTTTAAAAGAGAAATAGGAAAAATCCTGAGACAAGTAGGATGGAACTAAGGTGTGTGAAATTGTGTCACATTCTGCTGAGATAAGGGGATTGTAAAATATTCTTTGGATTTAGTGGCAAGAAAGTAATGACCTTTGCAATTGCATAGAGTGGAAGGCAGTTTGAGGAATATAGAGAGCAAGTGAAAACACCTATTTTTGGAAAGTGTGGTTGTGAAAGAGGAAATGATACAATGGTAGCTGAAGGGTGCCATGGAATCCAACCAGTTTTTCAAATTATAGGCAAATTGAGCATATTCAGGTTCCAATGAGAAGGATTTGGTAGAGAGGGGTTAAGATGTGAAAAATAGTATGTGTTGTAAAATTCGGAAGTTTTCCGCCTGAGTAATTGTGACTCGTGATGTTACCAAGATAATATAGAAGGAATAGGGTTGAAAGAAAGGTTAAAACTGAATTTGAGGTTCTTATAGGTCATTAAGGCAGAGAGGAATGGTGATCAATTGTAAGAGTCTGAAACTATAGTTGTGGGCTTTAATCCTTTGAGGATAAGTATCTTGGCTTCTGTCTCATGAACATTTTGCTCAGAATCTGAGATAGAGTGAGCACTTACTGCATTGCTGGAATTTGAAAGAAGCAGCAAACATGTAGGAAAAGATACATCACCAAGGAGAGAGCCCTGAGGAACACCAACACTTACTGGGCAGAAGAAAAGAAACTAGCAAAGATGACTTGGGAAGGAAGGTTTAGGTTAGGTGAGGAACAGAAATAGAGGTAAGTGTATGGGGCATTATGGAAGCTGGAGGAGTGGCTGGTCCTGCCATGTGCCACTGGGTAATTGTTATGAATAAAAAGGTTACTGGCATTAACCTTGGGTGGTCATTGATCTTGAAGTTTTAGTGGATGCTAGGTTATGAATGTTTGTCTAGTTATATTCAGTCGAATGGTGAATGAGCTAAGGAAGTGAAGGCAATGAATTAAATATCTTGCTTGAAAGAAATAGAAATTGGTCAGTGTCCCTTATTTGCAGGATTTTAGGATGAGTCTTGAGTATTTGTGGATTCTGGGGAGGTACCCATGAAAGAGGTAGAAGTTTGAGTAGAAGACAGAGCCTGGTCCCAAGAATACAGGTTCAAAATATTAGCTTTACAAATAGAAAGGACATCTCTTAGACCACTATTAAGTAGAAATGTTGAGCTCTTTGTCATGAAGAAAGGAAACAAATGTGCAGAATAGCAGTCCTTGGAAAAGTAGGAAACCAAGGTTTAAATGGTGACGGTTTGAGATGAAGAATGGGAGAAGGAGCTAAGTAGCAGGATTATAAGGATTACTGATCAGCATTCAGGGCATAGCTGAGTTAGTAGAGCATGATCTTGTAGTGGCATCATTGGCATGATTATGTAATATTTCCAATACTGTTCCTTGGCTTGAATGGAGGAAGAGGTAAGAGGTTGGATAGTCCTGGCAGAAGTAATACATCAATAGTCCTGATCCTGATTGGGGTAGAAAACAAAGCCAAAAGAACTGAAGAAAGAGTGGTCAAGGGACTGGAGGTCTTTATTGCACCAGAGAGAGAGTATAGTGGGAATAAAGCCAAGAATTAAGTATGAAGGACCAGGACATTGAAATTTAAGACTTTAGGAGCAATGCAGCTTGCAGTGTCTAGAAATGGCCATAGTAGACTGCTGAATTCGAATGTAGATGGAAGTTGTTGGAGTTGAGAAATTTAAAGAATTTGGTCTAAATTTAGTGGACTGTGCACAGAAGATGCCCTTAGAAGGAACTGGGTGTAAGGAGATGAGGTCAAGTGCTGAAGTCCTTTAGAAGTTTTGTCAGAAAGAGTGCTTCTAGGCTATGTGGTACGTGTAAGGAGTTTAGGGAAGTAGCTTCTTGTATCCTCTTGGTCCAGATGTCTTAGGAGATCCATATTCAGTTAGTCACAGAATAGAAGTTTGTGAAGCAGCAAAGAGCAGCAGTTCTAGAGATACTAAGAATGGTATTGGAGGTAGTAGAGGGAGGAGGGCATCTTTAGTGATCAAGAGGAGAGAAGCTTTGAATACTTCTTCAAGACCAAGGCTACAGTCTAAAAAGAATCTTCTGTTTCTAGCTTTCCCAAGCCTCGGGGCCCATGTATAAGATCTGCTAATAGTTAATATTTGGAAAGTCTTAAGTGTCTTGACTAAGGGTTACACAGTTAGTGTGTGGCAGAGCTGAGTGCTGAAACCATACACACTGACTTCAGAGCTTATACATGCCTTTGTTTGGAAAACATAGGCAGCCAAATGAGGTAGCAGGTTGCTCACTGTTTGGAATGATGCTGTAAAAATTACGGTAGCTGAAGAGAATTCTCTCCCAGGCAATTAGGAGATAATTCATAAATGATATTCTTTTTAAAACCAACATTTATTTTATACACACACACATGTGTGTATATATATGTATGTATATACACACACATACATCTTGTTTACAGTTAATATTGATTCCAAAGGGGGAAAAAAGATGTACTTCTGGAATCAAATCTGGAGCCATGAAGGACGTAGCTGTGTTGATGAAGGTAGGGAGCATGGAAGAACAAAGGGCTCATTACTAGAGATCTTCATTGCAGCTGTGTACTCTTAAACCAAAGAAGCAAAGAGAAAAGAAAGCCGTTGTAGAGGGGTTGAATGATTTCTGACCAGCTCTCTTTTCACTTTATAGTCCATGTGTACTGAGAGCCCTATAATCGAAACTAGTAGTCAGAGGTTTTGTTTGCTGCCATCTCAGCTTCTAGGTTCTTATGTTCCCTAAAATAACTATGGACATGGCAAAAGAATGTTCACTATGCAAGCTGCACTTAAACAGCCGTTTGTACTACCATCCCTAGATCTAAATACCCCCATCACCCAGTGTAGGTTGGAGAAGAGGAATGGGGCATCAGCGTGATAATGAGCCCTTATGTGCTACAGGCCCTCTATAGCAGTGAAGTGGTTAAGTCACTGGGCTTTTGAGGACAATGGGTAGGTTTCAAACTGTTAAGGAGCAGATCACACCAGGAAATTCTTATTGGAAACAGGTACCCAAGAGTTACTCCTACAATGAGAGTGCTCCCCCCACCCTTGCCAAGCCAGAGTAACGCCTTTTATGTGGAGGCTTCAAGATGTTAACCAACACCTAAACACTTACAGATGGGAAGGGAGATGGGATATACAGAAAATCTCTTACATATTTGCAAAAACAGTTTTGCAATCAATACAGTCCAAGTATTCAAGTAAGTTATTTTGCCAATTGTCTATATCAACCCTAAAACATAGCTAGTAAACTCATTATATTTACTTATTTGAAAATTTCAAAACAATCCTTATTTACTAAACCTACTTCTCGCTTCTTAAAACTAGAGCATTACAGTTTTTCTCCAGTGTATATGCCCCTGGAATTTTCTCATCCCATAATGGCAGTTGGGTGGAGGTCTAAATCTTGCTTAGGCAGTTTAAAATGGAATTCTCACATGAGCCCTGCCCCATGAGAGGAATAGAAAAAGTGGCGGTCCCAATGTATATAGATGAGGACAGTGACATATTGGGAAATGTAACCAACCTATGAAAAAGGTTTGCTTAGAATCCTCTTAGAATGCCTTCTCTAGTGTCTTGCTGGCTGAAAGTATTGCCATTTCAAAGCAGAAGGATGAATGTGGAGAATGTCGGGATTATATAGTGAAAATTATCACTGCATATGTGGAAGGCAGTGCAATATACTTATGAGTAAATAAGGCAAAATTATAAGTTCTGTCACATGTCATGGCATATGTTGATGTCTTACACTTTAAAAATAAGTTTTTTAATGTAGTCTACATGTTACCAGTATAAAATGAAAAAGTTGAAGCAATTCTAGTTGATTCCAGTAAAATCTTGATCCTCACCAACTCCCCAACTAAAGTTGATGAGCTAGAAGTATGAAAGGCAACAGCTGATCTGCCAGAAAAGACCAGAAACATCCAGAATGTTCTACATGAACATCCAGAAAAGACCAGAAACATCCAGAATGGTATGAACCTTTCCACCACAAAATGTGGTAGGTTATGTGTAATCACTCAGATTTTAGCTGTGTTAATTGCTCTTTCTAAGTGTTCCTGACAATGAGAGAAAATCTGAGTTTTTATTTTAAAACTCGAGGCAGAAGCCCAGTCCTATGCCACGATACAATTTTCTTTTCACTGACCAAGCTATAACATCTGTGCAGGCAGCTTTTCTCAGAAACACAACACTGAAGCAAAGGGCAGACATGCTCCATCCAGCAGAATCTTCAGGTCTTTGGAACGTTGTTGAATGGGGTAGTCAGGAGCAACAGTTAACTGTGGAGTGGAGAGGGAGGCTTGGGAAGCCAAAGACTGAAGTCTGGCTTTATCTTGTAAGGGCAATAGGCCATGTTTAATAAATAATCATGTGTCAGACCTCTGAGTTCAGTATATGTCAACTCATTTAATCACAACCATAGAAAGGAAGTAGCTCATATTGGAGATAACTGTCACAGTTTTTATTTATATGTCCCCACCTGACTTCTGAGAGACCCATGTGTTGAGATTAAACCTGGAATACAGCTTGAAGGAGAATTTAAATCAGTCACTATGGAATATATGTGCACGCACATGCGCGCGCGCGCGCGCGCACACACACACACACACACACACACACACGTATATCCTCAACAGAGAAAGCAAACATTTTTGTAGATTGTATAATTCTGTTAGAGTGGAAAGAAAGACCATGTCACCATTTTGATTTGGTAAAATCGACATTTACCTTGCTTTTACATATTTATCAGAGATCATGTTCATACTGACATCACCAAAAAAGTTACGTACACTTTTCAGCAAACGTATGCATGTTCTATTCAATAAATATTCAGATTTTTTTTTTAACTACTTGTCTCTCAGAGCATATTTTTTTGATGAGGTGATTCACTTTGCTTGTAGCTGCCTGCCAGCAGTTTGTCTTTCTGACTACAGGTTTGTCAGCTTTTGCTGGAATGAAGTTGGTCTGGGAGTGAAATTGAAAGTGCACCTGACTTACCTGCTACATATAAAACAAATTAAAAAGTAGATGTGTGAGTGTATGGTGGTCTGATACTGAGTTGCACAGGAGTAAAAGGCCACAAGATGGCAAGCTAACATAGGAGACGTGGTATAGAGGTAAGGTCTAGAAATTGAACCAGAAATTACTTTTCCATTTTTTTATGTGTGTGTTATAGGCTAGCACATAGGCTGATTTGTATTTTTTGCATTTTCATGATAAACTGAACAGTTACTGAAATCTAAAAATTGGGAAATGACTATGATGTGTACTTTTTAATAGACCACCATTTATAATGGAAACAGGCTAGAGTAACATTGCATCTATTATACAAATTTTTTAATTGCCCAAAAGCACCAGAAAATCTTGTTTTGACAAGAAGGTAGTTGTGCTGCTACCTCTACATGCAAAGGAGACTTGGAAATGTACATTTTTTTAGCTGGGCACATTGTCACTCCCAACCAAATCAGAATTTAGTTGACCAATAAGGTAAAAACAACAAAAACCAACTGAGCATAATGCAGTTGGTTATTATATGGGATACCAACATTCCAGAGATCTGTATTGTTTTTGTTTTTGGTGCCAAAACCTGGGAATTCAGAACAATTTTGTACAGAAAACTTCTAGAAGACTAGATTTGGAGTTAAAAAAAAAAAAAAAACCAACCAACCCTGAATTCTTAGGACATTTAGATGGCTCAGTGGGTTAAGCTCAGGTCATGATCTCACAGTTAGTGAGATCTCACAGTTTTGAGCCCTGCATTGGGCTCTCTAATGTCAGCGCAGAGCCTGCTTTGGATCCTCTGTCTCCCTCTGTCTCTGCCCCTCCCCTGCTCGCTTGCATGCACTCTGTCTGTCTCAAAAGTAAACATTAAAAACAACAACGACCTTGAATTCTTACTCCATCACTTCATGTAACGTTAGACAAGTCACTTTCTCATTCTGAGTTGTAGTCTTCATATAAGCATTTTAAAGATTTCTTCCGTTCCAAAATACCATGATTTTTTTTAGTTCACACAACATGGTTAGGCTGTAAGATTCATGGATGCTTTAACTGTTGCTGAGCAACTACTGTGGGTTAAATCTTGAGGGTGTAATGGTTAAGGACATGGCTCTTGCCTGCATTCAGTGTGTTCATAATTTAGAGAGGAATACAAATGCACAAGCAAATTATATAGGAATAAGTGAAGATAATAATAAAGCTATGTAATGTTAATTACAATATCTAACATTAAAAAAAACCCTCCATGTACCAATGCTTTGCATGGATCATCTCATTTAATCTGGTCAACAACCTATGACATAGGTATTATTTATCCCCACTTTACATTTTCAAAAATGCTCTCTGATAGAAATATTTGATCCAAGCCTTGAAATGAAATTAGATTTTTCAAGATGGAGAAAAGAATGAAATTATAGAAAATATTAAGTACTTTACATGTCACTACAATGCCATGATTGTAAAGAAAATAAATCTTATTCTATGGAACTGCCTAAATTGTTTAATGAGTTGTCTTATTGTCCATGAAATTTGTATTTTAAAGGTGATTATTAATCAGATTTTTCTGTGGTATCAAGTTTATACAGTGAGATAACCAATACAAAATCTCATTTAACATTACTCAGTATATGTTCTAGGTATGAAAACCATAGAATCCTGGAGAGATAAAAGGAAATTTGGAGGTCATCTAACTATTATACCTACCATACAATTAAGGAATATTCTTGATCATCTCTTTCAGTGTTAAAAGATCTCACTACTTTATTGAGTAATCGTTTCATTTGGAGGCAGTTCAAATTAATAGAATACTTCTATCTTAGGTAAAAATCTTCATCTCTTTGATGTTTACCAATTTGTCCTGGTTCTGAAACATTGGGACATATAATAAGCTAATTCTCTTTCAAGCATTGGGAAAATCATTCCCTATAGTCTGGACACAAATTTCTAACACAAGATTAACTTTTTTTCAATAGTCTCATACTACATTTTGCTGGTTTCTAAGGTGTAAGCTTACACTCCAAGGACTTTATGTCATGAACAAACAATCTTTGTCTCATATTAAAATTTTAAGTCTTGATGCCGACTTGATGCTTGTTCCATTTCAACTGACTTGTTCTGAAAACAATTCTGAGATTTTTTAATCATGTTTTATGTCTGCCATTCAATATCCAGGTCATCTCTTTTGTCTTCAGTAGATATAAGCACACCTTCTGTGCTTTCATCCTAATTACTCACATGAAAGTAGGAGCTAATTTTGGCTATAAGTAAAAAAGTCCAACAAGGCAATAGCTTACATCAGGTAGGAGTTCTCTCTCACATATAAACACCAAAAACAAAAGCATGGAGATAGGAAGTTTGAGCTGATACAGCAATTCCCTGATGGACAACATCAGTGTTCCAAGAGCTGTCTTTCTGCCCCTTCATCTCTAAGGTCATACTTCCATCTTGAAAGTCACCTTATGGTAGAAAGATGTTTACTGCAGCTGTAGCTACAATGTCCCAGGCAGAAAGGGGTTAAGAAGCAAAAGATGCATGCAAGCTAGGACAGCCCCACTTTTTAACTTTCCCCAAAGCATCAGTCAACAAAATCCTGTCTTGACAAGATTTCACACTGCTACCTTTGCATGCAAAGGAGACCTGGAAATGTAATGTTTTAGCTGGGGACTTGCCACCTCCAACAAAGTCCGAATTCTTCAGGTAAAAAAAGTAAATGTTGGGTAGACAAAAGAAGAAGCTAGAGGAACACATATTTTTCCAAGAAACTGTGAGCTCCTAATACCAGGGATTAAGCCCCACTTAAGCTGTGGGGATACAGGATATGAAAAGATGAATAAGACAGTCTTTCACCTTAGCCACAGTAAGTTTTTAACGTCATCATCAAATGTGGTTAGAAGCCATTTTCTCCAGAAGATTGGTTTATCATATTTGCTAATCTTCCATAAAAAATCAAATCTCAAGTTACTGCACTGACTCTCCTTTGAAACAACTGCTTTTTAAATGAAAGCACTTGAGGGGCGCCTGGGTGGCTTAGTCGGTTAAGCGTTCCACTTTCGCTTAGGTCATGATCTCGCGGTTTGTGGGTTCGAGCCCCGCGTCGGGCTCTGTGCTGACTGCCAGCTCAGAGCCTGGAGCCTGTTTCAGTCTGTGACTCCCTCTCTCTCTGACCCTCCCCTGCTCACGTTGTCTCTTTCTCTCTCCTAGAAATAAATAAAACATTTTAAAAAATAAAAATAAAAAAATAAATGAAAGCACTTGGTTAACCTAATGACTAATACAGTTACAGGAGATTCATGATCATCAATTTAGTCATTATAAAAATGACATCTTTATAGCAAGAAAGTGAAAATGGGATTGCTTAATATTTGTCCTCTCTGGACCCAATCCACTGTGCGAGTCCCACAGTGAGCTTTTTAAAGGATAGAAAACTGGAGTCTACTTCTTCAGCTTCCCATTATTCTGTGCAGACAGTTCTATACCACAGCCATCTGTCCACCTCTGACAGAAAGCATTAATGTCCGAGAAATTTTCAAGACAAAAAAAAAAGTAACCGAAGTTCCATATACTATTTTTCTCTGAACAACATTTTTCCTTGTCCTTTTTAATAGAAAACTAAATCTCCTTATTTAGGGAAGGAGCAGATCAAGTTTAAGTAGGTGGAAATGTTGACCTATTTGGGAAACATCCAGAACTCATTTTACTTTGTTTTCAAACAGAATATATGGACACATTACAGCATTTAAAAAGATAATATTTATCATCTTAGAATAGGAAAGTTGTTTATTAGACTATGACACAGTGGAAACAGGATAAGTCTGTGGAAAAGTCTCAGAACTCCCCACAAACCCATTGTCTTTTGAAGCTGGAGAAGATTTGCTCTGTGAGAAAAAACTCTGTTAAGGAAAGAGCTTCTGGTAAGTTTCTCCCAGAACATATCCCTTCAGATTTTGTCATAAAATTCAAAGGAATGCTAACATTTTTTGCCTTTAAATGCCCCACCCCTGGTTCTTTCTTTCCTCACCATTTTTTTAAAAACAGAATTGTGACACGCCCTCTCTTTTGTACTCTGTGAAGTATTAAATATACAAACAAAATAAAATGTAAAATATGAATAAATTGGCATCAGTAAGGAAAGTGTTATATGCATATGATGGGATGTGAGCTAGAAAAAGGAGGGACAGAGCAGTTTGGGCTTTTACTTGATGTATTTTGTTAAAATTTTAAAAACAAAAATAACATGAAACAATGAAAAGATTTATAAAGAAAAAACTCACTCTCCTTCTTTTAGTGTAACAATGTTGAAATCCTTCCACATCTCTCCCTCTATTCACACATTCTATACATACCCACGTGTAAAAGTTAGGATGCTCAATGCCTAAAAAAGAGAAGAGAAATACAAATACAAGAGAAGTGTTCTACCATGCCCCTCTTAACACTGTTCAGGAAGGAAATGTATGAAAAACATGGTTTTATTAGTATTCTTTCAGTTGCAAAGCAACTGAAAGCAAAAATGGGGAATTTATCATTCATGTAACTAAGCTGCAGAAAGAGTGGGGGGAGGGGTTGGAGTGGGGGTCAGAGACAGCAGGAATTAGAAATTCAGACATTCCCAGGTCTTTGCCTATTTCCCCCCTCCTCTTTTTATTTAAATATTTTTATTTATTTAATATTTATATTTATTTTATTTATTTTTTTAATATTTTTATTTATTTATTTTTATTTATGCGTGAGCAGGGGAGGGTCAGAGAGAGAGGGAGTCACAGACTGAAACAGGCTCCAGGCTCTGAGCTGGCAGTCAGCACAGAGCCCGACACGGGGCTCGAACCCACGAACCGCGAGATCTTGACCTAAGCAAAAGTCGGACGCTTAACCGACTAAGCCACCTAGGCACCCCTTACCCCTCTCCTCTTAACTTGGCAGTCTTTCTGTCTTAAAGAAGTCGGTTAAATTTCCTTGAGAAGACTGGAACCATAGGAACTTGCAACCCTAGGCATTCTTTCATGCAAGTACTGAAAAAAATTTCCTTCCAACTCCATTGAGACAAAGCCTGGTGGCCAGACAGTGTGTAACCAGAAAGATTTGAGGGATAAGTGCTAGAGAGCCAAAATAACTGCTGGCCAGGAATGGCTTCAATGACATTAAGAAGACACCTGTTCGGTGATCTGGGAAGCCTTATGAGGTGAGGAAGTGATTTAAGAACTGTGGTTGATTGTTAACTCTGCTTTTAGTAGATGAATGTCCCTGGAAAAAAGGGAATGAATTTTTGGGTCTTACCTTCTTCATCTCTAAGGTTATTGTCTGCTTTCTGAGCACCAATGTTACTGGGGGTCGGGGGTAGGGGGAGGTGTCAGGTCAAGTAAGGTGACCAGTGAGGACCAATATGAGATACTCCATCCCATCTTAACATCCATGCTTCCCCACGAAAGTGGAAATTTTCTTATGGCTGGAATATATATCTCTGAAGATGCATAATGCAGTGTCTTATTCCTACTGTTCATAGCTCAATAAATAATTAACTTATTGATAAAGAGAAACAATAAAGATGGCAAGTAGAAATGCCAGTTTCTCTCAATCAAATGCTTTGGGTCTTCACTGATGCCAAGACAATCTCCAGAGTATTCTTATAGGAAACTCATTTTATAAACTAAGCTTAAAGGAGAAAAATATCATTCCCCTTCCTATCTAAACAACTTCATTCACAGCCCCTGCTCCCATTACCTTGTCATTTCCTCTTCATGCAAAGTGGAAAAAGCAAGGAATGCACATGTCCCACCAATCCTTTTCCCTAGAGCAGCGCTTGTCATAACTGGTATGAAGAGACTGAGCTCCTCTCCTTGACTGCAGACTTAGACTGAAAATCATCTTGTCTCCATTCCACTTCTGTGCACTAAAACCCTATTTTCTAGATTTTATGCCAGATGAGGGCCTCAAAAACCCCAAACCTCTTTAACCTTCATCACTGTCAAAAACATATATGTGTGTGTATATACGTGTGTGTGTTTGTATGTATGTATATACATATTCCTCTAAATCTTTCAGTGGTTACCTGCATTTGCTAGCTGTTTTCATGTCAAATGGATGTAGGCTCATGAGTGCAGCAGTGAGTGATCTAGGATATAAATTGAAAAAAGGGGAAAACCCACAAAGTTCACCTTCCTATGCATTGTCCACGGCAGTCTTTAAGACAGCTTGTGACCCCTGTTTGTGACATGGTCTGTAGGTAACGACAGAAAAAAATTTCATCATGCATGAAAGGTAGTGACTTTATGCTGAAGAACACAGTGCCATGGAAGACATGACATAATCCGTTTCAGTTAAATTACATTTTTATGCACTGATTTCTCATTAAAATTTCCCAGTGGACAAGAATGACTTCTGAGCTGTCTTTATCAAGCAGGGCTGCAAGTCCTGTTCTAAAATTGTCAAAAAAGTTTTATTTCACAGAATAATTGTACTCAGTGCAGTCAAGTAACAATGACAGCCAAATAACAAAACCACTTCATTTTTATTCTGGAGAAATGCACATCTATTAGAGTATTAACTACAAAGATAATATATCTATGATTTTTTTTTAAATAAACTCAGTCTTTTGGCTAAGATCAAGTGTAAAAATAAGACAGTGAGAGCTAGGCTCTGAATCAAGTAATAATAAGCATCTTTTATTTTTTACATTTTTCACACCATTATAACAGCATAGTACACATTTTATTATCTATTCTAGAAAGAGAGATGTAACAGTAAATTGTAGGCAAACTATGATATATTGTATAACACACTGTGAATTCCTGATCATAAAAAGTCCAATAAATACATTTACAAAGTATTCAACATTCCGTGGATAAAATAGAAGGGTTACGTAATTATCAAGTGGGCATGTTCCTCTTCTGGTTCCTACCTGCTCCCTGTCTATGTAGTTGGTGGGACCTGCCTTCTGGAGTGACTGGAGTAACCCTTTCAGGTATTTGCTAGGTTCAGACTTAGGTGGGAAATGCCCCAGTAATATTTGTCTTAACTTGGAGACCACAAATTACAGCTTTCTTCCCTCCCCGCTAGCCCACTTATATCCAGGGAGACCTAAACTGCAGAGGCATGGACTCTGTGGTCATTTCCCCGGGCCAGGCCTTCTCGCTGAGTGTGCTTCTGTTTGCCTTGGTTAACTGCTACCCCGCCCTCACCATGCTCTTTCTCTGCAAAGATTGTGTAGGGCTGAGTGAAGGGAGCTTTGGCTGCCACTTTGGAAAGATTGGTAGTGCCCCAGCCTCAGCTTGGAGGACATCACATTTGTCAGAAATGTCACTTTCTATATTTTCCAGTTGACAGATCTAAGCATTTAAGAGAATGCTGTTCACTGGATTTTTTCAGACTAATTTGCAATGAACTATTCAAACACGACTCACATACCCACTTAAACCCTGTGACAGTGAGATCTCTGTCTAGTGTACCCAACTGAGTATATATTGAAAATTAAAAAAAAAAAAAATTTCCCCAAACAACATTTAGGCTGACACCCTTTGTTTTCCAAGACAGCCTAGGTCTTGCTTAGGAAGAATGCAGATTCTCCTTGCTAACCCTCTTTTGTTTTACTTTGTGAGGGAGGGTGTGCAGGGGTGTGCGGTGTGCTTACCACTGAGTCTGCAGGGCAATTCTGGAGCAGGGGAGGAGCCCCTATTCCACCACATTCAACAGATCTGAGGTTGTGGCACTCACGCACTGAAGACTTGAGTCTTTTGGAGTGTTTTTGGAAATAGCACTTAATGAGGCACTTGAGAACCAGAAAGCTCAGTTCAATGAAATTCAGCACAATGCACAGGCCTGAGGTAATAACCAAGAAGAGGATGAAGATCGTTTTCTCAGTGGGTCTGGATATGAAGCAGTCCACAGTATGGGGACAGGGCTTCAAATCACACTTCGTAAGGAACGGAACACTAAAGCCGTCATACAGCTTATAAAATAAAACCAGGAAGCCAATTTCAAAACCAGTCTTAACAATGAGACTGATGAGGGAAGTGTACCACAGGCCCCCGTCCATCATACCGAGGCTGACATAAAGTTTCTCTCTGTGCCTCTTCTCTCTACCTTCACGATAGGCTACATGTAGAACCACAAGAAGTGAAGGTGTGGAGACCATGATCAGCTGTAAGGCCCAAAGTCTGATCTGGGAAATGGGGAAGAAGTGATCAAAACACACATTTTCACAACCAGGCTGTTTAATGTTGCACTCAAACTCTTTCTGCTCATCTTTCCACACATGCTCTGCTGCCACCATATAGACCAGCAAACGGAAGATGAACACCACAGCCAGCCAAATCCGCCCAATCCCAGTTGAGTATTTATTTACTCCAGTTAGGAGGTCTCTGAGGAACATCCAACTCATGACTTAGGCTCAAAAGAAGGCAAGGTTCTGCAAAAGAAAACAATTTCATCATGATTCATTTATTTTTATTTCATTGGTCATTTCCACTGTCTTACTTGATTATGGAATGCTAGACGATAAAGTCAAATTTCAACTCTGGTTGGGAGGACTCACAGTCATACAAGGAGATGATGCAATTGGTCCACAGACGTAACTGATTCCATGCCCAGTTTAGTTTGGAATTTGGTTGGTGATCCCATACACACTATCCCATTTTCAAATAAGTCCTTCCAGCTTATTGCTCCTCTCTAAGGATGGATGGGTTCTGTTAGTGCTCTAGAAAAAATTAGATATAAATTCCAATTTATATGGTTCCTTGAAATTCCCTTCACATATCAGCTTCTTGAAGTTGTAATCTCTACACACTTTCTCTAGTTTGTCAATGCCCTTCCCCAATCCTTAAAGGCTGTTTCTTGCCCCTCGCTCCCCTTATCCCATACCAACAGCTGAGCTCACCTGCAGTCTGATAGTGAAAAGTGAGTGTCTCCAATATGAGCTTCTTCAAACTCATGTCCTCACCCCTGCAGGCATACTTACAACCATGCCCAACTTAACATGCTCTGCACAGTTTAGAGGGAGGGATCAGCCTCATATTGCCTCAAAATGATCATTCGAACTCTATATCCCATTCTTTTTTTTTTTTAATGTTTTATTTATTTCTAGGAGAGAGAGAGAGAGAGAGACAGCATGAGCAGGGTAGGGTCAGAGAGAGAGGGAGTCACAGACTGAAACAGGCTCCAGGCCCTGAGCTGGCAGTCAGCACAGAGCCTGACACGGGGCTCGAACCCACGAACCGTGAGATCATGACCTAAGAGAAAGTCGGACGCTTAACCGACTAAGCCACCCAGGTGCCCCTCTACATTCCATTCTTGATTTAAATCCATTTTCCCTGCTTCTGTATCATCAACCTTTGCCAGTTCCTTCATCTCAGCATATAAATGTGCTTAAGTGTTATCCCTTATTTCTACTTCTTCAATTATTATTTACTCTTCACCGCACTGAGTCTAGTTTTTCTGCTCATCGTTACATGCTAAAATTAGCACTACCACTCAACTACCAAACCTTCTGGACACTCTGGATCTCACTTAATTTTTTTATGATACTGTTGCCTGTATTGTGTTCTTAAAACTCTTTGAGCCTTGACATCCATGTTACTCTATCTTCTCTTTCTATTGTTCTGATCTTAATTGTGCCATCTTAGTTTTCTTTGTCTAATTCTTAAAAGCTCTGTCCTCTGCTGTTGTCTCACTCCATATGATCTCTCTAGAAAATCTCATTCATTCCCTGGGATTCAATTACTGTTTTCTGATTTCTTTTTATAAGTTTTTTTTTTTTTAATTTTTTTTATTTATTTCTAGAGAGAGAGAGCGAGCGTGAGCAGGGGAGGGCAGAGAGAGAGGGAGACACAGAGTCTGAAACAGGCCCCAGGCTCTGAGCTGGCAGTCAGCACAGAGCCCGACGCAGGGCTCGAACACACGAACCGCGAGATCATGACCTAAGCAAAAGTCGGACGCTTAACCGACTAAGCCACCCAGGCGCCCCTGTTTTCTGATTTCTGACTCTTAAGTCTTCAGCTTCTCCCCGGATTTCCATATCTCACTGCCTGTTATCATTTAAATATGCCACAGGCATCTCAAACTTGAAGTATTTACAGATGAATTTATTATCTGCTCTGCTCTTTGATTTTCTTGCTTGATGGTATCGCCAATACCCAAGCACCCAAATTGGAAATCTCATATTCATCTTGGACTTCTCTCTCATGACACTTTGTAAAAAAAATTTTATAAATATTTATTGACTTATTTGAGGACAGAGAGAGAGAGGGAGAGAGAGAGGGAGGGAGAGAAAAAAAGCAGGGGAGCGGCAGAACGGGGTGGGGAGAGAGAATCCCAAGCAGGTTCCATGCTGCCAGTGCAGAGCCCAACATGGGGCTTAAACTCAGGAATGGTGAGATCATGACCTAAACCAAAACCAAGAGTCAGACACTTAACCAACTGAGCCACACAGATGCCCTTCCTATGACCCTGCTTAATTACTCACCAAATTCTTCTGATTCCTCCAAATATCTCTCAAATTCCTCTCCAAACCACTACTGAAATCTCTCACCTATACAGCCTTTGCACAGCTTTCTATTTCCAGTCTTACCATCTCTTCCCCTCTCCTCCTAATATGTCCTTGATGCTGTTTAATTATCTTGTACCTCTCTCCACCTCTTTTGCCCTTTTCTGTATAAAAGTTGAAAGGATGCTAGGGAGCCTTGTTTTTCATTTCAGTGATGTTGTCTTTCTGGCATGCTCTGCTCTCATCTTTTCTTATAATTGGATCTGCTGATTTTTGATTGTTGGGCCCATTATATACACAGCATTCTCTGTTCAGTGCTTTTGAGTTGGTCTCTCCCAACTACCCTGGAAAGTGGAGGTTTTGTTTGTTTGTTTAATTGGTTGGTTAGTTTGGTTTGGTTTGGTTGTTTATGATGGTGGATGTTTTATTCTTTCAGATGAGAAAGCAGACTCCAAAAAATGAAGCCACTTCCCCAAGGTTACAAAATAAGATGCAAAGCAGGATTCAAATCTAATTTCCAATACTCTAAAACAGAGCTTTCTAACAGTGGCACCATTGATATTTAGGGCTGGATAATTCTTTGTTGGAGCAGCTATCCTACGCATTGTAGGTTGTTTAGCAGAACCTCTGGCCTCTACCAGCTAGATGCCTGTAGCACCACCTCCTGCCCCATATTGGACAACTGAAAGTGTCTCCAGACATTTCCAAATGGACCCTATGGAGATGAGACAAAGTCTGTTCAAGTGACAACCACTTCTCATAACTCTCTATTATAATCAGATGATGTGGCCTAGAGCTCCAGCCCTGCTACTAATACACTTTGTGATTTCTTAGGTGAAATCCTTGCCATTTTAGGTCTTGTTTTCTATTACAAAAATTAATTACCTTTTGCTTTCTCTATAACTCAGCTGAAAGAGTACCATGGAAATGATCATGTGACAAGAATGAGGAGGTTAAGAAAATTGGGCTATTGTTACAGCAGCACACCTGTTGGAGCATGTCACATCACCTCTTACAAGGGAACAATACATAGCAAGCCCACACGCTACAGCCCTGAGGAGATGTATGAAGGTTAAGAGATGTTTTCAGAGAAAACAAAGATACATGTACACAGTGTTCTATTCAGCAGGGAATAAATACTTCAATGTCCTTGGTTTTCAGAACACAAACAAAATTGTATTAAATAAAAAGGATTCTCAAATCCACCTGAAAGGTTAATGTCTCCATGAATTATTAAAACAAAGCCCCAAAGATTAAAAAGGGAGAATAAAAGGTATTATGTTTTCCTACAACATGTGTCATTGGGCATTTGTCCATATTATTTAAAAAGATATTGTGTAATGTTACAGAACATTTGAAAGTACCCTCCTGGTCATTTTAGAAAAGGGAGGAAGGCAAAAGTAGATCCAGACTGTTTTGCTATAAGAAAGGCATTAAGAAAGCAACTGGTGTTTGAATAGAGTTAGAAGACTGACACCATCAAATGTATCAGAATTATGAATTTCATTTGACTGATAAATGTCTTTCCTATTTTGAAATTCTCTTCTGATTGAAACGCAATGGGTTTTCTCAGGAGGGAAGTGTGTTCTAATATTAGTTCAATTTTAACAAAGGTGGTTTAGCATAGCGGACAAGAGCCTGGGCACAGCATTGAACTCCATGGGTTCAAGTCCAAGTTCAGCTGTGATGATAATAGTACTAACCATGTGGGGCTCAAAACAGATTCTGACACAAGGTAGTGATCAGTAAGCATTATTATTATTATTATTATTTTATCATTAAAAGCCTTTTATTGTTGTCAAATTGAAAGGCTTTCCAATCGCAAGTTAGGCATATATTTTTCTCTGGCTTTTTTCCTATGAAGGTGGTAAGTTAGGAATCTTTATATAATAGCCCTTTAAGCATTTGAAGGCAATCATTAGTTTAAAGTCAATAGCTCATAAATAATAATTCATATTGTCTCTTTATTTTTAATAAAGGTCTTTAATTTATCCCTTTTCTTAAATCACTAAGGATTACTCCCAAGTTTTAAAGAGTTTCTACTTGCCAATTCTATGTACCAGTTTTCTTATGACTTTCTCTTTTAAGAACCAGAAGTTAACTGCACAGGAGTTTCATTTGGAAAATTCAAGTAATTAAATATTTCCGGAAAGTAAGGTATCCAGTATTGCCAATATCAGGAGTAATTTTGGGAAGTTGCAAATGTCCCCCAAATATTAGATCTAAATTAAAAATGGAGGTGAGAAGAAGGGACTGGGTCAATCAGATTTCCGCATGGAAAAAAAAAATGAAGTTGGATTCCTACCTTACACCATTTAAAAAATTAACTCAAAATGATCAAAGACCTAAATATAAAGGGGTAAGTTTTTATGCCCTTGGGTTTGGTAATGAATTCTTAGATATGACACTGAAAGCATGAGCAACAAAAAGGAAAAAATAAATTGGAGTCCATCAAAATTAAAAACCATTGTTTATCAAAGGACATTATTAGGAAAGCAAAAAGGCAACCCACAAAGTGAGAAAAAAATGCTTATAAGTAATATATCTGGTAAGGTTTTAATATACAGAATATGTAAAGAACTGCTAAAACTCAACAACAAAAGATAACTCAAACATGGACAAAATATGAATAGACATATCTCCAAAGAAGATATACAAATGGCCAATCCATACATGAAAAGATGTTTAACATCATTAGTCATTAGGAAAATGCAAATCAAAGCTACAGGGAGGAGTGCCTGGGTGGCTCAGTTGGTTGAGTGTCCAACTCTTGGTTTCAGCTCAGGTTATGATCCCAGGGTTGCGGGATCAAGCTCTGCATCAGGTCCTTTCTCTCTCTCTCTCTCTCTCCCTCCCTGCCCCCTATCCCCACTCATGCTCTTTCTCTCTAAAATACAATTTTTTTTAGTGTTTAAAAAAAAGCTACAATGAGATACTGTTTCATACTTACTAGATGTGGAAAAATTGGAACTCTTGTACAAAGCAGGTGGGAACGTAAAATCGGGCAGCCACTGTGGAAAACTGTTTGGCAATTCCTCAAAAAGCTAAACATAGCATTACCATCTGACCCAGCAATTCCACTTCTAGATGGATACCCCAAAATTGGAAATAGGAACTCAAAGAGATACTTGTATGCCAGGTTTCATCACAACAGTATTCTCAATAGCCAACATATGAAACAACCCAAGTTACATCAAGAATGAATAGCAAAATGTGGTATACACAAAGGAATATTATTCAGTTAATGGAATTCTGATCCGTGCTACAGCAAGGGTGAAATTTGAAGACATTATGGTAATAAAATATGTAAGATACAAAAGAACAAATATTGTGTGATTCCACTTGTATGAAGCCTCTAAAACAGGGAAATTCATAGAGATAGAAAGTAGATTAGAGGTTACTAGGGAATGGAAGGAAGAAAGGAAGAATGCTGAGCTATTGCTTAGTAATTACAAATTTTGTTTGGGGTTGAAAAAGTTTTGGAAATAGTGCTGATGGTTTTACAATACAAATAACATAATGCCACTGAACTGTGCACTGAAAAATGATTAAAATGGAAATTTTTATGTCATATGTATTTTACCGCAATTAAAAAAGTTCCCCCAAAATTAGGTGGAAGGAAACTATTTAGAATAGAAGGAAACAATAGGGGTCCAAATAGCCTGAACATTTTAGGAGAACTGTGTTGTATAAGGAGTAAAAACAGGGACAAAAGGAAGAATTAATATAATATAATATAATATAATATAATATAATATAATATAATATAATATAATATAATGTAATGTAATGTAATGTAATGTAATGTAATATAATATAACTTATCAAAAAAATAAGTTCTTATATGATTTTATTTGTTTATGATTTTCTGTATTGTCCATATTTTTTTATGTTAAGAATATACAAAATAAATCTGAAAAAAAACCTAATACAAAAGGAACAGTAATAAATCAGAGAGCTATCACTGTTGTTGCATGTGCATATGTTTTTGCAACAACCGAAGAAGGCTATTTATAGAATGAATGTTTACAAATCAAATCATATCTGCAAGGTTAGTATGTAGGAAAATCATGTGGTGAATCCCTTTCAACCTCTCTTGCCTCTAAATACGTGTTTATGATTCTCCAAATTATGTATGTCCAGACCTGTTGTCTCTGAGCTCAAGCTGTTTACTTGTCATCTCTACTAGGATGTCATCTCAAACTCAAAATGTTTGAAAGTGAACTCTTGCTACTGCTTACTCCACCTTCCATCTCCCTGCAAAAGCACTGCTGCTCCGACAGTGTTCACTACCTCAGTAAATTGTACCACCACTAACATTGAGTCAGAAACTTGGAAGTTATTCTTCACCTTCTCCCTGTCCCAAACCCACATCCAATTTATATTCAAACCCAAAGTTTCTACCTTTGAAATATATCCCCCAAATTGTCACTCTATCATCTACACTGCTTCCACCCTAATCCAAGCCTTCCTCATCTCTTGCCTGGTACACCATAAAGGCTTATTATCTGTCTCCCCTTTTCTCACTCTTGACCTCATCCAATCTATTATCTACTCAGTAACTAGATTAACATTTAGAATGGAGATTATAGGGGCACCTGGGTGGCTCAGCCAGTTAAGCATCTGACTTTGGCTCAGGTCAAGATCTCATAGTTTGTGGGATTGGAGCCTATGTCAGGCTCTGTGCTGACAGCTCAGAGACTAGAGTCTGCTTCACATTCTGGGTCTCCCTCTCTCTCTGCCCCTCCCCCACTCGTGCCCTGTCTCTCTCAAAAATAAATAAACATTAAAACAGTAAAATGGAAATTATAAGGGTCACTGGGTGGCTTAGTTGGTAAGCATGCAACTCTTGATTTGGGCTCAGGTCATGATTTCATGGTTTGTGAGTTCAAATCCCTCATAAGGTTCTGTGCTGACCTCACAGAGCCTGCTTAGCATTCTTTTTCTCCACCCCCCCACCTCTGCTACTACCCTGCTTGTGTGCGCTCTCTCTCAAAATAAATAAATACACTCAAAAAGCTTTAATAAATTAAATGGAGATTATATCAGCAAAGAAGAAGTCAAACTTTCACTATTCGCAGATAACATGATACTCTCTGTAGAAAACCCCATAGACCACCGAAAAATGGCTAGAACTGATACATCAATTCTGCAAAGTTGCAGGATACAAAATCAACATACAGAAATCTGTTTCATTTATATACATCAATAATGAAGAAGCAGAAAGAGAAATCAAGGAATCGATCCTGTTTACAACTGCATCAAACACCATAAGATACCTAGGGATAAACCTAACCAAAGAGGTAAAAGACCTGTACTCTGAACACTATAGAACACTTATGAAAGAAATTTAAAAGGACACAAAGAAATGGAAAAACATTCCATGCTCGTGAATGAGAAAACAGACACTGTTTTTAGTTATAGTAAATGTTTAATTACTGTTATAGTAAATGTCTATACTATCCAAAACAATCTACACGTTACATGCAATCCTTATCAAAATACCACCAACATTTTTCACAAAGCTAGGACAAGAAATGCTAAAATTTGTGTGGAACCACAAAAGACTCTGAATAGCCAGAGCAGTCTTGAAAAAGAAAAACAAAGCTGGAGGCATCACAATTCCATATTTCAAGCTGTATTATAAAGCTGTAGTCATCAAGACAGTATGGTACTGGAAAAAACAGGCACATAGATCAGTCAACAGAACAAAAAACCCAGAAAAGTACCCACAGCTATATGGTCAACTAATCTTTGATAAAGCAGGAAAAAATATGCAATGGGAAAAAAAAGACAGTCTCCAACAAATAATGTTGGGAAAACTGGACAGCAACATACATGAGAATGAAACTGGATTACTTTCTTACACCATACACAAAAATAAACTCAAAATGGATTAAAAACCTAAATGTGAGACAGGAAACCATCAAAGTCCTAGAGGAGAACACAAGCAGTTTCCTGTTTGACTTCGGCCATAGCAACATCTTATTAGACAGTTATTGGAGGCAAGGAAACAAAAGCAAACATGAATTACTGGGACTTCATCAAGATAAAAAGCTTCTGCACAGCAAAAGAAACAGCCAACAAAACTAAAAGGTGGCCTACATAATGGAAGAAGATATTTGCAAATGACATATCTGATAAAGGGTTAGTATTCAAAATCTATAAAGAATTCATCAAACTCAACACCAAAAAAAAAAAAAAATCCAGTTAAGAAATGGACAGAAGACATGAATAGGCATTTTTTCCAAAGAAGACATCTATATGGCTAACTGACACATGAAAAGATGCTCAACATCACTCATCATCAGGGAAATCAAATCAAAACAACAATGGGATACCACCTCACACCTGTTAGAATAGCTAAAATGAACAGCACAGGGAACAACAGATGTTGGCAAGATGCAGAAAAAGAGGAGCCCTCTTACACTGTTGGTGGGAATCAAACTGGTACAGCCACTCTGGAAAACACTATGGAGGCTCCTCAAAAATGTAGAAGTAGAACTACCCTATGGCTCAGAAATTGCACTAGGTATTTACCCAAAGGATACAAAAATACATCAAAGGGGAACATGCACTCTGATGTTTATAGCAGCATTATCAACAATAGCCACATTATGGAAACAGCCCAAATGTCCATTGACTGATGAATGGATAAAGACTATGTGGTATATATATACACACAAAGGAATATTACTGAGTTATTGAAAAGTGAAATCTTGCCATTGGCAAGAATGTGGATGGAGATAGAGTGTATTATGCTAAGTAAAACAAGTGAGTCAGAGAAAAACAAATACCATATGATTTCACTCATATGTGAAATTTAAGAAACAAAACAGATGAACATAAGGGAAGGGGAAAAAAAGAGGGAAGCAAATCATAACAGACTACTATAAAGAACAAACTGAGGGTTGATGGAGAAGAGGTGGGCATGGGATGGGCTAGATGGGTGATGGATATTAAGGAAAGCATTTTTTATGATGAGCACTGGGTATTATATGTAAATGATGAATCACTAAATTCACTAAATTCCTAAAACCAATATTACACTATATGTTAGCTAACTAGAATTTAAATAAAAGTTTGAAAAAATGCACAAAGAAATATACATTAAAAAATTAAAAATAACAATGAAAATAAAATAAAATGGGGAGTATATCATCCCATTCTATCATTTCTCTGCTTAAAACTCTAACCTGGCTTCCCATTGCATTTAGGGTAGGAAAAAAAGGAGAAATACTTACCAAACAATGAAGCCTTGCATAGTGGTGCCCTTGCCTATCTCTCCAACCTCATCTTCCACATCTTCAAGGTACAGTGAATTCCAGGCATTCTCCTCTTCTTTCACTTCCTCCTTTAGATCCTATGTCCATTTTGTTCCTCCTACCTAAGATGCTCTTGTCTCCCTACCTGAATCAGAGAGGCTTTTGCTGACCCCACCAATCTAAATTTATTCTTCTTTCGTATTCTCATTTACAATATTGGCATCTTTTCCTTCATGTCATTTATAACTTATAATCACTTATTTATATAACTAATATCTGAAGATACTGTGTGTTCCATAAGAGAAAGGAATAGGGATGTCAGATTGAGCAAGCAAATAAAATGTAGGATGTCCAGTTACATTTGAATTTCAGATAAATAATAGATACTTTTTTAGTTTAAGTAACCCAAATATTGGATTGCACACTAAGAAATTATTCATTGGGATCACTTAAACTGAAAAAGTATCCATTATTTATCTGAAATTCAAAATTAACTGGGCAATCTATATTTTATGTGGCAACCTAAACAAGTACTTTGATTGTCCTCTATTGTGTATGCAGTGTCTATGTAACAGTGCAAAATTCAGGAACAAATGAGAACACAGCTGCTCTAGAAATCAGAAACATTTGGAAAACTTAATCATCCTTCTCCTAATACCCAACCTATCTATCTCCACCTGAACTAAGTTGCTATATTCTCCACAAAACTATGCAATCTGCTCTGAGGTCCCTACTTCCTTTAACTCCTAGATAGATCTGAGATTCAGACCATCTTGCTTTATCTCTGCAAGAAAAGCAAGTGGGAGCTGCTCCCAGACTTTCTCCTAAAATCCACTCTGTTCTTTTGACCTCTAGATTAGAATGCTGTTTCCATCCTGTTCTTCTTCTGCTTGGGAACACTCTCTAGCTTCCATGCTACTTTTGGAATAAGTTTTCAAGTCTCACCTTCATGTTCAAGATCTCACACTCTTGTGTCTACCAGCATTCACCAATACCCACTTTGGTCAGTTGGTTCATCCTTCCCCCCACCTACCTATGTCTTCCTGTCTCAAGCCCTCATCTTCTTCTTATCTCCATGTACTTACTCATGGTGCTCCTCCCTCCTTCCTGCCCTACCTTGCTATATAGCCTTCCAACCTGTGATTTTTCTCTCTTCATATCTGTAGTTCTTACGCCTTAGCACATATTTTAGACCTTGGTGGGTCTCAAATAGACTTGGGTGTTTCTCATCAAAGAAACTTATCCCTTGCTATGAGTTCAAGACCATGTTTGTTACTTGCTTTGTATACTCCAAAGAGCTTAGCATAAAATGGCTGCTTAGTAAATGTTTATTAGCTACATATAGCTGAAGAAACACCAAACTTGTAAGTGCCTAATCTGTGTTGCACAGCAATAAACAAAATAGACAGCATTCCTTCTCTCACAGAGTTTATAGCATAGAGGTTAAATAGGTATGTTTTAAAAATTACCCAAATATACAATTAGAAATTATGACAAAAGTATGCTCTAGGTGCAAGAGTGAGTTAGTAGAGAACAGCCTCATTCTCATGAAGCTTATATTCTAGGGAGTGAGAGAAACAAACAAGAAACAAATGCATTATCTGATAATGTCAGATAATGATGAAGGCTGTGAAGAAGCACAAGCAGAATAATGTAATTATGATGCGACCAGGAGAGCTACTTTGAACTGGGTGGCCATGGGAGGCCTCTAATGAGGTAGCCTTTGGATCGAGCCCCAAGAGACAAGGAGTCAGCTATATGAAGATATGAGGAAGAATGTCCTAGGAAAATGGAATGCTGGGACAGAATGAATTTATGTATTTGAGGAACAGAAGGAAGGCCTATGTGACTAGACCTCAGTAAATGAGGGGTGGATGGCCTGACATGAGGCTGGAAGAGGAGGTCCAGTGAGGTCACATAGCCTCTATGGGGTGAGCTGTTCCATGATATGTCACTATAAACAAGAAGTCCACTCTCGTGAGGGTTCAGTTTCCCCATCTGTAAAAGGGCATACTAATATTCTCCAAGCTGACTTCATGAAGTTTGTTGTGAATATAAATCAAGATGAAATATCAGAATTTCATAAAGCACACACACATAAGTAAAGAAAGAAACAGCAAAGTTGAATGTTGACTCTCAGGAAAAATATTCAGTCTCAAATTTCTTTGTTCTTTGAACATAGAATAAATCACTCATAAAGTTTTTGAGGGCCATAATTCTTTCCATTGACCACATTAAGAAAACTGAGCTAAAAGATGAGAAATTAATTTTCATGTCACTTTGCTGTTATATCTAATACTAATATTAATAGAAAATATCCATTCATTCCTATTTATTCAACTAATTCAAATGTTAAACTTACAGCAAGTTTTTCCCCAAGAGTGGCATCAATATTGATTCAAGTATTTCATAATTCTCTTAAAAATCTCAAATGAAATGTGTGTGGGAAGTGGGGACAGGGGATGTGTGAGTGTACATGTGCATATGCACTATGGGCATGAGTAGTTGGAAGGCTCTAGTAATATTGGCAAATTGTTTTAACCTTCTCCTCACGGCAGAGATCTAATCATCAAAATGGAGACTTTGGAGAAGAAATGTGTAAATGTAAAAAAACATTTTTTTGGAAGAGACAGAGAGTGTAAGCAAGGGAAGAGGGGCACAGCAGCGGGGAGAGAGGGAGAATCTTAACCAGGATCCATGCTTGCATGGAGCACGATGGAGGGTTTGATCTCACAACTGACCATGAGACTAAGGGTTGGATGCTTAACATACTGAGCCATGCAGATGCCCCTATAAATGTAAAATTAAAAATAACTATTCCCTGTGTGCCACATATTTCAGAAGTCACAACCAAAAGAAACCTAAGGGAAATAAATTTGTACACATCAAAGTCTACTCTCTTAGAAGGAACTTGCATGAGTATAGCTATTAGTAAATAGATATAAATGAATAAGTTCATTCAAAGCAGTTAGGATGTCATCTAATATACAACAAATATGAATTTAAATATCATCATTATGAATTTAGTGAAAGTTGAAGGACTCCCCAAAACTCTACTAAAAATCCTCCACCAACCATACTAAGGTTCTACTAACTGATCAAACAACAACATGAAAGAGATAGTCATAGGCATCCATAAAATATGACATCCTGCAGGGAGAGCATAGTCAGACTAAATTAAGTAACTCAGAATTTGGAGACAAATACCTCCCTTGAGTGTGAAATGAGTAAAAACCCTCATGGAAAAAGATTAGCAATTTATAGAAGACCTCTATCCCGAAGAGACTATCTGTCCTATACTCCTGGGATAACCCGGAAAATACTAGAATGTTAGCTGATATAAAGGCGTAAAATTATGTAAGACCTCAAACATCAAGGTGAGAATTAGAAGCTTATTTTCCCTAGTTTCCCGCAACCAGAGGGTACCTGAGTAAAGTGGATAGAAGCTAGTCAACCATGTGGTCCTGTGCAGGCATAATGACATGGAAGCAAAGGTTAGCATACGAGTAGGGTTCTGTGTGAATGATAGATGAACAGAAAACACATAGACCTTCTCAATGTCTACATCATTCTGTATACAGAGAAAAGATGATCTGTACAGGTATAAAGTACTCCATCATTTTCTTCTGCAACAAAGGATTCTGGATTTTCTAGAATAACCCTATTGCAAACGTGCCAAGCTGATGTCAGAACTAATGAGAACATGTACAAGCTTTGGGTTGAGAAAATAAGTTACAATAACCATATAGTAGGAGCAAGAATAGTTAATAATCTGGGGCACCTGAGTGGCTCAGTGGGTTAAGCGTCCGACTTTGGCTCAGGTCATGATCTCACGGTTCGTGAGTTTAAGCCCCGCGTCGGGCTCTGTGCTGACAGCTCAGAGCCTGGAGCCTGCTTCGAATTCTGTGTCCCCCTTTCTCTCTGATCCTCCCCTGCTCACGCTGTCTTTCTCTCTCTCTCAGAAATAAATAAAAACATTAAAAAAAAAAGAATAGTTAATAATCTGACTTTTCTATATCCTGGATTATTAAATGTCTGTTACAATCATCTGATTCTCATTCCTCCAATTAACCAAGCAACCCCTGAGTAATAATTTTCTTGCGGAGGAGATTTCTTAAACTGTGCAAGGATATTCTCCTGGGATTACATACAAGAGTTCCAGTCCCTAGAGACGTGCCTTATAAATCAGGCTCCTCTGGGTTTGGTTAATGAGTCCCTTAGAGCCAACGTAACTTGGGGAGAATCATACACTTGAGCTTCTGAGCCTTTGGGACTGAGCACCAGCCCACCTGCCCTTTGCTTATTGCAAGATGAAGGCTTTGCCAGCAACTTCCCCAACATGAGGCTTCACTACCTGTGTGGGTTAGCCATCTGCAAGTGCGTGCCTTCTCTGTGCCCTGAGTGGCACAAAAACATGAAGAGCCCTGGCACTGCCCAGAGTCCTGCTGTGAAATTATTAAAAAGTGCTACTTTGAAAGTTGAGTTTAAGAGGCACTGGATTTCCAGTTTTCTTTCAGAGCACCATGACAAGCCCTGAAAATGCTGTCAGCCTTCATACCCAGCTCCTTTCACATCTCAGTAATAACAGTGCCTGTCCTTGGATAGTGCCTGAGCATTTCTGAAGAGTTTCACAGCATCTCATGTAACCCTTACCTCCATCCTCTGGTGTCGGTAAGGTCTGTGGTATGACCCCCAATGTAGTGATGAAGAAATGGAAACTCAGAGAAGGGAGGGACTTGTGCAAGGCTCCTCCAGATCAGTAGAAAACTCAGCAGCAGAACCCAGATTCTGAATGACTGGTCTCCAGCTCCCCCTCAGCATGCTGGATTTTCTGGTTCATTAACAATTCTCTGCTGCCTTGTACACAAATTATTTAACCCCTAAAGAATAGATTTCCTCTCAGGTTCTCTTTCCACCACCTGCTAACACTTGCAAATTCTGTAAAACCCCTTATTTGAATATAAGGCTTTTTCACTTTTAGCAATAGCCTATTTGGAAAATCCCTAAAGCATAGTGTTTCTAATCCCAGGATGCTTGACCCCTGAGAGTCTGTCATTGGATTCTCAAGGGTCTATGGGAAGTTTATATGTGTGTATTTTGTATTTTGTTTTTATGATCTTAAACAAACAAAACAATGCTGGATGCCTAGTTCATAACCAAGCGCTAGTTCATAGCCACAGGATTTCAGTACTCATATTTACCAGCATTTGGCAAACCGTATAGCCTTAAGGCCAAATCCAGTTTACCACCTGTTTTGTAAATAAAGTTTTGTTGGGACACAGCCATCCTCATTCATTTACTATGGTCTATGGCTGCTTTCATGCAAAAATAGCAGAGTTGACTAGTTGCAGTAGAAATAGTACAGCCCTCTAAGCCTAAATGATTTACTATCTGGCCTTTGGAGAGGCTATTTGCCAACCTCTGATAATTATGTTGTACTTGAAATCATACTGGAACCAAGTTGCAAAACTTTAATTATCTGGGCTTCCAAAAAACAACACATGATGGGTCCTCCTCAAGAGAAAGTTACATGAAGGCATAGGGACAGCACAGCATGAATGAAGCCTGCTGGCAGCTTGAATGAAGACAAGTGAGTGAGGAACAAGCCATGACCAAACCCACAGTGGGTCTGATAGGACCAGCTTCAAAGAATCTGGGCTTCTGCAGTTAGTATCTTATTCTTTTAGTAAGTAGTAATTTAATTTTAGCCAAACCATGTTGTTTGTCCACTAAACTTGAACTAATTTTAATTTCATTGTTTTTGTGATATTTGAGTTTTGTTTTGTAAATATAGTTGCATAAGAGCTGTAAGTCTAAGGATTAGCCTGTGGGTGTAAATTTATTTCACATCTGATTTTAAGTCTCATACATATAAATAACAGCATACTCAAAAAAAATAGTCAACATTGAGGGTACATGAACAATGCTGAGTAGAATAGTATCTGCACAGGCCAACACCTGTATATATATACCTCTTGTATGTTATTTTAATTTCCCATATGAATAAAGGTATCGACATCTTTAGAGAATCCCCTCTTAGGAACAGTGCAAAGGTTATCCTGAAGCCACCCAGAAGGGGCCACCGAGAGGTCCTGGGCTGTTCCACTATGCCCCTGTCCCACTCATTCACATCCTGTGCTCAGACCAGGCATTCTGACTTGGCCACAGTGACCAAAGCCCTCAAGTCACTCGCACATTCCAAATGGATGACTTTACTATCAGCGCCACTGGTGTAGTGGTATCATGCAAGATTCCCAAATGGGCAACTTTACTTAGAGGCAGCTTATCCAGAAAGGGTGTCTGCAGTGTGGCACAAAACTGGATAGCAGTGCATCTAGTTTGTAATAATTAGGATTACTTCTCTCACCAAAACTTTTTGGAAAGAGGTAATGACCACACAATTACAAGAAATGCCATCTTCCCATTACATAAACAAATCCTATCACAAGAGAAATAAGCTTAACTTACCCCTTGGCGGCACAGATGTAGAGATTAAGAAGAGATCCAATCAGTTGCTCATCTGATTAAAAAAAAAATTCATGAGTTGATTATATTATTTCCCTGAGAGGAAGCTAGTGCTATAAGCTCAGGCAAATGGAGTCTAGTTGTTTCCAAGGTAGCATAAGCCAAACAGGTGTAACCTGATCATTTGTTTTGGCTCATAACTTAGATGAGAACTCTTGTGTCTCTGCTGTTCTTGATACATGTTAAAAGACAATTGAAACTAGAAAAACGAATTCAAAGCTATTCACATACACACAATTCATTGAACATCTTTTTATAAAGCCTTGTCATCATCTAACAAAGAAGTTGGAACAATGAGAGAAAGTATTTCTTCTCTTTAAAGTATTGAGTTGATTGAGAATAATTTAAGTCAGTCTATCTTTGAGGAATTTACTTTAACTTCACATAATATACTCTATTCTTAAGAATCCAGAAAGTAAGGGGCGCCTGGGTGGCTTAGTCGGTTAAGTGTCTGACTTTCGCTTAGGTCATGATCTCGCGGTTCGTGGGTTCGAGCCCCGCGTCGGGCTCTGTGCTGACTGCCAGCTCAGAGCCTGGAGCCTGTTTCAGCCTGTGGCTCCCTCTCTCTCTGACCCTCCCCTGCTCACGCTGTCTCTCTCTCTCTCTCTCTCCTAGAAAGAAATAAAACATGAAAAAAAAAAAAAAGAAACAGAATTTCATAGTTAGAAATGATATTAAATATTATGAAGTTTAAGGCCATTTTATTTATTTTAAAAAATGTAATGTTTATTTTTGAGACGATGAAAGACAGCACGTGAGTGGGGGAGGGGCAGAGAGAGAAGGAGACCCAGAATATTACACAGGCTCCAGGCTCCAGGCTCCAAGCTGTCAGCACAGAGCCCAAGAAGGGACTTGAACCCAAAAATTATGAGATCATGACCTAAGCCAAAGTCAAATGCTTAATCGGCTGAAGCACTCAGTCACCCCAAGGCCTTCATTTTAAGGATGAGAAAACAGAACCACAGAGACCAGCCTGCATCACGTCCCAGAGCCAGGATAGAAAGTGTAGGAAGTACCTCGGAGTGAAAGCCTTGTCTCAGAGATCTTTCTTTTACTCTGTGATAGCCATCTCTGCAGAACATGTGAATTTCCATACAGGTTCCCTCTTAACTGCTCTTAGCATTCATGACCTTTAAAATTATCCTATATATTGATATATTCAATCCAAAATTCAAAGAAGAATGCAGTTTATTTTGAAAAATAATTAATTTTATACTAATATTTATATTAATATGTCAATTAATAATATTGACATTATTAATTATATTACTGGATAATTACTGGATAAGTCCTCTCTATACCCCAAAAAGCAAATCTGGTTTGGTTTGGTTTTTACAGAGATCTCAGGATCCCAGAATGGTGTCCCAGTTTCCAAAGGGTCACTATCACAGTAGGAGCCCAGGGTCTTGTCTCTAGAATTGGTCACTCTTTGAGTTCCCACTCCTTTTTATAATTAGCACTTTCTAAGCTTTATCCATACTCTTAAAACATTAGGTATTTGTACTGAAACACCTTCTGCCAGAAGCACTTGGATTGAGATGGCTGGTTTTTAGGGCATTTCTTCATTTGCAAATTAGAAAGTCATTCCCTGCTTCTATGTTCTTACGATGGTTAAATGAAATAATAACTGCTCAAAAAATGGTAGCCACCATCATCTTTGTCTACTGAGAGCAGCACTGACCTTGGATTATGAAATTTCCCGTTCAAAAAAATGGCAGCAGAAACGAAAGACATGCATAGGGTTGACAAACAACAAAAGCTATCTTTTATGTTGGAGAGAACTTGGCTGCACATCTCAGAACAATTTTAGTATCATTTGTAAACACGAGACACCTACATGAAGAAAAAAGTAATTCTCAGTTACACCAGGAGCTTGTCAGAGATTTGTAGCACCTGGGACAACTCCAGGAACACACTAAGTATTACTTAATAATGATTGATATTTGCAATAGCAAGTGCTTCTGAAGTTTCCTGTTCTGGTATGAGCGGTTTGAGGGGCTCTGTGCTTTCAGCTGCTGTCTCTTCTGGCACTATAAGTATTTGTTCCTCTTCTGACTGATGTAGGAAAGGATCAAAGGAAAATGCCCCGTGGGCACAGAATGTCTCAGGGGTGTAGGACAGGTCACATTTTAGCACCATTTCTATATCTAAAATGAGTTTTCAACATTTTTCAAATGAAAATGTGACCATTGCCTCCTTGATTTTAACTTCTCTTTAATTAGCCCTTTCTGGACCTGGTGGCAATACAGAATTTGCCCCACAACACAGCTGGTTGTCAGCAAACCACAGCCCCAGACCCCATCCAGTTACCATGTCTCCTCCCATGTCATTGAAAGGGCTTGCAATTTCAGTATTTGCACTTAAAGCATCAAACACTTTCTAAGCATTTTCCATGTCCAAGAAATATTTCTGACATTGTCTTTCTAAGGGAAAAAAAAAGTCACCTATCGTGAGTGTAGCTACTGCTCTCTCAAAACTTTCAGAACTTGACAGGCCTCAAACCTTGATAGATATGTGTGCCTCTAGCTCTAGTTAATTTTTTGTTGTTGTTAAGTCAACAAATGAAAGACCATATTTTACTTATGAGCATTTTGTGCACATTTACTTAAGAAAACAAGTGCACAGTATTGGAAGACATTTAGATCCAACTGATATGTTCACAATATATACAATATAAAAGTTATTACACTTGTGTGACAGACAAGCCTAAATTTTATCTCTCTTCCCTTTTATTTGAATCCACCTTAAAAGAAATAATATGAATGGCTTTGTGTGCATATAGATGTTAATGCTTATATTGGAGATTAACAAATTTTATCTCTTCTCCACTAACTTTGGCTAAATAAACAGTTCTTAATTTAATCACTTGCATGCCCCCCAGAATATTATATTAAAAGTTAAATTTTAGCTGGGGACATAAGTATAGGCAAAAGATCCCATTTCTATTGAATATATATATATATATATATATGTATTCATAAGTGTAACCTCAAGATTAATAATGTAAAATATACATACAAACATGAGTAAGAATCTCCCATTCCAGGATAGTTGGAATAGGTTGGACTCATTTCAACTATAATTTCATTATGTGCTTCGGAATTGTTAGCTCTGATTATCTGACAATAATACGAAAGTGCTGCGTAATAGTGCCCAACATGTAATAGGCATTTGATAAATGCTACTGCAGTTAATGGTTGAAAATTCAAAATTTACATTTGAAAAAGAATCACAATATGTTAAAAGTAGTAGTATTATTGGAGAAAGGAGAACTCTTTTGCACTGCTGGTGGAAATGCAAACTGGTGCAGCCACTCTGGAACACAGTATGGAGGTGCCTCAAAAAATTAAAAATAGAACTACCCTATGACCCAGAAATTGCACTACTAAGTATTTATCCAAAGGATACAGGTGTGCTGTTTCGAAGGAACACATGCACCTCAATGTTTATAGCAGTGCTATCAACAATAGCTCTTTCTTGGAAAGAGGTCAAGTGTTCATTGATGAATGAATAAAGAATATGTAGTGTATATACACAGTGAATAAAGAATATGTATGTATACACACACACACACACACACACAATAGAGTATTGCTTAGCAATCAAAAAAGAATGAAATCTTGCCATTTGCAACAATGTGGATGGAACTAGAAGCTAGTATGCTAAGCAAAATTAGTCAGAGAAGGACAAATATCATATGACTCCAGTTATTTGTGGAATTTGAGATACAAAACAGATTAATATAGGGAAAGGGAAGTAAAAATAATATAGAAATAGGGAGGGGGACAAAACATAAGAGACTCTTTTTTTATTTTTTTAATGTTTGTTTATTTTTGAGAGAAAGAGAGACAAAATGTGAGTGGGGGAGGTGCAGACAGGGAGACACAGAATTCGAAGCAGACTCCAGGCTCCTAGCTGTCATCACACAGGCTAGAACTCACAGCCTGCAAGATCATGACCTGAGACAATATTGGACACCCAACTGATTGAGCCACCCAGGCGCTCCAAGAGACTCTTGAATATGGAGAACAAACTAAGGGTTTCTGGAGGGGTTGTGAGTAGGGAGGTCACTAAATGGGCAAGGGGCTTTGAAGAAAACATTTGTTGGGATAAATACTGGGTGTTATAGGTAGGGGATGAATCACTGGTTTCTACTCCTAAAATAACTATTGTACTATATGCTAACTAACTTGGATGTAAATTAAAATTTAAAAAGTAGCATTATTTCTTCAGATCATTGGTTAGTCGAATGGGGCAGATAGGCAAAAGTATTAATACTTAGATACGTAATTATAGAAGATGAAATAATTAGGGGCGCCTGGGTGGCTTAGTCGGTTAAGCGTCCAACTTTCCCTTAGGTCATGATCTCGCGGTTGGTGGGTTTGAGCCCCGCGTCGGGCTCTGTGCTGACTGCCGGCTCAGAGCCTGAGGCTCAGAGCCTGGAGCCTGTTTCAGTCTGTGACTCCCTCTCTCTCTCTGACCCTTCCCTGCTCACGCTGTCTGTCTCTCTCTCTCTCTCCTAGAAATAAATTTAAACAAAAGAAGAAGAAGATGAAATAATTAGGTCAAATGCTTCCTCCAGTGTTTACCTAAACTAAAACAAACAAACAAACAAACCAAAAAACACCCAAGAAAACATTAAGAAAGTACCTTAGCCAACTCTTTTTGTGGTTCAGATGAAACACACAAACTTCAAATCCCATTCAGGGCTTAAGGTCTATGGATTGTGCCACTGCGCATGTTGCCATAACAGCTCAGCAGATGGTGTTCTGTAAACATGGACATAACATAGCCATCCGTTTTTCCAAGTTTTAATGCCCAAGTATGCTTACATTTTGCTTCTTGTGGTGAAATAAACACAGCTAACTTTGCACGCAGTTTATGTATTTATACATAGAATTAAGATTATGGTGTCCAGAGCCAACACTTGGTAGCCAAACCCTGAAATCCCAGAGATTTCAACATCTTTAGCCTGTTGGAAAAGTGAAGAAGTAAACCCAGCATGTATAATGGCCTTCCATCAGGCATTTGAGAGAAAGTGGAAGAATTAAAGACTAATCCAGCAGGTTTGTATGGAAGTGGGGAGGAGAGGGAGGCAAGGCTTTATTCACTCCAGTCTTCCGTAAGGACAATGTGTTTCAGAATGCTCTCACCACTCTTTGTCTTTTGAGAACTTTGAGACTGAGAAAGAAGAGAGGTAGGGACAGTATATTTCACTGGACATGTAGAGAGAAAGAAGGAATTTGGGGAACAATTATTGTTCTCTTACCCCTCCTCTCAGGAAGCTCTACTGAAATCAGACAGTTAGGGGACATGGTTTGATGTTGTGATCAATCTCCCTAAGACCATCTGTATGGAATTTATATAAAGGGCAAGGACTGAGCTTTCTTTTCTTGGTCTAGGATTATTCCAGAGTCCATATTCTTTTTTTTTTAATTTCAGCTTTATAATTTCTTTTTTCTTTTTTAATTGAATTATAATTAACATACATTGTTATATACATTGTTATATTAGTTTCAGATGCACAATATAATGATTCAATAATTCTATACATTACTCATGCTCATCACGATAAGTGTACTCTTAATTCCCTTTATTTCACCCATCTCCCTACCCACTTCTCTGGCAACCACCAGTTTGCTCTCTATGTTTAATAGTCTGGGTTTTTGTGTGTTGTCTCTTTTTTCTTTGTCTATTTGTTTTATTTCTTTTTTAAAAAAAGTTTATTTATTTTGAGAGAGAGAACGAGAGCATGCAAGCATGAGCAGAGGAGTGGCATAGAGGGAGAGAGCATCCCAACCAGGCATGGAGTGAGAGCAGAGTCTGACACAGGCTCTGACACCAACCATGATATCATGATCTGAGCCAAAATCAAGATTCCAATGCTCAACTGACTGACCCACCAAGGTGCGCCTGTTTTATTTGTTAAATTCCACATATGAGTGAAATCATATAGTATTTGTCTTTCTCTTATTGACTTATTTCACTTAGAATTATACCCTATAGCTTCATCCATTTTGTTGAAAATGTCAAGATTTCATTCCTTTTTATGGTTTAAATAGTATTCCACTATATCTGTACGTAGGTATGTATGTATGTATGGATGGATGGATAGATAGATAGATAGATAGATAGATAGATAGATAGATAGATATAGCTATCACTTCTTCTTTATCCTTATCCATCTAACTATTGATGAATACTTGGGTTCCTCCCACATCATAGCTATGGTAAATAATGTTGCAATAAGCATAGGGTGCATATATCGTTTCAAATTAATGTTTTCATTTTTTTATTTAAAATTTTTTTAATGTTTTATTTATTTCTGAGAGAAAGAGAGTGAGAGAGAGAGAGAGTGAGCAGGAGAGGAAGAGAGAGAGAGGGAGACACAGAATCCAAAGAGAGGCTCCAGGCTCTGAGCCGGCTGTCAGCACAGAGACAGGCTCAGGGCTCAAACCCAGGAACCGTGAGATCATGACCTGAGCTGAAGTTGGGCACTTAACCAACTGAGCCACCAGGTGCCCCTCGAATTAATTTTTTTCATTTTCATGGAGTAAATGCCCAGTGGTAGAATTATAGAATCATGTGATAATTTTATTTTTAGCTTTTTGTGGAACCACCATATTGTTTTCCAAGTGGCTGCACCAGTTTGCATTTCCACCAACAGTGCACTAAGTTTCCTTTTTCCCAGAGTCCACATTCTAAATGAGCTGTCTTGTGGGGTGGGGGTGCGATCTTTAATAATATTTAAATACAAGATAGATTTACTATGAAGCTTAAAAAGCCTCTCCTCACCTGCACAGTCCCCTCCAATGCCCTGGAAATGGCCCTGGCCATGTGTTTTCATAGGCATATATTTCTATAAAATTTGCAAATTTAAGATATTTTAACTGATAAGATAATCACTTGAGACTGCTGTATCTTTCAATGACAATTTCTCCTTTTATGGTGCTTCCTCTCCTGTCAGAGTTTAGAGTGGCCATGGACATTTTCAGGATTCAGCTAAGGGAAAGTTGTAGGTTTAGTTCTGGTTTAGCAGAATAGATTTATGTGGTTCACATTCACTTTTGCTTAGAGTGAAGTTATCACAAAGCACTCCAGTGTAGGGGCGACTCCAAGAATCATCCCATTCCCCTCATGCCCTCCCATCCATTGCTTTAACACAGGTGCAGAGATTGTGGTCTCACTGCAATCTGAATGTGTCTAGTTAAACCCAGCACCAGAGGGATCTGGGTTATGAAGGAGAAAAAGGTTTTGAAATATATCAAGGCAGAATTTTGGTCTGGAAAACTCTTCTAAATATGAAAAAAACTCCATGGAGGTTTTCTGCAAATTGGCAATAACCTCCAATTTATATGCTATTAGTAGAAAGTAATCAGAAAAATGTTTTTCTAATTTTTTAAAATTCTAGTTATTTTGAGAGAGAGAGAAGGTAGGGCAGAGAGAGAGGGGGAGAGAAAATTCCTAGCGGCACCACACTGTCAGCAGAGAGCTCAATGCGGGGCTCAATCTCATGAACTGTGAAATCATGATCTGAGCTGAAAAAAGAGTCAGACACTTAACTGAGCCACCTAGGTGCCCCAAAATTATCAATAATAAAAAGCAAATTTTGACCAACTATGCTAGATAAATGATTGGATTGTCTCTGTTTATTCTCTGGAGAAAATTTAACAAAGTTATTGTCATATGGAGAGGCATCAGAAGAGTATGCAGACAATAAAGCTTCCTAGAGGAACTCAGTTGGATGGAAGACAGAGACCTTTCTAGGCTTAAACACATGATTACAGCATAATGAGACAGGAGTTTCTAATGGAATAATCATTGAATCAATGGTGGTCCTCACTCCTACTGGACAGGTAGAGTGAAGGACTTAAGAATTTTGTGACGACTGTTCAACTGACCCTGAATGCAGGGCCATTTTTTGTTCATTTTGCAGATGAAGATTCTCCAGAGAGGAGGTGGCCATGGACAAAGGGAGGAGATCAGAGGTATTTGTACAACTTGGTCACCAGAATTAAGTGTTCTTATCAATTCAAAGCAAGGGAATGAAGGTACTGAGAAGTCAAAGATAGAGTCAAAATGAATAGAAGAGGACTCCTCCTATCAACCATGGCAGATTAATTTGTAGCAAGTCAATCATGTAGCTGAGAACAGCTAGAAAGCTAAATACAATACAAAAACAAAACAAGATAAAATTGTCTGAAGGCATCAGAGAGCCACCAATGTAATCAGGCCATGAGGACCCAACATCCCTGAAAGAAAGGAAACTCATTGGGGTAGTCAATATTCAACTGCTCTGTTTCCCTTAGGCATGTACTGATATGGAAGCAGCACAGACCAGGAGAAAGAGAACTGCAAGGAAAGTAGATATTATGAAACCAAGAACCTAAACAGAGCTACCAGCATCTCAGAGTTCTAGGGAGTTAAAATTGGTCCTCAGGGTTTGTCAAGATATAGAAGTCCTGGTGTTGACTCCCAGGCTTTCAGTAAGGAAACAAGAAATAGGCTAGGCTTTTAAAAGGCTGAAACTTAACTCTGAATTAGATCAATTCCTTATTAGATAAAGATAATAGGATTCTATTTTAATGGGGTCTCAGAAGCTTAAAAAAAAAAAAAAGTTCTCTGGAGGGAAATAGCATTACCTAGAACTTCTACAGTATTAAATACATAATTCCAGGCATTTAATAAAAAATTACCAGGCATACTAAAAAATTTGAGAAAAGCAAGAACATAAGGCAGACCCACAGGTATTCTGATATTGGTGTTAGTAGATACAGACTTTAAAATAGATACAGACTTTAAAATAATTAGGGGTGCCTGTGTGGCTCAGTCAGTTAGGCGTCCAACTTCAGCTCAGGTCATGATATCATGGTCCATGGGTTCAAGCCCCGCATCGAGCTCTGTGCTGACAGTTCAGAGCCTGGAGCCTGTTTCAGAGTCTGTGTCTTCCTCTCTCTCTGCTCCTCCCCAGCTGTGCTCTGTCTCTCGCTGTCTCAAAAATAAATAAGTGTTAAAAAATTTTAAAAAATAAAATAAAACAGCTCTAATTAATGTGTCCAAGGAAGTAAATGACAAGATGGAGAATTTCATCAGTGAACTAAAGTATATAAAAAATTAATACAATTTCTACTTAATATTCAATATCTAAAATTAAAAATGGACTAGATGGCTTTAACAACAAATTAGCTGCTGGGGGAAAAACCTCAGTCTTTCCTCCTGTATGCCTCCTGTATGTCTCCTCCCCCTGTATGTCACATGCACTTCTGATCCCTGATGCGAGTTTTTTCCCCACCAAGCAGTTCTCTTTGACACCAGCTGGGTGTCCTACAAATTCAGCTAAACGCTGACACTTCATACCTGAAGATGATATCAGATCCCACAGGTTAAGGACTCAGTCCCACGAGACTGTTCCTTCCTGACTTCAGGTGACATTTCAAGTCCAGATCATCACCTATGGTTCTGATTGACTAGTTATAAACCTGAAGTTCCCACAAACCCCTCCTTGGATTTCATTAATTTGCTAGAGTAGCTCACAGAACTCAGAGAAACACTTACTTACGTGTACCAGTTTATTAAAGGATGTAATAAAGGATACAGTAAACAGCCACATGAAGATATATATAGGGTTAGATCTGAGAGGGTCCTGACTACAGTAGCTTCTGTTCTGTGAAAATAGAATACCTCACCCTCCTGGCACGTGGCTATGTTCACCAACCTGGAAAATCCCTATTGTTGGGATTTTTATGGAGGCTTCCTCATACAGGCATGATCACTTATTAACTTCATGTCTAAGCCCTTCCCCCTCTCTGGAGAATGAAGGCTAGAGCTGAAAATTTCAAGCTTCTAATCATGTCTTGATCTTTGTAGTGACCAGTCTGCATCCAGGAGAACACTGGCATCACCTCATTAGAAAAAAGATGATCCTTGTGCTCATATTACTTAAGAATTAATTTATAAGGGTTTCAGGTGCTCTGTGCCAGGAACTGGGAGCAGTTTTATATGGATAGATGTGGATATAGATATAGATACAGACATAGATATAAAGTTTCACATTAGCTGAAGAGAGATTTAGCAATCTGAAAACCAAGTCAGTAAAAAAATATCCAGATTGAAGATTGAAGCATAGAAACAAATGAGGATGAAAAAAAAAATGAAACATTTGGAACCCAAAGAAAAGTGGGTTTTTTTGTTTTTTTAAAATGTTTTCTTATTAATTTTTTAAAAATTTACATCCAAGTTAGTTAAGATATAGTGCAACAATGATTTCAAGAGTAGATTCCTTAATGCCCTTTATCCATTTAGCCCATCCATCCTTCCACAAGAAAAATTTTAACGTATGAGCTATTAGAGTCCCAAAAGGAGAGGAAAGAGAAAATGGGAAGAAATAATATTTAATTATTGGGCAAGAATCTCCTAAACCATATGAAAGTTATCAAGGCATAAATTCAAGAACCTTTATGAATCCAAAGCAGGATAAAATACATAGGAAAACATATTTAGGTATATCATAGTAAGACTACTGAAATCCAAAGACAAAGAAAGAGAATATCTTAAAAGCAACCAGATAAAAAGATGCATTTCTTCCAAAGAACAAATAAGAGTTATTGCTAATCAGTTAACATTAACAATGGACTCCAGAAAACAATACGACGACAACAAAAGTGTTGAATGAAGTGACAGTGTAATACTCTAAACTCAGTGAAAACAGTCTTATAAAAAAACACATCCCCATCTCCTTTTCCTCAAAGAAAAAACAAACATTTAAATAACTCTGCAGTAGCTTTGTACTGTGTCTGTTTGGCTAGGATAAACTACATTTCCCAGAATTCTTTCTCGTATGTTCCTGATTAAGGTGGGCTGCCAGGGAGATACTTGGGAGATTTGGAAGGTCAAAGGGAAGCAACAGCGATTGTAGCCAATATGCTGATTCACCACACTATTGTGAAGCAGCAGCTGGACCCACAATCACTTCTTGTTTTCCAGGATCCTCTTTCAACTTCCCCAACTACTGGGCCAGGTGTGTGTTTAGCTCTGTGACTGAGGGCTGAGGCTTCAGCAGGATGCCCTTGTCTCCAAGGTCAGAGGCAACAAGAACAAAGGTTTCAGTGTTCCTTGTGGGTTTCCAATCCATGTTGGTGAGTTCCAGCTTGCTTCGTGATTTTCTCTTCCTGATTGCCTGCCCTGGGGACTTCAAACTCCAACATCAGACAAAGAGATGACAATCTTATAGAGCCTGCTTAACCAGCTCCCACAATTACCTAAGCCAATTCCCTGAAAGTCCCAATGGACTCACATATATATAGCCTTTAATTTTTTACAGTGATAGTACTGCAGCACTATGAGGAAAGAATGGCCTTTTCAATAAACAGTGCTGGCCAATTGGATATCCATATAAAAAATCCATGCATCTTAATTTCAACCTCACACAATACACAAAAATATAACTCTAGAAGGATTGTAGATCTAAACAAGAAAGAGAAAACAATAAAGATTCTAGGGTTCTAGAAGATAACAAAGAAGAATATTTTCATGGCCTCCCTTGATGTAGGAAAAGATTTTTCTTTTCTTAGAGAGACCAAGAACACACATGAATTAGGGGAGAGGGAGAGAGAGAATTTTATGTGGGCTCCATGCTCAGTGTGTAGCCTGATGTGGGGCTTGATCCCATAACCCTGGGATCATAACCTGAGCTAAAATCAAGAGTCAAAAACGCTCTACTGACTGAGCCACCTAGGTGCCCCTAAAGATTTCTTAAACATGATACAAAAAGCACAAATCAGAAGGGTTAATAAAGTGAATTTCAAATTTTCAAGAAATTGATTAATTTTATTAAAATTAAGAACTATTCATCAGAAGATAATCACTAAGAGTGAAAAGGCAATCACAGGTTGGGAGAAGATATTTGCATACATCTGAGGAGAGACTCATATCCAGTATCTTTATAGAACCCATGCAAATTAAAAATGCAAATTAGAAAGCCCAACAGAAAAATCGGCAAAAGAACAGGCATTTTTGCAATAGGATGCTCAAATGAAAAAAAAAAATACATACAAATGGGCAGCAATAGGCAAAAAAAACAAAAAAAACTCAACCTAAACCTTGTACTTTATCCAAAAATGGACTCAAAACGGATTATACAGGTAAAAGTAAAACATACTACTCTAAAACTTTTAGAAGAGAACTCTACAGTAGAAACTCTTCACAAACTAGGGATAGGCAGAGTTCTTAGAAATGATAACAAAAGCTCTGGAAAAGAAAAGGAGAGGGGAGGGGAGAGGAGGAGAAAAGGGGTAAAAAATAAAGAAAAAGAAAGAAAGGAAAAGGAAAGGAAGGAAGGAAGGAAGGAAGGAAGGAAGGAAGGAAGGAAGGAAGAGAGGAGGGAAGGAAGGAAGGAAGGAAGGAAGGAAGGAGGGAAGGAGGGAAGGAAGGAAGAAAAATAGAGGAAGGGAGGAAGGGAAGCAAGAAAGCAAGGAAGGAAGGAAGGAAGAAAAAAGAGAAGAGAAAAAAAAATAGAAATGGATTAACTGGACTTCAAAATTTAAAACTTTTGCTTTGCAAAGGAGCCTGTTTAAAAGAGAAATAGGCAAGCCATTGGCTGGGAGAAAATATTCACATATATGACAAAAAAACTTGTATCCATAACAAATAAAGAATTTTCTAAACTCAACAGTAAAAAAGCAATCCAACTAGAAAATGGGAAAAGACATTTCTCCAAAGAAAATGGGAAAGTTCAAACTGGTCTGGATGGTCTGGGCTGGTTGGAGGTCTTGTCAGAGCAGTTGCTACTATTGATCAAGGGGTGGTTTTGCATTTGCCTGAGTTAAGAGATAAACTGGAAGGAAGAGCTTGAGGAAAAATGTGGGACAAAGGTTGGTGAGTACAAGCAGGTGGGTAGTAAAGATCAAGTCTTGGGGTCTAGCTGGTGACATTAGTAATGTCCCTAAAAGGGAATATTAGGGAAGAGTATTTGTAGGTTTGGGGATTCTGAACTCAAGCTTATGACAGGTTGTTCACAGTAGGGAACCAGTTGGAACTGGATGGAGTTCATGACACAGCATTTTAGGATTGATGGTCATAACAAGGTTACAATCTGGAGATGAGTTTTATGAAGAACAAACTATTATCCTGATAAATGAGTTGTTTACCCAGATAAGAAAACTATTTGCTCATAGGAATTGGTTTGTGCAGTTTTCCTGATACAAACTGTGAAGTTTTATTGATCTGCTATTTTATCTTCCTTGACAAGAATTCCCTGGGGGATAAAGGCAATGATAATGACACAGGTGGTCTTAAGCAATCAGTCCCACCGGTTAAGTTTATGTAGATGCAGGTATCTCCATTTTTTAAGTTTATTTATTTATTTTGAGAGAGAGAGAGAAAGAGAGAGAGAGAGAGAGAGCAAGCACAGGGGAGGA
This sequence comes from Proteles cristata cristata, assembly GCA_017311185.1. NCBI lineage: Eukaryota > Metazoa > Chordata > Mammalia > Carnivora > Hyaenidae > Proteles > Proteles cristata. The sequence goes on along the minus strand of JAESUZ010004992.1, from coordinate 1,848,601 downwards.
GCAGAGGGAAGGAGAGAGACAATCCCAAACAGCCTCCACCATGCTCAACACAATGCCTGACATGGGACTAGATCTCATGACCATGAGATCATTGCCTGAGCTGAAATCAAGAGTCAAGACACTTAACCAACTGAGCCACCCAGATGCCCCAAATATCAATTCTTAATAAAGCGAAATGAATACTCTATAGCAATGGAAATGAATAACTGATAAATGAAGCAATATGAATAGCTTTTAAAACAAAGTTTAAAACATTAGTATGGTAATAGAAATCAAAATAGCAGTCAGTGGAGGATAAGGTGGATAGTAACTGAGAGGAGAGATGTTGGGATCTGGGGTTGCTGGTGGTGTTCTAGTTCCTATTTTGGGTAGTGGCTACTTGAAGGTGTTCACTCTGAAAATCCATCACGGTCTACACTTAGGATTTGTGTACTTTTCTGTTTCCATTCTGCCGCTATTAAACGAAACGTTTATTTTAAAAAGAAACAGAGGTAATAAATAAAATAAAAAAATAAAAAAATAAAAAACATTAAAAAAAAAAAAAAAGAAACAGAGGTAAGCAAAGGAAAGGCCTAATTTCTGGCATCAGTTTATATTTTAAATAAATGTAATTGAAAATAAATGTAGCAATAATATAAAGAAAATAATTCCTCAAAATTACAAAATCCTGTTATCCTATTTGCCTTGATTCAGCCACTTTCCATTTTCTGAGACTGTGTCACTTTGCCTTACTCCAACAGGCATTTATGGGCTGGTGCAGAGTATCCTTTCTTTGCCTGCTTATTCAAATTGTGTGGATCAAAGCTCTTCCTCTTGCAAAGCAAAAACAAAAACACATGTAAAATTTGTTTATGAGACATGGCTGGAGGACGTTCTTAATTGCTTGGAGTGAGTGGCTGAGGTTTATTAATCTTAAACAGAGTGAGCATTTTGCTCAGAATAGAAAACTCCAACTCCTGTTAATATATGACTGTCCTCTTCTGAAGATTTTAATCTTTTACTGTGGGTTTTTTAAAAATATTTTTTATTTATTTCTAGGAGAGAGAGAGAGAGACAGCGTGAGCAGGGGAGGGTCAGAGAGAGAGGGAGTCACAGACTGAAACAGGCTCCAGGCTCTGAGCTGGCAGTCAGCACAGAGCCCGACGCGGGGCTCAAACCCACGAACCGTGAGATCATGACCTAAGCGAAAGTCGGATGCTTAACCGACTACGCCACCCAGGCGCCCCTACTGTGGGTTTTTAACAACTGCTATCATTAACGAAGAAAAGCACTGAGCTTGTCACCAGGTTACCTTAATTCAGCACATTTGCAGCTTTACTGTGAACAAAAACACGTAGCTGCAATCCACAAATAACCCTGCCTTGTGCATCATCTGTTGTAGAACAACTTCCAAATGACTTGAGGAAAACCTCCAAGTGTTTTAGAAAGAAAGAAGGAACTAGAGAGAGAGAGAGAAATCACAGAAAACAGAAGACAAGGGTATCTTTATTACTTGTTTGAATTTAAAGAGACTTTTCATTTTTGTTTGTGTCTTTGCAGGGCATCCCTGTAGAACTATTATAAGAAAGGACTTTATTATATTTTATGCACCTGAAAGTGGACTTCAACTATACCTCCATCTGTACTTTCTAATTGATTAAGTTCTTCTTTCCAGCTTATTTCTCTCTCTTTTTTTAAGTTTATTTATTTATCTTGAGAGAGAGATCATGAATAGGGGAGGGGCAGAGAGAGAGAGAGAGAGAGAATCCCAAATGGGCTCTGTGCTGACAGCATGGCGTTCATTCAGCACAAAGCCATGAGATCAGGACCTGAGCCAAAACCAAGAGTCGGACACTTAACCAACTCAGCCACGCAGGTGCCCCAAAATGGAACCCTTCTAAAATGGAGTGCCTCCAGCTTCCCTACCTCAAAACCATATAATAAAAAGCAATTACGTATTATTTGGCAAATGAAGAAGGAAAGTGACGCAGGTCAGTGATTCTCAAAGTGTGGTCCTGGGAGTGATGACAGCAGCTCCCAGATTTGAAATGGAATTTCTCAGGCCCCAGCCCAGACCTATTTTATGAGACCCTCTGGAGTTGGAATCCTGTAATCTGGGTTCAAGAATCCCTCCAGGTGATTCTGCTGCATGCATGCTCAAGTTTGAAAAGCCTTGATGCAGGATAGTGCTGAGGTATATGAATGTCTGACCCATTGGCAAGCTTTCAGATACACTAAGCCATCTTATGAGTGCATCTGTTAGCCTTTGGGAACTCTCAGGGCTTGTACATTTTGTGATACGTTGCATTTCACATCTATGTTAAAAGTGTTTTATATCAAAGGTATGGTGCCGCAAATAGCAATTTCTTAATAACCCAAATGCCCTCATGTTTCTCTAGTATCTGGAGAAAAACAAGGTCACTTGAACATTGGTACTGGCCTATCACTGACTTATTGGCAAAGTTTAGGACCAATGCCCTCCTTCCTCAGGGGCGTGGCTAGTTACAACAGGCCCACAACACAGCCTCACACAGGCCGTTGTCTACCTCTGATGACTTCCCTCTGTTTTGGGGAATTGAGTTTGTGCAAGGGTGGAAGAATAAGAGTGGTTTGGGGGTTTGTGCTTTTATTCAGTTTTTATTCAGCAAGCTGACAAAGGAATAAAAGATCTATGCTTCAGTATCTAGAGATAAATTATTTCTGTAGCCCTCTGTGCTACTTTTTAAATTTTTAATTAATAATTTTTTTAATGTTTATTTATATTTGAAAGAGAGACAGTGCAAGAGGGGGAGGGGCGGAGAGTCAGAGACAGAATCTGAAGCAGGCTCTAGGCTCTGAGCTGGGTGGCTCTGAGCCACCCAGGCCCCCCGCCCTCAGTGCTATTAAAGACTGAATTGATTGGCACCTGCAGGCCCATCCTGGCAGCTCTACCCTCTTCTACTAGGCTCCCTTTCACAATATCTCACTCCACCCCCATTCTCATGGTCCATAGGCCCAAAGCAATGCTTTGGGCTTTGGGCTTTGGGCTTTGCTTCCTCATTGTATCTCCTCCTTAACCATCCCTATAGTTTACTCAGCATTGCTTCAATGGATATTTCTTTTCTTTTCTTTCTTTCTTTCCTTTTTTTTTTTTTAAACAGAGGAAGCCAGGAAGGTGCAGAGTGAGAGAGGGAAAGAGAGAATCCCAAGCAGGCTCCACAGAGCCTCAGCACAGAGCCTGACGTGGGGCTAGAACTCATGACCCTAAAATCATGACCTGAGTCATAACCAAGAGTCAGTTGTTAACTGACTGAGCCACCTAGATGCCCCTCAGTGAATATTTCTGAAGCTTTTCAATGTGTCTGGCAATATAGCTAAAAGCAAAACATAGAGTCTTCATGGAGCTTTCATGGGGTATTCATGCCACCATGAAACTTACATCCTAATGGAAAAGAAAGACAACGAAATAATGATACACGCTCTTCTTAAGTTCCTTTGGAGCCTCTGGTGTGCATTTGGCACCAGATGGCCTATGTCTTTCCTTCTGGCCACCTCCTTTCATTAGCCATGTTCAGAAGAAGGTATCTCTTTACTACCACATGAGAAGGTAGCAGCAGCAACACTCAGTGGAAAAACTCTGTTCTGTGGTCCCTGCTGGCTGCTGCTTCTCAGGAGCGTACTTCTTACCCCAGCATAACCTGGACTGGAAATCAGGTCTACTTGCTGGGTGGATGTCTGCTGATTTTGTATTCCTAGCGCCTCTATCCATCCCAACCCCCAGGCAATTCCTCCTCTACAACTATGATAACATGACTTGACCCAGGCCTGGCCAGCCATGGCACACCTTCCTCCTGCCCGCAGCAATTTGTGCTGAAAAAAGGGCCCACAACCCCAAGGTCATAAAGGCCAATCAAAATCCTTCTATGAGATTTGAGATGTGAGTATCTACTTGAATGTACCCAATATAGGGAATAAGTGTATCTGAGAGGTGAGACAAGGAGTCCTATTGAATATTCAGACGTCCCATAATTCAGTGTTCCCAAAACCAGTTCTCTCAACGTCAGCTGAGAGCCCTTCACAGGGCTTGATCTCAGAAACCATGAGATCATGACCTGAACCAAAATCAAGAGTCAAACACTTAACCAGCTGAGCCACCCAGGCTCCCCAGATGTTTCCAGTGTCTCGTAGTAGCCAATCATTCCTTCTCTGCCTCCTCTCCTTACATGTTCACATCCACTGTCATGGTTTACTTATCATCTGTATTTGATGATTCTTAAATCTTTATCTCTCCTGAACATCAGAGGCATATGCCCAACACCCTTATTAGCCAATCATTGGTCACAGGCAACCCCTGAAGGACTGGATGAAACAATTCCCTGAAGCCACGAGAATGCCCAGAAAAGGAGCTACCGGGAGCAGTCAGTAACAGATCTTCCAGAAAGCCCCAAAGAGGGGGTTTGGGCAGAGACCACAGGTCCACGACATCATCCTAGTTTCCTTTTTTTCCTTCACCTCCTCCCTGTCTTGCCCCAACCCATCCCATATTCCCTGTACTTCCTATTGCTGTCCTACTCCAGGACTTTATTCCCTCTCTCCTAGAACACTGCAGTGACTTTTGAACCAGCTCCGTGTCCGCCTGATTCTCAGAGAAATCTATGTAAAACATACATTTGACCATCTTGCTCCTGGTTTAAATGACTTCAGTAACTTCCCATGACCTTCAGAGTACTGACCCAGTCCCTTACCATGGATGTGAGCTCCCTGAACTGTCCCCTAGCTGTTTTTCCAATTTCATTTCTTTTTCCATTTTATTATTCGCTCTTTGGTGAGTATTGAACAAACACTATATGGTTTCATGCTTTCAGGACTGTATTCATTTTGTTTCCACTGCTCTGAAACATCCTTTCTAACTTCCTTGCCTTAGTTAATGCTTCCGATTCTCTCAGGTCAGTCACCAGCTCCTCCAGGCCAAGCTACATATCATTCTCTATGATTCCAAAGAAACTTGTACACATCATTGTATTATCACTTATCACATTATGTTGAAATGATATATTTTTATATTTGTCTCCTTCACAAATCTTTAAGGTCCTTAAGGGCAGAGAATATATCTTTATCTTTGAATTCCCAATATCCACATAGTACCTGTCACATTGAATCACCAAAATCTTTTTCACTAAACTGAGTCTAACTGCACTGATAACGGATTCCTGCTCCCATGGCTCAATTTTTAAAAATTTAGAATAAAAATATTTTTAATTTTTCTTTTTTTATGTTTTTTTTTTTTTTTTTGAGAGAGAGAGAGAGACAGAGTGCGAGCAGGGGAGGGGCAGAGAGAGAGAGAGAGAGGGAGACACAGAATCAGAAGCAGGCTCCAGGCTCTGAGCTGTCAGCACAGAGCTTAATGTGGGACATGAACTCATAGACTGTGAGATCATGACCTGAGCATAAGTTGGACGCATCACTGGTTCCCCTAATTTTTCTTTTTTTAAAGTGCTTTGAGATTATGAGACTTTAGAAAAACTAATATAGAATAAACCATTATTTTTTCTAGTGTTTAGAATTAAAAGTAAGTACAAGATGACCTGATGTGGAAAGTATCAAAACCAGTTTTCCTAAAAATATTATATGGAAGAAAAACAGCAATAGATTGTGATCCTCAAACTAACATCAGTTCCCCACTCTAATTTTTTAAACCTATTTGTTTCCTACCATTTGATAAATTTCATTTCCTTGCCATAACAGATATTCCTATGATGCCAGACCACAGTGTAGTTTTTACAAATAGCAAACATTTGTTCTTCTTACAGTTCCCATCGGAAGCAGATTACTTCTCAAGCTATCAGGCAAATGCTCTTTGATTTCAGGGACTTTGCAACGGAGGGCGTGTGTATGAATTATCTATTGCCACAATAAAGCTGCACAACAACCAACACACCTGTTTAAACCAGCTGTTCTGAACAGGATTGTCTGACCTTGGCAGGTAGCTCTGCTGATCTGGGCTGGGCTTGCTTGCATGTCTGGGGGCCAGTCTAGGATGGCCTCAGTTGGAACGATGAGGATGACTTGGCTTGGCTCTCTCCAGTGGGCTAGTTGGGGCATAATCACCAGTTCAAATGCTTTTTCAGCTTCTGCTTGCATCATATTTGCGAGTACCATATTACCCATGAAATAATTCATAAGGCTGATCCCAGAATCAGAGTGGGAGGGCATGGATAAGGGATGGACACAGGGGTGAGGAGTAGAGTATGGAGGAGTGGAGAATTGGGATTATTTTTGTATTATACCACACTTGCTGAATTTTTTCCAGTTTGTCAGCTAATAATGCATTCGATGAAGTCAGATATCCCATGGCCCACATTAATGATTTCAGCTACTTTGACATTGGTTTGGCTTAATGCTGGGGAAGAGGAGCCAGCATTTATTTTATCACAACAGCAACAACAGCAAAACAAACCCTGTTTTTGTTAAAACAGCAGTAAATTGATTTATGATTTTTATTAAGTATTGTAAGACAGCTGTCCATTCATGCCTGAAAAAAAAGGAAGCAGCACATCAGAGATTCCCTTGAGAAGGCTCGCAGACCACCACTATTGTCCCCAGACACACTTGATGAACTCCTGATGAAAATAGATGTATTTTGTATTTTGAATGTATTTTCACACAGGTGAACTTTTGTTTTATGCAGGTCATCCCATCAAACATAAAATCTCCTAATCCTAGCAAATACCAAATCTCCTGTTAAATATTATTAAATATTGATGCTGCTGTTTAAAATGATTATAAAAGCTGATTTCAGACTGGCAATCATTCTTCAAAATAATTTCTTAAAAGCATGATAAAATGGAAAGAACTATTGTTTATTCACAACACTTGCATTTTTCATATCCATGACATTGGCAAGGACTTTAGGCTTTTCTCTATTATCTTTACCTACAGTTTATGCTCTTTTATTAAACATTCTTTCACCTCATCACTTTGGAATGATTCTGACAGTAAAGATACTTTTGTTTCTATAATGATACTTGCTATTTTACTGATTAGTGAGGAGAACCCTGAAGGATAAGGAGAAAATATGCCTATGTTGCTAATGCAACACAAGTATGTTTGTAGCCCTCAGTTGTTCTTTGGTTACTGCACAAATAGCCTTTTCTTTTCTTTTCTTTCTTTTCTTTTTGAGAGACTTTTGAACATAATCTGGAAGTTTGGTGTTGAGTTTGGTATGCAGGCCCTTTGGCTGATTTTATGGGCAACTTCCCCTCCACCCCAGCTTTATTGAGGTATAATTAACACATAACATTGTGCAAATTTGAGGTGTATAATGTCTTGATTTAACATATCTATACATAGCATTACCTAGTTAAATTTTTTTAGTGAGAATATTTAAGATCTATTAGCAACTTTCAGATATAAAATACAGTATTATCAACTGTAATTGCTATGCTGTGCTTTAGATCTTCAGAAATTCTTGGGGTGCCTGGGTGGCTCAGTCAGTTAAACATTGGACTTAAGCTCAGGTCATGATCTCACCGTTTGTGAGTTCAAGCCCACACTGGGCTCTGTGCTGACAGCCTAGATCCTGCTTGGGCTTCTCTTTCTCTGCCTCTCTCTCTCTCTCTCTCTCTCTCTGTCCCTCCCCCACTTATGTGCTTGCTTTCTCAAAATAAATAAAAGAAAGTTTTAAAAAAAGAAATATTCATCTTCTAACTGGAAGTTTGTACTCTTTGACCAATATTTCCCCATTTCTCATATGTCCTCAGTCCCTAGCAGCCAGCATTCTAGTCTCTATGTCTATGCATTCACCATTTTTAGATTCTGCATATACATAATCTACAGCACCTGTCTTTCTGTCTGACTTATTTAACTTAGCATAATGCCCTTAAGATCCTTCCATGTTGTCATGTGGCTCTTGAGTGACTCAGTCTGTTGAGCCTCCAACTCTTGATTTTGGCTCAAGTCATGATCCCAGGGTTGTGGGATCAAGCTCTGCTTTGGACTCCATGCCGAGCATGGAACCTATTTAAGATTCTCTTTCATGGGACACCTGGTGGCTCAGTCAGTTGAATGTCCAACTTGATTTCAGCTCAGGTCATGATTCTGAGGCTCACGGGATCGAGTGTTGTGTTGTGCTCCTCACTGTCAGTGTGGAATCCTGCTTGGGATTCAGTATCCCTCTCCGCCCCTCCCCAGCCCGATCTCTCTGTCCCTCTCTAAAAATAAATAAATAAATATTAAAAGAAAAGATTCTCTCTCTCCCTCTGCCCCTCTCCCCTCTTGCTGTTTCTTGCTCTAAAATAAAAAAAGAAAAAAGATCCATGCATGTTGTCACAAATAGCAGGATGTCCTTTCTCAGGGCTGAATAATATCCCACTGTACATATATACCACATCTTCTTTATCCATTCATCCATTGACAACCATATTTTGGCTATTGTAAAAATTCTGCAAATGAACATTATGGGGTGCAGATATCTTTTTGAGATAGTAATTTCATATACATTGGATATATATCCAGAAGTGGAATTGCTGGATCATATGCTAGTTCTATTTTTAATTATTTGAGGACCTCCATACTGTTTCCCACAGTGGCTGCACTAGTTTGCATTCCTACCAACAGTGCAAGAGAGTTCCTTTTTCTCTGCATCCTTGTCAACACTTTTCTCTTGTCTTTTTTGATGATGGCCATTCTAACAGGTGTGAGATGATATCTTATTGTGATTTTGATTTGCATTTCCTGGATGATTAATGATATTGAGCACCTTGTCATGTGACAAACAGCTTTTCGATAAAATTTAACTTGTCAGAAGATTGCCTAGTAATACCAGATGCCGATGAACTTTTAGAAATCAAACCTCATGTCAAATATAATTTCGCTTGAATGAATGAGGTTATTTTAAATGTTTGTTTATTTTTGAGAGAGAGAGAGCACAAGCAGGGGAGAGGCAGAGAAAGAGAGAGAGGGAGGGAGACACATAGTTGGAAGCAGGCTCCAGGCTGTGAGCAGTCAGCACAGAGCCTGACATGGGGCTTGAACTCACAAATCACAAGATCATAACCTGAGTCAAAGTCAAACGCTTAACCGATTGAGCCAACCAGGTGCCCCAAATGAATGAGTTTTAAATTCAAAATTCATGTGCCCATTGTTTACACAAATCCATGCTCATATCTGAGCACCTGCTGTGTAGGGAAAGGGTTAACAGCAGGGAGAGATAAGGGACCTTCAGGGACGCAGGCGCAGTTGCCAAGTGGTAAGCTGCAGGGGTTGGAGTGGGCGGGGGTTGGGGGGGGGGCGGAGGGAAGGAGGGAAGATAAGATAAACGTATTCCAGACCTGCCTGGGCTAGGTTCCATGCGTGGAGGCTCATAAACTTTCTGCTAAGGTCCCAATACAAAGTCAGGGACAAAAATCCTTCATAGCTACCGAGTCAGGACCCCTCTCACTCTTGAGAGCTTTATACTCTCTCAATAAACTCACCACTTTGCTCAATCTGTTATCTACCAGATTCATTCTTCGACTCTGTGAGACAAGAACCAGCGTCTCTCCCACCTTCCTGTAGCACTGCTATTCTAACTATTCTGTTTGTTTTCAGACAACTGGTATAGCAACAAACTTTAACATTGGGGAAGGTATGTGCAAACCAGCAACCTTATCTATTTTTATCACAACCATAACTATACATGTCTTCTATCTAGTAGTACTAAGGCACTAGTAGAATGGCAGAGTATTAACTGCACATTTGAATGACTGTGCCTCTAAAATCAGGGCAGGAGGATACCAAACCCTGGCCTTCTTCCCTGATTCATAATGCTTTCCCCTTCCATTAAATGATGTCTCCTTTTATGTATACAAAACACAGATACATGAAAGTGGAAGGTTATTTGAACCGTAGGGAGCTGAAAACTAACGGTAAAAAAGGAAGACACTAAACACGCCCCTTGCAAACTCAGCGGGCAAATCCGTGGGCGGCGCCAGGGTCTGGGAGGTACCGGGAGCGGGGCTGGCCCGCGGCCCGCAGCCCACGCGCCTCTGCGTCGCAGCCTCCAGGCTGTAGGGGCCGCTGTGGCGTTGAGCCGGCTGGGCGCGCTGAGCCGCTCCTTCCCGCAGGCGGAAACGAGGCGGAGCAGCGACTGCACGCCCAGTAGGTGACCTCCCGGCAGGTGTTCGGCGGCTGCGGGTGACCTGTGGCGGCGAGGCCCCGGGCTGCCCGCGGGAACAGGCCGGGCGCCCCACGGCGCGCTGGTCTCAGGCCTTGGAGGGCTCGGCCGCCCTGCAAGCCTTCCTCCCAGGTGCGTTGGACCTGACGGCGTGCTCCCGAGACACCCCGAACCCTCGGCACTCCGCGGGCGCTCTGAGCGGTCTCGGGGCTCTCTGGCCCCACAGGACCCATTTCCCGCCCCTTACGTGCCAGGAGCCCGGGCCTCTTGTCAGTGCTCCATCCACGGACACCTCCACCGCAACAACCCTCCCATTTCCTGGACAGCCTCTTGCTGTCCCAGCTCACCAGACCCCTGTTTAGAGGGAAATGGTGTTGTAACTGTTTTCACTGGAGGCGCCTCTTTCCTTAGTAACTGTGTTAAAAGTCATGAGTCCCCTTTGCAACACAGTGTCTGAAACTTAATTGAATGCGGTTTCTTTTTCTGGAGGCTTCCAATGCATCTGTGTTGGAGGAATAGCCAGCTGTAGTGTAGGTACCACAGTATGGGGAGGGGAGTAGACAGCTCTCAGATGGTCTGTAACCGCCATTGTGAAAACCTTTCTCCCTTACTCAGGTACAGTAAATTCAAGAGATGGAAAGATACTTTTTAAACAGTATTTCTTTTTTACATCAAAAACAACAAATACCAAATCCATTTAAAACATTTAAGTGATTACAATTTTGTGTTCAATAATTCTGGAAATAACTTGTAAATGCAGCGTCTTACCGGTTTTGAAATAAATGGGATCAAATAGTGGAATAGGGGTGGGGTAGATATTGAGAGACCTGGATTATCTCACTCCTAAATGGCAAGGACACAGTCTCTTTGCGTCTAGGTTTCTCTGTTAAAGGGAATTGGACTAGGTGGTAAGCATGACAACAGTGACCATTTATTGAACATCTGTTATATCCTTTAAAAATATTATCTCAAAAAAATGTTATTTCAATCCACACAGCAGTTCTATGCAGTAAGATAACATTACTCCTTTAGGTGGAAACAGGCCCACAGAGGTTGTCAGTTATTCAAAGCTTTGTAATTTGAGGCTCTGCTGGGTCCCCTCAAGACATAAAGTCCTCTGATTCTAACCCAAACTTGTTTATTCTAATTTAAATTGTTTTTAAGGTGTTTTGTTCCACACTTAAATGTTTTCCTTAAATATTAAGATAGTATGGTATGTGAAACTAAAATAACAAGTATATTTTATATCTCATTAAAATATTTTGTTAGTTTTATAATTCCCTTAAGTCTTTCTCAAAATTAATTTGTTTTTAATTTACATCCAAGTTAATTAGCATATATTGCAATAATGATTTCAGGAGTAGAGTCCAGTGATTCATCCCCTGTGTATAACACCCAGTGCTCATCCCAGCAATTCTCTTCCTTAATGCCCCTTGCCAATTTAGCCCATTCCCCACCCACAGGCCCCTCCAACCACCCTGTTTGTTCTCTGTATTTAGATTTTTTTTTACGTTTTATTTATTTCTGAAGGAGGGAGAGAGAGAGAGACAGCATGAACAGGGGAAGGCCAGAGAGAGAGGGAGGTACAGAATCTGAAACAGGCTCCGGGCTCTGAGCTAGCTGTCAACACAGAGCCTCACGCAGGGCTTGACCCAGGAACTTTGAGATCATGCCCTGAGCCGAAGTTGGACGCTTAACTGACTGAGCCACCCAGGCGTCCCTGTTCTTGTATTTAGGAGTCGCTTATGTTTTTCCCCCTCCCTGTTATATTACTTTTATTTCCTTTCCCTTATGTACATCTGTTTTGTATCTTAAACAAAAATCCTACCCTATTTTTAAAAATTTAGAAACAACAGTTTCTTACCATATTTGTCAATAAGGAAACAAGAAATGAGTGATGGAAAAATGAAGAAGCAATAAGAGTAGAGGCTCCCGGACAAATTGCACCAGCCAGGTGTGGCCCTGTGAATACCTGATATATGGAATATTTTCCAAGTGGGCCCACACACAAAATAATCACCAAATTGCTTAGCTACGTGCTGTGCAATGCCAAGTTTCCATCATCCCTGCCAGACTCTGCATGATTGTTTTGTGTGATTCCCTTTTTAACACAGTAAATGAGTTTTCTTCCCTTAGCTTAAAAATAAACCTATCTTGAAAGTGAGTATAACGAGGGGTTAAGCGTCAAACTCTTGATTTTGGTTATAGGTCATGCTCTCATGTTTCGTGTCAGGCTCTGTGCTGACTGTGAAGAGCCTGCTTGGGATTCTTTCTCCCTCTCTCTCTGCCCTCCCCTACACTCTCTCTCAAAATAAATAAATAAACTTAAAAAAAAAGTGAGTGTAACTAGAGATTGGTCAATATCATAAGCAAATAAGTAAGTGCTGGTTACTTGCAGTAGGAAACAAAAGAGTAAGGGAAAAAGTTGGAGAAAGTGATGGGAAGACAGGAAGTTCTGAAAGAAATGTGCTAGATGTTACATAGATGTTTTTGTCTTTGGTACGGTTCATTTGGTAATGTCAGAATAGATTATTGCTGTGCTTTGAATTTATGATTAGTTCTGCAGCTTTTAAAAATGGAATTTATGGGGCGCCTGGGTGGCTTAGTTGGTTAAGCGTCCGACTTTCGCTTAGGTCATGATCTCACGGTTCGTGGGTTCGAGCCCCGCGTCGGGCTCTGTGCTGACTGCCAGCTCAGAGCCTGGAGCCTGTTTCAGAGTCTGTGACCCTCTCTCTCTGACCCTCCCCTACTCATGCTGTCTCTCTCCTAGAAATAAATAAAACATTAGAAAAAAAAAATGGAATTTACATGGGGCGCCTGGGTGGCTTAGTCAGTTAAGCGTCCGACTTTCGGTTAGGTCATGATCTCGTGGTTCGTGGGTTCGAGCCCTGCGTCGGGCTTTGTGCTGACTGCCAGCTCGGAGCCTGGAACCTGTTTCAGTCTGTGACTCCCTCTCTCTCTGACCCTCCCCTGCTCACGCTGTCTCTCTCTCTCTCCTAGAAATAAATAAAAAATATTTTTAAAAAATTTAAAAAATTAAAAAAAAAAATGGAATTTACATTAGCCCTGCACTTGAAAATAGCTAGTCAGCTTTTAGTTCTAGATTAAAAGTTTACTTTTGATGTAGATATTTGTTTTCCCAGAGAGTTTTGACAATGAACTCTCTTTGTTCATCTGTGAGTGAACAACTAAGGCTTTGCCCTGTATATACTTTGTTTATTCAACCAACATATCTTGAACTTCTGCTCTAGCCATGTATCTAGTTCTCTGTGGGCCAGGCATGTGAAGAGATTCAAAAGAACTTTACACATGAAAAGATTTTGTTGGGTTTTGTTTCTTATATATAACAAATTCTTGGCTACTAAAGCCCATTTTGGCCTCAGTAATCTATATTTTTTATTTATAGAAAGTTCTTAAGATTTTTTTGTTAGTTCAATAGATGGAATAAACAAATTCAGGCAATTTTGGGAGAACTATTGTAACATCTTCAGTGACTGGCTCAGAAAAAAAGTAGCAATAAAATTGAGCTTTTTCTTTTTTATGTTTAATTTTGAGAGAGAAAGAGACAGAGTGTGATGGGGAAGAGGCAGAGAGAGGAGGAGACACAGAATCCCAGGCAGGCTCCAGGCTGTGAGCTTTCTTTCAGTGGAGAGCCCAACACAGGGCTTGAACTCATGGACAATGAGATTTTGACCTGAGTTGATGTCGAATGCTTAACCAACTGAGCTACCTAGGCACCCTAAGCTGTCTTATATAAAGACTGATATGTAAAGGAAATTTATATCTGATAAAAAACTGATATGTAAGTCTGATAAAAGCCTGATATATAATAGAGAATGTTATTTATATTCTTTGCAGAAAGTATCATAAACAGTGGAAATTACAGTATATGAAATTTTTGAAATTGCTATCTGCATATAGTGTAGTAGGTAATCCCTTAATTTGTAAATGTCCCTTTAATAAACATTTCTGGTGGCTTCCAGCTCAGGCAGTCTTTTTTATTTATTTATTTATTTTTTTACTTTCGAGAAACAGAGAGACTGAGTGTGAGGGAGGGAGGGGCAGAGAGAGAAGGAAACCAGAATCTGAAGCAGGCTTTACGCTCTGAGCTGAGACCTCAGAGGGTGACATGGGGCTCAAACTCATGAGCTGTGAGATCATGACCTGAACCTAAGTCAGATGGTCAACTGACTGAGCCACCCAGGCGCTCCATTAATTGTCATTTCTGATAAAAAGTTTAACATATATAGTTCATTGTTAAGGCAAATGTGGCTGTCTGGAGATTGTGATATAATGAATACTGCCTTACTTGCTTATTTCCTTGATTCATTACAAAAGAAAAAGGTTCTGCTAAGGAAGAGAGGATACCAAGGAATCTTGCAACTAAAATGAAGTCATTACAATTCATTTTAGAGCACTCTTTTTTTTTTTTTTAATGTTTTATTTATTTCTAGGAGAGAGAGAGAGAGAGACCACGTGAGCAAGGGAGGGTCAGAAAGAGGGAGTCACAGACTGAAACAGGCTCCAGGCTCTGAGCTGGCAGTCAGCACAGAACCCGACGCAGGGCTCAAACCCACGAACCGCGAGATCATGACCTAAGCGAAAGTCGGACGCTTAACTGACTAAGGCACCCAGGCGCCCCTAGAACACTCTTAATCTGTAGTTTTTACAGACATTTTATATAGGTTGAATTTTGACATTGAACATCACTACATCCCTTTGACTTTAAAATAGTGAAATTTCCCTCCCTCTCTCTCTTGTTTTTTGGACTTGAGGTAAGTATTGAGTTAACCATCCTCAGTTCTTGGCATGTTTTCATCAACACAGTGTATGTGATAAACTGCAGTCTGAGGGCCCTTATGTACTCTACAATATGTGCTCTCTATACCCACTTTCCCCATTACCTTCCCACTAAACAATTTTAAACCATATTCTACTGGTTATCTTTGTTTTAATTACATGCAGCAGTTTCTCAATAATTGAAGGAAAATGCCACTTTGTCAGTGTATGATTAGAATGACTTACCTTTGTATATTTGCGTTTTCAGGCCTTCCTAGGATTTTTATCTAATGCCCCGGTTTCAATCAGTGGTACACTCTGAGGCTGTGACTCACTCCTAATAGTATGGGTATTGTGTTAACTGTTTCCGGCCTCACATTTGTTTTATGGGCACCGCTGATTTACAGACTATAGTATTGCTTCCACTTTAGTGACTGCTTCTTGATGATATTTCTTTCCCTATATTACAGTCAATCATGTTATTAGCTTAAGGAGAAACATCACTGGCACCTAGCTTAGGCATCTGGTGACCACCATTTGTTACTTAAATTCTAAATACATTTGCACATACCATCTACCCTGCTCTCATGGCTGAGAGGGAAAGACAAAATGTCAGCAGTTGTCATAGAAGGAAATGAAATGACAATAGGAGTAGATTATTGTCACAAGAAAGGAGGAGTAGCAAAGGAATTTACCATCCCTCCCATTGTATTGTTGACATTATTGAAAGATAGGCCATAAATGAGGAGAAAGTTACAGGGATTCTGGGCCTAACGCAGAAGCAAATGCCAGGTCCCTGTTATAGCTGGTTATGTGTGGTATCAAGAAGTGAACACAGGAAACAGGCATGTCAGTGGACCTCTTGGTCAGCAGAAAGCAGTGGATTTTTTCCCACCTTTGGGCATGATGAGTTTCAAGCAAGTTTATGCTGGCTGAACAAATATCAGGCACGTTATGGAATCGTTTCAGAAATTGTCTACAGTGGGAAAAAAAAAAAAAGACAACACTGTTCCAGTGGAGAAAATGAGTAACTTGGATACAGAAGGAATAACAAACAAACAAAAGCCCAAAAACAATTGCAAGTTACATCTTGACTGATGTTTGAAATGCTGATGAAATGTTTTATGAATTGCTACCTCATATACTTCATGCCCAAGGTGGACTTTGCAAAAGAAGTAAACCAAGATTGCTGATTCCTCTTTTCTTCTGAATGCATCTTGGACAGAAAAGGTGAGACTACTTGCCATTGGCAAGTCAGTTTACCTTCAGTGATTCAGAAATGTTCATTTGCTCCCCTGTGATTACCAAGCTAGTACACATACCTGTAGTGTGAGAGATTTATGTAATGAATGAGAAATGCTGGCAAGAGAATGAAAAGAGCAAAACACAATATCCTCCTGCTGATAGATAGTTAGTTGCTCTGCCTACAACACACTCTTATGCTTAGATCATGCATGTGGTGAGTTTTTCCCATGAGCAGCCATCAGATGGGGGTTAATTTTCACAGTGAAAGCATACTGCCAAAACAACTCTTTCTAAATTTGGATAATGAAGGGAAAACTGCAAAAATAAAACGAAGCAAGTTATTGGCATGATTGCTGAAAACTGGTGGTCTGTAGAGCCATTCATAGTGACATTTTGGCAGAAAGTAGGCATGGTTCCTACGGAACACCCTGAGGTCAACCTGGAAGAAGACTGAACACTAAGCATGGTATTTGAAATAGTCTGGTACTCTAATTGCTGCTGTCACTTGTCTCCCAGATGAGTTTGGTTTTAAAGACTTTGTGGCTAGAGATAGCAGTTGAACTATTTTAAAAGAGTTAGCAAATCTGAAAATTGCTATAGGAGTGCTATGTAATTTCAAAGTGGAACCAGAAAGTGATGTCAAATATCATAATAACAATGACAACCAGTGAATGATGGAATAGTGAACTGTGAACATTTCAGAAACTCTAGCAAGTATAGAAAGTGTTGAGAAATCCTTTCCCTTCAGGTAGGTGTTCCTGATGAGGTGTTTATGCAACTAAGTGGTATAGGTGAAGTAACCACTTCAACAAAGACAGCTTTGAAAAAACTGAACTAATTTTCTCCATAACTCATAAAGTTGTAAAAATATTGCCTTTATAAGGTCTGTAAAATGGAAAACAAAGAATACTTATATGAACAAAGCCCCAGTGAGTGTTTAAATGTGAATGTTTGACTCTTGTGTCATAATGTTTACTGTATGGTAGGGTTACAGTATTTCCCCAGAGAATTTTATTACATTGTCATTAATTACCGTCTTTAGAAGCTTTCTTTCCCACCTCTTTCCTTCCAACCTTTCCCCTCCTCACCCCACCATTAGGTGGCAGGAATGGTAAGATTAAACTTTTGCCTAATAGTACCTAGAGGACAAAAATATTCACAAAATGTTGACACTCCAGCTGAGAGAACCAGAAGCCAAAAGACACATTGGGATTTAATGAGATGGAGTCATTAAGAGGAGAATGGATATTCAGATTGAGGAGATAGCAGAGCAGTCCTTCCCAAAAAGTCACTGACAGGCAAATGAGGAGTGAAAATAGCTGCTTATCCTTACTCCTTGGTACTCATGCTTAGGTTGGCCCTCAAAAGAAGGCTGATAAGCATGGGCCAGGGGTGAAGCTGTAGGAGAAATTGAGAAATGCCAGTATCCCTTCAAAGCTGTTGGAAAGTGAGGAAGAGTGAAAATGGGAGGGAATAAAGAAGAGGATGGATTATCCACTGGCTCCTGCTACCCTTAGTCCCCTCTTCAGATAACAAGATTCAATGTGACTCAGACCAAGAACAATTCTCCAGGCTTCTGTTGAAGTAGGAAAACAACTTTTGCCAACCTCACTGGTTCTAAGAGATCAAAGATAAAATAACGATTTTACCAAATAAAATTTAAAGCACCATTTACAAAGTACATGTTATACAAAGTAATAAAATAACTGGCAGTCACTCTTGGTATGTATCTGGACTGGAGTTCACAAAAAGGAATGCATGCAGAATGCTTTTTTTTTTTTTTACAGAATATCAGAAAAACGATCATGAAGAAAAAAAGTCTCTTATTTTTTCTAGGTAATAAATCATTAGTCAAGATGTCTTCCGCACCTGAATCTCCCAGCTTTAAAAAGGAACCACCCAAAGAGAAAGACTTTGAAAATCCAGGGCTCAGAGGGGTCCGCACAACAACCTTATTTCGAGCTGTGAATCCAGAGCTCTTCATTAAACCCGTAAGACATTATGCTCAGTTTAACTAGAGCTATCAGAAATAGAAAGTGTTTATTTTCCTGTCACATTTGATTGTGTCATGAAAATTTTATGTTGACTAATAAGGACTCTCTGAATAAAAGCAGGTGGGAGGGAAATCTTAAATGCTATTTCTCTATACATATAAAACTAATTATTTTGCAGGATTTGAGAGCTTTAACAGAACACAGTTGCACTTTGATAGGTCAACTTCTAAAGTTCATCTTTAAAATTTTATTTTAATAGATGCAGTAATTTAATGGAAATTTTTATTGTTTGATCAGGTATTATTAAGTAAATAAGACCTTTCACTGAAATAAAACAAAACTAAAATCTGATTATTTTTATAGACTACAATTCTAGCCTTAATTATAATGTTTTTACCTAAGAGATATTACAAATATGAAAAACTTCAAAACATACACTAGTACTCTATAAAGGGGTTAGCTAATCATTTCTGTTCTTGTTGCAAATTACTGAATATATTTGACCAGTTTTATTTTAAAATAAATATAATTTTTTTAACAAATGTAAATGAATTATTTTACAATATATTTAAATGTGTTGGATTTGGTTAGAATTTTATTTATTCCTTTATTTTATTTTATTTTAAATATTTTTATTTTTGAGAGAGAGACAGAGACAGCATGAGCAGGGGAGGGTCAGAGAGAGAGGGAGACACAGAATCCAAAGCAGGCTCCAGGCTCTGAGCTACCTGTCAGCACAGAGCCTGATGCGGGGCTCAAACCCACGAACCATGAGATCATGACCTAAGCTGAAGTACGACACTTAACCGACTGAGCCACCCAGGTGCCCCTATTCCTTTATTTTAAAGAGATCCTATAGACTGAGCATTTGATTTTAATTTTTTAAAATTTTATTTTGGAGAGAGAGCACAAATGGGGGAGAGGGTCAGAGGGAGAGAGAGAGAGAGAGAGAGAGAGAGAGAGTCAGTCTAAAACAGGCTCCACACTGAGCATGGAGCTCGACACAGGGCTTGATCTCACAACCCAGGGATCATGACCTGAACCAAAATCAAGAATCGGACTGAGCTACCCAGGTGCCCCTTGGTTAGGATTTCAGTAAACCTGTTTTTTTTTTTTTAATGTTTATTTATTTATTTTGAGAAAGTGTTAAGAAAGAGGGAGAGAGAGAATTCCAAGCAGGGTCCATGCTGTCAGTACAAAGCCCCTTGGTTAGAATTTTAATAACATAGTTGCCAGTGTAAACTGTTTTAAAGTTAAATAGGTCAATTTAACAAGCAAATAATTAAATCAGGATAGAATGTTTTAAAACCTCTGAACGAATATGTTGTTTTAATTGCCAAGTGCATGTCAAGATTCATAGATTTAAACTGCTTTAAGCTTGTGGCCTTGTTATATGTCCATCCAAGTAAAAGGTTGGATCTTTATTCTTTTGATGACTAAGAGTTGAAATTATAGTAATGCAGCAAGTATCACAGAAGCAAAACATGCTAATTGAAACTTGTATCACTACCATGCATGGACTCACACTGACCTAAGAAAGGTTAATTTGGTGAGTGTGAACACACAGAAAGAAAGATCTAAGTTATAGTATAGACAAAACAAAACATTTCTGTGGAGCTGTAAACATCTTTCCTGCATTTAAAGGGTTTTTTTCCTCCTAGTGTCAAAGTTACATTGCTTTGTCTATAAGGGTCCTAGAGTTTTCAGCAGTAAATCAAATTTACTATAGAACAGCGTAGTGTCTGTTACAGAACAGAATAGTATCTCCAGCCACATGATTTCTTAAGGTTTTGGAGTAGGTTCCCAGAAAAAAAGTGTATATGTTGTCATTTTTGCCTCACTTAATATATGACATGAAAATTGATGGCATTTTGCAAGTTATCCATGAACTCAGGCAAGAATAGCATGTTATACTTCATTCCTCACTTCCTTTTTTTTTAAATATTTTTATTTATTTCTAGAAGAGAGAGAGACAGCGTGAACAGGGGAGGGTCAGAGAGAGAGGGAGATACAGACTCCGAAATAGGCTCAAGGCTCTGAGCTGGCAGTCAGCACAGAGCCCGACGCGGGGCTTGAACCCACGAACCGTGAGATCATGACCTAAGCGAAAGTCGGACGCTTAACCGACTAAGCCACCCAGGTTCCCCGCATTCCTCACTTCCTAATAAGATTAACTAGTTGAAGATTTGCCGGTGGGGAAACTTGGGCTCAGGAAAGTTGAGCAGCTTCTCCATTCACACTGGTAAAAGTGAAAACTCTGAACACTGGACCCATTGTTGTGCCTCATTTCCTTCGCCCATTTCTCAACCACCACCTTCCTGAAGGTGTGTAATAGACTCTAGTTCTTTGTTGTCTAGCAAGAAAGTGGGACACAGGATTTAAATGCGAGAGATGGCTAATGTCTGGGAAAAGACAAGAGCCCTGATTAAAGGTCCTCGCTCCATTTTTATTAGGATCAGAAGGCTTATAAACATGGTGATGGACATGCACAAAGAGAAACTGTGAACATTAATTCATGGACATAGGGAAACGGGGTCTTGAAGATTTGCAGGGTTCGGGTTTTGGGTTAATACAAAGCAAAATCCTGGCACTGGGCAGCCAGGCAGAAGGTTATTTACAGCAGACATGAGGCACGACATCTGTTTACCTAAAACTTGTCTAGGGGACAAGAAAGGAGCAAGCTACCTCAGGATCTACAAGCCACCTTTCTTTTGTTAATTATCTCTGCTCTGGGCAACTTCGCCCTGCAGCAATCTATAGGTCCTTTCTTCCTTGAAAGCAGCTTTATGCTGTAGTACTAAATTGGGGGGCACTTTTGCCCTGAATACCTAATCTTGTTTATTTCATATACCTTTGTTCTATATTGGGGCCTTTGCCCTGCCCTCTCTATACCTATTAACCTAATCTTGTTTACACAAACTTGAGTGTGGGCAACCTATGGCTTTCTAACTCTTTATGCCTTGTTAACCCATCAGTGCAAACCTAGAGAATTCCTAAGCTTATTTCCCACAAAGGTGCAGGCCTGAGACCCTGGCTGTAGGCAGGAGAAAGACTGAAGAAGAGAAGCAATAGCCTTCTATAATCCCTGAGTTTTCAGGAGTTAAGTTAATTGAATAAAGAACTGGGTAAATTGTTATAACGGAAAATATCACCATGAGAATGCTGGTATGGCAGTAAAGACTTGGTATGCCAAGAGAAAAGTGCAACAGACGTTTGGGTCTCCTCAAATGATTAAGTGTTAATGAGGATTTATAATTTCTTTTCTTTGACAGAACAAACCTGTAATGGCTTTTGGACTGATAAGCCTTTCCCTTTGTGTGGCTTATATTGGTTATCTACATGCAACACAAGAGAATACAAAGGATCTCTATGAAGCTATCGATAGTGAAGGACACAGTTATATGAGGAGGAAAACATCTAAATGGGATTAATCGTTCTGGATACTGCAGATGGAGCTTTGTTACAGGCTCTAAAATCTTCAAATGAATGACTTTGTGAGTGCACAGTGTCATGCTTCTTGCTCTAGAATGTGTTTATGAGGAAGGAAGGTGGCAGTTGCAACCTGGGCCACTAGAGTACATCCAATCCTGCAGCCCTTACCCCATTCTTTATTCACAGCAAGAGCTTTTCAGTATTTTTCTTTCATTAAGTCCTTGTATGAAAGTGCCACAAGAATGGAAGTCGTTTTTGTTAATTAAGCTCTATATAATAAAAGTACCTGGTGCTGTTAAATTTGTATGTTACTTTTAATATTTTAAGGTGAGTTGTGCATTTGCACCTGTTTTAAGGGTTTAGTTTAGTTGTTTGCAAAGGCGTTGTTCATTTTCTTTCTGGCATAGAACCTATATTTGTGAAAAAAATTAATTGTAAATTACTATAAAGCATACAGTCAACATTCAAGACAAGTAATTTTTTTAATGTTTGGGGTTTTTTTTTCTTGAGAGAAAGAGACAGAGATAGTGTGTGAGTGGGAGACGGCCAGAAAGAGAGGAGACACAGAATCCAAAGCAGGCTGCAGGCTCTAAGCTGTCAGAACAGAGCCTGATGTGGAGCTTGAATCCACAAACCATGAGATCATGACCTGAACCAGAGACAGATGTTTAACCACCTGAGCCACCCAGGTGCCCCCGAAACAAATAATTTTTACAGAGTCACAGATGGCTCATGTATTTTGGAGCTTCATTTCAGCTATTTTCAATCCAGAATTTTATTTCATTTGAAAAGGTAGTCCCACTCAACTACTAAAATAAGTAGAGAATAACCCAATGCAAGTGAAGCCTTTCTTTGGAATAAAAGTATATTATACTGAGGTATGATGTTTTTATTTGACTACAACCAAATGTTACCTATTTTAGATTTTGTAAATTAATGTTCCAATGATCTTACAAACATGAAACCAAATTTTCTTACGGTTATTTTAGAACTAGGACTATTCAACAGATAAGAAAAGAAAGTCTTTTTACTCTCCTGGGTTTACCTCTTATAATTTAGATTTTTCTTACAAGGGTTCTGGACCTGTAGCATTCATAAATTTTTATCTGTTTTCCAAATCACTGTAATTGGGGCTCAGTAATAAATCTCACCTATGAAATTTTGTTTCATTTATTATTGCCAAATAACAATAACTGTATAAGCAGAGTTTATCACTATAGTGTGAATTTTTAATTTCCAGTACTTAATTGTGGTTTTGTAATCTATGTGAAAATGCAATTATGTCTTGTCTGTAGCTATTAAAGAGCTTAACTGAGTTATCATTATGCAACTAAATCAGAACCTTATTCCTGAGCCCTAAATATGTCTTTGCTATGTCTCTCTATATAGTATACTTCATACAGTTTAAAATGCACTTAAGTAGTATAGAATGCCTTTTAATTTAAAGTATTATATTTTGCTTTTGGTCTCCCTATGTACTTTGGCTGTTAAAGAATTTGAATTCTTCTATTTTCAACTTATGCTTTTAATATTACACCATCGTATTTTAGAACTTCTCTATTATTCAAAATAAGTTGTTATTTGGTGGGAGAGATATTGTTTAGGTGAACTGTCAAGAGACCATCACAACACAGAAAGGCAGCAAAAACGCACAGAGCAGTCTTAAGCCGTGTGACATCTATGTATGAGAATGAACGAGAGTAGCAGTAGGTTCAGGGAGGCAGGCTTACAGCTGTGAAAAAGACTGGGAGGGAAGAACCACATTGAATTTAAGGAACAAGTAACCTAACTATGATACTTTTCACAGGATGGTTACAAGTTACAGCACAGGCTTTGTGTGTGCAGTGTCAAAGAAAGCCCAACTGTGTATTGATGTTCTTATTCATTCTCTGAGGGAAAATGCAACTTGGACATTGTGTCTAAGAAGGGAATGATCAGGGTGAGAGATGTATAGTGTTTTGGAGGCAGGGTTCAAGTAGTTATAGGAATGTCTTTCAGTGTGGCAATCTGGTTGAGAATGGGCAGAACTCAGTAACATAGTAGATTAGGTCTTAAAGCAAGTCTCGATAAGCAAAATATTAATGAGTGGTAAGTGACCTTTTTGCCTAGGGAAGTAATCAATTCTGATTGGAGAGCTATTTGCCCAGAGGAGCAAGCTGTTCAATTGATAAGTTAGTTTCAAGAATTCCCTGAATACACTGTGAAGTTATTTATTGGTGTAGCCTTATCCTCCATAGGCTAACCGATCTTTTCCAGTTTCTTAGGTTCTTGGGATATAGGACTATCCATTTCAAAATAAGGACAACAAATTAGTCAACTATGTGATTTTAAAAACCAGGCTTATTAATTTTGAGTGCTAACAGAAAGTAACTTTTCCTTTAAGATACTGTGATATTTCCCAGTTTTACCATGGCACCAAAACATCACATTTATAAAAATGTGAATTTATTGAGGCACCTGGGTGACTCAGTCAGTTAAGCATCTGACTTTGGCTCAGGTCAAGATCTCACAGCTCGTGAGTTCAAGCCCTGCATTAGGCTCCGTGCTGACAGTTCAGAGCCGGGAGGCTGCTTCAGATTCTGTGTCTCTCTTTCTCTCTGCCCCTCCCTTGCTCATGCTTGGTCTCTCTCTCAAAAATAAATAAACCTTAAAAAATTGAATAAAAAATATAAATTTATTAAATTCTCTCCTTTGCTGGCCTAAAAGAAATCAATTCTTTAAATAAACCATTTCATTTTTTTAATGTTTATTTATTTATTTATTCATTTATTTTAAGCTTTTTTTTTAAAAATTCTGAGAGAGAGAGACAGCGTGAGCGGGGGAGGGTCAGAGAGAGAGGGAGAAACAGAATCTGAAACAGGCTCCAAGCTCTGAGCTGGCAGTCAGCACAGAGCCCGATGCAGGACTCTCACAAACCATGAGATCATGACCTGAGCTGAAGTCGGACGCTTAACCAACTGAGCCACCCAGGCGCCCCTAATGTTTATTTGTTTTTGAAGGAGTGAGAGACAAGAGTGTGAGCAGGGGAGGGGCAGAGAAGAGAGGAAGACAGAATCAGAAGCAGGCTCCAGGCTCTGTGCTGACAGAGCTCAAACTCACAAGCTGTGAGATCATGACCTGAGCCAAAGTCAGACACTTAACAACTGAACCACCCCAGCGCCCCTTTAAACCATTTAAAAGAAGGTGTTGTGGGCTGAATAATGATCCCCCTGTCCTACCCTACCCCCAAAGATGTTCAGATCCTAATTCCTGTATCCTGTGAACATGTCACTTTATATGGCAAAAGGGACTTAGCAGATATGATCATGTTAGGGATTTTAAAATGAGAAAATTACCTTTATTATCCAGATGAGCCTGATATAATCTTAATCCTTGTTAAGCAGGAGGCTGAAGATCAGGGGAAGAAGCACAGAGGTCCATGCACACAGGGGGAGAAAAGGCTATATGATGTGAGGCCATGAGCCAAGGAATTCATGTGGCCTCTAGAAGGTAAAAACACCAAGGAAACAGACTCTCCAGTAAAGCCTCCAGAAGGAACCAGCCTGCTGACACCTAATTTTAGCTTCATAAGACTCATTTTGAACCTCTGACCTCCAGACCTGCAAGAGAATAAATGGTGTTGTTTTAACTAAATATGTGGTGACTTGTTATAGCAGCAATAGGAAAATAGTACAGAGAGTATTCGGGAAATGAATGGCTGTACCATGCTCCCTTTCATCATCATTTCTAGTTGCTTTTATGAGCAAAGCTTATCCTAGCAACAGTTGCTAAGTAAGTTAACAATTTAATGCTAGAGTCTGGAAGAGAGCCACTGCTTTAATCTTCCCAAATCCAGTGCCCATACCTTATGTGGCAAAGGCTTTCAGAACCATTCTTTCCCATTAGGCACGTGACTACTACGTAATCATGGCAAATCATTTCATCCTTACCAGCTTCTAACATCATCCTAAAACCTTGATCCTCTTCCAGCTTCCGTAAACTTCTAGCTTTTCTTAAAACTTTTTTTTCTGATCCTAAGAGTACTTTAACTGCACATAGTAAAAGACATCTAAAATTTAATTATGATCCGAAATCCAAATTACACAAACTTTGTTTGCTGTGCTGTTTGTAATAAAATAATTCCACCAGCCCCTTTCGGAGAAACCTTCAAACGGATCCACGAATACAAGCCATTTAAGACACGCTTTTACACTCACAAAGATATACTGGGTAAGTAAATGCTGTTTTCCTTTGTTCTAATATTTGATAGCATTATGTACTATTCTTTGTGCTGTATTAGCTTTTATCAGATCTTCTGATCAAAGTTGCTTGTCTTTGGGTGTCTGTTTGGCATGAGAAGAATATGGGTTGAAATCTAGCTCTTCACTTAGAGTTGTGTACCTTAGACAGGACACTTAGCCTCTCAATGTGTTTCCTTATAGGGATGTTGGGGGTCCTGTATTAAATAGGGATGTCAATACCACTCTAGCAGGTTAGTTATGAGGCTTTAATGAAATATTTATTGGCACATAATAGTACATGGGACTTCTTTTTGCCCTTGTCCATACTTGGGCACCTTCCTTACACATAGTAGGGGAAATACCTCCAAGTATCACCTTAGTAAATGGTAAAGCTATAACCTTTATTATAGTAGTAGCTGGTGACATGAACATAGGTAACATGGAGATAATCTGAGAATATTTACTATACAGGCAAATCAGATTGTAATCACAGGTTTCTTTCTCTTCTTATCCCCATCAGTTTGTAGTTGGAGCCTTAGAAGTGTTTCCTAGGAACTCTCCAGATACTTCTCTGATTCTCTCTTTCATTAAACCTGGTAAACTAGTGATTTAATTTCACTCCTGATCTTTGAAAATATGAGAAACTAAAGAATGGAGAGTGTTTTGAGAAAACTACAGTACAGGGAAAGATTAAATTGGAATCATCCTCTAAAAACATCAGTTCCCAAACTGACTTTAACTTCTAGCAAATGTTTAGTGTGACTTACTAATTATAATCTCTGAAATTATTTGGCTTTTTACACCCAGGCCAGTGGATATTCATTCTTAGATGTGCATTTAATGATTGACTTCTTATGCCTTCTGAGATATCTGAATCCAGATAAGCAAAATTAAATCTAATTAGTAATTAATATTTTATATTCAGTGAACTGTATTTGTCATTGACTTTTATTTTAAAAAGTTTAATGTTTATTTATTTTTGAGAAAGAGACAGGGCACAAGTTGGGCTTGGGGCAGAGAGAGAGAGAGACAGACAGACAGAATCTGAAGCAGGCTCCAGGCCCTGAGCTGTCAGTTTAGAGGCTAATGTGGGGCTTGAACCCTTGAACCGTGAAGTCATGACCTAAGCCCAAGTCGGCACTTAACCAACTGAACCACCCCAGTGCCTCTGTCATTGACTTTTGAGTCAAAAGAGTCAAAACTCTCTGTTCTTTATAAGTTAATTCAAGAGGATGTGGGAACATCTGTATAAATGTTAAATGAATTGTGCATAGGGCGGTAGTTCTCAACCCTAGCAGTGCACACAGTTTTTAAAACATTTGTTTTTACAGGGCACCTGGGTGACTCAGTAGGTTAAGCATTGACTCTTGGTTTTAGCTCAGGTCATGATCTCATGGTTCATGGGTTTGAGCCCTGCATTGGGCTCTTAGCACTGCCAGTGTGGAGCCTCTTTGGGATTCTCCGTCTCCCTCTCTCTCTGCCCCTCCCGTGCTCAAGCTCCCTCCCTCCCTCCCTCTCTCTCTCTCTCTGTCTCACTTTCTCTCTCAAAATAAGCATTTAAGAATTTTTGTTTTTACTACAAATCTATAAATAGAGTCATTGGATTTTGTATTAATTCAACACAGACCCACGAAATTAGAGCCTTCAGAATCAGGCTTCAGCATGTGTTGGTTTTTATTTTTTGTGCTTGTTTCACATTTTAATAGCTTTATTTGGAAATAGTTTAAGACAAGTTTTAAAAACAGAACAGAGTTCCCTTGGATTCCTCTAGTTTCTTTCACTGATATCTTACAAAATGCTAGTATATTGTCAAAACCAGAAAATTGGTATTGGAACAATATTGTTAACTCAGG
The DNA here is from genome assembly GCA_017311185.1 of Proteles cristata cristata. Classification (NCBI taxonomy): domain Eukaryota; kingdom Metazoa; phylum Chordata; class Mammalia; order Carnivora; family Hyaenidae; genus Proteles; species Proteles cristata. Next base: position 1,820,967 of record JAESUZ010004992.1, on the reverse strand, counting down.
TACAGACCTTACATCCATTTTTTCCCCTTGTTTATAGTTCTATGAAACGTATCACATGTAGAGTTATGTAACCATCACCACAATGAGGACATAGAGCTGCTCTGTCTCCATAACAGAACTCCCTTGTATTCCTTACATACCCTAACCTGAACCCCTGGCAACCACTGATCTGTTTTCCATCACTATAATCTTACCCCTTTGAGAATGTTATATAAATTAAATCATGTAGGATATAACTCTTTCATATTGGCTTTTTTTTTTAATTCAATATACTGCCCTTGAGATCTATCCAAGTTATTCTTTGTATTAGTAGTCTTTCCCTTTTTGAGTATTTTTTTAAAGCTATGCAAGAGTCCTGTTGTATAATCAGGGTTGAGAATAATATAAAATAATGGGATTTAAGCTAAAAAAAAGTAATAGCAAACCACAGTTATATCACATTTTTATGAAATTTAATACATTGATGGCCTATGCTCACCTTTCTTCCTAGATCTTTCATAATCATATCCACACAGTGTTGAGCCTACAAAGTATATGTCCATTTCTACCATGCTATTCATTGCCCTCTCTTTTTTGATTCAGTGATAATCTAGTATCATAGACTCTTAATGCCACGAAACAGATGTTCATTTGCAGGTGACAGAAACACAAATCAGAGTAGACCATGCATAAAATAGAATTTCTTAACCCTTTAACAGAGAAACCCATGCGAGATCTGGCACCAGGGCTTTCAATCTAGCCACACTTTCTTTCAGTGAGTTGACCTAATTTTTGCTCCTGCAATGAAGCTTACTCCAGGAGCAGGGAAAAGACTAGAAGTGGTCCCAAACTGCTCTAAGTGGTATTACCATCAGCTTAGAAATCTCAGAGGGAAAAAAAGCTATGTTCTCCTTAAATCCTTATATAAAATCCTAGAGAAGAGCCTGGTTGGCCAGGTTGGAGCATGTGCCCAATCCTGGCCTGATTATTATGGTCTGGAGAATGGGGACAATGTGAGGGGACATGCAGGTTGGCTGCAGTGATTTGCAGGACCCCCACCCCCCCTCCACACACACTCCAGAACAACATGAAATAAGAGAGGAACATTCTTGAGAAAAATGGTTTCTGTTACCAGAGGGAAAGCAGAGATATTGGGCAACCACATATGTCCACAATAGTGTCGCCAAGCTGGGCACAATGAGAGAGAAACTGCAATATAAGACATGCTTTGTAATTTTAGGAAGTTGATTTCCAAGACCTCATCACATGAAAAGTTAATAATTCAACAAATCTAAGAGGTGAGAAATAAATGGAATGAAGGGTAGGTAGTCTAAGAGTTTGGATTGGGGAGAAAGAGGACTATGTGTGTGTGACTTGAGCACTGAAAAGGCTCATAGCCTGCATACAGGTCCTGAGCCACCTCTCGCAGTCCGCTCTGGCAGATGAAGATGGAGCTTGGCAGCAGGTCTAGCTCTGTTCCTAGCTATCTGTGGAGTCCTCTAACCTACGGAGGCTTTTATTTTCTTGTCCAGGCAGGAAGGCTATTATTATGGGAGTATTGTGCAGAAATTAAGTGAGACCATTGACAGAGAAGTACCAAACAGCTACCCCCTTACTCCACAACTGAGATGGCTAAACCACGAAAACCTGCACATGAAGAAAGGCAGGTTTCAGAGTGAAGAAAGCATTTTCTGCTACCTGTTTCTCAAGAGAGATAACACCAGCATCCAGAGAGGGATGGGGAGAGAGGAGCAGGATGATGTGCTAATATCGCCTGAATATTCCCTCACTGTCCTGTTTTAGGAGCATGAAATGCTCTTCTTTTCTACGACTTTACGTCCCCACTTGCCTATTGCATGGCCTGAGTGTGATGAAGGGAACAGACTGTCTCAAGACCCAATGGTGCTGTAAGGTCCCTCTCATTAATTAGGGAAAAACGTGCCCCTTTAAAGAAAATATTGGCATCTCCTAAAAGAGTAGATCTTTTAGATAACTCTAATAACTAGGTAATAGTGAAAAGGAAAAAAAAACAGTCTGTGGTTACTTGTGATTATTTTTCCTCAAATACACAGATATTGGGGCAGATATTCTGAATAAAGAAGAGCAATTCCAAGAGGCAGTACTCAAAGAACGTATTGCAAAAGCAGAAGCTGATGTGTGGGTTCAGGTAAAAGAACCTGAATATCAACCTAATGCATCTTTAGAGTCCTTTCACTTTTTGGATTTGTCTGAAACAATAAGCGGAACTGATTTTGAATCTTGGCTATCTGTGGGACCTGGGGCAAGTTCTTCAACCCTGTGATCTTGGCTTCTTCAAATGTAAAAGGGGAACAATAATATTCTGTAGGATTGTTTAAAGAGTTCAATGAAATAATGTGCCTGGTGCTCAGGAACTGCTTAGTAAGAAGCAGACACCATTAGGAGCTTCCTTCCTTCTAAACTGCCCATATGTGTGTATGGATGATTTCTGCTCTCTTTATTCTCAGTGGATTAAAACTTCAAAAAAAAAGTTTAAAAAGGCATCCTTGTTGACAATTGTTTACAATTGCTTAATATTTAATATGTAGACCATCCATTTGTGCAGTAAAACCTTTGACCAAGTGCCTGTTTTTTTTTTTCCAAATGCTGCATTATGGCCTACTCTCCTTGCTCCCTTCTCTCCAAAGTCCTTGATTCCTTCTCCTTATGACTGCTGAGGGTGGTCATGGGGGCAATTTGAGTGTATTGAGGCTCATGGTCAGATCCCAGACACTTAACTGAAGCAAAATCTCAATCCTCCACCCTCCACCTCTTCCAGTCTTAGTTAGAATAACATGGACGAGGGGCGCCTGGGTGGCTCAGTCAGTTAAGCGTCTGACTTGGGCTCAGGACATGAACTCACGGTTTGTGGGTTTGAGACCCGCGTTGGGCTCTGTGCTGACAGCTGGCTCAGAGCCTGGAGCCTGTTTCGGAATCTGTATCTCCTTCTCTCTCTGATCCTCCCATGCTCATGCTGTCTCTCTCTCTCTCTCTCTCTCTCTCTCTCTCAGAAATAAATAAAACATAAAAAAAATTTTTTTAAAGAATAACATGGACAACTTCCCAAAGAGAATTATGCTCCATGAGGGCAGGACAAACCACAGTGCTTAGAGCATTATTTCTCAGTTCCTTTATAACACAGACATCATAGCAAACGGTGTTGGAATTGCCCAGCATTAGTGCCAGCACAAGATTGGTATTAAAGTACTTTGAAAGGGCAAAATGCTCTAAGTGCAAAGGATAATATGAATAAAAATCTTAGTAGTCTTCTATCTTTATCAATAATAGTAAAATTCAAATCAATTGCAAACCATCAGTTACACACCCTAATATAAAGACAATGCTTTTGTGAATAATCTACAATATGAATGCCAGCATATCTAATGATCTGGGCATTCTCTTCAATAAAATAATAGAATCTCTTTCTGAACACCTGATACATGGGAGTCTGGGATGGTCCTCAGCCTCTTTTCTCAGCAAATTCTAGCTTTGTGCGTCTTTCCACTTCTCTGAATTTCCAGATTTTCTGCAATGAGCATACATTACTTTGATAGTCAATCAAGCAAGAAATAACGTGCCAAAGAAAAGACAACCCAGCAGCTTATACTAAAACCTTCTTTATCAGTTCACAAAACAGTGATGTTAACCATTGGTTGGTTGGTTGGGATGTGTTAGGGCATCTCTGGCTGAGACAGCCAGTTTGCTGCGGGAGGTTTGAGATGGGGACAGAGCAAGTAACGAGGGGTCCCGTTATGGTTAATTTTCAGTAAACATGAAAAATGTATGTTAAATGTGTGTATTAATATATAAATAGTCATAAATATGGACTGTTTCTTTCAAAGGCTGATATACGTCAAAAACAAGCAATCGAGAAGGCACTTGAAGAAGCAAATGACAAATACAAAATGGATATTCAGATTCTGGAAGAAAAACATCAAAAAGATTTACAGGTTTTTATAATGGCTTGTTTGTTATCTTCTTAGGAGTACGTACGTTAGTAGAAAGCTCTGGCATAGGGAGAAGAGAAAAATCAAAATCTGTAAAACCTTGATGGGTGTTTCATGGAGGTTTGTCAGGAGACCCAGGATTTTCACAGAAGAGAGGCTGAACTCACAGATGGGAGGCAGCAGTGATGAATGGGTGCAGGAGAATCCCATGGTCTCTGATGTAACAAACCCAAAGCTTGATGGGGTTTCAAGGCCCAGAGGACTATACTGCCTGCCTTACCCACCACATTTCTTGTGCCAGGCTCTCTTCTCTCTCATGGCCCTTTTCAGGGTCCTCAAACCTGAATGCACCACCTGCTTCCCACCTCAGGGTCTTTGTCAGAATGTCCTTCCCCCACTTCATCAGATTTAGCTCAAACATCACTACTTTACCTGAATCACTCTGCCCTTGACACCATACACTGCCCTCAACACCCTGTCCCCTTTTACACCCATCATGCAGTTAAATAGACTATGTGATTACTTGTTGAACCTCTGACCCACACAGGACTATAGCCTCTGTTAGGGCTTGTCTCTCATTACCACTCTCACCCAGTATCTGGAGCAGGGCCTTGACTTAGTGCTCAAGTAGGTGCTGAATGAAGGAAATAGGCTGTTTTCTTCATTCTCCTGGGCATTCTGATTGCATCCTTTTCCCTAAATTTGCATTTACTATAATACCAAGAGAGACCCTGAGCTGCTCCTGAATCTGCAACACCAGAGGTCATAAAACAAGGGTATGTTTTCCTTGGTGACCTGTAACCTGTCCAAGCACACGACTGCAGGTGACTAGCAAACTTTCCAGGCAGAGGCCCAGGAGTTCATTATTTAGTTCAGTACCTCAGTTACAAAAGCTAATCAAAAGAAAAAGATATAGAACTATTCTTACATGTTGGCCACAGGAGGGACAGGACAGGACATGGTGTTCATGTGACGATTCATGGGCAGAGGCTGGAGGGAAAGTGGCTGAAGTCTGACTCAGGTTTGGCCTAACTTAATAAGAACTTAATTAGCCAACTATTCAGGGGCCACTGGCCCCATTTATTCATTGTTTCGGCAATGAGCACCTATCAGATCTGTATATTTAATCCTCAGGAAACTTGCTGGCAGGAAAGGGAACTTTGCTCCAGGGTTCCTAACTGCTTGGCTCCAGTGGCCTGGTCCCTGGGAGGTTGGCTGCAGTGCTCCACTGCCCATCCCCATTTCAGTTCAAAATGTGGAGAGCACTTCTAGCATGTCTGGGAAGGCCTGCTGTTCCTCTGGCATCTGCCGGGATGACCATAGTACTTAAATACTTCTCTATCGGTTGATAAATAGCCACTCACCAAGCTCCTTAACACTTTGGTCACCCTGGCTGCTTCCCCAGACTCCAAGACCTCCCCCAATTAAAAGGGTTACCCCTTTAAATTGGTGGGGATCTCCATTGCTGACCCCTGCCCCAATGCTGCAGCCAGAGTATGCACATTAAAAAATTTTTTTTTTTATTATATTTATTTTTGAGAGAGAGAGACAGTCAGCAGGGGAGGGGCAGAGAGAGAGGGAGAGAAAGAATCCCACGCAGGTTCCACACTGTCAGCATGGAGCCCATTGTGGGGCTCAAACTCACAAACCGTGAGATCATGACCTGAGCTAAGTCAGGTGCTTCACCAGCTGAGCCACCCGGGTGCCCCAGTGTGCACAGTTTGAATATTGCTCCTGGCGTTAGGTTGTGCCGATGCAAGGATAATTTAGCTGTGATGCTGTTTCAAGTACATTGACTGTACTCCATATTGTCTTTATGTGGAGTTGATACATAGTGCTAAAGTAGAGAAGTCCTAAGAAAATGGAAAAGGGAAGTTAGAAGGAGGTTGACCTTCCTCAAATAGTTGTCTAGGGTTTAGGAGCTCACATTTATGCTGCCAGCTCAGGACATTTTTTTGTATAACAAAGGAGTGATTTGTCTAAGAGAGATGCCTAGAATTGTTTCAACTTTAGGATATCCTGACATAGACATCAGTCCTGCTTCTCAGGGGGTATCTATGAACCATCTGCCTCAGAATCTGTTCACCTGGGAGCTTAACATGCAGATTCCCAGGCTCCACCCGACCGACAGATTCAGGAGCAAGGTTTTAAACCAACATTCTATCTGATTCTCACACGTATTAAAGTTTAACATTACCAATATGTAGAGCAGAAAACCAAGCTCTTCTAAAACAAAATACCATTCAATCCTGATATGTAGAAATCACTAGGTATTACTCTTTTATGACATTAAGAATTTGGCATAAGTCTCAGATGCTTACTCTTAAGTAAAATTTCAAGATCTTATCCAATGGACAGATATTATTTTGAAAAGATGTTTATATTAACTTATTCTAATACAATAATATTAAAAAGCATATGATAAAAATGCAAGCTAAGGGAAAATTAGAGTAGAAAATAGAATGTAGAAATGTAGAGTAGAAAATAGAATGAAATCAGGAGTGAATTAAAACTTAATATTGTATATATGCATGAATTCCTGTGCAATTTTCACCTTGAGCTTTCTGGCAGTCAATGCAAAGAGGAAAATGCCATGAATCACCATATCCATAAGGTAAAAACAAATCAGATACTCAGAGAGGCCCAGATATTCCTGCATGTGGTAGCTGAGAGAAACTTCTCCTAAGGAAGACGTGTCATACATGTCTGTCGAACATCTGCACAGGACATATGATGTGTTTCATGAGGCTGTTTCTTACAATATCTCAATATATGAGCTGATTTACTCAAAATGCATTTCAGTAAAAGTAATTTAACTGGGATACTTTCCATTGAATAAGAACACTGCCAAATAGTCAGTCATTGAATTATTTTGGTAGCTTTAAATATATATCCTACATGCTTTGTGAGGCAGTAAAATGATTTTGCTTTTAACACATCATTACATAAAGGAAGGACTCCATTTAGTTCTTTGACTCCAAGTTCAGAACCCAGCCAAAATAAAGGGCCGGGGTGTCATTTTTTAATTCTATGATTCAAGTAGAAATATTTTATGATACTACTTCACTTATATAAAGCTCAACCACTCAGCAATTTCAATTACTGAGAATATACTTGAAAACCCAGAAATAATTTTAAATATCCCCTAGGAATTTAAATAAGGGCCTCTGACTACAAGACAGAAAATCAGGCTTATTACTCATAGTAGAACCTCTCTGTTCCCCACTCAAATGTTATTTACACTTGCTTGACAGCCTGAGCCAAACAGGTGTGGCTGCTCAATTACACTCATCCAAAATAGATTTTAAGTGCCAGAAACTAGAAATGACAAAAAAAAGAGCTCATAGACAGCAGTTAGAAGAGAGGGTGAAGAACAAGAAACATTACAAAAACCATGTATCAAATAGCCAAAAGCAAAGCAATCTGGGGTCATTCATAACTCAGAAAGGGAACACAATGAATTTGAACAATGTCTAAGTGTAGTACAAAATATTTAGCTCAATACAATCATTCTCCTTTATCTACCAGCCTAGATCATCATGAAACGTTAGTGTGTTCACTATACTCTTTTTATGAAGTAAGGTAGATGTTACAGACATTTAGAAATATTTCCATTCAAAATGTTTTATTACCAAAGAAGTTCTAGCCCTTCTGCCTTCTGCAGTATGGAAAACTGATATGGCATTTCTAAACAGGCAATGTTTCCCTTGAAAATTTTTTTCTAAATACATGAACTGAGGTCACTCTGGAGAGATTCTTATAGTTGTTTCCTGTTGTTTTATTCATTTTATAAAAGTTTCACCCTTGGAGTAGCCAAAGTGAGAAGCTGAAGACTTTCTTTCTCTTGAAAAAACTGAAGTTTGGGGCGCCTGGGTGGCTTAGTCGGTTAAGCGTCCGACTTTCGCTTAGGTCATGATCTCGCGGTTCGTGGGTTCGAGCCCCGCATTGGGCCCTGTGCTGACTGCCAGCTCAGAGCCTGAGCCTGTTTCAGTCTGTGACTCCCTCTCTCTCTGACCCTCCCCTGCTCATGCTGTCTCTCTCTCTCCTAGAAATAAATTTAAAAAAAAAATTAAAAAAGAAAAAGAAAAAACTGAAGTTTAACAAATATTTTAATTGTTGACACACTTTTTTCTACAAAGATAAAATGATTTCAGTTTCCAGTTTCCCATGAGATGTAGAGTTCAAAAGAAAGAGAGAAAGCAAGCAGTCATGTTCATGATAAATAAAGGTTTGTACAGGGTTTCTGGAATGCAAATATATTGACGAATCTCCTGAAAGACACTAGCATCACGGCCAACAATGAAGCAAGAAACTGGCATTGAGAATCCTGTTTTCTGTTCCTAGTGCTTCCACTGATGCACTATGAGAAATAACTTAATTTCTATGTGCTCCCTTGTTATCCGAAAATAGAGAAAAAATTCACTTTTTCTTTTTTTTTTTTGTTTTTTTAATTTATCTTTCATAGTTTATTGTCAAGTTGGTTTCCATATAACACGAAGTGCTCTTCCCAACAAGTGCCCTCTTCCATGCCCATCACCCCGCTTCCCCTCTCTCCCACCCCCATCAGCCCTCAGTTTGTTCTCAGTATTCAGGAGTGTTTCATGGTTTACCTCCCTCCCTCTCTGCAACTATTTTTGCCCCTTCTCCTCCCCCATGGTCCTCTCTTAAGTTTCTCCTGTTCCACTTATAGGTGAAAACATATTCTGTCCTTCTCTGCCTGACTTATTTCGCTCAACATAACACCCTCAAGTTCCATCCACGTTGCTACACGTGGCCAGATTTCTTTCTTTCTCATTGCCATGTAGTATTCCGTGGTATAGATAAACCACATCTTCTTGATCCATTCATCAGTTGATGGACATCTAGACTCTTTCCATGATTTGACTATTGTGGAGAGTGCTGCTAGGAACATTGGGGTACATGTGCCCCTACGCATCAGCACTCCTGGATCCCTTGGGTAAATCCCTAGCAGTGCTATTGCTGGGTCATAGGGGAGTTCTATTGTTAGTTTTTTGAGGAACCTCCACACTGTTTTCCACAGGGGATGCACCAGTTTACATTCCCACCAACAGTGTAGGAGGGTGCCCGTTTCTCCACATCCTCACCAGCATCTAGAGTCTCCTGATTTGTTCATTTTAGCCACTCTGACCAGTGTAAGGTGGTATGTCAGTGTGGTTTGGATTTGTATTTCCTTGATGATGAGTCATGCTGAGCATCATTTCATGTGTCTGTTGGCCATCTGGATGCCCTCTTTGGAGAAGAGTCTGTTCATATCTTCTGCCCACTTTTTCACTGGGTCGTTTGTTTTTCAGGTGTGGAGTTTGGTGAGTTCATCACAGATTTTGGATATTACCCTCTATCTGATATGTCATTTGCAATGATCTTTTCCCATCCAGTTGGTTGCCCTTTAGTTTTATTGACTGTTTCCTTTGCCATACAAAAACTTTTTATCTTGATGAGGTCCCAGTAGTTCATTTTTGCTCCCGATTCCCTTGCCTTTGGGGATGTGTCAAGTAAGAAATTTCTGTGGTTGAGGTCAAGAAGGTTGTTTCCTGCTTTCTCCTCTAGGGTTTTGATAGTTTCCTGTCTCACATTCAGGTCCTTCATTCATTTTGAGATTATTTTTGTGTATGGTGTAAGAAAGTGGTCTAGTTTCGTTCTTCTGCATGTTGCTGTCCAGTTCTCCCAGCACCATCTGTTAAAGAGGCTTTTTTTCATTGGATCCTCTTTTCCGCTTTGTCAAAGATTAGTTGGCCTTACATTTGTGGGTCCAATTCTGAGTTCTCTATTTTATTCCATTGGTCTTTGTGTCTGCTTTTGTGCCAATACCACACTGTCTTGATGATGACAACTTTGTAGTAGAGGCTAAAGCCTGGGATGGTGATACCTCCCATTTTGGTTTTTGGTTTTCTTCTTCACTATTACTTTGGCTATTCGGTGTCTTTTGTGGTTCCATACAAATTTTAAGATAGTTTGTTCTAGCTTTGAGAAGAATGCTGGTGCAATTTTGATTGGGATTGCATTGAATGTGTAGAGTGCTTTGGGTAGTAATGACATTTTAACAATATTTAATCTTCCGACCCATGAGCATGGAATGTTTTTCCATTTCTTGGTGTCTTCTTCAATTTCCTTCATAAGTTTTCTATAGTTTTCATCATACGCATGATCAGTTTCTTGCTTTTTCTTTCTGCTGCTTCCTTATTGGTGTATAAAAATGCAACCGATTTCTGTACATAGATTTTATACCCTGCGACTTTGCCGAATTCATGGATCAGTTCTACTAGGCTTCTGGTGGAGTCTGTCAGCTTTTCTATGTAGAGTATCATGTCGTCTGCGAAAAGTGAAAGTTTGACTTCTTCTTTGCCAATTCATCATGATGCCTTTTATTTCCTTTTGTTGTCTGATGGATGATGCTACGACTTCCAGCATTATGTTAAACAACAGTGGTGAGCGTGGACATCCCTGCTGTGTTCCTGATCTCAGGGGGAAAGCTCTCGGTTTTCCTCCATTGAGGATAATATTAGCTGTGGGCTTTTCATAAGTGGCTTTTATGATGTTTAAGTAAGTTCCTTCATTCCCGACTTTCTTGAGGGTCTTTATTAAGAAGGGATGCTGTATTTTGTCAAATGCTTTTTCTGCATCTATTGACAGGATCATATGGTTTTTATCTTTTCTTTTGTTGATGTATGTTTTATGTATATGGGTGCTTCTGAATTCAGTGCGTAGACATTTATAATTTTTAACTCTTCCTGACAGATAGACCCTGTCATTATTATATATATTATATAATATTTAAAACAATTAATCACAAACAGAAACAATCTTATGGATAAGAATGTGCTAATAGCAGGGGGCTTTAATACTCCACTTACAGCAATGGATAGATCAACCGGACAGAAAATCACTAAAGGAACAATGGACTTGAATGACACATTGGACCAGATGGATCTGACACATACATTTAGAACTCTACATCCTGAGGCCATGGAATTCACTTTCTTCTCAAGTGAGCATGGCACATTCTCCAAATGGATCACATACTGGGACATAAAGCAGCTTCCAATAAATATAAAAGAATTGAGATCATACCATGCACACTTTCAGGTCATAATACTTTGAAACTTGAAATCAATCATAGGAAAAAGTCTGGAAAACCTCCAAAAACATGGAGGTTAAAGAACACCCTACTAAACGAATGGGCCAATCAGGCAATTAGAGAAGAAATTTAAAAATACATGGAAACAAATGAAAATACAACAATCCAAACTCTATGGGATGTGGCAAAGGGGTCCCAAGAGGAAAGTACATTGCACTCCAACCTATTTCAAGAAATTAGAAAAAGCGCAACTCCAAAATCTAACAGCTCACCTAAACGATCTAGAGGCAGAGCAACAAGAGAACCCCAAACCCAGTAGAAGAAGAGAAATAGTAAAAATCAGAGCAGAAATAAACAACATAGAGACCAGAGAAACAATTGAACAGATCAATGAAACCAAGAGTTGGTTCTTTGAAAAAATAAACAAAATTGACAAACCTCTAGCCACACTTCTCAAAAGGAAAAGAGAGAGAACCCAAATAGACAAAATCATGAATGAAAATGGAGTTATTACAACCAACGCCTCAGAAATAAAAGCAATTATCAGGGAATATTATGAAAAATTATATGCCAACAAATTGGACAACTTAGAAGAAATGGACAAATGCCTAAACATACACTCACTACCAAAATTCACACAGGTAGAGATAGGAAATCTAAACGTACCCATAACAAGTGAAGAAATCAAATCAGTTACCAAAAATCTCCCAACAAATAAGAGCCCTGACCTAATGGTTTCCCTGGGGAATTCTACCAGATTTTTAAAACAGAATTAATACCAATTCTCCTCAAGGTATTCCAAAAAATAGAAATTGAAGGAAAACTTCTGGACCATTTTATGAAGCCAGCATGACTCTGATTCCCAAGCCAGACAGAGATCCAGCAAAAAAAAGAGAACTACAGGTCAATATCGTTGATGAATACGGATGCAAAAATCCTCAACAAGATCCTTCCAAATCAAATCCAACAGCACATAAAAAGAATTATCCACCAAGATCAAGTGGAATTCATTCCTGGGTTACAGGGCTGGTTCAATATTCGCAAATCAATCAAAGTGATACATCACATTAACAAAAGAAAAGATAAAAACCATATGATCCTGTCAATAGATGCAGAAAAAGCATTTGACAAAATGCAGCATCCCTTCTTAATAAAGACCCTCAAGAAAGTCGGGAATGAAGGAACTTACTTAAACATCATAAAAGCCACTTATGAAAAGCCCACAGCTAATATTATCCTCAATGGAGGAAAACTGAGAGCTTTCCCCCTGAGATCAGGAACACGACAGGGATGTCCACGCTCACCACTGTTGTTTAACATAGTGTTGGAAGTCATAGCATCATCCATCAGACAACAAAAGGAAGTAAAAGGCATCATGATGAATTGGCAAAGAAGAAGTCAAACTTTCACTTTTTGCAGACGACATGATACTCTGCATAGAAAAGCCGACAGACTCCACCAGAAGCCTAGTAGAACTGATCCAAGAATTCAGCCAAGTTGCAGGGTACAAAATCAATGTACAGAAATCGGTTGCATTTTTATACACCAATAAGGAAGTAACAAAAAGAGAAATGAAGAAACTGATCCCATTCACAATTGCAGAAAAAACCATAAAATACCTAGGAATAAACCTAACCAAAGATAATAGGACATCTGTATGATGAAAACTATAGAAAACGTATGAAGGATATTGAAGAATACACAAACAAATGGAAAAACATTCTATGTTCATGGGTCGGAAGAATAAATATACTTAAAATGTCATTACTACCCAAAGCACTCTACACATTCAATGCAATCCCAATCAAAATTGCACCAGCATACTTCTCAAAACTAGAACAAACTATTCTAAAATTTGTATGGAACCACAAAAGACACTGAATAGCCAAAGTAATACTGAAAAATAAAACCAAAACGGGAGGTATCACCATCCCAGACTTTAACCTCTACTACAAAGCTGTCATCATCAAGACAGTATGGTATTGGCACAAAAACAGACACATAGACCAATGGAACAGAATTGAGAACTCAGAAGTGGACCCAAAAGTATACAGCCAACTAAACTTTGGCAAAGCAGGAAAGAGGATCCAATGGAAAAAAGACAGCCTCTTCAACAGATGGTGCTGGGAGAACTGGACAGCAACATGCAGAAGAATGAAATTAGATCATTTTCTCACACCATGCACTAAAATAAACTCAAAATGGATAAAGGACCTGAATGGGAGACAGGAAACCATCAAAACCCTAGAGAAGAAAGCAGGAAACAACCTCCTTGATCTCCACCGCAAAAACTTCTTACTTGACACATCCCTAAAAGCAAAAGAATCAAGAGCAAAAATAAACGATTGGGACCTCATCAAGATTAAAAGCTTCTTCACGGCAAAGGAAACAATCCATAAAACTAATAGGCAACTGACAGAATGGGAAAAGAGAGTTGCAAATGACATATCAGATAAAGGGCTAATATCCAAAATCTATAAGGAACTCACCAAACTCCACACCTAAAAATCAAACAATCAGGTGAAGAAATGGGCAAAAGATATGAACAGACACTTCTCCAAAGAGGACATCCAGATGGCCAACAGACACATGAAACGATGCTCAGCATCCCTCCTCATAAGGGAAATACAAATCAAAACCACACTGAGATACCACCTCACGCCAGTCAGAGTGGCTAAAATGAGCAAGTCAGAGAACTCTAGATGCTGGCCAGGATGTGGAGAAACGGGCACCCTCCTACACTGTTGGTGGGAATGTAAACTGGTGCAGCCCCTCTGGAAAACAGTGTGGAGGTTCCTCAGGAAACTAACAATAGAACTCCTCTATGACCCAGCAATAGCACTGCTAGGAATTTACCCAAGGGATACAGAAATGCTGAGGCATAGGAGCACATGTACCCCAATGTTCATAGCAGCACTCTCCACAGTAGCTAAAACATGGAAAGAGCCTTAGTGTCCATCAGCAGATGAATGGATCAAGAAGATGTGGTTTATCTATACCATGGAATACTATATGGCAATGAGAAACAATGAAATCTGGCCATGTGTAGCAACATGGATGGACCTTGAGGGTGTTATGCTGAGCGAAATAAGTCAGGCAGAGAAGGACAAATATCATATGTTTGCACGTATAGGAGGATTAAGAGGAACTTAGCGGAGGACCATGGGGGAGAAGAAGGGGGGAAATAGTGGGGGAGAGGGAGGGAGGCAAACTATGAGAGACTCTTGAATGCTGAGAACAAAGTGAGGACTGATGGGTATGGGGGGCAAGGGGGGAGATGGGCATGGAGGAGAGCACTTGTGGGGATGAGCATTGGGTGTTATATGGAAACCAACTTGACAATAAACTATTTGTAAAAATAAAAATAAAATGAATGAATGAATGAATGAATAAATAAATAAATAAATAAATAAATTCCAGTTTTTCTGATATAAGTATGGGTACTCTGGCTTTCTTTTGACATCCAGCATTATAGATATCCCCTCACTTTCATCTGTAGGTGTCCTCAGGTCTAAAATGAGTGCCTTGTAGACAGCAAATAGATGGATTTTAGTTTTTTTTTTATCCATTCTGCTACCCTTGTCTTTTGATTGGAGCATTTAGTCCATTTACATTCCATGTTATTATTGAAAACTGTGGGTTTAGAGTTGTTGTGTTCCCTGTAGGATTCATGCTTGTAGTGGTGTCTCTGGTACCTTCTGTTCCTTGCAACATTTCCCTCATAGAGTCCCCCTCAGGATTTCTTGTAGGGCTGGTTTAGTGGTGATGAATTCTTTTAATTTTTGATTATTTGGAAAGACCTTTATCTCTCCTTCTACTCTGAATGACAGACTTGCTGGATAAAGGATTCTTGGCTGCATATTTTTTCTGTTCATCACATTGAATATTTCCTGCCATTCCTTTCTGGCCTGCCAAGTTTCAGTAGATAGGTCTGTCACCACTCTGATAGGTTTCCCTTTGTATGTTAGGGCCCTTTTCTCCCTAGCTGCTTTCAAAATTCTCTCCTTGTCCTTGTATTTTGCCAGTTTCACTATGCTATGTTGTGCAGATCGGTTCAAGTTATGTCTGAGGGGAGTTCTCTGTGCCTCTTGGATTTCAATGTCTGTTTCCTTCCTCAGATTGGAGAAGTTCTCTGCTATAATTTGTCCAAGTACCCCTTGAGTGCCTTTCTCTCTCTCTTCCTCTTTTGGAATTCCTATGATACAGATATTGTTCCGTTTGATTGTATCACTCAGTTCTTGAATTCTCCTTGTGTTCCTGGAGCAGTTTATCTCTCTTTTTCTCGACTTCCTCTTTTTCTATAATTATGTCTTCTAATTCACCTATTATCCTCTCTGCCTCTTCAATCCGTGCATTAGCCACCTCCATTTTATTATTCACCTCATTTATAGCATTTTTTAATTCATCACAACTATTTTTAAGCTCCATAGTCTTTGTAGCAATAGCTTCTCTGATGTCTTCCATGCTTTTTTCAAGGCCAGCGATTAATTTTATGACCACTGTTCTAAATTTTTGTTCAGTTGTTCAGTTTGCTTATATCTGTTTTGAGCAGTTCTTTAGCTGCCACTTCTTCCTGGAATTTCTTTAGAGGAGAGTTCTGTTTCGTCATTTTGGCTAGCTTTTTTTCTCTTGTCAGTTTTAAAAGCTTTTTATGCGCTCTGCACCTGCAAGTACTGCTATATTGAAGAAGGCTCATTGACTCTGCAGGGCCTGTCCATTCAGGAAGTGTTCTTTTAATGGTGTCTGTTGTTCTCTCTTGTTGAGACTTTGGTTATTTTATTTCCCTACTTGTAGTGATATTTGGGACTCTCTACCATGTGTACTTTGGCTTGTTTCTTGAGGTAGCCCAATTCCTCCATCCTCACACATCACCAAGTGACACTCGCAACTCTCAAGGTGCAGGAGAAAAACCAAGCACAAATCCGAAGTGTGGAGACTGATTTGCTTCTATGCCAGCCATTTGCTTTTGGGGGAAAAAATGACAAAAAACAAACAAACAAAAAAAAACTCCACTTCTCAGAATACAGCTCCTAAACCTCGCTGCTGGACCAGGAGCCAAAGCTGTGAACTTCTCCTACTCCAGTTTCTCCTCCTCACAAAAACTCACTTTTAAATGAAAGCTCTGAAACTCTCGACGGAATTGATTGCTCTTTCTTTCTTGTATAAAACACTCATTGCATGATTAAGTTGCTGGTTTCCTCCAGTAGACAGTGAGTCCTTGAGGAGGAGGAAACCAGCCTTCTTAATTTTGTAGTGTGTGAGCCCATCCCGGTGCCTGGCACACAGTGGAGTTGGTAGGTATTTCCAAAATTATTACAGGGTTTTCTCTGAGAATCTATTTTTCTTGAGTCTTTGTTTGACTAGTGCCTCCTCACTTTATTTGGCGAAAGGCACCCACAGGTCCTATAACTCTGGAACAGTGGAGCACTTGTTCCTGTCCCCTTGGTAAGCGAGAAAGGGCCCCTTAATGCTAATGAGCAGGAATACCCATATGGCAGGTCAGCAAGCTTCTGTGACTACAGTAATGGACAACTGTTAGCGGCCTGAACTCAGGCTCCTTTCCATCCAGGATACACTTGGGAGGCACTGTAATTATTTCTGTCATTTTCCAGGACTGAATTCCTAACAGAGAATCATATTATGTATTTCTTTTTTTTTTTTTATGGTTATTTACTTCTGAGAGAGAGACAGAGTGCAAGCAGAAGGGGCACAGAGAGAGACACACACACACACACAGAATCTGAAGCAGGCTCCAGGCTCTGAGCTGTCAGCACAGAGCCCAATGCTGGGTTTGAACTCACGAACTGTGAGATCATGACCTGAGCCGAAGTTTGTATACTTAACTGACTGAGCCACCCAGGTGACATGTATTTCTATTTGTGTATAAAAGATAATATGACACTATAGGATTTTAGATAATCAAGGAAAAAAAAGGCAGACCTATTTTTCCTTTTTGCATATTCCCTTCTAATATTATCTATATAAATATTTACGCTGTATAGTTTGCACATCTTTGGTGCATTGTATACATGAAAGTGTTTCATTGTATACATGCTCTTCTTCTAAATCATCAGTGTTCAAGGGTGCACATTCCAACAGGTTAATGAACTATGATTCTAATAACCTCATAGTGTGCATTTTTAGAGATCAAAGCTGTAACATCTAAACCCATCAAACTGTTGTTTAAGGAAATGACAGCTAAAACCAAGAGAGAGATGCACCAAAACATGGAAGATGAGCTACAGAGAGAACACTTGGCTGCGGAACAACGCATGTTGCATAGAATCCAAAGGATTATGATGGAGTGCCACAAGGAGAAGGTCCAGGCTGTGGAGAAGGCCAGGATGGAAGAGAGAAAGATGGCCCAGGAGGCAATCCAAGCCCAGAAAAGGTATTCCAGAATCACATTTGCAAATCAGTATCTTACTCTGGCCACATCAACTTAGAGAAAGGAATAAGGTTGAGGCACATAGGTGGATAGTTTCCAGTTTCTGTGTTTTTACATTTTTAAATGTTTATTTATTTACCTTGAGAGAGAGAGAAAGCACGAGCAGGGGATGTGCTGAGAGAGAAAGACACAGAATCCCAAGCAGGCTCCGAGCTGTCAGCACAGAGCCCAATGCAGGACTCTAAGTCACGAACTGCAAGATCATGACCTGAGTTACAGCTGGATGCTTATCCGACTGAGCCCCTGGGCACCCCTGTGTTTTTACATTTTTATTATGGAATATATCAAACATAGAGAACAATATACAATACATTGTATAGTGTGTATGTGTGTGTATGGTTTACACAAAAATAACATGAATAGTCAATGACCTATCACTCATCTGAAGAGACCAAAAATTGCTGATGCTTCTGAAGCTCCCATGTGTTGTTCTTCAATCACATTTCCTTTCTCTCCACACTCTCAAGAGATAACTACCATCATAAATAATGTGCTTTTCATTCTGATTCTCCAGTTTTAAGAGGCTAAGGAGAGAAATAAGGAAATATTTCTCCCCATAAACACATAAAAGTCAATCTTCACATTCTCTAGCTGGTATTATACAGTAACATGGATGTGTTACTTTTGGTCTTTTTCTTATTACACAAGTGATACATGCTGTAAATGAAATTGACACTTTGGAAATATACAGGACAAAACTTGTTAAGCTCTGACTTACTGCTTCCCTACCCTCTGTCTCCTAGGGACGTCATTTTATTTTATTTATTTATTTAATTTAATTTTTTTTACAAATAGTTTATTGTCAAATTAGTTTCCACATAACACTCAGTGCTCATCCCCATAAGTGTAGGGATGTCATTTTAAATAACGGGGTCTCATTCTGTGCCCTTATGTTTTACATAATCACAAATATTTTTACATATATCAGATCACTTGTTTTTAAGAATACCAAAGTAATTATTACTTAAAAATTTTTTTAATGTTTTATTTTTTTCTGAGAGAGGGAGAGAGACAGCTGGAGCAGGGGAGAGTCAGAGAGAGAGGGAGACACAGAATCCGAAACAGGCTCCAGGCTCTGAGCTGGCAGAACCTGACGTGGGGCTCGAACCCGTGAACCGTGAGATCATGATCTAAGCCAAAGTTGGATGCTTAACCTACTGAGCTACCCAACTGCCCAGTAAATATTACTTTAAAATGTTTATTTATTCGGGCACCTCTGCAACGCAGTTGATTAAGCAGCTGGCTTCACAGTTCGAGCCCCTCATCAGGACACCTTGGAGTCTGCTTGGAGTTGGAGCCTGCTTCAGATTCTGTCTCTCTCTGACCCTCCCCCACTCATGCTGCATCTCTCTCTGTCTCTCAAAAATAAATAAATGTTAAAAAATTGTTTTAACATTTATTTATTTATTTATCTTGATGGAGAGAGAGCTTGAACACGAACAGGGGACAGGTAGAGAGAGAGGGAGAGAGAGAATCCCAAGCAGGCTCCACATTCAGCACAGAGCCCAATGCAGGGCTTGATCTCATGACTGTGAGATCGTGACCTGAGCTGAAATCAAAGAGTTGGACGCTTAACCAACTAAGCCACCCAGGTGCTCCCAAAGTAACCATTATTATGTATGCAATGAACAGTTGATGGAATTGGCCAATTTTAACAGAACAACAGTCAGGATCCCTAGTGATTATTGGGACCAAGAGAAAACCACAGTTTCCCAGTGTTAAGTGACCTGCCTAAGATCATGTGGCTGCAGTAGTAGAACCGACTGAAACCTCTATGTTTGGCTTCTAGTCTAGGACTTGTCTCTTTTGACTTAATGAACAAATCGATTTGTGTGTAGTTAATGAGTAAAATCTTCTTTGTTAGAACTGTTTAGAGCAGGGCCAGGGGTAAAGTCCTCTAGGAGTCTTATTTTGTGAATAAGTAAGAATGAGGGCTGTGTCAGTGGTACCTTCCTTCATGCATAGGCTATAAGTCATCACTGAGGCAGAAGAAGAAGGTGAAAGAGGATTCTGGGAGAAAGGTAGAGAAGATGGTAACACTGGAATGAGTTGTGGTCCAATGCAGTGAAAGGTAGTATCTTCCTCTCCCTTCTCTTCTCCCTTCTTCCCACTTGTATCTGCAGGAATTCCACTACTCCTGTGGAAACTTCTGGGTACACTCCTCACACACCTGCAGTGTCTGCTCCTTCCCTTACTCTGTTGCTTTCACCACCACCCCACCTCTGACCCTTTCCTCTGTGAGGTTTGAATAGAAGATTTTCAGTGACTGCCTTTTATTAAATCAGTTGGCTAAAATGAGGGAACTGCCATGCTTGTTGTTTAAGCACGCCCAACTAGAATGTCCATTTTGTTCATTAACGTATTCCAGATGTCTGGAAGAGAGCCTGGCACATGGTATACATTCTTTAAATATTTCTTAAACATGGGCCTGGGTGGCTCAGTTGGTTAGCATCAGACTTTTGGTTTCGGTACAGGTCATGATCTCACTTTTTGTGAGTTTGAGCCCTGTGTCGGGCTCTGCACTGGCAGCATGGAGCCTGCTTTGGATTCTCTCTCCTCCTCTCTCTGCTCCTTCCTATCTCTCCCTTGCTCTCTCTCAAAATCAATAAACTTTAAAAATATAATTATTAGGGCCACCTGGGTGGCTCAGTCAGTTAAGCGTCCTACTTTAGCTCAGGTCATGATCTCACTGCTTGTGGGTTCAAGCCCTGCATTGGGCTCTGTGCTGATAGCTCAGAGCCTGGAGCCTGTTTTGGATTCTATGTCTCCCTCTCTCTCTGCTTCTCCCTCACTCACAGTCTATCTCTCTCTCAAAAATGAATAATAAATGTAAAAAAACTTTTTAAATAAGATAAAATAAAAATATAATTATTAAACAAAGGTTCAAATTTGTTGTAATTAGCTGAACTCACTCTGCAGCACATCAGATCTTTCTAGAGACTGCTGGATTCCAGTGTTTCTTAGAGTATTTGCAGAAACTAATAAATGGAGAAGGACCACTGTTTAGAATTCAACTGTAGGTCTCTTATTTGACTATAAACTATCAAGACTTAACTATTCAGAACACATACATGTCATGACAATATATTAAATTCACAGAAAACTTGTTTGTGGACTGGGATGATTAGATTCTAAGTAGATTATCTAGGAGACACTGTACTCTTTCCCTGGAAGAAAGGAGGGAAGGAAGAAATAAAAACAAGCAAGCATGCAAGCTTTTTGAAACCATTTCAACAGTGCCCCAAAAAAGTATGAGAGGGAGCTAAGAGAGGTCCTAAAAAGCAAAGCACAAATCAATGGCTGGTATGGTTTTCCATGCTTTATTTTTTCCCCAAGAGTCTAGTGAAGTTGGGTTATTATCTGTTAGTCTCTTTTTTATTTAGTAACTTATGTTTAAAAATTTTTTTTAATCTTTATTCATTTTTTTGAGAGAGAGAGAGAGTGAGCAGGAGAGGGACAGAGAGAGAGGGAGACACAGAATCTGAAGCAGGCTCCAGGCTCTGAGCTGTCAGCACAGAGCCAACGTGGGACTTGAACTCATGAAAGCAAGTTTATGACCTGAGCTGAAGTCAGACGCTTAACCGACTGAGCCACCTATGGGCCCTAGTAATCTATTTTTCTTCTCTGAGAACCCATTTTATAAAATATCAGACTGAATCATATATATATTGACACATACTAAAATTATTCAAAAATAGTTCATTTCTGGCCAGCACTACATGTAAATATGGTATGTAATTTTGAAATTCCAAGAACTGTCAGAGTATTGTCCAGAGAAAACTGAATACAGTTTCCCCCCCTCTCTGGCTAAAGGGAAGTGCTGGATTGATACACAGAAATACTTTCTCTAGGGGTTTGGAACTCTGACCCTACATTTCTTCATTTTTAATCACATTGCATTCATATTTTTCTGGCCACAGTGGACTTAGGTCCCTAAAACCACTAGACACTCAGCTAGTAGGCCTCACCTTAGCCCCCAGCAGGGAACTCAGTGAGTGACCTCCCTGTTTGAAAAGTGTTTTTGAATTGTTAACAGCTAACAATTGCCATCCAAAAGCTCATCTCTACCTGCCTGTCTCACACTGGTGGCTCATCCGTACAATGCAATAATATTTCATCCATCTGAGGCAAAAGGCAACATCTTTTTGTTTTTGGTGGCTAACCCCATCTAACTTATGAATCCATATCTTTTGTAGAATGGTCATGGAGAAAATTTTGAATACTGGTGTAACAGTTATGAAGGATCAGAAGAAGAGTGTGAACCAACTGATAAAAGAAAAAGAACATGAAATGAATGTCTACTATTGTATGGCTCAGAGGCAGAAGCAAGAAGAGGTTCAGGAAGTTCTCCAAGAAGCTGAGAAGACACATCAGGCCACGCTTGGAAATGTGATGGATAAGCTGGTTAACACTCAGGGGGAGCTGCTGTCCGTAGCGAAACAACTAGGCATCATGACAAATTGGAAAGACTTCCTGGAGGAGGAATTACAGGAAACAAGGGCAGCATTTCAAAAATACATCAATTATACATTTCCTAAGCTTTCACCAGGACATGCAGATTTTATTCTGCCAGAAAGAAAGAAAACACCTTCCAATCTTATTATTCAGGAGAATGAAACAACTCTTGGTTAGAAGAAGTCTTCAAGTGAAATCTCACCACAAAAGCCATTGTTCCAAAGACTAAATAAATTAGCTCAAAAACCATTTATTGATTCCCAGTTAAATGCAGGGAACAATGGGCTATGGGCATTTTGATGGAAAACCAAAATACTCAAAAAGCACATTCCAGGCTACATTGAGTTCTAAATCTGAAGAGAGAAAAAAGTAAGAGAAACCAAACTATTTAGGAGGGGAAAAGGTTTCTTGGAAGAAATCGAAAGAAACTTCTGTTAACGAGCTTTATTCATGTCTGCATCAGACATGTAACTACTTTAGAAATTGTTGCAGTTGAAAACAAGAGACGTGCTTTCAGATTGTTCCCATTGTGGGGACCTGTGCTAACTTCCAGTAAAGATTATTTTTTAGTGAACTGCAATAGCATTGTGGTGGGGGGGGGAAGCAATTTCCCTCAAACCCAGTAAGATAACACTTAAATTCTGGGATCCCTATATACAATAATTCAAAGAGGTCTCATTTATTTTGATATGTTGTGAAAGAAAAATACATCTTTATTTATTTATTTTTAAATTTTTTAGAGAAAGCACATGAGTAGGCCAGAGGGGCAGAGAGAGAGAGAATCTTAAATAGGCTCCAAGCTAAGTGTAGAGCCCAACAGAGGGCTTGACCTCAGAAGCCTCGGACATGACCTGAGCTGAAATCAAGAGTTGGACTCTCAGTCACCCAGGCACCCCCAAAATACATCTTTAGAGTCAGTCTCCTGCTTCAGGGATAGGAAGTCTTCTTGCATTTTTACTCAAGCCCAAGAATGCTTTGAACCCACCTTCTTTCGGTTAAAATGCAGAAAGCTTCAGTACCACAATGCTCAGGACCAATACATGTCAATATCTACTAAATTAAAATGAAAGAAAACCCAAGCCATGATAAATTCCCTAAAAAATCTATCTACTGTAATGTAACATCCTTAAATTATTCATCACCAACTTTGGTGGCTTTGAAATAAAAACTTGGAAAGCATTTTTCAGTAAATTAAAAAATACTGTTCTTGAACAAGCCTTAAGTAGATTTGTTTACATTGACCCTTCTTCTATTTCCTAATGGTAAAAATGGCAATTTGTTTACAATTGCGTAATGGACTTTACTCTCCTCAGTATTTAGCTTCCTGAGACTGCAGTACTAGAGCAATCCCTATAACTGATTGCCTACGTGCTGGAAGTAATAATATTTATATAGTGCTTTATGCAGCTTTTTAATTTACGTTCTTCTTACAACACTTCTGTGAGAAAGACAGGACAGGTATTGCTGTTATCCTTTTTTTATAGAGAACAAAATAAAAGCTACTGTGTACTCAGGTATTTACATATATGAAGCACTTTAAAAACATTAATACTCAATCCTCACAATGACATTTGAAGGTAATTATTATTGTCCCCTATATAGAGAGAGGGAAACCTAGGCCAGTGAGGTTTAATAGTTTTCCCCAGAGCACACAACTAATGACCAAGCCAGAGTTCAAAATATTACATGGCACAGGCACATCGATGCAGAGAGAGAGACCTACGGTTTTTCAGAATCGAGTGGATAACAACAGCAATGAACACTAGGGAGTGTTAGCCTGTGCCAGGCACGCTGAACATGGTACACAAGAGGACTCATTCACTTTCACAGCAGTCTGTGAAAGGTACAAACCAGTAACACAGTCACAGATAGGTTAAGTCACTTTCTAAGTCATGGAGCTTGTGATGGTCACAGCCAGAGAGGATAGGTCTTCAGTCCATGGTTTTAGTCATTATTTTGTTCAGCCTGAATGCCAAGGCCTTGGTGCCTGGTTAGTACTCTGTAAGTCTGTATTGTGTTTTTGTGGGTTCTGTGATGAGAACAGGAAGAACGTGGTATGTTCTCTATGTCATGCATTATTTTTGTCTCATAGAAGTCAAAGAAAGTCATACCTAACATTGTGGTATCTAAGTTATTGGAGTCAGCCACCAGATTCAAATCTGAGCATATACCATAGGGAAACAGAAGGAAACTGTCTTCCGAAGGGATTCACTTTATGCCCACAATTAAGCATGACTCTGGCATCAGTAACATAGTGGATAACATGAAAAGAAAGCAGGCAATGTATTTTTGGTTTGAAAAAGGAAACCTAGGGGCACCTGGGTGGCTCAGTCAGTTGAGCGTCCGACTTCGGCTCAGGTCATGATCTCACAGTTGGTAGGTTTGAGCCCGGCGTTGGGCTCTGTGCTGACTGCCAGCTCAGAGCCTGGAGCCGGTTTCAGATTCTGTATCTCCCTCTCTCTCTGGCCCTCCCCGCTCACGCTGTCTCTCTCTCTCTCTCAGTAATAAATAAAACATTAAAAAAAAATGAAAAAAAAAAAAGAAAAAGGGAATCTAGCTTCTCAGTCTTCAATCAGATTGGAAGAAATTAAATTATGTGTTTTTAGTATTTTCCTTGTCCATACTGCAGTCCCTGCTTCTACCTCAATCCCAACCAACAGCTTCCTTAGAGCTGTCAAAGTAATTTGGATCCATCAGAGGACTTACATGCCCACTCTCCCAAAATACTCATCATCCTCCCGTCATAGGGGGTGATCACAGAAAGTCCTATCAGGACAGATTGACCTGATCCTAGGCCCCCATTTGTCACTCACCTCAGAGTCTGGAGTCAGCACCAACCATGGTGGGAGGGTCTTCTTTCACTTCTCTTGTTCTCATACAGCTTTACCTCTCCCAGGTCCAGACTAAAGGAACATCATCTTTGCTGTTACCCAAATCCTTCACCCTGGTTTGGTCACCTGAACCACAGTTCTTCCTCGTTTGAATGTTTCCCAGATAATACACCCCTGAGAATTAACAGTTCAAAGTGGATGCATAGTTTGCCCTAAAAAGCAAGAAAGGCTGATGGTAGACTAAAAATAAGATGTCACTCATATTTCCAGTGCCACATTCTATGGGACCTCTCAGTCTCTTGTTTCTATGGCATTGATAAGGATGACCCTGATGGATTAAAAAATGACACAATGGAAAATAGACCAATGCCACTTACTGAGCATGTGCTGGGTATCAGATTGTGTACTAGGTTCCTTACTAAATCTTATCTTTATGAAATCTGACAGCAACACTGTAATCTTCCTACGAGGACCCCACTTTGGGTGTTTTTTTTTTCTTAAATAGTTTATTGTCAAATTGGTTTCCATACAACACCCAGTGCTCATCCCAACAAGTGCCCTCCTCCATGCCCAAGAGGACCCCCACTTTGAAAATGCAGCAGCTGAGACTCAGAGAAGCAAAGTCCCTTGCTGAAGATCACAGAACTTATTTGACTGCAAGCCCGTGTGTTTTCCCACAATTACAGCATGTCAGCCTAATCTAGTGCCTGTGTCAACACTGAGTAACTGCCAATTGTATCAGGGAAATTCTGAATTATTGTGCAGAACCCTGGATGTTTCAGTAGCCATAGCTGAGAGCCAAGAATGAAGGGGAACGGAACTGGACAACTTTCCCCAAATGTGCTTGATGAGCTCTTCCAGATACCAAACCCCAGGGGTGAATTTATGGAGGGACATACCCAATAGCCCCCTTCCACTACTCCAAAGTCAAGAAGGACAGATTCCCCCTGGGGTTCTGAAAAGATCAGTTGCCTGTACTCAAAGGTGAGAATCTTCAAGACAAGTGAAAATTCATAATGAGGTATGTTTTTGACATCTCAGTGGGACACTTACTCCAAGGTTTTCTACGGAAACTCAACTGACACTAAATCAGACTATTTTCAAAAAGATTCCTTGAGTGAACCAAAATTTTTTTTAGCACAACATGAGTTGAGAAACTTTAACTCTCCTGGTATCATTTACTTTGAGTACAATACCTAACGAGATCATTATAGACCTTAGATACTAAGCCCAATGGAAGTTATTAAAATTGGAAACATTTTGGAAACCCCTTTTAAGGAGACTTGAAGGAGTACATTTTTCTTAGTTGTTTTAGATGTTACCTATACAATAGAAGTGTATGCAGTTCCCATAGCTTCTGATATATAGGAAGCTATATTATTTCCTGGAAGCCATCTGGGAACTTAATCGGAGGATTCTAAGAAATGACTTCAGTTTAATTTTCTAGAAGTCATTCCACCACCACCAGCAAAAAATTTTGTTTTTAGAGAAAATAGAGCTGCAGGCTGGGAAACAGATGCATGGTACCGCTAGGAGAGATGGAGAAGCCCCCGCCCATCTTCATCACATGGCACAGGAGTTGGGCTATTAAGTAGTCAAGGGACCTTTATGCTACAAAGAAGTCACTCTGATGTTTTCTCTCTCTAACTTGGATTCCTCTTGACCTGTTTAAATCCTCCATATTCTAGTTCTGGGGGCCTTATTTACACTGATACCAGGTAGACACTATTGGCAAAATTTAGATTCACTTACAGGTCAGAGGAGTTTGACATTCAGTTGCCTCTAATAAACCCTTCTTGCTTGGCTGACATCACTCAGAAAAGGAAAGAACAAAGCATTGCCATTTGTGGTCCCGTTGTCATAAGCCAGGCAATGTGTGAGCGCACCTGCATTATTCTACTTCTGCCTCACAGAAACCAGATAAAGAGTTTCAGGCACTTTGAGGTTAGGTATTCTGCATAAGGTCACGCTATCTGAGAATTTCAGATGCGTTCAACCCATTGCTATCTGATTCCAAATTACAGGACTGAAAATAAGCAGGCTTTACTCTAGTTAGTTACAAATATAAACACTTAAATATTGAGTTGAATGAAGTTAAAATTACCCCCCTTTTACATAGCAACTTCATGTTACGTCTTAACATTTTCAAGGATCCAAGTCTGTTAGTCTGCTTTTTTGTTTGTTTGTTTGTTTGTTTGTTTACTCTTAACCATATGTGATATTTCCTATTTCTCATAGCTCTCTTCTTACTCATATGTCCTGCCACTGGATTTTGAGACCTGTCTGCTGAGGACCCATACAAACTCCAGAGCCAGTCAGGATCCTTGATATATAACTTTATACTGCATAGGTATTTCCTATCCCCTCACTCCTGACTCAGTCTTCCCAAGCAGGGCTACTTGTATCATTTTTCCCATTTGAAGGACTATCATTTAATTACATAATAGAATTATCCACAGTTATAGATTTCAGTTAGAAATCTCATATTTCTTTTTTTTTTATTTTTTTAATGTTTTATTTATTTCTAGGAGAGAGAGAGAGAGAGACAGCGTGAGCAGGGGAGGGTCAGAGAGAGAGGGAGTCACAGACTGAAACAGGCTCCAGGCTCTGAGCTGGCAGTCAGCACAGAGCCTGACGCGGGGCTCGAACCCACGAACTGCGAGATCATGACCTAAGCGAAAGTCAGACGCTTAACCAACTAAGCCACCCAGGCGCCCCAGAAATCTCATATTTCTAGAACCTCTACAATCCAGAGAATACAATCTCTAGAAACATATGGGATATATAGAGACGCATGGGATATTCATTATTACTTTTGTTTATTCAACATGCGTCAGGTATATACTGTACATCAGGTACTAGGTTGGATGCTTGAGTTCTTGGTACATGAGATAGGTGGCAGTCTTTACTCTTGGAGAAGTGAGCCAGGTGAATAAAAAGATAATGACATACGTTCAAATATTGTCAGTGGCAGGAGAAGCAACAATGATGCACTCACAGCCCCATTTCCTAATTCATGTTACGCCATACTGGCAGATGTTAATATTTACCGTGAGCTGCCTTCTAGCCTGATTTTTTTTTTTTTTTTTTTTTGCCTAGTGCTAAGTCCTGTCCACGTTAGTGAAGGAATGGCATGATGCAAATTTTGTTCCCAGCCAAGTGATTCCTACAATCTGAAGGGAAAAGTTTCCTACTTCCCTCGGAGTTTTCTCTTCTCAAAATTGTCAGGTGGCCAAAAGTAGATGGTTATTTCGTCCACTGGTTTAGCCCAACAGACTCCTATCTGATGAAATATGATCTCTGGGTTCTTAAAAGCCAAGGAGAATCCAAGCCTCTTTGGGAAAGGCCTCAGGAAGATACAAAAGAAAATCTTGCAACTATGGTCACTCAGGTCCAGGCAGCTGCAGAGGGTCATAGTCTGGCTTCATGCTCACTGGTCTTACAGATCCACTCAGTAGACTCTGGCCAGGAACCGTCCTAAACATAACAGGTAAGTTGTGAGAATGAACTCCACTATTCTATTGTGAAGGAATTTAGACAAGCCCGTCTCCAAGAGGTATGTCCAATCACTCCCGGTGTCTCATTCTGCCTTATCTGCCTGCATAAGGACACTGATACACTGAGAAGACTTCTTGGCAAACAGGTAGTATTTGGTAATTCAGTCTACTTGAAGTGTGTATCTGATCTTGACTTTATGACTCATCCTAACTTTGCAACATAACACTATGCACAATATATTGTTAAGGAGATGCCTAGAATTATGTATCACTCTTTTTTTGCATTTTATTCCTTAATTTCTGAATAATTAATAAAAAATAATTTAATATTCTTTATTTCCAGATAAGAGGTGAAAACAATAAAAGAGGTTGCTATTGAAATAATTAACTGAAAATGAAAGATACTCTTTTGTATTAATACGGTTTTGTAGGCTCTTTGAATCAGATAACAAAAGGCAATCATCGCATACCCTCTTCCTAATTCCCCCATATCTAAGAACACTTCTCTGTGTTATTTACTTCATATTTGATTTAAACCTTTACTTAAGTAAACATCATGCTTTAGGAAGAAAGAGAGAAGGTAAGAAGAATTATGGCCTCATGGAGACTGCCAGGGCAGAGTGGACATGCTAAAGCCAGAGAGAAGAGGGTCTGAGCATTTAAGAATGACCCCAGGGGCTAAGACCAAGAGTGGGCAGGAATGTGGTAGGGACGGGAAAGGAGCCAGATATTGGCAGAACCTCAGCAAAAGTGAATTCCAGCCTGAGAAAGAAAGGCTAGATCCAGAGATATGAATGGAATTTGGAGGTTAGGTGGTTAGGAGACCTGGGGGTTGATTTCAAAGAACTAGGGTAATAGACTGAAGTTTGACTGAGGCTGAGAACACCCGAGGGATGAGTGTTTCATGCTGGGAGAAGAGTGAAAGGAAGGTGTTGATGGAAGCTGAAGAAATAGGAGGCTGGTGGAAGCATCAGGCTGGGAACTGAGACAGTACCCTAAGGTTGGGTTGAAGAAAGAGGGCCTGTGAGTACAGCATGAGAGAAGAACTGGGGAGGAGGGAGGTACCAGGAAGGCTAAGAAAGAGCGTGCAGAAGGGTACAGAAGTGAGTGTGAAGGGCAAGGTTGCACTAAGGAGGAACAGAAGCCAGAGTGTCTGTTGAATTGGGGAGGAGGTAGTGGTTTACCAAATATTCCAAATTTGAGGAAAATATAAAGCCACAGATTCATGAAGCTTACTAAACTCCAAACAAAATAAATAAAAAGAAGCACTGAAGCACGAAGTAAGTGATCAAGAAAAAAGCTCAAATGCAACCAGAGAAAAAAGATACTTTACCTAGGGAGGAACAAAGAACCACAGCTGACTTCAAGCTTCTGATCAGTAACTAAACAAGCCAGAAAACAATGTAGCAACATCTTTAAAGCACTGAGAGAAAAACAAAACCAGTTCTACCCAGTAAAACATTCTGCAAAAATGAAGGCAAAATAATGACTTTCTCAGACAAACAACAGCTGAGCAAATCTATTATTAGCACATCTGCAGTATAATTAATATGCAAGAAAGTTCTTGAGGCAGCAGGAAGGGACATCAGATTAAAAGTTGGATATACATATGTTGCACATGAATGTAACCTCAGTCCTTCCTCCTTGACCCAGAATTTACTTTCTGGGCCTGCACTTGGAGGGCTACGTGACTATCTTCAGGTGCAAGGAAAAAAACAAACAGGAAAGACAAGGGGTAATGTTCCCTGTTAATGGTTATTTATGACACAGTTTGCATATTTTGCCCTTGAGATAATGGCTATTCTCTTGAAACTCCCCCAAACTCTAAACCTTGCCTTCAAAATAACAAGTGTTTGGGGCGCCTGGGTGGCTTAGTTAAGCGTCCGACTTTCGCTTGGGTCATGATCTTGCGGTTGGTGGGTTTGAGCCCCGCGTCGGGCTCTGTGCTGACTGCCAGCTCAGAGCCCGGAGCCAATTTCGGAGTCTGTATCTCCCTCTCTCTCTGACCCTCCCCTGCTCACGCTCTCTCTCTCTCTCTCCCCTAGAAATAAATAAAAATTAAAAAAAAATCAAAATAACGAATGTTTTCCTACATACCAGGATAAGGGCTGCTCTCTTTATCACTTTGTAGCCTTTTTACAATAACCTCAGAACAACGGCTTCTGCACTGCCCACTTGACTGCTTGCTCGTGAAAAGCCCTAAGTCCTTGGGCTCAGGGCCACACACTTAGAGTTCTGTGTTAACTCTGTGTGGTCCCGGCCAGTAATAAAGAATCCCTTAATTCGACCTCAGTGGTCTCGGTTGGTCTCTGTGTCTCTCGTTGTAACACATAAAGGAATAAGGAATGTTGGGAGTGATAAATAGGTGAGTAAATGTGTAAGATATTTCCCTTCATTTTCACCTACTTGTGACTGATTATTTGAAGACATATAATGTATTGTGGGGGTTACAACATATGTAGAAGTAATATGTATGACAACAGTTACACCACACGGGAGAAGGGAGATGGAAGCATTACTGTAGTAAGACTCTTACACACCCGTGTGAAGTGGTATAGTATTTGCCCATGATAAGTTAAAGGTGCACAATGTAAGTCCTAGAGCAACCACTGGAACAGAGGCAGGTAGTGATAGCAACTAAGCCAATAATGTATGAACGGAACCAAAAAATATATTCAATTAATCCAAAATAAGGCAGAGAAAATGGAACAAAGAGAGGAGATTAATAGAGTATGAATATTGGTATGGCAGGTTTCCCCAGCTATATGGATGCTTACATTCAGTGTAAATGGTATAAACACTAATTACAATGCAGAGAGCGTCTGATTGGGTAAAAAAGCAAGACTCAACGATTCGCCACCCACAAGAAATCCAAGTTAGGTAAAAAGACACAGAGATAGCTTAAAAGTAAAAGGATGAGGGGCACCTGGGTGGCTTAGTCGGTTAAGCGTCCGACTTTCGCTTAGGTCATGATCTCGCGGTTCATGGGTTCGAGCCCCGCGTCGGGCTCTGTGCTGACTGCCAGCTCAGAGCCTGGAGCCTGTTTCAGTCTGTGACTCCCTCTCTCTCTGACCCTCCCCTGCTCATGCTGTCTCTCTCTCTCTCCTAGAAATAAATAAAACATTAAAAAAAAAAGTAAAAAAAAAAAGTAAAAGGATGAAAAATGACAATTCCATGCAAACACTAGTCAAAAGAAAGGTAGAGTGGCTATATTAATAACAGGCAAAGGAGATTTAAGAACAATCAATCTTATCCGGGGAAAAAGGGACATTTCAAAATGATAAAGAGATTGGTTCATCTGTTTCTTGCACAAAGTCGTGACACCGAGGCTTTTCTTTCCAGGAAGCAACTTTATTATGCCGGCACCGCTCAGATGGGTTCCTACCCAAAAGAACTGAGTGGTCCACCTCATATGGCATAGTTTTTTTTAATATATTTTCTATTTCTTTGTCTCCCATATATGGTAACACACATAAACATGCAGTCTGATTAAGTTGTTTCAGTTTACAAGAACATAGGGGGTGTAGGCAGCTGGACGCATATCTAGGTGACCTTGAAGTCTTCTCCCCTCTCTTCTTCATTTTTTTCTTTCTCCTTAGAGAGGGATTCCTACCACAAAAACAGTTGAAAGTATATGAAATATATTCTTTAATTACAACTGAATTAAATTAGAAATACAGAAAGAAGGGAACTTGGGTGGCTCAGTCAGTTAGGTGTCCAGCTTCGGCTCAGGTTATGATCTCACGGTTCATGAGTTCGAGCCCTGCCTCGGGCTCACTGCTGTCAGTGCAGAGCCTGCTTTTGATCCTCTGTCCTTGTCTCTCTCTGCCCTTCCCTTCTCTTTTTCTCACAAACAAATAAACATTAAAAAAAATAACAGATATGTGAAAAATCCCTAAATATTTGGAAATTAAAGAACCTCTGAAGAACCCACATGTCAGAGAACAAAGCATAAGTGAACTTAGAAAATATTTTGAACTCAAAAAGCAAGCCACAAAATAAGGGGGAACATTTGGGAAATATACATCTGATTAAGGGCATGAGTGCAGAATATGTAAAGGACATTCACAGTTCAGTAAGAAGGCAAACAATCCTCCCTGCTAAAGTTTGAACCCTTTACCAAAGAAGATATACAAATGGCAGTTAGGGGTGCCTAGGTGGCTCAGTGTGTCAGGTGTCCAACTCTTGATTTTGGCTTAGGTCATGATTTCATGGTTTGTGAGTTTGAGCCCCACATCGGGCTCTTCACTAAGAGCATGGAGCCTGCTTGGGATTCTCTCTCTCTCTCTCTCTCTTCTCTCTCAAAAACAAATGCATTAACATTTTTTAAGACGGCATTTAAATACATGAAAAGCTATTCAGAATTAGTATTGGGGAAACACAAATAAAACCACAGTGAGACTCTCGGGCTCCTGATCTTCTTGCCTCCTCTGGGGCCCTGCCGGTGTGGGTCTCCCCCTGCTGGCTGCTCGCCACCCTCTTGCTGCTCCGTGCCAGGGTCGGCACTGCGCCCTACGACACACTTGCCAACTGCACTTAGCCCCTGAGCTGCTGGGTACCGGGTTTTCCAGGCGGGCCCTGATGGTTCCCAGCACGATGTCAACTGCTGGATTATGGGACCGCTAGAAGAAAAAGTAGTGGTGTACCTTGAGAAGCTGGACATGGCGCGGCACTGCTGGCCTGCCGGAGGCCGGCTCCAGCAGGTCCCGGGTCCCTGAAGGAGGGACAGTGTTGGTGAGGGAGGGAGGGAGGGAGGGAGCCACGAGATATTCTTTCTGGTCACCAGGCAGTCATCTCCGCTCTGACTGGGGCTCAACTTTATAGTTAAGTGTTTGGGGGACGGCACAGAAGTGGCATTTGCCTAAGACAATGATTTCTGATGACAAATTTCTTTGATACGGAAGAATTTCCCAGAACGTAGATTTGTAGAAGACTCCTGCATAACCTTTATCAATTGAGGCAGGGGATTTAGATGCTTCTCCTATGGGGAAGGAAGGTATCTTTAGCACAGAAGACACTGTTTTCAGCATAAAAAGGGTGAAGTTAGTTCTTTGTGAGCAGGGGTCAATAGCTTGTTTGCTTAAGGGGAAATATTAAGAAAAACAGGTCTTTCAGGAAATACAATGTTTGCTCCCATAATCACAAAAGAAGTTCCTATAATAGGTTCCTTCACAGGGTGCAATCAGCATATTCAAGGCCAGAATAAGTCACTATGAATATTGATCAACAAAGATGCCTTGGGCATCTGTGCTCCAAGCAGAAACAACTGGGTGGGGGTGGATATCGGTGCAACTTACTTTAACCTCACAGGGAGTTCTTTCTCAACCTACGAGCTCAGAAACGACTCCCAACACTGGCCATCTCACCATTTACAATCAAGGCTTTGAGATTGTGTTAAATAATACAAGTGGTTTGCCTTTTGTTTTTTTAATTTTAGAGAAAGAGAGACAGAGCACATGAGTGGGGGAGAGCAGTGGAGGGAGGGAGAGAGAGAGAGCGAGAGCGAGAGAGACAGAGAGAGCGAGCAAGCTCAGCATGGAGCCCCATGTGGGGCTTGATCCCATGACCCTGGGATCGTGATCTGAGCTGAAATCAAGAGTGGGTGCTCAAGCAACTGAGCCACCTAGATGCCCTGGTTTGCCTCTTTTAAGTTATTGAATACAGTGTCTGTTAAGGGGCTCTTTAATTTTTTATTTTTATTTTTGGAGGGACTCTTTTTGAAAGACAGCCAAAAACAGACTTTGGGACTAAGAGGCAGGGCAGCATGCAGCCGTGGACCTGCCTACCTCTAACAGCTAGACGAGGCTTCTAGCAGGCCTGTATGTGCACATCTTAATGCTGAGGAGTCCTGATGACCAACCTCCAAGGCAGCTGCCCTCCTGAACATTCCCCTGGAAAGCAGCCACGGCCATTTTGAAATGGGAACAGCCAGAGACTACACACAAAAAGAAAGAAAAACCTGGGAAGTCCTTAGGTGACTTCACCATTCAGTCTTTGAATAAAAGGATCAATATGCAACTCAGGCTTTTCTCTTTGGGGTATTCAATTGAAATGATTTTTCCAAACTGATTAGGATTTGAATTTTGTGTTTCATTTTGTTCATAGTGCAAATTTTATTCCCTGTTAAATGATCTTCCTGTGTGCCTTCTTCCTCTAATCACCTTGAGGATCCCCAGCCCATACTATAGAGGAAATAATGCTTCAGGATATCTTGAGATGCACAGATATGTTATTGGTAGGAGGACATGTTTGGGGAAACAGGCTTTCTGAGATAAGTCAAACTGCTATAGGGTATCTTTTTACAGATCATAGGCCTGCAGTACCTTGGCCAGAGAGATGGGGTGATGAACATATTTTTTTGTTTGTATTTTTATTAGGTGCCAGTGAGAGGCCTAAATAAACTTAACCAGCTTTTCCGCTTCTGAACAGATGCCTGCGCTACGGGAAGCTAATACCTAACCAGCTCTTGCTGCTTCTGTAACAATGCTTAAGGCTTGCTTTCCCGCCACCGGATTGCCCAAGCGACTAGCTTCATGTTCCCCCTGTCACCCCATCACCCCACCTTGGCGGCAGCCAATCCGAAAAGGCCAGCGGCTACCCCCCACCTTGCTGAGGGAGGGGCCTGGAGAGAGAGATGTTAACCTGTTAGTCGCCAAACAAGACTTCAAAGTCGCTCTATGATAGACTGAATTCAAAGGTATCCCAAATGTTATAATTGGATCCCGCAAAAAACCTGATGGCGGGAACCAATCAAATACGGTAAATGTTCATATTTGAATGTTAACCAATGGCAAACTTGTAACCATGGAAATCTCCTGTCCCTCCCCATGACTTGTTTACTTTTGTCTATAAAAAGGCTGCAGAGGCTTTGTTCAGGGCCTCCTAGCGTCACCGGCAACGAGTGCGCGGAGGACCGGGTTCGAACCTGCAAATAAACAACCCTTGCCGCTTGGCTTTGACTCTGGTCTCTGGTGGTCTGATTTTGGGGTTCTCTCGAATTCTGGGCGTTTCACCAGCTTTCTATTAAGATCTCAACATACTTTACCTTACAAAACTCCCATGAAGTACATATTACTAGCTTAATTTTACAGATAGAGAAAATTAGTCTCTTACAATGCTTAAGCTTGCACAGCATCTAATTGTAAAATGACAAGGGCTAGTCTTTCAAGCCTAAGGACCTCCCTGGGGCTAAACAGTGAAAGAAAGGAAAGTTTCACATTTCACAAAGAAGTAATGGTACTTGGAATGACATTTCAGTGGATTTTCTGGTGAATCTCAGTTCAGAAGCATCATGGATGTTAGTTTGGTGGAATGGAATACGCATTGCATTGGCTCCTGTTGAAATTCTAGGAGAATTGGCTTAGAGTTTATGTTTCCTTACCAAAGCAGGCTACTCCCTTTCTTACTTAAGCCAGGGTCCTTCCATTCAAGACAAAAACGTCCCTTCTTTCCTGTTGAAGTACTCCAAATTGGAAGGAGAGCTTTGTAAACTTCAAATTAAGTACAAATTAAGAACCCTTGCCAAGTTGACTTTTCTCAGTTTCACTATTGCTCACAATGACTGCTGTCCTTGGCTCTTTCCCACTAAGCAATGGACTAGTTTCCTACCCAGTTGTTCAGAACTGATTAATATCAGCTGTGGTAAACTGAGAACGTGTGGGGCTACGCCTAGTCCATATTTTCTGGGAGAGCTTTTCTCCTGTATCTTTGCTTGAATGGAGGATTCTCTAGATAACGGATTTTTAATCATTATTTTATTGGTTCAGATAACTTTGTATGACATCTGAGAGGTAGTGGTCTGCCATTCTGGGAAAGTTATGTCTTACACAGGTGAAGTATCCCCAGCTACTTCCACCTGGATACCTTCTTCCATCCTACCCCTGGACTTGATAATTCACCGCTGAAGATCTTGATGCCGCTTCTGTGAAGCCCTCCGCAGCTCTCTCCATTACTAGGAGAAATGCCATTGTTTTGGTTTACCCTGTGCTTTGCATCACCTCTGCTCAGGTAGTACTCCACTAACTGCTGTAACAGAGTGATCTGATAGCGTGTCTTTATCTGCTTCCAGACTGAAAAGTTGTAGATCTCCCGGTGTATCCTCAGAACCTAATTACAAGTCTCCAGACTTCTAAAAGATTGTGATTTTCAAACTGATTTTCAGGATGTAGATACTGACAAAGCACTAGTATGTATAAGAATGTATTTAATATGGAATTTATGGAATTTAAAATCACCATTCTATGGAGGTCTTTTTTTTTCTATTTCTCTGAGCAACTTTGCATCTAAATGTACTGATTATGGAAAAGAAGGCTTGGGGGGTACAAAATTGGAGATACTTGTGTTAGGAGGCGCCATAATGCACTACTGCTTAGCATTCTCTGTTGTAATTGCTTATTTGTCTTCCCCTCTGGTCTTTAAGCTCTGTGAGGGTAGGGATCAACTCTATATTACTAACCATTTTATTCCCTGTGTATAGCACGGTACATGAAAATAATAGGCCTTCAATAAATATTTGTTGAAAGAAAACCCCACAATGAAGTACCACTCACTATACACATACCCACACACTAATGCCTAAACTTTAAATATAGACAACACCAAGTGTAGACAAGGATATAGGGTAACTAGAACATATACCCATTGCTGGGGGAAATACAAAATGGTTCACGCATTTTGAAAAATTATTTGGAAATTTTGGATAAAGATAAATACAATTTTATATGACTACATGATACTATTTGACCCAGAAGTCTTATTTGTAGTATTTACTCAGGAGAAATTAAAATATATCAAACAAAGATTTGTATTCAAATGTTCATAGCAGCTTTATTTGTAATTGCCCTAAACTGAAAATAACCCAAATGTCCATCGATTGGCAAATAAGCAAATTGTGGTGTACCCGTACAATGGAATATCGCTCAATAATAAAAAGTAATAGCTTACCGGGGCGCCTGGGTGGCTCAGTTGGTTAAGGTTAAGCATCAGACTCTTGGTTTTGGCTCAGGTGGTGATCTCATGGCTCATGAGTTCAAGCCCCGCATTGGTCTAAGCGCTGACAGCACAGAGCATGCCTGAGATTCTCTCTCCCTCTCTCTCTGCCCCTCCTCTGCTCTCTCTGTCTCTCAAAATAAATAGAAACTTTAAAAAAAATTTTTTTAAAGTAACAACTTACCGATACATTCAACAACATAATGAATCTCCAATGCATTATGGTAAATTTAAAAATTCATCCTCAGAAGACAACTACTATATGATTTAATTTATATGAAATTTAGGAGAGGCAAAACTCTCATGAAAGACAAGAGATCAGGGGCGCCTGGGTGGCTTAGTCGGTTAAGCGTCTGACTTTCGCTTAGGTCATGATCTCGCGGTTCATGAGTTCGAGCCCTGCGTCGGGCTCTGTGCTGACTGCGCTGACTGCCAGCTCAGAGCCTGGAGCCTGTTTCAGTCTGTGACTCCCTCTCTCTTTGACCCTCCCCTGCTCATGCGCGCGTGCGCGCTCTCTCTCTCCTAGAAATAAAGAAAACATTAAAAAAAAAGAAAGAAAGAAAAGAGATCAGAGGGTTCCCAGGAGCCAGGGGGCATGGGGGCAAAGGGGTCAATTGTGAAGATGCACGGAGGAATTTTTTGGGGTGATGAAAATGTTCAATATTACAATTTTGGTGATGAAAATACCACTGAATACATTTTTAAAAACATGTATCTAGGGGTGCGTGGGTAGCTCAGTTGGTTAAGCAACTGACTTTGGCTCAGGTCATGATCTCACAGTTGGTGGGTTTGGGCCCCATGTCCAGCTCTGTGCTGTCAGCTCGGAGCCTGAAGTCTGCTTCGGATTCTGTCTCTCTGTCTCTCTCTCTCTGCCTCTTCCCTTCTCTGTCTCTGTCTCTCAAAAATACTTAAATGTTAAAAAAATAAAAACATGTATCTAATTGTGTACACAATTAGTGAATTTTATTATGTCTATTAAACTTTCATAAAGCTGATTTTAAAAAATCATTTATAATTACCCCATCTAGGAAGAAACCTGCAAATGCTCCCTTTCTAGCATCCTATTTAAGCCTCCTAGCAGCATAGAGATCTGGAGTCCAGCTTTCTAGGGGCGAATCTGGGTCTACCAGTTGGTAGCGGCTGACGTTAGGCGAATTGCTTATATATTTTCATCCACAAAGTACAGATAAAATTGTACCCAGACACGAGGTCTTGTTGAGGATTCAATAGAATGCTTAGTGTAGTTCTTGAGACAAAGGAAGTATCCAAATGTTAGTTATTTTTCATGCCTGTAAAAATGAGACCACAGGACACATATGGTTCTGCATTTTCCATGCAGACTCTAAAGCCATTTATTCTAAATTGTAGGATGAACCAACTTCATTCTATCTTGTTTTCTCAGTCTGCGTGCACGCGCGCCTGTGTGTGTGTGTGTGTGTGTGTGTGTGTGTATGTATGTGTGGTGTGTGAATTATAGCTTATCTACCATTTGTAGATTTTAAAGTATATTTAGTTTATGAACTTCTTGTATTGTAGCTTTTAAAAATGTAATCTTATGAAAAGCCTGATGACAGTTATTTTAAAATTCTTTGACTCAATTCCTTTTTCTCTCTTTCAGCCTGTGGAGTATGTTTATTGACTGCAGATGTTAAGCACTTCGCTGAGGAATGGAAAGCAGCTAATAGAGTATGTGCTTCACCTGGGCAGTTGCATAGAAACCAGTCGTGTCTCTGAACCTCTAAGAGCTCAAGTGGAAAACACACTTAAACATTTAAAGGACACAATCGTAACATACCCGTTGAATCGGAATGACCGCAAGATTGTTTCAGGATTACAAGACATCTGTCTAAAAGAAGTTAATAAAAAGCGTATTATGGTAAGTCCCTTATAATTGCGATTTTGAACAAACCACTTTAAATTATGCGATTGCATGAACTGCTAAGGAAAAACCGAATAGAAGGATAACAGAATTGCTGAAGCTCAGAGCCCGGGACAACAGCCTAAGGCAGTCGTGCAGAGGAAACTATGCTTGCCCCTGTGACCAAACCCCAGAAAGAATTTGCTCAGAGAAGACCAGGGAAAGACTTTGTTTTCCAGTGATTTCAGTATGCTAAAGGCAATAGCCAAGATTGGAGCTGGAGAGCCTGAATGTAAGAGAAAACCAGAGAAATACCTCAGGGTGGCTGTTGTTGCTTTTGTTCTTGATCTGGGGCTTGGTCCTGGCATTGTTTTGGAAGGTAATAGACAGGCTGTTTCTGAATTCAAGTGGAAAAATAAGCAGCAAGAATAGTTAACAAATTCAGACAGTACCTGTGAGGGATGGACCTTTTCACTATATGTCATTAAAACCTGAAACAGGAGTGCTGGGCATGGGTAGATGCAAGAATCAATGGCACAGAGAAAATTTAAGAATAAAATGAGGGTGCCCGGGTGGCTCAGGGGGTCAAGCGTAGAACTCTTGATTTCAGCTTAGGTCATGATCTCAGAGTTTGTGGGTTTGAGGTCCCTGTTGGGCTCCGCTCTGACAGCACAGAACCTGCTTGGGATTCTCTTGCTCTCCCTCTCTCTCTGCCCTTCCCCTCTTCAAAAGAAATAAATAAACCTAAAACATAAAATTTTAAAAAAGAATAAAATGGAAAAGTATAGGGAAAACTTAGGGATGCTGTCTCAAACACAGAGTATTTGATTTTGGATCTTCTTTTTTTTTCTTTTTCTTTTTTAATGTTGTATTTATTTCTAGGAGAGAGAGAGAGAGACAGCGTGAACAGGGGAGGGTCAGAGAGAAAGGGAGTCACAGACTGAAACAGGCTCCAGGCTCCGAGCTGGCAGTCGGCACAGAGCCTGACGCTCTGTGGCTCGAACCCACGAGCCGCGAGATCATGACCTAAGCGAAAGTCGGACGCTTAACCGACTAAGCCACCCAGGCGCCCCTTCTTTTTTTTTCTTAAATACTTTATTGTCAAATTGGTTTCCATATAACACCCAGTGCTCATCCCCACAAGTGCCCTCCTCCATGTCCATCACTCCCCTTCCTCTCTCCCCCACCCCCATCAACCCTCAGTTTGTTCTCAGCATTCAAGAGTCTCTCATGGTTTGCCTCCCTCCCTCTCCCCAACAATTTTTCCCCTTCTTCTCCCTCATGGTCCTCTGTTAAGTTACTCCTAATCCACCTATATGTGCAAACATATGGCATCTGTCCTTCTCTGCCTGACTTCTTTTGCTCGGCATAACACCCTCAAGGTCCATCCATGTTGCTACACGTGGCCAGATTTCATGCTTTCTCATCGCCATGTAGTATTCCACTGTATAGATAAACCACATCTTCTTGATCCATTCATCAGTTGATGGACACTTTGGCTCTTTCCCTGTTTTGGCTGTTGTTGAGAGTGCTGCTATGAACATTGGGGTACATGTGCTCCTATGCATCAGCATTCCTATATCCCTTGGGTAAATTCCTAGCCATGCTACTGCTGAGTCATAGGGGAGTTCTATTGTTAATTTTTTGAGGAACCTCCACATGGTTTTCCAGAGGGGCTGTGCCATTTTACATTCCCACCAACAGTGTAGGAGGGTGCCCATTTCTCCACATCCTCGCCAGCATCTAGAGTCTCCTGATTTGTTCATTTTAGCCACTCTAACCAGCATGAGGTGGTATGTCAGTGTGGTTTTGATTTGTATTTCCCTGATGAGAAGGGACACTGAGCATCGTTTCATGTGTCTGTTGGCCATCTGGATGTCCTCTTTGGAGAAGTGTCTGTTCATGTCTTCTGCCCATTTCTCCACTGGATTATCTGGTTTTTGGGTGTAGAGTTTGGTGAGGTCCTTATAGATGTTGGATACTAACCCTTTATCTGATATGTCATTTGCAACTATCTTTTCCCATTCTGTCAGTTGCCTGTTAGTTTTATTGATTGTTTCCTTTGCTGTGCAGAAGCTTTTAATGTTGATGAGGTCCCACTAGTTCATTTTTGCTCTTGACTCCCTTGCCTTTGGGGATGTGTCAAGTAAAAAATTGCTGTGGTTGAGGTCAAGGAGGTTGTTTCCTGCTTTCTCCTCTAGGGTTTTGATGGTTTCCTGTCTCACATTCAAGGGCTTCATCCATTTTGAGGGTTTTTTTTGGTGTGTGTATGGTTTGAGAAAATGATCTTGTTTCATTCTTCTGCATGTTGCTGTCCAGTTCTCCCAGCACCATCTGTTAAAGAAGCTATCTTTTTTCCATTGGATACTCTTTCCTGCTTTGTCAAAGATTAGTTGGCCATACATTTGTGGGTCCAATTCTGAGTTATCTATTCTATTCCATTGGTCTATGTGTCTGTTTTTGTGCCAATACATACTGTCTTGATGATGACATCTTTGTAGTAGAGGCTAAAGTCTGGGATGGTGATGCCTCCTGCTTTGGTTTTCTTCTTCAATATTACTTTGGCTATTCGGGGTCTTTTGTGGTTCCATACAAATTTTAGGATAGTTTGTTCTAGCTTTGAGAAGAATGCTGGTGCAATTTTGATGGAAATTGCATTGAATGTGTAGATTGCCTTGGGTAGTAATGACATTTTAACACTATTTATTCTTCCAACCCACGAGCATGGAATGTTTTTCCATTTCTTTGTGTCTTCTTCAATTTCGTCATAAGTTTTCTATAGTTTTCATCATACAGATCTCCTGTATCTTTGGTTAGGTTTATTCCTAGGTATTTTATGGCACTTTGCAGTAGTGAAAAAAAAATGACTTATTCAATTAATTAATGGCTTGGAGACAAGTGGGTAGCCATTGCGAAGTTATCAACTCCTATCTCACAGCACATCAAAAGATATTCCAGGTGGATCAAAAGTTCAAAAGTAAAAATGAAACTGCAAAAGTATTAGAAGAAGCCACTTGAGAATGTTCAAATAGATTGAGGATGGCCATTGATGTTTTACACAAAACCCAGAAGCAAAAAAGCATGAATAAACATGGTGCTAAAACATGGGTAGCTCAGTTGGTGGAGGGTCCAGCTCTTGATTTCAGCTCAGGTCATGATCCCAGGGTCATGGGATCAAACCCCATGTGGGGCTCCATGCTCAGCATGGACCTTGCTTAAGATTCTCTCTCTCTGTCTCTCTCTCTTCCTCTGCCCCTGTCCCCTTGCTCATGATCTCTCTAAAGTATTAAACAAACAAGCATGGTGCATTCAGGTTCATAAATATATATTTTTTTTAATCTGCTAGGCCAAAAATTGTAAGAAGGCCAAAAGACAAATCACAAACAAAAGAAAAATATTTGCATTTCCTATCACGGACAAAGGACAAATATCTCTGCTATATAAAGGACTTCTAGGAAGCAGTAAGAAATAGTCAACAACCCAATAGAAAAATAGGTCAAAAATATGAATAGTAAATAGAAGAGAATCAAATGTCAGTTAAACCTACGGAAAAATATTCCAATCATCAAAATAGGAGGCGTCCAAATTAAAGCTACATTGTCTACTTATCACACTGGCAAAGATAATAAGTTTATAAACTGCCTTGATGAGAGTGTGAGCAAACATTCTCATACATTGCTGGAGGGAATGTAAATTGGTGCAAGTTCTATAGAATTC
This sequence comes from Proteles cristata cristata, assembly GCA_017311185.1. Lineage (NCBI taxonomy): Eukaryota > Metazoa > Chordata > Mammalia > Carnivora > Hyaenidae > Proteles > Proteles cristata. Next base: position 1,778,133 of record JAESUZ010004992.1, on the reverse strand, counting down.
AATTTGGCAGTACCTATTAAAATGCAAAAGCATATACTCTTTGACCCAGTAATTCCGCTTCTAGGGGTTGTTCTCACATATGTAAAACACATGGACCAGATTATCAATACAATATTATCTGTAAAAATAAAAGACTAGAATCAATCTAGATAGAACTGGTTGTGTGAATTATGTAAATTATGATATATCTTTCCAACGATGTAATGCCAATGAAGTAATAAGCTTCTCTAAGGAAAAAGTATGTGCTGTTGAAACATTTCCAAGATTTCCAAGATATATTTGTTGGATATATGAATACATCATTTAATGGAAAGGTCAAGGTGCCAATGATATGCATCAAATACCCTTGAGCATCTGTTATGTGTCTAGCATCACACTAGACCCTTGGGGTATGTCCATAAAATAGATGAAGATCTTGGGGCACCTGGGTGGCTCAGTCGGTTAAGCGTCGACTTCGGCTCAGGTCATGATCTCATGGTTCGTGGGTTTGAGCCCTGCATCAGGCTCTGTGCTGACAGCTAGCTCAGAGCCTGGAACCTGCTTAAGATTCTAGGTCTTCCTCTCTCTCTGACCCTCCCCTGCTCACACTGTCTGTCTCTTTCTCTCTCAGAAATAAATAAAACATTAAAAAAAATAGACGAAGATCTTAACTGTAGTGGAGCTTACATTCTGTTAAAGGAGACAATCAGTAAACAACGAACCTGAACATTATACAGCATATCAGAAACTGGTAGGTTTTATGGGTAAAAGAGTAAAGCAGGGCATGGGAGATCCAGAGGGCCAGGGGTAAAAAAGAGGAAGGTAACGTGCATCACTAAAAATACCTTGGTCAAGTTGGGCCTCTTTCTTTTTTTTAAATGTTTATTTATTTGTTTTTAGAGAAAGAGCAAGAGTGGGGGAGGGGCAGAGGGAGAGGAAGAGAGAGAATCCCAAGCAGGCTTCACATTCAGCACAGAGCTGGACCCACAGATCAACTTGAGGCTTGATCTTACCACCATGAAATCATGACCTGAGTTGAAAATGACCTGAGTTGAAATCAAGAGTCAGAGGCTTCAGCAACTGAGACACCCAGGTGCCCCTCAGGTTGAGTCTTCTAGGGCAAGAGTTGAACAAAATCTTGATGGAATTTGCCAGAAAAGTACCCGAGCGATGAGTTCCAGGCGTAGGATCTAGAGTAAAATACCCTAGGGTGGGAATGTGTCTGCTGGTGTGGGCTCAGCAGAGAGGTGGGCCAGGCTGAGCTGAGGGATCTGGAAAGAGCAGTAGGAAGAAGGTAAGGAAGACAGTAGGACGTGACAGACGAAGGCAGGACCATGTAAAGAAGTTGACTTTTTATTCTAAGGAACGAGGAGCCCTATAGAGATCTGAGGCATGGAGTGGCGTTGTATGACCTCGAATTTGAAGGCCTTCGTCTTGTGCTCTGTGGAGAACAGGCTGCAGGAGACCATGGTGGAAGCAGAGAGAGCCTTCGGAGGCCAGGGGAGGCAGGGAGCTTCAAGAGACTTGCTGATGGCGGCCACCAAGGTGACAGGGGAGGGGGTGGTGAGCAGTGATCAGATTCTGGAAATGTTCTCATAGTAGCCAACAAGCATTTCTGACACAGTAGATGTGGCGTGTGAATAGGAGGAGACATGGAAGACTGAGCAACCTGAAGGCTGGGCGTGTCATGGACTGAAAGGGAAGCCACTGATGGACCCTGTTCAACGGAAAGACTGGAAATTGAGTTTGAATGTGTAGAATTGGAGATATTTATTAGACATCCAGAAGACTGTCTAATCAATGTCATCTGTAGATGGTATTTAAAGCCATGAATATGTTACTATTTGTATAAACAGAGAAAAAAGGATATAAATCCATTTGCTTGTACATAGATAGATAGATAGATATAGATAGAATATCTCTTTTCCAGACATATGCACAAAAACAGGTCATTTTGGTTGCCTATGTAGGAGGAAGTGAGTGGCTGGGGATCAGGAGTTCAATGGAGCCTTAGTTTTCATTGCATATCAGTTTAAACCTTTAATTTTGAACCATCTGAATATATCACATTTTAAAAATAATAACTACAACCCGCATTATAAAACTGCTATGTAAACAATGCCTTGAAGTTTTTTTCTTGTTGCTAAATTTTTTTGACTCTGAGAAAAGGATACATTAGTTTCATAAAGGGACACCTGGGTGGCTCAGTCTTTTAAGCATCCAACTCTTGATTTTGGCTCTGGTCATGATCTCACAGTTTGTGGGTTAGAGCCCCACATCAGGCTCTGTGCTGACAGTGTGGAGCCTGCTTGGGACTCTCCCTCTCTCCCTCTCCATCTGCACCTCCCCTACACATGTTCTTTCTGTATTTCTCAAAATAAATAAATGAACATTAAAAAAAATTAGTTTTATGGATTCTAAAGATACTTATTGAGCATCTACCATATATAAGGTACTGAAATTAAAAAAAAATTATCAAGACGTGGTCTCTTTAACATACTGTATTAAATTTGATGTGTTAACACAATAATGTGTTAAATTTGAGCAACTCTGTCTTCTGGAACTAATTAGTAGCAAAAGTTACACCTTATTAGGAATAACAAGCAGCTAATTTTATAAAACACAGCTGCTGTGGTTTTTAAATACAATAGAGTATAAGTAGTTATCGTATGGCTATTCTGACTCTCAGAAAAGATTCAGAATTATTTTATGATCCAAAACTAAATGAAATAGCTGAAGATGAAAGTTGATCAGACATAGAAAAAAAATATATATAACTGAATAATTCTTTTAATTCTCGTCCAATACTTTCTGGTTCCTGTGTGTTTGTTTTGATTTATTTTAATATAGAAAATTACAGAGAGTCATATAAGAAGCACCGACAGAGTCTGCTACTCAGAACTAACAAATGTCAACATTTGGTCATTGTCCTAATCAGCTCAAGGTGCTAGAATAAAATGCCACAGGGGCGCCTGGGTGGCTTAGTCGGTTAAGCGTCCGACTTTCGCTTAGGTCATGATCTCGCGGTTCGTGGGTTCGAGCCCCGCGTCGGCTCTGTGCTGACTGCCAGCTCAGAGCCTGGAGCCTGTTTCAGTCTGTGACTCCCTCTCTCTCTGACCCTCCCCTGCTCACGCTGTCTCTCTCTCTCTCCTAAAAATAAATAAAAAATAAAAATAAAAAAAAATAAAATGCCACAGACTGGTAGCTTAAACAACAGACATTTATTTCTCACAGTTTTGAAGCCGGGAAATCCAGGATCAAGGCACCGGCAGATCTGGAGTGTCTGGTGACAGGCTTGCAGATGGGACTCTGGTTCATTGTGTCCCCACAGGGCAGGGAGCTCCGGGAGAAAACAAAGTCAAGTCTGTGTTTTGTTTGTTTGTTTGTTTTATATAAAGGCACCAGTTGCATGCACTGGGGCTCCATCTTCATGACCCTACTTCCTGCCAAAAGCCCCACCCCCTAACGCCACCTCAGGGGAGAGTAGAATCTCAGCACACGAATTTGGGGGAACACATTCAGTCCATAGCACGGTCATGTTTGCTTTATCTATTCTAATAACACACATAAAATAGCACGTATAAAATATAGGTCTTCTGTTCTCTTTTCAGTTCCATTTTCTTCCCTCCTTAGAGATGGCCATTCTCCTGAGTGCACGCCCTTCTAGTCCTCATTTTACTACACCTTTGTATTCATAAATAAGAGAGAAACTTTAAATAGATGCTCTTTTATTTTGTATACATTATTCTGACACTTGCCTTTCTTCATCTCACGTTATGTTTTTGAGATCTACCCATGTTGATACATGTCACCATTTTATTATTCAGAGAGAAGTAAAATCATAGCAATTTTTGAAAGTTTATTTCATTTGTTTTGAGAGAGAGAGAATGAGCAAGCAAGGGGAAGGGGCAGAGGGGAGAGAGAGAGTGAGGGAGAGAGAGAGAGAGAAAGAGAAAGAGAGAGAGAGAGAGAGAGAGAGAGAGAATACCAAACAGGCTCCACATGATCACCTCAGAGCCCAACGTGGGGCTCGATCCCATGAACTGTGAGATCATAACCTGAGCAGAAATTCAGATGCTTAACCATCTGAGCCATCCGGACACTTCTCATAGCAATTTTTATTTAGTTATGTTTTCATTAGGAAACCACGTATGGGTTGGATTTGGATTCTTTGTTAAATGCCCTAAAGCATTAAGACTGCATTCTCCAACTGTGTGCCAAGTTGGTCTAGGGTCCTGTAGCAAACTCGCAGGGGTGAGTATTTTCAAATTTCAAGGGTGAGTACCCTCGCAGGGTATTTTCAAATTTCAAGGGAAACACAATGACATTTGTCACATACCACACAAACTACTACTACTGAGTTGTCTGGACCTATTAGGTACTTGTTTTGGCCTAGGCCCAAGCACAGTTAGGCACTTCTCAAAAAAAAATCATTAAGACACTAAATTTGTCAGGAACGGAGAAAGTTTAAGAATCTCAGCATTAAGAATCAAAGACCTGTGGGGCTCCTGGGTGGCTCAGTTGGTTAAGCATCTGACTGACTCAGGTCATGATCTCATGGTTCATGAGTTTGAGCCCCATATTGGGCTGACAGTGCAGAGCCTGCTTCGGATCCTCTGTCGCCTTCTCTCTCTGTCCTTCCCCAACTCATGCACGAGCGTACTCTCTTTCTCTCTCAAAAATGAATAAACATTAAAAAATAAAAATAAAAATAAAAAAACCTGTGAACCTGTGTTCTCTATCAGGCTCCATTACCTGGCAAATAACTACAGGAATTACAGGCAGAGTGCCTCACAGAAAATGACTGGCCTTGCATATCTATTTTATTGCTAAAAACAGAAGTGGCTATGGAGCACCTAGAAGGAATCGTTTAATGTTTTAACTCTCTTGCAAGTTGCCTAAGATGAGTTTCTAAATTACTTCAAATATATGGTTTTCACCCTAAATGTCCCTCAGACTGTGATAAAACTTAAATGTGCTTTTAGCTCTTTACCTGTGCCAGGAGCCAGGCAAGAGTTGAGAAAGAGTCAGATTTTAAGAGTCCACAAATGAAGAAGAGAAGGAAGATCTCCGGCAGGGCTTTTTATCAATAACCAATCAGTTCATACAAACTGTGTTTCTAAAGAGTTATACCCCATGATTCATCCCTTCAGGGAAACCAAGAACTCAGTTTGTGGAATACTATGAACACCTACCCCTGTTTCATCTCAAAGGACGGCATTAGAGGATTGCCTGGGTGGCTCAGTTGGTAAAGTGTCTGACTTCGGCTCAGGTCATGATCACGTGGTTCATGAGTTCAAGTCCTATGTCGGGCTCTGTGCTGACAGCTCAGAACCTGAAGCCTGCTTAGGATTCTGTGTCTCTCTCTCTCTGCCCCTCCCCTGCTCATGCTCTGTCTCTCTCTGTCTCTCCGTCTCTCTCTAATGTTTATTTAAGTAAATAAACATTAAAAAAAAATTTTTAAGTCATGAGGATAGGTTATATAAACCTTTAAAAGGAAACATGAAAAAATATGGGTGAAAATAAACTTTAAAAAGTTTGGGTGTGGGGGAAATTGCTGAACTTGAAAAGGGTGAAAAACAGTAGCTTTTAGACGAAATGGCTTTTGATTTTAACAAAATTAATTCCTTATGTTGCTAAGAAATCTGAGCTGAAAATATACTGCATTTTCTTCCTGAGTAAGTGATAGCCATTTCCCAAAGGACCATCTGTGGTCATTATGATGTCACCTTGGCAGAAACTTGAGGACATTAGTGGATCAGATGTCTTGAGTCTTAATAAAACACACCATTAACATTTTAAAATAAATGATTATATAACCAGTTCCTACTTTCTTTGTAGAGGGGGCACTTCCAAAAAATATCATCAAACATATTCTCTTTCAATTATAAGTGGATTCAGATGTAATTTTTTCCAGCATGTCAATGTCACTCTTTATGACCCATTGCAGAGAAATAAATAAAAGGGAGTGTTTTCTGGATTACTGGAATCTAAAAGTAAAGCCAGCCTTGAGGTCACGTAATCGTTTTTGCAAAACCTAAAGCCATCCTAAAGGTCAGCATCAGAGTCAGAGTCATGTTGCCTGGTCCTTATGTGATTGTAGTGTTTGAATAATTGCCTTAGGCAGATGTTTTTCATTTTTCCCAGAACCATGATTTTAGGTAAAAAACACCTAGCAGTGACATAGCAAACATCATGTCAAAAACGCTAAGGTAAAATCTGGCACTAAATAAGGAAGGTGATTTGACTCCAAAATGTAATGAAAACCTTTACAAATTGAATTTTTCCATATCTTATATAGACAATTTAGGCCAGAGATGGTAGGTTTGGTCACTTCTTTAGCATTTGCAGAAAACCTATTGTTTGCATTCATTGTGCTAAATTTGCAGGAATTACAGAGATATATCAGACAGTAGTGCGAGATGATGGGTTTATAAATAATAATAATAACAACACAATGCCAGATAGAAGGAGTGCCCCATAGAAGGCATTCACAAAGAGGTGTAGGAGTTGAGAGAAATGTAGTGGCTAGTTGTGAACAGCACCTTGAAGGACTAGTTGAATCTCAATTGGCAGATTTGGTGAGAAGAAGGTAGGGTAAACTAAGCAAAGAGAAATGTATGAGGAAAGGCCCAGTCAGGAACATGTAAATGAAGCAGTACATAAAAAGGGGTCATGAGGAATGCAGCTGGAAAGAGAGGTCACGGGTAATCATGGAGGCCTCCAATACCATGCTACAGAATTAGGAATTTATTTGCTAGTTAAGCCAATAGCATGATCATGAACATCTTCAAAATGGATCAGAAAAAGATATCCACAGTAAGATCAGAAAATAAGGAGCTACATCAACCAGGTGATACTCCAGATTCATGACGCAGGAAGCTCTTTTGTTCAATCGAGAGGCACTTTTCTATTTAGGAAAAAAATAGGTAAAACCTCTTTGCTATCATTATTTGTTTTTGTAATTTGGAACATTGCTTTCTTTTTAAATTAAATTAAATTATTTATTTATTTTAATTTACATCCAAGTTAGTTAGCATATAGTGCAATAACAATGATTTCAGGAGTAATTCCTTAATGCTCCTTACCCATTTAGCCCATCCCCCCTCCCACAACCCCTCCAGCAACCCTCTGTTTGTGGAACTTTGCTTTCTAATAAGGTTTTGAGAAGACCTAAGGATTAACAAATTAATGCATAGAAAAGAGATTTGCAAACAGTAAGTCTTTTACTTATTTATTTATTTACCAATTAAATTCCAGTATTGTCAACATCTAGTGTTATATTAGTTTTAGGTATACAATATAGTGACTCAAAAATTCTATACATTACTCAGTGCTCATCATGATAAGTGTAATGGAGTCCTATTTATTTCTTTCATCTCAAGTAACATGAAGCAATCATTTACATGAGTGGAAGAATAATATAACAGTAAGGACATGGAAGAGAAGTATTTTATTGTATAAAAACTAATAATACTCTTGAGGACTAAGTAAAAGAGGAGGAGAGAAAGGATGGCACACAGGGAAGGAGATGGAAGAAGTTGAACAGGGAAGACAGTAGGAAAAAGGAAGATGGGGAAGTAAGGAAGGCAGGTTGATAGAGGTAGACGGGGTCCAGAGAGAGAGACACAGGGTGGGTAATGCTTAGGAACGCAGCAGGCAGGAACTTCAGAATATCCTTCATTTGTTCACTTTTTTCTGCTAGAAACTCCTCTTCCATCGCTGGCACTGTCCCCAAGGTTCTGAGCTGGGCACTTCTCGCTCCTCTCCAAATCAAGGAATAAAGAGAGGTTATATTTAGGGGTTATACTTAAGTCATAGTTCATGGTGACTCTCAAGACTCTCAACAGCCTATGAACAGATAGCAGTCTTAGGAATTACCTACTTTTGCAAAAGGCTTTATACATGTATAATTTTACTGCAAAGACCTTTCGCTTCTCAAAGTGACTTCATATCTACTATCTCCTTTGAGCTTCCAGTTATGTAGAACAAGCATTCTTATTCCCTCTGTGCAGACAGAAGAGGAGAGATGGTTGGAAGGTCTTCCTGAGTAAGTGACATCCATCTCCCAAAAGACCATCGGTGGCCATTATGATGTCACACTGGTAGAAACTTGAGGATATGAGTGGATCAGATATCTGGAGATTGAGTGGAAACTATCTCAAGTCTGGATAAAACACCAATAACATTTAAAAATCAATGATTATATAACCTATCCCTTTTTTTTCTTTGGGGGGGGAGTACAGTTTATTATAGTGAAAAAGGTGTTAGGGTAAGTGGGAAGATCTGAGTTGTAATAGTAATAATGATATTATTAGCTAATAAAGATTGCTACATTTAATTAGCGCTTTTATGCCAGACACTGTGCTAAATCCCTTCAATGCGTTATTTTCCTTCCCTTCCACCGAAACTGTCTGAGTTCAGCACTTTTTTTTTTTGCTAAGTGATAGAGCTAAGGTTTAGGGAGCTTGAGTAATTTGGCCAAGCGTTTTAGCTCAGGTTCTGTATCACTAAAACTATTTATAACTTCTTTGGGTCTCTTACTTCCTTACAAATTACATGCGTCATTCTAAGACGCCTTGAAACAGAATGAAGATACACTTTATATATCAAAGAAGACAGTCTGATACACAATGTCAGGGGTTGCTAAACTTTTTCTGTAAAGAACCAGAAAGGAAACACTTTCAGCTTTTCGGGTAATACCGGCTCCATCACAGCTGCTCAGCTCTGCTGCTGTGGGGCAGACACTGTCATGACAATACCCAGGACAAGCATGGCTGTGTTCCAATCCAACTTTAGTATGGACCCTGACATCTGAATTTGGTATAATAATACCAAATTATTCTTCGCTTTCAAGCCATACCAAAACAGGTAGGGAGATGATTTGGCCTGCAGGCCAGATTTGCAGAACTTTATGTAAAGATGTCAAAGATATCTATGTCCACAGAAAAGCTTTCCTAGAAAACAGCTGCATCTACGAAACAGACATGATTGATAACATTGTTTCTAAATGATCAGGAAGGAAGTATTTTTCAAGTAGAAGAAACTATTTCATCTATTCTCATCAATAACCACGGCCTCTGCAGTGCCTTATAGTTGTGTTATGTACCATGTTAGAAGGACTTGCTGGAGTGGTGCCTGGGGAGCTCAGTTGGTTAAGCGACTGACTCGTGGTTTCAGCTCCAGTCATGATCTCCCCATTTGGGAGATCAAGCCCCAAGGTGGGCTCTGTGCGGACAGCTTGGAGCCTGCTTGGGATTTTCTCTTTCTCTCTCTCTCTCTGCCCCTCACATGTGCATGTACTCTCTCTCCCTCTCTCTCTGCCCCTCACATGTGCTCGTACTCTCTCTCTCTCTCTCAATATATAAATAATTTTTTTTAAAGAAGGAATTGCTGGAACACCTCAGAGTCTATATACCCTGGGACTAGATGGGACCAGAAGCTAAGGCCAAACTGATCCTGAAGGCAAGCTCCAGAAAAAAACTTCTAGGTAAAGAAAGCATTGTTGTTAAATTATGAAAGAGTTGGTTTTTTATTTTATTTTTTAATTTAATTTTTTTTTCTGCTTAATTTTTTAAATAGTTTATTGTCAAGTTTGTTTCCATATAACACCCAGTGCTCATCCCCACAAGTGCCCTCCTCCATGTCCATCTCCTCCCTCCCCCCCCACATCCATCAGTCCTCAGTTTGTTTCTCAGCATTCAAGAGTCTCTCATGGTTTGCCTCTCCCCCTCTGCCCCACTATTTGCCCCCTTCTTCTTCCCCTTGGTCCTCCATTAAGTTCCTCCTAATCCACTTATATGTGCAAACATATGGTATCTGTCCTTCTCTGCCTGACTTATTTCACTCAGCATAACACCCTCAAGGTCCATCCATGTTGCGACACATGGCCAGATTTCATTGTTTCTCATTGCCATGTAGTGTTCCATCGTATAGATAAACCACATCTTCTTGATCCATTCATCAGTCGATGGACACTTAGGCTCTTTCCATGTTTTAGCTATTATGGAGAGTGCTGCTGTGAACATTGGGGTACATGTGCCCCTATGCCTCAGCACTCCTGGATCCCTTGGGTAAATCCCCTAGCAGTGCTATTGCTGGGTCATAGGGGAGTTCTGTTGTTAATTTCCTGAGGAACCTCCATACTCAGAGGCGCTGCACCAGCTTACATTCCCACCAACAGTGTAGGAGGGTGCCTGTCTCTCCACATCCTCGTCAGCATCTAGAGTCCTCTGATTTGTTCATTTTAGCCAAGGAGTTGGTTTTTTAAAAATAAAAGCATTAAACAGGCATTTAATGAAATTAATGGATAGTTTTTGAGCATCTCCAATTATGGGTCTCATTCTCCTCAAGGTAGTCAGGCTCCTGGCAGCAGTGGACAAACTGGTTTGGAGGCAGAGTCAGTAGAAGTGATCGTGAATGTACTGTCCTCGATGGCTTTGTCTCCACACATGGTCCCCTTGATGATCTCCCGGTCATTAGCACCTCAGATTACAATATCTGGAAACGAGAATGCCCGTCAGCACTCTCTAATCCAAGCACACGCAGGCTCCTGTGCACCTGCACATGTTTTGTGAGATGAGCTCCTGGCTGGAGTTCAGTCATTGGATTGGCTTCATTAATCTCTCAGGCATTCTGGTGTGAGAATTCTTTCCATTTTTTTTGAGACCCTGACCAAAGGAGTTGGTTTGTGACCACCTACTACTGTACATGTAAATATCTTATACAGGCATTAGATGTAGGATGTCCTGTTGAGACTTAAAAATAGGTCTCATTCCTGGAGGTAGTGGCTAATGGGAAGACATCTCCCCGAGAAAGCACTCGATGCCAAGGTCTGTCATCTGCGGAAGAAGCAGGAAATGGGAATCTGAATTCTGTCTCATCCCACAGAAGGGTCTCACTTTTCCTGGACCCAGCCTTCTGATGGCCTGACTTTGACGAGGAAGAGGAAGGGTGCCAGGTAAGTGCTCTTGTGGGGTAAACACAAGAATGGAGCCTCAGCAGGAAGAAAGGTCAAGAGTACATTTTGTTCAAGCAGGCCACAATTTTTAAGATTATTTATTTTGAGAGAGAGAGAGAAAGAGAGAGACAATGAGCTGGGGAAGGGTGAGAGAAGGAGAACAGAGGATCTGAAACAGGCTCTTTGCTGACAGGTGAGAGCCTGATACGGGGCTCAAACTCGTGAACGTGACATTATTACCTGACCTGAAGTCAGATGCTCAACCAGCTGAGCCACCCAGGCGCCCTGAGCAGGGCACATCTTATAAGCAGATTATGGTGCTCTTTGTTATGCTCTTTATTTGTTTCATTACCCTGGACTTTAGCAAGTTCTGATATAAATGTTCCAGACTTGCTTTAGGATTGCTATGAATTTTAAAAGCAAACGTGTCAAAGCCAAGGTGTTAAAAGGAGAGCAGTGCCCCCCTGAGGCCAGGTCATGCTGGCAGCAGTAACCAGTGAGGTCCCCAAGGGACTGTGCAATGTGTCTGTGGAGAATCACCCTCCCAGTACCACTCCTGCAAGATTGGGAGTTGGTATAAGATGCAGAAGGCCGTCTTCCTCCTTGTATATCCTCCAGATTTTCTACACTCTTTTGCAGAGAAGCATACTTATGTAGTATGAGATGGTAGCGTGTATATTAGGCATAGACTGGAGTCTGTGTGCCCTCAAGCAAGTTACTCTACCTCTCTGTGCTTTGCTCAATGGTCAAATGTGTATAATTGTACTTACTGAAATGACTTATTCAAAGGATGCAATAAGTTAATATGTAAACTTACCTACCACAGTGCCTGACTCATAGTACATCCTCAGTACACGTTTCCTGTTATTACTATAGCATCTTGTTTTTTATCTGCCTGATTAAATGGGACAAAATGATCTTATTCCCTGGGTCTTCTGACTTACTGTAAAATAAGTAAACTGTGGTAAAGCTATGGACATCAGTTCCTAAGATCCTGCCGCCAGGCCAAACGCTGAAAACTGACCAATTTTACAACGTGGTTCTTGTCCTCTGGGTGCTTACAAACAAAATGGGAAAGGCCGACGTATAAGATGAATGGTGGCCACACTGTGTAATAGCCTTGGTGGTGGTGGGTAGGATGTTTTGCGCAGCTTGTTCAGGCTCAATTTCCTCTTTTGCAAAATGGGGATTATAATAGCAACTACCTCATAGGGCTGTTATGAGAACTAAACGGGTTAATAAACATGAAGTGCTGACAACAGTGTGGATGCGTGGTAGGTGCTGGTTGTCAGCATATGTTACCATGAAGTGGTGCTTGGACGATGACGCGTCAACTGGTAGAGCAGAGGTCTGAGGGGAGGCCACTGTGCGCTGGAGCAAGGACAGCCTTCACGACTGGAATAAGACTTGAACTGAGGTTGTGGGTTGGGTAGGATTGGGACAGGCAAAGACCAGTTGAGGAAGAAATAGTATTAGCAAACACACGAAGAAGGAACTTGGCAGGGACATTTGTTATTACAGACTGCCTTAGTAATTCCCACATGACAGAAACTTCTTTGAGAACTGCAGTGTGTAATAAATGGATTTAAGTGCTTAATGAATATTTTCTGACTTGCAAAAGAGGTTGGATACTCTGAGTTACTTCTCTCTGAAAGTGATTTCATGTCAGTTTCTTGGCTTCTACAGAATTCTATAGAATTGTTGGTCTGAAACTAGCTTAGGCAGTTATGTAGTTGGGGGGAAAATGGAAGAAATTTGTAGCTGTAGGATCCTATTTTGACAGCAGATGGCTCCATTACATATAGGTAAGGAAAGTGGCATGATGGTCGACATAGGAATCCTTTCTTCCCTTCATTTGCGTGGTTATCACATATTGTGTATCATTGAGGCTGAATTTGGAAGTAATCCCTCTCAGTGATTTTTTTCTTTTGTATGAAAGATGATATTAGTGCAGCAGAAGGAGCTTCCTTCTTAGGAGCTCTGCTTACCTCTAAGGAGAACAACCTGATTATTGTTCTTTCTGGGAATGAAAGTCACATACTTGGCAATACCTATTACGTTAATTCTCTCATAGAGGTTGCTGTTCAGCCTCAATAGTACCTTACTTATACATGCTGTAGACAGCACACATGTGGTCTTCCAGCCATTCCAACATGTTTTAGTAATAGCACGGATCACACACCGGGAAATTTTCATTTCACCTTTCTTGATATTTAGACTCCACAGACCTCAGCTTCAGCTCAGTCAGTATCGGGAGTAATAGCCCTACTGTCTCTTTCCACCACGTGGGCGTTGGTAAACACACTTGATAAACTCCGCCCCATCCCAGCACATTTTCCCATGCTATTTCTCCATATCAATTTGACCTTTGCTAGTGTCCTTTGCTTGGTGTACTGCTGGAGAACGTACACAAGTGCAGCAAATCTGGGCCATTGCAGATTTAAAATAACAGGATTACAGTGTTGGGAGCTTACTTAGGGCTCCCCTTTTTTATGGTTTTCTAAAATGAGGAAACAAGCAAGGCTACCTCGTCCATCAATTCCACCTTTGCCTCTGTAGGCCAGTCTTAGGTCTGCCTTCCCTGCACATACTGTATCGACTATCTTATGTATTCCATGAGCTGCACCCAGAATGTTTTATATAGGATAGGCTGGGGACTTGTCTAGAAGCTATATTCACTTAGCACACTGCTGTTTCTACTTTGATGTGTTTATGAGGGAAGTAAGATGAGTCTAAAGCTCTTGTCCCAAGCCACCCCTTGTCTCCACTACTATACTGTGCTCCTTGGCCTCCTTGCCCAACATGGTAATTGTGAAGTTTGTTTCAATGAGAAGATGGAGAATATGAGGCTGGAGTGTTTCCTCACCACAGCACCCTCTGTTCTTACCCTCTCAGCCTTTCCAGTCCTTCTTAACCTTTACTGAATCATAAAACTCTTTGAGGACCTGATAAAAACCATGATTCCTCTCTCCAGAAAAAAAAATGCCCATGTACACAACACTTTGAATACAGTATCTGGTCCAGACAGCCTTAGAAGCTCCCTATGCACCTCTGATTAAAACTCTGTCTTAGGGCACCTGGGTGGCTCAGTCAGTTAAGCAGCTGACTTCTGCTCAGGTCATGATCCCACAGTTGGTGAGTTCGAGCCCTGTGTCAGGCTCTGTGCTGACAGCTTAGTCCCTGGAGCCTGCTTCGGATTCTGTGTCTCCCTCTCTCTCTCTGCCACTCCCCTACTCATGCTCTGTCTCTCAAAAATAAATAAATGTTAAAAAAATTAAATTTATTTAAAAAAACATAAAACTCTGTCTTAGAAAAAGAGATATTTTTTCCTTAAGAAACAAAAACAAACAAAAAACAAACAAGCAAAAACACACAAAAAATGGGGCGCCTGGGTGGCTCAGTCAGTTAAGTGTCCAACTGCAGCTCAGGTCACGATCTCACGGTTCGTGGGTTTGAGCCCCATGTCAGGCTCTGTGCTGACAGCTTGATCAGAATCTGGAGCCTGTTTCAGATTCTGTGTCTCTCTCTCTCTCTCTCTCTGACCCTCCCCTGCTCATGCTGTCTCTTTCTTTCAGAAGTAAATAAAACATTAAAAAAATTTTTTTTTAACTCCCAAAAAATAACTGCTGTATCACATTCTTTCTTTATGATATTTTCTTTTCTTAGAATAATTGTTAGCACTTCTTTTTTTAAAAAAAATTTAACGTTTATTTATTTTTGAGAGACAGTGATAGAGCACAAGTTGGGGAGGGGCAGAGAGAGAGGGAGACACAGAATCTGAGGCAGACTCCAGGCTCTGAGCTGTCAGCACAGAGCCTGACGCTGGGCTCAAACTCACAAACCGTGAAGATCATGACCTGAGCTGAAGTCGGACGCTTAACCAACTGAGCCACCCAGGTGTCCCAGCATTTCTTAAGTGCTAACCTTGATTCATGATCTCTCCCAGGGGCTTTCTGTACATTAAATAACTTGATGATTACAAGGACCATATGGTCAGTAGGCACTGTTGTACTGATGAGAAAAGTAAGACTCACGGTGTTCAAGTAGCTTTTCAAGATCATATCCGAATCCTTAATCACTCCACTCTATTTATATGGCTCTTTTCTAGCACATTTTTCTTTGTAGGTTTAGATGAGCAGACACTGTCTGAAAAGGCCATGTATTAATTTCCTCTGGCTGTAGTAATAAATTCACATAAACTAAGTAACTTAAAACAACAGAAATTGATTTTCTCACAGCTTTTAGAGGTCAGAAGTCTAAAATAAAGGTATCGTACGGCACCACTCCCTCCGGAAGCTTTAGGAGAAAATCTGTTTCTTGCCTGTTCCAGCTTCTGGAGATTGTTGGCATCCCTGGCTTGTGGCTACATCTCCCTCTGCTCCACCTTCACATTGCCGTCTCCTAACCATGTCTGCATTCTCTTCCTTTGCTTCTCTCTTAAAAGGATACTTGAAATGGTGTTTAGGGTCCCCCTGGATAATCCAGGGAAATCTGCCTCACTCTTTCCTCACTCAGGGTCTTTAACTTAATTACATCTGGAAAGACTCTTTCTCCAAATAAGATAACAGTGATAGGTTCTAGAGCTAAAATGCCAAGACTGGATGATAATATATGTAAGCAGTTTTTAACTGGGGGAATGATAGTACCTCAAGAACACATGTCATAGATTTAAATTCAGCCTTGAGAGCGGTTTCCAGAGCAGTGTTTCTCAACTGTGGCTACACACTATAATCACTTGGGCATCTTGGAGACATACCAATGGAACCTGTACTGGATCAATTGATTCAGAATCTCTGGGAGAGGGGCTTGAGCACCAGTACTTTTCCAATGGTCCTCAAAATTAATAAAAGATATGCAAACATATACACAGGAATCTATAAAATATTTTTAAAAAAAATTTTTATAATGTTTTTATTTATTTCCAGGATAGAGAGAGAGACAGCGTGAGCAGGGGAGAGTCAGAGAGAGAGGGAGTCACAGACTGAAACAGGCTCCAGGCTCTGAGCTGGCAGTCAGTACAGAGCCCGACGCGGGGCTCGAACCCACGAACCGCGAGATCATGACCTAAGCGAAAGTCGGATGCTTAACCGACTAAGCCACCCAGGCGCCCCTCTATAAAATATTTTTTTGAGAGAAATTAAAGAACTAAGTAAATAGGAAAATATACCATGCTCATGCATTAAAAGACCCAATATTATAAAGATAAATCTGTAGATTCTAGTTGATCTGTAGAAACCAATAAAAAGCTAACCAGTATTTTTGTGAAAATTAACAAAGTTACTTTAAGTTTACACTAGTGGTAAGAGCTAGGAAGGTCAAAGAGCTAAAAATAACCAATATCATCTTAATGAAGAACAATGGGTACTTTATCCTTACCAAGATTTATTACAGAGCTACGATTATTAATACAGTGTGGTATTGTGGCAAGGATGGATAAAAGCCTAGAAAATAACATCCAGACAGGTCCATAACAACACATTTACACCTACTGACTTGTGGAAAAGGAGACACTGCAATATGATGAGGAGGAATGCTCTTTTTAAATAAATGGTGCAGGACCAACTGAATATCCGTATGGGGGGTGAGGGGGTGGGGAAGAATATTTGCTGCTATTTCACACCAGCAACCCAAATCAGTTCACAGTATAGTAGAGATCTAAATGTGAAAGGCAAAATAATAAAGCTTCTAAAAGGCAACTTAGAATATCTTCATGACCGGGCGCCTGGGTAGCTTAGTCGATTAAGCATCCGACTTTCGCTTAGGTCATGATCTCTCGGTTCATGGGTTCAAGCCCCGCGTCGGGCTCTGTGCTGACTGCCAGCTCAGAGCCTGGAGCCTGTTTCAGAGTCTGTGACTCCCTCTCTCTCTGACCCTTCCCTGCTCATGCTGTCTCTCTCTCTCCTAGAAATAAATAAAACATTAAAAAAATTTTTTTAAATAAAAAAAAGAATATCTTCATGACTTTGGGGATAGGT
Source organism: Proteles cristata cristata (assembly GCA_017311185.1). Classification (NCBI taxonomy): domain Eukaryota; kingdom Metazoa; phylum Chordata; class Mammalia; order Carnivora; family Hyaenidae; genus Proteles; species Proteles cristata. The sequence continues at coordinate 1,761,219 of JAESUZ010004992.1, read as the reverse complement.
AAGCTTAAGTTTCTTAAATAAAACATAAAATGTATTAAGTGTAGAGAAAAAGATTGATAAATTAACCTCATTAAACTTAAATGTTTTGAAACTGACTGTTATACCTGCTACCAACTTCTTATGATAGATTTTTCAGTTCCTATTCTATTTTTGCTTTCCAAATTCCCTTACCTTATATTCATCTATTTTGTATCTTAAAGTCCTCATATGAGTGAAGTCATATGATATTTGTCTTTCTCTGAGTGACTAATTTTGCTTAGCATAATACCCTCTAGTTCCATCCACGTAGTTGCAAATGGCAAGATTTCATTCTTTTTGATTGCTGAGTAATACTTCATTGTATATGTATACCACATCTTTATCCATTCATCCGTTGATGGACATTTGGGCTCTTTCCGTACTTTGGCTGTTGTTGATAGCACTGCTATAAGCATTGGGGGTACATGTGCCCCTTTGAAACAGCACACCTGTATCCCTTGGATAAATACCTAGTAGTGCAATTGTTGGGTTGTAACATAGTTCCATTTTTAAGTTTTTGAGGAACCTCCATACTATGTTCCAGTAATCTATTTTTTAAAGTGTCTAATACACAAGTGTATCATTCTCCATTAGAATCAAAGACAGAATTTGTATATAATGCTGAAAAGGTGGGGAATTCCTTGCTGGATATGGTATTTCTTTTCTATTCAATACTTTTTCAAAGTGTGTGTCTCTGGACCGCTTGAATTAGAATGACCTGAAATGTTTGTCAAAATGCAAATTCCCACACCAGAAATAGCAGGAACTTCCTTAATAAATAAATTAATTAATTAATGTCGGAGGCCGGCTCCAGCAGGTCCAGGGGTCCCTGAAGGATGGATGGTGTCGGCGAGAGAGAGAGTGAGAGAGCCCTGATATTCTTTCTGATCACCAGGCAGGCATCTCTGTCCTGTCGGCTTTGGTGTCTTTACTTAAAGGTTCAGCAACAACATGAAGTCAGAGAAAAGAATTTCTTACAATGGGAGGCCTTTTGTGATATCAATTGCAGAATTATTCCGACCAAGGAAATAACAGAATGTTCTTAGTGAAAAACAGGATAACATGTAAGTTAAATTGTATATAGATAAGCTAGGAGTCATTCTGTCTGGCTCTCAAGAGGATGAATGTTTCTGAATTGGTTTGTTTGTGGAAACTATCATGGGGGCCCTAAATGTGTCAGTCTTTGCACCTGGGTTTATGTTTCAGCTACTCTTATCTATCCTCATCCCAGCTGCCAGTGTAAAGGAGGGTGTTTGTGGAATATAGGCCTCAAGGAAGGAACTGCTATGCTTCACCAATTAGCAAAGATATATGTAGTAACTATGTTCTGCCCTTAACCCCAAAATAGGCTCTTTGTCTCGGGCCCAGGCTCAATTGTAATTTTTGTGTTCTTAACCCCCTTTATTATCTAAGTCTTGGATCTGCAAGGCCCATAGGAAGAGCCTTTTGACAATCATCCATAGAGCTTTCATCTAAAATCTCTTTTGTAAAGGCAGGAATATGCTTTTCCTTATGAGGTATTGGTGTTCAGAATATGGGTCTCATGTGGAATATTGTGAGGCCTGGTCAATACCAGCAGGCTCATCTCTAACATGAGCCGGAAATAGCAGAAGGAGATACTAGTTTTCGTTTCTCATGGCAGGAGCTGTGCAAACGCTGCCATTTCCTTGCTGTAACTGCCATCCAGAGAGGCCAGTGTGGCTCCCAGCAAATTAGATATTTATTTTCAGCAAATACTATAATTAATGTGATAATATAAGCATTTCTCTGAAAATGATGGAGCTCAGTATTACCATTACTACTCCAACATCTAACCAGAAGGCCAAATTAGAAAACTAAGAGATGAAAAGACATGAAAGGAATGGAATAACTGATGGTACCTGATTTCAGACTTACTACAAGGCTATAGTAAACACGACCATGTGGCATTGGTCAAAGAATAGACAGGTCAATGGAATGGAATAGAATAGAGATACCAGTAATATTTATCCACACAAATGTAGTCAGCTGATCTTTGACCAAAGGAGCAAAGCAATTCAAAGGAGGAAGGATAATCTTTTCAACAAATGTGCTGGAATAAGTGGACATCCAGAAACATAAACACAAACAAATACAAACCTTAAACCTGTCACAAACATTAACTCAAAATGGATCATAGACCTAACCGTACAAAACTGTAAGACCTCCTAGAGGATAACATAGGAAAAAAATCTATGTGCCCTTGAATTTGGCAATAACTTTTCAAACAAAACAAAAGCACGACCCATGAAAGAAAACATTGGAAGTTGGACTTAATTAAAATTAAAAACTCTATTCTGCAAAAGAGCTGATTAAGAGAATGAAAAGACAAACCATAGACTGAGAGAGTCTTTGCAAAACACATATCTGATTTTTTTAAAAAAAAACCTATTTCTCAAAATATACAAAGAATTCTTGAAACTCAACAGCAATAAAATAAACAACTTGATTTTTATTTATAGTTTATTTTTGACAGAGAGCATGCATGACAGAGGGGGCAGACAGAGAGGGAGAGAGGATCTCAATCAGGCTCCAAGCTGTCAGTGCAGAGCCCAACTTGGGGCTCAATCTCATGAGCTGAGAGATCATGACCTGAGCCAAAACCAAGAGTCAGATGCTTAACTGACTGAGCCACCAGGTGCCCCCCAACAACTTGATTTCTTTAAATGAGCACAAAATATGAATAGTCTCCTCACCAAAACAGATATCCAGATAACAAACAGCATTTGAAAAGATGTTTAGCATTATATGTCATTAAGGAGTTGCAAAATTAAAGCAATGAGATACTACTACACACCGCTTAGGATAGGGAAATTAGAAAATATTGATAATATCAAGTGCAGGTGAAAATGTGGAGCACATGAACTCTCACTCCTTGCTGGTGAGAATGCAGAATGAATTCTGGAAGAATAAAGGAAGAATTACTTCCAGTAACCTTGGAAGATAGTGTGGGAGTTTTTTCTGAAAATTAAACATACTTTTATAATACGAATCAGTAATTTCACTCTTTAGTATTTACCTGAAAGAGTGGAAACTTTTTTTTTTCAAAATTGTAGTTAAATTCTAGTTAGTTAACATACAGTGCAGTGTTGGTTTCAGGAGTAGAATCCAGTGATTCATCACTTACATACAACACCCAGTGCTCATCATAACCACTGTCCTCAATGCCCCCATCACCCATCTAGCCCATCCCCCAACTGCCTCTCTCTATCAACCCTCAGTTTGTTCTCTGTCTTTAAGAGTCTCATATGGCTTGTTTCCCTCTCTCTTCCCCCCCCACTTCCCATATGTTTATCTGTTTTGTTTTTTAAATTCCACATATGAATGAAATTATATGGTATTGTCTTTCTTTGACTTATTTCACTTAGCATAAGTGATCCCTTTTGAGTTAATTCTAGCTCCATCCACGTCATGACAAATGGCAAGATTTCATTCTCTTTGATGGCTGAGTGATATTCCACTGTGTATATATACCACGTATTCTTTATCCACTCATCACTAAATGGACATTTGGGCTCTTTCCATAGTTTGGTTATTGTTGATAATGCTGCTATAACATTGGGCTGTTCGTACTCCTTCATATCTGTATTTTTGTGTCCTTTGGGTAAATACATAACAGTGCAATTGCTGGATCATAGGGCAGCTCTAATTTTAGTTTCTTGAGGAACCTCCATACTGTTCTTCAGAGTGGCTGCACCAGTTTGCATTCCCACCAACAGTGCAGGGTGAACTGTTCTATATCTTCATGGTCAAGTGCAGTAGCCACTAGCCACATGTGGTAGGGTAACTGAGGAATTGAATTTTAAATTGCATGTAATTTTAACTAATTTAAATATAAATAGATCATATGGTTGGTGGCTACCATATTGGACAGTGCAGGTCTATTGATGAAGAGGCCAGATCAAGGAAGAACTTGCATCTCGTGTAAGGTGAACTGAATTTTCTCCTATAGTAATGGGAGGTCTTCAAAGGACCGTACATAGAGAACTATATGATCGGCTTTGCCTTTGGGAATGGAGCAGGCTGGAAGCAAAGGAAACATGTAAGAGATTCCAGTAATGTACCTCAGAACATAGTAGTTAGGGAAGGGAATGGCTATGAGACATGATTAAAGGTAGGATATATAGGCTTAGTGACAGATCTGAGTGTGAAGGATTAGGGAGGGAGAGAAGCAGGGTTACCCAAAGCAGGTTTGGGGCTGCTTAAATCACTGGACCTGTTATTAAGTCAAAGGCAACTCATCCTAATAAAGAATGAAGAGAGTGGGACTGGTTTGGAGAGAAGGTTGGTGTTAGAGATAATGAGCTTGGAGTGGACTGAGAAATCCAGGTGATACATCATTCCTTGCAGTGTGTCAGGAGGAACTGGCAATCCAACCTGCCTCATAGAGGGACAGTTGAAGGGAAATAACTTGATGGATCTTTGGCCTTTATTTGGTCATAAGAAGACAGCTGCTGAAAGTGGAATGTAGCTCTTTTATAATTTCAGCAAACTTGGAAGGGGAGCCAAAAAATTCCTCCTCACAAAAATGAAGACTTATGGGCTGTAGAGCAAGGTGAGCTCCTTGATAATTGAGAAAATAATCTTCTTTTAATAAGGATTCAGATTGTACCAAATTAAAGTCCACCTTGGGAGCTATGCATTGGGTCCCCATCATGGGAGGAAATAACAAAGATGAAATTCAATCTGGAACCAAATCCTCCCCTCCCCCCATGCCCACCTCCAACCCCTGGTCTCCTAGAAGTCTTGTAAACCTAGGAGTTAGTTAACTCAGCCCCCACCTTCTGAAGCCCAGGCACCACTGGAAACTGCTCAGCTCTAGTTTGAGGCATGGAGGGAAGGGGAGAAGACAGGGCAATCTCTTCTTGGGGATGTGTAAAGGGGTGCTTGGGGATAGGTAGGGGATCCTGAAGCAGGAGAGCCAAGGTAGAGTCAGAAGTTCTTCTGGAGACCTATAATTTAAATGCTCCCTCTTTTCCTTCTAACATTGTTATTTCCTTATGAAATTTCTCCAACCCTTCAGTAAAGATGTTAAAGACTTCCAAAATTTCTCTCTCTCTTTTTTTTTTTCATTCACCCACACATATACTTACCTCCTTTATCCAAATAATCTTGTGTGACTATTTCATCCCAGGCTCTGTTCTTAGGTCTTGGAAATTCCACAAAACATGGTCCTTGCCTTCAAGGAGCCTATGGCCTAGTAGAAGAGACAGACAAGAAAATAGACTTCCCTAGATTATTAACAGCTCTGTCAAATCTAAGTACTGTGGGGAAGGGGAACGGGGAGTGATTGCTTCATGGGTATAGAATTTTCTTTTGGGAATGAAACATGTTTTGGAATTAGAGATTAAGGTTTAGGATCCTAAACCCAATATTGTTAGGTCAGAGAAAGCTTCATAGAAGATATGCTTTCTGAAACCATGGAGAAATTAGTCAGGTGAAGAGGGAAAAGGGACATCATACAGAGAGAGTAACCTATATGCAAGGGAGGCCAGTGAGTAATCCAACATGGTTGGAAAATGGTAAGAGTGTTCTGGGGGAAGGAGGGAGGCAGTTGCAAGAGCTGAGGTTGGGTGGGTGGAGCTGAGATCAGATCATGAAGGCCCTTATATTCCATGCCTAGGAGTTTGGACTTCACCCCAAAGCCACTCAGAAGCCTTCATGAGATTTTAAGCAGGAGAATGACACAATCAGATTCATATTTTTGAAACATCATTTTAGCACAGGCAAAGATTTGGAGGGTATAACACCGAAGTCAGGGAGCTCAATTGGTTGGCTGTTGCAGTAATCCAGACAAGAAAAGATAATTGCTTCAGTTAATTCAGAAGTGGGAATGGAGAGAACTGAGTGGATTTGAGAGACATTAATGAAGACTTGGCTCTTAAAGATTGGGGAAATGGGTGTGGGAGTGGGTGAATAAAAGACCAGAAGACACTCGCAGTAATATTGTCCACATACACAAAATAGGTAAGTCGGGTGTATCATCAGAATTTATCATGGGGAACTCACAAGGGGCACTACTCCTCTCTCCAGACTTAGACTTGAGAATCACTGCCACAGAGCCTATAATAGCAAAGGTATTGTTATGCTTGGATCCTATTTTCCTGATTGGGATTACAAGGTAAAAATAATTTTAAGAAAGAACCACTACTGCCTCCACTTTTTTCTTAGAGGTTTGAATTTCATGATAATAGAATTCACAGCTTTAATTTTTTTCATTTTGTGTTTTTATAATTTTGATTCTTTTTTAATACATGAAAGAGCAGGACCCCATGCTTGGGTATCTGCAGTAAAAGTTTCAATTTCCCCCTGATTTGTGAAAATCTGGTCCTAAGGTTTGTTGTTTGTCTACTGGCTGATTCATGTGATGGGCAAAAAGATGGGAAACAAAGAATTAATGTTTTCACTCATTTGTTACCTTTAAGAAAAATGTATTTATTTATTTTTGAGAGAGATAGCACAAGCAGGCGCCAAGCTGTCAGTGCAGAGCCTGACGCAGGGCTCAAACCAGTGAACCACATGATCATGACCTGAACCAAAGTTGTAAACTTAACCAACTGAGCCACCCAGGTGCCCCTCATCATTTGCTACCTTTAAAGGTAGTTGGTAGGGGCGTCTGGGTGGTTCAGTTGGTTAAGCATCCAACTTCGGCTCAGGTCATGATCTCACAGTTCGTGGGTTCAAGCCCTGCGTGGGGCTCTGTGCTGACAGCTAGCTCAGAGCCTGGAGCCTGCTTCGGTTTCTGTATTTCCCTCTCTCTCTGACCCTCCCCTGCTCATGCTGTCTGTCTCTCTCTCAGAAATAAATAAAACATTAAAAAAAATTTTTTTCATTTAAAAAAAATTTTTTTAAAGGTAGTTGACAATCATAAAGAAAAGCGGATTTTTAAAAATAGTTTTTAAAAATAATTTATTTATTTAAGGTATGGTTGACATGCAATATTAGTTTCAGGTGTACAACATAATGAATAAACTCTTAAATACCTCCTGAAATGCTTACCAAGATAAATGTAGTTATCACCTGCCATCATTTGTCACCATACAACATTCTTACAATATTATTGATTTTTCCCCCCAGGTTATGCTTTGCATACCTGCACACTTGTGACTTATTTCTTTTATGACTGCAAGTTTGTAACTCTTCATTCCCTTTACCTACTTCACCCATCCCCTCACTACCCTCCTCTGTGGCAACCACCAATTCTCTGTATCTATGGGTCTGTTTATGTTTTGGTTGTTCAATCATTTTATTTTTTAAATTCCAAATGTAAGTGAAATCATATGATATTTGTCTTTTTCCATCTGACTTATCTCACTTAGCATAATACCATCTAGGTCTACCTACATTGTTGCAAATGGCAAAGTTTCATCCTTTTTTTATGGCTGAGTAATATTCTATTGTGTGGAAATATCACATCTTTATCCAGTCATCTATCCTTGGACACTTGGGTTGCTTCCATATCTTGGCTATTGTAAATAATGCTTCAATAAACATGGGGGTGCACAATCTTTTTGAATTGGTGTTTTCTTTGGGTAAATACCCAGTAGTGGAATTACTAGGTCATAGGATAATTATATATTTAATTTTTTGAGGAATGTCCATACTGTTTTCCACACTGGCTATAACAGTTTACATTTCCAGCAACAGTACGTAAGGGCTCCTCTTTCTCTACATCCTTGCCAACACTTGTTGTTTCTTCTGTTGTTGATTTTAGCCATTCTGGCAGTAGTGAGGTGACATCTCATTGTGGTTTTGATTTGTATTTCCTTGCTGATGAGTGGTGTTGAGTATCTTTTCATGTTTCTGTTGGCCATCTGTGTGTATTTTTTGGAGAAATGTCCGATCATGTCTTTTGCCCATTTTTTAATTGTATTATTTGTTTTTTGGGTGTTGAGTTATATGAGCTCTTTACATATTTTGGATATTAATCCCTTATCAGATATATTATTTGCAAATATCTTCTCCCATTAGGTGGGTCATCTTTTGTTTTGTTGATTGTTCCCTTCACTGTGGGGGGAAAAAAACTTTTTATATTGGTGTAGTCCCAATAGTTCAATTTTGCTTTTCTTTCCCTTGCCGAAGGAGACATAGCTAGAAAAATGTTTCTGTAGTGATGTCAAAGAGATTATTGCCTATGTTTTCTTTAGGAATTTTATGGTTTTGGGTCTCACATTTAGGTCTTTAATCTATTTTGTGTTAATTTTTGTGCATGGTATAAAAAAGTGGTCCAGTTTCATTGTTTTACATGTAGTGTACAGTTTTCCCAATAATATTCATTGAAGAGATTGTCTTTTTTACTATGGTATATTCTTGCCTCCTTTGTCATAGATAAATTGACCACATAAGCATAGGTTTATTTCTGGGCTCTTTATTCTGTCCCAGTGATCTATGTGCTTTTTTTTTTTTTTCTGTGCCAGTACTGTACTATATAGATTACTATACCTTCATAGTGTATCTTGAAATCTGGGATTATGATACCTCCAGTTTTTTTCTTCCTTTTTAAGATTGCTTTAGCTATTTGGGGTCTTCTGTGGTTTCATACAAATTTTGGGATTATCAGTTCTAGTTCTGTGAAACCTGCTGATGATATTTTGATAGGGATTGCATTAAATCCATAGATTGCTTTGGGTAGTATGGATATTTTAAAAATATTTGTTCTCCTAATCCATGAGCATGGAATGTCTTTCCATTTGTTTGTGTCATCTGCAGTTTCTTTCATCAATGTTTAAAAATTTTTAGAGTACATGTCTTTCATTTCCTTGGTTAAGTTTATCCTTAGGTATTTTATTATTTTTGGTGCAGTTTTAAATGGGATTGTTTTCTTAATTTCTCTTTCTGTTACTTCATTATTAGTATATAGAATTGCAACAGATTTTTGTATATTGATTTTGTATCCTGCAAATTTACTGAATTCACTTATCAATTCTAGTGTGGTTTTTTTTTGTCTGAAGTCTTTTGGGTTTTCTAAATATAGTATCATGTCATCTCCAAATAGTAAAAATTTTATTTCTTCCTTACTAACTTGGATGTATTTTATTTCTTTTTCTTGTCTGATTGCTGTGGCTAGGACTTCTGGTACTATATTGAATAAAAATGACAAAAGTGGACACCCTTTTAAAAACAATTTTTTAATGGTTACTCATTTTTGAGAGAGAGAGAGAGAGTGCTGGGGAGGGGCAGAAAGAGAGAGGGAGACACAGAATCCAAAACAGTCTCCAGGCTCCAAGCTGTCAGCACATAGCCTGATGTAGGGCTTGAATTCACCAATGGTGAGATCATGACCTGAGCCAAAGTCAGATGCTTAACTGACTCAACCACCCCAAAGCCCCTAAGAGTGGACATCTTTGTCTTGCTCCTGATCTTAGGGGAAAACTGTTTTTCTCCATTGGGTATGATATTAGCTGTGGGTTTTTTTTTTTTAAAAAAGTACAACATTCTTGAGGGTAATCCTTTTAACTTTGAGATAAAACATTTAATAAAATGTAGGCCACTTCCTCTAGTATGACTTCCATCACAATTGGTTTGCTCTATTTATTTAGGTTAGGTTAAATCCACTACTGAATGTAGGTTTGTACTCTGCTGTAAGTACTCTGGTGGACTTAAAGTCCTTCATTTTTATTTTTCAATTTTTTAAGTTTATTTATTTTGAGAGACAGAGATTATGAGTCAGGAAGGAGAGAGGAGAAAGAGAACACCAAGCAGGTTTTGTGCTGTCAGCACAGGGCTCCACATGGGGCTGTATCTTACGGACTGTGAGATCATGACCTGAGCAGAGATCAGAAAGCAGACACTTAACCAACTGAGTCACCCAGGAGCTCTGAATGTCCTTTCTTTTTAAACGAAACTGATAACAGTTCTCATGCTGTCTTTTTCTCAAGATAAATATATCCAATTCCTGCCTTTTTAATTTTTTTTCTGACAAGATTCTTTTTATCATTCTCTGGAGACACTCTTGTTCCTCCATATTTCTTTTTAAATTTCTGCCATGTTAAAACTAGGCAACATTAGTTCTACAAGGACTAGAAGTCCAGTAAGTCATAATAGTTTCATACTTGATTTTTTCAGTAATAACACAGATAAAAGTAATATCTAATATTTAATGATTCTTTTATTTATATAAGACATATGCTAAATGCTTTATAAATATTGCCTCATTTTATGCTCACAACTCTGTGAGGTAGATGCTATTATTATCATCTCTGTTTTATAAATGAGAAATTTGGGGGCACCTGGCTGGCTCTAGCCTGTGGCTCTTGATCTTGGGGTCATGAGTTCAACTCCGACATTGGATGTGGAGTCTACTTAAAGTAAATAAATTTAAATAAGATATTTGGACTGTTGAAAGGTTTATAGATGAACTATTACCACTATAATATTGTATAATAACTACCAGAAAATTTAGTGGTTGAAGACAGCATTTATTTATTATCACACATCTACAGGTTGTCTGGAGTTGGGCTGATCTAGGTCAGGCCCAATTGGATAGCTGTATATCTCACTGAGACTGGTTTAGGCAATTTTGCTCCATTTTATTCTCATTCTTCTCCTGGGAACAAAGAGCTAGCCAGGGTATGTTCTTCTAATGGTAGTGACACAGGTTCAAGGGAAAGAAGAAATGTGGGGTCTCTTAAGGCCTTGGCTCTGAACTTGGAACACTGTCACTTTCACACATCCCATTGGCCAAGGCAAGTCATATAAGTAAGCTCAAAGTCAAAGCTAGTGGGGGTGGGGGGGTGGGGAAGGATACAAGTCCATAGTAAGGATGTGCAAGCCAGGAGAAGTGGAGAATTAGAACCAATAATTCAGAATAGCACAAAAGGCTAAAGGGTATTTCCAAAGACACACTTATTGTAGGTAGCAGTTACGGTTTGAATTTGCCTGAATGTAGCAGAAAACTTAAATACAATGACTTAATGAGGTAGAAGTTTACTTTTTCTAATGTTATGGGAGGTCCAGAGGTAGCTGGTTAAGAAGACTGATATGACTGCTCTGTAGTATCACCAGGAACTCAGATTTTTGTTCAACCCTCCTTAAGGTGTGGTCCTCATCTTCATGTTCACAATAGGCTGGAATTTCAGCTAGTACAATCTCATTTCAAGTACAAAGAAAAGGGAAGGAGATAGACATAAAATGAAAAGACTTTCTCTGATACCCTATCTAGTGATTCCATTGATAGCTCATTGGCCAGAACCATGTCACATGCCACCACCCCTGGATGAAAGAGGGGGTAAGATATCTTTTTGTTTTGTTTTGTTTTTCAGTATGGAACACTGTCAATCACAACACAATCACATAATCAAGTTTAGTAAGAAGGAAAAGAAAATTGATATTAAGTGGGCAATTAGCAGTATCAGACACATTCGGGAAGTATTTGTGCCAAGATTTGTCTATTCATTTAAAATTATACTTAAAACTTAAAATAAAATTGTACTAAATATGATGACATTCTTAGCATCTTAAGAATATTTAATATTCTAATTTATAAGTAATACCTGCTCATGAAAGACATTTCGGTAGATATCTTAAAGTATAAAGAAGAAAACAGCCATAATCTCATTGCCCAGATAGCACCACTGTTAAGATTTTGCTAGATCACTTTCCTTTTGGTTGCTTTACCTTGTATATTTAGTTTCCAAATTGCACTCAGTCTCTACAAATAGTCCCCTCTCCCCATTCTTTTTTTCTTCATTTTGTTTTATAGGCAATATATACTCATTATAGAAAATCTAGAGATATTAGACAAGTATAAAGAAATAAAAATAATAGCTTACTCATATTCAGATAAGGATTAAATAAAATAAAATGAATAATCGGGGTGCCTGGGTAGCTCAGTTGGTTGAGCATCTGACTCTTGATTTCGGCTCAGGTCATGATCCCAGGGTCATGGGATCCAGCCCTGAGTTGAGCTCTGTGCTGAAGATTGATTAAGATTCTCTCTCTCTCAAATAAAGAATAAAAATATATATATATCATAATAATAAATAAAATGAATAATAATTTACCCTTACTCAAATACAAACACTGCAACTGAGGTTATACTGTGTACACATTTTGCATTTGGCTTTTAAAAATATAAGACAAACACTTAAGGATTTTGTTTACATTATTTTGAATATTTGCCTAATATTTCACTTTATCAACATTCTCTAAGTATCAGCTATTTAGATTTCCAATGTTTTACTATTATCTATCTTGCTACTCTAAACATCTATTTTTGCACAAGCTTCATCCACATTCTAGGAAAATTTTCTAGAAGGGGAAAATAAATAAAATCCTTTGATATTATGACTTTCACTTTTTTGTATTCATTTATTTCCTAGTAATCTGAGAAAGTCTTTAAGCAAATCATATCCCATACACAGTTGACCCTTTAACAACATGGATTTGAATGGCACAGGTCCTCATATATGTGGATTTTTTTTTGGTACAATACAGTAGTGTAAATGTATTCTCTCTTCCTTATGATTTTAATAACATTTTTTTCCTCATTGTAAGGATACAGCATATATTACATACAACATACAAAATGTGTGTTAATCAATTGTGTTATGGGTAAGCTTCTGGTCAACAGCAGGCTATTAGTAATTAAGTTTTTGGGGAGTCAAAAACTTTTGATTTCTGAGGGAGGATGTGTGGGTTGGAGCACTTAACCGCAAAGATGTTTAAGGGTCAACTGTCTTTGTTTGCTGTTTCAGAAAAATTCTGGCAATAGCCTGTTTGAAAATAAAACTTGTTGATACTGATTTCTAGTATCGGTTTAATCCTATTTTGTACTTTCACATCATTAGGCTGGCCTAATGAACATTACTGTTAAGGAACAAAACTTCATTATCCCAACTCTGGTCATGGGTGTGTCCTTATCATGTGCTTCCTGAATGTGCGGTTTTCTCTTCTGGCAGCTTACACCAGCTGTTCTTCCTTTGAACAGGGCATGAAGTTAAACTGTGATCCTTTTTTTTAAAAAAACAACTAGATACTTTTATATAAACTCGATACAGCCCCTCCATTTTCTCGGCCTCTCCAAACTGGATCCTGTGTCTCCTGACTCCATTTTAAAGGCCATAGATTCCCACACTCGCAAGTGTTAGCCTTAAAAATAAAGCTGTAGGTAGTGCCTCGGTGGCTTAGTTGGTTAAGTGACCGACTTCTGATTTGGGCTCAGGTCATGATCTCAGGGTCTGTGAGTTCCACCCCTACATTTGACTCTGTGCTGACTGCATGGAGCTTGCTTGGAATTCTCAGTCTCCCTCTCTCTCTGCCTCTTCCCCCCAATAAATATATAATTATTAAGAAAAATAAAGCTTCAGTTAGTTCACTAGCAAAATGAGTTTATTCAGAAATAACAGATGGCTGCAATTTGGGATAAGACAGTTGAGCAAAACCAACAACGCAAAGGAACATTATTTAATTGAGAAGGAGGAAGTTGGGAGGGGCTGTTTTGAATAAAAGTCCACTGGAGAAAAGCACGAGTTTAGGGCGATGAAGGTTTCTCATTGGCTGAGTTGCAGGGGTAGTCAATTTCTTATAGGCTGCAATTTACATCTTTCTCTGTTGGGGCCTGTTATTGGTGATTCTTTCCTTTTGAGGGTTCTGCTGTTGGAAGTTCTGTAACTGACAATTCTGCCTGTTATTTAATGGTGGAGACCTAGGGCCTCCCCCTACCAGGCTCCCCTTCTAGCCTCCCAAGTGAGCTTTAGTGAGGTTTCCTTTTGTTAATTTTTCACAAAAATAAATACTAAATACTTTTTTTGGGAAATCTTGTGTTTTTAACCACTTAACCACTGAGGTGTAGTGAACCTGCCTTTCTCTACCTCTGGTTTAGTACCTTCCATATTTTGTTTGTTTTTGTTTTAGAAACATCCTTGCCCATACGTCACGTGAGCATCTGCAGTTTGAGCCCACCCTCGCCGTCCTACGTTGGTCCCGCCCCTGCCCGCCACGCCCCTGCCGGCCGCAGCGTTCCATCTCCATGGTTACCGGGCTCACGCCGAGTACCCTGCGGCTTACCTTGAGGTTGGGCAAAGCCGGGGAAGAGGGAAACAGTCGTACAGACTAGCCGCTAGCTCTCCAAGCCACGGTAACCCCACCCGGGGCTCTGCGCCCCTCAGCCGCGAGGCGGGAGCATGGGCGGCGGGTAGAGCCTCTGGGGCTGGAGACTGTGCAGCCTCGGTTGAGACTTAACTGTCGGTCAAAACTCCTTTCCTGGTGCCTAGGCTGAGCCGAAACAGTTTGCTTCCGGCTGGAGTCGCCCAGGTCCGCAGGTCAGACCTCTAACTCGCATTGAGCGGGCATTTGAGCTTCGGGTCTCTGCTGGGTGCTACTCGCACCCCTAAAGGGCAGAAGTCGGGCTTCCAGTGGGGCGGAGGAGGGTACTCCAGGGAGTCAGTAGCGAACCCATGCGCCGGGCTTCACGTCATTCGCGAACGCGCACAGACATGGGCGCGCACGTAGACCGGGAGCTAACACTTTGAGTACTAGTTACACGCTGTTTTTTTTTTTTTTTAATGTTTTATTTTTTGAGAGAGAGAGAGAGACAGCGTGAGCAGGGGAGGGTCACTGAGAGAGGGAGACACAGAATCCAAAGACAGGCTCCAGGCTCTGAGCTAGCTGTCAGCACAGAGCCTGACGCGGGGCTCGAACCCACGAACCGAACCGTGAGATCATGACGTGAGCCGAAGTTGGACGCTTAACCGACTGAGCCACCCAGGCGCCACAGGAAAGAGAATTTAGATGAACCAAGCAAAAATTGTTTTCCAAGAATCTCCTATAATTAGTAAAGTTTACTTACTGAATGTGGTGGAATAAGCGTTTCGTCTTTCAAACGAATCTGCCACCTGCAGATGGAGCTGGTGTTTCTCATTAGATCTACTTCCCCAATACTGTTTAGTCATCCAATTAAATATATATTATAAATAAACTTTTGGTGACTACTCTCATTTAAATTGTCAACCTAAAAACAAGAAACCAGTTCAAGAAGCAAGACAGTTGTTGGGATAAAAGGATTGGGGGCGGGGATGTACAGATTTACGTAGAAACCCAAATAGTATACTGATTAAGGGAGGTGACCTCAGGGTTTTTATGGGGGGAAAAAGTTTAGGTAAGTTTTTTAAAAAAGCTCATTGGTGCTGACAGGCAGGGCTAGATTTATACTTCATTCATTGGTCAGGTGAAGGTGTCACTAGTCAGAAGTTCGTATTTATCATCATGCTTTTCAAACAGGATTTTCTTGTTCTTGCTGACTTCTTGGAATGTTGGCAGCTTGGCTTAATTCAAAGATTTAGAAAAGGGGACATGGGAGGCAGTTCCCTTGAAATGGCTGCTCCTGCTCTATTTTAAAAATGGCTCTAATGTCATTTTCACAAAATGGGAACTATTTCAATCCCACTTTGAAGATCCAGTTGCTTTCTTTCATCAACAAAATCCCTCATTTTTATAAATATGGAAGTTTTTTTAATCTTTATAGATGCTAATAAATGCTAATAAGTTGATAAATGTATTACTCTTTACAAATATAATGAGAAATCTAAAGAGGAAAAATCATATGTAAGTACTGTTAGGGTGGTCAATAATTGCACAGAGAGTAGAGCAAGAAGCAGGACAGAGTTTATATACTCTTCAAGGGAGGAGAGGAGCCATGTATCCAGAGAGATGTCCCCAGAGCTTCTTTTGGAATGGGCCTTCTTTTTTTTTTTAAGTTTATTTATTTATTTTGAGAGAGAGAGGGAGCAAGCAGGGTAAGGGCAGAGAGAGATGGGAGAGAAAGAAAATCCCAAGCAATCTCCAAACTACCAGCACAGAGCTTAACACAGGGCTTGAACTCACAAACTGTGAGATCATGACCTGAGTCGAAGGTTCAGAAGCTTAACCAACTGAGCCACCCAGGCGCCCCTGGGCCACCTAGCCTTTTAAGGGGTTTGTTTGTTTGTTTTTCTTTTTTAAGGCTGTGAGAAGGTTGCAGCTGGGCCCATGATGGGTGTGGGGAGGGGGTTGATTCTCGGCCTGGTAGAGCAAGAGGTAGCAGGTTTCTCCAGAGGCTCTGTCTCGGGCTCGTCTGACATGTGGGTTGTGGTCAGGCTAGAGAAGAATACGTTTTGTAGTTGGGGTCTGTTTCCTGACAACGTAGGGCCCTGTGACCTAGAAAAACAAAGAGGGCCACATGCAGCACCTGTGAATTTTGTCTGTAAGCTCGGCTGGGGGCCCGGGAGGTGATTGTTGCATAGAGTCATTTCAAATACAATTTTTAAAAAAACAATCATTGTTTTATTTAGCTAGAATGCCTCCCACTCAGGCAGAAAGTGTTATAAAGAATATCATTCGAGAAATAGGACAAGAATGTGCAGCCCATGGAGAGATTGTTTCTGAAACTCTGGCTGCTTTCATGGTAAGAATGAATATTTTTTTGAATTACTGCTTTATTAAAAAATAGCCTTAAGTGGTACCTGCTTCTCTTAAAATTCTGTGACGCTTACCTGTTATTCCATTGAAAACATTGAGACCATTGGAAAAGTTAGCAAAAAAATGTTTTTCTATGAAGTATGTCAGTTCTAGATATATAGAAACTGATTTAGAAGATACTGATTTGTTTTTGGAAACATCAATAATGGCATTTGTCAGAGTTTTAACGTGTATTTTTGTTCACTTATAAAAATTACTCATTGCCTTGGTCTTTCTATTCTTGCTTTTGGTTTAACGATACACAATAAAAATGTGATGAAATATTCAGATAGTTTCTCAATCTAAATTCTAGTAGCTGCTTTCAAGTTATTTCTCCATATAATTCTTGAACACCGTATTCAAATTTGATCTTATTGCTTCCTTTCTTTGACTTCTAATGAAGGTGCTGATGAAATGGATGATAATAAAATCAGCTGAATAATCAACCCCTGAGTAATCAGGAGGCAGCTATTTAAAAAATAGAAACAACTTGTTTCATAATTACATGAGATAAAATGATTTAATAGATTATTTCCTACTTGCAGGTGAAAGCTGTTGTCTTGGACCCACGTAATGGCTTTAACATGGATAGAACCCTCATGAAAAGTGATGTACAGAAACTCGTTAAGGTGCTTATACAACAATTCTCAATTTTTAAATTATTTATTTGCAGTTCTGAACACAATATTTGTATTAGCCATTAATGCCTTGTTTCATGAAACAAGACCCTACCGACTAGTGGTACAAACAAATGTGAGATTTATTGTTTCTTATAAAGTCTAGAGATACACAGGTGGTTTTTCCTGGCTTCCTGAGCCAACATTGTGCATAGCTTTCATCCCATGGTTACAAGATAGCTACTCTGCCTCTAGGTAGGTGTGAGGGCAGAGGGCAGAGGGCAAAATATGTGTGCCAATTGGGTCTGTCACTTTCTATTCAGAAAGTAAGAGCTTTCTCAGAGTTTTTCTCATGTGCTTATATTTATTGACAAGAATGATACTGCAAGTGAGCCTGGGA
Organism: Proteles cristata cristata; assembly: GCA_017311185.1. Lineage (NCBI taxonomy): Eukaryota > Metazoa > Chordata > Mammalia > Carnivora > Hyaenidae > Proteles > Proteles cristata. The sequence continues at coordinate 1,743,732 of JAESUZ010004992.1, read as the reverse complement.
CATTGATTTCTTTTTCTTTTTTTCAGTAGAACAACTTTTTGCCCCAGTCCAGATTGGGGCTGTTAGTAGGAAGGACGGGTGTGGATAACGGCAGGTAGCAATACCTGCCACAATATTTTAGAGACCTCTTGTTATTAACCTAATGTTACATTGAGAACATTATTATTAAAAAAAATTTTTTTAGTGTTTATTTATTTTTGAGAGACAGAGTGCAAGCAGGGGAAGGGCAGAGAGAGAGGGAGATGCAGAATCCAAAGCAGGCTCCAGGCTCTGAGCTGTTAGCACAGAGCCCGACATGGGGCTAGAACCCACAAACTGTGAGATCATGACCTGAGCCAAAGTTGGACACTTAACTGACTGAGCTACTCAGGTGCCCCACACTGAGAACATTATTAACTCACATTATTTACAGTATAAAATATTATTAATAGTATAAAATTACATAGTACCAAATTAAGATTCATATAATTATTGATTCAGTGTAATTTGTGTTTTACAATTCTGACACTGTAGCAAATAATTCATACTTAGATATCAAGTATATGTGCCTGAAAACTAGTTTTAAGAGCCAACGATGGCAGGAATTTTTTAGATATCATTAGATTTTTCATGTGTTTTAAGTTTGACTCACTGAATCTAGGTGCTTACATATTTATTTTCTAAATATTTCTGGATGTAGTTCCTAAAAATTCAACATTTTTTTCCTCCCAGGCTTAATGATTTTAATTTTAATTCCCTCCTTCCCACAAAGGGCTTTAAAGAAGCTTTGCCAAGCTTGTGTATGGGTATTTTCTGGGCTCAAACAGTTGGCAGAGAAAATTTTCATCACCGCCATCTTCTCATAGACAACAGTTCACATAATGGAGTCCAGGTCTATATGCAGCTGCCAGAAAGATTGGGAAGAGCTTTGGAAGCCTGGAGCTGGGGAATATGTTGTTGGGATGACTCTTCTGCAGTAGAGATGCATGATTGTGCAGGGCAGCCTAGAGCTGGGTCTTTCTGTGATGATTGTATGTATTGAATGTATGTATTTTGAGAGATAGAGGTCACAGGTGGAGGAAGGGGCAGAGAGGGAGATTGAGAATCCCAAGCAGGCTCAGCGCTGTCAGTGCAGAGTCTGACTGAAGGCTTGATCTCATGAACTGTGAGCTCATGACCTAAGCCAGGATCAAGAGTCAGTTGCTTAACTGACGGAGCAGCCCAGGAGACCCTCTGTGCTGATTTTAAATGTGGCATGAAACCTGTTCTTTGTAATAGGGGAAAATGGCTGGATGGTCAGTCAGAAATTTTACTGGAAAGCTCTGGAGGAAAATCAAGGAGAGGCAGAAAATAAATTTTTCTCTTGTTCAGTGGTCAAGAAGAGTTTTTCTTTTTTCCTATAACTCAGCTAAGTTGGAAAGAAACCCAATTTACTTTTAATATGACAGGTACATAAATTATCACTGTACATCTTGCTTCAGAGGACAAAGGTTGTTTCCTTTTTTCTTTTTCTTTTTTTTAACGTTTTATTTATTTCTAGGAGACAGCGTGAGCAGGGGAGGGTCAGAGAGAGAGGGAGTCACAGACTGAAACAGGCTCCAGGCTCTGAGCTGGCAGTCAGCACAGAGCCCGACGCGGGGCCCAAACCCACGAACCGCAAGATCATGACCGAAGCGAAAGTCGGACGCTTAACTGACTAAGCCACCCAGGCGCCCCTGTTTCCTTTTTTCTCAATTAAACATCATGTGGATGAACTACTTTTTGTATCTGTGAAGTCTGTGTTTAGAATAGTACTTTTCCACCTGGAGGGATCTAGGGGCACAGGCTCTGTAAAACACGTTGTCCAGGTGTCGTCTTGCATTCAGTCTCCATCCTCCCAGGAAAGCAGGGTTGGTGCTTACGGAGGTGCATGGAAGGTGCCACCGCTGCTGTGCCTGCCAGCTGTAGATATAAAGCTGAAAGGGTGAGACAGGAAAGAGAGAAAAAATTCAGGTTGATCTAAAGGGGCAAAGCAGGGAAGTGGAATGGGCCATCTATGTGGGCAGGAAAATGAGAGAAAGCAGACCAGGGAAGAAATGTTGAAATAAAAACCAGAGCCAGAGAGACTTTGTGAGCAGAACAGCCTTTTATAAAATAAAAGTCACCCCCAAACTCAACAAAGAAGGAGTGTTGTTTAAGAGGCTCAAATAAATAGCAATGAGGGGCTCTGGATGACCTCTAGACAGGAGCCTAAGCTTCGTGGAGCATTTGCCCGCATCCAGACTGCATAGACTAACCAAAGCATCAAGTTTCACCTTTGACTAGACTCCTAGCCACCTGGATATGGTGATATTGCTGATCTCAGGAAATTAACTTCTTACTTAGTAAATGGTGGTGGTGTGGTAAACTATGAAGTATGAAGTCCTCAAGAGCAATAACTGTAGGAAATACTTGAATTTCAGAAAATATAACTAGAAACATCTGTGGGATATTCTTTTCTAGCTTTGTGTGTCTCGGCTGTTGGATAGTAAAAACCCATCCCTGGACACCATTAAGATGCAAGTCTACTTTGATATGAATTATACAAGTCGAGGTAACATATCCACCCATCTTGATACCCTTTTTAAAGGATTCATATTATATTGCAAGTAATAGGGCTTCATCTGGCTGACCATGATTAATTTTTTAATCTATCTTTTGAAAAGTTTTCCATCTTTGAAGAATATAATGAGGGTGGAAATGCTCAATGAGAAAAACATTAATGACCTTTGTGAGTATTAAAAGTAAAGTCTGATTATTATGCCTATGATAGTTATGCTTCCAAGTCCATTGTGTTTTAACCATTTTATCACCAACGCTGTAATTAGAAATTAAAACAACCGGCCCATTGAAGTTAAAAGTTTCTAATTAGCTGATTTTTTTGTTTTTGCTTTATATTATTATCTTCCAATGCTTACTTAAATTAGGTAACTACCCCAACATGAAATGAATGCTGGGAAATTTAAGTTTATTTATTATTATTATTTCCTTATGTAAATAGTTTAATACGTACATTGAAGACACACTGGAAATGAGAAAAAGGAAAATACATTCCTCTCTAGACTAGATTCCCTCTGCCCCACTGCAATATCATTATTATTAACCTTTTGGTGATGAGTATTGAACTTGCAGTTATGCTACATACATAAGTTATATATCTTGCCTTTTTGCGTCATGATAATGAAATGTTAAAGTAATAAGTGATCATGGAATTGATGAAATTGTAATTTAGATAATTTAAATTGCATAAAGTTCTCAGCTATTTTTGTGGTAAGAGTATAGGTATGTGGTTGGTATGTTAATTATTGCCCTCGTAATAGTAAAATGGGATGTCTTACTGAGTTAGTTGTAGGAATTGTCCTGTGTGGATTGTGGCTTCTGCCACAATTAGGCCTAGAGCTCATAATATTACAGGAAGAGGGGAGAGAGCTATAGTTCTCGATGCAATATCAGATTATCGGTAATGCTATTCAAAGGAAATTTATCTAGACCTAAAATAATCAAACAGGAACATTTTCACTACATATATGTATATTTATACTATGTGTGCTTGCATATAGTATACTACCTGGGCTTATGTATGGTGTAAATATATATATAGTATGCATATTTCTACTATGTGTGGTTTATATCTATATCATAAATTGTCTTTTATACTTTTCCTGCTTAATTAGGTTTTAGCCCCCTTGGCTATTACTGTTGGACTGTCTGTTGAAAGTCTTATGTAGTTTGACAAAGCATGCTATTTAAAGCACTGTGATAAATCTTTCCTATTAGATTTTTGCCTTGAGGTTACTTGCTGGCCACTGTTTATTTTCTATTGTGATTATTACACCTTAAGGAAACACTTGTTTTTGTGCAATAGAATTGCCGTACCCAAGCCATTTTTTTTTTAACCTGGTCCTGCTTTCTTATGTGATGAGAATTCTAAGTCAAATATATGGAACATTGTCCTTTGCCAATTTTAGAGGAATTCCTTGAAGAACATCACCGAATCTTGGAGTCTAGATTAGGCTCTGTTGTCAGAGAAATTACAGATAACAGAGCATGCACTAGAGAAGAATTGGGAAGCCTCTACCGAAAGGTTGTCAGCTACGTGTTACTGCGTTCTGGGCTGGGATCCCCTACAGATATCAAGGTTGTCAGAGAGGCAACAGGTAAAAAATCTATGATTTCCATCCCATTTGTGAAAAGATATGAACATTGTATCTTGTAAAAGACGTTAAATTAAAAGTATTGAAGACCGAAGTCCCCTTTTGATCTGGAAAAAAAAAAAATCAGTGCAAATAAGAGGTTAAAACTTAGCCAGGCTCCTTTTACAGTGTGTATGAACTCTAAAACCCAAATAGCATCTCTGGAAAGTGCATATTGTTAAGCTTCTTAGAGCTGCACATGTCCAGGGACCCATCACTCCTCACGAAAGAAACACTGGCAGTGTGATTAACAGTGCCAGGCTGATTCGGTAATGGGGACTGTTGGGAAAGGAGATTTCATATTGATGAAAGGCATTGCATCTGTCACCTAAAATGGTTGATGGAAAAGGACACTATTTTATCCTCAGGAAGTATTTCCCTTCTTTGATAATTTAAGGTAAGGAAGAAGCAAGATTTCTAGCCTATTTATGGCTTTCTTCCACAATTATTTTAAAACAGTGATTCTTCTACTCAGAATCCTAATTACAAAGCTTGTTTTAATGCCCATTGTCAAAAATTGCTGATGGGTGCTCAGTTATTGAAAATAGACACAAGGCAATGGCATTATTTTCAATAGCCATTGAAATTGGCATGTGATAAATTTTGTTATATATTCTGTAAGCAGGTATCGGAAATGTAAAGAATCACAAAAGTAGCTTTGTAAGGACAGGCCTCTTTCTGCTGAAAGCTCTGGTTTGGGATCTGATCTCTTTATTCTACCATTTTGTTGTCGTTTTTGTGGTTTGTTTTAGCTGCTCTACAGAGTATTTTCCCTCAAGCTGAGCTTGGGACCTTTCTAACACTTTCTAAGAAGGACAAAGAACGCCAGCTGAAAGAACTCACCATGATTGTTACTGGGATTCGTTTATTTAACCGAGACTGTGCAAAGGGAGGCGAAGGCATTGATGACTGTAGGTATATCATTTGGTTAAGTCTACAATTTATGCAAGTTTAAAATCTAACTTGCACAGTGAGGAAAATAACGTACAGTACTCCACCGGCATTCTTAGATTTAAGGTGTACAGTTCTGACTCTACCTTAGGCACAACTAGTGTTCATAATGGATTGTGATAATTTAGTTTTGCCGGGCAAGACTTGCAGTATTGTGTATCATGAAGCTAGTGTGGGAGAGTGAATTAGTAGAAGGAAAGAGGGGCCTGCCTGGAGGCCAGACTCCCTAATTCACTGGGCTCTGTGTTCTTTATTCCAAGTCAAATAACCAAATAAAAAAAAAAAATCACCCTGAAAACAGTGGCTGATGCAGTTAATGGAATGCAAAGGTATAAGAGGAGATATCTGCAAATCTGTAAATCCAGGAGCATTTACTGTGCTATTATATATTTAATGCATTCACCATGTGTAAGTTTTCAAAGCGCTCATGAAATATTTGATCAGGGCCTCAGTAGAAGGAACTTCCGTATGAATTTAATATATATGTAGACTCACTGAAAAGGTATTAGTGTCTTTTACCAGATCACCTATCTAGTACAATAGGGTCAGTTCTTCTATTTTAAAAACTGTTCTAGAAAGTCAAGTTCCCATTCTTTATAAAGTTCCTTATCTGGCTAGACTATTCTGTTTTTTTTTTTTTTCAGTATCCTGATGAGTTTCTTTTTTTTTTTAATGTTTATTTATTTTTGAGAGAGAGAGAGACAGAATGCCAGCAGGGGAGAGGCAGAGAGAGAGGGAGACCTAGAATCCAAAGAAGGGTCTAGGCTCCGAGCTGTCAGCACAGATCCTGACATGGAGCTCCAACCCATAAGTTGAAGTCTTATGCTTAACTGACTGAGCTATCCAGGCACCCCAGGATCCTAATGAGTTTCTTAAGTCACACACTTTTCATTTTTACAAAATAATGCCTTTTCTAGAGGTACCTGATCAGTAGCACATAATACTGAAGCCTATATATTCTTTAGATTCCTCTATATTTTAGTGGCAAAAACTGACCTGCTGTACAATGTCTTTTGTTTGGATAGGTTCTCCCCTGCCCAGTTCTTTATGTCATGATGTGGGAAGAAATGTATGAAATATGTACCTTCTAATTATCAATTTGGTTGAGGAAATAAACTAAACTCAAATGATTGCTCAAAATATGACCACTTGGTAGGCTCCTTCTTCTTTGTAGATTCTTTCATGTCTCTCAATATACTTTTAAAAACAGTGCCAGCTATTCTACAGGAAGCGATTCCGGCCACCACTCAGCACATTGATTCCCAACTTCAAACTGCCCAGGACCAGGCATACCGCTACACAGCCATCCTCGAGAAAGTAGCAAAGAACCCACTCATGAGTATGGAGCTTCAGCCATTTATGTTAAAAGAAGCACTGTATAATGTGCGGCAATATGAGATCTTCCTTCAGATCATTTTGGTGAGTAAATGTCATAAGATCTGGCCTTTTCTGTACATAATGCAGCTATTTTATATATTATGAGGCTAAACAAAAGGTAGAATCAGGTCATTGATAAAGGACACAGTCTTAGCAACTGCTCCATTTATATTGCATATGTAGGGCTGAGAACTAAAATAGAAATGGGAAGTTGGATTTTTATTTTAATGAAAAATATTGGTAGGAATTAATTTCCATAGTTGTTGATTGTCTTTGGTGCTCAGTGGAATGATTGTTGGGTGCTGTAGTTAAGCAATGGTGTGTGTGTGTGTGTGTGTGTGTGTGTGTGTGTGTGTGTGTGTGTTAGTAATATTGCATTGTTTTCATGCAAAGCAAGTATCTGATGTATTTTTTGGCAGATATTTGGCCAAATAATTTTTGTGTAATTGTTATTGCAAAAGTTGATTGAAAAGATTTTTATTGCTAATATTTTTATTTTTTAAGTTTTTTTTAATGTTTATTTTTGAGAGAGTGGGGGAGGGACAGAGAGAGACAGACAGACAGAGGATCTAAAGTGGGCTCCGTGCTGACAGCACATAGCCTGATGTGGGGCCCGAACTCACAAACTGTGAGATCATGACCTGAGTTAAAGTCGGAGGCCCAACTGACTGAGCTACGCAGGTGCCTCTGTTTCTAATATTTTTAGATCTATTAAACAAGCCAGACAGTATCCCCACATAGTTGGAAAATATAGTTCAGTGGCGATTTTAGACTTTTTTTTTTTTTTAAAAAGTGGCAGAGCACTTTTCTTTCAGATAAAATTTTGCTCAGAATCCTAAAAATGTAGAACAGGTATCTAGATGAAAGGATTGAGGGACCTTTTCACCCAGTAACATCCCCATCTCACCCCAGGGTTCTAGGGGACACAGTTTGTTAACTGCATCTTGACAGTGCGCTATGCTCCTAACAGTCAATGTTTGTTTGTTTTTGTTTTTAGCTTTATGGAGATATAATTAACAACACTGTAAGATATTCAAAATGTACAGTTTGACAATTGGATATATGTTTACGTTATGAAACATTTCTCCCATTGAGTTAACACATTCATCCCACTGGTCACTGTTTACCTTCATACAATGTCTACTTTCCAAAAACTGTGAGACTCAGGGTTAGTGAACTGTCTTTTGTATGAGTGAATACCAATGGCTTGAAGGACAGAACAGGATGTGTTTTGAACTCATATCTTGGTGACTTGATGCTACTTCTGGATGCACTTGATCTGTCTTCTTTCCTTATCTTCACTGTAGAGAATAGAAAGATAAACATTCAGATGACATGACTTCATTGCAAGAAACTAGGAGGTGGTCCTTACAACTGACCTACTATCTAATTGCCTTCAGAAACTGTAAATCAGCTATTCTAAACCAAATCATTTTTTTAAATGTTTATTTATTTTTGAGAGCAAGAGAAGGAGAGAGAGAAGAAGGGGCAGAGAAAGAGGCAGATAGAGGATTCGAAGCAGGCTTCAACAGCAGAGAGCCTGATGAGGGGCTTGAACTCATGAACCACGAGACCATGACCTGAGCTGAAGTTGAATGCTCAACTGACTGAGCCACCCAGGTGCCCCTAAATCAAATCATTCTTAAGAATGGATATTCCTCTAACATTGACTAGTGGCTATCAGCCTTATCTAACTAGCCAGATACTGAGAGGATTTTATAATCAGTTTATCTTGAAGTGCATGCAGATCTACAGGAGTAAGAATCTCACATTTACTTGGTCATCTGTGTTTGGAAGGGATACCATAAGAAAGAACTTCCATTAAACTGTCACACTTAATGTAGGGATGTTGTAGAGAATGTCATCCATTATGTAGCATCTTCTTGGAGCTTTCAATTGTGGATCGTATTCAGCTAATTTCCAGACTGAAAGTCTCATTGTTGTTTTCATCCTCAGAGCTAGAGGGACAGTGAATAGAGTATATAAGCAATGAGTGTGGCCTCTGCAACCAGAGTGCTTGTGATCTAATCCTGACTTTGCCACTTTACTCAATCTGTGTCTTGGAGGAAATTGCTTAACTTCTCTATGTCTTGGTTTCCACATCTCTAAAGTGAAGTTAGTGATAGTCTTCAGTATACAAGTAAGGTAGAACAGTGCCTGGCTCATAGTTATTAGCTCAATAAATTGCTGCTGCTTCTGAAAATGTTTATTATTTTAAAAAATATTTTAATGTTTATTTTTGAGAGAGAGAGAGAGAGAGAGAGCAGGGGAGGGTCAGAGAGAGAGGGAGACATAGAATCTGAAGCAGCTCCAGGCTTTGAACTGTCAGCAGAGTCAGATGTGGGGCTCGAACTCATGAACCATGAGATTGTGGCCTAAGCTGAATTCAGACACTCAACCGACTGAGCCACCCAGGTGCCCCAGATAATGTTTATTATTGCCACCATCATCCTGTTAGGACTTTAGCAAAATGGCTCTGATTTTATTTCTGGAGGGGTATGAACTGAAGAGTTCTTATTTTTCTAGACAGTATCACATGTTTAAGCCCTTTGCTGCTTATTCTATTGAGAAAGTTAACTTTCTGATCTCCCCACTCTTTGTGACTGTTTTCTATTTATATCCAAGTTAGTTAGCATATAGTGCAACAGTGATATCAAGAGTAGATTCCTTAATGTCTCTTACCCATTTAGCCCATCCCCCCTCCTACAACCCCTCCAGTAACCCTCTGTTTGTTCTCTTATATTTAAGAATCTCTTATGTTTTTGTCGCCCTCCCTGTTTTTGTATTATTTTTGCTTCCCAGCTCTTATGTTCATCTGTTTTGCATCTTAAAGTCCTCATATGAGTGAAGTCATATGATATTTGTCTTTCTCTGACTGACTAATTTCGCTTAGCATAATACCCTCTAGTTCCATCCATGTAGTTGCAAATGGCAAGATTTCATTCTTTTTGATTGCAGAGTAATACTCCAGTGAATACATATATATATATACATCTTCTCAGTCAGTTGGGTCTCCGACTTCAACTCAGGTCATGATCTCACAGTCTGTGAGTTCGGACCCCACATCAGGCTATGTGCTGTCACGGAGCCCACTTTAGATCCTCTGTCTGTCTGTCTCTTCCCACACCTCCCCCACTCTCTTAAAAATAAACATTAAAAAAAACTTAAAAAATAAACATGTTAGCAATAAAAATCTTTTCAATTGACTTTTGCAATAACAATTACACAAAAATTATTTGGCCAAATATCTGTCGAAAAATACACCAGATACTTACTTTGCATGAAAACAATGCAGTATTACTAACACACACACACAAACACACACACACACCATTGCTTAACTACAGCACCCAACAATCATTCCACTGAGCACCAAAGACAATCAACAACTATGGAAATCACCTTATTTTCAGATTACTATTGTCATAGCAGAAATACATTGTTTTTCTTTCAGTGATGTGATTTTTAAGATGTTCTGCATTCTTGGATGTCATTTTTAAAAATATTGGTATCAAAATAGTTTTCAGAGGACCACCTCATTAATTTTATCATTGAGGAGTGGGAAAATAACAGCTGAACAAAGTGTGTCATAGAATCCATTTCTCAGGAACGCAATTGTACTGCATATAAAAGAATACCTTGAGGAAAAGAATACCTTTGGGAAAAATTATAGCTATTGTATTTCAAAAGATTCATCCATCCAACAAACATTTCTGGAGTACCATCTGCACGCCAGTACTGTTCTTGGTTTAGAGATATCACAGAGAATAGAATATCTGCTCCCTTTGTGCTTACCTTCAGCGGATGTAAGGAGAAGGTAGAGTTTGAAACACTTGAATTTTGTAGTGAAATTTTAAAAATATTAATGCAAATCACATTGTCTTCACAGTCAGATATAATTACCTGTGCTCAAGAAGTAGAAATGATGATAAAGCAGTTAGGAGCCCACCTGGAACAATTAAAAATGACTATAAAATCAAAGACCGCTGTCCCAACATCACAAGTCTTCGTAAGTATTTGCCATCAACTTTGACCTTGCTTAAGAGTGAACATACTTTATCAAAAAGAATGAAATCTTGCCATTTGCAACTACATAGATGGAACATTATGCTAAGCAAAATTAGTCAGAGAAAGAAAAATATCATATGACTTCACTCATATGAAGAATTTAAAATATAAAACAGATGAACATAAGGGAAGGGAAGCAAAAATAATATAAAAATAAGGAGGGGGACAAAACATAAGAGACTCTTAAATATGGAGAACAAACAGAGGGTTGCTGGAGGGGTTGTGGGAGGGGGGACAGGCTAAATGGTTAAGGGGCATTAAGGAATCTACTCCTGAAATCATTGTTGCACTGTATGCTAACTAACTTGGATGTAAATTAAAAAATTAATTAATTAGTTTAAAAAAGAGTGAATATACCTTTGAATCCTATACAGTCAAATCATAAGTTACCATAATTATATTGAATCACTAAAAATATAATATTTGCTTTTGTACAAGGTGATCCTATTCTTTATGGTTATTTTGTAGTAATCGTATAAGTTGGATGAGGGACTCCCCTCCACAGGCAGTTGCTACTGAAGGAAATGCAGGTGTATATTATGATAGGCATAACACCAGCATAGGCTGTGTGAGTCCATAATGCAGTGTCGAAAACATGTTCACAGGAGCTGGTTAGAAATTGCCTTCAGCAAAGGGGTGATACGACTTGTGTCCTTTATGAAGAGACAGAGCTAATCATGGTGTTTACCAGGTCTGCACTTACACTGCCCTTCTGATTATCTGCACTATCTTAGGGGCAAATCTGGTAGCCCTAAAGAGGTGTAGGATGTACATGCAGTATTTTACAAAGCATTGAGGTTCTGACAAGTTTGTGTAGCCATTCCCAATATTAGGTTTCACAAAAAAAGAAAAGGCTAAGTTGTTTTACTTATTAGTAAGGCCTGATTGATTTTTTATATGTTTGCTCTATAAGTCAGTGACCTTTAGTATGAATAAAAAATATTTTCTCTTGAGGCACCTGGGTGGCTCAGTAGGTTAAGCATCCGACTCTTGATTTCTGCTCAGGTCATGATCTCATGGTTTGTGGGTTTGAGCCCTATGTCGAGCTTTGTGCTGATAATGTGTAGCCTGCTTGGGATTCTCTCTTTGCCCCTCCCCCATCCTCCCTCCCCCCCATTGAGCCTCTCTCAAAAGTAAATAAAATAAACATTAAAAAAATATTTTATCTCACTGACCTAAAATCTTTAACTTGCAGCTCACAAGATATGCCCCAAGATATATCTCTAGGCTTTCAGGTTCTTTTAATCATGACTGAGTCAGATAAATCTAATAGTAATGAGTCGTATTTAGCTTTTTTACAAAAAGAAGATATTTCCTCTTGGTTTTTTGAGGTCAAGCATCCATAAATCTTTCTTAGGTGATCAAATGTGTTTGGGTTTTTTTGGGTAAACTAACTTTATGACAATTATACCAAAATAAATACAAGTTCGTTTCTCATGAGTCCAGTTGCTATGTAGATTTTGTTGTTTAACTTCATGAGACTGACTTATCTTTAAGAAGAATTTCTTTACAAACACAAATTTGTATTTGTTTTTAAAAGCACAGTGATTTGTAATTTTATTAAACGGTTACATTTTGAACATTCTTTTCTCTTCTTCAGCCTACCTTCATTGCGCTTTCCAATCTGTGGACTAGCTTCCAGGATGAAACTGTTTTGGTTAGTGTCCTCAGTAATTTAACAACTCACCTTGAGCCATTCTTGGGTACTCATGAACTCCTCTTTCCTGAGAAAGTAATGCAGAATCTTCTTGATGGGCTGACGGTGAAGACCGATGTGTGTAGGATGAAGGAACACATGGGTAATAGAAACCATCCTTGACTTCCTCTATCTCTTAAAATTGCCTCTAGAATAAAGGCACTCTTTTGTTTTAAAATTTTTATGCTTGGAGTGCCTGGCTGACTCAGTCGGTGAGAATTCAACTCTTGATCTTGGGGTCATAAGTTAGACCCTGTGTTGCTTTATAAAAAAGTTTGCTTAAAAAAAAAGTAAAATTTTTGTACTCTATCCTTTTGATAAGATTCTGAAAATCTTTCTTGATTAAAAGAGTACTAATATTCATTATGGAAAGTGCAGGAAACAGAAAATATATAAGCTAAGTATCTTACTATTCAGTAATAAGAATTATTTTTTAAAAATTTAATGTTTATTTATTTATCCTGAGATAGAGAGCAAGTGGGGAGGGGCAGAGAGAGGGGGGAGAGAGAATCCCAAGCAGGTTTCACGCTGTCAGTGCAGAGCCCAGTGCAGGGATCAGTCTCACAGACCATGAGGTCATGATCTGAGGTGAAATCAAGAGTTGGCCGCTTTACCTACTGAACCACCCAGGTGCCCCCAGTAGTAAGCATTCTTAATGTTATTGTCAGTGTTTTGGTTAACAATGATTTTCCTTGCTTGTTTCTATTGTAGTCTTAGTGATTTTATTATTGATTTATAGTAGAAAAAGATATTAATGCTTGCCATATTTGGAGCTCTATTTCTTTAGAATTCTATTTGCCATTCATCTACCACAGATTCAGGCTGAAATTTATAAATAATGAATTTTATCCCTGTAAAATTGAGCTTATGTTAGGCCCTTTAAGAGGTGCACTGAGTCTTATAGGATGTCTTTATCAACAAATTGCTTTTTAATTTTTTGGTATCTTTTGTCTTTATTAAAGACAATGTAAAGTTCATGAGAAATGCCAAAATAGAGTGGGAATTGTAGCCTAAAAGAAAGTTTTTCCAGAAAATGAATTTGGATAATTTACTCTCTAAATTTCTTTTACAAATTCAAATTTTGTAAAAGTGGAAAATGAAAATGAAAATGAAGTTGTAATTTCCATTCTTCAACTACTGGACAATAAAAAAAAAACACCCTGAAAACTAAATTAGAGAGGCTCCAAAGCATCTTTCCAGTTAAAGTTTTTCCTACTTACTTTATTAAAGCAGAATATTTACGCAAATATTAAGTGAAATTAAAAAGTTAAAGTCACTTTGGCTCAGTCAGTTAAGTGTCCAACTACGGTTCAGGTCATGATCTTGTGGTTCGTGGGTTCGAGCCCCGTGTTGGGCTCTGTGCTGACAGCTCAGAGCCTGGAGCCTGCTTCGGATTCTGTGTCTCCCACTTTTTCTTCCCCTCCCTGGCTCATGCTCTGTCTTTCTCTGTCTCTCAAAAGTAAATAAATGTTAAAAAAAAAAAAAAAAGTTAAAGTCACTTCAACAGTAGATGTTAAACTTACCCATATTGGCAAGACAGTTTACTTCTTGGAGTTAAACGTGTCATTTTCCACCATATGTCACAACTTTTTATTCACCAGAACACGATCATGTTACTGCTCCAGTGAATTGGGAGACCGAATGTTCTTCTAAAAGAATTTAATTAACATTTGCCACATCTCATCTCTGTTTTGAGGCTTTCAGGCATAGCATGAAAAAAGAAGGAAGGTTTATTTTCCCCAAAGTATGCATTTACTTTTAGTTGTAATCACAAGGGCATTTACGGTATTGCTGTTTTGATGTAGAGCCAGACCCAGAATTGTAGTAGGATTGCAAAAGCTAAGAACCTTTGGGATCAATATTTTATAAATTGTGCTTGTGTAAAAAAAAAAAAAAATGGAGATAATTTGTTTATCACATGTGAATAAGTAAGCAATCACCATTAGGAAGGATTTTTTAAAGTGTAAAGAACAAAAATTGTGCACCTTGTTATCAAAATTAAATTACTAAGAGATATTTCCTTGAATCTTTCTGCCCAGAACATCCTCAGCTGTTTCAGGAAGCAATAGTCCTAGGACAGAAGCATCACACTCAAAGAATTTGCCCAGCTAGTCTATTATGAAGAGCCATGCAACCTTGAATGAAGTTGATCTCTCTATTTTAGTCACACAGCAGCCAGTTTTTTCTGCTCATTTTCTTGGCTTGTTTACTCTTCTCTTTGATTAAAGTTTTTCTTGTCCTCCTCTCTCATTTCAGAAGATAGAGTACGTCTGGTGGATTTCAGAAAACAAGAATGGCTTTTCCCAGAAACAACGGCCAATTTTGATAAATTGTTAATTCAGTATCGAGGATTTTGTGCTTATACATTTGCTACGACAGATGGTCTTCTTCTTCCAGGTATATTGTGGGAAATGATACTGCTTTGACTTCCCCATTTTTTCTTTAAATAAAGCCATCATTGTCACTTACTTACTCATTTTTTTTACTTACTATTTTTTAAAACTTTATGGGATCTGATGAAGAACTAGGAAAGGAACCACAAAGATGATCCAGACCAAAGCCTTTATCTTTGAAGTGCTCGCAGAATAATCTGGTAGACTAACATAAGCAAGAATTATACACAAATGAGAAGTGAGGTGCTTGCTTTGGCAGCACACATACTGTAATTGGAGCAATACAGAGATTAGCACAGCCCCTCTGCAAGGATGACATGCAAATTTGTGAAGCATTCCATATTTTAAAATGAAAACAAAAATGATAAGTGATGGAATGTATATATAATGAAATCTGGATGCTACATTATCATAAAGGAGAAATGACTCATGTGCCCAATGAGGGACTTCAGAAATTCACATGGCATTATTAAAATAGATCATCTTTCAAAGCCATTAGTTAAAAGAGCAACACTAATTTGGCTGATTATGCTTATTAAAAAATACTCTGTCACTTTATGGTTATATTCTGTTAACATAGATCAGAATTTCTTTATAAGTCAGGTCTAAGGAAATGGCCAATATTTTGGCCAAGTAAAATCTCTCTGTATATAATACTAGAGCTTCTCCCAAAACAAAGAGAAAGTCAGAAAATGAAGTGAAATAAATTATTATCCAAAAAGACTGTATGAATTGGAAATAAAAAGTCAGGTAGGGCTAGAATGAAAACAATTCGACAAAATTATTTCTAATTTACCTTACACCATTAACCTCTTTCTTCCTTTTCTTCTTTCTTTGTTATTTCTTTTGTTTCGTTATATTGTGTGGTTGGATAGTACTTTTTTTTATTAGAAAGAATTATTGGAACTATATACAGGCTAGAGAACACAAATACTGACTTTTTTTTTTTTTTAAGTTTCTTTATTTTTGTGTGAGAGAGAGAGTGCATATGAGGGGAGGGGCAGAGAGAGAAGGTGTGAGAGAGAATTCCAAGCAGGCTCTTGCACTGTCAGGACAGAGCCCAGTGTAGGGCTCAAACTCAGAAGCCATGAGATCATGACCTGAGCCAAAACCAAGAATTGGACTCTTAACTGACTGAGCCACCCAGATGCCCCTAACTCATTTTTTATGGTATTAGATTTTTCATAATGGAAGTAACAGAAGGTTTACCACAGGGAGCCAACAGAACAAGAATAGTATTCTGAGGGCCCATGAGGATCAGTGATACTAGCTGGAGGGGGCCGGTGGTAACAATCAAAAGCCATGAAGAAATAAAAAGTGATGGAATATAGATGGTTTCTTTCTTCTCTTTTCTTCTTTTCTTTTTTCCTTTCCTTTCCCCCTCCTCCCTTCCTCCCTCCCTTCCTCCCTTTCTCCCTTCCTCTCTCCCTCCCTTCCTTCTTTCCTTCCTTCTTTCCATCCATCCATCCATCCATCCATCCATCCATCCATCCATCCATCCCAAATAAGAAGGGAAGGGAGTCATGAGAAACACAAACACAGAGAAACATGGCTGTAGGGTCACAGCAGAGGTAGCATGATATAATTGGAAAAGCTATGAGCTAAGGTTCAGAAGAGCCTGGCTTCTAGTCTAGGAGGTCTGTTTGGCCCCTTCAAGCTTCTACTAACTGGGATTCTAATAGAGAGAAGTAGGAAAGTAGAAGGGCTTGGGAAGGCTTTGGGTTTCAGAATTCTCTCTGAATAAGCCAGCCCTGATTATTTCGTTCACTACATTATTTCTATTTATGACATTATTTTGTGGGCAGCAGCAAACTACACTAACTCTGATGGGTTCTGTAGGACTTTTCTCCTTCCATTCAGGACTGCAGACCACATGGCTTAAACCCCGAGGCTTACTAACTAGTTAGGATCTTTTTCAATGACTTCACCGGTTTTATTGTCAATCAGTTTCGCTTGCTCACTACTCCAGCCCACTGGCTTTCTTGCTATTTTTAAAAATTTTTTTTAATGTTTTTTTTTTTTTTTTTCCTGAGAGAGAGAGAGAGACAGACAGACAGCGTGAACAGGGGAGGGTCAGAGAGAGAGGGAGACACAGAATCTGAAGCAGGCTCCAGGCTCTGAGCTGTCAGCACAGAGCCTGATGGCAGGCTCCAACCCACGAACTGTGAGATCATGACCTGAGCCGAAGTTGGATGCTTAACCAACTGAGCCACCCAGGCGTCCCTTTTTTGCTATTTTTGAACATCTCAAGCCCATTTTCACCTCAGGGACTTTGTCTTGCTATTTATTCCCTCAACTTTGGAAAACTCTATCTGTCCCCCAGATAGCTACATACCTTGCTCCTTCATTTTATTCAGCCTTCCTAGATCACCCAATTTAAAATATCAACTACATCCTTCTTACTTTTATTATGTGTTTAAACAGCTTTATTTGTTTATTTTTGAGAGAGAGAGGGAGAGAGAGAGAGAAAGAGAGAATGAATCTTAAGTAGGCTCCACACCCGATGCAGGACTCAGTCTCATGACCCTGAGATCATGCCCTGATGCAAAATCAAGAATCAGCCGCTTAACCGACTGAGCTTCCCAGGTGCCCCTTGGCTTTATTTTTCATCTTTTTTTCTGCAGTACTCTCTGGGCTATGGTATATTTGTTGATTTGTTGAGAGCAGCAATTTTGTTTTCTTTTATTTCTTCAGTACCAGGAATAGGGCCAATAAATTTTGTTGAACAAATGAAAAAATAAATTAGGCAGGACTGCTGTTTCAGATATAATTCCCACCAACTATGTGGATATTTAATAACCCACATTTTTGTAGTATATGTTCACAGTGGGAAATACTTTCTAACCTAGAGACTTGTATTTTGGGAGTACCTGGCTGACTCGATTGGTAGAACATGCAACTCTTGATTGTGAGGTTGTGAGTTTGAGCCCCATGTTGGGTGTAGAGATTACTTAAAAGTAAAACTCTTAAAAAAAAAGAAACTTGTATTTTGGAAAAGATATCCCATTTTTGTAGTTTTTATAGAGTTGTTTTTAAAATAATGCTTGTAGTAGTTAGTTTAGTTAAAGGAGATTTGAAAAAACCACCAGATGACTAACATGGCTTCTCATAAAAGATTTTCAAACACCTTATATCTGGGTAGTAAAATAATTTTTACATATAACCATATTTTAAAATTAATTTAATATAAATTTCACATAAAATAGAATTTAACAAAATGTATAATTTAAAATTGCTAATTGTAGGGGCACCTGGGTGGCTCAGTCGGTTAAATGTCCAACTTCGGCTCAGGTCATGATCTCACAGTTCGTGGGTTCGAGCCCCGCATCGGGCTCTGTGCTGACAGCTAGCTCAGAGCCTGGAGCCTGTTCCTGATTCTGTATCTCCCTCTCCCTCTGACTGTCCCCTGATCACGCTGTCTCTCTCTCTCAGAAATAAAAAAATAAATAAATAAAATAAAATTGCTAATTGTAGCATTTTAGCAGAATGAAAACATAAGTCACATGTTAAATATGCAGTATGTAGGGGATGGTTCTATGGATATATTACAAATATAGAATCACTTAATATTTTATATATAATTCATTTCCTTTTCTTAATTTTCAGGAAATTTAGCAATTGGAATTTTGAAATATAAAGAAAAGTATTACACTTTCAGTACCAGAGATGCTGCATATTTATTTGCAGAAAGTCCTGAAAAGTATATTGATTTAATTAAGGAACAAGCCAAAAAAAATGTAGAATTAATTCAGCTACTGGAGCTTCATCAACAGTTCGAAACCCTCATTCCATATTCTCAAGTAAGCAGAATCAGTATTTTAAGAATGTATGACATTTAAAAGTATAGTTAATTAAAATGTTATGCATTGTTGTAGAGTATTCCAAAGTTCAGGCTGATTGGATCAGAAGATGGCCCTTAATGCTATTGGAAAGAGATTCACCCAGAAAAGGAAACTAATGAAATCAAGATAAGGAGTCAAATTGATAAATTAGACTGGAAAAATCTGGAAGAGAAAGACTACATTTAGATAAATAATTGTCTATAGGATTTCCTTTTCTAAAATTAAAGGAGCTTAGCAGAGATAACACAGGTGATAACTTAGAGTTGTAAGATAATGCTTTCTGATGTATTTTATTACCTGATACGGCAAGCTCTTTCTTTTGCCTTTTATTTTTTCAAAATTGTCTTAGCCATGCATGGAAGTTTTCTTAATAAATTTGCTAAGTATCTCCCAAAATCTTACTTAGATTTTAACTGGAATTGCATTAAAATAATCAAAGAATTTTTATGTTTATATATTGGTCTGTCCCATTCATAATAAGTACCATTTAGGTTTTTTTTAAATAATTACTAGTTTCATTAATTATATCTTAATAAAACTCAATGGTTTTAGTTATACTTTCTCCTGTGCCCACTTCTAAAACTGCATGTGATCCCAGCAGTGACTGGTAATACTAATATTCATATATGGTTTTTCCACTCAGCATGATGACACCTCCATTCAATTAACAGTTCTCCTATGGAATGGGTTTGTTTCTAGGCTTTCAGTTGTGTTCTACTGGCTTGTGCTCTCCAAGTTTTGTATTTTTTATTCTATTTTTTTTAAGTTTATTTATTTATT
The DNA here is from genome assembly GCA_017311185.1 of Proteles cristata cristata. NCBI lineage: Eukaryota > Metazoa > Chordata > Mammalia > Carnivora > Hyaenidae > Proteles > Proteles cristata. Next base: position 1,724,435 of record JAESUZ010004992.1, on the reverse strand, counting down.
TTAAGAGAGAGAGAGAGAGCAAGAGTGAGAGAGAGCGAGCACAGGCAGGGGAGGGGCAGAGAAAGAGGGAGATGGAGAGAGAAAGAATCCCAAGCAGGCTTTGTACTGCCAGTGCAGAACCCAGTATGGGGCTTGAACCCATAAACTTGATATGGGAGGTATATTTTGGGAGGAGAAAACCTAACATCACTCATTCTTAAATCAAATTCCCTTTTCCATTTTTCACAATTGGTAGCACATGTGAATACTTTGTTGAAAATGGACTGAAGTCAGTCATGAGATCATGACCTGAGCCAAAACCAAGAGTTAGATACTCAACCAACTGAGCCACGTAGGCACTCCTCTATTTTTCATTCTTTTTGTGATATCTTTTTATAAATGGAAGTTTTTCATTTCAATATGTCACTTATTAATCTTTTTTTCATGTCTCAAACTTTTGTCTTGTTTAAGAAATCTTCATGTATCTTAGATCATAAAAATAGTCTCCTATATTGTTTTGTAAAAAAAATATGGATTTGCTTTTCACACCTGAGTCTTTAATTGACTTGGATTTTATTTTGTGTCTAGTGGGAGGTGAAGATCCAATTTTAATTTTTTTTCTATTCGAGTATTGAGTTGTCCCATACCATTTGTTCAATATCCTTTCCTTTCCCCATATCTACAGTGTCTTAAATGCACTGACTTAATTTTTAGTTTCTATATTCTATTCAATTGTTCAATTTTTTAAAAATCCCTGTATCTATATCTTACTATAGATTTATAGTAAGTTTTGATACCTGGTAGAGTAAGTTCTCCCACTCTTTCTTCTCTAAAGGATCTTGGCTGTACTTGACTCTTTAGTTTCTATATAAATTTGAGAATTACATTGTCAGGTTCCATAAAAAACCTTGAAGGAATTATGAATTTGTTTGTCAATAGACAAGAATTATTTGGCCTTACCACCACTTATATAATTTACAGAGTTGCAAGATACCTCAAAGACAGTGAAAGGCTAGAATCAGATAATCAGAAATGTATGCTATATGTAGATAATGCATAGTTTTCCATTAAACAATTTCCCCCTATATTTTGAGTCTTGCTTTTTCCTTTCTTTCTGTATATGTATTTCCTAGCTCTTCTTCAGTGACCTTCATTACCTATGAACGTGAGTTTTCTCCCTTCATATTTCAAAGCTGTAGTTCTTATAATTATTTACTTGCCATTTACTTGTACTGTGTAATATTGCTAATTATCTTGCAACATGTTTTTATCTACTCAACTATATCATAACATCGTTTTGAAGGCAAAAAATTGTATCTTATGTTAGGTGGTAGGCAATCAGTGATTATCTGTTGTTTGATTTGGAGAAAGTTAATCTTATGTGGCATATGCATATATATATATATAATGTAATATTACTCAGCCATAACAAAGAATGAAACCTTGCCATTTGTAACAACATGGATGGATCAAGAGGATGTAATGCCAAGTGAAATAAGGCAGTCAGAGAAAGACAAATACCATGTGATTTCATTCATATGTGAAGTTTAAGAAACAAAAGCAAATGGGCAAAGAGAAAAAGAGACAATAAACCAGACTGTTAAATATAGAGAACTCTTCTGGTGGTTGTCAGAAGAGAGGTGGGTGGGGGGATGGGTGAAATAGGTGAAGAGTACACTTATCCTGATGAGTTTGGAGTAATGTATAGACTTGTTGAATCACTATATTATATACCTGAAACTAATATAACACTGTGTTAGTTATACAGGAATTGAAGAAAAAGTTAATCTGTCCCTCCTCTGCACTATGATCTGAGTTCCTTAAACCTCTACCACCCCCTCCAGCAACTTTATGTATAGCATAATTGTATCTTATTTAGCCTGGAGTAAATATTTAATATTTTAATAGTGAGCTTGTGGGTACGCCAACAGAAAATAAAAGTATCCAACTAAAACAAAACCAGGTGTATGCATAGTTTGGGGTTTAGGTATATCCTAAAGATGTCTTGATACTTTACACAGATGTGATTCATGTTTAATATTTAATGGCTATGTTAAACTTCAGTCAGTTTTCAACAAAGTATTCATGTATGCTACCTATTGTGAAAATTGGAGAGAGGCATTTGGCTTAAGAGTGAGTGATGTTAGGGGCGCCTGGGTGGCTTAGTCGGTTAAGCGTCCGACTTTCGCTTAGGTCATGATCTCGTGGTTCATGGGTTCGTGCCCCGCGTCGGGCTCTGTGCTGACTGCCAGTTCAGAGTCTGGAGCCTGTTTCAGTCTGTGACTCCCTCTCTCTCTCTGACCCTCCCCTGCTCACGCTGTCTCTCTCTCTCTCCTAGAAATAAGTAAAACATTTAAAAAAAAAAATTAAAAAAAAGAGTGAGTGATGTTAGGTTTTCCCCTCCCAAAATGTACCTCCCATATTAGTTCACAAAGTCAGGTACAAAGAAAGCTGTAATGCCCAGGAAAATTGTCACCTTTAGCTCACTACTATAAGCTTATTTTCTCTGCTGTCTTTACAAGTATATTCCATGGTCAAAAATTCTTATTTTTCTAATCTTTTTGTCAGTTTAAGTACTTTTAGTTATCTCTACATAATGCTGATTTTTAAAATAAATACTAATTACAAAACTTCATTTCTTTAGATGAAAGATGCTGACAAACATCCTGTGAAACCAATTACAAAGTGTGAAAGTAGCACGCAGACAGATACACACATATTGCCACCAACGATTGTAAGATCATATGAGTGGAATGAATGGGAATTAAGAAGAAAAGCTATAAAATTGGTTTGTAGCAATACTTTCTAAAATTATTTGTAGGTTGGGGAATTTTATTTTCTTCACCTAAGACAGCAGAAGAGATGATATTTTATACGTGTGTTACATTTAGCCACAAACGAAAACAGAATTAGTCCCAAAAGTTACAGGTCCAGGGCACAGGACCAGAAGGGATTGTTTTGGTATGAGCGGGGTGGGTGTCTCAGGGGTAGTTGTCGCAGTAAGATGGCAATGGATGTTCTAGATTCATTGAATCAGTTTTTAGAAAATAGGAATTCTGTCCAACAATTTGTACCAGTGTCCCTGGCCTCTGGCTTTCCTTATTTCTGCTCCTGTGGCTTCCATGGGTGTACACTCTGGCCATTTACTTGGAGTTCTGCCTTATATTTCTTATTTCTCGCTTCAGCCTGTATATTTGCTTCTTCCTCCACTCGGCTTTCATGGTGTGGGGGTTTTCAGGAAGATGGCGCTAAGGCCGAGAGCTCTGGGTTGGGGAAGTTTAATGTGTTGTTACTCACAGAGTGGATAATTTATTTATATAAACCAATTAGATATATACAGAGTTCTTTGCAAATATTTTGCCAGCTCTACATGGTAAGATTGTCTTCTAATTTTAAGCACCTATGGAAGCATGAAACTATTCTCGAATTATACCATCCAGTGACTACAACATAGGTAGTTGCTCTCTCTTCCTTTCTATATCCATCTATTGTGCTCATCTATGAGATTTTAGTATTTAGAGCACTTTCAACTTCCTCTAATCATTTAAAGTATATCTTTGTCTTTTGTGGTATTCTCTTCTTCTTCTTTTTTTTTTTTTTTTTTTTGTAGGAGCAAAATGTTACCTCTCTCTTTTTTTTTTTTTTTTTATTTCTAGGAGAGAGAGAGAGACAGCGTGAGCAGGGGAGGGTCAGAGAGAGAGGGAGTCACAGACTGAAACAGGCTCCAGGCTCTGAGCTGGCAGTCAGCACAGAGCCCGACGCGGGGCTCGAACCCACGAACCGCGAGATCATGACCTAAGCGAAAGTCGGACGCTTAACCGACTAAGCCACCCAGGCGCCCCAAATGTTACCTCTCTTATGTCACAGATAGTGTCCACTCTTGTTAGCATGTTCTCTATAGGCACTGAGCTCCCTTGTCCTTCTGATTCTCAGTCACCTTAATCATAAGAGGTGCCTGCCCTCAAAGCTTAGCTTTGAAAATCTCATCCCTGTGTGACTCAGTGGAATTCTTCCCTCTCACCCTTGTTACAGTACCTTGTCATTTTGTTGCTAGCTTGTTGCTAGACAACAAGCATTTAGAGTATGAAGGAAATAAAACTTTTATATCTATAGCCTTAGTATATTTTATCCATCTCTTTAACTGAAATCAGGTATGGGATTAAATGAAGACTACCCAAATGAGAACAGAGGCTATTTATTCAAAGTTTGCTGTAGCAAGGGAGTCAGCCATCACCACTGGCAGTTGCCAGAAACTCCAAAGCAGGCAGGGAAAGTGGGAAAGCTTTATAGTAGAAAAAAGGGGAAGGCTTCGAGCATGCTCTGATTGGAGATTGTGGACATAGGGAAAATGGAAGCTGGCTAACTCAAAGTCGGGGCTCTGAGGTCATTGGTTTGGTGGGCATAGTTGACTGTCTCTGGTTGGTCCTTAGTTGGAAGGTGAGGGGCAGCAAAAAATAGGGAAGCTGGACAAGTCCTTTCTGTCTGTTCTGGGCTTATAGCTACGGCTACAGAAGTTATGGGTCTGAGTTCTATTGTCACATAAGGCCTAGCCTTTGTCCGTTTGTATTTTCAGTGTCTTACAGGCTTTTCCCCAACCATGACATTTCTCTTGCCACCCTTTGTGGTGGCAGCTTTTAAGTCCCTTGATTTCCTAGGATGAGGATGGATCAGCTTCTTGGTATATCTTCCAGATCCTCATTCCATTAGCATCCCTATCAGTGACTCTTTGGTAGTACATGAAGTTCCATCCCCGTGTTCTTTTTCTCTTATCTACAAAACTCTCTTGAGTGCATCAGATATATACTAGGTAACAGAGATATTACAACTTTGTTCTTCAGAAGCTAATCATCTAGCAAGCGACACTGATACACTAAAAATATTTTAATACCTCTTGGTAAGTGGTAGAATATATGTGAAATAAAAATGGACTGTGGTGACATTTTAAGTTGGTCTGAGGTATAAATAGGTAAAGGAGAAGAGAGGAATGATGGTTGGATGGATATGAGAGGTAGAGGTACCAGCTTAGGTCTGGACTGGAAATGTTAAAAGAATGGCGTATTCCGTGGGGCTGCGCTGTATACTGACTGGACTCTCTTCTCAATCCTCAACCCTCACATCATTCTGAGGCTCACCTTAGATCTCATTCTTCTCTGGAATTGCATCACGTTGAATGCCAGCTCCCCATATATGACCAGTACAACGTGCTGGTAAGAAAAAACTGAGTGTACTGCTTAAAGTTGTAGGAGGAGCCAGCACCTCAGCAGAACCTAGTCAGGGTCTCCAGAGGGAACAGCAAGATCAGAATGTATTGAGAATGTGAAGTTCGGTGGAAGGCAGATCTTTCAAAGCCAAGAGTAGGTCAGGGGATGGCACGAGGGCTTGAACTGGATTAGGTAAGGATCATGAAAAAACAACCCAGCACTGATGGGAATAGAAAGTGAAGATTTATGGGGCAGTGAATGTTAGGGCTTAATCTGTGTGCTGGTGCTTACTATTGAAGGTGTGTCTTTCAGGATGTTCTGTAGTGAACAGTCAAGTTATTTACTTTGGTAAGAGTCTCTTGGAATGGCAAAATTATGCTAATGAAGACAATGGAATAGCAAAGCCATATTAATGTAGACAATAAACTCAATGTGAGGGAAGTAGTTTTCGCTCTCAGTCATCCACAGTGTCTCAAAATCTGGAATATTTCCTCTAATTCCAGGTCTACCTTTTTAAGCCACAGGCTCTTATGCTTCTGAATTCTTTTCTTGGACTTCTTCATTACTTCAGTAACTCCTAGTCTCCTTTTTTGTTTGCTTGTTTGTTTTTTAAAGTTTATTTATTTTGAGAGAGAAAGAGTGACTGGGGGAGGGGCAGAGAGAGACGGAGAGAATCCCAAGCAGGCTACACACACACACACACACACACACACACACACACACACACACACACACAGTCCAATGTGGGGCTCAATCTCAGGAACAGTGAGATTACCAGCTGAGCCAAAATCAAGCGTTGGATGCTCAGCTGACTGGGCGACCCAGGCGCCCAACTCCTCCTCTCCATTTAATAAAACTCCTCTTTGCTTCCCAGCCTGAGTAATCTATTTAACTTTATCTTTACTAGTAATCCATAAAAAGAGCAAGCAAGATGTAGAATAATGTAAAATATAACCTGAAGACATCAGAACTTTTTATGTTAAAAGTCTTGGGTGAAGCCCATTTAAAAAAGACAAAGGAAATCTTAAATTTTTATCTTAAAAAACATAAATCAAGTATGGTGGAAAAATCCAAGTTGTGTGAATCTCAAAGTATAATAATGAAGGAATTAGAAGATTATATTAATACATAATTGGGCTCACTGTTAAGTTTCAATCTGTACGTTCTTTCTTTGGGTCCTTTTTCAATATTTTATGTATTTTCTTACTTCTTGGCAACGGATGTTATGTTCTAGTTTTTCTTATGTTTTAATGTTTTGTAGAAAAATGCTGTGTTGTAGGGCTAATTTCTTTTTTTTTTTTAATGTTTTATTTATTTCTAGGAGAGAGAGAGAGACAGCGTGAGCAGGGGAGGGTCAGAGAGAGAGGGAGTCACAGACGGAAACAGGCTCCAGGCTCTGAGCTGGCAGTCAGCACAGAGCCTGACGCGGGGCTCGAACCCACGAACCGCGAGATCATGACCCAAGCGAAAGTCAGACGCTTAACCGACTAAGCCACCCAGGCGCCCCTGTAGGGCTAATTTCTTTGTGGACTGAGAAAAAAAGATTCCGCCGACTTATTTCTTCTTTAGAGATGGGTTAATTCATGTGTATTTTCTTTCTTCTTAGGCCAATTTGCGTCAGAAGGTTACTCACTCGGTACAAACTGACCTTAGTCACATGAGAAGAGAAAATTGTTCACAGGTGTACCCATCAAAGGATGTCAGCACACAGTCGATGAGAGAAGGTGGCACCCGAGTGCCCAGGCCCCAGATTTACATAGCTGGTCTTCGTGGGGGGCAGAGTAAAATCACCTATGGGGTCAAGGTGAACTTAACTAGAGCTGTTGATGAGACCTAGTCGGAGACTGTATTTTTAAAATAGATACCACTAAGTTATGAACAGTGGCAAATATTGACAAATATCTTTGCATCCATGGAAAGTAGTTAATTCTGTGAGTCTGGCACATTCATTGGTTGTGTGAATGTTTTCTGGATTCTGTCAAACTGCTACAACAAACAAAAAGTTGTTCTCTGTAGCACATTTTTCCTTCTATTAAAATTGAAATATAAAACTCTGTCCATTCAGCTTTTATTTGTTAGAAAAAGTTTGGCAGCACTAAAGGCTGAAATTATGGTGCTATTTAGATATAAATATATTTATGAGATTATGACTGAGATAGAAACTTATTTATTTCTAAAATCATATTTAATGGTAAACATTAATGATTTAAAACCTAGTCAATATTTTAGCCTCATTAGCTATTAAATGTTAACGTGGATTAAATGGATATGTAATAAAACCTCAGAGCTGAGGTCCACATGAATTTTCAAAATCTGGAAATTTTACATAAAATCTAGATTTTCTAGTCACTTGAAAGTAAGTCAGAATATTTGGCAACACTCGGCTAGCACTCCTGGGAGTAGTTGCTGTGCCCTTTCACAGGCCCGCAGCTCCAGTCCCATCCCTGCTCCCCCCCAACCCCGTACTCCTGTGCCTTCGCTGCCTGACCCGATAGGCAGTTGTGCATAGGGCCCAAGTGAATTACTGATTGCGGAATTTTAGAGCTGTAGTTTCATTACTGTCTTACATACTTATTTTTTTTAAGTTTATTTATTTTTAAGATGGAGAGAGACAGACAGAGCATGCACTCGTGGGAGCAGGGCAGGGGCAGAGAGAGAGGGAGAGAATCCCAAGCAGGCTCCGTACTGTCAGCACAGAGCAAGACTTGGGGCTCAAACCCACAAATGGCGAGATCATGGCCAGAGCTGAAACTAAGAGTCAAGCACTTAACCAGCTGAGCCCCCCAGATGCTCCCATATAGATATTTTAAGTGTATTTCTTTATTTTATTACTTTCTTACATACTTCTATTACCAACTCTTGGATAATAAAGACCCTGGTGGAGGGACTGTTAAACATGCTTTAATAGCCAGTGGATCACTTATATTTAGTGTATTTTTTCCTGCCTTTGTGACTTTTACTCAGGTGTTTATATAATTTGCTTTCTGTGTATGTTAAATGTTATTTATAATGTGAATATGTTTCAAAATCCACTTTCCACAGATATCATAAAGGTAAACTTCAAACAGATCTACTTCTTTAAACAATTTTTTTAAATTTATTTATTTTAAGAGAGAGAGAGTGGCAGGCGAGAGGACAGAGAGAGGTAGGGAAAGAGAGAGAATCCCAAGCAGGCTATATGCTATCAGTGCAGAGGACAACACAGGGCTCCAACCCATGAACCATGAGATCATGGACTGAGCTGAAGTCTGATGCTTAACTGAGCCACCCAGGTGCTCCCAGACCTACTTCTAAGTCTTCCTAATTTTCATACCTGTAGTTTAAAAATGATGTTAGGGGAGCCTGGGTGGCTCAATCAGTTAACCATTGGACTGTTGATTTTGGCTCAGGTTATGATCTCCTTGTTCGTGGGATAGAGCCCTGCGTGTAGCTCAGCACTGGTAGTGCAGGGCCTGCTTGGGATTCTCTCTCTCCGTCTTTCTCTGCCCTTTCTTTGTGCTCTCTGTCTCTCTCAAAATAAATAATAAACATTAAAAAAGATAAAAATGATGTTAAAGATAGGCTGGCTGTTGGGGCAAGGCCTGGGGCTGGGCGGGGGTGGGGGGGCAGGGTTCTGTCCTTGAAGAAGGTGATGAGAGGTTATAGCTAACACTAATCTTTACAACATCAGGTATTTGATTTTATCTGTTCTGTCAACCCTCATTCAATTCTGTAAGATTTCTAAACACAGAAGAGAATGGCTGGTAAACCATAATTTGGGGTTATCCAGTTAAGGCTGAAAGTAAAATTGCCAAGTGCATAAAAATACCAAACCCAATTTGAAAACTAAATTTAATATCAGAAAGTGCAACAGAATCAAAATAAAGGGTACTAGATCAAATGATAACCTCATCCTTTCTTAGGATCTTGATCATCTCCCCAAGCCCCAAAGTTCTCTAAAGATTTCCAACCACAGGCTGGACTCTGTGTCAGATATGCACCCCCCATTTCAGCAGGTTGCAGGCCAAACTCATTTTTTTCTGACAGACTTGTTTCTCCCTCTGTATTTCTTTCTGTGCTTAAAGGCATCGTCATCTACTCAGTAGGATAAATTAAGAACTTCTTGGATTGCTTTTCTCTCACAGCCCCTACATTTAACAAGTCATCAAACGCTGCTGATTTGTCTTGAATTGTCTTTGGAATCTGTGCCTTTCTGTTTTCACCATGACTGCTATAGTTTAGGACTTAGTCCTATTACTGGATTCATTGGCATAATTTTTCTAACATATAAATCTGATTGTGTCACCCTGTCCCCTTCCCCGCCTTTCACTTCCCTTGCTTAAACACTTACCACAACTTGTTTTTATTACCTAGGGGGTAATGGAAAAACTCCTTCACATATTATGTAAGACTTTTCAAATTATATCCATTTATCTTCCAGTTTCATTTTCTGCTCCTCTCATGGTATCTCCAAACATTATACATATTTCGCAAACTGAGCCCAAACTCTTTAAGTATGTCATTGTCTAATACCACGACTCTCTGCTCTGACTTTTCTCTGTCACTTGGAATGTACTCCACAGACCCCCTCATGAAATTATGTTTGTCCTCAAACAGCCTGGTCAGCTTTACCTTTTCAGTGAATGTTTTCCTCATCACCTTCAGGAGAATTAATTGCTTCTTTCTTTGGGTTTTCACTACATTTTATTTATACTCCTACTGAAGTACTTAAATAGGTACATATGTGGTCATCTGTAATCTCCCTGTGAGATTTTTTGAGATTTGAACTGTGTTCTAGTCATTTTAATATTCCTGGCATTTGTATAGCATTTTGTTGGATGAACGAAAGCAGAAAAAAAGGAATAAATGAAAGAACAAACTGGAGGCAGCATATTGGTCAGGTCATTATTTTAATAGCCAAGGTGGGAATTGATAAGGAGGTCAGTAGCCAAATAGTCATTGGAAAAAAAGAGAGAGAGGAACAGGGAAAAAAGGAGATTATTTTTTGAGAAGTGGTGGGAAATAAAGTTGGATAAGCCAGGTTGTACAGCTTTTGCAGAATGCTGAAAGCCAGGCAGAGATAGAGACCTTTCTGTAGTCAGATGTTAGGAAGCCATTGTAGATTCTCAAGCAGAAGATTGATTGTCGGAGAGAGACGCTACAGTTGAGGAGATTGCTAGGAAGCTGTTGAAAGAATTTGGGCATGTGGGAATGGATGACATGAAGGGCGAGATGTGAGATTTGATGAACAGGATATAACAGAAAAGGGAAGAAAAAATCACAGTATGACCTCGGGGTGTCTACTCTAGGAGGCTGACGACAGTTGGGAAGAGGAACTGGTTGATCAAAAAAGATAACTTGTTCAGTATTAGAAAATTTGTGTTTAAGGGAAAACAAAAATAATAAAGCAGAAATGACTGGAATTTGAACTGGACAAAGATAATTTGGGAGGCCATCCCCAAAGGAATGGGATGGCACCGGGAGAAAGAGACAACATGAGACCAAGGAGCAGTCAGAGGAGTAGAAATAGAAAGGAATCTCTGTGGTCAAGGAAGTAAAATGAAGGTCCACTACTTACTAGCTGTGTTACTTAATATTTCTCTGATGGAGTTCCTTCATCATAAAAATTGGGATGAAGATAGTTCCTAATTCATTGGGTTGTCAAGAGGATTAAAGGAGTTCACCCATGCAAAGCATTCATGTGGTAAGCGCTTCAATTCTAGCCAGGAGAGGAAAGAATCTCTAGTGTCTCATTCTACTGCACTCCTGCCCTTATTTTGTCCACTTTCTATTTTCAAGCTCCTAGTTAGTGCCTAGAATAATGCTTGGCGCATTATGGCTTTCAGTCAATGTCTGATGAATAAACAGAAGAAGATAAGTGAGAAAAGGTTAATGGAGTACGCATCTACTGAGCTCTGTCTTAATAAAGTTGGCTTGAGTAGAAACAGGACTGCAGCAAGCAGAAAATGGTAGAAATAAGTACAGACTACAAATCAGTACTATTAGGCATGAAAAGAAAAATGAGATTATTGTAACTAAGAAGGGAAGCAGAGGCAAGGTAGAGTTAAGCTTAAATAAGAAATGTTTAACTTTTTAAAAAAATGTTTTATTTATTTCTAGGAGAGAGAGACAGACAGTGTGAGCGGGGGAGGGTCAGAGAGAGATGGAGACACAGAATCTGAAACAGGCTCCAGGCTCTGAGCTGTTAGCACAGAGACCGACGCGGAGCTCGAACCCGTGGGATCATGACCTAAGTGAAAGTCGGACTCTTAACTGACTAAGCCACCCAGGCACCCCTCAAATAAGAAATGTTTAGATATTGATGATTATTACTCACGTCCAGACACTGAATTTTTCTTTGTCTCCTTGAATTTTTATTATGTTCTCAATTATAAAATGCAACAATTCCTTTAATTTGTCTTTAGTAATCTTACACCATAGGAAAGAATTGTTTTTTAAAAAATAACCTAGCAAATTGGGATACAATTTTCTTTCTTTCTTTTTTAATGCTTATTTATTTATTTTGAAAGAGAGAGAAAGTGTGTGTGCTTGGGATGGGGACCATGGAGGGAATCTCAAGGAGGCTTCACCTCGGGGTCCAGCGCCAGGTGTGATCTTACAACCCTGAGATCATCACATGAGCTGAAATTGCGAGTCAGAGGCTTAATCGACTGAACCACCTAGGTGCCCCTAATCTTCTTAATAGCAGAATGAGACTAGTATGCTTAAATTGTCATGGAAGCAATTATGTTTATATACTGCATTTGTCTAAATGTTCTTTATGGTTAATGGTTTACTATACTTGAAACATCACCACTTTTAATAACCTATTGTATAGCTACATACTTGAATTTATTTATTTATTTATTTATTTATTTTTTAAATATTTTTATTTATTTCTAGGAGAGAGAGAGAGAGAGAGAGAGACAGCGTGAGCAGGGAGGGTCAGAGAGAGAGGGAGACACAGACTCTGAAATAGGCTCCAGGCTCTGAGCTGGCAGTCAGCACAGAGCCCGATGCGGGGCTTGAACCCACGAACCGCGAGATCATGACCCAAGCGAAAGTCGGATGCTTAACCGACTAAGCCACCCAGGTGCCCCATTGAATTTAACTATAACTTCCTTAAGCCTTTTGGTATTGCTTACTGCACAGCCTACACTTTTACTTTATTACCAATGGATATAGTAATGGGCTTCCTTTTATATACTGTATTGAGACTAGGGTCACTCTCATGCCTGAGGTAACAGAAGTGAGCAGGATTTCAAGGCAAATACTGCAGCTTGATAGTGACAATCAGGAATATCATTATGGTTTCAAATGGCAATAGCAATAGCTGTTTGAGACAGAGTAAGGTTAGCACATTATCAGGCAAATGACTTTGTGGTTCACATGTTGATGATCACTGCTTATTACACTAATTAGGGTTACATAGAAAGCTAGCATACATAAAAGAAAAGCACACTAAGTCAACAGGTTTTACTCTAAGATTTAGGATAATTCAGAATGAGAAAGTAAGATTTAGCTCAGATGTAAAGAATGTAAATATCTGGCCATTTATTGGGCTGAGATAATGAGTAGAAACTCCAGCTAGAAAGTTAATGGGAAATAATATTTTTCCCCCGAAGGGTATGCTGCAGTAAAGTGTAATAACCATCCCCTGTCTTGAGTGTCTACTCTCTAACTCAGTGAAAAATTTTGTTCTCTAAAATTATATACTGTTAGGAGCCTTGCTGTTGAAGTTATATCAGTTAGAATGAAATAGTCTGCTTTTGCTTGGACGATTTAAGTCACTTGACACAAAGAAGTGGCCCCACTTTCCAACCTGGGACCAAAGCCTTCATTTAAGGGGCTCCTGAATACACCAATCCGCATCCAGTAACTTCGTTGTTTTCAAGACACATGATCCTGAGACTATTCTTCAGTCCATATCTGACGTTAACTTCTTTATAAACAGCCATGCTTTGAATCTGTCAGAACACTGCTTCCGTTAAATTTCATGTAAGTCCATCCTTCTACCAGATTTTACAACTCCTTCTGTGTTTCCAGGGACATCCCACGCAATTCCTCTGGTGAAGTTTCCCTCACTGGAATGGGCCAATAATCCTGACTCTATCTGAGTATAGGTTTGTCTCTCATAGCCGTAAGCTGGACAGATGAGGACAAGAGGCATGAAAGTCTAGTCAAGGTTCATGCCAATGGAGTAGGAAGTATTTTGGGCAACCAAAATCTATTAAGGAAAAGTATGGTTCAGCAGCATGATATGTGAACTAGAAATGCTGCAAAAATAGCCCAACAGCATATTTGCCCACCACCCTAATTATAATCAGTGTGTGTGTGTGTGTGTGTGTGTGTGTGTGTGTGTCTGTGTGTGTCTGTGTGTGTATGTGAGATATATTCTCTATCAGAAGGAACCATAGTTCCTTGAAGTGTAGTTGATTCCGTGACCTCCGACAAGGAAAAATCAAGATTGGCCGGAACCTCTTGTTGCCAGAAATAAAATCTTATGCAGATGTAAAGAAAGAAGTAGGCTTACAAGGGTCATACTGGGATAATTTGAGCATCAAAAGGAGGATAGTTATAGTTAATTGAATTACATTGAGACTATGATGATACCCAAAATGGGAAGAGATAAACTACAAAGCAGTTGTAAAAAAAAAAAAAATTAGAAATGTAAGCTAGAATATTTTTCGTTTTTAAAATTAATTTTAAGTACACATTGTGAGTTTTTTAAGTACTTAAACTTACATGATAGGGAACTGTACCAATTACAGGAAGAGGTGATTAGCACCAGTGAGCACACATACAACCTGGCAGAGGGGAGTGTTGCAACAGTGTTGCAAAATGAGATTAATCAAATATCTGACTCTACAAAGCTCCTTCTAATAGTAATGTGATGCTAATACGGCGTGCAAATTTCCCCAATACTGTTAATAGGCTATATATATATATATATAAATGTCTATTGAATGGTAAGACAATGGTGTAGAACATTAATCACTCAAACCTCTAACAAGTCATGTTAGGGAAAGATGGTGCTCTGGGAGCTGTAGGCGGCTGGGCATCTGATTCTTGTACGACTCTTCCTATAAGGGCTCAGGTGCCTTCCTAGCATTTTTAACCAATCCACGTTATCTGGAAAGCCTTTCATTTTGCCAGTGAATTATTTCTAACATTCCTTATGTTAATTAATATCCTCTAATAAAAGTGAAGATTACAGCGGTTGAAATAAATGCCTGTTGACACGTCTGGTATTTTTGAAGCCCTTTTGTTGTAAGAAGATCATGTAATTAGAATGTCCGGCCAATTAAATATAATCAACGACAACGCTGGCAATAAGGACACCGGCACAAGACTTCTGAAAAATACATAAATCCTATGAAGAGATAACAAAGCAAGGTAATGAGCGAGGTGGAAGTTAAAAAAGTTACCGAAAGTAGTTTCTGTTGCTTTACGGGTTTTGGGGGTTTCTACAACAGCTTTTGACAGGCACGAATCACTAAGTTACTCCAAGTTCTCATCACATCACCTTGGTGAGGACTACAATTCCCAGAACGCAACGCTCTGCTCCCTTGACTCCGCTTCCTTAGCCGGCCGGGAGGTGTAGTTTACAGAACGACGCCTTCGAGTCGAGTTTTACGCACTTGTCAGCAAGGACTCGGCCGTAAAAGCCTCTTCTCCATCCGGGTCTTTTCATTTTCGGGAGTAGCTCGGACTGCGGAGCTTAATCTGGGCACCAGGCTGCGCAGGAAGTTGGCGGACGGTCGGCTGACGAGGCGCTCTAGGCCGAGCGGTTTTCGTCTCTATGACCACAGGAGGCCGTCTCCGGTGTCCCGAGGAGGGCGCGTGGAGGGGGCGTGCGTCAGTTCCGCGCGGGGCTGTCGGGGAACCATGGCTGCCCCAAGAGGTGAGGCCGGGGGCCGCCCGAACGGGGGAAGCTGTGGGGGGCGGTGGCGCGGGAGTGTCAGCTGCTGTCCGCGCTCGCGGGGCTCCGGGGCAAGGCTGAGGCGTCGGGCATCCGGAGTTTGTTTGGAGCCGCTCCCTGGCGTGAGCCCGCGCCGCCGCCTGTCAGGGCAGCGCCGGGCAGCCAACCTTCTCCTGCGGCTGCCTTCCCAGAGGCTGACTCCGCGCGGGGCCGTTCGGCGGCCGGAGAGCGCGCTTGCCTCGACGAGCTTGCAGTGGGTGGGAACCGAATTCGGGCAGGCCCGGGCTGCGCCGCACCCGGAGAGGTCGGGGGCTGGAGCCTCATCACCCTGCCGGAGGCAGGACTGTGCTCCGTTGCGGCCGGGGTCGTCGCGGCTGCGGTCTCTTCGTCCCGCGCGGAGCCCAAGCAGCGGCTGGTCCGTGTGACAGACACTGGAAACATCATTGGGGCGTTAGAACAGCGCTGAAACCGTAACGAGATGGAGAAAGCAGTCGTTAAGAGTTCCTTCCCTGGAAAATGTTGTGTGGTTAGAAGGAACACTTGATATTTGGGGTGGAGGTTGAGATCCACCGCTTTTCCCTCAGGGATGGCCCATTACAGTAATAATGTTTGATGACTAATTGCCATTTCCTGAGAGTGACTCTGATTAACCCCGAAGCACTTTGTTTTGCTGAGTGGGATGTGTGAGTTAGGACCAGAGCTGAATTTCTGGACCTCAGAGCAGTAGCTAGGACAGGTTGGGTGACTCCCAGATTCCTTATTCACCCTTCTCCCGTAGAGCATTTGGCTTCACCTCTGAATAAATGTTAAACAAATACTTCAAGCAGATCTTTCTGCATGGGTGCCAAGTTATTTTCCTGGTTGGGGAAATCAAGCCCTGCCCGGGGGCA
The DNA here is from genome assembly GCA_017311185.1 of Proteles cristata cristata. Taxonomy (NCBI): domain Eukaryota; kingdom Metazoa; phylum Chordata; class Mammalia; order Carnivora; family Hyaenidae; genus Proteles; species Proteles cristata. The sequence goes on along the minus strand of JAESUZ010004992.1, from coordinate 1,708,464 downwards.
TTGTCTGTAAGTGTTTATCATTCACCTATGCATTCTCCCATTTCATATAAGTTCAACCTTAAATCTTTTTGTAGTAACACAGGAAATAAGGGGAAAAAATAAAGTTGTTTTGATAACATAGAATAGGGACAGCAAGATTAAAGATGAGCAAAACTTAACAATTACAGAACTCAATTCATCTGAAATAGTTCCAACAATTTACAGATTTAGGCTTATTGCCAGTAAATATTTGTTGTGCCTTTGGCATAAGTCTTATGCCCGCTAAAGATGTGTAACACTAACATTATGTAGATATATTAACTATTTAATTTAGAATATCCCAAACTAGTGTCAGTGTGCCGCATAATCTTGAAGGAACAAAATCCTTGCCTAACTGGTTGATATTTAAAGTCAGCTGTATTTTGCGTATGTATGTTTGTTTGTTTGTGTTCATGTCATTGAAATGTACTGTTTTGAATTAAATGTTCAAATGTCATGGGTTTTAAAACGTATTTTGTGCTTGAAATTGCAAAGCATTTTGAGTTACAACATTGATGAACTTTAAATGTAATATTGTCTACTAAATAATATCTTTGTTGCACATATTTTCCAGAAAATGTCAGTTTATTATTCAAGTTATACTGCTTGGCAGTGATGACCCTGGTGGCTGCAGCTTATACCATAGCTTTAAGATACACAAGGACATCAGACAGAGAACTCTACTTTTCAACCACAGCCGTGTGTATCACAGAAGTTATAAAGTTATTGCTAAGTGTGGGAATTTTAGCTAAGTGAGTATACTTTTTAGTGTGTTAAATGATTAATTTTCCGTGAGCAGTGTTTCTCAGCCTGGAGCAGTTTTGCTCTTCAGGAGATCATTTTTAGTTGAGTCCGCTTGGGTGATGCTACCGGCATCTGCTGGGTGGGGACCACGCATGCTGCTAGACCTCCTACAACGCACAGCACAGCCCTCCACAGCAGAAACTCGTCCAGCCCCAAATATCAGTAGTGCAGGTGGAATGACCCTGCTCTAAACCAGAGGTTGGCAAATTTTGATCCATTGGCTGAATCCAGCTTGTTGCCTCTTTGTTGCAGCAGAGAGACTGTGGCTCACAAAGCTGAAACTATTTATCATGTGGCCTTTACAGAAAAAAATTACTGACTTCTGTTTTAGACGCATATAATGATAGTAATAGTTAATGTTTCTTGAGTGTTTCCTGTGTTAAGTGCTAGGCACTGTGCTAAGTGCTTTTCATATAAAATAATCTAATTTAATCTGTATATATTTTGTAGGTAAGTACTATGCCCCTATTTTACCTATGTAGCATCTGAGGCTCCTCAATATTACACTGTTAATATGTGGCAGCACTGGGCTTTGATTTCAATTAGTATCATTGTATGTGAATCCTTTAGCTAAGGATGCAGTGTGAGAGAGAATTAGGAATAGGGGCTTTGGAGTGACACATAACTTTAAACCTAGACTCACTGGCATTATGACTTTGCACACATCTCTTAACCTCTTTAAGCTTTAGTTTCTTTATTTTTTTAATTGCAGAAAATAATACAGCGTTGTGAGAATTAAGTTAAACCTGGTAAGAAATTGCACTGGGGAAAGATTTATGAGATGCGGGCCCTTTTGGGTCATGTGACAGGTGAGAATTCATACAGGTTTCAAGGTGTGAATTGGTGAGAGTGGGGCACCAGTGAGGAATAGCACGTGTGTAAGCTTTTAGGTAGAAACAAATTTCATATAAACACTTTTAAATTTCGTTTAACAGATATTTATTGATTTCTGTGTTATGGTTTTAAAAAAGGTGTTGGATATACAAGTATAAATGAAATAGATATGGTTTCTCCTTGCTTGGAGCTTAGACTTAGTGGAAGAGAGAGAAAATAAACCAGTAAACACACAATACTCTAAAAACGGTTTCAGGAGGGAGAAAAGAACAGAAAATTAACTTGAGGCCACATGATGGCAAAATTAACTTAATATATTTGAGTTTGAGCTATCTTTTGTGGGCTGAGATAATATGGCAGCTTAACTTTTTTGGTTCCAAGTAGGGTAAAATCTCAGACCTTTCACAGTTTCATACTTAACAAGATTCATTTTTATGGAGATTTGGCTTTATTTAGGGGATTCTTCATTCTGGAAAATGTCAGATAAATGAGAGTCCTTTTGTACCTTTAAAAGGCAGTATTCCAAAAACCTGTCTAAAACTCAGCAACAACTTATACATAGCAATCTAAGAGTTTAATAAACTCTTAAGGCTTGCCTTATTTTAAGATAAATGTTGGGATATTGGAAGAAGAGGCTTCTAAGAGAAGCCTTGTTTTTATTCCCCAAATTCCATGGGGAGAAAGTTGTGGCTCACGAGTGGAATAGGACTATCGGGGATGACATCAGCCATTTTAAACTGTAAGGTCAAATCGTGATTCAGTTGTTTTGTAACTGTTAGGAATTTTTAAAAACCAGTGTGCAAAAAAAGCAGCGAGGTTTTGGTGTAACTCAGCCATTGAACTATGTTGTGCTAACTTACCAGTATAGACTTTTTGTTTTATTTTGATGCTTTTCTAGCTTTTTATTGCTTGGTGTGTAGTATTTCTTATTCTTCAGCTCTTCAGTGTTATGGGTATTGTCTCTTGTAGTTTGTTTTGTGGAAACTTTGTTGGATGTTACATAAACAGCACAAAAATTTCTTTAAAAATTTTTTTAAATGTTTTTTGTTTTTGAGAGAGAGAGAGCACATGCGCGAGTGAGGGAGGGGCAGAGAGAGAGAAAGAGAGAGAGAGGGAGAGAGAGCCAGCCAGCCAGCCAGACACAGAATCTGAAGCAGGCTTCAGGCTCCGAGCTGTCAGAACAGAGCCCAGTGTGTGGCTTTAACTCCTGAACTGTGAAATCATGACCTGAGCCGAAGTTGGACGCTTAATCAACTGAGCCACCCAAGCACCCCAGAGTACAAAAATTTCTGAGAATTCACCAGACAAGTCACATAATGGTTGAAATAACAACAGTGTGGAAAACAAAATTCTGTACTTGCTCAACATCATGATCATCAATAATTAGTTGCTGTGTCTGTCATAATGTAAAGGCTCACAACAGAGGCTTTTTTATGAACCTGTACCTGCAGAGTATGCAAGACCAGGGACAAGCAAGAAAAAGTAAAAATTTATGACATTCATAGTTTTGGTAGTTGGCACTGGACATTATTATCGCTAACAGGAACTTGGGGGTGAAAGAGAATCATTTAAAGCACACAGAGTTTCTAAGTGGAAAAGCACTGGCAAAAGAAAAATTATAAATGAAACTAAATCCATTTGAAATTATTGGATTTTTTTTTTTTTTACAAATAGTTTATTGTCAAATTAGTTTCCACATAACACCCAGTGCTCATCCCCACAAGTGCCCTCCTCCATGCCCACCCCTCCTCCCCCCACATCCACCAGTCCTCAGTTTTTGTCAGCATTCAAGAGTCTCTCATGGTTTGCCTCTCTCCCTTTCCCCCACCATTTCCGCCCTTCTTCTTCCCCTTGGTCCTCTGTTAAGTTCCTCCTAATCCTCCTATACGTGCACACATATGATATTTGTCCTTCTCTGCCTGACTTATTTCGCTCAGCATAACACCCTCAAGGTCCATCCATGTTGCTACACATGGCCAGATTTCATTGTTTCTCATTGCCATGTAGTATTCCATGGTATAGATAAACCACATCTTCTTGATCCATTCAACTGTGGATGGACACTTAAGCTCTTTCCAGGTTTTAGCTATTGTTGAGAGTGCTGCTATGAACACTGGGGTACATGTGCTCCTATGCATCAACATTTCTGTATCCCTTGGGTAAATTCCTAGCAGTGCTATTGCTGGGTCATAGGGGAGTTCTATTGTTAGTTTCCTGAGGAACCTCCACACTGTTTTCCAGAGGGGCTGTACCAGTTTACATTCCCACCAACAGTGTAGGAGGGTGCCCGTTTCTCCACATCCTCGCCAGCATCTAGAGTTCTCTGATTGGCTCATTTTAGCCACTCTGACTGGCGTGAGGTGGTATCTCAGTGTGGTTTTGATTTGTATTTCCCTGATGAGGAGCGATGCTGAGCATCGTTTCATGTGTCTGTTGGCCATCTGGATGTCCTCTTTGGAGAAGTGTATGTTCATATCTTCTGCCCATTTCTTCACTGGGTTGTTTGTTTTTCGGGCGTGTAGTTTAGTGAGTTCCTTGTAGATTCTGGATATTAACCCTTTATCTGATATGTCATTTGCAACTATCTTTTCCCATTCTGTTGGTTGCCTATTAATTTTCTGGGTTGTTTCCTTGGCTGTGCAGAAGCTGAAATTATTGGATTTTAAAGTGAATATAATTTTTGTGGAGAACTATGTTGGCAAATTTTCATGTGCATTCAAAACACATCGTTAGAAATGAAATACCTGCTATTCATTACAAGAAAATATTTTATTTCTTGAAACAAAGAATCTACTTTTAAGAGAGCATCTGTAACAATGTTAATTTCTTAGAATGGTAACAAAGTGAAAGATAAAGGAGAATTATTTCAATTTAGGAAGTTATAGACTGATAATTACAAAATGAGATGAAAGACATTGTGATTGCTTCTTCAGCTTCTTCAGCAGTATGTGGTGAGACACCTGATAATGAAATCAAAACATAGCTATTTGGGAAAGGCATCCAGTGAAAATGTTGAAAGTTGGTTGTAGATCTTGAAAGGACAACTGGCCTATATTAATTCACCTGAAACAGTTTGGAATATGAAAAAGATGAATAAAATACATGGGCAAATTCCAGGTTACTAAGAATGAATTGAAGTGTTAAGAGTTGCAGCAAATGAAAGACCCAATAACTGTATATTTGTCTCTTTGATTGAATGGTATGAAGTTTGCAAAGAAGTAAAAGATTTTCTAGATACTCTTCATGCTGTCATTTCTTTGTACGTATATTAAAATTGGTAACTTAAAAAGTAGATTAAAGGCAAACAGGATGTTACAAGTTGGATATTAGTGTTTTATTTTTACTGTGATGGGGAAGCTTAGAATATCAGAAAATGTTTGTGGTAAGAGATTAGGTTTTGTTTTCAAACTAGAAGCAGTACTTTATCATTTGAGAGGATCACAATTTTAGGACATTGTGGGAGAATGTGAAAGAATTATATTAGAAATAACTAAAAGTTTATAACTTGAAGAATCTTCAGAGAAGAGAAGGTGAGAAAAACTTAAATCTTGATGATAAAATTTCTCTCATATTATGAAAATAAAATTAATGTAAAAGTTAGACAATGTGTTACTAAATTCTGATTTGAAAATTTGGGAGAGTGACAGGAAAAGAAAAAAAAAACCTGGAATGACTATTTAAATGGAAAAAAAGTTATTAAAGGAAGAAAGTAAAAGCTTCTTCCTTTTCCCCACTCTTTACCTCATGACAAAGTGCAGTAATTTTATAGAATCGATATAAATATTATTTCAAAACTTCAGTTTGGTCTGAACTTTATAGATCAGTTTGGCTGTTTGTTTATTTAGTATGGTCTCTACAGTAATTCTCTTTGCTCAGAAACATGTTTAGTCTTGGCTAATTGTTGATGAAGTACATATCATTTTATAGTATGTGGCGATGGGGACAGAGACTCAGGAAATTTCTTGATATTTTTAGTGTCTTTTATAATTAAGTTTCTTACAGAGAAACATATCTCTGCCACATCCAAATAATGTTTCACTCCCTCCAAATATTTTATACATATAGTCATGCTCATTCATTAATTCATTCATTTATGTTATGTGCTTAACACTGTTTCATATGTGAGAAGGATAGTCACAAACTACAAAGGCATAGTTATGTCCTCATGGAGCTTATAGTCTAGTAGAGAACCAGGTATTAAGCAAATAAATAATTTGGTGGTGGTAAGGATAAGTAGAAGATGCTGTAAATAAGTATAATAGAGGGTCTGCATTTGGGTAGGAAGGCTTTCTCTCTGAAAAAGTTACATTTAAAACAGACCTGGAAGCCTTTCTTCTGGGGCGCGTGGGTGGCTCAGTTGGTTAAGCGTCCAACTTCGGCTCAGGTCATGATCTCATGGTTTGTGGGTTCAAGCCCTGCGTCGGGCTCTGTGCTGACAGCTCAGAGCCTGGAGCCGGCTTCAGATTCTGTGTCTCCCTCTCTCTCTGCCTGTCCCCCACTCATGCTCTGTCTCTTTTGCAAAAATAAACATTAAAAAAATTTAAAACCACAACAAAAACTAGACCTGAAGATTGAGTAGAAGTTATGTAGGAAAAGAGCCAAGAGAAGACAGACATAACAGTGTTTTGAAGTACCTGAGGCAGAAAAATTCTTGATTTTTAAGGAACAACAGCAGCAAATCACTATGTTTGTAGTGCTGTGAGAAGAGAGTGGTGCTAAGATGAAGCAGGAGAGGTCTGCAGGGGCCTGTGAGGAATTTTGGATTTTAAGTGCATTAGGCAATAATTGAACAGTTTAAATCAGACACTAACCAGTGTTGATCCATTTTGCTTTAAGAGTCACTGCTTTTGAGGAGAATGGATTAGAAGGGTGCAAGAAGAGTTGGAAGTAAGGAAGCTTATTACAGGCCAGAGATAATGGCCTACTGTGACAACATGGGATAAAGAGAAGTTAATGTATCTGAACTATGTTTTGGAAGGAGAATCTATAGGACTTGGTGGGGTTTTATACACAGGTGATTCTTTTTTGTTTGTTTGTTTTTTTAATGTTTATTTTTGAGAGAGAGAGAGGGAGAATGAGTGGTGGAGGGGCAGAGAGAGAGTGAGACAGAGGATCCAAAGTGGGCCCTGTGCTGACAGCAGAGAGCCCGATGTGATGTTTGAATTCACAAACCATGAGATATGACATGAGCCAAAGTCAGACATTTAATCCACTGAGCCACCCAGGCACCTCCACAGTTGATTTTTATCCACAATAGTTCTATGAAGTCACCATGGACTCTGAATTAGTTAATACTGAACTAGTACTCCTAGAGGAAAAACTGTTATGTTCCTGTGAGCCTCTGGTTATAAGATTTTCATCAACTGGTCAATATATAACCTTATTTTATGCCTGTTTTTGTTTTAAAGACATCTTATTTAATATATGCTGATTTGTTAGCATTGAACTCAACAGCCAGTAGACTATAATGCATACCTAAAGAAATCTTGCATAACATCTGTTTTCTCCTTTAAGACACATTACAGCTGTTCTGGAATTGAACAATATGCTTGGAGGCCATTTCAGACAGCAAAATCACCACCAAAAAGCCCAAGCATGTGGAAAATGGGGCAGTCAATAGACTACAGTATCAGAGCTGAAACAAGAGTGCAGAGCATTGTCTTTTTTGACTGCAACTGGGAATGTGTGTATTAGGCAACTCAAAATTTTGGCAGCTCTGTACGTGTCCACCTATGATTGTAAAAGTGCTAGGAGTATTGATTTTGAGGTTACAAATACACTTAGCAAATAGGTAGATTCATACATACAGAACCCATGAATAATGAGGGTCAACTACAGTAGGTCAGGGAAGGGAGGTGTTAAGAATCATATCTATATTCCTTAATATAAAAAAGTGGGTAGAGTTATTTTTTTCCAAAGCAGGAAGAAAAGCAGATTTGAGGGAAGGGGATATCAAGAATTTAATTTTGAATAGGTATAAGAAGTTTTTAGTGCCTCTGAGACATCCAAGTGAACTATGGAGAATAGGCAGTTGCACTGATGAGTCTTGAACACAGATGAGGTCTGGGCTGGAGAAGTAAATATGGACGTCCTTATCACATGAAGTATTTAATCTTATGGGATTAGAAGAAATTGTCAGAAGACAGCAAACTCATAAAGCTATTCTCACTCTCACTGACTGTTGACACCATATACCTTAAAGATTACTTTTTTCTGGACAATACAACTAGAAGCCACCGAACCTACATAAAGAAGAACACACAATAATAGATGCAGTATGTTTAGGCAAATGGAGGTTAGTTTGTTTAAAAAATAACAAGAGTCAGTCTAGTGTGAAGTGGTGTCCTAGAATTTTCTAAGAGTTAAATTAAGTAGACTAGGCTAAGTATAACTTCAATCAAGTGGCCGAATTAGACAAATTAGAATATTTAGGTCCTAGGATTTTAAGTAGAGGCAGTTGTAGCTCCTGGGATGGTTCCTGGTGAGCTTTGGAGATCTGAAGTCTAGTCATTCATCTCTCTTGTGTCAGAACTTTGAGACTTGAAAGGGACTCATTAATATGATCTGTCTAATAAATTTGACCTGACCAAATGGATCAGCAAGGTTCCTGACTCATGTTTCAAATGAATGGCCAGTCTCTCAGGTTTTGAGGTGGTAGGCAGTTCCTCTACCAAGGAATATGTTGGATAGAATTATGTTGGCAATCCAAGTCCAGTGGTGGAGACTCCATTCTCTTGGGTTCTTTCTCTTCCCTTTTCCCTGCCATGGTGTAGGAGTAGTGGGATTGCATCCCCTGAAGCATGAGTATTATTAGTATGGAAAAAAACCTTTGTAGTCTGAAGGCTGGTTTGCTGAAACATTGGAAGACAGTAGCTTAATTTTAATCTCAAATCTTTTCTTTGTCATATATATATGTATGTACATATATATACATGTACACATACATATACATATATAAACTTATATATAAGCTTAATTTTAATCTGAAATCTTTTTTTTGTCATATATATATGTATGTATATGTACATATATATGTACACATACATATATATAAACAAATTCTAAATGAAATTCACTTGAAATTTTTCTCTCTGATACGTTTAGGATATTTTAACTTTTTTAATTAAAAAAATTTTTTAATGTTTATTTTTGAGAGACAGACAGAGCATGAATGGGGGAGGGAGAGAGGGAGAAACAGAATCCGAAGCAGGCTTCAGGCTCTGTGTTGTCAGCACAGAGCTTGATGCAGGGCTCAAACCCACAAACTGTGATGTAGTGACCTGAGCCGAAGTTGGACACTCAAACGCCTGAGCCACCCAGGCGTCCCTAGGATATTTAACTTTTTTTTTTTTTTAATTTCTGAGAGAAAGACCGTGTGAGCAGGGGAGGGTCAGAGAGGGAGATACAGAATCTGAAGCAGGCTCCAGGCTCTGAGCTAGCTGTCAGCACAGAGCCCGACGCGGGGCTTGAACCCACTAACCGTGAGATCATGACCTGAGCTGAAGTCGGACACTTAACCGACTGAGCCACCCATGCACCCCAGCCTAATAAAAACCATGGGGTTCATTTACATTTTTTCAGAAAAAAAGTAAAAACACATTTTTCAGGTTGTGGTAAGAGAACAAAAGGCAGAGAAATGCAAACCTTGGTATGGTCTCCAAGAAAACTGCACATTAAATCAGGAAAATACTACTATAATATATAATGTTGTAAGTTAAAACTGCCTTAGAAAAACAAAAGAATAAAGCTTCTTTTTGGCAGTGTTGTTAAAAATGAATTTTGAAAACCTAATGAGCAGGCATCTAACTTCTTTTCTTTAGAAAGCAAGTAACTACACTCTGGAATACAATCTGTTAATCACTGTCAAAACGTGTTATATGAAGTGCCAAACATCTTATAAGATTGCAGCAACTAAATTTGCCGCAGACATTCAGGATTGATGGTATTCAGAGTGGCAGGCTTCCAGAGTGATGGTTTTCAGGAAACATTCTTTTTTGTCTCCCCTCAGACAGTGAGGGAAACATGCAGGTAAATACAGCCAATTTTCATTTTATTCTTGGACCTTTATTTTACTTGTAGCTATTATTTAATCTTCTATTATGAGAAATCTTAGGCTGAGGGAAGATTTATTTGCCAAAGATGCATAGAAGGTGATTCGCAGCGATAGGATTAGAAGACATGTTCCCTGATCTTTAATTTTCAAATTACGAGTCTCTTAGCATAGCAAAATAATTGAGCAGGTTTTGATTAGCAAGGACAAAGATAAGAATGTAGTAGCATTGTTAGACATTACAGTAATCTTCAATTTTGTTTTTTATTTTTCTCATTTTTTATTTCTAATGCTAACATGTTACCATGTATGCTTTTTAAAAAAAAATTTTGTTTATTTTTGAGAGAGAGAGCGCGTGTAAGCGTGCACATGTGAGAGTGGGGCAGAAAGGGGGAATCCCAAGCAGGCTCTATGCTGTCAATGCAGAGCCCAAAATGGGGCTTGATCTCAAGAACTATGAGATAATGACCTGAGTCCAACACTTAACTGACTGAGCCACCAAGGTGCCCCTATCATGTATGCTTTATAGTTTTTTTCAGTATATTTGTGCTTTTATTTTTCTGAATTACGTGAGAAGTTTTATACAAGATGCCCCTTTGTCCCTAGATTCTTTAGTGCATATTTCCTGAAACAATGACATTCTGTTAACTAATCATGAAATATTAAAGTTGAGATATCAATGTTGAGACAATACTGTTATTTGATAAACCTTAGATAATTTTGCCAGTTGCCCACTAAGGTCGTTTTTTAAAAGTTTACTTATTTTTGAGAGTGCAGAAGTGGGGTAGGGGCGTACACACACACACACACACACACACACACACACACACACACACACACACACACACACACACAACACACACACACACACACACACACACACACACACACACACACACACACACAGAGAGAGAGAGAGAGAGTTAGAGAGTTAGAGAGAGAGAAAATCCCAGGCAGGCTCTGCACTGCCTGCTCAGAGCCTGATGTGGCGACTAGAACCCATGAACTGTGAGATCATGACCTGAGCCAAAATTGTATGCTTAACTGACTGAGCCACCCAGATGACCCTAATGTCTTTAATAGTAAAATAATATTTAAGTCCTATCTCTAGCTTCCTTTAATTTGGGACAGTTCCGCCATCTTTCTTTTTTTCAGGTCTTTGATATTGTTAAAGAGCATAGTCCATTTATTTACTAGAATGTCCGTCAGTTTGTTTAGTAAAAGCTTTCATGTGATTATATTTGTTTTTATTTTTGCTTTTGCTTTTTTTTTGGTCAGAAATATCACAGAAATGATGTGCCCTCAGGGCAATGTATCGTGAGGCACACAGTATCTATTTGCTCCCTCACTGGTAATTTAATTTTGATTTCTTAAGGTAGTGCCTGCTAGGTTTCTCCACAGAGTTACCAATTTTCTCTTTGTAAATTGTAAATATCTTGTGGAGAGATACTTTGTGACGAAGTAAATACTGTTTCTCATAACACTTTCACTCACTAGTTTTATTGCCCATTGATGTGGCCAAATGGTAATTTCTTAATTCCACCATTTCTTGTACATTTATTGCTTAGCATTCTACTGTGAGAAGCTTTCCTTTTCTGTCTCTCTCACACACTGCATAGATTCATGGATTCATTGTAAGGGCTAGAATCCATTAACATTATATATTTCAATGCTCAAATTGTCCCAGATTTGGGCAGTGTGATCTTCTTCAAGCTTCTTTTTTTCCCCTCTCTCTCTTTTTTCCACATTTTTATCAATCATAGCGAGGTACCCGCCCCAACCATAATCTAGATACTAGGTGTGCCCATTGCTTCTGTGGTATCATTGCTTCTAGGCCCTTTCAGCAGAGGTAGGAAATATGTATATGTGTATACATACACACCTATCTATTTCTGTATGTGTATGGATATGTCTGTGTGTATAACCATGAGTTATATATTGTGTGATACTTATAAATATGATCTAAGACCACAGTTCATTTTAACGTTCCCTTACCATATTTGTTCCCTTCTCTAATGGTAATGAGTGTGGTTTCCATTATCCTCAAGATACTTAATTATTTGCTTAGAGTATATAGATAGCTTCAGAATTTCTAACATACTGTTCTGAAAAAAATCAATTAGCTAAAGTTCAGTATTTGTATGTAGTTGTTTTTACCTTTAAAAAGTTTAGAGCATATAGTAAACTTTTTTAAAGAATACTTAGGTTAGGGGCGCCTGGGTGGCTTAGTCGGTTAAGCGTCCAACTTTCGCTTAGGTCATGATCTCGCGGTTCGTGGGTTCGAGCCCCGCGTCGGGCTCTGTGCTGACTGCCAGCTCAGAGCCTGGAGCCTGTTTCAGTCTGTGACTCCCTCTCTCTCTGACCCTCCCCTGCTTCATGCTGTCTCTCTCTCTCTCTCCTAGAAATAAATAAAACATTAAAAAAAAAAAAAAGAATACTTAGGTTAGTTCTCCTTTTCCCCTTCAGTGTAATTTTGTTATTCATTTTAAAAACTGACCCTTTTTTTGTTGGTTTGTAATCAATTTTAAGTTTTTCTATCCTTGTTGATTTTACTTATAATTTATAGTAAGGTTTGGAATACAAAATTATACTTATTTTAATAAGTTAGAACTGTAAGAAAAAGAGAGTATGGGGAAGAAGTAATAGATGGCTACTTTTATAAATAAGGTTTAAAGTTTACTTGGACTAATGGGTGAGTTTTAATTACATGTAATATGTGTATATACATGCTCCATTGTACTTTTCCCCCCACTGAAACGTTTTATTTTAGAGATTGTTTCATGTCAGTACATAGAAATCTGTCTTATTCATTTCAAGAGATTGTGTTGTGTTCCATTATATGGATATACTATATATTCTGTTCTCTATGGATGGGCATTTGGGTTGTTTGCAGTCTAAACAAAGGTGTAGTTACTGTTTTTTTTTTTTTTACCACATATGATTAAATCAGATCACTTTCAAATCAAAAAGGAAATTACTAAATCCTATATTTTGAGGGAGGGGACAGATTAGCAGTTTGGTGTTGCAAAAGCTCTATATGTGATTAAGCTGATTTTTTAAAAGTCTTTTGAGTTAATAAGTTAACCAATTTCTAAGTTATCATCTGATTGAAACATAAAACAGTATGACATTTAAAATGTTGTGGTGCTCAAAACTAGTTACTGTTACAATTCATAGGAAAATTACTGCTTAGTTGTATTCTTTACTAAATGCTGTCACAGCTATTAAAACTGACGATTTTGATTGAAACCTGTCATTTGTGGTATGAAGAAATGGAAGTGCAAACACTTTCACATTGTCATAGAACAAGGTCAACTTTGTATTGTTTGTTATTCGCCATAGTCTATAAAGACTCCATAAATCTAGCAGGATGTGCAAATATATATATATATATATATATATATATACACACACACACATATATACACTTATGTACATATGTATGTACATATATACACACTTTGGGTGTGTTTAGTAATAAATGAAATCCATTATGTAAGACTGGAGAAATTTTACTTAAAATTATGATTTTAAGTATTTTGTAGTGTTATCCAGAATAACGTTGCTGTCAGGTACTTACAGATTATATAGCCCTTTTCTGTTTCTCCTGCAGGGTTTACGGTTTTGACTGCTTCTTTGTACCCATGTTGTAATGGGTTTAGGATCATAGGGAGGATATAAGTCCTTATGATAGATATTTTTGTCCTCAAGTGACCTCATTATTGGTTTTTATATCTAGTCCTCAAAGTCTTTTATGTGACTCATATTTAACTTTGCAGATGATAAGAAATTCGTAAACAAGATTTAACTTAAGCTCATAAGTAACTTGTGTTTCATTCTGCACAGTGCCTTGGTAACGAGCCAAGGATTTTGTGCCTCCTAGTAGTTCTCATCAGATCAGGAGCTGGAAGAAGGAGGCCTACTTTTGACCAAACATAGGTCAAAAAGAATTGGTTTCAGCAGGTTGATGGGAAATTTTAGGGGGGGAGGCGGCAGCGGAATCTCTGCAATCAATGTGGAGCTTCAGAATTTCTTCAGGTAACAAAAAGTTGCACATAGATTCTATTCCAGTGATAAAAATGAAACCAATTGTTCAAATAAGAAATTTAATGTGAAAGATGATCTCTAAAAAATTTTTTTGATGTGCTTTTTTATTATACATGCTTTTTTTCTTATCTAGCAGTGCCATTTATAGAATTGAATTTAATACATTTGTTTTTAACAAAAGGTGCTTAATAAAGGATTTAATTTCTAAGTAAATAACAGGGCAGGAAAATGAAAGAAAAAAATGCCCTTTTGTTTTTATATGTTCCTTTTTATAGTATATTCAAGGCTGTAGTATATTTAAAATTGTTATTTTTGTTTAATAGTAAAAACAACAGATAACTACTAGTGTTTTTTGGAAGATATGTTGCAGTTATTTGTTTTTTTTTTTTACTTTAGTGAATAAAGCTAAATGCAAGCTTTAAGAGCTATATTCTTTTTATTAAGAGGTCTATTCTTAATACCTGTGTTAAATTAAGCAGGATTTAATCTGATCATTATTCTTTCTTATGCCTCCTAAACCTCTTTATTCTACTTTCTGATACATACATATGTGTGTGTGTGTGTGTGTGTATGTATATATATATTTGACATTAAAAATGTTTATTTTTGAGAGAGACAGTTTGCATTTGGGAGAGGAACAGAGAGAAAGGGAGACAGAGGTTCTAAAGTGGGCTCTTCTCTGGCAACAGAGAGTCTGATGCAGGGCTCAAACTCATGAACCATGAGATCATGACCTAAGCCAAAGTCAGACTGAGCCACCCAGGCACCCCTGATATTTTTCTGTTATTCCAGAGCTTTTGTTTTCTTTCATAAGTTCTTTTAGCATCCTCTGCTATTTTTTTTAAGTTATTTTGACATATCTTATTATGATTATATAATATTGCACTACATTGTGCAATGTTAATTATTAGAATTAGAATTAAAAATCTAAGGCACTACAGTGAAATTTGAAGTTTCCAGTAGTTAGCATTTTGAAATAGTTTGGTTTCTCTGATATCTGCATTAGAGAAGGAACCAGAAAAATATACTAAAGCCTTCCTGACAGTGAATAAGTAGTAGCTCCTAAGCACCTAACATAAATGATGTACCCAGAAGAGCCAAACACTTGAAGTCAATCCTGACACAGTGTGCTTTTCTGGTTTGTCACAATGGATTACTCAGATTGGCTGGTGATGTTGCACAGGCCCTGCTTTTTTATTTTTTGAGAGAGAGGGAGAGAATCTTACATAGGTTCCATGCTTGCCTAGAGTGGAGCCTGATGCTGGGCTCAATCTCACAACCATGAGATCTTGACTTGAGCCCAAATCAAGAGTTTGACATTGACATTTAACCGACTGAACCACCCAGGTGCACTTCATAGGTCCTTCTTTTTATGTGAAAGCTGAAAGTGTGGTGGACGAATTAAGGAAGGACAAAAGTGTCAGAAAAGGGACCACAGCAACTTTGATTATTGGTGCAGGCATGGTAGTTATTAGATATAGTAGATACTTATGCAGTCCATGTTCCAAATAGGACAAAGAGAGCCAGTCATAAATAGGCCACCTGTTTTCTGGATAGGCAATAATTCATCTGATACCACTGAAGGCTTGGAGTATCTCTAAGGGCTGGAGGTAAAATGGCATTGCCCATAGCAAGGGATTAGGGAAAGAACTAGCCACTACACTAGAGCTTGGGGAATCCATTGTAGGTCAGTGGACGTGGTGGTGGAATGTGGGAGATGGGGACAAATGGGTATTTCTCAGTGGGAACCACTCTGAAGATATAGCAATATATGTTAGTATTTTGGAAGGCATTAAAAGTACAAAAGCAGTGTCCTGTACTTCATAGTGTGTAAGATTTATATCTCTGCTATTTTGTGCTTACTAGGGAGAAGTAGGACATTAAAGAAAATGTTTTCTAAATACATCGTTTTTATTTTGTTATTCAATTATATGATTGAGGGAAAAGTCTCTGAAAAAATATGGTTTAAGGTATTCAGAAAGTAATAGGACATCTTAGATTGGCATTAAAAAGTAATTTAAAAAAGAATGTTGCATTGAAAGGGTGTGTGTGTGTGTGTCGGGGTGGCTTGGTTGGTTAAGCGTCCAGCTTCTGTTCAGGTCATGATCTCACGGTCATGGGTTCGAGCCCTGCATCGGGCTCTGCTGACAGCTCAGAGCCTGGATCCTGCTTCAGATCTGTGTCTCCCTCTCTCAGAAATAAACATGAAAAAGAGTCAGATGTTTAAAGGGCCAATCTTAAGATACCTGGAAAACTCCACTACATAGAATTTCTCAGTAGTGATCTTTTTGGTATTCTTTCCCTTTTCTGGATAGAGTTGAGTCTCCCATGAGGCTGTGTGCATTACTTCTCAGCAGATAGATTTACCACAGTGGTGTGGAGTGTGTTGAATCTGGCAACAGAAGAAGACCTTAACTAAGAAGGGTGTCTTGTTTTATGACCTAGGCAAAAATTCCTGTCATATTTAAGCATTTTCTTGCATAGGCACAGGTGATCAGTTTGACGCTGGACTTTCCACCCCCCTTCAGAACATGGGAAATTATTTTTGCAGTATACAAATATGAGAAAATTCAGTTACTGATTGTTGATTCTATTAACCAAACATATAAAGGCTCATTGTGACTGTCAGGTTGAGTTAAAACAGATCTCCCTGCAGAAATATTATGGTCTTGTCCCCTTAAGGATATTGTGAGTTCCAGTTAGGACCCTTTTGATATAGCCCCTTCATTGGTGTTGGTGCTTATTATAAAACATTGCTTTAATTTTATTTTCAGGAAATTTTCACCAGGGGAAATATGAGCCATATTAGCTAGTTCCTCCTGAGGTAAAATAAGAATAGTTAAGACCATGCATATGCATCAAGTAGCAAATTTATATACATTACAAATAGTTTTGTTAGTATTAACAAATTATTACTATTTCCTGAAAATTATAGATATGCACTTCAGTTTTATGAGAATATGCTAAGATGTATTATCTACTATATTTCATAAGCACTGAACTGATTTACAGAGAATATTGACATGAATTGCTCAATCCCTATCCCAAGTAACTTCCATAACTACCAAAAACTGTAATTAAAAAAAACCTTTAATAATATACAACCTAATTAATTAAAATAATGAGGGTGGACTTGATGTAATGACAGTTAAAGTGGGAGGGATTACATCAAAAATTTATAGGTAGTATTAGCAGTCTGGTTTCCTGTTACATCATTATTTAATATACTTAAAAATTCCTAGAGCTTTGACCAGTGGTGGTAAACCTAATTGTCATATTTTCCCAAATAGAACTTGTAATTGTTTTTCTTTTATGCAGTTGTTAGTTTCTTTTAATCTAAAATTAGTTGATATTATAAAAACAAGTTTGCGAAATTACATCAGTGGACCTAGCACAATAGAACTATTCTGTGTGAAGGAATCTTACCAAGAGGATACTCTTGGGGTGTCTGGCTGGCTCAGCTGATACAGGATGCAACTTTTAAAAAAAATGTTTATTTTTGAAAGAGAGCATGAGTGGGAGAGGGAGAGTGGCAGAGAGAGAGGGAGACACAGAATTGGAAGCAGGCTCCAGGCTCGGAGCTGCAGCACAGAGCCTGACGCAGGGCTCGAACTCAGGAGGAGTGTGCTCATGAACTGAGTTGAAGTCAGATGCTTAACAGACTGAGCCACCCAGGCACCCCAATAGAGCATGCAACTCTTGATCTCGGGGTTGTGAGTTTGAACCCCATGTTGGGTATAGAGACTACTTAAAATCTTTTTTAAAAATGCTCTTTAATTTTCTTTCTCACCCTTTTCTCACCCTTTTGTTTTCAAAGAGAAACTGGTAGTCTGGGTAGATTCAAGGCATCTTTAAGAGAAAATGTCCTGGGGAGCCCCAAGGAACTGATGAAGTTAAGTGTGCCATCATTGGTGTATGCTGTTCAGAACAATATGGCTTTCCTAGCTCTTAGCAATCTGGATGCAGCAGTGTATCAGGTAAGTGGAGGTAAATGAAAATGAAAAATGTAGAGTCTTAAAAAGTTTTTATGGTGAAAGATTTTTTATTAACCCTTTATCACATCTTTTTCTCCATAATCAATTAATAGCAAATATTTGTGTCAGACACTAACATTACCTGAGTTCATTAATTTATTGTTTTGTTTCTAGGTGACCTATCAGTTGAAGATTCCCTGCACTGCTTTATGTACTGTTTTAATGTTAAACCGGACACTAAGCAAATTACAGTGGATTTCAGTTTTTATGCTGTGTGGTGGAGTCATACTTGTACAGTGGAAACCAGCTCAAGCTACAAAAGTTGTGGTAAGAGACAGAATGCTCACCAGAACTAAAATAGAACGCTTCCTTAATCTTATAACACTTTAGACAATCACATTGGTGAATGTAGCACATTCCTTTGAAAATAATCTTTGCTCTACAGGTAGGCTTTTTTTACTCCTTTAGGATAATGTTATTATTAATAATAACTTAATTGTTCTCGCCTCCTATTTTTCTGGAAGGGAATATGCATAAAATATGTTAGACATGGAAGGTGCCTTAATGCAGTCAACCCCCTTCATTTTATGGATGATAAAACTGAAGTCTTTTTTAAGACAAACCTCAGAACATTTTTAAAAAAAAGTTTATTCATCTATTTGTGTGTGTGTGTGTGTGAGAGAGAGAGAGAGAGGGAGAGGGAGACGGAGAGGGTGCAAGTATGCAAGCTGGGTGGGTGGGGGGAGAGAGAGAGAGAGAGATTGGGGAGAGAGAGATCGTAGAGAGAGATCGGAGAGAATCCCAAGTAGGTCCCACACTCAGCATGGAGCCTTATGCTGGGCTTGATCCCATGATCTTGATCTAAGCTAAAATCAAGTTGGTCGCTTAACTGACTGAGCCACTCAGACACCACAAAATTGAAGTCTTAAGAGGTGAATTAACTTGTCAAAAGTTACAATTAATAGCTAACCTGTTACTAAAATTGTGCCAATTTCATACAGTTTGTATGTTCAGAACTTACAGGCTTCTTTTAGACTTTTTTCTCAAGAACACCAAGGAAAGTTTTCTTTATCTAATTTTCATCTTTTCTCTGAACTCAAAGTTTTTAATCTTTTCGTACACTCGCTGTCAGTGATAGGGATTATAGGAGGAGTAGTGTTTTTACTGATAATCAGGAACTAAAATAGGGCCAAATGTGCCTTCCTAATTTTCAATTTAAGACTTAAATGGTACCTACCTGATTTTCAAAAATATGGTGTATACTTTACACCATACACCAATACAAAGGTGTATTCCTTTACTAAAGGAATTAGGAAGTGGGACTCTAGTGAATGGCCTTCAGGAGTTTTCCTCTACAATCGAATACTTTCTTCACCTTTCAGCAAATAAAAGACTGTGGCTCTTCTAGAGGTATAAGGCAGCTAGAGATGCATGGAGGCCTGTTCAAATAGGAAGTCAGTTATTTATGTAGTTTCTAGCCTGAAAACTACATGGAGGATTTTTCCCCCCTGGAAAATGAGGTTTAGATGAATTTTTATGGTCATGACATGATATTTAAACATGCTTATATGCTGGTGGTATTTCAAAACATTGATCAAATATGCACTGCATACTTAATTCATTTGTATACCTTGCAGAGAAATTTATTGGGTAGTAAGGCAAATGAAAGTTAAATAGCAACTTTTAACACTTCCCACCATTAGAAAAGATGTTACCTCACAGAGGTAATGTGTGTGAAAAGCTTAGTAAGCTAAAGCAGAGTAAGAGGCAGGTTTCCCACTTTTGGACCACCATACAAACTTCTTTCATATTTTAAGCAAAGTGGAGCTTCTTGTAACTGCCTCTCATTGTTCCTGTCAGAATAACTCAAATCCCTACCAACTCCACAAGATGATCCTTTGGGTGTTTGAGGACAGTCACATCGCCACCCTCCAAGTCTTTTTTTTCCTCCCCATTGAGACCACCTGGTTGTTTCTTTCTGTATTTTCTAGACAGTTCTTGAGCCCCGCCTCTTGCCCCAGTACTTCCTTGTATTTCTCTTCTAGATGCATTTATTATTGTTCCTCAGTAGTCTTAAAACTTCATACTATCTCTAGCTGTTGACTGAGCATCATGAAATGTAACTTGTGAATTACTTCTTTTGTTCTGAATACTAGAGGTTTGTTAAATTAGCCTATCAGTATTTGTTACAGTATCTAGTTAGCTTTGGGTCATCATTCAGGCCTTTGAGGTCCTTATTATCCATTATTAGGTTTTTGAGTTGTTAGTGTTCTACAGATTTGACAAATAGGTCTTTGAGTCCTCACCAAAAATTTAGACAGGACAGGACCAGAGTTCTGTAGCTATGCTTTTAGATCTGTCTTTAACTAGACTTTTCCCCCTCTTGCTTATTAATAAACCTTCTCTCTCAAAAGTTTTATAGGTCTGCCAGGAATTTGAGGGGGCCTTAGCTAGGTGTTCTGGCTTGAAGTCTCTTGAAAGTTGCAATCAATATATTGGCTACAATAGCAGTCAACTGAAGGCCTGACTGGGCCTAGGGGATATTTCTAAGGTGGCTGCTTCATATGCCTGGCAAGCTGGTATTGATTATTGGTCTAGCTTGGTTTTATTCCATTAGCACTTTGCTAGAAGAGAATTCACTCAGCTATGGATAGAATTGTATTACTATTCTCAATGCATTTCTGTCTTGCTCACAAAAATAGTATGACGATCTGTCAAATTTCTTGCAAAACACGGTCTGTATAGAATTCCCCTCCTACTAACTAGGAATCCCTTTATAAGGAAGTTTGGTGTGTCTTATTCTTAGGAAAGCTATATTGTTTTCTAGTGATGACCATTAAATTTTTTAAGTTATCTGTTTTAGCATTTTGCTAGTAAGTCATTAATAGCAGTAACAGCTACAGTCACATAGACCAATCTTTCTCTCTCGTTTAACATAAAGCAATACTCATCTATATCAGGCTGTTTATTTTGAACAAGGTATGTGCTTGTCATAGTATAGCATGTATCTCAACTCTTTAGTTTCAGTGTTACTACTGATATAAAATTTATCTCTGAGGAAAGACTGATGAAAGTTCTTTGAGGGTTAGTTTAGGGAAGAAAGAGGAAATAAAGTTGAAATAGGTTAGGGCACATATACATGCATCTTTTAGCACAAAATTATGGTTATATATACCTGTCAATCTCTCCCATCCAGGAACTATTTAAGAACCACAGCTGTGTATCATCTTTATTCATTTAGTACATAAGACAGTATATCTGTTACATAGCATGTATGCTATTAATTTTTGATAAAAATTTGGTAAAGAAGTAAATTTTAAAAGTCCTTACTTCATTCTGTAGGTGATAGGAAATACATGAGTTAAACTGTTACCATTTCTGTGATTGAGGCTATCAGGGCTTGAATTAGGGTGATGGCAGAAGTTAAAATAAGAGGCAGGCTGACTATGCAAAATTTTATGCAAGGGGACTGCCTGTTTGTTATTAGGAAATCGGCACATATGTTCTGGTAAGTATTTACCATGGATGCAGTTTGAGGGAAACCTTTTTGTTTGTTTGTTTGTTTTTTAAAATTTATTCCTAGGAGAGAGAGAGAGACAGCATGAGCAGGGGGAGGGTCAGAGAGAGAGGGAGACACAGACTCTGAAACAGGCTCCAGGCTCTGAGCTGGCAGTCAGCACAGAGCCCGACACGGGGCTTGAACCCACGAACCGCGAGATCATGACCTAAGCGAAAGTCGGACGCTCGACTGACTAAGCCACCCAGGCGCCCCAAGGAGGGAAACCTTTTTAACTTAAGTGCTTTAGTTAATCTCTAGAATGGCCTTTGGTTGGTTTCTATTTTAATCTATAGACTAGCTGTGTTTGATGTGGCACATACTTTCAGTAGAACCATAACAAATTTTTGTAGTCATTTGATCTCTTGGATGAATTCTATTTTTTTATGAGTCACTAATAACTTTCAAAACATTATTATTACAGGTGGAACAGAATCCATTGTTAGGGTTTGGTGCTATAGCTATTGCTGTGTTGTGCTCAGGATTTGCAGGTAAATCATAAATGCATTACTTAATTCTGTTAAATTTTTTTGAAAAACATTAAACTTTAAATAGGGATCGAATTTACCTTATTTTATCATAACAATTTTATTCCCAATAAGGCTTATCTTCCTGCTTACAGTTTTGTGTCAGCTGTTTTTTCAGTAAATGCATGGTGGTGTTCAGTTCATACCCAAGACATTACTCATATCTGCAGTAATCTAAGAACATACTTCTGTCGTTGACCATCTTCAGTCCAGATAAGAGCCCCAAAGTGAACAGAGACTTCTGAAAATGGAGGAAGTTAGCAATTAGAAAGCTCAAAGTACCTCTTTCCATTTCCTGGAAGTAGCACTATCCTCAGGCAAGATTCTGTTGCTTTAGGATATGAACTTACCAGCTCAGTACCAGTTTTTTCTGTTCAGTAACCTCAAACAGATTAGGAATTATGAAGTAGGGAGAACAGGAGGTGGGGTGGAGAGTGAGTACCTCACTAAAAAGTTAATACACTAACAGCCAAAAAAGGGAGGGATGAGAACCAAAATCGTTAACATCAAATATACATGGAAGTCTAGAGTCATATGTGTAGGAACAATCCTCCACTTAAGAAGAGACAAGGTATGAATGTTAAATGCAAAATGTGTTTTAGAAATAGTTCCAACAGAGAAGAACCTGAATTTCTTTTCTTTTTTTTTTTTTACAAATAGTTTATTGTCAAATTAGTTTCCACATAACACCCAGTGCTCATCCCCACAAGTGTCGTCCTCCATGCCCATCCCTCCTCCCCCCCACTGAATTTCTTTTTTTAAAGTATATTACTCGCAGCTATGTTTTTATTATTTATCTTTATTCGTGCTGTTTCAGGAGTTAGGATTCTATTTACTTTTGACTAGGAAAGTAGGCTGGATATTGAAGTAACATACTGCTTGTGAAAAAGACCTTTGATAAAAGGGGAAAATTTAATTAAGAAATATATTTAATGATAGCATCCTGCGAAATTTTTATTCTTAGGAATTAGCAAATTAGAAATAAAAATTGAGTTACCCAAGAAATAATATGCTATTAGATTTTTAGCACCATTTTGAACAATTAAATAAATGTTTGTATCCAACATTCTATTTATGTCAGTCTCTTCATACTCAACTGAGGAAATACTGGGTGGTTTAATATCCCTTTATTCTTGGGACAACTGAGCACTGAATAGTTAAGTGGTTTTCCCAGATAGAACATTAAAAAATGGAAATAGGAGTAACCATTACATGTTTGTTCCCATTCTCTGCCTCTAATACACATTCACCAGAACAATCTTTTTTTCCATTATAGTTTTTAGTTGATTAGTATTTGAGTGGCAGGTTCTAAGTGTATAATTAATAATGGTGTTTATAATGAAAATCTTTAATGTCCTTGAATGTCTGCATGTATTCATTTTAAGTATAAAACTTAACAGTAATGGTATGTGATTTTTGTGTGTATGTGGTGAGGAGTCATTTGCTTTTCTGGAGTATCTGAAAAAGCTATGGACCCTCAACTCCAAGAAAATGCACATACATACAAAATGTATTATCTAGTGAGAGAGTTCATGGTTCTTCTGACATTAAGAATTTGGCTGTGGAACCCTGCTTTAAAGGAAAATGGCTTCACTCAGCAATTTCTATTTAAATTTTATTTTGGTTGTGTTACTCTGAAAAAAATCCCAAGTGGTGATTATATAGGCTATTTTCCAAAGCTGGGAATTTTCATTACTAGGCAGATATTATAGGGATATGATTAAGATAATTGACTCTAATAGTATATTTTTCTAGCTGACCAAAGCCAAGTCTATTATTGGCATTAACAGAGAGCTTCTGTGATCTTACTGCTACAGTAATGGGAAAAACTGATCTTAATAATTTACGAGTCTCCTGTTGAACATGGATTAGAAAATTCTTAGTTACTAATTTTATATGCTGTATAAAAATAACATGTTGCTAATGTTAATATGCCATGTGTCACAACCAATATAATAAATGTGCGTTTGATTAAAATGCGTTTGTTCCCTGAATCATATACTTTTACATTGTCCTATCTCTAGGTTATTGTTCTAAATGAAGGGCATTTAAGTTAATTTTTAATATCTTTCATATTTGCATATCTGTTTTTTTTTCCAGGAGTGTATTTTGAAAAAGTTTTAAAGAGTTCAGACACTTCCCTTTGGGTGAGAAACATTCAAATGTATCTATCAGGGATTGTTGTGACATTATTTGGCGTCTACTTGTCAGATGGAGCTGAAATTAAAGAAAAAGGATTTTTCTATGGTTACACATATTATGTCTGGTTTGTCATCTGTAAGTATCCAGGAATTAAAAAGTTATGGGTAGATCCTTTTTTTTTTTTAAAGCGGTTTTAAGCCTTTATAGCATTTTGAAATTGTTCCTTTGATACTGTGAACACCAGTTTGAAAATGTAATTTTGGTTTTATTGACTGATTTTTGTGGCATAGCTATCCCAAAGCAATTTTGCCTTCATGATCAGAAGTATGTAATGTGTTAGCAATAACTGTGTACAATTTAGTAGTAGACCACATAGCCCTCTGGGCACGTGAAAAACAATGTTGTTTCATAGGAACTATTACTCGATTTTAGTACAAACTCTCTCAGGTGGCTGCTTCTAAGGAAAATAGTATTTTCCTAGGTAAATTAGTATGGCATCTCTGGGGGTGAAAATTGCTTCACCATCATAGAATGTTTCATTTTTGAGTGTTAAGATTTTATTTCTTTCTGTATACAAGTTCTTGCAAGTGTTGGAGGCCTCTACACTTCTGTTGTGGTCAAGTACACAGACAACATCATGAAGGGCTTTTCTGCAGCAGCAGCCATTGTCCTTTCTACCATTGCTTCAGTGATGCTGTTTGGGTTGCAGATAAGTATGTCTTCATTTGTATTTTTAAGTTTTTAAAAGAGCTTCTCACTTCGTTGATTCATTAAATATGACAGTTGGTCACAAATTCCTTGTTTTGTTACAGTTTATTCTACAAGTATAGCAGTTCATAGTCGTATGGGATGTGGGTCAGCAGTACTGAGGTTGTTCCCATGGTTTTAGAGCTTAGCTGAGGGGTACTGGTTCTACTGAAAGTGACAGGGCTACTGATAACTACAAAGCCTTTCTGTACGCAGGACCTCCCTGTTCCCCTGGTTTTAGACACAAGACAACCTGAGTACTTCTGGGTGAATATAGTATAATTAGGTTTGCAAGGAACTACAAAGACTTTAAGGAATGATTACTTTCAGCAATGCAGTTACAGTAAACAAGGCTTTTATGAGGAGGAAAGAACAGAAAATGCTTTCATGTCCCCCTTAGTTTGTACCTTCCTAACTTTTGGACTTAGGTATAAATTGGTTTTGAAGCAACAATCCAAATTAAATATTTTCTCTTTTATAAAAAGGTATCTTTGTTTCCTTTAATATGTAATTAGTACAGAATTCATTATTATAGCTGGTATTGTGGGATCATCAATATGCTAGTCCTTCCAATATAGGTTTCCCTAGCCTCACTCAGCATTAAGTTGGCTCCTGAATTATCGAACATTTCAGGGTGCTGTAATAATCATTTTGTTTACTGATCAGTTGTAACACAATATGTGAACTATTGGCAATAAGTAAAACAAACAAACCTGACCTATATTTATGTTTGATTTTAAAATTGATTCGTTATGGATGCAAATAGAGGAACACCAAACTTGTAGAAATCTTTAAAAAAATTTATTAGTTGTACAACCTTGGGGAAGTTACTTGTGTCTCAGTTTCTTCATCTGTAAAATGGGATGGACAGACAGTATCACCCATCTCCTAGGGTTGTTTCAGGTAAAGTGCTTAGAATAGTGCCTGGCACACAGGAAGTATTCTATAGAAGGCCAACCACTTACCATTTCAGTATCAGTATATTTAGATATATTTCTTACCTGATCTGGGTGAACTTTTAATTGTAGTTCTGATTCTTATGCTCAACAAATCCTTATGCCTTTGCTCCTAAGGAATACTTGGGACAGTGAAAAAAAAAATGCTTTTGGTCAGTGTTCTTACTGATGATGGTCAAGGAAATTAATTAAAACATCTTACCAATTTCAATTTTCTGTTTAGATTTAACATCCCCCCCCTTTTTTTTTGACGGGAAAGTTAGTCTTCTCTAGTTAGAAGTGAAATAAAATCATAGCTTGACATCATTTCTCTGCATGCCATTTTTAAAACTAGTAAGATCATGCTGTTGTACTCCATGCAGAATTTGGTTCTGTTTCGAATAGAATACAGAGTTTTGACATAGACTTTGACATAAGCATTTATGTATAAAATGCTTGTCAAGTTGTGATTTATGTCCTGATTTTCAGGATTAAGACCAAAACAAGGAATTGTACTCCAAATCACCACCTGATCACCTTTTCAAAAATCTTCAGTCGTTTTGAGTCATTGATTACCTAAGTCAAAATTTTGTGCTAAACTACCTTTTATGCTATAAATTTTTACAGGTTTTGAGTATCATGGAAAAGCCACAATCTACTAGCATATGGTCGTGGGGAGGGGGTGGGAGTGGTGGTGGTGGTGCCTGGGTAGCTCAGTTGGTTGAGTATCTTGATTTTGGCTCTGGTCATAATCCCAGGGTCATGGGATTGAGTCTCATGTTGGGTTCAGCATGAAGCCTTCTTAAGATTCTCTTAAAAACAAAACAAAAAACCTTTAAAAATTAGCATATAGAGAAGTTAGTATGTTCTTTGTCAGTGGTCCAGGATAGGTATATTTGAATTTTCAAAAAACATATAGTCACTCCCTTTGATTGTACCTTTTTTTGGGGGGGCAGAGAGCTAGAAATGATTAGAGCACCTATTTTCCATATGATCTAATGGTATAAGCCTATAATTAAAAGATTTCAAAATTTAAAATGGATTGTTATATAGTGTCAAGGACACAAACACAGATTAAACTTTTTTTTTTTTCTTTTCAGCACGCACTTTTGCTCTGGGTACTCTTCTTGTATGTGTTTCTATATATCTCTATGGATTACCCAGACAAGACACTACATCTATCCAACAGGGAGAAACAGCTTCAAAAGAGAGAGTCAGTGGTGTGTGATTTCAGCCTCAAAAGACTCCTACTGAGACTAAACTGTTGCATTAAACTAGAGCCTTAAGTCAATCTGAGAAGGTAGCTTAAACAAAATACTGTGTCATAAGAAGAAAGCTATCTGACCTGTTTTGGGTCAACCTGTTTTGTTTTAGGATGAAAGAATTTTACTGTATATATATTGTATATAAAAAAGTATGGAGAAGATATGATGTTAAATACAAAAATCATGTGAGGATACAACAAAGTTTGGGACAAGGGTAAGGGTTAAAGTGCCAAAGCCATTTTTGTACGAACTGTTTTCTTGTTCAGGAACCAGGGGAGAAGGATGACCCCTCCTTGTTCTCCGATTCATGTACAGGATTTCATCCCAGCAGCAGTAAAGACCTAGCTAGCTCTTTCTTAAAAAAGAGAGGCAGCCAAGACAGGTTAGTTCAGAAACAGACTGAGACTGTTTAACTTCTCACACTGAATCTATTTCATAATGCAGGCAATGACTTCTGAGTGGTGAAGGAGTACTCCTGTAAGTGCTGTATTTGTGCCATTCATTGTCTGGATTCGTATTTCTTTGCTGTTAGATGATCTACTTTTTCTTCAAAAAATATTTCTAATGTCACTTTTGTACTTTTTTTTATAAAGTATGTTTAAAACTATTGGGCTGTCAATAATTTGTGAAATTTCAGTGTTTTTAAAAATTTTTCTATAATGTTAATGGGAAAATTCAGCAATAAACTTTATATACAATCTGATCATTTTTTTGTATTGTGATTATGACCACTAAGATAATGCAAAATGTAAAAAAAAAATTTTCATTTTTCCTATGTTGGAACTATATCAGGGTTCTTTGATCACATATAAACCAACTCTTGGCTAGCCTTAAGCAAAAAATAGTTTATAATTAATTTATAAGAAGGACTACAATCAATCAGCAGTAGGGCTCTAGGTTGCAGGAGATCACGAACAGTCTTTAGGGAGCTGCTTTTGGAAAGACTGGCCTCCATTGCTGTCCCTGTGTCATTCACTCAAAATTCAAATACAGAGGTGGCTACCACACATCTGGAAGGGGTAATGTTTCTCCAAACAAGTGGAGAAGAGTATAGAACATGAAAAACATGTTCCAAGTATACATTTTTATTCCATGGCTAGTTTGTGCTAAGAAAATATTAATGACACATCAAGTAAAAATTAATAATCTAGGGGCACCTGGGTGGCTCAGTCGGTTGAGGATCCAGCTTCGGCTCAGGTCATGCAAAGTTATGAACCCCACACATCAGACTCAATGCTGTCAGCTTGTTAGCGCAGAGCCGCTTCAGATCCTCTGTCCCCCTCTCTCTACCTGTCCCCTGCCTGTGCTTTCCGGAAAGTAAAGATTAAAAAACAAAATAAAACAAAACTTAAGGTTAGTAATGTGGAAGCTAACTTATTTAAAATTGAGACTGCAAGGGGGAGTCTTTTCTAGGACTAAGAAGGTATACTGTAGTTGCCAGTATAAAACTATGTTCATTCAATTTGAGAAGCTTTGGTTCATGCTAATTTGCTTCTTTATTTATAAAACTAGATTGTTACTGGTATTCAAAAGACTCTTAGTAGTAGCAACATTTAAATTGTAGCAGACCTGAATGGAAATACTGGCAGCTGAGGACAGCCATACTAATCAAACAGCACATCCCACATGCTACCTAAACAAATCACACAAAATATCCTTGACTGATATGTAGGTACATGAAAGAAATGGTTTAAGAAATTCCATTTCAAATTATGGTTTAACGGACTAATTTTTACAAAAAGCTCCCAGTACAATACCTGTATAAGTAATTCCTTGTTATTTTCACACAGTAAGAGTTACCTACCCGTACAGATCAATATGAGATAAGCACGAGATCTGTTCTCTGGGAGTGGGTGTCAGCTGTATTGGCAAAAAAGCTTAATTCTGGTGTCCTTAAATTGATTTAAAACTAGCCATTATTAGAAAATTGAAATGTTTTCATCAGTTTTATCTGATGCAACCATTAGATCATCTCAATTACGAGAACAGCTTCTGGAAGAATGACACTGTAAAAAACCTCAAGCTGCCCCCTTAGCCGCAGTGAATTTTACAAGATTTAGTTAGTTTTACAAAACTCTGTTTAGTACTTAGGGACAACTCAGATGATTTTCTTCAGATAAAGATTTAATAAGTTGATAAAATCACTTAGGCTTAAAAAATATAGATTCTGATACAGAACAGTTTAAATTCTAAACAAAGCATTTAAGAATAGAGAACTAGAATTCACTTAGTAATTAAAAAGCTGTTTTAATTAGAAATTACATCCTACATACAGGTGTTATTCCAAGAAGTTTCATTCCATTGGCTAGAACAGAACGCACAGCTCTGAAAAGATGAAGTCTGGCCTACAAAATAAAACAAAGGGTGATTAAATGTTCAACAACAGGCTAACAATAAGTGAGTAAAGAAGAGTATCTTTAAGAATAATTCTAACTTTTTTTCTAATTTAAAGTAGGAACAGTACCTAGGATTTGCTGTCAGCAATGAAAAGCAAATTCCTATCATCCCATAATTTATAGTATGACCGGTACCTAAGAGTTGGGGACTGGGAAAGACAGTATCATTATACAGTACAGCTTCAGATACGGGGAACTCCTCACTCTCAGGAAAATGTGTTTCTTAGTCCAATATGTTGGAAAATATAAACACTGATTGTTATAGCCCAATTCTAAGTATCACCTGAGTCTATAAGTACACCACTGTAGTTAAACAAGCTGCTGTTTTAGAAACATTTACAAGACTGACTCAGTAATAGTAATGTGAGGATACTAAAGATAACACAGAAAACACTTAACATACCCCAGCCACTTCAGGAGGACTGTCTTTTATATGCAGTGTTTTATGTGCCATACCTGCAAGATGACTGAAACGGGAAGAGAGAAATGAAGACCAGCAGTAATTTCCTGTTGTAGCATAGAAGCTTGGTATCTTATTCCCTCAACTTAAAAGAAATCAAAGCCTAGAGCCCTTAAAGGATGTATCCAACAGTGCAAAATTGAATACTGTGTGTCTGTAGTAGGAAAAAAACACATTAAAGCTTTAATTTTGGTCCTAATACCTTAAGTTCTTAAGGTGATGAGTTTATAAAGATAGGGGATTCCTTTCTAATAATTAGTTTTTTCTCACTTAGGCATCTTTAGGATGAAAGGTATAATGTGGCCTGGACTTCCCCCTCTGTACAGTGTGGAGGAGGGCAGCTATAGACTAGCTATCAAACACAAACACAACACAAACACTGGCCACTCTTCTTTCAAGCGTCTTTTCTGTTCAGGTATAGCAGCAAATAGAACAATGTGCCAGAGGAACGATGCTTATGATGTTTGTTTCAATGATTAACTGACTCAAAAATATATTTATTTATTTATTTTTGGGAGAGTGCAAGCAGGGGAGGGGCAGCGAGGGGGACAGAGGATCCAAAGTAGGCTCTATGCTGACAGCAGAGAGACCAATGTGGAGCCTGAACTCATGAACCGAACTGTGAGATCAGACATGAACTGAAGTAGGGTGACCAATTGACTGAGGCACCCGGGTGCCCTTTAATTGACATTTAATAAGACTTTCTGGCTTCTTTATTTCTCTGACTGCAGAATTTAAAGGGAAAATTTTTTTTATTTAAATCTGGGGAAGACAGGTAGAAATAATTAAGAAAATAGCCCCAATAAATCTGATTTCAGCAAATCTTGAGCAAATGCAAGTATTTCCTTTCTTAAATAGATTTACAGAAAGATAACAGCTGTTGCTTTAAAAGATACTCAACTTCTATTCAGAATTTCTGAAATAGCTACTATGAAATTTCTACTGAAGTGTCACTGATTTACCTTCCAATTCGTTCTCTATTCTCTTAGCTGACTGATTTTTCTGTCTCTGCTTAAAATCTTTTTATGGACTCCACTGTCCTGAAAATAAGCTGAAATGCCCTAATACATCCAAAAAGGCAAAGAGCACTCATTTCTCACCCCTCCCAGGACTATGCTTATAGTTCCTTCAGTGTATCATCTTCAACTCTGGGCATTTTCTTCCTTTTCTGTGACCTTGCTTACCCTGATTAATATCAACTCCTCTCCTTCGAAAAGCCCCCTCTGATCCATTAAGGCTGGGCTGAGTCCCCTAACACTGTCTTTTATGTTTACTCTATCGTAACATACATGTGCTGTTAATGTAACCACCAGTGACAAAGCTGTTGGTTCCCGTTCAATAGCCTGTAGTGACTGTACCTTATATCGCTGAATGAATAAATGAACACTAATTGCTGATTTGCGAAGATGAGGCAAGAATTCCTGTAACTTAAAGTACCTCATTTTTTAGGTTTTGTTTATAGGTAAACTTCAGAAAAAAGGTCCTTTTTCAGATCAGGGCTCAGAGGTCTTCAATACCTGAAAACAGCAAGATTACAGGTACCTTAGAGTTAGAAGGTAACTGGCAATATGCCTGGGTTGAAGGTCCTGAGATGATCTATAAAGCACCTCGTCGAACCTAAAAGAAACATGACAGGAGCAGTTGGCAGAGGAAGACTGCATGTATTATACTAAGCTGTTAAGATCTTGGATGTAAGGCTGACATCATTAAGAGTGGAAGGTATCTGAAAAAGGACCTTGGGTGCATTTGAAGGTAAAGGTATAGTTTTCTTTCTTACAAATTCCTTGATGGCAAGTACTTTCTAAGTCACCTTGATATCCCTTAGGCCTAACCTGGAACAAGGACTCAAATCATGGCTGTTAAACTGAATGTAAAAAGTCTCCAGCCATGTTTAGGAACATAATCTAGAAGCTAACAAACACAGTCTACCTTCAATGCCAAGGAAACCAGGTTGGCTTATTTTTCCTACCAGGTTAACCAAATGTGAGAAAACAGACTCCTGATCCCAGGAAAGAGTCACTGACCACTGTGTGGCCATCAGAGAAAACTTCCTTGTTGTTAACCATCGACATCCTTTCCAGAGACTAGTATCTTCTAACAAGTCTGGCTTTACCAGCAGTGCTTGTGAGAGCACAAAGGTGTGGTCTCTTGCCCAGTATGGGGTCGTCAAGTAGACATTTATTTGAGACTGTGAACTGAAACCGTGAAGCAAATGAAGGACTTACGGTTTCATGGAAGCTGTACAAAGGCAGAGACCTTCCTTCACTGATCAAAGAGGGTGAGGAGAAGATGATCTTTTCCAAAACTAAAAGTTTGTGTTTTTACTAGGCTTTCTATTCCCATACCCGACCTAGAAGGTGTTAGGCACCTGCGCCGATTCAACACTGATGATATTTTTAAGTCCCAAGGACTGACCCTGACCCTGCCTCAAAGGGCAGATAATTGCTTTTTGGCCATACCTTCAGGAAAGTGCTCGCAGTCTGGTGGGGGTGGGGGGGGGTGGGGAGGGAGGAAGGTAGGAGCTGGCTACCAGCTTACTCACTCCCATCATAAGCAACCCCCCCAAGTCATTTCACTAAACAGACAAAGACTGGATAATACTACAAACACCATACCTGAGAAGATGCTGAAGAATGGAAACAGATTGTGGTTCTTGTAAACAAGCAGTGTTGAACTCATTTAGATAACCGCATCCAAAAGTCTCTTCCAAACTGTTATCAAAAGTTTAAAAACAAAAAATTAAAACAAGTCATCCAAGGACACATAATTGCAAGTTTATCATGATGCCTTAATCTTTCCTAAATCTGTTTCTTCCTCTGAAAATGGAGTATATTCTTTGGCAGGGTTATTCTGAGTACATAATAAGTAACATATATAAAAGCACTTCTTATACAGGTGCTCAATAAATATTTTAAAAACCAAACCTAGCAGGTGGTCCACTGTACTTCTAACTAGTTTTGAATAGGAGACATCAGGAGCCCAGCAAATAGGACCTTTGATCTTAGGAGCACCAGCCAAGCCTCACCCTGGGAGCGGCTCACGCTTCCTCACAGACTCCCCTCACCTGTAGAGGCGAGCATGCGTGTACTGCAGGAAGACTCCTGTGTCCCCACGACTCTGGAAAACACGATCCCAGCTAAACTGATAGTCAGACAAGAGTAAACCTTTGAAGTCCTAAAATGACAAGAGTAAATCTTTAGTACTTGGATTTGGTCTAGTACCAAACAAAAGGTTCTCACAGGATGCAGTCTTTAACAGACCTGAATAATGAGAGCTGCAAGCCCGACCTTCTCTGCAGTCTCCTGTGGGTTCTCCAGTTCTTTGGTAGCTGAAACAGATAAAGGCAGCTATCTTTAACTACATGAAACCATACAGAATCAGGGACTGAAGGAGATAAAATATGCCAAAAATGTATGCTGCCAGTAAGAAGAACAGGTTCAGAGTGGACAATTTCCTTTCCTAATTTGGGCTAACTGACCTTGGACAAAGACGTTCCCTGCCTACATTAAAGGGAAAGAAAACATGAACTCACTTTTCTCATGAATATCCCTTGTGAGACATTGGATAAAGCTGGTACTTACTTTTCCAAGACTAAACAAAGCCACCAAGACTTGCGACCTGTTTCCTATTACATAACATAGGAATTTCACATAGGCACTCCAAGAGTGGAATGACCAGACTGAAGCTTTCCATGAAAGAGGCCTAGTGTTATACCGATGGCAGATTATTGAACTGAATGACACCAAGCAGCAAGTCAAAAACCTCTGGCACCTCTAATTAGTGCAAGCTATTTTTGACAAGGTTAATGAAAATTAAGAGAGGGATAGTCATAACAAATCACACTGCACAGAAGTCCGCAGAACATAAAAGTGGCATGTAAGTTGTGACTGTAACAATAAGAAAGTGAATTCACTCTTAATAGAAGCCATGTTCTGTAGCATCCTTGATTGAATCTCATTTAGAACATCTTCCAGAAAGGTAACCTCTCCTCTTCGAGTCTTCATTCCCTGCACCACTCCAAAGGGCACGTGCTGGCACCTGAAATGGAGAAAAGAACTGCTGATCAAAGTGTGTAAGAATCCCCTTTCAGAGAGTAGTCTGAACTTTAACTCTCAACAGAGGGGCTTTTCAAAATTAATAAATTGTGATTTGTTATATGCCACAAAAAGATGTTAAACACATAGATTCATTGTACAGATAATCACTAGCATGTGATTAAATTACTAGTTGCCTTTGTGAAACAAAGGAGGGAATATAAATTTTGGAAATCAAGCAACTGAGAACAGATGTCTAATAAAGACACATAAATGTTTGTAAGTTAGAAATGAAGACATTATTAACGTAAAAAAATCTGTTTTTCTTACACAATATGTTGCAACAAAGAAAGTCTGAATGACAATTTTTAGCAACTTGGTTTATTTTAGGACTTGGCTGACCTAACAAACCTTTAATGATCTCGAGCAGGCAGTTAACCGTGCAGACATTACCTTTCTGCCCAGTCATATCCCATGATCTGCAGCATTTGGAACACTTGCTGAAAATGCTTTTTTTGCCCTTTATCTGTCTTGGAGAAAAAATATTTACAATAAGTGATAAGTTAACCTACAAAAACAGATTGGACATAAACCAAAATATTTGAGTTTTGACAGACTAGAGTCGTTGTAAATTAATGTATCTGAAATAAGCACACAGAGGATGCCAGCAGAAGAATGTGTCAGCTGAGTGTCCTACAAAAGAATAGGAGCTGTAGCACTCAAGGAGTCAGGAGGAAATACAGTCTTTAGTCTCCTGAATATTCTATTTAAATCCTTCTCCTTCAGCTATCATGACCTTTATCTCCAAGAAGGACAAAGCTAAGCTGTAATAATGTGTTTAACGGCAACTTTTTTTCTTAGGGGAAAGGGAGGTTGAATGTGGAGAGGAAGGAAAGGGAATAAGAGACCAGAATAACCCTCAGCAATAAGAGGAACAAACTACTGATGCACACAACAGCTTGGGTGGATCTCAAGGGCATTCATTATGCTGAGTGAAAAAAGCCAATCTCAAAAGGTTACCTACTATGTTACCTACCTACTGTGATTCCATTTGTATAACATTTTCAAAGTGACAAAACTGTAGTGATGGAAAACACAGCAATGACTGCCAGGGGTTAGGATTAGGGGGATGAGGGAGTTATTAAGTGGTTGCCAAGATGGAGTCTGCTTCATGAAGGAACAGTTCTCTATTCTGAATGTTGTGATGGTTACGTGATCTCTCCCCTCTCCCCAATGTATGTAGGCCCCCACGCAAGTACATGTAAAACTAGGTGAAATTTAACTAAGGTCTTTACCAATGTCAGGATCCATAAAGTACTATGGATATATAAAATACTATCTTTGGGGAAGGCTGGGTGAAAGGTCCATGGAAACTGTACTGTTTTAAAACTTTTTGTCTTAAAATATTTAAAATAAAAAGTTATTTTTTAAAAAGTACATTATGGTAACCTGCACATACTCATTTCACATAACCATTTTCCTGACTTGGGTTGTTTTTTTTTTAACGATGAAGCAGTGTGAATTTTTTCATTTTTAAGTTTTTTTTTAACCTAGTGGTTGCCACCTTAAATAAACCTAACATTGAATTCCTTCTATATTTTGACAAGATCATTTTTCTATAGTTTTTCAACATGGCAATTAACTTCTATCTTTTGTTCTTTATTGTGATTACTTACCACATAAATCATTGTATCAAAATTATACTTGTCCATTCGATCTATAGCAGCTGCAAGATCTCTGAAAAAACGGCCATAAGTTAAGAGTTACTAAGCAGATCTGGGTAAAAATTTGCTTTAACTATTTAACAGTAATGAGGCTTTTCTAATTAAGAACTCTTATTACTCTACAGCCTGGGGTATACTGCCTATGATTATATAAGTCCAATACCATACTTTGATGGAGAGTAATAATAACAAAAATAGCTCTGGGAAAAGCAAAAATAACAAAAGTACTGTGGAAAGATAAAAAAACAAAATAAATAACTATAAGCTCTGGGGAAAGTAGTAGTACTAAAGCAGCTCTAGGCAAAGTGTCTGTAAGTAAATGTTTTATGATTTGTTAATTAAGCCTCTACTGGGAAGAATCACCTGAGTGTCACTTTTCTGCAGTACACCTTCTTAAAGAACATACTGAAAACACAGGTGATGTGTAACCAAACGGGTGTCTTTTAGCTACTTCCCTATTAGTGCTACCAAGGACTTTCAAAGTCCTAAATCAGGCATAAGCAATACTTTCTAATAAAACACTGTAAAAGTGTTTAGAAGTCCTTTGACAAAAACTCAACTCTCCTTTATCTAAGTGTAAAAAAAAAACTCAGGTTGCATCTACTATGAAATAATGAAAACCAACCCATTAACTATGAAATTTCAAGTCAAAATTATGAAAATATTGAAATTTAAAATTAAAGCTACTTTTAGTTAATATTCAACATTGGGAAGATTTTAAAAGGCCCTAGATCTTTTGAAATGTTGGAGATCATCAAATCATTAGTGCCCATTTCCTGATCCTGATAGAACATAGAGCATGCATTCACAACGGAGGCAAAAACTGGCTCGTGAGGAACAACAGAATCTTATTCTTTTTATGTCTAAAGGACATAGGTGCACACAACACATCCAGATGTACTAGAGACCTGTAATACCAAAAATTTCCTGAGGTTGGGGCAAGTAGGAAAAATCGGCTAAAAAGGCTCCTGAGAGGCATTATAACAGGGGGAAAAAAAAACCCATAAAAAAGTTGTGAAACCTGAGTATAGAAGATTATTACCCAGATGAGTCACAAATATTTACCCCCACTGTATTTTTGGTTTGACTCAAAGACAAAACAAAGAGAAGCCTTTTGATCCAATGAAATAATAGAAGAGAAGAAAATAAGTAAAAGCTCTAGGTTGAGTTTGTAAAACCTGAATTTGAAAGCAGGATGAAATATCAGCTTATTTAGTTCAGGTCTCTCATTTCAGAGTAGGGACCCATGGCCCAGACAAGGTCCCCAGCCTCACCCTGTGCTCTTGCCACTATTCTCCTGCGTTTCTGCTATAACTCCTCTAATTCATATTCACATTCACATATATTGATGTATTCTATAATATTATATATATATATATAAGTATATATATGTATTCACATGTATCTTGCACCGAAAGGGCAGAAACAACTAAAGTTTGAGCAAGGTGAAAAACTAAACATTTTGACAAATGGCAAAAAACACAATTATTCTCTCAAAGAGAAATATATAAATATTAAGATAAATACAAAGAAAAATCTACACCTAATGAATGATAGCCCAAGAAAAATAACCAAATCAGAACCATTAAAATGATATGGAGCCTCTATTCTAGGTGGACACATTTCCTTTCTTTTTACTGTTTCAGTTATTTTTGAGAGAAAGACAAAGTGTGAATGGGGGAGGGGCAGAGAGAGAGGGAGACACAGAGTCCGAAGCAGGCTCCAGGCTCCGAGCTGTCAGTACAGAGCCCAACATGGGGCTCGAACCCATGAACCGTGAGATCTAGACCTGAGCTGAAGTCGGATGCTTAACCAACTGAGTCACCCAGGCACCCCTAGGTGGACACATTTCTTATAGCCATAGCTCAAGGTTTATTTAATCTGTCCAGCAATTACTGCCTGGCACAAAATATTTTTCTATTATTTTTTTAATCTGGTAAAAGAAATGTACCTATTGCTTATATACACAGGTTCTTCTTACTTCCTACTATAATTACTAGGAAATGATAAAGGGAAACTACCAAAAAGTAACAGAAAGTAAAGAGATCAATTTTCTAATGGACAGTAAGAGAATCAGATGGTTATTTAAAGCTGTTTGGAACAAATGATGGTAATTAACAACAATAATCATTAACTATGCTATAAAAGTGGATTTATGATTCAATATATAACTCTAGCCTGGAAGATAGTAGAGCCTTTTGCCAACAGTATTTGAGTATGGCCGTGTTTGCTTGTGTGCCTTTTTTATGGTCCTATCTTCGCCTTCCTATTGGCTTTGTCCCAGATATAAATGTGCTGGATAAGATACAAGTTCCAGTTCTTACTGATTAACAGAGACTAGAGACAGCTCCTTTCCACAGGGGTCAGTCATGCAGACAGATGAGAGAGGAAAAAAAAAAAAAAGGCAACATGCCCTACTTCTCCCTTAGCCTATTTTACCATAATCAGAATGAGGACTGATACTCGTGTATGAAAAATGGATCTTTACAGAGGACACCTCTGAGCCACACCTTCTAGTATACATTTCCTGCCAATGTGCAACAGGAAAACAGGAAAATATTTATAGTTGATTATGAGGTACCTCAGTTTTCAGTTTGTAGAAAAATGTATTCAGCTATGGAAATCCTACAATGTTTAACTAATTGTAAATAATTTTCTCAGTCACTTTTCTGATGATATTACACCTTTCCAGGAACTATAACTGGCAACAGATAGAAACCTAATGAATATATTTTGAAGGGATGAGAATAAGAGATTTGGGAACTAGGATTTGATAACAGCTTTGAGGATAAAATAATTGCTTTAGCACTGATCCTACAACAAAGCACATGAAGTCATCTACATTCTGATGTTGACCTTCATGTTACATACAAACCTGGTCGCATAGAGAGAAGTCCCATCGCTTCGCATTACAGTACAAATCGAGGAGGGGTCACCATTTCCAGAAAGATCCACTATAGCTGTTCCCTGTCTAGAAATGTAAAAAGGTAACGCTGAAGAAACAGAGCAAGTTAAGATCTTTAAAAGTATATATAAACATTTTCTTTGGCAAATTAGAAGCTATTTTTTATTCCTTATGTAGCAACAAGCAGTGTAACCAAAAATGAAGAAAAACAAGAAAGAATCGGGGCATAAATTTATTAAGAATGGGTATGCTATAACTAATATTTGGTTGTCCTATTTTTTAAACTCTGTAGCTCTAGATAAGGTACTTAGAAAGTCTTTAGCATATCCATTTGAAAAATGAGATTTCAACTGCAGTTTAACCATGAAACACCATATTCTTCAAATTCAAATTACAGCATTTAATACTGGGCTAATTTTTAACATGCCAGAAAATACCCTTGAGTAAAAAACCATGAAATTTTGTTATTGTCTTTCCTGCCTTATCAAAAATTAGAGTTTGTAGATGGAGATGTAAAAATTTGCCTTATGGACAGGACTCATGTTCTCCAGGTCTTCCTTATAAAGAGAACCAGAGAGGCTGCTCTTTGGTAGTAGGACAACTGGCACTTCTAAGCAACTGGTCTGCTTCTGTATTACTGATGCCTGGGTCCCCATGACTGGTACCATTGGTTTGTTTGGCTGACAGGAAGCTCAAAGCTAAATTAGAAATCTACCATAGGGCAGTGTGTTAGATGATGTGCCATTATCATCCCTGATTCCGTATTATTTTTTCTGCCCTTGCTTCCTGATTTCCTCATTTTTTTCTTTCAAAAGCTTGTTTTATACTTGTTTACATAAGGTGCCTTAAATCCATTTTGAACAGGATGTGGTTTTTTAAAAAGCCAGGCCTAAGTAAGAAAATGTAAGTTTTATTTTCTTCTAGTTATATCAACTTGTCTGACATTAGGCCAGTCACTTGTACTTTCTGTGCTTCAGTTTCCTCACATGTGAAGAGCAGATTAACAACTTTTCTTCTAATCTTACCAGGATTTTGTCATGGCAGCAGAAGATCATATGTGGAAAATTACACTGAACAGCAAAAAGCACTATAAGAAATGCCAGGTGGGCTGCACACCACATTCTGTGGTCCTGAGAGACTACATCAATACCAGTTTTTTTCAAAGAAGAAGTAACTTTCCTGAAGAACAGTAACCTGACCATACATTGTTTTCTGCAGGAGTCCTTTACTGTCCAGCAACTTTAAGACTTCTTGAGATTTTTCACGATAAAATGATTCTCCCGAGTATTCATCGAAGTGTATTCCTAGACGCTGAAAGGTTCAAAAACAAAAGAAGGAAGTTACTTAAATGTGTTATTTATCTTATCCTAAGACAAAACAGGTTTACAGTCTGTCACCCAGACTGGGAAAGAAAGAATTAGATCGAGTCACTCATCTGCTCAAACCTTATACCTCCTCCCACTCCAGGCAAGTCCTCACAACAGTACCGTGCTGATGTGGTAGTTGCTAGGCCCATAGGGCTATTCAAATTACATAAAATGAAAAACGTAATTTCTCAGTACCACCACTCGTGCTTCAAGTGCTGGGTAGCCACCCGTGGCTAGTGGCTCTGCTGCTGGGATAGCACATCATGGAACATCTCTCCACCACAGCACGAAGCGAGGTTGGGCAGCCCTGAGGAATGTCCTACCTCATGTCCTACCCTACAACCTCTTCCACCTCCTCTCCTATAGCTCTTCATCCTGCTTCCTTACTCCAACCACATGGATTTATTTAACAAAACTCTCTTCATTCCTCCCACGCAGAGATACTTTGTCTCCCCTCCCCTGCTTCATTTTTCTCCATAGCATCATCACCACCTAACAGACTGTGTATGACATTGTTTAATTACCATTGTCTTAAATTTGCTCTCCAGCTCTGTGGTGGCATGTGAAGTCCAGGACAGAAGGACTTCTATTTCCTTTGTTCACTGTTGTATTTCTCCCACCCCCTATGATGTTTATTTAATGAACAGATTTATACGTGTCACACATAGGCCTACAGAAGTGAAAGGGAGACAAGATTAAGAAAAAGTAAAGGAATGAACAGAAGAGAGAAAAGAGAAGCTAGACTGAAACAGAGGATTGGAGGGTCACCTGATATTTGACCTGTGAGTTTCATAGGATGTTTTCAAAGTTCCAACTTTCAGCACAAAGAATAACATTTGGGTCCTAATTTTCAACTGAATGACAAATCTAGTCTTAAAACATGAGCTTAAGAAGCAACTTCATTACTCATTAGAACAGTTAAGAGTACCCCATCACAGGAGAGCAGGTGGGCACCTTGTAAATCTGCACATATTCTTCTATGCTCAGGTCTCGAAACTTCTGCCACAGTGCAAGTGCTTGCATGTCGCCCAGTTCCAATCGCTGAAAGAACTCATGGGCTGATTTTAGTACATTTTTATTATCTGCTGCTTCTTTATTAACTTGTACATAAACCTAAAAGCACAACAGTGAATTAAATGAAGTATATTAGTCACTGTTACCTTCAATGGAACAAAACACAATCCTGAGAATTTTCACTGAAAGGTTAGCCAACTGAACCCTATAGACCCGTTCTCAAAATGTTCCTAAATGCATAAGTAAAATACATATGCTTACAAAGGAAATTACATTGAAAGTTATCCAACCATTTTTTCAAATTGTGATGCAGTAATAGAAGAAAGTATTAAATTTCTGACAAAGGTTAGGGAAAATATAATTTTTCCCTCCCTTCCAAGTTCATAGACTCTTAGGTTAATTAAGAGTGCCTGGGTCAGATTAAGCTAGCATTTCTTCTTCTTTTTTTTTTTTTAACAAAAGGGCAAATTATTATTGCCGCAACGCTTCTGAGAAAAGGTCAAAGAAGGTAGAATGGTTCAATCTGGCTAAGAAAAGGCCAAAGGATGATTCAGCAGTTGTTTTAAGAATGATTTTTAAAACTGCTCTCTAAATCTGTAAAAGCCTGTAACATAGGTTATCTAGAAGATCTCTAGACAGTTAGCTTACTTACACTGGAACCTGGGATTCTGAGAACTGTATGGACCACTCACTACTGGAATGTTTTCACACCATATGTCTTGGCTGGATTAGTGCCTACCTCCCCCCCGCCAGCCCCACCATGACAGGAGTGGAACTGGATGGCTTATTAAGGTCTCTTCCATTTCTATGATTCTGTGATCACAATTTAATAATTTTCTGGTCTCCAAAATGCAGGTTAGTAAATAACAATAAAATATCAACTCTGTACCTCAAGTAGTACTGAAGTTACCCATATAGAATATAACGATTTTACTTCTGAGTTGTAACTCACTTCCAGGATGAGACATGAATGATAAATTTACTCTCCTTATATTTCTTTCAGAAAGCTATTCAAGTAGCCTAAAAGTAATAAAACTTGGCAAATTACCAAAGAAATAGGAGGCATCTGTTATAGTAATATCATCAAAATACCAGTGGCAGATAAAGTGGTTTTCTTCTGAAGTACACACTGGGACAAATGGAATGTGGCTTAGAAACACGACATCTATCAACAAAAGGGACAGGGCATTAAACATCTATGTCAAGGTTAAAATGTCTCACCTTTCATAGACGGCTTCTGTTAATTATTGGAATGGCAGAATGTAATGAATAAATATTCCAAAAAGAGGTTAAGACTACCTAATCTCCCTTTCCTCTTTAAAGCACATTGTACAGAAAATAATTAATATAGGAGGCCTTAGGCCGCTATCCTTAAAATGGCTGGTTTGCAAAATTAGCCCTTGGCTGACATCTGGGAACTTAGCTGGCATCTGGGTGCTTCAGATTTGAGAAATGTTCCCACCAACCTAACTGATAAGAGTGACTTGCTGTGCTTAAACTATGAAACAATATGGTTTATGCTAAATACCTACTTTCCTTCTGCGAGTTTGGCATTTTAGTACATGCTAAGCAGAGGGTGCCTACATGATGAAACTCTAATAGAATCTTTGGGCATGGAGCATCTAATGAGCTTCCCTGGGAGACATTTCATGCATGTTGTCCCAGTCTGTTGCAGAAGGAACTAAGTGTATCCTGTGTGACTCCACCAGAAAAAAACTCTTGGAAGCTTGGCCCTGGTTTCTAACAGACTTCACTGCATGCTTCTTTCCCTTTGATTTTGCTTTGCAATCTTTTGCTATAGTAAATCATAGCTGTGAGTACAATTATACGTGGAGTCCTGTGAGTCCTCTTAAGAACTTATTAAACGTGGTGGTGGTCTTGGGAGATCAAACACACATACCGTAAAAAATTAATTTCCATGTGCTCCTATGAAATAAGTTCAGAATAAGTCAGAAACGGAGAAAAAATTTTGGTAAGGTGTAGGAAAACAGAGTCACTGTAGGACATCAAACTGCAGACTTCTTGATTTTTTTCTTTTCTTTTTCTTTTTCTTTTTTAGTGTTTAGTTTGAGAGAGAGAAAAATTTATTTTGAGAGTACAAGCTGGGGAAGGGAAGAGTGAGGGGGAGACAGAATCCGAAGCAGGTTCCAGGCTCTGAGTTGTCAGCACAGAACACGACATAGGGCTCAAACACATGAACCTGAGCCAAATCATGACCTGAGCCAAAGTTGTATGCT
Source organism: Proteles cristata cristata (assembly GCA_017311185.1). Taxonomy (NCBI): domain Eukaryota; kingdom Metazoa; phylum Chordata; class Mammalia; order Carnivora; family Hyaenidae; genus Proteles; species Proteles cristata. Next base: position 1,665,428 of record JAESUZ010004992.1, on the reverse strand, counting down.
TACTGACTGAGCCACCCAGGTGCCCCAGACTTGAGTTTTGAATAACCTATTCATGGACAACTAAACTGTTATCCAGCCTATAGTAGTTAAGGCATACATACTTCTATAAATGATTTGTGACTCAAAATCTCTTTCTCATACACACACATTCACATATAATTTATAACCAGACATACACAAAATATTGTTAGTTTCAGAAAATGATTTTAAAATCTAGGACTCTAAACTCAAATAGACAACATATTAAAAATCTAATATCCATGTGAACTACTGATAAGAATATTTAAAAAAAAAAACTTTACCAGAATCTTTTCCCTTTCTTAAAATTTAAAATAGAAATAAAACAAAATAAACAAAACCAAACCCTAACACTTGAAGAATCTTGGCATTTCAGCAATTTGTAGTTATAAACCAAACATTACTGAAAATCAACTGATAGAGCAATGGAAGAGCCTTAATTAGCACTAAATAAACATTTAATTAATATTCATCATCATTTTAGAAAAGAACTGCATTTTTCTTCACAAAATAACCAATATTAACTATATACTTCTAAAATTATGATTTTTAATTTAGTTGCCATAAACTTTTTATGCTTAGAAAGTCTGCATTTAAAAAAAATATATAGTTTTTAAATTTATATTTGAGAGAGAGACACAGTGCAAGCAGGGGAGGGGCTGAGAGAGGGAGACAGAATCTAAAGCAGGCTCCAAGCTCTGAGCTGTCACCACAAAGCCTGATGTGGGGCTTGAGCTCACAAACCGTGAGACCATGACTTAAACTGAAGTTGGATGTCTAACCAACTGAGCCACCCAGATGCCCCTAGAAAGTCTGCATTTTGAAGACAGCTTCCTTTTGAGGCTAGATCTAGACACAAACGGAATAAAAAGTAAATTTTAAATTTGGATTTGATAAAAGAATGTGGCTTAGGATGTTCTTGAGAATGGAAATAATTTTTCTTCTAGTTACCAAATACAAAAGTAAACTATATTTCCATTAGGAAATAAACTAAACATTTAAGACTTCCTTTTTTTTTTTTTAAATGTTTTTTATTTATTTCTAGGAGAGAGAGACAGACAGTGTGAGCAGGGGAGGGTCAGAGAGAGAAGGAGTGACAGACTCTGAAACAGGCTCCAGGCTCTGAGCTGGCAGTCAGCACAGAGGCTGACACGGGGCTCGAACCCACGAACCGCCAGATCATGACCTAAGCGAAAGTCGGACGCTTAACTGACTAAGCCACCCAGGGGCCCCCATTTAAGACTTCCTTAAAGGAATATTAACCTTTTCATTATTTATAGATGCTGATATTCCCAAAAAAGCATAGGATATTTTATTTCTATTTTAATTGATTCAGATAATTACAGTCAGTTCAAGATGATCTGTCCCAACGTAAAGAAGTGCAAAAAATAAAAGTATATAATGCTCTCTTACTCTCTCTTAATCTCTTAAATTTGATCTTAGAATACCATTAGCAACACAGACACAGTTTAATTCTTTGGAACAGGGCTCTAACCCCAACCCTCGTTATTTCTGTCTAAGAGAATAATTCCTAAGAATGGTTAGCATAACTTAGACAACAAAAACTCTTTTAACTGTATAATTGTCTTCTATCTTAAAATGCATTTAGTTTTGATCTCATTTTTAAGAAAAAACATATAATGAATTCATGGTTATAATTCAAACAAAGAAGGTCATTTTTAAAGTTGTTTCATGTCTTGATCAGAAATTTCTTACAGAACTGCTGGTTGAGATAGATTTTTTAAAAAAGTTATTTATTTTTGAGAAGACAGATAGAAACAGAGCATGAGCAGGGAATGGGCAGAAATAGGAGGAGGCACAGAATCCAAAGCAGGTTCCAGGCTCTGAGCTGTCAGCACAGAGCCCAACGCGGGGCTCGAACCCACAAACCATGAGATCGTGACCTGAGTCAAAGTCAGATGATCAACTGACTGAGCCACCCATACACCCTGAAATAGAGTTCTAATGTTAAATGAACTATTAAATTCAAACAATACAGTTATAATTTAAAAGATCAATATATCAGTTAACAACAAAATAAAAACTCATTAATTATCAAGTTTCTCACTAGTATATCATTAACAGCATTTAAATAGTACTTTACCATCTATTCATCTTCTTTCAATATCTGGAATCTCCTATTTTTGTTCTTTGTTTATAATAATGTTTATGATATCCCTTTATTCAAGGGTGATAAAAATTAACTTCTTATATATATTAGGCACATGGTGATATATACATTTCTCATGCTGAAAAAGTTTTCTACTCATTTGGATGGTGTGGGAGGGATAATCACTGAGCTATTAACATGTACTTTGGTCTTGCTCACTATTCCCATCCTTGTTGTAAGAACACTCAGAGGACAATGATGAGACACTGTAGCAACTCCCAGAAGAGTAGGGGATAGGAAGAAAGGCTGTGGAGTGGCTTTGGGGAAGATGGTCAAAAGTATGGTAAAACAGAAAAGCTGCCAGGACCAAGGAAAGGAGAATCGCCTAGAATGAGGAGGGAATGAGGATGGAGAAACATCCCCAGGAACAGAAAAAGCTGGGAGGCCTCTGGGCTGGCAGCAGGCCTTCTGAGGGAAATGGTTTGTGGTGTCTCCCACAGGGAGGCTGATTTCTAGGCCTATGGAACTGGGCCACAGCTAGGATCTCCTATGTTTGTCATACAAACAGAGCTGTGTGCCTCAGGGCATTTATGTAGCCTGGGATACTGGGCACATCAATCAAGACCAATGTTACTGGGCACATCAGTCAAGACCAATGTGGACTAAAGCCAAGAAGAGGCCTCCGTGTCCATCCTGAGATGCACATAAGAACATGGAGGACTCTATGATTTGGAAGATGAGAAACCCTTAATAATGACTAAAGATGTCTCTTACCACTCTCAAAAGTGTGACTGGGTTCAGATTTAATTAGGCTTACAAATTAAGAGTTCTTTCTTTTTTTTAATTTATTTTTGAGAAAGAGAGAGAGATGGAGAATGAGCAGGGGAGGGGCAGAGAGAGAGGGAGACACAGAATCTGAAGCAGGCTCCAGGTTCCGTGTTGTCAGAACGGAGCCCGATGCTCACGCCCACAAATTGTGAGATCATGACCTAGCTGGAGTCAGACACTTAACCAACTGAGCCACCCAGGCACCACCCCAAGAGTTATTTCTTGCAATGTAAGTGTTATAATGAGTAAAATTCACAACCATAACAGTCACTTTCTCTGAAAATAATAATGTGACCTATTTGAATTACTTTTTTAAGTTGAAGACATTTTTTTTTTGGAGACTCTAAAACCAAAAAAACAAAACAAACCCCCATGGCCTCTTGAGGAATAGATACTTCTTCCACATTTAAAAAAATAAGAGCAAGTAAATAGTATCTAATTCATTAATTTGGTGCTTTGATCTTGCCCTATTTTCTTTTTTTTTGTTTGTTATTGATATAGAGAAACTCAGAGTCAAACCTCTAATATACTATTTCCTACTAATACATTACCCTCTGACTTTCTAGGTCTTTTATTATTGAATGCCCACCACTGTAATTACCTAAAATCATTTCAGAAAAGGTAAGGGAGGGGAGCCTGGGTGGCTCAGTCAGCTGAGCATCCAACTTTGGCTTAGGTCATGATCTCACAGTTTGTTTGGGTTTGAGCCCTGTGTCGGGCTCTGTGCTGACAGCTCGGAGACTGGAGCCTCCTTCTGATCCTGTGTCTCCCTCTCTCTGCTGCTCCCCTGCTTATGCTCTATCTCTCAAAAATAAATAAATGTTAAAAAAAAAAAAAGGTAAGGGAAAAATAATACTTTTGGGGTCATTATGAACTTAAGAGAAAATATATACTATTTATGTTAATATATCATGTTCCTTTTATAAATGATAGTATTAGGGTACAGGGCTAAGGCATACATTATTATCATAATATTTGTCTCTTAGGGGAGGCTGCTTATATTTCAGAGGCATTTCTTGGGTAGCAAAAATTCATATTAAGCAAAATGCAAGGAGTCAAGTTCTAAAACCTTTTGTAGCAAACAAAAAAATGCTGGATTATACATTCCTAAAATAGTGTTAGATGTTCTTGAGGTCCATTCGAATAGTTTAAGCCTAGGAGAAACCCTGAAATTACTTTTAAAAACTATCACTAAAACAAGTAAATGTAGGGGTGCCTGGGTGGCTGAGCCGGTTAGGCATCTGACTCTTGATTTCAGCTTAGGTCACAATCTCACGGTAGGTTTGGGCCCCGCATCAGGCTCTGCACGGCAGCGTGGGGCTTGCTTGGGATTCTCTCTCTCTCTCTCTCTCTCTCTCTCTCTCACTGCCCCTTCCCTGCTTGTGCTCTCTTTAAATAAATAAATATTAAAAAAGATTATAACAGGTAAAAGTAAATGAGGACACCCATATACTCATGATTTAGATTTAACACTTAACTTTTTACCATAAGAAATTACTTTTTGATATAAGCTGAAAGGCTTTCTTACACATGTCACTAAACTTACTATAAATGTTTTCCTTCAACCAATAATGTGAATTCTAAATAGCAAATATATTAGTTATTTAACTCATTAGCTAATTCAGGGGGAGGGATGAACTATTACAAAACCAGTTCCCCGTTTTAAGACAATAAATCAGAACTAAATATATGTTTTAAGTGATGACCAACAAAGTCTCATGTCCACACACAACTGCCAGACATCGTGGAGAAAGAAGGACTACAGGTACACAGAAAAACAAGTAATGAAGAAAAGCATAAAAATGGGAATGCAAGACAGAACTGACTGTGTTAAATATTTTCATCACAGAAAAGAAATGCTAAAACTATCCTATAATTCCTATTACCAAAAACTGAGAAACTGAAACTAGGGGATACTGATCAGGATGCCATTCAGCAGGAGGCGGACCACAAACTGCCCCGGATGACCGAAGCCAAATTCAAAACAGATATACTGGAAGGTTGAAACTGCGAAAACTAAACTACTAATTGTGTTCTTGGTACAGCAATTTGAGGATGAAAGAAAGGAAAATGGTATGTAAGTAATTACAACCAATAGAAATGAGTGGCCAGAAGGGCATTCTGTCATGCTGGGGTGGGGGTGGGGGGCAGCACCTGGGAGCCAGACTGCCTGTGCTGGAGCCCTGCATCTGGCCCTCGGGTTCTGCATCAGTAACTGCATGATGAAGTCAATTCTGAGAAATGGTATGAGTATATCCTGTAATAGTCAGCTGTTACCTGGAACTATACAATAGGTCCAATATTCTACAACTTAAATGGAAGAAAGGGGCCACAAAAAACTACAAGATCAAATTCATACAAATTGTAACCATGAGGTATGGTGTTTGGGGCTGGAGATAAAAGACCAGGAAGACGGAGTCCTTCTCAAAGTGGTTACAACTACAATCTGACAAGGGAAACACCAGGGGGTCTAGTGACAGTCCAGGTTTTCTTTCAGGAACAGAATAAAATCATTTTTTAATATTTGTGTAAAGCTCAAAAAAAGAAAAAAATTTGTCATTTATACTAAAATTTTTTTGTTGAAAATGATCTATAATGACGACTACAATTTTAAAATGAAACTGGGTTGGCAAAAATTAGTCCAAAGATAAAATAACCTGGAGGCTGCCACTTTAGGCTCTGCATTTTTTTTCTGTCCTGCAAAGGTAGGAAGGGAGTCAGTATCCTAATGGGTTTCTATCTTTTATTACAAACAGCAACGTAGGTGTATTTGATTTATTCTTTTGTCTATAAATGCTGCTTCTCTATGAAGCTTTTAGGCAAAAGAACACTTCATGAAAGCAATACCCTTGTTCCTGGAGTTTTTAGTTATTCACAGAAGTGCCCCCGCCCTTGTTCCTTCTTTATGTGCATCCATCAGTCAACAACCTCTAATACAGGTGTGTAATCTCCAGCTTTTTAGGAGTCTCAAAAGCCTGGAAATTTGTGATAAGCTGCATAGAAAGAAACAAAGTTTCTATCAAGTTTGAGAGCAGACTTTATTAAAAATATTTAAAATATTATGAATGACAAAGACTATTTTCCGGGTTAAATAAAACCTTTGAGGTGGAGTGGGAGAAAGAGGAGAATAGTAACTCTCATATGAAGTTGTACTCTACTTCCCTAAAAATGTTCTCAATTGCAGACACAAGGTCTTTAAGCAAGTATTTTTATTTTCTGTGCAATGGTTATATCTCTGTGGGCCTGGATCTGATGATAGGTTCACTAAGACTGTGGTAAAAAAATACTTGACATTATTTAAAATTTTTAAAAAATAATACAATAAAAATTCTAGGCACTAAGGTGGCATGCTTTACTTACAGACGACCATAAAGAATCATTAATTTTTAAACTCTTGCCTATCAATAAAACTCAATGGAAAACAGAAAAAATCTTTTGTTTACTATTATAAATAAAAATGTAGGCATTTAAAGTATAGTGCAGGCATGGACTCAGGAGGAAATTACAAACTATTAAAGTCCTTAAGAATTACAAGGTAGTTTTTGTTAAACTGAACTACAAGGCTGCAGGAGAAAAATCATCTATTAAAAAGGAAAATGATGAAGCATTCTCTGTGGCTTTTGCTAGAGAAGTAAAGCATTATTTTGCCAAGTGCTCTTTCTCATGCAGAGGTATAACATATTTAGTCTGACCCCCAGAACATCACCAACAGGGCTGGGCTGCCATCATTAGTGTTTCTTCTTGTGAGGCCCAGACAACAGAAGAGGTAACAATTAGGACAATGCAAGGGAAACACATCCCCTGGAGATTAATTGGACAGGAAGAGCTTTATTAATGAACTCCAGGAAAAACTGAGGACAGTGAATCAAAGTACCCAAGGGACTAAATGAAGCAGAACAGGAAGAAGTTCACGCCAAGCAAACCTAGGAAAAGGAGCTAAAAGACAGAAATTTAAAAAATTTTAAAAAGCACACATAAAGAAACGCAGGTATCTTCCCCCACACTAAAGTAAGATTAAAAAGTATATACTCATGTTTTTCAATTCTAAATGAAGTATAGCTATTGCCATGAAGAAAGTTGCAGGTATTAAACAACTGGCCAAAAAAAATTGAGACATTTTTGTTGAATCTGTTACCCTTTGTGTTTATTCTAAGATGACTCTATACCTAGAGAAATACTGTCCCAAATCAACTAAAACATAAATAAAAGAAACACTTGGAAAAGAAAATGAAAAGAACTCCCTAGTAAGCTAAAAGCAACATTTTCCATTGTTGTGGTTCCTTGTTTTTAGGAACATTTTTTAAAACCTTTGGAAAAAAATCCAAGCTGCACAGTACTCTGAAAAAAATAAGTTGAAGCATTTGTGACTATTGCTTCTTGCCCACTTACTTCAAAGAGGTGCTGTAAAGGACTGGACTGAAGTTTTTCTTCATAGCCAAACAGTTGGAAGCCAGTTCCCAGAAGACCTAGCACAATAATCCATAAGGGAAAAAATTATAAAATGGAAACATAGAGAACAGTCATGACAGGGAACAGGTATAGCTGTATCAAAATATCAAGTCCTTATACTTATGTGTCCTGAGAGCACTGCAAACACATGCTGTCATCTTCTGCTACCCCATAAACTGATGGAAGTTAAATTCAAAATACTGAATCACAAATTCATATATTGAATAGATCATTGAAATTAACTTCACAGACACCAATGGACTATGAACTCAGCAAAGGCAGGGTCTAGGACTAACTTGTCTTTGTATTAACGGTGCCCACCACCTCCCAAACAGACATTAATAAAACAAGCATTTATTGAGAAGCTACCCTTGAGGAAGGACATCATGATGCTAGACACTGGATGCTTAAAATCTGTGAAAACAAACTTATGGGAAGTGATTTCAAAAACTTTCTTTTTAAACGTGTAGATGTTAAAATAAAAGTAGAAGTTTGCTTGGTGTTGTAATATTAACTCTTAAAAAAATAACTGAAGGAAAACAATAAAAGACAAAACTCAAAACATACCTGATTATCTCTCCCATTCAAGGTGACAAGGCAACAAAATTCTTTTATCTGGCCATATATCTGTCTTTTATTTGTCAAAGATTTTTTTTTTGTCTTTGATGATAAGTACTGCATTCAGAGATAGTATCAGTTTGAACCTTAATGTTTTAAAAAAATAATAATTGAAGTAATAGACTGTTAAGTACTTATTTGAGCCCTGTATCAGGTTCTGTGCTGACAGTTTGGAGCCTGGAGCCTGTTTCACATTCTGTGTCTTCCTTTCTCTCTGCCCCTCCCTCACTCTCTGAAAAATAAATGAACATTAAAAAAGAAAAAAATAGGGGCGCTTGAGTGGCTCAGTCGGTTAAGCGTCCAACTTTGGCTCAGGTCCTGATCTCACCTATCTGTGATTTCGAGCCCCGCACTGGGCTCCTCTGCTGACAGCTCAGAGCCTGGAGCCTACTTCAGGTTCTGTGTCTCCCTCTCTCTCTGCCCCTCCCCTGCTTCTGCTCTGTCTCTCAAAACTGAATAAATGCTAAAAAACAAAACAAAACAAAAACAAAAAACAAAACCAAAAAAAACAAAATAAAGTTTCTCCATGTCTTTAAAAAAAAAAAGGATATATACAGCCGGGGGCCAGGAGCAATAGGGTTGTTGAATTATTTTAAAAACCAATCTGTATCTATAACTCTATCAATTACTAAGCTTCAGGTCTACAGGGGGTATTGCCAGTGAACCTTGCTGATGTACATTTTTCTATGGAGGTTCAGCAGAAAGTGGGATGCTACTGAACTTGAAGACATAAAATATTTGGGAGCTTTAGATAAGAACTAGAAGGATGACTGAAAAATATACCAGCCCTATTCATTTTCAGCCAAAAGCAAAGTCTTGGGAGCAGAGTGTAGAAAGATGCCCAGAGTATTCTAAAAAGTGGACATAGGAAAAGTAAAGGCCAATCCCCATTTAATATTTAACCTAATATATTTTCAAAAACTAATTTTGTGCTTAGAAACTATTTGCCAACTTTCAATAGGAGTTAGCTGAAACACCCAAAATTAAAACTCTTCAACAATGATGGTTATAATGGAAATGGCGAAAGATCATTAACCATCATAGTCCTTTCGAGAAACAATAATAAAATCCTGTAGCTGAGATTAAAGAATACCATAATCAAATATTTGCTAATGCTTGTGAAATGCATAAATCAGTTAAACTAATGTAAAGTGGATGTCATCTATTAAATCTGATTGTTGAGACTGGGGCCCAAATCTCTCACTACTAGCTGTTGTGGACTGCAGGTGGATTTTTAAAATGCAGGGCATGTTTTCTGATTCTTCCACAGTGAATTGTAATGGTACTATTAATTGGTTCAAGTTCTACCTTTTTTAGAGTCTAAAAGAGATTTTTGTTAATTGAAATGAAAGAGAAGGTCATGATAAATCTTTTAGAAACTTTGATTTCATTTCACTAGCTATGACAGAACAGATTACCATCAGTAAACTTTAGAACAGATAGTGCACACTACACTTTATGTAAGCTTTAAAATATTATCTAGCCTTTCTTTTGGATTGGTACTGTAAAGTACTTCCACAGATTCATTCATCACTCTTAGTGCTTCTTAGGTTTCAAGTACTATAGACACAAAAATAATCCATGTCTTCAAAGAATATGTCAGCTAGCAGGGGAGAGAAACACACAAATAAGAGTAGAGTAAGGCAAGCCCATTTGAGGAGGGCTGGATACTAGGAACTTGGTGATGTGAGATGTAGGCAAGAGTCTATCTGTGTGTCAGAGAATGCCTTACAAGATGACACTAAAGTCAGATCTTAAAACATATATAAAAGTTGCCAGAGATTTTTAGAAGTTTGCATTTCACAAGCTACCAGAACTTAACTACCTTAGCAACTTCAGTTATCATGTCCTTCCTTGATAACAGGTGTACTATGAGCCTCGAATGGTTCTAAGTAAACTCACGACATTAGAGATAATTGATGGCACTCAACTGGATCTCACCCTTATCTTCCTCTCTTTACTTTTTGACCCCCTGCCACTGTACAATTTAAGAAGGAGTCAAAGTATCCCACTTTCTTTTTCCTCTAGGCCACTGGCTCAGGGTATAACAACAGATCACCCTCCATGTAATGCAGGGAGGCTGGACTTCATTTGTTTGAAAAAATGGCAGGGGTGTAGCTGAAATGGTTTATATAGCTAGACTTACTTCTTCCCTGGTACATTTCACTTCTACATTTGATAAGTGTAAGCTACTTGTCCTTAACAAAACCATAAAATCCTGTATTTATCAGGTATTTATTGCCCTGACTGTATGAGGTTTCCTACCCCAAAACATATTTGTGTGGTGAGAGTCACTCTAATAAATAGAATACAAGACTTATGCAAAGGAGCGATTAGGGGGAAAAAAAAAGGTAGGAGGCACTATTTTATCCACTGGATTCTGCCTATACTCTATCATGACAGGTGATATAATTAAAAGATATTAAACTTGACAGTGAAATAAAAGAGAAAATCTCAAACTCACTGACTTACCAAACTGCATGCCCCAATCTCCAAGGTAATTTATTCTGGTGACTTGATGTCCTAAAGCTTCTTTGAGATTTGCTATAAAATTTCCTAGTAATCAATAAAATAGACAGTTTCTCATTCTTATCCATTTAGGCATAAAAACCATGTGTTTCTCTATTATCAAAGCTTAACAAAAAATTTTTGACAAAATTTACCAATTCAATTTTTTTTGGTAAAATATTCATTATCATGTTTTCATCTATGTTATGGAATGAGAGTAGAGAATTATTTGGGGGGCAGTTATTCCAAAGAACCTCACAATTTTCCTAAGAACAGATTTTCAACAACATCAGTAGGAGCTGGGAACATATGTTATAATAACCGAATTCCAAAGAAAAAAAGAGAATCTCAGTAATTAACAAGAAATAATTTTGCTATTCCCTAAAGAGCCTAAGCCATACTGGTGTTTTTTCCTTAACAGCTCATTCTATTTTCTTTTAATCACTGAAATCCACTCCCTTATGCCTGTTCCCTAAGAGCACATGGTAGTCTAAGAATTTCATCTTCTTCTACTGCTTACACTGGTTTGATAGTCAACATCTACTGCACTCTCCTCGTGTGCACTCACATGCTGCAGAGGCTGGAAACCTTTCTAAAAATTACATTTCTCAGAAACTCCTGCAGTTAGGGTTTCAGAAGTCACTCATACTTGGGCAATCAGATACACTTTGCATGAGACCTCGAAGGTGGAAATGAGGTGAGAGGAGAGCTACTTCTATTTTTTCTGACAAGCACAGCTGTGGAGGCCTTTTCTCTTTTAGTGGCATCAATAATAGCCCAGGGTCCTGTCACGTGACCTTCAAGGGACTTGAAAGTGTATGGGGCTGCCTCTTTTGCTCATATGAATTCTGAAAGATATGATAGGATTAGTGGCAGCTTCTCAACTGTGGCAGTGGTAGCATGGCTGCTACTGGAAGTGACTGCAGAAAAGGCAGAAGCTCCCTTGATGAACATGCTCTATGGTATAATTCTGGGAATCATTCATGTCACTAATCCAAGGCTCTTTCAGCACCTGCAACAACTTTGTGACCTATTCAATATTCTGTAACAAATTCTTGTCTGCTTTTACTGAAGAGGATTTAGTTTTCTGCAAATAATCCTCCACCAATATGTATATCTGCTTAAATTACTGCAGCTACTCCTTTTCCAGCTTCCCTACTTCTTGACTTTCCTGGTCTATACAGTCCAAACAGCAAACGTCTTCAGCTGCTACTCAGACTGTATTCTTATTTTTAATTAGCATCTTACTATCAACTAAATGACACAAATCTAAGCTTTTAGAATTAGGCTAATTTCAAATCCTGGCTATGATACTTACTAGCTATGTGAATTTTGGAAAAGTTACTTTCAGTATCTGAATTTCCAGACCACAGTTAACAGTATTTACCAAACAGGGCTGTTGTGAAATTAATTAAGCTAATACATGAAAGTATTTAACATGGTAAATAAATTCTCAGTAAGTATTATCTCTTTCTGGTCCAAATATTTTCCTTAAAAACCTTATCATGTTCTGTCCAGTCCATCGTTTACTCACTCCTACAATTCTGACCTACTCATGCAGCTTTTCTTAGTGTATTTTTTATATTCTTTTAAAAATTCAAACCCTATCATTTCCTCTCTTAAAATGCTCCATGAGATCTCTCCTATGAGAGGGGACGCCAGTTCAATAATGATCTATGCCACAAAGTACTGATTGCTCCAATTCTTAAAAATATTCAATTGACAGGTTAAATGATCCCTAACGCACACAACAGACAAATTTTCACACTAGAAGACAGATCAGATGAGATACACTTCAAAATCTCTTCCAATTCTAATGGCAGTTTTTAAATTGGGCTACTGCATCATGTCATGTTTTAGATAAATGAAGATCTTAGCATATACACTGAAGCATTATAGCTATGAAGTACAATAGCAATCTTTCTTAGAAAACTCTTGTTTCAATTTCCAGTCTTGAATGCTCCAGTTAGCACTCACATGATGGAGACTGAGTTTCTTTGTTCTAACTGAGATATAATTAATATTGTAAGAGTTTCTCTTTAAAACAAAATATATGAACAAAAAACCTGGGAGTATTACTATCATTCCCACATAACTATTTTCATTTTTGCATCTTTCGTATCTTCTCCATATACATACATACTTTAAAAAAGTTAAAATCCTCAACAAATCTAATATTTAAAATTAGTTTCTGAGTCAATCTTTTGATTTGGAAACAAATTTCTTTTTCTACTTCTAAGCCAATTTTCCCATTTCATATAATATTAGCATTAAGCTCATATAAATTTGAACTTTGTTTTTTGTCTTCTCGTTATCTAAGCAATAAACCATTAGAATGCAAGATCAAAATATTGCCTCAAAGTCATGTTTAGTATCTTCTGTGAAACGAATGACACTCACCTATAATGGTAGAACGCAAATGTCCAACATGAAATTTTTTGGCAACGTTAGGTGAACTGCAAATAATTGCAAAAGTTATATTTCTGTTCTAAGAACGAGAGCTCTAAAATGAACTAGGTCATGCTTCCACAGTTGAACACAATTGGGGATTAAGGCCTTTGATAATTTAGAGCAAAGCTGAGTGAAAAATTAGAAATTTAGAACAAAGATAAATTAGAATTCAGAGTCATCCTTAGTGAAATTGATCCTGTGACTCATGAGGTAGTATCATACACCAAAATGGCACATGTAAGAAGCAGATACATTTAAGGATTGACAAAAAGTTGAAGAAATTTGGAGATATTGTTGTGACATAAAAACAAAGCAAATTATTGGGAATTAAGTTTAGTATAACAGTTACAAATCCTTTACCCTCTTAAAATTTATTGACTCCACAGAAATTTTGTTTATATGGATAATACCTATCAACATTTACTCCATCAAAAATTAAAAGGGAAAAATATAAAAATATTTATGCATAAAACTTCCCAGAATAATTGGAAATCTGATTTACCACTCTAAATTCTCAGTCTACAAATTTATCACTTCTCTGTATGCTCGAGAAATTATAATCAATAACTTCAAAGCAAATTGCTTCTAGAGCACTAACTACCTGACAGACACAATTTCATGCACTTTACATGCATTAACCCATTTAATACTCATCTGAGTTGTGAGGTAAGGTTCTTTGATCACTTATTTTAAAAATGAGGAAACTGAGAGAGACAACAAGGAAAAAAGATAATGAAACAAATGTGGGAACAGCTTGATAACTCTTGAAATGTGGGTGATAAGCATATGGATTTAATTGTATTGTTGTGTTTTGTGTATGTTTGAAAATTTCACAAGTTTTTCAATATTGAAAAAAATAATAATAAATTAACTTGAACCCAGTTGGTTAGACATGGTAAAATGAGAGCTAAATTTTGGTCTGTCTTCAAAGTTTACCAATGGTATTACAATTAAAAAAAATTGATTCTACATAAACATGCATGCAGTTGTAAAATTATAAAACAACAAGAATGCACATTTGTTTAGAAAGTAAATGTCCTTCTAGAAGTTAAAAAATAGGGAATCCTCCATTTCCTACCAAGACAGAATAACAAGGGTTGGATTTACCCTTCTGCCTTAAACAACCAGAAAACCAGAAAAATATGATGAAACACTGGTTTTATGAAGCCAGACACCGAAGCACTATAATCCCTGAGAGAATAAGAAGCAAAATGACCTTGAGCAAATTAAACAGCAATTCTGTGAGCTAAAGCAGAAAAATCTATGGCATGGAATGTTTGTATTACAAAAGAAAGCATTCAAACCAGTAAGTAATCTAAAATTCTCCTTTAAGGGGCATCTGGGTGGCTCAGTCAGTTAAGTGGCCGGCTTTAGCTCAGGTCATGATCTCAGGGTTGGTGGGTTCGAGCCCCGCATTGGGCTCTGTGCTGACAGCTAGCTCAGAGCCTGGAGCCTCTCTTCGGATTCTGTGTCTCCCTCTCTCTCTGACCTTCCCCGCTTGTGCGGTCTCTCTCTCAGTCTCTCTCTCAAAAAAAAAAAAAAAAATTTAGAAAAAAAATTTCTCCTTTAAGAAACTAGAAAAAGGGGCACCTAGGTGGCTCAGTCAGTTAAGCATCCAACTTTGGCTCAGGCTCAGGTCATGATCTCACGGGTTGTGGGTTCGAGCCCCGCGTCGGGCTCTGTGCTGACAGCTCAGAACCTGGAGACTGTTTCGGATTTTGTGTCTTCCTCTCTCTCTGTCCCTCCCCCACCCATGCTCTGTCTCACTCTGTCTCTCAAAAATAAATAAATGTTAAAAAATCTTTTTTAAACAAAAAAAGAAACTACAAAAGGAGGACCAAAGTAAGCAAAATAAAAGACAATATAGATAAAAGCAAAAGACAATAAAATAGAAAATGTTGTGTACCATAACTGCAGTGGTAGTTACATGACCTGCACACCTTTGCCAAAATTTATCAAATTATATGCCAAAATACGTTAAACTGTATTATATGTGCATAATTATATTCTAATAAAGCTGTTTTTTAAAAAAAATGACAACAGAATAGTATGAAACAATAAAAATAATAAACCAGCCCTGGATGTACTTCAAATATTAAAGGAATATAAGATATTATTTAGTGAAAAAGGTAAGGAGCAGAACAGTGTGCAAAAACAGACTACTTCTAGGTGGGTACAGGAAACTAGTATTGGTGAATGCCCATGTGGAGAGAACTAAGAAATAGGAATGCGGAGGAAAATTCCTTTTCACCAAATATTCTTTTATAATCTTTGATTTTTTTCAAGCTATTTCTATTACTTTCTTAAGTTTTCACAGAGTTTTTGTATTTTTTTCCTCTAGGACTGAAAGAATTGAATCTACCTAGGTTGTCAGCCTTGACAAAATGTCCCTTCTGAACGATCAATATGCCATTCTTTGGTACCATTTTCCTATTCAGAAATAAATACAATGAAATGTAAAGTATAAATTCAGCTCCCTTGGCAACAAAAGTAGCCATAATGAATAAATTATAATTTGGACACCTTATTAAAACTTGTAAAAAAATTATTTATGTAACTTCCTCAATACTTAAGAAAGGACAAATATTACTACTCTTGTTTTCCAGATAAGAGACCAGGGAGAAAAAAACTGTCCTATCCAAGACTGTCGAATCAGTTACTAATATTCAGAACTGGTACCCCAATCTCTCAGATTCCCAGTTTACTAATTAGAGGTCCTCAATCTGTTTTGTGAGAACACTGCACACTGGGAAATAGAAGGGGATGAGGAAGACTGAGCTGAGGAAAGAAGAGGAAAGTCTACAACTGCTGATTGCTCCTGCAAGTCTGATCTAAACAAAATAGGAAAAGCTGATTTTGCACAGAGGAGAGAGGACATAGCAGTTAGCTTTAAGTCTTACACCACCTACTCAGGTAGAGCTCATATGATGGACAGTCTTCTACTCTGGCATTTTATCACAATACTCCTAGTATGTCAATCAATACTGTTTGTCAGGGAGGCAGTAAAGGTAAAGTATACAGGCTTCAGAGTTAAGAGTTAGCTCCATGGCCCTAAGCAAGTTACTTAACCTATTATTATCATCATTACCTCAACTTAGAGGGCAAGTTTCTTGAACTAGTATCTCTTGTTTTTTGGGGGGTAAAGTTACCCTATTTAAGATACTATATCTTTAAAAAGTTCTGTTCTACCTCTCTCATTTTCAGAAGAAATTCAAGAACAGTGTTTCCTGCCAACTTTGACCCTGTCCCTCACCTGTTTGTCTCTACTTTGAAACAACAGTGGTAAGCATCATAGCATACAGAAAACTTCAAAGGGCAAGAGCAGCTAAGGCCAAAGCAATGCCAGATGGAGTATAAAAGAGAGCAAAGATGGCTACAGGGACATGAACTCTGCCTTCATCAGCATTCATATGTTCATGTAAGTTCCAGCCTTCCTTATTAAATGCTTTAGAAAAAGCATAAAAGGAGCAAATCCATAAGCAAAAAAATAAAAAAAAAAATAAAAAAGAGAAAGAAAGAAAGAAAGAAAGAAAGAAAGAAAGAAAGAAAGAGCCATACAGTTACAGAATACAACTGAAATAGAACAGGTTACTTTTAGACATTTCTTATAAGTACAAACAAAAAAAGAGCGTTATTACATGGGAAACAAAAACAGGAGAAAAGCAAGAGAATCAATAAATAAGGAAGACTACGGTCTTGGTATTTCAAGATTGGTTGGGGAGAAGGGATGATGAAGGTCAAGTGACAATAGAAAAGAACATGTTAAAAGTGAACACTGGTGGCAACTTTTCAAGTTTCAAGAAACTTACAATAGCATTATTTCAAGGATGAATACATGGTAACAGATACTATACAACTTCTCTACTGATTTTCCTTTACTGCTGGTTAGGTAACAGCAAGAAGTAGAAGAGTAATATGGTACTGAAGTGCCTCCCCAGAGGAGGTAAAGTGTCCTGCATCAATTATATGATGTGAATGAAAAGAATTAGACGACCACAAGCTTGCCAATCTCACCATTAAGAAATATAGTTAGTTCCCCTCCCCCTGAAACGGGGCTGATCTGTGACTTGCTCTGAAAGCAGCAGAATGTGACAGAAATGAGGCTATCCTGTTTCAAGACAAGATGCTTTTACCATCTTGGAGCTCTGAGCACCTTTGTAAAGAAGTCTGGTTAATTCTGCTGAAGAGACCATGTGGAAAGAGAGATGCCCCAGCCATCCTTCAGGTAAGGTGCCAAACAAGTAAATGGGCCACTTGAATTTCAAGCCCCAGAATAGTCTATAGATGACTAGAGCTACGTATGATAACAGGCAAGTCAAAGAACCACTGAGCTAAGCCATCCCTGATTTCTTGATCTATAGTGTCTTGAATATTAAAATGGTTGTTTCAAGACACTGGTCAGGAACTGACACACTTTTCCTTAAAGAATCAGACAGTAAATATTTTAGGCTTGCAGGTCACCTGGTCTCTACCTCAACTATTCAATTCAATTCTACTCAACTGCCATTGTAGTATAGAAGCAGCCACTGCAGACAAAATGTAAATGAAAGTGCAAGCCGGTGCTCCATTAGACTTTATTTTTAATTTTTTTATTAAAAAAATTTAAGTTTATTAATTTATTTTGAGGCGGGGGGCGGGGGGAGTGGCAGAGAGAGAATCCCAAGAAGGCTCCGCACTATCAGTATGGAGTGTGATGCGGGGCTTGAACTCACAACAGTGAGATCAGGACCTGAGCTGAAATCAAGAGTCCGGATGCTTAACCGACTGAGCCACCCAGGTGCCTTCCTATATTGCATTTTAGAGTGGCTTGTTACACAAGAAAAGATAACAAAATGGCAGGCAACTTTCTTTGAGGGATGGTCTTAGTGTAGTTTCTCACTGGTATGAAGATAACCTCATGAAGTCCCTCTCCTCTCGGAGATGCAATGAATGTTTAAACTCAACCTCAAATATCATGATTGGGGTACACTGCAAGTATAAGATTTATTCATAATATCTGTCTACTCACAGAAGCATGAGTTTACTCAGCTACCAGTCCTTATCATAAACAAGTAAGTTCACTGAATTTTAAGAGTCTGCCTTTTTTAAGAACACATATGAGTGGCAGAGACAGTACAAATATAGAATCCATTAAACTTACTGTCACCACTGATTATACAGGTGCTAATTATAACTAAGTTTATCATAATAAGTTATAATAAAGAGGAAACCTAAAATAATTCCCTCACCAATTTTTAAAAATCCTCTACAGAAATATGTACTTAAGAGAACAAAAGGCTATAGGACAGCAAGTTCTAATTTTCTGAGTGGGAAGATAGTTCCCAATCAAGACTCAGCTTTTAGGAAGGCACACACATCTTTGATCATTTCCATGAGCTGTCAACTGGCCAAGCTGCACTCTGAAAGTGTTCGCTTTTCTGTTCTGGTTACCTACAAACAGTTCAAATATTAGCTGGCTGTACTGACAACATATCAGAAAGTTATTATGAGGATTATTTAGAGGCATGTTAAAATTTCAATCTATTTTTCTTTTTTTTTTTTTAATTTTTTTTTTAAAATGTTTTATTTATTTCTAGGAGAGAGACAGAGAGAGACAGAGAGAGCAGGAGAGGGTCAGAGAGAGAGGGAGTCACAGACTGAAACAGGCTCCAGGCTCTGAGCCGGCAGTCAGCACAGAGCCCGACACGGGGCTCGAACCCACGAACTGCGAGATCATGACCTAAGTGAAAAGCCGGATGCTTAACCGACTAAGCCACCCAGGCGCCCCAATCTATTTTTCTGATAATTTAAAAAATTATACTTTACAAATATTGCAAGGTTTTGTTCTCCAGTAATCATATCAATTTAAAATTCTTAATATGGCAGTAACCATTACCTTTAAGAGTTTACTATAATGGAAAAACTAGTTCCTCCAAAAAAAGGTAACTATTAAATAATTTTTAAAAAACCCATAATCACTAGACTTTTTATTGAAGTCCAAAATTTTTATTCATCGTACAGTGATCAATTCACTGTAATATTAAGAAAACTAATCCCACTGGTTTTCTATTATTCTTGTGTAATTTCCTGAGGCCCCAATGATAATGGTAAACATGTAACTGCCCAGCCACCTTGATAACTAACACGGCAGATAGTTGGCACTCACCTGAATTCAACCACGATCTTCTTCTGGGGAAGACCAGAAAATAGCTCACTTTTTAACCCATATTTTGAGCCATCTTTGATTACTTGTTGTAGTACTGTCTGAAAAGTAAAGGGAAAAAGGGTATGAGATTTAATGACAGAAAAAAACCCTGCAATTTTCTTAGTTAACTTAATTACTTTGTTTACTGGTAATGAAGTAAACATTACTTATTTACTCATTCTAATTTACAGAACTGAGCGTTTTACAGCACTGTCAGCCCTTCCTTCTCCTGTTGCTAATGCTAGTAGGAACAGTAATAACAAGAATTAACATCTATCGGGGCTCTGTGCCCTTTTATAAATCACACCTATTCATTCTTACAGAGGTTAAGTAACTGTTAAAAGTCCCACAGCAGATAGTAACAGCAAAACCAGGAGCATCTAATATTCACTGATGCATACTAGGTGCATACATTGTTGTAAGCATTTTCTATGCATTAACTCATTTAATCCTTACAATAACCCTAAGAGAGAAGTGTTATTTTTGCAAATAAGCACAGAGAACTTTCCTAAGGACACTGCTATTAAATCATGCAGCAAAACCTTTTTTACTCCAGAACTACTATACATATTTTTTAAATTTTTTAATGTTTATTTATTTTAGAGATAGAGAGAGGACAGGCGGGGGAGGGGCAGAGAAAGAGGGAGACACAGAATCTGAAGCAGGCTTCAGGCTCTGAGCTGTCAGCACAGAGCCTGATACGGAACTCAAACTGACGAACCTTGAGATCATGACCTGAGCAGAAGTCGGACACTTAACCAACTGAACCACACAGGCACCCCTCTCCAGAGCTAATGTATTAACTACTGCATGCTGCTGCTACTTTTATAAATACAATGATCACGTGAATGGTAGAAAATACAAAATTATAATTCAAATGCCTACTGGCTACATAAATAAAAAACAAGGAAATCTCATAGAAACAAAACATATTCCATGTTTAGAAATGAAGATAGAAAGATTATACAGCTTTTTTTGCTAATGGTGTGATGCATTTATTTATGTGTTCATTTTTTGTGTAGGGGTTTGAATTTACTATTGTAGGGTTCCATTTACTCTTATATTGGTTTTGTTTCATGAACTGAATTCTGAGTCCTAAATATGTAGTTTATGATGTGAAGAATTTTACTATCATTAAGAGTTGGTTAAAGTGGTCATTAAATGGAAAAGGCAGAGAAAGTGCAGCAGGAGGCAGCAAAGCAATACTTTTAAAAAGCATCTACAAAGTGCTAGGTTCAAGTCCAGATGATTTTATATTATCCTTAGCCTCACAATTGTAAAAATGGGCAACATTTCCCATTTAATAGATGCAAAAACTAAGGTTCAGAAACAGTATGTACCTGCATAAGGATACAGAGAAAATATTATTCCTTTCACTCACAAAATACAATAGGACACAGAGAGTAAGGATTAATATACAGAGACATTAAAGAGAATAGTGTGTGTCATACACTATAATTACTCCAAGACTACGGCTGGCAAGACTACAAGTGGGGAGGTAAATATTAGCAAGGGGAGGAATTCATAGATTATTCTAAATTTAACATCTACCCAATTCATTTCACTTTTCATCCCTTTATGTGTAATGGACGGTAGACTCCACGAAAGGCTATCAAATAAGTTAAAACTCTCCTTTAACAAATGACCCTCAGTTTATTGACATCTCTGGCACAAACAAAAAAGCAACTTTAACAAGGGACTATCTTACATGCCCCACTTCCAAACCTTCCACTGTCAATCTGATCATTGTGCTACCTAGAGCTTCCTTCTCAACTATTTTATTCCAAGTGTTCCCAAAATCAAAATTTGAAAAGCCAAACCTAATTGAATGCTTAAATTCTTTAATATATTACTTTATGAGTACACTTTTTGTAAAATAAAAAATTAAACAAGATAAGGGAAAAATCTAGAGTCGCTTTTGATCATCTGCCCTAACCACTACCTTCCCCAGAGGTAACCACTTTTCAAACATCACCTTAGCTGCTGGTTACTCTTCTTGAAATCACCCTCCGTCTTTGGTTGTAATATCACTTTCTACTGACTTTTGCTTCTCAGTTTCCTTTCCAGGCTCCTCTTTCACTGCCTGTCCCCCCACTCCTCACTCTGTGGTCCTTTCTTGCTTCTAGATCCTTACTTTATACTTCTTCTGTTTTGGTGTGGTTTTTATGCTTTACTTTTAGATCATAAACTTTCTGAGGGCAAGATCCTCAGGACCCCACAAATAAGCAGAAAGTTTATTAAACTTGTGGGAACACAAAGTTTTTAACTAGGATGTCAGTGAGCTAGTAAAGTTCTTTGATATTCTAAGAGATGAATAATCTAGAGGCCCATCTACTCATCAATGAGTCCATTAAAATGTTAAATGTTAAAATGTAAGATGCTCTTACAATGACTTCTAAGGAAGCTACTACTATTTGTCTAGTTAATGGTTTGGTCAATAGCTGGGAAGTGCTTAATCATTCATGCCTTCCATGTGTTGAGCCTATTGACACTACACATGATCTGAATGCATCTACTGCTTTTTGGCATAAGTTCAATTAGTAAAGTAAGGGACAGAATTAGAGTCACTTAAATTAGTATCTGTTTTCCTTTTTTTCTTAAGTTTTAGTAGAGCATGCAAAGTTGAATCTGGGAGATAAAAAAATACATGTGTACGTGTGAAATAAAAATGATGTTATCCATTGTGTACTTTTAAGGGACATCTAAAAAACAAGATTTTGTTTGCCTTTTTCCTATTTAGCTAAACTCTTCTTTTGTTTTTTCCTCCTCCTAAACTATTATTCTAAATTACTCTGGAAAGTCATCTGCAAGCTACTGACAAGTGGAAGCTTGGTACCAAAGTGACAGCTCTTTACCATATATGAATTGGTCATACCATTTTATAGCTTTGAAAAATTTATCATCTAGTCCCAATGATTTGGCAGTTCCTATTGCCTTGAATTTCACATTTTAGTATCCTACCCTCGAGGATGATTTATATGAAGACATTATGTTGCCAGTGTTAGTGATCCAAATGTAAGCTAACGTTTAATCATTCCTGGTGCTGCCAGTGTAAATAATTCAACTGCACTGCATGAACAGACACATTTTTATGCAAGGCTAAGCTTGTACATGTGTAAAGAATGACAAATTCATAATTCTCTGCTTGAGAAGTAAGTTTTGGACACAGGTCATTGGCTACATGTCAATCTGATAACATTAATATGTAAAAATATGTATTAATATTGGTCCCAAAGGGCTGAATTTTTTTCTTGAGCTGAAAAATTCATTGAATACACAAATGACCACTGTTTAAGGCCTGAAAATAATGGAGCCAGATGTAGAAGATGTTCAGATTAGGCTTTGAACAAACAAGAATTATCATTAAAAAAACTGTAACATAACACAGGTACATCCAATACTCCTTTTTCTTACTAGTTTAGGAACTATTGTTACTATAACACCAAGCAGGGCTACTGCAAGCAATCTGCTTGTTCCTATAATAAAAATCACTCTAAGATCCAGATCCTCAAGGCTGCAATGACGGGAGGATTTCCAGGTGGAAAGTAGATGGACCTCTAAGCCCTAGATATTATCCCTCTGTTGTCAACTGAGAAGGATTTGGGAATATTTTTAATAAGCAAGCTAGTGTGCATCCTTAAATCAGAGAAAAACCATAGTTTATTCATTGTAATAAAGTACGAAAATTCATGGCCATTGAACTGTTAAATTATTAATATATGTCTTGTCTGATATATAAACCACATCTCTTTCAGTTAAGCTGGTTGTAAAGGCAAACTCCATCTAACAGCGTGTTTTCCCATCTGAGGGAAAACAAAATAAATAAAATACGGCTGCCTATGAAGTAGCCTGGAGTTTGATGGGCACTTTGGTGAACTGCATTGCTTCCATAAAAATTGAGAGTGTTGGGGCACCTGGGTGGTTCAGGTGGTTAATCATCGGACTTTGGCTCAGGTCATGATTTCAAGCCAACATCAGACTCTCTGCTGTCAGCAAAAAGCCTGCTTCAGATCCTCTGTCCCTCCCCAACTTGCTCTATAAAAAAAATAAAATTAAACAAAATTGAAACTGCAACTGGAAGAAAGAGTTACTTATTTAGAAATGGCAAATTATGGGGCACCTGGGTGGCTTAGTCGTTTAAGTGTCCTGCTTCTGCTTAGGTCATGATCTCATGGTTTGTGAGTTTGAGTCCCATATCAGGCTCTGTCCTGACAGCTCAAAGCCTGGAGCCTGCTTCGGATTCTGTGTCTCCCTCTCTCACTGCCCTTCCCCTGCTGACAATCTGTCTCTTTCTCTCAAAACTAAATAAACATGGAAAAAAGAAAAGGAATGGTGAATTAGACTCAATGCATTATTAAATTGATATGAAATGTTATCAAAAGACCAGCAGATTGTAGACACATTTTAACAAGCTCAAAACAATTTACTCCTTGTCCTTGTGAATGATTTTGGTTAATTAATTTACCTTAAAGTAAGTGAAAAAAAGATCAAAAAGTTCAAAGATCTAGAGACAAGCATGAAACACTAAACTCTCCTTTGGAAGAATTATAGGGCCGATGGGCAAATGCCAATAAACTGTATAATATTGGTGAGAAATTGTATTGTAAGAAATTTTGGTTTTATAATTATTTTCAATTCAAGACTGCAGCATTTACTAAGGCTGACCAACTCAATATTGGCATATATATATATATATATATATATATATATTTTTTTTTTTTTAAATAACAGACCAAAGCATGCATTATGATAAAACTTTAAAGTTCAACTGAGATGAAACTCTACGATGATCTCATACCATGCCTATCCAGGGTTACCTGTCCTCCACAATCACACTCGAGACACAATTCCTTTATGTCTTTTTCCAACTCCTCCAGGCCTGAGTTTTCTGATCTTTCTTATGCTAATGGTATCAATACACCTTTTTTGTTCTTCTTTTGTTTTGTCTTTTAGAAGCGGGAGAGGGGCAAAGGGAGAGGGAGAATCCTAAGCAGGATCATGACCTGAGCTTAAATCAAGAGTCAGACACTTAACTGAATGAACCACCCAGTCACCTCTACATTTTTGTTTTAGTATTTGTTTTATTAAAAGAATAAGCTCTTTCAGGATTTCTTCTATATAAATCTTAGCTTCCAACAGATTACAGGCTACCAGAGCGCCAAAACCAACAGCACTTTTCGTGTATTCCACACAGTTCATTAACTCATTCAACAATAGTTATCTCACACATACTGCACACCAGGCATTTTGCTAGGAACTGGGGATCCAATAGTGAGAAAAACAGATGCTATAAGCCCTGATGGAAATTAGAGTTTAAAGGCAAGAGGCATTAATCAAATAAAAAGAATGTAAACCAGCAACTATGATAAATTCTGTAAAGGAGAGCCATCCAGTGCTAGTAGAGCACATAAATGAAGAAGACAAGAAAGGCCCAGCCCAGGACAAAAGCTGAAGAATAAGCAGGAGTTAACTTGGGGTGGCACTCCAGGGAGGGGGATCAGAGTATGTAAAGTTCTGAGACAAGAAGAGACTTAAGTTTAAGAACGGGAGGAAAATCACATAGCTAAATCAGAGAGTAAAGGTGCATAGCTGAAACATAACCGATTCTTACCTTTGTTAATAGTTCTCGGTTTATTTTGAAATTTACAGTCCCTTGACCAGTGCTGATTTCACTTACCACTGCATCACATTTTAGCTGAAAAGAAAAAAATCAAGTAAAATAGATATGTTATAAAATAGACCTAATGAGATTTGTAGTTTTTTTTTTTTTTTTTTTAAGTAGCCTTCATGCCCAATGTGGAGCTCAATATGGGGCTTGAATTCAAGACTACTTGAGCTGAGATTAAGAGTTGGATGTTCCACCTATTGAGCCACCCAGGCACCCTGAGATTTAGTTTTAATACTATCAAATTGGAGTGCAAAGGCAGTAAGTGCATTATATCTCTCAATCATTGTATCTGGACCTGGGCCTTAGCCAATCTGTTCAATTCTATTATTCTAGCTGGGTAAACATTATTTTCTTTTTCTGATAGGAACACTATTCTGTATTTAGAATCTCTTTCTCTTTCCCATTTTCTCACCTCAAATTCTCCACCTAACATGGAAGGAAGCCAGCTTTACTTTATCCCCACCTTATATGCCCTGACATGTAGTGAAATATTTTTATCTCCCCTACTCTGTGTAGATTGCTTTAAAAAAAAATCTAAAAATTTCTCTCTCCCACCTTGCATGAGAGCCATTAAACATGCCATTTTGTCAGGCCCTATGCTGAAGCACTTGTATCGAAATATAAAGTGGAAATCATTTAAATATTTTGTCTTAATTGAATATACCTTAGAATTTTAGCCTACTAGATTTCAAAGCACCTGATGATACTCATGAACCTTGAGGAGATACCTGTTATCACTGAGGAGGCACTAGTTTGTATTTTTAAGAACTCACAGTTGATGAGGGAAAAGACTAAATACTGTAATTAGTACAATTCTACCCCTGGTGTACTTCCTGATTAAAAACCTGGCTTGATTTTCTGATTAAATATTTGCTCAGCTACCAAAGCTCTTTGATTATACTCATTCTTTACACATCTTTTTCTATGATGGTGACTTTCACTGTTCCAGTCCTTCAGTGTACCCAGAAGCCCCTGTCTCACATGTAATAACTCTATCTAAATAACCCTGTTTTTGATGGTATTACACTAACAATTAAGATTTGGTCATTCTCTACAATCCTTTCAACTCTGCTTTTAGATACCAAACCCATCAGAGGAATTAGAAATGAAAGAGGATTATTAAATCATCTAGCCACTTCTCTGCAATCATGATTCTATTTACATTTAATAATTTCTTCTCATATTTTAATGCTCATCTTCTCAGAAGCTAATTTTAAAAATTGCAAGCCACTGCTCTAATTTATCAAGCTTGTTCTCTTAAATTCAGAAGTCCATCCAGCTTCAATCTGTAAATTTAATTAACACTTCAGCCCTGCTATAAATAGTTAATCAAAAAATTGAACAATGTCAGCTCAAGAGGAATGCTTTATAACTAATTTGAAAAATCATCTTAACCTTACTATACACAGCTAAAATGAATTTAAATTGTATTTTCCAAGATGCCTTGAACAAAAAAAACACTATTAAATCATTATTATGGCTGAGATACCCTGCAGAGGTTTTTCTTCTTTAAAAAAAAAAAAAAAGTTTATTATAATGTCTGAAAAAGATAATAGTGCTAAAGTACCTTCTCTGCCAGTCTTTTGGCTTGAACTTGAGTATCTGGTCTTGAATGGTCACTGTTGTTTTCCAATAAAGAATCCACGGAAAGCTGAAAATCAGCTACTTCTCTAAAGACAGAAATTGAAATAGGAAAAAGCTATTGTACCTTAAAAATATTACTAGTGTAACAACAACAAAAAAACAACCATTACGGGTTCTCCACATTGATACAATTTTATGAAAGGATTATGGCTTCAAAATATAAAGCAATTAGAAATATCACCTTGTATTTATTTAGAACTTTATCTTCTAAAATTCTTCCTCTTCTATTACCTAATCATAGTTGATATCTAATAAGGAACTAGAGAATGAAACTCTACGGGCAGAATAAATGGATTAATTGTCTGGTCCATTTTCACTGACACAAAAGAATGTATTTTAGAAGGGCATATATGACTTCATTCTTATCACTCTTGAAACTCAGATACATGCCTAAAATATCCTGTGTGATATCTGTTTCACATTACATTAAAGAACCTGGTCAACAAAGACCATTAAGAATTTTCTTGAGCCTCAGGTCATAATCTTATGGTTTGTGGGATTGAGCCCCGCTTTGGATTTGTGCTGACAGCATGGAGCCTCCTTGGGATTCTCTCTCCTCTCTGCCCCTCTCCCCACAATCATGTGTGTATATGCACATTCTCTCTTAAAATAAACGACAACAAAGAATTTTCTTGAGCCATTTCTGCACTAAACATGAAGCCTGCTTAAGATTTTCTTCCTTTCCCTTGGCCCCTCCCCTACTCACATATTTTCTCCCCCAACCCGACCCCCCGCCAAAAAACCCCCAGAAAACAAAAAACAAAAAAACTAGAAAAATTTTCTTGAGCCTTAATACATTATCCAGCAGCCTAGTATGGATTATACTTACCAATCCAAACTCAACCACTGACAATTCAGCTGTAACTGAAGACCCAAGTTCATATATTAATCAGTGTCTGTGTGATCTTAAGCATTTTGCTTAACTTCTCTTGTACCTTAATAAAATGGTGATGATAATGGTACCCACTTCACACTGTTGCTGAGAAATTAAGTCCTAACTAAATAATACTAAACCTAGTTCTGATGTTAAAAAAAATGTTAAACAGTCCTGAGTCCTGGGGACAAGACAATTCAATTTTTACATAACAACTCAATTTCTCAAAGATTAACTTTAATTTGGGAAATTTACATAAGGTTTGAATGTATTTATCTTTACCAAAGGACTCTGATTGTTTAGCCAAGTATTTGAGCCAATAATGTGGGAAATTAAAGCAATTAGTTTAACAAGATGGGAATAACACATGAACACACAAGGATTTTTTTAAAAAACTAAAAGTAGTAAGAGCAAAAACAATATTAAGTGAAATTATACAGATATGAATATACCAAAGATTAAAATTTTGACATATAGCTAGGATACCTTACATGAGGTGTAATAGGATGAAAAACCTATAGATAGAATGGCTCTCAAATATCCAAGAATCACAAAGGTGTCATGTAATTTTCTATAGTTAAAATTATGAGTAGGAAGCATCTGTAATTTTTTCCTAGACACGAATAATAAAAGAATGAAATTTAATTTAAAAACTTTATTATCTCAAGAGAAACAAAAATTTCCAATTTGTTCAGTGGTAGAAGGACAAATTAAAAAAATCATCCTTTTAGTTTATTAACAATAATTCACACTAGGATAATTTCAAACATGACCTCTGAAATTATATGAAGGGTTATTTGCCAGCAAGGAAGGCCCAAAAGAGAAATAAATGCTTCAGAGATATGGGGGTTGAGGGGGCTGTGGATATCAACCAGCATTGACCTACTTCCCCTTTTTCCTTTTAGGGAGCTTTTAGTTATATAGCTACTAGGAAGGTTTGCTTTGTCTACTTAAAAAGGTACTTGTTGAATGTGAATTATGTAGAAAGTCAGAACTGAAAGCAATCTAAGTCTCCATCAACAGGGAGCATTAGAGTATTATTTAGCCACTGTTAAAAGTGACATTTACCAAAGAAAAATGATGTCAAGGAAAAAGGGTTCAAAAATCATACATACAGTGGTTTTATAGCTATGGGTTTTGTTTGTTTGTTTGTTTGTTTGTTTTTAAAGAAGTAAGACACAGGACGCCCATGTGGCTCAGTTGGTTAAGTGTCCAACTTCGTGTCCAACTTCGACTCAGGTCATGATCTTACCATCTGTGAGTTAGAGCCCTGCACTGGGCTCTGTGCTGACAGCTCAGAGCCTGGAGCCTGCTTCAGATTCTTTATCTCCCTCTCTCTCTGCCCCTCCCTTGTTCACACTCTGTCTCTCTCAAAAATAAACAAATATTAAAATAAATAAATAAAAATAAAAGTTGTAAGATACATTCAAAGAGAAATATGAAAAGCACATCAAGGGGCACCTGGGTGGCTTAGTCGGTTAAGCGTCCGACTTTCGCTTAGGTCATGATCTTGCGGTTCGTGGGTTCGAGCCCCGCGTCGGGCTCTGTGCTGACTGCCAGCTCAGAGCCTGGAGCCTGTTTCAGTCTGTGACTCCCTCTCTCTCTGACCCTCCCCTGCTCACGCTGTCTCTCTCTCTCCTAGAAATAAATAAAAATATTTAAAGAAAAAAAAAAAAAGAAAAGCACATCAACTTGTTAACATATTGGGGATTGTTCCTTCTTATTCTTGTGTTTTCCTGAATTTTCCTTCTGTTTTGCTTTTGTGACAGAAAAATTAACATAGCTGTCAATCCATTGTGAAGAAGGAAAGTGGGTATGGGTACAGAGGAAATACAACTAGCTGTGTGCCAATGACAGTGAGTGATGGCACACAGGGATTCCAGAAACTATTCCCTCTACTTTTATACTGTTTATAATTTTTAAAAAATGTTTTATTATTTATTTTCTGAGAGAGAAAGACAGATGGAGCCTGAGCAGGGGAGGGCTGGAGAGAGAGGGAGACGCAGAATCAAAGGCAGGCTCCCCCTGTCAGCACAGAGCCCGATGCCGGGCTCGAACTCACAAACTGCAAGATCATGACCTGAGCTGGAGTCGGACACTTAACCGACTAAGCCACCCAGGTGCCCTGATATGGTTTATAACTAAAAAAAAAAAAAAGTTTTAAAATATTTATAGCTACCCTTCCACTACTTCTGAGGAATTGCTGTTGTGGTGTTAGAGTGAAATTCATAGGCTTGAGTATTACTGGCTGGTAACAGTCATTAATTCTGTGCACTACGATCAGTATTAAGCAGGAATTCCACTATAGTTGAAAATATAATTCAGAGAATTAGGAGACCTGAAGAAATTGATTCATAGGGTATTAAATAAACCATATTAATAACAAAAAGGACTTAATTCTCCTAACACTTAATAGCATTTTAGAATAAAGTGAAAAATACAGACTTTGTTTTTATACTGTTAAGGATACTAAGTTTATGATGGCAAAGCAGTAGAGATTCTTTTTATTTTAAATAAATTTAATATGTAGAATGTTAGACTTATAACCTAAAACGAACTTAAAATCCTCCCTAGTACTAATTTTCTATAAGCCAAAGATACAGTAAAGCATGATATCTTTAAAGCAGAGCTACCCAGAGGCGCCTGGATGGCTCAGTCAGTTAAGTGTCTGATTTCAGCTCAGGTCATGATCTTGTGGTTTGTGAGTTCGAGCCCTGAGTCAGGCTCTGTGCTGACAGCTAAAAGCTTGGAGCCTGCTTTGGATTCTGTGTCTTCCCCCTTCTTTGCCCCTCCCATGCTCATGCTTGGTCTCTCAATAATAAAAAATAAACATTAAAAAAAAAAAAAAAAAAGTAGAGTTACCCAGAGAAGTTCCAGGCAGGTAAAAGAAAAATGTTATTCAAAAGATTAGCCAAGATTGTTTGGCTTATTAAAGGCCTTTGAAACATAAAAAACAGATATTTTATTATGCAAAATTTCATTTACAGATTTTATGAAGTAGGTAACTGGCTTGGAATATTACATTAATTGATGTGTAATTGTGAGATCCCTTGTCAGTTCTTGCCTTTGTTGGTAGAACTCAATATAAAGCAAGTTGTAGCAGGCTACTTTAAAGATGCCTTGTTTCAAGAAGGCCACATGTAGCCTTTCTCTTCCACTTATTTCTTTGTCCTACTCTGGGAACAGAAGTATTCATTTTACCCTATCTTAAAATCCTGATAAAGTTAAGGGGACAAAATATTAGGATATAATGGTACTGATAATTATATCTTCACATCTTTCCAAAGCTTAGGGTTAAATGCCTACTGTGTAGGTAATTTCTTGTCCTATTTATTGACCAAGAGGGTATTTCGGCTAGATTTTCTAGCCAAATGGTAAATAAATATCAATTAGACTGCCCATACTCTCAATGAGATAGATATCTTCCTGTATCTAAAAAAGCAACTGTGGCTTACATGTACCCAGTAGTTCTCTATCCCTGGGAGTCCTCATATGGAAACAAACAAAAAACCCCAAACCCCCAAAAAACCTAGCAGGCAAATACAATACAACAGTATTCAAGCATCTATAATTAGGTGTATAATCTTGAAAATATATTCAAAACCCCTGAAATTCTAAC
Source organism: Proteles cristata cristata (assembly GCA_017311185.1). Classification (NCBI taxonomy): domain Eukaryota; kingdom Metazoa; phylum Chordata; class Mammalia; order Carnivora; family Hyaenidae; genus Proteles; species Proteles cristata. The sequence continues at coordinate 1,634,457 of JAESUZ010004992.1, read as the reverse complement.
CACAATCTTAGTTCTTTTATTTGCGGTCACAGAATTAAATTTTGACATTGTTCCTAATTTTTCTTAAAGATTTTGAAATAATTGTAGTGAAGCATAAACATCAAACAACATGGAAGTTGTAATTTAATGTATCATGTCAGAGTACATACAAAACAGATTTTATTATTTAAGTCAACAGGAATAATAGGTTATATCATATTCTATGGTTAATTTCAAGGTCTATTCTATAAATTGAAGAATAACCAACAATTCAAATTATTATAAACATACTTAACTCTTTTCTGGAAACTGGAACTGCAGATATTGACTTGATCAAGTTTTCTGGTGGAAGATCCAACACTCTGGAAAGCTAAGCGTTAAAAAAACAACAACAGAAGAAGATGGTTATTATATTTGTACCATATTCAGTGGAATACTATTCATCAATAAAAACAATATTCAGATACTTAACAACTTAAATGGGTCTCAAATGCACTATGCTAAGAGACCAAAACCAGACTTAAAAGAGTATATAGTATATGATTTATTTGACATTCTGGAACATCCAAAACTGTAAGGATGATGAACAGATAGATCAGTGGTGGCCAGGGGTTGAGGGTTAAAGTAGCAGCTGGAGTTGTTCACCAAAAAAGGATAAGTTCTGTATTTGTAAATTTAAAAATAAATGATGTTGGGGCACCTGGATGGCTCAGTCAGTTAAGTGTCCGACTTCAGCTCAGATCATGATCTTGGGGTTTGTGAGTCTTGAGCCCGGTATGGGGAAGCGTGGGGGCAAGCTGAGGGCAATATACAGTCTGGTTCTCCCCGCCCCCAGGTGGAATGTGTGATATTCCTCGGACACTCCAGGCTACCCAAGAACAAAGGAAAGGGGTTTAAGTGCTTGCCATGGTAATGTGAGAAACAGAGGCAAATGAAAATTTAAATTCCCTTACTGCCTATAGCCTACTGATATCATTGAAACTGGCAGTGTGACCTCCCTCGGAGCTCAGCTGCCTCAATGGATACTTTGCTAGGGGCAAAAGGGAATCTTAGCTTAACATTATCCCAACCTTGAGAATCCTATTAAGTCTACTTCCTTTATCTCAACTGCCCCAAGATATATGCTGGCAACTATATTCCAAGTATGGCCCCGTGATAAGCATCTGAAGGGTCTCACGACTGAGGTTTTATTAAACAGTAAAAAATGGTGTTTCCCTAGCAACAGCTAGCCCCTCAAGGTCCTGGAAATCTTGCTTCCAAAATACCTTAGAGACATACTCTATCCCTAGCCCCCTGTAACTGGATGGTATATAATGAGTTACCCCTCACAACTCCAGTACAGCTCTTCCTGCCCATAGGTCCTATCCCCACGTTTTAATAAAATCACCTTTTTGCATCAAAGACATCTTCAAGAATTCTTTCTTGGCTGTTAGTACTGAACTGCCCCCCCCACCCCCCACCATCACCGCGAATCTTCACCACTATCAGCACAGAGCCTGCTTTGGATCCTTTATCCCCCCTCTCTGTCCCTCCCCCACTTCTGCTCTCATAAAAATTAATAAACATTTTAAAAATAACAAATGGCATTTTATTTATTTTTTTAATGTTTTTTTTCAGAGAGAGCGAGCGAGCGGGGAGGGGCAGAGAAAGAGGGAAACAGAATCTGAAGCAGGCTCCAGGCTCTGAGCTGTCAGCAGAGTCCGATGCGGGGCTCAAACTCACAAACTGTGAGATCATGACCTGAGCTGAAGTCGGATGCTTAATCGACTGAGCCACCCAGGTACCCCTAGATTTTCTTTCTTAAGTACAATTAAATTCTGCTTAAAAAACAAAAACCAAAAAACTTACAGAGGTGAATTTTAAAGCATTTCAGCTGACAAATAAGTTGTGAATGTAGGCAATAAAATGTTTACATTTAAATGAACAACACAAAAACTGTTTCCAGTACAAAAAGAATCTAACTACACAGTACAATGCTACCTGGCAACAAACTTTTTCTAAAAAGTAAATTTTTTCCTAAAAGTAAATTCTAAAGCTAAGTTATATTCGCATGGAGATATAAATACTAAAAGAGAAAATTACTTTCTTTCTTTCTTTTTTTTTTTTTAACATTTTTATTTATTTCTAGGAGAGAGAGAGAGAAAGAGACAGAGAGAGAGAGAGCGTAAGCAGGGGAGGGTCAGAGAGAGAGGGAGATACAGACTCCGAAATAGGCTCCAGGCTCTGAGCTGGTAGTCAGCACAGAGGCCGACACGGCTGGCTCGAACCCATGAACCGTGAGATCATGACCTAAGCGAAAGTCAGACGCTTAACCGACTAAGCCACCCAGGCGCCCCAAGAGAAAATTACTTTCAATAGTAGTTTTACAAAGGCACAAAAACATTCTTATAGGATGTAAATTAAAAGCCAAAATAAAGAGACTGAGGGAAAAGGAGAAATGTGGGGAATCATTGTTTACAATGGGCACACAGTTTCAGTTTTACAAATGAGTTCTGGAAAGGGTTGATGGTTATGGTTGCACAACAATGTGAATGTACTTAATGCCACTGAACTGCACATTTAAAAATACTTAAAATGGTAAATTTTCCATTGTATAGATTTTCCCATAATTGAAAACAAAACAAAAAATCTAAAGAAAGACTCTGGGATGAAGTAGTGGAAAGAAGCCTTCTTTACATAATCTCCTACCTCCCACTCATTATCAAAAAGGATGGAAGAATGGAGAGGAGAAAGAAAGGATGGTAGCTAATAAATAGGGTAGATTGTTGGTTCTCCAGCAACAAATATACAGGACAGGCACTGCCCAAAGTTAGAAACTTCAAAAGTGACAGCTAAGAAAAGAAACAGCAGATTTTGAAGAGGAATGGAGCAGGCTTGTTTGAAAAGGTTCCTAACTTGAATTCACAATTCTTATTAATACCCCAATCTGGAGAGAAAAAAATAAATAATTTTATTTGACATATTATTTATATGACTAGAGAGAAGTGCTACAGAGCTATGGAGAGAATGAGTAAAATAGAAGTGAATTCCAGTACTTTTCAGAAGTGAAGATTCTAGAGCAGCACGCTAAAGTTCTCTGGCAGATCTGGTTTGGGAACTTAAGATCAGATTCTAATGTGTAATATAATAATGGCTTATATGTATCCAGTGCCTACAATGTACCAGGTACAATTCTAAGCCTTAGGTCTGACATATAGCATCAGAGATTTAATAGACTCTTTGACTCCCAGGGTATCCAGTATGAGCTTGTGGGCAGCTCTCAACCATTCCTTTTCCCTCAGACACACACGATTCTTACCCCCAGTACCCAACTACTGAACACAAAGCTTAAAAAAAAAAAAAAAAAAAATCCTATCCTTCTGGTTCTAGACAGGTTCTAAATTCAGTTAAGAGTTAAACTTACGAGAGTCAAGATCAAAATCTCTAGTAACTTCATAAAAACTTTAATTTTGCTAACAAAAAGAGATCCTTATGCTTTAGCAGTCATACAGGCAGCAGAACTGATATTTCTTTTTTTTTTTTTTTCTAGGAGAGAGAGAGAGACAGCGTGAGCAGGGGAGGGTCAGAGAGAGAGGGAGTCACAGGTTGAAACAGGCTCCAGGCTCTGAGCTGGCAGTCAGCACAGAGCCCGACGCGGGGCTCGAACCCACGAACTGCGAGATCATGACCTAAGCGAAAGCCGGACGCTTAACCAACTAAGCCACCCAGGCGCCCCCAGAACTGATATTTCTTATGAAAATTAGCTCTGCATTTTTATCCATGTAACAGTCTACAGGCCACGAGTCTTAAAATTCTTAACATGTTATCAATCACTCTTCCAGATCTTAAATTACTTAAACTGTCTCAATTACCCCTGGTTATTCCTTGCTTCTGATTCTCAGATATAACCAGGTCAGGTATGTACATTTGCCAGCAAGAGCCAATGCACAAGCATGCGCACATTTGTATAGACTTTCTTCAGGTACAGGTTGGGATCAACTCAAATTGGCAGGAAACCTGGTAACAAATGAAATTCAGGGTTCAGAAGAGAACTTCCCAAAAGATTTGGAAAGCAAGTTATTACCAACACTCTATAATGAAAGAAATTTAGCCTAGCTCTTGAATAAACTTGTAGTTTTAAGCAGAACAGAATGCTGGTGGGCCCATGAGAAGAACACGTTAGGAGAGAAGTACACACCTAGACAATTCAGTCAGTCCTGTTCACCTTAATGTGGCCGAGTGTCTTCTCAACATAAATATTTCAGCTTGGGACTAGATGACGGCAACTGGCCATCAAATTTAATTGCTCCTTGAGGCCACACATGAAATCTGATAATAGCACTCATCAACTGTCAAGGAGGCTTGTCTTCTATTAATCATTAGTGCATCTCCTCTACCATGTTATGTAAATATAAACTAATGAGAAGAGCTTAAGCCCACTTAAAATGTCACAATTATGTAGCAACTAAATGCAGCTTGTGATCCTATACTGGGGGGAAAAAACTATTGAAAAAATCAAACTGGAATGGACTATACTTTAGATACAAGTATCATACGGATGTTCTGTGAATCTGACTGTGCTGTGGCGGCATAAGACTTGTTCTTAGAAGTAATTAATTAGGTATTGATAGCTTAAGGAGCAAGCTTTATGAGACCTACTTTCAAGTGATATACAAAAAATAAGGTATATAAATAGAATGACGAAGCAAATGTGGCAAAATATTAATAACTGGTGAATCTGGATAAAAAGCATATGGAGTGTTTTGCACTATTATAACTTTTCTGTAATTTCTGACATTCAGAATTGAAAGTAGAAAAATTAAAATGGATTTTAAGCTGTATTTATTTTAAACTTAACATCAAAACCTAAGTGAAAAGAGAGAAATTATGTTTCTGAGCCAGATATAGTACTGAACATTTTACAAAGGTTATCCTATAGAATATAATTAGAGCTTTCAGTCAAAAAGTTGGGTTTGTGGTTCAACTCTACAATTTCATTGCACTGTAACTCTAGGTTATTCTTTTATCTTCCTGAGTCTCAGTATCTTCCTCTATAAAATGGAAATGATACAAATAGGATGATTGAGAAGATTAAACAACATGACAATATCAAGTACTGTACACTTTGTGTGCATACCACAGTCCTAAGTGATGGGAGACAAACCTCTATGGGATTTCTAGGTTTCTGTGTGTCTTGTAAACACGGCATAAAATCTTTTCAAAGAACATATCTGTAACACATAAAGAGTGTTCCACTGCAGTGCAACGGGGAACATGCATGCCTACTGCCAATCCTAAAAGTCTGGAGTTCCTCTCCTATAGCACACTGCCTGTGCAGGTATCATCTGACCCTCTCACATTGCCCTGTGGGAAGAAGAAGGGTCTGGGGAACCAATACAAGAAAATGTTGATTCTCTGGCTATCATTGCTGTGAATAATAACATCCTTTTCTCACCCAGGAATGTCATGTTTTCTGCCACCATCAATGGAACTGTGGTAAAGGAGGGTAAAATAACAAACTCCTTACAGTTCTTGATACTATAAACTTTCTGTTAACATTTATGTCCTTAGATCTTATCAATAACCCCATAGAGTTCAGCAAAACAGTGCAATGGTACAAATGAGATATTCCACAAATGGTAGTTATTATTGTCTTCATCATTATTAATCCTTGCAACAATCCTGGAAACTTGAAATCAATACCATCATTTTATAGGTTAATTAACCTGCCAAGAGTAAGTCAGTCATACAAATGGAGGGTCTACAATTTTAATCCTTTCCACTTTTACCATGTTATCTCACAGCTTTAAAATTATGAACTCATTTGATGGAGCTACAAACTTCATACTACATCACCAACAGCTACTTATTCTTTAAATATTTATTAAGCATCTTCTATGTTTTAGGCACTCTGTTGGTGCTAGGGAAATAGTGAATCAAACATGGGGTCTTCACGAAGAGAATGCAGACACCAAAGCAAGTAAAACAACTAATTCCCAAGAACAATTAATTAGCTAATGGAATAATTATTAACTCTCATCAGTGAGTCCCAACCAGGATTTTCTGAAAAATGTAGTATAGAAAAGAATGCACACACTTTATAAGTATTATTTTGTGAAACTTCGATCTTGCACAAAGGGTCATGGTATAAAATCATTTCCTTTAGGCACAAGGAATAATCTATGTAATGGTATGGAAAGTCCTTGCTTTGTTAGAAAAACAAGATCAATAGTGTGGCTAGATTCCTGAAGAAAGGAAGAAGAGAGTGGTATGAATTGAGGATGGAAAGAAAGATGTTATGGTCCTGGTAGAGAGTTTGTGTAATGCAGTTTTAAACAGATAAGTGATGTGATTTGATTTACATTTCAGAAGTCACTTTTCAGTTATAAGGAGATGGATTTGGGGTGTCTGCATGGCTCAGTCGGTTAAGCATCCGACTTTGGCTCAGGTCATGATCTCATGGTTCATGGGTTCAAGCCCGCGTCGGGCTCTGTGCGGACAGCTAGCTTAGAGCCTGGAGACTGCTTCAGATTGCGCACCTCCCTTTCTCTCTGACCCTCCCCTGCTCTCACTGTCTCTCTCTGTCTCTCTCTCTCTCGGAAATAAATAAAACATTAAAAAAAAAAAGAGGATGGATTTGAGGGACAGCAAGTGTAAACAGGCCTATCAGAATGCTGTTGGAAGAAGCTTGATTTGGGAAGGGAAGGGCAATAGGGAGAGAAGAGTGGATGGATTCAAGATACTATTTTGAAGGTAGAGTCCAAAGGATTTGCTGAAGTGAGGCCTTAAGAGGCATACTCTAAATTTCAGTCATACCAAATCTTGTAGTTCTATGAACATACCATCGACACCATGCTGAGGATAGTGCTTAGAAAAATGTAGATTCATTAATCAAAATTTGTTGAATGAACGTGCCATTTCCTGTAATACAGTCATTCCTAAACTGTCAAAGGACCCTCATTCATAAAGATATGTACTGCACATATTTTTATTTAATCTGCTTTCAGATCATCCTTCAATGACTCCATATTTTAAGAAATATATATTTGCTTAGTTTATGTTGCCATACAAATCTATAAGATTCAGTTTAATCAGATTGTGCTTCTTGCCTTCATAAACGAAATAGCACAATATACAGTAAAGGGCTGATTTTGAAGGTAGATCTCTGTTCAAAAACCAACTCTTGAATTTCTTAACCATGTGGCCTGACGTGGGGTAAGTTTTTAACCTCTCTGGATATGTTTGCTCATCTGTATATGGTTAATATTTTTATGTCATAGGTTCACATGAATGTGAAGTAACTAGCACAAATACACATTCAATCCATATTAGTTCCTGTTTCTCCAACTTACCTTCTTTACAAGGAAGAATATAGCCTTTGCAAAACTAAACACAAAAGGTTTCTGGTCATGGCACTACCTTGACTGTTGAGAACAGAAACAGTCTTACCTCCCCCACCCCCTTCCGCCTGCCCCCAAACACACCTTGGCCACTGAGGTTCAAAACTACCTACTCTGGATATAATCTACGGTCTACATTAGAATGACTTTATTATTTGTCTTCACTAGTGTAACGTTTTACTATTCTCGGAGATTCCAGCCCAAATGCCTTGATGATTCATTACAAGAACTTCTCGAAAAAATGATCAATTCTTCAAGAGAAAGCCCCAACAATTTATGCCCTAAGACTTCTTGCGCTCCTTTTTTATTTAAAGGCAATTTCATTATTTTTAAACATTTTTTACATTTATTTATTTTTGAGAGACAGAGTACCAGTGGAAGAGAGGCTGAGAGAGGAGACACAGAATCCGAAGCAGACTCCAGGCTCTGAGCAACGTTCAGCACAGAGCCTGATGCGGGGCTCGAACCCATGCACCGTGAGATCACGACCTGAGCCAAAGTCAACCTGAGCCAAAGTCGGACGCTCAACCGACTGAGCCACCCAGGCTCCCCATCTTGCCCTCCTTTTCTTCTATCAGTCTTAAAATTTTATCTTAAATCAGTATCCAATCCTAATCAAGCCATTTCCTCCACTCCCCAGTCCTCTCACCCTCTGCCACTGAAAGACCAGCGTTAAACCATACTTCAAATTCTCAATAAAAATCTGATCTTGCCTTCGTTGCCAGACACTAACAAAAACTCTGCTGAGGTGTTCTTTCTTATCCCGGTAAGTAGTAAACTCAGATTTGTCCTATCAAAAGGGTAGGTGGTGTCTGAGAAACCAACACTAGACAGGGCAGTACATCTCTAAGGCAAGGCAAAGGAATTTTCCTACAAAAGTCCAGAAATACTATAAAAACGAACTAAGGGAAATTGTATACTAGGCAAAATACGTCCACTAACATGTCCATTAATAAAAAGTAAATGGGTTTGTCAAAACAATAGAAAGTTTCGTAGCAAAATTCCAAAAGGGACCGATGAGTTTCCAAAATTATTTTTTGCTTAAATCTAATGTTGAAGTGTTTTATTCCTTTCCTTATTACAGAGCTGTTTACATAGGACTCTTGAATCAAAAACAGAATCTCACGTTATCTTTGGAATTACCAAAAGCAAAGCTAGGACAAGCGGCCAAAGGGACTTCTGAATGAAATTCAGTGTTTTTAAATTAGATCCTTCTGAATGAAAATTCACATGCATTATCCATTTCACTAGTGTAAATAACACTAATTTCTAAAGGGTCTAATCACGGCCCAGTGAGTTTCCACTTGGGTAACTCATACAAGGCTGTGGGGTAGGAAAGAATGAAGGAAGCAATTTGTGCTTTACAAGGTTTACTTTTCACCCTGAGAAACCTATTTTGGCAGCATGGCCGACCCTGCACCGGGTTGGCCTCAGCAGCTCGAGCAGTTCCAGGAGAGAGGAGACGTCAGAAACTGGGTATCCGTCAAATACACCCGGTTCTCCTTACTGAGAGGTGACCCGCAGCGGTGAAGGGGCCGCGGGGTGGGGGTTCCGCTAGGGCGCTCCTTCTACCAATTCTCGGGTCCGTACCTGACAGGCGATAGATCTGCGGAAGGCACACGCCATGGCCGCCTCCACGAAGCACGCCCCGGCTGCCAGGCCCGGATCCTCGCCCCGCCCACCTCTGCACGCCCCGCCTACGCGCGCCGGAAGCCCGCCCTGGAGGATTCTGCCAGCCAATCAAGAAGCCGCATGGCTGGCCACTAACCTCTGCCCTGCTGCCGCGAGGGAGCGCGGGAAATCCCGAGTGCAGCTGGAATCCCGCGGGCCGGTGGGGCTATGGCCACCTCTTCGGTGTCCAAGGTACGTGGGGGACGGACGCCCAATAGACTCAGCCTCCTTGCATTCTCATTTGAAGAAGGAATGTAGCAGAGGTTGCGTAGGCTTCGATGTACCGTTTGGAGGGGAGAGAGTGGCAGGCTGAGCCGCGGCGTCCTTGCTTCTAGTGTAGTTGAGGTCAACTTTGCTTGGGCAGCGAAGACACGGATCTGCCTTAGTTTTCCGGCTGGGAGGATTTAGTAGGCTCTGGTTTGTGGAGGTCCAATTCCCCGAGGATGTGCCCCGGTCTCCCTTTTTTCTTAGAAATATTGGTTATGCGCCAAGCAATCTATTAGGTACCGAGATAGAGTGATAAACAAAATAGACTCCGTGTCTTCACTAAAGAAAAACATTAAACACAGATAAACCGATGATAAAAACTTGTGATAAGTTAGAAGATTTCCCAGGGTCAGAGAAGGCCTTTTGGAGAAAGTGACGTTTTAGCTGAGACCTGAAAATAAGTAGAAGTTAGGCAAAGGATTGGGAGCAGGGAGATTGTTCTAGGAAAGAGCATGACATGTTGTTTGGCCCAGAATAATAAAATAAATGATCTATTAAAGGGATTGAAAAATTAGTTTGGTCGGGAGGTGGCGTTATGAAAAATGAGAACAGAATGTAGGTGTGTATGTATGTCAGGGGATCATATAGATCTCATGTGGCCTGCCTAGAAGGTCAGGGATTGCAAGAAGACATGATAATGTGCTTGCTAAGAAGATAAACCTGCTCTATTGTCTATGTAATAGCCAGTGGCTATTTCAGTTTTAATTAGAATAAAGTAAAATTAAATAAAATTAGAAATTCATTTCTTCAGTCTCACTAGCCACATTTCAAGTGTTCAGTAACCACATGTGGTGGTCTCCCGTTTTAGTGCAGAGACATATTTCTCCTTTGTTGCCTAAAGTCTTGTTGTATAGCACTGTTATAGACCCAAGTAAAGTAAGACCTTTAGTAATGAGTTCAACCAGATGAAGTTTAGCTGTAATAAAATTGATGAAAATACTGCAAATACGTTTCTTCCTATGTTAAAACAGTAAGTTAGAAGGCTCTACCATGGGTCTTTTAATTTTGATTAAAATTAAACTAAAATTATGAAAAGGAGTGCCTTTTGAGACTATATATCAAAGGGGAACTTAAAGCCATGGAGCTTAAGAATACAGAAGATTGACTGTGATGCTAGGTGCAAATGCCAGAAGAGGTTTAATCGTGCTCATATAGCCAGGGTGCTGGAGTGCAAGAGCACCTGGCTCTGGGGGTCCCAAACAGACCGGCTTCAGTCATTCGCTGCTGACAAAAGCAAATCAGAGAAATGAATGGAGTGAAACAAAAACAAAATTTATTTCAGTGAAGCCAACACTGAGAAGAGAGTAGACGAGAGTCTCAAAGACTATCTCCAAAGTGCTGAAAATATCTATAGGTTTATGTAAGGAAAATGTGGGGCAAAGGTGAGTGGGTTCGCACAGGTGGGCAATAAAGGTCAGTTGGTTAATGTCTTGGAACCAACCATGGGTGGGGTCTTGCTGACTCTGGGTAGTCCTTATTGCTTAAGGGGTTAGTTTTGCTTCCCCAAATGTTGAATGGGGATGTCATGCTCACAGGATGTTTTCCTGGAGTCAAGAGTTGAGCAGGAAAGAAGGACTTAATTAAAAAGTTTGAGGTCAAAATGGAGATAGTTGGAAGTTTTTTTCCACTAGTATTTTTTACTAGGATTGGTACTGTTTTTGTTTTGTCCTGGTTATAAATTTCCATAGGTTTGCATGGTTTGCCCCTTAATCCTTTACATTGCATGAACCTCTTATTTTTGTGTATCTTGCAGAATTGTGAGGGCTTTTTTTTTCCTATTGCAGGAAAGCATTTATGTCATTATTACAGAAATGCTTGTATTGAGATGATTATGAAGGGGACCTTGCATAAATAAGAATCTTAAGGACTGTTTCAGGAGCTCATGGAACTGCTAGCCTTTTTTTTTTTTTTCTAGGAGAGAGAGAGAGAGACAGTATGAGCAGGGGAGGTCAGAGAGAGAGGGAGTCACAGACTGAAACAGGCTCCAGGCTCTGAGCTGGCAGTCAGCACAGAGCCCGACGCGGGGCCGAACCCACGAACCGCGAGATCATGACCTAAGCGAAAGTCGGACGCTTAACCGACTAAGCCACCCAGGCGCCCCATCCTTTTTTTTTTTTTTAACATTCGTAAACTTCCTTTTTCTTGTCATATTTTCTGTCTGTTAGCTCTCCTCCTAGATGATTTCTTCTGTCTCAAATACCATACTTGATCAGCAGTTCAAAGTCGTTAACCGTATTACTACCACTGCCATATGTTAGGATCCATTCTGGGTCCTTGTCATACCTCACTCCTTCATAGTTCCTTTTCTTTTATTGAATTGCAATTGGATATAGAAAGGTGGCAATGACAAGCTTATTGTGGTACTACATTATTTTTCTAAATATGGTTGTATATTTCAGTAGTTCCACTAGTTGTAGATATAAGAGTGTAAGACAGTTCTTGGGCACCTGGGTGCCTCAGTTGTTGGTTAAATGTCTGACTTAGGCTCAGGTCATGATTTCACAGTTCGTGAATTCTAACCTCTTGTTGGTCTCTGTGCTGACAGCTCAGAGCCTGGAGCCTCCTTCGGATTTTGTGTCTCCCTCTGTGTCTCTCTTTCTCTCTATCAAAAATAAACATTAAAAAATTTTTTTTAACACAATTTGAAAAAAAAAGGAACTGTTCATATTTTGGATCCTGTAATCCAAATGGCCACCTTATATTTGCACAGCTCTCTTTAGCCCTATCCTGAGGGGACTTTTTCTAGGTGAATTTTTAAAATATTTTCTTTTATCTTCCATAAAAATGGCAATCTTTTTTTCCTTAAGTTTATTTTATTTGGAAGAGTGCGAGTGTGAGTAGGGGATGAGCAGGGAGAGAGAGAATTCCAGGCTCAATCCCATGAACCATGAGATCGTGATCTGAGCCAGAATCAAGACCAGAATGCTCAACAGACTAAGCCACTCAGGTGCCCCTAAAATGGCAGTCTTTAAGAAGCTTATACATGGTATATGGCTGTACGATTGGTAGAATAAATGCAGGACCAGTAGCTTGGAGGCGGTAGTATATTACTAGTTAAATACTATGATACTAAATGTAGCTAGGAAATTACAAGAAAAATCACTTGTGAAGTATTCATCTTGTATATTGATTGCCTAATGTATATGCTAACACTGTCCTGAGGCACCGAGGAAACAATTATGAATTAAATGCAGTCTGTGCTCTCAAGGCACTCACAAACTACTTTGTGAGGCAGACCCATAAATATAATACACAGTGAAAGTGATTTTAAAACAAAGCAAAATAAAGGCATTCAAATATTATGAAATCTTAGGGAAAGGAATAATTCTAACTAGAGAACTAGGGAAGCTTTCCCGGAGCAGATGAATAACAGTTTTATCAGTATAAGGTGAAACTGTAGCCAAAATTATTTATTTCTTTTCAAGTTTATGGATACTTGAAGTTTAATTAAATAATAAATATTTCTTCTGAAATGAAAGAGCATGTTTATTTTTGAGCTTCATTTTAATGTATGGTATTAAAGTTCTTCTCTAAGTTTTATAAAAATGGCAACTTTCTGGGTTTAAATTTCATCAGCGATTATTTTGTCTCTTAGATCAGGCCCTAAGAGCAAAATCAAAGATGAGCATCTCATGGGAAAGAGGAGAAAGAAATGGACAGTCCGCTTGTTTTTTAAGAATTTTCTGGTTAAAGAGGGCCAACAGACACATGAAACGATGCTCAGCATCCCTCCTCATCAGGGAAATACAAATCAAAACCACGCTGAGATACCACCTCATGCCAGTCAGAGTGGCTAAAATGAGCAAATCAGAGAACTCTAGACGCTGGCGAGGATGTGGAGAAACGGGCACCCTCCTACACTGTTGGTGGGAATGTAAACTGGTACAGCCCCTCTGGAAAACAGTGTGGAGGTTCCTCAGGAAACTAACAATAGAACTCCCCTATGACCCAGCAATAGCACTGCTAGGAATTTACCCAAGGGATACAGAAATGCTGATGCATAGGAGCACATGTACCCCAATGTTCATAGCAGCACTCTCCACAATGGCTAAAACATGGAAAGAGCCTAAGTGTCCATCAACAGATGAATGGATCAAGAAGATGTGGTTTATCTATACCATGGAATACTACATGGCAATGAGAAACAATGAAATCTGGCCATGTGTCGCAACATGGATGGACCTTGAGGGTGTTATGCTGAGCGAAATAAGTCAGGCAGAGAAGGACAAATATCATATGTGTGCACGTATAGGAGGATTAGGAGGAACTTAACAGAGGACCAAGGGGGAGAAGAAGGGCGGAAATGGTGGGGGAAAGGGAGAGAGGCAAACCATGAGAGACTCTTGAATGCTGACAAAAACTGAGGACTGATGGATGTGGGGGGGAGGGGGATGGGCATGGAGGAGGACACTTGTGGGGATGAGCACTGGGTGTTATGTGGAAACTAATTTGACAATAAACTATTTGTAAAAAAATAAATATAAAATAAAAAAATTTTAAAAAAAGAATTTTCTGGTTAAAATTCAGATAGAAGAGAGTTGGTTTCTTAGCACTTTAAAGAAAAACCTTTTTTTTTTATGCTTTATTTATTTCTAGGAGAGAGAGAGACAGCGCGAGCAGGGGAGGGTCAGAGGGAGTCACAGACTGAAATAGGCTCCAGGCTCTGAGCTGGCAGTCAGCACAGAGCCCGACGCGGGGCTCGAACCCACAAACCGCGAGATCATGACCTAAGCGAAAGTCAGACACTTATCCACCTAAGCCACCCAGGCGCCCCAAGAAAAACCTTTTAAAAATTTTGCTTATCCATAAAATAATTGGTTAATCAGATTTATCTGCTCCTTGGCTACTTTGACTTTATGCCTTTTTTTTTCTTTTTCTTTCTTTCTTTCTTTTTTTTTTTTTAATAGGGCTGCTTTGTGTTTAAGCCAAACTTCAAGAAGAGAAAGATCTCTGTGCCAGTAGGTAAGATGTCTTAATATTGAATGGCTAGTTTTCCTCCCCTAAGTTTTGAACTAACCTAACCCTAATTGAATTTAATAGTTCTCTTGTCTTAAGTTTGACTTTACTTACCTTCTTGATATAGAAGTTATAATCAAAGGGATAAGGTACCTCCCAGGGTTTCAATCTAAAAGGGAATCCAAATATACCTTCAAAAGCAAATTAGAAAATAAATTTCCTTCAAAGGATATGTCCCTCTTCTTCAAGAGATTGTCTTAGGGCGCCTGGCTGACTCAGATGATAGAGCATGCAACTCTTGATCTCTCAGTTGTGAGTTCAAACCCCACATTGGACATAGAGATTACTTAAAATATATGTAATATATATTTATAAATATAAATAATAAAAATAAAATGAAATAAAAAAAGAGGCTAAATCAGATGGGTAAAAAAAAAAAAAGATTGTCTTAAAAATCTCAGTGATTTCCTGGGGTGTGTTAGGGGAAATTGAGTGCAAAAGAGCAAGAGGTACTTTTTGGATTGATGGAAATGTTTTCTAGATTGAGGGAGCAGTTATATGACTGTATATTTTTATTAGGACATATTAGACTGTTAAAATGGGCATGTTTTATTATTTGTAAATTATTCCTTAGTAAAATTCAGATAAAAAAATATATTATCTTTCTTCATTTATCTCCAGATAATCTGTGTGATGATCATGTTAGGAAGAACTGACTTTTTCAAACAAATCATGATATTACTGTCATAAAGTGTTTATTTTACTGGTTTTCAATTGTGGCTGCAGATTAGAGTCACCTGAGGAACTTAAAAAAAAAATTGTTTCAAGGTTTTCTTGGATGTAATTGTAGATTCCCATGCAGTTGCAAGAAAAGGTAGAGAATTCCCTTGTACCCCTTACCCAGTAAAATCTCCAGCGGTAACATTTTGGGTAACTGGTACAATATCATAACCAGGAAACTTAACATTGGTATAATCCATTGACTTTATTTAGATTTCAACTTGGGGAACTTTTTAAAGATACTAATGCCCAGAACCCATCTCAGACCAATTGAATCAGAGTGGCTGGAAGTGGTACCCAGGTGTTGGTATTTTTTTTGTTTGTTTGTTTAAAGCTCACAGGCTAATTATTTGTACTCAGTATTCAGTACTATAAAGAATGCTGATAGAAAAATTATGATGTGGAATTCAGCATTTTCACGTACTAGTTTTGAATTAAAAAAAGAGAACAGCTGTATCATTGTGTGACTAAGGAAATAAATAACTTGTATTTATATAGGATATTTCTAAATCATCACATGACGCAAACCTTAGGTGTATCCTAAGATTTCGTTACTCCTTTAGTTTGAGACAAGCTAGGTAAGAGACCTGTGCTCAAGGAGCAAATAAAATAATGGCCATATTGAGGGGAACAGAGGGTAATAAGTATGACATAAAATAAGAATCTAGTTTCTCATGTACAGAATAAACAGTGATCTCAAATTCTATACCCTCTTAGACTTAGTGTCAAAGGAACATGAAACTTGCTGTATTTCTTGTCCTATCTCCAAAATAAAAAGTGACAGTGATGGGACTTGGAAATAGTGAACAAAGAAAAGCTACATTATAATTTTTTAAAATTTTTAAGTGATTACTTAATGAACACATTTCTTTAATGTTGGAGATTGCTAAACTTGAAATAGTTCATTTTCAGAGAAAATTGGAAGTCTTGTTTCCCATTATCTATGAAGAAAATAGAACATGAAGTGACATCTGATGATATCAGCAATGTCATTATACTAACAAAATTGCTAACATATATTGAGTTTTTATTTAGTGCTAGATTTTTCTAAGCCCTATATATGTGTTACTTTGTTTAATTCTCTCAGCAAATGATGAGAAATGTATTGTGATTATATTGTGTGAAAGTATATGAGGATACTTAGACATAGAAAACTTTCTCACTGATAGTGCTAATAAGTGGCAGAGGCTGGGAGTTGAACCCAAGCTGTCTGATTCCAGAGCCCCTGGTCTAACCATTACTTGGTACTGCCTGCCACTCAACTTTTTCTGTTGAGTTTCAGCTATAATTAAGACTTGTTTAAAGTTTTTAGTATTAGTAAACCTAATGTATATAATTGTATAATTAAACTTTGCTTAGTTTTTGTTTCTGTTTTTCATTTTACTGATCTGAAACCAGTAGATACTGTTTCAATATGAGAATCTTGGAGGAATTGACCCTGATTATAAGACAGATGGTGCAGGAATGAGGAAAACATATCCAGATTTTAGCACTTGCCTTTACTGGCTTCAGTTCTTGAAACAGATTGCCTGAGAAAGTAGGAAGATGCCTTAACATTTTGTCCCCCATCTGTCCCCTGACCTGAAGACACTTGGATGTGTACCTAAAAGAGGACTGGTAACTCTTCCTCTCCACCGTATTCTGTGGATGACTGTGCATCCTAGAAAACGACAGGGCAGGAACGAGAGAGAGAGAGAGAGAGAGAGAGAGACTGAAACTGGTGGGGGCACTGACACCGTGGAGGTTCACACTGAAGTAGAGCACTGTGCCTGGAGCAGGTGGGAACCTGTCAGCCGTGAGAGCTTATATTCTCTAACAGTCTTTTTGTTAGTATTTTGATGCCATGCTATTCAGGACATAAAAAATTAATGTCTTGATTTGCTACTTTTTTATATGGATTTACTCGTTATCAAAGTAAAATGACTTTTGTTCTTTTTAAGGATACCTTGTTCTGCTTTGTCTCTTAGTAATAGTGTATTTCCTTGCATTTTCTTGTTTGCATTTTTATACTATAACCTTGTCTTATCATTTTGCCATATAATGACTTCAGTATATTCTAAGACTTTGATAAATTCAAAAAGTATTTGCTAAAAACTCTGAGTAAACTGGGGCGCCTGGGTGGCTTAGTCGGTTAAGCGTCCGACTTTCGCTTAGGTCATGATCTCGCGGTTCGTGGGTTCGAGCCCCGCGTCGGGCTCTGTGCTGACTGCCAGCTCAGAGCCTGGAGCCTGTTTCAGTCTGTGTCTCCCTCTCTCTCTGACCCTCCCCTGCTGGCGCTGTCTCTCTCTCTCTCTCCTAAAAATAAATAAAAAAACATTAAAAAAAACACAAAACTCTGAGTAAACTGTGAACAGAAGGAAAGTTCCTTAATATAAAAGGATCTCTGTTCCAAACTACCAGAACTTAATGGTAGAATGCTAGTGGCATCTAAGTCAGGAACAGAATATGTATTTTCACATTATTATTGAATACTGTAGAAGTTCTAATTGTTACAATAAAATACCTGACAGTAAACAACAAGAAATATGAAGTAAAGTAGAAAACTACAAAGAATGTAAAATATTTACATTACATTTGTTTAAAGGAAGAGATCTGTAGTGTTTTGGATGTGGACTTTTTAACTTCATATCAGTTCTTACCAGGCCAATCTATAAATTTTATTTTATCAAGTCAAAATACTGTTTTAATTATTTTTGAGCAATAGCAAAGTTTATTTGAAAGAATGGCTTAAAATATTTTGAAGAAGAATGATAATGTTTGGTGGTGGTAGGAGGAAGGCCTGGAATGTAGCACATGTGAGCATGCTACAAAGCTCCAGTCGTTCAGACAATTCAGTACAGCTGTGGGCATAAACGCGGATTCAAGAGAACAAAAAAAAAGTTAAAATATAGTTCCAAGTGTATTTGTTAAGTATTTAGATAATAAGGGCATCTCAAAAGGATAGATTATTTAATAAGTGAACATTTTTATTTTTTTTTTTGAAAGCATTTTTTAAAAAATATTTTTATTTATTTCTAGGAGAGAGAGAAAGAGACAGCGTGAGCAGGGGAGGGTCAGAGAGAGAGGGAGTCACAGACTGAAACAGGCTCCAGGCTCTGGGCTGGCAGTCAGCACAGAGCCCGACGTGGGGCCCGAACCCACGAACCGTGAGATCATGACCTAAGCGAAAGTCGGACGCTTAACCGACTAAGCCACCCAGGTGCCCCTAATAAGTGAACATTTTTAAACTGAAGGTTAAAATCCAAGTGTGAGTCATGAAATCAACTTAGTCATAATGGTTTTAAAAATAGAATAGAAAACATTCACTGTCACATGACAAGTATTGTTTTGTGGGTCTTTTGTTTTTGTTTCTGTTAAATGTGTGTTGGATTATGATATAAAATGTATTCTTTAATGTGGATCATAGTTTAAAAATTTGAAAAGCACTGGTATTTTGATAAATGGTGTTTGGATAAATGGCTAACCATTTGGAGGAAAACGTTCAAAAAGCATATAAAATAATACAGACAGACTAAAAGTCTGGGCCAAACTATATCAATCCAATAAAAGAACAAGAGTCATAGTATTAAGAATCATTTTATAAAAGAGTTCAAAGCAAATCTATGAAGCATAGTATCCAAGGCCGTAGAATAAGAGAAAATAGTAAAGATATATTAATACTAAATGCTTATGTTTCAAATCAAATCCAATAAATGCTGTTAGCAATTCAGAAATGATAGAAAAACAACCTAAAAGTTACAGGAATTTTTAATCTTGTAGATACTCTTACTTATAGTAAAAATATGGGATAAATAAAATTAAATATAAAGGATTTTAAATGTCACCTGTCTCCAAACACATAAATTTTTATATATATTAAAAATTTCAGCCCCATTCCCTACTGTGTGGCTTTGCACAGAGATTGTCTTTTTTTTTTTTAAGTTTATTGGAGGGGGGAGAGGGGCCGGGTTAGAGATAGAAGGGGAGAGAGAGAATCTCAAGCAAGCTCCACACCTTCAACACAGAGCCTGATGTGGCGCTCGACCTCATGAACCATGAGATCATCACCTGAGTCCAAATCAAGAGTCGGATGCTCAACCAACTGAAGCACCCAGGTGCCCCTGCACAGAGATTTTCTAACTTTTATTATATAAAAAAGAAACTGATTTCTTTCTTTCTGTGTTTTTAGAGGACTATTTTAATAAAGGGAAAAATGAGTCTGAGGACAGTAAGCTTCGATTTGAAACCTATCAGTTGATATGGCAGCAGATGAAATCTGAAACTGAGGTGAATACTTTTTTTAATAACTTATATTTCTCTATTACTATAAATCTCATATTTATTGCTTCCCATCTTTTTTTCCACCAATTTTCAAGAGTATTGATGAAATGTAGGTAATATTAGTTTAGCATAATCTGTATATCCTAAAAAACAGTCATGTCCCAAGTATTAAGCAGGGCTTCAGGTACTGAACATACCTTTAAAACGATAGCTGCCAAGGCATGGGGCTCTTTACATATGTTCATAGCTTTTAAATGGTGGCATTCTTTAAATTATCCACTCAGTTATACAATTAAGTCAAGCTATTTTTAAAGTACTTTATTCCCTCATTCCTCCTATCCAATATCTGTGTTCTTGATGTTCTAGCTCTAAAAAATTTCTGTACCTTAGCAGATTTGTAGCTCTAGGGCCAACATCTTGAGTGGACTTGTTTTATTTGACCAACATAGTGTTGTTGTTGTTGTTCTTGTTGTTCTTGTTTTTTAAGTGCCTGTGGGAGGGTTATGCACTCTGTTTATTACTACTTCCCACCACTCTTTATTGCTTTCACCTAGGGCTTTGCTCATTCATGTATTCCATGTGACCCTTGAAAGTATACTCAAATACTTTGTGGTTTCTAGTTTAGGTCTTCATTTCTTAACCTGAATTGTGATGATCCTCCAATGTTTCTGCCTCTCCTCAGGTCTCTCATTAGTCCCTGTGGGACTGTTGGCCAAATTAGGAAAGTCTTCCCTTCAGGCAGATACAGTGCCAGACTGCAGGGGTTTTCCAGCCTCACTGTCAGTATAGCTTCTCCCCTCCCGTTCACAGTGCTGCCCGATTAACCCCTTTCAACCCGGATTTAATCACACCTCTGCTTCATATCCCATCAGTGGTTCTCCCACAGGACAAAACCCAAACCTTTTAACATCAAATGTAATTTTACTGGTCTAGCGCCTTGTTTATTTGCAGGCTCATTCCCTATCACTTCTTCTGTTCTTGATGCTGAGCTGTCTGTGTGGTTCCCCAGATACTTGATGCCTGCTTCCTTCCTTGCTCCCTCTACTCCCCGTTCCTTCTGACTTTCCCTATAGTCGCCTCCTTCATCACCTGCTTTAGTGCTTTGGCTTG
Source organism: Proteles cristata cristata (assembly GCA_017311185.1). Taxonomy (NCBI): domain Eukaryota; kingdom Metazoa; phylum Chordata; class Mammalia; order Carnivora; family Hyaenidae; genus Proteles; species Proteles cristata. The sequence goes on along the minus strand of JAESUZ010004992.1, from coordinate 1,614,055 downwards.
CCTCCTCAGCTTAAGTTGGATGGTCCTACTCTTTATTCCATGTTATCATAGCACTTTACACATGTTTTTAAATTATAAATGTTCTTGCACATGTAAGGATAAAGACCACCTTTCATTTGTAAGGTGGTTAGTAAATGTTTGTTTAATGAATAAATGAGATTCATGAGGGAATCCAAAGCAATAATGAATGGAGACTTCAGGAAAAACATTTTTTATTTCATCTATCTAATCATTTTATTCATAATCTTTGGAATTTATGACAGTTTTCTTTCCCAGACTTGGAAAGATGCATCACATTACTACTGGTAATAATTCATAAAGTGTTGTGTTTTCTTTGTAGCAACTACAAGAGGAATTAAATAAAAACCTGTTCAATAATCTAATTGAATTTCTACAAAAGTCTTATTCTGGATTCCAGAAGAATTCGAGGGATTGGGGCTGTCAAATAAAACTCAGAGAAATTCCAACTGCTGCTCTTATTTTAGGTATGTATGGGTGTATGTTTGTTTTCTCAGCTAGTGATTTTAGTTGAGTGTTTTTAGTTAGAATAGTAGAGACTAACTCCTTGATAAAACTGTTTTGTTTCTTTCATTTATATAATTAAACTAATTATAATTTGTTTTACATACTTTCAAAACCAGTAAAAGTTCCTTATAGTGATTGTACATCTTAAATTAAAAGAAATTGATCCAGGATTAGCTAGTACTCTCCTCAACTTTTTGTCAGAAAATGAAGGAAAAATATATTTACGTTACTCTTCTTCAGTTATTTTATGAGAATATATGAGATTTGAATTTGGTAATAAACCACCAGTGGGTTAATAGATTAGATTTGTGTGCTTTTTAAAATATTGTATCTTTAGTGGAATTATCTATGACCTTAATTTTATTTCCCTATGCTTAGTTTATCAATCTTAGATTATTCTATAATATTGTATTAATTGTTTATAAGGGGGTTTGAATAAATTATATATAAATTGCTTTCAAGCTGCAAATTGTAAATTTCTTAGGTACTTAAATATCCATCATTAATATCCCATTTAAATGAAACATCTGGCTACAGGATAATGGAAAAAATTTCTTTGGAATACTGGCAAATTTCCTTATATCTTTTGGAAAGAAAGTGAATTTATTTGGATTTCAAATGTACTCTTCATTGCATTTGCAATTTGTTATTTATTAAAGGTTTGTTAAACTAGTGGGTACTGAGATAAGACCTTAATTCTGTTGTTTAATACTGCCTGTTAAAAAATTCATTAGAGAGAGAGAACAAGTAGGGGAGGGGCTGAGAGGAAGGGAGGGAGGGGGAGAGAGAGAGAGAGAAGAAAGAGAATCTCAGGCAGGCTCCAGCTGAGCTGTCTGTGCACAGCCTGGCTCGAGGCTTGACCCTACAAACTGTGAGATCCTGACCTGAGCTGAAGCCGAGAGTTGGATGCTCAACCAGCTGAGCCATCAAGGTGCCCCAATACTGCCTTTAATCCTATTCATTACCTAAATCTTATTTCTGATGTTTATGGCAATACTTAGCAAAATTTAATGTACCTACAAATAACCTCCAAGGAATCTTAGTAAATGCAGGCTTTCATTAATAGGTTTGAGGAAGGGCCTAAAACTCTACATTTGTAACAGACCTCCTGCTGATTCCCATACTGCTGATCCCAGGACCACTCTTTGAGTAACAACACAAGGAATAACTTTTCAGTGCAGCCTGCACTTAATTTCAAAACCCTTTTCATTTATGTATGAGAAACAGAGACCCAGTGATGGCCTGATTATACTGTTTGGTGCTTTGTTTCTCTATTGCTAGGTTACAACAGTTGGGAGTGGAGTGGGGAAAATATAATCAAGAGGGATGGCTTGATAGATTGTTGAGAGAGCACTGTTTAAATCCCTCCTCTGCCTACTGCCAAAAGGAGAAAAGAAGCTAATGGGAATCTTATATTTCAAAGTCAGTAGTCTGAGGAGAACATTTTCCCAGTTAAAAACATTTTAATTTTCTTGTTTCCGATAGACAGTCCGTTGTTGTAATCAACATAATGTTAAATAGCTTATAAAGTCAGTCAGTGAAAGACAAGATGAATTGGTGTTTTGCTAAACTCCCAGATTTGTTCAGAGATATGATATCACAGTCACAGACCATAATACACGTTAAGAATATCATTTTGATACTGTAAAAACAATCTGTAGTTGAAGAATGTTTAGGCACAGTTACACATTTTCTGTTTTCAAAAAGATACATGCTCCTTTAAAAGTAGTCCGCCAGGGCACCCGTGTGGTTCTGTTGGTTAAGTGTTAGCTCTTGATTTTGACTCAGGTTATGATCTAATGGTCCATGAGTTTGAGCCCTGTGTCGGGCTTTTCGAGGAGCATGGAGCCTGGTTGAGATTCTCTCCTCCCTCTCTCTCTCTCTCTCTCTCTCTCTCTCTCTCACAAAATAAATAAGTCTTAAAAAAATTAGTAATCTATTTTGAGAGACTGAGAGAGTGCATGCAAGTGCACAGAGCAGGGGCAGAGAATCTCAAGCAGACTCTGTGCTGTCACTGCAGAGCCCTACTTAGGGCTTGCTTGAATCACAAATTGTGACATCATGATGAGTCGAACCCGAGAGTTGAATGCTTAACTGACCAAGCCACCCAGTTATCCCATAAATAACTTTAAAGGAAAAACATAGCCTGCCAACATTTTTATTTATTGGCTCTCCTGGAAAAAATTTTTTTGCTTCATGGTGGCCTGGATTTGAACCTTTTGTTTTTCTTCCAGCCAGTTGAAGTTTTATAGTAGCAGTTATCAAGCAGTTTCAAGATAGCTGCTGTTGGCACCTGCCTAAGAGCCAAAGCACTTTCTAGAAATCTCAGATTGTGACGTCAAGGAAAGTATCAGTAGAAGTTTTTCCACTGTGATAGGGAAATTCCACTCAGCTCTGATAACTGCATGCACAGCACTAAACTCTGATTTGTGGAAACGAGAATGAGGGGGTTAGTAAATACTTAAAGGACTTGAAGTTTTGTTTGTTTTTAGGTCCTTCCCTCAGAAATCAGCTTCCCTCAGTGTGTACTTTACTATTGTATTTAGTACAACAAGCATTAATAGGACTAGTGATTGGATTCTCCTCACTTATTAAGTCAGGATCCTAGTAAGCCCGGAATCTGTAGCCCTTATTTTTTAATGATTATTTTAAAGAGTACTTTATGAATTTGATAAAGTAATGAAATTACTCCTAAGATGTTTTCAAGGGTTAACTACACATCTGCGGTAATGTTTTTTAAAGAGAGATTATGCTAAATACCCTTTCTGACAAATAACTATTGTGTATGTTTTCAGATCTCTATTATCAATGAAGATCTATTATCATACTTCATTTATGCAGTATGTTTTCTTGGTTTCTGTTATTAATCATGGAGTTTTTGTTACTCATTTTAAAAATATTTTTATTCAGTAATTCACTAGACACGTTTGATAGCCTTGTTAAATTATTATAATACAAATGATGGTATAATACGGATGTATTATCCCATAGGTGTGAATGTTACTGATCATGATTTAACATTCAGAAGTCTAACAGAAGCCCTTCAGAATAATGTCACTCCATATGTAGTCTCGTTACAAGCTAAAGATTGTCCAGGTACAGTATAAATGCCCTAATAACCTTGGTGAGATGTTACAGATCTCTTCTGACCTCTCTCTCTCCATCCCCAACCCGCCATCCCCGGCTTTTGCTTTGTTTATCCCTTTTTATTTGTGGGTAGAGCATGGCACAACATTTGGATAGGGTGGGGTCTATTGCCTATCATGGTAATGTTGACTCTTGCAGGACTCTTTGCCACCTCTTGCTTCCTTTATTCCAGCCCCACCCCTGCTGTATCAGCTTCACTGTCTGTAATAGTCTAGATATTTTATGAGATGTGTTTCCTAACCTGGTAAAAGTCTAATAAGTTGGAAGGTTTGGGATAGGGAGCTTAGAATTAAGGATTGGGGAGCTCTTATTTAGCCCAACAGAGAATAGACTGTGTAGGTTCATCTTTTAGCCTCAAATCATCTTATTTCCCTACTCTGAAAGACTAGCGTGGTAAAAAATAGTCCATTGCCAGAGCTAATCTATATGAAACCATTAAATCATAAAGGATATGGACACTAATAGAGTAAAATGGGTTTAGATTTGAACTGACATAAGGGCTTTATATGCTTATTATACTTTCACATTCATAAACTGATTAGAACTGATTAAGTCAAAGCCCTTAGGACATCTTTTAAAATGACTATAAGGAAGATTTGTAATCAGTAAAATAACTTATGTAAGTAACACTTCAATTGTTTTTAGAGTCCTTAAAAATCTTGCTGTCTAGTGTAATTTAAATATATATAGTGTATATTTACAACATCTTATCAAGAAGTTGCAGATGTTTCATATTTGTTTTAAAGGGAGATCAGCTTTCTTACCTTTTATATTCTGTAGATACGAAACATTTTTTGCAAAAGTTGGCCTCACAATTGATGAACTGCTGTGTAGATGAGGAATCCAAAGAGGAAGGTATTCCAATCTCCCAGAAAAAGACATTTTATTCAGTGGATTCTCTTTCCAGCTGGTATAGGAGTGTCACACAGGTAAATGTAAACTGACAGTTTTTTCTTTGGAATTTGCGTATGATTGAAGAGGTTTAGAATTATATTAAACATAATACTGTTCTGATAAGAATATGCTTATATACATTAGCTGTTAATTAATGGTAGCTACTTACTTTTCCTAGGGCTATTAGAATTTAAAAGTATTCTTTTATCAATATGCAGTCTAATTCCTGGTAAGTGTTTAGGTTCTATTTTACAAGGCCATTTTTTTTTTTTTTTTTTTGTGGGAGAATGTCATCTAGTGACAAAAACAGCATCAGGAATTGGTTCTGTTGCAGATTCTATCTCTGTGACAATGGCTATGACTTTACTATATTATCACTTAGGTTCCTTAGTATTTGCTTTTGTGCAGTTGAACCATGCTGCCAGTTCCCATTGTCAACTTAGTCCTATGAGAAATAGTCATTGGTAAAAAATCTAATTTGTTCCACATTTAGAATTCTTGGGGAATATATAAGTATATTCAACAATAAATAGTTAACTAAAAGAAGTTCCATTTTACCAACACAGTCTCTGGAGAGAATGAATAACCTGGTTGATTCATGGATAACTGTACCATAAAACCACAGCTTCAGTTTATGATGCTGTGTAGCCAAATAGTATGGGAAAAAAATACTGTGGTAACATTTTCTGATAAAATGTACTTGCTGAAGTCAGCGGTAAGTAAAGTTTCATTTTGGTTTATGTAGGAATTAAATTGGATCTAATGCTTATCATAATGTCTTAATTTGATTCACAATTTTAAATTTTCTAGAAATCAGATGCTACATGCAGTTTATGTCAGATATCTTTAAAAGATTGAGATTGGACCACATGCTATTAAAGGTGCTTTTCAACTTGAAATTTAACAGTAGGAAAGCAGCAAGCAGTGTAGTTTATTGTGCTTTTTAATTAAAAATACTAGTTCTCACCTTAAAGGAAAGCAACATATAGCATTCCGCTAACAGAAAAAATAATTTATAGAAAATGTTCTCCCCATGCTTTTTATGTCATTTTTCTCAGATAGCAAAAAATATAAATATTTCATATGAGTTATAGATTTTACTGAACCTTTTACTTCTTGGTTATTCCCATGTCAGACACAGAAAGATTCTGCTAATAACTGTTGGAATGAGTTTCTCTTTATTAAGTGGGAGAAATAAAAGAAAAAATGTTACTCTAAAATGTAAAGGGAGATATAGTGTTATAGCATTGTTTCAGTGGTAAGGCTTACTTTTAACTCCCTTCTTTTTACAATGACTTAAAAGAAGACAGATCCAAAAATGCCAAGGAAAAAGAGGACCTCTTCTAGTCAATGGCAATCTCCTCCTGTTGTGCTTATCTTAAAGGATTTGGAAAGCTTCACCACAAAAGTACTTCAGGACTTCATAATTATCAGCAGGTAGATGATATATCACCTGGCTTTTACATAAAATTCTTTTTATTAAGGAAACATGTAACTTATAACTTGAAGAGCAACCTTTTCCAGAGAAAATGAATGTCAATTTAATCTTAATTTTAATACCAACTGGATAGAAACCAGAATGCTTTCAAATTCCTTATAATTGAATGTTCAAAGACCTCCTATCAGATTTTCATTTGCTTTTTGATCCAAAAATGAGATCAAAAGACTAAAGTTAGCCAGTTTTTAATTAGTATGAAAAGGCAATATAAAATGTAGTTTCTCTCACCAAGGTCATCTGTATCTTGCCCATTAAATGGATAAACTACTCCAGGTTGAGATATATTTGTCAGATCTTATTTTTTAAAAAATTTTTTTAACATTTGTTTATTTTTGAGAGACAGAGAGAAACACTATGATCAGGGGAGGAGTAGAGAGAGAGGGAGACACAGAATCCGAAGCAGGCTTCAGGCTCTGAGCTGTCAGCACAGAGCCCGACGCAGGGCTTGAACCCATGAACTGTGAGATTGTGCTCTGAGCCAAAGTTCGATGCTTAAATGACCGAACCACTCAGATGCCCCTGTCAGGTCTTATTTTCTGATACCTATCCACCATTAAAAGCTCTGAGCTACATATAGCTCTTCTAAGCAAGTATGTTTTCTAAGTAATATTATCTTACATAATGTTTATAGTGAGAAACTATTTTCATGATCTCATTGGATTTCCAAGGCATTCCTGTAAAATTCAGAATTGAACTAACTGTATTTAAAATCCAGTGACCTGTATTTCCTATGGTACCTTTTTAGGATATAATTTATTTTGGATTTTTCTATATGTTAACTTGCTTAATAATTATGGCTAAATTTACCTAAAGCTACATATGGTGTCATAATTTATTAATATTCTTAAAATTACTATTTTAATAGTGTCTTTTTTCCCCACATGAAAACTAAGATTTCTAGATCCTAAGACTTTTCTTCATGCTAAAACTGAACTGCTTAACATGCTTGAAAGACGCACACTAAGAATGTTGACAAAAGAGCTGTACTTTTGTGGACCTTAGACTTGTGACTCCTTTTGCCATCTAAAGTGAGGACGAACTTAGAGCAGTAACAGAACCAGGCGCTCCACTCCTGTGAAGGTAGAACTGCATATAGCTAGAATACTGACAAGCAATAGTCAGCAGGAGGGAGCAAGCAAAATCATCAGCCACATAGCTCTCAAAGATAGTGCTGTTTTACTCTGTGGAAGTCATTTGTGTTCATACTAGTAATACTAAGAATTACTCATGTCCAATAAGTTTGAGTTAATGCAGGGAAGCATGTAACATTCTTAAATGGTGTCCAGTAAAAATATGTCTTACATATGTGTAAGGGAAGTTTCCTGTTTCTTAGCTGTTATGGATAGCTGGGTGACATAGTATCTGTTAGAAATGTACATAAATAGAATAAGTTACCTTGAAAAATGTAAGATCCATGTCACTGAACTCTTAAAGCTTAGACTGGATGTCTGTTAGGAAGACTGTAGGTAGAGCTCCAACTTTGGGTGAGAGGTTAAGTTGAATGTCTAAGTCTTGTAGCACTTGAAATTGTATAAACTTAGAGAGGCACTTGATCTCTCTGGACCTCTGTATTCTTATTTATAAAATGAGAGTATCTGTTAATAGATTGATTTCAGAGCTAGAATGTCTGAGAAATAACAATCCATATTACTTTAACAGAGGAAAATAAGTGACCTAGAAAATTTTAGTCTTATACAGCAGTGTCTTATGTAGTAGGCATTCAAATAAAGATGGTCTTAATTTGAAATTTGATATATTGAAATATACTTGCTAAAAAAAAAAAGAAATCTCAATTTTGTATTTTCCTTTGAAAACCAGTCAACATCTACATGAATTTCCACTAATACTCATTTTTGGAATTGCCACATCTCCTATTATCATCCATCGGTTGCTTCCTCATGCGGTATCATCTCTGTTGTGCATAGAACTATTCCAGTCTCTGTCCTGCAAGGAGCACCTGACTACGGTACTTGATAAGGTAAAAAGAAAAAATTTTATCAGTGAAATAGGATGAAAAGAAAACAACCAAGAATAGATGATAAATGTGAATGTTAGTGATCAATTTCTGAATCTCTCAGAGTATGATATTGAACATATTTCTTCACATTTTTTATATTTAATGATTTCTATAGGGCATAGTATTGCCTCTTTAGACAAAATAAAAGCTTTGTAAAAAGAATGATTCTGTTTGTCTATACTGCCTACCTACTTATCACTCAGTCATTATTCAATGGAAAATTTTAGGTTTTTAATAAATTTTAATAGAATTTAATGATTTCCTAAAAACAGTAACAATATATTTACTCTTATATTTTATTTAAAATTGAGGGGCATCTTGATGGCTCAGTCCATTAAGCATCCGACTTGGGCTTGGGTTATGGTCTCGCAGTCTTGTGAGCTTGAGCCCTGCACTGGGCTCTGTGCTGACGTCTCAGAGCCTGGAGCCTGCTTCACATTCTGTTTCTCCATCTCTCTCTGCCCCTTCCCTGCTCTCTTGCTCGCTCTCTTTGTCTCTCGCTCTCTTAAAAATAAGCAGTAAAAAAATTTTTTTTCTGCCAAGAGGAGAAAATAAATTCTAATATTTCCTTAGACTGTAGCTCTATGTTTCTACCTAAATTAGTGTTAGTTCTCTTTCCGCCTTAATTATTATTGACCTTCCACAAATTGTTGCTAGACTTAACTCTTTCAAGGTAAGCTTTATATTGCATGTGTAAGATAAATTATGAAAAACTTTCATTTATTTACTAACCACTTCTACATTTCTTTTCCTGTGAAGCTGGTATCTGTTTATGGATACTTTGGGAAAATTTTTCCAGCTACAGTATTTAAAATTGCTTGATTGTGACCAAGTGCAGTTGGCTTTCTATAACTACGTTTCTGTTTTAAAAGCCTAGTATGACTTTTCATTTTCAGGTATAAAATCTTCACTTTAGGCCATTGAAAATTAGCTAGATAATACTATCTATATGGCTATTTTATAGTTTTTAAATAGACATCTGTTAATTTGGGGTTTTTCAGTCCAATAGTGCATAATGTGTTATTCCTCATTAATGTGTATGAGTTAAGGATGAAAGAGAAATTTGATAATAATAATTACCAAAGCCTACAGCTTCTTTAGTGGCTTCTGGTGGGAGAAAAGGGATTGTTTAGTTAATAGACTGTATTTTTTTAAATTAGCAATTAGATGAAAGATGATGGACATCTTTGATTCTGAAGATATAGTATAAATAGCTTCATTTTGTTATGACTCTTGTATAAATAAAAGTTTTTTTTTTTAATTTTTTTAATGTTTTATTTATTTCTGAGAGAGAGAGAGACAGCATGAGCAAGGGAGGGTCAGAGAGAGAGGGAGACACAGAATCCGAAATGGGCTCCAGCCTCTGAGCTAGCTGTCAGCACAGAGCCTAACATGGGGCTCAAACCCATGAACCGTGAGATCATGACCTGAGCTGAAGCCGGCTGCCCAACCGACTGAGGTACCCAGGCACCCCTAAATTAACTTAAAGTTTTGGTTAATATTTGAACTAAACATAATCTAGCTACTATTAGAGCTTTCATAGTTACTGTGTCATAGTATCATTCTTTGCTTCGTTATTTATGCTTGATATTTATGAAGAGTAAAAACTAATAAGGAGTGTGCCCTACTCCTCTTTTATCTCTTTCAGCTACTTCTTACAACTCAATTTCCCTTTAAACTAAGTGAAAAAGTGCTACAGATTCTGACCAACATCTTTTTGTATCATGATTTCTCAATTCAAAACTTTGTAAAAGGACTTCAGGTAAGAAGACACTAATGGGTGTGAAAGTTCATAAGCTAATTCTAAATAGTTTGCATATAAAAAACGTTTGTAGTTCTGGGCCATAAAAAAATAGGCTATGGGCCATAGTTTGCTGTCCTCTGCTCATATACGTATATGTATTCAATTATATTTATTCTTACGTTTTGGGGATGCATTTTTACTAAGACTTCATGAATTACCAGAAGAAAATTCATGAACTCAGCTTAATAGTATCTGTTCTAGTCTAAAAAAGGAACCTATTCTCCAGTTATTTAGAAGTTAATATTATCTTCTTCTCTTGGCATCTACTTTAAAATACCTTAGCAAAGTGTAGTCATTGTAAATACATGCCTGTTGTTAAGTTCCCTAAAACCAATGTATCAGTAACTTTCACTACAGAAGTGCAATGTTATAATATCTCACATTTGTGTAGTACCTTGAAGTTTATCAATTATTTCTCCTATGTATTTTTCCTCCACGTAAAACACTGTAACGCTCTCTTATGGCTAATATATGTCTTTTTTTCAACCCTGCTTTTTAAAAAGAGTATTTTAAAGCAACAAAATATTATTTACCTTAGTAATATGTGAAATGAAATGATATTGAGATACGATACATTTCTAATTTGCTTCTCTCATACATTTTAGTTCATTTATTTACTGAAAAGTATTTATCAAGAGGCTCCTATAAACCAAGAACTATGCTGAGCCCTGGGGATACAGAGGACAAGGAAATCTCTTTCTTCAAATTGCTCTTTTGTTTAGTGAAGAGGCAGAATGGGAAATTACAGTTTCCATTAGTCAGTGCTATGAAAAAAACGTGTGAGGATTCCGTAAGGAACGGAAGTAGATCCTAAGGAATAGGGGCTCCCCAGATTAAAATGGGAAGTGCGTTCCAGGCAAGGACCACAGTAGAGGGTGAGAGATCTGTTGGAGGACTACTGCACTGATCTAGACAAGATATAACAAGGGCGAAACTAAGGTTATGATAGTGGAACTAGGGAGTAGGAAACAGATTTGGGATGAGATAGAATCAACAGACCCTGGTGACTGAGTGGATGATAGGATGTATAAGAGAGAAGCATGTGTGATAGACACACAGGTTCTACCTTGGCAGATGGATTGGAGGTTGGTACCGTATATTAAGTATACATGTTAATATAAACTGAAGAGCCAGTTAGAAAAAGATGAGTTTCTTTTCCTATGTGGCTAACTTTAGGTATGTTGTGACAATAAAGATTTGACACTCAGGAGAAAAACCTGGAAATAAATAGAAATATTTAGGATTTATCATTAAAAGGTGGTGGTTGAAGTCACTTGAGGGTGAAGCAGCATCCAGAGGAATGAGGAAAGGACTAAGATTAGAATCTGATGGTAAGCTGACAAATAAGAGTAATAGAAAAGGAGACTGGAAACAGTAAGGAACACTGAAAGAAAGTAGAGTAATACTGAAGTCAAGAGAAGAATGAGCTTTAGAAAATAGAAACTGTAGTCTCAAATATCATTGAGAAAGCGAGTGAAGAAAAGGATAATTCATCAAATTATGTAATCTCTCAGAGTCTCAGTTTTCTCATCTATAAAGTAGGGGATCAGATTAGATGATATTATAGGTTCCTCATAATTTACTAAGGACCTCCTTTGGCATGTTACTAAGTATTTACATTGTTTCATTAATGGGTTACTATTGGCAGTTTTGCAGGCGAGAAAACAGGCTTAGGTTAAGTAGCTTGGGAAATATCACACAGCCTTTAAGTGGTAGAGCCATTAAACCACATTTGGCTAGTTTTCCTAATTGTCAGTGGGAAATAATGTGTAAATTCTGTTTTCCGTAGGAGGTACATTAGGGTATATAATCATTCTGTATATGTTTAAGGGTTTCCTTCATTAGTTGGATATTTTAATCAACTTGTTAGTTGACCCAGATTTTGAGAACACACTTAGACAAAATAGGTGAATACTGGGTTCTTATTTATAACTCTACTAGAAGTCATGTAACTTCCTCCCATTCCTCTTCCCCAGCAAGTCCTTTATATGTTTAGATTTTACTTTTTTCATGTTTAAGAAATGATATTAAGATTGGAATAAATACTATCACAATAGAATTGTAAAATACAAATAAGAAACAAGATTTTGTTAGTATTTGCGAAAATAATTTAGCACTTGGCATGAACAGTTACTTTCTATTTGGTATTTGTTTCTAAGTAAGGCTGGCTTTTTTCTTACAGCCTTATCCTTCCTCTAGAATGAACTATTTTGGAGGATTTTTTCTAGCCTTGGGTAGAGCTTGTCCTTAGCTCTATAGGCTCAGATGTCATTATCAGTTTACCCAGGAAGGATCAAGCTCAAATACCTTAATACTGGTATATAAGGTAGCATGTTAATTTATTAATTTGTGATGGGAAACTCTTATTTTCTAGTGACAAGAATATGTTTTGTCCACTATCTAGAGAAACTGTGTAGTATCAACGTGTCTGGAAAAACCAAATTGGTCATAAGAAGGTTGCTTAGGAGTCAGAGTTTTTAGCATTTGAATAGTCTTGTGAGATATATCTTACAAGTTATGGTAGAATCTGGAAAGTCATTCCCCCTTACACTGTGGGAACAACAGCATTTTTAACACTTTATCAGATTTTGTACTGTGTTTTTCTTCATGAAATAAAATTGAATTTAAAAAGATAATCTTTTTCTTTATTTCTCATTTTTCATTATTCTTTATCAGAAGCTTCTACCATTGTAACATTTTTATTTATTCAACAGACCAAATTTTTTCACTGATTTTAGATGGGTGTTTTCTTGTGAGTATTTGGGCATCTATTAGACTCTCAGGTCACACCCCAATCCCATCCCTACCATATGTACCGTTACTGTAAGTGAGTTGCTTCTGCAGAGTTTGTCTCCATTCATATTAGTTTTTTCTTTTAAAAAAAATTTTTTTTATAGTTTATTTTTGAGACAGACATAGCATAGGGGATAAGGGGACAGAGAGAAGGGGAAGACACAGAATCTGAAACAGCCTCTAGGCTGAGCTGTCAGCACAGAGCCGATGTGGTGCTTGAACCCATAAACCATGAGATCATGACCTGAGCCAAAGTTGGACACTTAACCGACTGAGCCACCCAGGTGCCCCTAGTTTCTTCTAATATATACTTCAGACATTAAAAATTTTCTGAGCTTGTCCACAAAATCAGAATCTTAAAATTAAAGATATAGAATCATTTATGCATTGTTTGCAGTGTTATTGTCACATCATTAAATATATTACTGCCATACTTTTGCTGTTAAAAAAAAACCTTAATGTACTGTTTTGGAAAGGGCCCATGCACTCCAGTGTTTATAGCAGCACTATTGACAATAACCAAAGTGTGGAAAGAGCCCAAATGTCCATTGACAGATGAATGGATAAAGAGGATATGGTATATATATACATACACGCACACACACACACACATAATGATTATTACTTAGCAATCAAAAAGAATGAAATCTTGCCATTTGCAACTACATAGATGGAACTAGAGGGTATTATCCTAAGTGAAGTTAGTCAGAGAAAGACAAATATCACATGACTTTACTCATATCAGGAATTTAAGGTACAAGACAGATGAACATAAGGGAAGGGAAGCAAAAATAATTTAAAAACAAGGAAGGGGATACACATAAGAGACTCTTAAATGCAGAGAACAAACAGGGTTGCTGGAGGGGTTGTGGGTCGGGGGATGGGCTAAATGAGAAAGGGGCATCAAGGAAGACACTTGTTGGGATGAGCACTGGGTGTTATACATGGGAGATGAATCACTGGAATCTACTCCTGAAATCATTATAGCACTATAGGCTGACTAACTTGGATGTAAATTAAAAAATAAAAACAAAACAAAAACCATTTAAAGTAAATAAGAAACCACTTTACTTAAAAGAATCTGCAAGGAGACTGTTTACTTGATTTGAGTGCTCTGGAAACCTAGATCTTAAACATATCTTGGCCAGGTCTATATTACAATGATAATACTAGAGGGATTTATTTATAAAGGCCACAAAAAGATTTGTTAACAATAAAGTTACTCTGGAATTAGAATGACATTATATAGAAATACATAATTTGCTTTGTACTTATTTGCTTTTGTTTTTTTCCCCAAAACAAAAGGTTTCTAATATCATTAAAAAAAAAAACCTCGGGGCGCCTGGGTGGCTTAGTCGGTTGGGTGTCCCACTTTCGCTTGGGTCATGATCTCACGGTTCATGGGTTCGAGCCCCACATCGGGCTCCGTGCTGACTGCCAGCTCAGAGCCTGGAGCCTATTTCAGAGTCTCATCTCCCTCTTTCTCTGACCCTCCCCTGCTCACGCTGTCTCTCTGTCTCTCTCCTAGAAATAAATAAAACATTAAAAAAAAAAAAAACCTTAAAATTGAACACAGGACAAAAGATTTACTGCCAAATATAACATATAACAAATATATTTAATCTTCACATGTCTTTCAGCTTTCTCTATTAGAACATTTCTACTCCCAGTCTCTCAGTGTCCTATGCTGTGATCTCCCAGAAGCCAAGAGAAGAATAAATTTTTTATCAGAAAATCAATGTGAAAATATCCGACGTCTTCCATCATTTAGGAGGTAAAAAGAGAAGTGCATATTTAACACATTATAGAGTTTGGGATAAAAGGATCTCAGATCTAGCTATTTTTGAAGTGGGGAAAGGAAAAATAACCATCTTATTTAGAGCATAGTAAAACCCTTCCGTTTTCACTTGTGACATTTCTTTGTTGGATTTGAAAACTTACAATAATGAAAAATATTTCTACACAGGGATGTAATTTGTAGTTTTACAGAGCTGCTTTTATAAAGAATATTTCCTGATTCTGGAGTTTATGGCTTTTGTTGATGATTCGATCCCTAGATTCTGAAGAATAGCTGTTTTGTGGAGTTAGAAATTACCATAAAACCATGACTATTATCTTGAATTTATTTTTGAGAAGAAATGAAAGAATTTGGCCACAAGTCTAAGTAATTCTTTTCTTCATATTGTAGTCAAATCTTTAGAATGTTTAATTTTCTCTCTTTGTGTATGGGATGGTGAAAATTTTAGGTATGTGGAGAAGCAAGCTTCAGAAAAGCAAGTTGCACTATTGACCAATGAGAGATTTTTGAAGGTAGGAATGTGGATGTATTTGTTTCAGTTTTACTCCATGAAAAACAATATGCACATAAAATTTATTCAGTGAATTTATAAAACATATCTGTCTACCCTAATATGCTTTTCACAGTGAATTAGTGGGTCTTGGTAATCATATAGAGGTGTGACTACTGAAGGTGACACGAAACTTTAGTTCTAAACAATGACCTTTTTTATCAAGAAAAAATATTAAGTATAGAGTTATCCAGAATTTTTAAGTACTTTGAAATCTCAACTGTATTTCTACACGGCAGTTTTAGAATCTGCAAGCAATTTTATTTTAATTTTGTTTTAAAGGCTGTCATAAATAAAGGCACATAGAAGCCATGCAGCTTAAGGATCCACTGCTAAGTGGATATTGATTTGATTTGGAAAAATATTATATATTGATTATACAATGCCAGAAAAAAGTAATGAGCTTAGAAAATTAAAAGTGAGCAATACAACGTACGGAATATCAAAAGAAGGAGGGTTTTTTTGTTCTTTCTTGAATAAGTGATACTCAGACATGGTACATAATTCAGAAGGCAAAGATAATATACAGTGAAAATACTCCCTCACACCTTTTTCCTTCAACTTCCTACTTTCTCTTCCTAGATACAGACAGTGTTACTAGTTTCTTATGCATTGTCCTGGAAAGATTTTTCACATATACAAGGAATTTTACATATTTTAGGAGTTCCCTTCTTTCTGTTACAGAAGATAAGTATATTATATACACTGTACTGTGCCTTGTTTTATTTTGCACTTAATGTTGGAAATCACTTCATATCAGTACTGAGTGTGGTATAGTACTTTTGGAATGAATGTACCTTCATTTTACATAGTAAGTCCCTTAATGATGGACAATTAGAAATGAATAGTGTCCCACTTGTTGTCATACTCTTCATGCCTTTTTTAAGGAAAAAGTTGTTAGAAAATTGTAATAAAATTAAAAATTTTTTTTTCTTTATGTTTTATTTATTTCTGAGAGAGAGAAAGAAAGAGAGACAGCCAGCATGAGCAGGGGAGGGTCAGAGAGAGAGGGAGATACAGAATCTGAAACAGGTTCCAGGCTCTGAGCCAGCTGTCAGCACAGCCTGACGCAGGGCTCGAACTCACAAACCGTGAGATCATGACCTGAGCTGAAGTCGGACACTTAACCGATTGAGCTACCCAGGCGCTCCAAAAATTGTAATAACATTAAGGTGTGATTGAAGTAGCCCTAGTATAAAGGTTTTGCTGGCACATACTGTTTTCAGATTTTGAGTGAAAGAATGTTAGTTCCTAGAGGGCATGTGTTTTGTATAGCCCTAAATACTAATTTACCTTCTATTCAGAAATTCTCAAAAGAGAATGGCTTTTTTATAATAGATATAATTGACATACAATATAACAGTGGACAATGGCTTTTTGTTGGGCGTTACTTCTAATGCAGAATCCACATTGGGCCGTAATACGAAATGACTCTAGACTGGGTTTAGTAATCACTTTAATAACCTCTGTAACCTTTGTAGAGTAGTATAAGAAGTTTTAATCCTAACGGAGGTTGTTTTGGTAGAGGGGAACTTTAAGAGCCAGTGGAAAGAGATGTGTGCATGTTTACTGAGTTTTAAGATTAGATGGATTAGCTCTCTGCTGAGTCAGCTAGTTGCCAAGTGCATTTCCTGCTAGAGTGTATTTTAAGAAGCCAGGAATAGATTTTTAAAGAGTACTTTTAACCATTGAGATGACAAAGGAAGAGAACCTCTAAGCTTGTTTGTTGTAGAAATAGCCTGACATTTACCTCTGCTACTCAGTAACGTTTCATGTATTTTCTAAGATTTGTTTATACTGTACTTATTCTTACTGCACTTATCGCACTTATTAACCCCATTTGTTATTATCTTTGCTGTATTCATTTTAGGATTGTGTATTTCGTTATTCAAAGGCATATTTTCTTGAGACTTACATAGTGAAAAATACGAAGGTACACAGAGATTCATACCTTACCGTAAAAAAGTTATGTGCAAGTTTCAAAGGCCAAAAGATGTATGTGAGGGGCACCTAGGTGGCTCAGTTGGTTAAGCATCTGACTCTTGATTTCGGCTCAGGTCATGGTCTCATGGTGGGTCGTGAGTTCAAGCCCCACACTGGGCATATCTATACTGGACATGGAGCTTGCTTAAGATTCTGTCTTCCTCTCTCTTTGCCCTTCTCCTTGTGTATTTGCACTCTTTCAAGAAAAAAAGTCTATCAAAAAGATTAATTAATGTGTCTGTTGATTTTTGTAGTTTAAAGTATCTTTGTATATTTTATTCATTTAAGCATTATAATTCTTTTCTCTGTTTTTTTAAAAACCCACGTAATTTTTATATGTATTTTGCCATGATAAAAAAAATGGGAATAAACTCCACATGATAATCAATAATATGGTACTACGTATACAGGGTAAGATCCCGATATGGCCTCAGGAAATTTCAACTTGTGTTTCAACTCCAGCTACTCATTAGTCAGGTCTACCTTAGAAAAATCACTCACCCTATTTAAGCCTCAATTTCCTTATTTATAAAATGGGACAATAATTCCTAGTGTTATTTCCTCATATGGTTAGTGATAATTAAAATCCACCAGCAAATGAGAGTGAGTTATAAAAAAAATATACAGTAAAACTTTTATAAACGTAAATTATAAATATTGTTATTACTTATTTTTCACTACGATAAAAATTAAGAACAATACGGATGCATAGTTTTATATATTATATATTCTGTATTGTACATGCTAAACTGTAATACTTATATGCTACATGGTTATATAGAATATGTAATTATGTAGACATGTGTACTGTTAGAATTTATCACTTTGTCCCCATTTTCTACATTCAGATTTTGAAGACATTAACCTCAAAGGATACTCCAGAGAAATTTATACGCTTTATATCTAGATTCTTTCCTTCCCAAAAATCTGCTTTGCTTTCTACCCTGATAAACTAAGCCAGTGGTTCTCAAACTGTAGCTTGTATCAGAATCATAGGGAGGGCTTGTTAAAACACTCATTTATGGCCTCCATCCCGAGTTTCTGCTTTTGTAGCTCAAAGGTGGGGCCTAAGAATCTGCATTTCTAGCAAAGTCCCAGGTAATGCTGATGCTGCTGGTCTGAAGACCATCTTTGAGCACCACTTGAATTGGACTGGTGCCTAGAAGAAAATGTTTGTTTCCCTTACCTTGTTTTTTTAAATTTAGAATTAATCTAAATTCTAACTGAAACGAAAGATTCATATTAATCCTCCCCTGACTGGAATTAAGGCATTAAAAAAACCTTCAACTCCTTTAGAATTTTGAACCCTCAGTTTCATAAATACAGCTTTAAAACTATAGCTCAGCATCGTATTTCATAAACTACATGGGTTTTTTGAAAGCGTACTTTCAAATTAAAAAATTCAGCTATCTAAACCATATACATTTGTAGAAGCTTCACTAGGAAGTTCAAGCTAAGGCATGATATTAGAAGGCCATATAGAGCTGATAAAAGACTAAAGATTCTGTGCATTCTTTCATTTTTGAGTAGTCTGTCCTGTGAATGATTGTACAGTGCAGCAGAGTACAGTGGCCAAAAGGTGTACTCTGACAATTAACAATTTAGTTTTTCTGTCCTTAAGCAGAATAGGCCTACACAGGCTCCCATTAATACAAACTTCTGATGACCCAGTAGCTTTCAGATCTTGTGGTAGAAGTTTAATCAGATAATCTTTTCTCTTTTTTGTTTGTTTTTGAGAGAGAGAGATTGAGCAGGGGAGGGACAGACTGAGGGGAACAGAAGATCCAAAGCAGGCGCCACACTGACAGCAGAGAGCCTGATGCAGGGCTTGAACCCATAAATAGCAATATCATTTACCTGAGCTGAAGTCAGACACTTAATCGATTGAGCTACCCAGGTGCCCTACTCAGATAATCTTTAAAGTTTCCTTGGGCTCTAAAATACTATGATTTTATTTACTCATTCATTAAACAGATAGGTAATGGTTTTTTTCCTGACTAGTTAATTTATTTAGATTCCTCATTAAAATTTTAGTACATCTGTTTAATTGGAAATAGGTAAATTATTACTTTGGGTTTTAGGTGAAATAGGAGGAGCTGTTACTGTTTATATTTTTACCATGTTTTTGCCTTGTACCATGTTTTTGCTGGGTTAGTAATCAAGGTTTCTGTTTTTTTTTTTTTAACTTAAACCTTTAATTTATGAAATAATATTTTGTGAGAAATTAAGCTAAGCTGTCGAAGTGCCTTACACAGAACTTTTAAATTCTTCATAATTACAAAGATACGATTTTTATTACTGCTTGTGCCTGAAATTTTGTTTCAAGTCCAATATTAAGGAGAGCTTTGAAGATTGTTGCCTCATATTGGCATAATTATTATCTGATAATGAAAAACACGAGGCCTTAAAATACTGGAAGGTTTTTTTGAATAGTGAGAAGTTCTTTTTCTTTTCATGAGCAAATGTTTTGGAGGAATGTAATATTAACAGCTTTTCCCAATTTTAGTAGATAGATTTTATGCATTGTCTCATTTTGAGTCACAGCCACCACATATGACAGATGTTTTTATCACTTTGTATAGATGAGGAGAGTCACAAAATAATTAAATAACTTGCCTGTCTAAAGTGTCACAATTAGGGGCGCCTGGGTGGCTTAGTCGGTTAAGCGTCTGACTTTCACTTAGGTCATGATCTCGCGGTTCGTGGGTTCGAGCCCCGTGTCGGGTTCTGTGCTGACTGCCAGCTCAGAGCTTGGAGCCTGCTTCACTCTGTGACTCCTTCTCTCTCTGACCCTCCCCTGCTCACGCTCTCTCTCTCTGTCTCCTAGAAATAAATACAAACATTAAAAAAATTTTTTTAAAAAAGTGTCACAGTTAGTCAATGGTAGATATGGCATTGATACCCAGACCTGACATCATAGCCCACACATTTTCTGTGACACTTCATTCAAGAATTAGTATAAGGTGATGAGAAGGTACCTATGGTTCTATATTAGTGTTTGAGAAATCAGATGTGGGCTTTTCAAATACTGTGGCAAGTTAACACTGAAGGTAATTTGTAAGAGACTTAGAAAACCACTTGGTGTGAGGCAGCTTTGGCCTTTATAATTAGGTAGCCGGGTGACATGCAGCCCTTCGTGCTGCTACTCAAAGGGAACATCTACCCTTTCCCCACCAAATGTATATGGTTGTATATTTTGTGCATATGTATGTGTGTGTGCATATATATATATATATATATGCACACACAAAAGTATTTATTTTCAAAATACTTTTTTTAAAAAGCAAGTCTCAACACCTTATCTAAGATTAGGTCCATTTTAATCCTGTGCTGATTACACCGACCACACCCTCTCTATTACCAGTAATAATTTGCTGTTCATGTTGATCCTGTCTTGTCAAGAAGTTACATTATGCTCAGTATATTTAGTAAATGACTAACTCCATGTACTTCACATAAGAAAATCAGTTTATATATTTCTATTCAATTCTCCCTTAAATCTATTTGGCTTGGTATCAATCCTTAAAGAGTTCAACTGTATGTTATGTAGAAAACTTAGATTCAGTCCCCTGCCAGTGACAGGCAAAGTTTTATTATTCTGACCTGTTAATATTTTATGTCTCTATTCCCTCTGTGCCCAGCTAGATTATAAATCAGTTGAAAGTAGGAAGTAAGTCTTGGACTTCTTAGAATTGTAATGTTACTATTAGAAAAATAACCTGATTCAATATGCTCAGTTTACAAATGAAGAACTGCAGCCAAGAGAGAGGAAGTAAAATATCTAAGGTGGTAGAGCAAGGGTTTCTTTTCACCATTTAGTATGCTTTTCATGGTGATTCATGAACAAAAGGCACAGAATACTTCATGAGTTTGATGGTAACCTGCCTTTCACCTATCTTTGCCTCTACCTCCTCTTTCTATATCTTTTGACAGACAGGGCAGGAGGAGGGGAAAATCTGTTAGGAAAAATAAGAAAAGAGAAGAAGGGAAGAAAATGACTGGAAACAAACTAATACATGTGACCGAACGAGCTAGGCTTTAGCCCAGTAGTGTGGCAGGAATGGGCAGCTTCATTGCAAACTCTTCGTCAAGTACTGCTGGTCTGAAGTGCATGGAGGAACATGGAGAACAAAAGGCTGAGGCAGATGAGAGGGGGAACACTCAGGCTACACCAGCGCTGGGGGAAAGTGTGCCTTGGCACTCTAGTAGGTAGCTATCATGTGATGAGACACAGAACCAAACACTATCCACCAAAATTTCTCCCTAATGAGAAAAATAATGCTTCGTTCTAGCAAGATGATAGCTAAGAAAATGATGTTTTCTTGGACAGCAGATACCTCTTATTCCTAAAATCCAGTGTCTGTTTTGCCAGCTTTTAATATCAGTGAAATGATTAAAAGAAGCAAATTATAAAAATTTACAGCCATTTTTACATACTGTAAATCTTCCTAGCATCACTCTTCACCTCATATGTAAAATTCTGGATGCAAAAGTGATAAAGACTATGGAAATTAGAAGAGAATTGCAAAAACTAACCATCATGGCAAATTCTATCTGATAATATTTTCTTTGCCTATACATATTTAAGTTTTACATAGGCATTGGTTTCCTCTCTGAAGAAAGTAACCAGCTCAGTAAAACTAGAGGCCTTGTCATGTAAGTAATCAAGAATACAAGAATGATTTTTGACTGAAAGATGGATTGATGTGATTGGAGATGGCTGATTTAAAAGGGTGTACTATACATTGACTGACCACCCACAGCCTAATACAAATGTGGTTTTTTTTAGGTGCATAGTGGTTTTTTTTTTTAAAACCTGAGTCAACATTTATAAATTGAGACATTTTACATTACAAATTCAGACTTCCTGGAAACTAATTTGACAATAAACTATTTGAAAAAAGAAAGGAAAAAAAAAATAAAAAGGTGGATGAAATACAAAAAAAACAAATTCAGACTTCCATCTTTTGTTGAAAAATTAGTAAATCTGGCCCACATCCAGCAAGACAACAAGTGGTTGCTCTTATTTAGAAGGGAGACTGAGTACATGTTGGCCTCCATTCATTAATGCACTTCCTCATTCAGCAAAGTTTTTGAGGGTTCACTGTGTGCCATGAAAATAATCTAGGTGCTAAGAATACAGGAATGAACAAAACTGACAAAAAACTTCTGCCTTCATGGAGCTTACATGCTATTGAGAGAAGTAGGTAAAATATGTGTTCTAAGGAAAAACAAGGAAAAAAAGGGAATATGCAGCTGTGCATGGGGAGTTGGATTGACATTTTAAATAAGGACCTTACTGAGAAGGTGAATTTTGAATAAAGATTAAAGGAAGCTACAGAGCTTGCCATGCGGGAATCTGGATGAAGGGAATTCCAAACAGCAATGAGACAGCAAGTGGAAAGAAAGGACCTGAGGTTGGAGCCTGACTGGGTGTATGAAGAGGAGCATGTAGGCTGCTCTTGAACATTTGATATCAGAGAAATATCTTTCTTTTTGCATCCCTTTATCAAAGATCAGAAAAGACCATGAGGTCTTCATGTTTCAGGAATAGAAGAAAGCATATCTCTTTGGGAAATAATGAATACTACAAGGCAAAGTGTATCTCTGTTGAAAAGAATCATCCTAGCCACCATTATGAAATAAAACAGTGCAGCTATGACCAGTGTACAACAGAGATTCCAGAGGAAAAATTTAATGAATGGAAAATAGGATTACTATTGAAGCTTTGTTTTTAATGTGCATAATGTGATGCTGCTGTAAGCATTAACTGGAGAATTCAGCATCAAAACCTATAAAAAGATATTTATAAAGTGTATTAAGAATTGGCCTGGTTAGATAGAGAAGTATTTGCACATACATACACACACACACACACACACACACACACGTATCTAAGTAAGACAAAGGATTTAGAGAACAGGTTACATGTAGAAAGTTAATCATTTGGATGTTTTCTGCTGCAGATGTTAAGAACACAGATGTAAATAACAGTGGAATCTTCCTTATGTAGATAGTAGATTCCAGAGTCAATGCATAAGACAAAGTGTGAGATGATCAAAATAGCTTAATTCTTGAAAATCCCTTAGAAGGGTATAACAGATTTCTCATCAAGTCCAACAGCTAGTTTTATTTCCAGTGTCAGAACTTCATTTCTTCAGTTGAGCATCGGATTAAACAGTATGCTGTGTTATATGAACAAAAAACATGTTTTAAATGCCTAGAATTCCACTGGGCACAGGGATGTAATCACAGAGGTAGGAAGGGATGGAGACCATCCAGGAGAAGAGCATATGCATAATCCTCCCACCCTTACACAAGGCATAGTTCCTTAAATGTGCAACATTGCCCATGAGGTGTAAAGTATTTGTTTCCTCCTCCTCTGAGTAAATTCAGTTCTACTGTATCACCCATTATTTGTACATGCAGTCATTCCACGAAGCAAAAGGAATAGGTAGTGCAGGAAGCATGAAGTATGGTTATTATTCAGTAATAGATTCCTTCTCTCCAGAATGCTTTTCTTTGTTTCAAAGCTCTTCAGGCAGACGTTAAGGCAAACAATTAGTTTGCACTCTCTATGTTACAGTATAGTAAAATTAGAATTGAATGTACTCTCCCAGTGGTGATTAAAGTACCCTTTGTTATGATAGGAGACCTAGATTTTTGAAATTACCAACTAACTCAAATACTGGGAGGAAAAACATTATGATTCTGAAAGCTTTTTCATTTGCCCTGTGCTTTCAGGTAATAATCTATAGATTTGCTGAAGAAGGAATTGATTTCTAAGTGCATTTGAGTTTAGGAAAATATATCAGATTTGTTGCTTTTTATAGGTTAGGTTTGCTTGAATTAATTCATATCTGAGGTGTTGTTTTCTGCAGGCATGACTGCTAAAAATAATGGGTATCTGCAAGATATTTTGGGGGGGAAAACCCCAGCCCAGCAGTTAAAGTCCTTTATTTGACTTATAGAGAAGAAAAAAATGTGAAGATCATGCCGCAGATTATAATCCTTTTAAGAGAATGGTACAAGATGAAGCAGTTATAAAAGTATTTGAGGTCTGAAAAATGCTTGGATGTTGATAGAATGTAGTATGTTAAAATCATTTCCAAACTATTTCAGAAGGTTCTAGAAAACATAATACCCCTCCCATATTGCCTCCTCTCCCGCCCAAAAACCCTTTTGAAACTGATTTGTGAGATTAGTCATCCCATCAGTTTCTTAAGACACTGTCTCCGGTATTATACTTACTGGAGTCTAAATTCTAAAGCTTGATGGCTTCAGATTTCTTTTTCATTTTTTTTCTTAATTAGTAAAGTGAATAAAACCAGTATTAGAAATTCTCAACAAAAGGCAAGCATTTATCAGAATCACCTATGGTGTTTCTTCTATAGTCTTTCTTCCTTTTAAACACAGTTCTGACTCTACTTGAAGAGAAGCATAGACCTTAAGTAGAACCTCAGTAACTGTTAATGATGTTGGTATTGGGCTCCGTGGTGATCACCTCACCCTTTTTGATGCCAGCGAGGTAGAGGGTGGTGTGGGCCTACCTTGCTGTGGCACATACTGAGTGACTGGAACAGGCAGGCATCGAGCAAGGTTCTTTTTACAAACTTGTATTTTGGGGAGCCAAGTTACAGTAGCAATGCTGTAGATAGAAGGAAACAACAGGACTAATTTTGGTGTGTGTAAAATATCACCAGACTTGATACTAAATCAGAAATACCCCAGCCTTTATCCTGGATTTTATGTGCATTACTAATTTTCAAAATAAAGGAGGCTGATTTGTAATTCTGCATCTTCTCTATTCAGTTTTCCAGGAATTATATATATTTGTGAAGTAGATTTTATTCTTTCAATTACTAACTTACATACTTGTAACGTATTCTGTGATTTTTAGGAAGAAGTACAATCATTACTAGAAAACTTACATGTTTACCATACAAATTACTTCCTGGTTTTGAGATGTCTTCACCAGTTCACCTCTTCTCTTCCCAAGTACCCACTGGGTCGACAGGTAACCGGAACTTACTTCCTTATTTGGAATCTCTGCGGTAGGAATATCAGTAGTTTCTTGCTCTGATTTCAGCAGCATTTAGGTGTCAGAATTTGAAATGGATCCAAATCATTCACTGAGTGAACAATCTAAATCCATTCCAGCTGTACGTACACATTACTGGTAATTGAAGCAGTATATTTTGTTCTGATGGCTACAGCTAGAAACAACCACAGGAATCACAGTGGTGTTGCTTTCCCTGCAATGTATTTGTCCTAAGGCATTGTAACTTTTTTCTTTCACACTTCTTTGTCATGTATACTGGGAGAGTTGATCCCCTGCCTTATCAAGATGGAAAAAAGAATCTGTTTGAGAATGCTTATGGTTAACCTTGCATTAACATCATTTCTGCCCTTACAAAATTATGCCCCACTGGCCTTTGTGTCATATCCTAAAGCTGTGAACCAGCTAGAGAGTGGAGGATAGTGGGAATAATTCTGTATTCCTAAATATTTGCATCCTTAACTCAAAGATTTAGAGAACAGGGGCACCTGGGTGGCTCAGTCGGTTAAGCATCCAACTCTTGATTTCAGCTCAGGTCATGATCCCAGAGTTGTAAGATTGAGCCCCATGTCTGGCTCCAGGCTGAGCGTAGAGCCTGCTTGGAATTCTCTCTCTCCCTCTCTCTACCCCTCTCCCACATTCACATTCAATCCCTCTCTCTCTTTCTCTCCCACTCTCATAAATGAATAAATAAATACATAAATAAATAAAGGTTTAGAGAACATACATAGGAGTGATTTGTTTATAAAATGATTTCTGTCATCAAGCTTTCTTTTTAATAGTTACGTATCATTTTTATTTTATTATTTTCTTATTGCGGTGTGATCAGTATTATCAGCGAGTACCAATATAATCTCATTTTGTTTTTATGTAAATAGTGTTCTTATAAATCCTGTCCTATGTGATACATGCCCAGTCTGTTGTCCTCTAAAGAAAAAAATTGTTTTTTTAGTAACATTTTTTTGTTTTGACTATTTACGATTTTGTCAAAGGAGCAGTGTATAACTTAGTACATCACTTTTGGTTCCTCACAAGTGTACTTTTTACTTACAGATCAGAGAGCTGTACTGCACTTGTTTAGAAAAGAACATATGGGATTCAGAGGAGTATGCATCAGCCTTGCAGCTGCTAAGGTAGCTTTTTGGGGTTTTTTTGTTTGTTTGTTTTGTTTTGTCTGCTGTAAGCCTGCCAGTAAGTAACCCTTTCCTCCAGAATGCTGCCTGCTAAGGGGTTTCTAAGTAGCCATGCTGTGTCTAACATTTGTATATACCTTGAACTTATGTTTGTGGTTTATGGTGGTTTTAATGTAGCAACCATCCATTATTTCGCTGGTTTTACCTTGTTTTTGAACTTTTGATTTTTTTTTCCCCTAGAGAGAGAGTTTGAGTAGGGGAGAGGGGCAGAGGGAGAAAGAGAATCTCGAATAGGTTCATTGCTCAGCCTGGAGCCTGACGGGGGGTTTGATCCCACAACCCTGGGATCATGCCTGAGCTGAAATCAAGAGTCGGACCCTCAAACAACTGAACCGCCCAGGCGTCCCAAACTTGTGCTTTTTAAAGTAAAATGAGTGTTTAGTCCAATATTGACACTATCTGAGGAGGGCTTAGGTATGGATAATTTTAATCTTGCCAGCTTGATGGTATGCAGGGAAAGTAGGCATGGAAAGTGAGTTCACCACGGTCCCGACCAGGATGGGTGGAGGAGCAGCAGCACTTTGTGAAATGTGTCCTGTGAAGGAGATCACTGCTGAACTTGAGCAGCGGTGAGGAGGCAGTGTCCTTGATGCCTTACCCCCATCTGAGCTGGCCCTGCCCTCATTAACACTGGAGATCATAAATGTGTCTAATATTAAATAAATAAGACATCTTGGTGTTACTATCACATATCAGAGATCACTTACCACCCTGGCAAATTTACCTTTTAAAATTGTAATCATTTGTTTTTCTTGGTTTCACTTACATATATGGTGACTTTTTAATCTTCCATAAAAATAATGACCACTTGGAAAATGAGGAAAGGAAAATCAAGTGTGAGTTAAGTTTCTGCACACACACTTATAATTTTCCTCCGTGAATATAAATGCTTATGTGAAAATGTCATAAAGAAGTCTGAGAACTGAATATTTATTAAGTCTTGGCTTCCTCTGGGCCCACAAGAAAAGAACAGATGGGCACAGTAGGAGGAAAATTCACATTGAAAGCACTTTATAGGTCCAGAGACTTAATAATACAAATGTTAGTGATCTAGCAGGTGCAGCTTAAGATAGGAAACTAATTTTATGCTATCTGGAAAAATAACTCCCCATGGAAACTAGATTGCCACTGAAAAGCTCTGTTTTATTTCAGTTTTTTAAATGCCAATAGGAGATTTCTATGTACTTATATATGTCAACTGAGACTTAGTTTGCTTTCTATTCAAGTCAACATTCCTATCTCAACACCCAGTTGATTCTTGCTGAGTTTCTTCTTTAATCTTTGTGACTATTGATTGTCTTCCTTTTCCAGTTGAGAATTCTAAAATTCATAGATTCCTTTGTCAGAGAGGGGCTTGCTTTTTTCTTTCTACATCTTTCTGGTATTGGTAATCTTGGGTACAAGGGTCAAGAATGCCAATTCTAAACTAGGTTAAGGAAGCATGAGCAGTAATAGTATTGGTGACAGTTGTTACCACTGTTTATAAAGGCTTGCAGTGTGTCAGGCACTGTGTTAGGTAGGCACTTTCAGTAAATTTTCTGTCTAATACACAAGTATACCTTTGTGGCAGATACTATTATCCACACTGTACAACTCAGGTTAGCATATATAGGGCTTAGAATTTGCCCGAGATCTCTTAGCTGTTGATGGAACCAGAATTCTAATCCAGATCTGACTTCACAGCTGTTGTACCTTCCACTATTCTTGCTGAGATCTAAAGTGTGGATTTGGAGATCTGAGTAAAACAGAAGCAATAAGCAGAAAGTGAAGCTTCAGTCATTTTGCCAAACTGAGGTCGAAACATAGGAATCTAAAAAGCGCTAAGGATAAAATATGTCAGGTATAGCAAAGACACAGGTTAGAGTCTGAGCACTACAAGAATCTGGGAATCTCCAGAATGGATTTCTTTTCCCTTTTGTGTAGGTTAGATGTGGACAAGAAGTTAAGGACACTTCTCAGTGTAGACATTCTAGGTGGGAATCATCTGAATTTAGGATACCAGACATTCCCATCACCTATCTTCACATAATTCATATCATGAGAAGAAATAAAATGAAAAAGGTCACTGAATGTCACTTGTGAAGAAAAACTAAGGTACTCTAGAACATAGTCTAGAAACATTTCCAGTTTGACTTTTTTTGTTAAGCTCCTTAAAGTCAGCATTTCTCTTGAAAAATCCCTTTTGTTTGGAAACTGACATTGATCAACTTGACAAAATATTTTGTGATCATTGAAAAGTACTTAATTCCTAATGTTTGTATGGAACTGCAACAGTATAGCTAAACAGTCTTGAGAAAAGAACACAGGCGGGGAGGCATCATACTTCTTGATTTCAAGCTATATTACAAAACAGTATGGTGTTGACATGAAAAAAAGACACATAGATGAATGGAACAGAATAGAGAGCCTAGAAATAAATTCATACATATATGGACAATTTATGACAGAGGAGGCAAGAAGAAATAATGGAAAGGACAGTCTCTTTAATAAATGGTTCTGGGAAGACTGGACTGGTTCCTTAACACCAGTCACAAAAATCAACTCAAAATGGATTGAAGATTTGAACATAAACTTGAAACCACAAAACCAGAAGAAAACCTAAGTGAAGCTCCTGACGTTAGTCTTGGCAATGATATTTTGGCTTTGATACCAAAAGCAAAAATAAACAGGTGGGACTATATCAAACTAAAAAGCTTCTAAACAGCAAAGGAAACCATCAACAAAATGAAAAGGTAACCTGTCAAATGGGAGAAAATATTAACAAATCATACATCCGGTTTAATATCCAAATATGTGGTTTAATATCCAAAATATATAAAGAACTCCTACAACTCAATAGAAAAAACAAACAGTTGATTAAAAATGGGCAGAGGATCTAATCTAAACAAACATTTTTCTGAAGAAGACATACACATGGCTAACAGGTACATGAAAAGATGCTTAACATGACTAGTCATCAGAGAAATGCAAATCAAAGCCTTTATGAGATATCACCTCACACCTGTTAGAAGGCTGTTATCAAAAAGTCAAGAAATCACAAGTGGTGGTGAGGAATACTTGTGCCCTTTTGGTGGAGATATAAATTGGTGCAGTCGTTATAGAAAACAGTATGGAGATTCTTCAGAAATTTAAAAATAGAACTACCTTTTGACCTAGTAGTCCACTTCTGGGCGTTTATCTGAAGGAAATGAAAATGCTAACTCAAGATACCAGTACTCCCATGTTCATTGTAGCTATTCACAATAGCCAAGACATGGAAACAAGCTAAGTGCCCATCAGTGAAGGAATGGATAAAGAAAAACACACATACACACAGTGAAATATTATTCAGCCTTAAGAATTAGGAAGTCCTGCTATAACACTGAACTCAGATACCGAGAACAGATCGGTAGTTGCCAGAGGTGGGGGTAGGCAAAATGGGTGATGGTGGTCAAAGAGTACAAATCCCAGTTATAAAATAAAGAAGCCCCGGGGATGTAATTGAATGTTGCTGATAGAGTAAATCTTAAAAGTTCTCATCACAAGAAAAATTTACAATTGTGTTCAGTGATGGATGTTAACTAGACTTCTTATGGTGATCATTTCACAGTAAAACACGTATCAAATCAAGTTGTACACATTAAACTAACATGTTATATGCTAATTATCTCAATTTTAAAGTATATTTACATGGTATTTGTAATGAGTGAAAAAGGCTTACAGAATTGTGTATCACAGTTATTTTTAAAATGTATGCAGCAGACATTGAAGTGCACATGGGGAGCATGCAGGTATGCCTTTATAAAAGGTTATATTTGACATGAGTACAGTGGTTCTGCATGTCTTCCATAGCCTTTCTTCTATCAGTCAACTCTTGGAGCATGACGACCACATCCCTATACAGGATATAAGTTGGTTAATTTTTTACTCAGGCCTGTATTTTTATACAAAGATATATTTAACCTAAAATACCATTTGGGAACCTTCAGAAGTGGTAACAATGGTGCTAACCCAGAAGTGAGCGAAGTGAGTACACTGGGCTTTTTGTGGTCAGCTATGAAAGACCTTAAGAGGAAAAATTTACCTTTCTGTTGGAGAGAAATTCTGAACAGCCATCTAGAAATCAAACACTTGACCAAGCGTATTTCCGACTTTTGAAATTTGAAAAACCTTGCTTTGATAACAAGGTTTTAAGGATATTGATAAAAGTCTTAGAGTCCTCAACTTACAGGAACATGATGGATCAGCCAGACCTGAAGCGCACTGCAGTTTCACATCAGTAGCCATGGAGTGCTATGCAATGATTCCTGGATTGAGAGTAATGAGAAGTGTGCCTCTCTTCTTAGGAGAATTTATTTTGCCCCTTGCCCCGTCAGTTGGGAATTACTCATCTAGGATTATCTCATTTTCTTCCAAATAAGGAAATCAAAACTGGACACATTGAGTGACTTCTCTGCAGTTGTCAGAGCTGGAATTTAAATCTGAATCTTCAAAGTCAAGTCTGTTTTTCAGCCCTGTTCCAGTTATTTGAGCGGTAATATAAAAGGAAATTTCTGTGGGTTTGTGGCCAGCAGTCCATGTTCAGAGCACACCTCAAATGTTAAAACAAACCAGCCAAATAAGATTCTATGGCCTCAAAACCTCCCTCCCATCCTAACAGTAGGCATCTTGGCTCAGAGAATAAACATATAAATGAAAGAAGCAACAGTGTCTAATCTTATTCCAAGTGTAACCTTATGAGTTTGCTATACAGATCCATAAATTGAAGTTGATTAATAGCTGAAGGAATTTAGGCTAAAAGAAATTACTCTGATTTCTGAGTAAGGCTTTTGAGTTAAACAGTAATATATTAGCAGGTCAGCTCAGCTTTCATTGAGTTAAAAAAAACATGACCCAAGTAATAATATTAACATTTGATCACTTTAGATTAGTTGAAAGAGACTAGATATTTGGAATCTAAATAATGCGTTGTTACCTAAGTTTGCAGATCAACTTTAAATCTTTAGAGATTTAAAGATCTAGTTATAAAAAAATAGCACAGCTCCATAGTCTATGAGATGCTTCCTAAATAGCATAATTTAGCTTTTGCTGATCTAGATTTGTCCATGCAGAAGGTGTATGAAACTGTACAGTCAAAATGTAATTTCTTTCTTAAAACAAGGATTGCCAGTCCTGAATCTGCATCATGCCAGGTCCTCCACAGTCATCTGTACACTTGCAGTAAAATCAAAGAGCTGAATTGTTGAAGCTTATTCCGTAGCAAAAGATGTTGATGGTTGCTGTTTTTAAAGTAATAATTTTCAGGCCTTAGTGTGCATAAGAATCTGCTCAGGTGTACTAAACATGTATACTTTTGCTCTCTCCCCAATGGTTCTGAATCTGTTAGGAACCTGGGTGGGGTGGACAGAAGGAATCTGCATTTAAAAAGCACTACACCACATTTGGACAGATGGTCCAGGGACCACATTTGGAGAAACACTGTTCTAGAAAATAAAGGGGAATGAGAAGAGGGTACAAAAATTGAAAAAACAAATGAAGCCATTGAAAGAAAAGTTTGTATTGGTGGAGAAGCTGGATGGCTTGAGACAGTTAATCTGATTGGTTCGAAAACTGGAACAAGCTATTCCACTGCTAACAGGGAGTAGTAGTGTTTTTTTTTAATTTCAGCGAACAAAAATCTGAATTTGTATTTTAACTTTTTCTTTACCAAACATTTAGTGCCTGCTGTTTTCTGCTAGAAAATAAGCAGGTAGCTAGTAAATGTTAAAAATGTTAAAAATTCAGAAATAGCTAATCAAACTTAGTTTGACAACTTTTTTCTTTTGAAAAAGAAATATAAATATATAAAATATATATGACAGAATATTGAAGTGAATAGTACATCATTAAAATATGTATATATTTTAGCTTTCTCAAGCTGTTTCTAATCATATGATGTAATTTAACTTATTCATTTTGACACAGAAAAGAGCATGGTGTTCCACAAAGGGCACTCTAACTTCCAAGTAAGTGCTCCCCTACCTGAACCAGTTTGTAAATAGAGAAACTATTGTTCAGTAAGGACTGAGGTCATGAAACTATCAGTGCAGGGCCATTGCCTTGTTCATCCTTTCAAAAAGTGAGATTTTTTTAATGCTTGATATGTGGAGCCACTGATCTGATTACAAAGATGACCCTAGTTCTTACCTACACGGCCAAGTGAGAGATTAAGGTAGACAAGTAGGCAATTACAGTACAGGGGAATAAGTGTTGAGATGAGTTAGGTCTAGAGTGCTAAGGGACTAGCAGACTGGACAGTTAACCTCCATTGAGGAGACCGAGCAGTTTCACAGAGGATGTGGCATCTAACATGAAATATCAAGGCATAGCAAGAATTCTGCATATTTTTGGTTTCTGTTTCACTTGTTATCATGTATAATTACTTTGTTGTGTTGTTTTTGAAGAAGATAATCTCTATGAATATAGTTTTTTGTAAGCTTTTTTATTTTCTTCTAGTCTTCATTGACATATTTGCAGGTTTGAATTTTTGAATATTTTTAAAAGCTGATTTATGATAATGTCTTTAAGACTTGAGAACTCATTATTTAGAGGATTTTTATATTAGCCATGAATTGACCAGTTTCTCCTTATGGCCTTTTCTCAATCAGACATTTATATAATCAGTACTTAACCAGGAATTACTGGCTTTCTGCATGATGAAGCAGAACACTACATCGCCCTACAGGATGATTGTTTTTAATGATTGCTAAATGATTCTCTCTCTGTCTTAGTTAAGGAAACATTTCTTTTGTAACAACCTATAAAGGTTTTAACACATTAAGTATCATAAGCCTTAAGTTGGTTAAAGATAAATAGCTCTTTTTCAGCATTAATGTGACCTATCTTAATGCGTTTTTTCCTTTCTCTTTAATCTAGTGTTGTGGCTTTCATACTTAATAGTTCTGGTATTTTCTTTTCAATTTTATCCTATGTCTTTTAAAGCTGAATGCTAAATGGGATCCGCCAGAGTTCAGAGCACTGTCACACTGTCCCCAGTTACGCCCTTTGTATTCTCTTACCTGATTTGGTTTTTTGCACTCTATTAAAACCACTTTGAAGAAGGTCATCCATGACCTTCCTGCTCCTAAATCTATTGGTCAGTCCTACTGCGTCTTCATTTGTGTTAACCTGTTATCTACATCAACACAGTTCAGGTGGGGGCGCCTGGGTTGCTCAGTCTGTTAAGGGGCTAACCAGCTCAGGTCATGATCTCACGGTTCACAGGTTTGAGCCCCACATTGGGCTCTGTGCTGACAACTCAGAGCCTGGAGCCTGCTTCGAATTCTGTGACTCCCTCTCTCTCTGTCTCTCCCCTGCTCATACTCTGTCTCTCAAAAATAAATGTTAAAAATTAAAAAAAAAAACAACCACACAGTTCAGCACTCTTTCCTTAATGACATTCGGGATCCCGATTCTCAGGTTTCCTCATACCTCAGGGCATGCTCCTTCTATCTTCTTTGGTAGTGTCTCTTCTCCCTGACACCCTAACATTACAGTGTGCCAGGGCTTAGTCAGAAGCCCACTTTTTTTTCCCCTGACTGCCAGACTGTTGTTCCATGTGCCTAATTAACATCTCCACTTGGATATCCAATACACATTTCAAAATTAACATGTTGAAAACTGAATGCCTGATCTTCCCTTTAACTTTAGAATCTTTGTGTAGTCCGTCTTTTTATTCTTGCCATTGTTGAAAGCCAAAAACTTGGGTTCTGGCTTCAAAATACAAGAATCAAACCTCTTCTTGCCACCTTCCCTCACTGGTACCACCTGTCCAAATCACTGTTGGTCTCATACGGAAAATTGTAAAACGGTGCTCTTAAAAAGCACAGTCCTTTTAAAGTACGTCATATAATATCACTCCTTTGCTCAGAATCCTCCATGAACTCCCCTTTTCACTCAGAATAAAAGCCACAGTCTATATAGTGACCCTCCATGATCTAGCCCTGCATTGCCTATCGCTTATTTCATTTCCTACTGCTTGATCTCTCTTTCCACTCCAGCCATCTTGGCCTCCTTCTTCTTCTTGAACATGCCAGATCTATACTCAGTGTAGGACCTTTGCATGCATTATTCTGTCAGGGAAAGTTCTTCTAGATACTCTCTTACCTCCTTCACATGGTTGGTCAAATATCATCATCTCAATGAGGCCCAGTAATCATTTTGAAATTTAGACCTATCTGCTCCTCCCCAAACTTCCCCCCTTAATATTTTGTCAATGTCAGTAAATGTCAGTTTTTAGTATATACATAGTAATATGAGACATAGTATTTGTTGTCTGTGCCCTACCCTCTCACCCCCCACCCCTGTTAGAATACAGGTTTCACAAAGACAGGGGTTTTTGTTTCCCTGGGTTTGTATCCCAAATGCCCGGAACAGTGCCTGTTGCATAGTAGGCATTCAGTAAGTGTTCATTGAATGAATGAATGGTTTCATGACTTACTGATGGTTGAAACCCATTTTGAAAACTCAGCTTGAAAAATGCTGGGCTAGTGGCTAGACTCAATCCTTAATTTTCTATTTCAGTGTTATTCTAAAAAATTTAGGGGGATAAATTAAAATTTTCATTTTTTAGTTTTCAGTTTTGTTTAATTAGGTTTGGTTTGTCCAAAGTGGAGTCACTCTAATAATAATCTAAGTGAAATTATAACCATGCTTTTTTTTTTTTTTTTTTTATGCTGCTTTTCTATATATAGTCAATCCAGCTTTCTTTTTTTTTTTTTTTTTTATTTATTTATTTATTTCTAAGAGAGAGAGAGACAGCGTGAGCAGGGGAGGGTCAGAGAGAGGGAGTCACAGACTGAAACAGGCTCCAGGCTCTGAGCTGGCAGTCAGCACAGAGCCCGACGCGGGGCTCGAACCCACGAACCGCGAGATCATGACCTAAGCGAAAGTCGGACGCTTAACCGACTAAGCCACCCAGGCGCCCCTAACCATGCTTTTTGATATTACTATTTGTGTTCTGTAATTTTGAAAGCCAGTCATCTACTGTTAGCAGTTTGTACTTCTAGATTTTTTTCTAGGCACAAACAGGTATTAAGTCATACTGTATAGGGTGTTCTACAGCTTCCGTTTTTTGGGCTTTGAAATTTGTTTGGTTCATTTCTGTTGTGGTAGTTACTTGTTTTGTACCTAATATTCTACCATGGACACTGTCTTGAGATGTCATGCAGCATAGTTGGTAAGAACATGGATGCCAAGCCAGACTTGATTCTAATCCAGTCAAATTACCAAATTGGTAATTGCCCTTTACCAGACTTTACACAAGTTACTTAAGTTTCCTGTGTCTCTGTTTCCTCATCTCTTAATGTGGGAATAATAGTAGTAACTACATCATATAGTGTAGTAGACATGAAATTCTGCCAAGTACACATGTGCATTATAAATGTTAACTGTCATCACTAGTATTATGTCACTGTTTATCACAGCTACATAATATCCCCTATTTTGAAAATGTAATATTTTATTTAATCAGTCCCTTGTTTGATATTTAGGTTGTTTCTAATTCTTCACTGTTACAGTAGTCACCAAGGGTGAATGTTTTTTGTACATTTGTGTAATTATTTTCACAAAAATACATATGTAGATAATAGACTTCTGGGGTCTAAAATATAAACACTTTTTCCAAAGTACACTTGTGCCAACAATGTATCAGTATTTGTTTCCCCACTGATGCTGGATATTACAAGGCTTAAATATCTTTATTTTCTTCTAGTATTTTATTATAATTAGTGAACTAGTTTTTTCCCCTACCCCCATGCCATACTCATATTATTATTCTATCTGAAATATATTGAGGTAGTGATCTATTTTTCTCAAACTAAGTATTTCTACTACTTTCCATCTCTTCCTCAATGATTAGAAGTGCTCCCTTGTACTATGTACCAAATTCCTATATATTCCTTGATCTCTTTGTAGACTTATTCTCAGTATTGCCCTGTCCATGCCTATAAAGTACCACCTGATTTTAATCACTGTAGCTTATACTTTTTTTTTTTTTAACATTTATTTATTTTTGAGAGACAGAGTGAGACAGCATGTACGGGGGAGGGGCAGAGAGAGAAGGAGACACAGAATCCGAAGCAGCCTCCAGGCTTGAGCAAGCGTTCAGCACAAAGCCTGATGCAGGGCTAGAACCCACGAACTGTGAGATGATGATCTGAGCCAATGTCAGACACTTAATGACTGAGCCATGCAGGTGCCCTATGTAGCTTATACTTTTTAATATTTTACTAGCCCCACTGCACACACTCACATATATACACATTTTTCCTCTTTTTAAGGAACAATTATTTTTCCAGATAAATTTTAAGATAATTTTATTGTGGTTTAAATAAATACCCACTGGACTTTTGTTTCAAAAAGTGTTAAAAGTATAGACTTATTTGGAATGAATTTGTATCTCTAAAACTTTAAGATGTCTATTCACTTATTCAAGGTTTTTTTTTTTGATTTTCATATTTGTTATAAAGTATATTGCTTTGTTTTCTATGGTTTTTGTTGCTATTTTGAATATTTTTGTTTTCCATTACATAGTTTAATAAGATTTATTACATGTACATGTAAAGTGTTAACACAGGTGTATGTGTATATATGTCTTATCCACAGATCCTTCATTCTCTTTAATATTTACGCTGTTCTTTTCAGATTTTCCAACCTTACAGTCATACCATATGCAAGTAATAAATTTAATCTTCCTTTCTAATGTTTGCACCACTTCTTTTTTCTTTCTTTTTTTGTACTACTTCTTTTTTCTTAATTTGTTGTAGTGACTGGACTCTAGAATGATGTTAAATATAGTGATGATAGCAAGTATATGTTGATTCTGTGTATATATAATTTAGTTGAAAAACTTACTGCCTTTATTGGGTTGACCACATGATTAGCACTACTTCAGGTCTTGTTTTATATTAAACCAGAGAGTACTTGGGAAAGTGTAAGATCTTTTGCTCTTCTGGAGACAAGAACATTACCTTTGCCTAATAAGAAAAAGACTGATGGGGCGCCTGGGTGGCTCAGTCAGTTAAGTGTCCAACTTAGGCTCAGGTCATGATCTCACGGTTTATGAGTTCTGTGAGTTCCAGCCCCAAATCGGGCTCTGTTCTGATAGCTCAGAGCCTGAAGCCTGCTTCAGATTCTGTGTCCCCCTCCATCCCTCTCTCTCTCTGTCCCTCCCCTGCTTATGCTTGCAGGCACACACGCTCTCGCTCTCTCTCTGAAAAATAAATAAGCGTTAAAAAAATTTTTAGAAAAAGAAAAAGAGTGATAACTCTCTGAATTCCTGAAGTTTATATCTGAAGTGAAGGATCTACCCCCTCCAACAAATGTCATGTTAAAAGTTATGACTAATACAGTTTGATTTCAAAAATTATATGACATAATGACATTTTTTCTTACAACCTGGAAGTGAATAATGGGCTGGGTTTTGCCTTTCTCGATACTCAGTTTTGTAAGCTGCAAATAGATGCCAGGAGCAGCTGCTTGCAGCCTGGTACACTTTTTCTCAGGGTGCTCCTGGTATGAGTGGTCAGCTTCTGCCTCTGCCAGCAGGCTCGTGTCAGTGTTTCCTTGGACCCTGGAAATGCTGACCTTGGCTGTTTGAATAGGGCTAACGTTTGTCAGGTATAACAGATTGTTGAAGTGTATCTGACTTTGAGTTAACTCTTTTAATAGTCTAACTTCATCTGGGCAATAGAAAGCCAGACCTTTTAAATAATGTCAAATGTAATCAAGAATTAAATGTATTGGTTTAGTTTTCTTTGACTTGTACCCGCCTTTCATTCACAGATAAAGATCACTAATATTTTTGGATGATTATTGTTATAGAAGAAGGAAGATTTTATACTTCTTCTTCAAACGAGGCAAAAGTTTACCTTTTGTCCATCCCTACCAGTTTCTATGTTTATTGGTTGTATGACAATTTTTTATTTTTTGATTTGTGTTTAAATTTTAGTTGAAGTAACCAGCTAATTTCTCAGTCCTCTTAGTCTACTTAACTTTATATCTCTTTTCTGACTTAGTAATATTAGTATTTTTCCCAGATTTTTTATTATGAAAAATGTCAGACCGAATGTAGATATCTTCCAGAATGGCCCACATTCTGGATTTGTCTGAGTCCTTAATGATTAATACAAGAACTTTTAATCATACTAGTCGTCATTTTTTAGGTCCATTTGCTGAAAATAATTTTTATACTTGTGTCATGGAACTTAATAATTACTAATATTGACCTAATTCCATTTCATTCTGTTACTGAATATGATCTTAGTCGAGAGATCTTATAAGTAATGGTTCTGAGAATGGGATCCTAATTTTTAGAAGGTCTGTGTTCTATTTCTAATGGATTTCCTCTGTGTGGCCTTGAATGCATTATACAACCATTCCACTGTGCTACATAAAACACTAGAATTACTTATCTTTTTAAAAAATTTAGTGGATTTATTGACTGATGTTTATAAAGCCTATAGAATATGTTAAAACATAGCTAATATGGTAATAATTAGAGAAATGATTGTGATTTTTTTTTTTTTTTGGTCCTTTCAAACAAGCTTTCATTTAGCTTAAGTGTTACAGCCTCAAGAGACGTTTTTGTCTCATACTTAGATCTGAAGCAAAGGGACACTAACGTTAAATGCCTGCTGTGTGGTAAGCACTGAACTAGAGTCTTCAAATGCATCTCCTCAGTTCATTTTTAAGCCTCCATCTAACCTGTGAAATATGTGAATTTTTATTTCCATTTTATAGACAAGGAAACTAAGGGTCAGAGAGGTTTGGTAATTTGCTCTGTATTACAAACCTAGTAAGTGCTGCATTCAGGCTGTGAGCCTGGAACTTTGTACGTTTCTGAGTTGAGCTTTATCATGAGAACTTTTCTAAATACTTCTGAAATGTCAAATACATTGAGGAAAATCTCCCCCCAAATTTGGTAGCTACTAGTGAGGGATTTATACCATCTGTTTCTGACCAGAAACATTCAATGTGCAGAGTGTTTTTTAAGTATGTTAATTTTCCCATTACAGTATGTCTCCTGTCACTGATTGTGTTCTAGGATGTTGGCAAAGGATGAACTGATGACCATACTTGAGAAATGTTTCAAGGTTTTTAAGTCCTCTTCTGAAAAGCAGCTTGGAAGCACAGCAAAGAGAATAGAGGAGTTTCTGGCCCAGTTTCAGAGTCTTGATGGTGAGAATATAGCGTCTTGCCAATTCTACTGGCTGTGACATTTAATGAATAAAGTAACATGGAAAACCCCATTTTCTGATGTTTGAGAGATGAAGAGATCAAGTAGTTCATGGTCAGTCAGCATACCAACCCTCAGACTGTCATATCCTGACAATTAGAAATAAGACAAGTGATTGTCTTCTACGTTTGGTTTAAACAATGAAAATCATCAAATGGGCAGGAGAAAAAATTCTTTCTCCTGATGGACAGTTTAGAGGACTCACAGTTGCCTTCAAAAAAAAAAAAAAAAAAGCAACAAAAAGAAAAAGATTGGAGAGCGTAGCAGGGCATCATAATTAAGGACTCCTTTTAGATGCTTTTTCTTAAGCATTCATCAAATTCTTTATAGATTTCAAAAACACTGCATAAATCATTTGTAAGCCTGAAAAATTAATAGCTGTGAACCACTTTCACAAAAATGAGGCTCTTTGGTATGCTGATTACCAAAATATGCATGAGATTTGCTTTAATCTGATTTAGAAAAGCTGGAATCTTTCAGTCCTAAATGAACTGAGGCAGCCTGGCATTCCCGTGTTGGAGTGTTGTCATATCCTTGATTTTGCCTGACCACCTCATGGTCATTTGTATTTGCTGAATGCAGGGATGCCTGCCTGTGTATAGATAGCTATGCTGTGTTCTCTGATGCAGCAGGACTTCCGTGTTCTCCAGGGGCACCATGGTTAATACTGACCATTAACTTTTCACAGGCTCTTCTCTTGCTCTTGTTCTAGCACTAAAGTATGGTATTCTTTTGGTAAAACAAACAGAGTATAGACCCTTTATCATCCCCTACTTAGAAATTTTAATTTGGGAGGTTGAGGGAATGAGGCAGCTTGGTATATAAGCACATAGATTGGACATGGCATGATGAAAATACTTCACATTTGAAATGTCTATCACTACTTTCTATGTTTGGCAAGTGTTCCTTTGTCTTGAAAATCCTTTGGATTAAAGGAAACTGCCCTTGTTGAGATCCATCCATATCTCTTTACAGCTGCCATGCTAGGTCATGGTGGAAGTGCATAGTCAGTGGAAGATGTAGACAAAGTTTCCTTGCCTGGAGTGACATGAGCAGCCCGTGTGAGAAAGTACAGTACTAAGAGGGTTCGCCTCAGGCTATGTGTAGTCATTGCTCTTTTGCACTACAGCATGAGCTGAACCATTTTTCAAATCATATTGTAAAGGACTGGAAATTAGTGTAGAAATCATTGAGTTCACTTACAAACAGATAAAGTCCAGGAAGAGAATGTACTGGCTCCAGATCCCATAGCTAGCTGGCGCTAGCACCCAGGCTCCATCTTCCCTGTCACAAGCCAGCTCATTGTTTTTTTTCTTTCATTCATAATTAACATGTCCCATAACTGTAGTTATTGGGACAGTGAGGGAACACTCTTAAGAACATAAATAAGGTAAAAGACTTAATGTATATAAGTAAATTAGGTAAATTTCAATCTTTTACAAAACTAGACTCAGTTTTTGTTTTTTAAATAAAACTTCAGATATTATAATAATTAATGTAACATAAGCTGGTGAAACAAATTCTGTGATGTGCTAAGTAAAAAAGAAATGCAGCTTTGAAATGGGAAGTTTGGAGATTAAGATGATTAACATTCTGAAGATAAAGAGTTTTACAAGTTGTAGCAAAACCAGTGTAAAGAAATATCTGTAGTCCGAAGTGATACTCTGTTAATAATAAAGTAAAATTAATACCCCCTCCCCCCCCAACACACACACAGATCAGACAAGTAGAAATACTTGACTATATGCTGTCTCTGGTTCCTTAACACTTAACTGTGTTTTATAGTCTGCGTTTAAAATTACATTTAGAGGGTTAAGTAGGTTACAGTGTCAGATCAGATATTTAAGGCTCTGCTATATGTTAATGAACTAGGACAAAGAATTTATTAGATATTTTAACCTTAAATTATATTTTTCTCGAACGAAGAGTTATCCATAGCTAGGAAGAAATTTATTCTTTGAGAACAATGCAGTTCTATAGCCACATCCTCTTGTATTAGATTTAATCCAAATAAGCTATGTGAATGTGAAATTCCTAAAACCCGCCTTACTCTAGAAGAGGCTGTTTTAGAGCCTCATGCTCTCTAGAAGCACAACTATACCTTTTACCAGCTACAGTTTTCTCTTCCCTTTGCTAAATAACTGTGGTGTACTTTATTTCCCATGGAGTGGTAGACATATTTGTTCTCTTGACTGGAATAGATTCACCCTAGTTGCTGTATATTGGTTTTATATTAAAAAGCAGAAGCCAAAGAAGAAGATGATACTTCAGGGCTACAGTCAAAGGGGCTTCAGAAGACAGATCTCTATCATCTTCAGAAGGTAACTTTTCCTTTCAACTGCATCTTGCAGCATTCCATTTTTATTCAGCGTGTGCTCTAGATTAGCTCTCCCTCAATGTTTTTTTTTAACTTATTATTTTTTAATAGTTTATTGTCAAGTTGGTTTCCATATAACACCCACTGCTCATCCCCACAAGTGCCCTCCTCCATGCCCATCACCCTCCTTCTCTTCTCCCCCCACCCCCATGTTTTTATTTTTAAACTATAATCAGGAACAAAGCAGATTTTGTAACACACTTACAAATTGAACATCCTGTTTATCTGATCCACTGCCATCCTCATTCTCTATTTACAAAGTCT
Organism: Proteles cristata cristata; assembly: GCA_017311185.1. Lineage (NCBI taxonomy): Eukaryota > Metazoa > Chordata > Mammalia > Carnivora > Hyaenidae > Proteles > Proteles cristata. The sequence continues at coordinate 1,571,898 of JAESUZ010004992.1, read as the reverse complement.
GAAATTTACTAGCCAACATAGGTGGAAACTGTTCTTTTAGTCTTAGAAAAGGAATTAACTAGCAGTAGGGAAACAATGGGAACATTGTTGCAAAAAGGAGTCTGATTATTTATCTGATGCATTTGTTGTTGTTTTTTGTTTGTTTAATCAAACTGAGAAATCCAAAAGAACCTAACCTATTAACTTTAGGGACTTGATTTTTTAAGTTCTTTTTTTTTTTTTTAATTTTTTTTTTTTTGATGTTTTTATTTATAGAAGAAGAGAGAGAGACAGCATGAGCAGGGGAGGGTCAGAGAGAGAGGGAGTCAACAGACTGAAACAGGCTCCAGGCTCTGAGCTGGCAGTCAGCACAGAGCCCGACGCGGGGCTCGAACTCACGAACCGCGAGATCATGACCTGAGCGAAAGTCGGACGCTTAACCGACTAAGCCACCCGGGCGCCCCTTTAAGTTCTTTTTTTAATGTTTTATTTACTTTTGAGAGAGAGATAGAGACAGCATGAGCAGGGGAGGGTCAGAGGGGGGGAGACACAGAATCCGAAGACAGGCTCCAGGCTCTGAGCTAGTTGTCCTCATAGAGCCCAACACGGGGCTGGAACCCATGAACCGTGAGATCATGACCTGAGCTGAAGTCAGACACTTAACCGACTGAGCCACCCAGGTGCCCTGGGACTTGATTTTTTAATGCATATTCCATAGAGAGCAGGAACTGAGCCACAGTACACCCAATATAATCTTGGTCAGATAATTCTAACTTTAGGATCTTGGTTGTCAGAGGAAAGAACATTCTTTGTATCATGATACCAAGTTATGATAAATGTAGAGTAAACTTCTAATCAAAGCAAGGCAGAACACGTTGAATTTATTCTGTTAATATGGCCAAAGGGTAAGGGTTGTTTTTTTTTTCTTACACTTACAAGTCCTTTTCCTTTTTTAAAAAGATTTTTTTTTTTTAAATTTCCTTATTTATTTATTTTTGAGAGAGAGAAAGAGGACATATACACAAGATGGGGAAGGGTGCCGAGAGAGAGGGAAACACAGAATCTGAAGCAGGCTCCAGGCTCTGAGCTGTCAGCACAGAGCCCAATTTGGGACCTGAACCCACAAACCATGGGATCATGACCTGCGCCAAAGTTGGCCGCTCAACCAACTGAGCCACCCAGGTGCCCCATATAAGTAAGTCCTGTTTTTAAATCAAGTAGTGGATTGTGGATTGTGAGCACTCTACCATATTCGAGAAGTGGAGTGAACTGCCCATTTTCTTTTTCCCTGAAATCAACTTGCTATATATATTTGAAGCAAAACACTTATGAGGAGAGACTCTTTCTAGACCTTAGAAATAAAAAGAAACACAACCCATTTTGATCTGGCTCTTTCTCTGCACATTCTATCTATGGACCCAGAGCTCCCTTCTGAGTTTTCGGTTGCAAAATCGCCAGAAAAAATGTGTTCTTTCATCCATAGTCCTTATTGGAAATGAAGGAATTAAGAAGAACAAGTAAGAAGCAGACCAGGTTTGAAGTACTCAGAGAAAAAGTTGTCAACTTCATTGACAGTCTGGTGAGGTGAGTCTCTTGCTCTTAAAAGCTAAAAATCCGGCTGTTTTCCCCAATAACACTGGGGTAATAGCTGTACATAGCCAATCCAGGGCACTTTCTCCTAGATTAGGCTTTATGCTTTTCAGGTCCCTTCACCTAGCTTAGAATTGTAATTTTGATTCATTTTCCATCCTTATTAAGATGTCTCATCAAATGACTAGTTCATTCCTTTACTGCCAGTTCAAGAATACAAATTTAAATTTGATCTAGTTCATTAGGCTGGGCTAGGAGGGGTGGGGGTGAAATAGAAAGTTGAGTGGTTTTTTTGCCCTTCCTAACAACAGTGTTTGCATTGCACTTTATCCTTGCTCTGCCTGTGCTGGGAATACAGTGGGTCTAGACCAAGCCCAGAAGACAGAGCTGGCTAGCCATAATGCCCTCTTTTATCCAGAGTAAGGGACTTCTAATTCTAAAGAATACCAGTGCAACTTATTATCAGCACTAAATTATAAGTCCATCAGCCTATATTTTAAGATTATTTCTTTTTGGGAAACCCAGATCATTCTGATGCATGTATTTCCCAAAAGCAAGTTTTATGTAGCTGTGTAGGATTACCCACGTAAGCTGCTTTTCAGGCTGTTGTGACATGGTGTAGGGGGGAAAAAGTGTGAAAAATAAAATGACTTAATACTTAAAATATAGGAAAAAAACTGTTACCTGTCATTGCTTATTCTGTATTTTAATGGCAGTTCAAACAGTAGGCTAGGCACTGAATATAATCAAGTGCCAAAAAGAACAGCTCAGTCACTGAAGACAGTAATTTTCTGATAAATAACCTGTCCTTCTTCAAAGTGAAAAGTTCCATTTTCTGGGACAGTGTGGGAGCAGAGTCATTGTTCCTAATCATTAGGGAGAAATTACTGATGTCATGCAAGAGGTCCAAATGATCAACCAAGTGTGACAAAATGTAGGTTAAAGTGAGAAATGTGTCCTGTAAAAGTGATGCAATGCAGTATTGCACTGACCTGCTGGCGGGAATTGACCTTTTAGAACTCATACAGTTAACCTTGCCCTACTGGGCTTTATTGTTCTGTAGTTTCTTGCCCCAAGTTTCTGGCTCCTTTCTTTTACCAACCTGTGGCCATTGTTACTGCTAAAAGATGTAGTGTATTTTAACATAATTGTAGGCCAACTGTCAGGTTCCTTTCTGAGTTCCTACAAATCCCGAATTGTAGGCTTTGAAATCAAACAGCTATTTGTCTTTTGTGATCTTTGACCTAATTATGTCTCACTTTCTACCTTCCTGAGCAGTTACTGAAATAAAGCTACACATGACTGAGTAGTGTTGTGTTGTTAAATCACAAAATTATCCATACTAGGATTTACTGTCTTCATCAAAATTGATTGTCCCAGGCAGGAAGAGATTAGGATTGTAGCATGTTAGGACTAAAAGAGACCTGAGGAGTCATGGCAGCTGAAGCCCAGAGCAAAGCTAGGACTTCCGGATAGTCACACAGTCCTAGTCTACTGACAGCCATCAAAGGTTCCTCTCCGTTTCTCCATAGTCTCCAAGGACAAATCACAGATGTTTGAATAGAGCTTGGAGTCCTGGAGAAAAGATGTTTGTTAAAGATAAATATAACCAATGGACTCTGAGAGGTGGGGTTCTCAGTTTACCTTGAGCAGCTCTTGATGAAACTACTGGGAATTAAAAGTACTACTTTCTAAGTTACTGTTTTCATCAGAATACAAGCTTCAACTTTGGAGCCCTTGTTGACACTAAGTGGTCCTATCAGTTCCCACAAAACCACCTCTCTTTTGTTTGTAAGCTCTGATCTGAATCCAAAATGAGATTCTTCAGTGCCAGGCTCACTGCTTAGTTCTTCCCCCAGCAAGTAAGCTGCAGAAGGATGTTTCTATGCTTATCTCCACATTTGCAGTTGGACAAAACTTCTAACGTACGATGATGTTTTGTCATTGTTCTTGTTCAACTAATGTAGCAGCCCAGTGTAAACAAAATACAGGCAAATATTTTCTTTTACCTCTGATGGACGTTCTTTGAGGGTATCCACACAGGTCTTTTGCCTTGGGAATTACCTGAATTTCTAAACATTAAATAAATATAAAGATATTAAAAAAGGAGGAGTAAAAATGAAAATGTGACATTTTTTTCTGAATTGGACTCGGTCTGGTTGCCTTGTTTGATTTCCAGTCCTTACTTCATAGCAGGGACTTCAACAGGGTCTTTTAATGACAGTCATTATAATGATTGTGGAGAAACAGCCAGAGGTTGGTGCAGGAAGAATTTATTATAAACTGGATAGCCAGCCACCCGGGGAGGGTTGATGTTATAAAACCTATGCCAGAGGCTACAGCTAATTTAATTTGAGTAAGAGGTTAGCAGTACTTAAGGTATAGAATGTGGATCCTTAGGGCCAAGTCAAAATCCTAGACTTTGCCAGTGGGTTTCATTATTAACTCTGGGGAAAGAGCAGCATCTACAAGTGGATTGAGAGGGGGCCAGGAGCTTTCTTAAGACGGGAAAGAGTGATATGCATGGTTAATACCCTCTCCATTCCCTCTCTTCCTCAAAGCCACTGGCCACACAGATGGAACAAGTGTAGTGGGATTGTGTCCCAGGAAGAGAGACAAGCCAGGACACCGGGAAGAAGAGGGTAGTTTCACCGGGAAGAAGTGGGTAGGCTGAGGCAGCTGCTGTTTTCTACCTGCACTTGGTGCACTGACACAAATCTGTCATGTGGCTAAAATATTTAAAGCTCAGGCCTAGACCAAGTCTTCTGAATCTTTATGAAGGAATGTAAATGAACTACTTTAATCAACTTAGTGATTTATTACTCTTTGTGTTGTGTTTGCCAAAGTTTCTCCCTTCCAATTTGCTACCCTCCAAGCCACTCAAGAGTGATGTCACTGTCAGGGCAGAGACAAGCTGATAGGCTCATTACACAGTGAAAGTGAACTTTATTTCCTGAATTCAGATTTCATTAAAATTGGTTTGTCATCTAGCTCATAAATAAGAGAAAAAACACACGTTTCAGTGGTTTTTCTCCTTGAAATTTTAGTGATGAACAATTTGTTTTCCAATATTCTGAAGCTAAAATTTAGCCTTCTCTATCTTCTAAAGTATAATTTAATTCTAACCTATAAAAAGCTCCCAGGTATCATTTCTGTGAAACTTCAAAACATTTTCTGTGATCCCCAAAGAATTCCCTAACTTGTTAATTCCAGGTCTGAGGCCTGTGTTGTAAACCCTGCTAGGAGTTACAGGTCTGCTGTCGTAAGGAGTGTAGCTGTCTTGCTCTTCTCAACAATTACTTCAAGAAAGTATTCGTTAATACTGTAAGAAACGATCATAAAGCTTTCGAGCAGAAATGTAACGTAGGTTCATTTGTTCCTAAAGGTTTAAATCAACTGAAATACAGTTTCTTTTTTTTTTTTTTTTTACTTTTTTTTAATGTTTTATTTATTTCTAGGAGAGAAGAGAGAGAGAGAGACAGCGTGAGCAGGGAAGGGTCAGAGAGAGAGGGAGTCACAGGCTGAAACAGGCTCCAGGCTCTGAGCCGGCAGTCAGCACAGAGCCCGACGCGGGGCTCGAACCCACGAACCGCGAGATCATGACCTAAGCGAAAGTCGGACGCTCAACCGACTAAGCCACCCAGGCGCCCCTGAAATACAGTTTCTTAAACTCTAATGAATCTGAAAAATTTTTTAAATATTCTATGAAAGAGGTACAATTCTGAGTGAACCTGTACTATTTGGCTTTTGTTTCCTTTGTTTTTGGTTCTTGATTTTGATTTTTAAGTAAGTTGCTCAATTTTGCAAGGGACTGACAAAATGTTACACTGAAAATAAACCTGTGCTTATCTAAAAGCAAATACCTCCCTTTGGCTGTTTCAGAGAATACCTTCTGCCTCCGGAGACACAGCCTCTGCACGAGGCGGTGTACTTCAGTGCCGCCCACACCCTGCGTGAGCGCCTGAACGCTGCTCCCAGAATCGCCCTCCACACTGCGCTCAACAATCCTTATTATTATCTGAAGGTAAAAAGTAATATTCATTACTCTGAAAGTTTGGTGCAGACCCCAGGCTTCATTTACCACAAACATTTTGTAATTTGCAGTCCTAATAAATGGGGAGTTAGTAGCACAGGATTACACCTCTTTTAGGTATAAATTCTTTAGACTTCAGAGGGCATTTTCTAACCCCTGCATAATGCTGCCAACTTTTGATTGTGTGTAATTATCTTCCCCATCATGTGATAAAATGCCGGATCACAGGCAGGAAGCTGCCAGAGTATAATGCTACTACTCTTGTGAAACGTTTCCCTCAGACACAACAGCAGATCATGGATCAAACAGTACGACCTAATGAAATTACTTATAAGATCCAAATGGTTGTTTCTGATTTAAGAAATAGTTTGGGATTTCATCATGGATTTTAAATCCAAGAAAGATCTACTCTGAGACAGTATCTCAAAGCTGAGTATAGAGGATGGCCAGTAATCTGGCAGGGATGAAACTCCTAAAATCCAGACACATTTACTGGTTCCAAGAAGCTATGCTTAGGGCGCCTGGGTGGCACAGTTGGTTGAGCATCTGACTCTTGATCTCTGCTGAGATTATGATGTCATGGTTCATGGGATCAAGCCCTGCATCAGGCTCTGCACTGACAGTGTGGAGCCTGCTTGGGATATTCTCTCTCTGTCTCTCTGTGTCTCTGTCTCTTTCTGTCTCTCTCTCTCTGTTGCTCCCCAGCTTGAACACATACTCTCACAAAATAAACTTTTAAAAAAGCTGTTCTTTAAACGGAGTTCAGTATAGTTCAGAATTTTTAAAAACCTCCTTGTGTGATCAGATCAAGCCATCATTTTAAACATTTTAGTAAGTTTATGTATACATAAAATAATCTGTTGACAATTTGCTAATAAGTTATTTTGTTATGAACTCAGTTAAACACCTAGAAATCTTGGCACAAAATATATTTAAGAAATGATTCCATAAAAATCTATGAAGAATGTTCCACTCTCCTGGTATTCTATTCCAAAATGGCACTCAAGCTAGCATGCTAATAAGCATTACAGGAGAATACTGAGTAGGAAGGTATAAATCAATGGTTTTCAATGATGGTGGTAGTGGGGAGCCTTAATAATTTCAACTTCAAAGCACAAAATATTTTTACCATATAAAACACAAATTAAAACTTTTCTCTTTAGTGGTAGGTCACAGTAGAGATCTGGTGTGATTTTTGGAGTCTTTGGGAAGCCAAATTGCAATCTCCATGTGTATGTATGTGTGAGAGAGATTCTCAATAAGAATTACGGATTTCAAATAAGTTTAAAAAGATGGGTTTTGTAGGAGTTAGTTAGGATCTGCAGTGTTTGACTGCTTTCTGAGAGAGAACTTAACTACCACCTGGTAATGGTATATTGGTATTAATAGAGTATAATTATTTCTATAAATAAAAGAAACCAAAGACTCCATTTACTGGTTTCCTGAATTTAGTTTGGGGGTTTATTAATGTCTGCCTTTTTTCCTAATCATTTCTAAAAGGTAGTCATCTTAGTTTGCTGTTGTTTTTAGAATGAAGCACTGAAAAGCGAAGAAGGCTGCATTCCAAATGTCGCCCCAGACATCTGCATAGCATATAAACTGCACCTTGAGTGTAGCAGGCTAATCAACCTTGTCGACTGGGCAGAGGTAGGTCAGGGGGAAAAGAGCAAGCTGTTTGTCTGTCTAGCCATCCATGACCATTCTCCTGGGGTTTTAATACTTTTGGTACTTTGTAACTTATCTTTTATTTCTTTTTTAATGTCCTGTTCTTTTGTTTGGAAAGCATAAATCCCCTCATACTGCAAAATCTCCAGAAAAGCAGGTCACTCAACAGTCTCACTCCAGGTCCCTTGCACTATGATTCTACACCTCAACCAAGCCAATTCTGTGAGCGTGCCAGGTCAGAATACCCCCACAGTTCACAGTAAGCAAGACCTAAACAGTTTAGGTTGGTTCTGTTATTCCACAGAAGTGTATTAACAAGTGGCGTTTCCCTTATCACATAAAAAAATATGTATATTGGAAAAGCTATACAATAGATGTAGCAATCAGGAAGTACAAGAAATGCTTGGCAAGGCCATGGACGACTGGTTACTGAGATAAATAACTTCTTTCCATCCTCAGAAGAGCATTACAAAGTTAACTCTGTCGAAGGCCCCATTTAACAGATACCACCATTTAAAAATCTACATGATTGGCACCTCCTAAGAAGAGAAGTTTTAAGAACCTGAAATTTGGTGTAATATTTTAAAAACGTGCCGGCTATTAGTAGCAATACATGACCTGGCTTCATACAGAGTCATCCAGTGCATTAAAAGATACTTGGCAATGATAGAGATTTTTATTTTCTTCCGTCTTATCTCTCAAAAGGCTTTTGCAACAGTTGTGACATCTGCTGAAAAAATGGATGCAAATTCTATAACTGCAGAAGAAAGGAATGAAATTATCCAGTATCCTTTTTAAAAAACTAGTTCTACACTGTCTAAGTTTTTATAGAGTATAAGTCTATGGTTTCTCCAGACTTAAGATAGAGATTTATAAAGATGTGCCCCAAACAACCTTATTACTTGTTAATGTTAACGATACCATCCCAGAACAACTTGTTTCTAAACACTTATTCCAAATTTTAAATGAGACCAAACCTAAATATTTGGTCCAAAACTTTTATCAAGGTCATACTCCAGGATTCAGCAAAAATGTCCCATAACTGTCATTATTGTAATTGTGTTTTTCTAACGCGATCATGTACTTTTAGAAGTTGAAGGGGAAGCAATTTTCAGACTGTATGAAAAATTAGAATCAGGTAAGTGTTAAGCACTTTACCATTCATGTCCTATGGACAGTGGATTCTAATTAGATTTGATGTTTTCCAGTAAGGGTTACGGTTTAATTTAGGAGTATGTATTTGAATTGTACTTTAGTTTAACAGCTAATGTTTTAACGTTGAGATTTTAACCTCTTTTTGTCAAAAAATACGGCAAATTTCCTTAGCCACACCCTCCAGTGCTCGGTTTATTAGAGCTGTTTCTGAACTAGAGCTTTTAGGATTTATAAAACCTACCAAACAGAAGACTGACCATGTGGCAAGGCTAACATGGGGAGGCTGTTAGAAAGCAGAAAGGAGACCAGTCATATTTACAAACCACCATAAGGCTCTTGGCGAGAAATGGATAATCCTTGGGTGATGTTTGACCAGAAAGTGGACTGCTCACTCCAAACAGGAATGTATCAGAACGCCTTTGGAGTACTTTAGAATCCAGCAAATGAGATGCTTACATTGTAACTAAAACCTCTTCCACATTATCACTGCAATTTTCAGTCATTTCTAAATGATAAATGTTCTTGAGCACACACAGTTTATAAATGTAATAAATTCCTTTATCCAGGAATAGAAATTCTTTGCAGTTGATTTAATAGTACTTATTGCCGCTCCCCCAGTTTCTTGAACTGACATTCCTCCCTTTAGTAAACTGTGTAAGTAAGATGAATATCCTACAGGTTTATTTCTCCTAGTGACTATATAGGTTCTAAAACTGCCTCTGCTGCCCCATTGCCTTGAGTCTAAACTTTTTTTCAAATCCCAAGCTCTTTGGCTTTATGCTTAAATACTGTAAATATTCTATTTCAGAATGACCCATCATGGAGTTGTAGAGCCTGTAAGATCTTTACAAATCACATCTCAGTCTTAGGATATCCAGCTGAGGGAAGTAATGTCCAGATAGAATGAGGTCTGGATCTCTTCCATAACAGGAACTCAAGGCAGTGAAACAAAGCTACCCCAAGTTCATTATTTAGTGTTCTACTCCCATGAGAATTCTGGGACATATCTTTAAGAGTATTCACTTAAAAAAACTACCATGCAAATATGACAAGGGGGGGGGAATCAAATTCAGTAAAAACTGTCTTATTTGGGGCACCTGGGTGGCTCAGTCAGTTAAGGGTCCGACTTTGGCGCAGGTCATGATCTCACAGTTGGTGGGTTCGAGCCCCGCACGGGGCTCTGTGCGGACAGCTAGCTCAGAGCCTGGAGCCTGTTTCGGATCCTGTGTGTCCGTCTCTCTGACCCTCCCCTGCTTATGCTGTCTCTCTCTCAGAAATAAAAGAAACATTAAAAAAAAAAAAAAAAACTGTCTTGTTTGACAAACCTTAGTACTATGTAATTATAGACCTTTTTTGTGTGTGCTGTCATAAACTTTAATGTGGAACTAATTAATTTAAAATTTAACATAATTTTTTTAATGTTATTTATTTTGAGAGAGAGAACATGCACACCAGTGGGGAGAGGGGTACAGAGAGCACGAGTCCTAAGCAGGCTGCATGCTGTCAGCAAGCCTGATCTGGGGCTCCATCTCCCGAAGCAGGAGATCATGAGCTGAGCTGAAATCAAGAGTTGGACACTTAACTGACTGAGCCACCCAGGTGTCCCTAATATAAAGTATTTAATGGAATGCTTAAACCTCAATTCGGGAATGTGCAAAGGCATGCCATATAGTATAGAGTATCTTTGTCCTCTGGCAACATGGTGGGCTGAAATGACATTAATGGGTAAATGCTCCCTTCCCCCTCTTTCTGCTCCAAAAACATAAAAATGTTAGATGCACTATATCTCAGCAAATTGTCAGAATGTTGCCAGGCTCTAAAAGAGGGAAATCCCAAGGTACCAGAAATAGAATCAACTGCATGCCAAAACAGAAAACATTTAGCCCTCTAGAACTTTGAGAAAGACAATTACCAGAGTAGTATTACTCTGAGATAAATGTCTTCTCATCATCTTAAAGATGCCAAGATTTCTTATGGAGCAGTAAACACGTGTACGTATGTGCGCAGTTATCAACTTGGAAATTAAGAAATTTGTGATATGCAAACACATACAGCACCACCATAAGGAAGGAACTGGACAAACAGAAGCTTTTGACACTTCAACGAATCCGTGGCAGAGCCTCTGTCAAATGGATATTAGAGCAAAGAATAAATTTCTGTTCTGTGAAGTCTCCATGACTTACCTTCACAGCAACTAGCTCAATATTTTTTCCTCATTCCTCTCCAGTCAAATGTGCCTTCACCATGTGTTTCATTTTTGATAACAGTTGGTAAAATCTAAGGAAGGAACGTATGGGTGATTTTGAGGATGTTCCACCTATTGCCTATGTAAGTGAGGTGGTCGACAATAGGAAAGGTTTTCCAATTTTCCAGTACTCCGTGTCTTGTTAACATGAAGACACCATCACTAGCTACAGTGTGATTTCATCCAGCTTTCAAATGGTGCCGGTAAGCACCAGAGAAAATTATGTTCAGAAACTATGAATTTCGAGAAGACTCATACAGCAAAATGCTTACACTGTAAGGTACAGAGAAACTGGCCTCATCACACATGGGTTTACCTCTGAGGCACCCTAAGTAGTAGTAGCCCTGCTTTGCTTTTTCTTTTGTTGAGCATTTAGTTGAATTCATCCTACCTGAATGCGTATCATGCACTGAACCACTTTTCTTATTACCTCTTTTAAAGATTAGGTCAGAGTAGCAGGACAGAAACTGTTTTTATAGTGAATATCCAAAAAAGCTATGAAATTAAGCTCATGAAGCTCATTTGTCGGATTTCTGGAGCATTAAGTGTCACCTCAGTTCTGTGTCCATTTCTTGATCTAGTAAAACCTCAACCAGTTTTGATTCAGTAAATCTTTGTTCAATGAAATACTACTCTGCAAACCCGGAAATAGTTTGAAATTCATTCAAAAACTATTTACTGAGTACGTACCATGCTCTAGGCACTGTTCCAGGCACTGTGATACTTCAGTGAACAAAGATCTTTGCCCTCACTGCCCTCTAACAGAGGGAGCAGAACAGATAATTATATAGTATGTGTTACAAAGAAAAAGAAAACAACAAAACCAGGATATCATGCTGCAATTTTAAATAGCAGTCACGGCAGGTCTCACCGAGAGGAGTTTTTGAACAAGCCGGTAAAAATTGACCCCTGAAGTTTTATATAAGTGCACCGTTGGCAGAGAACAGCAGGAAAATGGGAGGATCAGCAGAGGTGGCCAGTGTGGGGGATAGGCAGAGCGAGCAGGCAAGAGACCAGAATCGGGGCGGGGCGGGGTAAGAGTGCATGTAATTTAAGACCCTGTAAATCACTGTAAAAGTCTTTGACTTTTACTTAGGTAGGAAGCCATCTAAGTAAAAGATTTAGGTCTTGAAATGATCACTCTGGCTGCTATGAGGAGAGACTGGGATAGGCGGTAAGGAGACACACATGATGCAACACAAAGACCACACAACCGCAACTGGGCAATCACTGACTGATCTAAGCAAGACTGGTACTGTAGTAGAGATGGTGAGACTGGAGATGGGACCAAGGCTAGATGGACCGTTTTGGCTGAGAAACTAGAGATGCCATTATTAACTGACTGGGAGTGATGATTAGGAGGAAAATTTTGAGAGGCAAAAATGAGACCTCTATTAGACATCCAAGTGGAATCTCCATAGACATAAGAATATAATCTTTTTTTAGTGACTTCCTACTTCTATCAAGGCAAATAAATTTCTTTAAAGTTTGTCTTGAGGGAGAGGGAGAGAGTGCAAGCAGAGGAAGGGCAGAGAGGGAAGGAGAGAGAATACCAAGCAGGCTCTGCGCTGGTGATGGTGGGGCTCAAACTCATGAACCGGGAGATCATGACCTGAGCCAAAACTAAGGTTGGATGCTTAACCTTCTGAGCCACCCCGGAGCCCAGGAGGTTAATATAATCTTATGTCTTTAGGATTAGATGTGATCACCAGAGTATGAACAGAGTTGGCAAGGAGCCCAAGGTTAAACTCTGGGGCATATGTATGTTTTAACATTTAGAAAAATGAAGACTGGCCCAGCAGGGAAAAGGGGGGTGGAGGGGGAAGTTGTGTAGAACCAACTGAAACACTTTTCAGAGTCAAATGTTGATTAGACTTAGCACCATGGAAATCAGTGGTAGTTAATAGAGTAGTGGAGAAAAGTCTGACAGGCATCCTGTATCAAATGACCTAACAAATGTTCAAACTTATCACTGGTCCTGGGAAAGCCATACGTTGTGTGACGTAATATGAACACTACAGCATCAATTTGTATTATATAAAAACTTTAGGGATGCTGGAGTGGCTTCATTGGTTAAGCTTCCAATTCATGGTTTCATTCAGGTCATGATCTCAAAGTTCATGGGTTTGAGCTCCACTTGGGGATCCATGCAGCCAGTGCAGAGTCAGCTTGGGACTGTTTCCCGCTCTGTCTCTGCCCCTCTCCTCCTCCCTAAATAAATTTTAATTAATTAAATACTTTAGATCCAGTTTACATAAGTTCAAAGTGATATAAAAGGTTAAATTAATGACACTATAAAAAGACAGTCAAGAAGACAACAGGTCTAGTTGTTCCAGAAAGTCACAATCTTGATTTAATCCTGCTTTAGGGAGAAAAAAAGCTGCAAACAACATTTGGGGAACTAAAAGGAAAATCTAATTATGGCCTGCATGTTAAATTGGGGAAGTACTTTAAGCAGAATGGGATCAAAGTTCTGTATAGAAGGACCAACCACCTTATTCATAGGAGATAAATCATGTATGTGTTCTTTGAAAGTTAAAAACATACACATGAAACAGCAGTTTTTCACATTAAGTTCATCACTTTCTGTGAATTTTTCCAAGTTGGTGAAAAAAAGGCAAGGGGGGGAAATTAGAAAATTCTTGACTTTTGCTGTAAAGGTGGTAGCAGAGAAAATAGAGTAATAGCTGGAAGAAGGATCACAGGATCAAGACTCTTTTTTTAAGGTTTTATTTATTTCTGAGACAGCATGAGCAGGGGAGGGTCAGAGAGCAGGAGATACAGAATCTGAAGCAGGCTCCAGGCTCTGAGCTGGCTGTCAGCACAGAGCCCGATGCAGGGCTCGAACCCACGAACTGTGAGATCATGACCTGAGCCGAAGTCGGATGCTCAACCAACTGAGCCACCCAGGCGCCCCAAGATTTTTTTTAAGGTTTATTTTTGAGAGCGAGCGAGCTCATGCTAGCATGAGCAGGGGAAAGGCAGAAAGAGAGAAAGAATCCAAACAAAACTCTGCTGTCAGCTCCAAGCCCGACGTGGGGTTTGAATTCACAAACCATGAGATCATGGTCTGAGCTGACAGCAAGAGTGGATGCTTAACTGAGCCACCCAAGTGCCCTCAACTTTTTTAATAGCATGTTTATTGTGCTTTTGGGAATTATTTAGTAGAAAATGCATGCACTAATAGAGAAGACTCGTCTTTCAGTTAGACAGGGATATGGATCTAATGTTTCTTACCTAAGGCAAGCACAGAAGCAGAGCATTGCTAAAGCCATGTCTAGCAATGGGCAAGGGACAGGCTATTAAGTGCTTTAGAATATTTGCTTATTAACACCAATTACTGTATGTAGCAACCTAAGTACAGCATGTACTAGTACTGCCTTTTAATAAAAGAATGACTGTTAAAAAGCAGTTTCAGGGATCTCTGGGAATTTAGAATCCCTAGGTAGCTAGTATGATCTTTCTTACTAAGATCAAGTATGGTTGGTACTTGGACTAGAGTACTCAACTACTGGATTCATCGAATTACAACTAAATCCAAGAAGTTATTTACATTTTTTATTTTCTGGCATTACCTCACACATTATTTAAAATCAGTAGCTCATAAGCTAGAACTTTTTGGTGAGGTAATAAGCAGAAATGTGGCTGTGGAAGAAATTTTATTCTTGACTCAACTTGAAAGTGGAATTAAAACTTATTACTTGTGGCTCCATTCAGATTGCCAGTACTGATTTTCCTTTTAGTAGGTCTTGCCTTCCAAGTTAAACCACCTCTTTTTTATAAATTTAAATCTGTGTGAAAACTCCCACATGCTTAGTTTGTTAAGAGTGGTCATCATTTTGCCCTTACTGAGGTCAAGGGCAAATTCATCACATCCACTCTACTCCCACTCCCCCTCCATATTCCAACTTACTGCCTACATTCTCCTAGAAACGCCCACATACCAGTGGTTCTTGGCTGGGGACGGTTTGTTCTTTCCCTAGTCCCAACATGTGGCACTATATCTCTTAGTACATTTTTGGTTGTTAAGTGTTGGGGGGTGCTTACTGGCATCTAGTGTTAGAGGGCAGAGATGGCTTAAACATCCTGATACACAGTACAGTTCCCACAACAGAGTGATCTGGTCCAAATTGTCAATAGTGCTGAGTTTGAGAATCTCATTAGTCCATTAAAGCTAGGTAGAATTATCCACCTAATTTATAGCCGCCCTGTGCTGTATCAGTGCTTCTCAACCATTTAATGGGCATATGAATTATCTGAGGATCCTGTGAAAGTCCTCAAACCCTGGCCTTGTTTAGACAAAGAATTGAAGTATAATCATCAAAATTAAAAAGGGGAGAGGGAAATCTTTTCATTGACTAATTAGGTCACTTATAAATATATATGCCCCGGTACATTTATGATTGGGTTTAATTAGAAATATGTTGAAAGAAATCACTAGAGCATTTTTTGCTCACTTCATTATAGCAAAGCTATGTTTGGAAAGGGTGTTAAATGTGATGAATCATGTTTTCATCTATCATCCTTTAAAAAAACGGGATTCTACTCTTGGAGGTAAATATTCTACAGCTGTTGAAACTGATTATGTAACATTCTATCATGCAGTCAGTTATAAGCAATTTGGAATCAGAACTCAGTTTTTGAAAATAGCACTCAAATCTTAGATTATTTGGTATATGAAAAGATTTTCAAATCTTATTGGAAAATTCATGGATTCCTGGAAAATGCTTACATTTAAAACACTGGCTTTATTCAAGTACTACCCATCTGTACATTAAAGCAGATTAGAAGTAGATGTTTTATTCTTCCAACTAAATTACAAGGGCAGTAAAACGACGCACGGGGGGGGGGAAGGGCAGCAATAAACATTTGTTAAAACGATTGATAGAATAAATAAAAGCTACCAAAAAAAAAAAAAAAAGAAAGAAAACTTAAGGGGAAAAAAAAAATCCATTCTGAAACCCCAAGAAGTCCTGGAATACAGAAATGCCCTCCTTCCTTCAATAAAAATGTCCTGGGATTACATTCTAGATTATTAATAACTGGTTACAGCTTGGTTGTAGTGCACAATTAAAATCACACTAACTTCATCTGAAGTGTCATTCTACAGTTTTATTTACACAACCAGTGAAGGGCATGTTCTTAGAATACCAGCTTTAATCCTTTCCAAACATTAATATAAGAAGCCAAATTGTAATGATACAGCAAATGAGGCCACTGGCATTAATACAGGTAGCAAAGGTCCACATCCAGATGGTACTGACATCAGGGAAGTATCCAAAACCAGTTGCTGCCTAAGAGTGGTTGCCACTGACGAAAGCTTGAAATAACCTGTATTCACAGGGGGGTATTGGCATTGCTGCATGTCATAATTAGGACCTCTCGCAACAACTCAACAAGGAACAAGGCAGCCCACAAATGCAGAAAACGTGATTCATGAAACATCTAAAGGGGGAGGAAAAAGAAAATTAGTGCAAAGTCCAAGTCAAAATTCAAAGACATTCCAGATCTTCATCCCCAACATTGCCCTGCATATTTAAGTAACCAAAAGTAAGCCTTAATAAAGTTTTGTTGCCTATTTCCTCTAGCCTTTTTCTCCATGATTTTCTGTTAAAGTCTCTTGAGTATATAATTATAATACCTGTCCTCTTAAAAAATTGTCCTGTTTTCACAGTTCAGAGATGAAATACTTACAACTAGCAGGCTGTTCTCCGTATCGTCGCATTATCTGATCATGCGTAAACTTCACAAATGCATCATATTGTTCTATAAAGGAAGATACATATCAATTACATGATATGCAGAATGTACTATTAGAGCCAGATGAACCCTGAAAAATCCAGTATGTGTAGCGAAACAATTCTAATTTGGTCCTTTGAATCAGTCATGTAACCTTAGCAATAATGGTAATAGTGTTATCAAGTGGAAAGAGCACAAAGTTTGATCAGGAAACCTATATTTCAGTCCAAATTATATGACTATGTATAGGCTGGAGGAGCTTATTTCTTAACCTATTAAAAATAAAGGGCTTGAAATAAAAAGATCTTGCTCTGCTCTGAAAGTTTATTGTAAGTGATCTATGAATGGCAGTTTACTACAATGAGGGGAAACAGGAAAACAAGTTTGACAAATATATCCAAAAGCATCCACCTGTAACCTAATCAGAGGTCACAGAAAAAGAGGTCTCATAAGTAAGCAAATTTTGCCTATGTTAGCACCTTGATTTAACAACTTTAGAATAAGAAAGCTTATTCTATAAATACCCAGTAAAATCTGCGATGTTAAAAACAGGGAAATCCTGATTAAGTCACCATACACAGTAAGTGTGTCTAGACTGATGGAAAAGTTATCATGAAAGATACGGTCTAAAAATCCAAAACCAAATTCAGATAAATAGCTGAAACCAAGTTTTCAGCACAGGAAAACCAAAAAAATCTACATGGCTAACTAATATTATTGAGATCACTAAGGAACGCGATGAGCTACAGAAAGGTTCATTTCCTTTTTTGAACTGAAATTCTCTGGTTCTTAGAACACACTGTAACCAGTGGACAGACAGGGTAAGTTAACTAACTTGAAGGATATGTGGAAATGATACATTTCTTACAGTAAGTTTCTAGAAGATCTAAAGTTAGCTCATTGCATACCTGCAAGTTTTGTGTTCAATATTTCTTCATACTCTTCTCGAACTTTCTCTTCACGTTCTTTCAACAAACGTTCACAGATCATCCCAACCTGCCGTAGAGTGAATAAGGGCTGTTCTTTTTTTAATGGCGACGATGTTGCAGATGAACTCCCTATGTATAACAGTAACAAAAAGCACATGATTTAGAGCCATCATAGACTGCTAAAAGTATTGAAAACAGCACTCAACTCTTAGACTTGGTATATGAGAAGATTTTTAAATCTTACCAAAACCTCACTCATTTCTGGAAAATACTTACATTTTAAAACACAGGCTTTCAGTACTACCCTTCCGTGCATTAAAGTGGCACAAGCATTTTATACACACTCAATACACAGATTTGCTACGAGTTGTCGTCCTGCTGTGTCGGTCTCTCTAGTACTCCCAGTTCCTCTTGCTTCACTTGCTTTTCTGTAAATTGCGTCGTTGGGGCCAGTTAACTAATTATCCTTGTTAGAGGGTAGCCTTGTTGTGTCTATCACAAGATTAAAGTACATAAACTTTAATCTGTAACCATGAAGGCTGTCTTTACTTCCAAAGTTGTAGCTGTTAGTTGAGGCTGCCACTTAATCGATCTTCTAAGTAAACTGACTCAATGAATGATGATGAACTTGGTTCCTGCTGATTTAAGTCTATTCTCTGCCCTTAACCTTCCCTAACAAGGTTTCACTCACTTATGTACTAGCACCCCACCCTCAACTGGCAGAAACGCTGAAGAATTTAGTTTTGAACAGTTTTGTTTCCTAAGCTATTTTTATTTGACTTTTGGATTTTTTTTTTTTTTAAAGGAAACTATCTCCCCCAGGGTGGGGAGATCAAGGGTCGAATGCTCTACCTACTGAGGCAGCCAGAAGCCCCTGAATGTTTTCTTTTATTCTGCCAAGGTTTCTTATCCTTGCTGGGAGGGAAGAGAAGGAAGGCAACTGCCATCACAAGAAAAACTATCTTGCTGAGACTTTACTAAACATTCACAGTCACTTTCCACCTTTGGGAATCTACCCTAATAGGGTATATGTACAAGGACATTTTTGTAAGTACTGTAATACCAAAAATTCAGTCTAATTATCTTCATTAATGGTTAATTATGGGAAATCCATAAAATGGCAGAATATTCAACTGTGGCAAGGTACATCTATACTAACAAATACATGGTATGTTATTTTTTTTTTCTTAATGAAGGGTACAAATCATATCACTTATGAGAAAGTTCACTTAGGGGATATTATATCTAGGTGGTTGTCTCTGGGTAGTGGGAATCCAGCTAGAAGTACTTAACTTTGTGCCATGTTTTAAGAGATCACACATTACTTGTATAAATATATATTTTTTTTTTAATCAAAGGGGAGAAAAACAAGTTTGAGTCACCATACTAAACAACATTTCCTTTCACTTTAAGTTTATTATTACCTGGTGAAGCTGGCCCACTGAGGAGAAATGCATGTGGTTGTGCCTCTGAAGTACAACATGGATCTGTCTGTTGGAAACTAGTTTCTAAATGTCTTCTCTTCTGCATGCGTTTATACTCTTGTTTTATGTTGTACAGAATTTGTTCTAGAAAAAAAAAAGACCAGATAAAAACTAAAGTTAAAAAAAAAAGTTGGGTTTCCAACAATTACTTGGTACAATCTACTGAAAATATTCTCTTCAATTAATATCCAGGAAACTGGTTTTCTGGAGGAATTACTTTGAGCATTAAGAGGGGCAACTCGTTCAGAAATAACACATGCATACCACCTGGAATTCTACCTTACCATTTTTTCTAAGCACTGATTACCAAAAGATAAACTTAAAAGTTTTTCATTCAATGTAAAGATAAGGGAGTCTTATGAACTTTTAGTGCACTTTAGTTTACTCAGACTCTTAAAAAAATCCCAAATTGAAAGGCCGCTTATTCATCACACTGTGTATACAGAAGCACACACCAGTGAGAATTGACAGTAGGTCAGTAAAATGATACAGTGGATGGGAACTAAAAAATTATATATAAATGGTCATGGCCATTAATATCAAGCCCAACAGAACCTATGACTATTCTAACATTATCAGCAAAAAGTGTTCTGAATTTTGGGGGTAAAAACCCATGTAATGTGATTGGTACATAACAGGTACAATAGTAAACCACCATACCACAGTACCATTATCTTCAACCACAACCATCCAAACGGGTAAAATCCTATTGAGCTTATCTTTTATACCAGTATGGTTCATTTTAGAAGATTCCTAATTCAAAATAGCCTCTCTAGAAAATACTTCCCCGAGGTTTCCATTTCCCTCGAAACGCTTTCTCACAACCACCTTCGCTCCTAGATAGATTAGCCATGTGAAAAACCACACCCTAAATTTGTTAATCCCAATCCAAAGCAAAGTTAAACAAAAATTAAGACGGCAATTAGCTAAGCAATAAAATGATTTATAAATATATCAGAGTGTAACTTTAGCAATCAAGTCTACAATAATGTTAATTAAAAATGAACCAAAAAACTGACTGAAGCTAAAGATTTACATGAGAACAATCCTTTAAAAAAAAAATACTGGTGGTTTTCAGGTATGTACTTAATTTCTTTTTTCTGACGTTATATTGTTTCTCTAGTAAGAACTTTTAGGGCTTTTGAGAGAGAAGATCCTGAGTGGACATCAATCAGTCCCTTATTTTTTCTCCTTAAACATTTTAGATTCTGCCACTTTCAATATTTTAACTGGGGTAAAAAGGTGCAAAAAGGCATCCAGTGAAGAAGATTCCATTTATGTAAACAAATCTGTTATATATACATGAATATGCAGCTTAAGTACAGAATCAAACAAATGATTTAACTTTAGAATGGCTGTATAAGGGGTACTTTATCTGTAACATTTTTCAGAATCTTAACATTTGTCTATATTAAACATGGTCATTTTCAGCCCTTTTCCATTTATTTGATGACCGCTAACTGGTAATTTAAAAATGAATTTACCAGTGTGAAATAAAATGGCCATCTATTGAAAAGTTAAGCACCTTTATAGAAATGGGCTTCCTAAGATTCACAGAGGGGTCCAACAAAACTACTGCAACTTCCTATACCAACCAGGACAAACGCAGATATCTTTTTTTTTTTTTTTTAATAACAGAACTCTAGTAGCAATATTCTAAAAACCTTTCAAAGTAATGATATTTTGGTCTCTGACAGCCATCATGTCACCCTCATTGATCACTTTCTGATCAAAGCTACCACCATTCTGATAAAAAGTGCCATTTAAAGCATCCTAAAGTTTATTCACAACCAAAGATTTCAAATGTACCAGACTCAGTAACTTGTCCACAACATCTTTTGTGTGACTGACTTAACGCTTTGATTACCACAACTGTTCTCAAGATTAGTATAGTCCTCCTTTTGCTTCACAAAGTCAGGGAACAACTAAGATGTGTCAAAATAATAGTTAAACTCAAATTTGTTCCTTTGATAATCTCAAATGATAGGCTATATAGATCTAGCCTGGCATTAAGATACAGTAAAACTTTTATCTTTGTAAACCTCCATATCATCTAATACTTAAGAGACAGCACGGCAAGCTAAAGAATTTTAAGGTCTAATATACAAAATGAACTGACCAATTTAAATGTACACTTTGATGACCTCTAACATATGCGTATATAACAAACAGGTGTTGGAACCACCACAATCACAATAAAGAACTTTATCACTCCAACAAGTTCTCTCATGCTCCTATTCACCACCTTCACCTTCATTACCACAATATTCATCTACTTTTACTACTTGAAAATATTTCTTTTGCCATTTTGAAATTTTCATAGAAGTGGTATCATAAAAAGGTAGATTTTTGTGTCTGACTTCTCTCACACAGCAAAATGCTTATGATTCATAAGTAATTAAGCCCTTTTTATTAATTAGTACTCCACTGTGGGTTTCTACCTACACACACACACACACACACACACACACACACACACACACACACACACACCTTATCCAATCTTTTAATAGACATCTGGATTGCTTCCAATTTGGGGCTATTATGAATAAGGCTACTATCATTATTCAAGTACAAGGCTACAGGTGTAAAAATTTTCATTTCTCTTGGATAAATACCTAGAAGAAGAACAAGATGGTCTGATTATATGGTAAGTGCATGGCTTTATTTTGTAAGAAACTGCCAAACCATTTTCCAGAGTACCATCTTACACTCCCACCAGCAATGTATGAAGGAGTTTCTTTGTCAACATCTTTGCCAACATTTGATACTGTCAGTTAAAGAACTGAAGAATTTTGAATGCTATTGCCTGCAATGCCTTTTTTTTTTTTGGTCAAATATGATGCAACTATGTCATCTAAACTTCACTGTGCCCGTAAAGGCTCTAATTCCAGTATCATGTAATCAACAATGTTACGCAGTGAAGGGTCCAATTTAACTTGACTAAGAACTCAGTCTCAAAATCATTTATCTCAGTTTGGAGAGGTATTCAGTTTTAAAGCTGTTAACTCAAGAAATTTACCCAGATTCAGTTTTCCACAACTCACATTCTGAGCTCAACCTAGGTACCTGGCTGACTGAAGTTGCTTCCACACCAGCTGGATAAAGGTCTTCTATACATCAATGATGTTCCTATGTCTGCTTAGTCTTAAACTACTAAACCTAGCCATCTAATCAAACTGGCAAGTGACATTTTATCCCAAGTACATGTAACATCTAACATCTTGCCAATACAATTTATGGTACATAAGAAAAAGCTAGTGAAATGAAACTTCTTACATTATCAGTTACACATCCAGTTTTAATAATGCAGGCTTCATATTTGGCTTATGAAGCATCGATTAAATTTGCAGCAAATCACTTCGAGCAAAATACAGTTATCTTCATAACAAACTACACCTCAAATGTTTGTTATATCCCTTTCCAAAATCCTAAAGACTACATTACTCTTTTACCACAAAATACTCAGATTTCTTCCACTGCACTATGTGTAAGTGAAAGTCAAACAGCAAATTACGTGGCTAATGGCATCTTCATTCCCATATTGGCCATTAAAGTTGCCAATAAAATTCTCCTCAACAGGTGGGAGATTATCAATGATTAATATTCTAAAGGAATTTTTTTTTAAAAGAGCAAAAAACCTAGGTAAATGTTGAAAAGAAAAAGCCGGGCTTGTGGTAACATTAAGCCTACTCCCAAACTGTTTTCTTATTCTTATTTACCACTGATTACATAAAAAAGCCTGGACACAAGGTCAACAATATAAACAGAAGAAAGCAGTTGTAGGGATTAAAAAATAACAGTTAACGAGTAAGAGAAACAGCAACAAGATGAAACTGAGAGCAAAGGGAGGAATATAGAACTAGAAAAGCAACTACAGAGGTCTTTCTAGAGTATAGTCCATAAGATGTCTAAAGATCTGTGACATGTGAAACTCAACTTTAGCTCCAGACCTGCACAGACTTGCTGTTTTCCTACTGACGTTATTTACTAAATCAAACATTTAACAGCTCTCATTAAGGTTTAGGTGTATAAGACATTTTTTGTACCACCTTCCATGCCAATTTCTCTACGGGGTATCTTTGGAAAAATAAAGTGAAATTTCATCTAGACAGATAAATAATGGGATTAAAAATAAAATAAATCTTGAAAGTTTGTTAGTTCTAGGCAGGAACACAAATTAAGTATAGAAAACCTGCAGTAGCCAGTAAGACCTAAAAATAAGGAACTGTTTCCAAATAAAATAACAAACCAAAACTAGAGCACTCAACTACATACTAGACATTGCCATCCCCACTTTATAAATTAAAACATATTCATTTAAGAGTTGTAATGGAGGCCCATCTTAGTAAATAAATTATTTTTCTAGGATATCTGTCCAGTAACGAAAACAGTTCTTATGTTCTCCTTGAAGGAATCTTAAAGACAATGTTCTTACCCAGCCAAGAGCTATCCTACTGAAAAAAGAATGAGTTGATGCCATTTTTAATTCACTCTAAAATTACTACTATGTCAGAGGGACCCAGAACCAAATTTTAACACAAGATTGTCAAACTATATGGAGTTTTAACTTCTCTTCACTCTAAAATTACTACTATGTCAGAGGGACCCAGAACCAAATTTTAACACAAGATTGTCAAACTATATCTAGAGTTTTAACTTCTCTTTGGATGAGCATGATTCCTAATAAGCATAATATAGCTGCACACAATTATACAAACATTAGGGTATTATCTACAGTACTTTAAAAGCAACTGGCTAAGATTCTAAGTTGATAATATATATTTTACTGTACAAGAGGCATTCATTTATATCCTACATAAGAAAAAGCATAATCATTACAAGTCAAATTCTATTATTTCACTGATACTGTAATAGCCAATGATTACTTAGTTGAAATGAATGACTCAATTTGTTCAAACCCTGCAGGTCTAAGTATAAATTTTACAAATTAACTGCACAATGGGAGTCACTAATGCAAGGAATCCAACAACGCTCAATCAGCAGGTGGTTCCTCTCTGATACCCAGTTAAGTTTCATACTTCTATTTTATATTACTCTAGATTCCAGAGGGATATAACTAAGTTGTTTTGTTGTTTAGCACTTTACTATCTGTATCTTTCCAAATAGTTTATAGTCTAGGAAAACCAAAAAAGCAGTAAATGGGGAAGAGAAAGGGAAAACTGAACCATCCAAAATCCAAAATATACATGGTACAGAAAACATTTAATGCCATTGCAAAAAGTCCAGCTTCTATTCCAGTTAACTAACTACAGCCATTAAAACAAGGTAAGGTCTATACAGTGGACTACTTGAGGAGGACTCTAGGGCACAACGATCAAGTTGAAGAATAAATCCATCTCCTACAACTACTTATTAAAGCACCCAACAGACATATACCATCAAGTGATAGCTTACCTAGAAACCAAAGGTTGCAAACTGATGATTCACAAGCTAAACTGAGCCCAAAGATATGTCTGGCTTAGATAGTTTATTATTTTTTAAATTTTTAAAATTGAGAAGAGAGAGAGAGAGAGAGCACATGCACGCATAAGAGCAGGGAAAGGGTCAAAGGGAGGGGGAAAGAGGGAGAATTCTAAGCAGGTTCCATGCTCAGGGTGGAGCCTGACACGGCTTGGCTGGATTCCACAACCCTGGTATCAATGACCTGAGCTGAAACCAAAAATCAGGTGCTCAATCGACTGAGCCACCCAGGTGCCCGTGAATAGTTTAAGAAGTGTGAATTTATGCCCAATATTTAAAAAGTTCATTATTTTAAATTAAAAAAATTTTAGCTACTGTTAGAGTGGAAAACTAAACTACGTGGCAAAATTCACCTTAAGAGTGGCTGCTACTTGGGGACCCTGGGTGGCTCAGTCGGTTAGGTGTCTGACTTTGGCTCAAGTTATGATCTCATGGTTCGTGGGTTCGAGCCCTGAGTTGGGCTCTGCTGACAGCTAGCTCAGAGCCTGAAGCCTGTCTTTGGATTCTGTAACTCCCTCTCTCTGACCCTCCCCCACTCACACTGTCTCTCTCTCTCTCTCTCAAAAATAAACATTAAAAAAAAAAAGTGGCTGCTACCTTTAGGGGCAGAAATTCTCAAGTGCTTCTAAAACTTTAATACACATACCATATCACCTGGTGACTTTGTTAAAAGACTGAGGGATGGGGTCTGAGATTCTGCACTTCTCTTGTGTTTTCAGGTGATTCTACAGATCAGTAGCAAGGTTGGAATTCACGAATTCCCATGTAGTTTACTTCAATCATTTATATTACTTGCCGGGAACTGTGAGCATTTAGGTTTCTATCCCCTGCTTAAAATAACAACTCCCCTACTATAGCAATTAAGAAGAAAAGTGGTTAGTTTACTTATTACTGGACATTCTGGGAAATGAAGGGGAGTAGGAAAGCAGTCAGAGACTTAACTTCAATTACTAAGGTGATCTAAATTCATTTTGCCACCTTAACCTGCATGGCTTTTGTAATTCAGTATTAGACCTGCCCCGCCCTAGCAGAAAATTATTCTGTAAACCAATTTAAACTTAATTATAAATCAAATTAAACTTAGACTCATAACATGTTTATATGTTGATTCATTTTTCCTAACACCTGTTTCTTAAAATATGAAATTTGTGTTATGTGATTGAAGGCAAACAAATGCATTTACTTTTGTATTACATGTTGTTGAAAAAGCAATTAAGACTACCTTTCATACCAGAAGGTGGTGACTGGAAGTCCACAGACATCTTTTGTTTATCCCATTTATTTTGTATATTAGCTACGAATACTTAAAAATCAATAGCTTCCACAAAAATCCTGACTTCTAGGGGAATATCTAACAATAAGAGGTCCAAATTCACTATGACCAGAACTGAGAGAATGACCTGAACTAAAGATATAAATTTGATTTTCATCTGTAAGTGAAAAGTCAAGTCAGGAGTATGCATGGGATTGCTTAGGGAGCTATTAAAGAGGACTGCAGCTGAACCTATAACTAAGGAACTCCTAAATTTAATGGTCAGATGAAGACAAAAGGAATAGCCAGAAGTGAAAGTGTTATCACAGGAGGAAGAAAAAAATGTTTCAGAAAGGAGTGAGTGAGTGGGAGAGCAGTATAAACCCTCTAAGCAGGGTCAAACAAGGTAAGGACTGATTATATGCCATGGAAATCATTGTTGACTTGACAAGAGCTATTTGAGGCACAAATACCTAAGAACTGAAGAAATGGAAGCAAATATACTTATTTGAAAGTTGAAAGCTCTCTGAATTTGGTTTTGAAGTGAGGAATCTGAATGACTGCTGGAGGAAAATAAGGATGTTTTATTTATTACTTTATAATGGGAATCTTGACAATATTTGAAGCCAAAGCAAAGGTCCGGTTGAAAGAGAAAAATAATCCCAAAGATAAGGTTCCTTTGGAGAAGTGGGATCCTTCCCTCACTGTGTAAAGTTCTTTAATGATCTCATTTAAACTTCCTCAGTAATACTCAAAGGAAAACAAGAAAGCACAACTGTTGGTAGTGTTGGTACTGGAAAAAATGAAGAAGCTGCCATTAGATGGCTTCTATGTTATCTATTAAGTTGAAGGCAAGGTTATTCACTGAAATGGCAGGACTGTTGAACAGTGAATAAAGTCCCATTTGAGGTTACTCCATTGTGACTATCTCCAGGCAGGAAATGATCTGAAGCCTCACAACCCATCCTAAGGAGTCAGACATTACTATAATCATGTGCATTATTTTATAAATGAAGAAAATGTACCTTTGCTTCAATGTCTTCTGAAAGGTCATGCAGCTGGAATAGTCAGAGCCAAACCTGACCTCAGGGCTTAAACTCAACATCTGCTGCCCTTCCCAGTACTGTATTACTACATACAATACCTAGCCCGTATTCTACAAGTACCTGAAGTTACAATAAATCCTAAGAAGGAGAGCTAATTAAAAACAAAAACAAAACAGGATGTCAGAATAGAGAAATTCACTACTATGTATTGAAACTTCATACTCTGTTGTTAAGAAGATAATAACCAAGCAGTGTATAATTCTCATCTACCCAGAACCCTGAAACTGATTATAACAAAATAATTTTACACACACACACACACACACACACACACACACACACACACACACACACACACACACCTTCCATGTTACATTCAGATATTTATATAAAGGATACTTACTTCAACATCTCTAAACTATCTCCTTGTAGGATAGCCATCTATATCTAACCAGAATGTTTTACTGGTGTTTTATAACGGAGGAATTATTCTAAATTGATAGTCAGCACTGCCATACATACAGGACCAATTACAGTACCAGCCAGATAATGTACCATTTCACCTTAGGCCATGGATGGTTGTTAGTGAGCATCAAGTTCCCCTGTTCTGTCACAGCAACCTAAAACTAAGAAAAGTTTTTCCTCCAGGGAATTACATTTTAATAACAGAACAAGGCAATGCTCTATAACAATTAAAATTAAACATTTAAAAAATTAAAAATTTTTTAATTTTTTAATTAAACAAAAATTTAAAAAAACAATTAAAAAGCAAAGTTCAAGGACAATAAGGCATGAAAAAAAAAATGGCTTTCTCTAATCTTTCAGACTCCACCCTACATTCTATTCTTTAATTGCTAGCTCAATTCAACAACATATATATTTATGTAAATATATGTATATATTTTTTTTAAAACAAATAAAACATGGGGTGACTCAGTTGGTTAAGCATCCAACTCTTGATTTCAGCTCAGGTCATGATCTCATGGTTTGTGGTTTAAGCCCCATGTCAGGCTCTGCTGACAGTGCAGAGCCTGCTTAGGATTCTCTCTCTCTCTTCCCCCCACACTCTGGAAAAAAAAAATAGGTAATACTGAAAGCATAAAGACCACAGTTGTTTTTATTCAAGTTTAGCTAGTTAATAAAGTATCCATAGTGCTGGCTCTATTCCTTGAGAGACTCTGTGTCTTTGCTTAAGCAGCACAGTACCTGGAACTCAAATGAGGTTCATAAGAGCATGAACAAGTGACTTCTGGAGTAAATATTTCGATTTTAATAATGTTGAGAAAAAGCAGGTACATGAATCGAACCTAGAAACTAAAAATTAAGTCAAACCCCAAAAAAATGTATTCATGGAAAGATTATAAATTTACTAAAACCAAAATGCTGCAAAGCACTAGTACATTTCAGGATGATCTACCTATGACATTTGTGACAAAAACTAATGACTTACAATTTTTAAAGGGAGGATGAAAGCAAATCATAACCCCTAAGACAAACTGTAAGAATATTATGAGCTGGGGCGCCTGGGTGGCTTAGTCGGTTAAGCGTCCGACTTTCGCTTAGGTCATGAGCTCGCGGTTTGTGGGTTCGAGCCCCGCATCGGGCTCTGTGCTGACTGCCAGCTCAGAGCCTGGAGCCTGCTTCAGAGTCTGTGACTGCCTCTCTCTCTGACCCTCCCCTGCTCACGCTGTCTCTCTCTCTCTCTCTTCTAGAAATAAAAAAACAAACAAAAAAAAAAAAACAAAAAAAGAATATTATGAGCTGTTTTTCTAATGCTGGAAGGTTAAAAAACCACTACCACCCCCTGAAAAAAGTCTATCATCACGAAGAAGATTATACAATCTGGCATACTGCAAAATTCTAATCAAAAGCCCCAAAATAAATACCAAAGCTGACAGTATGACGTACAGTTTTACTTTACCTGCAATGACTCCCTCCCTGCTCAATAGAGCTTCACTATCTTATTATGAGAGAAACTTGTTATAACATAAATCACTCAATTCCTTTAGAAATAAAAAACCAGAAACTTCATATTACAAAATATTTTCTCCTAAAAACCATGTAAAAACTTTAAAAATGTTTTCTTCAAATGAGATCTCTGTAAATGAGAAAATCCTATGTTTATCATCATTGTCCAGAAAAATGAGGGAAGACTGAGAAGTATACTTCAAATGCCTCAAGAAAAGTATTGTTCAGTCTTAAACTAATCACTGTACTTACTACTACTCATTTGTTTCAATATTTTTTTCAAAACATGTTTTAAGAACTGTGGCTATATTGTTATAGAACAGTGTAAAGAAAAACTGGTACAGAATGAAGGGTAGAATGGAAATTACTTTTTTTTTTTTTAACTTTAGCATCTCTAAGAACCTTGGGAAATAAGTAGGCTTGATTAACTCAACAAATATCTTTGATAAATATCTTAAAACTTTGTGATAAGACATTAACTAAGAAGGAAGGTATGGCAGATAATACCTTTGGGATTACTTCAAACTATAACCGACCGTATCCTCTCAAAATCCAGGGGGCAATTACTATTAATGGTCTTTACTACAAGACTGCTGCTGATAGATCACATTTCCCAGATGTGTTTAGAAAGCTGAGAAACATTGGTAAATGGAGTTCTAGAACCCCTAAACTCAGCAACAAAATTAAAGATGACTCTCTTGAACTAATAAACTCATTTGTTCAAGACCTCGTTACCATCTGCAGATGCCAGACTGGCTTATATAAGCTTGAACAAGTATTCCACCTTTCACATTTTTTTCAAAGTAGTCTTTTATTTTTATTTATTTTTTTATTTTTTTAAATGTTTATTTCTGAGAGAGACAGCGTGAGCAGGGGAGGGTCAGAGGGAGACGGAGACACAGACTCTGAAATTGGCTCCAGGCTCTGGGCTGGCAGTCAGCACAGAGCCCGACGCGGGGCTCGAACCCATGAACCGCGAGATCATGACCCAAGCGAAAGTCGGACACTTAACCGACTAAGCCACCCAGGCGCCCCCAAAGTTGTCTTTTAAAAGGCAAGTAATTCACTGTGGTTTCACATGTGCTTAGAGAATATCTGTGAGTCAACAGTACTACCACAGAGTTAATGCAAAGACTGCAGGGACCACAACTTGCTGGTTAGTTACAGGTACTTAACCAACACCCCAACACTATTATCTAGTTTCATGAGCACCTATCTAAGAGGTCCAAACCTAATCCATGTTATCATTCTGCACTCTTCTCTAACATGGAAGGAGAATGAAAAGTTTATTTTCTTTTTTTTTTTTTTTTTACAAATAGTTTATTGTCAAATTAGTTTCCACATAACACCCAGTGCTCATCCCCACAAGTGCCTTCCTCCATGCCCACCCCTCCTCCCCCCCACATCCATCAGTCCTCAGTTTTGTCAGCATTCAAGAGTCTCTCATGGTTTGCCTCTCTCCCTTTCCCCCACCATTTCCCCCCTTGTTCTCCCCCTTGGTCCTCGTCAAGTTCCTCCTAATCCTCCTATACGTGCACACATATGATATTTGTCCTTCTCTGCCTGACTTATTTCGCTCAGCATAACGCCCTCAAGGTCCATCCATGATGCTACACATGGCCAGATTTCATTGTTTCTCATTGCCATGTAGTATTCCATGGTATAGATAAACCACATCTTCTTGATCCATTCATCTGTGGATGGACACTTAGGCTCTTTCCAGGTTTTAGCTATTGTGGAGAGTGCTGCTATGAACATTGGGGTACATGTGCTCCTATGCATCAGACAAGTTTATTTTCAAATAGAAAAAAATATGCAAAGCAGGGCACTTCCACTTAATTTCTTAACTTACAACCTTTTAAAACAGAAGTGATTTTTGGGGCACCTGGGTAGCTCAGTCGGTTAAGCCTCTGACTCTTGATTTCGGCTCAGGCATGATCTCACGGTTCATGAAGTTCCAGCGCCAAGACAGCATGAAGCCTGCTTGGGATGGCCTCTCCCTTTCTCTCTGCCCCTCCCCAGCACATGCTCTCTCCTCTCTCTCTCTCCTGGGTCCATCAAACACTTAGGATAAGATCTACCTGAGTTCTTAGCTAGTGTATTTTTTTCCCTATGAAGCCATTCAAAAACTCAAGAAATTTATTATTCTCCTTTACCTCTCAGATTATGTGTCTGTGGCAATAATGGTAACTACCAGCATGTAAACCTAATGAAGGGCTAACCTCTCTCTGACCTAGCCATTTTACCATATTGTTTCTGTGCTCAAGTTAGGCTTTATTTTTCTATTAAAAAAAAAAAAAAAAAGCTCAGTAATGAACTCTGCTCTTAAAGGCCATAAACTTTACAAGATTCTTAAATGCATAATCCATAGAAATATGAAATGACTGCAGCTGCATACACAGTTCTAAGTAAAATATCAGGTTTAAAATTTGAAGTACAAAGCTCATTAAAAACCATCTATTTGCCAAATCCACTGAGAAACTAGAAGCAACTTAACAGCTGTCTAAATAACCACAAAATATTAAAAACACTTCTGGCTCAATATAAATGACATCTGAAGTGAAATGCTGCCTCCTGCAACAGACATCTCATTTGTTTGCCTAGAACCATTTATACTTCATTTAAGCCAGCTGGTGTCTCCGTTTGCAGGCATGCATCAATGTCTACTGAACAATCTAAGTTCCTGTAAACCCTTCCCCATTCACAAGCTGCAATTTCCATTTTTAATGGCAAGTTTCCAGCAAATACAATGAGTTCTTACAAAGGAATTTAACTCTTCATCCAACTCAATTCCTAAGACTAGAGCAATGGTAACAAGACCTAAACAATGTGTATAATAAAAATGCTGAGCAAATTCCCAAATAGTTGACATCCATAGAAGGATCTCTTCACCAAACCATTCATCCAGTACACAATTATGAAAAACAATGTGTTTGCTTTGACTGACAGTCACTCGTAATGGTACAGGATATTTCAGTTTTATTAAAATAATTTTGTTCTTGGGAATGTTGTGACAATCTTTGGCCAAGAGATAATATTCTGAGATGGTTCAAAAACTAATGAAGAAGTATACAGAACACTCTGGAATCTGTTGTCAACTAATTTACCAGGGTGAGTACTGATGCAGCTAGTAGACGTCTTCATTTTCCCAAGTAGTCAATCCCCTACCCTTCCCTATCATTAACTTTTCCCTTTTTCACATCCTGGGTATTATAAACTTCACTGCTGACTGAGCAGAGGGGGTGGACACACTTTTTCTGTAAAGGATTAGGCAGTAAATATTAGTATTTACTGTCACAAGTCACAAGTACTAGCTCTGCTGTTGTAGCTTGCGATGGACAATACTTTAAGGGGAAAAAAAAAAGAGCATGTATTACAATAAAACTTTTTTTTTTTTGGCAGCCTTTTCCTTTTCCCTGGCATTAGGCTGCAACAGTTTGAAAACCAAAGATTCAAACAGTCACCAAAGCAAACTTTGGAATCACCTTCTTGGGATGACTAAAATAAAGCTCGGTTTAAAACAAATGTTTAAGTTCCTGAAACTACTAGTAAAGCCACAAATGATTTCAGCTACACATCAAAACACACTTTTTAGTATCCAAAAAAGAATGTTGATAAAATGCTAAATTATATGCATGCTCTGAAAAAAATTCACTTTAGTACTCTATTTCTAAATTGTTTAAACTATATTTGAACTCAGAAATGAAAGGAAAACCGTTTCCGCAGAGTCCCAGTCAATCTCAACTTGGTAAGTCACTTTCCATTTCCAACCCAAGCTACTTATTTCAGCTAAGGATATACAGATATTCACTCTTGTAAAGTTTGAGACTCACCACTGTTGAAACAAGGATCTAAAAATTAAATGCTTGGGAAGATTATTTCCATGTTTGGGGACATGAAAACCGAAAAGCTCTTTGATACCTGCACAACACTGCAGCTCCCATTATGACATTATCACAAAAACCATACAGGAGCCTGCGCAAGCTGGTCATCTAAAAACAAAGCCAAATTAAATTACATGCAGAATGTCATTCAAAATTACAGAGAAAAATAAAGTCGATTTTAACAATTTAAAACTTCAGCAATTTTTCAACTGCTTTTCTCAAGTCAACTTTTTTTTTTAATGTTTTATTTGTTTTTGAGAGACAAATAGAGACAGCGTGAGCAGGGGAGGGTCAGAGAGAGGGAGTCACAGAATCCAAAGACAGGCTCCACGCTCTGAGCTAGCTGTCAGCACAGAGCCCAATGCGGGTCTTGAACCCACGAACCATGAGATCATGACCCGAGCTGAAGTCAGACGCTTAACCGACCGAGCCACCTAGGCGCCCCTCAAGTCAACTTTTTAAGCTGAAAAAGCGAAATCAACTTTTAGCAGACTCGAAATTATCAATTAGGACATGATTTTAAGAGTTCAGGACATGATCAAACTCCCAGAGGTCAAAAACACCTGGAAGAACAGAAGACAGCAATATTTTGGGAAATGTGTATATGTGAAATCAGGCTTAAACAATTTCACTGACTCCAGTCATTTTACTATTATAGTCCATTCAACTGAAATTTGTGACAACGTGGAACGAACTGCATTAAACAACGCTACAAATACATCAATGAAATGAGAAATTTGTAAAGGATCACAATTCTTTCTGAATAAGTTCCTTTAAAGTGAAGACAAACACAGTTTCTGGCCAGTTTACCACATATGCTCAGAACTACTGCAGCACTGAGATATATTTTAACTCCCAAACCTAACACGTATTAATTCACCAGCTCCACTGAAATTTATGGCTAGTTAGCCAGGGCTATTTTTAAGTGGCCTTATTTGTTAAGTACAGATTCCTAGGTATCGCTTCAATTTTCAATGATACCATTTGATTAAAAAGACAAACTCTAAACATAATGTTAATCACCAGAAGCTAATTCTTAACACTGATGGTTTCTTTTTTAATGCAATGCCCAACAGTAAACCAATGAATGCCTTTACATACAAGACAGTTTAGGCATGGCTGCTAAATAAAATTATCTGAGAACGCCTCTGAAAACTCACCACAACTCTAAAATAGTATATCCCTAAGTTAGCTCAAATATTTAGTAGCAAAAATGGTAGCCTACGCATTTGAGGGAGGATATTTAAAATCTGACTTGACCAAATCAATTCAAAACGGAAGTTACAAACTATAGAAATATACACTGCCCACAGATCTTTTAAAAGCTAACAAAACACCTAAAACTATGAAAAGGCTTTGTCTGTATAAATTACCACCAAAGGCTCAAACATGAAACCTTTGCATGCTATACACACAAAGAAAACAGATTACACCACCAGTCCACAAAACCCTATCCCTAGGACTGTGCCGGGGGTACGCAAGGATTTTTAAAGTACAGAAAAAACTGAGTATACACATGCAGTATAAAGCGCCAAAAGGCATTCCCCCATAGTCACTTTCAAGAAATGTTTCAAGATGAAAAGCAAAAACACTCAAGTCCCTTGGCATCTTGGGTTGATTTCTTTATTATTCTCAAGGCCTAGGCTGTTCTCCCCCACCACACTTTGTTGAGCAGAAGAAATAAAGCACCTCCAACTAGGAGCAACTCCTCAGCCCCAATTTTCAATACAATTCGCTTTTCATTAAAAGTTCAAGTTTCTCAGGATCTAGACGTATAGTATGATCATATTACAGAACTCGGGAAGAGCATTTTCTTTGTTGTTGACCCTGCTAGGGAAACAGGTCTTGACTCAGCCAAAGTGGCGTTCTTGTGGGTGATTAATGACAGGCCTAGATCTCGCCCCAGTGACATCCATCCCCACCCCCCACCCCCTCGGTACTAAAATCAGCCATGTCTGAACCGGAGGAGGGGCTGCCGACTCGCCTCAAACCACTCAGTCCCACAGTTAATAGCTGCAACCAATCGATTCAAGGAGACAGACATCGAGATTCGGGT
Source organism: Proteles cristata cristata (assembly GCA_017311185.1). Lineage (NCBI taxonomy): Eukaryota > Metazoa > Chordata > Mammalia > Carnivora > Hyaenidae > Proteles > Proteles cristata. The sequence continues at coordinate 1,537,389 of JAESUZ010004992.1, read as the reverse complement.
GAAATGTGACCCTTCTCTCGCCTAAATTTATGAATAATATCACCGTCTCTGATCATTTCCGCTGGGGCTCTCCAGACTACGGAAACACTCAATTCCAGTCATTCAGCCCAAAGAAAAGATCTTCCTCTTCCCCACAATACCCGGCAAGGCACGGCCTTGCCTCCCCACCTCCCGACTCCCCCACCCCCTTGACATCAGGCCATTTCTATTGTGTCGCCGAGGCTGGAGGACCTGACTAAAAGAAATGTGTCTATTACTTTGCTAAGAACGAGCACCAGCCCGGCACCCCCACCCCTGGGGCCGCGTTCCGCGTCCCGGGATCCCCGTTCTTTCGCCCACCCCGGCGGCCGCGGGGCCGAGTCCCACCTGTGGTGAGACGGGAGGAGACGTCGCCAAAGGGGGATGGCTCCATTCGGAGATACTTCTGCGGCGAGGCGGCGGCAGCCGAAAAGGAGGCGGCGGCGGTAGCGGCCGCCGACGACTGAGAGGCAGCAGCCGAGGTGGGCGCCGACAATGGCGCACATCGCCTCCGCTTCGGGGACGCCGGGCTCAGCAGTGGGTCGAAATCCAGAGTCCTTTTCAGAGTGGCTCCACACGCCATGGCCGGGGCAGCCGAGAGCCGGCTCGGGTGGGGTCGGGGAAGGGCGACGGGAGGGGAGGGCTAGGGAAGTGCGGGGGAGAGCGGGGACTCGAGGAGAGCCTAAGCGACGGGCTCAAGAGCAGAAAGGCGAGCGGCGGAGCTCCGGTGAGGAGATAAGAGCCGCGGCCGCCGCTGCCTCCGCGGCAGGGGCAGTGGCCCGGCCAGCCCGGGCGAGAACGGGAGGGGCGGTGGCGGCCGCTCACGACAGCCGCGTCAGGGGGGCTCTTCCGCCTCCTCAGGCGCAGCTCCCCGGGGAGAGACTCCGGCCGCCCCCGCCGTCCGTTCGAGCTTTGCGCCGCGCCCGAGGCGCTCCTGCGCTGAGACCGGCTCCCTTCAAAAGTCGATACCAGCCCGGTGAGGTATGAGGCTGGAACGCGGCTACAAATACGCCCGAGTAAGGTCACCAGCTTGAGAGCGGCAGTCGATGTGGAGGGATTACGAGGTGGCGGCGGCGGCAGGAGCTCAGGGAAACACGTCCAGCCGCTTCCCCCTCCACTGTACGACTATTCCACCCGCCGCCGGCCCCAATATGGCGTCAATAACAACGCCGCCGATTCAAATTCTGCGGCCTCAGGGCGCGTGCGCAAGGGGGGGGTGGACACCCCGCAGGTGCGTTCTGGGAGTTGTAGTTTTTCACCGTGGAAGGGAATAGGCGTGCAAAGCGATTACGGTGGGGTCACGAAAACTACGACTCCCGTCATTCAAGGCGCGCCATTCCGAGTTCCGGGTTGGAATTTAAATCCCCTACACAGCCTGAGTGTAAAAGGAACTAAGCAAAAGAGAAAAAACAGAACGCTGTGAGAGAGAGGAAAGCGTACTGGTGGAGAAAACAGACTTAAAAGACCTTTAAATGTCAGGACATAGTTGTTCTGATACCATCCCCACAATGATTTAACAAACAAGTAATAGAAAACTTAGTCAACCTAATATCTAAGACAGATAATTTCGGTAATAAGAGAGCCAAAACAGAAACCTGTCATAATGAGAGCATAGGAAATAATATTATGGAACATATTTAGGACAGCAAGGGAGAACAACAGTGATAGTATCAGATTACAGGATCCTTGATTGAACTGGATGATTTGCCTTCCCAGGTGGCTGCACCAGCTTTACCCTGTAAATAAATAGATTTTAAAAACCAAACTGTTTAGCTTTGGATAAAAAGCAAGTAATACCAGAAAATGTATTATCTGTTGAATATCGTAGTATAACTTGTGAACTATAAGAATTAAATTTAAAAAAAACCTAATGAAGTGTCTAGGAAGTAGGTAATGAACCCATTTCATAAGCAGACAACTTTTTGTAAAAGTTGTACTGTTATACAGGTATCTAAAATAAGAATCAAATAGGGCATTAATAATGTAAAAAAAACTGTCACCAGTCTTTTGCCTAGGGAAGCTATCACCAGTCCAAAAGGAAACAAGTTATTTATGTGAATGCCATGTTATCAAATGATCATGGTTATCACATACTGGTTTCCAATGCTTATTTATTCCTATCATTTATTCGGTAATTGAAAGATAGTTTGTACCATTTTGTCTATTATTACTTATAGCATTTTGACATTAGTTTAATATATTATTGTTCTATATACTCCTTCAACACCTAACAGATTAGCAGTCCTGATCACATTGTGTCAACAACTAAGCTACACTAATTTTAAGATACACTGTTTGGGAAAGATCTTTTGAAAAGGATCACATTTAATAAAACAACAACTCAACTCTGACACTTAATATATGTATAGGTAATTTTTTGCTAAATTCTAAACACCATGAAACATAAAAGCTATGATATGCTGAAATTAACAGAATACACATGTAAGTAGAAAAAGATTAAGCCATGGAAAGAAAATAACAAAAACCATTAATATTCCTGGTAAATATTTTCTGAAATTAAGATTTTACCTTAAATTATGGAACTTACATTTTAAAGGGACTGAGTTAAATTGTGTTAAATTGTGTCTCTTCAAAATTTACATGTTGATACCCCAGGTATCTTCCAATATGTCCATGTTTGGAAAGAGGGTAATTTCAGATATAACTAGTTAAGATGAAGCCACACAGGAGTAGGGCTGGCTATTAATACAGTATAACAGGTACCCTAATAAAAAGAGGAAATTTGGAAACAGGCAACATAATGTGAACCTGAAGATGTATCTACAAACCAAGAAAAGCCCAAGATGGTCAGAAAATCACCGGAAGCTAGAAGAGAGGCATATAACAGATTCTTTCTCACAGTCCAGAGAAGGAACCAACCCCGCATATACCTTCATCTCGGTTCTAGCCTCCTGAACTGAAATAATACATTTCTGCTGTTTTAGCCAACCAGTCTATGATACTTTGTTATGACAGCCCTAGGAAAGCTGCAATACAGGGGATTGCGGTTATCATTTGCATTACCCCACACTGCCTGGAAAATGAGAAAAGAGTTTTATGGAAAGGGAGTATGGGATATCTGATAAACTTGACATTTTAGTACTAATAGCTGCCCATGCAATCACCACTGCACAGCATATCTGCAAAGGGCTCTCTGTTATTAAACAGTGAAAGGCTGGGACAGCCTCACCTATTACCAATGACTAAGGAGCCTGTTCAGAAGCTAAGAGGAACAAGGGAAACTCTTTCCCATCACTTGTGTCTTTACTCAGGCTCTCTACTCCACATTTTTTCCCTGACTACTTATTCTTTAAGACTCAACCCAGGTATTAACTCCTATAGGAAGTCTTCCCCCAACACTTCAAGGCTGAATTAGTTTTATAGCTTCACAAAGAGACAGATACCCATCTGCAGATCTTCATCATTACTCTTACAACACTGCAATATAATTCTCTGTTCATGAATCTGCTTCTCCTACCACTGTATTAATTCCTTGTCAATAGCATAGTAACTTGCACACTTCAACAGGTATTTATTGAATATTTCTATTTTTTTAAGTTTATTTTTGAGAGAGAGAAAGAGAGAGAGATGAAGTGTGAGCAGAGGAGGGGCAGAGAGAGAGGTGGAGACACAGAATCTGAAGCAGACTCCAGACTCCAAGGTGTCAGCACAGTGCCTGACGTGGGGCTCAAACTCAACGAACCAGGAGATCATGACCTGAGCCAAAGTTAGATGCTTAATGGACTGAGCCACCCAGGTGCCCCATTACTGAATGTTTCTTAAACATTTTTAAATTGTCCTATTCTCCCAGTAGCCCACATTATCCTTGTCTCTTAAGATAGATAGTCACTAAAATATTATAGCAACTCCTTCAGGGCAGAAAAAAAGCTGTTGAAGAAAAAAACTTTAAACTTTTTTAGGTTAAAATTAAAAACAAAAACAACACATGAAAGCCCATAAGTCTTAGCGTAGTTTAGAAGTGCATATGTATTTTATTGATCAAGAGGAAAAGAAAACTATATTTAAAACATTAATAAGTTGAATCAGGTCACATGAATTTAAATACACAGTATAGCTAATGGCTCCAGTGACCTACACAGACCAAAATTGCTCTTGTTAAGTCACAACAAATTTCAAATTTCAAAGGCTTAAAATTATTAGGATGGTTTTGTGACAGCCTAGAAAGCATTTCCTCATTTGTATAATCTCAGAAGTCTCTGAAGAAAAACTGTTTTACCAAGATGCTGGGCTCTGGTTGGTATTAGACTTTCCTAGCACCTCCCAAAATATTCCTCAGGATCTGATTCTGATGAGTCATTCTTTGACTAAAGCCAGTAAAAGTAGACATAGCTGGATGACATAAAACATCATCATCCTGAGCCTAAAGATCCCTTTTATACCATAAATCATTTTCAAACCATTTTTCTGTTGTTAAAGATAAATGCAAATATGTAAGGTGTGGAGAGGTGTTTGCTGACTTTGCATGCTGACTTTGAGTAATCAGAGGCTCAGCTTTGGAATAGCAGTTCTGATTCAGGAATCACTTCGAATCTATATTCAGAACGAGCATTGCCTACAGCAAAAAAAAAAAAAAAAAGTTTAATCATTGTGTAAATGAGTGCAGTAGGGAAGAATAGACATTGTAATTCCTTCCACATAAGGTTTTGCAGGCTGGCCGGAACCTCTTCTAAGAACCATATTTGGAATACATATTAGAATACATAGTTTCCATTGTAGCTATGATATGGCTAATTTTACTTTGGTTTCATTATTTTGGATGTAGTCATTGTTTTGATTTGATTGGATAGTCATAGATTAATCAAAACCATATATCTGTGAGTGATTTCAAGGGGTCACCTAGACTAGTTCCCAGCTCCAAGGCATAATTAACTATAAAATACTCAAGCCAAGTTAGTATCTGTTTCACTCTTCCTAGAGATTTTCAGGATCAACATCCAAAATCCTGTGGTTAAAATGCAACTGCAAATTCTCCTATATCTAGCTTTAATCTCTTCTCCGTTTAAGACTCATTTCTAATTGTACAGTGCTCTATGAAGAACAACGCAGTCCAGGAAATAAGCCGTGATTCACTCATCCTAAGGGACTTTCAAAGAAACCACAGCATAGTCTTTGGGCAGTCAAAATAAGTTTTTATGAAGCCATTATTTTAAAAGTTGATGCTTTTCTTAAGTAGGTGCCATCAAGTACCTCTATCCTTACTCAGAAACCATTTACTCTTACTTTAGAGAAAAGTCAGTCGTGTTTGGGGATCTTATTTCCCAGCCCAAACCAATTAGAAGAATCAAGTAGAAGAGGGAAAAGGGAATTGAAGATGCTATATAGTGACTACAACAAGCAAGCCAATCATTGTATAGCAAAGAAAGGGACTGTAAAAATGACTACAAAAATAATGCACAAAAGCCTTGAGCCACTAAAGTGTCAGGACAATCGGTCCAGCTGCACCTGAGGCATCACTGTATTACTAGAGCACCATATAATTACGGGAGGGTTGCCAGATTTAACATATAAAAATAAGACACCCGGTTGAATTTGAAGTATGCCCAAAATATCACCTGTTTTTATCTGATATCCACATTTTACTATGTAGTCTGTATTTTATCTGGCAACCCTAAGACAGACGGTGACCCCACATTATCAGTAAAGCATAAACTGTTGAGTATGCAGCTCAAAAACTGTGTAACTAATAGGACACTGGAAAATGTTCCTTTGATAGTATTTACGATTAAGAAATCAAAACTTTCAGTGGTCTGGAAAATTAATTTATGTGAAACACTTTGAGCCATGCATATGCTATTCACTACAGAGTGCCAGGCATAAAATAAACCTTTAATAAACTTTGGATGAACAGTGAAAGCTTAACACACCCTCTTCCCAGTGGTGAGGCACCTCAAGCCCTTGAAGTTTGTCCCCAGCCATTGTCAGTTCTGTGGTCGCGCCTGCGTCCACGCCTGACTCAGAGCTGGTGTCACTGTCTAGGTCTAACTCCCGTTCCCTTTTGTACCTGCTGTTCTGGGCTTCCATGATGCCTCCAAGAACCTTCCCTAACGAGGCTTTTCTAGAGAATGAGAGAGTGTTTTCAGTTCCCCCACTTTGTTGGCTTCCTCTGCAAGCCCACTGTTAGTCAGGTGTGTGGTGTGAAGGAAATGACGAAATAGGCCCAACAACCCCCCTCAGAGCAGCTTTTCCAAGCTTACCCACTAATAACAAGCACCAACCTGGGACCAATTATTGGTCACTTGAAGCTCTCTGGTCCTGTGTTAAAGCTAGAGCTTCACTGGGGGTCCAGGAAACTGCCAGATTTCATCTAGACCTGGTGTCCCACAGTCATTCAGTGTGGTCTGATTTTAGTCAAAGAAATCATCCCCATCTTAAAGGAGACAGTCTGTAATTTTGACAGGGTTTGCTTCTGAGCAGTGGGACACGGAGTGTATTTGTGGGAACAAGATGAACAGGACATGATTCCCATCCTCAAAGAAGCTTTCTTTCTAGCTTATATGATTGTCTGAAGATTCCTTTACAAAAATCCTGTTTATCACAATCATTTGAAAAATAAAATACAATTTTCTGGAAAAAATAATTCATCTTAATTACCACCAATCTGAACATTAAAAGCCAGTACATCCCCAGTTTATCTAACACATAGTAAACCCTTAGTAAGTGATGGCTACCATTATCACACTAAGGCAAACTCTAAAATCTCCTCCAGCCTGAAGAGGTGGAAGAGTTTCCAGTACCTTCTTGCCCAAAGGCCAATCACAGTTGCTGGGGTCCAGTTTCTGACCTAACCTCCCTTCTCCCTTCTGTACCCCTCCCTGCTAGGAAGGAACTCAGATAAGATCTAGGTTCCAAATCAGTGTAGTTGTATTATAGTGTGTGTCTCACTTTAATCCCAGTTACATCGGTGAGTTAGAGCCTCGGGTGGCAATATTTGGGGGGAATAGAGATTATTTACAGGTATTCCAACACAGCCCAGGGGCTTTCTCAGTTTATCCTAATAAAAGCCTAAGGGAGTAGTGTTAATCTCATGTTACTATTGAACCTGTGGCTCATGCCTGAGGTCACACAGTATTAAAAGGGTCAGGGTTGGGAATGTTACCTGAGTTTATAAGATCCCCAAGGTATGTTCTTGCACTCACACTGTTGACTTGGGCTGTGAAGAAAACTGGAGAGAAAGAGATAGATTAATTTCAATTTTACAAAACATCATGATGGAAATAAGTAGCCAGTAGTCAATAGAAAGTTTTTTTAAGACAGCGTCAGCATATGTTCCAGAAGACGTAATAGAATGTGTCCTATGACTACTTCACTATGTTTTGTTTCCCCGAGGAACCCGATACGGGAGTACCAAGCCTTAAAAGGTGATTGTTGTGGTATCACCTTTCTATTCTAAGGCAATTGTGAGTTCCCAGGGAGTATTATGGAATCACATGTGGCCCACATGACTTATTTTCCTTTCTGAAAACAGCCTTTCATCATGTCTCCAAAATAGCTAGCTACGGATCACTAAAAAATCATTCCTACATATTAACTACATCTTTTACTTCATTGGCTAACAAGCAGCTTAAGTACAGACGTTCAAGTTCCTTTTATTCCTCTTGGTTGCTTGCTACTCAAAATGTGGCCCACGGACCACAAGCACTGGCATCACCTGGGAGCACACCTGGGGCTACTGAATCAAAATCTGCATTTTAACAGGACCCCCCCCCCCCCGTGATTCATATGTACATTTAATTTGAGACGCTCTGGTCCCATTAGCCTCTCCCTGGCAGATGTGCTAATAATAGCATGTCATGGTCCTCAGGTGTATGCCAGTCCCTCCCTGAAGTCACAGCAATACCAAGATAACTAAGACATGGCCTCTGCAAGAGAGAAAGTTGAACAAATGAAAGGGGTCTAGGCAATCTGAAAATGCCCACCTGGATCACTGAGAATTCCTGTATCCAAATTTCCTGCTGCTCTGTGAAACAGTGGCGTTCAGAATGGCTTTCAATAGAGGCAACGCATTCAAGTGTTGTGTTTGGAAAGTAGGAAGAAGAAACAGAAAGATGCATACGTCTCCCATACTGCTAAACTGTTCCCTCTTTCCCTAGTAATTAATAACCCTCATAGAATTCTGACAGAGCTGTAAGACAGCTAAGCTTCTTAGGGTCCACTCACTTAACAAATGTTGATTGATTGCTATATACTCCTCTATGTGGTAAATACTCCAGTTACAGATGAGAACTCCATGGTCCCAGCCCTCACGGAGCTCATGAAATGAGAAAAATTACTCCCAAGTATGTGAAAGATTACTACCCAAGTCTGTATGAATAGAAAGCTGTGGCGTGCAGTTTGAGAGGAAAGGATTAATTTTGCCCCCATTTTCTTTCCACTGTACACTTTGTAATATTACGTTGACTGCCTGAGTGTTCTCAAGAATTTCTCCGGCATCTGAGATGCAAGGTGTATGAACAGGAGACAGCTATTTTCTTCAAAAGTGGAAACGGTCTTGATAAAAACCTGAAGCATTATCTGTCACCCAACAGTATTTCTCCTAAAATTATGCAGCTCTCATTACAGCATTGTGCTACTCAAAGTGTGGTCCGTGAGTTTGCTCCAAGCCACAACTTGCTAAGTGCAGAAATCAACAATGAGGGTTTAAGAAACTTTTCTGGCAATTTGACTTTGTCACAACATGCAATGGCATCACATCACCAGAGAACCAGTCTCGTTCACCTGGTGCTGCAGATTGAATGTTTGTGTCCCCCCAAATTCATATGTAATGAGTACTCCAGTGTGATGGTATTTGGAGGTGGGGCCTTTGGGAGGTGATTATGTCATGAGGGTGGAGCCCTCATGCATGAGATTAGTGCTTTTATGAAATGAAAGACACCCCAGAGAGCACTCTTGCCCTTCTACCATGTGAGGAGACAGACAGAGGTGTTCTTTGTCAAACACAAGTGAGCCCTCTTGCACTTCCTAGTCTCTGGAACTATGAGAAATAAATGTTTGTTGTTTTTAAGCCAACCAGCATATGGTATTTTGTTATAGCAGCCTGAATAAACCAAGACCCAGGGTAGAGTTCGGGTGCTGAAAGGCACAGGTGAGTCACATGTGACACCAGCTTCGTGTCCTAGCCATCCCCAATAGAACCACATGTGATACTTTAAGGTTAATTTGTCAACTGTAACCCAAAAATGAATAAAATCCAGAGTTCATCTTATTCAGTTGTTTATCAAAGATCATTTAACTTTATTATTATTATTTTTTAATGTTTTATTTATTTCTAGGAGAGAGAGAGAGAGAGAGACAGCATGAGCAGGGGAGGGTCAGAGAGAGAGGGAGTCACAGACTGAAACAGGCTCCAGGCTCCAAGCTGGCAGTCAGCACAGAGCCCGATGCGGGCTCGAACCCACGAACCGCGAAGATCATGACCTAAGCGAAAGTCGGACGCTTAACCGACTAAGCCACCCAGGTGCCCCGAAAGATCATTTAACTTTAAAGGATCAATTTTGGAGCCAACTACTGATGACAGATTGAGCATAAATGTTGAATATACAACATCCCATGCTTCAGTTTTGATAAAAGTGAAAAACGAGTGTTTGAAGCTTGCAGAAATTGCTTTAAATTCTCTTTTCCCTCTCTCACCCACCTACCTCTATGAGACTGGTTTTTCTAATATGAATGTTATTAGAATAAACATGGAAACTGTTTAGGTATACATGATCCCCCTTCACAGCACTGTTACCTATCCAACCTAAATTACAGAAATTAACTAGCAAAAAGTAAGCTCACTTAAAACATGAAATAGTCTACTAATAAACAAAATGTGTGTTTCAAGTATGGAAATCAGCATTTAATATGCAGAATTGCTACTTTTAAATAACTTTTCATTTTGTCACAAATGTGGAATGACAAAAAAGTACTGAAATACGACTATGAATTCCCTGTACTCAGGCTTTCAGCGAACTCAGGCTATCAATGTACACATTACACATTTTTTTCCTCTGATCACCTTTATTAAAATATGTCTATGAAATCTAAAAAAATGTTGTCTTCTATTCTATATTTACTGTTTAATTCTTTTTTTCTAGTAATACATTTTTGTTCTGTTTACAAAATATCTGTCCACATGCACTGTGGGAGAAAAACCTAGTCACTCACTCAGATACTTTGAGAAAAACTTCTTTATAGTAGCCTGTCAATGACTACTACCGTCAGATTCAACTGGTAAAAAAGGAATGAACACTCTTAGCTAATATGTATATACTGTTGACTGCCTGCCAGGCATGTTCTGTGTACTTTACATGCGTTAACTCAAGTGCTCTTACCTTATGAATTAGGTGCCATTGTAGCACCATATTACTGATGAGAAAACTAAGGCACAGAGAGGTTGAGTCCCTTCCTCAAGGTCACACAGCTCTAAAGTGGCAGAACTCAGTGTCCATGTTCTTTCTTATCTGGTGAACATAAGACAGGCATTATAATCATAGTTCTTCACCACATTGCTATGGGTTTCTGTGGGTCATTTAACCGATGTGGGAAAAGAAAAAGAAGAATTAGAAAGAATAACAAAAGCTACCATGCAGAGTCCTTCCCATGTGGCAGGCATTGAGCTAAATGCCTTACACGCATGAGCTCAGTGTCTCCTAAGTGTGGGTTGTTACAGGAAATGATTTCAGGTAGTAGGGAAATGACTTACATGCATGGGCCAGACAGAAGTCAAATTGCATCACTTCATGAGAAAGCAATTTCTTGAGTCTCTGTGCCTCATCACGCTGCTAGAGTCTCTTCTGAGCAGCTCTCTAATGACTTCCTAACGTGGACTTATTTCCTTTTCTTACAAAAGGAAAGCAGGCCTTAGGCTTAACACTTTCTCTGGCAACAAGGTCTTTTTTATTTTCATTGCACCTTCAATTGCATCTTATTTATAATAAGGACATACAATTTGTTTTAAAAATGTATTTATGTTTGAGCACCTGGCTGGCTCAGTCAGTCGGAGGAGTGTGCTACTCTTGAAGTCGAGCCCCTCAATGGGTGTAGAGATAAAATAAATCTTTTTTTAAACAAGTATTTATGTTTGAGAAGTGGGCTATGGAAAAAATTTAAAGATAATGGAATAGGCCTTACATGGAGTCGGCAAGCACTGTGACCAATGAAATTTGACAAACATTTCATTATCTTTCAACAACTCGGGAAAAGGTAACCACTATCATTCTCTATTTGTAGATAGGAGATTTAAGGTTTAGAAAAGCTGACTAACATTCCCAAGGCCGCTCTGTAGGAAAGTGAGGAGCCAGGATCCAATCGTAGAAGTGCCTGCCTCCAAAGCGAGTGCCCTTACCCATTCTACATCTGGTCTCCCTCGGTGGGAAGGCTCCTCCCAGCACTGGCCCTCAGGCGCTCTGTGATTGTACTTCAGCATCTAGGAAGGCGGTTCTCAAAGTGCGGTCCTCCCTGAGGTGTTTTCATCATAACACTGAGATGTTTGTCTCTTTCACTATCGTTTGCTCCCCAGTGTACGGGGAGAGTTTCCAGAGGCCGTGTGACAAGTGATAGCGCAACATGCTGAATGCAGAAACAGATTTGAGGACCCAGCTGCCTTCTATTACGACAGGACACGTTAAAAAGAGTTAGGAAAGTGTAAACAATGCCATTCGTCTCATTGAGTCTCATTGTTTGTTTTTGCTTGTTTTGGAAATTACAGTTATTTTAAATAAAAATATGTGATTTGTGTTAACATGTAATGGGCTTATTGTTATTTTTAAATTAATAAATATTTTACATATTTATCCATCTTAATTTCTTTTTTAAAATATGTTTTTAATGTTTTACTTTTTTTTGAGAGAGAGAGACAGAGCACAAGCAGAGGAAGGGGAGAAAGAGGGAGACGCACAATCCAAAGCAGGCTTCAGACTCTGAGCTGTCAGTATGGGCCCAACGTGGCCTCGAGCTCACAAACCCTGAGATCATGACCTGAGCAGAAGTCAGATGCTTAACCAACTGAGCCACCCTGGAGCGTCTACCCATCTTAATTTCTAATGCATTAAGCATCAATAAATATAACCCACAGAAACAGTTTTTTGGGTCTGTCAAGAGTATAAAGGAGTCTTCAGACCAAAAACATGTGGAATAATATATTCTAATATTAATGGAAACTTCTCTCAATATTTCTTCCCTTCCTTCCTTGTGCCCCCTCTTTCCCCCTTCACAGAATTCCCCCTCTATTTAAACAGGTAATCTCCATGATTCATCGCTTCAGGGGAGGGACATTACTAAGTGGAAAGCAGAAATAGTGTCTAGTTTCATAGTTCTGAAAAACCTAAACCCATTAAGGAAGTTATGCTAGGTGCTTTAAAGCAGTAATATCAAAAGACAGCAAGTATCACTGAGAAAAAACACTAGCAGTATTGAGAGAGGTCAGCTTTCCAGGGACTAGAAAAATATTTCTCACCTCTTGACGGTGGGTGTGGGGAAGAATAAAGACAGAAGAGAGATTAGGAGAACAGAAAAGTGGGGCGTGGGGCTGGCTCAGTTGGTGGAGCATGCAACTCTTGATCTTGGGGTTGTAAGTTTGAGCCCAACTTTGAGCGTAGAGATTACCTAAAAATAAAAAAAAACTATATTGAAAAAAAAAGAGAACAGAAAAGTGAGGACTAGGCTGAAGGGGCGGAGGGACAGAGTGTAGGCACTGCTCAGCCACAGTGGAGCGTCTTCTCTTGTCCAGGAGCCATGTGGGAGCTGGGAACTGCCACTCCCTAAACCCGGTGTTTCCAAGAGCCCACTTCCCCTCCCCACGCCCATGATGCTTTGTAGCAGTGACGCCATCTGATTCATCCAACCTGGGCAACTGTACTCTGAAAAGATCAGGGCCCATCAGAAGCCCAAGAGAAGGGGATCTGGGGCCCTGGACCCCTGGAGGGGTGGTAGGGGTCAAGAGGTAACAGCTCTAGACCATGAAATTGGAAGGTCTGACTGGAATCAGCTGCAGATCTGCCCTGAGCTGGAAAAGCAGTTCAACACACTTTTTCTCCAAATATTAGGAGCACCCAGTGTACCCGTTAGCTAATAAGCAAACAAAGGACTGTGTTGCATTCTAGCAGAGTTTGTGAACTGACTGTACTATCCTTGAGTTCAGCCCACAGGTGAGTGTTCTTGGTCCAGTACAGGGGATTCGTTTTGTTTGTTTTCATTAGAATGCTTTGGGGGAGTCCTTGTGCTATCCAGGGCCCACTGTCCTCTCTTGCATCCAGTCTCTTCATGCATCAACATTCCCTGCCTGCCACTGAGGACATCTGAGATTCCTGAGTCCTGTAATAAAAAGCACTTGATCTATAGTAGGAGGACTCCTCAAAATAAAACCCTGAGGGGCCCCTGGGTGGCTCAGTCAGTTAAGCCTCCAACTTCGGCTCAGGTCATGATCTCACGGTTTGTGGGTTTGAGCCTCGCATCAGGCTCTGTGCTGATTGCCAGCTCAGAGCCTGGAGCCTGTTTCAGATTCTGTATCTCCCTGTCTCTCTGACCCTCCCTTGCTCACGTTGTCTCTCTTCTCTCTCTCTCAGAAATAAATAAAACATTAAAAAAAATTAAACCCTGAAACTATACAGAATCATGAGTCTGTGCATTTTTCTGGGGAGAGAGTCCTAGCTTTCATCATATGCAAACTATGCAAAGGAGTTTCTGGTACCTGGCTTGGAATCCTGACAGCTGTTCATTGGCTGTGTGACCTTGAAGATGTCACTTAACCTGTCTGTGTCTCCATTTCCTCATATGTGAAATGTGGGTGTTAGTATTTAACTCTAAGGGCTGATATAAGGAGTAAATGAATGGCAAACTCTTCTTAAGTGTTGGCTGCCGTTATTATAGAGGGGGTAGGCCATGGGGTTTGGGAGGGATGGAGAGCCCATGTAAAAGGGGCCAGCCTGGGGTAGAGAGGTGTGTGCAGGAACATTTGGTGACCCCAGCCCGTCTTCAGGATGTCGCCTGCAGAGTCCTCAGAGCTCACTAGGTCAGCAAAGGGTCCCAGCATGTTGGAAATGAACAGCGAGGCTTCTCTGGATGTAGCCAAAGAGGTTGCCAGCAGCTGGGATATATGTACCTCTCATTCTGAGCAAGACAAGCATCTGAAGGTAGCAATCAGATAGGGCCTGGAGCCATGAACTTGGAGATCACAGTTATGCCCTAGAGATCAATGCTGCCTTAGTTCTGGTCTCTAGACACCAACCAGGGAGCAGAGTCAGACAGGTTTAGCAGGGTCAGACAGCAGAAACTGGAATCCAGCTCCACCACTTTCTAGCTGAGCTGTTTTTGAGCAACTTACTAAAACCCCCTAAGCGATAGTTTCCTTTTTTGTAAAACTGAGTAAAAATACACTTGCTTTATCAGTTAAATAATATAACATATGCAGATATAATCTAACATGGCAGCTAATAAGTGCTCAATACGCAGAGCCATTGCTATGGTAAGCTGTTCAGTGTCAACAGAGGGCTCAAAGGGAGTGAAGAGGCAGCAGGGGTCCGGGTGTCTAATTGAAAGGGGAATCCTGGAAGAACAAATCAAAAGATCACTAGCGTGAAGATACATTTGGGCCATTGCAACATTTCTGCTTTAGCTTCCTTCCCTTCAAACTTAGAAATCAGATTTCCTGGCCATGTGTAGCAACATGGATGGAACTTGAGGGTGTTATGCTAAGTGAAATAAGTCAGGCAGAGAAGGACAGATACCATATGTGTGCACGTATAGGAGGATTAGGAGGAACTTAACGAAGGACCATGGGGGAGAAGAAGAGGAAAAATAGTGGGGGAGAGGGAGGGAGGCAAACCATGAGAGACTCTTGAATGCTGAGAACAAACTGAGGACTGATGGGGGTGGAGGGGAGATGCGCATGGAGGAGGGCACTTGTGGGGATGAGCACTGGGTGTTATATGGAAACCAACCTGACAATAAACTATTAAAAAAAAGAGAAATCAGATTTCTTAGGGCTCTTTTTGGGCTTCTTAGAAAACATGAAAGGGGAAAATTAAGATGAGAATATTTCCTGAAAATTTTTCCTTGCTCTGCAATATTCCCATGGCGGAGAATTTATGATACTGCTTTTCTAATCCATTCAAACCAGCTTAAGGAGACAGGGTTTTCTTACAGGCCTGGAGGACAGGAAGTACTCAAGGCCAAACACTCTCATCCCTGCTTGCAAGGCATGCGTACTTCTTTCTTTTCTTACTACAGATCTACTGTCTCTTTATATGATGCACGCGACCCAAAATTGCAGGCCTTGCCCAGCTTGACAGCATTTTCTGGTTTACGTACAACACACTAGATGTGCCCTATTCTCAAATCAAATTCCTAGGAGAGGAAATTTATTAGACATCTCCTGTCACATACCTGGACGTGCTAATGTCAACCCAAAGTGCGTATATAAGGGGTCGGAGAGGTAGGAAATGGGAGTGGTATAGATGCACACGTTCAAACAGTTAATAGGAGAAGAAAACCAAATGGCCAAGGAACACCCGAAAAGATACTTGGCTTCTCTAATATTCAGAGAAATGCAGACTAGTACAAGAATGCGAGGTGCTCATTTTTATCTTTTTGGACCACCAGACTGGCAACAATGAAAAATAAGGGTGACTGCAGGAAATTTGTTAAGAGTGCGAAGTGATAGGATTTTTCTGGTGTGCTACTGGACATCATGTTATAATACTTTAAACTTGCTTAAGCTTTAACCCTGCAATTTTAGTTGTAGAGATTTATCCTAAGGAAATAATTAGAATAAGCACAGATGTATATGTGTACATATATATATACACATATGTATATAGAATAAGGCATATAAGTAGATGTATATGGATGCTTATTGCAGTGTTTTTAGTATTTAAGGAAGGCTTATAACTAAATGCCCTTCAGTGAAAGGTAGAGATTATGGTTCAAAGGAATACTAAGAGGCCATTTTAAAGGATGAGGTAGATTCATAGGTAAGATGTACATAGCAAACTATTTAGGGTTAAAAGAAAAAAATACAAACCACATAAAAGAGTAAATAATATGATCCCATTTTTGCTAAACACATACGGTATATGATATATACTTTACATACTGTATTTGGAGTGTGTATATATACGTATCTATATGTATTTGCCTGCATGTATAATATAATATATAATACACACACGTGTATAATATAATATATAATTATATATATATATAAAACTAATAGTGGGGGCTGTCTCTGAGAATAAAGAGAAATATGGAAAGTTCTCGCTTCCATTTTTATATTGTTGAGCTTTTTAAAAAGAAACCTGGATTACGTTTATAAATCAGATGAAAAAAAGAAGACATTGCACTTTGAGGAGGAAAAGAGAGTACAGAGTTTATATGTAAAAGAGAAACACTTTATATTTTAAAATTTAAGGAGGACAACAAGTTCCACTTTCCCCCGTGGTGAACAGGCAGAGTAGGAGGCAGCAAAGCCTTCCCTCCCCCACCCCCACCCCCAGGTTTGGGATTTTTGGGTGAGACTTTCTAGCATATAAAGGAGAAAAGTTTGCTTCTCAGTACCGCAGAAGCGTTAGGGGAATCCTACTGGAAGAATTCAGCTTACCCACAGCCCAAAGAACCCTCCCCTTCTGCTAGAGAGGAGTTAATGAACTTAACTGAGTTGAATTTTTCAGCTCAAATCTAGGGGTAACATATTTATATACAAAGAGAGGAAGCAGTTAAATGTTGAGAGCTGAAGTGTGCAGCCAAGTGAGGGGTTGGATATAGGAAAAACGAGAGGCCAAACTGGGAAAAGTGGAGGTGGTCTGGGTCAATTCCAGAGACATGTTTCCCTGCTGCCAGTCAGTTGTGAGTCTGAGTGGGTGCTTGGGGCTTTTTTTTTTTTTTTTAATTTGTTAAATGCTTTTTTTTATTTTTGAAAGAGAGAGAGGGAGAGGGAGAGATAAGTGGGGGAGAGATACAGAGAAGAGGGTATATAGAGAGAAGGAGACACAGAATCCTGAGTAGCCTCCAGGCTCTGAGCTGTCAGCACAGAGCCCGATGTGGAGCTTGAACTCATGAACTGCAAGATCAAGACCTGAGCTGAAGTCGTACGCTTAACCGACTGAGCCATTCAGGTGCCGTTTGGGGCTTTTTTAATAGGTTGGGAAATTGAAATTCTCACTGGGATTATTTATTTTTTAAGTGTTTCTGTTTGGATTCTCCCTATCCTGTTAGGAACGTGTTAAATATTAAAAGAGCCAGTCGTAATTTTTTTCACCACTACTGTGGATTTCAGTGGGGGAAAAATTAGTCATACTGTGTAGGCAACTTTATAAGAAAGCCTCAATTTCACATATTGTGGGATAGCTGTATTAATCTGGCATAGATAGCAATTTCAATTAACATAGTCTTTTGTCTTCATTTGCAAGAGGCAGTTCATCATTAGCACATTTTAGAACATTGTTCACCGACAACATGAGAATTGAATGAATTTCACCATATTACTTTTCAAGCCTCTAACACCTTAACAGGCAAACTCTTTTAGAGCAAGGTCTGTTTCTCCCCTTCTTTTAGAATTCTACTCTGAGCAAGAAGCATTTGCTGAATTGCCTACCTAGGGACTTCAACATTGCTAGCACATATAATGGCCTTCCAAAAATGTTTACAGTAATGGTAATGTTGGGGATAATACACCATTGGGCTTATTGCAAAGACAGCTTTCTGAATGATTGTTCGCATAAAACCTGCCAAATCACTGATATTAGACTTGGTCATTCCTTGTATTATGAGATTCTGAAGATGAAAATAATAATCATAGATAGCAAGAGCTGGAAGGTCATAGTTTTCAGCTCCCTCAGTTTACATATAAGGAAATGAGCCTCTGAGCTATTAGGAGTGTTGTCAACTTTCATGACTAAGAAGTTGCAGAGATTTTTTTTTTTAACTCCAAATCTGATGCTCTTTTTATTACAACTCAGCGGCATACCTCTCTCAGACCCAAGTCTGTCTCAGAGATGCCAAACATTCCCTTCTCCCTACCCACATTCCACCTTGGAGACTCTACCCCACTCATAACCCTGGGAGGGACAGCGCTACGTACCACGTGACTGTACTCCACCAGTCTCAGTGACTGACCCAAGGATAGACATCTGACCTAAGCTAGGCTGATCGGATACTCTCCCAAGAATTTGGAATACGGACTCAGAGGCTGAGTCATTTAGCTGTGCTGAGCCAAACTGCAAGGTCTTGTCTCCCTTGCTTGCCACAGCAGGCCACAGCCTCGTGCTAACATGCAAAGGGGAAGCTGAAAAACCATGAGTCAGCAGAAAAAGCAGGTCTGCAGACAGAAGCAGAAGGATGGAGCAGGTGCTCAGAGAAAAATTAAGAGATATGTACCTCAAAAGGTAGAAAAAAGAGAGAGAGAGAGAGAGAGGGAAAAAAATCTGCATGGCTCTCTTCTTGGTTCCCTAATGTCCAGGTTTATCTCCTGCACTGGCTTGCTGTAACCCCGTAATCAATCCTCCTTTTCAAGCAACACTCTTTAATTGGAGCTAAGAGGAATTCTGTTATTTGCATCTGAATTCTTCTTGCCTAAGACACTCCACAATTTATAATGAATATATTTTTGGGTGAAATGACTGCTCTCTTTTTTATGAAGATCATTGGAATTGAAGTCTATCTGAAAACCCACAACAAGTTGAGTGGTTTTCTGAATTTTCCTCGCTAGCTATCCAGACCCTGGAGACCAAGATTCCCACGTGAGGAGTTCCCAGAATTTCAGATGGGAGCTGGTCCCACTTTGGGTCTTCAACCAAAATATGCTAGAGATATTCTATCCAGAAATATCCACATATTTCTATCCAGAGATAGAGATCTTATTGGGGTATGTATATCAGGAATTCTAGATTCTTTATATTTAGAGTTTTCAAGGGTTGGTTGGGCCTGTGTTCTCAGAAAACCTCTGCTCTTTTAGATGTACCTGTGGAATCTCCTTTGGCCCAACATTGACCTCCACCTGGGAGGTCATGTCCCTAAAAAGTAGTTCAGGTACTATTCCTGTGCTAATCTCTTTTGAATAATGGAAAGAGCATTTTGAGCAATTCTACTCACCTTTCTAAAATTCTTAGGACTAATAGAAGTATAAAATGATGGAGGAATGACTGAGTAAATTAGGGTTCATCAGCTGATGGAATACTATCCAGAATCTTAAGGGGCACCTGGGTGGTTTATTTGGTTGAGCATCTATCTGACTTCAACTCAGGTCATGATCTCACGGTTCGTGAGTTCGAGTGCCATGTCAAGCTCTGTGCTGACAGCCCAGAGCCTAGAGCCTGCTTCGGATTCTGTGTGTGTGTGTGTCTCTCTACCCCTCCCCCACTGGCACTCTGTCTGTCTCTCTGTCTCAAAAATAAATAATTAAAAATTGTTTTAAAAAGGATAACTACCAGTATTAAAAAACATGAAAATATATTGATAACTCAATGAATAAAAAAAACAAGCAGAATGTAAGTTTTAAGTATCAACCATGTGAAAACAGGTTCACATAAGGACATTTTTCTTGATAATCCTCAACAAAGTAATTGAGTCATCCACAACCAATCCAG
Organism: Proteles cristata cristata; assembly: GCA_017311185.1. Lineage (NCBI taxonomy): Eukaryota > Metazoa > Chordata > Mammalia > Carnivora > Hyaenidae > Proteles > Proteles cristata. Next base: position 1,517,794 of record JAESUZ010004992.1, on the reverse strand, counting down.
AGATCTTGATGTGTAGGATAAAATCCTTTGGGCATTTCTGTCTTAGATGATTTTGGCTAGAGAAAAAGTTGCTGAGCTGGCTCAGGTCCTGAATTTTTTTCTTCTATTGGCCTGATTCTGTTCCATGTGCTGATCTACTTTTGTGCATGTCCATAGCACTCCCAGCTGACATGACCTACTGATTATGGAGAATTCTCAGTCTTGCTGTCCACAATTACTTAAAGTCTTGTGTGGAAACTTTTTGCTTTGTTACCACAAAAATTTCAACATCTGTATTTAGATGGTTTCATTAGTTTTTTCCTATCTGCCATTTCTCAAATCTAGGACAAGGTGGAGGTGTGACTTCCCTCCAGTGTGCTAATAACTTCTGCACAGTTTCTGGGAATTCTTTCTAAAGCTAAGATGAAAGGGAAAGACATTATTTCTCTTCTAGCATTTGGTAGGAAAAAAGAAATCTATAGCCCAAATACTGTCTGAAAGACTTTCTTTAGTTACAGAAAAGTTCTTCTGTGGCTATTTTCGGAACCAGTCATGACAAAACTCCTTGACAAGCAGAAAGAGAGAAACATTGGCCTCTTGCTGCTTTACAAGGGTTTGGTTGCCTATCTCATGCCTACTCTAGTAGACTTTCGCTATGTTTGTGGCCATGTGCCATTTCTTAAAAGCCTTTCCCATATCAAGGGAACTTATACATTATGAATCCAGCCTTCTCAAGGCAAAATTAGAACTCTACCAGCCTTTTCTACAACGAGGGCATAAGCATGTGACCTAGTTTCTGCAGTCAGATGCAACCATGCAAGACTGCAATGCAGAAAAGAAAACCATGAGAAAGAAGGTATCACGCAGAATCGCTTTTCCTGTGAGGGCTGTTGGAGGCATCAGAGGCAGAAATGGCAGCAGCCATAGTGGCGGGCTCCCTTCAGGGGGTTTCCAGTGCAGCCACCACGCCTGGGCCCCTTACAGTCTGCATTGCACCATCCGGCAGGGTAATTTGGATATAACTTCTTGCTAAGCAGCATCAGAGCATTATTCTTTGACCCTTCCAGAAGTCTACGCACTATTTAACATCCTTTGATATATTCTTTTTTTTTTTTAATTAGTGAGAGTGAATTCTGTCATCTGCAAGTAAAAATCTTGACTAATATACTGCTTTTCATGATTTTATATTAGGCTGAAGGACTTAGAAGTGATTTGTTTTTCATATTCATCATGCTTCATCAGCCACTAGGTATGAATAGGGTCACATAAATGACAAATCTGAATCCTTATTGGCTCTTGATTCCACTTAGAAAATAATGTAGTTTTCCTGGGCTCACCCAAAATTGCTTCCAGAATCCCTAGGATTGTCTCTCATGGGCTCACAAACAGTTATCTCATGTTCTTCCCTACTACCTCCTGTGCTTTTGGCTATGGCTAAGAAGCCATTTGCTGGTGTTGGCTCAGTACCTATGTCAGGGCCAACCGTGGCAACACTGATGCCATGTCAAATGTGTGCTGCTTCTAATGTTTTCATTCTGTGTCACCCCTTTACCGAAAGTGCCACAGCCCCAATGTCAACTTGTTATACAGTTGTCCCTTACAAAAATACTTCCTTTAGTGACTGTGTACAGTCCTTCTCTCTGAAGCTCAGATGTGAGTACCTGGGACTGAGCCGAGAGACCAAATAGGGTACTGTTTGTCTTTTCCGTTTCCTTATTTTTTTCTCTCCAACACAAAGGCTCTCCTCCCTACTCGCTCATGCAAATCAGTGCATGCAAATGGACAGCTGTAAATAAACATCACTGGCTGTAACATTACAGTTCAAGCCTTATTCTGTGTCCTCAGAGTGAGAATACTTCAGGACCAAACTGGTAGACTTTTGAGGCGCTATTTTTTATTTTGCAACATTTCACAGTTGTTGTCATAATGCTCTTTTTCAACAAGTAGAGAAATATGACCTGAAACAGTCCATTTATCCCAGGAAATTTATGCTGACAGAGCCTGCCTTTGCCAAGATACTTTCTTACAGATGTCTTCTTCCCCTACACCCTCGGGTATTTGTCTATTAACAGAACGCAGGCAACTTCTTTGGCAAGTAGATTCAGAATGTCAGCACAAGCAATGAGTCTCAGGAAAATGGAACAATTAGGGGATTTCTCAGCAGCACTACTGCCAGTTTTCCCTGGGCACTTGTATCAGTGTTTATTTTAATGACTTCAATCAGGATATTTTACTCACCCTAACTCAGAGGCTCAAGATTATAGAGATCAACAGAAGATTCAATGTATTAGAGTCTTGCTTTGCAGAAATTATTGGGTGGGGTTTTTCTGTGAGTAAATGGGGCAGTAAAAGTCCCTTCTTACCACTACTTTCCACCCAGCTTTGCTATTTGGCATTTGTCCACCTATAGCTTTTTGAACAATTCTAGCTTATGGTTCATAAAAGATCATAAAGCAATATTATGCTTACAGACCGAGTCCTGCAAAGAGCATTCAAAATCTCTCTGCTAGGAAATGTTAGAAAAAACACCTCAGACTTCTATAGGTACAAGACTTCCATTGCTTTTTTGATCTGTGTTATGACTCCTTTGGGAAACACAGTGTGCTCCTGTATAGTGAACTCCAACAACGTTTTCCAAATGGATCAGAAAGCAGAGGAGGGAGGACTGGTGAACATGAGGAGGGGCAGCCAGCCACGTGTGAGGGATAGATTTCACAGCAATCTGGGCCCAAGTGGCTCAAAAGGATTTTAAGTCCTTTCAAAGGACTTTTTAGGATTTTAAAGGATACCAAGGAAGGTGTAAGCCCTCTAGTTGATTTCAAACTAAAGATGAACTCTGGGGAGATCTGACGGTGGAGAAAGTATCTCAGGATCTCAGTTTACTCCTCCTCGGAATAGTTGAATCCTAGAGGGAAGGAGACATATTTTGTGGATGTGGTAGGAAGAAGGCAAGCTACATGAGATGAGGCAGCACGAGATGTAGAGAAGAAATGTGACTCAAGATGTTTTCGGGAAGAGTGTGACGTTCAGGGAGAAGGGTTTTTTTTCTTCAGTGCCTGATTCCACCACTGTAATGTAGTATCTACCCTTTCCGACATTTCCTGACAACCAATTCTTCAAAATATCCTTGGGGATATATACAAATACTAGTTTAAAGTATCTAACCACACATGAGCTAAGTATGTTTTTTATGTATATGGAACAGATTCTTAAATCATTTTAGCAGTGGTTATATTAAAAATATAGAGTAAAAAAAAGATAGTGAGAGAAAAAGATACTGAATATATCCCATTATTTTTGTAGGATATAAAAAGTGTCAGGGGCGCCTGGGTGGCTCAGTCAGTTAAGCGTCCGACTTCGGCTCAGGTCATGATCTCATGGTTCGTGGGTTCGAGCCCCGCGTCGGGCTCTGTGCTGACAGCTAGCTCAGCTCCTGTAGCCTGTTTCAGATTCTGTGTCTCCCTCTCTCTCTGACCCTCCCCTGCTCACGCTGCCTGTCTCTCAGAAAGAAATAAAACATTTAAAAAAATTTTTTTTAAAAAAGTGTCCTGACGGGGCACCTAAGTGGCTCAGTCAGTTAAGCGTCTGACTTCGGCTCAGGTCATGATCTCACGGCTTGTGAGTTCAAGCCCCGCATCAGGCTCTGTGCTGACAGCTCAGAGCATGGAGCCTGGAGCATGTCTTGGATTTTGTGTCTCCCCCTCTCTCTGTCCCTCTCCAACTTGTGCTCTGACTCAACTCTCTCTCTCAAAAATAAATAAACATTAAAAAAAATTTAAAGTATCATAACATATGTATGGTCAACCTGAAACCTTAAAATGTATTATTATAAAGGTCAAGTAGTTTTGAGGTACGATTTTGGTGTATGTCCATAAAGTAAAATTTGGGACTGGGTCACATGAAGGACTTGTCTCAGATATTGTGCTTTCTTTTTCAATTTTTCTCATTTTTCTCAGCAAAGACTTAAGTAAAAAAAAAAAATGTATGGAGAAATTAAAACTTCCTTGCATCTTTCTGATGACAAAAAGGTGAGTGAGTCATTTGCTCAAATACCAGCTCAGAAATTTTATCTCACACATTGTCGAGTAAGAAGCCTCAGCTGGGCACCCTTCCAGTTGGTAAGAGGATCTCCAAGGCACGTGATGTAAAGAGGAAGGCTGAACCTGCAGCCTTCCCTTTCTCCTCTCTGGTTTCTGGCAGCCTTTCTGTACACAGATGATCCTTGACTATGTTGCTGAGTGCAAATTTCCAATGCCAGTCCTCATCCCCCCTCTACTATTTGGATCAGAACCTTGAGCCTCTGTGGAAATGTAAAAGCAGGCACATCTGGCTCAGTCTCACCTTACGACACAAAGGAATGTGACCTTTAGGTTCCCTGGGAATGCTTTGTGTGCACATTTGGCTGGGCCCCAAGATCAAGGTCATCTGTGTGATTCCTGGAAAGAGTTGCAGAGTGGGCACCCCTAGTCTGGGTCAGGTGCCTCAAATACTACAATCCTGGAAGAGGAAATATGTGCTGTGCTTTCTGAGAAGGACCAGTCAAGTGAGGAAGGTTGCAGTGAACACTGCCACTCGGGAGATGTGAAGGTATGTGTCCTGAGCTGGGTCACCTGCGCAAAAGAAGATGAGCAACACGAGAATAAGAAATCAGGCCAGCCCCAGTGCATGACAGCCCAGGTTCTCCACCAGGACTGTGAGTCCCAGTCACTTTTCCTTGCAGTCCCAGTCACTTTTCCCAGTCCTTTCTACCATGAATTGCCTTCTACTTTACATTGTGATAATCACACAATTGGAAAAGAACTCAAATGAAGGAGATTCTGTGGCTTCCTTGGCAAAGTAAGCCAGTTTGGGCCAGAAAGAGGTGAGTAGTGAATGTCAGAGTAGGAACAATACTTCCTGTATCTCCTTTTGAATCATCGTATATTGATGACATGCAGAAGGCCCTGAAGAAATGTAGCAGAGAAGGAAGTGAAGAGCCAACTGTATTGGCTCAGTGCCTGAGAAACACCCTGCTTTGAGGATAAAATTGCACCTCTCATGCCAACAGTTCAGGCAAGGGAAGCTACACAAATAATGCTTGGAATTCAATTGAAGAACAAGTCAAAAGAAGTCTTGTTTTTTTGTTTTAAATGACCTCTAAGATTGCTCTTTTGCTTGGTTTGTTTGCTTGCCTGCCTCAGCTCGGAGGATGAGATGAGAGGGTAAATAAGCCACCTTTTTGTTGTGAGTAGCATTTGTTTAGATGACACAGAGGGACATCATCCAGGTAAAAGAGGGTGTGGGAACATGCTACTTCATACCTCGTTCCTGGGTAAATGAAGCCCCCCCAAGGGCTACTATAAAAAATAATATGTGTCCAGCTCTTGGGGGAAGGAAGTATTTTCAAACTGAGAATGTCACACTCCAAATTCTAACCTGGTGCTGTTTCCTGCTCTTACTCATAGAGTGATCCACGTGACTTTCAGTAGTTTAGCTTCTTCAGAATGGAGGAAACAGAAAGCCAGTGGCTGCCCAATGGAATTACACAACATGGCTTATTTGGGAGGAGAGGGAAGTCAGGATGAAGATCATTTATTTCATCAGCCTCATGATCACAAAAGTTACCCAGGCTAAAAATGGTCTTTAGTCACTCTGCCATTTATACTTTATCCCTCGCTTCCAGATCCTCATGCTTAAATTCTCTTTTTGTGAAAGCCACTTTTAACTTAAAAATTCTTCCTTCTGTCTTTACTTTTCTGTCACTTTTCTCCTCATTTAATCCTCCCCATTATCCAATAATAGAAATAGAATAGCATAAGGAGTTGAGGAGGTTTCTTAACTCAACCCAAAAATGGGGAGTATGAAGAGAAATGGAAGACCCTCAGACCCAGTTTCCTGGCTGTAATCAAGAAACCAATAGATGGCCAAATCCAAAAAGATTAAAGTTTTTTTATTTATTTTGAGAGATAGAGACAGAGAGAGACAAGAGACAGAGAGCAAGCTTGAATGGGGGAGGGGCAAGGAGAGAGGAAGAGCAAGAATCCCATGCAAGCTCTGCAATGTCAGCACAGAGTCTCGTGCAGGGCTCAATCCTACAAGCCATGAGATCATGACCTGAGCCGAAATCAAGGGTCAGACACCACCTACTAAGCCACCCTGACACCCCAAATCCAAACAGATTAAATGAAGAAAGCTGTAGACTAGTCATACACTTTACAGCCAGACTGAGATAATGAAGAGCACTGGTATGGTGATATGACAAAGGAGACCCAAAGATCAAGAAGTTTATGATCTGATAGTAAACACTAGGAAGACACTTGATTTGCTTAAATAGCTAATACTTAGGAGCTAACTAAGTGCTAGGCACTGTTTTACTCACTTTACACATATTAACTCATTTAATTCTCACAATAATGTTAACAAGTATTCACCATTATCATGCCCATTTTGCAGATGATGAAAACTGAGGCATAAAATGGTGCCTGTGGTAGACATGGAGAGGCACTGTCTTTCAAAAAACTCTTCACAGCTGCTTCCATCTGTCAGTGCTTTCGGGGTCTGCCTCAGCTATTTGGTCCAAGGTCATTGCCTTCACAAGGTAGCCTGAATTGGGGAACAGAGAGATAAGCTCTACAGGCCCGGTAACCTCGGCTCAACATGGACAATCCCAATGCATAAAAATCATGACAGAGCTCCCGCCCTGCTTGGCAGAAGCTTAGATACAGGCAGAAACCTGTATCACATTTCAACTTCTGCCTTAGCTGGGTTGAAAACACATCCCAGTTTTTCTTTTTTTCCCCAGGACTGTCCTGATTTTGGCACCAAAAGTTCTGTGTCCCAAGAAACCTCCATCCCAGGCAAACCAGAATAGTTGGTTGTTCCAACCCTACTGGAGGAAGAAGGCAGGTTTCTTTCCCCTTCCTTCCACAGGTGTTGATCCCTAATAATCATCTTACACCCTAAACCCCCATCTCAGTGTCTGCTTCCTGAGAGCCCCATGTGTGTGACAAGGCCCTGAGCACATCACCGGGGGGGGTGGGGGGGTGGGCATTCCGGCATCAGACTGTGTCCTTAATCTCCAAACTTCACTCTTTCCTAATAAAAGTGTTCTGGTCCCAAGAAAAAGGTACTCAGCAGAGGTCCAGACAGATTCTTCATGCTCCATACATCCCAGATGAAATATTTCTCAGGAGGAATGAAGGCAGTTCATGTTTATTAAATATGGCGGATGATTAGCTAAGCACTTTGCCTGTGAAGGTTCTATCAGTATTCTCATTGTACAAATGATGAGAGCTTAGAGCTTAGAGCTTACTGCCCTAGCACTTTACCTGGGCACTCTACCCCTAAGTTAGATGCTTCGATAAACCTGAATAGCTTGCCATTATAAAATGGAAATAATTTTTTCTTGGAGCAGAGTTGTAGAGTGAGCTTAAAGAAGATACTATATATGTATTAAAAAAAAAAAAAGCCCAGCAAAATGGCAGGAGGCTACAGTTCAAGCTTCAAAAAACTAAGAGTTTAAAAATAGGGATATTAAATATTATAAGTTGTTTATATTGCAGTGAAATAAACCTTTATCACTATCTCCACCTTGTCAAACCTTCCTGAACCTTGAGTAAAGGCTCATACTTGGTATGTGTACAAACCACAAAGGGGCTCCCCAAGCAGAGAACAGGAATTAGCAGGCAAGAAATCAGAGCTAGAGGGGCCATGTGACAGCCCTCTCCAAATTCCCCTTACCTACACGTGCCACCAGGCTTAGAGGAATTTGCAGAAATATTCAGGAGGCTATTGAACTTTTTACAGGCCTGGAAAGAGATTTGAGTCTAATTTGTTTATATCTTTAGGGATAGGAGAGTCCAGATGACAGCTGAGATGCATAGGCATGACAAGACGTTTATTAAGATAAATCAAAATGATAAAGGCAGCTATCTCGGAGAAGGAAGTAGGAAAATGAGTACTTTATATCTTCATTTTTGTATTTCTTCTGAGTTTTCAAGATTTCTACAACAAATATATATTACTTCTGTATTCTGAAAAAAAAGAATAAATGATCAGTGTCTATTCCTTCTGTGTTCCTGATTATATAGACTCTTCTGTCTCTTGGGTATGTCCAGTCACTAAAAAGAAACAGAAAAAAACACACATCTAAACCATGTCACTGATTCATTTACACATATTTCACATCCTTATAGAAAATGTCTACATATTGAGTGAGGACTCATTGTGTTACTGTCAGAGAACCCAAAGTATTTCAGGTCAGTACCAATGGGTCTAGGAAGACCAGAGGGTCTGTAAGATTTTAAGTCAATCCTTGAGATTTCTTTCAATCAGACCAAATTGGTATTGATCAGGACAAGGCTTAGTCTTGATTTGATTCTTGACTCATGTAATTTTGATTGTGCAGGAAATTTTTTCTCCTTAACCTTCATATTCTCAAAGTTACCAGTATTTTTTACAAACAGTGCTCAAAGAGATTTAGGGTCTGTGGATTAAAGATTCTATAAAAAAAAGGGAGTTATGATTATGACATATTTCAGTGTTATTGAACAAGAAAGTGATGAATATTCTGACCAAAAAACAGAAACAATAAGAATAACAGATGTTAGTATTTATGAAAAGCTTAACTTAAAATGTAGTCCCACCCCCCCATTCATCAGAAGTGTTTAATAGAAAAACAAGGCACAGTTTATTATTATTTTGAAACAGCTCAAATACTCTAAGGTAGAGAGGGATGAAAGATTCATATTTTCATGTCTTAGATATATCATCTTTGACTTGCTAATTTCCACACTTGGGCATAGAGTGGGTGAAAAATGAGTACTCTTTGTTCTGGAAAATGAGCAGAGAAAAGACATGGAAAGTTTAAAGTGTCATTATAAAGAGAAAGGAGATTCTATAGCCTGTAGGTCCACATCCTTTTGTCTGACAAATGGAAATGTATTCTTTCCCTCACCCCTGATACCTAGACTGAACTTGGCCATCAAGCTTTGCTTTCTTCTGCAGATGTGGTACTTACTACCGAGAGCTTCTTCTGTTTCTGCTTCTGAATCACTGGGAAAGATTTACTTTTGAGGATCAACTTATAAACATATTGAAATCTCATGGTGATTTTTAGGACTTGAGAATCATGAGGATACAAATGCTATCATAGATGTAAATTTTGGAACCAGGAGAACTTGCAAATATCCTAATCAGAGACATGTGACATCCGTTTACTGCAATGACAATAAAATATTTATTTTTATTAATTTGTGGGTGAGATATGATATTAAAAAGAAAAGACTTTATCTAAGTGATATACAACTTAAAAAAATTTTTGTATGATCATTCAAAAACTTGTTTCTCTGGTTTACATTCTAGTTTGGAAACCAGCTATAAAAGACATTTTGGGGAAAATTGGGAGAAAAATTTGAACATGACACTGCATACTATGTGATATTAAGGAGTTAATACTAATTTTGCTCAGTGAGATAATCTCTCTAGCTATGGAGGAAAATGTTCTTACTTTTTAGTGATCTGTGCTGAAATATTTATAGGTAGGATGTCACTATGTCTCTAATTTGCCTTAAAAACGTCAACATAAAAGGTAAAGTGAGTTAAAAAATTAAAATTTGTTTCATTCTATTGCTCTCTGTTCATATTTTATTCATGATTTTTCTTCTCAAAACATCTTACCTTCTTACATTCTTATTTATTTATACATTTATTATTTTTATTATAGAAGTAAGATAAAATTACAAAAAACAAAATCCATAATCCTACTTCCTTACCCCAAATATCATTAGAAGTATTTTCTTTTGGTTTGTTTTTCTAAATATATATATATATATATATATATATATATATATATATATATATATTTTACTTTAATCAGAGTATGTGTACAATTTGGTGTTCTGTGTTTTTCTTTAGCATTGTATCTCGAGTCTTGCATTACCTTAACTTTCCTAACATATGTCCTTCCAAGGCTACTCAAGGGCAAGCTATTTTTAACTTCCCTACATCCCATGCCTGTCCCTGTTGTCTGTCTCTCAGCCAGTCAAGCCCAGGTGACCATTTACTGAACACATGTGTGTTGTCTCATGGCCAAAGCAGCATAGCTGGAATGAACAAAGAAGTGACCCATAGAGTACCCTGAAGCCCGAGATCCTCTTTCCCACCCTGCGCACGGTATAGATGCAGCCTGTAGGTCTCCTTTTGCAAAATCGGGAAAAAAGGTCATTGTAGATTTGCACAACGCCAAAGGATTAATTCACAGATGACTTGCCAGTTATTAGGGGGAAGAGAGAACTTTACAATGTGAAGTCTGAAGGTCACCACTCAAACCCAGCGGCTAATTTCAGCATCACCAATAGTTAGACATTAGACATTATATACCTCTTGATATGATACAACATGAAGTATGGTCTTTGTGAAATATTTCTGCCAAAATGTTTAATCTATAACTAATCAAGTCTTCTATATCTACATTTCAGTTTACAGGAGATAGAGGGATTAAAGAAGACATTAAGTGATAGTACAAGGAAACAATCACAAATCAAGAAGTTGGGACATTCTACAAGGAAAATGGCCCAGACTTCTAAATTCTCCACACGTCATGTAAAGAAAGAAGGAAGGGGAAAGGCAGAATGATTTAGATTAAAAGAGACCTGAGAGCCATAACAGCAAAATGCAATGTGTGTTCCTTGTTTCCGTCCTGTTTTGAACAAACCATACATAACAAAAATTTTGGAGAAATTAGATATTAGATGGCAATAGAAATTACTGAAATTTTGTTAGGTTTGTTCTAGGAGAACATTTTTATTTATTGGAGATGAGTATTCATTGTACTGCTCTTTCTATTTTTCTGTATATTTTAAATATTTCATCATTAAAAAGATCTCCTGGTAATGGAGTGGAGGCAGGGGAAGGGAATGCTTTCAGGATGAAATGTTTCTATTGCTTTTTGTTCTGATAATAATGAGTTTCTATTTAAGACGTGAGAGATGAGATAATCAAATAATATAAATATAAAGTTGCACAAGATTAAACAGAATATTTTGTATTTCCACAAGGTTTGTTGTGGAATTCAATTTCATTTGCGTCTTTCCAAGATGGGGCTAACATATGCAAGCAGCCTTAAAGCCAGATACCCAATACAAATGTTTTAACCACACAAGGGGAGAGAGAAGGTAATCACAATGCATACTTACTGAGCACCTACTCCATGCCAGGCACCATGCCAAGTATTGAAGGTACTACAACAAAGTCCAGTGTGGTCGTTGCCACAGTAGAATGTATTTTCTGAAGGGGAAGGTAGACAAAAGCATGCAGACAGATAACAGGAGCACTTCCTCATGGGGGAAACCAAAAAGGGCTGTGAAAGAGAACAGTCATGATGGTTAGGAAGGGTCTCCTTGAAGACACACTTGAGCTGAGGCTCTAAGAGGAAGAGGAGTCAGTGAGGGAAGAGGTTAAAAAAAAAGAGCATTGTATGCAGAGGAAACTCTGCAAAAGTCCTCATGTGGGAAAAGGAACTGAAGAAAATCAGTATGAGGTAAGTGTAGTGAGCAAGGTGCTCTGTGCCACAGGTGAGCTACAGAAAGAGTTAAACTAAAAAAAATTTTTGATGTTTATTTTTTTGGTTGAGAGAGTGCATGCATGCATGCAAGTGGGGTGCGGGTAGGGGGCAGAGGATCTGAAGCAAGCTCCCAGCTGTCAGCACAGAAACCAACGTGGGGCTCAAACCCATAAACCATGAGATTATGACCTGAACTGAAGTTGGACGCTCAACCCACTGAGCCCCCCGGGTCCCCCTAGAGAAAAAGCTTTTAAGCCATGCCAAGGAATTTAGGTTTTTTGTTTTTGGAGTGTGTTGGGAAGTCATATCTAATAGTATTCATTTATTTAAAAATATTCCATTTTTAATAAGATTTAGAGAAATTACTAACACATTGAAAGCTTAGGAACTATAACCACGTGTCCTACATGCCAGCCACACTCAAGCACTCAGCATAGCCCTTTCAAGTTCTTCTAATTGGATACTTCAACCTGCCCAATATGGCAAATGGGTACTCATCTGGTGTATTAGGAATCTATTGCTAAATAATGAATTATTCCAAAATGTGGTGACTTTAGTCAATAATGAACACTTATTACCTCACAGTTTCTGGAGGTCGTGAACTCAGGAATGACTTAGCAGTGTGATCAGCTAAGGTTCAGTGGTCCCTCATGCAGTTGCAGTCAAGATGTTGGCAGAGGCTATGGTTCTCAGACGACTTGATTAGAATTGGAGGAGTGAAGAAGGCTCGCTCACATGGCTGTTGGCAGGAGGCTTTACTTTCTTACCATGTGACCCTCTTCATATACCTACTTGAGTATCCTCAGGACATGGCAGCTGACTTCCCTCAAGTGAGTAATCTTTCTAAGAGTAAGGAGGAAACCACAGTGGTGTTGACAGCCTAGTCTTGGAAGGCTGTCACTTCTCCCATATTCTATTAGTATCACTATGAGATAAGTCACTAAGTCCAGCACATACTCAAGGGGAGGGGAATTCAGTTTCACCTCTTGAAAAGAAGAGTTTCCAAAAATTTGTGGGTATATTTTAAAACCACCACATTCAGTGACTCAACTCAAATGTCATCTTCTCTGTAAAGCTTTCCTTGCTTTTCCTGAGCAGAGCTGGTCACTCTTGTCTCAGTTTTCACAGCGTTTCATTTCTATCTCTGAAAGCTCTTGCCTTGTTTGTTGTAGTCAATTTATTTACATTTCTGCCCTTCTCACTAGGCTGGAAGCTCCTTGAAAGCCAAGGGGATGTGTTTTATTAGTCATTTGCTTGCTCAGTCTGCTCATTAATGAAATTTTCAGACCACCGCAGGATACTACCATCTACCACTCCTGAGATAGGATTTTTAAAAGACCCCTTCACACTTAACACTTTTCTGGCCTCTCTTTTTTCTTGATTTACTTTTTGTATTATATATAGTCATGCCTTCTCAACTAGATGACAAACTCCAAAAATAAGACTATCTTAGTCATCTCTTTTTTTAAATTCCTTATAGCACCAGAGGCATAGCTCTGCATTATAATAATAAATATATTATAAAAAGAATTAAACAAGAAAGGGCCTTGCAGAGTTCAAAAATCTCTCCAGCTTCTTTGGCAATCAGAATATCTACTGGCTACCCCAGCTCTATGTAAACTCTAATAAAGACAAATGACCGCAGATCATAATGCATAAAGCATTCAGCATTGTGAAAGACCTCTGCATCACAAGGGGTCTTCTGTTCTGTTTTGTTTGCTTCTTACTGTTTGGGAGAATCAAGATCTAACCCTGTAAGCCTCCCCTTAGTATTCAGTAGAAAGAGCTTGAGATCCTGTTTTTATTTTCTCTCTAAAAATGAGAAACCATATTCCCTCCCATAGTTACAAAGTATCACCCTGTCCTTGGTCCTAGCCCATGGAATGTTATCAATTCAGGTAGTTTTATCTGGATTGAGTTGGAGGCCTGGATGGCGTTGGTTCTAATGACTAGAAATCTTAGGACATCCCAAGTCTTCTGGGACAGATTTCGTTGGGTTTGAGACAAGTGTTTTGACCAGCCCTAAGCCTGTGACAGGTGCGGGGCTGGGGCAGAAAGAGAGAAGGAGAAGAAGTGAGCAGAGGCTAGAACATCACCTACACCTCTGTCTACCTTCACTTTGACAAGGATGTTATTTCTCATGGCTCTTCATTAAAGAATCAAAATTACTGTACATTAAAATTAAAGAAAATAATGGAAGAGCCTCCAGCAAAATAACCAATGCAGCATATGAAAGGGTCACATTCTTCTCAAAAGGAAGAGAAATGTGTGTAATTAAGTGTCAATTTTCTAGCAACTAAATCATTGGACACTCTTGTGACATGAAGGACAAAAATGCCTACTTTTACTGAACTCTTCTGTTTCTAAGAAGGTGATCCATTCCTGCTAAGTCAGATAACACAATAAGCCCAGAGCATGGTATCTGGCACACAGTAGGCTCTCAAACAATGGTGGTTGCTCTGCTGATTGTAAAGCTAATGCTTGTTGAGTTCTCTGGTACTGTCATAAAATCCTGGATGACTTCTCCAGCAGGAGAGCAAGTAAGTTCTGAAGGAAGAGTCAGAGAATAAAGATTTCACTGAGTGGTATTTATTTGGCCTATACACATGCGCACTTTACATGTCTCAATTAAACAGCACAGTCACCTTGAAAAAAAGAACTAGGCTTGAAAAGGTTTGAAAAAAGGTGCATCCTGGGAAATTTGTCCTCTCCAGGGGAGTGTGGCAGGAGGCCTCTTGAGGGAGAGAGACACCTCCACCCTTCTAAGAGAGGATAGAAGACAGAAGAGTGTTTGTTTCATTTAGGAGTTGACAGCGCAAATTACTGTTTGCTTTGTTAAAGGGATTTCTGAAACATGTCAGTACCTTGTCGGACTGTTGCCTGACAGGGCAGAGGACAGAGAACAAAGCTGCAAATTGCTGGTTAGTTATCCAATATTCGAGTTTTGACAAACCTGGAATTCATGCTAATGTTATCTTTCATTTCAAATTTAATGTTCAATCTGGGAAAGCTAAAACCTTGGTGAAAACAAGTGAGATCATAAGTGATTTTAAAAGTAAGCACAGAAAGATCAAGAGTTTAAAGAGAAAATCATTTCAGTGACTATGCTGTCTCCTTTGTGGTTCTCTTTCCTAAGTCAACTGAAAAATGTTTAATCACATGCCTTTGATCAAAACTCTGCCCCCATGAAGAAGCACAAGGTGGGGATTGATTCACTTAGACAAGTGCCCAATGGTTCAGTTGCTAGAAAACTGATATTTAATACCACACATTTCCAATAGAGACTCCCGTTTTGTTTCAAGTTGTGAAAAAGCTGAACCTTGTTGAGGAGGAAACAGCCTTACACATCTCTTTTTTTCCCACTTAGTTTTCTTCTCATTCACAGTGATTATTATTGGTGTGTTGACTTAGCCTGAGTGTATTAAACGTAATTGTCTGGGTGGAATGAGCACCCTGAGATTCATTTACTATGGAACACCGACTAATTTCACCAACTTCTCCTAAGCCAACCCGAAGAATTCCTATGACTCGTACTGTTTGGCATACTAGATGTTGCATCGTGAGAAAATGAGAAGAGAGGCATTGTGTCCTGGGGAAGGTGCTCTGTGTTGACAACCAGGGCCCTCAGTTCTGGCCCAGCTCTCCTGGGAACACTCTGTATAAAACCAGACTGAGCCCTGATGGTCTCAATTTACTTCTCTGGACCTTGAGTGGGTGACTACGTGGCTCATAAGATGTACTGCACATCTGTACATGGCAGGCCACCATGATATCTGGTGTGATGTGAAGCATGGGCTCCAGCTAGAATGTCTTGGTTCAGAGTAACTCTTCAGTGAGTGATCCACTGCCCCATTCTTCAACTATAAAACAGATAATGGGCCCCATGTTACAGGACTGTTGTGAGGTCTAAATGTGATAATACACCTAAAGTCCTTACAATAGAGTCTGGTTAAAAGTTAACTAACATTTGATTTAAAAAATGTTTCCCTTTCCAGATGGATTTTCCTGAGTTCAGTGCTTTTGCCTGGTCACCACCCCCAGCTGTCTGGAGTGTCCATATGTCCCCTGTGACTATTTTGTGCCTTCTATTCCCCTGTGGAAGTGTTTGGTGGATGTTCTGCATGGCTATTAAAGCTCTAATTTTCAAGCTGTGAAAAAAAAAAAAAGTAAAACTTGTCAGGGAGAAAAGCCTTAAGCTTTAAATACCTCTAATGTTCTTTGGTTTTAATCCCATGTGCAGTGACTGATCTTTAATGTCTCTGCATAGCATTAAGTATCAGGATCTGAAGATTAAGTATAAGGATCTGAAAAGCTGTATTAGAAATGCTGCTGATGGCTCCCATGGTTTCACAAGTCATTAGACCTTGCCTAGGCCCCAACTCAAAGCATTTATTCATTTGCAAGCTTTTATTGAGCACTTATTATGCATCAATCTCTGTCCAAGGTAAATGATACACAATTCCTTCTTTTGAAGAGCTTGAAGCCTATGAGGAAGACAGTTGAACCTATTTATAAATTACCAAAGTGGTAAGTGCTGTTGCAAGGACATAAATAAAACACTGTGGGATCCCAAGGAACTGAGCAACCAACTGTGCCTGGAGGAGTCAAGAAGTGATAACTGAACTGGGCCTTGAAGGTCAAGTAAGACTGTGCATGATTGTGCACGTGTTATCTGTCTGGACATTGCAGGGAGGGAGAAGAGCAAAGGCATCATGAAAGGGGCAGAGGCCTTTTGGGAGGGAGAATCTCTGCCCCTTGGAAATGATACATATATATTTTTTAAGTGGCAGAAGAGAGATGGGGAATAATTCATCTAACATCCCATCTTCCTCCTGGGATGAGAGAATTTATATCAGATATCCTGATGGTAAAGGGAATACCTCTATATTAAATGTTAAGTCTTGAACTTAAAAGCAGGTGCATAATGATTTTAATTCTCCCCAAAGAAACTGGTATAGCCACAGAACAGCTAAATTCATCCTAAAATGTGTGTAGTATGGGATGCCATCCACAATTCCTAAAAAGTCTTTTCTGAGGTAGGCTTATAAGGTAAAGAGGATGTTAGCATACAGAAGACAAACTAACCAAAGGGTTTTAGAAGACTACAGAATCAGTACAATTAACACATATATCTGCTACTTAGATATAACATTTTTCCATGTCACCATATTTTCACACCTATATATGTATGTATGCACATGTATGTATACATATATATATAATGTTTATTTATTTTTGAGAGGGAGGAGGGGTAAAGAGAGAGGGAGAGAGAATCCCAAAGAGGCCCTGCGCTTTTAGCAAAGAGCCTGATGAGGGCCTCAAACTCATGAACCGTGAGATAATGACCTGAGCAAAGATCAAGACGTTTTATTGAAACCACTTTAAAGAAAATTACCAACATCATGATATTTTATACCAAAATACCTCTGTACACATGCACACCTGCCCCAAATTAAGAACATTTTTCTAAATAACCGAACACTAGTATCATATCTAATAGAATAAATAATAGTTCTCTGAATTCTAATACTGAACCTATACTTATTTCCCCCCGTTCTCCCATATTATATTTAAAGCTCTTTCTTTTTAAAGATTTTATTGTTCATTAATCTCTATAATAATGTGGTGCCCAAACTCACAACCCCGAGATCAAGAGTCGCATGCTCTACCAACTGAGCCAGCCAGGTGCCTCTAAGGCTCTTTTTTTTAAAGAAGGCAAATATATATTTTTAAAGGAGTGGTGTAAGATTTTTGGATGTCTTGGACATGGACAAGTCTAATTTCTACTTTAAACTGTATTTTGCACCTTGCCAGATTTCTTTGAAGCCTAAAATATCACTTAAGGCATGTATAAGTACACATGAATGTGCAAGTGAATTGGGATTAATCTGCTAAGGAAAGCTACAGAAAAGAAAAGCTAGGATTTAGGAAACAGTGACATTCTAAGAACCTCCTCCCTTCAGGCCAAGTCTCCCAGAAAAGCTCATCTGCTTTTTTCTAACAGAGGGCCCTGGAGAGATGAAATTGATGGCAAACAAAAATGCTAACCAATGACACTCGACTTTTTTTGCTCATACTTCACAGTGAACTTGGAAATTTTAATCAGATGTTAGGAAATAAGGAAAAGTGAAGTAGGAACATTCTGACTGCTTTTCAAAATCATCTCTTCACACCTCCGCTTGCCATCTCACACTCCCCAGGATTCAATCAGTGCTGTGACCAGTTCTGCTGTGATCCATTCCCCGGGCGCAAGACATCCTCCGGAAGATGTGTGGCCTGAAGAAGCTCTGCCTCCCTTGAACATGTGAAATATCCATTTCTGCCAGACCCGAAGCAACGGTTGGAGGAAGAAGACTCCATTTTATCTACAGTATAAGAAAAAAAAAAGGAGACCAAAGGATATACATTTACAATTTGGGGAAATGTTATCTAATTTATAGAAAAGTTTTAGGTGCACTATAAAGAATTTTGTTCCAGGACTATAGGAGAGTAATTTGCCAAACTGACGTCCCACGATCCCCTAATACTTTATTCTCTTATGTAACCACAGTACAACTATCTAAATGAGGAAATTAACCCTGATACATTACTACCATCTAAAACTCAGATCTTATTCAAGTTTCACCAAATTCCTTTATAGCAAAAAAGATTCAGCTTGGAGTCACATGCTGCCTTTGGTTGTCATGTCTCTTTAATCTTCTCTAATCTGGAGATTCTTGGTCTTTACTTGATATTTAAAAATTTTTATTAAAAATATTTTAATATTTATAATTTATTTTTGAGAAAGACAGAGACAGAATGCGAGTGGGGGAGGGGCAGAGAGAGGAGACACAGAATCCAAAGCAGGCTCCAGGCTCTGAGCTGTCAGCACAAAGCCAGACACAGGGCTTGAACTCATGAACCATGAGATCATGACCTGAGCTGAAGTCTGACACTTAACTGACTGAGCCACACAGGCACCCCAATCTTTACTTGATTTTTAAGATGTTAAAGTTTTTGAAGAATCTGGGCCCGTTGTTTTAGAATGCCCCCGGAATTTGGTTCTGTCAGATGTTTCCTTATCTTTAAATTCAGATTGTGCATCTTTGGCAGGAATATCACAGAATTGAAGCTGTGTTTTCACTGCATCCTATCAGATGGCATGCTATTTTGATTTGTCCTATTACTGATCCCACTCTGATCATTTGATTGAGGTGTTATCTGCCAAACTGCTTTGATGTAAAGCGACTCTTCCCTTTTGTAATTAATTAGTATTTTGTGGGGAGGTATCTTGAAATGATGTAAATGTCCCATTCCTAGTCAAACTTTTAATTTACTCATTTATTAGTTTATATTTTCATGGGCTATCTTTCTGTTTTATTCAGTGACTTATAAGCTGTTGCTCAGATTGTCTCAGATTTGTCCAATGGCCACCCTTCAAGCTGACTCCTGTGTACTTTCAACATGGCCCCACAATTCTTTGACTCCTTTTTTGCTTTTTGATACAAGATAGATTCCAGACTCATTTCATACTTTCCCAGCACCAGCCCTGAATCTGCTATTTCTCCAAGGAGATTTGGTTCCTTTTTCGGTGGAGAATGGTGTGTATAAGGGAGATATGCTCTGGGGCTCAGTTGGTTGAGTGTCTGACTTCAGCTCGGGTCATGATCTCAAGATTCATGAGTCTGAGCCCCATATCAGGCTGTCTTCTGTCAGCACAGAGTCTGCTTTGGATCCCCTGTCCCCTCTTTCTCTGCCCTTCCCTTGCTCATCCTCTCTCTTTCTCTCTCTTAAAATAAATAAACTTAAAAAAAATTAAGTGAGATGTGCTCCTTGCTGTTGAGGTATTGCTGAGGTATTACTGAGATTCCAGGATCTCTTACTGGACAGAACTCACCAATATATATCTGTATTACTTCCTTATTGCTGCTGTAACAAGTTACCACAAGTGTAGTGGCTTTAAACAACCCACATTGATTATCGTATGGTTCTGTAGGTCAGAAGTCCTAAAACTAAGGTGGCAGCAGGGCTCTGTTTCTGTAGGGGAGTATCCATTTCCTTGCCTTTTCCTAGCTTCTAGAAAGAAGTTTCCTCATTCCTTAGCTTGTGGCTCCTTCTTCCATTTTCAGAGTCAGCAGCATAGCACCTTCAAGTCTCTCTCTCTCTCTCTCTCTGATCTCTGCTTCTGTTGTCACAGTTCTGTCTCTGCCCCTCCTACCTTCCCATATAATCACAAGGACCCACCCAGACAATTGAAGATAATCTTCCCAAACCAAGCCTCTTTTGCCATGTAACATATTCACAGGTATGGGGCATTAGAATCTGGACATTTCTGGAGGTCCGTTATTCTACTTTCCACAATATGTATGTAGGCATATTCACATTTGTTTCTGTATCTATATAAAACATGTTAGAAACCATGAATTCGCCTGGATACCACCAATTCTAATCCAACTAAAGGTTCATTCCAGTTATCTCTGTTTCAGTATTTGTAACTACCTTTCCCAGCAATGAGAAATCTGGCTCCCATTATCCTTAATAAGTTACTTATTCGGTGTATTGACTCTATGCACCTAGTTTCCCATTCCACTTCTGTCCTCTTACCCATAGAGGAATGTCCTCCACGCTGCCTGGACTCTGATACTTGACACCTGGCTACCCTTCACCGGGATGCCCTCCTCACCTCACTCAGACTTTGCTTCCCCAAGTTAGGCTGCCCCCCTGCAAGAACACTCATCCTCCCCCAAAGCAGCTCTCCTATGTGGACACCCTTCTCACTCAGCTGGGGCCCTGACAGCTGGCTCTGACCGCTGTGGCGCCCCCTCAATAGATGTTCTGTCCCACTTCCTGGTTTTAGGAGCAAACTGTTGAGGGAGGGAAAAGAAGAGAAAGACGTATTTTTAGGAAGGAGAATGGGCACGGGAACTTTGATACAAACAAGGGTCGTAAATGTGGAATGCGGCCGATGAGGGGCTGGGAGGAGGTGGGGAATGGGGTGGAAGAGCACAATGGAAGGCTTGGGGCTTGAAGGAATACTGGTTACTGGAATCGGCCCCTGTTCTCGAGCCTGTTTGCATATTTGAGGAGTCGACTCATATTTTTCTGGGCCGAGAATGCTGCCACCAGCCTGGAGGCTCATCAAACCACTTTTTATTAAAAAACCACCCTTTGGCTCCTGATGTTTTTTATGCTGATTAAGAACACTGACTTGGCTAAACGAACAAGAGGGCTGATTGTTGCTCTGCTTCTCAGAGCAGAAGAGGCTTTTGATCAAGCTGAGTGGGAGTTTATGTTTGAGGTACTTTAAAAAATGAAATTTGGAGATAAGCTCATGAACTGAATTTGAACTTCATTCCAAGCTCATTGAACAGCAATGTTTCAGATCCTTTTAATCTGGAAAAAGCCCCTTGCAATTGCCCTTGTAATCCCCTGTTTTTCTTTAAAATAAAGCTCTTTCTCAGATTGCGTGTCGTTTATCTACCTCCTGGGAAGGGCCTTTCAAAAATAAACTCTGAAGTTTAAAGATGTTTGAATTTCTTTCTTTCTGAGGACATGGGATCTTGGTGTGGGTGTTTTTTCTCCCTGGCTCCCAGAGCAAGGCCACTGTCTGGCAGTGACTAGGGAGGACCAGTTTCTCAGTAGGATTCTGGGGTCATGCTAGACTTCGTGGTGTGGCTCCTTGGGATGGTTGCACAGCAAGCAGAAGCTTGGGTCCCTCATCTTGGTTCCTCCACTGGCTTCTGAGTGACTTTGGTGAGTCATTTAATCTCTACCTGTTTGGTCTGCCCCACCTGCCATAAGGAGCTAATGACACCCCCATCTACTTATCTCACTGGGATGTCGCAAGGGCTGATTAATGGACGGGTTGGCAAAACATTGCGTATGTGCAATGAGCTAAGAAAAGTGAGACCGTGAGCCCAAAGAACCTCTTCAAATTAGAGGTGATCTTTCCTTTCAGGAATGAGCTATGCTTATGGTCTGGAATTTTTTGGCCATCTCTCTGTTTGTCTTATTAATTCAACTCCTGCGATTATTAATTATATACATAATCATACCCTTGACACTGGTGAAGTCATCTTCTTCAATATTTTTTATGTACTCCCTATGTGCCTGGCACTCTCCGTATGAGAATTAAAAACCTAAGTAAAAACTGAATTATGGGAGGGTCAGAATATGTGAACTGTTTTGAGCAAATTCATGATTGTGTTTCTGCTGTTTAGTCTGATGATATGTTTGAACACAGGCTTTTCTGTACATCATAAAACTTATCTGAGGAAGCTTTAGTTTCCTGAGTATTTGTGAAAGGCACAGCTTAGTGTTTAAAAGGAAGGGCTCTTCCCACCTCGTTAGCCAATTTCTCATAGAGGGAGACAGTCTTCCTAAAGACATGGGGTTCCACTCAATTAATTTCCACGTAGCTGTTCCCTTCTACGTGGAGCAGTAACCTTGATTAGGCCTACCCCTCTGCGGTGGTGAGCATGCAGTAAAAACGGATACCATCAGCATATCCTCCACATAGGGAAGTTAAGCCAGATTGTACATGAACTTAAAATGAAGCTAAAAATTATTATTATTTCATATTCCTGGAAAAATCTTCATTTATGCCCACACAGAAAGAATTGCTTTCCACGTTGTATCTCCCACCCCATGCAGATGGTTGTTGCCTTTGGTCAGTGACATTACCTTGAAACAGGAAGTAGCAGCAAAGCTTCTTGAGTTTCTATCAACCAGAGTTCACATCTAAGTTCAAAATGCCAAGGGGAAAGTAAAAAAAACAAAAACAAAACAACAAAAAACCCAAAAAATAATACAACGGCAGAGTGGGAAATAAGGGTTTGGCAACTTTGTTTCCAGTTGTTGGCTTTGGCTCTGAGTAGGGCTTCTGGTTGGCCGCTGTAGGAAAACTTTGGACTATTTTCGACAGGGAGAACAGGCCACATGAAATTTCTATTATTACTTCAATCTTGGCGGGCTCTAGTGCACAGAACCAGCTGCCTTCTGTCTCTTGTGCTGCAGTGTGCTGTTACTGAGTGTAGTTTTGACACATAGGGACCTCCCCAGAGACTGGATCAGGGTCATTACCCCTTAGGGATGAGACCATCCCCAGTTGCATCTTCTCACTACGGTATCTACTCATGGGAGAAGAATCAAGCCCAACCTGGTATTTCTTTTCTAAAACTAGGTTATAATTGGCAGTGTCAAAATCTAAGGCACCAACAAGTCCTTAAGTCAGAAACTACATTCACTTCTGTAGGATTGCAGCATTTACTATTTGCACCTATTTCTAATATGCATTTGAGAACCAGGGAGAACGTTATTGGTTCTCCAGGCAACCCCCACGTGGAAAGCTTGGTTTTGCTCCCCAAACCCTATTTTCTCCTCTTCAGTTAAGGATGAAGGATAGGGTAGTTTAAAAGATCTCCTTGGGATTCAAATAGATCTATGAAGCGTCAAGTGTTTGAAAGTAGAAACTCTTATCTTTATCTGTTGTAACTTCAGCACTGAAAACCCCCCAGAGGCCTGTGGAATTTCCCGTTGATGTTCATGTTCCCTGGCCATTTAAGCAAGAGCAGAAACTTGTCCATTGCCCTGGATTTTGGATCATGTGAAGTTCATTCTGTGGTGTGCCAAAAGGTTCAGGTTGACTGATTTCCATTTTTATTAGGAATTCTGAGCTTTTGAAAATGGAATTTTGAGATGGGAGTTTTATTTTTTCTTGCTCAAGTCCCATTGCCTTGAGAAGCATTCAAAATGGAAGGATGATGGTAAGAGAAGGACCGTCTTTATACAAATTGGATGATAAAGAAATTGAGCCAAGGAAGCCAGGATTCTAGAGTGTTCTGACTTTGCCACTGATTCACTTGTTCAGGGGCCTGAGGCTATCCCTTCATTGTTTTTACAAGGGAATTTCTCTCTTTGTAAAATCAGGACGCTGCCTTCATTACACAGGTAGTATGTCATGAGGGTTGAGAGCATGGGCTCTGAAAGCAGATTGCCTTATCTGAATTCTAATTCCACCGCTTCCAACTGTGTGACTTTGGGCAAGTTACTTGTACCTCAGTTTCTCCATCTTTATAGATGGAGAGGATAATAATAGTACCTACGTTTTAGGTTTGTTGTAAGGAGTACATCATGGAATAGGTAAAATCTTTGGCACATCGCATCAACATTGACATTAATATAATTTTGCTTATCTGGAGCTAGTATTGGTAGTTAGTATTGCTTATTATAACTTAGCCAGAGACACTAAAGTCCACAGAAGTAGAGAAATAAGCACAAATAGAAGTTTAGCTTGAGTCCATTTTATTTTTTTAACCCAGCCACTTTACATTAGAGCCAAGATTTCAAGAACTTTTGCAAATTTGGATTCACTGGAGGAATTTCGCAACAATCTCCATGTGATGTCAGTAAACATTTAAAGCACAAGCAGAGTGATGCATAGTCAAGGAGTGGAGAGGGAGGCCCCTGTCTCTGGGGCTTGACCAAGGCATTTGCAGGATCTCCAGCAATAGCCTCATACCTATCATGTTAGGTAGCACTTGGATTTTACAAACATTAATTAATCACTTGGGTGAGGAGTGCACTATGTCACTCCCTGGGCTGGGTGAATTGAGTTACAAATAAACAAATGTTTAGAGATGATGCATCCCAAAGTGTTCACTTACAGAGAAGGGAATACCCAAAACTATGGAGATCAGGCAAGAAACCAGAGGAAACCTGGCTCTCATTTTGGTCTCATCTTTCCTGAACTGGCCCCTTCACTGTCTTATTCTCTGCTTATTCATGCAAGCTTATTTCCATGGCTGTGATGCATCCAGGCTTTTACTAATGTTGGCCCTCTTGGAAAGCTGCCCTTCCTCATTCTCTTATCCATATTTTACTCATCCCTTAAGGCCCAAAGCACAAGCTTTCCTCTCCATACATCTTTTCCTTTCTATGCTGTTCTTGTGATTTCTCTCAGCATTCAAAAGAACTATATGGCCAAAAATATGAGTTCCATTTCTTTGCTATAGCCATAGCGTCATGTCCCTGAGAGTGATTAATACATTCTTTCCTTAGGTCCCTCATTGCACATTTATTGAATGCCTATAATGTGGCACATCTGTGCTAGCAGACAAATGTTATACAAGGGTATTATTACCATTTCATAGATTTTTTTAAAAAATGACACTTTGAGATATTAAGTTATTTGCTCAAGACCTCACAGCTAGTAAGTGACAAGGATGAAGTTTAAATTTGAGTCTATCATTTTTCCACCTTTCTGTAAAAAATCGCATGTGCTGAATGTGAATAAGTCATGATGAGTAGGTAGGAGGGACGGAAAGGGTTTCTTAGAAGATCTGAAGATGAGCTTGACAGAGGAATTAGAATTGGTTAGCAGATTCGGTGGGTGGCTGGGTGGGGGTGGGGTGGGGAGAGGGTCTACTACTGAGGACACAAAGGAACGCGAGGCCGAATGGAATGCTCATGGAAGGGTAGAGGGAAGTATAGCCTCTGAGGTGGCAAGGGCCACATCTCTCTGATTTCCTGCCTTGTAGGGAGACTTGGCTAATCTTGGCCTGTGTGCTGAACAGAGGCCTACTGCCAAGGTGAGAGTTCCCTCAAACAGAAAAGTGAGAGATCTAATGGATGAATGCAAACTTGGCCGTTAGTTGGGGAGAAAGCCAAATTAGACTGCTTTGTTAGTCACTGAACCCAAGCACTGACAGTGGGGCCAGACCTGGGAGACAAAGTTGAATTTCAGAAGCGAGGTGGACAGTTGAATGAAATGTCTCTATATGCATGGAGACTTACTGTAGTGTAGGAGATAGACATGGAACAAATAAACACACAAATTAAGGTGTAAATTTGGAAAGTGGGCATTATGAGAGTGATGATAGAAAGGTCTGATTTAGATCAGATGTCTTTCTGAAGAGCTTATATATATATATATATAATATATATACATATACATATATATGTATATATATGTAAAATTATTTTAATGTTTTTTATTTGTTTATTTTGAAAGAGAGCAAGAGAGGGGAGAGAGAGAGAGAGAGAGGGAGAGAGAGAGAGCACACACAAGGGTGGGAGGGGCAGGGAGAGGGGATCTCAAGCAGACTCCATGCAGTCAACATGGAGACAGATGTCGAGCAGCATCCCATAAACTGCAAGATCACAACCTGGGAGGAAACCAAGAGTCGGATGCTCAATCGACTGAGCCACCCGGGTGCCCCCTCAGGAACTGATATTTAAGATGAGATCTTAATGGATGAACAGGGGGTAAGTAGGCAAAAAATTTCTGGCCAAGGTGCAAAAGCCTTGAGATAAGAAAGATCTTGTAGTTTCAAGAGAAATCAAGATGGTCAGTATGTTGTTAGAACTCTGTGAACAAAGAAGTAGAGGCTGAAGTAGCAGGCAGGGCTCTACCTGGCTCTGCAGGGTTCCAGAGTTGAGGTTAGGGATTTCAAAATTTATCTTCTTCCCAAAGGGAAATCATTAGAGAGAGGTAAACAATGGAATGATCTAATGACAGGATGTATTAACTCTGACGGCTGTGTGGAGAATGAATTGTACAGAGGAAAGTAAGAAGGCCGATTCAGAGGCTACTGTAGAAGTCCACACAAGATACAACCACATCCAGAAGGAGAATTAGCAAAGTGACAATAAAGTGATGACAGTAGATGTGAGGTATACATCTAGTAGTAAATCTATACTGTATATGTATACATCTATACAGTAGATCTGAGGTATACAGTATACTTTCAAGGTAGAATCCACAGGACTCCATTATGTGCTATAATCTCTGAAAGTGAAACAACTCTTCAACATTACATGGAATATGGAGTATCTTTAACTGTAAACTTTGTTTTGATGCCAAAGCTTCAAGATGCTGAAGATGCTTATATTCTTTCCAACACTGACCAAAAAAGAAAGGAAATTATGTGTCTTCTCTTGATGGTCCCAGCAAGTTGGTGCATTAGGCTATGAAAAGCCAAATCTGGAGTTGTGTGCTTTACTAATGTTCTCTCAGTGGTGGTCATTAATCTGTTGTCTGCTCTAGTTATATTTGCAGGCAGATGAATTTCACTAGATATGAGTCTCTTTGGCAAGAGGGTCACAAAGGGACAGGGGTTGCTAGGGAAGCTGAAGTCAAGACAAAACACATTTCAGCCACAAAAGGAATGAAATGTTTCCATTTGCGAGATGGATGGAGCTAGAGAGTATTCTGCTAAGTGAAATAAGTCCGTCAGAGAAAGATAAATACCATCTGATTTCAGTCATATGTGGAATTTAAGAAACAAGACAAATGAGCAAAGGAGAAAAGGGAAAGAGAGAGAGAAGCCAAGAAACAGACTCTTAACTCTAGAGAACAAACTTATGGTTACCAGAGGGGAGGTGGGGGCGGGGGGGATGGGTGAAATAGGGATGGGGATAAAGGAATGCACCTGTTTTGATGAGCACTGGGTGTTGTATGGAATTGTTGAATCAATATTGTACACCTGACGTTGATATAAAACTGTATGCTAACTAAGTGGAATCAAAATAAAAACTAAAAACAAAGAAAAAGACCATGCACACAGCACAGGGTAGAGAGACACTGTACTCCTCCAGGATTGCCTGATGCTGCAGGAATCCACTTGTGTTTTGAGAAGAGCATCTCCTTAAAAATACTCTTTCATTCTAGCAAAGTAGCCTGCTGGTATTTATTTGAAAATTTAGCTAATAATAACATAACAATGCAAATACATAGATAATCTTAGATTCCAAAGAGCCTAAAAGTGAGGATATGAAAGAGATCTATAAGGATTTCCACTTGTTAAATACGGACAAAGAAGTCTTCTGGGTCAAGCCTTTGTGTTATAAATGTGTTGTATTGATGCTTATTTTTAAATAGAAAAAGTACAAAGAAACAACTACAACAAAATACATATAGAAAGGAAAAAAACCTTTCTAGTTACCTCTTTCCCACCCACTTACAATCCAGGAAAACATTTCTTTTTTTTCCTTTAATATATGCTATGTATTTTTTAGGAGTTAGCAGTATTGTATTATCTTAGTGTACAATAGATAAAAACTGGGTGGTCAAACCTGAATTAGCAGATAGTCTCATTACTTGAAGTTTTATTCTACTCAACCTTTCGTGAAAAGAGGCAAGTCAGAAGTAAACATATTTCTTTTATTTTAATTTTTAACTTATTTTTAAAAAATTTACATCCAGGTTAGTTAGCATATAGTGCAACAATGGTTTCAGGAGTAGATTCCTTAATGCCCCTTACCCATTTAGCCCATCCCCCCTCCCACAGCCCCTCCAGTAACCCTCTGTTTGTTCTCCGTATTTAGGAGTCTCTTATGTTTTTGTCTCCTTCCTTGTTTTTATATTATTTTTGCTTTCCATCCCTTATGTTCATCTATTTTGTATTTTAATGTCCTCATATGAGTGAAGTCATATGATATTTGCCTTTCTCTGACTGACTGATTTTGCTTAACATAATACTCTCTAGTTCCATCAACGTAGTTGCAAATGGCAAGATTTCATTCTTTTTGATTACTGAGTAATACTCCTGTATACATAGATACACATCTTCTTTATCCATTCATCCATCAAAGGACATTTGGGCTCTTCCCATACTTTGGCTTTTGTTGATAGTGCTGCTATAAACATTGGGATGCATGGGTTCCTTTGAAACAGCACACCTGTATCCCCTGGATAAATACCTAGTAGTGCAATTTCTGGATCATAGGGTAGTTCTAGTTTTAATTTGTTGAGACACTTTCACACTGTTTTCCAGAGTGGCTGCCTCAGTTTGCATTCCCACTAGCATGCAAAAGAGATCCTCTTTCTCTGCATCCTTGCCAACATCTGTTGTTACCTGAGTTGTTTAGCCATTCTGATGGGTGTGAGCTGGTATCTTATTGTGGTTTTGATTTGTATTTCCCTGGTGATGAATGATTAAGTGATGCTGAGCATTTTTTCATGTGTTGGTTGGCCATCTGGAGGTCTTCTTTGGAGAAGTGTCTATTCATGTCTTTTGCCCATTTCTTCACTGGATTATTTGATTTTTGGGTGTTGAGTTTGATAAATTCTTTATAGAATTTGGACATTAACCCTTTATCTGATATGTTATTTGCAAATATCTTCTCTCCTTCCATTGGTTGCCTTTTAGTTTTGCCTACTGTTTTCTTCACTGTGCAGAAACTTTTTATTTTGATGAGGTTGCAATAGTTCATTTTTGCTTTTGTTTCCCTTAGCTCTGGAGACGTGTTAAGAAGTTGCTGCAGCCAACTTGTGGGGATGAGCACTGGGTGTTATGTGGAAACTAATTTGACAATAAACTATTTGTAAAAAAAAAAAAAAAAAGAAGAAGTTGCTGCAGCCAAGGTCAAAAAGGTTTTTGCCTGCTTTCTCCTCAAGGATTTTGATGGCTTCCTGTCTTACATTTAGGTCTTTCCTCCATTTTGAATTTATTTTTGTGCGTGGGTGTAAGAAAGTGTTCCAGGTTCATTTTTCTGCATGTTCAGTTTTCCCAGCACCACTTGCTGAAGAGGCTGTCCTTATCTATTGGATATTCTTTCCTGCTTTGTCAAAGATTAGTTGGCCATATGTTTGTGCATCCCTTTCTGGGTTCTCTATTCTGTTCCATTAATCTGAGTGTCTTATTTTTTGTGCCAGTACCATACTGTCTTGATGATTACAGCCTTGTAACACAACTTGAAGTCCAGGATTGTGATATCTCCAGCTTTGTCTGTGTCTGGTTTTGGAATCAAGTTAATGCTGGCTTTGAAGAAAGAGTTTGGAAGTTTTCCTTCCATTTCTATTTTTTGGAACAGCTTCAAGAGAATAGGTGTTAACTCTTTAAATGTTTGGTAGAATTCCCCTAGAAAGACATCCAGCCCTGGACTCTTGATTTTTAGGATATTTTTGATTACTAATTTGATTTCTTTACTGGCTGTAGGTCTGTTCAAATTTTCTACTTCTTCCTGTTTCAGTTTTAGGTATTTGTCTACTTCTTCCAGATTTTCCATTTTATTGGCGTATAATTGCTCATAATATTCTCTTATTATTATTTGTATTTCTGCTGTGTTGGTTGTGATCTCTCCTCTTTTATTCTTGATTTTATTTATTTGGGTTTTTTCCTTTTTTTTTTTTTTATCAAACTGGCTAGGGGTTTTTCAATTTTGTTAAATCTTTCAAAGA
This sequence comes from Proteles cristata cristata, assembly GCA_017311185.1. NCBI lineage: Eukaryota > Metazoa > Chordata > Mammalia > Carnivora > Hyaenidae > Proteles > Proteles cristata. The sequence continues at coordinate 1,488,113 of JAESUZ010004992.1, read as the reverse complement.
ACCAGCTTTTAGTTTCATTGATCTGTTCTACTTTTTTTTTTTTGATAGCATTGATTTCTGCTCTAATCTTTATTATTTCCTGTCTTCTTCTTTTTTGGGTTTTATTTGCTGTTCTTTTTCCAGCTCTTTAAGGTATAAGGTTAGACTGTAGATCTGAAACCTTTCTTCCTTCCTTAGGAAGACTTGGATTGCTATAGTTTCTTTTTATAACCACCTTTGCTGCATCTCAGAGGTTTTGGGCTGTGGTGTTACCATTTTCATTGGCTTCCATGTACTTTTTAATTTCCTCTTTAACTTCTTGTTTAGCCCGTTCGTTCTTTAGTAAGATGTTCTTTAGTCTCCAAGTATTTGTTATATTTCCAAATTTTTTCTTGTGGTTGATTTCGAGTTTCATAGTATTGTGGTCTGAAAATATGCACGGTATGATTTCAATCTTTTTGTACTTGTTGAGAGCTGATTTGTGTCCCAGTATGTGATGTATCCTAGAGAACATTCCATGTGCACTGGAGAAGAATATGTATTCTGCTGCTTTAGGTTGAAATGTTTTGAATATATCTGTTAAGTTCATCTGGTCCAGTGTGTCATTCAAAGCCATTGTGTCCTTGTTGATCTTCTGCTTAGATGATCTGTCCATTGCTGTAGGTGGGGTATTGATGTCCCCTACTATTATGGTATTATTATCAATGAGTTTCTTTACATTTGTGATTAATCGATTTATATATTTGGGTGCTTCCACATTTGAAGCATAAATGTTTACAATTGTTAGAACTTCTTGGTGGATAGACCCTTTAATTATGATATAATGCTCTTCTTCATTTCATGATACGGTCTTTATTTTAAAGTCTAGATTGTCTGATGTAAGTATGACTACTCCGGCTTTCTTTTGTTCACCATTAGCATGAGAGATGGTTCTCCATCCCCTTACTTTCAATCTGAAGGTGTCTTTATGTCTAAAGTGGGTCTTCTGTAAACAGCATAGAGATGGATCTTGTTTTCTCATCGATTCTGTTACCTTATGTCTTCTGATTGGAGCATTCGTCCCCTTGATGTTTAGAGTGAGTACTGAAAGATACGAATTTATTGCTATTATGTTTCCTATAGAGTTGGAGTTTCTGGTGGTGTTGTCGGGTCCTTTCTAGTCTTTGTTGCTTTTTGTCTTTTTTTTCTTTCTGTGCTTTCTCTGCTCAGAGAATCCCCCTTAAAATTTCTTGCAGTGCTGGTTTAGTGGTCATGAACTCCTTTAATTTTTGTTGTCTCTGAAACTTTTAATCTCTTCTTCTACTTTGAATGACAGCCTTGCTGGATAAAGAATTCTTGGCTGCATATTTTTCCAATTCAGCACATTGAATATATCCTGCCACTCCTTTCTGGTTTGCCATATTTCTGTGGATAAGTCTGCTACAAACCTCATCTGTCTTCCCTTATAGGTTTAGGACTTTTTTTCCCCCTTGCTGCATTCATGATTGTTTCCTTGCCTGAGTATTTTGTGAATTTGACTATGATATGCCTGGTTAATGGTTGGTTTTTGTTGAATCTAATGGGAGTCCTCTGTGCTTCTTGGATTTTGATTTTTGTGTCTTTCCCCAGGTTAGGAAAGTTTTCTGTTATGATTTGCTCACATAACCCTTCTACCTCCTTTTACCTCTTTTCTTCTTCTGGGACACCTATGATTCTGATGTTGTTCCTTTTTAATGAGTCACTGATTTCTCTAATTCCTAAATCATGTTCTTTTCTCTTAGTCTTCCTCTTTTTTTCTGTTTCATTATTCTTCATAAGTTTGTCCTCTATATTGCTGATTTGCTGCTCTGCCTCATCCATCCTTGCCGCCAGGGCATCCATTCAAGACTGCAACTCAATTACAGCATTTTTTATTTCATCCTGACTAGCTTTTACTTCTTTTATCTCCGCAGAAAGGGATTCTAATCTATTTTCACCCTAACTAGTATTCTTATTATCGTGATTCTAAATTCTGGTTGAGACATCTTGCTTGTATCTGTGTTGATTAAGTCCCTGGCTGTTGTTTCTTCCTTCTCTTTCCTTTGGGGGTGAATTCCTTTGTTTCATTATTTTGAACAAAGTAAAGGAATTAATAAGGTAAAAATTTTAAATTATAAAATTAAAAACAACACACACACAAAATCAAATAAATGATGCTAGATCATAGGTGTGTTTTGGTCTGGGTGTCAAAAGGAGCTTGACAGATTAGAGAAAAAGAGGGAGAAAAGTTTGAAAATGTGAAAAAAATGAATATAATGAAATAGAATAAAATGAAATGATGGAAGTAAAATAGAATTTGAAAATTTTACAAAAAAATTAAAAAATATAGTATAAAAATTAAAGGAAAATATTTTAATAAAAATTAAAAATAAATTTTTCTGCATTCAGAAAAAGAAAAGAAATGAAAAAAAAATTCGAATAGATGGACCAGCCAACAGACTGAAATATGATTGAAATTTAATCGTTTTCCCCTAGAAATCACACTATGAAGCACTTTATAGTCTGTAAACTAAGCAGGCAAAGAGACTTGTGGTGTTTCTGAAGAGTGAGGTTGGCCCAGTTGGGCAGGGCTTAGGGTAACGGCTCTGTTCTCCACTAGATGGAGCTGCTTAGCTTAGCGGGGTGGACTGTTGTGGCATTTGTAGGTATGTAAGCACAGGTGCGGGAGGGGTGAAAATGGCGTCAGCTAGCTACCAGTCTCTAGTAAGGGAACTCTGTTCTCCCAGATCAGCAATCATGCACCCGTCCTTTGTCTCCGACTTCTGTCTACTACCTGCTTTTATACTGTCTGTGACCAAGCTGTCAGGTTGTCAGGTGGCACCTCCCTCCTGAGTTTTATCTCAGATGCGGCTGTGTTTTCCAACACCTCACTTTGCAGGGACTGCAGCTTTGACCTGCTCAGAGTTCTGGGGGAGGGTCTCACTGAGCAATAGCCAGGTGCTGGCCACATCCAGGAAAGTTTGCGGGACCCCACTGCTGCCGATGCCCAGAGACTGTGGCTGGGCACAGCCTGCCCCAGAAAAAGTTCACGCGATCATATACCAGCAGTGTTTCAGGGATCACGGAAAATCACAACACACATCTGGCACCAGGCTCCCCTGTAACATCTTTGTTCCAGCACCAGTGAATGTGATTGTTCTCTGGAGTCTGCTGGGACCTTTGCCTATGGGGTGGAGTGGCCACACAGCCTCTACCAAATGTCCTCCCAGCAGGGGAACTGCCTTTCCCCGTGTGGTGGCCTGAGGACCCCCCAGACTTCACTCTGCTCCTGGGGATTCACCCTTCTCACCAGAGCACCACCAAGTATCAAGTTGCAGAGTTTCAGACTCTGTGCTCCCCAACTTTATAGAGTCTTAATGGAATTTAAACCCTCTCCTTTCTCCCTTTTTTATTCAGTCCCTGCATGGTTTCCACTTTTCCACTTTCTCTCCAGATGCTTTTGGGGGGTGCTTTTCCTGTACTCTCCCCCATCCCTCCACTAGCAAAAACAGCTCCCTGCCCTCCATGTCTCCTCTCTATCCTAGTCCACGTCTTCATGCCATGTACGTGCTAAATTCTGTGGTTCAGGTTGTGCAGATTGTTGTGTTAATCCTCAAACCAGTTTTCTAGGTGTGCAGAATGGTTTAGTGTTGATCTGGCTGTATTTCATGAACGCAAGACACAAAAAACTTCCCTGCTGTTCTACCATCTTGGCCCCTCTCCTCAGAAAACATTTCAAAAGGAAGAGCAGAAGACAACCCTATCTTTTCTTTCTCCTCCTGATACCCTCCACCCCTTTACTCTCTCAGAGAACCAGTGCCTTCAAAAGAAAGAACTGCTAGAGGAGCAATTCTGTGGGAGCCTCTTTGGATGTGGGATCTGTGATCACATCTCACACCTCCCTAATTCAGAGTGCTGGATTGGCAGCAGAGGGAAAGTGAGAAGAATCTAGAAAACTAAGAAAGACAAATATCTCTGCCTTGTTCTTTTGAGACTGGAGTCAGAGATCTGGAACTAGACGCCAGTGTGAACACATCAGAATGATGAATAGGGCCCTGGTGAATCTTTAATGTCCCCAAAAGACAGACAAGTCTTGGGTTTCAATGTCTTTTTACTCAAGAATCTATATAGGAAAAAAAGATTAGAGAGTCTGAAGGAGGAGAATGGGTGGTGTGGCCAAGGTGAAGCAAGCAACATCAATTCACAGCAGGGATATAGCCATTTTCCTCAGTCTCCCTGGGTCTGAATCTTTTTAACTATCTAGTCAAAGGGGTAAATCAGCCTCCCATTAGATACTATAGCTAAAAGTCAAGGTACTTGTTGCAATTATCAGCAAATAATGGAGAGCTTAGTTGAACTGATATTAAAATATTGTTTGTTAGTGAATCACTCAGGGGCCATCTATATCATTTTAAAGGTAAAAAATTGCCTTTTCTTGTTCAGTGTGGTATAATAGAAGGAGATTCTAGTTTTTCTAGTTAGAAAAATCTTGGTTTAGGTTTATCAGCTGTGTGAACATGAATGAGTTCCTGCTAGAAAGCAAGTTTCATCAGCTGGAGTTCACGAACAAACCAACATGTTGTAGGCACTCAATAAATACTTGTTGATTGAATGATATCAGTTGTACTTCTGAAGCTTGGTTTCCTCATATTAAAGAAGTAAATGTAATACCTCAGAAAGGTGTAATGAAGAGACTGGGTGATGTATTATAAAATACCTGACCAGAGAAGATAGTCTGTTTAGAGAGAACCTTGGAATGAGTTCAGCTGTGTTGTTGCCTCCAAGAATGATTTGTTCTTTCTCTCTCTTTCAAGTTTTATATTCTGGTTCACTTTTACCAGTTTGCTTATGAACCTTTTATCCCTCAATCTTAGCACCGCCTTCAAATAGATTGTAGCTTTATCAGAGAGTGCAGGCAATTCTTCAAAAAAAAAACACAAAAAACAAAAAACTATCAACCAGAAAGCAGGATCCTGCTATATAAGTTGCCATTGGGCAATTTCTTAACATTGTGCTAAAACAGTATTTACATATAGATACAACGTGTTGTTCTTTGGGGACTTTTAGCCCCACTAAACTAATGCTTTTGAACAAGCAAGATCCTTCAATGAAGTCCTTTTATCTCCATGTCTGCCTCTCCTCCTAGTTTCTGCTTTCTGGCCACCTTAAGTTGCTTCTAGTTCTTGAATAAATCACATTCTTTCTGGACCTGTAACCTTCAGATGTCTGCTTCTTCTACCTAGACTTTCCATCATGCCATCCATTCCTTTAGGTCTCATTAAAAAATTTTTTTTTAAACGTTTATTTATTATTGAGAGACAGAGCAAAACAGAGCACGAGCATGGGAGAGGCAGAGAGAGGAGGAGACACAGAATCCGAAGGAGGCTTCGGGCTTCGAGCTGTCAACACAAAGCCCACCGCGGAGCTTGAACTCACAAACCGCGAGATCATGACCTGAGCCAAAGGCAGATGTTCAACCCACTGAGCCACCTAGGCGACCCTATGTCTCACTTTAAGGTGTCACATCCTCAAAATGCCGTTTTTAATCTTCCTAGTTCAGGACTCTCAGCATTGATCCCATGATATCCATGCTTCCTCTTTCGTAGTATGAATCACACCCCGTCATTGCTTCATGGATCTTTCCCACCACACCATGAACCTCATGACAGCAGAATCTGCTTTGTTTACCAGTGCACCCTTGGTGTCTGTCACGAAGTAAACAGTCTGACATTTTTGTTGAATTGGAAATGAACAAACTGAACCAATGCCTCAAAAAGATTCCAGCACTGGAAGGGATCTCAAAGGTATAGTGATCCTGTTTTCTCAAACAAAAATTATGTCTGGTAAAGGATTTTGGTTTTGATATGTTAAATTGTTTATATAAAAATTCCAATAAAACTGAACACTAGAGAATCTTCAGTTGCATATTTGATAATTTGCTTTTATAAAAATGTTAAAATTACTTGACATAATGATGATCAAAAACATCTGATATGAATATTTGTTATACCTAAGTAATCTCGAGTTTAACAAAATAGAAGCCTATGTAGGGGGCTAAGGTTTTTGAAATACTGAGTGAGATTTTTTCATTCTGGTAATCCTTATTATTCCATGTTGCCTCACAGCCCTTGATTCTAGGGCCAGATGGCCTGGGCTCACATCCAGTTCCCACCACTTAGTTCTTATTGATTTTAGGCAAGTTACTTAAACTCTCTGTCACATTTTCTTTGTCTGTGAACTAGGATAGTAATAGTACCTGCCTAATAGGATTATGTTGAAGATTAACTGAGATAATACATTTAAAATCATTAGACTGGTGCTTGGCACATTGTTCTCAATAAATGTTATATTAGTATTACTATTATTACTATTATATCATCACCATCCTCATCATCAACATCCAGGAGAACATGCACAGCTGAAAACAAAATAACCATTGCTCAGCTTTGCATTTTAAAATGCTTTGTAAATTTTGTAATAGAGTGATATCAGCAAAAATGGCAGAACAAGGACCTCTGAAAATTCCATGCAAGCAGCAAGAAAACTGGCAAGAGACAGTTCAAATCAACTTCTTTCTGAACTCTGGAAATTAATTGAAGACTTGCTGCACAGCAGGGAGCATTTATTCAAGAAAACAGCTGAATCTCAATAAGAACGGTGAACTCTGTGGCATTCTAACTTGTTCTATTCCCATGCCTCAGTTTCCAGCTCCACGGTACTTTGAAAACCAATGGCCCACAATCAAGATGAAATCAGCATCAGAAGGACAGAATGAGGTTGGAGCTCCTTCAATGACTCTGGGAATTGCATTACTTGACCTGTATGAAGGTTTTCAGGAAAAGTCATTTCAAGACTGTCTTTATTTAACTTTATTTAACTTGGAGCTCACCACTACCACTGCAAAGAGCTTTTTCCCCTGGGACAGTGTGTGTTTTGAAAACACTTAGGAACAATTTTTAAATTTTGTGGCTGGCTGCTGTGGTACATAACAGTTGGAGCAAACAATAGGCTAACTAAAAAGTTTAAAAGGAAAAACTAAGGGGTGAGAAGTCAGCTTTGAAAAGCTCTGACATATTCTTGGGAATTTAAATTTTTTAAAATGTTTATTTAGTTTTGAGGGATAGAGACAGAACATGAGCAGGGGTGGGGCAGAGAAAGAAAGAGACACAGAATCTGAAGCAGGCTCCAGGCTCTGGGCTGACGACCTGAGCCAAAGTTGGGTGCTTAACTGACTGAGCCACCCATGTGTCCCCTTGGGAATTTAGAAGGCCCTGTGCATATGTGGGACTTTGTGCATGTCAAGACCTATATGTATGTCTTTGAAATCCCAAGAAAATCCTGAGGTCTCACCTTTGACTAACCTTGAGCTCTAAAGTGAAAAGTGAAGGTTAGGGCAGAGTTGTCAATTGCCTGGCTAAATATTGAAGGCAAACTTCAGCAAAGTCCAGCAAACTTACTATTTCCAGATATTTACAGTTTCATATTGTCATGCCCAGATCGCGATCTCCCCAAAATCCCAAAACCACCAAGGAGTCCGAGTCACGTATGCAAAGGCAAAGGGCTTTATTACGGGCTTAAGCTCAGGACTCCCAGACCTCACCAGCGTATGGATCTGTGCTGAGAGCCCCGAACAAGGGCAGAGTAGGGTTTTTATGGGGTTTGAGATGGGAGAGTTACAGAAGTTGTGACATGGGAACAGTGATCCAATCATAATTATTCAACATCATTGACAGCGGGTTTGACCATACACATTGTCTAGAGTATTCGTTACTTTTGGCGGGATCCAGTTACAACATTTAGAGTACCTTTAAATTCAACCAATCACAGAGCGAGCCTAGGGTCTTGTTCGGCGACTAACAGGTTAAGTTTAACATTAGGTAACAAGGTCCTATCTATAGTTTTTATCTCCAGGCCTCTCCCTTAACAATGTGGAGGGTGGTCACTGGCCTTTCCTGATTGGATGTTGCAAAGGTGGTTTCTTCTGCCTTGGGCAATGTGTAACTGCCTGATAGTTTCCGGGGAAGCCGAAACTCAGGCCTTCTAGTTCAGAGGGGAAACTTAAAGCCTGTCATGGAGTCAGTTTGGTTTAGACGTTTAGACTTGTGGCCTTACAATATGTCCAGTTACTAGATGACCTCTATGTTAACTGAGCATTTAGCAGCACGAAAATAATACAAACTTTTCAAAGTTAGTTAGGAAAAGTCACTGAACAAAAAACAACAAATAGCAACAATAACAAACCCTGAGCATGCGGCAGAATTTTATTTTCAGAGTTGCCACAATGTATTATTTTAAATATTATACAATGTATATAAATATAAACATATTTTATACATCTAGTTTACAACAAAAATTCTTGACTGTAAGAAAAAAGAAAGTATGACCCATGTATAGGAATAACAACAACAAACCCAAAAGAAAATGTCCTTCAAAAGCTCAGATATTGGACTCACTAAAGACTGAATCAGCCATGTAAAATATATTTAAAGAGCTATTGGGAATCATGTCTAAAGAATTAAAGGAAAGTAGGAGAATGGTGTCTTACCAAGTAGAGAATACCAATAAAGAGATAGAAATTTTAAAAATGAACCTTTTTATTGTATTTAAAATTTTTTATTTAAATTTTAGATAGTTAACATACAGTGCAATATTGGTTTCAGGATAGAATTCAGCGATTCAACACTTACGTACAGCACCCAGTGCTCATCACATCAAATGTCCTCCTTGGTACCCATTGTCCATCTTCCCCCTTCCTCTCTCCATCAACCCTTAGTTTCTTCTCTATCATTAAGGGTCTCTTGTGGTTTGTTTTCCTCTTTCCTCTCTTTCCCCCTTTTCCCATATGTTCATCTGTTTTGTTTCTTAATTCCACATCTGACCAGAATCATATTTGTCTTTCTGAGTGACTTATTTCACTTAGGATTATATGTTATAGCTCTACCTACATTGTTGCAAATGGCAAGATTTCATTCTTTTTGATGGATGAGTAATATTCCATTGTATATATATATGCCACATCTTCTTTGTCCATTCATCAGTTGATGGACATTTGGCTTCTCTGTAGTTTGGCTATTGTTGACAATGCTGCTAGAAACATTGGGGTGTATATACCCCTTCCGATCTGTATTTTTGTATTATTTGGGTAAATACCTAGTAGTGCAATTGCTAGATCATAAGCTAGTTCTATTTTTAGTTTTTTGAGGAACTTCCATACTGTTCTTCTGAGTGGCTGTCTCAGTTTGCATTCCCACCAGAAGTCAAAAGTGTTCCTCTTTCCTCATATCCTTGCCAACACCTGTTGTTTCTTGAGTTGTTAATTTTAGCCATTCCGACAGGTGTGAGATGATATCTCATCATGGTTTTGATTTGTATTTCCTTGTTGATGAGTGATGTTGAGCTTTTCATGTGTCCCTTAGCCATCTGGATGTCTTATTTGGGAAAATGTCTATTCATGTCTTCTTCCATTTCTTCACTGGATTATTTGTTTTTTGGGTGTTGAGTTTGATAAATTCTTTATAGATTTTGGATACTAACCCTTTCTCAGATATACCACTTGCAAATATCTTCTCCCATTCCCTAGGTTGCCTTTTACTTTTGTTGATTGTTTCCTTCACTGTGCAGAAACTTTTTATCTTGATGAAGTCCCAATAGTTCATTTTTGTTTTTATTTCCCTTGCCTCTGGCAACATGTCTGGTAAGAAATTGCTGCAGCTGAGATGAAAGAGGTTGCTGCCTCTTTGAGGAACTTCCATACTGTTCTTCTGAGTGGCTGTCCCAGTTTGCTCAACACCCCAGGGCTTCTCATAGGGTGAAAATCTCACCCAACTGATCATGATTCTATTGCTAAAGGTACTAATATTTACAACCTTAAGGCATGTCAGTTTTTTCATCTATTGTTCAACTCAAGAGGCAACAATCTGTTCCACCAAAGGAGCAAAAGCCATCTCTGTGGAATTTACTGAAAGAGTATGATAATCTCTAACATGGAATTTTCCTAAGAAATTATCAAGGGGAATTTGCCTACATGTGCTTTTCTGTGTTGGTGCTAACATTTGAATCCAACCTTAAGGTAAGGTAAGACTTCAATGTAAATCCACTGTTTTTGGCTGAATATCAACAGAACATCTGTGGACACACTGCCTTTAAAGAGATTATAGTGGCTTTATGTTTGTAGGTTAATTTTTCTTTAATACCTTCCCAGATCAAGTTAAATTAATGTTTACCTTTCTCAAAATGTTGTAATGATCACCCTAAATTAAGTTCAAACATGGTAGTTCAATATCTTCTTGTAACAAAGTACTAATGTTTGAGAAGAAATATTGCCTTGTGGTTTTAGTTTCATGTGTACTGGGGTCTCTCAGAGATGAACAAACATTTGGGGCCAACTGGAATTCAACACTGAGTTAAGGCATTCAGCTAGCTAAGTACAGTTGCCAAATCCTTGGCAATGATCCTAAAATGGGGGCCATTGCAGGTGGGGCCCTGTTTCTGAGTCTCAACAGACTCTGGAGTATATGTGAGCATTTTTATTTTTTCTATTGGTCAACAAATCAAAAAGGAAAATTCAGCACTGATCTTTTTCCTTTTCCTTGGCAATTTTGGAAGTCTTTGCTTAAAACTGAATTTTTATTTTTTATACATAAATACATGTATACAGTTTTTAAGGTACAAAAATGTTACTAGTCTCCATCTTAATCTAATTCTCTTTACTAAGATCTAAAAACTTACAATTACCTTCAAAAATAGCTAAAAGAAGCTAGCAATTTTCTAGTATTTATTTCTGCACTTCTAAACAATATGCTCTTATTACTTTTTTAAGTTTTAGAACTGATCTATAGACTTCCTACTATGGAAGATGAGGCTTTAGCTTTCTTACTACCCACGCCATCCCAATACACACATGGGACCCATAGAGAGCCAAAGTGGTGGAGAGGTCACCAGACAGGAGCTGTGGCTGAAGGTAAGGAACTTACATAGCTTCTGCCAAAAGGAACTTCTGGTGGCTGGGATGAGGGTGAAGGTGGAATCAATATCTCAACCTCTCCTGACCTTTGATTTCTTGCTCTAGCCATTGGTAGCAGTGGCAGATATCTCACTGGCTGAACCCAATTAGAAGCCAGAAGACAAAGGGCCTGAGTTAGGGAGTCTACAATGATCAGCTGCCCAAAGCCAAGATAGGTATAAGACAGAGAAAAGTAGCAAAAACAATTTTTTGTTTTCCCTGGGGCTAATAATTGCCTCACTCTTTTTGTTATTGTTTGCTTGGTAAGTTTTTTTATTTCACTATAGACACAAAACTGATATTTTGCCCTGATTCCAATACGACTAAGCACTTTTCACCCTGGGACCATCCAAAAATAACAGGGTCTGTCTGGTTCTGGTCCCCAAGGAATGAAAACTTGAATATTTCTTATAAAGTTGGACTCCCCAACAAAAACAATTTTATCCCTAATTTTTACTATGTGGGTATCTGAACATAAGTCATAGCCTTTGTGAAGGAGATAATCATGTGAGAAAATGTTTTTTTTTTTTTCTATCAAGAACAGGCTAATGTAAACTTAGAAGCCAGGTAATTTTGTGGGATCCTCCCTCCCTTTAAAGACTTGTGTTTTTAATTTTGTGAGCCAGTTCTAATGGGTCTGATTTTGCAGGTAACATTTTTTTTTTCCTTTTCTAAATGCTTCTGTCTCCAAGTCTTCTTTTGACATTACTTACCAGTAATTCATCCAGAAACTTGCTGACAGAAATGAAAGTTTATTTTCAATGTTTAGCACATTGAGTATTCAATCAATTTCTACTCTTGGAATCATGTTTAACCTCTCAAGAAAGTAAACAATGGTGTTTTGCCTGAGTAGGGAAAGAGTGATTTTTGGCTACCGAGGGAGGAAGGAAATGATGGAGGAGAGAGGATCAGATGTTTTAAATATTCCTTAGACAGACTTACATAAGGATCATGTCTTTTGCCCAACTTCTCTGCTTGTCTTTGGCATTTCCTGGAGTCTTCAATTTCTAAAGCTATAAGGGAGGCTTATTACTGACTCACTCGCTTCCCTTTTGAAAGTTTAGAATTCAGCTTTTCCCCTTTGCTAAGTCAGTTGCTACTTATCCATTTGTACTTTAGCTTCCAAAATTTGTGTTGATCTCTTTTGTTTGCTTTCATTTTCTCTCTCATTTTCTTTGCTCCAGGATGCGTTTTCTATTATTATAATAATTATTATGTGCTTTCATTTAGTGAGATTTTGGCAGGGAGAGGACTAAAATATATGTGTTCAATTATTTAATTAGATGTCAGAACTGCTTCTTCAGGGCATAAAAAAGTAAATTCAAGGATCCAGCCTTCTTTCACATACAAGCATTTCCAATATGAATCCCTCTGTCTTGAGTTGATCAGATTTAGTCATTTTGAACTTGTGTGTACTTTACATCCTTTTGGGCACTGCTGTAGTAACTAGTTCCTTGCAGGTTTAGCCTAGCTGCATGCGGTTTTATTCTGATAGTGTCTTCTTTCAGTTTCTGGTTCCTCCCCTAGAGCATCTCTGATGCTAAGGAGTGATACCCACAGACTCTCTGGACACCTGTGCATGGAAAAACAAGAGGTTCAGGGGAATTTAATAACCACGGGTCATCCTCGACCAATAGGAAATAGTAGCCAATGAACAAATGCCTGGCAGACAGTTCTGAGATACTTCTCAGGAGATTTCACTATACCTTGCTTTTGGTCTTGGGAGAACATGAACAGTAAATCCAGCTACACCAAGGTGGACTTACGACCTACTGAATTGGGATCTGATAAGTAGGTATTGTTTTAAGCTACTGAAGTTGTGGTAATTTGCTACACAGAAATAGAAAACAAATACAGCCTTAGCCTGTGTTGCTTAGAAAGCAGAGCCTGAGACCACGATTTATGTGCTCCTCCTTTATCAGGGGGTGCGAATCCCAGAGGGCAAAAATAAGGGAAAAGTGGAGTGATGCAGAGGAGTAAAGTGAAATGAGATAATGTTTATTAAGAGTGTCCAATTCCTTCATTTTGAAGAACGGTTTATTGAGAGATTGCTTCTCAAGACAGTCCTCTCAAGTGAGAAAGGGAGAATTAGCAAATTATTTGTTGGCTCCTGTCTCTCTTTAGTCAAAGGCTATCCTCACTGGCTGTTGATACCCCTACTCGTCCTGAGTTTGCATGTGTAGCACGGAGTGTGTCTTGTGGGGTCTCACACGTCAGCAGCAACAGGAAAGGTACAGGTCAGGAAGTGAGAGATTTGAGTGAGGTGAGGGGCTGTTGGCCTGCCCAGCTGAATTTGCTTAAATTTACATAGAGTTGGCTGCCACAGTGTTGGCTCTGCTGGAACAAGAGGTCAAAGGCCACAGAGACGGGCGTGAAGGAGAAGATCTGAAGTGGTACAGAAGAGATGACTGAAACAGTAAGAACTGTCTCTTGTCATTCCCTTTTATGTGGAGAAAGCTAAAGAAGTGGTTAAAATTTTATTATTTTTGTTTTGACTGAATTTCTTCCTTTGACAGAGATCACTAACTGCAGTTGCAAAATCCAGCATAATATTTGCTGTAAACAGGATATCTAATCCTGCTGGAGCATCTCCATAAAAATTGTTCTAGGCTTTTCTGAGGAACTTTGATGTCCTGGAGCAGACTATTCACTGTCTAGTCTCTTCTTAGTAAACATGACAATTTTCTCTCAGAATTTTATTTTATTTTTGAAACACGGTTCCTTATTTAATACAGAGTTGATTTGGAGAGTATCCAAAGAGATAGATACAACCTTTTGATCTGTAAGGCATTCTCCAAGAGTAAACATAGATTTGTAATATCAGCCCTTCTGAAGTTCAAATTACGCTGGCTTTTGCCTGCAGTTACTTTGAAGAGTTTCCAGTTTCCCCCCTTAGTCTCTTCCAGGGAAGAGATAAGCTTTCTGCCAGTGGTTTATTATTATTATTATTGTCATCATCATCGTCGTCGTCATCATCACAGAGAAAACTTTTCCCAGACTCTCAAAAGTTTTCCCTTCATGTCTTCTTGGCTAGAATAGTATCATCTTCTCACCCTTAGTTGCAAGACAGGCTGTGCAAGGCAGCATCTGACATTTTCACAGCCTATTATGGGAAGTAGCCTCTAATGGCCGTGAAGAAGGGGAAAGAAATGACTTGTTGTAAAGACAGCCCAGCAATTACATTTCCTGTTTTCTTAATTTCCATCAGGATTGTTTCTTTGAGACTTATTCCAGATAACTTGACTAAAACTGGAAACAGTGAATCTTTTCAGCCGTATTTACAGACCAGTTGCAGATTGGTGATTTCTATCGACAGTTCATCTCATCCATCATGTGCTGATTCTTAGCAGGGTCACTCTGAGAGGGTGATCTTACTTTTAAGTTCAAAAGGTACCTTTCTCTCCCCCTAAACATTGATTAAGGTAGGGGTTGCCATTCTCAAACAGTTTTAAACCTCTATGGCTACTTGGCACATTTGTTACTTGTTTGATCCCTGACACACCTGAGCTTGCGGCTGCTTAGAAAGAAAGAAATTATGAAAGTCATTTATCCATCATCACCGGGTATATTACAAATAGACGAATACAGACGAATGTCCCCAGGTTCGAGAACCTTCTTTCTTTTTTTTTTTTTTTCCTATGTTTTATTTATTTCTAGAGAGAGAGAGAGACAGTGTGAGCAGGGGAGGGTCAGAGAGAGAGGGAGTCACAGACTGAAACAGGCTCCAGGCTCTGAGCTGGCAGTCAGCACAGAGCCCGACGCGGGGCTCGAACCCACGAACCGCGAGATCATGACCTAAGCGAAAGTTGGATGCTTAACCGACTAAGCTACCCACGCGCCCCTCGAGAACCTTATTTCTTGACTAATAGGAGGCTTTCAGGAATACTGAGGTAAGGCAGGTCTCTATGGTCTGTTGCTTCTCACTACTGTGCTTGCTTCAATAATTTTTTCAATGTGCTTTTTTTCAGATCTGCATTGGCTTTAGAAAAAGGATTGCTGGGCTTAAAAGAGTTTTGTCTAAAATAAAAGCAAGTGGTATTTGACTTGCGGATCCTTTTAAGTTTCCCGTCAGTGTCTGCTTCAGAGAGCTGCCAAGTGAGATACGCCTATATTTGATTTCACTTCCACTCAAGAGAGGATCTTCCTGGAAAGACCCAAGGGGAGGAACTTTGAGAATCTATGTCAACATCCTATAGTTCTAGCATGACCCCTTCATCTGATGGAGGCCTGGAAAAATTGTGTCACACAGTCAGTTAGTGGAAGAGGCCAGGCCAGAACTCAGATCTTTGGTGTTTTATTCCGTGTATGTGGAGAAGGACCCCTTTGGGCAGCTTGCCTCGTTTTGCCCACATCAAGTGGAAACCCCATCAGAGGAGGCTAAGACTTTGTCCTATTTGCAACTGTATTCACAACACCCTGAACATGCATATTGGATGCTCAATAAAGATGGGACTGAGTATAATTTTTTTCCCTCCGTTTCCTTTTTGGTATAACTCTCATATTCTTCTAAATTGAGTTTTGTTATGTGGGGGAAGGAGAGTGTAATAATCTTGCAAGGAGCAAAGGGCTATAAAAATTTAAAGCCCTTGAAAATGAACATGTTTGCATGTTATAATTGTTTCAGTACAGAATGCAGGGAACAGGGCTTGGGGGTGCTGGTCTGGCTCTGGGGAGTAAACTCAGAGCATACTACAGAAGAGAAGAGGCAAACACACACACACACACACACACACACACACACGCACACACACACAAACACTGGTGAGAAGGATGTCTTGGAGGAAGAGAGGAGTTGAAGTATTTTTGTAGAGCAACCTCAGTAAGAAAATACTGTTATTGGAGCTTGAGTGGGTGAGAATATTCTACTTACTCTTCAGCTAGAGTTATACTCCTGGCCTCTCTTTATCCCTGAGAGGGAAAATGGAACACTCTCTAAATAGCTTCTTCCTTTTTCTTTATTTTTAAAAATGTCTTATTTATTGTTGAAAGAGAGAGAGAAAGAGAGACAGAGGGTGGGGGGAGAGAGAGACAGAGACAGAAAAAGAGAGAGAGAGAGAGAGAGAGAGAGCAGGTGGTGGAGGGGCAGAGAGTGAAGGGGACAGAGGATCCAAAGCAGGCATCTGCACTGACAGCAGAGAGCCTGATGCAGGGCTTGAACTTAGGAACCCTGAGATCATGACTTGAGCCCAAGATGGACGCTCAACTGACTGAGTCACCCAGGTGCCCCTTTCCTTTTTCTTTTAAAGATCCTCCTGCCTAGTCTTATCTCCACCATGTCTTAAGGGGCCTGTCCTTGAGGGTGAGGCCTGTGGTGTGACTGTATTGTCGAAGTCTGAAGTAAAGTTGTACAAGCCTTCGGTGGCCACACATCAAACCCTTGCTCTATAATCCCCATTGTCATCAGTACAGTAGCCCCCATATGTGTGGGGAATACATTCCAGGATCCCCAGTAGATGCCTGAAACTGCGGATAGAACTAAACCTTATATCTACTATGCTTTCTCCTATACATATGTACCTGTGGTAAAGTTTAATTTATAAATTAAATGGATTAGACACAGTAAGAGATTCCCAACAGTAACTAAGAATCAATACAAGAATACACTCTCAGGGGCGCCTGGGTGGCTTAGTAGGTTAAGCGTCCGACTTTCGCTTAGGTCATGATCTCGCGGTTCGTGGGTTCAAGCCCTGCGTCGGGCTCTGTGCTGACTGCCAGCTCAGAGCCTGGAGCCTGTTTCAGTCTGTGACTCCCTCTCTCTCTGACCCTCCCCTGCTCACGCTGTGTCTCTCTCTCTCCTAGAAATAAATAAAACATTAAAAAATTTTAAAAAAATACAAGAATACACTCTCATAAAAGTTATGTGAATGCGGTCTCTCTCCAAATATCTTATTTGCTGTCCTCACTCTCCTTGTGATGAGATGAAATGATAAAGTGCCTATGTGATGAGATGAAATGAGGTGAATGACATTGTGACATAGTGTTAGGCCACAACTGACCTTCTGACATATGTCAGAAGGAAGATCATCTGCTTCCAGGCCACCGTTGACCGTGGGTAACTGAAACCATGGAAAGCGAAACCACGGATTAGGTGGGGGAACTACTGTAATCAAGATTGATGTCCTGATCTCCATCTGTCTGACTTCTGTTGGTTCCAAACACGGGAGAGGAAAATAAGCTGTTGTAGATTGACTGTTACAATCTCTCAGTGTTTTGGCTGCTGGTGTTGATGCTTCTGAGAAGCTGGTATTTCTTGCTTTAAAACAGAATGACAGTAATTATTACCACTTATTGAGAACATACATGTCAGGTACTGTGCCCACTACTTTAGGTGTGTTATGTTGCTGAATCTTTGCTGCAATCCTAACTGGTAGGTACTATTATCGTCCCATTTTACAGATGAAGAAGCCATTTTACTAAGTTGCAAATTTTTCCACGGTCAACATAGCTATAATAATCAGTGGAGCCAGCTTTTGAGCTCACTTTTATCTGATTCTTAATCCTGTTCTTAACTACCAAATTATCACATCTCCCATAGCTATTCAACTAAAGAACTATAGGGAGAAGGAGGAGAGAAAGAAAGTATTTTGGAAGAGGAAAGAAAATCCTGTGAAAACCATGTTGGGCTGATAGAGGATATTGTCAAACAAGAAAGGTTGTCTTCTAGAAAAGACTGGCCCAAAGTGGTCCATTTGTATGAATACATTATTTGCAGTTATTTCAAGGAAGAATATTCCATGAAAAAAAACGTGCTCTTATATTTGCTTCCAAAGAGCAGGTTTAGATTTCAGTTTAGATTTCAAAATGATTTTTTCCCCATGTATCCCCTTGCCTCTTTTTTTTCTTTTCTCTCCTGAATCCTTTGTCTGGTGTCAGCCCTTGATAAGCAACATCTGCTAATCCATGCTGGTTCTTCATGCCTTTGGACAAATTTTAAAATCTTACTGTAGCAGGGCGCCGGGGTGGCTCAGTCAGTTAAGCATCCGACTTCAGCTCAGGTCATGGTCTCATGGTTCGTGGGTTCGAGCTCCACGTCAGGCTCTGTGCTGACGGCTGGCTTGGAGCCTGGAGGCTGCTTCAGATTCTGTATGTCTCTCTCTCTGACCCTCCCCTGTTCATGCTGTCTCTCTCAAAAATAAATGAAACATTAAAAACATTAAAAAAAATCTTACTATAGCTAAATATCTCCATTTGAAAATATAAAGAGGGGTGCCTGGGTGCGTCAGTCAGTTGAGCGTCTGACTTCAGCTCAGGTCATGATCTCACAGTTCGTGGGTTCGAGCCCCGCGTAGGGCTCTGTGCCGACAGCTAGCTCGGAGCCTGGGGCCTGCTTCAGATTCTGTGTCGTCCTCTCTCTGACCCTCCCCTGCTCTCTCTCTCTTGTTCTCAGAAATAAATTTAAAAAGAAAAAAAAAAAAAGAAAATGTAAAGAGATTGTTCCTACTGACTTCTCTGAGTGTGGGTTATGATGAATTACATAAAGTTTGTAGCATATGGCACCTCTGAAGGTGCACGGGCTCTAAGCTTTTGTGTCTATACAGACTTAAGTATTTTTATATCATATGCACATTTACATTTAAGGAACATTTTCTATATTTCTTTTTTTTTTTTAAATATTTTTATTTATTTCTAGGAGAGAGAGAGAGACAGCATGAGCAGGGGAGGGTCAGAGAGAGGGGGAGACACAGACTTTGAAGCAGGCTCCAGGCTCCGAGCTGGCAGCCAGCACAGAGCCCAACGCGGGTCTCGAACCCACGAACCGCGAGATCATGACCCAAGCGAAAGTCGGACGCCCAACCGACTAAGCCACCCAGGCGCCCCACATTTTCTATATTTCTAATGGCTTCTCCAAAAATGTCTTAGAGTCTTGTGTAATATTGAAAAGTGGGATCTTCCGAGCAAATCCCAACTCAAATTTTCCTTTCCCACGATTATAAGATGTAGAGCGCGTGTAATGATCCTTGCTGAGTCAGGCTTCTTGGGGGAGGCATTGGTTTCATCATTTCAAAACATCCTAGCAAAACTTCAGCCCATTCACATGTGGTAACTTGCAGAGTAGGGTCGTTCCCAGGAGCATGGGAGGGTAACACAGGCACCGGCAGGAAGGGAAAGGCTTTGGGAAATGCTCACGGGATGCTGCCAAAGACACTCGAGGCAGGGAAACCTCACACCAGTTCATGTACCTTGAGCGGATCCAGCAGGCCCTAGGAAAGAACAAAAACAGAAGAAACTCCTTCAGGTATGGGAAGAAGGTTAGACAGACACAAAGCCGGGAAGGCTGCTTTTTAAAGATTTGTACCCTTGCCTGGATTCTCGTTTTCCGACCGCCACTCTATTCAATAAAGTATTTTAAGTAGGTGAGCCAGGCCCCCAGGAGCACTCAGGAGAGCACAGATCAAAGCGGGGAGGAGGAGCAAGGGGAAGAAGTCACACCTCGCTGCTGGGTTTGATGGGCCACCTGCGGCTTCTGTACAACTTGTTTAACAAGCCTCTGATTAGTGTAGAGACGTCTAAAGGAAAGCGATGAATCACTCCTGGGAGCTGTGGCGGAGGTCATCTGGGAGGCAGTGGGAACGGCAGGAAACGGAACATCAGGGTCCTGTGAGGACAGCAAGCATTGCGGGTGCCCACCGCCACACCTTTGTTTTTCTGCTGAAGTGCTCTGTTTTCCAGCTCAGGTCACCAAACTACTACCTCATCCTCTATTAGCCTTGATCCTAACCTTCAAGGCTGCTTTGGGTTCTGCTCAGGTAAAGCTTCACTGAAAGCCTAGAGGTGAAGACACACAATCCCTCTAGATGTCCCAAATAGCCTTTAGCTTTTCTAAAATATTCAAGTGTGACTGAGCAGTCACACTGCAGCTTTCTATGCAAAACTTCCCATAGTAACCCTCCATCCCCCCTCCTCACCAGCCTCCCTACACCCAACAGTCTAACTCCGGGCCAGAACTTATTAGATTTATTTGCACAAAGTAATAACATTTAACTAGTAATTTGTTCTAGCGTTCTGAGCATCTGTTAATATGTGGTGGGAGACCTCAAATTCAATAGACTCATTTTTAGTGAATGTCAAATAGGAACTAATCTGTCATTATTATATTATTTATTTTCTCTCCCCTAAGAGGGACATCAATCTGTCATGTAGAATACATCCCTCTCCTTAGTAAGAAAGGGAAAAATAGATGAGCAGAATTTTTTTTAACCTTCTGAATAAACCAGGAGACCTTGGACCTTCGATCTCTTCCTTCACCTTCTAATTTTTTATCATCAAAACTTGCCCAAACTAAATTTGAATGAATTGACCTTCAAAGTTCTTTTTTATCATTAGACTGTGAGAAGAAATTCAAAAATTACAGAGAGAACAGACTGATACAGTTCAGAATAAATATGAGGAGGGGGCTGAGAGAGGCGGGTTAGTGGTACTGTTGGGTTGACCCCTCTGGCAAGTACTGTCAACAGGAATATAATGTGCACCATGTACAGAGCTTTAAATTATTTAGTAGCCACATTTGAGAAAATAAAAGCAGGTGAAATTGATTTGAAGAGTATATTTTACTTAACTCGTTATCTTCCATGTACAGCATAATCTCAATTCAGACGAGACACATTTCAGGTCTTAACCACAGACATGTTGCTAGTGACCATGGTAGGGGGACATCCTAACTACATGCTGCAGTCTTCGCCTTCATGATGGCATCTCACCAGCTTTCCATTAAAACTCAGAGCCCAGATCTTTGTAATTGAAAGCCAGGCTCTGCTTGTGCATTTTAATTATTTATTTAAGTCTATTTATTTACTTTGAGAGAGAGAGAGACAGAGAGAGACAACGTGAACAGGGACATGAGCAGGGGAGGGACACAGAGAGAGAGGCAGAGAGAGAATCCCAAGCAGGCTCTGCATCAGCACACAGCCTGATAGAGGGCTTGAATCCACACAACATGATGATGATCTGAGCCTGGAACCCTGAGTCGGATGGAT
The DNA here is from genome assembly GCA_017311185.1 of Proteles cristata cristata. Taxonomy (NCBI): domain Eukaryota; kingdom Metazoa; phylum Chordata; class Mammalia; order Carnivora; family Hyaenidae; genus Proteles; species Proteles cristata. The sequence goes on along the minus strand of JAESUZ010004992.1, from coordinate 1,467,161 downwards.
GTTCAACTGACTGAGCCACCCAGGTGCCCTTGCTTGTGTATTTTATTTTATTTTTTAACTTTTTAAATGTTTATTTATTTTTGAGAGACAAATCGTGAGTGGTGGAGGGGCAGAGAGAGAGGGAGACACAGAATCTGAAGCAGGCTCCAGGCTCTGAGCTGTCAGCCCAGAGCCTGACATGGGGCTTGAACCCATGAACTGGGAGATCATGATCTGAGCCGAAGTCGGATGCTTAAAGGACTGAGCCACCCAGGCATCCCCCTGCTTGTGTATTTTAAAAGCATCCTGTTGGTTTCCTTTTTAGCTTCAATCTTCATTTCCTTTTGGCTCATCTTACTTGGAATAATACCCTAAAAATTGATACTAGGTGAAAGGGGTTACCGGAAACTGGATTGTGTCAGGGAAAGGATCAAAGCCAGATTCCTTAAATGAATAGTTCTGTGTTTAGACCTTATGCTTCTTTCTCATGTAGAAAGGACTCCAGCTGGTCTGCTGTAGGGAAAAAAATGTTTATCTTTGTAACAAAGTCTATGCTTTAATTCCTGGTCAGAACACAAGAATTCACATCAGATATTTAATAAATAATACATATGTTCACACATATTTTTCCAAAGTAGTGTTCTTTTCCCACATAAAGAAGTACTTCACTGGCAGCAACCGCAGTGTAGAAGGCGGGCACGTTTCTGTCAGAGTTTCTTAAGTGACCAACAGTATGGAATGGGGAAGTTAGCACATAGGGTCATCACTGTATCCAAGTTTTCAGAGGTCAGGAAAGTCAGGAATCTCTCACTCTGTAGCTTCATTCCCTTAACTTTAAAGTCTAGACAGGAAGTTTTAAGTCTTTTTTTTCACCAGTCCTCTCCCTTGGTATGAGAGACCTATTCCCGAATCCTTAGCCACACTTTTGTGCCCATCTTGCTCTTTAACTAGAGTATAATTACCGTGGCAGGCAGCTGTGCTGTGGGTGAATGACCCCTTCACTTAAATGTCTTCACAGAAGACAGGTTCTGTCACCTCTTTATTATGTGCCTTTGTGCAAGCTACTTGATCCAAGGTTTTGTTTTTTCATTTGTAAAGTAACCTCACAGCATTGTTGGAAGGATTAAATGAGTGAATGTATATGAAAGTGTGGTACATTCTGTAAAACTTTGCCCATACTTCAGTTGTTAATAGTATTCTGGGGAGGTTCCAAGATATATTCCTGTTGAATGATCTGCCTATTCCAACCTTTTATTTTAAGTTCATGGTGCTCTTGAGCGTTCCCTATCCTGAATCTCAGCTCTTCAAGCTTTGCCTACCTCCTTTCAAACTTTCTGGTCCCGCAATCCTTGCTAAGTGGACAATGGGCCACATGACCACATGCCTGGCCACACTGAGGGCTAGAGGCAGACACCTACCTCAAGATGGGTCACGTATGTTTTCTCTCCTTGGAATTGGAGATTGGGACCCAGGGTGTTTATTAATTGCTTGAATTTGAATGGTTTAGAATGCTAGTTCTTAAATATCGCAATTCCCCAGCCCCCAATCAGGGGTCTCTGAGAATATTTCATGTAGTCCCTAAAGTTGAAACCATTTTAATAATAATGTCAAGTGATTATTTGTCTTTTTTATTGGGCTTTTTTGCTGATTGTATAAGAACAACAATAAAAAAATAGCATCTTAGCATGAATCAAGGGTTTGGCACCCAAATTGTAGTCATTATGTTTTTCACCAACATGTACTCACAGTAAAAAAAAGGAAAAGAAAAATCAAAAGCCAGTTTCTCTTAAGAATGTTCTTGATGAAACAGTAAGAACTATTTTTATTTTTTATTTTTTTAGCCTTACAACTCTTTTTTTTTTTTAAATATAACCTATTGTCAAGTTAGCTATCATACAGTGCATACAGTGTGCTCTTGACTTTGGGAGTAGATTCCCATGATTCATCGCTTACATACAACACCCACTGCTCATCCCAGCAAGTGCTCACCTCAATGCCCATCACTCATTTTCCCTCCCCTCTGCCCTCCAATCAACCCTCAGTTTGTTCTCTGTATTTAAGAGAGTTTGTATCCATCCCAAAATAGTAAGAATTATTAATTTAATTAATTCTTGACCCTTGACTACCCATCTTTTTAATATTCTGTGTGGTAAAATGGGAAATATACATACAGCATTTCCACTGCATGCCAAAGTAGGAAGCTATCTTGGGGAAAACCACTCATATGATTGAGTTGTGGCCTAAACAAGTAGCTTTTTAGAGAAGCACCATTCCTTTACTTGAAAGAACAAACTACGATTTCTCAGACTCAGGTATTTGGCAAACATTTTCTTTTCTTTTCTTTTTTTTTTTTTTAAATGTTTTGTTTATTTCTAGGAGAGAGATAGAGACAGCATGAGCAGGGGAGGGTCAGAGAGAAAGGGAGTCACAGACTGAAACAGGCTCCAGGCTCGGAGCTGGCAGTCGGCACAGAGCCTGACGCGGGGCTCGAACCTACGAACCGCGAGATCATGACCCAAGCGAAAGTCGGACGCTTAACCGACTAAGCCACCCAGGCGCCCCTTTGGCAAACATTTTCTTGAAAAACGAACAAAGTTTTCCTGTCACTTCAAGGAAAATAACCAACAGTATTTTTGGCCAATGATAAAATTTGAGCTTCCAAATGAAAACTGGAATTTTGAAAAACTTGTATCTGCCACATGAGCCTGACAGCTTTTCAATACTTAAAGATTTTCATGATGGGATCAATGGTGATATCGACGAACGTGATTTAAAAATTGCATATCTATATTTTCACAGAGCTAGAACAAACAATCCTAAAATTTGTATTAGACCACAAAAGACCTCAAATAGCTAAAGAGATCTTGAAAAAGAAAAACAAAACTGGAAGTATTACAATTCCAGATTTCAAGTTATATTATAAAATGGTTTTAATTAAAACAGTGTGATATTGGCATAAAAACAGACATGAAGATCAACAGAATAGAAAAGGAAACCCAGAAAAAACCCCACAATTATATGGTCAATTAATACAATCGGTCAATACAATGGGATAAAGACAGTCTCTTTAACAAATGGTGTTGGGACAACTCGACAGCCACACAGAAAAGAATGAAACTGGGCCACTTTTCTTAACCATACACATAAATAAACTCAAAATGGGGGCCACCTAGGGGCACTTGGGTGGCTCAATCAATTGAGTGTCTGACTTCGGCTCAGGTCATGATCTCACAGTTCATGGGTTCGAGCCCTGCATCCGGCTCTGTGCTGACAGCTAGCTCAGAGCCTGGAGCCTGCTTCAGATTCTGTATCTCCCTGCTCACTCTGTTTCTCTCTCTCTCAGAAATAAATTTAAAAAAAATGAGGGGCACTTGGATGGCTCAGTTGGTTAAGCATCTGACTTTGGCCCGGGTCATGACTCGCAATTTGTGAGTTTGAGCCCTGCGTTGGGCTCTGTACTGTCAGCTCAGAGCCTGGAGTCTGCTTTGAATTCTATGTGTCCCTCTTTCTCTGCCTCTCCTCCCCTCTCAAAAATAAATAAACATTAAGAAATTTTTAAAAAATGGATTAAAGCCCAAAATGTGAGAACTGAAACTGTAAAATCCCTGATAAGAAAACAGGCAGTAATCTGAAATTAGCCATGGCAACATTTTTCTAGCTATGTCTACTGAAGCAAGGGTAATAAAAGCAAAAATAAACTATTGGGACTACATGAAATTAAAGTTTCTGCACAGTGAAGGAAACAGTCAACAAAACTAGAAGGCAACTTATGGACCAGAAGATATTTTCAAATGACATATCTGTTAAAGGGTTAGTATCCAAAATATATAAAGAACTAGTATAATTCAATATCCAAAAAACTAATAGTCCAATTAAAAAATAGTCAGAAGACATGAACAGACATTCCTACAAAAAATACATACAGACAGGTAACAGACACATGAGAAGATGCTCAACATCACTCATCATCAGGGAACTGCAAATCAAACCTACAATGAGATATCACCTCACACTGTTGAAATGGCTAAAATAAAAATCACAGGAAGCAACAAGGGTTGGTAAGGATGTGGAGAAAAGGAAACCCTCTTGCACTGTTGGTACGAATGCAAACTGGTGCAGCCATTGTGGAAAAGAGTATGGAGGTTCTTCAAAAAATTAAAAATGGAACTAACCTACAGTCCAGGAATTATGCTACTGGGTATTTACCCAAAAATACAAAAAACACTATACTTCAGAGGGATACATGCATACTTATGTTTATTTCAGCATTCTTTACAATAGTCAAGATATGGAAGCAGCCCAGGTGTCCATAGATCGATGAATGGATAATGAAGATGTAGTATATATACACAATGAAATATTGTTCAGCCATAAAACCCCTGAAATCTTGCCCTTTGCAGCAACATAGATGGATCTGAAAAGTGTAATGCTAAGCAGAATAAGTCAGTCAGAGAAAGACAAATACCACATGAGTTCACTCCTATGTGGAATTTAAGAAACAAAACAAACAAACAAAGAAAAAGTAAAGAGAGAGAGACAAGCCAAGAAATACTCTTACCTATATGTAAAATACAAACTAATGGTTACCAGAGGGGAGGTGGGGAGGGTGGGGAAAATAGAGGATGGGGATTAAAGAGTACACTTATGATGATAAAAATGATAAAATAAATTTATCATGATAAAATAAATGATAAAAAATATAAAACATTGTCAAAATAAAAAAAAAGAGGTTGACAGTTGAGGCAAACTGCAATGGTGGGTATGCAGACTGTATTGTCATATTGTTTCCCATTGTTTATTATATTTGAAATATTTTTAAATAAAAAGGTGGAAAATAACAAAAATTAAAATATATATTCATTTATTTTAAAGTTTTTATTATTTATTTTGAGAGAGAGGGAACATGAGTGGAGGAGGAACAGAGTGAGAGGGAGAAAGAGAATCCCAAGCAGGTTCTGTGCCCAGGGTGGAACCCAACATGATCTCACAATCATGAGATCACAACCTGAGCTGAAACCAAGAGTCAGACGCTCAACTGACGGAGCCACCCATGCATCCCTAAAAATATATATTTATGTGAAATGTGTCAACGTTTAGAAGACATACATAAATCCATAAACTTGCTATTTTCTAATAGCAAGTACATGGGTTAGAGGTCTATTCAAAGTGGATGAACTAATGGATTTTAATATAACAATAAGAAAAACTCATTGATATAACTTCAGATTACACATTGCATCTAAACTTTAAGAAACTACCACTTGTTAAGTTTTGGTGTAGTTATCAAAAATTATCCACAAACATTTGAAAAGCCTATTAGGCTTTATAGAATACTCTATATTCCTTTTTAGCTTCATGTGTTCTTCATATACTTCAACCAGAACAACATATTGCAACAGATTGACTGTAGAAGCAGATGTAGGAATTCAGCTATCTTCTATTGAGCAAGCCGTTAAAGGTATTTGCCAAAATGTCAAACGATATTATTGTTGTCACTAAAATTTTTGTTTGTTTTTGGAAAAGCAAAAAAAAAAAAAAAATCAGACTTAGGCAGCTATGTTTGGCCCATGTATGTGCAAGTGATTAGATGAAGTTGGTATTTAGAGAGCAAGAGAAAAGAAATAGAAGTGCAGAGAGAAGTAGAGATGAGAGACAATGTGGAAAGAGAGAGAGACAGAGACAGAAACAGAGAGCAAGACATAGGATGCCTCTGTTTCTGATGACCTCTGTCGTTCGTTTGAAGCTTGGACATACTGACCAATTTTAAGTTTTAGGCTTTAATGTATTCTTCCAATAAACCCCCTTTCTATTGAAGCTGGCTTAAAAAGGATCTATTCTTCTTCTTCTTTTTTTTAAGTTTTTGTTTATTTTGAGAGAGAGAGGGCATGCGTGTGTGAGCGGAGGAGGGGCAGAGAGATGGAGAGAGAGAATCCCAAGCAGGCTTCTCACTGTCAGTATAGATCCCAACGTGGGGCTTGAACTCATGAACCATGAGATCATGACCTGAGCCAAAGTCAGATGCTTAACTGACTGAGCCACCGAGGCTCCCCAAGATGAATATTTCTGAAGATCTAATGCACAGCATAGTGATTGCAGTTAATAATACTGTATTTTATACCTGAACGTTGCTAAAAGAATAGATTTATAGTAGCCCCTTCTCCTGGCTTGTTCATGTTACAGAGAGAAAACCAAAGGAATATTCAGATGGAATTTTTCCATTTGGGTTTTCTGAGGGATTGGGAGAGAGGAGATTGAAATTTTGGGATTTTGAATCAGAGTAGGGAGAGAGGGTACAATTGCCCAGGGGCAATATAATGCATTGGCACCTTATCTCCCTGGCAGGTGTCTCTGCTACTCCTTGTATTTGTAAAAACTAATGTCTTTACAGGGCTCTCCTTGCCTGAGAACATATTTGTTCTCTCCACTGTGCCCCTGGCAGTGACAATGGAAGAATCCATGTGAGCTTTGATGACTTGGAGAAGAATTTTGCGGACTCCATTATTCCAGTCTACACATTTCCTCATAGTGTGATCAGTTCTTCCACATCCACACCTTTCTTCTTTATATTCCCACAGCCACCTCCCCCCCTCCTCCCTGCCATGGCTCTCATCCCTGCCTGCCTGGATCCAGCTGTCCTTCCTACTTTGGTGAGCCATTCTGCACACAAATCCTCAGAAGAAGCCTCCAGAGATGCAATGTTCAGTGTGTCATACCAATTCATTTAGCACTTAACACATTTATCTCCTTTTTGAAATATCATTGCTTTATGTGAATGGCTTGTCTCCCTTTGAGAGCAGAGACTACTTTCTGTTTCGATGTATCCCTTGTATCCAGCATAATATACAGTGTTGTGGCAGCTGCGGCTTTATAAGATCAAAGAGATCTTTAGCTGATTATAGGTAATTCATTCAATAACTTTTATTTAGCATCTATTAGTTGCCATACTCTTTTGGGTGCTAGGGTCTCAAAGATGAATCAGTTACATCCCTTTTGTGCTCATGATAATGCAGCATGGTGAGTGCTAGAATAGCTCAATGGCTGACGACCTGTCTGTCCTGTCCAGGTGTTCCCACCCACTGCAGGCTAGTTTAGAACCCTTCCTCTCTGCTCCTCAAGTCGCCTCAGCATTTGTCCATGGGTGCACTTGGCATGCAATCTGTATTCTGAGAAATCTAACATTTTATTATGAAAAATTTCAAACTTGCATACAATAAGAGAGAAGGATATAATGATCCCTTCCCCTGCTTTAATAATTATCGACATTTGACATTCTGGTTTCATCTGTTTCTCCAGTTATTTTTCCTGGGAGAGAAATTTAAGGCAAATCCCAGGCATTCTATCATTTTGTTCACTAATACTTCAGGATATATCATGGACAGATAAGAACTTTTTGAAAAACATAACTGTGACACTATTATCAAACTTAACAACGTTAAGAAGTTTCTTAATTTCATCTAATACCTGGTTCATGTTCATTTTTTCCCCCAATTGTCTCAAAAATGTCTTTTTTGGTAGTTTTAATTATCAGAATCAGGTCTATAGTTGCATCTGTTGATGTTTCTTAAGTTTCTTTTAACGGTTCCCATCACTGCCCACATTCCCATGTATTTGTTCAAGAAATCAGGTCAGTTGTTTGCTTCCATAGTTCAATTTTGGCTGATTCCACCCCTGTGGTGTTTTTACATTGTGCTTCTAACCCCCGTATTCCTGTAAATTGGCAGTTAGATCTAGAGGCTCAATGGTTCTATTTTTCAGAAAAGAATACATCATAGCTGTGTATCTTCCATTATATCACACCAGGAGGCACATAATGTCCTAGCATACTGTCTTCTCACATCTCTCTTCTTCCTTGTTTGACTAGCTGTTTCTTGAGAGGAGGGGCTCTCAATTATTCTAGACCCATGGGTGCCTAACCCCTAGTTAGTCCTAAATAACTGAAGAGTCAGTGTGGGCAGCTCTACAGAGGGAGCTCAGGAGGACTTCCTGAAGGACCTGGGTCTTGAAGGATGAGCAGGCATTTGTCAGGCAGATGATGGGGCCAAGTGGACTTCCCAAGGAACAGACCGGGTCAGTTCAGGAGCCTGCTTAACCCTTGGGGGCATGGTATCGTTTAGGGACAGAGGACGCACAAATAACACAGTGGCATTCATGTTAGCCCTGCTGGTTATGGAGGCAGAGGGAATATCTTACAAAACAGTGCTAAGGCCACTTCTCTTTTGTCTTTGGGTTAATTCCAGCCCCACTAGGGATTAGCCAATGAATTAAAAAAAAACAACTGGTGAATCTCCAGCGAGGGCTGCTGGAAAGCAGTGTTAGTAAGACCTGGGGGATTGGATTGACCTCTCTCCTATACATTATCAATCCCATTCATGCAGTCATGCAGAGAGAGACGAGCAGGGACCTTGCAGAAAGACAGTTCTAGACCCAAGTCTAGCTCTGACTCTAACTGGCTGACTGACCTCAGACAAGTCCTCTAGTATTTTTTTCTAACTTAAAAAAAAGTTTATTTATTTATTTTGAGTGAGAGGGTAAGTGGGTAGGGGCAGAGAGAGAGGGGTAGTGAGAGAATCCCAAGCAGGCTCCACACCGTCAGCACAGCGCCTGACGCGGGGCTCGAACCCACTAACCGTGAGATCATGACCTGAGCAGAGATCAAGAGTCAGGCACTTCACTGACTGAGCCACCCAAGCACCCCAGTCCTCTAATATTTTTGAACTTCCGTTTATTTATACTAAAGTGGTGACAATAACATCTACCTTGCCTGGTTGTGAGGAGTAAGTGGGAACAAATACACTAAGCATCCAATGTGGTAACTGGCACAGCTTGGAGATTAATGGTTACTACTTCTTTTCTTTCTGTTTCACAAACATTTAGAGGGTCAAGACACTGTTAGGCATGGGGGAAACAAAGATGATCCCATCCTACACAGACCACATCCTCTGGGAGCCTGCAGCCCAATAATAAGAGGAGGTAAGGTGTGTGGTGAGTGCAGAGTTTCCACATGACATAGAATGCTGTGGGAGGTGGAGCTAGAAGTGCCAAGGTTTAGACATGTCTTCACCATGTGTGTCTGCATGCGTGTGGACTGACTTCATCCATGGCAGGCGGTGCCTCCTGCTAGGTTCAAGTGCATTCTGCTTCTCCTGTTACGACTTCTCTAATTTGGATGTTCAGAGGAAAAAGAACAGAAAGGCCTTTTATGCTTCTATGAGGAAGGGGGCAGTCTACAAAAAAAGGCCCGGTGATATCCATGACCTAGGAGTGAGGACACATTGGGTCCCCCCTATCCTTGCCATAAAGTCAAAGACTCTCTGGAGTCAGTTGGGTCCAGTGCAGAACCCAGTTCTTTAGATCATGATCTTAATCTGATTCATTTTCATCTGTGATGCCACAAAGCTCAGCTGGGTGATCCGACAGAAGAGTAAACCATAGGCCCAGCCTGACCACTACTGGGAAGGATCTCTCACTGTCACAGCCTGGGAATCAGAGGGCCACAGTTTGCTTCTAGGGCCTGACATCTCTTAAAACAACACTTTCCCTTTGGAAGCAGAGACTCTGCAAGGACTGGTCTCCAGGCAGCCCTACAGCCTCCTCTTCTGGCACCCGGGAGACCGCTGCTTCCCTTGGTATTTCTGGCACTTACCAGGGGTGAAAAGGAGCAGGGCCAGCCATACTTGTCTGCCAAAGGTGGGCCTCCCTGCCAGCACCTTTGTAAGAGCGCGCACCATTGAGTGCCTGAGGCTGGCGCTGAATTGGCGAACGGTGGGCGGCCCAAAGGACAGATTTCTTTTTTGTAAAACCTAACTCAGTGATCCATCTCCACTGCCTACACTGTGCTCACACTTTGTGGATCTGACAGCCTGTGGGTTTGGGCTGGTTTTGCAGCTTTATTAGGCATTGCAGCAGCTGAACAGGCTTTTCTTTCCTCTTTTTTTTTTTTTTTTTTTTTTGTGAAACCCCAGTTCCCCTAGTTAGTCTTAAGATTGAGGCTTTTCTCTTCTCCTGTTAAAATGGTGAAGTGTGCTACAGTCACTGAAAAGATCAGAAAAAAGAAATGTACAGTGTAATGAAGGGAACACCCAGGTAACCAACACCCAGATCAAGAAATAGACCATTTTCAGCTTCCAGAAATGCATCTCTCCTCCATATGCCCCTCCCAGCCACACTGTTCCCTCCTCCCTGATGTTAATGCTAATTATTTCCTTGCTTCTCGTCATGCGTGGCCACCTATTTATCTAGAAACACCATAACTTAGTCTTATACGCTCTGAAATTTATACAAATGGAATTATACAACATGTATTATTTCACTTCTGGTTTCTTTCATCTAATATTATGTCTGGGAGATGTGTCCATATGTTTACATGAAGTCAGAGTTTGTTCATTTTCATGAATATATAGTATTCCATCGTAGGACACACATCAGCAAATTATTCTGCTTCTGCTGTATACTTGAGCTCTTTCTAGTTTTTGGCTCGTATCATAATGTTGCTGAGAAGATTCATGTACAGTTCTCCTAGGGCACGGCTGAGGTCCTCTCAAAAAGAAAACTGTGATCTCAGTTTACGAAGCTGGGGCAGGAGACTTTGGCAATGCTGAGATGCAGGGAGCTAACTGTGTATTCAGGATGGTGTTCCAAGCCCTGTCCTGCTCACCACCGGGTGGTGGATGGAGCTGGAGGTCACTCTTATTAGAATTCTCTCTAGAAATCAAGGGTGAAAGAAGCAAGAACTTTCTGGGCAACATAAAGGGAACAAGTTGAAAGGGTACTGATCCAGAGAGCAAAGAGCCCTTCCTGCTGCTGGCCTTTGAGGTTTGCGTAATTGCACATACTGAAATAATTAAACAACTTATCTTCAGAGCTTGCTGCCTTCCCCACCTACTGCCTTCTAATCAGCAGCCCTCTACTCAAGGCCAACACCATCATCATTAACAAGTTCTGGGACTTGGAGTAAGGGTGTCCTTGGCTGCCGCAGGCACTCAGTGCTGCTGGGATGGCTCTGGGGAAGAGCTTTGAAGCTCACTTGCAGAGGCTGTAAAAAGTTGGAACTGGAAGTCCCTAGAGATCATCACAGTCAGACTATGGCTGTTTACAGGCTTGTTGGGGAAAGTAGAGTTTTAATGGGGAAGAAGTAGTGTTTGTTTTCATTCCACGGAGTTGGTACACAGGGCATGTCTAAGAAAGAATTCCATTCTTTCCTGTCCACACCCTCTTGTCTTCTTCAGCCCCGTGCCTTCTATTTCAGAAATTAATTGGTCTATTCTTCTAGCTTTGAGGAATACTCTTCAAGGTGCCTTTGACAAGGTGCCAATCAATGCAACCTTAAAGGTACTAAGCAGAGGCAGAGCACTGAGAGATAGGAAAAGGAAACATGGGGAAAAAATGGATGTCAGGACAGGTAAAACTAATCTGTGGTGATAGAGGTGGGAAGAGTGTCATCACATGGGCGAGGAGAGGAGGAAACCTTCTGGGGAAGCTGGAATGTTTTAAATCTTGATCTTGATGGTGTTTACATGGGTGAACACATGTGTAAAAATCCATCCAGCTGTGCACTTAGATCTGTGCACTTTACTGAATATAAGTTGTACATTGATTTTTTTAGAAAGGATGCCAGAGGCTTCTATTTGCACTGATTATCTCTGCATTTACCCTTTCTCCTTTATGCTACAAGTGTCCTACACATCACAGGTCATGTGAAATAAAGCCCATAGTACAACGCTATAATTTCTAATTTATTTTTATTTATTTACTTTTAAAGAGATTCTTTCTTTAAAAAAAATATTTTTTTTTTACTTATTTTGAGAGAGAGCACTTGAGAGTGGGAGGAGGGAGCAGAGGGAGAGGAGACAGAATCCCAAGTACATTCTGTGTGCTGTCAGTGCAGAGCCTGACAGGGGGCTTGATCTCAGGAACCATGAGATCATGACCTGAGCTGAAATCAAGAGTCAGATGCTTAAGCTCTTGAACCACCCAGGAGCCCCTGTATTTTATTTTATTTTATTTTATTTTATTTTTTATTTTTTATTTATTTATTTATTTATTTATTTATTTATTTATTTATTTATCTATATTCATTTCTGGGGGAGAGAGAGAGAGATAGAGAGACAGCATGAGCAGGGGAGGGTCAGAGAGAGAGGGAGTCACAGACTGAAACAGGCTCCAGGCTCTGAGCTGGCTGTCAGCACAGAGCCCGACGCGGGGCTCGAACCCACGAACCGCGAGATCATGACCTAAGCGAAAGTCGGACGCTCAACCGACCAAGCCACCCAGGCGCCCCGAGCCCCTGTATTTTAAATAGTGGTATGTATTTTAAAGAAAATAAGAGAAGAAAGAATGTTTTTTATGTTTACCATTTCTGAAGATCCTTTTGGGAGATCCAAGTTTCCATCTACTATCATTTCCTTTTAGCCTGAAGAACTTTCTTAAGTATTTCTTGTAGTGCTGACAAGAAACGTTCTTAGTTTTCATTTATATGAAAATATCTTTATTTTTCCTTCAGTCTCAAAGGGCATTTTTACTGAAAAAAAAAAATCTTTTTCGTTTCTTTCTTTCAGCACTTCAAAAACATTGTTTCACTCTCTTCTGGCTTTCTTATCCCCCTCCATCAATATTATTTCTCTGTATATAGCATGTCACTTTTCTCTGATGCTTTTAAGGATTTCCTCTTTATCTTTGGGGTTTCAGTATTTTGACTATGACATACATAGATGTACTTTCCTTTTTATTTATCCTGCTTGGGCTACACTGAGATTCTCAAGTCTATAAATGTATGTCCTTAACCAAATCTGGGAAGTTTTCAGTCATTATTTTTTCCAAAGTTCTTTTTTTTCCTGCTCCCTTCTTTCTATTTTCTCTTCCTCTGGGATTATAACTACATGTATGTTATAACTATATTCCCCATTTTCTCAAAAGTCTCCAAATCACTGTTCAATTTTTGCTCTTTGTTTTTAGATTGGACAATTCTCTTAATATATCTTCATATTTGCTGACTCTTTTGTTATCTTCAATCTACTGTTAAGCCCACCTAGTGACTTTTGACATTTCAGATATATTAAAATTCTAGTATATCCATTTGATTCTTTTATAAGATCTATTTCTGTATTGTGATTTTCTGTCTGTTCATTCATTATAAGGGTATTCTTTTACATATTTGAACATAAGCATAATGGCTGTTTTAAAACCTTCATTTGTGAATTCCAGTATCTAAGTCACCTTGGGGTTGGTTTCCATTGACTGTCATTTCTCTTTTATAGGAGTTACATTTTCTTGTTTCTTCCTATGCCCAGTAATTTTGGATTATATTATGTAAATCATGAAGAGTGTGTTGTAGGAACTCTGGATTCTGTTATGTTACTATGAAGAGTATTACTTTTTTGTTTTTATAGGCAATTAACCTAGCTCATCTCAAATTCTAAATTCCCCTGTGTTATGTAGCAGCTAAAATTTCTGTTTAGTTTTCTTAACCTTCTCTGGGCTTCTTGGTATCTGCCCAATATATGCTTAGTTTGGGGTTGGCCACAGCTTTGGGCAGAATTTATTTATAGAATTTGGGGATCCCCTCAATGGCTCCCTTCTTTCCAGTATTTTCCCCTTCACTTTCTAGCTGTTATTCCCCTGGATTTTGTCTTCTGGTTTCTTAGCCAGTAAGGTTTCTGGGTAAGTTTTAGCTATCTTGTTGTGGCATCACTTGGGGATACCTCAGGTAAGAGAACATAAAAATGGGTAATTATCCAGTACCATACTTTCCCTCTAAATGTCCATCACCTCCAGTTTCTGTCTGCTTTTGACCACTCTCAAATGGCTTCAGGTATTATTTTTTGTGTTTTGTCCAAAGTTTATAATTGCTACTTTGGGAAGACTGATCTGATATGGGTTATTCTGCCATTTCTAAAAAACAAGAACTTATTGTCTATTGTTGCCTAATGATCCTATGGCTTGATTTCTTATTTGTTTTATTAAAATAATATGGTAAAGTCACTGGTAAGAAATGTTTTGTTCAGCATCCAAAATGCTTCCAGTGTTTAAAGATAGTGAATAGTAGTAATAAAAGTACAGTAGTTCTGGGGTGCCTGGGTGGCTCAGTCAGTTAAGTGTCCAGCTTCGGCTCAGGTCATGATCTCATGGTTCGTGGGTTCAAGCCCCATGTCCGGCTCTGTGCTGACAGCTCAGAGCCTGGGATCTTGCTTCAGATTCTGTCTCCCTCTCTCTTTGTCCCTCCCCTGCTCACGCTCTGTTTCTCAAAAATACATAAGCACTAAAAAAAGTTTTTTAAAAAAAAGGTACAGTAGTTTTAAAATAATGTTTTAATAAATATTCTCTAGTTTCAAAGATCTGAGGATAATGTTACTTTTAAAACTGATTAGATTCCACAGACAAGAAGTTTGCAAATAACTGAAAAAATTCAAGATTCTTTCCCAGTGACTTTTTTCTATTTCCTTGGAAAAATATAAACTCCTCTTATTTTTGCCGACTTCTAATTTCATCCCCCAGAATCCTCCTCATATTAATTTTAGCAGAGGATGGATGCTAAAATAGGTATTAAATTTTATAGAAAACTGTGGTAAAAGAGTAGAGTTGGTTCTAAAAAATAGAGATTCTCATTCCTTTAAGGGCATGATCTCAAAAGGATTCTCCTTGTCCTTATTTTCAGTACAGAACAAAAATACATGTGTATAGGCTTTTTAAAAAAATCCCACTTTAACTTTCTCCACGTTATAGAGCATCATCCTATAAAAACTGTAATGTTTCCTGCGGTCAGTCTACCTTGCATTTGACTGACGAGTTGTCAGTCCTCATGGAACACTAGGGTTAGTACCGGTATAGTACCATTGCTGAGGCCCAGGGAAAGAAGATGCTGAGCTATTTCCTGGCTCTGCTCAGTAATCAATCCTGAGGCGCTAATGCTCCCAACCTTTTCCTGAATTTTATAAGATGGAAGATGAATAGAGACCTGGTATTTTAACATAGTTAAACTCACCCAGGAGACAAAGATCTGCGAGCAAGCCTAGATCCCTTACTTTTAGAGATCACATTTTCTAATTAGCCACTCCTCCAAGACACTTTCATTAATATGAAATGGTTATTTACATTGCATTTTATAAAAGCTTGAATATTAATCTTGCAACCTATTAGATTGCAACTGCAATCTAATGATTGTTAAATCATTAGAATTTTAACAAGTAATAAAAAAGCAAATATTATACTATATGATAAATGGAATTTATTAAGAAAAATAAATATTGTTAAATAAAATATTATGAAATATCTTTGAGAACCCAGAAGTTCTTTCCACAACACCAATGTTTTCTTTAAAAAATTTTTTTAAGTAGGTGTTTTTTTTAAGGTGTATTTATTTTTCAGAGACGGAAACAGCATGAACGGGGCAGGGGTAGAGAAAGAGGGAGACACAGAATGCACAGCAGGCTCCAGGCTCTGAGCTGTTAGCACAGAGCCCGACGCGGAGCTTGAACTCACAAAGTGTGAGATTGTGACCTGAGCCGAAGTCAGATGCTTAACTGACTGAGCCACCCAGGCGTTGTGCGACACCAGTATTTTCTTACATAATGAAACTGTACACTATTTCTTTGAAGCACATGTTGTGTGGCCAAAGCCAACAAATGTCATTCACAAGAGGCGATTCATCTGCAGAAGCAAGCAAGGAGGAGGACAAGATACTACCTGACATGGCCACCAGTGCGTTTTATCCAGGTCCTACTCCCACTACCTCGGGCCAGATGACTGACCCAGGAGAAGCCTGAAGAAGCTGTATACTGCAAACTATGAAAAGCATCTAACAAAAATGTGAGTCTTTTAGCTTTATGAAAGGCAAAAAACTTATGTAAATAAACATTTTATTTGATCCAAACATGAAAGCTTTCATTAGATATCAGTATATGCTTTGTGATGCTTCTGACTACATTTTTTTTTTTTTTTTGATAATGTTGTTCTGGTTTATGTCATTCTGGGTTGATGTTTTGGTGCATTCTCTCATTAAGATTAAGCCAATGGCGCTGTGTTTAGTTGTGTTTGGAGATGGCAGAGTGAAGAGGAATCTAACTGTTTCCTTATGAAGAAAGTGTATGGGAAAGAGCTTTAGAGTAAAAAATAAGTAAAGAAAAGGGTATTCTTCCATCTAGTCATCATATTACGCCAATTAACTGAGTTATTTTCTGGCTATTTATTGTGGCATGTTAGGTCCCAGGACCCGGGTCAAGGGTTGGCAGGGTACAGCGGGAGTAGAAGCTGGATAAAACTTACTGGTGGCCACATAAGCTAGTGTCTTATCCTTTTCCTTTCTTCCTTCTACAAATGGATTGCCTCTTGTGAAAGACATGTGTTGTCTTTGGCCACCCAGAATGTGCTCCAAGGAAATACTTTTCTCTTTCATTTTATAAAAATATACCGGCATTGGATAAAAAGAATTAAGTAACTTATGTACTTAGTGTCCTCAACAAAAGTTATGAAATGAGGATGAAGACAGCTTAGAGAATAGTGACGGGGCTCCCATTTTCTTAACTACTTATTTTATTTATTTAAAAAAAGAATTAAGCCCTGATGCAGGGCTTGAACTCACAAACCATGAGATCATGACCTGAGCAGAAATCAAGAGTCAGTCGCTCAACCAACTAAGCCACCCAACCACCCCTTAACTACTTATTTTATATGCACCTTGATAGGGCCACGTGGGACTCATAAGAAAATTGTAACCTCCCTCTTCCTCATTTCCTCATTTTCTGTCAAATTGGAACAGATGAAGATGATATTTAGATGGAATGGAATTGGGTCTGCAAATAACCAATCAGAAAGCTTTTTATTTTTTCTCTTGTTTTCCTTTTCTTTCTTTCTTTCTTTCTTTCTTTCTTTCTTTCTTTCTTTCTTTCCTTCTTTCTTTTTCCTTCCTTCTCTCTTTCTTTCTTTCTTCTTTCCTTTCTTTCTTTCCTTTCTTTCTTTCTTTCTTTCTTTCTTTCTTTCTTTCTTTCTTCCTTTCTTTCTTTCCTTCCTTCTTCCTTCCTTCCTTCCTTCCTTCCTTCCTTCTTTCTTTCTCTTTCTTTCTTTCTTTCTCTCTTTCTCTCTTTCTCTCTTTCTTTCTCTCTTTCTCTCTTTCTCTCTTTTCTTCTTTTGTCAAAAGGGAAATTTCTATTAGGGCTAGTAGAAACAAATCATCCGGATCAAGGTATAAATTTGGGAATACTATTCTAACTATCCCCGCAGATATTTTAATTTTGCTAGCCCACTTGAAGGCACTTTCCTCACTGTCTCAGCGAGAATAACCATATGGATGGAAGGTGACTTCATTTGACCCCCAAAATCACTGTTTGCCCAAAAGCCATCTTATTGGTGTGGTTACTTGGTATTTTTTCCTGTGGGGTAAGAGCACGTAGGATACAAGACAGAAATCATCACTTGTAGGACTAATCCTCCAAGTATAAAGAGAGATTCATCTTTAAGGGCTGTGAGCACAGATATGCCAAGTAACAAAAAATAATAAAAACAGCTAACATGTTGTGTTGTGCATTATGCGAAGGATTTTGCTATATTGTCACCCGATCCTCACACCCCACAGCTATCATTAGTATGCCTACTTAAAAATGGGGGTACCAAGGCTTAAAGGATTTGCCTCATGTCACAGAGCTAATACAGACCTAGGTTGTAATTCTAGGCCTGCCCTTCTGTAAAGCTCTTTTCAGTAACTACCATATCCTACTGTTTATTTATTGGTAAAATTTATCAGATTCGGTTGAGTCATCAAATTAATCAAAATAACATGGTTAATGTAGGAAGCCAAGTTGAATGAGCCAGATTATAAGGAGACAGCAAGAAGTTACTACTGTGAAATTTGTTTTGTTTAATTTAAATGTCTACTTACAAGCAGATGGTAGGTAATCTGTTGTGTAGCAATTTATAAGGTATGGCCTGGTGATCCCTGGAGGTGATTGAGAAAGGTATGGCCTGGTGATCCCTGGAGGTGATTGAGACATTTTCAGGGGCATATGTGGTCAAAACTATTTTCATAATAAGACTAAGATGTTATTTGTTTGTTTTTTAAAAAGTTATCTCAAAAGTATACAGTAGAGTTTTCCAGAGGGTATATGATGTGTGATATCACAATAGCTTAAAAGCAAAAGGAGATGCAAGAATATATCTGTAGTCTATAAAGCTAGACATTGGAGGAGACCTACAAAAAGATAAAGCAATGCTATTCTTCTCACTGAATAATTTTTTTGTTTGGTAAAATGTAATTATTTTGCATAAATATATATATTTATGCTAACTTTAATCGGTTTGTATTTCTTTCAAAATAAATAGAATTTTAAAATGTATATTTAAACATCTTATACAATAAATACCTATTATATCCAGCTATAACCCATATAAACAAAAGTCATTGGAGTCATCAGTAATTTTTCAGAGTGTGAAGGGGTCTTGAGACCAAAAAGTATGGGAACCACTGCTCTAGTGTAACTTAAAATTTGTATGGAAAGCATGTTGGGTTTCATTATTAAACATTATTTCCCCCTTTCTTTCTATTGATTTTCAGTAGAAGAACTTGTAACTTACTAAATCCAGAAAGGAATTTCTCACTGCAAGATGGCTGTGAAGTCTTGTACACATTTTCCTAGGACACCAGAGACCTCTCTGACGATCTCTATCTCTCAAAATGTCTCTCAGAGTGACTGGACCCTGGCAGCCATGTCTGTGTTATGGACACCACCCCCGTGTCACTGTTGATTGGAACATGATAAACTGAAGGTGTGTCAGTTAGATTCTCACTTTCGGGAATTTGTTGTTGGGATTCAGATACAGTCAGCAGCTTTTTCTTTATGGCTGGAACTGAGGTGGTGAGAGCCCAAGACAATGGGGAAGAACCCAGATAAAGACGGTCTGAGTAGACAGAAGAAACAAGTGTACTGAGAGAAATGAGGAGGGGACATGGAAAGGGAATACTGTCTCTGCTCCCAATGGATCTTTGTTCTAGACCCTTCTGAAGCATGGTCGACTCCTTGCCCCTGAAGTTTGTGAAGTACCCCTGTAATCTTAGAATACATTTCCTCTTTCAATTAAGATATCACAAGTTGATTTCTGGTATTGTCAACCAAACAGACTTAACTAAGGCACTTAGTTTCTGTAAAGTGGAAATTCTTGTGCAGCTGGACATGTTACTCTTATTTATTATGTATGTATGTATGTTTGTATTTATTTATTTTAAAAACAAAATTTATGGCCCCTTTTCCCTCTTTTCAGATCCCTATGATATAAATGGTTTTTGTTTTTTTTTTTTTTACAAATAGTTTATTGTCAAATTGGTTTCCATATAACACCCAGTGCTCATCCCCACAAGTGCTCTCCTCCATGCCCATCTCCCCTCTCCCCCACCACATCCATCAGTCCTCAGTTTGTTCTCAGCATTCAAGAGTCTCTCATGGTTTGCCTTTCTCCCTCTCCCCCACTATTTCCCCCCTTCTTCTCCCCCATGGTCCTCCGTTAAGTTCCTCCTAATCCTCCTATACGTGCAAACATGATATTTGTCCTTCTCTGCCTGACTTACTTCGCTCAGAATAACACCCTCAAGGTCTATCCATGTTGCTACACATGGCCAGATTTCATTGTTTCTCATTGCCATGTAGTATTCCATGGTATAGATAAACCACATCTTCTTGATCCATTCGTCCATTGATGGACACTTCGGCTCTTTCCATGTTTTAGCTATTGTGGAGAGTGCTGCTATGAACATTGGGGTACATGTGCTCCTATGCATCAGCATTTCTGTATCCCTTGGGTAAATCCTAGCAGTGCTATTGCTGGGTCATAGGGGAGTTCTATTGTTAGTTTCCTGAGGAACCTCCATACTGTTTTCCAGAGGGGCTGTACCAGTTTATATTTCCACCAACAAGTGAAGGAGGGTGCCCGTTTCTCCTCATCCTCGCCAGCAACTAGAGTTCTCTGATTTGCTCATTTTAGCCACTCTGACTGACGTGAGGTGGTATCTCAGTGTGGTTTTGATTTGTATTTCCCTGATGAGGAGCGATGCTGAGCATCGTTTCATGTGTCTGTTGGCCATCTGGATGTCCTCTTTGGAGAAGTGTCTGTTCATATCTTCTGCCCATTTCTTCACTGGGTTGTTTGTTTTTCGGGTGTGGAGTTTGGTGAGTTTCTTATAGATTCTGGATATTAACCCTTTGTCTGATATATCATTTGCAACTATCTTTGCCCATTCCGTTGGTTGCCTATTAGCTTTGTGGGTTGTTTCCTTTGCCGTGCAGAAGCTTCTAATCTTGATAAGGTCCCAATACTTTATTTTTGCTCTCGATTCCCTTGCTTTTGGGGATGTATCAAGTAAGAAGTTGCTGCGGTGGAGGTCAAGGAGGTTGTTTCCGGCTTTCTCCTCTAGGATTTTGATGGTTTCCTGTCTCACATTCAGGTCCTTTATCCATTTTGAGTTTATTTTGGTGTATGGTGTGAGAAATTGATCTAGTTTCAATCTTCTGCACGTTGCTGTCCAGTTCTCCCAATACCATCTGTTAAAGAGGCTGTCTTTTTTTCCATTGGATGTTCTTTCCTGCTTTGTCAAAGATTAGTTGGCTGTACACCTTTGGGTCCAGCTCTGAGTTCTCAATTCTGTTCCATTGGTCTATGTGTCTGTTTTTGTGTCAATACCATACTGTCTTGATGATGACAGCTTTGTAGTAGAGGCTAAAGTCTGGGATGGTGATACCTCTTGTTTTGGTATATTCTTCAATATTACTGAAGAATTGGCTATTCAGGGTCTTTTGTGGTTCCATACAAATTTTAGGATAGTATGTTCTAGTTTTGAGAAGTATGCTGGTGCAATTTTGACTGGAATTGCATTGAATGTGTAGATTGCTTTGGGTAGTAATGACATTTTAACTATATTTATTCTTCCTATACATAAGCATGGAATTTCTTTCCATTTCTTTGTGTCTTCTTCAATTTCTTTCATAAGTTTTCTATAGTTTTCATCATACACATCTCTTGTATCCTTGGTTAGGTTTATTCCTAGGTATTTTATGGTTTTTTGTGCAATTGTGATTTCTCTTTCTTTGCTTCATTATTGGTGTATAAGAATGCAACCGATTTCTGTACGTTGATTTTGTACCCTGCAACTTTGCTGAATTCTTGGATCAGTTCTAGTAGGCTTCTGGTGGAGTCTGTCGGGTTTTCTATGTAGAGTATCATGTCATCTGTGAAAAGTGAAAGTTTGACTTCTTCTTTGCCAATTCTGATGCCTTTTATTTCCTTTTGTTGTCTGATGGCTGATGCTAGGACTTCCAGCACTATGTTAAACAACAGTGGTGAGAGTGGACATCCCTGTCGTGTTCCTGATCTCAGGGGGAAAGCTCTCAGTTTTTCCCTGTTGAGGATGATGTTAGCTGAAGGCTTCTCATAGATGGCTTTGATGATGTTTAGGTAGGTTCTTTCTATCCCAATATTCTCTAGAGTCTTTATTAAGAAGGGATGCTGTATTTTGTCAAATGCTTTTTCTGCATCTATTGACAGGATCATATGGTTTTTATCTTTTCTTTTGTTGATGTGATGTATCACATTGATTGATTTGTGAATATTGAACCAGCCCTGTAACCCAGGAATGAATCCCACTTGATCTTGGTGGATGATTCTTTTGATATGCTGCTGGATTCGATTTGCAAGGATCTTGTTGAGGATTTTTGCATCCGTATTCATTAAGAATATTGGCCCGTAGTTCTCTTTTTTTGCCGGATCTCTGTCTGGCTTGGGAATCAGAGTGATGCTGGCTTCATAAAATGAGTCTGGGAGTTTTTCTTCAATTTCTATTTTTTAGAATAGCTTGAGGAGAATTGGTATTAATTCTGTTTTAAATGTCTGGTAGAATTCCCAGGGAAGCCATCAGGTCCAAGACTCTTATTTGTTGGGAGATTTTTCATCACTGATTCGATTTCTTCACTCGTTATGGGTCTGTTCAGATTTTCTATCTCTTCCCGTGTGAATTTTGGTAGTGAGTGTGTGTTTAGGAATTTGTCCATTTCTTCTAAGCTGTCCAGTTTGTTGGCATATAATTTTTCATAGTATTCCCTGATCATTCCTTGTATTTCTGAGGGGCTGGTTGTAATAAGTCCATTTTCATTCATGATTTTGTCCTTTTGGGTGCTCTCTCTTTTCCTTTTGAGAAGCCTGGCTAGAGGTTTGTCAATTTTGTTTATTTTTTCAAAAAACCAACTTTTGGTTTCATTGATGTGTTCAATTGTTTCTTTGGTCCCTATGTTGTTTATTTCTGCTCTGATTTTTTACTATTTCTCTTCTTCCGCTGGGTTTGGGGCATTCTTGTTGCTCTGCCTCTAGATCCTTTAGGTGAGCTGTTAGATTTTGCACTTGCGCTTTTTCTAATTTCTTGAAATAGGTCTGGAGAGCAATGTACTTTCCTCTTAGGACTGCCTTTGCCGCATCCCATAGATTTTGGATTGTTGTGTTTTCATTTTCATTTGTTTCCATACATTTTAAATTTCCTCTCTAATTGCCTGTTGGCCCATTCATTCTTTAGTAGGGTGTTCTTTAACCTCCATGTTTTTGGAGGTTTTCCAGACTTCTTACTGTGATTGATTTCAAGTTTCAAAGCATTATGATCTAAGTGTGTGCATGGTATGATCTCAATTCTTTTATATTTATTGAGGGCTGCTTTATGTCCCAGTATGTGATCTATCTTGGAGAATGTGCCATGCGCACTTGAGAAGAAAGTAAATTTCCTGGCCTCAGGATGTAGAGTTCTAAATATATCCGTCAGATCCATCTGGTCCAATGTGTCTTTCAAGTCCATCATTTCTTTAGTGATTTTCTATCTGGTTGACCTATCCATTGCTGTAAGTGGAGTATTGAAGTCCCCTGCTATTAGCACATTCTTATCTATGAGCCTGTTTCTGTTTGTGATTAATTGTTTTAAAAATTAGGCACTCCCATATTCGGTGCATAGATATTTATGATTGTTAGTTCTTCCTGATGGATAGACCCTGTAATTATTATGTAATGCCCTTCTTCATCTCTTGTTATTGTCTTTAAAGTCCAGTTTGTCTGATATAAGTATAGCTACTCCGGCTTTCTTTTGATTTCCAGTAGCATGATAAATATTTCTCCATCCTCTTACTTTTAATCTGAAGGTATCTTCCAGTCTAAAATGAGTATCGTGTAGATAGCATATAGATGGAATTTGTTTTTTATCCATTCTGCTACCCCATGTCTTTGATTGGAGCATTCAGCCCATTTACATTGTGTTATTTTTGAGATATGTCGGTTTAGAGTCTTTGTGTCCTTTGTGGGGTTCATGCATGTGGTGATGTCTCTGGTGTCTTCGTTCCTTGCAATATTTCCCTCAGAGAGTCTTCCTCAGGATTTCTTGTAGGGCTGGCTTAGTGGTGACAAATTCTTTCAATTTCTGTTTATTTGGAAAGACTTTTATCTCTCCTTCTATTTTGAATGACAGGCTTGTTGGATAAAGGATTCTTGGCTGCATATTTTTTCTGTTCATCACATTGAAGATATCCTGCCATTCTTTTCTGGCCTGCCAAGTTTCAGTAGATAGGTCTGTCACCACTCTGATAGTTTTCACTTTGTATGTTAGGGCCCTTTTCTCCCTAGCTGCTTTCCAAATTCTCTCTGTGTCCTTATATTTTGCTATTTTTACTACGATATGCCGTGCCAAAGATCAATTCAGATTACGTGTGAGGAGTGTCCTCTGAGCCTCTTGTATTTCAACGTTTACTTCCTTCCCCAGCTTGGGGAAGTTCTCTGCTATAATTTGTTCCAGGACTCTTTCAGCACCTTTCCCTCTCTCTTCCTCTTCTGGGATTCCTATGATATGCATATTGTTGCGTTTGACCGCATCGCTGAGCTCTCGAAGCCTTCTTTCATGTTCCTGGATCATTTTGTCTCTTTTTTTCTCAGTTTCCTCTTTTTCTATAATGGTGTCTTCTAAATCACTTATTCTCCTTTCTGCCTCTTCAGTCTGTGCATTGGAGGCCTCTAATTTATTATGTATCTCATTTATAGCATTTTTAAATTCATCATGCCTATTCTTATTCTCCATGTTGTCTGTAGCCATAGTTTCACTGATGTCCCCTATGCTCTTTTCAAGCCCACCTATTGATTTTATGATTATTATTCTAAAATCTTGTTCAGTTATGCTGCTTATATCTGTTTTTAGCAGTTCATTAGCTGTCAGTTCTTCTTGGAATTTCTTTGGAGGAGAGCTCTTTCGTTTTGTCATTTTAATTAGCTTTCTGGCTGTTGTTAGTTTATTTTTTAATGTTTTTTTTTTATTTATTTCTAGGAGAGAGAGAGAGACAGTGTGAGCAGGGAAGGGTTAGAGAGAGAGGGAGTCACAGACTGAAACAGGCTCCAGGCTCTGAGCTGGCAGTCAGCACAGAGCCCGACGTGGGGCTCGAACCCCCGAACTGCGAGATCATGACCTAAGCGAAAGTCGGACGCTTAACCGACTAAGCCACCCAGGTGTCCCTGGCTTTTGTTAGTTTTAAAGAGTTGTTATGCTCTCTGCACCTGTGAGCACTGCTGTATCCAAGAAGGTTCTTTGTCCAGGGCCTATCCTTTCAGAGAGTGTTTTTTTTTTTTTTTTTGAATGGTATCTCTTGGTCTCTCTTCTTGAGATCTTGGTTATTTCATTTTCCTACTCGTAGTGATATTTGGGACTCTCCACCATGTGTACTTTGGCTTGTTTCTTGAGGTAGCCCTGGAGAGGAAAACAAACAAACACACAAGGAGCAGAGGCACACAAATGCACAGACGAACCCAACTAACCTGCAAACCGAGAGGGAAAACCCAAAAGTTAAGAGAAAAGACGGAAGAGGGAAGGCAAACAATAGAAAATAAAAAAATACATAAAAAGGTCAAAAAGAAGTAAAGAAAAGGAAAAAAGAAGAAAACCGATGGACAAAGAATGGTTTAAAGCATATATCCAGATTTCCCAGCTACAATCAAGTAGCCGGGTGTATGCAGTGCTGGTTGAAGAGCATAGAGAAAGAGAGAGAAGACAGGGTGAGGATGAGGCAAAATTGGAAATAGAATGAACAGGCAGAAGGGATACGAAGCTTTTTTCAAAGAGCTAAAGGGTGGAATATGGTTGGAGAGGTGAGAGAAGGACGCTGGTGTTATCCAGAGAAACTATATAGTCTAATTACTCCTGAGAGAAAGAGATGAAAAGGTCGGTAGGTGCAGAATTTACATCTACAGAATGGACTAAATGTGACTGTTTACGCAAGATGGTGACCGGAGTTAGTCAGGGCAGTGTTCTGAGGTGGGGGGAGGGGGAGGGCAGCTCTCAGGCAGGGATGGGCGTGGTGTGATCCACTGTGTCAGGCAGGAGTCCTGCCTTGGCTGTTGTGAGGGGAAGAGTGACGGTGCTCCAGTCCCTTCTTGAGCCAAGCACTGCACCTCGCTTTTTTCGGTGTGTAAACTCCCCGGGCCGAGGCCGCAGCCTAAGTGGGTCGTGGTCTTTAACCCAGACCAGGCCTAGTTTCCAAATCGCCGTCCGAGTGCCCCACTGGAATTGCAGTAGACACAACCTCGAGGCGATCCCCTCAGGGCAATTCCAAGCTTCTTGCCTAGCCCTGGGGGTGGAGCGAGAATCGCTACTGCCTTCTCTTCCGGGTCAGGTTGGCGAACATTGGCGGGGATCTGCCTGCAGGGCCCGCCGGGCCCGCTGGAGAGAGAGAAACCAGGACCCTCTGTGTCTTGTCAGCCGAAACACGAACTCGCGGGCACATCTCCCAGTTTTTAAGCTCTTCGCCTTCCCCCTAGAGTTCCAGCCAGCCAGGAGCGCAGAAGCCCGGTACACACGCGTACTCCTCCAGGAGTCCGCCATCCAGAAGCACAATGGCATGGCATGCCGCTCCTCTAAGGGTCTAGCCAGTCAGGAGCACAAAGAAGTGGTCAGTGTGCAGTCCCTCTGGTGTGATTTGGCACGCGGGGACCTGGTGCACATGGTCCTCCTGTGCCCTGAGCGGAGGTTTTTCTGTTTCCCAGCAACAGGGACCATGTCTTGAGCGGTTTCAGACTCTATCTTTTTCCCCCTCTCACTCCCCGCAGAAGGGGATCGCCCCCGTCCCGGGAGTCTCCCATCCTGGCCCAATTTTATCTTCCTCAGTTCACACTCACGTTAGAAGGCTTTCTCAGTAGATTCTGTGTCATTTTTCTCCCAATCTCTTGGGTTCTGTAAGGTTTTCTATGGCTTCAGATCTTGTCTGTGCAAGATATGGGGGTGAGTGCAATGTGTGGAGCTCCCTACTTCTCTGCCATCTTGCCCTCTCCCATGTTACTCTTATTTAAAGGTGCAGTTGAAAATACCTCCGGAAAAATTGAAAGTCATTTGTTATAAGAAAACATTAATAAGGAACATTAATAAGAAAATCCTCCAAGTCATCCCCATTTGTGTTTTGGCAAAGTTTATAATCATCACTGGTTTCAGAAGGGCAAGCGAAGCACAGGAGATGGGCAATCTGCCAGCGAAATCGAGGAGCATCTGTCTTTTATTGCCCTGCCTGGTAACCTACAAGTCCCTAGTCACTGCTTTGCTGAACTTGAGTGTGGTTGTGTGAGTGCACATCATAGACAGATCTGGCCTAACCACTTCATTTCAGTCTTACATTTTAGTTTTTAGTAAACTCTGTAGGGCCACTCATGCCACGTTTACTGCTGTATCCCCAAGAACTTAGACTTAGATCAGCGCCTGATACAATGAGCACTCAGTATTTACAGAATGAGTAAATAAGTGATCGCTTTAAATAGTCATGGAAGAGAGTCACTAGATCAAATACTATGTGAGTTAACATCTTATTAAAATTTTATTTTAATTTTTGCTTTTAAAGTTTAGATTTGAAATGCAGTTTTCACTGAGACATTCTTTTCTGTCATCAGAAGCACTTTCCTAGCATTCCCCCCCTCCTCTCTCTCTCTCTCTCTCTCACACACACACACACACACACACACACACACACTAATCATTCCCTTCCTGGACTCTGGTCAATCTGAGCAGAGCTTTCCTCTTTTTAAATCCCTGGGTTTATGTGTAGTTTAGTGATAAGATGACACCATGGCTTGTATGATGGGGATTAGCAGAAGATTAAGACAGAAAGAGTGATTGAAACCAGATCAAGGAAAGATTTGAAGTCCAGGGTCAGAAGTTCAGGTTTCATCTTGTGAACATTAGGATACCCTAGAAGACTATTACATGCTCCTCCACTCCATGACTCCTTTTTACTGGAAGAAATACCTCTTTTAGAAGATTAACAGGCCTGGGGCACCTGGGTGGCTGTTGGTTCAGGGTCTGACTTCAGCTCAGATCATAATCTTGCAGTTTGTGAGTTTGAGTCCCGCATCGAGCTCTGTGCTAACAGCTCAGAGCCTGGAGCCTGCTTCAGATTCTGTGTTTCCTTTCTTCTCTGCTCCTCCCCAGCCCATGCTCTCTCTCTATCTGTCAAAAAGAAATAAACATTTAAAAAATGATTAACGGGCCTTATTGTGCAGAATAGATTGGAAACTGAAAACCAGTGGCCAAGAGGTAATTATGGGCTATTAGAGCAGTACTCTCTTTATCTGCAGGAAATACATTTCCAGACCCCCAGTGGATGCCTGAAACCATAGACAGTACAGAGTCCTGTATATGCTATGCTTTTTCCTATACAGACAAACCTATGATAATGTTTATTTTGTAAGTTAGGCAAAGTAAGAGATTAATAATCATAACTAATAATAAAATGGAACAAATATAACAGTATGCTGTAATAAAAGTTATGTGAATGCAGTCTCTCTCTCTTAGAATATTGCACTATACTATCCTCCTTCTTGTGATGATGTGAGATGAAAAAATGCCTGTGATGAGATGAAGTGAGGTGAATGGTGTAGGCATTGGGCTACTATTGACCTTCTGATGATATAGGAGAAGGAGGATCATTTGCTTCTGTACAGCTGTTGACCGTGGGTCAACTGAAACCACAGAAAGGCAAACCTTGGATATGGGGGCACTACTATATTATGGTCTCTGTAGGGAGTAATGAAGATACTATTTGGTTTCTTCTGACTATGACTCTGATAAAAGGTACCTGGAGATTCATCACATACCTTTAGAGTACAGAAAGAGAAGCAGCATTCTTCTTTTTCTCACGAACCTTGTGCTCTGAGCATAGCAGATTGGGCACGTAAGTGGGATTTAGGAGTTGATATAATTATATAGTTTCCACATTGTAAGGGTTTGTTGCCTCCATGCAATTGCTGTTGTTATTTCATCTTCCTGGAATGTCATCATCCTCACCCTCCCCCAATCAAAATCCCCTTCATCCCTTCAGTCCATTTCCTCTCTGTTACCTTCCCTGATCTGCTAATCAGAATTAAAACCTCCATCCTCTCACCCTCCACAGAAATAACTAGTTTCTTTAGTAGGCACTTACTCTACTACGCCTTCTATAATGTCCATCTCCCAC
This sequence comes from Proteles cristata cristata, assembly GCA_017311185.1. NCBI lineage: Eukaryota > Metazoa > Chordata > Mammalia > Carnivora > Hyaenidae > Proteles > Proteles cristata. The sequence goes on along the minus strand of JAESUZ010004992.1, from coordinate 1,438,707 downwards.
TACAATGTGGACTCCTAGAGTAAAGGGACCATGATGAATCCAACTTTGAGGAACCCTCCCCCCCTTCCAGTGCCTTATCCATGGCTTCGCATTTAGATGAGGATGAATTTTGTATAGTATACACTTTAAGGGATATTTTCAAAATACAGTCAGGGTTTTGTCTATACTCTTGGTAGCTGAGAAGGCATTAGATAGGGTATTTTATTTATGTTCAGTGGTCACAATATTGCAAAAATGTAAATTATTTCAGTTAAAGTTGTGAAAAGCATAAACTCCATGTTCACACCTACCAGTTTCCAACCTACTGGGCAGCCTTGAAAGACTTGCATAGCTATTCTATTTTCTGAATGTTAACTAAACACCAAGATTACATAGTAAACCTTTAAGTGGTTGCTTCAGAGCTGAAGCCCACCTTTTCAAGCTCCCTGTGTGTTTGGGAGATTAAATGGCATGTAATTTAACCGTGTGGGTCTAGCAAGGCTTACACTAAATGGTGTGCATGATTTGGAAAGGTTTGTTAGTCAGATCTAATGACTTGACTACTCTCTTCAAAATATAGGGATTAGGACTCATTCAGTGAAATGAATTGGTACACAGGAGTAGGCTCATGACTCAGAAGGCATAAATGCTTTTTACAAGTTTTTAGCAGAAGAAAAGGAGGTAATGACTCTGGACTTCGGTTTACATAGTCTTTCATCCAAGCCCTATGCCTTAAAGCACTTTGTTCCTCTAACACAATTACCCAGCATTTAAATACAGCTCCTGCCCTTCTGGGTGGAGTGGAAATAAATGCAGGCTTTAATACGAGGTTGGGTATGCAGTGGAGGCACATTGCTGTACTCATTGGCCTCTTGGATTCAGAGATCCTTTTATATGAGGGAAAATTACATTGGGCAACATTATTCAGTTATATTCAAACTCATTTCCTGGATCTTAACAAACATGAAACAGAAAAGACTCTTAAATTACAAAACTGAGACTGAAGAACACCATGGCCATTGGAGGAAGAGACCAACTTTTCCCCAGATTTCAAAGTTTCCTAGCACCCCAAAAGAGGGAAAGGAAAGGAAGTCCTACTTCTTGTATCTCTTGCCTTCTTCCTTTCTCCTAGGATGTTTAAGGGAGCAAGCAAGATATGAGCACGGAAAAAATCATTTGTGGATTGTCTTTTAGAAGCAGATGATGTTTGGTGGTCCTTGACTGTTTCATTATCATAAATACTAAACACCATTCACAGGTTGTGGGCAATTGGGTCTTCCGTGGAAGCATTTAGACAAGGTCAAGGGAACAAGTGTCCTCTTTATTTCTACAATTTGGCAAAGACAGTGGTGTCCGCTAGTGAGGAGACTCACAGTATTCATTTGGTTGTTTTTGGTCTTTTTTTTTTAAACCTGAGTACCATTTTGTCCTCAAGTTAGCAGAACAAATGGAACAAGTGTTGTTGCCTTTAGAGAGCTACCGCTGTGAAGATTCTTATTCAAAATATACTCAACAAATTATTAAATCCAGAGTGCCATTAATTAATTTATGGGAAGCATTGAAAAATATGTTTATTATCTTAGTATAAACATGAGTAATTCATCCATTCATGCATGTATTCATTCAAGCAATATTTATTGGGTGCCTATAAAATGCCAGACACTCTTCTAGGTCCTGGAGATACTGCAGGGAACACAAACTTGAAGGGCACTGATCATAAATCAAAGGCAGTTGAGTGGTAGTCTAGTCTGACTCTTTATATTATACATGAGGAATTTGAGATTGCCCATCCTTTGGGTATTGTAGATACGGATGAGAGACTTTCATGTGGGCAGCAAGTGGGGTGGCAGAGGGATCCCAGCCAATAAATAAATGCAAGAGTCAAACAGAATTTGAGAAATCATTTCCGTTAGACTGAGTCAAATTTAGAATAAGAAGGAAGCATCTTCTGTTGCCTGTGATGGGTTATAAAACCCATTTAAAAGCAGAAGGAACATATCATGTATTGACGCTAATACTAGTGCAAATAGAGTATTTAAATAATATCTAGTAAGTGACTACTGGAAATCTAGCTAAGTGCTTTTACCTATATTTTCTTATTTAATTCTTCAACTATCCTATGGAATAGGGATTATAATTTTCGTTTTATAGATGGGACAACTGAGGCTAAGAGTAATCTGGTAAGTATGTGATGGAACCATGTTTTCTAAGGCAGATTTTCTGATGCTAAAGCCATCCCTGTGTGTCCCGGGCCATGCCACACAGTACTATCACCGAGGCACTGCTTCATTCTCTCAGTTTATAGTTTTTGCGGGACGAGAATGTCTTGCACTGTGCTAGGGACTATGACAACACAGATAAAAAACAGAACCTGCCTTCAAATTATCTGTGATTGTTTTTTATTTTCAAGTTTTTATTTAAATTCCAGTTAGTTAACACGCAGTGTCATATTAGTTTCAGGTGTAGAATTCAGTGATTCATCACTTAGATACAATTGCCAGTGCTCATCACAAATGCCTTCCTTCATGCCCATCACCTGTTTACCCCATCCCCCTGCCCACCTCCCCTCCAGCCACCCTGTTTGTTCTCTATAGTTAAGAATCTGTTTTATGGTTGGCCTTTCTCTGTTTTCTTTCTCTATGTCCATTTGTTTTGTTTCTTAAATTCCACATTTGAGTAAACTCATATGGTATTTCTTTCTCTGACTTAGTTCGCTTAGCATAATACTCTCTAGCTCTATAGAGTAGAGCTGTATTTGTCATTGCAAATGGCAAGATTTCATTCTTTTTTATGATTGAGTAACGTTCCATTAATATTATATATAATATAATATAGTAATAATTTATAGTAATAATTTAATATTACAGTAATAATATATTGTATATAATATAGTAATAATAATATAATAATAATAGTATATATGTAAACAATACATAACCTTGGTTTGTGAGCATAACTCATTCTGGAAACATGCTTGTAATCCAAAGCACTTTGTATATCAAAGCGAATTTCCCCATAAGAAATAATGGAGACTCAGATGATTTGTTCCACAACCCAAAAATATTCATATAAAAGTGATTACAATATTGCAATATAATACAAAATGATAAAGAAAATACAAAATATAAAGAAAAATAAACAAATTAACCTGCACTTACCTTTGAAAACCTTCATGGCTGGTGTGAAGGAGACAAGGGAGAGGAGGGTTACTGTGTAGGAAGATCTTCACTATCACTAACAGATGTTGCTATGGTGCTGTATTAATAAACTCTTGTCATATACTGTATTTAATGTAACTGGCAATAAGGCAGCAGCAGAAAGGGTCTATATCTGCAGGCAGCCTGACCTAGAAGGAAGCACAACATTCCTAAGTTTACTCTTGTAGGAAAAACAAATAATCTTGTCCATAGATACTTTGAAGTGACAAAAAAATACACTAGTGTCAATTGTGGACACCTTTCAATATTCTGAAAAATCACTGATTTCTGTCAAATCCCATGGCATGAGACCAAGCATCTGAGCATGGGAGATGATCACTCAAAATCCTGCAGTGAGCGAGAGAGCGAGAGCGAGAGAGAGAGAGAGAGAAAAGAACCATTGGCTCAGCTGTGATAATGTGATGTTCAGTGTCACATACGACTTGCACTGCAAGACATCACTCAATTATCAAATTAAAATTTACTAGAAAGGTTTGCTTGAGGAACACTTGCAGAACAAGTTAACTTGCAATCCAAGATTTTACTCTGTGTGTGTGTGTGTATTATTATATATAGTCCATGGTTTTTAAGGTTGAGTAATATTCCACTGTATGTATGTTTGTGTATATATATATATATATATATATATATACACACATACCACATCTTCTTTATCTGTTCATCAAGTTGATGGACACTTGGGTTCTTTCCATAATTTGGCCACTATTGATAATGCTGCTATCAACATTGGTGTATCCTTTTGAATCAGTATTTTTGTATCCTCTGGGTAAATATCTAGTAGTGTAGTTGCTGGATCATAGGGTAGTTCCATTTTTAACTTTTTGAGGAAACTCCATACTACTTTCCAGAATGGCTGCACCAATTTGCATTCCCACCAACAGTGTAAGAGGTTTCCCCTTTTTCTGCACCTTGCCAATATCTGTTGTTTCCTTTGTTGTTAATTTTAGACATTCTGACAGGTGTAAGGTGGTATTTCATTGTGGTTTTGAATTATATTTCCCTGATGATGAGTGATATTGAAGCATCTTTTGATGTGTCTGTTAGTCATCTGTATGTCTTCTTTGGAAAAATGTCTACTCATGTCTTCTGTCCATTTGTTTTATTTTTAAGTTTTATTTATATTTATTTTGAGAGAGATAAGTGGGAGGGGGTGGGGTGGGGAGCAGAGGATCCGAAGTGGGCTCTATGCTGATAGCAGAGAGCCTGATGGGGCTCAAACTCATAAACCTTGAGATCATGAGCTGAGCCAATGTCAGGAGCTTAACCGACTGAGTCACCCGGGCGCCCTTGTCCATTTCTTAACTGGGTTACTTGTTTTTTGGTGTTCAGTTTGATAAGTTCATTATAGATTTTGGACACTAACTCTTTATAGGTAAAGGGAGGCTTTGCCAGCATCAGAAAAATTTGTTCAGTAATAGTCACGGCTATGGAAGCATTAGTCTGATTTTGGTTTTCTTATTTCAGTTTTAGGAACCCTCATGGTTGACCTAGCTATACTTATTCCTAATTTGTAAGACAAAGTTCTGTCTTTTTTCTCATCTTTCTTTTCCTTTTCACCAAACATTGGTACTGTGTTTCTAATACAAACCTTTCATACATGATCCTGGCTTTAGCCAGATATGGAGTAGATGAGTAAAAAGCTCTGTTAGGAAAGGATTAAAAGCTGCATAGAGTTGATCTACACCCTTTCTCACAGACTCGTTTGGTTGTGTTGAGATCAAGAATATGTGTTGAACAGAAGTGCTGCCACAGCTTCTCGGGAGGAAGGCTGGAGGGAGACTAAAATTTCAGGGCTATCCACTTTTTTTCTTTTTATGACCCATACAGGGACATGCCTGACAAGGCTTCATAGAAAATAGCTTATGTAACAGGGGCAGCTGTTAAATCATTTAAACCAAAGCTAGTCTTGTAGGCGGGAATGTTGGCTGCTCCTGTTATAGCCCACTTCTTATATTTTTGGTGTTTTAACTGGGCATCTATAGGGCCTAAACCTATAGACAAACATACTCTACATTTTGGTTACCTTTCTGCCACACAGTTCTGTAATCCCAGAAGTGATCCTTTAAAATTTCATTGCTTGGATTTATCTCGGCTGAAAGATGAGGATAATAAAATTGAGTCACTTCACAGAGTTATTGAAAAAAGTTGTAATAAAAGTCATTCTTTACAAGGGACATTCTCCTGAGATAGTTCCTTCCAGCAGGATTCCCAGAAGTCCCAAACAACTCTTCCATTTAGGTCTCATTGGCCGTTAGATACATGACCATACCCAGCTGCTAAAGATTCTCGCAAATGTGACATCTTAGCTGGCTGTCCTGCCATCCCAAGTAAAATCAGAGCTATGTTACTAAGGAGGAAGGAGAAAAATGGACATAGGGATAAGGAGTTAGCACTTTTGTTTCAGTCTATTCCTTTCATATATAAATACTCACAGGCACTATTTCTCTTTATTGAAAACACTCACTCACTTTGAGGATCCAATAGATCCTCAAAGAAATGGAAATCTAGGATTGAATATGTGTTTAGGTTGGATTTTGAAGGCAGTAAGAATCCCATTATTATTAAAGACGGAGCACTGGTAGATTTTGTTACCTATAGTGAAAGAGGTACTTACCTGATTACCCATACAAGTCCTTGGGAGTGAGTGGCTATTGCAAGAAATCACTATGGAGACCACATGAAGAGTATGAGTCCTGTGGGTTTGGCTTACTGCTTCAAAGTACTCTGGAGAACTTAAAGAACAAATTAATAAGTTCAAGTTTTAAATTCTTAGCTCCATGAATGATCAGAGAACTAAGAAATTTCTAAAGTTGTCTTGAGGATTTTTTTTTAAGTCATAACAAAAGACTTATGTAGCCAAAAATCATATCCAAACTCTAGTCCTGTGAATTGCTGAATTACAATGTAGCTTGAATTTATAGTCTTGCCAATTCTCTTAAGTAAAGATTAGGACATTGATAGGGAAAACAGAATGAGGACATTTGGGATAAGCTGGATGACTGAGCACCTCAAACTCACAAACGTTATTTTTTGTATCAATTACTATATGGCTCAGTGTTCTTAGCTGTAGACAACAGATTTTACATTGGCCAATAAGGCACCACCCAGAAGGTTGCGATACTTATGCTCACATTTCATTTACCATGACCTAGTCACATGACCTTATCTAACTGCAAGGGAAGTATAGTTTTTAGTTGGATAGCCATATGCCCAAGTAAAACTTCTATTGCTACAAAAGACAGAATGAATATTGGGGAGACAATCAGTGGTATTTCTGTTAACTAAGAATGTAGAAAGAGTTGAGTAAGGAAGCTCTGGGCAGGAAGAAAATAAGTCTCACTTGAGAAGTATTGAGTCTAAAATGACTAGAATTATGTCTAGAATGAGATGTCCAGTAAGATGGGTAGGGGATAAAATCTTGCCCAGGAAGAGATAAGAATGGGCCCACATTTAAGGAGGAAGTGGAGGAATCAGGGTCTCCAGAAGAAACTATGAGAGAGCAGACAGAGAAGTAAGAGGAGAATTAGGAGAATGTACCTATCTCTGAAGTCAAGGTAAGAGTTTAAGGGGGGAGAAATTATCAAGAGGGACAAAAGCTGCTGAGAGGACAAGTAGAAAATGGTGTGAGGAAGTAATTTGATTCCCCCACTGTTGACTCAGTGGAGGGGAGTGATGGGCTTAAAGGCAAATTACAGTGGGTGGAGCTGTGAATGGGAGTGAAGAAGTGGAACTGTGAAGAGTAGATAGGCAGTCAGAAAAGGGCAGCAGGTAGGTTGAAAGATAGTTTATTTTGGGAATAGGAACTCTTGATCATGTCTGAAGGATGAGGGCATGGCTTTAAGGGAGGAGAGACTGAAATGAAGAGAGAGAGAGAGAGAGAGAGAGGACATGAATGGTGTGGTGTTTGTATGGTAGATGGGGTGATATAAAAATTCAGGATGGATTTTTTCATGGAAGGGAGCAAGCCAACCTCTTTCCCTGGGACAAAAAAGGCAGATGATAACAATTGGTAAAGGAAGTGAAGATACATTGAGAAGGAAAGGAAGACTTTCCAAAAACAGGTTTTGCCCGCTATCTGAAAGTAATGTGTTCCTATGAATTCTTTTGTAAGCTGAAATGAAGTAAAGCAAAGAAACAATTACCAGTAATGTATATGGAAAAACTGTGAATATTCCCAGAGTCTCAAAATAACCTTTCTTAGACTTTTCTGACACCATGGGACGTATCTTGCTCTGGGATGCACAAAATAAATTGAAGTAAAGCACAGATGCTTACAGACAGAGTTCAATGCTATGGTGGCTTGACGCTGAGATGCCAAGTATGGTTCCTGGGGAAGAAGCCTGGCGGTGCCACTCTCACTGCTCGGGGTGCCTCTGTAATGGCTTGCTGCAAAACAGACACTCAATGCTATTTTCACTTTTTGCCCTTTTTCATAAAAGTGAGAAACTTCTTTGAATTTCTTTCAGTTTGTGAAAAGAGATACTAATGTAGGTCTTTTGTAAAAGCAAAGTGATGTAATGCAAACTTTTAAAAAGTGATGGATACCTGAAATAATTTTTACTAGTATTTGTATTTATGGAGCATGGTATGGTGCATTTTCAATCTCTGCGAGGCACTCAGATATAAGAGACCTGGCTTTAAGCAGTTCAATTCCCTGGCACACACTCCAGCTTTGAACTGAGAATGATCTCCTTTTTTGAAGTTCTGCAAGCAGGAGATATGTAAAGGAGAATCCAGAGACATCTCAGAACAAATTCCAGGATGTAGGAAAAGGCAGAAGCAGGAGAAATGGTGTTTTTTTCAGGAGGCACCTTGGTTTATCAGACTGTAGCAGCTGGCCTCTGGAGGGCTTTGAGTACCAGGGACTCATTAACCTTGAAGCTCCTTCTGGAAAAAAAAATTGGGACCCTCCCAAAAAGAAATCTCAGCAATGGGCTAAATTTGTTAAATAGAGCTTTAAAAAATTTCTCATGTGGATGGTAAAATCATTATTGGAGGCCATCAGAGACCTTCCATGAGTCACTGTTTAATGATTTCCAGAAGGATTACAAAGGATTTAAAAGTAAGCTTGAAGCTATTGAGAGCAAATAATGTGCCAAGAATATGAGAGTGGCTTGGGTTTTGGACTCAATGAAAACTGAACTGTTGATTTAGAAAAAAAAACTGAAACTGGATTCCTAAGACTCTGAAGTCTTTTTCCTAATATTATTTGTCTTGTCTCAGAAAGATATTTGACATTTAAACAAAGGCTAAGCAGAAGAGGTAGCTGTCTAAAGCCTTGTTGACCAGATCATCTCAGATGAGTCTGCCAGAGACAAGAAGTAAAAACTTAAAGCAATTTGGGTGAGTCATTGAGTAGAGGGCGAAAAGGAAATCAGAGTGAGAGACAAGGAGAAGAATATTAGCTCTTTTCCCTAAACTTCAGATATGTTAAATGTTCTGCAGAAAGGACTACAATTATTTGGTTCCTTCCCTAAATCGATGACCTTTTGCAATGTAATTTTGTAGCTCCTGCCATGAAGAGATGGTGTCTCTTTCCCTGCCCCTTGAATTTGGCTGACCTCATGGCTTGTTTGGCCAAGAGTATTCGAGGGAAGTGAATTCTGTCACTTTTGAACTTATATCTCAAGAGGCCTTGCTTACTTCTAACTCTTGGAGCCTTGCTGAGTTCCCAAGGAGCAAGTCTAGCCTGCTAGATGATGATGGCCTAGGTGTCCCCATGGCCTCTGCTGACAGCCAATCAACTCCAGAAACAAACCCATCCAGTTAAGAATCAATATAAATGAGCTTATATTTGAACAGAAGACAACCCAGCTGGGCCTAGCCCAACTTGCTGACCAATCTACAGAACTGTGAACTAAATAAATCATTTTTTTTTAAAGCCACTGAGATTTGGGATGATTTGTTACACAGTGAAAGCTAACTGGTAGACTGCTTTGGGCTTGGGAAGGTAGTGAAGCAGGGGAAGAGCAAAGAGAATGAGAGATGGAGGGTGGGAAATCATGCCATAATGAATTGTGCTCTGATAGAAACATGGAGCCAAGATTAAAATTGACAAGAGAACTGAATATCCATAAGTTGTCTCTCTCTAAGATTTTCCATCTTCCATCTTCTTGTATCTGTATGCTGTCTTTCCTCCATATAAATAATGAGCTATATACTGCTCAGTCTGACTCCATGTGAGATCCTGGGTTTGTCTCAGAGCTAACAAAACAAAACAAAACAAAACAAAACAAAACAAAACAAGGCTGCTGTCTCTGCTGTCTTAAGCAATCTTTTCTCTGGATGGCTTTCTGAGGTTTCTGGTCAAGTTATAACTGTAAGAAGATGGTAGTCCAGTAGTCTAGGCAGTGGTAGGTGCTTTTAATTGTTCATCAATATTTGTTTGGGAAATTTCAGTTTGTTGTTTTTCTTAGCCTTCCATTAAGTTATACCACTCAAAACCTTCTGAGGCAATTCATGGTTCTTCCAAGTAAACAGGCTTTCTCTTACCTAATTTTTCTTCTCAGCATGTTTTATAAAAAAGTGTTGAGATAATTATGAAAGGTTATGGTCCATTTCTTTCCATTTGCTAACCAGTACTATGAAGTGTCTTCCTACTGTCCCATTATCCAGGATTCTGAAGGCTCCTCAAGAGACTGGCTCCCTGCTCTTCCTGAAATCCTTGGCTGTTGTAAGATTTAGAAGCTCTGTAGAGCCTTTCATCCCAGGAACTCAGAGTCCCAACAAAGACCCAAGCATTGAGGGGGCTGCAGTGGCATTTTCAAAGTACTCTGTCACCATTAATTTTAGTCTATAGTAGGGCTTTGGGAGTTAGATAAATCTTTGCTCCACCTTTTCTCATTGGAGGATGTTTGCTAAAGTAGATGAAGGGAAACATCTTCTTTTTGGATGGAGCTAATGCAGGCCGAGGCAGCAAGGCATGAGGGGAAGAATGTGAGTTTTAGAGTCAGATACACTGGGGTTGAGTCCTGGTTACTCCTTCCTTACCAGGTGGGTAGTATTGGGTAAGTTACTTATTCCCAGGGAGAGTCAGATTCCTGGTGTGTAAGTAAGGACAATAATATACACTTTAGAGAGTTATGTGGGATTTTTAAAAACATGAGATGATACATGTATATAAAATGCCTGACATATAATACACACACAGTAGTAACTACTGTCATTATAAAGAATGATATAAAGTGCTTGGATCTTCTTTTAAGATACAATATAGTTTTCTCTACTATTTAGGCAAAACAATTTGAGTTCTAGTCCTAGCAAACTCCATTACACCCCTCCCTCACCCTCTGGCTGGCCCACAATTCCATCCACAGCTCTGATGAATGATTTAACATGTTATCTCTTCCTTCTTTGCTTTTGGTATGGGGTTTCTTCTCTCTTGCCAAGGAATTCTTCCTTATTCAGGCAACTTATTATGTCCATTGTGTGTTTTTTCATTCCAACTGTGGCCAAGCTGTGACTTTCAAACTTTAAGATTTCCTTTCTTCCCAGCCTGGAAATCACTCAGACCATGATGAGCACATAATTTGCCCTTGCTCACATTCACAAGTTATACAGTGCTTCCCAACCTTTCCCACAGCACAGCATGCAGAGAAAATGATAATCTTGGTAGACAATCTGGAGTAACAGATGAGACTGTTTATGGATGGAGCCCTGTCCAATTGCCCTGAGGAGCAAATATTGTCCAAGGCACATTTCTAATCCTGGCTGGGAAATTGTGTGTTACTGAACATAAATTCTTTCATTCAGTAAATTTTTATTCATCATATGCTGACATTAGCAATAAAGTGATGGACAGTACTCATTCCTTGCCCTTGAGGAGCTGCATTACTGTAGTATATGCGTGAATATGGGAATGTTGAGGTGGCAAAATAAAGTACAAAGAAATTAGTCTGCATGGAATCTGCTAGTCTTGGGTTAAATTCTGGCTCATTCACTCACTAGCTTTGTGAACTTGAGCAAAACTAGTTATCTTCTCTGATTTTTAGTTTCTTATTTAGTAAAATGGAGGTCAGAAATCTCCCTGCAGGCTTACTGGTAGGGGAGAGGAAGCATTTAATGAGAAAATGTTAGTTTGCATCCTTATTTATAAATAGGGACATTTATCTGCAAGTGGCCAGTTGAGTTCTTTCCAAAATGCCCGAGTACATTCTGAGTGCCTGTTACAAGATCATTTATGAGTATTTGAATATAAATGGTGTATCACTTCTGACTCCAATTCAGAGAAATATTTTTGATTATAAACTAGGATCATAGATTATTATCTTTATTCACTTATGAGTAGTTACTGTGTCTTCACTGTGTGTCAAGTTCAAGTTCTCAACTTTGAGAATGTTATAGTCTATGTTAGATCAGAGTCTCAGAGACCAGTTACTTAGTTGGAGAACCAGGACTAGAACTCAAGTATTGCATTTTCCACATGATTTTCCCATCAAGTCACGGTGTTACACTATGAGTTAGAGAAGATACAAGGAAGAGTAGGATATGTCCTTGTACTTCTGTAACTTGAGGACTTGACTAAAGGTATTTAGACAACTTTACTTTGATGAATTAAGTCAGCAGAACTCACCTTTCTAGTAACAGGGATAGTATATTTTTTTGTGATGGCATATCTCAAATTAAAGCTAATAATACTATGGATTTAGAATTGTCCTAAATATTGTCTTGAATTGAAAAAAATGATCCGACTTACAGCTACAAATGGCCAATCCCTCTCCAAGGGCTTGATATTCCTACTGTCCATCTGTTTCTCTATCTCTCTGCACATAGAGAAATAAACACAGATGCACTTGAGCCACTGCTAAAGGTCACAAACTAAAAGTTTGCAGTAAGAAAAGAAAAAGTAGATAAAATACATGTATTTTGGGGTTTTTTGGCCTCCTATTTGATGGCTAATTCTTTACGGGATGACCACTGCTTTGTTTATAGTTCAAGAATCCTGGGAGTTTTTCATTTTACTCAAAATCTTTGTTCAACCAATTCTATTTCTCTTCTGTTCAGGGCAGATATTTTATTTATAATAACAATTTGCCTGAAGTCACATAGGACCAGTAGAAAAATAAATATTTTAACTTACAGTAGGTTTTTTTTTCCCATTACAGATATTAATTGACACTTGCTTTTCATATATAAAAACCAAATAAGTAAGCGGAAAATAAAATTACTTCTCTGAGAGAAAATAAGAGTTTCAGTTTCTTGTACTCATAAATGAAGTACAATAGCAGAGACCGGAAGCTGTAGATCTAATCTTTTCTTACAAATTGATGAAGGCTTAGTGAGATAATTCCTGATTTATTTAGCAAAGGAATTAAACTTTACATAGAAAACAATGTCTTGGTTTTCTCTTCTTTAAATTGTGGAAAAGATAATGCAGTGTGTAAGCATGCAAAACTTTTAAAACAATGTCTGACAGACAGTAAGTATTTCATAAATGTTAGCTATTACTGTTATCATGAGAAAGTATTTTCAAAAGTACATACCTTTATGCAAATCAAAATTACTATTCTATGGAACACTGCTATTTCTAAGGTCTTAGAAATTTCATAATATTTTATATCACATATCTTTAAATGATTTTATAATTGAAGCAGTCATTTTGGCCATATTTAAAAAGGAGATATCTAGTTTCTCAGCTGGTTTCTAGGTTCTTGATCATAGGATCAGAAATTGTGCAAGAAATACATTTGAAACAAATAATCAATGATATTAGGGGTCGTACATCACCTCAAAAGCACAGAAGTGGAAAGGTAAAAGAGTTGAAAGTCAGTTTGGTTTGCTAAGATTTCTTTTCTTTTTTATCATCTCTTGGTATGTTCTCCCTGTGTTAGCCAGAGGTCAAGTGCACTGATTAAGGGAAGCAGGGCCATTAACCTATATTCAGGCCTAGAGCCATAAAGGGAAAAAATCCAGTCTAGAGAGATTTCAATTACATTTATTTTGAAGCACATGAGTTTTACTGTATGGCACAGAGCAGAATTCTTGGATTTAAAAAAAAATCCAGAAGGTTAAGGCAAAACAATATTTTTGTTGTGTTGTATTATGCTCTGTGTGTGTGTGTGTGTGTGTGTGTGTGTGTATTTATTGGCGAAGTTGGTGGGTGACTGAGAGCATGAAAAAGAATAGAACTAATGGATCTCAGACAATGTACCAACAGGATGCTAATGGACATTTGACAGATTGGTAAGTATCATTGTGCTGAAATATTTGCAATCAAGACATTTGTGAAAAAGAAAATGCAATGATTCCAGCAAACAAAAGAAATATATATGTAATGTTTGGGAGCTTCTAATTAACTCTAGGCAATCTAAGGGATTTGTTGTTAGAGAAAATAAAAGGGATTAAATAAGTATAGTCTGACCTAGTTGTTTAGAATAACTTTGATTTTCAGCAATGGAAAACTAAATTGGTATAAAATTCTTCCTCACTATCATTATTGTCAATCATGTTATCACATCAAAGGCCGGATTCCTCTCTGGATTGTTTCTTTCTTGGTTGCTCCCAATCCCTTTTCAAACGTTTCTTTCCTTTAGAGGACACCTCTTTGGATGTTAATGTAGCCAACAAAGGCACAGTGATAGGGAAGTGGAAAGAGGGGAGGAGGAGAAAAAATGTGAGCTAAACAGTTTTCAGAGCCTGAGTAAACCTTTGGGAGTGTAATGCCGCCAGCCTTGAAGCCCTCGTGAGAGTTGAACAAGTATAGGGACTATGTCTGTTCCACGAGATCTGAACTATGCTTAAATCCCCTCGTTTCCTCAAACACCGTGATCTCTGCATTATTTATTGATGGATTAAACAAGGAGTCATGATTGCCCAAGTCCATAGTGTGAATAAAAATGAAACTTTCTGGGAATTTCTGTAACGCAAGGTAAGTTGGGCTTGAAAATTTCAAGGGGTCATCTACTCCAAGATTCTATGAGTCTTTCAATTCCAGCTCTCAGACAACACTTCCTGAGTTTCTGTTCCTGTGTTGGGAGTCAGACAATGACTTCTACTCCTACTTTAGCCATGAAGTGGCCATGTTACCTTGGCAAGCGTCTCTGCCTCCTCACTGTCGAATGATGGACTTATATTAACTTAGCACTCTTCCAGGCCTCACATTCTGTGATTCTAGGAAGCATGAGTTCCACCATCCTTTCCTGATGGAGGGAGAGTTGTCGAGATAGAAGAAGCCTCTTTGCCGATGCTCAAGGGCATTTATTCTAGCTTGGATTGGACAGTAAGTGCCAACAACAGAGAGTAGGTTGTCTCTTGGCTAAGTACCCCTTGTTCCCTGACTCTTGGAAAACCTCATTAATCTATTTCCAATTATTTTAGAGCTTTGAGTGTCCCTGAATATATGTTACCCAGCTCTTGTTCTCCTGTTTTTAAATGTGATATTGTGCATTTTGTTAGAACGACAAATAGGGGAAATATGTGCAGTGTATGGATAGGAAGTGGTTTCCTTAGCAACGATTACAATAAGAAAAATATATCAAAGGATGTGGGCTTTCCCCTACTTTCATTACCCCCAAATCTAGCCCCTCACTTAAACTTAATCTTTCCTTTTTTATTGTAAGATAAAACATAGAATCACGTTCTCATGATGATCTATTATAATTTGGGGGTTAACCAAGATTTGACATACGCACATAGCAGAGAGGGGCTTTCACTGCTGTTTGGGGTGTTATATTTAAAGCACATGTGTATACTTGGCTTGTTTCCTCTTTGGAGCTGTTCAGAAATCTGAATGACCTATAGAAGCTGTTTTCTTTACCTTTCTTGGATGTCTATACCCTTATGCCTATTCCTTCCTCATATCAAATTGAAACACAAATACCCCAAACCATAGAAACCATCATGTGTAAATATTGAGGCAAATCAGATATTTACTTGAAGTCATAAGGTCTAAGAGAGTCTTATAAAGTAATATTTGGCCTCTGGGCTGGGCTGCCCTCTTTTACCTTTTTCAGATAAACCCTCTGCAATATGAGCGTGCAGTTTCTTCTGTTTTAACTTCTTACTTTTCTGTGATGGAGAGGAGACTCACCTCACTTCAACTTGCCAGAATTAGTCTGCTAAGTCTCAGTAAGGATCCAAGAACATAACTTTCTGGCACAACTTGGCATTGCCTAAGCTTGGAGACTTCTTAATTAGTAAGGAACCAGAAGAGTTCTCAAGGACCTTTTGTTGAAGTTTAAGTCTGGAGATGAAGACTTGGGGATAGCCCCTTCTGTGTAGTTACTTCAGGGATGGGAGCACAGCAGAGCTAGAAAGCAATATTTCTGGTCTATTCTAGGCAGTTGGTTCACAAATTAATATTGATCCTTTTCTTGATGCCTCCCTTCTAAACTGCAGGAGAGACAGAGTCATGACATCATTTTAATGCCATTTCATCCACCATTATTTTCTATTCAGATGTTATGGCTAGTCAACCATGCATGGCTTCCTTCCTTTAGGAGAGGGAACTTCCTGCCTCTATCCCATGCTTCTGTTTAGGAGAAGGGATGCACACTAGACCTCAGCTGATCACATGTGTGTTTCCCTGGTACGGGTTGCTGAGATGTATGATCCCCTTCCCCAGTTCTGTTCAGAGTGCTCTATTTTTTAAATAACAGTGAAACAACTGGTGGCCATAAAGCAGAAAAAGAGAAACAAGTTGGAATTTGTTCCTGAGCTTCTGTTGTGGCAAACAAATAGGTCAAGTGAAATAGCGACTCAATCGCAGACAGAAACCACGTGATGAAAGGCTTCTAAGCTTGGTTCTCAGGCACACCCACCTTTGGGGTCCCTGGTGAGAGGGAGCTGGGCTGGTGGAGAATGATATTGCTTGGTAATGGCAGGCCATGGTTGGAAATGAGAAGACAAATCCCAAGACTGGCTTGAGGGTTCTGGCCAGTTCTTTTCAGCTGAAGGTACTCCTACTTGGTCATGTTTGCTGCTGTCTCTGAGAGCCTGTAAATTCTACAAAGTTAGCACATGCTAGCATTGCCAGTGAAGTCCAGTGGTCTTCAGCATCATATTATCGAGGCATTAAATTGCATGTATGGTAATGTGAGTTGAACAAAAGCGCATCCCAGGAGTGTGAAAGAGCAGAAGCAACAGGTTGTTTCTCCTTGAATTGTCCTGAAGTTTCTGCCTTTCTGCACCGTGCTTATTCCAGCTCTTAAAAATATCAACATATGAAGTGAAAAGAAGGACCTCTATTGACCACAGTTCTTTCTGGTTCTGTCTCCTACTTCAGTTCTCCTAGGCATTCCTGCAGCCTAACAGGAGACGCAGTTGTACAGAAACCAGCCAGCAAGGAGGCCTGGGGGGAGGAAGGGACTTTGAAATAGCTGTGTGAATTTTAAGAAGACTTTTAGAAAATAGGCAGTTTCTGCAGTCCACCTGTTCACATTATAATTCCTCTCTGCTGTTCAATGCGTTACTCTCTTTCCTTTTCCCCAACTCTTGCATATAGTCTGAAGTGGAAATCTTTTCCATATTTACTCTGTCTGGGTTCTGTTGCATCTGAGATTGGCAGGTAGTTCGACTTTCATTTTGGGCTATGCCTCAAGGAAAAAAGTCTATCCCTTGTTCTTTCTTTTCCTGTTTATATCTTTTTCCTTCTCCAAGGTACTCTTTTCTTCATTCTCTGTCCCTCTCCCTTCTCTCTTCTTACATTTGCTAGGTCAGATTTACCCTTCCCTAGTTGTTTTCTCCTTTATCTCAGCTTCTCTCTACCTCACCGTCTACTCTGTGGGGAAAATGAAATACTCTGTGAAATGGGAGATAGCTCAATGTCTGATATTCAAGAATCCCATTCCCTGCCCAAATGGACTCTAAAAGGACTCAAAGAAAATGATTCCGGATTAAAGATGGAGTATAGTTCATCAACATAGACAAGAGAGAAATTTCCCAGACACTGCACCAATTAGTTCCTTTCTGTCTTGAGTATTTGCATGAAGAAGGAATGTTCTAGGGCCATATTTGGGAGGGGCAAGAACTTATAGTAGAGGTGCAAGGATAAGAGGCCCTTTTGTCCCCATCACTCATTGAAAGGGCTCTTGTCAAGGTCAACTGTGACCTCTGTGTTGTCAAATTCAGCAGTCACTTTGGTGTCCTCATCTTATCTGATCTCTCACTAGTGTTGTCTCACTTGTCTCCTGCATTTCTTTTCCCTCCTGGTCACTGCTGCTCACTCCTCCTGGATGAGCCTCCCTTCTCCACTTCAAGTACCCAGGCCCCAGGGCGTAGCTAGGGCCTTTTCTCTTCTCCATTCAAAGTCTCTCCCTGAAGGATCTCATCTTTAAGTATCATTTATATTTGGAAGACTTCTAAGTATCAGTCACCAGTCCTGACCTCTCTCCAAAGCTCCAGACTCCTAACAAGAAGAGATCTAGTTGGAGACACCTCCTGACATTTCTTTCTGATGTCTCCAAGGGATTACCTGACATCTCCTCTTGAATAGGCATCTCAAATGGAACCATGACCAACCAAAACAGATCTCTTTATTCTCACTGCCACTCTCCTAGCCAACATGCTTTTCTCAGCCTTTCCAGTTCCACTAAGTGGTATCACCGTCCATCCAGCTGTTCAGTCAAAAGTCACACCCCCACTTCTAACCCATCACCATTGAGCTCTGCCTCCAAAATACATCAGAAATCCATTCACTTTTCACAACTCCATGACTATCCCCTTGTCCACACCCCTGTCTTTCATTGTGTGCGTGGCTGCAGTCATTTCCAAAGAGGTTTCCCTGTTTCTACTCTTGTCCTCATTGTGACACTTTCCATACAGCAGCCAGAATACGTTTCAAAAATGTAAACGAGGATGCATCATGAATCTTCTTCATCACCCCTTGCACTGTCCTGTATGTTTGCTCCGCTGTACCATAAAACACTCTTTTCTGCGTTGTTCAGTACTTTACTCGCACTTGTAGTCCTGACCTGCTGAAAAGTTTAGACTTCTTTATGCTGTTTCCTTTCTCATAGATAAAATGAGGACAATATTTACGGATCTGGAAATCCTTTAAGATATTTATTACAGTGCAGGTAAGAAAGCTTCCTAGGTAATCCCCTCGTTTTTTGAAGCTTGGAGCATAGGAATTTCAGGGACCAGTGGTATTGTTAACTTTCCTATCATTTGACCAGGGGTACTAGAGAGAATTGGGGAAAACAGTGTGGACTGGGGAGACAGAGGTGGATTGGTGGGAGAATAAAATGGGAAAGCAAAACATGGTAGGAGGGCTTAAAAAGAGGGGCACATTGAATAAATATTTTCATTTATAATTCTTAACTATAGTAGCATTTTATACATTGAGTTGCTGTAGAAAAAGGAGCAATAAAATGATATTAATTAGCATCATATTAAAAATTATACTATTTCTCCCTGAATTTGTATAATCTTTCTGCAAAGGGCTAAAAAATAGCTTAAAAAGCTCTAATGATATTATATTATGGGGCCACGTGGCTATAATAGACATTAATTATCTGGTATTAAAAAAATCCACAGAGCTTTCTAAAGGTATAATATGCTAATAAAACACTAGAAACCTAATTGCTACTCTAAGAATTTAGAATTGAAATTAGCTTAATGACAGGAAAAATTTTAATTGGAAAAAATATTCACAAAACACTTTCTATGATGTGGTTTTTCACTGTAAGGAAAATTAAAAAAATAAATAAAAACAAAATAATTACTCAGACCTTGTTACACAGATAGCACTGTTAAATTTCCTCTAAGATATCTCATTGTGTGGCTTTCAGAGCCTTTTGTAAATCAGCCACTAGAGAGCAAACTTCTTCTTTCTTTCAGACTGTAGTTTTATCTAGAAAAAAAAAATATACCACGTATATATTGGCACTCTTATAATACCACATTATCTCAGACTGTAGAATCTGATAATATACCTTCTGGATGCCTGAAGCAGTGGGTGCAGGGGATGAAAATAGGGAATTTTAAGGCCGTTTATATTAAAAACATAAGAAAGAACAAGATAAGATACTGTAATGTTGAACCACCTTCCCGGAGTGAACATGAAACCTGCTGCTAATGGAGCATTAAGCCTTGTGTTTCATCCAATGTAATAAAATACAACAGGCATTGTTTGGTCTGACAGGCATCTTGGGCCTTCTTATGAGGCGAGGGTCTCCAGAGAGCTCAAAGAAATGATACCCTTTCCAGGTGAAGTGTGGATAAATTACATTGTCAGCTACCTTTACTGCCTTCAGTTGCAGAGGCTTGAGCCAGGCACAAGAATACTGCCAGGTGAGGAACATTCTCACCTACTGGGTGAATCCCCACTATTGATGTCAGTTCCAAAGGTCAGCATAGTCCCCAAACATCAATATGCAGGCAGATAGAGGGTGGGATGAGAGGGAGAGTGGGGGAATTTACTGCACATAGAAACCCCACGTTACCAGGCCCCAGAAGATATTTCTCAGCTGTCTTTTGGGCCAAGATTGAAAGATACTTAAGTGAGCAAAATTGCTTTCTCTGTTGGTAAACTGTTAACAATTAGCCTTTTGCACACAATCGTAGGGACTCATGGCTGAACAAAGATGTTGGAATCAAATTTCATCTCTAAGATTTGAATACACATAGTCTAGAATGTGGACTTTTTGGGTATTTTAAAAAATATTTAAACAGCTACAGGTAGATTATAAAAGGTATCCAAGAATAAGGATTTCAAAATCTTCCAAGGGAACATTTTCCTCGGTTTATTGGCTATTTTAGTTAGGATATTTTTCTTATATTGAATTGACCCATGTGATACTGCCAATACGTGAACAGTTTGTTATAAAATGGCAGTGTCCCAGGATTCAACCTAATACTTTATTCTACAGGGTCTTCTGTGGAGGGGCCTCACCTAAATGGCCATTTAATAATCAATCAGCAGACATTGTGTGCCCACTATGTGCTCTGAACAGTGGCCAGGGTAACTCAACAAAGACACCCAGGAGTTGAACACCTGCTCTGTGCCATGTGCTGTGATGAACACTGCTGCAAACAGTGTTACAGTGTAGTTACAGAGCTTGATCACCTGAATCATTCACTGCAAGGAGACTCAGGCAGGGTTACCTTGTCTGGAGTTGAAGAGCTGTGGGAAAACAAAGGAAGAGATTCCATTCTGACTAGGAGACTCCAGGAACTTACTTCCATAAAAGGGGTGGTAATTGAATTAGACCTGGTGCATGCGTAAGATTGTTCTTAGAATTTCTATCAGATGTCTGCAGGTGTAATTGTTATTATCATGAGTGGTAAAGGCTCTGAGGGCAGTGGTCTATCTGTAACCACATGGAGCTTGGCAAGAAGTGGAGGCTCCATTCCACCCTCCCAAGTCAGTGTGTTGTGGTGGGTGAGAATACTTACCCTGGGGCCATGCTGCCACTTAGTAGTGTGTGACCTTGAGCAATTTATTCAACTCTTGTGCCTCAGTGTCCTCATCTGGAAAATGAGGGCACATAATAGCACCTATCTATCTATGTTCTCCTCTGGAATTCAGCTATGACTGAGCATTTCCCCAAGTCTGTGAAGTGGGGGCGCCCAACAAAATTCTTTTCACTGACACACCAAAGAGCCCCCAAGGAAAAAAGCTGAGCGAGATGAACTTAAGGAAGAGGAGTCTGGCTGGCAATTGTGGCTCAGCTGAAGCCCCAGGGAATATGGGGAGTCAAGGAAGAACAGCTGTCCTGTGGAATGTTTTCCTTTCATCCGGTTCTTTGCACTGATTCTTGCATTTTCTCCCTCTCTTTCTCTCTCTCTGAAACTTTAGGTTTATAAGCCAATAAATGAAATCCTGAAAGAGCTATTTTTACTGAAATCTCTCTAAAACTCCAGGGCCCTGGTGGAATTTCTCTCATAGCCCTCAAGCAGATTGTAACTCAGGGCAGAGGCAGGAAAGGCGGAGGCTTTGGAGGATTGCCAGCTCCAGAGGTCACAGGGCATGGCTGTCAATGCCTGGGCTGCAGGACTTCCAGTGGGTGGCAGAGGAAGCAGCAGCCTTATCTAACACCATATGGGACTGCTCCTGTTTGAGCGCATTTGAGGCAGGCCCTGGGAATGCCAGAAATGCTGGGTGGCTGGGAGCTCTTTGTAGAAAAATCCTGCAATAGAAGCAGGGTGAAATTCAGCAAAAACAAACAACCCTCCCCCAAAAAGGGTGATGACCCAGTGCTACCCAATTTGTGCCTTTCAGGCTTCTGTGGTTTGGGGCACGTTAGTTACATGTGACTCCTGTTTGCAATTCATCAATTTCCTTAGTGATTGAAGGTCAAAAAAGTTTAAAAAGTTCTCCCCCTGCCTGAGAAAGTAATATATCTTATTGTGGGTAGTGAAAAAAAAATACAAAATTATGTTAAAATTTCCATTAGCTTAGCACACAGTGGTAACTACTTTGGGTATATTTTTAATTTAAAAAGCTTTTTTTTTTTTTTTAACATTTATTGTTGAGAGACAGAGACAGAGCATGAGCAGAGCAGGGGCAAAGAGAGAGGGAGACAGAGACAGAATCTGAAGCAGGCTCCAGGCTCTGAGCTGTCAGCACAGAGCCCAATGCTGGCCAAACCCACCCACCACAGGAGCACCACCTGAGACAAAGTCAGATGTTCAACCGACGGAGCCACAGGTGCCTCGGGTATATTTTTAACTTTTAAAAACATAGTTTGATGTAGTTCATTTAGCTTTTTTATTAACAGAAGACATGTATATTTGGAATTTGGAAAATTTATCCAAATAGCTATATATTGCTATAAAATTTTTAGCAATTTTAATCCTCTCTCTTCACTTAACATTATATGTTGAATAGTTTCCTACATTTTGATATGCGAGTATTCTACAAAACGAAATAGTGCTCAGTGGCATAAAAAGAGAACAATCCCTTCTCCACTCAGCCTTATTTGCTTTGCCGGTCTCAAGAGGAACCAATTTCTGTTATTATATGGCAACTTCTTTTGATACATATCTCCATATTTATCTATTTTTTTAAAAAAATGCTTATTTATTTTGAGAGAGAGAGAGAGAGCACAAGTGTGCAGGCAAGGGAGGCACTGAGAAAGAGGGAGAAAGAGCATCCCGAAAGGGTACATGCCATCAGCAGAGCCATCGCAGCGGCTTGATCTTATGAACGATGAGATTTTGACCTACGATGAGACTTGACCTGAGCTGAAATCAAGAGTCAGGCTTAACTCTCTGAGCCACTCAGGCGCCTCACGTATGTCCATATTTAAAACTAATATTATATTTACCTGTGAGGGGAGATGCGATGACCTTGAAGGTGGTTTTCCCGGGGCAAGGCTTGCCCATTGCACTCCGGCTGGGCTGACCCCTGCAACTTCCTGCACAATCTGTGATTTGTGGGGCACTGGTTCCCTCTTTCCCCTTCTTCTCAGGTTTGAGACCATGCTTGAGCAATTCGTGCCTCCATAGTTGCTCTCTCTGCGTTTTGCCCCCAGGGTTAGGGGCAGGACAGACTCCTGTTTGCGGGGGTAGGGGGACGGGGGTGATGGGGGTGGGGGGACGGGGGAGGGTGGGGATGGGGGGACCGGGGAGTGTGGGGGTGGGGGTGTGGTTCTCACAGGAAGAATTCACTAAGTGGTGAGAGCGAGTCACATTGAGAAGTTCCGTGTTGAGCTCTTAAGCAACGCAACTTTCTTTTTGCCTGACTTGGCAACTGAAGAAAACCGTTAAGTTTGAACTTTTTTTTTTTTTTTTTTTGCTGTTTTTGTATTTGCGCCTCCACTTTTTTTCATCCATACGAAATCACGGGGAGTACTCAGAGCGAAGAGAGGTGTCCAGGCTGGGAGTGGGGGGTTGTGGGGGTGAAGATAAGTCAGAGCAGCAGCTTGATTGGAGGTCAAAGCTCAGGAAGGATGAGGTAGAGCCCACACTAGAGAGGCAGATCATCAACTGGGAACCAGAGACCCAAGTTGGCCGGGTGATAGAGGTTGGTAGGAAGAAGTCTGAGACAAAATTTAAAAAACTATTACAAAAAAAAAAAAATCCCTGAGATTAATAATAATAAAGAAATGGGATTTCTTCGTTTACTAAGTTTATACAGATAGTGAGGACTTTCACTTAACTGCTCTTTCTTGAATCTTCCTGATGTAATTATATTTTAATTTTTAAACACAAAGTGTTTTCATGATAATTATGAGAATATTGTTCACTACGGATGTAAGTGAGATGCTATAATTATGTTTTATTTCTTGTGTATTGTTTTTTTTCTTGGAATTAATAATTGTCATTTGCTTAAGTTTCTTTGAAACACGGTAAGTCTTCCCACTTCCCAAGAGCTCTGTAAAATGGCTCTCTATGCAATTTTCCACATGGTCAAAACTCCCATGTCATTTATCAATTCCATTTTATTCTGTAAAATTCTTTCTGTGCATCTCTGGCCTCCTGTTCTGTTCTGGACTGGTTCTTCCTGGATTAGGAGCTTCTTGATTTTTTTTTTTTTTAATGCTGGACTGTTATCAATTTTCAGCACATACCTTTAATATTTGTATTGTTATAAAATAGATGTTTTCTGTAATAAAATAGTGTGTACATCATGAAATATATACAAAAATAGAAAATCTAAAAGGCTAACATAAAAATAAATTTAATATTGTTTACATGCCCCCAATAATTGTCTTTCACTCACTGGAATGTGAGACCTCTGCTCTAGGCTTACTCCCAATGTCTTGGAGCTTGTTTTTTTTGCCATTAGTCTAGGAAATTCAATTTTGGCTATTTCCTGTGTTGGATCTTGTTTCTTGGGTTCCATGTTTCACATATGTCATCCTTCTGAGATCTTTCTCTCATTTGGATAGAGAGAAGATCATCGTTGCTTCCTTAGAAAAGGTGCAAGGGAAGTAAATTTCCTGAGATTTTGCTTGTTTAAAAGTGTCTTTATATAAGAGAATGAAAATACAAGTGACAGGCTGGGAAAAAATATTTTCAAAACACTTATCTGATAAAGGACCTTTGTCCAAAATATACAAAGAACTCTCAAAACTCAACAATAAGATGGCAGATAACTCAGTTAAAACACTAGCAGATGATCTGAATAGATACCTCACCAAGGAAAATATATAGATGTCAAATAAACATGAAAAGCTGCTCAAATCATAGGTCAATAGGGAATTGCAAATTAAAACAATAATGAGATACCCCTACACACCTATTGGAAAATGGCCAGAATCCAAAATACTGACAACACCAAATGCTGGGGAACAGTCATTGATTCATTGGAAAACAGTTTGGCAGTTTCTCACAAAGTAAATGTAGTATACAATCCAGCCATCACGCCCATTGGGATTTACTCAAATGAATTGAAGATTCGTGTCCACACAGAACCCTGCACATGAATATTTATAGCAGCTTTATTCATAACTGCCAAAACTTGGAACCAACAAAGATGTACTTTACTAGGTGAATGGATAAACAAACCGTGGAACATCCATACAATGAAATATTATTTAGCAATGAAAAAAAAAATAGCTATCCAGTCATGCAGAGGCATGGAGGAAGCTTGAATGTATACTGCTAAGTGAAAAGAGCTAGTCTGAAAAGGCTACATCCTGCATGATTCCAATGATATGACATTGCAGAAAGGCAAAATTATAGAGATATTTTACTAAAATGTAAGTGGCTGATAGGTTTAGGAGGAAGAAAAAAGGGATGAGTAAGTGGAGCACTGGGGATTTTTAGGGCAGTGAATCTACTCTATATGATACTGGAGTGGTAGATACATAACAATATACATTTGTCAAAACCCATGGAAGTGTACAACACAAAGAGTGAACCCTAATGGAAACTATAGGCTTTACTTAATAATAATGTATCCATATTTATTCATCAGTTATAACAGATGTACCACATGTAACATAATGTTATAAATGTAATAAAATGTAATACGGGTGACTTTGTATGTTTGGGGGCTCTTGCTCTGGTGGGGAAAAGTATAGGAAAGGAGCATGTGGGAACTCTGTGATTTCTGTTCATTTTTTTCTGTAAACCTAAAGCTTCTCTAAAAACTAAAGTCCATTTGGTCTACCAGGGTGGCTCAGTTGGTTAAGCATCCAACTGTTGATTTTGGCTTAGGTCATGATCTCATGGTTTGTGGGTTCAAGCCCCATGTTGAACTCTGTGCTGACAGTGTGGAGCCTGCTTGGGATTCTCTGTCTCCCTCTCTCTCTGCCCCTCCTCTGCTCTCTCTCACTCTCTCAAAAATAAACATTAAAAAAAACTAAGTCTATTCATTAAAAAAGTCTTTATCTTCACATTTGGCAAATAATTTGATTAGAGAATTCTAGATTAAAAATAATTGCGTTCAGAATTTTTTTGAGACGTTGCTCCACTGTCTTCTAAATTCAGTGTTGCTGTTGAAAATCTCCCATCATTGGGGTGCCTGGGTGGCTTAGTCGGTTAAGCGTCTCACTTTCGCTTGGGTCATGATCTCGCGGTTTGTGGGTTCGAGCCCTGCGTCGGGCTCTGTGCTGACTGCCAGCTCAGAGCCTGGAGCCTATTTCAGAGTCTGTGTCTCCCTCTCTCTCTGACCCTCCCCTTCTCACACTGTCTCTCTCTCTCTCTCTCCTACAAATAAATAAAAATATTTAAAAAAAAAAAAAAAGAAAATCTCCCATCATTTTATGTTATGATCCATAGTGGAATCTGTTCTTCCCCTCATCCCATCCTTCAGAGCTTTTCAACATCTTCTCTATTTTAGCGTTTTTAAATTTCATAATGATGCAGGTCTTTCATTAATTTCATTGGTTTATTAATCTGGAGATTTACATCCATTAGTTTTAAGAACTTATAGTATTTCTTCAACAATTTTATTTCTATTGTTCTCTCTCTTCTCTCTTATTAATCTGGATCTCTGGATTCATTCTCTGTTTACTTTTCTAAATCTCTGCTTTTGTTGCTGTTGAGCTTCCTGTCCTCTCCTAGACCTTATTTTCCAGCCCTCCAATTGGATTTGTCATTTTTGCCATCATTTTCTCTTCTCTGAAGTCATTAACTGTAGTATCTTTGAAATTTTCTTCTGTTTTCTGCATTGTCTCATTTTGGTTCCCGTGGTGGAGGCTTTCCTCAAGTGGCTGATTATCATTGTCCATTGACAGCTAAGAACAGGACACTAAAAAGCTGATTGGAAGATCTGTGTGCGTGTGCAGGCTTAATTGACTGGCAGATTGTGCTGTGGACACAGAGCTTCTTAACTGACCTCCCAGCAACAATAGTATGTATTGTCCTTTCAGGTTCATTTCCTCCAGAGAAGGACACTACCGTCTTCTGCCTGGGGGTATGGGACTGGCTGCCTCTGTTTGTAGTCGGCAGTGGAGAAGGCTGGAGTTCCAGCATCCGGACTGCAGGTGTTTCCTTGATTCCTCTGTTTTCAGCTTAGTACTGCATCTTTACTCCCCTCTCTGCATGGCCCTTCCTGCCTAGAGACTTTCTGAAAGTTCTGCAGATACTGTAGGATAAAGATGCTCACATTTTCTCCTCTTTGGCCAGTGGGAGCCTCTTCAGGTATACTCCTGAGTCTTTTGGACACCCCAGTAGACTGATTACATTGGTACTATCTGTCATGACCAGGTGTTCTAGGATCAGCTTCTTCCTTGTGCCAGAGTTGGAATCAAACACTTCCTTAGGGATCCCTAGTTCCTTTTACTCCAGAATGGTTATGGAGACAAATTCTTGGCGCTAGTGTACACACTGACACTGAAATAATCATCGTGGGGGGACTTTTCAATCAGCAGAGCTTGGAAATACTTACTTTTTTAGGATAAAATTAGGAACTCAGAATGGTATTTCCAATTCTAAATGAGGACAAGGCTTTTACTAAATATATCTCATCTTACATCTGTACTTACTTTTTTTTTTTTTTTAAATGTTTTTATTTATTTCTAGGAGAAAGAGAGACAGCGTGATCAGGGGAGGGTCAGAGAGAGAGGGAGTCACAGACTGAAACAGGCTCTAGGCTCTGAGCTGGCAGTCAGCACAGAGCCCGACGCGGGGCTCGAACCCACGAACCGTGAGATCATGACCTAAGTGAAAGTCGGATGCTTAACCGACTAAGCCACCCAGGCGCCCCTGTACTTTCTTTTTAAAAAAATATTTATTTATTTTGAGAGAGGTCGAGAGAGCATGCATAGGGGAGAGGCAGAGAGAGGGGGAGAGAGAGAATCCCAAGTAGTCTGTGTACAGTCAGCATGGGGCCTGACCCAGGGCTCAAGCCCATGAACCCTGAGATCGTGACCTAAAGCTGGACGGACACTCAACTGACTGAGCCACCCAGGTGCCCCTATAGTTTCTTCCTTATACCCTGAGAATCCTGGCTCTCAATGTCACTGGAATGATAGAATTAGCATATCATCTCATTGCATACTTGTTTCTCCCCATGGTAAACACAGAACAATGTCAGAGTATCAATGTCAGCATTACCAACAACAGAATGATTATTGAAAACACCTTAAGGTTTTTTTCAGTTCTTTTGTTTTTAGAGTCTGTTCCACTATGTATGAATAGTCACATTATCATGCTTTAAAATCACTTGAATTGGTTCCTTTCTGTATGGTTTTGCCACCAACTAAATATACATTTAGGTTCACTTAAAATTTTTTTTAATGTTTTTGGTTCTTAGTTTATTGTCAAGTTGGTTTCCATATAACACCCAGTGCTCATCCCCACAAGTGCCGTCCTCCATTCCCATCACCCCCCTTCTCTTCCTCACCCCCATCAGCACTCAGTTTGTTCTCAGCATTCAAGAGTCTCTCATGGTTTGCCTCCCTCCCTCTCCCCAACTGTTTTCCCCTTTCTTCTCCCTCATGGTCCTCCGTTAGCTTCCTCCTAATCCACCTATATGTGCAAACATATGGTATTTCTTTTTTTAAAAATTTTATTTATTTATTTATTTTTTACAAATAGTTTGTTGTCAAATTAGTTTCCACATAACACCCAGTGCTCATCCCCACAAGTGCCCTCCCCCATGTCCATCACCCCCCTTCTCCTCTCCCTCACCCCTATTAGCCTCAGTTTGTTCTCAACATTCAAGAATCTCTCATGGTTTGCCTCCCTCCCGCTCCCCAACTATTTTTCCCCTTCTTCTCCCTCAAGGCCCTCCATTAGCTTCCTCCTAATCCTCCTATACGTGCACACATATGATATTTGTCCTTCTCTGCCTGATTTATTTCGCTCAGCATAACACCCTCAGGTTCCATCTATGTTGCTACAAATGGCCAGATTTCATTCTTTCTCATTGCCATGTAGTATTCCATTGTATAGATAAACCACATCTTCTTGATCCATTTGTCAATTGATGGACACTTAGGCTCTTTCCCTGTTTTGGCTACTGTTGAGAGTGCTGCTATGAACATTGGGGTACATGTGCCCCTATGCATCAGCACCCCTGTATCCCTTGGGTAAATTCCTAGCAATGCTACTCCTGGGTCATAGTGGACTTCTATTGTTAATTTTTTGAGGAACCTCCATACTGTTTTCCAGAGGGGTTGCACCAGCTTATATTCTCACCTCAACAGTGTAGGAGGGTGCCCATTTCTCCACATCCTCGCCAGCATCTAGAATCTCCTGATTTGCTCATTTTAGCCACTCTGACCAGCATGAGGTGGTATCTCAGTGTGGTTTTGATTTCTATTTCCCTGATGAGGAGGGAAACACTTAGGATCGTTTCATGGGTCTGTTGGCCATCTGGATGTCCTCTTTGGAGAAGTGTCTGTTCATGTCTTCTGCCCATTTCTTCACTGGATTATTTGTTTTTCAGGTGTGGAGTTTGATGAGTTCCTTATAGATGTTGGATACTAGACCTTTATTTGATATATCATTTGCAACTTTCTCTTCCCATTCCGTCAGTTGCCT
The DNA here is from genome assembly GCA_017311185.1 of Proteles cristata cristata. Classification (NCBI taxonomy): domain Eukaryota; kingdom Metazoa; phylum Chordata; class Mammalia; order Carnivora; family Hyaenidae; genus Proteles; species Proteles cristata. Next base: position 1,409,689 of record JAESUZ010004992.1, on the reverse strand, counting down.
ATTAGTTTTATTGATTGTTTCCTTTGCTGTGCAGAAGCTTTTTATCTTGATGAGGTCCCAATAGTTCATTTTTGCTCTTGATACCCTTGCCTTTGGGGATGTGTCAAAGAAGAAATTGCTGTGGTTGAGGTCAAGGAGGTTTTTTCCTGCTTTCTCTTCTAGGGTTTTGATGATTTCCTGTCACACATTCAGGTCCTTCATCCATTTTGAGTTTAGTTTTGTGTATGGTGTGAGAAAGTAGTCTAGTTTCGTTCTTCTGCATGTTGCTGTCCAGTTCTCCCAGCACCACCTGTTAAAAGAAGCTATCTTTTTTCCATTAGATACTCTTTCCTGCTTTGTCAAAGATTAGTTGGCCATGCATTTGTGGGTCCAATTCTGAGTTATCTATTCTATTCCATTGGTCTATGTGTCTGTTTTTGTGCCAATACATACTGTCTTGATGATGACATCTTTGTAGTAGAGGCTAAAGTCTGGGATGGTGATGCCTCCTGCTTTGGTTTTCTTCTTCAATATTACTTTGGCTATTCGGGGTTTTTTGTGGTTCCATACAAATTTGAGGATCGTTTGTTCTAGTTTTGAGAAGAATGCTGCTACAATTTTGATTGGGATTGCATTGAATGTGTAGATTGCTTTGGGTAGTAGTGACATTTTAATAATATTTATTTCAGTTGCTCTTTCTGCATCTAGACTCTGTATGGTCCTTGGTTCTCCATTAATATCAGAGTAAATTTTCTGAAACTTAGGACATATCATTTTCCCAATTTAAGTCCTTTGATTGCTTCCCGTTGCCTTAACATTCAGTGATTTCTTTTCCATAATCTGGTTCAAGTCCACCTTTTCACATTCTCTTTCACCACATCTCTCCACATGTACTTTGCTCCATAAGCCAGGCTGAGGGCTATACTTTTAGCCTGAACACATGGCTGATTTGAAAAATTTATTTGTTCTTGTTCCTTCCTTTCTTGAAACATTCTTAGTCTTTCTATGCACTATGAAAAATTGTTTATTCTTTAAGGCACAGCTTAAATGCTATCTTCTTAGAAAAGGTAATTGTTCCCATTTCAGAATACACTGGACCTTTCTTCCTAAATGAATAGGGCATTTACCACATTGTTTTCTATTGAGTTGAATAAAGAGCAGTTTCCCTGTGCTAGAATTTAAGTTCCTTGATGGCAAGGGGCTATTGATTATTTATTTATCTCTTTACCCCCTGCCTTATACAGTGCCTGTTCTTAGTAATTATTTGTTGAATAAATATATGCTCAATAAGTATTTCTTTTATTTTTTAACACAACCTCAAGACTTGACTGTCTTCATAATGTTACAAAATATGAAACTTAGAACAGGATCACTTGGACCTTTCTTTTCTTATCTCCTCTTAGTTCAGAATGCTTGTATCTCTTCATAGCCAGCATTCTCATAGATCTGCAGTCGGGCTCAACACATTCAAGCCTCAGCACAACCTTCTCTGTAAGGGTGAGCCTTTTTCTGGAAAATCAGCTTAGTCTGCCCATCATAGCCTCTCTGCTGTCTGTCATAATGCCACCTACTCTGGTCGTAAAGAGAATCTTTGTTTTTCTTGTACTTTGTGGGGTTGGGGCTTGACACACTTCTTGCAGAAAGTCCGGTGGATTTTAGAAATGTTCACCATGGTTGTGAGAGTGCTATTAGCACGGAAAGAAAAATTCAATAAATATTTCTTGAATTGAATTGGATATGAATCATTTTACAGTGGATGATGCAGACAGGTGTCACAAAGAGACTCTCCATTTAGTGACTGATGCTTGTTCTATGGAATTTTTTCTTGTGGTGGTCATTTTATATCTTTTAGCCATCCTTGGTCCTTTCCTTCCCCTTTTCTTAACATCCCTGTTGGTAAGTCTCTATTCACTGTATTTTTATAGTCCTCCCTCTCTTCCTTCCCATTCCATTGACACTACAGCATCCAAGTCCTTACCATTGTAGGCTGATAGTTTTTTTCCCCCTAGGCCTCTCTGTCTCCAACCCATTTTACCTCCAATAAGTAGACAGATACTCTTCTTATGCTTATTTGACCCTATTATTTCTCCATTCAAAAAGAAAATCATTGGTAGTGTCTTGATGTACGAAAGAAGAAATTCACATTTCTAATGTCTATTCAATGACCTCCTATATTAGTCTTCTTACCAACCTTCTGACTCATCAGTGCAATTTTTGCAGTTTTAATGACATCATCCTGCAAACATGGTTTTCATGTTTCCAACTCTTCATCTTTGTGTAAGTAATTTTCTCTCCTTGAAATGCCCTTCTCTTCTTGATGCATCTAAATTATATAGATTGTCAAGACTGGTATGGTCACCCTGCAGAAATAGAACAGGATGGAACTATTACCCAGTATTCAGTTCCCACCCCAAATGTGGTTTGGATGTCAAGCCTGATGATGTTGTGCATGCACCAAGAGGGAAGGAAAGGTTTGTTACTCACATATGGGACTTTCTATAGAGAGCAAGGCAGGCTTCCAAAGTGGTGTCAAAAGAGTTGAGAGAATAGGAAAAGGAGCCTGTGATTAGAGAGTGGGACTGGGATGAGGGCTCCCACGTGGGCTGGGGCTCATGTGGTTTGAACTTACTACTAACACCAAAGATAGTGGCAATCAGATTTTGTATCAGCTTGCAGAAGGGGTAGAGGAGTGATGAGGCTTGAAAGCCATCAGTAGTCAAACATCAAAGAGGTTTGTCAGACTCTTTATTACAAAGACCCAATCCAAATCCCACTGAGCTCCCTAATCCTTCGATATCACTCTTCTTATGAATTCCCAGAATTCAGCATCTGCTGCCTCATTCTGTTCTTTAACTTTCCCTGTATTGAACTCATGGAAATAAATTTAATTACTATAGAGTCATACCTACAAGGAATGAATGCAGGTTTTATAGATCCTGGAGCTTATACAGTTTGGGATGGAGCCCACTTTATGAAAAAGAGTACAAAATAGGTACAAGACCTTAGAAGGATTTGTGCTTATTAGCAACCCTGAAGCTTCAGCTTCATTAGCTTCATGGAAAATCTGCCTCTGAATTCCTCTAAAGCATTAAAAATGGATTTCAAAATTTTTACATGCAGTAAGGTTCACTTTTATTGGTTACAATTCTATGAGTGTGTATGTATGCATAGATTCTTGTAACCCCCATGACAGACAGGGTATTCAGACCCTCCCCGAGCCACCCTTTAATATTTGGGTTCTTCCCTAGACTCTGATGGTTAAGAGTGTGTTATTGTTGATGATGATAGTGAGAATATGACATTTTCTCTTTCTTTTTTTCTTTTTTAAAATTTTTTAATGTTTTATTTATTTCTAGGAGAGAGAGAGAGAGACAGCGTGAGCAGGGGAGGGTCAGAGAGAGAGGGAGTCACAGACTGAAACAGGCTCCAGGCTCTGAGCTGGCAGTCAGCACAGAGCCCGACGCTGGGCTCGAACCCACGAACCGCGAGATCATGACCTGAGCAAAAGTCGGACGCTTAACCGACTAAGCCACCCAGGCACCCCTGACATTTTATTTTTCAATAGGAATAGATTCCTAGGGATCGACAGAGCCATTAAACTTATTTCCTGATGAGGAGTATGTAGGAAACCTTTCATTCAACTGAGTCAGAATTCAACATTTTAAAAAATGACCACATTTTGATTTGAGACCCTCAGGTATGAAATTTATGAAATTCAACTACTTTTTTATCCCTCCCTTGACATTTGACTTAATTGGCACAGCATTATGCTTTGAAATGTAGATGTTTAATAAATACTTGATGATTTAAATTAGTGGACTAGCTGGCTGCATCAGAAGTTACTAAGGCTAAAAATCCAAGCATCATTCTTTTTAAAAATATGTGTGAAAACATATTTATTTATTTATAATTGTTTAGTGTTTACTTTTTACGAGAGAGAGCGACAGAGTGCAAGTGGGGGAGGGGCAGAGAGAGAGGGAGACACACAATCTGAAGGCAGGCTCAAGGCTCTGAGCTGCCAGCACAGAGCCTGATGTGGGGCTCGATCCTATAAACCATAAGATCATGACCTGAACCCAAGTTGGACCCTCAACTGACTAAGCCATCCAGGCGCCCCATATTTATTTGTTTATGGACAGACATATTTCCCGTTCTTTTATTTTATTGTTTTTTATTTATTATTTTTTAATGTTTAATTTTGAGAGAGAGACAGAGTGTAAGCAGGGAAGGGCAGAGAGGGAGAAACAGAATCCAAAGCAGGCTCCAGGCTCGCAGGCTCCAGGCTCTGAGCTGTCAGCACAGAGCCTAACCTGATGCTCAAACTCATGAACCGTGAGATCATGACCTGAGTCAAAGTCAGACACTTAACCGACTGAGCCGCCTAGTCGTCCCTTTCCTGTTCTTTAGAGTTCTAGAAACAATATCAGTAATCACAGTACTACAAACAAGATCCTTGAAGGAGGACTGATTTCTCAAATCTAGAGAAAGCTATGTCTTTTGAAATGAGGCGAACTGAGAGTGGAGAAGGAAAGATCTTTTGCTGAGACAGTAACTGAAATGTATAATAACTACTCTGTAGCCTAAATGCCCCAGTATCTGAAATGATTCTGTACAGGATAAATCCAGTTTTGCCCAAGCTCATCTGCAAGTGATGAATACTTAATTTACTGTTTTGACAGAATTGCTACTCCTGGACCCTAAATTTTCACTTACTCTGAAATCAAAAATGCCTTTCCAATAAGGAAAGGAGGAAGTGGAATGCTCTTCTCACTTCCTTAATGCCTGATGATGCATTGTTTTCAAATACCGCTGTGTACCTGACCTTCAGCAGGAAATAATTGTGCCTCGGTTTGTTCATGGCAGAGCGAAGAAGGGTCATATTACTGGGTGTTTCAGATAAAAGTCCAATTAATCTCAAAATAGTTTCTCACTGAGTAAAGAGAAGCTGCGAAGAAGGCACAGGCTTTAGCTCCTGAGTGCATCTTCTGTCCCTGTGATTAATTGTATTAACCAAACAGTGTTAATTCAGCCTGAGAGGAAGGTCAGGAGCTGTGTTCCCTTCTGTCTTCTTGCTACTCCTTCAACGTTACCAATCAGAGTCTTGTCAACAACCAGGTGGTTTGCTTGTTTAGTGAGACTGCCAACAGAAGTGCTGGTGGGAATTTCAAGGAAAAGCAGTCCTAGGTGCAGCTGGCAGCCAGCCAGCATAGAGTTCTCCAGAGAACTGAGGACAGTTTTATCCCCATCTATAGGCCTGGGGATTTGAAACAGTGCGATCATTCCCGGAAGCAGAGCACACGTTTACAAAATGCCATCCTTCGTAACAGTGCCATGTTAGGTTTTTAAAAGCTGGCTAACAGTTGCTAAATTCACCTTTCTGGGAAAGATTTATCTGCAGAAACCAGACTTTTGGCGGTAGATTATTTCCCATTGTGTCTCAAAATGATAAGACTGGTTATTTCATGTGTTCAACTCTTGTGGGGAATTAGGTGGCCATCCCTTTACCTCTCTGGTTTCACTCTCCCTAATTGGCATTTACTATCATCCAAATTGTGTTTGATTAGCATAAGCGAGATTTCCCATAAGAGTTTCCTAATACATTTCTTCTGCAGTCAACTCCCGGATGGATACAGTAAGCCCCTTTTGTTCATCCAGTATGTTATTCAAGCAGATACCAAAGAGAGATGCATAAGATCATTGGCACTCAGTGATTACAAAGGAACGAGTGGGGTTGCAGGATGCAGTTCAGAACCCAGTGCAGCACCAGTAAAGAGAAAGGTGGGGAGGGGCCACAGAGCCCTCACTACAGCTATCCTTGAGATCCATGCTGTCAGCATACTATTTGAGGGCAAGAACTGATAACAAGGGAGTTGTGGTACTTTTTAAAGAACAAAGTCTCTGTAAGATTTGATCAAATAAAGGACGACTTTATTGCAGCATTAAAGAGAATCTCTTGGCTATCTAAGGACAGGAACTGCAGAGTGACGGCGATTCTCTTTCAAGAGCTGCACGGTCCTTTCCCCTGATGGTGTCTGTGTGTTTTGTGATTTTTTTTTCCCTGAAACTCTATCTGTGGAATCTTTTGAGACCTCTGTTGCAGTTGAAAGTAACAGCTCAGGAACTCTAGTAATTATATTCTTTGCTTGAAGTTTTTCAGACAACACTAGCAGGAATTTGGATCACAAGCCATGTGAGCCCTGGCTTATGGCTATGAACACTCATGGGAGATTGTTTAACCATCCCACTCAGCACTAAGATCAAGAGAGACATGATCCTTGCTGCTCATCTGTACACTGAGGGTGCGGCCCTCTGGGCTTCCAGCATTATGTGGGGGTCTTCATTTAGATTGTCCATTTTAGGTGGGCCCCCAGCCTTTTGCAGCCCTCAAGGCAGATGCTCAGATGCTCCAGGGATTGGCAGAAACATTCAGTGTGAAATCCCGCTTTGGTATTCGCTTAACCAAGTAAGGTCCCTGCTCTGATTATGTTTGTGGGATCTATAGAAAACTTTATGCTGGCTCACTGATGCTTTTAAAAACTTAAAAAAATTTAGCTGATATTTTAGTTGCCTCAGTTGGGGAGTTGTTTGAAAGATCAAGAATTAATCTCACAGTGTCTCCACTTCCCTATGGATCTCTCTCTGTGTTCTTTTTTCTATTTGATCAGCTTATTCGGTTTATTCAAAGGTGTTAGTCTTCCAGAATTCCAGTTTCTTGTGATTTGGACAGCTAAGTCTTTTGTTTTGACACTACTTCTGTTTCTGCTCTTACTGTTATTTGCCTTGTCACTCCAATTCCCAAATGGAAACTAAGAGAGGATCTAATTTTCAAGTTGAACCATTTAGGTTCATTGGTCATTGGTCTTAAGTCATTGGGTCAGAAGGTGTGCTGGGTTCAGTTAGGTGTGGTCAGTGTGTGTATTGGGGTGGGGGAGTGGTAGGACCATGTGTTATAAAACATGGCTACTGTTCTTTAACAAGGCTGTGGACAGATGGTTTCCCATTGAATATGGCGTGGGAAGGAACTATAAAACATTTCTCGTACAAAAATCTATAAGAACAATACTCCCTCCTTCCCTGCCTTAAAAACAAAAACACAGTTGGATGGGATACTAGGCAGAGATGGTTTCTATCAAATCTTTCTTTAGAGTGAAATGGGTGGCTATTGTGAGGTGATAACATGATATCTCAAGTGGAGTCCTGCATGAGAACTTGGTATCAGTGCCATTGCCCTTAAAATCAACTCTGTATTAATGAGTTTTTTTTTTTTTTTATTTTTTGATTTTATTTATTTTTGAGAGAGAGATAGAGACAGCGTGAGCAGGGGAGGGTCAGAGAGAGAGGGAGACACAGAATCTGAAACAGGCTCCAGGCTCTGGCTCTGAGCTAGCTGTCAGCACAGAGCCCACTGTAGGGCTCGAACCCACGAACCATGAGATCATGACCTGAGCTGAAGTCAGACTCTTAACCGACTGAGCCACCCAGGCGCCCCTGTATTAATGACTTTTGAAAGACCATGTAATTATTGCGGATAGATTCACCAGAAACAGTTTAGGAGCTGCACTGGCAAGTTTTATTAAGAAGTCTTTTTTAAGTATTACCGAATGTCCAAGAACTCATTTAAGATGCACATCTGTATTTCTACCTCAGTGCAATAATTGAATAAAATAAGGTATGGCACGAACCCCACTTCTCCCTTCAGCTACTGCCACTTTACAGCTAAACTTATTGAAGCAATGTCTTCACTTTTCTACCTCCTATTTTCACCTTAGTCCACTCTAATTTGTAGCACAACCCTTAGCAGTGCACAGAAACTTTACGGAAATGGGATCTGGTCCATTTCATTCACTACTATTGCACCAGCAGTAAGGACAGTGCCTAACCCACACTAGGTTCTCAGGAGGTATTTGCTAAAGAAATGAATGACCACAGTGGAATATTAGCCACTCATTAAAATGATGATATTTATGAAGAGGTTTTAATCATATGGGAGAACACGTTGACAGAAGCCTTAACAGGAGAAAGGATAGAAAATTATGTATTTAATATAGTCTCAGCTATTAGAATGCATGAAAAACAAGACTGGAAGGAAATACGTTAAAGGGTTAACAGTGCTTCTCTGGACTGGGCTTATAAATGATGGTTACCTTCTTTTTGTCTGTATTTTACTGTTCTGTCAATGTTTAATAATCAGTAGTTTATAATTAAACAAAAATTAAATCCAAGCAACAACATAAAGGATATGTTGTAGTATTTCAATGTATCTTAATTTCAGGATCAAATAGCAACTATTATTATTGATAGGAGCTAATGTACTGAGTGAGATTGCATTTATTTATTTTTTTAATTTTTATAGTTTATTTATTTTTGAGACAGAGAGAGACAGAGCATGAGCTGGGGAGGGGCAGATAGAGAGGGAGACACTGAATCCGAAACAGGCTCCAGGCTCTGGGCTGCCAGCACAGAACCCGACGCGGGGCTTGAACCCACAAACTGCGAGATCATAACCTGAGCTGAAGTTGGATGCCCAACTGACTGAGCCACCCAGGCGTCCCAGATTGCATTTGATAGGTATAGATTAATTGTTCAGATGATAAGCATTTTTTGTTACCTAATCATTTTAATTGTTTCAGCCTCATCCTTCCAAGAGCAAACATTTATTGAGTGGTAACTATGTGTGGCACATGCATTATCTCATTTAACCATCACACAAACCCTCTGAGGGAGATATTATTCCCAATTTTCAATGAGAAAATTGAGGCATAGGGTTTATGTGTGGAACTTGCCCAGGATTGCACTGCTAGTAAATGGTCCAGACCAAGTGCAGTTCTTAACCAGTGCTGTTGGAACCATGGCTTTTATCAGTTAGAACTCTCCAGAGCAGTTTATCCCATGTTCAGAAGCACAATACCAAACACACAGCCTACAGACTGTACCCGGAAACCTACTGCTGGAGGAATTTTCAGAGGCTGCTGCACATTTTCACTGTGGTTAGCAGAAGTAAAAAAGGAGTTTGTGGTTGGCTTGAATCAAGTTGGGTATTGCGCCTAGCGTCAGAAGTACCTAGTGAAAATAATTTGGAGAGTTGTCATTGCTGAGAAATGTCTAGAAGCAAAGTATGTTCCAGCTCCAAAATGTACTTTAAAAAAATCTGCACTGTACACTGATAAATGGAAGCCACATGGGCTGAACAGGGCCAGGACACCACATGTGGGCTACTGGGCTGCCCAGAGGACAGGTCGCATTGCAGCTGTAGCCACGGCCCTTTGTTTCAACAGTCTCTGGGCATGACATTAGAAAAGAATAGAACCCCCCCCTCCCCATAAAGTTACATGTATGTGGTAAAAAAAAAGGTACAAAAGAGAATGCAGGAAAACATCATTCCCCACCCACAACCCTCATTTCCTCTTCCCTGAGGCAACCATTGTTACCAATTTCTTGAGTGTTCTTCCAGAAATATTTATGCACAAAGGTATATATTTAGTGTTTGTATATGTGCTATTTGAAACACACACAAATACATCAAATTACACCCACCTCCCTTTCTTTCTATAATATTTCTTGGCAGAGCAACCATATATAGTTGGGCACAAAGCACTTGGCTGAGGGGAGAATGGAGGCTAAAATTCAATAAAGTGTGTTCTCTGGCAGGAGGCCAGATCTGCTTGGAGGCAGGGGGGTGGGGGGGGCATCTTGGGCTCTAGAGTTTGCCTATATCAGCATATAGAGATTTATTTGGTTCTTTTTCACCGATGCAGAGCATTTTGTTGTAGTAAATGAACAGTACTTTATTTATCTAAGGTTTTTCGTAGATATTTGGGTTCTTTCTGATCTTATGCTCTTAGAAAAAAATACTGTTACAAATTTCCTTTTTTTTTTAAAAAATTTTTTAATGTTTTATTTATTTCTAGGAGAGAGAGAGAGAGACAGTGTGAGCAGGGGAGGGTCAGATAGAGAGGGAGTCACAGACTGAAACAGGCTCCAGGCTCTGAGCTGGCAGTCAGCACAGACCCCGACGTGGGGCTCGAACCCACGAACCGCGAGATCATGACCTAAGCGAAAGTCGGACGCTTAACCGACTAAGCCACCCAGGCGCCCCACAAATTTCCTTATTTAAACATTTTTGTGCACCTGTGTGAGCACATTGAAGAAGTTTGGTTATGCCACTTTTAAGAGTCTGAAACAATTGGTTTCAAACGAGAAACAAAGTACTTTGATTTAAAAAATCCTCAACTCTAGAGGTATTTCTTCCTTAATTTTTATAAACAATATTTCAAATTTTCATTCATTATCAGCCTTGATAACTGACTTCCAGATGCCACAGGGAAAGGATGCTATCTTCTCTAATCATCCACAGCAGGTTCCTTTCCTTTCTTAAGCTGTCCTCACACCTCCAGAACTGTCCTCACCACTCCCAGAATTATTTTTGTCAGCAGGGTCCAGGACTGGAGTAGTGCTCTTCATTGGGCTTGGGGAGGTTCTTATTCACTGAAGTTTAGAATAATCAAAATTCCTCATCTGATTTCTACAGGAGGGTGTGCTTGATTCTCACATCTCTGAGGACCTCAGCTTTCCTGCTATCAATATCAATAAATCTTCTGACTTTTCAAAGTACAGACAGTATAAGGCTGAAGGGAAAGGATTTTTGTGACAGAAATTTTATCCTTAGAGGCAATGTTATGTAGTAAACAGGGAAGGGCCTTTAGAACCAACAGAATAGGAATTAGAATCCTAGATCTGCCAATGCTTGATAATGGAAGTATATAAAGCAGTTTGCACATAGCCACTAATCAGTAACTGAAGTTAAGATTGAAGACGATAATGCAGATGATGGGGATGATTACAGCAAGGTAGTATGTATACATGAATGAGGAAACGGATATGTCCTGGAGACTGTGCTGGGTGTTCTGTAGAAATTAACTGATGGTCACCCCATATGGTAAGCATTATACCTCCATTTTAAAGACATGGCCAGAGAGGTGAAAAAACTTGTCCAAGGGATCCCCAGCTGCTAAGGAGTTGGGCTAGTATACAAGCTACAATCTTCCACCTTAAAGCTAGTTTCCTTTCTTAGGTATTTATAATAAAAAAGATTTTAGCCATATTTTAATAATATTCTGAGCAGTGAGTTATATAGGTTTATTCTTTCTGCTTTCTGAAGACCATTTCTTTTCAACCAATCTGCATATAGTATTTGAATGTTAGAAGTAGCTTTGAATTTCAGTAAGAATACAAAAGATGGTTTGTTAGGATGACAGCTTTACTAACAAGGTTTGGGTATCTGAAGAAGTGCTTGTGAAGAAACCTTTGATCTGCAATTCCAAAAAATATATTGTCGTGATGAAGTACTTTGCAATGTAGCCTTGAATATTTTACTGTCTTTTATTTATCTCAGTATGTACTTCAGCCCTAAAGAAACTTTTCTATTTTCTTTATCTTCTGTATTTATCTTTCCACCTATGAAATGTTGGGTTCTTAATTCCTTTCTCTATTGCTGAGCTGGAATCTAGACAGCTTATTTCTCTTATCTCTTTCTAACTCCATGGTGGTAGATTTTCCTGCTTCTTATCTCTCTTTTGAGAAATATGACTTGTAGACTACTTTTTAGAGTAGGAGGGAAGAAGAAAAAGCAGACTTGGTGGAAATGCAGCCGTTAACTTTTGCCTCATTGGAAGGCTACATCATAGGCAGCTGCACACTTGACAGTGGCCTTTCCTCTGACCTGGATCATTGGTTATCCTGTCCTTATAATATTTGAGAGAATCACTTGGGCAGTGCTGCTATTCAATACATATTCTTATTTACTCTTTCTGAATAGTATCTTCTTTTCACATGGATCTACCCCATGTTGATTGGGCTAAAGAATGAACATTTAATCTTTCTGTGCTTTCTATTGTGGAAGTTTAACTTTAAGTGCAATTTGATGCCATTTAATCTCTGTGTGAAAGTTCTTTACATCCATCCAAGGAAAATGGATATGTATACATGTATCAACATATATGTATACATGTATATCTATATATACACATGCCCACTATATATGTGGCACTGGCGAGGTGGGTGTGGTGGATCTAGCAATGAAATTAGCCTATTTGGGGTAGGGTTGCTGGATAAAATAGAGGATGCTCAGTTAAATGTGAATTTCAGATATAAAACAATGTTTTTTAAAACAAATAATTTTTGAGTAGATGTATATCCCATGCAAAATTTGGGATATACTTGTATTAAAAAATTTTTTAAAAAATTTTAAAAAGGAGGCAACAGGCTCCAAATGGAGTCACTGGTGCTAAGCCCACACCCCCAAACTGAGACTTAAACCTAACCTAATTGCAGTTTCAGCCTCTTTCAGACATGTAATCTTAACCAGTCAATCTGGAATTACCTAATCAGCACTAGTGAGGTAATTCAACTGATAGACCCTTGCTATCCCTTAAAGGAAGGTGACCTTGCCTAAAACAATCCAGTCTTTGCTTGTTCTGTCCCCTCTGCCTATAAAAATCATTCATTTTGTATAGCTCTGAGAGCTCCTTTCTCTCTACTAAATGGGGTACAGCCCAATTCATGACTCATTGAATAAAGCCAATAAGATCTTTAAAACCTATTCTGCTGAATTTTGTTTTTTAACACAATTTATCTGAAATTTGAATTTAACTGACATGCTGTATTTTAAGTTGTTAAACCTAACCTTCATTGAGGGAGACTAACAAGTAAACAATCACACAACAGTAGGGTAAGTGCTATGGTAGAAGTGCTCTGTATTCTAGCTGTTACCTCTGTGGTGTTCGCAGAGAAGAAAGTCTAGCAGGGAATGAAGGGGCAGCCTGACCAAAGTATGTCTCCAGTCTGATGCGTCAGAAAGTTAGGGTTGTTACAGTTCTGTGTTTGATAGATGGGGAAAATCCAACAGTTCTGTGAAGACATTGTATAATACAATATGTAGTTGAATTAAAATCCTTTCTGTTCCAGGTCCCACCCTCAGTGACAGTCCTTAAGAAAACCATTGGTGTTGACATTTTAGGTGCCTACTGGGTCACGTGTTTATTTTGCAGTTTAGCTTCCATGTCCTGTTCGAAGCTATCAAAAGGATGGTGAACAAATATTTGTGCCATAAGTGCCATGCTAAAAATACTGTATTCTGGTAATCTAGGAAAGATGGAAGAAAAAGTATGGGACATATTGTCCAAAATAGTTAAACTGATTCCTGCTCAGAATCAGTCTGCTGTGTGTGTGTGTGTGTGTGTGTAGGTGTGTCTGTGTAAGAATGGGGTGTGGGAGTGGAAGTAGGGGTTGGGGCTGGGAGAACCAAGAACAAAATACTAAAGAGCCAGTTATTTCAAGCAATGTTGAAAAGAATCAAAGTATATTATAAGCAAAGATCTGGACTTTTGGGGCAGGATTTAGCCTTGATACTTAAGTTTTAAGGCAGTGAAGTAGGTTTCATCCAGCAAAGTTTCTTGGAGAAAATGAGTTTGAGTTTGGTCTTAGAGGTCTGGAATTTGAGTGGGTGTAAAGGAGGAAAAAGGCACAGCCTATAGGAAGCATAACATCTTCACCAGCATGTTTTAATATATTCTGTATAGCGAACTGTGTGTGTGTGTGTGTGTGTGTGTGTGTGTCTGTGTGTGTTGGGGGGATCAGTGGGCCTTGTTGGCATGAAGGTGAAAGTGTGAGGAGGCCCAAGATGACTCCCAGACTTGGAAGTGGAAAGGTTATTTGTTAACTGATTAGGTTTCAGACTCAACTAAAGAAATTCATCTTACCAAATAGGAAAACTGATAAATGGAGATTTCTGGGGCATGTTGGTCAAAGTAGGGCAAAGCTGCAGTTTGAGATAATATCTTGGATAATTCAAGAGCTGTCCCACTTTTAATTGAATTACTCAGGAATTCAGAAAATTGCTTCGCAGAAGTTGTGTTCTTACAATCGTATTCTGCCAGAGGCTTCCAGCAGGTGGTATATTAGGAAAAATATTTACATAGAAGAAGATAAAGACTCATTTTATTTTCCTCCTAATCTGTGTTATACCTTAACTGCTTTATGGAAAAATCCTTTTTACTTGACCATCTTTCTTGCGTGGAAACACAGATCATGACCACTGGAAAATTTAACTGCAGTCTTCTGCCACAGTGGGAAAATACATTATTTGTTAGGCTGGGTGTTTTATTAAAGATTTCTGCAGAGGCTGAATATCTTTATCTAAAATTCACAGAAAAGCCTCAGGCCAAGATCCTAAAAAATGAGAATTATTTACTTGGAACCTTCTTAGTTCACTGTCTCTTGGTTCCTTTCTTTGTCTTTTCTTATCTTGCTAATTGTTTTAGTGTGGTTCTGTATAGTTACAATAATTCCTACCAATCTACTACTTTTAACCATCCTTAATTCAATACAGAAAGAGAAATTGTTTGATATTTTCTCTTTATGGAAGTCAGGAAGGGTAGGAGGTTTACCTCTGAATATTCTTTTTCCTGTATTAAGAGAGGACAATAGTCCTAAATTCTCAGGAGTAGATGTTGTGGAGAATCCAGACCCGAAGGAATGTTTCAGTGGAGGTGTTTTCTCTGCATGTTGATTTCCCTTCTTGTATGTTGATTTCCCTTCTTGTAGGTTATCTTTATTGGGAAACCACAGCCCTTGAAAAGGTCTCCAGAGGATGTCTAGGAATGGCTTGCTGCCTCAGGCAGGCACAGATCATAAGTGTGGTGTGAAGTTAGATTCTGGGCCTGCACAGCCATTACAAGAAGGTCTTTATATTTCATAAATTTAAAAAGTTGTGTTAGAGATGGCCTGCTAACTTTTGTGGTCAACATTTATAGCCAGTTACTAAATCACCCTTAAAAGCTCATCACAGATCCATTTTTTAGAGATGTCTGTTATCCAACAGGGCGCTTGCTTTAACCACCTTCCCCTTTCACACTTAAAACACATAAAAACATACATCTACTCTTCTGAAGGGTTGCATCTTTGTTAAATTGCGCATACCATTTCTCTGTAGCTTTCTGTGATAGCCTTAGTGTTTAATACTAAACTTGTGTTTACATAGGGAAATCACCTGTGAAATTGTAACCAGTGTCTGTTAATTCAAGTTTAAAAGCACGTTGACAAATGCAAATAATTGAGGAGAAATGGTTTGGGGAGATCGCATTGCCCAGGTACTTCTTTAAATCTTTTCTCATAAGGAAATACATTTGCCCCTTAAACAACGTGGAGGTTAGGGATCTGACCCCCCATACAGTTGAAAATCTGTGTATAAGTTTTGACTCCACCAAAACTTACCAATAACATGTAATTTATGTAAACAATCAATGCATAGTTTACATATTATCCATATAGTATGTATGTGTGTATTATTTTTATAATAAAGTAAGCTCAAGAACAGAAAATGTCACTGAGGAAATCATAAGGAAGAGAAAATACATTTACAACACTGTGCTGCCTTCTTGTTGTTGTTGTTGTTTCTTTACTTACTTATTTGTTCATTTTAATTCACATCCAAGTTAGTTAGCATACAGTGCAAAAATGATTTCAGGAGTAGAATCCAGTGATTCATCCCCTGCATATAACACCCAGTGCTCATCTCAAGAAGTGTCCTCCTTAATGGTCCTTGCCCATTTAGCCCATCCCTCCACCACAGCCCCTCCAGCAGCCCTCAATTTTTTCTCTATAGTTAAGAGTCTCTTACAGTTTGTCTCCCTCTCTGTTTTTATATTATATTCCCTTCCCTTATGTTCATCTGTTTTGTATCTTAAATTCCACGTATAAGTGAAGTCATATGATATTTGTCTTTCAATACTCTCTAGTTCCATCCACGTTGTTACAAATGGCAAGATTTCATTCTTTTTGATTGCCAAGTAATACTCCATTGTATATATGCCACATCTTCTTTATCCGTTCATCTAAGACTCTCTTCTACTTGCAAGTATCCAGTGTCCCAGGGTCCTCTGTATTTCAAGTTTCAAATTAGTGCCTGGAGAGTGTCCTGACAGCAATTATTTACTGTGTAGTGTGAATCAAGTGAAAATCAAAGGGCTGCTTTAAGGAGCTATTGCCATTTCAAGCCTTTCTGATTGGAGAATATGTTTAGGCATTTCTGGTGCCTCTGAGCAGGTGAGAGAAATGCTCTGGGGGTTGGAGGTCTTTGTAACCCCATCCCACAAGTAGCCTTGCTTTCTCTTTTCCTTTCCTCTACCCGAGGTAAGGAAGGGAGAACAGTCGTGGAGTCCTATTTACTAGCTCTAAGAATCTTCAAAGCTCTTTCCTGTTCTGAAATGACAATCTGTGTGTGCATACTTTTAATAGATGACAAGCACACTTCACATATGTTAATGCAGTTGATTCACAATGATGATTCATGGGGGGATAATTATTATCACACTGTGTACAGATGAGGAAACTGAGACATGAAAGGGTTAAGTAACTTGTGTGAGTCAAGTGGGTAGAGCTACCAGGTGGGTGCAGCCAGGTTCAATATGTACACCTTGCATAGCTGCCTTCTCGTAGCTAACTAGCTGGATACCCTTAGTTTTTGCTCGCAAGTGTTATTTTTACCATGTTGCATGGTTTATACCATTTGTTAAAATGTTTCTATCCAAACTAAATATCATCTTTTAGTGAGTAGCTAGTCTGTGTCATTGATTGAATTTTTCTCATACAGATGCCCACGTTTTATTAACAGAAACATGTGACATATTTAATTTTAGCTTTTCAGAAAAGGCGTTTCATATCACTAATATTTAGTTTGTGGCCCATAATGACCTTTTCTGCCAAATATATTCTTAGTACCTATGATTTTGCTTTATATTTCCAAGCCTTGTATAGTTGACTTTGTGGAGATTATGGTAATGGATTTGGTGTGTATGTGTGAATGATACCAAACAAGTAGTCATTTGCCATTTTACTGAAGCAAAGATTTGAATTTCAAAGACTGTAAGGCTGGTGTCCAGAACCAGTCATGGAGCAAACGCCTGTCCTCTCTTGAGTATCGTATTCCAGTGATACTTTATTTTTCTCTGAAATGGTATTTGCAAATTTGGGAATCTGGGATGTTCTTAGCAATCTCACTAAGGCTAAAACACATTGCTCGGAAATCACAGTTTTCAGGCATATTCTTGTTTTGCTGGACTGTTTTTCTAGTGGTTTACAGTTGCTTTTTTTTATTGTTTTATTCTAAGTAAACTTTTCATGGTAGTAAAACATTAAAAAATTTTTAACAATGCTTTTTGAAGTTTATTTATTTATGTTGAGAAGGGGGAGAGGTGAAGAGAGAGAGGGAGAGGGAATCCCAAGCAGGCTCCGTGCCATCAGTGCCGAGCCATTGCAGGCCTCCAGCCCACAAATTATGAGATCAGGACCTGAGCCAAAATCAACAGTTGGATGCTTGACCAACTGAGCCGCCCAGGCACCCCACCAACATTTCACATTCTCAGTCTTTTTTATTTTCACCATTCTAGTAGTATATAATGATACCATATATGGTTTTAACCTGTATGTTTAAAAATACAGGTTATGTCCCTGATGACTGTAAAAAAATTGAGCATTTCTTCTTTTTGTGACAGTTGCTTTTAATTAGAATTCTATGACTTTGAAGCAGCCTCACTCAACTTTGTCTCATCTGAAGGACTAAGGTGCATATTTTTAGTTGCAGCCTTCATTGTGACGTGTGCTGTGGTGCTTGGATGTATACTCAGCCACTGTAAATATGTTTTGGGTCTGGCCTTTGACCAGTTAGGTGCTAAACCATATCTCGATAGGAAATTGCTAAGAATATCATGTAGACTGGAATTGAAGTTCTTGAGGAAATTACCTCTAATTCTGCCTCCTTTATCTGCATACCCCTTATAGATCAAACTTGTGGTTGAAGGGCTGTATAGGTCCTCCTGGGCTGGTTCTTCATGGAGCCATGTAAGGTTATTTGAACTTGGTGCTTCTCTGGCTTTCCTGAAACAGGCACCCAGAATTTGATAATTTGTCTTAATGTTTCCATAGGAATTAATGTTGAGGAATTGAGTTTATAATCATCATCATGTCCTGTCTCTTCCTACTTTTCCTGAAACTGTCAGGGTCGTGAGACTAATTGTTGATAGAAGCCTGGAGCATTCATTGCATTTAGTGGTGCCATTGCCAGGCTTCTTTCTCTAAAATAGTTCTGACTCCTTTTTGTTGTCTGTTTGAAAATCTCAAGTTTTTCAGATGACCATCGTCCTCTTGATCAATTTGCTGTATACCAACAGAGTTGATTATGAAATTCAAGGTAAGGTGCTGTCTCTTGATGTGGCCCCAGGTGCCTGTGTGTTAACCCCATTGAGTGACATGTATAACTTTCCCCCCAAAAGGAGCCACTCTAATAACACATTTCCTAGGGAAATTTGAACTCATTTTAAAATGACACACTGTAACCACTTTGGACTTTGAGAACTACATGTTCATACCTGAAGAATTGCCTTTTCTTAAAAACTGTATTTGTGATGCTTTATATTTAGCATATCTCTTCTTAAAAATATTGGTTTTAATGTATTTTTATAACTTGCAAGTTTAGACTTCCTTTTCAGTTTTGTTTTCAGATCTTTTTTTAATCTCACACAGTCATGTTTCAACTTATAGGAGAAAACAACAAATTGAAAAACTCAGTATCCTCCTACCAGGTAGCTTTTTGGACGTCTGGGATTTGAAAGGGTGCTTCACTTTGATTAGAAGTGTGTTCTTGTATTCTCTATTACCAGATAATTATTAGGAACATATTCTAGGGGTGAGAGTGAGCTTTCCAGGGGTGGCTGATTCATTTTGGGGTCCCTGCTGAGATGATCATTAAGAAATGCCAGCCAGTGAGGAGCTGCATGCTTGCTCTATTTGGCATTGAATCGAGACCATTTTATTTCTCTTGAATCAAAAAACCCAACACACACACACACACACACACACACACACACACACACACACATACACACACACACACACTCCAAAACAATGATAATGAAGAGATTGGTGTATGCCTGACAAACAGTCCAGGCTTGAATAAATTGCTGCTCAAGAAACACCAGTCCTGAGAAGCCATCTGCATCCACCTTCTTTTTTTTTTTTTATTTCTAGGAGAGAGAGAGAGACAGCATGAGCAGGGGAGGGTCAGAGAGAGAGGGAGTCACAGACTGAAACAGGCTCCAGGCTCTGAGCTGGCAGTCAGCACAGAGCCCGACGCAGGGCTCGAACCCACGAACCGCGAGATCATGACCTAAGTGAAAGTCGGACGCTTAACCGACTAAGCCACCCAGACGCCCCTGCATCCACCTTCTGATTCTCTTGATCCATCTTGGTTCCAAAGTAGCAAGTTTGCTGTTGGAGCTCAGTTTGATCTCTTGGCACTAACTTATACCAGTGGTTAATTGTGATTGTCCTGCTGATTGATGTACTTATCCTCAACTGAGGTTGTCACACGCTTGTCAGAGGTATGCAAAAACATGGCAGTCAGTGATGTTTTCCACCCTGTATTCACAGATCTAAGACTTTAGGTAAATAATTCTCAAGCAACAGTCACCCTTAGTGAGATGAATAAATATGGCAATTTGGATGTTTATGAGCTACTGTAAATCTTTTCTGCATTGTGCTTTGAAAACATGTTTTCAGATTGTCTTCCTTCCCATAGCTCATAAATACTTGGAAATAATTGATTTTAGATGATTAAACATAGCTTCTCCAACTTACTTATTTTGAGAGTGTCATCTCAGATCGCAGTTTTTGATTACAAAGAAATGAAACAAAATTTACATTTTGAAGTAATTTGTCATTAGGCAAGACAATAATCTGCTTGGGTTTCATTTTTTTCTCTCTCTATAGACCACATTGGAAGTTTTCAGTTAGAAATTTATACATTGTTTACTCTCAGACGAGTGTATCAGTACCCAGAAGGTAAGAAGGTGAGTTAGCTTGCCTTGAGAGTATCTCTCAGTTCCTACGAGGAGGGTGATGGTGGGGAGTGGCAAGCTGGCTACATCATGGCATCTTTTTAAAAAAATGTTTACTTATTTATTTTGAGAGAGAGAGAGTGTGTGTGTGCACATGCGGTCAGTGTCAGTGGAGAGCCTGACTTGGGGCTCGATCTTATGAACCGCAAGATCATGACCTGCCTGATCACGAGTTAGATGCTTAGCCAACTGAGCCACCCAGGTGCCCCAATCATGGCAGCTTGATAGTGGATCTTAAACTTGGCATCAGAAGTACATGATATATAAAATATTTGTGTATTCGGATCTCAAAATTCTGACACAGTAGGCCTGAGGAGGGCCTTAGCAACCTCTGCTTTTTAGCAAGTACCCTGCTAACTCTAATGTGCATGATTCAAATCCCCACGATGTGAAATACTGATCTAAGTAAGGTCTCTTAGTGGAACATGATGTAAGATTCCTGAAAGAGGTAAGAAGATGAGCTGTTATGAACCAGATAATTATAATTGAGAGAAAAAGTAACAAACCAACCCCCCAAAAAAAAAAAAACCTTGCTTCTTTAAGTACAAAGTTCTAAACTGGATGTATTGGGCTGGGTTCCCTAACAGCAGAGCCTGTGACTGGTATTGAGGTATGTGTATGAATCATTGGAGTAGTCTCAGGAATAAGAGAGTAAGGGAAATAGAATAGGGCCAGGCAAGACACTAAGCGGGGCTGTGGTCTCAGCCAGAGGTCCATGCATGAATTGCACATAGCTGGTCCTGCCTTGAGGAAAGGAGGCCAGTCTTTCCGGAATGGATGAGTGACAGAATCTACTGGGTAAGATAAGTCTTGGTCTGCAGAGGGTTACTCTCCTGGGAAGAAACCTCTGGGGCTAATCAGTAATCCACACTCATGGCAAGTGGGGATGCCAGGTGAAAGGGATCCAAATGGGCACCATCAGCATCCATTATGTTAAGACAGCGTAGAGTCACATGAATGTGGCTCCTATTCTTGGTCACGCTGGCCGCTCTGGCTGACGTATGTTACTTTATAAGCTTTTTGCTCTTAAAGATGCTCTTGTATAACTATAAGGGGAAACATAGATGGCAAACACACTTGGCTTTTTGTTTTTTAATATTTGCCTTCCTGTGCTTAAGTAAGGATTGTCATCCTGCAGCAAAGTGTAGAAAATATGGCAACCTCCTTTGTCAATTTTCTTTCCTATTCTCAATAAGAGAAACAATGACTCCAAATATTGAATTATAGATCCTCGGGCTGTAGGGAAATCTTAATGCGTTTTACTCAAAACTTCATTTGCAGATGCTTCTGTCTCATGCTTCTTGTAATGATATTGCTTGTGGGAGATGTTCCCTTGTTTAGGACTTTCACCGAGAAATATGATGTTCTGGAAATTATTGAACTGGTTGTCATTGGTTACTTGGCTTTATTAAATAAAACAGCCTCTTTTAAACTATGTTCTGTGGAACACTAGTACCTTTTGTACTGTGTTCTATAGAAAATGAGTTCTATGGTCAAATAATTTTAGAAGTGTTCTATTTAGTGTGTTTCCCTCTAGGAGATTCACAAAGCATTTTGGCTGACTGAAGGCCTTACATATCCTGTGGGAAGGAAAACTGCTTACCTTTGTTTAATGTGTTGTTTCTCAAACCTGTTTGCTCATGGAGGAGCCACTGTCATGGCTGCCTCCTTCTTTTTCAGTTTTTCAGAATACATGTTACCATCTTACAGAATGAATGCTCCATGGAACACAGTTTGGGGAATACCGAAATAAAACTGTTCTTCTCCTTCTATTATCAGGGTGTTGGTAAGCAGGGAGGCACTGGTTGCACTCCTAAATTTTGTAAAGCCAGCTGCGACACCTGATCTGCATGCGAGGCGAGTGCAAAACAGATTTGGGGGTCAGAGTAGCCTCTGGAGAAAGAGGACAGGTTATTTGTTTTCTATACTGAAGGGGCCATAAAAACAGTAACACATTTAATGAAGCCTCACCATGGATATATTACTCTCCATAAAACATTTTATTTAGCCTAACCTACAATTACTTAATGGACAGCAAGTTTCACAAATAGCTAGTCCCCAGTCTCAAATGTTTATTAAGCGTCTCTTCTTTTGGACTGGCTTTGCCAGGGAGAGTCATGCAAGATTAAAAAGATAGAATATTAAAAATTCAGCCAGACACACCAAGGCTCTCCCGATGATAACAACCATGGTGTAATGTTTCTGAATTCATACGGATTCCCATGTTCTCAGTAAAAGATACCCTGTCATTTCCCAACACTATTTCATTAAAAAATTATTTGGATTGTCATGGGTATTTCCTTTTTGCATAAGACGGACCCTCTGTGAGTTGTATTTTCCTAAGGAATTTTGAAGTGTAAAAGACAGAAGTGAATGAATATTTATTTACAAGAAAGAAGTGTGAATCCTTACATTTTGTACAACACTTTGCAGTTTACAGAGAACTTCCCTCTTCCCTCAACTGTCACTTTCATTCCTACAAAAATTCTGCAAGAATGGCAGTTATTACAGGCATTGCCAAAGTGGCCAAGGTCTCTTGGAGGGCTGGCCGGAGCAGCTTTACAGAGTTCAGCTTTAGTTGCCATTCATGTTGACCATGATCCTAAGCAATAGCCCCTCCTGGGTTTGCTTTCTTGTAACATAAGAGAATTCTAGAAGGAAACCACACAATATTTTTTCCTCATTGGAAGAAAGCTCTGACTTTCTTCATGCTTAATTATGCTTAAACAGCTTATATGCTAGGCTCAGCCACAAGCTTACCACTTTCTAACTCATTGCTTAGTGATAGTCACTTCTTGGATCATGAGAGGTGGTGAGATTCTGGAGTATGTGTGTGAGTTATATGGTGTACCACATATAAGTTAGTGGAGGGTAAAGTAGTCAGAGGCCTTATTTAGACAGAGTCCTGTATTCTCTGATAAGGAATGTGGATTTTCTCTAGTAGGATGCTGGAGGAGTCTAAGATCTTGGATGCGTTGGGCAGAGTAGAAGAGAATCTGATAACACAGATACCAGTGAGGAGGCTGATACATGGATAGAGTACACATGATGAAGTTCTGGGAAACTGATATGGCTGAGGCAATAGAGAAGATTCCTAAGGTAGAATTGACTCGCCCGGATGGTAAGGGAGATACGAAAGCTAAGAGTATATGTGAGGTTTTTAGTATGAGTGGAATTTAATGCTATTATCAGAGAAAAGAATATGGGGGAGAGAGATGGCAGGGTGGGGGTGGGGAAGAGGAAAAAAGATAACAGTCCTTTTGACTTGATAAGTTTGAAATGAAATATTTAGAAAGCAGCTTGAGATATCAGTCCAAATTATGGAGAAAGGAAACAAAACCTGAGGTTTAGATCTAGAATTCAACAATGGATAAAGCAGAGCATCCAGAAAGAGGGTGGTGCTAGTCAGCCCATACGCCTCAGGTGTGTTAGAAATGTCACACGTTTTTACCATTTATAAGTTGACTTCATTTCATACTGAGCACCCCTTCCTTTAGTCTCGGGGAAAGCTTAATTTCATTTATTTGAGTTTTCCTTCCTCTTAAGAGGTGCCAAGGCATCAGGATGCAGAGTGGGTCATCTGGTCCCTGGTCATCTCTCCAGGTAGGTTACTGCCAAGACTGCCATTCTTCCCACCAGATCCCTTTTTCTCTGTTATGGCTGGGCCTTGTGATGCTGCCTGGGGTTTTGTCTGCCTAGCCTAAACTCTACCTAGGCCTTCCACTCGGAGTTTAGATGTCAACATTATGGGAACCTAGGGAAGCATGGGTGCTCTGAGACCCTGTGGTATCTCTCTTCCCTCCTTCTTTTACTTGAAGGACTTCTCTTTCTAGGGCGGAGAGGAGAGGAAGGATGAATCCCCCTCCTTATTGCTTCTCAGACTGTCTCCCATCTTATCCCCAAACCACTGAGTTCCATTAAAGGCTTAAACATGAGGGGTTTTTTGGGGGGGGGGTGGGAGGGAGGGGAGGAAAGCCAGAAGGACTTGCTGGCTGTTTCTGTTTTTGGCCCTGATGCATACCTTCTGGAAGTCACAGCATATCGAGACGGCTACCAATCTGAAATGGAGGAAGGCAACAAACAAATACAGACAGAAAAAACATTAAATCTGAAAATATCATCTAGCCACAGTGTTAAAGTACAAAGAGAAAACAAGCAGGGCTGTGGGCTCCAGAGTAATAAGCCAAGAGAGAACAAAAAGATGGCATGCAGGGAAGAAGCCAGAAAGCTTCTAGAGGATGCCAGAAAACACCACTCTCGGATGCCAAGACAGAGTACTGCCCCAGGTGTGATGATAACTAGATACTCCAGAGGAGGGCAAGTAGGTTCAAAGCCCAGGGTTTTAAAGTATGTTTATGGCCCAGCCTGTGGTTGGGAAGAAGCATCAGTCAAGTTGGGTTCAAATGGAGCTGCCTTCACCCTGTGTATAATTATGTCATGCCACATACAGTGTTATCATGTTCTTCTCTGTTTTTCTGATGGTTTCCTTCCCTGGACTACAAATTCTTTGGGGGCAGGGCAGTGCACTTTACATTCTTATATCCTCAGCCCTTAGCACAATGTCTCCACATTGTAGATTTGTTTTTTAGATTTCATGAGTGACTAAGAGCCAAAGTTTTCTAAGAAGATCAGCATTTTAAATGCCCAGCAATAGGGCTGACATAATCCGAGGTTTCAGATGAATTTCCTTCTAATGTTGTGTTTGACCAAAGCAGATCTGGGTTCTATGCTGGTAGGTCTAGTACATTGGTTTCCTTATTTCCAGTGCGAACGATAGTTAACACCTTTAACACCTAACAACACAGGGTAGTTGTTTGTATAGGTCCAGTAGCGTAAAAGATAGGGTTTAGACGTTGCTATTTTTACCCCTCATTTGTACCCTAATGTAGACATTGAGGTCATAACATATTTTAGAAAAATGTTCAGTTGGGGATGCAATTCAGAAACAAGTCAATTCATCACAGATCTATATACTCTGTGTCAGCACCCAGTACTGACAGAAATTGGCATACAAAGAGAAGGGTAAGTGTTGACAAAATAAAGAAATGGAAAAGACATTGTTTCCATTTAAATAAAATCATACCTTATGTAGAATTTCCCAATGCTTAGGTATCCCCAATAATTATTTCAATGAATCTTGCAAAGTAGAAAGATGCTTAATTTTTGTAGTATACATATCTTTTGCACACAAAAAAAATCTTCAAAGCACAAAACAATAAAAATTTAAGGGGAGGGTCTAGATTACACCACTGGCTTATTTCTCAGCAAAGAAGAAAGGTGTAAGGAGGGCAGAGAAGATTATCGAAGAAGAGCCAAGACTCACTGTTTCCATTTATGGAGAAGTGTATGATTTTTGCCAAGGAATTACACACAGCAGAGTGACTCCTTTTTTAACTTCTAAATCAAAGTTGGAGAGGTACATGGTTTGGAACCATTTCAGCTATGTTTGAAGTTGCTTGGGGACCCTTAGGTGAAAGAGGGTGTGTAAATCCAAATAAATATTCTTGTTATTTCATTATTGTTGTGATGAGTTATGTTGTCAGGAATACAGGCTGTTGGAATCAGACTGGGAGCAAGGAGGGGCTGTGTAGTTGACTAAAGATTGTATTTCACAGCTGTAAGCACCCAAAAGAGCTTCTGGCAGAGGGTCATCAGCTGTAAATTTACAGCCTGCATAGGCATTCAAACCTTATTTAAAAAAAAACAAACCCTAAAAATATGTTATTTTAAATGTCTGGCTTCTATCAGACTCTTACTTATATATATTTAGCATGTAGGGGGTTGGGGAAGGGGCTGAAAAAGAAAGAGAGGAAGAGAATATCAAAAACACTTTGAAGGACCTGTGAATTTTTCTTGATTTTTCCCTCCCTAACAAGCCCATTTTCAGGTTTCTTATTAAACTAGCCATTTCAGTTGAAACACTAGTGAAGTCATATTGAGTTCCAGCATATTTATTAAGCTAAGACTGGTGCTTTGGGGACTGTAGAATAGATGTCTAAGGTTGATCTTTGCTTTTCTGGAATGTCTAGCTGGAGGAAAAGGATCAACCTATGAAAAACAATAGGGGGCTTTCCTTTGGAGAGGATATATCATTGAATAATGGGATGTGTGGTTTGGGTATCTGGGCTGGGGAGGGCAGGTTAGGGGCTCAAATGAGATCTCTGAGAGGTCCTGCTGTTAGTGAAATGGAAATAATCCTCAAGTGGAAAATCCCCCTTATCCATTGTAACAGAACCATCAGAGGAAGGGAGGAGGTTCAGAAATGCTGCTTTGTCTCCCAGGAGGTGATGGGAGCTTCTTCTTTGGTACCCAAGCATCAAGAGCATGCTTTAGCTTTGACTCTTCAAGGTCACAGCCCCTTTCTTAGACTTACTGGAGATGTCTGAGGTGCAGCAGCACATGAGTGGTGTCATGGAAGTTTCTGGGAGGTGTAGGCAGTTGCTCAGCATTATATTCTCTCTGGGAAGTATCTGGGAAGACTGCCCATGGCAAGAGCACTCCACGCTGGTCGGATGAAACTCTGCGCCAGAGCCAGAGGCCTGAGCCAGCACATTTGTATCTCATTCAGGAAGACTTGCCTTTTCAGGTCACCAGCCCACAAGGGCAACAGGGCAATAGATCCTGAACCAGCTGGTGTCACTCCATCTCCTCACACAGCCCATTGGGTGACTGCAAAATGCCCCAAGGGTGAGAATCCTCAGGAATTACACCCATGTGCCTTCTGAGTAAGACCAGTCAGCAGTCACTCAGTTTACAGTTTAGACTTCTGCCCTGCTCTTTAGTTTCTGAAGCCGTGTCCATTTCTTCTAGCACCTCGGTCTCCTTCTGGACACTGCTCCACTATCCTGGAGCTCTTAAGGTGCCCAGCTGGGGAAAGGTCTGTGCCCAGGGATTTCCCCACTTTTAGGACAGATTCTGGTAGAGGGATTCCAAGGCAGACAGTCTTTGGGCTAAGTGCCCCTACATAGTTCTTAGTGAGTTAGTTCTTGTGTTTTTTGCTCATACAGTTGGCCCTTGAGCAATATGAGGGGTAATAAGGGCACTGGTCCCCTCACCTCCCCTTCAGTGCGGTTGAATATCTGTGTTTAACTTTCGATTTCCTCAAAACTTAGTTACTAATAGCCTGCTGTTGACTGAAAGCTTCACTGATAGCCTCGTCAATTAACACATGTTTTGTATGTTATATGTATTATATACAGTGTTCTTACAACAGAGTAAGTTATAGAAAATACATTTATAGTACTGTATTTATTTATTGACAAACATCCATGTATAAGTGGACTTGTGCGGTTCAAACCCGTGTTGTTCAGAGTCAACTGTGCTTCCCTCTTCCATAACCCCCAGGTAGGGGTTCAGTGGGAATTTGGGGTGAAAACAGTTCTAAGGGATAGCCTGTATGCTCCGCATGAGGGAGGCTCTGTTTGCCTTCTGAGGTCAGACTAAGGCTCTATTGTTGGGTCCAGTTGACTCTGTCTGGCTCTGTCTTCGTTGGGATGAAGAGACCCCTCATCACCTAGTTCACAAGTCCTAGTTTCTTGAGAAGGACAGCTGGGAATTCACTTATCTTTCTAAGAGAGAGAGAGAAACAAGACTGCCTTTATTTTTGAAAGTTACTTAAAAGTTAAAAATTTAATTAAAGTAATATATGCATTAAGGCTTAAAATGAAAAATTATAGTCATCTACTCATATCCCATTCAATCCCAAATCCTAATCCCAGAGGTGACCACTGTCAAATCTAGCTAACTATGTTTGTCACATAATTTGTGTGTGTGTGTGTGTGTGTGTGTGTGTGAGTATAATTTCATTTAGTTTATTTTATATATTTATTTTATTTATTTTTTAGAGAAATATAATTGACATATAACATTATATTAATTTTAGGTATACAACATAGTGATTTAATATTTGTATATATAATGAAATGATCACCACAATAAGTCTAGTTACTGTCACCATACAAAGTAACAAAACTTTTTTTTCTTGTAATGGAACTTAAAAAAATTTTTTTTAATGTTTATTTTTGAGAGAGAGAGAGACAGAGACAGAGAGTGAGCAGGAGAGGGGAGAAGGGCAGAGAGAAAAGGAGACAGAATCTGAAGCAGGCTCCAGGCTCCGCGCTGGCAGCACAGAGCCCGACATGGGGCTCAAACCCACGAACTGTGAGATCATGACCCAAGCCGAAGCTGGATGCCCAACTGACTGAGCCACCCAGGTACCCCAGAGAACTTTTAGGATTTACTCTCTTGGTAACTTTCAAGTATGCACTACAATATTATTGACTATAGTCATCAGGCTGTATATTATACACCCCCATGACTATTTATTTTATAATTAGAAGTTTGTACCTCTTTTTTAAAGAAGTTTGTACCTCTTGACCCCTTTCACCCATTTCACTTACCCACTGATCCCCTCCCTTCTAGCAACCACTGCTCTGTTCTCTATGTGTTTTGTTTTGTTTTTCTTATTTGTTCATGTTTGTTTTTAGATTCTGCATATAAGTGAAATCATATTGCCTTTCTCTTCTGATTTACTTCACTTAGCATAATTCCCTCAGGGTCCATGCATGTTGCAAATGGCAAGATTTAATTCTTTTTTTTTTTTAATGGCTGAGTAGTATTCTGTGTGTGTGTGTGTGTGTGTGTGTGTGTGTGTGTGTGTGTGTGTGTGTGACATCTTTATCCATTCATCCGTCAATGGGAACTTAGGTTGCTTTCATATCTTGGCTAATGTAAATAATACTGCAATGCTGTTATCCTTGCTAACACTTGCTACTTGTCTTTTTGATAATAGCCATTCTAGGAAGTGTGAGGCTGTGTCTCATTGTGGTTTTGATTTGCATTTCCCTGATGATTACTGATGTTTAGCATCGTTTCTTTCTGTTTTTTTTTTTTTTTTGGCGCTGTATTATTTTTTATTAAGTATAAAGATTTCCAATCACATCATCTAGAGACCATTTTACCCACTGCTGGGGCCACCAGTCTGTTGTTTCTCTCTTCAGCAGTACTGAAGCAGTTATCCTTTCTATGGAGAAGAGAAATTCGTGGTTTGTTGCCTTTGTTGCTGAATGGCAAAGCTGTTGCCATTGACATCTTTTACGTGAGCTACGTCAAGAGAACCAGAGTATCCCTCTCTGTTATTGATCACACCAGTTCTTCCCAGGTTAGCACCTCTAGTCACCATACACAGATGATAAGTATCAAATTTGATGAAATCACTAATCTCTCTAGCCTCCAAATCAATCTGAATGTGTCACTCACCTTGATGAGGGGATCGGGATAAGGATGGAGGGAACTTCATGATGGGTCACCAGGTGAGGGATTCCTTTTGTCTCCACAAAGATCTTTCTTTTTGCACAACTTCTACTTGGCCTCCTCAGGTGTGATCTGATAAACAGCAAAGAGACCCTTGGTATTATAGATCAGTTGGAAATCCCCTCCAGTTATGTCAACACTGATGGCATCCATAAGAACAGCAGGGTAGGTTATATCAGTTCGAACCTTACTATCAATCTTAATAAAACACTGCATACAGATCTTCTTTACTTCATCTCCTGTTAGGATATGTTTAAGTCTGTTTCTAAGGAAAATAAAGAGAAAGAGACATTCTCCTTATGGGGACAAGTAGTTGGATGAAGGGCAAACACATTGGTCAGTTTATCGAGTATCCAATGCTTTGGAGCTGCTACAGTGCTTCACATGCTTTTTGGGACTATGAGCCATGGCTGTACTAGGCATGAAAATAGGCTTTTGGGCATTTTTTCATGTATCTGTTGGCCACTGTATGTCTTCTTTGGAAAAATGTCTATTAAGATCCTCTACTCATTTTTTAATTCGATTGCTTGCTATTTTGCTATTGAGTTGTATGAGTTCTTTATATGCTTTGAATATTAATCCCTTATTGGATATATGATTTGCAAATATTTTTTCCAATTTGGTATGTTACTTTTTATTTTGTTGATGGTTTCCTTTGCTGTGCAGAAGCTTTTTAGTTGGATGTAGTCCTATTTGTTTGTTTTTGCTTTGGTTTTGGAGTCAGATCTAAAAAAATCATTGCTAAGATCATTGACCATGTTTTCGTTAGGAGTTTTTGGTTTCAGGTCTTACTTTAAAGTTTTTAATTCAGGGGCTCCTGGGTGCCTCAGTTAAGCATCCGACTTCAGCTCAGGTCATGATCTCGCAGTTTGTGGGTTTGTGCCCTACATCGGGCTCTGTGCTGATGGCTCAGAGCCTGTTTCAGATTCTGTGTCTCCCTCTCTCTCTGCCCCTCCCCACTCATTCTCTGTCTTTCAAAACTGAATAAATGCTAAAAAAATTAAAAAAAAAATAAAGTTTTTAATTCACTCTGAGTTAATGTTTGTGTGTAGTCTCGGGTGATATTTTAGTTTCATTCTTTTGAATGAAAAGATTTTGGTTTTTCCAACACCATTTATTAAAGAGACTATCTTTTCCCCCATTGTATGTTCTTTTCTCCTTTGTCATAGATTAACTGACCATTCATTTTATTTCTGGGCTCCCTGTTCTTTTTTTTTTTTTTTTAATTTTTTAACGTTTATTTATTTTTGAGACAGAGAGAGACAGAGCACGAGCTGGGGAGGGGCAGAGAGAGAGAGGGAGACACAGAGTCCGAAACAGGCTCCAGGCTTTGAGCTGTCAGCACGGAGCCCGATGCGGGGCTCGAACCCACGGACCATGAGATCATGACCTGAGCTGAAGTCAGATGCTTAACCGACTGAGCCACCCAGGCAGCCCTCTGGGCTCCCTGTTCTATTCCATTCATGCCCATTTTCGTGCCAGTATAATACTGTTTTGATTGCTATAGATTTGTAGTATAGTGTGAAATCAGGAGGCATGGAATTATTGAATCACTATATTGTATATCCAAACTAATATAACACTGTGTGTTAACTAACTGAAATTAAAATAAAAACTTAAAAAGCCCCCCCCAAAATCAAGGAGCATGATGCCTCCAGCTGTGTATTTCTTTCTCAAGGTTGTTTTGACTCTTCAGGATCTTTTGTGGTTCCATAGAAATTTCAGATCGTTTGTTCTATTTCTGTGAAAAATGCCATTGGAATTTTTATAGAGATTCACTGCATCTGTAGATTGCTTTTGGTAGTATGAACATTTTAACAATATTAATGCTTCTAATCCATGAGCACAGAATATCTTTCCTTCTTCAGTTTCTTTCATCTGTTCCCCATAGTTTTTAGTGTACAGGTCTTTAACATCTTGTGTTATATTTGTTCCTAGATATTTTATATTTTCTGATGCAATTATTAGTGTGATTGCTTACTTAATTACTCTTCATAATAGTTCATTGTTAGTGTTATAGCAATGCAACACATTTCTGTATATTGATTTGTATCTTGTAGCTTTACTGAACGTTCTAACGGTTTTTGGGTGGAGTCTTCAGGATTTTCTATATATAAAGTCATGTCATCTTTACTTTACTTTTTTTTTTTTTTTTTTACTTTTATTTTACTTCTTACTTTCCAATTTGGATGCCTTTTATCTTTTTTCCAAACTAAATTGTCCTGGCAAGGACTTTCAATATTATGTTGAATAAGAGTAGCAGAAATGGACATCCTTGTCATGTTCCTGATCTTAAAAGAAAACTTTTCAATTTTTCACTGTTGGGTATGATGTTGAGTATGAGGTGTGTCTTATCATAAATGGCATTTATTGTGTTATGGTGCATTCCTCTATACTCACTTTGTTGAGAATTTTTATCATAATTTAATGTTGATGCTTTTTTTTTGCATCTATTGAGATGATCATTTGATTTTCATCATTCATTTTGTTAATGTGATATATATATCACACAATTTTGATTTTTTTAAATGTTTTATTTATTTCTGAGAGAGAGAGAGAGAGAGAGAGAGAGAGAGACAACATGAACAGGGAGGGTCAGAGAGAGAGGGAGACACAGAATCTGAAACAGGCTCCAGGCTCTGAGCTAGCTGTTAGCACAGAGCCCGACGCGGGGCTTGAACTCACGAACCATGAGATCATGACCTGAGCCTAAGTCGGACGCTTAACCGACTGAGCCACCCAGGCGCCCCACACACAATTTTGATTTAAATGTTCAGGACATCACCTCTTAATTTTTTGTCACAGTGATGACACACACATCCTCAGCTACTATTCCCCACCCCACCCCCAAACAGTAGAATCACAAATTTTGCTCAAATCGATCATCTGTGCTTAAGAGAATTATGATGGTGAACATAATGTTCACTTCCAAGCCCAGTAATATACTACAATCCTGCCTCTTACCTTGTACAATCCTTTTGGAATTAATACTTATCACTTTGCATTTGTTTCATTTCTTTGGGCCTGTTGTAATTTTCCTCCAAATGCTATAATGTCTCTATCACACATACCTATCAATATTTTCCATATGCTCAAATAAACCAGTTTAATCTTTTCTCCTTAAAACTGTTCTTCCTGGAGTTTTTCATCCTTCTACTCCAATCCACACGTGTTGCTTTATTTTTGAATCTCATTTGCAGCTCCTTGGGGATGGATTCCTGTTTTGGTTTTTTATTTTGTTTTCTCCAGTGGCTTCCTTTCTAGGTTTGCTAGAATGTGCACTCGAGCAGCTCCAAAGAAATAGTATGAAGAAAGGAAAACTTTTCAATTTCTGAAATGTCTGAATGTCTGAAAATGTCTTTATTTCATGCTCAAACTTTGCTGATAGTTTGGGTATAGGATTTTATTTTCTTCCAAAATTATGAAGTCATTGCTGCATTTTCTTCTATCATACATAATTACAACTGAGAATTCTGCTGCCATTCTGATTCATAATTCTTTGTGCCTGAACTGTTCCTCTATGGAAGCTTAAAACAATGTTCTTTTTCTTGCTAAGATTTTTAAATTTCACAGCAATGTGTTCTAGTGTTGTTCTTTTTTTTTTTTTTTATTGTGACTGACCTTTTTAATCTGAAGATTAAATTAAATTACAAATTTAATCCCTAGTCTTGGGGAATTTCTGTTATGAGAAAAATTTCATTAGATACAGGGCTCTCAAAGTGATCTTCTGATTTTCTTACCATTTGTCTCTCTCTTTACCTACTTGTTCTTTTTTCTTATTTCCTCTCCTTATTTCCCAGTTTGCCATTCCTGCTATTATGTTTATAATTTCTAGGCACTCTTTGTACTTTTCTGATTTCTTACCCCTAACCCAAGCACACACTCTTACATCTTTTTGTGGCATTCTGATCTTGTTTCAAGGATTGAATATCTTTGCTTATTTTTCTGAAAATAGTATTCATAGTTTCTATGTCTGTGGTCAGTGTTTCCTGTATTCCCTCTGCCTATTTTGATGCCTCTCAGATTGGAGGTCTTCCTCAAATGTCTGCTTATCCTAGGCTGTCCATTCATATTTAGAGTGAGACACTTATGGAGGCTGAAAGCTCTGTGTGTATTGGGTTCTGTGTGGTGAGGGGAAGGGGTTGTGCAGGTGCCAGAGGGAAAGTGAGCTGGGACACTGGAAACCTAACGCCAGTTTTCCCTCCACCAGTATCTGATATTTTAAAAAATTTGCTTTTCTTGTTCTTTGGGTTTTTGTTTGTTTTTGGGTTTGTTTGTTTGTTTCTTGGCTATTCAGTTTCTCTAGAGAAAAATTCTTTCTTTCATTTCCTGCCTGGGGAGTTAAATCTGGTGCCTGGTTTTTGGAAGCAGAGCTGGGCAAAGAAATGAAGGAGTCCCACCTTTCACAATGCAGCATGTCATTTTATTACTTCATTTTTCTTCATGTCTCTCTATTGTCAACCCCCAACACATAATGTGATGACTGCTGAAACTTGGGTTCAGTATCCTCAGAAAAGAATTCTCTGGACTCTGTGGAGCATAGGTAGTGGTAGAGAGGAGGATATAGTTGGCTGGTTATATTGGGAGGGAGAATGATATGGGATTCAAATCAGGTTGTGTGTGGATTTGGCACGTGTCTTGTTTCCTGCCCTGACACACCCTCCTGTCTCTTTTGACAACTTGCGCCCCATGTCCTGGCCTTACTGTTGCTCTGTGAGGTAATCTCATTTCTTTTCAGAATTTTCCTCTGTAGCAGCATAGCTGTCCTTTCCTCCTCCTTGTGAATCAGAACCACACTTCCATCCTTTACCATTTTTCAACTATTTATTGAAATCTCTTTTCTGCTGGCATCTCTTCAACTGGTCATTTTCTCTTGTGGGCTAAAATGTTTTAAATTCCTTTCTTGTCAATTTGGTGGAATTTAGGACATAGTCCTATGCATGCATCAGTGTGCCCTGTTTAATCTGCTGTACTGCCTTTTGAAGATCTTTTTTTTTTTTTTTACAAATAGTTTATTGTCAAATTAGTTTCCACATAACACTCAGTGCTCATCCCCACAAGTGTCCTCCTCCATGCCCATCCCCTCCCCCACATCCATCAGTCCTCAGTTTTTGTCAGCATTCAAGAGTCTCTCATGGTTTGCCTCTCCCCCTTTCCCCCACCATTTCCGCCCTTCTTCTCCCCCTTGGTCCTCTGTTAAGTTCCTCCTAATCCTCCTATACGTGCACACATATGATATTTGTCCTTCTCTGCCTGACTTATTTCGCTCAGCATAACACCCTCAAGGTCCATCCATGTTGCTACACATGGCCAGATTTCATTGTTTCTCATTGCCATGTAGTATTCCATGGTATAGATAAACCACATCTTCTTGATCCATTCATCTGTTGATGGACACTTCGGCTCTTTCCATGTTTTAGCCATTGTGGAGAGTGCTGCTATGAACATTGGGGTACATGTGCTCCTATGCCTCAGCATTTCTGTATCCCTTGGGTAAACTCCTAGCAGTGCTATTGCTGGGTCATAGGGGAGTTCTATTGTTAGTTTCCTGAGGAACCTCCACACTGTTTTCCAGAGGGGCTGTACCAGTTTACATGCCCACCAACAGTGTAGGAGGGTGCCCATTTCTCCACATCCTCGCCAGCATCTAGAGTTCTCTGATTTGCTCATTTTAGCCACTCTGACTGGCGTGAGGTGGTATCTCAGTGTCGTTTTGATTTGTATTTCCCTGATGAGGAGGGATGCTGAGCATCGTTTCATGTGTCTGTTGGCCATCTGGATGTCCTCTTTGGAGAAGTGTCTGTTCATGTCTTCTGTCCATTTCTTCACTGGGTTGTTTGTTTTTTGGGTGTGTAGTTTGGTGAGTTCCTTATAGATTCTGGATATTAACCCTTTATCTGATATGTCATTTGCAACTATCTTTTCCCATTCCGTTGGTTGCCTATTAATTTTCTGGGTTGTTTCCTTTGCTGTGCAGAAGCTTTTAATCTTGATGAGGTTCCAATCGTTTATTTTTGCTCTTGATTCCCTTGCTTTTGGGGATGTGTCAAGTAAGAAGTTGCTGCGGTGGAGGTCAAGGAGGCTGTTTCCTGCTTTCTCCTCTAGGGTGTTGATAGTTTCCTGTCTCACGTTCAGGTCCTTTATCCATTTTGAGTTGATTTTTGTGCACGGTGTGAGAAAATGATCTAGTTTCATTCTTCTGCATGTTGCTGTCCAGTTCTCCCAACACCATCTGTTAAAAAGGCTGTTTTTTTTCCATTGGATATTCTTTCCTGCTTTGTCAAAGATAGTTGGCTGTATACTTTTGGGTCCACTTCTGAGTTCTCAATTCTGTTCCATTGGTCTCTGTGTCTGTTTTTGTGCCAATACCATACTGTCTTGATGATGACAGCTTTGTAGTAGAGGCTAAAGTCTGGGATGGTGATCCCTCCCGTTTTGGTTTTATTTTTCAGGATTACTTTGGCTATTCGGGGTCTTTTGTGGTTCCATACAAATTTTTGGATAGTTTGTTCTAGTTTTGAGAAGTATGCTGCTACAATTTTGATTGGAATTGCATTGAATGTGTAGAGTGCCTTAGGTAGTAATGACATCTTAACTATATTTATTCTTCGTATCCATGAGCATGGAATGTTTTTCCATTTCTTTGTGTCTTGAAGATCTCTTCTGACTAATGTTCTGTTAAGAATCCTACTTCCTGCTCATTTTTAAACTAACTGTGTAAAACCTCCAGTAAAGCACTTAAACTCTCTGAGCTTTGGTTTCTCATTTGTAAAGACAGCAGTAAAAAACCTGGAAACAGCAAGACAAGTATCTGTTTTGTCAATTTTGTGTTACTGTGTGGCTGAAATGAGATTTGGTATGTGAGAACATTCTGGAAAAAACAAAAGTGGATGAAAAATTTAAAAAACCATCATAAGTAAAAAAAAAAAATCATAAGCAAAAGTAACAAACAGAAGGAACCTCTTTTTGCCAATGGCAGAGAGCTTCTCCCTCTCATTTATCTGGCTTCCCCTATGTTGATATGGATGGGGTGTTCAGCTGATAACCTTCTTACTTGTTTTGATCGAAATTCCTTTTCTCTAACTTCAGCATAGCTCAGCTTCACATGAGATCTGGTTTTATCCTCACCATCATCTTTGAATATCTTGAGGAAGGTATAGAAGTTTCTCGTGTTCTTTGGTCTCAGTTTGGGCTCTCTTTTAAATTTTTTCTATTATAGAAGTTTCTAGTGTTCTTTGGTCTCAGTTTGGGCTCTCTTTTAAATTTTTTCTATTTAATTGGAAATTTATGTTCCAACACTGTAAATCCATGGCCTCCTACATTGTCTGTTGGGTTACATTACTTGTATAAATCAAGGGAAACTGCAACGAGAAATAGAAATGAAATGTTAAACACAGTCATAATTTTATAATATAAATTGCAACTTGCTAGAATCTATGGTATTATGAGGCTATACCTTCACAGTGGATTATTGTGAGGATGAAATAGATAATATGAGGAAATGCTTTGTAAAGTATAAAGGGCTACAACAGATGTAAAGAAGTGCTATCATAATTGTTTATGTCTCTGGGCATCGGGTTGCTTATCTGCAAGATGAGTTGTTGAGTTATAGTTCTGCAATGGGGGTTAAGTTCACAACTGCACATATCTCCCACTGATTACAACTAAAACACAGGGTATAATTTAAAAAATTATTTCCCTGAATATTCTGAAAAGCCTACACATAGTTTAATTAGGCAGTTAACCACACAGTGTGTTTGGAGAGAGACACTAAATGCTTTGCAGCTCTACTGACCTGACCTATAGGTTTTCTGTCGTGTGATCAAAAACCCAACATGGCAGCTAACTTCCAGGTGAGTGTTACATATAAAGAAACAAAATGCCAATACTCTTGGGAAGGTTAACACCTCTGGACTCCTCTATTAATACTTCATTATAATTTAGTTCAGCAGAGGGGCCTTGAATCCTGTAAACAAACCCAGATATGAGCTCCATATGTCCTTTGACATGTGTCCTTGGAAGCAAGCACCAGAATATGATACTGATCCTCCTTATGCTCCTAAGTGGGAAATGCATTAAGACTTAAACATTCTAGAAGCGATAGTCTTCAACAACAAGTTGGTGATGTGACTCCATCAAGGAGGCCATTTCCTGTAAAATAAAAAAACTGTTTTCTTTGGTTTTGTTTGTGAAAAGAGAGAATGTGAATACTAGAGCTTTCATATTTTAGATGGGAGTTAAAATATTCTTATAATGATGTCTAGTAATATTATTTTATGTTTTTGTAACATGTTAACGTAGGGAGGATGCCCTCTGTATACTAAAATAATTATAATATTAATAAATATCTCTCATCTTTGTCTCACATCAGAAAATGTTGGGGTGGCTTTTATTACTAATTATATCAATTAACTAGAGTTTTGTTTCCCTATTTGTGTTTTAAAAAGTAAGTAAGAGCTAGTCCAACATT
This sequence comes from Proteles cristata cristata, assembly GCA_017311185.1. Lineage (NCBI taxonomy): Eukaryota > Metazoa > Chordata > Mammalia > Carnivora > Hyaenidae > Proteles > Proteles cristata. The sequence continues at coordinate 1,371,979 of JAESUZ010004992.1, read as the reverse complement.
CAAAAATCAAAGTAATCCACCACATCAACAATCTAAAGAAGGAAAATGATGTGATCATATCAATGGAATAGAAAAAGATTTTGACAAAATCCCAAACCCATCATGATAAACTCAATAAAATAAGAATTGAAGGTAACTTCCTCAACTTGTTAAAGAATATCTATAAGAAATCACTAGTGTGAAGCATTGTGGTTGGGTTGGCAGTGTTTTTTCACCAGGGGAATAGTACCTTGGCATTGTGGTGGCAAGGGTGGGGATAGGGAAAGAACTGAAGGTTGGGGGGAAGACACTGAAAATGGAGAGCAGACTATTGAGATGGTGATGATGAGTGTTTGGTCAGTTATACCATATTCATGATTTGCCAGGGGCCACCTTTGCATAGCAAGGTTGTGGTATTGCTGTTGTCTTCTGCTCCATAGACATAGTTGTGCCTAGACATGAAGAAATGCTGCCAATAAACACAAGAAGTGGAAGGGCCAAGAAGTCTTCTCGGTCAATTTAATTTTCCATTTTCAGGATTGAATTGGCCCAAGACTTCTGCCTGTGTTGTCAGAATTCATAAACATCAACTTAAAGATAGAAGGATTCCCTATTCAGTATGTGATACTGATACCAGCAGGTATTGGCCTAAAGTGTTCAATTACAATATGCTTTCCTACAATAAGGACTTCCACAGTTAAGTCCTTCTCCTTTTATGGTTTCTGATACAGAAGCTATTGGATATTTTCCCTGGATTTTGCTGATTTTGGTCCATCCTTCTAAAAATCTCGTCCTCGTTGGGCTAGAGGAATGTTTCCAACTGAGAAGCCCCACTCACTTGACAACACCTTTGAAGATGAGAATAACACTTCAAAGCTTATTTTCCTTCTTTGGTGTGGTTCCCATACTGGATTCAAAATACTGCTGTGTGATGACTTACAGCAAAAGATGCTTCATAAAAATCAATTATAATATGCTTTACAGCAGTTAGACTCTTTTAATATACCTTGTTTTGTCTACAAGGACATTAGTAGAATTTTAGATCTGCCAAAACATTATCATAAGAACCATTGGTGGGGCAAAATTTCTTTGTCTTGAAATCAATCATGTTACAAGAGGTAAGGATAGAATGGCTTTTTCATGCTGGTTCCAAATCCAAGAAAAAGGGGTCCCAACTCTACCTGCTCTTTGCGAACTCTCAACATGATGGGGTTTTGATTTTATTTATACTCCAGAAGTCACTATGAAAGATTTTGTCTTTAATATCCCTAGGATGAGGATCAGCTGCAATAAGTCAGAGCCAGGCTCCCAGCTTATGTTTCCAGGATGGTGAGCAAATTTGCTTTCTTTCATTTGCTATTATTTTATGTAAGGCAAGCTTTAAAAATATGTGTTAGTCTTCCTTTGGCCACTGAAAAGACAAGTACATAAATCAGAAACTGAACTTGCTACCAAAAGCATATTTGAACAAGAAAGAATATGGAAACTACTGATTTAAATCTGATACTCTCTCACAAACACACCAGATGTTTTATATACCAAATTATCCCTTGGTGCTGAAATCTGTATCTTCTGACATCCAAATATTGCTATTGCAAGTGTTGAAATACTCTCAAGTTTAACATGTGTAAGGAAACCAAACCTTTCTCCAGATAAAACTATGCACTTTCAAACTATCCAAAGAACTGTGATTTATTTCAGGGATTGAAAATGTGTGGTAAGGCATAAAATACACCACATGACATAAGGTGTTTAGCTTATACTTAATATGTTTATTTTCAGAAGTTCACCACCATTAATCCATGACAGGTGTAGGGTCTATGATTTGAAACAATTATCTTTCAAGACATTCATATCACTACTTAAGAGATGGCTTCATTCTTCCTAGTTACCATATGTTCTAACCATGCAAATGAGAAGGAGAAGAACATCTGGTCGACCATTGTTGTCTCGCCTGTCATGCAAGACATGTGGTATTGCATGTGCCCCTGATCGGGTTCCTTTGGGATATCAGCATAGTGGATGATTTCATATTTTATACAGCTGGTGCTTTTAGGACATACCATCAATCTTAGCTCAGTACCATCCTTACACCTTTGGGTTTTTGTTGGGCTTTTGGTGATGAATTCCCTTTTTGGATTATGCAAACATCTTTTTTTGGAGCTTCAAGTGAGAGTAGCATATTTATGTAACAGCATCTGTATAATTTGACAGTTTATGGGTAGAAATGTGGCCTAGGAAGAGACAGTTCTTTGGAAATTCTGCGTTAGGATATCTATGTTTTGGTGTTAATACGGACTTTCTTTTAGCTGCCTTGGGAGAAATTCACTAAGCTCGTATATCTTTATTTAAAGCTCTGTAAAATGTAAAGTAGTCCTCAAATAATAATTCTGCCATTGTGTTACTCATTGGATAGAGGCTATCATACTCATGCATGCCATTATATACAAAACACCTTTTTCCAAGGGTACATGTTTGAATGATAATTATTTTTAAAAGCATGATTTGAGAACTATAGCATTAGTTTGGTAACATATTTATACTGTGCTACCTCTCACTTGGCCAATTTGGTAATATCCCAGGGCCCTGACAGCAAACCTAAGCATCATGAGGTTATAGTTTCTTGGGATTCTTTGCCACTGCTAAATCCATCCTGTGAAGGAGTGTTTATTCAGGTGATAAAGACTTAGTTTCAATCTAATAAAAGCACATGGGTTACCATGACACAATCAGTACCCTTGCACGTACATGTTTTTTTATTTTTCTGAACTGAGGACAATTTTATTGCTCATTGTTTTCTAAGCCTGTGTGTTTCTTGAACTATGCTCAAGTACAATTGTTTTTACAATATGAGGAATAACTAAGTTGGGAGCTTTAGTTTCAGATGCAGTACAGATACAAATATGGATTTATATGGATATATATGGAAACAAAAGATTAAATTAAAAGTGAGAAATAATCTAGATCTTCAGAGCATGTTTAAATAATGGTCATAAAAATACAGAATGCATCTTCTTCGTTATATTTTTCCTATTAATATTCACATGGTGGGACAAAAAAGGGGTTTTCTTTTCTTTTTTCTCCTGCATAATCAAGTCTTTAAGAAGCTGTGAGAGCTGGACTGTATTTTTTTTAGTCTCTGAATGCCAGCCAGCACACTAGGGGGCAGTTAAATAATAAATAATAACAAATACTGGGTTTATTGACTCCTGAACCCTTGAATCAATCAATTAATCATGATATTATGGCAAGATCAAAGGGATAAAATTCTAAAACTGACTGCAAGATGCAAATGGCTAAATCCCCCAGTAGAGATAATTGCAAACCATTTTGGTCACATATAAAATTATCAATTTTGCTCTTTAGGGCCCAATAACTTAGGTTTGTTTAAATGCTATAAAGTACATCCCTTCAGGATCTAATGGCTTCCTAAGCGTCACATGTTAAGATAAAACATCATAATCTAATCACTCTAAAGGCTAAAACCACAGATTCAGAGTGGTGAGCCCCATCTCATTTTAAAGGACAATTTCCCTGAAAAATGTCCCCTTGCAACAGATGATTTGTATATGTCAGCACGTCTTAACAACCAGACCAACTTCTTCTGTTTGCACTGAAGTTAACTTTCCTTTTTCCAACTTTAGGTACTAAAGTAAGATTTTATATGAACTTTTTACCAGTCTACAAGAAACAATGTAGATGGTACTAAGACAAAAGTGAATCACCAAAGGGAGAAAGAAGCCCTAGGTCAGAACTTGCAATATACAGTAATAACACTCAGCGATAATAATGTGCACAAAGGTCTCCCCATGGCCACAGGACTCTGGAATAATAACTGGTGGAGGTTTATGCTGGCTCTTTTGGATTTGTTTTCTGTTTTCACTCGCTCACCCCTTGAATAGTGTACCAGATGTGTAGTTAATTCTCAGCAGAGATTTCTCCGAGTACAGAGAACCCTCCTGAGTTTTGCCAGGGGATGTGCTCTTTCATATAGGCTGCTCAGAACACAGCAGCAACCATGGCAATAGAGTTTCTTCTGGATAATTGAGATGCTACCTTCAGTAAATCTATTGTCTTTATGATTCTGGGGTTGCCTGGTGGTAAATAAGGACATTTGGGAAGTCTGTTTTCAAGATTTCAGATAGTATTCAAGTTTGAGATTTGGACATTGTTTTCTAAGATTTTATCTTTTTAAGAGTCAGATTGAATTCATTCAATCATTCAACAAACATATGTTGAATATCCAGTGTATGCTAGATGCTGTAGATTCAAATAGGAATAGGATTTGATCACTATACTAATGAATTCCTTGAACCATCTCTTAGAGTTGAGTGGTAATTTCACATGCATTATCTCCTTTAATTAATTGACCATTCTCTGAAGGATATATCATATATTAAGACATGGTAGTGCAGCTCAGTGAGTTGATAGAGTTTGCTTAAGTTTCTAGTATTAAAATATGTATTTAACAGAGTTCTTTGGCTTCTTGGACTTGTGCTATTTCTTCTACATCATAGCATATATTCCCCCTCTGAGTCTTGGTTTCATCTTCCATACTTTAAAGCAGAGGAACTATTTTATCAAATCCTCCCTTTCTCTCTAAACATTCTATGTTTTATGCATAAACAGAATTTGGGTACAAGGAATTAGACAAGACTTCAATTTTAGTGACTCATCCACCTCTTTCAAACACCTTGGGACTTTGGCACAATAGCTTCTCAATCCTGGACACCTTCAAGTCTGGTGGTTATTTTGTTCCCAAGAGCTTCTTGGTGTTAGTCTTCCATGACCTACAGAAAAGCAATTAGAGGTGGGTCTGGTTCTGAACATCCTTCTTCCCCTCCTTTTATAGTCTGTCCCTTCCCCAGGTCACAATGACTGGGTGGTAAGTCAGTAGTGTTTGCTCGGGATCTCTTAACCAGTCTCCTTCTAAGCCATCAATATCCCAGCTTTCTTCCTTGTGTGTGTCTCATAAACCATCTCAAGATGCTGGGGGAACAGGATCTCCTGGGATGACACCATCTAATCTCTTGTTATGTGTTGGACTGTGTCCTTTCAAAACTTTATATGTTAAAGTCCTAATCCCCAGTACCGCAGAATATGACCTTCTTTGGAAATAGGGTCAGTGCAATTATAATCAGTTAAGTTAGGATGTGGTCATACTGAAATAAGATTTGTCCCTAACTGAGTATGATGGTGTCCTTATAAAAGGGGGAGATTTGGACACATATATACCCCCCAGGGAATGAAAAATGAAGGCAGAGATCAAGGTTAGGCATCAGAAGCCAATGAATGCCAAAGATTACTAGCAAACATCAGAAGCTAGGACAGAGGCATGGAACAGACCTTCCTTTCTAGACTGAGAATGAAATAGTCTTACTGACACTTTGATTTCTGATGCCTAGCTTCCAGAACTGTGAGACATTACATTTCTGTTGTTGAAGATACCCAGTTTGTGCTACTTTGTTATGGCAGTCCCAGCAAAGTAATATACCCCTTATGGAATAGAACTGGCTTGGAGATAAAGGTTTTCTTCTTGACTCAGGATGATGTCTCCCTTAATTCTCACTATCGATAATTGCATGGGGCTATCAGTCTTCCTCAAAGGACCAAATAATTCCACCAGTTGCCCAAAGCCTTGTGAACATGACCTGAGTCACTAGTCATCACTTCTCATTTGTTTTCCTAAGGACCAACACACAACGTGCACTGAAAACTTTGTTATACTCTTTGACTCCATAGGCCTTTGGCTACTTGAATATCTAATGGTAATTCTGTAATTCTGAGTGTGCTTCTCATAAGAAAAAAGACAAGGCCATACTTTCATTTGCAAAATCCCTTACTATTTGAGATGCTACTTTCCTCCCCGCTAAAAAATACCAAAGAGTGTTTTCCAATTCCCTCCAAAACTGAGCTGAAGGCTCCCTCCCTTTATGCCTAATTGAACTGTCCATTCATTCATCCTTTCATACATCAAACATTTATCAAAGACCAACCACACGTTGTCAGTATAAAGAAACTGTTGACTTGTCCCTGCAGAGCTCAAAGTCTCATAGGATGAATGCTTAGTCTGGTGTGAAAGTCAGACATGGAAAGAATTGTTCTGTAACAAGCCCATCGTGGAGTGTTTACCAAATGAAACCAGAGGCAAAACTGGTTGAATGTCCTTGGGGGAAAAGTTTTGGCAGTCTTCACAGAGGATGTGACTTTTGAAGAATGAGAAGGATGATGGCAATTGGGGGAAAGGCAGAATAGGGGCACAGGTTGGGGAAGGGATCCCAGGTAGAGGTGACAAGTAGAAGTCTCCAGAACTTGGAAAAGCCTGGCTCTTATTTGACTAGAGTGGAAAAACTTGGCTCTATTTGACTAGATTGTATATAAGATATACATGTATGTATAGGTTTGGCAAGAGATGGGGCTTAAAAGTGAAGTTGGGGCTCAGTAGTGGATGGTTTTCCACACGTGGAGTGGTAGAAATATGGTTAGATTTGTTTTTAAATGATCACTCTGGTGGCCAAGTGACACATGATTTAGGGCACAGACTAGAAGTGCAAGGCCAGTGTGAGGCTATATTTTTTGAATAAAAAAGTTAGAACATGGTTCAACAAATTAATGTAGTTGTGGACCCAACAAGACAGAATATTTAAACTCAGGATTATTTAGAAAGATTTCCTGTGGCTGTACCTAGGGTTTGGTTACATAGGAAAGAGACTGAAATTGTAAACCAGGGCAGTGCCAGTTGGAATGGAGAGAGAAGGATACATTTATGTGTTAAAGGACTGAATAGGTGACATATTTAATATGGAAGTGAAGAAGAAACAGGACTCAAAGGAGGCAGCTTCCAGATATTTTATTTGTCCATAAAGACAATGGCAGATGGAGATACTAATAAAAAATAGTGATGAATTTCCTGAGAATGCTAATTATTCAATTTTAGAAATACTGAGTTTGACATACTCATAGAGGATATCCAGGGAGAGAGAACTATAGGCATTTGAAAATATTGGACAGGAGCTCAGAATGGATAGTTAAGAAATAATAATAATAACAACAACGAAATAATACTGGCTCAGTCCCTGTGTGTATTATTCCATTAAGTTCCTTCAACAATGCTATGAAGTATTATCTTCTTTTTAAAGATGACAAACTCAAGATCACAAAGTTAGTAGATAACAGAACTGGGATTTCTATCTGAGTCTATGTGATCTCAAAGCCAGTGTTCTCAACCCCTTTCCTTCTACTACCATCACTGCATGCATGTCTGTGAAGCTGTCAGCTAGTACGGTCATGCAATGCCTGTCCTTGGAAGGGAATTCGTAAATGTCTGCTAAATAACTGAATGAGGTTTGGATGCCACCTAACCTAGGTAGCAGGAGGAAAAGGGCTGTAGAGCTGATTGAAAGACACCAACAAACAATAGGCACCACTGTGAGGACACTCGGTCAGCTGCTACTCTGTGGAGTAGGAGACACAATAGCCTTCTCTGTTGGAGCGACAAGTTTCCCTGCCCTTACATCTCATAGAAGCCCCCACTGAAGACAGTCCTTCCACCTAACTAGGATGAACCTCCCTTTGAGCACCAAGTCCTCCAAGATGCCCTTTATGATTCTCATGAAGTGCTGTATGCTGTCTTACCCCTCCTCACCAGTTGCCCAGGAGATATGCTGAGATTCTGCTATCATATTTCTGCATAGAAGAGAAAGAATCAAGCCCACTAAAATCCAAAGGAAACTGAAAGCAAGCATGAAAATCTTAAAGTAGCACTCTTCATAGCATTAATCAAAATTTACATACCAAGAAGACTGGAGGAATGTGATGTTTTAATCTGATACTGAGACTTATGGGGACCCTCAGTGCTCTGAACAAGTTCCTGTGGTTCTGCAAGAGAAAACCGTACTTTTTAAAGTCATTTCTCTCAAATTGAATAATGTCAAGCCTAAGGATATTCACATAAATGAATATGAGAATACTTTTCTGATTTTTTTGTTTTGATGAGTCTGATGTTAAGAAGGTGCCTTGAATATAAACTCTTTTGAGATCCTGGATTAAGATTGATTTTTACAGTTGACTCACTTTCAGGGAAGAGGGATTGATAGGAGGCCTTGTGAAAATTCAGAGTCATATAATTAAAGTTTGCTTAGAAATAAAAGCTAAAGTTCTGAAACTTTGTGACCTATAGCTTTGATGTACAATTATCACTTTCTTTCCTGGACCTTACGTTTCAATAGCCTGATCTTTTATAAGAAATGTATTCACTGAAGCAGTAGAAACTACAGCACTGACAGGTCACTTTGATTAAATAGATGTTTTTATTTTAAATTTAATAAATAAATTAGGGGCACTGGGTAGCTCAGTCAGTTAAGTGTCTGACTCTTGATTTTGGCTCACAGTTCATGGGATTTGGGATTGAGCCCCATGTTAGGCTCTGTGCACTCAGCTTGGGATTCTCTCCATTCCTCTCTCTCTCTCTGCCTCTCCATCTCTCACTCTCTCAATAAATAAATAAACTTAAAAAATAAGTAAATTAAGTCAGATTTCTTGCTGTTAGCAATGTTTACCTCCCTACAGTAATGGCTGTAATATGTTAAGTGTGAGATCTTGTACTTCTTATAGAAAAAGAGTATTTTTTTCTTCACTTTTTAAAGGTAAAGTTTATTAGATCATGATGTTGTCTGAATTTATCACCTTTGTCAAAAGAAAAATATGTAATGCTTCATAAATTTGCATGCCATCCCTGCTCAGGGGCCATGTTGATCTTCTCTGTGTCATTCCGATCTTAGCATATGTGTTGCCTAATTGAGCACAAGGATATTACTTTTGTAAAGCCCCATTAAAAATATATTTTCTTTTCCTGGCTTTTGTACTCATTTCATGACTAAAATAGAATTTTATAACTCAATAATTACATTGCAAACAACTTTTAACTACAATTATGAATATTATCTCTTAGTTCCACAGATGATTAATCTTACCTTAAATCATATTTACTTGGGGGCGCCTGGGTGGCTCAGTTGATTACGCGTCTGACTTCTGCTTGGGTCATGATCTCATGGTTTGTGGGTTCGGCCCCCGCTTTGGGCTCTGTGCTGACAGCTCAGAGCCTGGACCCTGCTCTGGATTCTGTGTCTCTCTCTCTGTCCTTCATCTGCTTGCACTGTCTCTCTCTCAAAAATAAATAAAACATAACAAAAAAATAAAAAAATCATATTTACTTGGAATTTTAAAAATTAGTGTTTCATAGGCCTTATCATAAAAGCATCAGTGCACATGTACAGATTACATATATGACTGCAAAAGTATAGTGTAGAGCAGAATTTCACTGAATAGTTATTTGAGCCTGTAAGTGTCAGGTATTTATGACTCTTAAGCTCTTAGAAACAGTTGTTTATATCATCACTAGAATAATTCACTTACTTTTGGTGAAAATAACTGGAAACTCAGATAATTTTGTCATCTAGGATATTTGGTCTCAAATTTCAGTGTGTATATCAGTCAGGGCCGAGTTTGGAGATGGAAACAACACAGTAATTACAACAGAAAAAGCTTAATTAAACAATTATTAACTATCAATGGGACGTAACTACTAAGGGGTAAAAAGAACTCTAAAGAAAACAAGAATGGCAAATATAGGGCATAGTCACTAACTGTAGGGTTTAGGTAAGGTGCGTACATGGGGAATAAACACATTTGCAAGAGGGTTCTCTCTCCCTCATCACTAAGAGTCAGACCTCTTTGGAGAGGGTGTAACTGGTTTACATCCAGAGGTTTACTGGGTGGCTGAGAAGATCACTGAGGTGCCATAGGCTGAATGAATAGAGCCAGTGTTTCATTTGAGAGCATCTGCAAAGACCTTGACCTGGTTTAAGAACTTACAGCCATTTAAATATTAGAACACTTAATACTGATTCACTAACTTCTAGGCTTTTTTGAAGCTTCTATAGATATTGAAATAAGAAAAAAATGTCCTACATTTGTGCACAACTTTATGCAGATTGTTTCTTGTATGTTTTCTCATTCAAAACTCACAGGTCCAGGGGCGCCTGGGTGGCTTAGTTGGTTAAGCGTCCGACTTTCGCTCAGGTCATGATCTCGCGGTTCGTGGGTTCGTGCCCCGCGTCGGGCTCTGTGCTGACTGCCAGCTCAGAGCCTGGAGCCTGTTTCAGCTGTGACTCCCTCTCTCTCTGACCCTCCCCTGCTCATGCTGTCTCTCTCTCTCTCTCTCTCTCCTAGAAATAAATAAAACATTTAAAAAAAAATTAATTAAAAAAAAAAAAAACTCACAGGTCCATACACTTTGATATGCGCTCCCCCCCGCCCCCCATTTCATAAGGATTAAGGCCAAATTCCTCAGAACTACTCATGCTTTCAGTGCATGAATCTAACATATTTCTCTGAACTCATTTTCTCATCAGTTCCTGGGCTCCATTCTTAAAAGTTATAATGGATGCTTTTTAAATCTCCATGTAACCTTTAACCCACTTATTGGATTTATAATATTCTCCATTCTTTCCATGAAACACACTAAACTGATGTTTATAGCCTGCAAAACACACCTGGCTTGCAGGACACTCTCTAGTATGCCCTAAACTTCTGCTTCTGCCAGCTGGAGTTGTAGACTCAGAAAGAATCAGATGTTTGTATATGTGTGCTCCCAGGTCTGTTTGTTTCAGTGAAATTTATTCTTATAATCATATAATTAAAGTGAATATAGAGCATTATAATATTAGTGCAAAAAGAGAAGCGCATATTGAGAATTCCTGCTTCCAGCAAGCTGGCAGATAAAACAGAAAATTCTCTAATAGCTTCTATACATCTGGATAAAATACAGTAAAAATTCTTAGAGATGTATAACTGTGTTTATGAGAAAATGAAAACCTACAGTTCCCCCTAAAGAAGAAACTGTAAATCAAAGAAGTATGAGTCTGAGCTGATGCTTAGTCTTCCCTGGAGGTTGGGGCAGGAGGGTTTTAATGTCTACAATAGAAAATGCGGCTAGTGTTGTATAGGAGTTTAAAATAAAACCATTCTATAAGGGCTGGATTTTTAAAGCCTGTACCCTCTGTGTAAAAGTGGACTGTTGGGCTCTGCACTGATGGTGCAGAGCTTGCTTAGGATTCTCTCTCTCTTTGCTCTTCCGCCGGCTTGCAAACCTGTGTGCCTGTGCGCTCTCAAAATAAATAAATAAACTTAAAAAAATAAAATAGTGCATTTCTCAGGAACTCTCTATGGTTAATACTTTGCTAGAGGGGAAAACAAACATAGCTTGACAATAGGAAGGTCTCCAGTATTCTGTGAGTCTTCTTTAGCATATGAAAATCCCTTTGGAGACTTCCTTTTGTCTTTACCTTCCCCAACTCCCAAGTGTATAATCAGTGCCTTACAGTCCCGGGGCAGCTCTCCTGGCCCAATGGATCCTGTCCCCATGCTTTAATAAAATCACCTTTTTGCACCAGAAAAATAAAAAAGGAAAAGAAAATAATTAAAAATTTAAGAGTAAGCATTAAAATCATAGAAAGGAAGATACAATGAAGAGACCAGACATATTTGCAACCAAATCAAATAGAATTCCTAGTAATGACTACTATAGTCCTTGAAATAAGAAACCCCAATGTGTGGGTTGTAAAGGGAATGCTTAGCGCAGTGCAGTATATGTCAGATGTGTGCCAGTACAGGTGTGTTGGCCAGCAAACCTCAAGTGGCAACTTCTGCCTTCTGCCCTTTTCATATTCCTCATATGCTATGAATACAACAGGGGTATAAAGATTATTTCAAATAGAATATGTTACTAAGGCTTTAAAGCTTAGTCCTTTAGCCCTTGGTAACTGGACATCAAAAGATGTATTTTAGCTGAGTCCAGCAGCATTGAAAAACCTATAGAGATGCATGCTCAAATAGGTTGTACCATGACTGGGATCATTGTGGTGCTAAGACTTTAATTGATAAATACAATGATAGTGGAGAATTTGGCTTGCCGTGTCCAACATAGCTTCACAATTTAGAGAAGAGATTGAAGCTCTGGGTGCTACATCTCATCTTTTTGGAATACTGTTCTTTAGACAAGTTTTTGAGAAAGTACCTCAGCTGTTTCATGTCAGCATTAAAAAAAATGTTTTAATGTTTATTTATTTTTGAGAAGCAGTGAGAGAGCACAAGGAAAGGAGGGGCAGAGAGAGGGGGAGACACAGAATCCAAAGGAGGCTCCAGGCTCTGAGCTGTCAGCACAGAGCCCGATGTGGGGCTTGAACATACAGACCGTGAAATCATGACCTGAACTGAAGTCAGACGCTCAACCAACTGAGCCTCCCAAGCGCCCCTCATGTCAGCATTTGAGAGCTTTCTGTACAATGCACTGTTTAAGCATTTGTTTTTTCCTCAGAGGGTGTACAGGATTTCTTTCAAAAAATTTACCGTAAGTCTATAGCACTGGATAAAGCATCAAGTCTTTACCTGTCATTCTCAAATACAATGGCTGAGAAGTTGAATGTAAATAACATAGAGTTAGTTACAGTCGCTAGGCAATAAATTTCAAATGAAAAATATAAAAGATAAATTTTTAAGTGTTGAGGATAAAATGAGAAAGTCCAGCATAGTTCTAATAAGAGCTTCATAAAGAAAAGAGGGAGAATAGTGAAGAGGCAATACATAAGGATATAATGGCTGATAATTTTAAAAATTGGGGCGCCTGGGTGGCTTAGTCGGTTGAGCGTCCGACTTTCGCTTGGGTCATGATCTCGCGGTTTGTGGGTTCGAGCCCCGCGTCGGGCTCTGTGCTGACTGCCAGCTCAGAGCCTGGAGCCTGTTTCGGTCTGTGATTCCCTCTCTCTCTGACCCTCCCCTGCTCATGCTCTCTCTCTCTCTCTCCTAGAAATAAATAAAAAAAAAAAACATTTAAAAAAAATTGATATAAGAACATGAATAATGATATAAGAAGCACAATGAATACAAGACAGAATAAATACAAGTAAATTCACAACCATATAATTGTAATTTAACTATAAAAAAGAAAACATAGAGATTTTATAAGTAACCAGAGAAAAATTCAGCTTACAAAAGGAATGACCATTAAACAGACATTGAATTTTTTAAATTTATTTAAAAATTTTTTAAATGTTTATTTATTTTAGAGAGAGAGAGACAAAGAGAGACAGAGTGAGTAGGGGTGGGGTAGAGAGACATGGAGACAGAATCTGAAGCAGTCTGTAGGCTCTGAGCTGTCAGCACAGAACCAGATGTGGGGCTTAAACTCATGAACCATGAGATCATGACCTAAGTCAAAGTTGGATGCTTAACCAACTGAGCCACTCAAGTGCCCCAGACAGGTGAAGTTTTAACAGGAAGAACTAAAGTCTGAAGCCTGTAGAATGATTATATAAAAAAATTCTGAAAGTAAATAATTGTTATCTAGAATTACCAGGCTAAACTTATGTCATTCATGAGTGAGGACACAATTAAGTCATTTCAGAAAAACATGATGGAGTGAACCTAGCAATCTATAGAGCCTCACTATAAGAACTTATAAAGGGTAAATTTTAGTAGGAAGGAAATTTAACCCAAAGGAAAGAGTGGGAAACTAAAGGCAAGGAGGACCCAAGAAATTGGTAAAATATTAATAAATCCAAAGAAGTATTAATTATATAAAATTATAATGATGTTGAAGATACATGGAGGGAGGGAGAGTTTAAAATCAAGGTGGAATTTTAAAACTAGGCAAAAATAACATGTAAGATTAAAGGAGATATCAGAGTTAAAATATCTTAAGTTCCTATATTTGGGAGAATTGAAGGTATATTGATTAATTCTATAATTTGGTAAGCCCAATACACATTAAAATATGGGTAATCATTAAAAATATCAATGGATGATATAGCTTCCAAAGTAATATAAAGAATAAAACAAACAATGCAACAGATATTAGGAAAGTTAAAAAAAAAAAAAAGGAAATATGTCAAAAGCTTGCTGAATAGAAACTTCAAAATAATAGAATAGAAATAAATGGAAATATTTCAAGTTTACAACAAATATAAAGTAACTAACTTGGTAGCTGAAAGCAGAGAATATTGGATTAGATCTTTAAAAATGCAGCTGTGTAGTATTTAAGAGACTCGCCTAAAACTTGCCACACAAGGCCTAAAATTAAAATCTAGAAAATGTATTTTACATCAGACTAAGTGAAAGAAAATTAATACAAGTATGTTAGTAACAAGTACTCTTTAAGAGTCAAGAACATTATTCTTGGGGCGCCTGGGTGGCTTAGTCGGTTGAGCGTCCGACTTTCGCTTGGGTCTTGATCTCGCGGTTCGTGGGTTCGAGCCCCGTGTCGGGCTCTGTGCTGACTGCCAGCTCAGAGCCTGGAGCCTTTTCAGAGTCTGTCACTCCCTCTCTCTTTGACCCTGCCCTGCTCACGCTGTCTCTCTCTCTGTCTCTCTCCTAGAAATAAATAAAACATATAAAAAAAAAGAACATTATTCTTTAGTTATTAAGAATGAAGAGCATTGTGGAGGAAGGGGCAGAGAAGTCGGGAGCTCTGTGCATTTCACTTGCTCCCATCTCTCAAACGGAGAAGGCCTGAAGCCACAGGAACCCTTACAAAACCGCAGGAGTTTGGGAGGAAAAGGAGACGGTTCCACTGAGAAACCAACCTTATAGATGCATGAGTGCGAACTGGGGAAGGAAAAAACGGGCCAGACAGGAGACACGGTCGGAGGGGAGAGGGGGAGACGCGGTGAGTCAAGGGGAAAAGAAAGAGCGGCTGAACCTGCTCAAAGAACTGTACCTAGAGAAGAGAAAAACCTCGTCTCTGGACAGAAAGCTCTTGGGTTCCCAGCTGTGGTGCTAACTTTGAGCTGGATGCCCCGGTCCAAGGCGGCGCCAGAAGAAACTGCTCCTCTGCTCTCCGGCTCGATCCGAGGGGAAGAGGCGTGGCCTGAAACTGCTCCTCCGCGCTCCCAGCTTGGCTCTATCCCCAGTCGGGGAAGCAGCCGGCGTGAAACTGCTCAGAAGGACTTGGCCTGCGGGTTTATATTTCTGGCGGTATCAATAAACCGCGGACTAAGCTCTGGAAATGAGGCGTGACTTGGAAGATAGACACGGCCCACCTTGGCTACGCCTGCGGCACAGGGAGGTCAGACCCAGAAGAGTGATTTCCAACGCGTGGCTCGAGAAGAGACTGAGGCGCCGCCATTTTTCTCCCCACAAACACCAGGGCAGACTTCAGGGAGTGGCCTACGGGACCCAGTGGAGGCTAAGACCAGCCTACACCGAACCGTGCCCATCCCTGCTAGAGAGCTGCTGTTTTTGTTTGTTTGTTTGTTTTTATGGAGACCAGGGCAAGACCAGTGTGGATGCGCTGCCGTGATTAATTCTAGATAAATTCTTTCTATCTATCTATCTAATTAAATTATCTAGATTAATTCTAGATAAAATATATTCAGATATATTTTCCCTTGTCTCATTTGTATCCCTCCCCTCTGCTGGGTCATTGGTTTGCTTAAACAGTCACATTTAATCCATTCTCTAGATTGTATATTCTACACCTCCACTGCTACCTTTCTCTCTCTCTCTCTCTGGAGTAATCATACTATATACTTTCTCTGAGTCACATTATCTGCATTTCTTTCTCCTCGCCTCCTACCATATTCTCCTCTTTCTTTCTTTGAATTAAGCCTCTTAGTCTCTCTGCCAAGTCATTGTCCAATTTCGCTTTCTCTCCGCCCTGTCATTTCTCTCTTTGTATATGCTCTTCCATCAGCACTGCATACACTGTGCTCTTTATTTGTAGCTGGGAATTCTGGTTTTATGCCTTTAGACTATCCCTTGTCTTTTGGGTTTTTTCTTCTTTTCTTTTCTTTTCTTTTCTTTTTTCTTTTTATTATTTGTTTTTCCTCCTTTATTTTTTCTTTTTCCCTTTTGGTTTGCTTGTTTGTTGAATTTGTCTACATTTGTGAGCCTTTGTTCCCTGTGTGTTTGTCTGTCTGTGTTCTTTTCCAGGGCTAATTCAAGAAGCAAACCAAAGTACACATGGTGGTGAGTCCCAAACACCACTATGAGTAGAGAAATAAAATCACCAAAGTCCCAACAAGAGAGACCAAGAGACATCATTCAAAAAACACTTCCTGAATGGGCAGGCCCTGGAGAGTCAAAGAGCCTTCTTTAATACAGCAGTACTCACAGGTGCAGAGTGCATAACAAGCTTTTAAAACTAACAAGAGACAGAAAGCTAGCCAAAATGATGAAACAGAAGAACTCTCCTCTGAAGAAATTCCAGAAAGAAATGACAGCTAAGGAACTGCTTAAAACATATATAAGCAACATAACTGAACAAGAATTTAGAACAATAGTCATAAAATTAATCACTGGGCTTGAAAAAGGCATGGAAGACATCAGAGAAACTACTGCTACAAAGACTCTGGAGCTTAAAAATAGTTGTGATTAATTGAAAAATGCTATAGATGAGGTACATAATAAAATGGAGGTGTCCAATGCACAGATTGAAGAGGCAGAGAGGAGAATAGGTGAATTAGAAGACACAATTATAGAAAAAGAGATAGTCAAGAAAAAGAGAGATAAACTGATCCAGGAACACAAAAGGAGAGTTCGAGAGCTGAGTGATACAATCAAATGGAACAATATCCATATCGTAGGAATTCCAGAAGAGGAAGAGCCAGGGAAAGGCGCTGAAGGAGTCCTTGAACAAATTATAGCAGAGAACTTCCCCAATCTGGGGAGGGAAACAGACATTGAAATCCAGAAGCGCAGGAAACTTGCCCAGACGTTAACCAGAACTGATCTTCTGCACGACATATCATAGTGAAATTGGCAAACTTTAAGGACAAAGAGAGAATTCTGAAAGCATGTAGGGATAAAAGGTCCCCATCATACAAAGGGAAACCTATCAGAGAGGTGACAGACCTCTCTACTGAAACTTGGCAGGCCAGAAAGGAATGCCAGGAAATCTTCAATGTGATGAACAGAAAAAATATGCAGCCAGGAATCCTCTATCTAGCAAGCCTGTCATTCAGAATAGAAGGAGAGATAAAAGTCTTCCCAAATAAACAAAAATGGAAAGAATTCGTCACCACTAAACCAGCCCTACAAGAAATTCTGACGGGGACTGTATAAGGGAAATGTTGCAAGGAACACGAGGTACCAGAGACACGACCACAAGCATGAATCCTACAGAGAATACAATGACTCTAAACCCATATTTTTCAATAATAACACTGAATGTAAATAGACTAAATGCTCCAGTCAAAAGACATAGGGTAGCAGAATGAATAAAAAGACAAAATCCATCTAATTGCTGTCCACAAGAAACTCATTTTAGACCTGAGAACACCTTCAGATTGAAAGTAAGGGGATGGAGAAATATCTATCATGCTACTGGAAGACAAAAGAAAGCTGGAGTAGCTATACTTATATCAGACAAACTGGACTTTAAAGTAAAGGCAGTAACAAGGGATGCAGAAGGGTATTATATAATAATTACAGAGTCTCTCCATCAAGAAGAGCTAACAATTATAAATGTTTACGCACTGAATACGGGAGCACCCAAATACCTAAAACAATGAATCACAAACGGAAACAATCTTATGGATAAGAATGTGCTAATAGCAAGGGGACTTTAATACTCCACTTACAGCAATGGATAGATCAACTAGACAGAAAATCACTAAAGAAACAACGGACTTGAATGACACATTGAGCCAGATGGATTTGACAGGTATATTTAGAACTCTACATCCTGAGGCCATGGAATTCACTTTCTTCTCAAGTGCACATGGCACATTTTCCAAGATAGATCACATACTGGGACATAAAGCAGCCCTCAATAAATAAAAAAGAATTGAAATCATGCCATGCACACTTTCAGATCACAATGGTATGAAACTTGAAGTCAACCACAGGAAGAAGTCTGGAAGACCTCCAAAAACATGGAGGTTAAGAACACCCTACTAAAGAATGAATGGGCCAATCAGGCAATTAGAGAAGAAATTAAAAAAATATATGGAAAAAAATGAAAATGAAAATACAACAATTCAAACTCTATGGGATGTGGCTAAGGCAGACCTGAGAGGAAAGTACATTGCACTCCAGGCCTATTTCAAGAAATTTGAAAAAGCGCAAGTACAAAATCTAACAGTGCACCTACAGGAACTAGAAGGAGAGCAACAAGAGCACCCCAAACTCGGTAGGAGAAGAGAAATAATAAAAATCAGGGCAGAAATAAACAATATAGAATCCAGAAAAACAGTTGAACAGATCAATGAAACCAAGAGTTGGTTTTTTGAAAAAATAAACCAATTCGACAAACGTCTAGCCAGGCTTCTCATAAAGAAAAGAGAGCACCCAAATAGACAAACTTATGAATGAAAATGGACTTATTACAACCAATCCCTCAGAAATACAAGCAATGATCAGGGAATACTATGAAAAATTATATGCCAACAAGTTGGACAACTTAGAAAAATGGACAAATTCCTAAACACACTCACTACCAAAATTCACATGGGAAGAGATAGAAAATCTGAACAGATCCATAGCTAGTGAAGAAATTGAATCAGTTATAAAAAATCTCCCAACAAATAAGAGCCCTGAGCCAGATGGCTTCCCTGGGGAATTCTATCAGACATTTAAAACAGAGTTAATACCCATTCTTCTCAAGCTATTCCAAAAAATAGAAATAGAAGGACAACTTCCAGACTTATTATACAAAGCCAGCATTACTTTGATTCCCAAGCCAGAGACCCAGCAAAAAAGAAAAAGAAAAAGAAAAAGAAAAAGAAAAAAAAAGAGAAAACTTCAGAACAATATCCTTGATGAATACAGGTGGAAAAATCCTCAACAAGATACTTGCAAATCGAATCCAACAGCACATGAAAAGAATTATCCACCATGATCAAGTGGGATTCATTCCTGGGTTACAGGGCTGGTTCAATATTCGCAAATCAATCAGTGTGATACATCACATTAACAAAAGAAAAGACAAAAACCTTATGATCCTGTCAATAGATGCAGAAAAAGCATTTAACAAAATACAGCATCCCTTCTTAATAAAGACCCTTTTGAAAGTCGGGATAGAAGGGACTTACTTAAACATCATAAAAGTCATTTATGAGAAGCTTTCAGCTAACATCATCCTCAACGGGGAAAAACTGAGAGTTTCCCCCCTGAAATCAGGAACATGGCAGTGATGTCTACTCTCACCACTGTTTTTTAACATAGTGCTGGAAGTCCTAACATCAGCAATCAGACAACAGAAGGAAATAAAAGGCCTCAGAATTGGAAAAGAAGGAGTCAAGCTTTCACTTTTCGCAGACAACATGATACTCTACATAGAAAACCCAACAGACTCCACCAGAAGCCTACTTCAACTGATCCAAGAATTCAGGAAAGTTGCAGGATACAAAATCAACGTACAGAAATCGGTTGCATTTTTTATACACCAACAATGAAACCACAGAAAGAGAAATCAAGAAATTGATCCCATTCACAGTTGCACAAAAAACTATAAAATACCTAAGAATAAACCTAACAAAGGATATAAGAGATCTGTATGATGAACACTATGAAAAAACGTATGAAGGAAACTGAAGAAGACACAATGAAATGGAAAAACATTCCATGCTCATGGATTGGAAGAATAAATATAGTTAAAATGTCATTACTACCCAAAGCACTCTACACATTCAATGCAATCCCAATCAAAATTGCACCAGCATTCTTCTCAGAACTAGAACAAACTATCCTAAAATTTGTATGGAACCACAAAAGACCCTGAATAGCCAAAGTAATAGTGAAGAAGAAAACCAAAATGGGAGGCATCACCATCCCAGACTTTAGCCTCTACTACAAAGCTGTCATCATCAAGACAGTATGGTACTGGCACAAAAACAGACACATAGACCAATGGAATAGAATTGAAAACTCAGAACTGGACCCACAAATGTACAGCCTACTAATCTTTGACAAAGCAGGAGAGTATGCAATGGAAAAAAGACAGCCTCTTTAACAGATGTTGCTGGGAGAACTGGACAACAATATGCAGAAGAGTGAAACTAGATAATTTTCTCACACCATACACAAAAATAAACTCAAAATGGATAAAGGACTTAAATGTGAGACAGGAAACCATCAAAACCCTAGAAGAGAAAGCAGGAAAAAACCTCCTTGACCTCAACCACAGCAATTTCTTACTTGACACATCCCCAAAAGCAAGGGAATCAAGAGCAAAAATGAACTATTGGGAACTCATCAAGATAGAAAGCTTCTGCACGGCAAAGGAAACAATCAATAAAACTAATAGGCAACTGATGGAATGGGAAAAGATAGTTGCAAATGACATATCAGATAAAGGGCTAGTATCCAAAATCTATAAAGAACTCACCAAACTTCAAACCCGAAAAACAAATAATCCAGTGAAGGAATGGGCAGAAGACATGAACGGACACTTCTCCAAAGAGGACATCCAGATGGCCAACAGACACATGAAACGATGCTCAGTGTCCCTCCTCATCAGGGAAATAGAAATCAAAACGACACTGAGATACCACCTCACACCAGTCTGAGTGGCTAAAATGAGCAAATCAGAGGACTTTGGATCCTGGCTAGGATGTGGAGAAATGGGCACCCTCCTACACTGTTGAGGTGAAAATGTAAACTGGTGCGGCCCTTCTGGAAAACAGTGTGGAGGTTCCTCAAAAATTAACAGTAGAGCTCCCCTGTGGCCCAGCAACCACACTGCTAGGAATTTACCCAAGGGATACAGGAGTGCTGATGCATAGGGGCACATGTACCCAAATGTTCATAGCAGCACTCTCAACAATAGCCAAAACATGGAAACAGCCTAAGTGTCCATCAACTGACGAATGGATCAAGAAGATGTGGTTTATCTATACCATGGAATACTACATGGCAATGAGAAAAAAATGAAATCTGGCCATTAGTAGCAACATGGATGGAACTTAAGGGTGTTATGCTGAGCGAAAAAAGTCAGGCAGAGAAGGACAGATACCATGTATTTGCACGTATAGGTGGATTAGGAAGAACTTAATGGAGGACCATGTGGGAGAAGAAGGGGAAAAATAGTTGGGGAGAGGGAGGAAAGCAAACCACGAGAGACTCTTGAATGCTGAGAACAAACTGAGGGCTGATGGGGTGATGGAGAGGAGAAGGAGGGTGATGGGCATGGAGGAGGGCACTTGTTGGGATGAGCAATGGGTGTTATATGGAAACCAACTTGACAATAAACTATTTAAGAAAAAAAAAAGAATTAAAAGCATTGTACATGAAAAGAAAGAACCTCTCACTAGGGAAATAGGTCAATTTGAGATTTGTATGTATCCACCATCATTAAAAAAGAGGATAGGATCCCCAACTCATTTTTTGACAGACTAGTAAGGTTCTGATAGTAAAAAATTTAAAAAAGAAAGTATGCGAATAGGAAATTATAGGTTATGCTCACTTATGAATGAAGATCAGTATAAAATATTTAACAAATAATCAAATATAGCAATATTCAATATTTTAAAATTTTACTACAATATTAAGGGAGAGCAACCATTTAATATCTCAAAATTTGCAAAAATGTTTGGGAACATATCAACACCCATTTATTATAAAATATCTTAGCAAACTAGAGTAGAACAAAATTTCTTTAATCAAATAAAAGGAACAAAAATGTGTATGAATATCATACTTAGAAGTATAGTAGGTAAGAAAAAGACAAATTTATCCTCTATTCATGTTCATATTCAGCACTATATTAGAAGTCCTAGACAGCATAATACAAGGAAAAAGAAGATTGGCATTTGGGATTGTTTACAGTGTCTACATTGAAAATGCAAGACTTGACAAATGATTTGAATTAATCAATAGGGAAAATAATACTGCTTCATTCATCAACACTACCAAAATATCAAAGTGATCCCTTTGCCCCAGTAGTAAATAATTAGAAAGCATAATAAAAAATATTATTTGTAATTGTAAGAAAGACTCTAAGGTACGCTATACTATATTTTTTTCCCATATAGACATTTCCCATATGATAAACTAGTCACATTAAGAGATTAACAATAACAATAATAAAACGGAAAAATTTCAACAATACACAGTAATAAAAGTTATATGAATATGCTCTCAATATCTTATACTGAACTCACCTTTCTTTTTCTTGTGACGATATGAAATGATAAAATGCCTATGTATAGAGATGAAGTGATGGTGAATGATGTCGGCATGGGATAGCATTAGGCTACTATTGGCCTTCTGTCAATTTTTCAGAAGGAAGATCGTCTGTGTCGGCATGGCAGTTGACTGTGGAAAACTGAAACCATTGAAAGTGAAGCTGTGGATGGGGGGGTGTTGTGGGGATCACTGTAACATGTAATTCACAGGGGGTAAAACCTTACTGGCCAATGAACATGTAAGAAATGTCCAATCTCTAAATACCTGAGAAACTTAAAGCAAAAACAATATACCATTATGTTATTAGTAAGATTAGTAAAATTAAGAAGTCTGATAACTCCAAGCATTAGTGAGGTTATGGGAACATTGCTGGTGGGACCATAAATAGGACAGGTACTGTGAAGAACTATTTGGTAAGACTAAGTAAAACTGGAAATGTAGAGATTCCATGGCCCACTTCTAGGAATGCACTAGGGCTATCACTTGACAAAAAACATGGAGTTGTGCACAGTCTTACGTATCATAGAGCAAGTCACAAATGTGCACAAAGAGGTGATTCTAAAAAATTGAAGAAAGGTGGGGCTCATTAGAAATTGCCCTGTTCTCACAGTTTCATGAAGCTGAAACTGAAAGTTTTATTTTTAAAGTTGATTTACTATTATTATTATTTTAATGTTAATTTATATTTTGAGAAAGAAAGACAGAGCATGAGCATCCAAAATATTTCTGGATAAATGAATGGTGCCCCAAACAAAAGAAAATAAAGCATACCCTTTGTTCTTTGTATGTAAAACTGAGTTAGCATAAGGCTCAGAAATTTTAAACAGGTTTGTTAGTCCTAAATGACTGATATGACATTAGACATTTGAAAGTCATGTGAGAAGGGGTGCCTGGGTGGCTCAGTCGATTAGGCATCCGACTTTGGCTCAGGTCATGATCTTGTGGTCTGTGGGTTTGAGCCCCGCATCGGGCTCTGTGCTGACAGCTAGCTCAGAGCCTGGAGCCTGTTTTGGATTCTGTGTCTCCCCCTCTCTCTGCCCCTCCCCAGCTCCTGCTCTGTCTCTCTCTGTGTCTCAAAAATAAATAAACGTTTTTTAAAAAAAAAAAAAAAGAAAGTCATGTGAGAGGCAGGACAATTCTCGCTGTAGAGAACTGCCCCCAGATGAGGATGGTTAGCTTTCCTGACCTCTACACACTGAACAGTTAGTTGTGCTTCAGTCACTGAGACAGTAAGGCCACTAAGGAATAAGAATCACTGTTCAATCTGGACCCAGCTCAAATATTTTCTCCTCTCTGGAGAGCTCTTAGTTCCTCTGTGTCTCCACAGTGCACATAATAACCTCTATTACATTTATCCCATTGCACACTGTGAGCTTTTTTCATATTTTTCCTCTTCTCCAAATCATGGCTACCAATGAGACCATATGTTATTTTATACACCCAGAAGTACTCAAAGATATTTGTTATACAAAAAAATAATGTAGTGTAATCTAGCCTTTTAGGATTGGGTTTCTTTCTTTTTTAGTTTATTTATTTACTTTGAGCAACAGAGAGTGTGTATGCATGAATGGGGAAGGAGTAGAGAGAGAGAGAAGAGAGAGAGAGAATCTCAAGTAGGCTCCTCATTGTCAGTGCAGAGCCTGACTCGGGGCTCAATCTCACAAACCATGAGGTCATGACCTGAGCAGAAACCCGAAGTCTGCCACTCAAGCAACTGAGCCACCCAGATGCCCCTAGCTTTGAGTTTCTAGTATGTCATTGGACTGCTTGCTGCCTGTCTTTTATTCCTCCCTTCCAATGGAAAGCTTTTATCTATAAAAGTCTAAAAAAAGGAGTTGTTCAGCAGAAGTTGTTATCTGTTTACTAAAACCATTTGTTGTATATTGATGGCACCCAGATCATTCCTTATTAACTGAATGTCTTTATCTACAGAGAAAATAAAGAGGGTCATAGCTCTTATTAGAGAAATACATAAGTATATCTGGCCAACACTTAAGAAGTCCTGGAAAAAATATTTTACATGCATTCTTCACTCCTCTGTAGGATTGACACCCTTATTTTTCCCCTTTCATTTGGCTTTACCTTTATCAAGCAACTCTTCATTTGGTCAGTTCAATCCAACATCGTTATAAAGACAAACGTGGATCTAGATAAGACTTCACATTCTAAGGTACATGGATTGATGGGATGGTCTTTCTAGCTGAAATGCAGATTTGTCACAGTCTTTAAATCATAAGTGGCATTAATTGAATCTAAGAAGAAATCAAGGGGATTCATGAACACATTTATAAATTTTCTTCTTTCTGCATTTTAATTATACTGGCATTTTAATTGCATTGTAATTGCACTTTAATTGCATGTATTTGTATAAATTAAAAAATAATTAGAGCTCTGCAACATTATGGGAAACTAATTTATGCATATAGACCTTTAAAGATGTACATGTGGAGAATGATTTCATAATTCTTACCATGTTAGACACTTTAAAATTGTCCTTGCTGAAAAGGTCTATAGCTATCTAGATTGATTGGCCTTCCCTGTTCTTTCTGTGAGTAAGAAAGCAAGACAGAACTGGAGCTTGAATGGAGGACAGTTTTTGGCTTTATGGGACCACAGCTTGGAAAGTCCTTTAAATGTTTTATATATATGTATATGTATGTATGTATATATATATCTATATATATATATATGTATTTGGATATATGTATATATATGATTTATGCAAGCAATACAATGTATAGCTGATATGTTTTCTGATAAGGAGATATTATGGATAGATAGGTAGATAGATGATCGATCGATAGATAGATAGATAGATAGATAGATAGATAGATAAAATTTTTCCCCTGGGTTAGCCTTGAGAAGTTTTTGTGATCTGACCACATGTGGGTGGTAAAGATAGAGGATGAGTCACTAAGTCAGGGCAACAGAACCAATGAATTTTTGACAATATTCCTGACACAGGTTATCATGGCAAAGCATATGCACAATGTAGGGGCCATTCATTCAACAAGCATTTATTGAATGCCTACTGGGTGTCTGGCATTACTGAGTAATGGCCCCACCCCACTGCATAGGTCATTTACCCATAAGTGATTTGAATTTTCCAGTCTTCACTTCTATCTCCTTATTCAACGTCTTAGCTATCACTGGAATCCCGAGTGTTACACAATCTTGGCAAATTGTGAATTGGGTTCTCCTATATCCTCCTTTTCTCCTTCAGAAATGCCCCTCTCTTTATGTACCTAATATCTCAGAGAATTCATTTCATTTCATTTCTTTTATTTATTTATTTATTTATTTATTTATTTATTTATTTATTTATATTTATACAGGCTTCTTGCTCAGTAGGGAACCTGATGTGGGACTGGGTCCCACAACTGTGAGATCATGATCTGAGCCAAAACAAAGAGTTGGATGCTTAAATGACTGAGCCACCTAGGGGCCCTGAAGATTTTTAGTGGTAGGTTTATTCCTCAGAACTTGCATTTTAATTTATTTTTGGAAAGGAAAGAGCTAAAAAACTTAGTAACTAAGATTGTATTACTCATTTGCCTTGAGGTAATGGCACCAAATGCTTTTGCAAGCAAGAGGATCCAGTATAAGTAAATGTCCTGCTCTCTTCTGTCTCAGGGCCTGTACTTAAGCTATTCTTTCTGGCTGCCCTTCTGGCTGATCCTCCTCCTACACACACAGCATTCATTCTATCCCTCCCAAGAAAAATTCCTGCTTGCTTCATGTGGAATTATTCCTTTTGTTCAGATGATACATTCTGTTTGTTCTTATAGCATAATTCTGCATTCTTTTCTTCTGTACCATTTAGGTTAGAGTTATATTCTGTCAGTTACTGGAGGTCAGGGATGGTGTCATATTTATTTTTTGTCCCCCATGGGACCCAATGTGGGGCTTTGTCTCTGACAGATATAACCTGAGTCTGGAATTCAAAAGGCAAATATCTTGGTGTGTGTGTGTAATATACAAGCTTCTACAAGCTTCTGTTAGAATCTTCTAGGGTCTTTTGTTTCTTTTTTTAATTTAAAAACATTTTTTATGTCTTTATTTTTTTATTCTGAAAGACAGAGAGCGAGCGAGAGGCAGACAAAGAATCTGAAGCAGGCTCCAGGATCTGAGCTGTCAGCACAGAGCCTGACGCGGGGCTCGAACCCATGGACTGTGAGATCATGACCTGAGCTGAAGTCAGTCACTTAACCAACTGAGCCACCCAGGCACCCCAAGGGTCTTTTGTTTCTTATTGGAATTTGAAGGCAGTGTTCTGGGCTGTGGCTGGGTTCCTCACCCTTGTTCTTTTGTGGGTCTGGTCTTTCAAAAAGGAAGCTCTTCAACTTTGAAAATGTTTTGCAGCTAGATGGTGTTCCAGTCCTTGGAAACATGCCCCTCTCTAAAGGTTATAAGATGGGGAGAATAAGAGAGGGGAGTACCATCTCCTTTGGACATTATCCTTTGGTGTGTACTGGAGAAAAGAAAATCCAGACAGGAATATTTCCCATTCAAGCCAGGTAATGTTTATCACAAAAGTCTTCTGTCCCTTGCAAACACCTAGTCAGTGACTGCAGCCTTCTACCCCCTTGGATTGAACCTCATTCGGGTCTAGATACTGTCCCTGAAGTCCAGGAATGACAGTATTTATCTTTGGCTTAGCCAAATACATGACCTAGGGTAATGCTAGATGCTATTACAAGTGGATCCCACGATGTATAGTATCACAAACACAGTGGTTTATTTCTTGCTAAGATTGTAGTCCAAAGTCATGGTTCTTTGTTGGTGGATATTTCCTTCGTGAAATGATTCTGGTTCAGGCTTCTCCTATCTGGCTCTGTCAGTGCATAGGGGTTGACATCTGCCTCCAGCTGGTGGAATAGGAGAAGGTGTGAAGGTACAATAATTGCTTAAAGGCCTTGGTCTGAAAGTGATGCACATTGTTTCTGCTCACATTATATTGTTTCTAGCAGCGAGAGGACTGGGAAAGTAGTCCTTGACTAGGCAGCTGCTCTCCGGAGACAGCTCATAACTCTACCATAGAAGGAAGATTCTGAATTTGGGGTACAGTTAGCTTCCAAGGTTGCTCTGCTGCTTTTCTAGGGCAAACACTATTTTTTCCAATGGCCCATATGCCCAATTTACATCAAAGGGTTGTCTGCTGCTCACTGCCAAGCGGTCATCTTATTACTGTTGAACCACTGAAGCAATTCCTGCTTCCCATCAGGTATCGGCAAGTGTCCTAAATGTACTTCTACATTTAGAAGTCTCCATCTGTTTTGGGCAGAGGGGAAGAAAGCCGACCTCTCTAATAGGTACTTATCAGGAGTTGGTGGTGCAGTTCTCACCTTTATACTACGCATTGCTCATCTCTCCCTTTCTCATGAGGGGCACAGCATAGTCTTACATGGCTCCGATAGTGGGATGGGACACTTTCTAATGAATTTCACCTGGGCTCATGGTGCCTAATTTAAAACAGTTGCTTTGACAAACCTCTGCCTTTTTCCAAATAGAGCTCACGACTGTGGGTCTCTTAGCCCCAGTTTTGTTAAACAGACTTCTTTAGCCCTGGGCATGTGTGAACATGGTCCTGGGCTCCTGGACCTGATCTCTCCATCTCTTTTCTTTTTAGGCATCCTCTGTCACAACTGCTAGACTTCACAGCTTATGGCCTGTCTTGGAGCTAGAAAGATATTTAATTGAATTGAATTTCAGAGTTTTCTTGAGAAAGGAGAGATGTTATGTGTTACAGAAAATATTTCATAAGAATTTTACTGAGCAAGTACTGTGTCCTATGTGGTGTGAAAAGAGCTATGAGAAATTTGAAGAAGTGTAAGGTATGGTCTCTGCTTCTGAAGATTTTCTAAGTTAGTTAGCGAAAACTGCTAATCACCCAGGAAACAAAAAATTAGCATAGTGAGTAACAAGGTACTGATTTAAGCTACCACCTAGATATAATTGAGGGGAGGCCTCTTTATTAAGTATCCTTCCTGACAATCTTCCTTGCCATCCTTCATTTGATAACGTACAAAACTAAGGCTATCTTTCGCTTAACATACCCAATGTGATTAAAAAAAAAAAAAGAAAGAAAATTTTAAAGTATTGTTGTTATTTTATTCTTCAACTTTCAGGAGTGTTCATTTCTTCCAACTCTGAGAAAGTGTACTGAAATTTAGTTTATACTTCTAGAATTTGGGGGGATTAGAAATATTTATTGATTTAGGGGCGCCTGGGTGGCTCAGTCGGTTAAGCGTCCGACTTTCGCTCAGGTCATGATCTCGCGGTTCGTGGGTTCGAGCCCCGCGTCGGGCTCTGTGCTGACTGCCAGCTCAGAGCCTGGGGCCTGTTTCAGTCTGTGACTCCCTCTCTCTCTGACCTCCCCTGCTCACGCTGTCTCTCTCTCTCTCTCTCCTAGAAATAAATAAAAAACATTAAAAAAAAAAGAAATATTTATTGATTTAATTCTTGCTCATGGTAAAAATACAAGCAAAATTAACGAGTTTATGGTGACAAAGAAGTTTCTCTTTTATCCTGTCCCTCAGACCTCCTTGGAGGCAGCCATGGTTATCACCTACCCCTACACTTCTAGAAGGTCCTGGGGGTGCACATGTTGAAGATCTCATTCTTCCTTTCCTTTGAACTTCTTCCTCTCCATTTGCTACATCAGTAGTTCTTGTTTCACTGTGCAAAATAAACACCTGGGGAACTTCTTAGAAATGCAGATTTCTTAGTGTTTTTTTTTTCCTTCCCCCAGAGATTCAGGGGGGCTAGGTGAGTTCAAGAAATTTGCATATATGACCAGGTGATTCTGAAGAAGGTGGTGCCTGCACCTACTTTGACACAGTTTTAGAAAATAATTAGAGTCTCACTGCACTGGGGCCTGTGGTCAAGTCTCAGGCTGCTGTGGTGGATTTTATCTATTCCTATCCGAATGCCATAGTCTCTTTTCTAGTCTTTGACCTTTACTGGCATTACCCTTCCTTTGGTCACCATGGTGATGCGCAGAGGTCTTCCACGTGTAATTAGCCCAAGGATGTGGATTTGTTGCATTGCCTCTCACTGACTACCTCACTGCTGAGTTGCAGAGTGTCATTAGCTGGACTGAGAAAACTCCATTTGTTTTCTTTCTTCCTCCAGTAGTATAATTGCAGTTAATGGCAGTTTTCTTGTATCTCTGAGGAATAAGTAACACTTGCAAAATAACAGACTTTTGAGACATGGCAGTAACATAGATATTGTTTCTACGCAATTTGTATATGAGGAAACTGAGGCCCAGAGAGACTAAGAAATATAACCAAGGTCACAGAATTAATGGCAAAGCTTACCAGAAACCTGGTTCACTAACTAATTCTGAATCTGGATTTCTTTTTTTTTTTTTTTTTTTTAAATATTTTTATTTATTTCTAGGAGAGAGAGAGACAGCGTGAGCAGGGAGGGTCAGAGAGAGAGGGAGTCACAGACTGAAATAGGCTCCAGGCTCTGAGCTGGCAGTCAGGACAGAGCCCGACGCGGGGCTCGAACCCACGAACCGCGAGATCATGACCTAAGCGAAAGTCGGACGCTCAACCGACTAAGCCGCCCAGGCGCCCCTGAATCTGGATTTCTTTTCTCATCTTCGTGGCAGCTAAAACCTCAGGATCCCTGAATGGCTCTCGAGACTTCCTGTTCCCCCATCTGCCTACTAGTTTGAAATATGTCCTTATGTGACCTGTCCAGCTCTCCACCCCCACCCCCATGGGTCACACTAGCCTGGTTGGTCGTCTTGCTCAGGGTAGTGGAAGTGTGAATTATTTCTGAGCTCCTGGATGTGGCAGAATTTCATGTACTTGAACTTAGGTCACCAAATATAAAGCAGTTGTGAACGGAAAGGGTTGTGGTTACTTTAAGTCTCTGTGGAAATGCAGGAGCTCACAATTCTTATTCCCAGCTTCCTCATACAAAGACCCGAGGAATAGTCCTTATTATTTTTCAGAGGTTGGGGGAGGGTTGAGGTCATGAAAAGGTTGCTTGGTTTACAGTCTGGACCTGTCTCCCTCCTCCTATTGACAAGGTATCAGGATGGTTTATAGATTGTCACCTCCCTTTAAGGCCTGTTTGCTGATGTTCTGAGACATTTATTCAATCTCAAGAAACTCAAGGGACCTGATTTCGACTTTGAGTTATATATTATCCATATATGTGATGGAATGGACAATTTTAATGGAAAAAGTCCATCAGTCAGGCCAGGGATTAGGAAAGGCTTTAATTTGTATGTTTGTTGAAATCATCTATATTGATATAAATTTTTTATAGTTCTATGAATTTAACAATATTTTAACTTGAATATGATTAACACCCTCCCACCCCCACGTGTGTTCTTCCCTTTTTTTTAACCTTTGGTGAAATAGTAACTTACTGTACCATATTTTTGATAATGTCCCCAGAGTTTAGCCAAGAGAAATATCAGACTGTCCTTGGAGAACATGTCTGTCTTGATGAGAACAAGAAGGATTCCAGGAAAAAGGGCTCAGTTCCTGAAATAAATTACAGTAACTTCAGAAAGGAAATTAAGTGTCTATTGAAAGAAACCTTTACTAGATTAGTGACTTTTCCCACATTTTTGTAATTCACAACCTATATTCAGGAAAAGGAAATTAACTGGAGGTTTTGGATATAAATGGTGAGAAATGGGAATTACTTAGCATTTGTAAACCTTTAAGTACATATAATATTGTACATATATAATTAGAGCTGGTGGTGAATCACTCTAATACCTTAACTGATTAACTTGCAGTCTTTCAAACAGGTATTTACATTAAGCCTGAAGATAGGTACAGGGATGAAAACAATAGTATCTTTTTTTAAAAAAAAATCTATTATAACCTGCAGCCAGTAAATTAGTTTCTCTCTAGCTGTAGGATAAGGAATGATACTATTTTGCTTATTTGCATTATTCTTGGAATTCTGTTTCCCTGGGTAAATGTTGTCAAACGTTATATTCCCCATGCATGGAGGCAGGGACAGTATATCCAGGCACACACTCAAGGTAAAAACCATGCAGTACATGTCTGCTCCCATTACCCTGTGTATCAGTGCTTATAATTTTTAAGTACCAAAATTGTTCATTGCTATTTTTGGTCCGCTTGCTTTCTTTTGAGGATGATGGTTATTATTCTGACATTTTGTTTCATATATATTTCCTCCTGCCCTTGAAATCCAAATAGATGTTAGTTTTCTATCCATATGTTTTCATACCTACTGCACCGTTGGGCTGGACCCATTTGCATTAGTTGTCTTGGGAGGGTTAATGATTTTATTTTCAAAAGGTCAACTCCTGACACACAACCTATAAAATAGTTAGCTGTCCAGGGTTCTTTCCACTCATTCCTCAAATACTCAGATTTTTTTTTTTTTAATTCACTACTGAAAATCAGTTGCCTCTAGGAATTTCAATATTACGTTACAGTATAACAAACTATCCAATATCACTAATGGCCTATTTAGGAATGAAATGCTTTTCTTTTGGTTTTAAGCAATTTCTAATTTTGACGGGGATTAGGCACCATCTACAAGGATAGAGTTAATAGCTCCCTGAAGGGACACATCACTAGCCAGGTCGTAAAAATCATGCATGGCTTGCTCTTTCAGCCATAAGGCAAGAGGAAAACAAATACATCTATTTCTCCCCAGCATTACATTTATGGTTGGAAGGTGCTTGGAAAATTACCGTCATTATATTATTATTGTTGTTGTTATTCTTTTAACAATGTTTCTGAAATCTGGGTAATTATCTATTTTTATCTATCTGGTATTTATGTATTTATATCCTTTCCCTAAGAATTTGCTCTCTAAAATGTCTTCTCTCAAAATCATATCCCAAATAGGATGTAAGTGCAGGGATGAATATATACCATTTGAAGCTTTGCCATGTGAAGCTATTGTCTGGAAAATTCAGGCAAAAGAAATAGTGAGGAGAAATGACTCAACATATTTGTTTCGGCTGCTCAGTCAGTCAGACCTGTGGGATAATAACTTTATTTCTTTATAAAAACCACACCAGTCCTCTCCTATTTTTGTGTTGTAAATGTACCCCAGTTTGACTAAGAGAAAATTGATCTGCACACAAACGTGTCTGCTTTGTCATAGTAAAATGTACTCGGGTAGTGAGCACCTCAGGAATAGATGAAGAACACAGAGCAGCAGAGGGGGAACTTGGGGTGGTGGGCTGGGGGAAGGCTTCGGATCCCACCTGGAAAACGAATGATAAGAATCAACAAAACCACCTCAGCGCAGGGAAAAGAGAAGGCCAGTTGGTGAGGTGCAGAAGACTTGCTGGGACTACACAGCTGGGGAGGGGGCTCCCCAACACAGCACAGAGTTGTTCACATCATTCTCCTCTGAGGGAAGAGAGAGGAGTATTTATTATCAGGTTCCTTGGATTTAGGTCACCTGGAACCCAAGCGGATTCGGAAAGGATGTAATTTTCCTCATGGGGAAAGGAACTAATGTTTGTTGAACTCTTACTAATGGGCCAGGTCTTTCATAGATGCTCTCTCATTTTATTCTGCACAGCATCCCTACGAAGAAAATTACAATAATAATAGCTATAATCTTTTGCATGCTTATTATGTGCCCCACAAGCTGGTAGGTGCTTGTTTTGCATTGCTTTGCATTTGCAGTCCTTTATAATTCAGGAAACAGTCTCAAAGATGAGGGCAACTTACTCCAGGATGCACACTTAATAGAGCTGAAATTTAAGTCCAGATATGTCTGACCCAAAGCCTAGACTTTCTGGCTTACCATGATATTTCCTCAGTGAATGGAAGATCCATCTGTTAATCTGTGATATGTATCTGGTGGATAAGCTGGTGGCCTGCCACTTACCTGGGTAGGCCAAGTCATTACTAAGATCCCTCAGAATGAAGTCAAGGTAATAGTTAAAGGAGTGAGAGTTTCCATGACTTATGGAGGGGCCAGAGCAAAGAGTGGAAATATTTGGCCAGGCCCCATTCCTAGGTTACCATCTAATGATAAATAACCAGACATACAAAAACGAAAGACTCTAAATCTTTAACCCTTTGATTGCTAGCAATGAAAGTAATCTTAGGAGAATATTGAAAACCTTGATTGGATGGCACTTTGGAAAATGTTATCTCATTCAGCATCCCACACTGTTTTTGGGCTTCACAACTACCCATTATGATGAGTCTAATTCTGCTTCATAACTATCTCCAAATGTGAGAAGAAGGACTGGGCCTCTGAAGGAGAGGACTTTTTGGAGTCTGCCTTTGTGTTGAGCTCACAGGTGGATTGGCTCTCAACACAGCCTCACAGGCTACTGCAGCAATATTTGGAGAGATAGCCCGAGGGGAAGAATGGTCAAAGATGTCAAAAGCAGGAAGTCAGTAACTAGAGCAATGTAGTCCCCTATCTGCCATAGATTCCAGTGATATTAAGAAAAACTTTCATCTTGGATTTCCTCAGCCTCTGATGTTCCAGGATGTGGTTGTGGTATGCCAGAGTGTAGCTGTTTTGAAATTTGAGGTTTATGCCCAGCTACCACCAAGAATTCTCAGTAGGTGGCATCGACCATGCTGTTTCAGACTTAAATGGGAAAAGAAGTGGGTTCAGAAAGAAGCTTTTATCTAAAAAATGCAGTATTTTCATGATTATTATAATTTTTATAAATGAGATAGCATCACTTACAAACCCTACACTATGTAAGGGTTTTCAGTTAGCATTTTGTGATGTGCTTTAAGAAAACCATAGATCAGGTCTACAAAATAAACTTGCTGATTTCTGAGCTCCCTCTTCCCCCTTCAAAATGCCCCTAATTTCATGCTGTACTTTTAACTTATGATAAAGACTTTATTATCTGACATGTTGGAAAAAAGAGAGAGCAGCATAGGAGTTCAGACTTCTAGTTATCTGTGCTTTAATTTGGGCTAATTTCCTAAATTTCAAGATGTACTTTGTGCCCTGACTGCCACATGAAGCGGAAAGCCGCAGATGTCCTCTGAACAATTATATAAAGGTAAGGAGTTGCAACAACTCTGTAGTTTTGAGAGATCATGAGAAGATCACTTGGGCATATAAAAACCATCGCCCGTAAGTCCGAAAACCCAAACACTCTAAAATTCATCCTGAAACCATGTAAGAAAATCCAGTTGCACTTCAGGAATACTTAGGACTGTAAATAAACAAGTTATTGTGAAAGCAAAGGAGCTAGTTGGCAGAAGAGAAGAATAAACTGCTATGCAGCTAGCAGAGGTGTTTATGAAAATGTGACAGGGGAGGTCAATGTCTGTGAAAGTGGGTCAGACTCTAGGTTCATAACCAGAGAGTGCTTGTGGCAGGATAATTTGTTTATTAGGGCTTAAAAATGGAGCAAAATTTGTATTGGAGGACAAAAGACAAAGCTGGCCTCTGGAACCATCTATATGGTAAAATGCTGGACACCGTGGCTTTAGCAATAATCGGAATTTTCTGTTCTGCTGCTTTCAGAGTTAATTTTCTTCTCCTCTTGAGACCGAGAGGAATCACAAAAATCTTCTATATCAGATTTGCAAATACCAATGTTACCCACCCCCACTTTTTCTTTATCAGCGTTGCCCTTTCGACAGGCAGTGCGTGGTACAATGAATAAACTCAGCATATTTTCCTGTTCACCAAGCATAAATTATTACTAACTGTGGTGAGAGGCTATTTGGAAAGCTGTTTTATTTTATAGAGGAGTCTTCTTTTATCTATAAATGATTCTGTTTGAAATCAAAGAAGCTACTGTCCTATCTTTGTGACCTCAGGAAGCTGAACTACGATGACATATTTCCATTCTAAAGAGGGCAATGAGAGGATTCATACATAAGCTGAGTAAACGCTACTAATCTACTCCTGCTCTTGGATCAGATTCCCGGTCTTTGAAATACTAGGAGAATTGCCAGAGCATTAGGATGTGCTATGACACCACTGCAAATTATCTGATGAGTGTGTTCTAACTGGTAAGCTTCAGCCTTGGAGTTGGGGGGTGGGACTCTGTGACCTCAGGGATCCTTTTCAACTGAAATGCATTACAGGTCTTTCATACCACAGCCCTTCAGTAATGGGCTGTTGTTCTGTTATTTTTGCCAGGCTTTCAGCTCTAACGCATTAAATCATGACTTCCCTCAAAGATGCCCTACCATTCCCACACCTGGAACGACTGTGGCAATTTGATAAAGTATCAGTTCGAGGTAGCACTAACAAAATGTGTATCAATCAAATGATTATAGCTTTTATTCAATGACGAACAGCCTGGAAATTCATAAATAGTTTCTATGCGACAGCACATTTATTCAGTCCTCATTTCATCTGATGCCTGTCTTCTACCTGGTGCTTTCATCATAATAAATTGGGTATTGAACCACAAAGTTGGCATTTAGCATTAGCATGTTATATGGTACCCCTTATCGTTTTGCTATTTTCCTTATTGATTTTTTCTTCCTATTTATTTACATTTTCATTTTGGAAGAGGGCAGGAAGGATCAATGATTTCTGAAAATGAACATTTTTAATGAAGCCGTTTTGACTACGACTTCTGAGTTTTTGGGCATTGGCACTCAAGGAGAGAGACTAGACATTTTGGACCTTGTGGGGTAAGGCAGAAAATAATACTGAATCAAAGACTCTTGGCTCTGAGCAGGGCTGACTCACAACCTTGGCTCTCCCATTCAGCAGGAAGCAGAACTGGAGAAGACTGACTCACTTGCCCAGCGGCACGTGCGTGAGGTTGAGCAGCGAGACCAACTGCCTGACAAGCCGTGTTGGTTGTTCTCTCAGTGAAGTGAAAAGCATGCGAAAATTATTCATCCTCATATGTTAGGTCTTAAAATAGTTCGCACTGTTGATCCATCTATAAGAAACGTGCAGCTGTTTTTCTCAGTCCACCTGGGTGAAAGTTCAACTGACTGAAAACTCTTTGTGGTAGAAACGTATATGAAGTGTAAAATCTTGAGGTCAACTTTCACTACTCTCCATTTCCTGCCTGGCGGTATCTCTTTAGTCACAAGATTTTTACCCTTGAACTGCCTCTTATGGAAGCCACCCCATTGCTCAGTTTAGGCCCTCAAACTGCCCACTGTATCACTGCATTGCCTTTCAATGGAGGAAATGGTTAGGTTTCCTTGGGTGCAAGCAACAGAAACCAATCCTGGGTAATAAAGAGGAATTACTGGGAGGAGACACAGAATCAGCAGAGGATGCACAGTTGGGTTTGTGAGTAGTAGGAACAAGGCCGGGAATCAGGAAGTGTAATACCTGCGTCAACAGCGGCCAGTGGTGATGTGCAATTATTCGTTCTGACCTTGCACTCCACCTTCAAAGAGTGCCCAAATGACTGACACTCTCTGTCCCTGGAGGTGTTGGAATGAGAAGAAAGAAAATCTGATCCCACTGTTTCCTGGATCCCTGGAATTACCATTCCTCCAAAACTACACATGATGGGATGAGGTAATTACCCAGGTTGAAATTAGACAGTCCTTAGAAAGTGGGAAAGGATGCTGGGTGACAAATGTTTTTGAGACAGCATTTCCTCCGACTTTACTTCCCCATCTCTCCAATTCATTTCAAATCAATATAACAGATATTTATAGTAGTTTCACCTTATCTGCATTTCCCCCTTCCACGGTTTCAACCTCAGTTTGGAAGCAGATGATCCTTCTTCTGAGATTGCCAGAAGGTCAGTAGCTGCCTAACTCTATGAATGTGACAATGCCTGTGTCATTCACCTCATTAGGTCTCTTTATTTAGGTATTTTATCATCTTACATCATCTTAAGAAGGCCAAGGGTGAATATAGTACAGTAAGATATTTGGGGAGTGAGGAGAGAGAGACAGAGAGACAGAGAGAGGGAGAAGGAGGGAGAGGGAGAGGCCACATTCACATACATTCTATTTTAGTATATTGTTACCATTTTCTATTTTATTATTAGTTATTGTTGTTAATCTCTTACTGTGTGTAATTTATAAATTGAACTTTATCATAGGTATGTATGTATAGGAAAAATCATAGTATATATAGGGTTGGTATTATCCATGGTTTCAGGAATCCACTGGTGATCTTAGAATGCATTCCTTGCAGATAAGGTGGGACTGCTGTATTAAGTATCAGTCCGGCACAAGATGCTGTATTTGGCACTGGGAATTCTGGGAAGAGAGGTCTTTTGTACTGTGCTACCAACTGTGTTGCATTTAGTTGGGCCGTGCACTCCCATGGCTTCTTTATTTTAAAGACTTTATTTTTTAAAAAGCCTTTATTTTTAGAACAGATTTGGGTTTACAGTAAAATTGAAAAGAAGGTTCAGAAATTTCCCATATAATTCCTACCTCCACACAAGCATAGCTTCCTCCACCATCAACATGGTTGTAATTGATGAACTTACATTGACACATCATAATCACTCAGAGTCTATAGTTTA
Source organism: Proteles cristata cristata (assembly GCA_017311185.1). NCBI lineage: Eukaryota > Metazoa > Chordata > Mammalia > Carnivora > Hyaenidae > Proteles > Proteles cristata. The sequence continues at coordinate 1,334,391 of JAESUZ010004992.1, read as the reverse complement.
CATTAGGGTTTACTCTTGCTTTTGCATAGTCTACGGATTTTTGACAAATAGACGATATGTATCTACCTTTATAAGTATCATACAGAATACTTTCACTGCCCTAAAAATGTGCTGTGCTATGCCTGTTTCTCTCACCCTTTGCCTAACCCCTAAACACTGATCTTTTTATTGCCTCCATAGTCTTACCTTTTCAAGAATCTCCTATAGTTGGAGAGCCAGAGGTGTGTGTGGGGAGATTGCTGTTACATGTCTTCCCTTTTCCTCCCAATTGATCCCCTCCATCCCTGGAAGTTCACGTGGGAGGGGAAGATAAATGGATATTTGACATACTCCCCCTCCCCACAAACATTTCCAGCTTCTAAGGTGTATCATAAGGGAATGACAGAATGCCTTGTAAGATTAGAAGGTTTGTTACAAGAACTCTAAATCCCAGAGTCTCCATGACCTTGTCTTAGAATTTTCTTTTTTCAAATATTGTTCCATAGGCCAAAGTCCATTCTGTTGGTTGGATTATTTGTTTCAGCAGATATCTTTGTGCTAGAAAGTCTGGCATAATCTTCAGTGCTTATCACATCCAATGTTAATGATTTCTTTCCTGGCTTTTGGGGTCCCTAATAACTATCTCCATCTTAACCCTATGTTTTCTCTTACTTCCCTTAACATTGGCTTTTCCTTCTGTACTGGGTTCTCCCCCTTCCTTCTGTTACCATGTATTGCCCTTGTGGTCGTACTTTTCCTTGTCTGTAATGGCTTCCTTTTACTTCCTACTCAGGCTGCCTCAAGTACCACTTCCTTTAAGAAGTTTTCCTTGACTATTTATATCCCACAATATTCTTTTATTCCTCTGTATCCAACAATGATTACAATCTGTATCACACAACTTGAACTAGATTATTCTATTATTCTGTATTTTTCTTATGTTTTTTCTTGTTAAGTCTGATGCCAATTTGGTGCTTTGCCCTGCAAAGATAGGAACTCTTTCTTTTATTTCTTTGCATCTCCTGGGCATGTATAGTTATGCTGAAACCTTAAAACTATTCTGCTATAATATATAGACTCAAATCACTATGTTGTACACCTGAAACCAATGTGATGTTGTGCATCAACTATATTTCACTAATGAAAAAAGGCCTTGCTGTTTTCTGCTGGCCTCCCTAAATTTCACTGAGCTGTTAACCTGGGGCTATATGATAGTCTTTCTCAAAGGCTATCCCCTACTCCTATGTTTGTAGTATTTAGGGGAGCGCAATGTGTATTGACCCGTTGGCCACATTTTAGTGGAGAATAGAACCTCTTTTCTCTTCCCCAAAAGAATCACATCAGAGTCAACCCTTCCTGGCACTTTCTATGTCCTCCCCACTACTTCTACCCTTGGGTGAATGAATGGCCAATACAAATGACTGAAGCTTGATATTATTTTTGGAAAATTTTAAGAGGGTGAGCTGTATTCCTAGAAAAAGAATGGGCATGTGTATATATCTCTCAAAAAAGTGTGTGTGTGAGAGAGAGAGGGATAGAGAGAGAATGGGTTCCACCTTACTTCTTTCATTCCTTGCCCTTTGGTCAGTGAAAAGGGCCACTTTTTCCTTGTTTTCTATACCAAATACAGGGTCTTTCTATCTTGATGATGGTGATGGAGGTAGAGACAGGCATTTGCACTTTTTGTTCCAACTTTTCCACCTACATCTGCAGGGCTAATCAGGTCTCCTTTTTCTCATTGGTCTGTCTGTCCTCAATTTGGAGTAGGAGATATGAAGCCAAGCAAAGTTCTCCAATCCAACCTTTTCCAGGAAGTCTAAACCTTGGGCATGGGGCTGTTTAGGTAGTTGCTTAGTCTACTGATAAAACTAGTATTGGGATTCTTGGTTAGATGTCTGTCCTGGCCTGTCTACTCTAGTGGCCACAACAATGGAGAGGAAGATGGGTGAGTGTTAGTTTGGGACCCCAAACACTGCCTTAAATCCCTAACATGAAATAAGTTCAGGTATTGGGTTAACCAGATGGCTGTGTAATTTCAGTTGAGAATATCCTATACTCTTAAATGGGAATGGTCTTTGTGGCATCAATGTATGTGTGTGTGTGTGTGTGTGTGTGTGTGTGTTGGTAGAGAGTTCTTTTCCTCCATGGCTATACAGAGTAGCAGTGGGGTGATATTCTCAAGCAGGCCATCAAAACTGATGGACCCTAAAGCCTACATTGACTTTGAGGGGACCCTGCCAATTTATGCAAGACGTGCTAAGATGTTTCTGAGTTTGTGGTCATCTTTGTTAACTCCTTTCAAAACCTCTCACCCAAATTCGGGCCTATGGCAAAGACCATATCTGCAACATGTTCCATATCCTGGGCTTCCCTAACCAGTGTGGAAACCACTCATAGTGACACATTATTAGCAGCACAGTGCAAGAAGGAAGTAGACCTGAAATTATTCAGCATCCTTTTTAGGTGTGAGGTGTGCGTTTCAGCATCCACTCGCAGGCACACAGATAGATACCCTAACTGGCATTATCCCACAGCCCGCCCTCCTCCCCTTACTTTTTGGAAATAGGACTGGCATGTCTCTAGCTTAGTGATTTCATGTCTCTTGGCAATTATTTCCTATATTGGAAACTTCTTTGCTTTTCTTCCTTTCTGGTGGCAGGCACACTAATGACTGAGATTGTTCAGGATTCCTGTGAGGCCCTCCTGAATTCTGTGCCTCCTTCTGACCCCAGATGGTTCTCTGTGGAAAACAGAGAGATGGTGGGATAGAGAACGGAACCTAGTGTGCCTTTAAAGTAGGAAACATATTACTGGCTTATGTTAACCTCCTGGCTGAGAGCCCTGTTTATTGTTATTAATAAAACTCTACATTCATAAGCAAAAGTGTAACACCACCACCACCAATAATAATGTACTTTAGGGCTGTGCTCAGCCAAGTCTTCTGTTTTCCTGAGATGGAGTAGCAAAATACACCCTCTCCCCTCTGTCCCTTTCTACCATGGAGGTGAATGAGCTTTGAAATCCCTTTGATTCTGAATAAGCAGCAGAATGAAAGGGCCTTCATTTAAAATGGGGAGGCTGAGCCAGCTTGCTTTCTCTCCAGCTTCCTCAGTGAGCTCAGCAGCCGACCTTTTGGCTCAGCAACTGGCCTGCTAGTTAAATGCAACCACTGAACAATCACTTGACAGGATTTCCAGCTTATTAAGAATGGAGTGTGGCCACAAGGGATTCAAGCAAAAAGGTAATAAAAAAGCACCTAATAAAAACTTTAAAATGTGTGCACACACATTCCAAGGTACAGTGATCTTTAACCCCCACTAACCCCTTAAGGGTTAGGATTTGGAGTCCAAGGATGAGGAGATGAAAATAGTAGGGCTGTAAAGCTAAGGATTTGAGGGTATTTTTGAATTGTGGGCTTTTGTTTTTTAATTGGTTTCTAAATGATAGAGCAGTGATGTTAATAATGGTGCTTATACCTAATTTTCATTTTATGTATTTCAAGATGTAGGCATAGCTGTATCCATAAGTAAAAGAATGTAAATGTTCAGCATTTAATGACAAGACCATGTCTACTACTGTTAATGAATGAAGCGCATGTAGGAAAATCAGAATGTCAGCTTCTATAACCTAGCATGATGCATGTCTTATGGCAGGGTACAATTTATCTGTCACTGCCCTCACCTGCTAATGAATGAAAATATTTTAAAAATACATTTTCTGAGAAGCTCCTGACATTGTCTTCTTACTACTTGTCTTAGTTTCTTCTTAGGTAACCTTACAGGGGATCTGGTTTTCAATGTAATGATCAAAAAACCAGATGCCCCTCAGTTTTGTGATATAAGTGAATATTTCTTGCTGCCTTATCATTCAGCTACCTTTCATACATCGTCACGTTTTCCTCCAGAGGAGAAATACCGGTTCTCTTCACATGGGACACTGTGAAACTGTTGTTGCCGTGTTTATTCACTTCTGCTTCTGAATGTGAGAAATTAGAAAAAGATCAACAGAGGATTATTAGGTTACTCTCAGAGTCACCAGTGGTAATAGGCAGCTTCAGTAGAACAGCTAGGAGTCAGATTCCAGAAGCCAAAGTTTCTATAAAAAGCAGTGGTGGAATGTGTTGCTGCCTAGAACCAGCACACAGGAGACCCAGCTAGCTCTCTGTCTCCTGCTTATACCTTATTTCACATCAGACAAGGCATTTCACAGCTTTGTCCCTCAGTCTCTTCATGAGGCAGGGCGATATAATCACTATGCCCTGGGCTTTGACACTACTCATTTAATTATGGACTCCACAAAATTTCAAAGACTATATAAGGTGTGGGCTATATAGGTGTGAGGTGGGGCTCTACAGTCACTAAGCCCTGGGCTTTGACACTCTGATCATTTGATTATGGACTCCCCGAAATCTCAAGGGCCCTCCAAAGATCAGCTAGTTCATTGCCTTGTGTTACAGTAATTCTGTACCAATAGCACTCTGGATAAAAGGCAACCTCATCTAAAGTTAATGATAAAATGAGACCTCAGTTAGGGAGTGTTTTCTATGAGGGCTTCTAACAAATATAACGGAAAGAAAGATCTCTACTCTTTTCTGCCTAGAGGATAGGGAAAAGGATGTCATCCTTCTTGTAAGTCATACTCTATGTAAAGGCAATGGGCTGCATGGAATTTTGCTCACCATTGTATTCTGAATGCCTCACAAGGTGCCTTTAGCAAGCAAATAAATATCTGTTGAATGAATGAATGAATAAATAAAAGTAGGGTCTTTGTGTGGCTAAGGATTTTTAAGAGATCTCTGGCTTCCTAATAGGTCAGTTTCTGATCCTAGAAAAGCCCAGTGTGATATAATTTATAAATGAGGAGAAGGCTAGGAAAGGAAGGATAAAGGAATCATCACTACTTTGAATAACATGAGTCGCCTGCACTGTGAATGAAGACAGAGTTAGGAAAATATTTCTCTTTTTCGCCATTGGTTTAAGAGTGTTATAATTTCTGAGAATGAATTTTGTCCTTTAGTTGTGTGTATGTGTGTGTGTGTGTGTAAAAAAGAGAGAGCGAGAGAGAGGCAGAGAGACCCAAAAGTTACCTGCTGGCAACAGGGATTTCATAAGGTATATCATCACCTTACCTCTTAAAAGAGAATTTGCATCCATGATGTGGGTTCTGCTGCCAGAAAGCCCCAACACACCTTGGGATATGAGGAGCCAAAAGCTGTTGTGTTCTAGCATCCTGAAGGCACCTAGTTCTCAATCCAGACTGAATATCTCAGACCTGGGAAATATACTGCTGCAGAGCAGGTGGATCCTGTGGGTAGAAAATGGGGTTTCTCAAAAGGTGGCTAGAGATGAGAATGGGTTAGAGAGGAAGTTGTACTTGAAGACATGAGAACATGGGAGTCGAGTGAGCATCTAGGATTTTTTGAGATGGTCATCGTGAAGGGTTTAACTTCTTGGGTATTTTTCTTTTGGGAGTATAGGGCAATTTAATGCAAGGCTTAAAAAGTTTTGTTCTGTTGAAATTTCCCTTAATTATTCTAACCTTTCAAGAGATCCTGATATTCCCACTTCTCCTGCCATTTCAGGAGCTTGAATACATTAGGAAAAAATATAAAAGGGCATTTTTATTAGAGAGAGTGCTCTTATTTATTTATTTAAACTAACCTTAGGTACTTAAGAAGGTACAGGGGGGCTAAATATACACAGTTGAGTCACTATGTTCAAAGACCATCTGATCTCGGTTGATTGTCATAATGATCTCAGTACTCTTTCAAAATGAATGCTATAAATATTCTTTTTTTTTGACCAATTTTTAAACATTTAACATTTCATCATGCACTTAATGGCATAGATATGGAAAAAGCATCTGTGGCTCAAGTAGTCAATATTACTAGATGGCCATTATTTGCCTAGACAATTCTGAATGCCTCTTTGGCCATAACTGATTAGTCAACAGTACCAAAATTTTCAGCAACAAAAACAGCACAGGAATATAAAGATCAAACATTTGTTCTTATTTGAAAAGAAAATCTTTTGGAAAGCAGAGAAATTTTCTGGCATGTCTTGCTTTTCTGATCTCTAAATTCAGCTGTATAGTTCTGAGCTCTATGGTTTCAGTGCTTACACATAGATCATGAAGATTTGGAAAGGAGTCTTTCAGTCCAGAAACTCTGTTCTTGCTTGGTAAACCGAAGACCAAACAGTGCTGGTAGCTTCAAAATGACATTCAGGCATAAAAGTAGAAGTTAAGTCAGGCCTAGATACTAATAGCTGCTTTTTCAATCAGGCAAAACCATTCTTCTATAATTATTAAAGCCAAACAAAGTCAAAATAGAAAAAACTTGTTTGAGTTGTTTCTTGATTTTTGTTGTTGTTGTTATTAAGATGGCTTTTTATTCCTGTAGAAGATATTATAGCCACATCTTGTTAGCTTAGTTTCAATGAGTTTTTTTAAGGGATGAATTAATGCCATGTTTTGTTTATAATTATAAGGATCAATGTCTGCCCCAGGCCCCCATAAAGCCAGGGGTTCATTTACTGAAGAATGGAAAACAGAAAACTAAGCCACTTCGCCTGGAGGGCTTTCACAGGCTGCTGGTTTGAGAGAGGTTTTATCTCTCTAATGAGTATAATATTAAAATTATGTGGGTTCAGGAGGTTTTATTTTTGCAGTATTTGAACTATATATATGGACATCTGCAAATGCCAGTCATATGACTTATGTGGGCACAAGTAATTGTTTGTGCTCACACATATGCTGACAGCATTTGTTTTATGCACCTGCTTCTTCTCCAGTTCCAGTTTGCTTCGATCTTTTGATTTTGTTTTAATGCGCAGGCGTTTGCTGAAGTGTAACCACTTACAGAGCATCTGGGCTCACATGGGTTTTAAAACTGAATCCACATTTTAACAGTTTCTCACCTCTCGATCTGGATTAGAGAAAACGAATACATCATAGTAACCAATATTAATAGTTCTTTCACATTCCTAAGTGCTTACATTTGCTTCTTGGTTATAATCCTCAATTTGGAGTTTGGCTCCCTGCTTTGTCTCATATTCCCACGGGCCTTACAATAATGCTTATCATTTGCATAGCACTTTTAAAGCCCCTTTCAATCATTAGTTAATTAATTCATATGATGTCTTTTCGCGATCCTCATTTAATGCATAAATAAGCAAACTGGGCCAGGCAGAGGTTAAATGACTGCACCAGGACCATATGAGGATTTGGCTAAGTCCTCTCATCCATTTTTTTGAATTTTCCAGGGAGGAAGATACCTTTGCAACTCCAGTATCATGCAATCAGGGTGAGTTCATGAACTTGGGTGATCTGTGGAAGTATTTGGCCCTTCTGTAGTCTTAGGCTTTCAAGTGGAAATGAGAGCGTTGTGACTTCTTAAGATCATGACAATCACCCTGATCTCAGGATCAGGCCAAGCCTTATAATACAGCTTGATGAGAAGCTGTTTTGTGATATTTTTTGAAATCTAAGACTTGCCCAGGAAAGATGTTGACTGTAAATCAAAGATATAGGATAGGAAAGACTTTGGGTTATGGTCTTCCCAGGAGATCTTTCCAAGGAAAATGAGGTAGGCAGCTGTGCTGCGGATCAAGCAAGTAAAGCTCAGGATTGATCATATGCATTTTACCTCTTCAGTAGCCCAATGGTGATGATGGAAAAGGAGGGATGCAGGCTAAGGAGACTCTCCCAACTTCTTATCAAGTGCTTAAGAAAATCATTCTTTTTGTCCTCATCACAAATTGGGACCTTTAGCATCCAGTACACTGCAGGGCTTCAGTAGACACCTGCTTAATTGGCTGTTACCCTGAGCTCAGAATAGCATCTGAGCTAGGAAGAAAAGCTGCCGCAATGGAAAAAAGAGTGAAGAAAAGATGGGAAACAGACACCTGGGTTGAGGAGGTATGTCTGCACCAGGGGGAATGGACTAGACAGAAGAAGCAAGCTCTCAGAGAGTAATAATCACTTCTGAGATGGTCACTAGTTGGCTTTGACCCATACCCTGAAAGCACTAAATGGGATGTTGTCTGTTCCCTAGGGCTGCTCTAACAAATTGCCACCAACAAGGTGGATTAAAGCAACAGAAATTTATTGTATTATAGTTCTGTAGGCAAAAAGTCCAAAATCAAGGTGTAGGCAAGGTTAGCTTCCTCCTGAGGATCAGAAGGAGAATTCATTCCATACCTCTCTTAGCATCTGGTGGCTGTTGGCAAATGTGTTGGCATGTATATGCATCACTCTAGTCTTAGTCTGTCTTCTCATGGTTGTCTCCTCTCCCTTCTCGGTGTCTCAAATCTCTCTTTTTCTTTTCTCTTATAAGGACACGAGTCATTAGATTTCTGGCTCACCCTAAACCCAGGATAATCTCATCTTTCCTTAATTAAATCTTACAAAGATCCTCTTTCCAAATAAGGTTACATTCACAGTTATATGGGGTTAGGACTTTGATTGTATCTTTTAAGGAAACACAGTTCAACCTACTAGAGATTTCATCATTCAAACTTTGGGTCTGGGGAGAGGCTGAAACAGTCTCTAGATTCTGCAAAGCTGGGTCTCTCCTGTGAATCCAGACAGACAGTGAGTGTTTCTGGAGGCAGAACTAACAGATGCTTCCTTCTGCTTCTGTCCTATATTGTCCTATCCATCAAGCTCTATGCCCAAATGGAGGGAGGAATTGCTTGGCAACTCCAAGAATCCCCACTGCATCCAGTTGTCGACAGGAGATGCAGCTGTCATTTTGGATAGTAGAAACAACCTTCATTCCACGCATACCAGCCAGCAGATGCCCTTGCTTCCTCCTGGCTCTGATGCTGTCTGTGGTTCCTTAGGTGGTCTTATAGAGGAAAGTAGCTCTACAATTCCTAGGCCTTGTGAGTAGGATGAATTTTTTTTTTCTGGCCACAGTAATTCATAGGACATTGATCTAGATACCCTGGAAGTGACTCTGTACTGTTCTGATTCTCCTGTTCCTTCCCAAACCACCCTAAATCTGCTCCACAGATTGGGGTTTGGGGAGCTCCACAATCCTCCCAATTGCTTAATTTAGTAACTTAATGCATCATTCTTGGATTTTTGGTCTCCCATTCCCTATATCAAATCATGTTGATTTCTCAATTTTGTATTTCCTAACCCAGCCCCTCTTTTTCATCCTCATCAGCCCTGTTCTCTTTCGGACTCCTGACATTATCTCACAAAGTATCGAGATTAGCTGCTTATCTGGTTGGCCTTCTTCCGGTCAATCTTTCCTTGCAATCCATCCATCCCTCTGTGACAATACTGATGCCTCTACCAATTTTTAGGTAGTTTCTTGCTTTAAGTCTGCCAGTGGCCTTCTTGGCCAGATTAATGCCTGAACATCTTAGCAGGGCACAGAATTCTTCATGAAAGACAATACTGGGCTGCCAGGAACCTGCTGTCAGTGGTTCAGACATGACTTCTGCTAAAAGGAACTCCGGGTGCCACAGTCCCTACGTGGGTACTCTACTGTGTGGCAGAAAACACCTCCACTGAGCCCAGCGCTTACTGAATTGACACTTCCAGATGCTGCTAGAACACAATCAGCAATACTCAAGGGACTTTACTTTTTAAATATGGGGCATGAATATTTTGTGGTTTATTGGCTTTAAAGAAATTTATCCTCTTTCTTTTTCACCTGAAATCTTATCTTCTAGAGTCTAGACTCTGTGCTGGATTGGGTTTCCTGCTTGTCAGTAAAAATCTTTTCCCCTGAGTGTTCAATCATTAGTCCCTTAAACTTTGCTTATTTAAAAAATTTACCCCTAAAACCTCATATTTCCCCCATTTCCCTTAAACTTCCTGTGTTCTACCCATTCAAATTTGGAATTTCCTGAGTGCTCATGCTTTCACTCCTCTGTGCATTTGCTTATACTGTTCCTTCTTCCAGGAGCACCAACTGCCCTGTGCATACTTCAGTATCCTTCAAGCTTAAGCATTAGGCCTTCTGACTCCCCCAGACAGGCCTGGGAACTCCTTGGTTGACATTACCATAACATTCTAATAAACATTGCTAATAGAACTTAGTGCATTGGGGACTTAGTGCATCTCCAACCTGGGAGAGGAGTTTTTAAAACTATGTGTCAAATTAAAAATTATAAATAAAAAAAACAATGTGTCAATATCCCAATAATAGGTGGTAAAATCAATTAAATTTTTTTAAATGTTTTTTTTATTTATTTCTGAGAGAGAGACAGCATGAGCAGGGGAGGGTCAGAGAGAGAGGGAGACACAGAATCTGAAGCAGGCACCAGGCTCTGAGCTGGCTGTCAGCACAGAGCCCCACACGGGGCTCAAACCCACGAACTATGAGATCATGACCTGAGCTGAAGTCGGACGCTTAACCGACTGAGCCACCCAAGCACCACATGTAAAATCAATTTTTAAAATGAAATAGAACATGGGTCACCTGGGAGGCTCCATCAGTTGAGCATCAGACTCATGATTTCTGCTCATGTCATGATCTCAGGATTTGTGGGATTGAGCCCCACATTGGGCCCTGTGCTAACAGTGTTGTCTCTCTCTCTCTGCCCCTCCCCTGCTCATGCTCTCTCTTTCAAAAAAATGAATAAATAAACTCTAAAGTAAATAAGTTAACTAAAAAAAACCCAAAATAAAATGAAATAGAACAGAAACTATTAAGTATATTTCATTTAGTAGGGCTTTGGTATGTGGACTTCTGCTACTGCTGATGTTGGTGTGTGTGTGTGTGTGTGTGTGTGTGTGTGTGTGTGTGTGTGTATGTGTGTGTGTGTACTGTCCGGATCTTCGCTTAATCAACTTTGTACGGCTTAGGACTGGTCCAGTGTTTGCATAAAGTTGACAAACAGCAAATGTCAGGTGGCTAAAGGTATCGTGTAGCTGTGAGAGTCCCGTGTGCAGTTCTCAACATATTCTCAGTGAGGACCGTACACCCCACTTGCTGGTCCCATCCAGGTTTGCAAATATCAAAGCCAGTTTAGCATAAGTCTTGCCTGTTTCTGCTGCAGTTTATAGACTCAGATGCAGCTAATATTTATTTAGCATCTACCCCTTGGCCACATACTGTCTTATGTAGTCTTAGAAGCATGCCACAGTCATGACATTCCTGTTTCAGTGGGTGAAACTGACACACACACAGGGTGGAATGTTGCTTTGAGCTACACTACAAATCCTCAGCAAGGACTGTGCTTGAATTTGCATCTTTGATTACTCAGGTGAGTGTTTATTCTTTTATATAAGGAGTTGTGGAAGTCAGGAACATGGAAGCTTCTGGAAGGCTGTGGAGGAGTGTTAAGGGGAGGAAAAGGGCAGTACAGGCCACTTGCTCAGTTATAGCACTGAGGAAACATCCACATGGAGAAGAAAAACACCACCACACATTTGTGACAAAGACTGCTAAAGCCTGTGAAGAAGCGATTTGAGTAGGCGTGTCAAAGGTCCATTAACCAAAAAGCAGAAGACTGGGCTCTCTAAGTATGACGGGAAGTGTTTGTCATACAGTTGTACTGTCATGGATGGGAGCCATCGGCAGCTGTTGCATGCTGCTTCTACATTAACCACACAATCGTGGAGATCAGTTTGGGAGCTCATCCCCTGAAGCCCTCCCTTGGCTGCCTTCACCTGCCTTCTCCCCCTTCCCTCACTCCTACCCCCACCATCTACTCACCCCCACCTTCCAGCCCACCTCCTACCTCCATCTGGATGCCTCGGAGCAGATGTGGACAAAGCCATATGTTCCAATCCTCTGACTAACACTGCTGTGCTTTTAGATTGGCTCAGGTTGGATTTTGATTAGTGTTTATTGTTATTGTTACCAAGTCAGACAATGGGGATGGTTATTCATTTGCCCCATCGAAGCCTCTTTGTCTATTAGGAGGCTTCCACACAAGGAAGAGAACTTGCTGAAAGACAAATAAAAAATATTTGTATTTATTCACTTAAAATGAGAAAGTACAAGGCTGTGTCCTTGGCTCTGTCCTGTTGATCCATTTTATCAGGGACTTGGATCAAGACATAAAAGACCTGCTGATCAAATTTGCAGTTGGCACAAAGCTGGGCAGGATTGCTAATAGGCTAGGTAAGATCAGATTTTTAAAAGATCTTGACAAGTGGAATGAACAGCCAAAACCAACATGAAAATTTTAATAGGAAACTTAAGGTCCTGCATTTGGAGTAAACCCAATCTGCTTCAAAAGTACATAGAATGTAAGAAAGAAATCTACCTTCGTAGCTGTCCTAATGAAAACAACTAAGGGCTTTTAGTGGACTACATGCCAAATCTGAGTTAACCATAAAGGTGATGCAAATGAGGCTGTATTAATAGAAGCTCAGTCAGTGTCCATCCCAGTGAGCCCAGCACGGGTCTGACCAGGGCTGCAGAGCTCTTGGTATCTGTCACACTTAAAATCAAAATCAAAATATATGTTACTTATTGATTGAAAATTCTTCTCTCAAATTCATCTTCAAAAATTACTAGAGTAACAAGGGTTAACTGCAGCTAGTGAATATTATTAGGTGTATTTAAAAAACAACAACGGTGCTCTTCTTCCAGCATTCCCTAAAGCCATGTTAACAGCCTGAGGTGCATCCTTCCATAATGGTATTCACGCTGATGCAAACATATCAAAAATAAACACACATGCATGTAAGGTTTTCACTGGGAGTATTTATTTTTTATAAAGTGGGTCCTGCAAAACTCCTTACTCTCCAACTTTGTTTCACCACTTAAGGATAAGTCATTGACACCTCTTCAGGTTAATATGTACAGATCTCAAGTATTTAAAACTGGTGCTAGGGGAGCCTGGGTGCCTCAGTCGGTTAAGCGTCCGACTTCAGCTCAGGTCATGATCTCACGGTTCATGGGTTTGAGCCCTGCATTGGGCTCTGTGCTGACAGCCAGCTCAGAGCCTGGAGGCTGCTTCAGATTCTGTGTCTCCCTCTCTCTCTGACCCTTCCCTGCTCACACTATCTCTCTCCCTCACTCAGAAATACATAAAACATTAAAAAAAAAAAAAAGTAAAAATGGTGCTTACTATTCCGTGATAACAGATGTGCTACCATTTATAAGCTTTTCTCAGGGTCCCATTTTAACAAGAATACTGGCAACTGGGTAAGGGGATAACTTTCAAGGTTGGAATGGCAAAAGATGGAGATAGAAGCCGTGATATACAATGATTATGGCCCCTAAAGCTATTTAACTGGGAGAATGGAAGATGGGTGAGCAAATGGGAGGGTTCTTTGGACTCATTAAAGAATATTGAGATTTTGCTCAGCATGGGGTGGAACAAATCAAAGATTCTATGTTTCGTGTTTGATTCCTTGTCAGGACAAGGCTGGGGAAGGGGAGAGTAAGGACTCCTCTTCCTTCTGGTGGCTTGAGGTATGTTCAAAACAACAGCTTTTGGGGTGAAAGAGTCTGCCCTACCCTCACCCCCACCACAAGAATGCTGGCAGGCACCCAGCAACCTCCACAGTAAGCACATTATAAAAACATTAGGCAAAAATAATAAAAATAATGACATTAAAGAGAAAAATCATTGTAGAAACCAAACAAACCCAGCCCTAGAGCTCAGACAGGCACCGGCCAGGATGTTGTTGACATGGTTGGTAGAAATTTGATTTCGATGAATTTCATTGTCAGTGTAACCCGGGCATGAATCACCCTCTTTCACCCTGCCTCATCATTGTAATACCACAGATTTGGGGAACATGGCATTAGAGAGATAAAGAAGTTCACAAACAGCATTGGCCAGGAGCTCCCTGGGCCCCAAGCCAGTGCAGGGCTCAGCCAGGAGGCAGTTGTCCAGGGTGAGGGGCCCATAAATCTGAAGGCAGTTGAACCCCTGAGGGATTTGAAGCCTTCAATCCTGAGACCAGGGCTGTTGCTTTTTCCACTTCCAACCTCTCCCTCCCCTCACGGACCACCTAACTGAGGGCTGACAAATGAGTTTTCTCACTCAGAAGCAAGCGTTCTGGCAGAAGCTGGAGCCTGGCAAGGCTGGTGCTGGACAAAGTCAGCTCTCAGTAGGCTTCCAGGGTTTATTTCCCTGACCCTGAATGTTCTCTCCTGGGTGCTTGGAGAAGCCACCTGCCCTGGCAGAGAGGCATAGGGACACAGTGCCAGCCTAGGGTCTGGAGGAGGTACTGGGGGCATGGGGTGCTTACAGCCTGTTGAGTGAGAGTCCTAGAGACTGCTGAAACCATGCTATCATTTTGTTTATTTATTTTTCAGTTTTTTAATGTATTTTTGAGAGAGAGAGAGAGAGAGAGAGAGTCCATCCCAGGCAGGCTCTGCACTGCCAGTGTGAGCCCAACGTGGAGTTTGAACCCACAAACTGTGAGATCATGACCTGAGTCAAAATTAAGAGTCAGACACTTAACGGACTGAACCATCCATGAGCCCCTTATTTTTTAATTAACATGTATTTGATCCTTTGCTGGCTGCTGCGCACAGTGCTGGGCATTTCACATGGGTAATTCTGATCCATACTCCCAACCCTCTAGCAGGTGCACTGTACACATGAGGGGACTAGGGCTCAGGGAGACGAAGTCACCTGGTCAAGGTCAGACTTGACCAGCTAGCCAGAGGTAAAGCCAGGGCTTGAATTCCAGCATCTGTACCCTTTCTATTAAGAGTTGATGATGGCACATAGTCAGGAGAAGGGCCTTGGGGAAAAGCAGGCCTTCCTAAAGCCTGTGATTTCTCTCTTCTGATCATAAACCCAATCAATTAAAAATGCTCAAGCTATCCTCATTTATTTAGAGTTCATCGCAGCCCTCAACATTGCTTAGGGAATGGGGCACCTATTTTATTCATACCAGTGCATCAGGCTATTACCATCCACACAGGTAACTGAAACAGGACCTGAAAATTGGAAATATCTGCAAGGCACTGAGTTTGGCTGCCTCATAGCAGGATTTTCTCAGAAACAGTCCCACTGGTGTTTTTTCTTCACAGAGAGGCAATGAGAACTATATTCTAGTGGTCTGGAATGTAGGCATTAAATTTGAATTCTGGAGTCAAATGATTTGGTTTTACTTATGACTTGGGCAAGCTACTTACCATGTACAAAATAGAGATAATTATATGAAACAAGATCTTTTCTATAGAGTGCTTGGGCCAAGCACCTTATACAAAGTTGTTGTCCTGATTCATCACTTACCTACAACAGCCAGTGCGTATCAGAACAAGTGGCCTCCTTAGTACCCATCATCCATTTAGCCCAGCCCCCACCCACCTCCCTTTTATGATTTGTTTCCCCACTCTATTTTTCCCCTTCCCATATATTCATCTGTTTTGTTTCTTAAATTCCACATATGAGTGAAATCATATGGTATTTGCTTTTGTCTGACTGACTTATTTCGCTTAGCATAATACACTCTAGATCCATCCATGTCATTGCAAATGGCAAGATTTCATACTTCTTTTTTTTTTTTAAGTTTTTTTATTTTTATTTCTAGGAGAGAGAGAGACACACACACACACACACACACACACACACACACAGCGTGAGCAGGGGAGGGTCAGAGAGAGAGAGGGAGTCACAGACTGAAACAGGCTCTAGGCTCTGAGCTGGCAGTCAGCACAGAGCCCGAAGCGCGGCCTGAACCTGCGAACCGCGAGATCATGACCTAAGCGAAAGTCAGTCGCTTAACCGACTAAGCCACCCAGGCGCCCCGAGATTTCATACTTCTTGATGGCTGAGTAATATTCCATTACACACACACACACACACACACACACACACACACACACACACCACATCTTCTTTATCCATTCATCAGTCCATGGACATTTAGACTCTTTCCATAGTTTGACTATTGTTGGTAATGCTGCTGTAAACATTGGGTGCATGTACCAACATCAGCAATTCAAATATAACTTGAGCAGGACTCAAACCAGATGAATAAATCCTTTCCTGAATCATTTAAAGGCCTTTGAAGATCTATGTTTATGTCCCATGAGAGACTCTTGAATGCTGAGAACAAACTGAGGACTGATGGGGGTTGGGGGAGGGGAAGGGGATGATGGGCATGGAGGAGGGCACTTGTGGGGATGAGCACTGGGTGTTATATGGAAACCAACTTGACAAACTATTAAAAAAAAGATCTATGTTTATGTTGAAATTCTTAGAGGGTTACCTGTCATCACTTCAGTTTCACAAATATATATCCAGCTGGTACCTCTTCTGTTTGTTTCCTGTGCACAGGCCCCATTCTACCATTAAAAATGATGTGTGCACTCTGGCAGGTCAACACCCCCAACCCAGACCTCAGAATGCTCATCTGAAAATGGGGAATTGGGGTAGATGTTCTTGCAGGTCTCTTTTGGTACCAAGATTCTATAGTTTCCATTCCTCCATGCTCACCCTGAGACGTTTTCTGACAGCTCCCACCATCCAGAGGTTTCCCACTCCCTTCTGAGAGTCCCCACTCTATATGATGTGCACTTCTTTCAAACCTCTGCATCTGATAGCTTACTTTTACGGTGCCCATACAACCCGTGAGAAGCTTAAAAGTAGGAATGACGTTTGCATTTAGTTCTGTTCTCCCAGTATCCAGCTTATTGGTTGGCACATAGTAGGTGTTCATTTACATTGAAGGAATGGATGTTGAAAAAGCAATAAAGAAGATGCTTTAATTCACTGTGGTTTCTCTGTCCTCACCTGTAACAAGAGGATAATAAGAGTATATATTACATATGGCTTTGTGAGAACTGAGAGAACCCATCATTAGTGTGTAAGTGTTTAGCACAGGGCCTAGCGCATAGTCATCAGTCGGTAAATATTAACCATCATGATATAATATTATAACCATTCAAATTCCAATTTTTCTGTCTTCATTTTAAAAACAGAAACTGAGATACAGAGGAAAATGGCATGCCCTTGGGATAACCTAAGAGGGTCAAGTACAGTGCCAGGAAAAAAGCTGAAATCTTTATTTCTTGTTCTGATTTTTGCATACCCTAGTAGGAGGCTTCTGCCTGAGAGCCTGGGGTTTTAGACTTTGCTCAGACATTTTGTTCAGCAGGTTGAATTTGGCTGGGGCCCAGGCAGGAGGATGGTGGGGAAGAATTGTCTGAGGTACCGAGGAGTTAGCTCTCCTAGCATTTGAAGAAGAAACGAAAAGTATTCTTTAATCACTCTTTGACATGGCTTCTATATACAAATCTTTGAGCCTTTGGCTCAGGAGAAGAGAGCAGGGAAGTTATTCAGAAGGGAAATTATTTTACATAAAAGTAATGTTCGGCAGATATCACAGTGTGCAAGAAATAAATACTTCTTAAAACAGAAGGCAAAGGCACATGTCTCTGAAAGTTTAGAAATATTCCCAAGAGTGATCTAGATGAAGAATATATGGGAGGAGACATAAGAATCCTCTGTACAGAATCATTCATGCTGAGTGTTAGCACAGAAACTCGAACTAGCTGAGATTATAATGCACATTCAGGAAACCTCCGAAGAAGCTCATTGAATCATAGCTCTGAGCCCAGACTTATTGCCGCCGGGTTGATACCACTGCCTCTATATGTAGCCACCTTATATCTTGGTGATTGATCCAATTTTAACGTTGTAATAGATGATTCTTATGTCTTATTATTTTCATTTAGTGGTTTATTACTTTCTGGAATATACAATTCCAAAAAGAATTGGTTCAAGTAAAAAAAAAAATCCTGAACACAGATAGAGAAGTTAGGAATAATTAAATGGATATTAAACAATATTTTTCAGTGAAAAAATATTTTTATCTCCTTCATTCTTTCTTTTCCTCTCTTTCTCCTTTTGTTATTTCATTCCAGGGAGACTGGCATAGGGTTCCCCAAATACCCCTTTCTCACTTTATCTACCCATGTATCCCATATATGTATTTATTTTAAGTACAGAGATTTTTCTTGCTTGCTTTCTTTAAGCATCCTTTTGCAGATGTTTAGTGGACTGGATGGTTGTAGGATGCTGTGAGAAGGACTAAGCATTCTTGCAGATAAACTCAGATTATGCTTTGGGGGAGAGACGTCTTTCCTCAGTGCCTCAGTTTCCTCATCTCCATTACTGACTGCTAGTGAGAATGAATTAATCACATTCCAGACCAGACTCATGGGTCACAGCACAGTTAGGCTGTGGAAGGGCTCCTCCTTCCCTTTCTCCAGCCACAACATGGCACTCCTGAAGCACTTTGAAAGCAGTGACTCAGGAGACCAGCAGGTGGCACATGGGAACCGGGATACACATGTCACGGCCCAGAACAAAGATGGAGGGAGGCTGATTTAGAGCTAGGTCAAGTTGGCTGACTTCCTCAGTCTTGAGGCTGAATGCTGCCCATGAGGACCACAAAAATCTGTAGGACTGCAGGACCTAAATGATTAAAATGCAGGGAGGGCAAGACCAGTGTGACACGAAAGGATGGGAATATTATAGTCATTTTTTTAACCTCTCCTAATCCTTTCTCTTAAGCTGAGTTACCTATATCATTCATATACATATACCTCATATCATATACAATTCAGGATTGTAAACTGAAGAACATATACTGTAGGCAAAGCAACGAGTCTAGTGTGAGGATCTCAACGTTGGTAGCTGTATAATAAATACTAACTGGTTGTGTGGAACACAATGCAGTGGTGTTATTTAGGCATTTCTGATATATATATCTATATATATCAGAAATATATATATATTGTAGTGACTGCATTTAGGTGTTTCTGATTCATTGATCTGTTCATTTTTTTTCACCCAATGAATATATATGTACCAACTCTTTGCCTGGGACAGGGCTTGGGCACATGGGGGTGAGTGAGACCGAGTTTCAGCTTTTTAGGAAAATGAAGCAACTCTCTTGGCTAAATTACTAGGAGGGTGGGTGGAGAGTTTCATGTAAAACCAACAATTCAGACTGATAACCAATACACTCTTTAGGTTGGAAGGTGTTTGGATGATGGTTTGGAAGCGCGGATGATGGTTAGTATGGGAACGTAAGGTAATAAAGGACCACGGGCTATATATAAATTGGAATTATTTCTAATGTGTGTAGTTCACATTCTATTCAGTCCTGTTCCATACATTCTAGTCAATCCTCCTTCTTTAGTGGGATACTCTGTAGACTCTCTATGTTATAGAAAGCAATATTTTGAAAATAATTTAATCTTTCAAAACTAATATATGTACATGAAGGGTTACTTTTATGTAGAAGAGTGCTCAGTTTTGCCTGTCTCTAGAGTATGAAAGGAGAGGGGCTTTAAGTAAAACAAGAGGCATAGGAAGGATGTGTTGGCATTGAGACTATTAATCCCTGATGTGTTACCCCAGTAGATGAGGACTGCTTTGGTTGGAAGCTTTTAAGAAAGCAGAGACTGCCAAGTATCTGGACTAGTTTATTTATTTATTTATTTATTTTTAAATTAAAAAAAAATGTTTGTTTATTTTTGAGAGAGACATAGAGTAAGTGGGGAAGAGGCAGAGAGAGAAGGAGACACAGAATCTGAAGCAGCTCCAGAGCTCTGAGCTGTCAGCACAGAGCCCGATGCGGGGCTGGAACTCATGGACCCGAGATCATGACCTGAGCTGAAGTCGGACACTTCTGGACTGAGCCACCCAGGTGCTCCAGACTTTTTTTTTTTTTTCAAAGAAACAAAGCCTTTCAGATTACATTGATGCCCCTGGTATACCCTTGGTATGGAGGTGGATGTATATATTGGTCATCCCCCGCTATCAGGGAAGGCATTTCTGAGTGGAGTAGGATGTAGATAAAATCACCACTAAGACCCTAACACTTTGGAAAGTCTTCATGGGTGGGGTAGATGACCTCATTTCTAAGTATGTAAGGATGGTGAACTCCTTAATAAAGCCTTTGAAATACATCAGGTTCTTAAACAGTCTCAACATAGGCTAACACCAAACTTTGCACAAATCACTTGGTAATGATGCATCCAGTCATGAGTGATATTCTTAAGGAAAAATGGATCACCTCTTACCTCAGCTTTTGCAAGCCTCAACCTAAAGTGGGAGAAAATATCTTAGACTTTTTATAATATAGGGTGTGATTTTTACTCAGCAGAGGACAGAACTACATGGGACCTACGTCCCACAGAGTGATTTTTAGTAAACATTTAACTACTGTGGGAGAATTCTAATAAAGAGTCAAGTGAGAGAATTTGGTGTCTGAATCCTAAAACTGGCCCCTCCTTCTGAGAGGGTCATCTCTACGGAGATCAAGAGCCAAATGGGGAATAAAAACCAGAGTTGTTAGTACCTGAGCAAGTTATCAACAATACCCATCCCCTTCCCATGAAAGGTATCTTTGATTAAGCTGAACTGTATAGCATGTGGCTTTTAGGCTGAAGGGCAAAGAGGGGCCCCAAAGCTTCTTTCTAACAGGAAAGAGCTGACAGTCCTGATTCACACAAAGAGGGTGGGAAGAGGGTGAGGAGGCCCAGGCTTGCCCTTTGAAGGTTGGGCCTTCTTCAGGCAGCTGCAGGTAGTCTAAGACATGGTGCTTTCACCACTTTTTACAGCATGGGCCCTACCAATGAAGTTAGGGTCTGGGTAGCAGTTAGTGACTCTTCCTTCTGTGTAAATGAACAAGTAATTGGGTATGGAAAGAAGGACTGTGTGTATAAGTCATAGTGGAAACAAGTAGATGAGAAGAAATTCCTCCCTACCAAATCCTCTCCTCCACATTTCTACCACCATTTGTATAATCTAGGGCAGTGTCCAACCGATTAATCTGAGCATTAACTAATAATAGTTTCATTTTAGCAGCTTTAAATGAAAGTGGGTTCTGGATGGAGAATTTGTAATGCTTATCCCTGACTATTTTTTTTTTTTTTCGAGCCTTAAAATTCTTAAGTTGGACCCAATTTCAGATAAGGACCAGGGTTGAGAATAGGTTCAGAAGTTATAAGGCTGTTTTCCTATTTAAATGCAGGGAAATTTCCTTCCCAAGCATGACTGAGAAAAGTACATTTCAAAGCGAAAGTATTTAATAGGAAATACAGAAATCCTAATGACTGGGAATGGGGGTAAAGTACTGGACTAAGAATTCTCTCTCAATATTACTGTGTACACTTGCAATGATTGCCAGAAAAACTTTCAGGGAAGGCAAGCTAGGTTTGTGTCACACATATGACAATCAACCAAACCAAACACTTGTCTTCTGTGATCATGGCATTTGGTCAAGGGAGAGGTTAATCTAACAACAGATTGACAAGAAAAGAAAACAAAATGTAGTCCAGGGAAACTAACTGTATCTTTATGAAAATGGGGCTTCCTCTTGCTGGATCACATTGTCCCTTATCATCTAGAGACCAGATACCCCTGTGGCAAAGCTGGACTGCACCATGACCACCATAATTATCATTAGCATCCTCCACGCCCCAGACTTCAAATGGTAACTAGTGGTGCTCCTACTTTAGTTGGGTTGATGGTAACAACAAAAAAAGTTAGTCTAGAAGTAAATAAAGTCATCTGGAATAAAACCAAAGCTGGGGACCTCTCTGTGATTGATTTACCCCCACCCCCACTCCCCTGATTCCCAGGTACAGCCATCCAGGACACTCCAGGCTTCTCCAGCACTCCACAAGTCTGCTGGGGATCCACAACCTGGGCTCTTGACGGCTGGCCTCCTTTGAAGGTAATCACTCATGTGTCATCCCTACTTCTGTCTCCTACCCCCACTATGTGCCCATATCCATGCCCAGCTGGCCCTCCCAGGCCTCCCTGCCCCCACTGTTCTCTTTGCCTCTTGCCGCTGAGCTGCTGATCACATACACTGGCTTCGCCCCCAGATGGTATCACAGCAGCATAGACCCTGTCATCAGCTTATCTCTACGTCTCTCTTGAGGTCGTAAGGCTGGGGCCCTGGTCCAACAGGGTTAGTGTCCTTCTAAGAAGAAAGGCCAGAGAACTTGCTCTCTCTCTTTCTTCCTGTATACATGCAGAGGAAAGACCATGGAAGCATACAATAAGAAGACAGCTGTCTATAAGCTAGGAAGATGACTCTCACCAAGAACTGAATCAAACAGTTAGCTTGAACAGACTAACATACCACGTATACTCCTAGTAATGTTTACTGAGCACTTGCTATGTGCCAGTCAATGCATTAAAGAAGAATGTATTGATTTATTTATCCTTGTAACAACTCTGTGGAATAACTACTGTCAGTATGCCCATTTTTCAAATGAACAAACAGGCTCAGAGAGGATAAGGATTTACTGAGTATAGTTAGTAGGGCATGGGGTTGGGATTTGACTGCAAGTTAGTAAAAGTCCAAATTCCTTACTTTGCTCTGCTCTCCTCTCTCCCAGGGGATCTGGATCATAAACACTGAGCAAATGAAATCATAGACCCCTGTAATCTTCAAAGTACTTTTATACCTTTTCACAACTAAAGATTCCTTTTATGATTTCCTCTCACTGTTATCCATCAATGCATATTTTGATAGATTACTAATCTGAAAATTGATATGAAATGTATAACTTTCAGTGGATTTTTGAAATACTGAAAATAACTTCTGTTTCCTTTGAGCTCCCAGGAGTTTGAAAACCTAATTACCACCTTCATTTTACAAATGAGGAAACAGAAATCCAGAGAGGATAGTGGCTCGCTGGTTACAGAGTCAGATTACCCGCTTACTATCTAAGCACTTATTATCCAACATCATGCTAAATCAACCAATCCATCATTTAGTTGTCACTGAGCACCTACTTATGCCTGGGAGACAAGATTATGTGGAGGGTACAGAAAAATTATAGCTATAACTTCTGCATTCAATAAATATATACTCTATTTGCAGAAACAAGGCTTACACATAAAAGACAATTACATAAAATCACAAGATAGTGTGTTTCTAAAGCCGTGTTTCTTATCCTTGGCTGCACATCAGAATCATTCGGGAGCTTTTGGAAGTTCCAGAACCATCCAAAACAAGGATTTTCAGGGGTGGGAGTCCAAGCTTGTATATTAAAAAAGAATAGCCCAGTCAGGGTTGAGAACCACAGTTGTAAATTAACATATTCTACAATAGAGACTACAAATGTTCCAGGTGTAAAGGCAAGGTCAAGGTGGGCTGGAGACGTCAGAGGACCTCTGAAGAATAAAGAGGCCTTGGAG
The DNA here is from genome assembly GCA_017311185.1 of Proteles cristata cristata. Taxonomy (NCBI): domain Eukaryota; kingdom Metazoa; phylum Chordata; class Mammalia; order Carnivora; family Hyaenidae; genus Proteles; species Proteles cristata. The sequence continues at coordinate 1,311,298 of JAESUZ010004992.1, read as the reverse complement.
TGGATGGAAGAGGAGAGGAGGTGGAGGGAAACACATGAGGAAGGATGTAGGGCTTGAGAAGAGAGAGGATCTGGTGGGGCTGGTGAGTGGCCAGTTCTGACCTCAAGGTTCTAGGAGGCAGAGGTGGAAGGTATAGTCAGAATGGGGTGGGGGGAGGAGGAGCTTCCAAGCTCATTTCTGAAAATAAGAAAGGCTTGATGATTTTTGAATAAAGATCTTATAAGACAGATGTTTAGCATTAACTGATCAGGGAGGAATTTTCTTTAGAATGTCCAGGATATCTGGGTGATCTCTGTAGGAGCTATCCCATGGGCTGGAAGAAGTTCGTGCAAAGCAGTTCATATGAAGAATCCTCAGTCTCTCTGGAAAAAGGGATGGCATTAGGTTCTCAGATGAGAAAGTTGGGGTGGAGAGAATGAACTTAGGAGAACACAGGAAGCAGGGGTGAGTGCTTCACATGGGTCTGTAGTCCATAGCCCCCCAAAACTGTGTGAATGAAGGAAGAAAGTAGGGGCAGCAGAAGTACTAGATGCAGGTAGCAAAGGGCAACTTCTTTAGGTTGCACAGGGCAGGTCTCTGCTTGATAGGGGGTGACTAAGGTGTACCCATGAGACAATTCTGAACTAGACAGCATAAGGCAAGCCTCCCGAGCCTTTCTGTGGTGCAAGGTTGTATCTCTTGGCTTTCTTGGAGGCAACAAGGGTACCAGGTATGGATTCTCTGGGAAACGTGTGTATTATTTTGGGGTCTCAGTGCAGTGCTGGTCACTAGAGAGCTTTAGGTGGTGGAGAAATGAAGGCGATGCCCCAGGTATTGCTCCATCAGTTGAACCAGGAAAATTTACAGGGGTTGAGATTTACTTCTTTGCACCTTGACCATACCTCTTGGCTGGTGGTTGAGAAAACTGTTGTAGAGACTGTTGATGGAAGGTTTTTGGCAGCAGTGTGTGACCCAGAATGACAGTGGTGAGACAAGTCTGGATGCTATGAAGTGATGAGGTCCCAGATGAGGGATGAAGGTGTGGGAACGCAGAAGTAGGAAAGGAACTCAAGCTATTATCTTTTAATAGGAAAAGCATCACATAATAGATCAAATGAAGTACACAAGCATTCACAAACCTAAAGTAAATATATATGGATGTATTACTATTGCTTTACACATTTGTTCCAAGGCCACACTTGGGGTGAGCATGGCATTCTTCTGCCCATGTTGGGGTGAGACTGATGCTGGAGAAAAGAGAGCTGGGACCCTCAAAGGAAGATGCTGCACTTTTTACCATGAAGCTGATGAAGCTTAAATTTTAGGGCCTTTTACTGGAACAGCCTTGTCCAAAGCTCTGTGTTTAACTTTCTATTTGTCATTTTAAATTGTTTTGCATACAGAAGATCCACAAATTATAAGAGACTCATGCCCCAGCCCCTCTAATCCTAGATCAGCTCCCAGTCACCCACTGTCCCTGATGCTCTCATATGTCAAAGTAGGTATGGGTGCTACCTGTTAGCATCCTTTATTGCTGTCAAATCAGAAATAAACTATCGACTTAATCAGGGTGTGCACCTTACGGAACTCTGGGGCCCATTCACATTCTAGTGTATGTAATATGGTGGCCAAAAGGTATAATGTCTATATATCTTTGTTGCCTACATATTGAATTTGTGTGTGTGTGTGTGTGTGTGTGTGTGTGTGTGTGTTTGATGGTCTTTTGTTTCATGATAGGTATCTAGGTGTGATTTTCTTTTTATCCAGTCAACACAGAATTTATTAGGTTTTGTCAGTCAGCAAATCAATTATCTCTCATCATTTTTGGGAAATTCTGTTATGTCTTCAAATATTGCTTTGGCCCCATTTTCCTTCTACCTTCTTTCAGGAACTCATGTTAAATATATGTCAGATCTTCTATCTTCTTTATTTATTAATATTTCTTCCTTATATTGCATACGTTTATATTTTCTGGGCTTCTTTTAAGATCAGGGGGTGACAACCTACTGCCTGTGGACCAAATCTGTCCCATCACCTGCTTTTGTAAATAGAGTTCTATTGGAATATAGCCACACCCTTTTGTTTATATATTGTCTGTGACAGAGTGGTTGTGACAAATACTATATGGCCTATACACCTGAAATATTTACTATCTGGCTCTTTACAGAACATGTTTGCTACCATTTCTAGATAATTTCCTATCATTCAGTTTACAAACTCTCTTCATCTCTGTTTATTGTACTATTAAAATGGTCCACAGAGTTTTTCATGTTTGTTACCGTATTTTTTAATTTCAAATAGATCTTTATGTAGCTGGTAGATCACTTTCTATTGTTTCCTGTCCCTGATGTTATTTTCAAGCTTTTCTTGATGTATTTAAATATAAATTCTATAGTTGTGAGAGACTAATATATAAACGTTCTGATAAGCCTAATATGTGACGTCTCTATGGATCTATTTCTACAGTCTGTTTCCTATGAGCTTGTTTTCTTTATTTATATATGTACCTTATTATTTTAATTGTATATATCTCACTGTTCCTGTCTGTTGAGGTTCTTTGAAGCCTGAGGGGGAAGAATGTGTTTCTCCAAAGAGGGTTTACTTTTGTTCTCCCTAGTGTCTACACCAAATTCTTCAAAGTTCCTTGGACCACATGTGCTGTAAATCCATGTCAGGGCTGGTTTATAGCCAGAGTATCTCAGGAATGTTTTCTTTATGTTTCCTGTTCCTAAAAAGATTAGTGTTATGTTGGAGAAATCAACATCTAACAATCAGTTAGATAATTTCGTCTTTAGTAAAGACTAAACAATCTTTAGTGGCAGGGACATATCTATTCATTATTGAGTTTCTCCCACAATGCTTGGCTTGTTGAATGAATGATGAGTGAGTGAGTGAACAGGTTCTGCTGATTACATTTCTTAAGTAGTTTTCAAATCTCTCTTTACCTCTTTCCCATTCTCATGGTTCTAGTTCCAGCCCTAACCATTTTTATCTAGACCAAAACAATGTAATTTCCCGAGTGAGTGGTCCTCAGCTAAGGGTATATTTCAGAATCTCTGGAGTATGTTAAAAACATATGTTTTAAACATTCAGGGTGTGTTGAGAAAATTATAGTTTAAAATATCCTGCAGATGATTCTAATACATATCTCTAGTAAGAGGTACTCTGGCCAACTTCAGTTTTGTCTCTCTGCAATCCATCCTCCGTGTTTAGGGAATCTATTCAATGTGGGAATCTGACTACTTTGCTTTTTTGCCAAAACCCTATAGTGGCTCTCTATTGACTATAGAATAAAATCCAAGCTATTTAGTATTGTTTACAATGCCTTCCATCCCCCATCTTGTAGTTTATGTCCTGGTGGCCCTCAACTTTGTGCATCACTTCTCACATATCATCTTGTCTTCCATGTCTTGCTTTTCCTCCCACTGTACTCTGTGCCTACACTGCCCTTTTCATCCTTCTTTTCTGGCTTCTTATTTTTCAGCTCAACTCCAGGAAGCCTCCCTAGGCTCAGGGGCTGAGTTTAGCATTCCCCTTTCATGTTTTTCTGCATCATATATTATATAACCAACTTTTAACCCTCCACCAGAGGGTGAATGCCTCAAGGGACTTAAGTTACTCATTTTTTGTTAGCCTATCACAGTTCTCAGAACACAGTAGGAATTTAGTATATGTTTATTGCCCAGAATGTGTTGTAGATTTATTGTATATTTACCGAACTGTCTAGGTTTGCCCTTTTAAAATCAGGTGTTTGGTATCTGGGAACATGGGTAACAATGCCTCTGGAGCTCTTTAAATTCACAATATTTGTGATCATAGTCTCCAACTAAATTCAGTCATTTCCAGTTATAGTAGGGAGAAGAAGAGCTATAACCTGCGGGTTAATATATAAATCCCAGAGGAAATAGAAAACTAATTTTCAAGCAAAGAGGGAGAAATGAAACAATTAAGAATCCAACACCCATACTTTTGTGAATGGGTATTGTGCAAAGGTTGATTTCCTTGCACAGGTTGCTTGGATGAGGGACACTCATATTTTCTGCAGTAGCCTGGGTCTTCCCATTCCTCGGTTCTGCCTGATTTTTATCCCCCCCCCCGCAAGCCTCTAGGAGAGCATCGAATACCACATCTTCCCTTCTGGATGGTGCTGGAAAAACTACCAAGAATGGCAGGCTTGTATGTAGGCCCCAGAGAAAGCAGGCAGAGAGTAGAAGATTGAGAGTTTTGCTCCCTGGGATATAGACAATGTGATACTTTCTCCAATATGAAATTGGGTGTTACTTAGTTTTCTGATATTCTTCATTCCCTACTCTCTGGCACAACAAATGGGATTAATTCGGTCTTCCCAAATAATCCAAAATAACAAAATTGATCCAATCTTGCTGTTGGGTAGGATCAGAAGGATAGGAACTGGCCGTGCCATTGCTGGCTGCCAAATTCTTCTCAGGGCCATCTTGCTCAGAAGTTGGGGCTGTAACATCATGCTGGTCCCCAAAAATCACAGCACTTTTATTTCCTCCTCAGTGTACAGTTTTATGTCCTTCCAACCAGGATCCATTTGAGAGCTATAGTCCTTGGGATAGAATAGAATCCAAAATCCATTTGGTGTCATGCACCAGCAAGTACTCAATGTTAATTGATAAGATTAATGATCACTAACTGGAAGAAAATATATTTTTTTGGCGCTGTCTCCAATAGCCATAATCTCCCCCATTTATAAGTGAATAACAACAGCAACAATAACAACAATAATACAGAGATTCTCAGAGAGAAAACAAACAGGGAGAGAGAGAGTATCTCACTCCGGAAGCTGCAAATGAAGAGAGCTGCTACAGAATTCTATTACCTTCCCATCCCATTACCTTCATGAGACCTGTTACCCTTTGGGGGAGATGACAGCCAATGTCAGCTTTAAAACTATGGCAAGGTCAGTTGCCAGTAAAATGGCTGGGAAGGAAAAGGGAGGGGAGAAAGAGTGTCCCTGGCAAAAAATGGTCTGACACGTTGATGAGTAATCAAATACTTCTATGTACAGACCTGCTCTTCTGTACGGATCCTCTTTTATCCCTGGAAACTGCTAGACGCCCATTTGAAAAAAAGTCTGCCTTTTAACAGACCCCATCATTTTAGATCAATCTGCTAACTGGCGACATTGCATCACCATATAAAAGTGGAAGGAGTATTTGAAAAGAGAAGACCTAGGTTCAAGTGACTGTGTCATTTCTGGATGTCTGATCTTAGGTGACACGTTCGACTTCTATGAGTCTGGCTTTCTTATAGGTAAAATATAGATAGTAGCAACATAAACTAATTAAGAGAATTAATTGAGCTAACGTATGTGAAGGTGTGTTTTTCCTTTAGGTGATCATGCAATTTAGGACATTCTGTCTTTGAATGGGCTGAGGAGAAGAAAGTAGCCTGAGTCTTCCCATCCCTCAGTCTGCTGCTAATGAATGCTGCTAATGAATAAAGCTGCCTCCAAGCCCCACCCACCCTCTGCAAGAACATACTAATAAATCCAGATTTATGCAGACTGGTGTCAGGGTTTGCATTCATTAGCCAATTTAAATAATTTTATATCTTAAAATAATTATGGCATTTGCAGTACTGTTTTCCAACACATTCAAGGTCTAAAGCAAAATGCCCCAAAGACAACCACATGCAATCACTGCATTTATTTTACATTTTTAATGAACTTCCCAGTTCCCAGAGCTCTGTTGGCATTCCCTAGCAGCCTGGGCTCTGTTTTCTGTTCCTTCATGGGTCCAGAGGGCAACCTGCCTGTTTTCTCATCAGCATGGGCCTTTCAACTTTGTCAGAAGAGAGAGGACATGGAGAAGTTATCTCTTTTCAAAAAGCTTTTTTTATTCTTTCCGAAATTACCAACACAAACATGAGATAAACAAAGGAAAAAAGGAATAAATACAATAAAATAGCCACGTGTTGTTGTTTTCTTGACTAAAGTAAGTAGTATAACTTTTGTTACTTGTTCGCGATAGATTTTGAGGCTGGGGGTGGTATCCCTTTCCTGAATCCACCATCCCTGCTTCCTGTATTCAGAAAACACGTATCAGAAGGAACATCTGGGACCAAATGTCTCTTTCTTCATCTGCTCAAACAATCCATTCCTCAAAACAATCCCAGCAGTAAGGGTGATTTAAAAAGGATTGCACATAAATGCCACTGCAAAGACTTTGGCAATAGGGAACATAGAGCACACTTACAAGACCTAAGGCCACACTACATAATCTTTGTTTAGGCTGTAACTGCTTTAAGGACTTTTCCAGCTGAAGTGTTATCCAATTTGACTCTTACAATAATGCTGGCAAGTTGGGAAGGCAGGCATTATTACTAATGGCCTACCGGACCCACAGGATCTGGTCCCGCCATCTTATACAACTCTCACTGAGCCCACTCCACTTTCTGTGATCTGTCCACATGGACCTGCCTTCTGTTTCTTGAACATGCCACTCTGGTCCCTCCCCTAGGGCCTTTGCATTGACTGCTCCCTCAATGGAATGAGCTCCCTGAGTATACTCTTCCAAAGATTGTCTCCTCACCATACAGCTCTCAGCTAAAATGACTCCTACTCAAAGAAGGCTTTTCTGGTCACTCTAAAGAAACACTGCCCTCACCCTATGTCTATTCCAGAACATGCTTCTATATACTTTACCCTCTTTATTGTCTTTTAAGGCCTTACCATTCTCTGGAATCCTTAGCTTTATTTATAAAGCCTCTGTTTCCACATAGAATGTAAAGACCATTAGGGAAGGGACTTTGTCTGGTTTGCTGCTATGTTCCAGTCCTAAAAGGGTGCCTCATACAGATTAGATGCTAAAATACAATTTTTTAAATTAATTTCAGTTTGGCCAATGAGGAAAGCATTGACTGGTCATGAGGATTAAGATTATGATCATGAAGATCATGAAGATTAGGTAACTTGCTGAGATCTACAAAACATCTCTTACTTTTCAGACCTGTGCTTTTTTGTCCAGGAAAGAAATTCATTGTTTATGCCTGAGTAACTCAGGATTTGCATGTTAGTCTTTGGCAGGATGTAGGAGGTCAAGATTTCTCATCTTCAGAGACAGGTAACATGCATGAGATCACTCCAGAGGTTGGAATGGACAATCACACTATTGAGATATGTGTGAATGAGAACTTAACTCAGGGTTTAGTGGTGTGGTTTTACTTATTTCCCTGGGGATTTGGGGGGGATTTGGGGGTTTAGATCTCATCTAGAGTATACTAATTTTGAGAAGAAGCTCGAAGGGATGGAAACAGACACAGCTCAGCTTAAGTCCTGACCAGGCCATGTACTGCTAGGTGATCTTGGACAAGTCTGTTGAACTCTCTCTGAAATAGGGATAACTTTAAGCATCATGACTGTCCTGAGCTGAATGAACCTGCACATGTAAAACACCCAACCCAGGGCCAAGGGTATAGGACAGGTTCAGTGGATGCTTCAAACTTTCTCTTCATCCAGTTTTTGAATGAAGCCTCCTCTTTTAGGATGAAGGCTGAGTTTTTTTCTGTGTCTCTTAACTTCTCTCCCTCTCTTTTTAAAATTGAATGTTTATTTTGAGAGAGAAAGAGAGCAAGCAGGGAAGGGGCAGAGAGAAAGAGGGAGAGAGAGAATCCTAAGCAGGCTCCATACCGTCAGTGCAGAGCCTGATGTGGGGCTTGAACCCATGAACCATGCACAAGATCATGATCAGAGCCAAAATGAAGAGTCAGATGCTTAGCCAACTGAGCCATCCAGGTGCCCCTTGTAACTTCTAAAAGTATCTGGAAACCTGCTTTATCATAAACACAACTGGGTTTTTGATATCTGGAGATTAACTAATGATGACGGAAAGGAAGGAGGTGATTCTCAGGGGAGAAAGGACTGAAATATTTCCACTAGGTACTTATCATGGTGAAGTGGAGTTATATGATATCGGCGGGGTGGGGGTGGGGGCTAAAAAAATGTGGCTGCCTCGGTGTGACTCCTGAATAGATGGAGAGCTCTGCTGTCCCCAACACAGACCTCATGCCAATGGCTAGCAGCACAGGGGAGGCTGCTCAGGGTGGACCAGAGGCTCCCCTTCAGGCCAAGGTGAGTGCCAGGGTAGAGCTAAAGCAGCACATAAGAGCCCAAAGAAGAGATGTCCAGGCAGTCAGTTTAAATTCTAAGTCCTTTAAGTCAAGTTTTGCCGAAAGGTTTATTCTGCCATTCTCCTCACATACCCTGGAGCCTGTAAGCATGGCAGATTTGGAATAAGTTACCACAGGAGAACTCTGTGTGAGAATTCCAGGGTGAGACAAGGGACAGCATTTAAGAAAAGGTTGATGTCCTACCTCTATGAAAAGGTTTGGTTGTGTTAACACGGAAAAAATCCAGTAGGAGTAATGGGTGAACTCTATCTGCAGGATTCCAACTAGCCGGGAGAATACTTGCCTTCTCATGGTAGAGTATTGTTAAACTCTCAGTCAATCCACGAATACTAGGTGTTTCTTTAATGATGATGATTTGGTTTTGAGGATGGTTGATGCAGGAAAGATGTCAGAACCAAGGAGGCTGATCTTCAAATGCCTGCGTTTGCTTCAGGGTCTCAGAGCTCAGTTACTTAGCTGTAAATAAACCCTGAGATGCAATGGCTTGGCTCCTTCTCCTCTCCCCTCCCCTCTCTTCCCCTCTTCCCTCCTTGGAAATATCAGAGTGAAGGATTATCGAATGGAAACAAACCATGTGGCAGAAATGTGCTGAAGAGGAGAAAGACCTATACACTTGAAAATTACCCCTTAATAGTACTTCTTAGAGGTAAAGCAGTTAAAAAAAAAGTCTGAGTATTAAATACACTGAATCAAACAGCAGAGAATCTATTGAGATTATTGAGATAGGCCTCTTTCTTCATCAACAAACAACATCTGTGATCAAAGCATTTATTTGGCTAAATGGAATTCAGGGCAGAGGAATAAAATGTGCTCAGTTTAACTGAAGGAAGGCAGTAAGCCTTTGTTCTGGCTGAGACCACGTTGCTTGATGGCAGCGTGTAGATAATATGGAAATAAAGATGATCAAACAGAGGAGTGTGATATATCGACTCATATTCTGCGAGAGAAAAGCTGTACCCTTTTGGAAGAGATGACTATAATGGCCCCAAATGCTGCTTCAGCCCCTCAGTCACACATCATGTGACTTGATGTCTTCATTTACCATATCAACCCTCTCATCATTTCCTCTTCATCTCCTGCTCTAGGAGGACTTAATTCGTTGGCGGACATTCTTATTCTCTTTACTAACAGGCAATCAATATTACATCATCCAGTTCTCTGTGACTCCTCTCACACGATGAGATATATTTGAGCAAATTCTTCTGGGACTTGTTTTTCAACTCCCTGATGCCTGGCAAAGCGAAGCTATGAGAATACCATGCAAAATACCGCATTTTGATTGGATTGCAGCCCAGACAGCACGATTACAGCAACATTCTTACCCTCCTTTATGTGAGCTGGTCGCTGTAAGACATCCATATGCTGTTACTTGTGCTTCTGCCCAAGATGAATAAAGAGTGAGGGAGAGAGAAAAAGATAATGAACTAATTAGAATTGTCCATTAATGAAAAGGGCTTGATGTGGCTATCTTACATTCAATGGATCATGCGGTTGTCAACATGTGAGTTCATTATCAAGAGGGCAGAGCTTGGGATAGAAAAATAAAGAGGATCACTTTACAGCAGGGATGCTCCGTCTCGGTACTGTGATTGTTTTGGGCTGAGCAATTCCCGGTTGTGGGGGGCCATCTTAGGCATTTTAGGGTGTTTAGAGACCCTAACCTTTACTGACTAGATGCCAGTAGCACCTCCACTACCCCCCAAAAGCTGTGACAATCAAACATGACTACAGACATTACCAAATGTCCCCTGAGGAACAAAATTGCTCCTGGTTGAGGACCACTACAGTACAGGATAGTCTGTGAACTCTTCCTCCCACCCCCCCTTTATTTCACACACCATCCCTTTCCCAGTGACAGCAGCCTGTTGTAAAGCTACAAGGAGAGCATGAGATTTAGATGGCAGGCTGAAGGGAGCTGGTGGTTTAAGAAGAGAATAAATAGTGTGACACTGGTTCAAATCATCGTGCCTTAACCATGTGCTGCCCAATGCGAGGATGTTTCCTCTGACTCTAAACATTAAGGAGAGAAACTGATCTTGCTGAAAACCCAGCCACTGCTTCCAGTGGAGAGTGTTTAGCTGTTTTTTGAGAGAAAAAAAATTGACCTTTAAAATTAATTTCTCTTCCAGATTTTTTTTTTCCTTCTTGAATTAGTTCTTTCTTCCTTGCCTTTCATTGCAGCAAAATGGCACTTAATGGATCTTTGAAATTCAATCTACGATACCATTGCAAGACTTTCTGAAGTTTAATAATAACCCTTTGAGATGATTTGGGAATAGGATTTGAGAGGAGAAAGGGCTTTATTTTTGTTATTTTTAAGCATTTTCTCTGCTATTTTAGTGGAGGAGCAATCTGATAGCCTTTTGTTGCCTCCTTCCTCCTCTTATTCTTCGTGGAGGACAATGGAATCAATAACGTTACAGAACTTTACACATTCTTAGCAATTTATCAACCATAACCAACTAATCTGTAGGAACCAGGCAGCAGGAGGAAAGTTTGTTATTGGATCCGCAAAATGATTCCCAGATCATTCGTTTTTACTTCTGTAAACAGACACATAGTTTCTGGCACACAGAGGCTCTCAATATACCTCTCTTAAATAAATGCTCCATAGAGTACTATGACAAATTGTTCCTATTTTTTACATCAGCAGACTCACAAAATCCATGCCGACCTGCAATATTTACACGAGCCCTGTCTCCTCCTTTTAAGTTAGGGCTGGACACAGAGAAGGCACCTAAAAACCATTTATTGAATGGGATTCAACAGAACGTAATCATTTCCCATGCTGTTTCCTTACAACAACCTTGCATGATGGACGACAGAAAAAGACATTTGTACCTCATTTTACAAATGAAGAAGCTGCCACTCAGGGAGGCACGATAATTTGCCTTTATTCATAAGTGACTGCATATTGAAGCTAAAATTTATTAGAGTCTAAACATTACTGTTTAAAGAGACATGCCAGGTCTCTCCTCTGTTGCGGATTTAAAATAGCTTATCTACTCTGAATATATTTCTCAAAACCATTTCATACTCTTTGCTGTGATTTACTAGTCAACAGGGAAGCTTACAATTATTAATTTGACTAGATTGCACCATCCAAGGGGGCAGGAATCATTCAGTTTGATTTGTTAGCACAGAACCAGGCACACAGAAGGCACTCGATAAAAGTTTGTTAAATTTGTTGGAATAATTTGTGTATTGACAGAACCTTAGGAACTGTAATATAAAGAATGAGGTGGCCTGGAGAGCAGATACAAATATTCAGGCCCTGGAAGGCATACCGCTCACTTCATATGAATAGGAATAAAGCATTGACCTGGCTTCTGCATCTCTCTCTGGTGAATTTGATTAGTTTAAGTTGGTTGTCCTGAATTGCATTCACTTCAGCAGCACTGACAAATTTATTATTCTGGTCTGTAAAGCTGAGGATGGATCATGGGCCTTGATGCCTCTATGAGACTCTGAGGAACCAGAGCATCATTAATCTTTCTTCTCTTTTAAATTCAGCAGGCACACCCTAAGATGCAGATGTGCATTGCAGTTATTTTCGTGAATATCCTTTCCTCATCCCTACCATCTCACCACTGCCTTAGAGCCGAGCAGCTAGAAACCTGTGGTATCCCCAGGCATGGAAAAAAGTCTCCAATGCACAAAGAGTTCCCTAAAGAGTTCCCTGAGGCTGACACCCACCTCCCTCTCACTCCTGGCCTTCATGAGCTGATGATGGAATTCAGTGCTTCCTTCCCAATGAAGCCTGTCTCCACTCACAGAGAGCAATAGTGAAAGCAGCTATAGCTCTGGGTAGCATGCTCGAGCAGGAGGAAAAAGACACTGCCTACCCTGTAATCAAGGCACCCTTCCTTGAATCTTCCTATTCCTGGTTTGGGCTGGGTAGGAAATGTGGTGCCTCTCCTCTGGCCATCTTGTTTCTCACCCAGGACTTCGTTTTCTAGAGTCTGGGGAACATGATCTTCTGTGGAGTGTGGAGATCAGCTATCATGAAAAGAAACTGAAGCTGTGACCCGGGACTCTCTCTTAGAGGTTAAGATTGACTATAAAGTTGTGTGACTCCTCTAAAATGGTGGTTCTCAATCATGGGTGATTTTTCTTTCCAGGAGATGTTTAGCAACATCTGGAGACATTTTTAGTTGTCACATTGGGAGCAGTGGATGTGCTACTAGTGTAGATGGATAGAAACCAAGAATGCTGGTGAGCACCCTGTAATGTAGAGCAGAGCTCCCCCATGAAACGCAAAGCAAAGGAAAACAAAATACAAGCCCACATAGATTAGAGTTTGTTTAGGTCTGCTGAATAGAGTCTTTTCAGTGTTAACAAGTTTAAACAGTTTTCCTTTGGAAGTCTGTGGTTTATACTGAATCCACAAAACCATGGATCAGCAAGGGTCGGCATTTGGGGCTTGTTCACTGTTACTTTTCCAGTGTCTGTGGCACAGTGCCTGTCATATGGTGTGCTTCATAAATATTTGATGGATTAAGTGCTGTAGTTGGGCCTATTGTGATATTGCGAAGTGACTCAGTTGATTAGCTGGTAAAGAGGGAATAAAGAAAAATTATAGCAAAAGAGTTAAAGGTGGAGCAGAGCCAGGAGGTCAGCTGGGGTGCAAGACTTCATGGGATAGGCTGTCCAGAGGGTAGTCAAATGTCTAGAGGTTTGAAGAACAGAACTTCAGCTACCTGAGGTGGCTCAGCCTGAGATCTCAATGAGGTAGAAGCCCCAGAGCATCCATAAGTGGCCCTGAGCCTTCCTCTTTGGTGAACCTCACATACTAAAGGTTTAGTATCTTAAGTGGCTCTTGAGGTACTTGAGAGAAGGTGGTTCATAGTGTTCCAGGAACCAAATTCTCAAGATCAAAGCCTCATCTTGACTCGGCCTTCCTTGCTATTCTAGTCTTTCTCTCTCTTCTAAATGCTCTACTCACTGGTTACTTTTCCTAAGGTTAGTCATGATATATTAACCCTTTATTGTAAAACCTTCAACAACTCCCCATGTTTTACCAAATTCTTTGCTCATACCAGCATACAAAGCTCTCTACATTCTGACCTCATTGCCCCCTTTCTTGCCCTTATTTTCTCTCCTTATCTTCTCTCCTTTGAACTTTTCATCCCTTTCCTTTCTACCACAAATACTTTTCCACACATACCCATGGCATTAGCCAAGTTAGACTATTTGATTTTTTACGAACGAGCCTCCTTGGTGCTATTGTCTGGGGATAGACAAACGGTGTCATCATCTACTGGTTACCCCATTACCCTAATGGTGCCTAACCTCAGTCCTATGAATTTCTCCTTTCACTGCATTCATCTTTCAGGGGTCCTTCAGCTCCCATAAATATGCAAATCACTCAACAATAATGCAGTCAGAATCCCAGAATAAATTTCTACTTCCTATCTACTGCTTGCATAGGGGATGTGTGTGAATGAAAGAGATAATGGTGTCTGCAAAGTGCTTTCATCTTCCCAGAATGAACTACATCCTTCAAAGCATTATTCAGATTTCACATTGGCTCCCACATGTGCCTCGCATAGCAAGGAAGACCCAGCCTACCGAAAGCCGGGGCTTCGGTGCGTTGCCGAACCATGGTCTGAACTAAGATAGCAATTTATGTCACTGCTGATGCTCTTGTGTTTATTATTTGCTTAAGATTTAAGTTTCATGTTTAATTGAAGGTTTCCTCTGCCATGCTGCTATCTTATGGCAGACATTTCTCCCTTCAGGAGGTAGAGACTCTGAGGGTGCTAATGAAATCTCAACTTTATAGGGACTTTGATTAGATATGTCATCACCATTTTCCGTTATAGAAATAAATTTTCTTTTGAATATGGAGAAAGTAAGTCAGGAAACTTCAGTTCTTAAAGAGAAGGGGATCAAGGGTGGGAAAGTTTATGACATGATCAAGAGTCTGGGTGGTCTTGTTCATTCAATTCAAGAACAACAGTAGTAAGATGAAAACTCTTCAAAAATAGAAACACAGGACATTTTATCTCCCACATACAATCCTTACTTCTCTGGCCACGTGAAGCCTAGAGTTGAAAAATAAAAGTGAGAAAGAGGAGGGATAGCAATAGAATACCGATAGTAACAGTACCCTTCTACCTGTAGTGCCCTCCAGCCAATACGGGATCTTTGGAACATTTTGAAGCTTCCTTTTCCAACTCCCCTCCTACTTATGAGAGTTTCTGGGGGGTATTTCATGTACATTTGAGGACCTAGTTCTTGTAATTGCCATGTTCTTTATTTCCCCCATGGCCTGATGCCTGCCATCACTGGAGGTACCTATCCATGTGGGCACAGGGCCACCAGCCTCCACACTGTGGCCACAGATAACTGTCCAGAGGGCTTGAACTGCTGAGGGTAACCTTGACCCTCCTAAGCCACACTGGGTGCTGCACTGAAGAGCTGTGAAGAATCTTGCCCCCTAGTGTAGGAATTACTCAGTTACCAGGAGGACAAAATCGTGTTGTTTTTGTATCTCCAAATCAGAGAAGTGTTGTTGTTTGGTTTTGAAAGCAGGCCTTCATTTTAGTCTTCTCCAGAAGGTTCAGGGTGGGCTTTGCAGCTGCTGTACTATTCCACTAAAATGCTTAGTTCTCCTTTGTACTGAGCATTGATTTTGGACCAAACTTGCATGCCTCAGCTCCACTCCTTCCCAGGAGGCAGCAAAGCTTCCTCTGCAAATAAGCACATGATAGGCTGATCCCACCAGATGTATCTTGGTATATTAAGCCTAAGCTGGGACTCCATTTCTATACAGAAGATAGCAACCAATGGATCTTTTAGTCTCAGACATAGTATAGGCTAAAAACATCAAGTCATAAGTTTTATTAGTTTTAAGCAGAACTTGTTTGATTCACAGGAACAGGAACCCCCTTAAGCTCACAAACTTCCTGTTAATATCCCTGTCATAGGTACCTGAGGACAGCTTGAGCTTCTGGAAGTTGCATTTTGGCAACCTCTAGGCCCAGAAACTATTTTCTCTGCCCATTACAGCTGTATGTTCTCCATTCTGCTATTACAGCTTCTTTTTCCTCTTGCTCTCTCAATACCTTTCTCTCTTTATATGTGGCCCCAAATGGCCAGCAGCCCATATCAAGGTGTTTTCCATAGATCTAGTTAAACACAGCTCCCGTCCATTATGATTCTCATAGAAGAGAATGTGATTGGGTACCAGCTAGCCATTAGAAGGGCTGATTTAGGCTTGGAGGTCCAATCTGCTCAAATCAGCAGTTCCTGAAGGTATGTCACATAGATAAACATGCTTTTTCCTCTCCAAAAGGCATTTTGAAAATGGGGCCTTTGGTGGGACTGTTACCCCCAAATATGGTTACTATGCTCTGGAAGGCCAGGGCTTGTGCTGCAAAGTTCTTTGAATCCCCTATAAAGTCTTGCCCACAGCTGACACTCAATAAAAAGATTGTAGGAAGGGTGTTGAGTAGAAAGGTCCCTGTGGTCTTTCCACTTGGTATATATATACAGACACCAGGACCCAGACAGAAATCAGCTGTGTTACAAATTAGGTTTGCTGTCCTATAGGTTAATGACAAACCTCTAAGCTAGAAACCTGGAAACCTTTTGGCTGAGGGTATATCCTGCGCCTGCCAATACTGGGTTAATAGATTTTCAGGAGAAATCTTCTAATCCTTCTGGATATAGTTTCTTTCTCAAGAGGGCACTGGAGAAATAAATAACACTGAGAAAGTTTGGGTTCCCTTCAGTGGATGCTGTGGCTCCACTGCCTTTTAAAAGCCACTGTGATTAACAGCTCTGCAGTGTTTTTAATGAGCATTTCAGTCGGGGTTTACATATCCTTGGAAGAGTTAAGATTTCACCCAGGAGGTTTCAAAACGGAATTAGCACGTGTGCTTACTAGTGCTTGAATCTGCAGCAGCAGACTTTCTGCCTTTTTAAGCTGAGACACAAACGACGGCAGGCTTAGGGCTTTGAGAGGTTTGAGCAGAGACCGGCGCCCTGGGATGGCAGCTGTGAGAACAGCGTGTGAGTTCTGTTGGTCCGAATGAGGAGGTGTGGCTAATGCACCTCCATGAATTCACAGCTGGGCATTGAGGATCTTACAGCGGGCTGGTGTAGAGGCAGAAGTATTGGCCGCTCAGGTAGGAGCATGTGATACGTGCCAGGAAATTGCTTTTATCTCTTGATAGACATTTCTGCCCTGGGGTTTCCAAAAAACGTGCGATACCGCTATTAACAGTTTTCTTCATGTGAACATTCATTTTAAAACAATAGTCCCTGGAAAGTGGTATTCAACTAATTTACTTTACACTGATGCAGCATTTGCTACGTGTCACATACTGTTCTTTTTTTTTTTTTTTTTTAATTTTTTTTTTTAATGTTTTTTATTTATTTCTAGGAGAGAGAGAGAGACAGCGTGAGCAGGGGAGGGTCAGAGAGAGAGGGAGTCACAGACTGAAACAGGCTCCAGGCTCTGAGCTGGCAGTCAGCACAGAGCCCGACGCGGGGCCCGAACCCACGAACCGCGAGATCATGACCTAAGCGAAAGTCGGACGCTTAACCGACTAAGCCACCCAGGCGCCCCTGTCACATACTGTTCTAAATGCTTTAGAAGTTGTGACCGTTTAACCCTTGTTGCTAACCCATGAGGCCTTACAGTTATGCTTATTTTATAGACAAAAACACTGAGGCACTAAATGGTTAAGTAACATGCTCTCTCCGGGTTAGAGAGCCAGTTAATGATGCAGCTGGGATCTGAACCTGGGCAGCCTGGTTCCAGTATCCATACTCTTAAACCCCACACTACGCTTAGTAATTCACTCTGTATTACTGATATCTTAATCAGGCTATGTTTTGCCAGACTTTTCAGCGTCTGCCAGAATACAGAGGAGTGAGTGGGTTTGTGGAACCATAAAAGCAGTGGGTCTTGCCTGGAGGATAAAAGTAAGGGTGGGAGATGAGGGAGAGGGATCTAGAAAGTTATGGAAGAGATGCCTAAGGTGGGGAATTGAGGAATGTTATAGAGAAGATTTATTCATCTTTATAATTTTGCATTGGGCAAGCACCTTGACCTTGAACATTTTCACAGCAAAGTTGGACATATGTATGATACACAGAGAACACTCTCAAAAGGAAAGCTGTAGAACACAGCCAGATTAGCCACCATTAGTCCAATGTTCCCTCCACTGGACTACAGTATTTGCATAATATGGTGCATTTTGAGAGATAAACTTAGGTTAATAGTCCTGTGGTACGGCCCTTGTATACTTTGCCTTTCCTTCATTCTGGTGGTGGCATCCACTACCTCAGAGTATAGTTCATACAGAAAAAAGAGAGGGAAAGAGAGAAAAGACAGTTAAATTTAAGAGCCAAGGCATTTTAAAACAACTTTATGGGAATAAAATAAGTTACACATGTTTAAAGTGCACAATATTATGACTTTTGACTTGGGTATGAAACCATTCTCACAATCCAGATAACAAGCATATTCATCACCCCAAAGTTGCTTTGTGCTTTCCCTCCCTCCTCCATCTCTGCCTTGTTTTCCTAGACAACTCTTAATCTGCTTTCTGTCACTATAGATTAGCTTGCAGGCTTTTGAGAATATTATATAAATAGAACTATACAGTATTCAGTCTCTTTGTTTGGCTTCTTTCTCTCAGAATAATTATTTTGAGATCCATCCAAGTTACTGTATTGACAGTTCATTCCTTTTACTACTGAGTAGTATTTCGTTGCATGACTGTACCATGGTTTGTCCATTCACCTGTTGATCAACACTTGGGTTATTTCCAGGTTTGGGCTATTATAAGTAAAGCAGTTATGAAGGTTTGTGTATAAGTCTTTGTATGAACATGTCTTATCTTTCCTATTGGGTAAATACCGAGGAGCAGAATGGTTCAGTCATGTAGTAGGTACATGATTAATTGTTTTAAAATAAACTGTTCTATTTTTTAAATAAACTTAAAAAAAGGAAAGTAGACATGTAAGCAATATGAGTCTTCTCATTCATGAACAGGTAAATTATTCCTTGTTTTAGGTTTTCTTTAATATCAGTGAGCAATGTTTTATTGCATTTGTACGTAAACCTTCACCATGTTTTGTCAGATTTATGCCTAAGTACTTCACATTTCTAATGCTTTTATTTGTATTGCTTTTTTTTTAAAAAAAAAGTTTATTTATTTATTTATTTTGAGAGAGACAGAGAGAAAGAGAATGCTCAAGCATGAGTGGGGGAGGGACAGAGAGAGGGAGAGAGAGAATCCCAAGCAGGTTCCATGCTCAGTGCAGAGCCTGACTCAGGACTTGATCTCATGGCCCTGAGATCATGACCTGAGCTAAAATCAAGAGTCTCATGCCTCACCAGCTGAGCCACCCAGGTGCCTCTTAACAGTACTGTTTTTTAAAACTTTAGTTTCTGATGTTCATTACTATTGTATAGAAATGCAATTAATTTTTGCAAACTTATCTTCTATCTTGAGCCTTGTTTAGCTCACTTATTAGATTTTACATAGCTAATCATGTCATTTGTGAATAAAGACAACTTTACTTTTCCTTTCCAATTTGAATACTTTTTTCTTTTCTTTTTGTTTGTTTTCTTTTTGCCTTTTTGTGCTATCTAGAACCTCTAATATAATGTTGAATAGAAGAGGTGAGATCAGACATTCTTGTCTAGATTCTTATCTCAGGGGAAAGGATTCAGTCCATTGTCATTAGGTATGGTGGTTATTAGGTATGACAGTTATAGGTACGTAAGGTGTCTCATGGTCACTGAGGGAATTGCCTTCTTTTTTTAATTTAATCTTTTTTATTTTAGAGGGAGAGAAAGAAAGAGTGTGAAAATGGGAAAGAGGGGTAGAAGGAAATAGAGAGCGAGAGAGTGAGAGCGAGAGCGAGAGAGAGAGAGAGAGAGAGAGAGAGAGAGAGAGAATCTTAAGCAGGCTCCATTCTCAGCATGGAGCCCAACTCAGGGCTTCATTTCACGACCCTGGGATCATGACCTAAGCTGAAATCAAGAGTCAGACGCTCAAGTGAGTCACACTGGTGTCCCAGGAAATTGCCTTCTATTCATAGTTTGCAGAGATTTATGTATTTATTTAGAAATGGGTATGGGATGTTTTTCTTTGAACTTGGGATTCATTGAGCTTCTGGGATCTGTGAGTGTGTACTCAGCAGTTGTTTGATCAAATGCTTTTTCTGTCCTCCCATGCTCTCTTCTCCTTTGGGGACCCCAATTCCAAGGATACAGGGATGGTTTCAGTTGTCCATGAGTTCCTGATGTGTGCTTTATTTCTTTCCATCTTTTTCCTCTCTGTTTCATATTTGGATACATTCTGTTACTGTATCTTCAGGTTCACTAAGCCTTTTTGTCTATATTGGCTAATCTGCCATTAATCTCATCAGGATATGTTTCATTTCAGACATTATAATTTTCATATATAGAAGTTTTATTTGTGTCTTTTTTTAATATCTTCTATGTCTCTACTTAGCAGTTCTAGTTTCTTGAACATATGGAAATTTGTCATAACAATGTTTAAAAATCTACGTATTAACTCAATCATCTGTTTTATTACTGCATCGGTTTAGATAATTTTTTAAAATCTCTCATTATGAGTTGTTGTTGATTTGTATGCCTGGTAGGTTTTATCAGATGCCAGATATTGTTGATTTTACCTTATTAGGTGGTGGATATGTGTTTATTTTTATAAATATTACCGAACTTTGTTCTGGGGTGTGGCTGAGTAATTTGGAAACAGTTTGATGTTTTTGAGTTACTTTTAAGCCTTTTTCAGGTGGGACTGGAGCTGCCTCATTAATGTGGCTACGTTCTCTCCGTTATTGAGGTAAAACTCTCCTGAGTACTCTACCCTTATGCCACAATTATAACATTGCTGTTCTATGAACTATTCTCATTCTATGTGAGCTATGGGTTTGTTTGTTTTTTCCCCTTTGCTTCTTTTGAGTGGTTCTTTCCCTGGCCTCAAGTAGTTTCCTCATACCTATGTTCATCAGCACTCAGTTGAAGTCTTACTAGAGATGGCTTCCTATTTCTTGAATTCTTCCTCTATATAATATTCTCCTCTGTAATATATTGCCTTATAAATTTTAACATTTTGTCTTCATAAACTCCTAGCTGCATCTCCTCAAGTTACTGAAACAGCTGGGCTCTACTTAGATCCTTATGCACCCATATACTGGAGCACTGAAACTGTCCAGGCAGTAAATTAATGCAATTGTAGGGGTCATCTCATTCGTTTTCCGTATCTCAGGAATTTTTTCCCTCTTTTTTCTGATGCTCAATGTATTAGAAACCATTGTTTCATAAATTCTGTTCAGTTTTTCAATTGTTTCAGGAAGGAAGATAAACATATTTCTGTTATTCTGTCTTGGTCAGAAATGGAAGTTTAAGAGCCAAGGTTTTTGATTTAAAAGAGCCTGAGTGACTTTCAAGTGCTAAGCCCTGAAAGACTCAGGGAATAAAGTCTAAAGTGTGGATTTGGGAGTGTGCTTAATTGTGTGAGTCAGATTTCCTTTCCCAGATAAATTAAGAATACCTATGTGGGAGAGAGAAAGATAAGTAGAGAGAGGGAAGAGCATAATATGCCGGTAAATGTCTCTAAAAAGAGGCCTCGCTTCTTATTCCCTCCCTTCACAACTGAGTCTTCAGTGGTGTAATGGAAGAGTATACACACTGGAACCCTCAGTTAGGTTTGTAAGGATTCAAGCACAAAAATGAGCTTGTATTTATGTGCCCGTCCCCATGTGTGGAACTGAAGGAGGTACAAGCCTCAAGATTGCTATACAGACCAGAAATAGTAAGAATTACTATTTGGAACATGTAGACCAACCAGCCTGAGACCACCCTGCAGAATTTTCCCATACCTAGAATGGTACATGTAGGAAATGTTTATCAGGTGTCTGAGATGGGTATTGATATAGAAGAGAGAAGTCCTGACCTGGGGAGAGGAGATCTCATGTTTGGACCAGGTCAGTAACAAGTGTGTAGACCATAACTGTGTAGAGAGGTCTTATAGGATACAATGTCTCCATGGAATCTAGCAGTGATACATGACAACAATCAAGGACAAATGGTCTCTTCACATGTCTTGACCCTACAATGTTCACTGAAACGTAAATGATACACCAGGGATAGAGCAGAAGTTGAGGATGGAAAGACCATGAAGGAGAGGCTCTGAATTAACTGGAATTTGAGTTTGAAAATAGAAATTGAGTTTTAGGAAAATAGAGGAAATTTTTTTTTTTTTTTGTATTTAAGTTTGTGGCCTGAAATTTTATCTGTTACACATTTGCTCTCTAGTCAAAGTCTCACAGTAGGGAAATTATGAGGCTTGTTTGGATTTGATTGCAAACTGATTGAGTTTTATATTAGTATACCAAAATTTAGAGACAATTGTTGAGGTATATGTCAAAAGAAATTTATAGCATGTATACTCCCTTAGAGTAAGTTATAACTGAAGAATACAAGTGATTCCTTTATGAATAAACATAAGTGGATCCTTCAAGAAAATTACTTTTAGGGGCGCCTGGGTGGCTTAGTCGGTTGAGCGTCCGACTTTCGCTTAGGTCATGATCTCGCGGTTCGTGGGTTCGAACCCTGCGTCGGGCTCTGTGCTGACTGCCAGCTCAGAGCCTGGAGCCTGTTTCAGTCTGTGACTCCCTTTCTCTCTGACCCTCCCCTGCTCACGCTGTCTCTCTCTCTCCTAGAAATAAATAAAAAACATAATTAAAAAAAAAAAAGAAAATTACTTTTAATAGAGTGACAAGTTTGGGTCAAGATGTTTTTCTTCTGGGACACCTGGGTGGTTCAGTCAGTTAAGCATCTGATTTCAGCTCAGGTCATGAACTTTGGCTCAGATCATGATCTCACAGTTCCTAAGTTTGAGCCCCATTTCGGGTGAGTTCGATCCCCACTTTGGGCTCTGCCCTGACTGTGAGGAGCCTGTGTGGGATTCTCTCTCTCTCCCTCTCTCTCTCTGCCCCTCACAGGAGTCTCTCTTTCTCTTAAAAATAAATAAATAAACTTAAAAAAAGATGGTTCACTTCCTGTTTGTCATTGTCACAGAGTTTTTAATTCAAATACAGGTCTTATTGTACAGACTTTTGGAATGTCTTCCAAATAAGAAAAAATATATATCAATGTGGACTCTGTGAATAATGAAGTTCTTCTCTGTTTACCATTGAGTAATATATCTTTCAAAGTATTCATCTTGAGGAGTTATACTCATATTTCAAATATGACAACTCTACTCAAATATTTGCAGAATTCATCGTCTGGAATTTTCTTCACAGGCTGTAGCCTATTCTATTGAATCTTCACATTAATGACTGATCTTTATTCTTTGAGCAAAGATTTGATTTCTTTGGTAGCAGCCAAAATTATTTAGAATTAGGTCTAATGAATAAAGAAAGCAGTAAAACTTCGTAAAGCTATTTGTGGTTAAAAATAAAATGTGACTAAAAAGAGATTAGACTGATTATTTTTGGTAAACATTAGGAAAGTAACAGATACTCTTAAAAATCTTTTCTATTTTTTTTTACTGAGAAATCCTTTCCTGAAACAAATGTTATATGGAATTTTAAGTAAATGAAACCCCCCAAAAAGTAGAGCTGCTATGGTTAACGTGCACTGTGAAGCATGTGCTCCTCCTCTCAGACCTTCCCAAATTCCTCAGATGCCCTTGATGCTCCACACAAGAGTACAGTTTGAAGCCATCTACTTCTATAAACGACAGTGAGTTAGAAATATGATTTAAAAAAATAGATTCAGGCAAGTTAGCCATAGCCACACCGAATAGTAAATGGCTATCATTAGACTTTTCTGAATTAGAACTGGGAGGATATGCAAGGTGTGACTTCAAAGTAATAAATGAGTTATTCTCTATCATTGTAATTGAAGAAAGGTTTTCAAGACAGCCATCTAGGCAGCTCAACTTAGCACAGTTTACTTGCTGTCCTCTCATTGAATCGCCTAATCTTTTTTTTTTTGAAACATTAAACTGTTTTTATTTTTTTTATTTTTTTAATTTTTATTTTTTTTTACAAAGAGTTTATTGTCAAATTAGTTTCCACATAACACCCAGTGCTCATCCCCACAAGTGTCCTCCTCCATGCCCATCCCTCCTCCCCACCACATCCATCAGTCCTCAGTTTTTGTCAGCATTCAAGAGTCTCTCATGGTTTGCCTCTCTCCCTTTCCCCACCATTTCCGCCCTTCTTCTCCCCCTTGTTCCTCTGTCAAGTTCCTCCTAATCCTCCTATACGTGCACACATATGATATTTGTCCTTCTCTGCCTGACTTATTTCGCTCAGCATAACACCCTCAAGGTCCATTCATGTTGCTACACATGGCCAGATTTCATTGTTTCTCATTGCCATGTAGTATTCCATGGTATAGATAAACCACATCTTCTTGATCCATTCATCTGTTGATGGACACTTGGGCTCTTTCCAGGTTTTAGCTATTGTGGAGAGTGCTGCTATGAACATTGGGGTACATGTGCTCCTACGCCTCAGCATTTCTGTATCCCTTGGGTAAATTCCTAGCAGTGCTATTGCTGGGTCATAGGGGAGTTCTATTGTTAGTTTCCTGAGGAACCTCCACACTGTTTTCCAGAGGGGCTGGACCAGTTTACATTCCCGCCAACAGTGTAGGAGGGTGCCCGTTTCTCCACATCCTCGCCAGCATCTAGAGTTCTCTGATTTGCTCATTTTAGCCACTCTGACTGGCGTGAGGTGGTATCTCAGTGTGGTTTTGATTGTATTTCCCTGATGAGGAGCGATGCTGAGCATCGTTTCATGTGTCTGTTGGCCATCTGGATCTCCTCTTTGGAGAAGTGTCTGTTCATATCTTCTGCCCATTTCTTCACTGGGTTGTTTGTTTTTCGGGCGTGTGGTTTGGTGAGTTCCTTGTAGATTCTGGATATCAACCCTTTATCTGATATGTCATTTGCAACTATCTTTTCCCATTCCGTTGGTTGCCTATTACTTTTCTGGGTTGTTTCCTTGGCTGTGCAGAAGCTTTTAATCTTGAGGAGGTCCCAACAGTTTATTTTTGCTCTTGATTCCCTTGCTTTTGGGGATGTGTCAGGTAAGAAGTTGCTGCGGTGGAGGTCAAGGAGGTTGTTTCCTGCTTTCTCCTCTAGGGTGTTGATAGTTTCCTGTCTCACGTTCAGGTCCTTTATCCATTTTGAATTTATTTTTGTGCATGGTGTGAGAAAATGATCTAGTTCATTCTTCTGCATGTTGCTGTCCAGTTCTCCCAACACCATCTGTTAAAAAGGCTGTCTTTTTTCCATTGGATATTCTTTTCCTGCTTTGTCAAAGATTAGTTGGCTGTATACTTTTGGGTCCACTTCTGAGTCCTCAATTCTGTTCCATTGGTCTATGTGTCTGTTTTTGTGCCAATACCATACTGTCTTGATGATGACAGCTTTGCAGTAGAGGCTAAAGTCTGGGATGGTGATCCCTCCCGTTTTGGTTTTATTTTTCAGGATTACTTTGGCTATTCGGGGTCTTTTGTGGTTCCATACAAATTTTTGGATAGTTTGTTCTAGTTTTGAGAAGTATGCTGGTGCAATTTTGATTGGAATTGCATTGAATGTGTAGAGTGCCTTAGGTAGTAATGACATCTTAACTATATTTATTCTTCCTATCCATGAGCATGGAATGTTTTCCATTTCTTTGTGTCTTCTTCAATTTCCTTCATAAGTTTCCTATAGTTTTCCTCATACAGATCTCTTGTATCCTTGGTTAGGTTTATTCCGAGGTATTTTATGGTTTTTGTGCAATTGTGAATGGGATCCGTTTCTTGATTTCTCTTTCTGTTGCTTCATTGTTGGTGTATAAAAATGCAACCGATTTCTGTACATTGATTTTGTACCCTGCAACTTGGCTGAATTCTTGGATCAGTTGAAGTAGGCTTCTGGTGGAGTCTGTCGGGTTTTCTATGTAGAGTATCATGTCATCTGCGAAGAGTGAAAGTTTGACTTCCTCTTTGCCAATTCTGATACCTTTGATTTCCTTTTGGTGTCTGATGGCTGATGCTAGGACTTCCAGCACTATGTTAAACAGCAGTGGTGAGAGTGGGCATCCCTGTCGTGTTCCTGATCTCGGGGGAAAGCTCTGAGTTTTTCCCCGTTGAGGATGATGTTAGCTGAAGGCTTCTCATAGATGGCTTTGATGATGTTTAAGTAGGTTCCTTCTATCCCAACTTTCTCGGATCTCTGTCTGGCTTGGGAATCAGAGTGATGCTGGCTTCATAAAATGAGTCCGGGAGTTTTCCTTCGATTTCTCTTTTTTGGAATAGCTTGAGAAGAATTGGGATTAATTCTGTGTTAAATGTCCGGTAGAATTCTCCAGGGAAGCCATCAGGTCTAGGGCTCTTATTTGTTGGGAGATTTTTGATCACTGATTCAATTTCTTCACTCGTTGTGGGTCTGTTCAGGTTTCCTATTTCTTCCCGTGTGAATTTTGGTAGTGAGTGTGTGTTTAGGAATTTGTCCATTTCTTCTAAGTTGTCCACGTTGTTGGCATATAATTTTTCATAGTATTCCCTGATAATTGCTTGTATTTCTGAGGGGTTGGTTGTAATAAGTTCATTTTCATTCATAATTTTGTTTATTTGGGTGCTCTCTCTTTTCTTTTGGATAAGTCTGGTTAGAGGTTTGTCAATTTTGTTTACTTTTTCAAAAAACCAACTCTTGGTTTCATGGATCTGTTCAATTGTTTCTTTGGTCTCTATGTTGTGTATTTCTGCTCTAATTTTTACAATTTCTCTTCTTCTACTTGGTTTAGGGCATTCTTGTTGCCTCTAGTTCCTTTAGGTGAGCTGTTAGATTTTGGACTTGCGCTTTTTCTAATCTCTTGAAATAGGCCTGGAGAGCAATGTACTTTCCTCCTGGGACTGCCTTTGCCGCATCCCATAGATTTTGAATTGTTGTGTTTTCATTTTCATTTGTTTCCATATATTTTTTAATTTCATCTCTAATTGCCTGATTGGCCTATTCATTCTTTGGAAGGGTGTTCTTTAACCTCCATGTTTTTGGAAGTTTCCAGACTTCTTCCTGTAATTGATTTCAAGTTTCAAAGCATTGTGATCTGACAGTGTGCATGGTATGATCTCTATTCTTTTATATTTATTGAGGCTGCTTTATGTCCCAGTATGTGATCTATCTTGGAGAATGTGCCATGTGCACTTGAGAAGAAAGTAAATTCCCTGGCCTCAGGATGTAAAGTTCTAAATATATCCATCAGGTACATCTGGTCCAATGTGTCTTTCAAGTCCATTATTTCCTTAGTGATTTTCTGTCTGGTTGACCTATCCATTGCTGTAAGTGGAGTATTAAAGTCCCCTGCTATTAGCACATTCTTATCTATAAGCTTGTTTCTGTTTGTGATTAATTGTTTTAGATATTTAGGTGCTCCCATATTTGGTGCGTAGACATTTATGATTGTTAGTTCTTCCTGATGGATGGACCCTGTAATTATTATGTAGTGCCCTTCTTCATCTCTTGTGATTGTCTTTAATTTAAAGTCCAGTTTGTCTGATATAAGTATCGCTACTCCGGCTTTCTTTTGATTTCCTGTAGCATGATATCTATTTCTCCATCCCCTTACTTTTAATCTGAAGGTATCTTCCCGTCTAAAATGAGTTTCTTGTAGACAGCATATAGATGGATTTTGTTTTTTAATCCATTCTGCTACCCTATGTCTTTTGATTGGAGCATTCAGCCCATTTACATTCAGTGTTATTATTGAAATATGTGGGTTTAGAGTCTTTGTATCTTTTGTAGGGTTCATGTTGTGGTGGTGTCTCTGGTATCTTTGTTCCTTGCAACCTTTCCTTCAGAGCATCCCCCTCAGGATTTCTTGTAGGGCTGGCTTAGTGGTGACAAATTCTTTATATATATATATATATATATATATATATATATATATATATATATATATATAATTTATTTCTAGGAGAGAGAGAGACAGCGTGAGCAGAGGAGGTCAGAGGAGAGGAATCACAGACTAACAGGCTCCAGGCTCTGAGCTGGCAGTCAGCACAGAGCCCGACGGGGCTCGAACCCACAAACCGCGAGATCATGACCTAAGCGAAAGTCGGGTGCTTAACCGACTAAGCCAACCAGGCGCCCCAGTGGTGACAAATTCTTTCAATTTCTGTTTATTTGGAAAGGTTTTTATCTCTCCTTCTATTTTGAATGACAGGCTTGCTGGATACAGGATTCTTGGCTGCATATTTTTACTGTTCATCACATTGAAGATCTCCTGCCATTCCTTTCTGGCCTGCAACGTTTCAGTAGATAGGTCTGTCACCACTCTGATAGGTTTCCCTTTGTATGTGAGGGCCCTTTTCTCTCTAGCTGCTTTCAAAATTCTCTCTTTGTCCTTGTATTTTGCCATTTTCATGATGATATGTCGTGCAGAAGATCGATTCAAGTTACGTCTGAGGGGAGTCCTCTGAGCGTCTTGTATTTCCACATTGACTTCCTTCCCCAGGTCGGGGAAGTTCTCTGCTATAATTTGTTCCAGGACTCCTTCAGCACCTTTCCCTCTCTCTTCCTCTTCTGGGATTCCTATGATACGGATATTGTTGTGTTTGACCGTATTGCTGAGCTCTCGAATTCTTCTTTCCTGTTCCTGGATCAGTTTGTCTCTTTTTTTGTCAGCTTCTTGTTTTTCTATAATGGTGTCTTCTAAATCACTTATTCTCCTTTCTGCCTCTTCAAGCCGTGCATTGGAGGCCTCTAATTTATTATGGATCTCATTTATCGCATTTTTTAATTCTTCATGCCTATTTTTATTTTCCATTCTGTCTGTAGCCATAGTTTCTTTGATGTCCCCTATGTTTTTTTCAAGCCCTGCTATTAATTTTACCATTATTATTCTAAAATCTTGTTCACTTATGCTGCTGATATCTGTTTTGAGCAGTTCATTAGCTGTCATTTCTTCTTGGAGTTTCTTTGGAGGAGAGCTCTTTCGTTTTGTCATTTTAGTTAGCTTTCTGGCTCTTGTTGGTTTTAAAGACCTATTATGCTCTCTGTTTCTATGAGCGCTGCTATATCCAAGAAGACTCTGACTTTCCAGGGCCTATCCTTTCAGAGATTATTTTTTGAATGGTATCCCTCGGTCACTCTTGTTGGGACCTTAGTTATTTTATTTTCCTATTTGTAGTGATATTTGGGACTCTTCACCTTGTGTACTCTAGCTTGTTTCTTGAGGTAGCCCTGGAAAAGAAAACAGACAGACAAACACACAGGGAGCAGGAGCACACAAACGCACAGGCTAATTCAACTAACATGCAAAACGAGAGGGAAAACGAAAAAGTTAAGAGACAAGACGGAGGAGGGAGGGCGAATAATAGGGAGTATAAAATACATAAAAGGGTCAAAAAGGGTTAAAGAAAAGGAAAAAAGATTAAAACCGATGGACAAAGAACGGTTTAAAGCATACACCTCGATTTCCCAGCTACAGTTAAATAGCCATGTGTATGCAGTGCTGGTTGAAGAGCATAGAGAAAAAGAGAGATGGCAGGGCGAGACGAGGCAGAATTGGAAATAGAATGAACAGGCAGAAGGGATAAGAAGCTTTTTTCAAAGAGGTAAAGGGTAGAATATGGTTGGATAGGTGAGAGAAGGATGCTGGAATTATCCAGAGAAACTATATAGTCTAATTACTCCTGAGAGAAATAGCTGAAAATGTAGGTAGGTGTAGAATTTACATTTACAGAATGGATTTGTTGTGATTGTTTAAGCAAGCTGGCGACCAGAGTTAATCAGGTCAGTGTTTTGGGGAAAAAAGCGAGAAAAGAGAAAGAAGAAGAAAAAAAGAAGAGAAGAAAGGGAAAAAAAGAAAGAAGAAAAAGGGAAAAAAAAGAAAAAAAAAGGAAAAAAGAAAGAGGAAAAAAAAGGGAGGAGGGCACCTCTCAGGCAGGGATGGGCGTGGCGTGATCCGATGCCTCAGGCAGGGGTTCTGCCTTGGCGATTGTGGGGAGGAGAGTGACAGTGCTCCAGTCCCTTCTTGAACCCCGCGCTGCAGCTCGCTTTTTTTTTTTTTGGCGTGTCAACTCCCCGTTCCGGGGACGCAGCTGAAGTTGGTTGCACTCTTCAACCCAGGCCAGTTCCAATCTCCAAATCCCAGTCTCGCGCCCCGCTGAAGTTGCCTTAGACACAGCTTCCCAGGCAAACCCCTTGGGCTATTCCAGGCTCCCTGCTGAGCTCTGGGGGGGAGTCAGAATCTCTGCTTCCTTCTCTGGGTCGGGCTGGCGCGCATGCGCGGGGGCTTGCCTGCCGGGTCCGCGTAGCCCGAGCCCGCTGGAGTGAGGAAAACTGGGTCCCTCTATGGCTCGTCACCCAAAACACGAACTCACAGGCAAATTTCCCAGTTTTTAGCTCTTTGCCTTCCTTCTCGAGTTCCAGCCAGCCAGAAGCGCGGACGCCCGGTGTCAGCGCGGCTCTTTCAGGGGCCCCAGTCGTCCTGGAGCTACAATGGTGGCAGGCGCGCCACTGCTCTGAAATCCAACCTCCAGGAGCAGCACAAAGAAGCAGTTTGTGTGCTCAGCTCCCCCCCAGGACCAGTTGTCGCGAGGGGACCTGGTGTGCAGGTATTTGGCAAGTACGGTCTTTCTATGCACCGAGCGGAGGTTTTTTCCCCCCTGAGCGGAGGTTTTTCTGTTTCGGACTCTCTCCTTTTCCCCTCTCACTCCCCGTAGAGGGTAGAGGGGGATCGTCTCCCACCCTGGAGTCTCCGATCCCGGCCCGGTTTTATCTTCCCCGGTTCGCACTCACGTTAGAAGGCTCTCTCAGTGGATTCTGCGTCCTTATTCTCCCAATCTCTCAGGTTTTGTAAGGTTTCCAATGGCTTCAGATCTTTTCTGTGTGATGTATGGGCGCGAGTGCAAGTACGGAGCTCCTTACTTCTCCGCCATCTTGCCCTCTCAGTTCGAATCGCCTAATCTTCACGGAAGTTATTCCTTAACTCTTCCCCACCTCCTCCACTCCTGTCACTTACCATTAGACCTTTCTGTCCTCTTCCCCAAGCATTTCGATCAAGGACTTAGCACTGATTCAGTTCTATTCCTTGCCCCACTTACTTTTGGGCAGCCCATCTCCCATGGCCACGTCTAGGCCAGGATTAAATGAAAGTAGATTTCCTACTCTCCAGCCAGTCTTGTGATAATTGTCACTATGCGGACCTCTGGTCCTATCTTCTTGGCCCTAGTTTTCATAGATTTTGAACTGAGTTTGGAACCTTAGCTCTGTTACTGAATTCACCATTCCCAATGCCCCTACCCAATCCCAACTAATGGTTTCATATTTATTTTTCAGCTATAAAAGTCTCTCATAAAACAAAAGTCCTAAATGAAAGTATAATATATAAAACAGATAAAAACTGGAACTTGCCTAATTGAAAAAAAGGAAAAGACTCCCATTTGCACAGCACCTTGCCTGGCATAGAGTAAGCACTCAGTAAATGCTAGCTCTTAAATAATAACAATAGCAAAAACAATAACCATGAAAAAGTTGTTCACATGCTACCATCTTCAAGAAGACTTCTCAGATTTCCTCTTCCCTTTCTAAATGCTCATAATAGTTTATCTTGTGCCACTCTGGTGGAAGTTTCTATATTATGTCTGATATTAAAGTTATTTTTATTTTTCCTACCATAGTTTAGGTGCTTGAAGGAATACTCTCCAACCATTGTATCTCTCTACTTTTCATAAAACTTCATATCGTGTCTGGGACAGACTGATCCTAAGGTGATCCCTGCCTTATGGCATTTATTTATGCCCTTGTATGAATCCCTTCCCTTGAGTATTGGCAAGACTTTTGGCTTGCTTCTACCCAACAGAATATGGCAAAGGTGTTCAGATGTCATTTCCATGATTATGTTTCATTATAAAAGACTCCATTTGCTGGAATTCTTGTTCTAGAGTCTTCCTTTTCATTGTTAGCTTTGAAGAGGACAGTTGTTATGAAATAGCATCTCTCTCAAGGAAATAGAATCTCCCAAAGCTCATCTGAGGTGAGAAGCAGTTTTGTTAAAGGCAGAAAGTTAGAGGAAACTTTCACAGTTGAGCCTCCAGATGAGACTGCAGCCCTGGACCATCTCTTAATTGCAGTCTAGTGATACCCTATGCAAAGGACTCAGCTAAGCCATATATAGACTACTGACCTAGAGAAAAATCAGAGAGAAGAAGTAATTATTGTTTAAAACTGCTAAGTTTGTGGTAACTTGTTATGCAGCTAAGAAAACTAGTATAGGCCTGATGTAAAATTTTAAGTCTCCTTGGTCTAAGAGGACAGGTACCAGTTCTGTGATATTTAAACATTATTTGGTGAGTAATTTTAAAAGCATTTATGTTACTTCTAAAATTCTATTGAAAAATCGAATATTTGGGGCACCTAGGTGACTCAGTCATTAAGTGTCTGACTCTTGATTTTGGGTCAGCTCATGATCTCAAGGTGATGAGATGGAGACCTGAGTAGGGCTCCACACTAAGAATGGAGGCTGCTTAAGATTCTCTGTTTCTTCCTCTGTCCCTCCCCCCATTCGTGTGTACACACACATGCTCTTTATCTCCCCCCAACTCTGGCAAAAAAAGAGAAAAAGAAAAATCAAACATTTGTGTATGGCAAAAACTAATAGAAGTTGGTTTACAGAAGTAAAAAGGCAGATAAAAATCTGGGAAAGCATTTTATTTTTATTTCTTTTTGTCAGTCTTGTTTTACTGACTCTTTTTTCTTTCTTTTTTTTTTTTTCAAATAGTTTATTGTCAAGTTGGTTTCCATATAACACCCAGTGCTCATCCCCACACCCATCTCCCCTCTCCCCCCACCCCTCAGTCCTCAGTTTGTTCTCAGCATTCAAGAGTCTCTCGTGGTTTGCCTCTCTCCCTTCTCCCCACCATTTCCGCCCTTCTTCTCCCCCTTGTCCTCCGTTAAGTTCCTCCTAATCCTCCTATACATGCAAACATATGATATTTGTCCTTCTCTGCCTGACTTATTTCACTCAGCATAACACCCTCAAGGTCCATCCATGTTGCTACACATGGCCAGATTTCATTCTTTCTCCTTGCCATGTAGTATTCCATCGTATAGATAAACCACATCTTCTTGATCCATTCGTCTGTTGATGGACACTTAGGCTCTGGGAAAGCATTTTAAAAGCGTTTCTCAGTAAAAGCTTGATTTCCCTGACAGGTGAAAAGCTAATTCAATAGTAAGAGAAAGACCCTAAACCCATTAGGAAACTACCAAATATATAGATAGTTGACAGAAAGGTGAATGCAAATGGCTCTACAATACAGTAAAAAGAGCTCAACCGTATTTATGATAAGAATAAAAATCAAAATAAAATTACATAGGAGATCACTTTCCATTCGCCAAATTGGCAAGCGCTTGAAAAAAATTGATAATACACTTTGTGGTTGAGGGGTGGATAACAGGCACTATCATATGTTGCTCATACCTCTGCAGAAGGCAATTTGCAACATTTATTAGAATTAAAAAACCAAACAGATACTTTGATCTAGCAATTACACTTATTAATATTTACCCTATAGTTGTACTCACCTTCTGTGAAAGGACTTAAGTATTGCAGTATTGTCTATATGAGCACAAGATTAGAAACAAGCTAATTTTTTTAGGTTGCTTTTATCAATAAAAGACTAATTAAGTGAATTTTGGTGTAGCCATACAGTGAAATATTTTGTATCAGTTAAAAAGAACATACAGACATAGAATGCTCTCCAAGGCATATTGTTAAACGGGGTGGAAAGCAAGATGTAGAACACTTTGTATAATCTACCATTTGTGTTAAACAAAATCTTCACAAATCTGTCTAGAATATATCTAGAAGTAAGATTAAACCAGAGTAGCAATGGGGGCGCCTGGGTGGCTTAGTCGGTTAAGCATCCGACTTTTGCTTAGGTCACAATCTCACAGTTTGTGGGTTCAAGCCCCACGTCGAGCTCTGTGCTGACTGCCAGCTCAGAGCCTGGAGCCTGTTTCAGAGTCTGTGACTCCCTCTCTCTCTGATCCTCCCCTGCTCACACTGTCTCTCTCTCTCTCCTAGAAATAAATAAAACATTAAAAAAAAATTAAAACAGAGTAGCAATGACTACCTTTGAGACTGGGTTACTGGGAGACAGAGGTGTAAAGAGATTTCTGCCTATACATCATTTTATACTTTTCAAATTTTGTACTATGGACATGTGTTATCTACTTATAAAAATGAAATTATAATTTAGATCCAAGTAAAACTTATAAACAAGTATTTGAAACAAATAACTTTTTAAAAATATGGATAGAGAATTTAATAAAATGTATTATTCCCAGATAACATATGGCAAATAAGATGCCCCAAATCTGAAGTTTCTGAGTAGCCTGAGTTTAGGGGTGAAAGAAATGAATTTTATGAGCCTGTGATAGATGAAATTTTCACAGTAGTACATTTCTTACCAACCAAACACCCCTAGGGAAATCAGCTGAATACCTTATACTGTAATTTTAGTTTTTCATTTCCTTGTGTAAAAACACCCTAGGAGCTTTGCTACAAAAAGGAATTCCCTGGGATTTTAAACCAGCATGATTTAGAGAAGTCCTAACTTCAAAGTTAGGTTCCCTATGTACCTACCCATAGGTGGCATCTTTCAAATGAAATAATTGGAATTCAGTGGAAGTAGTGGCAGCCATACCTGGGGTTTGGTGTTGGAATAGGCAGGAAATGCAGTCTGACACCCGGCGACACAAAGCTGTTACAGAGAGCATTGTCAATTGAGTGTTTCCTTGATCAATCTGAAATGATTTTAACATTGAATCTAATCTGTATATGCCTTGAGACCAAGGGTTAGAAATGACCTCACAAAGAGACCAGGGGATGCAGAGGGCACCCTTCCTGTGGTTGAGTAAGATAAAGGCAGTGCCTGCCCACTGCCATTAACTCTCTCCACCACCGCCCAACCCCCCAATGCCCCGCCCCCAAAACCCATGAACTTGATGCAGAGGAGAGTGGAGAGGTGAGCATCTTGCAACATGCCTGTTCTTGTAGAGTTCTCTTCCTTCTTTTCCAGCTGTCGGGGCCATATCAACCTCGTCTACATGGTGGAATTGAAGACCTTAACTCCAAAAAATCACTCCAAAATATCACCTCTGTTGCTCCTTAGTCCATAGTTTTAGCCCATTTGGGTCCTGATAACTTTTCTGATCCCACACTTTCCCCCTTCCCAGGAGGGATCACACCTTGAATTCTGATCACCTTAGTTAAGAAACCTGGGAAGGTGCCTGGGTAGCTCAGTCAGTTATGTGTCTGACTTTGGCTCAGGTCATGATCTCACACTTTGTGAGTTTTTGAGCCCTGGATCGGACACTCTCCTGTCAGCACAGAGCCTACTTCAGATCCTCTGTCCCTCTCTTTCTGTCTCTCCCCTGCTCTCACTCTCTCTCTCACACACACACACAATCTCTCTCTCAAAAATAAAAATTAAGGGGCGCCTAGGTGGCTCAGTCGGTTAAGCGTCCGACTTCAGCTCAGGTCATGATCTCATGGCTTGTGAGTTCGAGCCCCGCATCGGGCTCTGTGCTGACAGCCAGCTCAGAGCCTGGAGCCTGCTTCAGATTCTATGTCTCCCTCTCTTTGACCCTCCCCTGCTCACGCTGTCTCTCTCTCTCTCTCTCTCTCTCTCTCTCTCTCTCTCTCTCGGAAATAAATAAAAAAAACATTAAAAAAATAAACATTAAAAAACAAAAAGCAAAAAAAAGAAGAAACCTGGAAAGACTTGACATCTTGCCAAGGGCAAAAATTAGAAGTTGGGGTGGGGCCAAAGACTCACTTTACTGCCTCTGCTGTCCTCCGAGATGGGCCCTGGCTGAACACCAGAAAATCATCTTTACAAGTCGCTTGGCTCAGGCACCAGAGAAGACCCTGATGCAACAGCTAGCCTGTTTCTGAAGTGCCTGGCACCCTCTGGGGCTCAGTACATTCTTATTGATTAACTCTGTTCTGAACTAATTGACCTCCTTAAAAATGGCCATAATTAGTTTTCAAGTTCTGGAGGAAAGTTGTTATAGAGTTCTATTTCCAGTGAGAGCCAGCCCTTGAATTTTCAGAGTTTCACTTCATCTTCTACCCTTTACTAAGTTTTCGTCCAGTTCATTAGTTGATTTTAGAGGAAATGAAATAAGGGGGGAGCAGAGGAAACTCTCCTTTGTCAAAAACAGTTCTGGTAAAGGATTTTGTTGGCAACCATTTATAACTGCTGGCTTATAAAAGGCTTGAGATTAACTCTGGATTTAATTTATCTGAGCTGTGTATTTCCCAGTCCTCGGTAAATGACCAAGAATTGATTCTGGGTGGTGACAAATCTGATCACCGTCACATTTGAGTGCCCCTTGGGGATTAGGCAAGGCATTTTAATACCAAAGGACAAAACAGAGACACACACTGAAGCAGGAAGGAGATTACAGAGGGAGCCAACTGCCCTACACAATCTCTGTCCTTGTCCTCTGAGGTTTCGGAGCCCTTCCACCCATGCAGGGGTGGTCACTAGTTGGACTGGAATCTACCCCCATCAAATTCAAGTGTACATGTACCTACCTTTGGGTATTCTCACCAGTGTTTGTGAAGAGGCTACAATGATGCCTGGCTTCTCGCTGGTAGTCAATACCTCTGGGGACAGTGGTGGAGACACTGAACTGATTTGAAGGCAGAAATGATGAGCTTCTGATATAGGGGCCCTTTTTCAAGGCAGTTGGGTCCTTTAGGCCACTTAATCATAAACTATGATTATGATTTTAACTGATCCTAAACTAACATGGATTCTTCTCTTCTGCATATTGGGGCCCACTTACATCCTTACCTCTACATTATGTTTAATGGTATGCACACTAATGTTTTCCAGCATCATTGAGGATCATCAGCCTAGAAAAGCTGACCCTGCTTTCAGGTCCCCAAAGGGTGCTTTTCTTCAAATGCTCTGTTTCCTGTATCCATTGTTGCAACTGCCTCTTTTCTACGTCCTGATTTCCCTTTCTTCTTTCTAGTCTATTCCAGAGTGGCAACTTCCATTTTCTGAAAATATTCAGGCATTGAACAATTTTTCTTTTAATAAATCTCGGTCTGGTCCCACGGTCCTTAACGGAATAGAGCCACTCTTCAACTTCAGAGTTTGGCATGGTCTCACACTCCTTTGATGTGGGCCCAAGGTGCTTTTCTGTTCCCCAGCTTCATCCGTCATCCCCAAATCTAGATGGCATAATTTTCCTCATCTCACTTCTTGGAAACTGGGGTAACTTTCCATTGAGCAGCTTGGGCTCTCTTTAGAAACCCACTGCCATACCCCCTTCATAAAGGTGCTAGAAACCCACCTAACATCAACATTTGACAGTCCTATGAGTGACCTTGCTGCACAAAACCACATGCCGGGGCAAGGAGCTGTACCTTCAGTGGGGTTTACCACCTCCAGCACGGCACATTTCTTGAACTCATTTGACACGCGTAACAGGCCTGGAATGGAGGGCAGTGTGCGTGGGTGGGCTTGTGGAGCCTTCGAGGAGAGAGGGGTGCTGGCTTCTTGTACGTCCAGATGGACCAGGGTGAAACAGAGGCGGCTGTATAGGCATTTTTAGCCACACGAGAACTCCTGCTCCCTTAGTCAACAACTTGAAGCAGAAAACATGTCAAGCTTAAGAAAGAGGCAAGACTTTTGTCCCATGATGCATATGTCTATTTTCTGCAGGAGGCCTGTTTCAGTGAATTTATTGCGTATTCTCTCCTTTGGGATGGTGCACAGATAAACACAGAGAGACCTAGAGCTTTTCCAAGCTTTTCCAAAAATTGGGGCAGTATGAGCGAGGACACAAGGAAGAGAGGTGAGATTTACCCTAGACCTCCACACCTCCAAACAGAGAGAGCCACAGATTTGTATTGTATAGTGTTCTGTGTGTATGTGTGTGTGTATGTGTGTGCATGCACACATGCCTATATTGTGACTTGCAAATAAAAAAAACTGCTTCCAAAGCAGTAGCAGACTGCCAGATGTGGTTTTTGGAATCTTTCTTATTATGTTAATAGCTCAGCCTGCACACATGTGAATCCTATGCATGTCTACGCACACAAGCACAGTGTATGTGATCCAACATGCTAACACTAGAGAGGCTGCAGTGAGATGACAAAAAGGGAGCTTTGCGGTCTGTGTTGTATATGTTTACATCAGGATTTGGAATCCAGGGACCTGCCATTTGCATAGTGGCTGCGATCTCGGCACAGCCTGTTTGGAAATGCTCCCCTCCCTGAGAGCCAGGCTCCTTCATGAATGGGAATGAGATGCCTCCCCCTTCCAGGCTGCCTGAGAGGCTGCTTCCCTCCTGCAATTTTCTCTACTTTTAGAAAACGTGTGCTGAACTTGTAAATGTGGTTTCCAGCACCAGTAGGAGCATTTTGGTTTTGAATAACAAACGCAGTCTTTCCTAGCTCTAGGCCCTCGGGTGAGTGGTGAGGAGCCCTTCACATCTGGATCCTCGGGTCCTTGCGGTGTCAGGCAGCCCATCCAAATCCCTCTTTATGAACACTGCGCTGCACCACCAGCTCCCCCAAATACATCGTAAACACAATTGTCTCGTGTTACAAAGAAGAGGAAAACAAAGAGCACCGATATGCGTAACAGTTTTTGTGCCACTGTGCGGAGGCTGTGTGGTGCTGGGGTTGGGAGTCTGCCTGGGGCCCCTGGTCATCCCTCTCACCGGGGGCACCTTGGATGAGCTGCTTAGCCCTTTGTGCCTCAGTTTCTCCCTCTGTACGCTGAACCTCGTGTGATTGTTGAGCAGATTAAGTGAGGTAACCCGTAAATAATGCTTCACCTACTACTTGTTGCGTTTATGAGGTCTCCCCACTGCTGCTCCTATTCTAGAAGGTGGCTTTAACGGGGAATGAACCGTCCACCCACAGATTCCAAAGTAGATTTAAGCATAAACACTCCTCAGAAAATGCAGTTTTCCTCCAAAATTTCCTCCAGATCTTAGCCTGACCTCTTTTTTCCAACCGGCATTAGTTGTTGTTTTAAATCGGAATTGAGCCTATTATAAGAAAATTCAGTTTAAGAAACTTAGACCCTTTGCTTGGCTTAAAACCCTTTACCAGCTCCCTATCATCTGTGGGGAAAAAAATCCAAACTCCTTAGCAGGATATCAAAAGCTCTTTACAGTGTGGTGACTGGCTACTTCTTTGTTGTCATGACACTTGACACCTTTCCCTAAGTATTTGATGCTGCAGCAGAACTGAATCGGCCACAGTGCAGTTATACCTCTATACTATTTAGTGCACATCTCTGGGCCTTTGCAAACGCTGCATGGACTGTCTTCCCCCGCGTGGCTCTCTGGGACAGCTCTGTCTGGTGAATCTTCTCGCGTGTTCCCTCAGATCAAGTTACTGTCTCCACCTCGGTGTCTTGGTCATATTTTTAGCTTTGTGCTCATTACCTGGTGTTGCAGTGCATTTGTATATTAGTTTGTCTCTCTGACTTGACTGAGTTTCTTGAGAGCAAGGACGAGGTCTTCTTCGTTTCTGTATTCCAGCACTGAACAAGCAGCACAGACTTTTCTGATTCTAGAAAATCAGTTTGCTTCACTGTTAAATCGAAATAGGGAGTAAATATTTACAGTATTAAAGCAGATACTGCCGTTCTTTCTTTTTAATTTTTTCCTTTTTTTCCCTCTTCACAGTAATGAAGCCAGCTATTTAAGGTATTTTGTATTTAAGGTATTTTGTAGAACAAGGCACATGGATATAAATGAGGAGTAGTTGAAGCAACAGCAAGGTTGAGGTTTCTAGGATTAAACTTGTTTGCTTCAGTAAGTATTGCTGTAAGTGCTATGGGAAGGGAGGAAGATGGAATAAGATATATATTCTGTTTCCCTGAGAAGCTTTCCATCTGGAAGAGAATAAGACCACGAGTAGACGTAGAGCAAAATTCACACCAGTAGAGGTGAACCAAAGAGGTCTGGAGGTGTGAGAAAAGAATCAGCCAAATGCCACTGGGATTAGGAAGAGGTGTTATGCGGAGGTGGCAGTGCTGGGGACTGGCTTTGCTATGTAGCTGGGCTGGACTAGGCAGAAAGGGGCAGGAAGAGCATCCTTGGCAGGAGGGACAATGTTCGTAAAGACCTCAAGGGGCCTGGGATATCATCTACTTAAAGACCACCAGCCCACCACCTGGCTCCATCTTATGCTCA
Organism: Proteles cristata cristata; assembly: GCA_017311185.1. Lineage (NCBI taxonomy): Eukaryota > Metazoa > Chordata > Mammalia > Carnivora > Hyaenidae > Proteles > Proteles cristata. The sequence continues at coordinate 1,271,915 of JAESUZ010004992.1, read as the reverse complement.
GTATGGGTGTGTGGTGGGAGAAAAGGCTAAAAAAAGCAAGTTTGTGGACATTTTACAAAGGGCCCTAAGTCCCAGAATGAGGAAATTTAACTTGATATAGTAGGCATTGGGGAACAATCAATATTTTTGAGCAGGAGAGTGATCTACATAGAATGCTTCAGAAAATGCTGCTTGTCGGTGTACACGGGAGAAGGAGAACCTTAGCATAGGGGTAGGTGGTGAGAGACTATTGCAAGCATATAAACGGGACATGATGGGGCGCCTGGGTGGCTTAGTCGGTTAAGCGTCCGACTTTCGCTTAGGTCATGATCTCGCGGTTCGTGGGTTCGAGCCCCGCGTCGGGCTCTGTGCTGACTGCCAGCTCAGAGCCTGGAGCCTGTTTCAGTCTGTGACTCCCTCTCTCTCTGACCCTCCCCTGCTCAAGCTGTCTCTCTCTCTCTCTCCTAGAAATAAATAAAACATTAAAAAAAAAAAAACAGGACATTCTACCCATGGATATAGTGTCTAAGAGGACTTGCAGAATCAAAAGAGAGGTCATGGCAGTCGTTTTGGTATGTGGATGAGTGAGAAGAGAGAGTTCCATGTGATGCTTGAGCTTAAACCCTGTGTTCAAAGGGATGGTAGTACTATTAGGAAAATTTGATGAATCGTGTGGAAGAGGTTATATTGTTAGGAAACTTGTGAGTTTGGTGGGAATCATGTCACATTGGAGGGCCTCCGGGTAGGTCTGAAACTGAGGAGAGAGGACACAGTGAAAGCTGTGCATTTCCAACAGTCACTGACATCAGGGGATAGATGTGGTAGCGAGGAGAGGAAGATAAAGAGGGGAGAGAACCAAGTATAGAACCTTAGAGAGTTGCCTACATTTAAGGAACTTAAGGGAAAAGGAGGGCTGATGAAGGAGAACAGTGATAGGCATATAACCAGGGGAGACAAGGCAGTATTGCGGAATTCAAGGAAGAGTTTCAAAGAAGGAGAGAATCATTCTTGTAAGGGACCTCTGGTTAATCACTTTCTGACACATAGTTTAGAAATTGGTCTGGGTTTCTGTTGCTCTTTGAAGCCTCCTTTGTAATTATTGGTGTATATGCCTGCCACCCCTTCCAGACCCGGAGCTCCAAGTGCAGTCTCTGACACTAGCAGAGTACCTGGACTATAGCTGGGGGTCAAGGAATGTTTGTCAAAGGACTGAGGAAACAAACAGAGGAACAGGGAACATGAGGCAAAGCCCATTGTGCTTGAAGAAGAGGTATGGCACTTGAAAATGAAAGAGTGAGCATCTGACAAAATTTCTGCTCTTGAGAAAGGAAGAAATGGTCTACGCAAGGGTGGTTCAAATGCGAGCACTTAAAAAATTCTGAGCCCTCCGCTGTGGCATGAAATTCATCATCCAAATTCTCATAGATTTAAACTTCATGATTTGTGAGGTATTGCAGTGAAATTATCTAGGACGTAAAGAGTTCTCTAACATTCCAGCTGCCTGAATTCAACTGGCCACATGATTAATGACATTGCAAGACACATCCAGGGCCTTCCATTTCCCAAGCTCTTTATAAACATTGAGTAATCTCACAATGCCCTTGTGAGATATTATCATGTTCATTTTCCATATGGTTAACTGAGCCAAGGAGGTTAAACGACTTGCTCAAAGGCCACAGTGGAAGTCAATGACATCAAACACTCGGAACGATGGAGTTCCCAGTTCCCACAACTCACAGTAGACTGCTGAACCGAATCCCACTCCTTATACCGTTAGGAAGTCTGACTGACAGGCCAGTGCTGTAATAGATCATACTTTACAGCTGAGATAAGTGAGGATTAGCATGCTGTCTCATGCAGGTCAGGGCTGGCCCTTGGAAAGAGAGACAACTATGCTTTCCAAGACCATGTGATGCCAGACAGGCCTGGAAAAGGAGGAGCAGAATGAGACGTGGGTGAAATTTCTTCTGTGGATTTCTAAAGACCTTTGCCAAGATGAGAGTTGCGGCGTTGGTGGAGAAAGGCAGACTTAGGGAATCTCGATATGCATGTTAAATCTGAACAGTCATGCTCTCTTACCTTTCTTACAAATACTTGCATTCTTCTTTATCATTCAGTTTTGGTATTGTCTTTTTACACTTCTTATGTCTCCATATTTCTTAACATGACTCTCCTTTGGTCAAAAAAAATGCTAAATTTTATCACACTGTCAACTCTTAGGCACATGGCCTTTAGGGAAACCACAATTTTCTGAAGAACTGGTACAGAAAGGTGAAATTTGGCAGTCTTTGTAACTGGATAGTTCACTAGGTTGGGATGTATATCTTTGATTTGATTTGGGATGTAATCTTTTGATTATGTATTTGTAGCCAAGTCTTAAAACCCCTTTGTACTTTAGTTTCCTCCTGATAAATAAAGATAAGAGCATGTGGAGGATGTTGTTGGTGTCTTGTGCGTATTCCCCTCACCTTCCCACATGGGAGCGCACAGACCCAGTGATTCTACTGCAAGCACCTGTGACTGCCTGCGGGCCTCCTCTGACTGTGGAGCAGCTCAGCAGGGGCCAGGGGCAGGGCAGAAGAGTGGAGAACTAGTGCCCTGAGAGGAGACGTTACCTGAAGACCGATGGGAATTGAGGAACAGACTTTGGCTTCCTCTCCACTCAGGTGTGCTGCCTCCCAGAGGTCTTCATCAGGATTGCACCTGAGTTACCCACAGCATCAGTAACTTGTTTGATAATAGGCACCCATATTGATTCCCTTCCCTTTCCTGTCTTAGTTCCCAGCTCTCTTATTAGCGCTTCCTAGGATCAGAGTCCAAACAAACTACTTGCACCCAACTCCCTGTCTCAAGGTCTGCTTCTGGGCCAGCCCAGCCTGAGTCTTATAGCTATGAGAGTTACAAGGACAGCAAAGGTAGTGAGGATTTGAAGTCAAGATAATAATCAATCGTGTGTAGGTAACACTGTTTACAGTGCACTTTCATACTCATTTTCTCATTAGATTCTTACAACCTCTGGTGAGTTATGATGAGTAGTGTTATTATCCCTATTTAATATGGAGGACATTGAATCTCTGTGGGGTTAAATATCTTGTTAAGAGCTAGTAGGTTGTGCCTCTGGCCTTTGGTTTAGATCTCTGTCTCCAAATCACTACCTGCCTTCACCTCCCCACCAGAGCCTTAGACTCTGCTAGCCAGGAAACCTTATAAGATGACTTCTATTGGTTCTGCCAAATCTGGATTCCGCTGGTGTAGTTGAATAGCTATGTAACCTCTACTTACATGTTAAATTTCACTGAAACATGCTAACTATATATATCCATTTGAGAACTTCAATTTGTCACCATTGTGTTTTAGGTAAATTAAACGTTTAGATTGAAGTGATCTTTGATTTCCTTTAGAGAAATGTTAAACATCATCAAAATAGTCTGTCCTTTACACACTTTCATGAATTGTTTTTTATAACCTGTATATTTTTTTCAAATCACATCCTAGAATTAGAAGAAACCTTAACATTTAAAGATGCTGCAGTCTTATCTATAGTAACTCTGACAGACTCCCCAGCTTCCACTTTCATGTTTCTTACAATGTCACTGTCACACTGTCACACACTGTCATTTGATTGTTGAAATGTTCTGATTGTTTAAAATTTCTTCCTTTTATTGAGCCAGAATGGCTTTCTCTAGTTTCCCTCTCATTTGTGTGGTTCAGACCTGTAAAAATAAAAACAACAAATCTAATCTTGCATCTTGGCTTGGGCTTCTTTCTTCGTTAAAGTAATTCTTTTTTTTTTTTTTAAATGTTTTTATTTATTTCTAGGAGAGAGAGAGAGAGAGACGGCGTGAGCAGGGGAGGGTCAGAGAGAGAGGGAGTCACAGACTGAAACAGGTTCCAGGCTCTGAGCTGGCTGTCAGCACAGAGCCCGATGCGGGGCTCGAGCCCACGAACCGCGAGATCGTGACCTAAGCGAAAGTCGGACGCTTAACCGACTAAGCCACCCAGGCGCCCCTCGTTAAAGTAATTCTTGAAGTCCATTTTTTTAATCCTATGTTAGCATCTATCTGTGTAATTTTGCTCTGAGTGGGAGTGGCTGTGCTGATTCCTCTAACATATAACTAGCTCTTCTTTCTGTTGCAGTGGTTCTCTTTATAGGTGATGTTTTCATCCCACTAGAATGCTCCTGGCATTCATGACACCTTTTACTACATTGGCATATTCTTGTACAATTATCATTTCTCCTTAGGTCTCTTTTAAACCATGACTATGTTAGTTTGCCCTACCCTTTGAGTTTTCACTTCTTATTGGATTTCTTCTTGGTTATTGCTAATTTGCTCTTCTCCTTTGGCACTAAAATGATGTGTGTTGATTGAATCCATATTTTTAATCCATAGTTGGAGATTTATTCTTTGTCTTTGAGGTCTTCTTTCTCCTTCTTGAAAAAGTTGCAATTTGGGTGGGACCGATTTGTTTGGAGGAGGTAGAAAACACTCTTTTCCCTATTTCCGCCCTGGGTACCCTATTTGAAGACAGTTTTTGGCCTTGTCCCTCTTCTCCAACTTCCCCCCACCCCAATGCCCACAGTCTTCTTTCTTTAGCATCTATGTCCACAATGCAAAGGACATGGATATTCATGTCTAGCAAGTATGGGTTTTAATGCCACCTCCAGCACTTTATTAGTTTCCCTGTGACCAGTCACCACAAACTGGGTGGCTTTAAACAACAGAAATGTATTCTGTCACAGTTCTGAGTTTCAAATCAAGGTATTGACACAGCCACACTACCTCCAGAGGTTCTAGGAGGGAACTCTTCCTTGCCCTTCCTGCTTGTGGGGGCTACTGGCATTCCCTGTCTTGTGGCTTCATCTCTCTCTGCTTTGTTTTTACATCACATCATACCTTCAGAGACTCCCCTTTCTCCCCAAATAAGGTAACACTCACAGGTTGCAAGAATTAGGACCTCATAGTTTTTATGGCCACCATTCAGCCCATTATAACTATGATTTTAGGCAAACATATGAGTTTCAATGTTTTCATCTATAAATAGGAGCTAACATTGACCACTTACAGTATTGTAGAGGTTTAAATGAGATGATATATATGAAGAGCTCTGCATATAGTAGGTACTCAAAACATTTTAGTTACCTGTTTTGTCTTCTAGTTTATTGGCTTCTCAGGTTCTAGGTATGTTATTCAGGAACAGGCTCTTAATCATTCCTAACTTCAGTTTTCTACATCTTTATATTTAGGGATTAAAAAACCTTTTGCAGCATCTTTGGAAGGATCCAGTGAGATAATACATGGGAAAGTGCTTTGTCAACCAAAGACTGCTATTAAAATCCAAGTTGCTACCGTCTTCTTATTAGTTTATGTGAAAGTTGTTGCCAAGTATAAGTCTCAGATATTCTTCCAGTGAACAGCCATTTAGTGAGGTCTCTTCTAGTCTATATTTGCTTAATTGATTTTTTGAAACCAAATATAGTATTTTATGTCCTGTTAAATTTAGTTTTATTTATCTTGGGCCAGCATCCCGTCTGTCAAGTTTCCTTTGAGTCTGTATTTTGAGAGTTATTTATTGGCCAAATTGTCCTTTAAAGCTTTGGGGCTCCTGCTGGCAAGAACATGCTAGATTATAGTGCCTAGAGCATTCAAAGAGTGTGAGTTCTAAGTTCCCCATCACCCACCCATCTAACCTCTCCTCAGTGTCCTGACGTTCCTCAATTTTAGAATGTCATAGGAAATCCTCAATTTAATCTTATTTTTTGATTGAATATACCTATTAGAGCACCAACTGTTCCTACTTCCCCAGAATTTTCTAAGATTTGATGACACTCTATAAAGGACTTGAGATTTAAAACAAGAAACAGGGCACTTGTGGGGATGAGCACTGGGTGTTATATGGAAACCAACTTGACAATAAACTATTTGTAAAAAAAAAAAAAAGTAAAAAATAAAATAAAATAAAATAAAATAAAACAAGAAACAAAAAACCCCTGTGTACATGCACAGATCCATGGACAAAGTAATCAGAAATTGTCTTTTATTTTCCTAATAGACCAGCAGAAAAACAATTGTTAGTGTCTGAGTCAAATGTTTGGCTTTTTAAATACCTCATGTACACACACACACAAACACACAAGTCATGGGTCTATAATGTTTTTTTTTAATTTTTTAAAATATTTATTTATTTTTGAGAGAGAGAGAGAGAGAGAGACAGAATTCAAAGCAGATTCCAGGCTCTGAGCTGTCAGCACAGAGCCTGACGTGGGGCTCAAACCCATGAAGTGTGAGATCATGACCTGAGCCAAAGTCAGATATTTAACTGACTGAGCCACCTGGGCGCCCCTCTATAATATTTTAAAATTCCTATTTGTTAGAACATTTGGTTGAAATAGTGTTTGAGTACCTTCATTCCTTTTTAATACCATCCTTTTAATGATCATACTCATGCAGAGAGAATTTACGCACATGCATCCACACCAGCAAAACCCTATTAATGCAGTCTTCAGCAAGGATGAATTTATGACTCAGGAACGAACAGCTAAATGTCCCATTACAGCTCGTCACATTTACACAGCAACAGAAACTGTAATGCTTCAGTCTGACCTGGGGGTCTGGAAGCATTACAGTTTATTAGGCAAGGCTTTTACGATACCCTCATTTGCAGAGATGTTTCCGTCAGAGCAATACCAAAATGAAGAAAATGGGAATAGCTATGAACTTGTCAATCTTTGGTCTTTCAGATGTAGCATTTCACAATTTTGTTATCTGCTGCAGACCTTAGAGAGGCAAGAGTCTGATGAATATCTTTCAACTCCTATTAAGATCAAACTCAGCAGTCTGTACCTTGTCAACTGTTGTATTCATGAAGAGCAATAGATCACCTTTGAAACCGTTGAGAATAAGTAAGATGGTGGCTAGATAAAGGTTACTGTGCAGCAGTAGAATATGTAATGGAATCTATTGGCAATTTAAAATAATGTGGAATTATAATATGTTCAGGTTTTTCCCCCAGAATTTCATACTGAGGTTGAGGATATAGTTGCAGAGATATAATCATTGCACAAGAAACTGATGTGGATATGAATGTAAATGAAAGGAAAATGAGACTCCCCCCTTGCTCCCCAGAAGAGAACCCTTTTTGCCTATCACTGTCTATCAGTAACTGAAGAAACAAGGATACCTACTGGTCCCCCAGACTTAATGCTGTACCCTCTCCCAGCTAGTAACACATTCAATGACATTAAGCTTTAAAGACAAAACTCCAGTCAGGAAGCCCAGTCAAGGTATTATTTCGATCAAGGTATTATTGGGACTTAGAATGGATACTTTTAGGGCTTAAAAACAAAGAAGAATTTTAGGGGCGCCTGGGTGGCTTAGTCGGTTAAGCGTCCGACTTTCGCTTAGGGCATGATCTCGCGGTTCGTGGGTTCGAGCCCCGCGTCGGGCTCTGTGTGTTGACTGCCAGCTCAGAGCCTGGAGCCTGTTTCAGTCTGTGACTCCTTCTCTCTCTGACCCTCCCCTGCTCATGCTGTCTCTGTCTCTCTCTCCTAGAAATAAATTTAAAAAAAAAAAAAAAAAGAAGAATTTTAAATATCCGGTACTCCATAGAGTGCCAAAAAATTTAAAGACATTAACCATTAATATTGCTTTGCTATTTAATTTCCCCATGGACCAGCCCCATTTTCCTTCCTAAGGGAATGATTGCTTCTTTTAACTGAAGGCAGCGCAGATGTGACTTTTGGGGGTAGTGGGAAGAGAAGAAGCCAAAAAATACCACCCCCTCCCTAAAAGTATTTCTCACCAATCCTTGAAATTTTAGCCTTTACATTTGTGTTTTGAGTCATTTTATCTTCCCAAAGTATCAATAAAAATGGATCTGCCTTGAAATGCTGGCACTCATTGACCCAGGAGTTTCAAACTTTAAAATGCTTGAGAATCGCCTCGGGAACCTGATGGTGGTACAGCTCCTTGGGCTCAGACTCAGAGATTCTGATTTGGTGTGTCTGAGGTAGGGTTCAGGGATTTGCCTTTTAAGCAAGATCTTCAGGTCAAACCTGGACCCCATATTGAGAAACCTGCCCTTGACCCTTTTAGCAGGCCTCGGCCATAAGCGTATTTTAGAAAGAGAGAGTAGAGAAGCGGGGAGGTAGGGAGAGTATAGCAAGGAAGCGATAGGAGGCAATGTGGAGAGCCTGGCTGGAGTGGTGGGAGGTAGAGTAAAGAAACATAAGGAAACACTTGAGGATCCTGGAAAATAGTGAACACATTATTTGACCATACATAAATATTTTAATAAAAGCTATGCAAATCACCCACAGACATAAAACTTGAATCTACGGATTTATTAATTAGAACTTTCCATCTGTTCTCATATTACTCCCCACATGCACCTACCAACACAGACACAAATACTGTGGTCATTCATTGTGGTTGTTTGGCATTTTCTTTCTCCTTGGGGGGTGGGGGTCAACTTGTGTGAGGCTGTTCTTCACTATCATGTCTCTATAATACTTAATATCTAGCTTAAAGTGGGGGAAAAACAATAACAAGTGTTACTTGCAATTAGGTGGACAGCGCATCCCACTCCCTGCACCCCCAAAGTTTATGGATTTCAATGTTTTTTCTTTTGCCACTAGTCTTTGTTAAACTTCATTGTAGTTGGCCTTAGGCAACAAATAACCCCAATAATGACATGCCCAAGGGAACATTTTTCCTTTTTCTGGTCCAGTGTTCCAACAGAGCTGTGCTGATTCTCTTGGGGGTGGGGATGGGTGGAGGAAGAAGGCCTTTCTTAGCTCCTGACTTCAGTTCATCCACAGCATCTTTAATTTTACCTTCTTTATTTGAAATACATAGCTTAAAAAAAGCAAAAATCCTTCTAAATCATGGGGAATGGGAAAACTGCACATTTTTCTTTGTTAAAAAAGTATAATTGCAAAAGAAAATTCAGAAACGAATAACAAAGAAAATAAATGTCGGACATCATAGAGATAACTCCTGTTAGCCTTGAGGCATGCTTGCTTTTAGTCTTTTGGTTTGTTTCTGCTCAGGTATTACATTATTTAAAAACTCAAAATGGCATCATATCTACTTAGTGTTTTAAAACTTGCTTTTCCCCAGTTGACAATATATTGTGAGCATTTCCCTATATTAATATTAGTTCTCCTGTGATCTGTAATAGCTACATTAATTTCCCATGCTGTGGATATAATTTATTTAACCATTTTTTCTTCTGCTAGCTATTTAGTTGGTATTTAGTTGGTATAATTTCTCTATATTGTAAATAATGCTCCAGTGAGCAAGGTGGTACATGAATCTTTGTGCACATTTGTGATTACTCTCCTTAGGGCAAATTCCTAGAAGTGAAATTTCTGGAACACAGGTTATGCATGATGCTTTTGAAACATATTGTCAAATTGCCCTCTAGCAGTAGGTGAGAGTGACTGTTTCCCTGCACTTTGGCATTACTGGAAATTATTATTTTAAAACATTTTTGCCAATTCCTACTTAAAAAGATTTTTTAAAAATATTTATTTGTTTTTGAGAGAGAGAGAGAGAGAGAAGAGAGAGAGAGAGAGAGAGAGAGAGAGAGAGAGAGAGACAGAATCCAGAGCAGGTCTCAGGCTCTGAGCTGTAGCACAGAGCCTGATGCCAGATCCGAACTCATGGATGGTGAGATCATGACCTGAACCAAAGTTGGATGCTTAACAGACTGAGCCACGCAGACACCCCTCCAATTCCCACTTTTTGATGTATAATGGTGATGATTAATACACTGAAAAAGGCCTCTTTTAGATAAATTCATGTTTGGGGGGGGGACACATTGCCCTTGATAATCAAACGTAAAATACAGTTGACTGTTGCTTTATCCACTAGACTGGTGGCTGACAAATTTTTTCTGGGAAGGAACAGATAGAAAGCATTTTGTACTTGTGAATCATATGATCTCTGTTGCAGCCATTCAACCACCATTGTAGTACAAATGAAGCCAACAGACAATGGAGAAATCAGTGAGTGTAGTTATGGTCCAGGAAAACCTGTTTTATCTACCAAACAGGTGGAAGGTGGGATTTGGCACGGCGCCAGAGTTGGCTGAACCTTACTCTAGACATAAATGAAAACTTATTATGTGTTAGCTACTGTCAGAGAAACTGGAGGAGAGGATCTGATGAGCAGAAATGATAATAGAATGTGACATTACCCTGACAGATGCCTAGGTGTTGAGAGAACCAGAGAACAGAACACAGCTGACTCCTGAAGGCCAGGTTGGTGTTATCAGAGTGAAAACAGTAAGGTTTGGAATGTGGGGATGGAGAGTGGAATGAAGGGCATCTAAGGGAGGGAAAACAGTATGTGGAAAGGCCCAGAAGAATAGGAACAAATTCAAGAAACTCTGTGTAGTTTCCTACAGAAGGTGTGTAGAGCTCAGGTAGTGTATTAGTGTTCTCTGGAGAAATGGAACTTGGGGGGCAGGATAGGGAGTGAGAAAGAGGAAGTGAAGGAGAAAGATTTACTATGAGGAATTGGCTCACATGCTTATGGAGGCTGAGAACTCTACTGTTTGCAAACTGGACACCCAAGAAAGCCAGCTCCAAGTCCAAAGACTCCAGGAGCATTGATGGGGTAAGTCCGAGTCTGAGGACAGGAGAAGACAAATGTGCCATTTCTTTTTTTTTTTTTTTTTTGAAAAAATTAAAAAAACATTTTTTTAAATTTACTTTTGAGAGAGAAAGAGACAGTGTGAGCACAGGAGGGTCAGAGAGAGAGGAAGATACAGAACCTGAAGCAGGCTCCAGGCTCTGAGCTAGCTGTCAGCACAGAGCCCGCCACAGGGCTCGAACCCACGAACTGCGAGATCATGACCTGAGCTGAAGTCAGATGCTGAAATGACTGACCCACCCAGGTACCCCAACCAATGTCCCATTTCAAGCAATCAGGCCAAGAGAGTAAATTCTTCCTTTTCCTACCTTTTTGTTTTAATCAGATCCTCAACAGACAGATGATGCCCACCCACCCTGAGGAAGACAATCTGCTTTGCTCAGTCTACAGATTCAGATGTGAATCTCATCTGGAATTACCCTCACAGACACATCCAGAGATAATGTTTAATGAAATATCTGGGCACCCAGTGATGCAGTCAAGACTCCATAGAACTAACCATCACAGGCAAAATGGCAGTGGAAGATGAAGCTGGGAAGATCAGATTGTGGAGGGCACTATAACCATGCTAAGGCGTTTGCATTTATTTTGAAGGTGTGGAGGATCCATGGGAGGACTCTAAGCTAAGCAATGAAATGATCAGATTCTGGTTAAAAAATTGTTTTTCAGTATTTGTACTGTGATCATCTAAGAAATCAGTATAAGGAGACACTGAATGGATGGTGTATGGGAACTCTGTACTGGTTTTGCAATCTCTTGATGTCTAAAATTATTTCAAAATTAAAGGTTAAAAAGATCCCTCCGGCAACAGTATTGAGGTTTAAGTAGAGATGTAGCCTGAAGCATGGTTTTCAGTAATCCAGGGTGAGGAGCATCTTAAATAAGCCAGTGGCAGTGGGTATAAAGACAAGAGGGTAGAGGGGCGCCGGGGTGGCTTAGTCGGTTGAACGTCCGACTTTCGCTTAGGTCATGATCTCGCAGTTCATGGGTTCGAGCCCCGCGTCGGGCTCTGTGCTGACTGCCAGCTCAGAGCCTGGAGCCTGTTTCAGAGTCTGTCACTCCTCTCTCTGACCCTCTCCTGCTCACGCTGTCTCTCTCTCTCCTAGAAATAAATAAAACATTAAAAAAAAAAAAAAAGACAAGAGGGTAGATGAGAAAGATTTAGGAGCAAGTAGAGGCAGGACTTAGTGACCGAATGAGTTGTAGATAGAGCCCTCACAGGGAGAAGGCTAACATTAAGTGATAATGTTCCTCCCTTGATAGGAGAAAGAAGGCAATTTTTTTTTTTTAGGTGCGTGTGGAATTACACCAAATGTTTGCAGGTGTTTAGAGAAATTGAATGACTTCCTTCTAGCTGAATGGTAAGATTTTCAAGTGAACTGTCACTTGGTCTCTAACCCTTTTATCACAAGGAAATACATAGCATCACTGCGGCTTTCAAGACCAGAGGAGATGGCCAGGGCTGTTGATAGGCACACCATGGATTTCTGCCTGGTGTAGGAAGAGGATGGGGGAGTCACTAGACCACACAGAGATGTCCTATTAGTCAGACACATGATGTTTCATATTCTGAATGCTTCTTTGAAAATGGTTGAGTTTATATAGTAGCCTTAAGAAAGATTCATGAAGCGTGCTGTGTTATCCAGTCTCAGAGAGTTAGTTCTCAGTGGCTCCTAGCCTTGGGTAACATCCCACAGTATTCCCCTTTATCATTTGATTAAATGCAGTGACCTCAAAGATATCAGCTAGATTGAATAGAAGGTTATTCTTCCTCAGGGAAGACACCTAGAAATATGGCTCACAGAAGCCATTTCTTGGGGGTTATTTGTTGTCTCCTATAATTCATGGCTGGTCACATGATGATCATTGGCTGAATGTGAACTATTTAGAAGTTTGTTCTTTTTTCTTAATGTTTATTTATTTTTGAGAGAGAGAGAGAGAGAGAGAGAGAGAGAATGGGGAAGGGGCAGACAGAGAGGGAGACACAGAATCTGAAGCCGGCTCCAGGCTCTGAGCTGTCAGCACAGAGCCTGACACGGCACTTGAACTCACGAACTGTGAGATCATGACCTGAGCTAAAGTCAGATGTCCAACTGACTGAGCCACCCAGGCACCCCTATATGTTTGTTCTATATAATATTCCAAACTGGTTCATTTTACAGGCTGAATTTACTAAAATAATAGGCTATGTTGCTGATATCCAATTATTTGGCTGTCACCCACTTTAAAAGTATCAGCTTTTCCAATAACACTCCTAATTTCTTTGAAAAGTTTGAAGCAGTCGGTGTTTTAAATGGTTCCTCAGGGTAGTTAAGAATGCAAATTCATATTAAAATGTCACTTCTGCATTTCACATTACATTATTAGGTGCATTTTTCAAATGATTTAAAATATTAGAGGAAAACCATTTCTGAAGCTATTGATATTGTTTCCCTAATCTTAAGATTGCTCTTGAGAGAAGAGGAAACACAACCCATTGAGAATTATATTTTCTGTATGCATAGGACTGTAGATGCTATGGAGGAAGTAAGATAAAAAGAAAAGAAAGAAAAAATCAGAATGAAAGGAAAGCATAGTCCTGGCCCTCAAGAATTTATAAACAGTGAGATGAAAGCATAGGTATCTTATCTGTCTATGGGAGGAGAAAAATAGAGCTTTGATTTCAGGGTCAAATGAAACACAAATTGAATATTTTGAAAGTATTCATTTAAATGCTAAATAAGAACATACTCATAAACATCCACAATGATGACGCCTATTGTCTTCTGGGGTACAGAGGAGATGATAAAATGTAATCACTAAATGTCAGCTGGATGAAAGCCCAAACCTCCCTGAACACTGCAGCCAACTGATGGAGTTTGGAATTTTTGGTCTTGTTCCAGGAATGCCTGACCCAGGTGATGAGTTTGATTCACTACTCAGCCGTTGGAAAAAAAAAAAAAAAAAGAACAGTGGAAGCGAGTCTGCTGGATATAACCCTTGCTTGAATTTTTAAACCAGGAATGTCTGGGTCCCCATCTCCTAAAGCATAGGCTTAAAGGAGACATGTCCTAGGTAGCCATGCGGATCATTCTGTTTTGAAACCTATGTGGTCTTTTGGCTAACTTTTAACATGAAACATTTTTGGGAAACTAACACAAAAGCCACACTAAACTGGCCAGGATGACTGGCCACCAAAAGGAGCTAGAGGTTGCTTCTGTACAGAAAAAAAAAAAAAGAGGCGTTCTAACAGGTCACCCCATAACAGCTGTGTGTTAGACTGAGCAGTACGTTTTAATCTTAGTAGACTAAGAGTAGCTTTGGTTGTACATTTTTGACTACTTAACTCCAGGCTTTCAAAAGGAAAACATTCAAAAGAACCCCCAATGAGTCAGCAAAGACTCTGAAAAGATTGTGTATATTTTCTAAAGCATATTTTAAAAAATCACGTACAGGGGAAAAGTGTAGAACATGTACCCACAAGAGCTAAATTTAAAAAATGTGCGTAGCAGTGAACACACGCATAGCATATGGATGCAGCTGACGGAAGAGTTCCTGGCCTCCATTCAAGGCACCACTCACAGCAGATGCGCCACCATAAATTTGAGCTACACAAGCCACATCCTCGCTGATCAGGTTTCAGTCAGTTGTCTTTGAATCCAGCATGGCTGACGCACACTGGAACTCCAGCTTTCCTTTTGGTTGGAGAGAAAAGAAAGTCTTATACCAAAAGGCCAAAGAGTATAGGTTCCAGACAAATAGATGCGCTTTCATTTCTTGCAAGACATTGGCCAGTAAAGCTCCCGGCTGCTTTTCATTTCAGTGTTTCTGCCTAGAAGCTTGTGCTCAGGAACCTACCATCTGATTCCAGTAGCTCAGCAAGAACGAATAGAACAGCAGTCCTTGGGAGTAGACTCTGCGGTTTCTTTAGGATTACATTATACTTCTCAAGCAAATTAGAAGGCTCTGAGTATGATATCAGGGGATCTCTTATTACCTTTCCTTTCATGGCCAAAAAAAAAAAAAAAGTACTGTTTTGTATATTTGCTGGTGGGGGTCCTTGGGTGTTTACTTAAAATCTTGACACACTTTCAACAGGTATAAAATATGTAAATATTTTATGAATCCAAGAAAACATTCAAATTGGCTCTACATGGACCCATAGGTGCACTAGCTTATCAGGGTTCTCTGTAGACTGATTCAGTAATTGAAGGCTCTTGGTACAGAAAGTGCAGCATTTAGCTGGATCAGCCACTGGTAACACGTCCCCTATCAACATCACATAAAAATCTTTGGTCCTTTGCTGGATGGGCAGAGCAGATGTTGGAAAGGAGGAGCCTGCTTTTGCAAAATCTTTTGACAATAATTTGATAACTTTGGCAGAATTGAATCTGCTAATTTGATTCTTAGGTTTCTAGGTGGTGGAACAGTACCAGATGCCTCACAAAATATTAGCATCCATGTTTAACTGCTTTCATCACATCCTGTTCACTCCTCTTTGGGGAGCTTCATATTAAATTAGATGCAGCTGCTGAGTGAAAGCTTTCTTTCATGTTCCCATTTAGTATGAAAACAATAGCAAAAATAAACATTCAATTTCCTAACTTTTAGGAATTCTTCCTTTGGTGTTGGCTTTAAAAAAAATTTTTTTTTAAACTTTTTTATGGAAGAGGGATCGTTTGATCAGAGTACTGTTTTGGAGACAGACCATCTGACTAAAGAAAGAAAAATTCCCTGGAGACCTATTAAGGGGCCCATCACCCCTCTGGCAAAACTCACTAAATGTGCCGGAGGTGGTACATTTTGCAAATAAGCTGTCTCATTTCAAAAATTATAAATATGCTATTTTATCTAGTTCTGACTATTTTGAATCACATTTTTAGTTCATTTGATGTATTTTAGTGGACTAGATCTCAATGCTACTTTGTTTAATGTAATTTCCATTGCTCAAGGAATTAAGTTAGCATTTATTGGTTACTAGGTTTCAAAAGAGAAGAGAAACCACTTGGAAAAAAGGGACGTTTCATCCTTGGTCTGTATTACAGCTTCTGACAGATTTTTAGATGCCAACAAGTAATGTCAGACTAACAGCTGTTAAAAGAATCCTTCTTTAACACTCTTAAAGGAATGAAGATTTACACAGAGAGCTTTGTGTGCGTACCTGGTTGGTAATCAAAGAAGTCTGACTCTCCCTTCTCTCTTCTTCCTCCTAGTCCCTCTGGGTTTTCTTTTGTCTTAGCCTTGCAACGTGTAAAGAATTGCTGTTTTCCAGCTCCCTGCAGTGGAATAATGGCAAAGAAGGCCCCTCCCTTGCATCATCAACCCTGCACTCTATGGCCTAGACTCCCAGATACCTTACTTTGGAGTCTATTTCCTGGATTACATTTGCCTACAGATATGAAGTGCTCAGAAGGGCAAACCAGGAGGGGGCCCTGGCGTCTTTAGGGGGGTGGCTTTTAAATCTCTGAAGTCCTTAGTACTTTGTTGGCCACCTGTGGAGTAAGAAATGTCTGGGTTGGCTGGATCTAGCAAAGAGTGTCTTTTCCCTTCAGACTGGCCTCAGTGGAGCTGCCATTTCCTGCTGCCTCTGAGAGACACACTGCCGCGCCAGATTGCCATTTAGTTTAACTCTGGAAATGAGGCAAGGGGATCTGACCGTGACTAAACCTTTGTATCCAGCGAAAGAACACAGGGAAGGCTGTGATGTCTTTGGAGGAGGGACTGTTGCTGGGTTTGCGTGGTAGGCAGGCAGTCCCCGCAACAAAGAGGTGACAAGCACTCTTACCATTCATTTACTCAAGCCTTTTGTTATGCCAGAATTGAAGCACTTCCTTGAAGGAGGCAGCTCTGAGGACAACTGTGGCTAAGGTAACCAGAAAAAGTGTCCCAGCAGCCACCAGAGGGAGGAATGGCCCCACCTCTCCAGAGAGCACTAGCTCAGATGGCTTTTCCAGCTGTTTTCCTTTCCTGAGTTCTATGAGGCTGTCGCACACACCAAGACTCATGCTTACAACATCGTGAATATTGCCATTCTGCTGAGTTGTCTCCTACGGGACTTAGAGGAAGGAGAAAGGAGCCTCAGAATACACTGACCACCTCCTCTCCCTCCTAGTTAATTTTTAAATTAACTAGTTTAAATGAGACTCTTTAAAGCAGTGGATTGATTTAGAGTAATAATAGCAACATTTTTTTTCCATTGGTAAAATGTCTTTCCAAATCCATCATAAAAGCACATTTTATACATCAACCTTGCAAATAGCTGTTGAACTTTTGTGGGCTCCCACTAACATTTCTGTTAGTCTTCTCAGATTCTTCTCACATAATGTGTGTAGCAATGTGCACCTAACCATCAAGAGCACCCAGCCCTGATGGTGCAGAAGGGGCTTTGAGTTTTGTGGGCTAGATATTAAATTTTCAGAAATCTTGTTCACAGTCTGATTTCTATCAAACACCAATTTAATTTTTTTTTTTTTCAAGTCTCAGGCCTGTGGCTTCATGCTAATCTGCCAGGTTGCTGGTGTTGTATTGACTAAGCAGTTATAGCCATAAAGGTTTTTCTACTAATAGCAAATTTGTATTTATTAGTTAGCTAAATGGGGGGAGAGTACTCAGCATCTTGCCCAACTTTCAGTTAAGCAGTTGACTTTGTAAACTCTATTACATTGCCATCTTTATAAATTATTTCTTATGACAGTCCAATGAGATAGGCTAATGTGTTGTCCAGAAGCTGCCTAAGTTTTAGAAAGGGTATGTGAGGCGTCCTGAGACGGTGGCAGAACCAAGATTAGAATTCACAGTTCTTGGGGTTCAGGCAGCCATATCTTGTCACCCATCGGATGTGTACACCCACTTCTTTAAGTTATATTAAGTTTGGGTACCATTGCAGAGTTACAGATTAAGATAAAATAACACAGTGATGGAAATGGAGTCCATGTCCATAAAGGCAGAGCCCAGCATTCAGCAGCCTGTGTGGGTCCGCACATGGGGCGGGTGCTCTCACTCCTTCAGAGCCCCTTAAACTAAAGGCTTCCCTAGAAGCTGTTTTTAGTCTTCTGAGTTAAGCTGTTCAAACTGGAAGACCATTTATTTTAACTCCTTGTTTTGCAGGGAAGGAAAGCCTCAGGACAAAATTGGGTCAGTCTCAGGATAAGAACCTAAGTCAGCTGATGCTGGCTTCAGCACTCTACCTCTTAGACCACCCTGTTTCTCCAGACTGGCTTCTAAGCCAACTTGCTGTGGAGTTAGAAAGTGAACTGAGATATCAGTCAATGTCCACAAAACATGAATTTGGGATGTTTCCTGGGTCAAAGGAAGCGCAGAGCTTGACTTAGTTTGTAGGTAGAAGATGAGACTGGTGAGTGATGCTTTCTATTTCACCAAGTAATATTACTTATGTAACTAGAACTATCGTCTGTAAAACCCGCAATGAAATGGAGACTTCAAATGATTACTGTAGACAGCCAAACCAAACCAATTATCTAGGCCTCAAATGGAACTCTGTGGTCTGAACGTGAAGGATGATAATTTGTTATCTAAGTAAATTCGATTTTGCCATTATAAATTGTTAATATGCAAAATGTTGGGTGAGAAGACCCAAGGTAGAACAAATAAGCCTCTGCTTATTGAAAGGCTCTTCTGGGAACCAGGGTTTCCCACACTTTGGTCATCCACATGTATCACCATTTTTACCATATCTATGTATTTTCATTAGATTGAGTTTTTAAATATAAATCAATATACGAAGAGAGGAAAACTTTACAGGAGTATGAAAACTGGTAATCCAGTATCATTTGCCATAAAAAATTAAAATAAATTCATAATGATAAAATTTTTATAAAGTTTATCTGTGACCCCATTAGAACCATGTATGATCAGCAATGTATACTATGCCTTAGAAACATTGCCCTGGGCCAGCAGTTACCAGTATTTTTTAGGGGTAGGAGAGATGCCTCAGCAATAATTTATACCCTTAAAAATTATTGAGAACCCCTAAAGAGATTTTATTTATGTGCGTTATATCTATAAAAATTTGCTATATTGGAAGTAAAAGCTAAGAGCTTTTAAAATATATATTTAATGATTCATTTACAAATAATAAACCCATCATGGGATAACTTAAATATCATTAAGTTGATATGATATCATTAATATCATAATTAAAAAGACTGTATTTCCCAAAGGGGATAAAAGCATACTGAGAACAGTGGCATTGTGTTCCATTTTTGTGAATTAATGTTTTGCTTAATAGAAGACAGTGGTTCTCACACGTGTGTCTGTATTCATTATGCTGTGATATGTTGTTTTGGTTGAGGTACATGAAGAATGTCTGGCTTCACACAGATATGTAGTTGGAAAAGAGAAGTGTACTCTAGTAGTCTTGCTACATATCGTAGATATTCTTCTTTGAGACTGTACCAGAGCTCAACAGTGTACAGAATCTGAAATCAAATCAGTGAACTTTCATTTTAAAATCTATTGATTTACTTTCTACTTTGAATAAACCTTTTACCTATACATGATTTTGTAAAAGCATACATTGGTCATTTGGAAAATATTACTTCACTGAGTTATGCAGATCTTCCAAATTTTGGTCCATTTCCTTATATAATATTTCTTAAAATCATTTTTAAATATCACCACAGGTCATATCAGGAATACATCTAATGGAAAGCTATTAAGCTCATGGTGGCAGATAGTTTTCCAAAATTCCAACTTTTACCCGAAAGTTCCAATTTTATCACTGGCGACAAATACTGAAAAATAGGCTTTTTTTTTTTTTTACCTTGAATTGAGAGGTCATTTAGTTCATTTTCAAGAAAATGTCATCAAATACCAGTGTCAGACTGTTAAATCAAATTTAAGTATATTAAGTCTTACCAGTAAACTGGTACTCCATGAAAGTGACAGCTAGGTCAGCTTGCAACTCAACTACCCTAATACTTCTTCTTGAGACAACCATCATATTTTAGTGAGATAGACATACTCTGTATGTGAAAATCCCATTTCATCACACAAAATATTAAGAATGTGTGTATTAAAGGGTTCAGATTTAATAAAATTAATGGCTCATTTCTTTTTTTAATATTTAAAAATGTTTATTGAGAGAAAGAGAAATAGAGAGCTAGCAAGGGAAGAGCAAAGAGAGAGGGGGAGATAGAATCCCAAGCCCGATGTGGGGCTTGAACTCATGAACCATGAGATCATGACCTGAGCCAAAATCAGGAGTCTGACACTTAACTGGCTGAGCCACCCAGGTGTCCCAATAAGTCTGACTTTTTAAAATAACTTTTCTCAGTCAGAGTGGCTAAAATGAGCAAATCAGAGAACTCTAGATGCTGGCGAGGATGTGGAGAAACGGGCACCCTCCTACACTGTTGGTGGGAATGTAAACTGGTCCAGCCCCTCTGGAAAACAGTGTGGAGGTTCCTCAGGAAAGTAACAATAGAACTCCCCTAGGACCCAGCAATAGCACTGCTAGGAATTTACCCAAGGGATACAGAAATGCTGATGCATAGGACCACATGTGCCCCAATGTTCATAGCAGCACTCTCCACAATAGCTAAAACATGGAAAGAGCCTAAGTGTCCATCAACGGACGAATGGATCAAGAAGATGTGGCTTATCTATACCATGGAATACTACATGGCAATGAGAAACAATGAAATCTGGCCATGTGTAGCAACACGGATGGACCTTGAGGGTGTTATGCTGAGCGAAATAAGACAGGCAGAGAAGGACAAATATCATATGTGTGCACGTATAGGAGGATTAGGAGGAACTTAACAGAGGAACAAGGGGGAGAAGAAGGGGGAAATGGTGGGGGAAAGGGAGAGAGGCAAACCATGAGAGACTCTTGAATGCTGACAAAAACTGAGGACTGATGGATGTGGGGGGGAGGAGGGATGGGCATGGAGGAGGACACTTGTGGGGATGAGCACTGGGTGTTATGTGGAAACTAATTTGACAATAAACTATTTGTAAAAAAAATAAAAAAAAATAACTTTTCTAACTGTCATTTATTTATTTTGAGAGAGAGAGCAAGGAGGGGAGGCGGCAGAGAGAGGGGGCCAGAGGGAGAGAATCCCTCACTGACAGTGCAGAGCCCAATAAGCTCAAACTCACAAGCAGGGAGATCATGATCTGAGCCAAAACCAAAGTTTATACCCTTAACTGACTGAGCCACCCTGACGCCTCTAGAGATAATGTCTTCAAAAAGGTGATTATGTTAAACTGATGCCATTAGAATGGGACCCTAATCCAATATGGCTAGTGTCCTTCAAAGAAGATAAAGAGATCCCAGGGATCCACAGATGCCCAGGGGGATGGCCATGTGAAGAGGTAGCAAGAGAGCATCCATCTGCAAACAAAAAAGAGAGGCCTCAGAGGAACCCAGCTGTGTTGGCACCTTCCTCTTGGCCTTCTAGCCTCCAGAAACTGGGGGAAAACAAATTTCTGTTGTTGAAGCCACACAGTCTGTAGTACTTTGTTATGGCAGCACCAGCTTACTGATACACATCACTATTTAATCATAAAATCTTCAGAGTGCATGTTGTCACCCTCACTTTATGGAGGACGGAATAGAACCTCAGAGAAAATGGGTGATTTCCCCAAACTCATGCAGCTAAGAGAGGAAAGAGCCAAAATGTGAGTCCAGATGTGACCATGGAGTCAGTAGTCACAGGGCCAGTATGTGAGTGAGCACATACAGAACCCGGGGCTAGTGTTGTCTCTGGGGCGGGGGTGTGGGTGGCGGGGGTGTGTGTGGGGGGGTGTGGGTAGGGGAGGTTGCACTGTAAAACTGAAGATATCATTGTCTACTAGGGATCCTAAAAAACAGGAAACTTGAGTTGTAATAAAAAAATCTCTGCTACCAGCGCAGTATAAATATCACCCTAATTAATGAGTTTGCAAAAATTTATCTCTGTTCTAAGGACACTACGGTTTGTTTTTAAATTACAATTGTAAATAGAGACCAGCATGACCCAAACACAAGATCTTACTACAACTAAGAACTACAAAACCACCACACCTTACTTCATCTAATCAACATGTCTGTTAGGAGCTAATACCAGCCACCCAGAGAAATAAAGAAATGACTGAACACCTCCTCCTTGGACCTACAGCCTCTTTCTGCCTGTCCCTGTAATGTGCTATTATTGACTGGTAAGTCAGAACGGACTCTAGACTCTGGGTCAGTGGCCTACTGTCTATGGGAGGTTGACTTCTTTCTCCACTTGGTGCCTCGGTTGATCCCTCAGGAGGTGTGGCTGAAGGTTCAGCATTGAATAGTTTTGAATACCTAGGTTTTATCCTAGAATCTCCCTCAAGTCCAGCAGTAATGAAGCTATTGTATGTCCTGCCACAATAGCTCTGAATCAAAGTAAAGCCAATGTTCCCTTCTTTCCAGGGAGCAGGGTGTACTGGGGTTTAGATGAATGAGGAGGCTTTTGTGCAGCCCTGATCAGAGGGCTGGAAGCTCCATTCCTTGGCAGAGAGCAAATCTAAGTGCTCTCCCTGCACTGTTTGCCATTTGCATTTGAATTTTGATTGCCAAGGATTTTAAGACTTGTTGGTGAATTTCTAATTCTTTCTTTCAAAATTCCAGCTTCAGTTGATGTCTTATTCTTTATGCATTTAGAATTAATTCAACAACTGCTAAAGAAAAGCAGAAAGTTGTACTCCTACCAAGTACTAGGCATAGCATTAGACTCCAGGGGGTCTTAAGAGAAACAGGATGTAGATTTTTGCTCTCAAGTAATTCTTGTAGCTTTTTAAAGGTTCTTTTAATTCAGAATATCATTGCATTGCCTTATTAGTCTATTTTATTTATAGTTTTTTATCAGTATCAGACAGTATTGCATTATCTATTTATTAATATACTTACTTTCCATTTTCCAAGCAGAATGAAGTTCTCAAAAGGCATGGATCTTGTCTGTTTTGTTCCCCACTGTGTTATCAGACCCAGAATAGTGCCTGGCACACTGTAGACATGCATAAATCATGAGAAATCTAATCTAAACTGAGTGCTACAGTACATGTGATAGGTCCGAGTGATATCAGAATGTTAGATCTTTTTTTCTCTAAGGACACTGGTCTAATGACTGAATACAGAAGCATTGATACTTGTTCACCTTGTACACTTCTGTTTTGTTGGAAGAGATTTTGGAATCCTTGTTAAAACCCTGTGAAGCTGCAGTGTTCTAATGGTTGGAGTAATTTCTACAAATTCTCCCTAGAATCCTTTGGTCTTTGTTTATTTGGGTAGTTATTCACAGAATACTATAGACTAGGTGGCTTAAATAGCAAGCATTTGTTTCTCACAGTTCCAGACTGGGAAGTCCAAGATCAGCGTGTCTGCAGATGCATTGTCTAGTGAGAGCCTGCTTCCTGATTCTTCACTGTCTTTGTTGTGTCTTCGCCTGGTGCAAGGGGTGGGGAAACTCTTTGGGGATTTTCTTTACTCAGAAAATCCCAGTAATGAAGGCACTAAATCCCAGTAATGAAGGCTTCACTCTCATGACCTAATCACCTCCCCAAAGCCTCACCTACAAATAGCATCATATTGTTGGTTAGGTTTCAACATATGAATTTGGGGAGGACACAAACATTCACTCGATAGCACCTTTTGACAGCCACCTCCTTGAGTTGAAAAAGTAGGAAACATGTCATGTGGCTTCTATAAGAGGTATTTATAACCCAGTGTGCAAAACTATCTGCTGTGACATTCTTACCTTGAATGACACAGAATTTAAATAACTTGTCAAGTGGCTCTTGAGGTAAAACTCTATGGAGATTGTCTTTACTGTTTCGAGAACTTCTACAGTCGGAATTGTCTTCTACTTTGCACCTGACTTTTGTGGCAAAATTCTGTCTGCTGACCCTCCTTCACCCTCTGAGGAAAATACACCTGCCTGTGATTTCTGGTATTGAGAGTAAGAGTAACATCTGGTATTTGAAGTGATATGATTATATACTCCTGGACCTTTGATTTATAGCCTTGAACGCACACAGAAAATGCTTATGCACAAATGTAGCGCACATGCATGCACCGTGAGAATGGTGGAGAAACAGGGTTGGTCCTTTGCAGAATACAGACTCATAGGTTTTCTGCACTGGACTCTTCCTGTAGCGGTTGACTCGGATGGTGAGAATACTCTGCCTTCATAATATCTTTGACTGCTGAGAATGTTAACGTGAGTTTCATTAACTGTACCCTTTCCTTAGGAGTGTTAAATGTGTCAAATTTGGTGTAGTTAAGAGGCACTCATTGCAACTTACTTTTAAGGTCTCTGCATATAAGATGCTTCCATAGCATGTCATATCAAAATTCCTCCAAGTTCCGGTGCTGACAGATGGCACTGCTCCACGACACAAGCAGGGACGTCCTCACGAGACTATTGATTTTGTTTGTGGAATATAAATCCCTAAACAGTGACTGATGGGCTGGTGAGAAATGCTTCT
This sequence comes from Proteles cristata cristata, assembly GCA_017311185.1. Taxonomy (NCBI): domain Eukaryota; kingdom Metazoa; phylum Chordata; class Mammalia; order Carnivora; family Hyaenidae; genus Proteles; species Proteles cristata. Next base: position 1,247,838 of record JAESUZ010004992.1, on the reverse strand, counting down.
TTAATAATTCAATAATTTCATTAAATGATCCGGTCCTCAGTGAAATAGGAGTGGTGAGGGACCTGGCTGTGGACTGCACTTAAGTCTCAATAAAAACACGACCGTGGTCTCCTATGTTCATGTTTATCTTTGTTTGTGTTTCTCTATGTCTTCAAGATAAAGCGAAGTCTTTCAGTGTATGAATTCCAAGAAGTAGAGCAAATGACTCCACGTTCTTCGGCAGCAGCCATTTTGAGCCCAGTCTGCTCAGATTCAAGGTGATGGCTTGGTGCATTTGCTTACTAGATAGACTCGGACATTGATTTATTTTGCCTCTGCTATTTACCTTTCTTTTTTTTTTTTTTTTGTAGCAGCCTGTCATCTCAATAGAGAATGGACTGTTTGTAGGGAGTAGAAGCCAAGATGATTCCAACACAGAACTTTATTACAGCTCAGAATGACATATTCACCAAAGCCCTTTCTTCTGATCTGACAGAAGCAATAAGCAACAACAAAAAAAACCCCAAGAAACAAACAACCTGAAACTAAATCATGGAAACCACTGGAAATGCAACTAACATGAACTCAAATATATCTTCATGCATTTGTGTATCTACTACATATGCAAGACAAAATCCGATGGAAGCAAATTGATTTTAATTTTACCTTGGTTTATTTCAGAAAAGATTTAAAACATCAGTAAATCCACATATTGTGCTTGCTTTTACAAAGGAGTTCTAAAGATAATGTTTTATGTACTTAATTTGTTATCTTAATTAGGGACTCCTAGATCATCAAAGAGATGTAATGCATCTTAAAGTAATACAATTAAGAGTCCTAGAGTAAACACATGTACAATTTATTCTTTCTTGGCAAGTCTCAGATAAAAACAATTTTGATATGCTAATGGATTCTAATGGGCAAGTAGCTATTAATTAAATAAATAACCCATTACACTGAGCCGTGAAATGTCAATACAAGGACAGTCTACTAGCATTGTTGAAGAACAGTAATTAAGTTATAGTCTTCACAGTGGCATAGATATTTGTATTTCATCTTACAGATATTTGTGTCGGCTATACCAAATTAATTAAATTAAACCAGTAATTATCTAGTAAATCTCTAATCTCAGTTTGCACAGTGCTGTGCTAAAAATTTAGAATGGAACAAAAAAGTAGAAGACATCTGGATTTTCAGAGAGAATATAGTGTAGATAGGAGAAGCAAGACATAAGTAAATTTAAAATATAATGGTTGTACATGTCAGCATATTAGGAATGTTTTAAGGCATAACATCATCAAGTATTAACCACGTTTATCATTACCCATCATGACTTATCAGCATTTGTTGAGGACAAGTAGGTATGGAAAAATAGTATTGGGATAGGGCCGAGGGATATCAAGAAGGTGTAAATCCTGGTCTCTGCACAGGAACCCAGTGATTTCATTTGGCGGATTGATTACTATGTGAAATCTTTGCTAAAGCAGAAAGTTCCAAGAACAAGAAAGGGAGCAAGAGCAGAGGGCTAGATGTTCTTACAAGTTTTGCGGAGGAGGGGAACTTGAAGTACAAATAGAATACGGCCAAATAAAGGAGGAGGAGGTGATGGCTCAGGTGGGGACAAAGGCTGAAGCCAGCACCATCGGGAGGTGTTGAGGGTGAGGCTGGAGGAGAGATGTATGTAATTGGGACTACACTGTGTGGATTCTGAGGATCGAGGAATTTGGAGTCAGCTCTCCTAAGGAAAGTGACAGATCAGAGGGGTCCCGGGAAATGGATGAGATGGAAGACTGCCAGGTGATCTGCAACAGGGAGTGGAGGCCAGAGGAAACGAGACTGGCCGGGGGGCCTGTGGGGGTAAAGGTATGAAGATGCTTTTCTAAACCAGATCACAGACTTTCTCACAGAAGGATGGTGCCTTGCTTTCTGTTTGTTTGCTCTCTTGCTTTTCCTGTACATTCAGCCCATAATGTATAATGCAATGAAACAGCCTCTCGTAGGGCCACTAACTTATGAGCTATCTACAGCCAGGTGCTGACCTTTCCTACTGATAACTGCATTTGGCCTCCTGGAACAAGGGTGCTTCATGAATAAAACAAGTTAGAGACACCTAAGGAGATGCGAGCAGAGGTCATTCTATGGTGAGGTGATAAATTTTGTGACTACCAGGGCCTAGATGCAAGCAATCGTTACTGAATTACCTGGTAATAACAACTAGAGGTGAAGAAAATACCCAATCTAAGCACAATGCAAATGCAAATTACCAGCTTCCTAGAGATGCGATCAAATAAAACAGGTTTTAATTAAACTGCGACCAAGTTAATTGAAAGTCACTGTATTGTGTGATAATTATCAACTAGAATGGTATTGATTTTGCTGCAGCATCCTGATTTCTTTATCTCATTTTCCTTTAAAAAAAAAGTTATTTATTTTTGAGAGAGACAGAGTGGGGGTGGGTTGGGGGTACGGGGTGGCAGAGAGAGAGAAACACAGAATCCAAAGCAGGCTCCAGGCTCGGAGCTGTCAGCACAGAGCCCAATGCATGGCTCAAACCCACGAACTGAGAGATCATTACCTGAGCCGAAGTGGATGTTCAACCAACTGAGCTACCCAGGCGCCCCACTCCTTTTTCTTTTCTGAGAAGGTGAAAGTCTGCTTAGCCTTTTAGTTACAGCCAGAGACCAAAAAATTATGTAGCAGAATCATATATTAAACTTTAAACACAATCATGGAAGTTTGAATCTTTCTTTTTTCCCCCAATTATATTTTAAGTTCTCGAGATAAGTTTTACTGTGGCAAATCTATTTTTTATGAGCTTTTTATAAAATGTGGTAATAATAGCAACTAATAATGTTAACAATAATAATGATAGCTGTCCTTTCTCTCCGTAGCCTCAGGTTCATTTTGTGCTGAGTGTTCACAACTGAGTCATAACTGTCTATGTTGAAGGATTGTTCCTAGGTTTTATTTATCTTGTTCAGCAAATAAAGAAGCCTTTTAATTCAATTGGTTTCTTGGCTGATTTGTCTCTCAGTGTGATTAATCAATGGGAACTAGGGGCCCAATTCACGTTTTCACTTAAGTCGATACAAATGTTGAGTGTGGTTGTGGTTGTTTAGAAGGGGATAAAATGGGGTCACTGACTTAAAGATCATTTCTTCTTGTTTTTATCCCCTAGGTTTATTTTCCCCACCAGGCTTTCTGGTAACTGATTCTCCTGGTTATGAAAGCCCACAGGGAGCAGGAAGGTAGATAGCAATTTCTCTTCAGTAGACAGTCTCCATTAATTTTGTTATTTCTCATCAGCAACTGATGTATGCCCAAAAGTGATATAAGTGAAGGTAAATGATCAGCAATTTGTTTTACTTTATAGCTAATACTTTCCAAAAGCACTTGTGACTAATATCCGATAGAAGTGTAATAGAAGTCTGAGGCTGGGACAATTTAGGGGCTAAACTGTACATCCCCATTTTCTTCTCCTCCCCCCATCTCGTGTTAGACACAGGTGGTATTCCTTCTCTTCTTCAAGGTGTCCTGGCAGGACGATCCTGCAACAGCCTCTAGGAAATCCATTTTGACATTAATATCCTTCATGGCCAAGAGAGAGGTAATTTGGTTCATATATAATCTGGTTCCTCCTCCTCTGTGTTGAAAGCCCTTAATGACCCAGTGTCTTCCCTCAGCAGGGCTGAAGGTATTCTGTCAAAATACCATGACGGATTATGCGCTTAGTGACCTCTTGCAACTTTTTGCAAGGCAGATAGAGTAGAATAAAAGGGCGTCAAAGAGGCAGGGGAATATCCCTATTTGCCACACCCACCATGTCTGCAGCAGAGGAAGGTTCACGGAGAAAAGCTGAACAAGACTCTCTCCTCCAGCTTCTCTGCTTCCCTACCCCCTTCTCTCCCCACCCCCTTCCAGGGAAGCATTAGCCAGCACTGGAAATGAGAGCAGTGCCAGTGGCATGAGACAATATTCTCCACTTTGAAAGCTTAACAGAACGAGAAACCAGCAAGGGAAAGGAGGAGAATCTCTGTTCTCTGTGCTCAGGAGTCACCAATTTCAGGACTCCTGCAAGAGTAATCAAAGGCAAAACTGACCCAATCCATGCACATCCTCTATAGTAGCTTCTCTGACATAGACAGGATACAAATTAGAGTAAAGCATTAAATACTGGTGGGCACTTTTCTTATTTGACTTGCATCTTCCCTGACAAAATAGCTAAAATAAAAGATTTCATTACATTTAAAGGAGCTCAGTAAGACGCTGTGACAGCTGAGTCAGGGTTTGCTCACCTGGAAATTGCTCAGGTGAGGAGAATGTCTCTTCACTATAAAGGAACATTGCTTATCAAAGCCATCCCTCGAGCAGAGGCTGCTTGCCGTTTGTCCAGAAGGGGCTTCCGAATTAGAGATGGGGGATGGTCGCAGGCAGCGCTCTGTGGCTGGAGACCAGTTTGGATTTGCAGCACATTTCTTTGCAAGCAAAAGCACCATCAATCACGGAAGGGAATATTTTGAACAGTAAAGTGTCTAAACTTCTTTGCTTGTGCTATCCTGTTCTGGCTTTCCTACCTGTGAAATATCCTAACTGCAGTGTGTTGTGTGTCCTGTCTTCCCATGCGGGTTGAAAGCCAGATCACGCCATCCTCAGGGCCCCCAGCACGTGGCACAACATCTGGAAACAACTAGACACTAGGTAAACGATTGAGGAATGAGTGAATAAACACAGAAACTTCCTGCTTTCTAATAGGTTTAATGAGTTAGAAAGACTAGTTGATCCTTTCTTTATAGTTTTACTCTAGTAGCTCCCTGGAGAAGAAAAAAAGAAAAGTATAGATTTTGCTCAAGACTCTTTCTGATGAAGCCATTGTAATTTAGGGACTGAAAAAGGCAAGGAAGTGGAATAGGAAATGGGGGGAAACATCATGACCTCTCTAGGGCTGGGGGCTTTTGTACAGATTGGTTTCTGCTGGACACTTCCTGAGACAGATTTAAGGTGGGTTGCTGAGTAAGAGTCTAGGAAGAAGCTTATGACATGATTTGATGTGCAGGAGACTAGGGATGTAGGGTGCAAAGTCAAACCAAGGGGAAAATGCAAATGAAAACCATGTTTCCTTGAATACATCCTATAGCTCTTCATTTCTCTGGCCAGCTTCTACTTGTGACAGTTTCCTCTCTGGACCAATATGTCATTTATTTTGGCTCTACTAAGTCACACACCACTGGAATGAGATTGGTATTCTTACCAACTGAGGGCCATCTGCTCTTTTCTAGACAACAGCTATTCTGTTCTGTCTCTCTCCACCTCCTGCTTCTTTCAGTTTTCTTATATATTTTCAACCGTGTGCATTCTTTTTTCTATGAACAGGAGACAGTGAGTGCCCAAGGAATTATCTCTTTGGATACATTCTTTTCTCAGGCATTGGAATTTTAAATTGTTGTTTATTCCCTTTCAGAGCTTTGATCTTCTATATGTAAAATAAAATGTTTATCAGTAACATTGGCAAAGGGAAATGCAGTCTTCCAGAAAGCTTCTCTATATTCCTTAAATTGTGAGATACTTTTTAACTGTTGACTAGTTCATGTTGTCACATTTCCTCTGTTTCTCAAAAAAAATCAGATAAAAAAGGTAAATAGAAAGTTACAGGTAGCAGATGAAGAAAACAAAGTGCATTTGTTGTAAAGTTACTTTCTCCTTCAGTCTCCCAGTGTCTAGAGACAGACTTCCTGGCGGTGGTCAAAGCATTTGCAGTTAGAACTCAAGAGAAGCAAACTCATTTCTGGGGTACTGGTGTTCTCCTGGAATCTGCGGCTTTGACACCCACGTTCATTGCATTTCTCATTTATTTGTACACATGGCATAGACGATACTGTGCCCGACCTAATGTGTGAGGTTGTGGGTTCAAACCCAGTTCCATGGCAAGTTATAAACCTCTCTATACTTGAATTTCCTCACCTGTAAGATGCAATTCATACTTATACTACGAAGGTGTAAGGCCAATTACCTAGGACAGCATATGGAAAACCTGAGAATCAGCTTACTGTTCAGTAAAATTGGTTGAATTTTAATCTGCAATTACTATAGCAAAGTCCAGAAATGAGATCAGGATCAGGATAGTTCATCCTTGCATCAATTATCTGTACTCATTGCATAAAGAGAAAGGTGCAGGGACTCCATTATCTGCATAATTATGCAGTTCTGCTCTGCGTCTTCTATACTTGCTTAAAATTTAACAGGTGATCTTATTGTTTCTGTAGGTAATTACTTGCAGAGTAAAAAGGGCTAAAGAATTGCTTTTCCTATTTTGTCCAAAGATTTTTTTAATGACACCATTAAAAGAGGGAATCTGACACATCAGCCCCTTATCAAAATAAACCTGCTGTTATTATCCAAAATTCTCTGGGTTTATTAAGATACTGTAAATTTAATTAGTAGCGTTTCTACGACCCCTCACTCTATTTGTAGTGACCAAAGCATAAAACCATTGTTAAAGCCACCTAGTAATCAATTTGCTCTTCTACTTTTCAGTACTTGGGTTTCACAGATGAGACAGTATATCAACCTTAACCCTTTTCTTTTTTTTTCTTTTTTTAAAAAAATGTTTTGTTTATTTCTGAGAGAAAGAGAGAGAGGGGCAGTGTGAACAGGGGAGGGTCAGAGAGAGAGGGAGACACAGAATCTGAAGCAGGTTCCAGGCTCTGAGCTGTCAGCACAGAGCCCGACGTGGGGCTTGAACCCGACAACCGTGAGATCGTGACCTGAGCCAAAGTCGGATACTTAACCAACTGACCCACACAGGCGCCCCGTCCTTAGCCCTTTTCTATTTAATGAAAGCTTTCTTTTTACTACTGTTCATGCTTATACTGTTAATGATTAAAATAATTAAAAGTGTTTCGAATAAGCATTCTTTACTTTCTAGGCTCTTAAGTCTTTATGGTCTAATAATTCTTGGAGTCCTCTAAGTTCCTATGTAATCTTTTAATTGAACATTTTAATTTTGATGTATAGTTTGCTATTAACTTATTAATGATAAAGGTGAATTATAAAAATATCCCTACCCTCTTGCATTCATCATCTACAAGACAGTTTTCCTGGCCTTCAAACAACATCCCCTTTGGCCTAATTTCATTATTTCATCCATTTTAGGCATCATGAGCTATTAAAATTGAATTCATTTGGTTAACATCCATAAAATACCATACAGTAGCTGTCAAATTTTCTTTTAAAATGGCATCTTTCATTTAAAAAAATTAAGAGATGTATTTTATATCTTTGCTTTTTCCCATGTTCCTTTTAAAATCTCTCTTGAGGTCTAATATTGTATCCTTTTAGAGACCCAAGTAGGGAAAAAACTACATTCAAATGAAAGGGTTTTAATAAATGAACTACATGAAAAGGTGCAGGCAGAGTTGAGGGAAACAAAAAGGTATGGGAATGCATTCCAGAGCTAGCCACAATGGGGAGCCGTTGCCCCTCTCAGACAGGAAGGAGCAAGGAGGGAACAATTACTGGCACCTGAAGAGAGTACCTGAGACTGTGGGAAAGGACTAACTAGAGCTCTGTCCTTGTTGGGGACATAGCCAGTGCAAGGGAACCATTCAGGGAGAGCGCTGGGGGAATAAATACTCCAAGTCCATTCTCCTCCTTCCCTCCCAACTCTTACTGGCAGTTCCCGCTGACCAGCCCCACCTAGAAACTTGAGGCAAGAGTGCCTTTTGATGCAGGCCATACCGGTGAGCCTTCGGTGTCATGAAGTGGGACAGAGAATGGTAGAGCATGACTCTGAAGGGGCAAAGGGCAAATATCAAGTCCAAATAAGTAAGCAAAATAGGTCTCAAGAACTTTTCATTTGTGATCTTTTAAATTCTATTCATGTTAGTGGAGCAAACATTGATGGAACATCTATTAGATGAGAGCCACTGTAGATGGCTGATACAAATGAAGATACAAAGATAAATAAGCAGAGCTGGCAAGGGTGAGGCAAGCAAGGCATCTATGGTGAACTTGCATGAACTTGTGAGCAAGTCCCTCCTTAAACTGCATACCCAAGGTGCTTTGCTTGCTTCATCCTAGTCTAAGCCCTGTAAATAAGGCTCTGTCTTCACATTCAAAGATTTTTAAGTCCAGGCAAACAAACATGAAATTTATCATTTACAAGATAAAATGTTATATTACAAGTGCCTGGGTACACACACAATAAGTATTATGAAACTTGAGACTAAATCTCAATTCCAGGGGTCTGGTATGGCTCCTCTCAGAATGGGTCATCTAAGCTGAGTCTTGAAGAACAAGTAAGATTTTAAGAGATTTATTTGTTCAACATGTATTGATTGAATTTCTTCTATGTGGTAAGTGCTGTTTTTAGGTGGTAGGAGAAGGGGTGAGACCAAGACAGAGAAGCTCCCTGCTTTCAGGGAGCTTATGTTCTGGGTTCAGCAAAAGACAATTAAAAAGTAAACTAAAGAGAATATTAAGAAGAGAGAAGTATTTGGTGATTCTCCATGTCTTGCATTTCTGCATTTCTTCTGAGCAGAGGCATTAATTACCCTTTTGTTCAGAACTATCTTTTCAAGGATGTTTGTATAGCAAACAGCCTTGGAAGTTAGAACGTTTCCCGCTGGAGTAGAAGGCAGGTCAATTTGTTATTGTCTGGTACAAAAGGTTTGGGTTCCCTAAGCTCTAGGCCCCTCAGTTGTAACACAACCCAGTGTGTGCACAGCATTCATCTGGTTTCCTCTACATTTTTCCCACTGGATTTGAGGAGCAAGGAGAAGTGACACAAACATAAAACTCATGCTATTTGCTGTGCTGTATTAAGGTACTTTGTCTCTGGCCTGGGTGTCTTAATCCATTTAGGCTGCTATAAAAAAAACTATCATAGACTGGCTTATATACAACAGAAATTTATTTCTCCCAGTTCTGGAAAGTCCAGAGTCAAGGCAAATTCAGATTCTGATGAGAACTCTCTTCCTTCTTTTGCAGATGGCCACTTTATCCTCACATCTTATAAGGGAAAAGAGAGCTCTCTGGGGCAATTTTTATAAGGGTACTAATCCCATTCATGAGGCTCTGCTTTCACAAACTAATCGCCTCCCAAATTCCTCACCTCCACACATCATCACACTGGGGATTAGGCTTTACCATATAAAGTTTAGGAGACATGAATATTTAGTCCATAAAACTAGGAGTCTTGCAGCTTCTGCCACCATCCATGAAACCATGGCAGGCTACCTTATTAGTTGGGCAAAAATTTCAGACCCTTCATAGCTTTTGGCAGTTTTTGGTGAGAATACAAGATGCTGACAGAGACATGGTTTCCTGGAAAAGAAAGAATGAGGACCACATGGGTCAAGTTCAGGAATATGAAAGGACTCTCTGGAATCTGGCAGCAAATGCTCTTACTCAAATGTTGAGCAGGGTGTGTGAAGGGGGTTAGTAAGGATCCCCACTGTCATACCTGTTAATCTGTGTTTAGAGGTTGTAAGAAGATAGGCAGGACTAAAACAAGCCACTTGTGGAATTATGGTTCCTCACTTGTCTCTGGGTGGAAAGAAAAACTATTGTAGCGACAGTCAGGCTGCAAGTCCTGTGGCCAGAGCTGAAAGGCAATATAGCTATAGCTATTGAGTTAGTAAATCCCTGAAGTGGAAATAAATGGCTCAGCAATAGAATATAGAGTTTTAGACGGACTAAAACTGTTAGTAATTAATTTGGTTGGGCCACATAGGTGGTTACTTGAAACCAAAAGTAAATACAAAGCCTTGAGTACTGGTGCGCAATCACCCTTTCTGTCTGTACCCCTCTAACCTCTCTCTGTTCCTTGACCCTGACCTCAGCTGCTTTAACAAGAAAGATGATTGGGACTGGACCAAGTCCTCCATATCTCCAAAGGGAACTGGAGGCCATACACACTCATCTGAGTATGTTGAGAAACCTTGGGGAGAGAAGGACCTCAAACTTTTAAACTCTATTGGATAGGGCCAACACAATATCATCTTACAAAGTTCCAGGTGATGGGGTTTGGGCAGGGTACACAGTGGGGAAGGGAAGCTATCATGGCCTTGTGGATCGGGCCCTTTGGGCCAATCCAACGGACTATTTTTGTTGCTTCTACATATGAATCTATCTTATAAATTGATGTTATATTCTTGTACATCCCTATCCCATAAGTATCAGAGGGGATTCTCCTGATCAGGAAGAGCCTCATGTATAGAAGCACTAGTTGGACAAACTACTCTGACATTTGGTGAGTCAAGATATAGCAGGAATGTCTCTACCCTCTAATGCCTGAAGTTTTCACTATACAGATGATATCCTGTTGGTTGTCAAATCAGAAGCCTGAATTTCAGTGGTACGAACTATGATATTGTCTGCCAGTAGGGGGTGGCTAAATAAACCCTGACAAAATTTAGGGGCCTGCTCATGGAATAAATTTTGGGGGAGCCATGGGAATGGAGTCACAGTGTTTAATCCTTCCATCGGTCAAGGAAAAATTGCTATATAGCAATTTTCTTTACCTACCTACCACAATAGTGTAGACCTAGTACCTTATTGTACCTTCTGGGTATTACAGACGGTATGTGTCTTGTATTTTAGCTGGTCTTTTATGAGGGCTAGCATGCAAATAAGCACCCTTTAAGTGGAATTCAAAAACAACAACACAAACAACAAAAACCATCTATGATCCCTCTGAGCTACAAGTCTTTGTGACTGATTTTGCTGCTTAGAACCCCTGGTAAAGGAAGGCAGCCTTCAGGTAGATTTCACCGTAGCCACTTACCTGACATGGCAACCAGGGTGAAAAGCAGGAATTGATATCTAGCTCTTGTCAACACTGAATGCCTGGTGCATGGGGATCTTTTGACTCTGCATTCCCATTGCGGAGTGGGTCAACTTAGACTCAACCACTAACAAGGTGGGAAGGGGCCAACAAGCCTTGCTTGCTAAATGGAAATAGTATATTCAAGAACATACCATCTTGGGGCGCCTGAGTGGCTTAGTTGGTTGAGCATCCGACTCTTGATTTTAGCTCAGGTCATGATCTCAAGGTTTGTGAGATCTGAGATGGGGCCCCATGTTGTACTGTGCACTGACAGTGTGGAACCTGCTTGGGATTCTCTCTCTCTCTCTCTCTCTCTCTGCTCTTCCCCCCCCATCTCTTTCTAAAAATAGAAAAATAAGTTTCTTTTAATAAACCTAAAAAAAAAAAAAAAAAAAGAATGCAACTATCCTGGCCCTAGCAGCATTTTGGCCTTGCATGAAAAAGTGGTAGTTATTCCTCTGGAGGAAGTTTTATCCTCCACTCTAGCACTTGAATTAAAGGCACTGGCTAATGGGGCCCTTGATTTACTCAGGTTTCCTTAAATCAGAGGTTTACAGACACTAGTCTACAGACTGGCTATCTAGTTTTGTAAATAAAGTTCTACTGGAATACAGTCACACCCATTTATTTATGTATTGTCTACTTTTGTGCTACAGGGGAGATGAGTAGTTTCAACAGAGACCATACAGCCCATAGGCCTAACATATTTACTATATGGTCCTTTAAGGAAAAATTTGCCTGGACTAGTTCACTGATGGTTTGGCTGAAACCCAGTGGTACACACGGGGCTGCTGCGGCTGTTCAGCGACGCAAAGGCAAAATGGATGTCATCAGTCCTTGAGTTCTCAGTAGGAAGAACTCAAGGCCTTCTCATAGCTCTGGCTAATATTCCCCTTGATGACCTTTGCTGTATTTCTGCTGACTCTTGGGAATACTGTCAGTGGCCGAGCTATTTGGTTTGCCACCTGGGAAACTACAGACAGCAGATTAAAGACACTCCTCTTGAAGGCCACAGAGCTGTGTTAAGCAAACAGTGTGGCTCACTCATGTAGATGTCCATGATAAGGATCAATTCTTTGATGAGGTCAGCTGACCAAGCCTGCACAATGGGAATTGCCGCTGTTGTTGCAGGAATCCATCATATGAGATATGGCAGCACAAAGGATTCAGTGTTTTCAGGCTGCTACTGCTTGCTGGACTTGTGATTCCTGCCATCGTCGCCCTGCTTGTCTGGCAGTAGGGAAGGCCACATTGCATGGGCTTAGCTTCCATGCACTCCTGATTGATGGACCACATGAGATCTTTGACCCCTCTCAGGCCTATTAGTGGTGCTTCCCTACCATAGATACTTTTTCAGGTTAGAGTGTTGATGTTCCAGCTACACTTTTGCTGCTCTTAAAATGAATCTGTATAACATGTTTGGCTTTCTGGACCATCTGCAGTCACAAAAGCCACTCAACAATGGGCTAAGTCAAGTGATTCAGTACTACTTTTGTACTCCATACCATTCCCAGGCATCTGGAATCGTTGAGCTTTGGAACATTCTCCTAAAAAAAGACTCAAAAAATTTTCTGACTATTCCTCTGAGGCAGGTTGAATGGTGGCCCCCCAAAATATGTGCATGTCCTAATTCTCAGACCTTGTGAATGTTACCTTATTTGGAAAAAGGCTCTTCACAGATGTAATTAAGATCTCTTGAGGTGAGACCATCCCAATTATCCAAGTAGGTTCTAAATTTAATGACAAGTCTCCTTGTAATAGAGAAGAAACACACACATTATAACCCACTGTGTTTGCAGCATCTACCTGGGCCACAATGTTCACCTCTGGGACTTGGATAGCAAGAAGTATTGATAGAAACATGAAGTTTATGGTGCTTGTTGTACTGTGTGTAATAAGGACCTCTGTCTCTGACCTAGACATCTCGCAGACATCTTCTGCCAGCATCTGTGAGACTGTGGTAGGCTAACTTAGCTTGCAAGGAGAGTAAAATCTTAGATCCTTCATGGTTCTTGATACTAGGAAGGAGATTCAACAGGAAAATAATGAGTTAATGAAGAAGAGTGAGGGGGTCTGGGTAGCCCAGTCAGTTAAGCGGCCGACATCGGCTCAGGTCACGATCTCATGGTTCGTAAGTTCGAGCTCACGTTGGGCTCCGTGCTGACAGCTCAGAGCCTGGAGCCTGCTTTGGGTTCTGCGTCCCCCTCTCTTTCTGACCTCCCCTCCCCCCGCTCATGCTCTGTTTCTCTCTGTCTCAATAATAAATAAAAAAACATAAAAAATTGTTTTTAAAAATGAAGAAGAGGGAATCATTTGATAAGGAGGTCAGGGGAAGGTTTCCTGTGAGAAGTGACATTTGAATGCTGGCTAAAATAATGAGAAGTAAACAGAGAGTAGACAGAGACAAAAATTAATGTAAAGTCCCAAGGCAGGAATGAGCCTGTAATGTCCAAGGAAAAGCAGAAAGATCAGTGACTAGAGAACAGTGAGTAAGAGGGAATATGAAAGGAAATGCGACTGGAGGATTGTGGCCAGGCCGTGTGGAGTATTATGGGCTGTAATAAAATAAGTTGTTCTTGCTAAGGTCTTTACTAACAAGTGAGTCCAGTTATTTAACAAATCAACCATATTGTACCTCATTTCAGATGTATTCCCTTCCAATCCATTCATTTTGCTTTTGCTAGAAATGCAAATCTGACCCCTCACCCTTCTGCTTAAAACCCTTCACTGGTTGCCCAATGCATGTAGGACAAAGTTCAAAGTACCTAACCTGATACAAAAGGCCCTTCCTGATGAGGGCATGCCCCTATCACTTGCATGAAACCTATGATCCATCCCAACATACGAAGCTATTTCTCATTTCAATATGCTTCTTTCTGTGTAGGGGCATACTGCCTCCCCTGGACTTTTTGGAAAGCTAACTCTCATCTTTCAAGGCCCTACTCAAGCACCTTCTTGGTGAAGTTTTTCCTAACGACTTCAAGCAGATATTGTGGCTCTTTCCTTTGAAAACCCACTGTACTGTAAACTCCCCTCTATTATAGCACCGGCTACCCTGCATGGACATTGCTGGTCTGTAAGCCCAAGTCCTACGTAAGACAGAACTTGCTAACAGTAGGAATGATCTCATGTATCCTTTAATACTCAACACCTAGAACAATTTTTGCCACATAATAGGTGTTTGGTGAATACATATTTAATGAATGAATAAATCCATGATTTCACACTTAGCCTGCTTTTTGTCACTATAGATTAGCTCTATCTATTCTACAATTGTATAAACGGGATCATCATTATATATTTTTATGTGTCTGTCTTTTTTCATAGAGTAGAAATTTTTGAGGTTCATCTAAGGTGTTCAATGCAGTAGTTTGTCCTTTTTATTGCTTAATAGAAATCCATTGTAGAAATAAACTACACTTTGATCTTTTATTCACCTGTTGATGGACACTTGGATAGTTTCTAGATGTTCTGAGATTATGAATACAACTGATGTGGATGTTCATATCCTTTTGGGAACATGTGTTTTCATTTCTCTTGGGTAAATACTTAGGAATAAACTTGTTATCTTCATTATAAACTGCCAAATTGTTCTCAAAAGTGGTCATACTATTTTACATTCCCATCAGCAATGAAAAGAGTTCCATATTTCTCTATTTGCCAACACTTGGCTTTTGTATGCCTTTTTACTAGTAGCCATCCTAATGCATGTATACAGGAATCCCATTGTGGTTTTAATTTGTATTTCCCCAGTGACTAATGACATTGAGCATCTTGTTATGTATTTATTTGCCATTTATGTATCTCCTTTTTAGTGTCCAAATCTTTTGTCCATTTTTTAATTGGGCAGTTTGCCTTTTTATTGTTGAGTTCTAAGAGCTCTATAGATAACCTGGATACAATTTTTTTTGCCAGGTATGTGTACCGTGAATATATTTTCCCTGTCCAACAGTACTTTTTAAATTGTTTTCATTTCAAAGAGCTTAACTTTAATATTACTATTGTTCTTTCAAAGTTATTGTCATGTTTTGTTGAATAGCTTAAAAAAGCAGTAAAATTTATAGACATTCATTTCTATTTAATGAACCAGTGTTTACTAAAATCCATTCACCAAAATACTTTGGTCAATCACATACCTGTGGCTCTGAATGCTTCTTAAATATCCTGTGATTTCAGATCTCTGGCTTGGGTGGAAAATATTTGATCACTACAATGATGTGAAAGTCACATTTGCTGTATGTGGCAAGGACTGTTGTAGTCTACCCCAACATCATTGCTCTTTCCTCCTGATTTTATCAAGGGAGGCAATGTGCTTAGCCACTCTATGCATTTCCCAGCCTTCTTGCGGCTAGATGTGGTCACGTGACCAATCCTGGGGAATGCATTGTACCTCCTTGTAGGAAAGAAATGGAGAGAAAGAAAAAGATACGTTTTTTTGGTAGTCATTATCTTTAGGCTTAAGACAAATGTCAGTGGTCCTCTTTAAAGATTTATTAGATGTGATGCTATTGTTCTTCTTTCCTTTCACCTTGCTCTTCCCTCTTACCTTTCCTCTCCTTTCCCCTTTTATCTCTTACTCTTTCTCATCTTTTCCCCTTTTTCTCCAGAAGCAGAGTTTGATATTTTACATATAAGTTTAGAATTATAATAGGTGATCAGCTGGTCTTAAACGACTTGAAGCTGGGGGCAGGAGGAGATGATGCAGCAGGGTGCAATTTCATTGTGATGTCGGGTGTTCCTTAAACTTCCATTCAGGCTATTTTATACATCTTCGCTGGCACTTAACTTCACTTTGCTTTTAATAATCTACTGTTCCATGGTTCTGACTTTCTATTGCCTCCTACACATCTGTTTGGATTGATATTCTGCTGTTCGTCATGCAAGCATGATTTCACTTTGAAAATGATTTCCTTTTGATGGATGCTCTGGTTGCTTGGGTGAGCATGGTCTCGCGTTCCTAACGTTTGCTCTTAGCTGGTCTCAGCACTCCAACAGTCATCCCTCAGGGTCTCAGGCATTCACTCATGCTAGCTGCGGACTTCTTTGTAATTAAATGCCAAAAATGTTGTATTCCTTGGATTAATCTATAGCAGGGCTTGGCAAACTATAGCTGGTGGGCCAAATCTAGTCTTAGCTTGTTTTTGTATGGCTTGTGAGCTTAGACTGGTTTTTAACATTTTAAAATTAGAAATGCAAACAAAAAACCAAAGAAGAATATGTGATAGAGACTGTATGTAGCTCCACAGAGCCTAATGTTTACTATTTGCTTTTTTATTGAGAAAGCTTATTAATATGTAGGCTATATAAAATATACTTTACAGAGATCCCAGGGAAGTTACCAGGAGGTAGGCAGTGATCTCCCAAGTCAGCTAAAACCGAGATTCAGTGAGGTTGTTTATGATTGAGTGAGACATACCAGACAAACAACGATTGCAAATATGAGCCCTAAATTGAAAATAACAAGGACTGATTCTCCAAATTACATGAAGACTCAGCTGCTTCTCTATAGAAAGCAGCATGATGAGGAGAAGCACTAAGGATTTATTTATCTGATGACGAGCAATAATTTGTTCAAGAAAACTCAGGGGGAGGTTAGCCAGGATTAAATAATACTCGCCCATTCATATCATTCATTATTCATACTGTTCATTATACAGCAGAAACAAGCCGTGGTTACTTGCCTTATACGTTATGACATTTGCAATCAACTCGAACACAATACTATTTGTATGATGAAAAACTTTGACCATCTTGTCTCTCTAATCTATCCCCACTCAGCCTGTTTTCTCACTCTTCCCACTTCACAAACCCCTTACCTGTTGCCACAGACTCCCTTCTGTGACTTTGCCCAGGTAGGTCTCCACCCGGAATACCCGGAATACCCCTCCCCTAATTATGTCCTTTGAAATTCTGTTTATCCTCCAAGCTCTGACTTAAATAGCAGTAGAGACCTTCCCATATCCCCTCAGTTGGAATTCTTTCCTATGGGTTCTAAGGTGTCAGTAGCCCTGGGCAGTTTTAAGGCTTGTTTCTTGGCCTGGGGCTTCCTCACCATGCAGGTTGTATACATTCAAGTTGTCCACCCAAGTGTCGCAGAATTTGGGTTTTGATTTCTAGTGACTGTTTTCCAACCCAAGGCCCCAGAAGAACAGCAACCTTCCTCAATTTGTGTCCAAACTAGTGGGGAGGTTTTCCTCGCTCTTTTCCCTAGAGCAGGCCGTGCTTCACAGCTCTGACCTTTGTTCCCAGGGTCCAGTTAGGCTCCTAGCCTCATGGCTGAACTGCTTGTCCTTGGGCTTCCATCCCATCCAATCCCTTTATGCTCCTGCTCCTGCACACTGCTCCGGCTTTGCCTTCTTGGCATCTGCTTCATACATTTTTACCTTTCTTTTGTGCTACGCTTGAATTGTGATGTTGTCCTGCTTTATTCAGCATGTCTATGGTTTTGAGAGCTATACATAGGAATGATGATGCAGCGAGGAAGCCTGCTCATAGCAGTGCATTAGCTGCCTGATGTCGACAAAACAGTATAAAGCTCTGTTTAATTGTGAAAGTCGCAATTATTCTTTCCATTTAATTTGAGAGAGATGCTGAACATGCTTCTTATGTATATCACTACTTCTCTAGGGGTATCTAGATATCTAGATATCTAGGGGTCCCACACAATATTGTTTCTGAATTTTTTCTAGCTAAAGAAATAGATACTTATAAGGAAAGGTTTAGTAGCCAGAGATGACTGGGAGGAAAGGAGCAGACTAAGGAAAATTTTGGACTAATGGAAAATACAGTCAATTTTCAATTAACTGGGCAGATGGCACTTTGCCATAATGCAGATAACCAGGAACTCACTTAATAGCACAACCTTATGCGAAATAATGTTTAAATTATAATTTAGCCTTCTGAGTCCTATGCTTTGAGCATTTTTCATACAACTAAAGTGACTGTTTCAACCAGTCAAACAAAGGATAATTTATATTGAAGATAGCTTGCATTTTAAAGGGTGACTATTATTTTACAAACCAATGAGTTTCAATCAAGTCTACAACGGGGAATAACGTGGGACTAATGGTTGGAAGTCATACAGGGCATTATTTTATTTCTAATTTTGGCTCCACAGAAAATTAAGGCAACTTGATCAATTATATGATAATGCTCACTTTTTAGTTTTCATATATAAATGTGTATATATTAAAGTTTGAAATAGCAAGTATCCTCTCTGAAGTTATAGCTCCCAGAATGAATCCTTGAATTTATTTCTACACTATGCACGTCTTGGAAAAACCCTGATAAATTTTTTTGACAGACAAGTTGTGTTTACTGCCAAGTCTCCACGAGAATAGATACTTAGTTCTACACCATGTCAGCAAGGAATATAAAAGTGAAGCAAAACAAACAAACAAACAACAACAAAAAAACCCAGAGAATGATGAAGCAATCCCACATTTTCCTGTTTCATGGAGCCATAGGTTTTTGTAGTCAGAAGGGTACTCAGATTGTGAAGCACATCTTCATCTTTTTTACACATGTGAAACCAGGCTCAGGAAAGGTAAAATAACTTGCTCAGGGTCACATGGCTAGAATCAGGGCTGCAGCTGGGACCAGGCTTCTTCCAACTCAGTTCCTCAGAGGCACATTCATTATTGGGATAATTTGAGGAGCTTTGTGTAACAGCCCTTGAAGAGAATGGGCTCTTTTGGAATAAACATCTACATCTTGGCATAATAAGCACTGCCTGTGTATGTGCAGCTTTGTTATAGAAGGAAGTAGACAAATAAATGGCATATTTTTTTCCTTCTACCTCTTGATTCTAAACATTCTGTAATATAAGGAATTGAAACTTATTTCTCATATTTGGTGCAGTGTGTGTGTGGTACTATGTGGTATTTATGTGGACAAGTTACATGGGAATTGTGATGGGAAGCTAACGATGAACAGACAGTGAAAAATGAAAGGTATTTAATTTGCTTAGGTGAATTCTGATAAAACGGCAAAAATCACAGTGTGCCTGTGAAGGAACAGCTGGGATCCTGGCCCCCTGGGGCATAGAGCAGTGTACTTTTTTCCAGAGGGGCAGATCCACAGCCTCTGCATTTGACGTTGTTGTTGTTTAGCTGCTCACGTAATCCTTTACTAGGAAAGCATTCACAGGACACTTGTTAGCTGACTAATTCTTAACATCATAAAACTGACCAGCCATGAGGAGTTGCTCCAATCTTTATTCCACAGTTGAGCAAATCAACAAGCGTGAGGGTATAGTTTGAGACGCACAAATTGCTTAGCATATCTAAGATACTTTTCTGCAGTTCTAATATTGATCTAGGAGTGTTTTTAAAAATTACTATGGCAACAATCCCCATTCAGTGGAGGAAAGCGATGCATTATCTATGCAAAGAAAAGTGAGAAGAGTGTTTCAGATGCTGCCTTTTTACACCCTGCAGATGTGCCCTGACCTCTCAGCATTATTTTTGCTGAGGACAGTGTCTGGAAAAAAGAAATCCATGAGAATTACTCACCGACTCTGGAAGATATTAGCATTTCAAGCACTATGTCATAGAAAACAGCATCTCACAGATTTAAGATGTTCCACAAAATGAATACTTTCATTATACTTGAAGTCTATCAGGTTATCATTTGAGAACATATGAAAAAAAGGATAATGTTTTCAGCCAGTAGCTGAAAATTGTTGCATAGGAGGCATTACAAAGATATAAATGTAAGTGTTCATGAGGCATTCACTGAACAAATATTTATTGAGCATAGTCTACGAGAAAGAAGAATGCTAGGTGTCACCTCCATCAGCAAGAGTTATAAGAAGCTACTGATGCTTTTTGAACATTTACAACCAAATTTTACTTTTATCATTGAACAAGTCAAACCCCTGCCAAGAATGATCTAACTCAAGAACATTTCATTTCTTTCTTTTCCACAGAATTTGGGAATAGTAGGTAACCCACTGTTTATTACTTTTGTTTCAAAACTAAGAAAACTAAGAAACTAAGTTGTTTAGATAGCGTAAATTGCAGTGTAAATTGGGCAATGTCCAAAATTTGCTTGATGCTGATGGCCAAACCTGACACAACACATAAAATATATGTGTATACATAGGTATGCACATGAATTGTCTGGATTAACTAGATAAGTAAATTACTCAGATGCTTTATGATTTGTTATTCAAGAATGGTCCTGGGGCACCCGGGTGGCTCAGTCGGTTAAGCGTCGGACTTCAGCTGTGATTTTGAGCCCTGCATCTGGCTCTGTGCTGACAGCTCAGAGCCTGGAGCCTGCTTCGGATTATGTGTCTCCCTCTCTCTCTGCTCCTCCCCGGCTCATGCTCTGTCTCCCTTTCTCTCTCTCAAAAATAAGTGGCCATAAAAAAAATTTTAAATAAATTAATTTAAAAAATGGTCGTTGGACCAGCAGTATCACCTGGGAACTTGTGAGGAAGGAAGACTCTCAGTCCCCTCCCTAAATCTACCAAATCAAAGTACCATTTAATAAGATCCCCCAGATGATTCATATGAACTTAAACTTTAAGAAGCATTGCTTTGGGGCTCCTGGGTGGCTCAGTCGGTTAAGCATCAACTTCGGCTCATGTCATGATCTCATGGTTCGTGGGTTCGAGCCCCACATCAGCCTCTGTGCTGACAGCTAGCTCAGAGCCTGGAGCCTGTTTCAGATTCTGTGTCTCCCTCTCTCTCTGACCCTCCCCTGCTCATGCTGTCTCTCTCTCTCTCTCAGAAATAAATAAAAAACATAAAAAAAGAAGCACTGCTTTAACATTTTATTTTATTTTTAAAGAGTTTTCTTTTTTTAATTTAATTTTTTAATTTATTTTTGAGAGAGACAGAGCATGAACAGGGGAAGGCCAGAGAGAGAGGGAGACACAGACTCTGAAGCAGGCTCTAGGCTCTGAGCTGTCAGCACAGAGCCTGAGGCGGGGCTTGAACCCACAAGCTGTGAGATCATGACCTGAACCAAAGTTGGATCTTTAACTGACTGAGTCATCCAGATGCCCCTGCTTTAACATATTTTAAGGAAAAAAGTGAGTTGAGGGTTGAGACAGTTATCTAAGAGGAAAAAAGTTTGTTTCAATTATTTATAATTTTAAAAAAGTGATTTTAGTGGGAGTGAGGGTAGATGAGGGGATGGTCAGGATATCAGATTATCTGGATTAGTGCTACAATTTTTAGATATTTTTGGCCAGTGTAGATACTGCCATGATGACTGTTTAAAGGTGATCATTTGAGTATCTTTAATCCCTAATGTGTTGAGAGAGTGCTATTCTATATAGGACAGCTCATCATTTAAAGAAAAAATTATTTATTATACAAGCAATGATAAAAATTTAAAAATTAAAAATGAAACCTAAATCGTATGTGGCTTTTCAATTTTAAAGCCTTGTTGGTATTCGTATATTCTCATATGATGTTTACATAGTTGTACACTGATTTGTTTATTCCAAGCTAAGGGGTGAGTGTGGACAAACTTGTGGAGATTCAATGAAAAGAATGTAATATTTAAAGCTTTTGTATTCATACTTTTTCATAGACTGCTATGTTGAGCTAATTGTAATCATGATTATTAACAATTCCAACTATAATCAAACTTCCTAATCATGATTTGTAATGGCTCTGTCATATTCCACTGAGTCAATGCACGAGGATTATTTAATCACTCTCCTATTATATGGATATTTAGATAGTTTCCATGTTTTGTTATTATAAATAAGGCAGTAACAAACATCTTTGTACAATAGTTTAATTCATTAAATTCATTTTCGTAGCATAAATTACCAATAATACAATTAGTGGATTCAAGTATATAAGATATTATATGGTTTCAAAAACTTGTGGATTTTAGAAAAGGTCTGTAACAGTTTATTTTAAAACCTGCATTGTCAGAGCATTCCAGCCTCACTACATCTTGTCAGCAACAGAAATAATTATTTCCAAATTTGCTAATCAATTAGTATACATCTCATAACTTTTTATAATGATTAAAATTCCCACTAAAATTCGCTTTTCCTCCCTTGTTCTCTTACAGCAAAATTACCTTAAAGGTGTTCTGCAGCCTAAGCCATAAATGCACTGCAGGTATGTTGACATATTGTGTTCAGTCATCTTCTGAGTAAGGCTGGAGGTAGTTAAAGCCTCCTGGATAATCACTCCCCCACCACAAACAGGTTGCGAAAAGTTTGGGAAGTATAGCCTTATGCTCACTCTTTTCCCTACTTTGGCTCTCTTGTTCACTTTTTTTTTTTAATAAAAAATTAATATACTTATTTTTTGAGCAGTTTTAGGTTTACAGAATATTTGACTAAAAAGTATAGGGGTATACTTTTCCTTTTCCCTTATTAGTAACTGCCTGAATTAGTGTGGTACACTTGTTACACTGATGAGCCAATATTGATACATTGTTATTGATTAAAAGTCCATAGTTTACATTACGGTTTATAGTATTGTACATTCTTTGAGTTTTGAGAAATAATAACATATATCCACCATTACAGTAGCATGCAGAAAAGTTTTTCTGCCCTAAAAATCACCTATGCTTCTCCTTTTTATCTCTCCCTTCCCCTGAGCCTCTGGCATGATTATCTTTTTATTGTCTCCATAGTTTTGCTCTTCCAGAGTGTTATATAGTTGGAATTATACAGTATGTAGCATTTTCAAATTGACTTTCATTTAGGCTTATGCATTTATAGCTCCTCCATGCTTTTTGGTGGCTTGATAGCTCATTTCTTTTAACTGCTGAATAATATTCCATTGTATGGATGTACCACAGTTTGTTTATGCATTCACCTCTTGGTGGCTTCTAAGCTTTAGCAATTACGAATAAAGCTGCCATAAATATTTGTGTGAATGTTTTTGTGTGGATGTAGGTTTTCAACTCATTCTGAGTTGAAATACCAAGGAGCTCAATTATTGTATAATATGGTAAGAGTATGTTTAGTTTTGTAAATATTGCCAAATTGTCTTCCAAAGTGACCATACCATTTTGCATGTCCTCTAGCAAATGAATGAGAATTTCTACTGCTCCACATCCCTGTCAGCATTTGGTGTTTTAGTGTTTTGGATTTTAGTAGGTAGTGATATATCATTGTTGTTCTAATTCACAATTCCCTAGCAACATACAGTGTTGAGCATCTTTTCATGTTTATTTATCATCTGTATATCTTCTATGATGAGATGTCTATTCAGATACTTTGCCCATTTTTAAGTCAAGTGGCATGTTTTACTGTTGAGTTTTTTTTTAGAGACACAAAAATATTTAATAAAATTATAGAAAATGAAATCCAACAACATTTTAAAAAGGATTATACCCCATGACCAAATGAGATTCATCCCAGGGTTCAAGGTAGGGTTAACTTATAAGAATCAATTAATGTAATACACCAGATCAATAGATAAAACAGTGATGGGTTACTGTTGAGTTTTTAAGACTTCTTTGTATAATGTGGATTATGAGTCCTTTACTAGCTTGTGCTTTGGAAATATTTTCTCTCAGTCTGCAGCTTGTCTTTCCATTCTCTCAACAGTGTCTTTCATAGAGCAGAGTTTAAAAAATTTTAATGAAGATCAACTAATCAACTTTATCTTTTTGTGTTATATCCAAGAAATCATTTTCAAATCCAAGGTCCCCTAGATTTTCTCTTATGTTATCTTCTAGTGGTTTTATATTTTGCATTTTACATTTAAGGCTAAGATCCATTTTGACTTAATTTTTTTTGCATGTGGATATCCAGTTGTTCTAGCACTATTTGTTAAAAAAGTGATCATTTCTCTATTGGATTGCCTATGCTCCTTGGTCAATTTTTTTGGGTCTACTTCTGGGCTCTCTGCTGTTCTCCTGAGCTATTTATCCATTTTTCCCCAATATCATATTGTCTTGCTTACTGTACCTTTATAGTAACTCTTAAAGACAAGAACTGTCCATCCTCTGACTTTGTTCTCTTTTAAATATTGTGTTGGTTATTCTGGCTCTTTTACATTTCCATGTAAACCTTAGACTTAATTTGTTGATATCCACAACCTGAGATTTTGATTGGGATTGCACTGAATTTACAGATCAACTTGGAAAGAACTGACAACTTGAGAATGTTGAGCCTTCCCTACTGTATCTACAGAATATCATCCCATGTATTTAGATCTTCCTTGATTTCTTTCATCATAGATTTGCAGTTTATCTCATAGAGATCCTGTACATGTCATGTTAGGTTTGTACCTGTGTATTTTTTTTTTTTTTTTGGTGCTAATGTAAATGATATTGTGTGTTTATTTCAAATTCCAATTCCAATTTTTAATTGCTGGTATGTAAGAAAGCAATTGACTTTTATATATTAATCTTGTATCCTGCAAGAATGCTACAATTGCTTCTTAGTTCCAGAAGGTGTTTTTTTATATAGACAATTATGTAATCTACAAACAAAGACTTATTTTTTCTTGCCCGTTCTGTATACCATTTATTTCCTTTGCTTGTCTTACTGCATTAGCTAGGACTTCGAATACAATCTTAAATAGAAGTGATGACAATGGACATCCTTGCCTTCCTCCCATTCTTAGGGAGAACTCATCTAGTTTCTCATCATTAAGTATGATGTTAGCTGTAGTGTTTTTGTAGATGTTATATTTCAAGTGGTGAAGTTCCGCTCTATTCCTATTTCTCAGTTTTTATCATGAATGGGTGTTGGATTTTGTCAAATGCTTTTTCTATAGCTATTGATAGAAAAATAATTTGATTTTTCTTTTTTAGCCTGTTGATATGATGAATTACATTAATAGATTCTTAAATGTTGAAATAGCCTTGTATACGTGGAATACATTCCACTTGGTTATGGTGTATAATTCTTTTTATACATTGTTCTATTCAACTTACTAATAGTTTGTTGAAAATGTTTGCATCTATGTTTATAAGATATATTAGCCTGTAGTTTCCCTTTTCTAGTATTGTCTTTGTCTGGTTTCAGTATTAGGGAAATATTGGTCTCATAGAATGAGTTAGAAAGTATTCATTCTGTTTCTATTTTCTGGAAGAGCTTGTAAAGAATTGACAGAATTTCTTCCTTAAATGTGTGGCAAAATTCGCCAATCAATTGATCTAGACCTGGTACTTTCTGTTTTGGTAGGTTATTATTAATTGAATCTCCTTAATAGATATAGATTTATTTAGATTATCTATTTCTCCTTATGTTAGTTCTGTTAGATTGTGTATCTTAAGGAATTGGTCCATTTCACTTAGTTTGTCAAATTGTGGGCATAAAGTTGTTTAGAATATTCCTTTATTACCCTTTTAATATCCATGGGATCAGTAGTGATGGCTCCTCTTTCTTTCCTGATGTTAGTAATTTGTGTCTTTTCTCTTTTTTCCTCAGCCTAGCTAGAGGTGTATTAATTTTACCAGTCTTCACAAAGCACCAGCTTTTCGTTTCACTGATTTTTTTTCTACTGACTTCCTATTTTGAATTTCATTGATTTCTGTTCTAGTTTTTACTATTTATTCCCTTCTTCTGATTTTGGGTTTAATTTTTTTCTTTTTCTAGTGCCTTAAGACAGAAGCTTAGATTATTGAGTTTTGGATTTTTTCTCTTCTAACATATGCATTCAATGCTATAAAACTCCCAGTAAGCATTGTTTTTGCTGTATCCCACATATCTTGATAAGTTGTACTTTCATTTACATTTAGTTCAATACGCTTCTTTTTCAAACCCTTGAGATTTATTGACTCGTGTTATTTGGAAGTATTTAATAACCAAATATTTGGATGATTTTCTAGCTTTGTTTTATTGATTCTTAGTTTACTTTGATTGTGGTCTAGAACATCTTTTGTAAAATTTCATTTTAAAATATCTGTTAAGGCATGTCTTGTGGTTCAGAATTGTCTATCTTGGTGAATGTTTCAGGTAAGCTTGAGAAAAATGTGTATTCTGTTGTTGATAGATGGAATATTTTACAAATGTCAATTAGATACAGTTGATTGATCATGCTATTCAGGTTAACTATAGCTTTGCTTATCTTCTGCTTGCTTGATGTCTCAATTACGTAAAAGAGGGGTGTTGGAGTCTCCAAATATAATAGTGGATTTGTCTATTTGTCCTTTTAGTTCCAACAATTTTTCTTCACACATTTTGATACACTGTTGTTAGGTATACACACATTTAGGATGGTTATGACTTGTTGGACATAAATATATTCTACCTAGCAGTTCAAGAGTAATCGTGTGAGATTAATCCAAGATTTAAAAAATCAAATATAAGAAGATCTTTCAGCTGGAACCTCTGAACAGTATTCACAATTCCATCAACTGTATTCTGTAGATTTAAAAAGGAAAAAGAGGAGAGGGAGTGGGAAGATGACAGCAGAGTAGGAGGGCCTGGGGCCTGCCTTGTCCTGCAAACACAACTAGATAGCTATCAGAGCATCCTAAACAACTCAGAAGTCAACCTGAAGACTGACAGAACAAACTCCACAACTAGCGGGAGAGAAGAAGCCACATCAAAAAAGGTAGGAAATGTGGAGACATGGTTTAGGGGAGAAAGAGATCACAGCTGCTGTGGAAGGGAAGGAGGCATGTGTACAAAGAAGAATGAGAGAGAGCAGCACACAGGGGAATGCAAAAGGAGAATGTTTCCTCAAAGCTGAATTTTTTTGTGTTCTTATAATTAGCAGGACTTACTGAGTGACTCATTTGGTTAAGTGTCTGACTTTAGCTCAGGTCATGATCTCACAGTTCATGAGTTCAAATCCTACATCAGGATCTCTGCTGTCAGCACAGAGCCTGCTTCAGATCCTCTGTGCCCCTCCCTTGCTCTCTCGTTCTCTCTCCAATAAATAAACATTTAAAAAAAAAAAGACTGAAAAAGACTGGAGTTTACAGATCAGTGAGCTTGGCTGGAATAGAGTCTGGAAGGCACTGTGCTACTCCTGGAGAGAAGGCAGGTAAACAACCCAGGGGCAGACAGCATGGAAAGAGTGATTTGAAGAGTGCCTGGGGCACACAGTGGGAAGATTATTCACTCTTCTAGGAGTGTATCCCTGATGGGTAGCATTCACTGAGACACCTCTCTGCGAACAAAGGAGCTAGTCATCACCATTTCCCTTCCCCCACTCCTTAGCGTAAACCAGAGCCACCTAGAGGAAGCAGCACAGCACCCCCACTGGCTGCCTAACTTGATAACACCAAGCCCCACTCTCCCTGCACTCCAGTGGAACTACCGTTCTCAGTAGTGCTTGCCTCAGTCTCAGCATGGCAGGCTCTTGTCCTAGAAGACCAGTACTAACCCCTGCCCACACCATGAGTGGGTCTTAGTTCCAGCAGAGGTGGTGACAGGTCTCATTTCACAAGCAGACCAAAGCACACTCAGTTAAAACTCACCACATCCAGGCCAGGGACCAAACACTGCCCACAGCAGTGGAGAGCTTCTGCAGACAACTAGCCTTAAGGATAGAGCAGGCAGAACACAACAATGGAGCAAATACCAGAAACGCTTCCTGAAGCACTATGGCCTGGGCACTATATGACCTCTTTTTTTTTTTTCTTTTCTAAATAAGTTTACTACTTTCAGGAGCAGGAGACATAACTGGCTTTTCTAACACAGAGAAGCAGCATAGACAGACAAAATGCAAAGACAGTGGACTTTATCCTAAATGAAAAAATAAGACAAGGCCATACCAGAGATCTAAGTGAAACAGATGTAAGTAACATACCTGATGAAGAATTTAAGGTAACAATCATAAGGATACTCACAGGGCTTGAGAAAAAGAATAGAAGACTTAGTGAGTTTCTTCCCAGAGATGAAAGAGTTAAAAAAGAATCCATCAGAGATGAAGAGTGCAATAAATGAGATTAGAAACATGCTTGATGCAATGAACTGTAGCCTAGAAGAAGCAGAGGAATGAAGTACTGACCTAAAAGACAAATGGAAATCAATGAAGCTGAACCAAAGAGAGAAAGAAGAATTATGCAGAATGAGAATAGACTGAGAAAACTCAGTGACTACATCTAATATAATAATATTTGTATTATAGGAATCCCAGAAGGAGAGAGAGAAAAGGGAGAAGAAAAAGTATTTGAAGAAATAATAGCCGAACACTTCCCTAATTTGGGGAAGGACACTGACATCCAAATCCAGGAGGTACAGATAACTCTCATCAAAATCAACAAAAGGCCAACACCAAGGCATATTATAATTAAATTTGCAAACTTTAGTGACAAATAAAAAAATTTAAAAGCAGCAAGATAAAAGAAGGTATTAACTTCCAAGGAAAAACCCATAAGGCTAGCTGGAGATATTTTCAACAGAAACTTGGTAAGCAAGAAGGGAGTGGCATCATATATTCAAAGTTCTGAATGGGAAAAATCTGTAGCCAAGAATACTCTATCCAGCAATGCCATAATTCAGAATAAAAGAAGAGATAGTTTTTTGGGGGAAGAACACTAAAGGATTTCATGACCACTAAACCACCCCAACATACAATTTTTTTAAAGGGGACTCTGGTAGGAAAGGAGAGACCAATAGTGATAGTAGAAAGGCAGGAAACACAAAGCAATAGAAATGAATATTTCTGTAAAAGTCAGTTAAGGAACTCACACACACACACACACACACACACACACACACACAAGAATATGAAATATAATAACATACTCAAAATGTGGGAAGGAGAGGAGAAATGAATAGGTTCAAACTTGAATGACCATCAATTTAATATAGACTACTATTTGCAGAAGAGGTTATATACAACCCTAATGGTGACCATATATCAAAAGCCATTAAAACATGTAAGGAATAGGGGTGCCTGGGTGGCTCAGTCGGTTAAACATCCAACTTCGGCTCAGGTCATGATCTTGTGTTCATGAGTTCGAGCCCTGCGTCGGGCTCTGTGCTGACAGCTAGCTCAGAGCCTGGAGCCTGTTTCAGATTCTGTGTCTCCCTCTCTCTCTGACCCTTCCCTGTTCATGCTGCCTCTCTCTCTCTCTCTGAAATAAATAAAAACATTAAAAAAATGTAAGGAATAAAAAAAAAGAAATCCAAATATATCACTAAAGAAAATCAGCAAAACATGAAAGAGAGAAAGACAAGAAAGGATCAGAGAAAATCTCCAGAAACAACCACAAAACAGGTAATAAAATGGCAGTAAATGCATATCTATCAATAATCACTTTGAATGTAAATGTACTAAATGCTCCAATCAAAAGACGTAGGGTGTCAGAATGGATAAAAAAAAGAAAAAAAGACTCATCTATATGTCTAAGAAAGGCATCTAAAATGGCTCATTTTAGATCTCAAGACACCTGCAGATCGAAAGTGAGGGGATGGAGAAACATTTATCACGCAAATGGATGTCAAAAGAAAGCTGAAGTAGTAATACTTAAATCTGAAAAACTAGACTTTAAAACAAAGACTGTAACAAGAGACAAAGAAGGGCACTATATAATAATAAAGAGGACAATCCAACAATAATATATAACAATTATAAATATTTATGCCCCCAATATGAAACCAACCAAACTGAAAACAATAACAAAAATAAAGGAATTAATTGATAATAACACAATAATAGTAGGAAATTTTAACACTCCATTTACATCAATGGACAGATCATCTAAACAGAAAATAAACAAGGAAACAGTAGCTTTGAATGACATGCTGGACCAGATGGACTTAACATATATATTCAGAACATTCTATTCTAAAAGAGTAGAATACACATTCTTTTCAGGTGCACATGGAACATTCTCCAGAATAGATTACATATTTGGTCACAAAACAGGTATCAAAAAATATAAATCACACGAAGTTATACCATGTATCTTTTTTGACCACAACACTATGAAACTAGAAGTCAACCATAAGTAAAAATCTGGAAAGACCACAAATACATGGAAGGTAAGCAATATGCTACTAAACAATGAATAGGTCAACCAGGAAATCAAAGGCAAAATAAAAAAATACATGGAAAAAATGAAAATGAAAACACAATAGTCCAAAACCTTTGGGATACAGTAAAAACAGTCCTAAGAGGGAAATACATAGCAATAAAGGTCTACTTCATGAGACAAGAAAAATCTCAAATAAGTTAGCTAAACTTACACATAAAGGAGCTAGAAAAAGAACAAGTGAAATCTAAAGTCAGCAGAAGGAAGGAAGGAAACCGTAATGATCAGTGCAGAAATAAATGATATAGAAACTAAAAGAACAATAGAACAGATCAAGAAAAAACTGGTTCTTTCAAAAAGTTAATGAAATTGATAAACCTCTAGCTAGACTTTTCAAAAAGAAAAGAGAAAGGACCCAAATAAATAAAATCACAAATGAAAGAGGAGAAATAACAACCAACCCCACAGAAAAACAAAAATTAGGAGAATACTATGAAAAACTATACACCACCAAACTGGACAACATGTAAGAAATGGATAAATTCTTAGAAACATAATTTTTCGAAGTTGAAGCAGGAAGAAATAGAAAACTTGAACAGACCAATAACCAGCAAATAAATTGAATCAGTAATCAAAAAACTCCTAACAAACAGGACCCAAAAGTCCAGAACCTGATGGCTTCACAGGTGAATTCTACCAAACATATAAAGAAGAGTTAAAACCCATTCTTCTCAGAGTATTAAAAAAAATAGTAATGGAAGGAAAACTTCCAAACTCATTCTATAAGGCCAGCATTACCCTAATTCTAAAACCAGACGACTCCACTAAAAAAAAAAAGACCTACAGGCCAATATCTCTGATGAACATGGATGCAAGAATTCTCAATAAAATACTAGCAAACCAAATTCTACAATACATTAAAAAAATCATTCATCATGATCAAGTGGGATTTATTCCTGGGTTGCAAGGGTGGTTCAATATTTGCAAATCAATCATTGTGACACATCACATTAATGAAAGGATAAGAACCATTTGATCATTTCAATAGATGCAGAAAAAGCATTTGACAAAAATGCAACATCCATTCATGATAAAAATTGTCAACAGTGTAGGTTTAGAGGGGACATGCCTAAACATAATAAAGGCCATATATGAAAAACCTATGGCTAAAGCCATCCTAAATGGGAAAAAACTGAGAGCTTTTCCTCTTCTGTCAGGAGCAAGATGGAGATATCTACTCTCACCTTTAATTCAACATAGTACTGGAAGTCCTAGCCACAGCAATAAGACAACAATAAGGCATCTAAAATCTAAAATGGCATCTAAACCACAGGGATGAAATAAAACTTTCACTATTTGCAGATGGCATGATACCCTATGTAAAAAATCTGAAAGACTCCACTAAAAATATTGCTAAAACTGATACATCAATTCAGCAAAGTCACAGGATATGAAATCAACATACAGGGATCTATTGCATTTCTATATACTGATAATGAAATAATGAAATAGCAGAAAGAGAAATCAAGGACTCGATCCCATAAACCTAACCAAAGAGGTAAAATATCTGTACTATAAAACATTATGAAAGAAATTGAAGATGACATGGAAAAGCAATCCATGCTCATGGACTGGAAGAACAAATATTGTTAAAAAGTCTGTACTACCCAAATCAATCTACACATTTAATGTAATCCCTAACAAAACACCACCAGCGGTTTTCACAGAGCTAGAACAGCAATTCAAAAATTGTATGGAACTATAAAAGACTCTGAAAAGCCAAAGTAATCTTGAAAAAGAAAAGCAAAATTGGGAAGTATCACAATCTGGACTTCAAGTTACGTTACAAAACTGAAGTAGTCAAGACAGTATGGTACTGGCACAAAATGAGACACATAGATCAATGGAAAAGAATAGGAAACTCAGAAATGGACCCACAACTATATGGTCAACTAATCTTATAAATCAAATAAAGGCACTTTTATTAAATCAAGCATTAATTTAAAACTCAGATTATTAAGTACCCATGATTAATCTTTTTTTTTTTTTTTTTTGAGAGAGAGAGAGAGCAAGGGAAAGGGGCAGAAGGAGAGAGAGAGACAGATACAGAGACAGAGAGAGAATCTTAAGCAGTTTCCACACCCGGTGAGGAGACCTATGTGGGGCTTTAATCTCACAACTGTGAGGTCATGACCTGAGTCGAAATCTAGAGTCAAATGCTTAACCAAATGAGCCACCCAGTTGCCTTCAATTAATCTATTTTAAAGGTTCTTAGAATTGATTAATACATAGTACTTGCATAAAAGCTGATTCAACTCAGATCTCTGGTGGGCGAAAGCCATCTCAAACTTGGGAAAGTTAACTAATGTCTAAAAATGATGTCTAATCACAATGTCTAGCAATGATGTCTATTGGCCAGTCCCCCCTAAATACTTGGCTCCTATAAGGAAACTACTCTACCGACCAGTCTATTGTTTTAGATAGTTTATTGTCAAGTTGGTTTCCATATAACACCCAGTGCTCATCCCCACAAGTGTCCTCCTCCATGCCCATCCCTCCTCCCCCCCACATCCCTCAGTCCTCAGTTTTTGTCAGCATTCAAGAGTCTCTCATGGTTTGCCTCCCTCCCTCTCCCCCACTATTTTTCTCCTTCTTCTCCCCCATGGTCCTCTGTTAAGTTCCTCCTAATCCACCTATATGTGCAAACATATGGTATCTGTCCTTCTCTGCCTCACTTATTTCACTCAACATAACACCCTCAAGGTCCATCCATGTTGCTACACATGGCCAGATTTCATTGTTTCTCATTGCCATGTAGTATTCCATGGTATAGATAAACCACATCTTCTTGATCCATTCGTCAGTTGGTGGACACTTAGTCTCAGAGTGGCTAAAATGAGCAAATCTGAGGACTCAAGATGCTGGTGAGGATGTGGAGAAACAGGCACCCTCCTACACTGTTGGTGGGAATGTAAACTGGTGCAGCCCCTCTGGAAAACAGTGTGGAGATTCCTCAAAAAATTAACACTAGAACTCCCCTATGACTCAGCAATAGCACTGCTAGGAATTTACCCAAGGGATACAGCAGTGCTGATGCATAGGAGCACATGTACCCCAATGTTCATAGCAGCACTCTCAACAATAGCCGACTAGTCTATTAATGATAACAATTCAGAGAATCTCTAGTTAAAACCAAAAGTGGTGCTTGAGATGTAGAAACTGTGGATGTGGGGAAGTTACAAAACTTTTCCTTCAAGAGAAAATCCCAGAGCCTTGTCAGTGAGACCTTATCTCATTATTGCATTGCAATGCAAAATTGGACTCTTTATTCATAATATTCAATTGGACCTTTCTAAAGGTCTGCATTTTCTATACTGTCATTTAAAGAATAGGAGCACAGAAAAAAACCACTACATACAATATTATTGAAACTCCTGCTGACTTTGGCTTATGCTAAAGATGGAATAAGAGGAGTTAGTATTACTATGCCACCCCTAGCAACTCTCCACACCCCAGTCCTCCAAAATCAGGAAAAAATAAATGAGAAAATAGTTTTCAAGACACTGGTCATCAGGCAATGAAGTAAAGTCATCCCTGAAAAATGGGAAATAAATGAGGTGAATCTACAGTTGCCTCAGTATATTATCTTGAGAAAGTCTCCAGTCTGTGGCACAAGGAAGGTGAAGCCAATCAGAGCCTGGTAGACTCCCTGAATTGAGAAGATGGATTTGACATTTTACAATCATCAGCAGGTCAATCTACCACAAAGACATTGCAATTCTAAATGTGTATGCACCAAACAATAGTTGCAAAATGTGTAAAGTAAAAGCTGACAGAATGGAAAGGAGAAAGAGATGACCCAAAATTATAGTCAGAGACTCCAACGCCACTCTCTTAGCAATCTATATAACTGGACAGAACAACCAGCAAGGATACAGAAGAACTCAACAGCACTACCAACCAACAAAATATAATTGACATTTATAGAACATTCCACCCTACAACTGAATACAAATCCTTTCTGATTGCCAGTGGAACATATACCAAAGCAGACCATATCCTCAGCCATAAAACAAACGTCAACAAATTTTAAAGAACTGAAGCCATACGGAATGAGTTTTCTGAGTACAATGGAATAAAAGGGACTCAATAAGATAGAGGTAGTAGGAAAATCTCCAGACACAAGGAAACTAACGAATACAGATAAATAACCCATGGGACAAAGAGGAATTCTCAAAGGAAATAAAAAATACTTCGAACTAAATGAAAATACAATATATTAAAATTTCTGGGACATACCTAAAGCAGTGCTGAGATGGATATTTAGAGCACTAAATGCTGACATTAGAATAGAGGGAAAGTCTCAAATCAATAATCTTAAGATTCCACCTAAGAACCTAGAAAAAGATAAAACAAACACAAAGCAAGCAGAAGAAAAGAAATAAACATATGAGTAAAACTGAATGAAATTAAAAACAGAAAATGAAATTAATGAAACAAAAAACTCACTCTTGGAAAAGATCAATAAACTTGACAAATCTCTAGCAAGTCTGACCAAAAGAGAGAGAGAGAGAAAGAGAGAGAGGACACAAAGTATCAAAATCAGGAATAAAACAAGAGATATCACTACAGACCCTGCAGACATCAAAAAGATAATAAGGGATAACTATAAAGAACTCTACGCCCATACATTTGGCAGCTTAGAGAAAATGGACCAATTCCTCAAAAAGCACAAACTACAAAAACTCATCCAACACCGAACAGACAATTTGAATAGCCCTACAACTATTAAGAAAATTGATTTTGAAATTTAAAAATTCCCCCCAAAGAAATATCAAGGCCCAAATGGTTTCACTGAAGAATTCTACCAAATGCTTAAAGAATTAATACCAGTTCTATACAATATCTTCCAGAAAACAAATACTTCTAAATTCATTCTCTGGGATCAGCTTTACCCAGATACCTCCAAAAGACAGCGACAGTACAGCAAAAGAAAACAACAGACTAATATACCTCAAAGAATTTAGGTTTTTTAAATCCTTACAATGTTAGCAAATAGAATTCAGCAATACATAAAAAAAGAATTACATATTATGATGAAGTGAGGTTTAATACAAGAATGCAAAGTTAATTCAGTTATCAAAAACCGATCCATGTAATTCATTATATTAACAGGCTGAAAAGAAGAAAAATCACACCATAATATCAGCTGTTGCAGTAAAAGCATCTGACAAAATTCAATACTCATTCAGGATAAAAATTCCCAGAGAAACAGGACTAAGGAGAGCTTCCTCAACTTGTTAAAGAACATATACAAAAACCTACAGCTCACATTGTATTTAATGAAAAAAGCTCTCCTCCCAAAATTGGGAACAAAGTAAAGATGTCTGTTCTCATCACTTTTATTTAGCCTAGTAATGAAAGTTTTAACCAGTTTAGAAAGGCAAGAAAATAAAATAAAAATGATGCAAATTGGAAAGTAAGTAATAAAATTGTCCCTACTTGCATATGATGTGATTGTATAGGAAACTCCAAGAAATCTACACAGAACTTCTAGAATAAATGAGTTTAGCAAGTTCATGGAATGCAAGATAAGCACAAAAATCAATTGCATTTCTATACCTGAGCAATGGATACACAGAAACTTAAATTTAAAATACAATACCATTTAAAATGATTTAAAAATAGGTATAAAGCTAACAAAATGTGTGTGACAAAGACAGTAAAAACTACAAAATAAATAAATAATAATTGCAGATAAATACCGTTAATAATGATGGGAAGATTCACATAGTAAAGGTGTCAAGCATCCTCAAATCCATATATAGGTTTAACACAATTCCTGTCAAAATATTTTGTAGACACTGACAGATTATACTAGAATTCATAAAAGGGAAAGAAACTAGAATTGCTAAAAATAAATTTTGACAAAGAAAAATAAAGTGGGAGAAAACAATCTATCTTATTTCAAGATTTATTATGTAGTTACAGTAATCAAGACTGTAGTGTTGGCAGGATAGACACATGGATCACTGGAACAAAACAGAGAACCCGGAAATAGACTCACAGAAATATAGCCAACTGATCTTTGACAAAGGTGCAAACACAGTTCAATGGAGGAAGAACAGCCTTTTCAATAGACAGTACTGGAGTAATTGGATATCCTCAGGCCAAATAACAACAAACTCTAAGTCTCACACCTTATGTAAAAATGAATTCAAAATACATCACAGACTTAAGTGTAAAACATAAAGCTGTAAAACTTTTAGGAAAAAAAACATACAAGAACACATACAGGATCTAGAACTAGACAAAGGTTCTTAGACTTGACACCGACAGCATGATTCATCAAAGGAAAACTAATAAATTGAACTTTATTAAAATTTAAAACGTTCGCCCTGTGAAAGACCCTATTAAAAGGTTGAAAAGACAAGTTACAGACTGGGAGAAAATATTTGCAAGCCATATATCTGATAAAGGACTACTATCTAGACTATAATACACCAAAATGTCTAAAAATTTTTTAAGTGACAATACCACAGCTGGTACGGATGCAGAGAAACTGGAACACTCATACATTGCTGGTGAGGAGATAAAAATGTACAGCCACTCTGGAAAATAGTTTGGCAGTTTCTTTTAAAACTAAACATGTACTTAGCATACAACAATAATTGTGCTCCTGGCATTTATTCCAGAAAAGTGAAAACTTATGTTCACACAAATATCTGTACATGAATGTTTACAGCAACTTGCTTTTTAATAGCCAAAAAATAGAAATATTCCAGATGTCCTTCAATAGGTGAATGTTAAACTGTGTTACATTCATTTATACCATACAATACTGCTCAACAATAAAAGAATCATACTCTTGATATACACATTATATGGAGTAAAAAAAAATAGATTACACACACACTAAAAGTTATGAATTGTATGATTCCATTTATAGAGCATTCTTGAATTTACAAAATTATAGAAATGAACAATAGATTAGTAACTACCAAGGGTTAAGGGGGGGGGGTTGAATAGCAGAGAAGTGGGTGTGCTATAAAAGGACAACACGAATGGTCTCTGAGGTGAAGAAAATGTTCTATATCTTGACTGTATAAATATTAAATTCTGATTGACCTTTTACCATAGTTTCACAAAATGTTATCATTGGGGAAAACTGGGTAAAGAGCACATGAGACTTCTCTATATTACTTCTTTTTCTTTAAACTTTATTTAGAGAGAGACAGCATGAGTGGAGGTGGGGCAGAGAGAGGGGGAGAAAGAGAGAAAATCCCAAGCAGGCACTGTGCTGCTGCCAGCACAGAGCCCAATATGTGGCTCTCAAACCCACAAAATTGTAAGATCATGACCTGAGCTGAAAGCAAGAGTCAAGTGCTTAACCAACTGAGCCACCCAGGTGCCCCTTCTCTATATTACTTCTTACAACTACATGTGAATCTACAATTGTCTCAAAATAAAAAGTTTAATTTAGCACATAGCAAATATATGTTGCCTACCAAAAACACAAATA
The DNA here is from genome assembly GCA_017311185.1 of Proteles cristata cristata. Taxonomy (NCBI): domain Eukaryota; kingdom Metazoa; phylum Chordata; class Mammalia; order Carnivora; family Hyaenidae; genus Proteles; species Proteles cristata. The sequence continues at coordinate 1,210,636 of JAESUZ010004992.1, read as the reverse complement.
CAAAGCCACAATTAGGTTAAAAATAAAAGGACAGAAAAAGATACACCATGCTAATGGTAACAAAAGAAAGTTGGCTTAACTATTTTAGCATAAGAAAACATAGATTTCAGAGAAGAGAATATTTCCAGGGATTAAGAAGGTTATTTCAGAAAATAAATGGGTCATTAATTATGAAAACATAAAAATCTTAAATATGTATACCCCTAATAATGGAGCTTCAAAATACAAAAGTTGATAGAGCTGCAAGGAACAGGCTAATCCACAATCATAGTTAGAGAGGTCAGTGCCCCTCTGTAAATAACTGATAAAGAAAGTAAACTTAAAATCAATAAGTATATAATTGATTTGACAAACACTATCAACTGATTTGACCTAACATTCATAGAACACTACCCATCAGGAGTAGAATACACATTCTTTTCAAGTGCACATGGAACATTTACCAACATAGACCATATCTAAAACCATAAAACTAATCTCAATAAATTTAACAGGATTCAAGGAATACAAAATATGTTCTCTGACCATTATATAATTAAATTAGAAACCAATAGTAGAAAAAAAAATATCTGGAAAATTCTCACATATTTGAAAACTAAATGCCATACTTCTAAACAACCCATGGGTCAAAGAGGAGATCAAAATGAAAACTAGAAAATAATTTGAACTGAATGAAAATGAAACAACAGCATATCAAAAATAGTGAGCTAATGCTAAGGCAGTACTTAGGAGGAAATTTATAGCAATGAGTGCCTATCTTAAAAAATAACAAAGTTCTCAACTCGGTGACCTCATCTTTCAGTTTAAGGAACTAAAAATAAAAGAATGAATTAAATCCAAATTAGGCATAAGAAAGGAAATAAATATCAAAGCAGAAACCAATGAAAGTATGAAAGTAATAGTCATAATCAAAAGCCAATTTTTTGAGAGTATATTAATAAAATTGATAAACTTTCAGCTAGACTGAGAGAAGAGGCATAAATTACTAATATATGAAATGAGAGAGGTGACATCAGTATTCTACAGATATTAAATGGATAATAACAAAATATTATAAACACTGTTATGTCTATGAATTTGGCAACTAAGATGAAGTGGATTCCTTGGAAGATACAAACTGCCAAAACTCACTCAAGAAGAAACATAACCTGAAGAGATCTCTACCTATTGAATTGGTAGATGGAATTTGTAGTTAAAAATCTTCCCATGAAGAAATATCGAGGACAATAATTCACAGGTGAATTGAACCAAACATTTTAAAAGGCACTAATGAAAATTAGTTAACATTAGTAATCAACCAATATAACTCATCATAATAACAAACTAAAAACATCATCTGAATAGACACAGAAAAAAACATTTGACAAAATCCAACATACATTCCCAATTAAAAAAAATTTAAGCAAACTAAGAATACAATCTGATAAAGAGCAACTAAAATACCTACAGCTACCTTTATACTTTATGGTAAAAGATTGAATTCTTTCTCTCTAGGATCAGAAAGAAGACAAGGAGGTTTACTTTCACACTTTTACTTAACTTTAGACTGGTGATTGTGGCCATTTCAATTAAGCAAGAAAAATAAATAAAATATATCTGGATTGGAATGGTAAAGTAAACGTGTCTATTCACAGATGGCATGACTGTCTATGTTGAAAATCCAAAGGCATGTACAAAAAATCTATTAGAACCAGTAAGTGATTTTAGGAAGATTTCAGGATACAAGATCAATATACAAGATTTTATTTTATTTTTATATACTAGCAGTGAACAATCAGAAATTGAAAATAATACTATTTACAAAAACCATTATATATGAAATACTTAGGGATAATTCTGAGAAAAGATATAAAAGGTCTATATGCTAAAACTACAAATCATTGCTGAGAAATATAAAAAAAGACCTAAAGAGATTTACTTTAGGGGTGCCTGGGTGGCTAAGTCAGTTAAGCCTCTGACTTTTGATTTTGGCTTGGGTCATGATCTCATGGTTCCTCAGGATGAGGCCTACATTGGACTCCATGATGACAGTGCAGAGCCTGCTTGAGATTCTCTCTCTGCCCCTCCCCCCAGCTCATGCATATTCTCTCTCTCTCTCTCTCCCTCTTCCTCTTAAATTAAATAAACATTAAAAAAATGTTCATGAGTCTGAAGACTCACTAATGGTAAGAGGTATATTATTCCTAAATTAATAAGTTCAATACAAGCCCAGTCAAAATCTTAGTATTTTTGTTGGAATTGACCTGTTGACTTTAAAATTAATGTGGAAATTTACTAGAATAGTCAAAAAAATTGACAACAGTAGAACAAAGTTGGAGGACTAAAACTACCTGATTTCAAGATTTATGATAAAGCTACAATAATCCCAACAGTGTGATATAGGAGTAAAAATAGACATTATCAATGTAACAGAAGAGTGCTGAAACAGATTCACACATACATGGATAATTGATTTGTGACAATAGTGAAAGGCAATCTAGGGAAGTGTTTTTTTTTTTTTTCAACAAATGGTGCTGGGACAATTGATTATCTGTTTGTTAAAAAATTAAATTCAATCCATACCTCTGCTCACAGACAAAAATAACTCATGATTCCCATGGATGCACTTAGATAGGATGCCCAACAATATCCATAAAAAAGCAAATAGATACAATGGACTAAACAGAAATTTAAATTTTCTGCTCCTGAAAAGACACTCTTAAAAGAATAAAAAGTCAAACTATAGATCAGAAGAAAATTTGGCAAAACACATATCTGACAAAAGACTTTTATCCCAAATATTTAGAGAACTCTCAAAAGTCAATATTAAGAAAACAAATTTTTAAAAAATGGGCAAGAGACTTGAACAGACACTTCATAATAGATCTACAAAAGGCACATGAGAAGATGTCCAACATTAGAACAATATATGTAAATTAAACCCACATTAAGATATTTCTTTATATCTATTAGAATGGAAAAGCCTGGCCATACCAAATTTTGGCATGGATACAGAGGAATTAGAACTCTCCTACGCTGCCAGGGGTAATGTAAAATTGCACAACTACTTTGAAAACCAGTTTGGCACTTGCTTACAAAGTTAAACATACATTTAACATATGATTCAGCCATTCTACTCTTAGTTATTTACCCAAGAGAGCAAAGCATATGTCCACACAGATATATGTACCAGAATGTTCATAATAACTTTCTTTATAATAGCTCCGAATTAGAAATATCTCCCCAATGTCCACCAGCAGATGAATAAACTGTGTTATATCCATACAATGGAACACTACCCAGCAAAATTAAGGAATAAACTTATTAACATATATGACAACACAGATGAATCTCAAAATAATTTTGCTGAGTAAATGAAGTCAGACACAAAAGCATACATACTCTTAAGATTCCATTTATATATAATTCTAGGGGTGCTTGGGTGGCTCAGTCCGATGAGTGTCCAACTCTTGATTTTGGCTCAGGTCATGATCTCACAGTTCCTGAGACTGAGCCCCGTGTTAGGCTCTGCACTAAGGGTGCAGATCCTGCTACGTATTATCCTTCCCTCTCTCTGCGCCCCGCCCCTACTTGTACTCTCTCTTTCTCTCTCAAAAAAAAAAAATATATATATATATACATACATATATATATTTTTTAATAACATTCTAAAATAATACAAACTGTTGTGACAGAAAGCAGATCTAGCAGAAAGTTAGCTTGGAACAAGGATATGGATATAGGGAAGAGGAGTTGATTACAGAGAGGATGAATAAATGAATCTGTTCACTGTCTTGATTGTGGTGAGAGTTCACTATATATATATATATATATATATCTCAAAATCTCTCAAAGTGTGAATCTGTGCAGTTTATTGTATGACATGACACAATAATGCTATTTTTCAAAAAGCCTCATTTAGGGACAGATTCTTTACTAGCATCTCAAAGTCCTCAGTGTATGTTTAAGGTGAGTATATGTGAAGTGTACAATTTAACTTTGGTAAGTGTAAAACTTATTTTTACCTGCCTCTGAAGCTCTCTTCCCCAGAATACCCATCCTCTGCCATTACTCATTCGAAAGCAAAATGGAAATCCTAAGATAATATTTTAGGTACCTAGTGGTCCCATGCAAAATTTCCTACTAAAGACAGTAAAGATATCCAGTTCTATGCTTCTTAACTTACATGCAGAAAAGGTATAATAGCTCTGGTATGACTGGGCCTGAGTATATAAAAAAAATTACATATGTGTTGTTAACATATATACTGAAGCTATGGGAGTTATAACACCCTGTGGGGTTGGTCGTGTTGTGGTAGGGGGTAGAGTCAGAGGTAGAACTATTAGGAAGACTGGGTAGGGGGGAACCTTTCAGTTTAGAAATTAAGACAGTTTAGGCTTGTCCCCTAGAAGTCTATGTTCAAAATGCAGGGTTAAAGGCACATCTGTTTTGAAGGAATTAGATGAACAAAACAGGAAAGAAGTTGAGTTGGGTCTGGAGCGTGGGTTCAACAGTACGGAAATGAGACTGCGGGATAGACGTTGTTCCTGAGTAACCAAGGGAAATGAGAGTACTGGTTCCCACTATGGACTCAAAAGTAAAAGAAAGAAGCACACTATAGATCACAAAAATTGCAGGGGAAACCCAAAGCAAGGAAAACTCTAAAATAGTTTTAGGTATTAATTTGGGGCACATAATAGCTGACTGGGACTATGCACCTATAACCTGAATAACCCCAGACAGGGCACCTTATTCAATCATAGAAAATATGGCTTAGAGAGCCCTAAAAAAGAAGAATTTGAGAGTACTATATAGCTTCTATGAAGACTTATTCACAATGGGACACTTATTCCTTTCACAAAATGTGACCACATTTCCCTAGAATATGATTTAACTTTCAACAGACTTTTCAACCCTTGTTATTAAAATAGAGAAAGAACATCTTTTGGGTGCTACTCTTTCCCTGACATCTTGTAAATTCTTATTGCCTTAAAAGACCTTTAAAAAGAAAAGATTTTGTGGGCAGCTGCATTAGACGAGAAAATAAAGGGGTGGGAGAGCCTGGAGCTGGAATAAAAGCAAGAAGTTCCCAAAGAACATGTGATAGTTTGAGAGGATGTGACTGTTTTAAACCACTGTTCCTACATACAGAAATTCACAGGGCTTCTTATAGTTTCTACTACAAAAATCTCCCGCAGGTGTAGCAATAAAGTTTTAACTAATAGGCAGAGGATGAGGGGTAAGAGTGCTGAACAGAAAGAAGTTCTGCTCTTAAAACCTTGTCTCAAGAAGAAAAAATTCTTTTCTCTTACAGATTGTAAATAGGATAAAAGTGGTTTGAGAACCTTCTCTCTGGGAGATTATTATGGGGGAATGCTTTTTACTAATTCAAGAACATTAAGGCCAAAATCAATTTCTCTCCCAGACACCTATTTTCATGAATACTACAGTAGTTTTAGTAACTTTGTAATGTAATGTTACAGCAATACTTAGAATGTCTATTAACTGGATATACATACATATTTTTCATGCCAATCTTTTCACTGGCAGTGGTTTTTACCTTCTGGCTGTGTGTGTGTGTGTGTGTGTGTGTGTGTGTGTGTGTGTGTGTGTTTGGTCATCTCAAGTTGTCAATGTAGTACATTTCCACTTGACTTCTTTTGATACCTCCAATTTAACTTTAACCTTAACTTATGATTTCCAAATTAACCTGCCTCAACAAAACATCTACTGACTTTCCTAATTCCTTTTATTATTTTTAAAGTTTATTTATTTTGAGAGAGAGTGCTGGCAGAAGAGAGGGCAGAGAGAGAATCTGAAGCAGGTTCCCTGCTGTCAGCACAGAGCCCGATGCGGGGCTTGAACTCACGGAAACTGTGAGAACATGACCTGAGCTGAAATAAAGTCGAGTGCTTAACTGACTGAGCCACCCAGGCGCTCCCCAATTCCTTTTATTTGGTTCCTCTCCTCTCTCTTAGGCAGCCAGTCACTCCATTTTGTTAATCTTTCCTTCGTAATTTCTTTCATTCATTTCTTCTTTCATTTTTATGGTGATCCTTTACTTAGGCCTTTGTTATCTTGTGTTTATATCACAAATCTTCAAATTGGTGTTCCTTTCCAGAGCATGAGGCCGTCTACACTACATAAGAGTGGAGATTAGATAAAGGAATTTTACTGCCTGTAGGCATGCCAAGTATTCTCACAGAAAGGAAGTTCAAGAAAGGTAAATTCAAACCTGGAGAGGTGAGATAAGTTTGAGTAGCGTAGGGAAGAGGAGTCACAGAAGACTGGCATAACCCCTGTTCCTTGGAAACTGAAGCTAGGGATAGAGATGCTTAAAGGCAGACAGAATGAGAGGAGCTGAGTAAACTGAAGGGAGGTGGGTCAGAAGATTGAGGATGTAATTCCTGATCCTTGGTATGCAATGGTTAGAGTAGGGTCAACCCCTCTTGATAGTGTGTCCTCAATATTTACCTCTCACTTATTTGTGGCTTCAACTGGAGATAGTGAGTGTCTGTTGAGGATAGATACTACACTTTTTATTATAACTTAGATGATTTGCATTGTTGCTATTACAGATATTATTTTAACATTCTTATTTCAGAGTCAAGTCTTTCACCTCCTCTTTGAGGCCTTTAATTTCCGTTTAGATTCTCTTTGAAGCTGTTTACTTGGTCGTTAATTTTTCCTTGAGTTACATTATATACCTAAAGAGTTTATGGGACTTGCTTTGCCCAAAAGAATACTGTTTTTAGGAAAAATATGTGCCCTGAATTGACTTTTGAAGCATTTAACAATGTTGCCTGTGAAATACCATGGATCTTCTTTTTAAAGTTTATATTTGAAAACATTACTTTTCTTAGCATTTAAAAAGGAAAAAGTTTGGCTTATTAATTTGACCATGAAACAAAGGTCATTGTATCTCAAAACCATTCCTAAATTTCCCATTTTAATTTCCCTCATATCTTGTCAGGCACTGTAATATATTATGGTATTTTAGTAAATTTAGTAAATTTACCACTTTTCTCAGTAATGTGCTTATCTGTTGGTCTGCACTGGCTGGATATACATATGTTCCAAAAGCCAGAGTTTATTCCTCAAGTTCACTTTGTAGTAGGTTATTCCCATGTACCATAGGAATCGATGTTAAACCCCAAAATATGGGATAAGATCGTGTAGAAACAGCTAAACGAGCTCTGTTTCAAAGTTTACATATAAATTCATTGAACCATCTATTTATCAATATTCTCTTACTACCACATTGTAGCTATTAGGTCTAATCAAACTCGGAATAACAAGATCAAAAAATTTCAAACCTAATTTGTTTTCATTGCTTGAACTCCTGACTCTATTACCCCACTGAATGCTTCTTCATTGTTAACTTTAAATTATATGAATCACTAAGCACCCAATGAGCATTCAGGAGATGTGGCTGTGAGAGCCTGCTTTACAAATAATTTGCTGGATGATCTTATGTGAGTCATTCACTAGAAAGCCAGTTCTTAGTCTCCTCACTTAAAAATGAAGGGATTGGAAGATTACATAATTTCTAAACTTTTGACTCACGTCTATGTTTCTGTTCTTAAAGAAGACTGAATTAATGAAAGCAGATTGTTGAAATTAATACCACCAATGGAAGGAACATAATGGGATTTGATTCACTTCTATGATGTAGCTGGGCACATTGACACTGAATACCATTAGGAGGGCAGTGGGGAGTTAAACTTACTTCTAAGGTTTTTTGATTCAAGTGGCAATGCCATGGTATTCTTGCTTCTGGTCTTCATGGTAAATGATTGATTCTTGGGTGAAATCAATGTGTGGATTAATGGATTATTGTCAGAGAATAGCCTTTTAGTGCTTTATTCTTAGCTTGGTGCCCTTTTTAACATTTTTGTTAGTGACCTGAAAGAGACATATTTTCCAAATCGAACTTGGGAGAACTATCTAATATGTTAAAACAACAGATACATAGTTAAGAAAAAATCTCAGTAAGGCTTAAAATACAGTCCCAAAGCAAGACAGAGATTAACAGGAACAAAGTTTACGGTTTTAGGTTTGGTTCTAAAAACATCATCTATCCGAATATAGAATGTACTAGAAGAAACCTGACAACAAATGCACCCTCCCCTTTTCCTTTCTCTCTCCCTGTCCCCTAATCTAGCATAAAGAAGCCCAATGGGAAATTGGGGAATTGATGGAGCAGCGCAAAATCTTAAAAACGAAACAACACTAGGGTGTATTATTAACAAAAGATTTCAGAGCCAAGAAAGAAAGCGGGTTCCTATATCCTCTGCAAATCAAGCCTCACCTTCAGATATGGCTCTAGTTTGGGGCACCATACTTAACAAGGCTATGCCAAATCCCTGATACATGCCAAGTAGGATATCGTGTATGAGGAATTCGAAACCAAGTCACATGAAGAGTGCTTCAGGGCCTACGGATATGGCTTGGAGAGCAGTAAACGTAGGGAGGACGAACGTCTTTCAGAAGAGGGAAGGATGAGCTAGGCAGGCAAGACGCAGCGGCTACCGGGTTGCTTAGTAACCGAGGGACTGAGCGCAGGCCCTGCCGCCGCATGCGCACCTGCAGCGCCGGAACCGAGCCGCGCGGCGCAAGCACACGGGGAGGTGCCTTGGCGAGGCGCCACAGGCGGCGCCGCGCGCCTTCCAACCGCGCTGGGAGCGAGCGCAGCGTTCCGCTCGCCGGTGACCAGCCGTGACGCCTCAATGGTTACCTGGAGCGGCGCGGGGCTTCGGAGTCTGGAGGCTCCTCTCTTCGACGCACCTCTTGCCGGGAGCGGGCGGCTGCCACTGCGCTTTGGTGGGCCGTCGCGGCCGAGAACCATGAACCCCGGGGGCGCGGGCGGCTCCAGCCGGCTGCTGCTGACGGTCGGCTGGCTGCTCCTGGCGGGCCTCCAGGCCTCGTGGGGGATGAACGTCACCGCCGTCCAGGATCCCAGCCTGGCCCACGACGCCGAGGGCGAGGGCGAGAATGAGGGCGAGGAGGAGGCCGAGAACGAGGCGGAGGCTGGGAGCGAAGCCCACCCTGTGCCAGAGGAGGATGGTGAGGGTGGGAGGCAAAGGCCTGCCCTGTGTGGACAATGAGAATTGGCTCTAGTAACATCTGTAGAGCTCTCTTGCAAACAGCCTGACTTTATACTGTTTTCATATGCCTAATGGCCTTGAAAAGAATGTGCTAAGAAAAACAAAGAAGCACATATATATAGAAATTGGTATCGAATTACGGCTAAATAGTGCTTTGGACGAGGAAAAATATATACTTTTTTTTTTTTTTTTTTTTAAGGAGTAGGAGTCGGGAAGTAGCAACTCACCGATAAGAATTAGTTTGACTCCTTGTAGTTATGTTTCTTTCCCATTTTAGGTCTTTTTTTGTTTTTATTTTTTTGAAGTTCCACATTACTTTGAGGTTTTACTACTTTCCACATTTGCTCTTTAGGTTGGAACTCATTGGAATTAATAATCCCCCTCACAGTGACACATCTTAGACCAAAATGCTGACAAAACTGCCCGGAAGCCCCATGCCAGCTTCACGGAGCTCCACCCACGAGCACCTCTGTAGCATGGTGATATGATATTTGCACCCTGAACTTCCATCCAATGGAACAGTAGCAGTAGAAGACACCTGTCAAGGGACCCAACTAGTGGTTTTGTTGGATAATACCTGTTAGCCAAGGGGCAATGCGTCTGTGCTTGTTTCCTAAATTTGCGTTATTCTGCTGGCTCATTAAGCAATAAAACTTGACACGCTATTAACCATGTTTTATGGGTTAGGAACTCACATGCTGGTAGGTAGAAAGCCAGTTTGCAGGTTTGCAGACGGCTCAAGGAGACTGGTTCCCTCACCCCGTTAAGTGACCTGGCTGAGAGTCTTTTAATTTCCTTGGCAGTCTCACATCTCCTAGACATATAGACGAGGTGCTGTATTTATCTGCCTTTCTTTTATTTCCTGATGACAGACAGTGACGCTCAACGACAGAACAAAATTGACTTTGTGAGGTTAATGGTGGGATGTAGGTTTGTATTGCCTTGATAACATTACAGGGAATTTGGAGAGGTCCTTGACTTTGGAAATGTGAAAGAGACTAGGCAAGAAAACATGTTCTAAAGCAGAATAGTTGTTGCTTCGCTCTGGTTTTAAAAGTAATTAACAATTTTAATATTAAACTGTTCAAGGGAAGTTCTACCTGTAATATGCTAAACAGAGTTTAGGCTGAACCCAGGCAATGAAGTTATAATATCTTAGATACAAATTCAAATGTAGACAAGGTATTTATTCTCTCAATGTCTCAGTTTTGTCATCTGTGAGCTTTAGGGGGTCTACCTTTTGGAATTTTATATATACAATTTCATGCATAGTTACTTTTTCCTGGAAGAGTAAGAATCCAGAACCATAAACAATTGCAAGTGTCTAAGGTTAGAAATTTTCTGGAGCCATCATTAAAATTTGACAAAGACCTCAACCCTCAATGTACCAGTAAAAACAGTCATCACTATGTGCTATCCAATGGCCTTTTTTCTTTTTAATTTTAAGGCATTTTACAAGTAATTTACCAAAGTAAGAATAAAGGGTTGATGAAACAACTTATATGAAATTTTAATAAAGTACATATGGAAAACTGCACATTTTTATTCCATATTTCCTGGTTTTGAAGATGTATATACCCTAGATGGACAAGGCACTTCGAATGCAACTAAATGCTCATTAACTGTTATGCATGAATCTGGAATGTATCTATCTTATAAATACTGATTCCAGATTTCAAGTACATCTCTAATAGATTCTAGTTTATAGCCTTGGTTCTTTTTGCACTTGCATTGTCAAAACACAATACTTTTGAAAACTATCATGCCATATATTTTGTTGATGAGAAGGCTGCCATGTTCTTTTCTGATAATTGCAAAGTGTTTTCATTTTAGATTTATAAACACCAATTAGAATGATTGATCCAATGAATTTTATTCATTTCTACATCATCTATTTTCTTTTAGTTACCTTTGTATACATACCTGCCATCATGATTTGTCCATTTACAAACCTTATCAAGTAAATTTTGATTTAGGGGTATAAACAGCTTTAAAAAGGAAAGAATATTGTCCATATCCTTTTAGCAAAATAGTATGGTTCAGCTTACTTTCACAAAACATTTCAGGATTAAGTCCTTCCTATTGAAAGACTAACTGGATGAGAATACCATATATCCTTTTGATCCTTAGAAATGTAATACTCATTAATCCATTGATTCTTGAGTTACAGAAAATTCATCTAGGATATTTATCTAAGTTATCAACGTCTCTCATTTGGCTTATGCAATCAATTTCACCATCATCCTTAGCATCTAAGGTGCTGCTATCTCTATGTTCATTTTCAGATTCATCCAACAATTGTGAAATGTTTCTGTCAATTTTCTTCTCCTTTTATGAACCAAAAAACAAAAATAACACAAAATTCAAAAACCTCAACTGTGTTCAATGAAAGATGAAAATAGATTATAAGAAAAGTGCATCTAGAGTTCTTTTTTATCTTCCTGAATGATGATGTAATGCTTTGGGCAAAGAAATAAGAAAACAAAGGATGATATAATGGCTGTGATTTATTTTACAATCACATCATCTTTCTAGGCAATTCCAACCATTCTTCCATTTTATTATCTTAGTCTTTTTAAAAAACACAGTTGGGAATAATCAATAAGTAATAATGAAATCCATCATTATGGATGATGAAATAACAAAATGTTTTAAAAATATGGGAAAATTACTAAAACAATTTGTACTCATTATTATACTCGTGTATCTTATACCCCCATACCTTTTATATCTTTTATATACTTTTATATGATTTATAAATATGATGGTATACCTATACCTAAACCCTTAGATTTATAATTATCCTATACCTATAAGCTTACATTTATAAAAGGACCAAGGATAGACCTACATAATAATTGCAAAATAAAAAAAAATAATTGCAAAATAGAATGAGTTTCATTCTATAAAATAAGTTTTATCCTATATAAATATAACTGTTTTTTCTCTTTTTCTTTGGAATACCTCTAAGAAAGAATAAAAGTTATGGAATATCAACCTTACATATCAACCCTTAAAAAAGAAACTAAAAAATTAAAATTCGATTCTGATGGTATATACTAACAGTTAAGGTGTATTGAGAACTGAAGAGAACATTCCAGGATTTGCCAGAACAAAAAAGAGCGGGATCATTATCTACATCATTGTGGATACCAGGTTTTTATTAGTAAAATCTAAAACACAGTAGGTTTTTAAGGAAGCCTTACCACACTCTTGATTCCTATTGAAGTTACTATTGAAATTTATACTCATTTTTACCTGTTCTTCTCTCAAATTAAGATAGTCTATCAGTATTTTGGGCACAGTTTTCAGCTCTATATGTAAGACTTTTATTTCTCTAAGCTTTCATTTTGATAGGCTTGCCTAGTATTCTATCCTGTCATTTTTAGAGTCAGATTTATTTTCAAACATATTTGCTATCCTTTCTAGCTTTTCAGAATCTCTGGATTCAGTCAGCATGATACCAATATTTTCTAAGTCATTAATAAAAATATTAAACAGGACAGAGTACTGTGACACATCATTCCTTACCCATTGGCACCAAGCAATTAGCATCAGTGGATATTACTGTTTAATAAGTTACACATAAAAAGTTTATTGACATTCAGACCATATTTTTCCTGTTTACTCATAGGTATGTAACAGGAAATTTTGACAAATATCACACTGAAGCCCAGGTACATGTAATTTATCTGACCTACCAGTATAGGATTCCCATCAAAAATGAAAGTCATTGAGGGGCACTTGGGTGGCTCAGTCAGTTGAGTATCTGACTCTTGATTTCAGCTCAGATCATGATCCCAGGGTCATGGGGTTGGGCTCCATGCTGAAAGTGGAGTCTGATTAAGATTCTCTCTCTCTCCCTTTGCCCCCTCTGCCCCACCCACGCTCATTCTTTCTCTAAAAAGATAAAAAGTCACTGAATGACCTAATGGGCAACCAAAGCCAAAAGGGACTTTAAAGATCATTAGATTAAACCCACTCTTTTTCTGGAGTTAGGAGAGCTTAAGTAACTTTTCCAAAGTTGCACAGGTAGTAAATAGTAGGGCTGATTGCTTAATTTTCTTTAATGGTTTTTGAAAATAGGTTGTATTTAAAAGCTAATACTCATCCTCCTACCTGTGTTTTCTATGTTCAATTTGGCTTTTAATTTATATCTCATAATGTGCCAGCAGAAAGTATCCAAGCATTCCAAGCAAAAATGTCATTTCAAAATTGATCATGAGAGGCCAAATAATTTAACAAAGCCAATACTGATTTACTTAACATATATACATCAACAGCATATTATTATTAAATGTATTTGGTGCTTGTAAGTATAGAATAACACTGTTTATGAATGTATTATCTTACAGTAATCAAAATAGGAAAAAATGTGTGCACTCACTGTGAATGAAGTTATGATATCTTAACCATGTTTATAGCACTAAATAAGCTACAGAATGTTTTCACATACATTATCACATTTAAATCTTCCAACAATCAAATAAGATAGATTCTCCTCTCCACATTTTTGCAGAAGAGTTAAGTAGCCCTGACAGAGTTTTAAGTAATTTGATGAAACTCAACTGACTAGTGGTGGAAGCAGCAATGTGGACTCTAATTCAAATGTGCTTTCCCATGTAATATTGTTAGTTTAGGATACAATGCTTTAAAAAATGTGAACACCTCATGTAATTTTTTTTTTATATTGAGATATTAGTCCTAATCTGCTGTGAAAAATTGGCTGGTGGAAATATGCCAGATTAGAAACAGAGAAACATGATTTAAAAGCAATAATATTTAACTACTCAAACACATGTATATTCCTAAATTATCCTGCTAAATAAAGCGTTGGAATAAATTCTTGGGAATAATTTATCACCTTAACGTAAGAATGTATAGAAACAATCTATAACTGTGATTTTAATGAACATTTGGGATAAAGACTTCCTTTTGGATGGAAATGATGCACTCAAATTTTCTTTCAGAAAAATAGAGAATAGAAAAAACCCCGGCCTTACAGTTAGTTGTCAGGCTTTTGTTTTGTTTTTATGACCTATAGAACTTTAACTCACCATGTTTAAGCTGATGAAAAAATATTTTTAATTTATATAAGAGTTTATAAATATAAACCTTCTTTGCAAGGTATTTTCTAATTTAATTTATTACTTTCAAGGTTTAGGCTTCTTTTGAGCTACGCAATAACAGAAGATGTATTAGGAGTGACATTGCTTTTCTGATTTAAAAAGTTAAAAAACTTTTTTTCTGATGAAAGTTAAAAACTATCTCCTTCCTATATGATGAGTGCTTGTGTCCTTTATCCTCAAGTAGTTTTTCACTTAGAAAAGTTTTCATATGATTAAATAATGTATCTTTGCACTTTATATTTAGTTTCAAATAAGACAGCAGTCAAAGAAGTAGAATTTGGGATGTGCACCGTTACATGTGGTAAGTAGCATAGAGCAGATAATTCAACAATATTGTAATTTGGTGGAAAGGGAAGGTAGAAGCTGTGGCAATTTTTATTTGTAATTTGTGTACTCTATTTCTCAAACTATAATTTACACACAGGACTCAAAAGGTGAGATATTTTCAGTTCATAACCCCTAAATCTTATTTTAAGCCAGCTCCCTATATTTTTTCTGGCACTTACACTGCCTTCCCTAAGTAAAACTTGATCTCATAGATGTTCAGAAGATGAAGATCTTCTGATGCATCTCACAGATGTCTTCCCACACACTGCGTGGCAAATCTATCAAGAAATTTGTGTATTTGTAATAGCCTATTATAAATTCTACATTTCTCCAATTCTTATGTCTTGGGTAAAAAGAGGTATTAGCTTTGTGGGGAAGATAATATTCATAAACTATGACTTTTTTCTATCATTCCAGGAATAGAAATTGGACATAATATCTCTCACATGTGGGTGGGATTAAGGCTACATGTGCTATAATAGGCCAATTTTTCTCAAACTTAAGTGTTCACCCTAAGTGCCTGCAGGGCTTGTTAAAATCCAGGCTGCTGGGTCTACTCTGAGAGATTAACTCACTAGGCTTTGGGAGGAGCCTAAGAATTTGTATTTCTAAACAAGTTCACAGATAAAGCTGATGCTGCTGGTTAAAAGACCATCTTCTGACAACCACTTTGAGAACCACCATAGATAGACTAGCATGCTGAGAAGACAATAGATAATTCCCAATGAAGTTCAGTTTAGTCTAAATAGAACCTGCCTTGCAAAAAGGATAGTGATGGGAGGGAAAGACAAAAAAACAAAGGGTAAGACAGCAAATCCAGACAGATGTAGAGCAAAATTTTTTTAAAAACTAATCCTGAATTGTTTATATTTCAGATAACGTACTTCCATTGTGGCAAAATAAATGTAACATAAAATTTACTGTTTTTATCATTTTTAAATCTACAACTTGGTGACCTTAAACATGTTCACGTTGTTGTACAATGATTACCACCATGTATCTCCAGAACTTTTTCATCATCTCCAAATGGAACCTCCCTACCCATTTAAACACTAACGACCTGCTCTCCCCTCCCCCAGCTCCTGACAACCACTGTCTACTTTCTGCCTCTTAAGATAATTTTAAAACTATTTTTTTTTTTACCTTCTTACTGGGTCAGAGTCAGATGTGAGAGGAATACGTGTAATAAACCTGTGAATATTCATTTGTCCTTTACAGCTTTCTTTTGCTGCTTGCTTGAGAATTTTTCACAGGTAGAGAATTATTTTTAAGACAATTCTAGTAATTTATAGGGTATTAATCTATTATTTAGAGATGTGTTTCAAAAATTATATATTTGCTCATTTATCAAGTGATTTTTTGAATTTGGCCTACTACATGCCAGGCTTTGTTACAGGAACTGGAACAAAGCAGAGGAAACTCCTTGCCTTCAAGGAGTGTATATTTTAGTAGGGGCAAAGAGAAAAATAATATTCAAACATGTCACATGTCAGATGGTGATAAATTCTGAAGAGAAAGATCAACCATAAAAGATAATATTTCACATCTAAAATATTTTAAAATATTTTCAAGTTTTTTCAGTTTATAACAGAACTATTTAGACAAAAAAAGTGCTTTGGTGAGAATTCTATTGAACTCTCAAAACAATATTTTAGCAGTCAAAAACATTTTCTTTTTCTGGAATACCCAGGCAGATTTTTAGGTTTACTTGGACTTACAGAAAATCTCACACCTACACACATCATCACAATGAACTGTATTTGGCTAAATAAATCATAAATAAATTTGCTTGGAAAATATTTATGCAGTTCAAAATAAGGCTGTGCATCTAGTGAGGTGCCTTTCATAAATTCAAGGAGAGCCATACTGCAACCATTCTTAGGCATCTCTTTTAATCAAAAGAAATCTTTCCTCAAAAAGTACACTTACTGTGATGAGCACTGAGTAATCATAGAATTGTTGAGTCACTATATTGTACACCCAAAACTAATGTAACACTGTATGTTAACTACACTGGAATGAAAATAAAAGCATAATTTGAAAAAACAGGGATCTTACCTTCTCCAATCTTTCATCTCCTTATCTCATGTAGAGTCCTCTCCCTTGCTACTCAAAGTTTGGTCCACAGATCAGCTTCACCTGGGAGCTTGTTAGGAATGCAGAATCTCAGAACCTCCTCCTGACCTACTGAATCAGAATTTGCCTGTTAATAAGATTTCCAGGTGATTGCATGCACTCTAAAGTTTGAGAAGCTCTGTTGTAAGTCATCTGTAGACCTCAACTTACCCTTGACCTTGAGAATGGGTTTTAGTATTAACATCTTTAGAGGCTGAAAGAGGGAATATGGTAGACAAGGAAATCAAGATGCACCATTCCTTAGCCTGTGATCACACCGTCTTATCATAGGTCATTTATCCATAGGACATGTTTAATATGTTGCAGATTAAGCATTTTATCATGTTCCTCAATTATGGCAATGAAAGGCAAACCCAGCAGAGATCTGAGATCTGTTAGTAAAGACCTGATTTCTTGTAGTAAGAGAGTGTGGTAATTCTAAAGAGAGGATCTTGTTAGAAATTGAGATTTGGTCATTAATAGTTTATCCTCCTATATATATAATGCAGAGATTTTACTAATCTAAATATTGAAGGATCATTTATGTTTTAAAATGTGATTCTGGCAGGGCGCCTGGATGGTTCAGTTGGTTAAGCATCTGACTCTTGATTTCAGCTTAGGTCATGATCTCACGGATCATGAGTTTGAGCTTTCCATCTGGCTCTGTGCTGACAGTGTGGAGTCTGCTTGGAATTCTCTCTCTCTCTCTCTCTCTCTGCCCCTTCTTCCCTCTCAAAATAAATAAATAAACATTTAAAAAAGAAAAAGGAAAATGTGTCTTTGGGAATGTCCTCTAGAGTTCCAAAATCTTTTCTTTTCTTCTTTTCTTTTCTTTTCTTTTTAAAAATATTTTAATGTTTATTTATTTTTGAGAGAGAGAGAGAGTGTGTGTGTGTGTATGAGCAGGGGAGGTGCAGACAGAGAGGGAGACACAGAATCTGAAGCAGGCTCCAGGCTCTGAGCTGTTAGCACAGAGCACGATGTGGGGCTCAAACTCACAAACTGTGAGATCCTGACCTGAGCCAAAGTCAGATGCTTACTCAACTGAGCCACCCAGGTGCCCCCCAAAACCTCTTCTGAAAGTTCCATGGCCAGATAAATTTGAGAGATCCTGTGTACTATTGTATTTCATCAAATCTAAGACTTTATCAGCTATGAGTAGTATATTTTGTGCACCTCTAACATGGAAAAATGCTGCCAGTTTGTCACATGTTGTCAATTCTAAGATAAATTCTGATTTCAAAAATGTTAAGATGAAAAAATTTTACATCTTCAATCAATGAAAGTTTATACACAATAACACATTAGTTTATTAGTATATTCAAGTTTCCCCCCAAACTGTAAAGAGGACTCTTTAATTTTATTTAATGTCTCATTTTCAGATGTGTATAGTTGTGGAATCCTTTTTCTTATGCTAATGACCAGAGGAACTAGTGTTTTATGTAATCACTTTGGGAAATGCTGTTTTATGAAATAATTCAAAATGAGGGGCATAAAATAATTTGCAACATGATCTCCCTGAATTTAGGAATTTAACTTATGAAATTAGGAAAGAAGTCTCAAAAACAAAAGGCCTATGTGGAAAAGAAAAGAAACTGGAATGAGTTTTCTTAACACTTGCCGATTTCTTTTACCAAAGGTGTTGGTATTAGAGAAGTTATCCTAACAAATGGATGCCCTGGAGGTGAATCCAAGTGTATCGTAAGGGTGGAAGAATGCCGCGGACCGGTAGATTGTGGCTGTGAGTTGGACTCTGTATTGGGGGGAGACAGAAGGGAAGAGTTTACCCTGGGGAAATAGCTTTAACCTCCGGTAGCCATGAGTGGAAGGAGCCGATCAATTGATATACTGAAAGGAAACTTAATAAAACTTAAAATTCCAGTTCTCTAGACAGTAATAGCTCTGAGTACCTTTCTGCTTTTGCTTTACATTTTTTCAGGGGTGTCTAAAATTTAACGTATATTCTATGTAATACACTGGAAGCTTATACTCAGGGTCTGTCGTCAAGGCTGTCCTATAGTGAAACTCTTTTGACACTCTGGTTATGACAAGTGATTGGCATGATTATCAGTAGATTGGCAAACTTTAAACTGAGAACTTTGAGGTCTGTTCTATATCAAATTACACCGCTCTGAGAGTTCATTGTCTCTAGTGGGTTCCCTAACCAATAAATGGAAAGCCACTAGCAGATCTCAAAGCTTAATCTAATAGATCACTAAATTTTAGGTTGCCCTTGCTATTTCTTCCGCAGAAGGACCAGACAGCTATGGTGTCTCCCACCTGCTTCTTTTAATGACTTGACTTTGTATCCATGATTCCTCTCTGCTCTTCTACACTCAAACTCTTCATAATTTTTATAACTTCCAGCATATAATTGATTTTAAAACTGAAAGTGGCTTTTAAAAGTAGCCTTTGTATAAAGCAATGTACAATGCCCAGTGGTATGTATGTATTTAATTTTTCTTGTTTTTAGGGGGTAGACCAGTTTCAGAAAGTCTTGACAGTGTTAGAATGGCATGTATTCATATATCTCCTGTAAATCGTTTCAAATATGTTTGGAAACTTCTAAGGCCAGAGCAAGTAAGTCATGAATGTATGTAATATGGTGCTTTCTAGTGAGTGATAAAATTTGTGTCCCAGTGCTTGCCTGCTATCAGAAAACTCTCTCTTTAGAAACAGTTTGCAAAAATGAAGTTAAAAAATCTTGCAATTGTTTTATTACTGAGATTTAAAATTTTTCATAATTAAGTGGGGCTAAATCTTTACATATGTCTTGGGGTCAGCTATTATCAGAACTTAAAAACATCCATTTTATATAAAGTTTTCTATTTTGGAAGCAAATTTTTCATTTGAATGTATAGGAGTTATATCAAGATAATGGGGGCTTAAGTGTCAAACATACATCAAGTGCTACAGTTTATTTTAACCCACATAAGAATCTATGAGGTAATCCTTTCATTATGCCCATTTTACACATAAATAACTGAGAAGCAGCGGGTAACTTCTCCCAGGTCACACAGGCAGAAAGTGGTAGGATTGGTACTTTATTGTCTGGATTGTCTGACTCTAAAACCTATGTGTATAGTTAATTACTGTCCTAAGCTGAAAGACAAAGACTACTCTTTTCGGGAATAAGTTGTTTCCTGATCTTAAGTCCAAATGAAGAATATTGGTATTGTTTTTCTTTTTAAATAGCAACCTGTTATCCTTGCAAATGATTCAGCAATCCTGGAAGTACGCAGGGAAATTCACCCCTTGGTTTTCGAGTGTATCACCTTGGATAATAATGAAATAGTGGCATCTATTAAGTTCACAGTCTATACAACAAGTGGTAAGTGCGAGTAATATTTTTGTTTGCTTATATCAAACTTTATAAAGCATCAAAATCAGCTGGAGGACTCTTTGCAACGCAGACTGATAGCCCACCCGGAGTTTCTGATTCAGTAGATCCTGGATGGGGCTGGCAGAATCATTTGCATTTCTAACAAGTTCCCAGGTGCTGCTGGTCCAGGGACAACATTTTGTAAACCACTGGTTTATATCATTTAGACTTTCTACAAGGTAATGCTTAATTTCTTAAAAAAATTTTTTTTAATGTTTATTTATATTTGAGAGAGAGAGAGAGAGAGAGAGATTGGCAAAGTGCTAGTAGGGGAGAGGCAGAGAGAGAGAGAGAGGGAAACACAGAATCCAAAGCAGGCTCCAGGCTCTGAGTTGTCAGCACAGAGCCTGACTCAGGGCTTAAA
The DNA here is from genome assembly GCA_017311185.1 of Proteles cristata cristata. Taxonomy (NCBI): domain Eukaryota; kingdom Metazoa; phylum Chordata; class Mammalia; order Carnivora; family Hyaenidae; genus Proteles; species Proteles cristata. The sequence goes on along the minus strand of JAESUZ010004992.1, from coordinate 1,190,233 downwards.
CCCAAGAACTGCAGGATCATGACCTGAGCCAAAGTCAGCACTTAACCAACTGAGCCACCCAGGTGCCCCAGTGATGTTTAATTTCTTTTTCACAAAGTAGAATCAGATGTGTTTCACTTTGGGAAACTTGTGCATTCCTGAAGCATTTCCAAAGAACAGTCCTCTAACTTGAATTATACTCTCTTACTTCTATCACAAGAGTGAAAGTGGTTATATGGAATTCTTATGGATGCTTACAAAATTTTTGGCACAGTAAAATAAATAAAACTAAGAAACAGTATGTCAAAACATGGGTTTTTAAAAATTATTCATTTGAAGAAAATCTTTTTTTGATGAAACAATAATGCTGTCCTCAATTTTTGTCACAAAAGGCATATCTTGTCCTAAACGTAACTTTACATGTTAGAAACTTTGCTTCCCTTGCAAAATGAATCCATGTGTGTATCCTTTCAGTTTATATCTAATTGTTTCCTTTTGTTCAGTTCTTAACCAGTTTTACCATGGTTGTCATTGTTATTGAGGGTCTAAGGGGGCTTGGTCACAAGGTCTTTTGAGAATCCAATAAAAGTTCAGGAGGCTTTTCCCAGAAAAATGCCTGCCTAAACAAACATGCCAAGAGCTGCCTGTTATTTTAAGAGAGTTCGTGGATTTCTTGAAGCTATTTCTTAATCCAATGGAAAGAACTTATGCTGTGGTTTAGAGATACCGTACAATATAACACTGATTATTAAAATGTTAATAAGCTAAAATGTTCTGGGGATGACTTTTAAAAATAAACTATAACTTTCTTTGATGTGTTTAATGTCTTTAAAAAAACAATTGTGGTAAAAGCTAATAATCCTAGGAGTGTTGAAAGCATAATTTCAATAAAGTACTAAAAAAAACAAGAAAGGGCCAAATCTCATCAAACTAAAACATATCTCAGTGAGTACTAGTTCAGGGTATTAAAGGTTTCGGGGGGCCAATTCTCCGTTTTTGTGCCTACAGTCTAATCCTTGTTAGGACCATAGCTCTTCCTGTGATTAGAAGTCAATATTCATTTGATACTGTGTAAGCTACGGGCTAGAACACAGACCCCAAAATGTTAGTCCTTAAGTGAGACAACATTGATTTCTCTCTTGTAGCAAGTGGTCCAAGGCTGATGGGTTAGCTCTGCCATCTCAGGACATGAACTGGTTAAATGACAAAATGTTTTCAGAACACTTTGGTATCAGTTTCTTTTAAAAATGATAATTGGGAACACCATTGCAACAGATGCTTTTGGCTATCTGGACATTGAACAAATGCATACATGTCAACCTAATATGGCACTGGCTTGAAACAAGTACACAATTGCAATATAGGTAGAGTAAATATGGTTTAGTTAATGAAAATTTCCCATCCATTCCCTTTACATCTTTTTCACTCCCACAACAGTAGTCTTTACAATTAGGCATTGTTATGGATTGAACTGTGTCTCCTTTCTTAAGTTCTAACTCCCAGAACTTCAGAATGTGACTGTATTTGGAAATAGGATCATTATAGATGTAATTTGTTCAGTTAGTATAAGGTCATACATACTAGAATGTAGTGGGCCTTTAATTCACTATGACTGGTACCCTTATAAGAAGAGGGAAATTTGGACAAAACACAGAATGAGAGAGAAGAGAATGTCATGTGAAGACACAAAGACACTCAGGGAGAAGACAGCCATGTGAAAACAGAGGCAGAGATTAGAGTTATGTTGACACAAGTCAGGGAACATCTGGGGCCACCAGAAGCAGAAAGAAGAAAGGAAGGATCTTCTCCCAGAGCCTTTGGAGAGAGCATGGCCTTATCAACACCTTGCATTCAGACTTTTAGCCTCTAGAACCATGAGACAATAAATTTCTGTTGTTTTTAAGTCACCCAGTTTGTGGTGCCCTGGAAAACGAATGCAAGCATCAGCTTAGTGCTTCTAAGAAGTTAGAACATTGAAATTTGCCTGTTGTTCATTGAGCATTTTCAATAAAAAAAAAAGCAGCCCATTTTTTAAGGTATAAAACTAATCTAGATATAAAAATAATCCATGCAAGACTACTGTTGAAATGAAGTATGTAGATACTACCATCAGCATTTTACTATTGATCTATCCATCCTTCTATAAATCCATTGATCCATCTTATGTTTTCAATACACTTCAACATAATTTTCTAATGTCTGCACACTTCCCACAGAAATTTCACTCTCCATCCTCTCTTGGCTAGTATTGCAGGGTAGTGAATAAATGGCAAGGAATTTTGCCATTTCTTCTTCTCAGGTTTTAATCCTAAAAGGTGTCTTTCATTTGAACTTAAAAAAGTCTCACTGCCTCTGTAAATCTAAAATTATCAAAAACAAAAAGATTTTTAAAAATCTAACAATGTTGGAATATAAATATGATGTGATTTCTCTGTCATACTTGAAACTGTTTAGTGAGATCACTAATTGAGTTTATAGCACTGGAATTACTAAGAAAAGTGAAAAATTATACTCCTTGGTGTTTAAAGTGTAGGAAGAGGGGTGCCTGGGTGGTTCAGTCGGTTAAGCGTCTGACTTCAGCTCAGGTCATGATCTCCAGTTTGTGGATTCAAGCCCCACATGGAGCTCTGTGCTGACAGCTCGGAGCCTGGAGCCTGGAGCCTGTGGATTCTGTGTCTGCCCCTCCCCCGCTCATGCTCTGTCTCTGTCTCAAAAATAAACATAAAAATTTTGAAAAAAAAAATGTAGGAAGAAAATCCAGACAAATAAGCAGTTGAAATTGCCCATATAGGAAATTACTACTGATACAGTGGCACTTACCAAAATTAAAATATTACAAGATATAAAGCATAACTTGCACAAATCATGATTGAACATTGGTTTACTTATCTATGTGGTTTAGTAGTTGCATTTGGTGATCTCTCTGGTCCTTCTACACATGAATTCTTTATGTTCCTATGATTTATGAATTGGGAAGAACTACAAGAAAGCTATATAATTGGTAAGATAAGTAAAATCTGATGTAAATTGGCTTTTCACCAATTTACAATGGTGTAATGCATATGGTATAATACATATGTTATAATACACATGTTATAATACATATGATAGACTGGTTTTGTCTCTTTAATAGCCTTATTTGCAAGAAAAGCATAAGGATGTGGGAGAGAATGTCTAATTTAAAAATGGTCTGTGGTTATTTGTATAAAAAAATAAACTTCAAGCCATATCTTACAACATATCTAAAAATCAGAGATATAGTCCTAAATGTAAACACGAAAACCATAAAGCATTAAAAAGGAATCATAGGAGAATATCTGCATGATTCAGGAGTAGGCAAGGGTTTCTTAGATAGGACTCAGAAAACAATCACCATGCAAGGGAACATTGATAAATTAGGCTTCATCAAAATTAAAAACTTTAGCTCATTAAAAGAAATCATTAGAAAAATGAATAGGCAAGCCAAAACCTGGGAGAAAAAATTCATAAAACATGTACAACCAGTATAATCAGGTTGGACAAAGATCTTACAGTTTCTTGGGAAAATAAAGGGTACCTCTATCTTACGACCCAGCAGTTTCACTCATAGGTATTTATCCAAGAGAAATGTACATTTGCAGATGACCTGAATAAAAATGTTCATAGCAGTTTATTTATAGTAGCTTAAAGCTCTAACAGCCTAGATGCCCATCAGTAGGAAAATGAATAGATAAATTAGAATACTACTCATCAATTTAAAAAAAACTATTGATACATGCAGCAGTGTAGGTGAACCTCTAAAACAGGCTGAGTAAAAATTCCTTACATGAAGGAATATATAGTGTATATTTCCATTCCTATCAAGTTCTAGGACAGGCAGAACTAATCTGTGGTGGAAAAGAAAATCAGGACAGTAGTTGCCTGGCAGTGATTAACTGGGAAGGACTCAAGGGAGTTTCTGGGGTACAGCAATAGTCTGAGTCATCATAGAGCTTGAATTATACATATGTGTTTGCATTTGCCAAAATAAATGTACATTTGAAATCTTTTTTCAATTCGTGGTAAATTTTACCTCAAAAGGAAAAGTATAAACAAGTATTGAAGTCTAGTTAACGATATGCCTGTTGAAGATTTTTGTAGGAAGTGTGCAGACATTAGCAAATTATGTTGAAATGCATTGAAAAATTAAGATGGATCAATGGATTTATAGAAAGATGGACAGATGGATAGTAAAATGTTGAAGGTAGTATCCATGTCCATCAACTGATGAATGGATAAAGAAGATGTGGTTTATATATACAATGGAATACTACTTGGCAATGAGAAAGAATGAATTCCTGCCATTTTCAGCAATGTGGATGGAACTGGAGGGCATTATGCTGAGTGAAATAAGTCAGTCAGAGAAAGACAGATACCATGTTTTCAGTTATATGTGGAACCTGAGAAACTTAACAGAAGACCACAGGAGAAGGGAAGGGAAAAAAATAGTTACAAGCAGAGAGGGAGGGAGGCAAACCATAAGAGACTCTTAAATGCAGGGAACAAACTGATGGTTTATGGGGGAGGCGCAGGGGACAGGGGAAAATGGGCGATGGGCATAGAGGAGGGCACTTGTTGGGATGAGCACTGGGTGTTATATGTAACCAATGAATCATGGGAATTTACCCCCAAACCCAAGAGCACACTGTACACGCTGTATGTTAGCCAATTTGACAATAAGTTTTATTTTAAAAAAGAAAAGGACATTTCAAAGGTGATGAGCAAGTTTACTAGTAACTTTCTTTCTACTAATTCTTCCTGTATTTTTCTGAAGTTCTTTTTTAGATATAAAGTTTCCATTTGGATATATATCTCCTTTTTTTCCAGTAGTAATAATTATCAGGTATGTGTTTTTTCTCTAGAATTGCAAATGAAAAGATCAAGCCAACCGGACACTGATGCAGTCCTAGTGTTTGTGCTGACCATAGGAGTCATTATCTGTATATTTGTAATCTTTGTGCTGATCTTCATAATTATAAACTGGTAAGTAAAGGGCTCTTTACCTCCCTTGCTTAATGTCCTCTTTGTCTGTCGCCACTTCTTGTTTGATGAGTCCAAAGCCCTGTCCATAATGCCTCGCACATGTATTTTGAAACAGTCCAATCCCTTCATACCTCCTGCAACTATTCCAGTTCAGGCTAATCTCATGACTTGCTTCCCAGCCACAAGAGAGCTTTAAATGCAATTTTTATAATTTTACATAGTAATTGCTAAAAAAAAAAAACATGTTTTGAATGGATATGTGTGTTGTCCAGTTGTAGTTCTTACAACTCTAAAACTTGGTTAGTATAAGTTACTAATTCATTTTTTAAAAGAATATTTCTAATACTTACAGGAGTTCACACTCTGGTACAGTCTCAGGACTCATCTACTGTCTCTGTGTAGCTGATACACCACAAGCTAAAAATAAAGCATGACTAAGGAGGCACTTCTATATAGAGCAAATTATATAGATCTATTTAGTTTTCATTTCACAAGGGATTTTTGTTTTGATTTTTCTCTAGGGGGGCAGTCAAGTCTTTCTGGGGGGAGAAATCCTCGTCAACTGAGATACAGTCTGAGCTGAGTTCAGTGAGATACAAAGATTCAACTTCTCTTGACCAGTCACCAACAGAAATGCCTGGAACTGAAGATGATGCTTTAAGTGAATGGAATGAATGATATATGGATGATATATAAAAAACAAAAGAGATTAGAGCATATCAGATTCATTACTATAAAAATAAAATATATGGTTAAATACTTGAATAATTCTGCAAGTGATTTCCCACAGTTTGAGGGTGATACAATATGAGAAGGGGCTGTTGTAAGCATTGTGTTCATGGTAGAGTTATCAAAAATTATTTTAATTTGTTCTCAATATTTGCCATTTCAGGTAATCACTTGGTAACATTTACCTAGAGGTACACACACACATACACACACACAGAGTATTCTAAACACATTTTTGATCAATTTGATCACTTCTAAGGTGATCTGCCTATTTTGTCCCAAAGAAGAAAAATGTCATACAGAAGATGCCTTGCATATCAGACTTTTTCTCTTCTGGGAGCACTAGATTGAACTTACTAAAGCAAATCATACTTTGGAATTTCTGCAGGGCATGTGAATATAAAGCATCACTTGTAAAACATGAAATAATAATAATAATAATAATAATAAGCAGCAACAACCACCACCAGCACTTAGTAACTATTATGTGCGAAGCATCACTTAAAGCATTTTACATATATTAGGTAATGGAACTATAATTGTATATAGGAAGTATGTAAGGAGGAACTGGGGTGGAACTTGGGAGACGGCCGAGTAAATGATATAATTTAGCATGCCCTGTATTTCTCACAGAAGAGAAGTGCATTAAAAACTTTTGAATGTCCACTGATAAGAGCCTTCATTGTACTTAGTATACAGGTGATAACATCTCAAAATGAAGGTGCTTATTTCTGAACATTATCACTATCTTTTGTATTGTGTCATTATGTGATACAGTTATGGCCAACTATCAGGACAGATACCAAGATACTAGAAAGTTTGATTTGGTAGACTTAACAGATTAATTTTCAAAGGTTATGATAGTAGCACAAAATATACTTAATTTTTTATAGATGAATTCTATGCCAACTTCATTGCTCTTATTTCAAGGTTTTCTTGATGGCAGCATTAACAACACATCTGTGAAAAAGACACTGTAAATGAACATTTATGGTATACTTCCCTCTAGTAGCCTAGAAATAGGCTATATTGTGGAATTATCCATGCTTTCCATTTTATATTTGTATTTGAGAGAAGCAATGAAGAATTGGCTGGAAAATGATTGTTATTTGTTGTGGGAATTCCACTAGAAACTTCTAGTGAAAAGAACTGTTTTAATAAAATCTCCCAAAATAATTTTGGGGGAGTTTTTTTTTGTGACACCCCTCTTCCCTAGATTAGTGTGGGGAAAAAGTCAACCTTTCATTTCTTATCCCTGATTAAGTATGGCATAGGTGTTAAACATTCTTCAATGGTAATTATCATCCTTATTTTAGAGCGGTGAACAGCAGTGGTTTCTAACTGTAGTTCAATGACCATTAATGTTCAGTCAGGTTAACAGGTTTAGTTGTATTTCTGGCTGTCTAGTCTCCAGGCATGTGGTCAGGTGTGGACCATGTGACTAGTTCTGGCCAATGGGTTATGAGACAAAATTCCAAGTTTCACTTTCAGACTAGAACATTTCACTGTGAAAACATCCAGAGCTTATCTCCTCTCTGCTAGAGTGACCAAAAATGCTTAGATGCTCACTGTACAGACACCTTGGATCCCAGGGTGAGACTCACATGACACAGGACCTCCAGTCAATCCAACTAGGATATGCAGCATGAGATAGAAATAGACCTTGTTGGGGCGCCTGGGTGGCTTAGTCGGTTAAGTGTCCGACTTTCGCTTAGGTCATGATCTCGCGGTTCGTGGGTTCGAGCCCTGCGTCGGGCTCTGTGCTGACTGCCAGCTCAGAACCTGGAGCCTGTTTCACAGTCTGTGTCTCCCTCTCTCTCTGACCCTCCCCTGCTCACGCTGTCTCTTTTTCTCCTAAAAATAAATAAAGCATTAAAAAAAAATTAAAAAAAAAAAGAAATAGACCTTGTTATTTTAAGCCACTGAAGGTTAGAGATTGTTTGACATAGCAGCTTTACTAGACTATCCTTATTGACACATAAATGTTTTCTGAAAAACAAGTTTTCCTGGTCATATGAGTTGAAGACTTCTTTCGTGCAGAACTTCCCCTCAATATGTATGCACATTGTGACTCTCCAAGAAGGGAATATAGGTGTAATTTTTTAAATATTTATTTTTGAAAGAAAGCAAGCGGGGGAGGGGCAAAGTGTGGGGGACAGAGGATTGGAAGCAGGCTCTGTACTTACAGTAGGAAGCCCAATGTGTGGCTCAAACACACAAACCATGAGATGATGACCTGAGCCAAAGTCAGACGCTCAACTGACTGAGCTACCCAGGCACCCTAGGTATAATATTTTTCAAATTATTGGTCTGTTGAACAAAAGTGAAAGCATGAATGAATATTAATACTATACCAACTCAGAAATATAGTTTTGAGCAAGACTGTCTGATAGGTCTGTTTACAAAGAGTCCGGCAGGGTTCAGTGAACTAGTCTTTCATAATGTATAACATACTACATATCAGCAATGCACCTTGACCATAGTAGATACCTGAGTGTTACTTAGACCTTCCACTGCTCAAACTTACCTGGATGGCCTTTCTTAAAATCATCCTATTCCTGAGACCAAGGGTTCCTCTCTTGAGTATTGTGACCACACTACACTAGGTTATAATAATCAACAGACCTTATATTGAAGTAGATTATAATATGTTTGAGGTCTCCATGAAATCACTCCAGGTCTCACAAAGACCCTCAGTTATAGTCTGGGTGTAGAGGGATCAATCTGCTCTGGTACATGAGAAGTCCACGGTACACCACTAAAGATTTATGGGGCCAGTCTCTTCCCTCTCCAGACAGACTTATCCATAGGCACCTTCTAGTCCTATCTACTCTTAAATTCCAGGGATTTGTTACTTTTCCTGGTCACCAAAATATCCACAGGGAATGCCTTGAAGTCTGCATCTGGATTCAGGAGATAAATGAAGCAAGCAATTATGTATCTACAAGAAGCTTTCCTTTTTCGTACTTCAAGGCATTGGTCTCTGTGTATGCAGCAGCAGGACTTTTTGAAGTGTTCAGGTAACACCCTACTCAACAAAAAATTCTACATTTGTCCTTTCATTCAACTAATATTCATTGAGCCATTCCTATGAGCCAGATACTATACTAGGCATTAGGAATACAGTTTGTGGGGGGTGGGGGACAGAAAAGATCCCTCTTCTTTTGGAGTTTATCATTTACCTAGGAAACAGACATTACAATTAACCATAACTGAGATTAATATATTGAAAAGAAGCTGCAAACTTCTGTGAAGCTCTTGTAGGGGAAATAACATTAAAGGAGATTTAAACCCTGAATAGGTGTTACCTTGGTTAACAGGGAGGAGAGCCTAGGCAGAGGAGCTGAGCTGGAGTACAGAAAAAGGGGAAAAAAGTGGTGGGAGATGAGGCTGGGAATGTATGCCAGAGCAAGTGATATGTGTGTGTGTACATTTATATGTAAATTAATATAGCCAAACGGCCTGAGAATATGTATAGGAAGGAATCAGTGCTGAAATCGGTACTCTTGAATTTTTTGCCAAACCACATTAGCACATGCCTTCCTGGACATTCATTATTGGCCTTTTGATAATGATGACCGTTGATCCTTACCTAGATAAGGTAGTCTATATTTTTTTTTTATACAAATAGTTTATTGTCAAATTAGTTTCCACATAACACCCAGTGCTCATCCCCACAAGTGCCCTCCTCCATGCCCACCCCTCCTCCCCCCACATCCATCAGTCCTCAGTTTTTGTCAGCATTCAAGAGTCTCTCATGGTTTGCCTCTCTCCCTTTCCCCCACCATTTCCGCCCTTCTTCTCCCCCTTGGTCCTCTGTTAAGTTCCTCCTAATCCTCCTATACGTGCACACATATGATATTTGTCCTTCTCTGCCTGACTTATTTCGCTCAGCATAACACCCTCAAGGTCCATCCATGTTGCTACACATGGCCAGATTTCATTGTTTCTCATTGCCATGTAGTATTCCATGGTATAGATAAACCACATCTTCTTGATCCATTCATCTGTTGATGGACACTTAGGCTCTTTCCAGGTTTTAGCTATTGTGGAGAGTGCTGCTATGAACATTGGGGTACATGTGCTCCTATGCATCAACATTTCTGTATCCCTTGGGTAAATTCCCAGCAGTGCTATTGCTGGGTCATAGGGGAGTTCTATTGTTAGTTTCCTTAGGAACCTCCACACTGTTTTCCAGAGGGGCTGTACCAGTTTACATTCCCACCAACAGTGTAGGAGGGTGCCCGTTTCTCCACATCCTCGCCAGCATCTAGAGTTCTCTGATTGGCTCATTTTAGCCACTCTGTCTGGCGTGAGGTGGTATCTCAGTGTGGTTTTGATTTGTATTTCCCTGATGAGGAGCGATGCTGAGCATCGTTTCATGTGTCTGTTGGCCATCTGGATGTCCTCTTTGGAGAAGTGTCTGTTCATATCTTCTGCCCATTTCTTCACTGGGTTGTTTGTTTTTCGGGCGTGTGGTTTGGTGAGTTCCTTGTAGATTCTGGATATCAACCCTTTATCTGATATGTCATTTGCAACTATCTTTTCCCATTCCGTTGGTTGCCTATTAATTTTCTGGGTTGTTTCCTTGGCTGTGCAGAAGCTTTTAATCTTGATGAGGTCCCAACAGTTTATTTTTGCTCTTGATTCCCTTGCTTTTGGGGATGTGTCAAGTAAGAAGTTGCTGCGGTGGAGGTCAAGGAGGTTGTTTCCTGCTTTCTCCTCTAGGGTGTTGATAGTTTCCTGTCTCACGTTCAGGTCCTTTATCCATTTTGAGTTTATTTTTGTGCATGGTGTGAGAAAATGATCTAGTTTCATTCTTCTGCATGTTGCTGTCCAGTTCTCCCAACACCATCTGTTAAAAAGGCTGTCTTTTTTCCATCGGATATTCTTTCCTGCTTTGTCAAAGATTAGTTGGCTGTATACTTTTGGGTCCACTTCTGAGTTCTCAATTCTGTTCCATTGGTCTATATGTCTGTTTTTGTGCCAATACCATACTGTCTTGATGATGACAGCTTTGTAGTAGAGGCTAAAGTCTGGGATGGTGATCCCTCCCGTTTTGGTTTTATTTTTCAGGATTACTTTGGCTATTCGGGGTCTTTTGTGGTTCCATACAAATTTTTGGATAGTTTGTTCTAGTTTTGAGAAGTATGCTGGTGCAATTTTGATTGGAATTGCATTGAATGTATAGAGTGCCTTAGGTAGTAATGACATCTTAACTATATTTATTCTTCCTATCCATGAGCATGGAATGTTTTCCATTTCTTTGTGTCTTCTTCAATTTCCTTCATAAGTTTTCTATAGTTTTCCTCATACAGATCTCTTGTATCCTTGGTTAGGTTTATTCCGAGGTATTTTATGGTTTTTTGTGCAATTGTGAATGGGATCAGTTTCTTGATTTCTCTTTCTGTTGCTTCATTGTTGGTGTATAAAAATGCAACCGATTTCTGTACATTGATTTTGTACCCTGCAACTTGGCTGAATTCTTGGATCAGTTCTAGTAGGCTTCTGGTGGAGTCTGTCGGGTTTTCTATGTAGAGTATCATGTCATCTGCGAAGAGTGAAAGTTTGACTTCCTCTTTGCCAATTCTGATGCCTTTGATTTCCTTTGGTGTCTGATGGCTGATGCTAGGACTTCCAGCACTATGTTAAACAGCAGTGGTGAGAGTGGGCATCCCTGTTGTGTTCCTGATCTCAGGGGGAAAGCTCTCAGTTTTTCCCCGTTGAGGATGATGTTAGCTGAAGGCTTCTCTCATAGATGGCTTTGATGATGTTTAAGTAGGTTCCTTCTATCCCAACTTTCTCGAGAGTCTTTATTAAGAAGGGATGCTGTATTTTGTCAAATGCTTTTTCTGCATCTATTGACAGGATCATATGGTTTTTATCTTTTCTTTTATTGATATGATGTATCACATTGATTGATTTGCGAATGTTGAACCAGCCCTGTAACCCAGGAATGAATCCCACTTGATCTTGGTGGATGATTCTTTTGATATGCTGCTGGATTCGATTTGCAAGGATCTTGTTGAGAATTTTTGCATCCGTATTCATCAAGGATATTGGCCTGTAGTTCTCTTTTTTTGCTGGATCTCTGTCTGGCTTGGGAATCAGTGTGATGCTGGCTTCATAAAATGAGTCCGGGAGTTTTCCTTCGCTTTCTATTTTTTGGAATAACTTGAGAAGAATTGGGATTAATTCTGTTTTAAATGTCTGGTAGAATTCCCCAGGGAAGCCATCAGGTCCAGGGCTTTATTTGTTGGGAGATTTTTGATCACTGATTCAATTTCTTCACTCGTTTTGGGTCTGTTCAGGTTTTCTATTTCTTCCCGTGTGAATTTTGGTAGTGAGTGTGTGTTTAGGAATTTGTCCATTTCTTCTAAGTTGTCCAATTTGTGGGCATATAATTTTTCATAGTATTCCCTGATAATTGCTTGTATTTCTGAGGGGTTGGTTGTAATAAGTCCATTTTCATTCATAATTTTGTCTATTTGGGTGCTCTCTCTTTTCTTTTGGATAAGTCTGGCTAGAGGTTTGTCAATTTTGTTTACCTTTTCAAAAAACCAACTCTTGGTTTCATTGATCTGTTCAATTGTTTCTTTGGTCTCTATGTTGTTTATTTCTGCTCTAATTTTTACTATTTCTCTTCTTCTACTGGGTTTAGGGCGTTCTTGTTGCTCTGTCTCTAGTTCCTTTAGGTGAGCTGTTAGATTTTGGACTTGCGCTTTTTCTAATCTCTTGAAATAGGCCTGGAGAGCAATGTACTTTCCTCTTAGGACTGCCTTTGCCGCATCCCATAGATTTTGAATTGTTGTGTTTTCATTTTCATTTGTTTCCATATATTTTTTAATTTCATCTCTAATTGCCTGATTGGCCCATTCATTCTTTGGAAGGGTGTTCTTTAACCTCCATGTTTTTGGAAGTTTTCCAGACTTCTTCCTGTAATTGATTTCAAGTTTCAAAGCATTGTGATCTGACAGTGTGCATGGTATGATCTCTATTCTTTTATATTTATTGAGGGCTGCTTTATGTCCCAGTATGTGATCTATCTTGGAGAATGTGCCATGCGCACTTGAGAAGAAAGTAAATTCCCTGGCCTCAGGATGTAAAGTTCTAAATATATCCGTCAGGTCCATCTGGTCCAATGTGTCTTTCAAGTCCATTATTTCTTTAGTGATTTTCTGTCTGGTTGACCTATCCATTGCTGTAAGCGGAGTATTAAAGTCCCCTGCTATTAGCACATTCTTATCTATAAGCTTGTTTCTGTTTGTGATTAATTGTTTTAGATATTTAGGTGCTCCCATATTTCGGTGCGTAGACATTTATGATTGTTAGTTCTTCCTGATGGATGGACCCTGTAATTATTATGTAGTGCCCTTCTTCATCTCTTGTGATTGTCTTTAATTTTAAAGTCCAGTTTGTCTGATATAAGTATCGCTACTCCGGCTTTCTTTTGATTTCCTGTAGCATGATATCTATTTCTCCATCCCCTTACTTTTAATCTGAAGGTATCTTACCGTCTAAAATGAGTTTCTTGTAGACAGCATATAGATGGATTTTGTTTTTTAATCCATTCTGCTACCCTATGTCTTTTGATTGGAGCATTCAGCCCATTTACATTCAGTGTTATTATTGAAATATGTGGGTTTAGAGTCTTTGTATCTTTTGTAGGGTTCATGTTTGTGGTGGTGTCTCTGGAATCTTTGTTCCTTGCAACCTTTCCTTCAGAGCATCCTCCTCAGGATTTCTTGTAGGGCTGGCTTCGTGGTGACAAATTCTTTCAATTTCTGTTTGTTTGGAAAGGTTTTTATCTCTCCTTCTATTTTGAATGACAGGCTTGCTGGATAGAGGATTCTTGGCTGCATATTTTTACTGTTCATCACATTGAAGATCTCTTGCCATTCCTTTCTGGCCTGCCACGTTTCAGTAGATAGGTCTGTCACCACTCTGATGGGTTTCCCTTTGTATGTGAGGGCCCTTTTCTCCCTAGCTGCTTTCAAAATTCTCTCTTTGTCCTTGTATTTTGCCATTTTTACGATGATATGTCGTGCAGAAGATCGATTCAAGTTACGTCTGAGAGGAGTCCTCTGGGCCTCTTGTATTTCCACATTGACTTCCTTCCCCAGGTCGGGGAAGTTCTCTGCTATAATTTGTTCCAGGACTCCTTCAGCACCTTTCCCTCTCTCTTCCTCTTCTGGGATTCCTATGATACGGATATTGTTGCGTTTGACTGTATCGCTGAGCTCTCGAATTCTTCTTTCCTGTTCCTGGATCAGTTTGTCTCTTTTTTTGTCAGCTTCTTGTTTTTCTATAATGGTGTCTTCTAAATCACTTATTCTCCTTTCTGCCTCTTCAATCCGTGCATTGGAGGCCTCTAATTTATTATGGATCTCATTTATCGCATTTTTTAATTCTTCATGGCTATTTTTATTTTCCATTCTGTCTGTAGCCATAGTTTCTTTGATGTCCCCTATGTTTTTTTCAAGCCCTGCTATTAATTTTACCATTATTATTCTAAAATCTTGTTCACTTATGCTGCTGATATCTGTTTTGAGCAGTTCATTAGCTGTCATTTCTTCTTGGAGTTTCTTTGGAGGAGAGCTCTTTCGTTTCGTCATTTTAGTTAGCTTTCCGGCTCTTGTTGGTTTTAAAGACCTGTTATGCTCTCTGTTTCTATGAGCGCTGCTATATCCAAGAAGACTCTTTGACTTTCCAGGGCCTATCCTTTCAGAGATTGTTTTTTGAATGGTATCCCTCGGTCACTCTTGTTGGGACCTTAGTTATTTTATTTTCCTATTCGTAGTGATATTTGGGACTCTTCACCTTGTGTACTCTAGCTTGTTTCTTGAGGTAGCCCTGGAAAAGAAAACAGACAGACAAACACACAGGGAGCAGGAGCACACAAACGCACAGGCTGATTCAACTAACATGCAAAGTGAGAGGGAAAACGAAAAAGTTAATAGAAAAGACGGAGGAGGGAGGGCGAATAATAGGGAGCATAAAATACATAAAAGGGTCAAAAAGGGGAAAAGAAAAGGAAAAAAGAAGAAAACCGATGGACAAAGAACGGTTTAAAGCATATACCTGGATTTCCCAGCTACAGTTAAATAGCCGTGTGTATGCAGTGCTGGTTGAAGAGCATAGAGAAAAAGAGAGAAGGCAGGGCGAGACAAGGTAGAATTGGAAATAGAATGAACAGGCAGAAGGGACAAGAAGCTTTTTTCAAAGAGGTAAAGGGTAGAATATGGTTGGATAGGTGAGAGAAGGATGCTGGAATTATCCAGAGAAACTATATAGTCTAATTACTCCTGAGAAAAATAGCTGAAAAGGTCGGTAGGTGTAGAATTTACATTTACAGAATGGACTTGTGATTGTTTAAGCAAGCTGGCGACCAGAGTTAATCAGGTCAGTGTTTTGGGGAAAAAAGCGAGAAAAGAGAAAGAAGAAGAAAAAAAGAGAAAAGAAAGGGGAAAAAAAAGAAAGAAGAAAAAAAAAGGGAAAAAGAAAAAAAAAAAAGGGAGGAGGGCACCTCTCAGGCAGGGATGGGCGTGGCGTGATCCGATGCCTCAGGCGTGGGTTCTGCCTTGGCAATTGTGGAGAGGAGAGTGACGGTGCTCCAGTCCCTTCTTGAACCCCGCGCTGCAGCTCGCTTTTTTTTTTTGGCGTGTCAACTCCCCGTTCCGGGGACGCAGCCGAAGTTGGTTGCACTCTTCAACCCAGGCCAGTTCCAATCTCCAAATCCCAGTCCGCGCCCCGCTGAAGTTGCCTTAGACACAGCTTCCCAGACAACCCCCTCGGGCTATTCCAGGCTCCCTGCTGAGCTCTGGGGGCGGAGTCAGGATCGCTGCTTCCTTCTCTGGGTCGGGCTGGTGCGCATGCGCGGGGGCTTGCCTGCCGGGTCCGTGTAGCCTGAGCCCGCTGGAGTGAGGAAAACCGGGTCTCTCTATGGCTCGTCACCCGAAACACGAACTCACAGGCAAATTTCCCAGTTTTTAGCTCTTTGCCTTCCCTCTCGAGTTCCAGCCAGCCAGGAGCGCGGACGCCCGGTGTCTGCGCGGCTCTTTCAGGGGTCCCAGCTGCCCTGGAGCTACAATGGCGGCAGGTGCGCCCGCGCCGCTTTAAAACCCAACCTCCAGGAGCGGCACAAAGAAGCAGTTTGTGTGATCAGCCTCCCCCAGGACCAGTTGTCGTGAGGGGACCTGGTGTGCGGGTATTTGGCAAGTTTGGTCTTTCTATGCAGCAAGCGGAGATTTTTCTGTCTCGGACTCTCTCCTTTTCCCCTCTCACTCCCCGTAGAGGGTAGAGGGGGATCGCCTCTCACCCTGGAGGCTCCGATCCCGGCCCGATTTTACCTTCCCCGGTTCGCACTCACGTTAGAAGGCTTTCTCAGTGGATTCTGCGTCCTTTTTCTCCCAGTCTCTCAGGTTTTGTATGGTTTCCAATGGCTTCAGATCTTTTCTGTGTGATGTATGGGCGCGAGTGCAAGTACGGAGCTCCTTACTTCTCTGCCATCTTGCCCCCTTCGGAGGTAGTCTATATTTTAATCTGGGTTCCTTTGAGTCCTACTGAAATGCAAGATCTCCTTAATTAGAACTAATTCTCTTCCATAATAGTTCTTAATTCACTCTCACGTTATTCAGCTACAATCTAGAAACAAGAGTTTAAGAGCTTCCAACAATGACTAGGCTTGGGGTGGGCACACCTCTGGGCCAGCAGCATGTAGAAGGTGGTTAATAGACATAGTGGGCTACAGTTTCCTACAGTTTTGGACCTGATATATAATGAATCAGATAACGTTATTCATCTTGTTGAAATACATTCCAATTTCCTTCTGTTAACATATGCATAATATCTCAATTCAAAATGATTTTCTTCCCAGAGTAGTTTTAATACAATCTGTATGTTTTCTGCTTCTGTCTTCTTGAACTCTTAAAAATTGATGTGATTTTTCTATTTTGGTTCCACGTTAACTATATTTTAAATCTACTTCTCCAGTTATTTTTTGTTATACCCTGGAGGACAATCTTTTTGGAATTCATAACCTATCTCTGTTGTGATCCACCATCTGCCTCAAGGAACAGAGAACCCATTTACATGGTTATTTAGGCTCTGAGGTTACCGCAGTTTTATTATCTGTGATCAAGTCATTTGTATGATGGAAAACAGTCTATCTTTGACAGTTTTCTGACTCTTGTTGAAAATAAAACTTGGGTGTTGCTTATCAAGTGTTTGTTCACAATATAAAGGAAATAAAATGCAAAAAAAGGACACATCTTTCTTTGATATTCGATTTCTACATTTTGTGGGAATATCAAGTGCATTTAAATTAATGATAGGTATTTAAGTCTTTTTTCCTGAAAAGAAGAAATTTAGGATTGAGCAACAATTATCTAAATCATGCTCTTACAGACATGTATACTAGTTTATTATTTTTACCTATGTATTTATAAATATAGATCTTATTTGAAATTAATTCCCTAGGCTCTATAGTAAGTATTTTCAAAAAAAAATGAAGTACATTAGTATCTCTGCTAAGTGAAACTTGCAGGAGCAATTGTTCAAAGGTGACAATTAAAGGGGGTATAGCTCAGTGGTAGAGCATTTGACTGCAAAGGTGGCAATTAAATAGTTGCTTTATATAATGACAGGATATGTCCTTGAGAAATGCTTCTACAGCTGTATAGGATTTTATGCTGAGCTACCTGTAATGCCCACTGAATTTCTTTTTCACTCAGATAAATGTTTTTTGGTGTGTATTATTTGTTGAGGACAATAGAAAAATCACAGCTTCCTTTTTGCACATTAATCTTCTTCCTTTTCTTGACAGATATGGTCTTCTTCCAGGCATTACTGAGACGAAACTCAAGGTGCTTTTGGACACACTGGTTGGGTTTAAGCCCTCTCATCAAAGAGGCATTGTGAGATTTGTATTATTTACGCGGTACCCCAAGGTAACACCAATAAGTGCTTTACAAGGAACAGAAATCATCTGACAGTAATGAAATCATGTTCTTCCAGAACAAACAATATAAGGCCCTAGAGGTAATAGGGACAGGAAAGAGTACAGTACAAGCAATACTCTTTTGTATACTCTGGAGAAAAGCAGCACACGGAATACAGTTATTAGAGCTAGCAAGCTTCATAAAGGAAGTGGTTATGCTGGGTTTCTTTGCAGCAGGACTAGGAGCTGTGTTTTGCACACGAGTTGGGAGATCTGTGGGGGAGGATGACGTCGGGTGTTGGCCTGAAGTTAGGAGTGCCTGCGTCTGACGGTTGAAGATGCTAGAGTTGATGACAGGGCCAGAGGAAGAGTGGGGGTGTGTGTGCACTGGGCGCTTGTAGGAAGGATGAGGAAGAATTGTAAGCAGGTGGAGTTGGGGGAAAGGCTGGAAGGTGAAGAGAAGCCAAAGCAGAGTGGGAGAAACAGTCTGAACAGCAGGAAAGGAAAATGGACTTGGCAGTAACATTTGGCAAAGATTGGAGTAGGGAACTAATGAGAAAGAGGCCAATGAGAAGGAGTTTGTGTAAATCAAGGCAGGATGTGATGAGTGGCTTGGCAGCAGAGAGAAGTAAAAAAGAACAGATTTAAGAGAAAAAAAATTTAAGTAAAGCTAGATGTGAGGATATACAGATGAAGAGAACATGAACCCAGAAGCCATGTTCAATCTATTTCTGTAGTTACCTTCTCTCTCACTTGCTGTCATGTCAGTTTGTCCCTATTTTATAAAAAATCCTCCCTTGGCCTTCAATAACAGTGTTCTTTTTATTGTTGTTTTTCATCTATCACTTTGTCATTCTTTTTTTTTCTTATGGCTTTAATCTTTCTTTTGGTTACCTCTAATTATGTATCTCCAGCTTGAACAGATCCCCAGAGCTTTAATTTTGCATTTCTGCTGTTGGATATTTCCTCATGGATACACTGCTATCATATAAAACCAAAGTTTCCTTTATATATATATATTTTTTAAAGTACCTCCTCTGTGATATTACCACTCTCCGGTCAGTAGGCTCAAAATCTCACCTCTGCATACCCAAGTAGTCACCAAGTCCCGTAGATGTCTCTCCAGAATCTATTCTTTCTTTCCATCCATTCAGACTCCCCTTTTCTTAGCCCTTCTGGGGCATCTCTGGTAGCTGCCTCTGGTCACTCAGCACCTTTCTATTAAAACATTGGTCCCATTTCTTATGTGAAGAATTTTACTATATTACATAGCTTGTATTTAAGTGCTTCTACAGTTTGGCACAAACCCAACTTGAACTTTGTCTCTAACCCCTCCTGGATGTATATCTTTACCTTCAACAAAATTGATCCATGAACTCTTCATCAGGCATGTCATGTGTTACATCTACATCTTTGCTATCATTTTTAAATTCAGAACTCATATATTCTTTCTCCTTCTGGCCCCTCATTTTCACTTCCTTTTACATCTATGTGTTAGCCACCTTTCAAGGCATTCCATCACTACACTTCCTTTTTACCACTGTACAAGATAAGCTACTATAATAGAGAGTCCAAAGTATTTAATAAACTTAAATAAAATAGAGACTTACTTTCCTATACAATAGTCTAGAGGTAGGCAGGAAGTCTAGAATGGCTAGGCCACTCTTGTCTATGAGATAAATCAGAGATTTTCTGTCTTGTTCTTTTTTTAGGTTTATTTATTTATTTTTGAGGCAGGGGAGGGACAGAGAGAGAGAGGATCCCAAGCAGGCTCTGGGCTAACAGAGGCTGGAACCCACAAACCGTGAGATCATTACCTGAACCAAAATCAAGAGTCACAGGCTTAACCTACTGAGCCCCCAGGGGCCCCTCTATCTTCCATGTGGTGAGAGCTTTAGAAAGGACAAAAGGCATAAGTCCATGTTCTAGCCTATAATAAAGGCAAAAGACAAAGTGGTGGGTAAAGTAGGACTTTTTTTGAAAGGTGGGACTTGGAAGTTGTTCACACCACTTACCATTCACATCTCATTAGGCAGTACTTAGTCACATGACCATACTTAGCTGCAAGGGAGGCTGAGAGAGACATGTAATTTCGATCTGGAGTTTGATCCCAGGTAAATTCAGTGCCTTACTATTAAAAGAAAGAGGGGGAAATGCTAGGGGGTGGGAGGTACAGAGAGTGTTGGGTGTAGAGAAGGAATTAGCATCTCACACTTCCCACAAATCCCACAAGGATCTCTACTGCCTCTAATCTTCTGTACTGATCTTCTTACATTGAATTTATGCTCCTTCCTTTATTTTCTTACATTTTTCTTAACCTCTCCACCTAAATTATTAGCTCTTTGAGGACTCTAACAGCATGATATAGTCTTTGTGTCTTATGTATCTTGCATGGTACTTGGTACATAGTGGGTGTCTAAAAATGGCTGTTCTCAAAAATATGGTGATAATTATGCCTTTTGCATCTGAAAATGATTGGCATTTATGGCACAAGCTGAGAGAGAATAATCTGTTCTGAGCAGTACATTAAGACTTTTCTGGTGGACAGAATGTTGCAAGCTCTGAGAGGGGTAAAGAGTGAGTGCGCTGCTGCTCTCCAGAGGTGCATACTCTCATATAATGAGACTTAAAATGGAAAATGGTGGGACTTTTATTTTCTATATGTTTCTCAATTTCCTTGTGCTCATTAGGAAGATTTTCCTACACTCTTAGAAAGTGCAAGCATAATGCATGCTTCTGGCTGCCATGTCCAATCCAAGGGTTGTGTCGGGTGATATGTTTAAGGGCTGACTTATAAAATAGAGGCAGTTTCTTCTCCCCTTTGTATCCAGCCAGTGGCAACGCCAAGAGGAAAAATGGGGGTTAGGGGAGGGGTTGGGGAATTTGTAGGCTCTCATAATTTCGCCAGCTTCATCAAGTTTTTGATGCAGAAAATAGAAGATTCCCAATGCTATGCAAATGTAGCTCTCCTTTTCCTTCTACTATACTAGAATGCTGTCCCTAATTCCTGCTTGTACAAAAACTCTAGCACTATTATGCCCAGATAAGCAAGGTATTAGTGCCTTTCCAGATGCAATGGATGAGAAGATAACAGGAGATGATCTAATGTTATGGCATATACTTTGTACACATAGTAAAGTTTTTACCTAAAAGTGCTTCAACATCATTTACCTTAATCTTCCTGATGCTGTGTGAGATGTCCTTGAGCATAACGATAATCAACAGAGCTGAGCAATTTATGTTCAGGCTTGTGATCTCATTGGATCCTTGTAACATCTGTTTGAGGTAAGTGTTAGCCTGCTTTTAAAAATGAGGAAACTAAGGCTTAGAAGAGGCTGAAGAATTTACCCCATATTATATGAGTGTTAAGCAGTAGATTTTAACTCTAGTTTTCTGACCTCAAGTTTAGCTTCCTTCAGACACACCACTAATTTATGAGTATGCTACGTTTAAGGTGGCAATAAGATAAACAGAAATTCTGAACGTAAATAGGATTGATGTTTTTAAAAAGGAAAACAGAATTTAATAGGCAAAGCCAAGGAACTCTATGAGATCACGCAGTCAACTGTATTCTTGGGTTAGAATTTGGGTGAGATCTAACAGAGGCCATTTTGTAGCATTTTGATGCAAATGGAGTACCCCCACCCCCATTACTTCCTAAAGCTAAAGGTCATGGTTCTAGATACGAAATTGCTATAGGCAAATTTCAGACCAATAGATTGACTCTATCAGCTATCTGAAAAGGTAAAATGAATGGTACAAGATAGCCATGAGGGTAAAATGAGAATGAAAGGATTTCAGAAAAAAAGGGAAGAAGGGATTACATGTGAATAGACAGGGGGCTGTTGTTTCATTGATTAGGGATTAGGTCAGGGTGCAAAACGCTACTGAGAAAGGCCAGGGTGTGTGTGAAAGGAATCATATAAATACAAGGAAATGATCATCTCAACAAGGGAAATAGAATTTAGGAGCATGAGAAAATAACTTACTACAGATGGCCAAAAATCCATTTACACCATTAATAAAGATGGCCACGTTGAACAAGATTGGCAAAACCTAGTACCAAGCTCATTTCATAAAGAACTAGAAGAAATGTGAGGTAATGCAATAATCATTTAATAACTTAAAGGCTGCTAGCAAAATGGAGGGTGCAGATGAGGCTGAGTGACAAAAGACATTTTTGAGATGGAAAGTTTAAACAAGGGACCACGGGTTTGAATGGTGCTAATTTCACTGAGGAGGCTCAACTGGATCCCAGGTCCTTTGCTGTGTTGGTAGGAACCCACAGACTCTTCCACTGCATAATTAAGAATGGTTCAAAGTAGGGGCACCTGGATGATTCAGTTGGTTAAGCATCCAACTCTTGGTTTAAGCTCAGGTCATGATCACACAGTTCATGAGCTTGAGCCTGCTTGGGATTCTTTCTTTCTGCCCCTATCCCCTGTGTGTGTGCTCTCTCTCTCTCTCTCTCTCTCTCTGTCTCCCAAAATAAATACATAAACATAAAAAAAAAGGAATGGTCCAAAGTATGCTTTTGCTAGGAAAAAAAATAAGTGCCTTTATGTTATTAAATTGTTTACTAGCAAATATATACAACTCCATAATAATGTCAGATTTCTGACATTATTCTGGTCCAAGGGATGCTCTTTGGACATTTGCTTTCTAGAAAGAAAGATATTGAGAGAAATACTTTAATCAATATATTTTTTCTTTCTTTTTTTTTTTTTTTTGGAGAATCTGGTAGGATCAACTGCTTTTTGTTGTGTTGTACCAATGGAATTGATAATATTTATGGTAATATCAAAAATATATTGTCTATGCCTCATTTTACAGGGTGCTGTACCTGAGACTGGACCTTCCACATTCTTTGACAGTGCTGGAGATAAGTCTGAAACTTCTATTAGAAGTGGGGATATAAGTTCAACTTTGAGAGAAAAGTTTTTTGTATTGAAAAAACATCTATTTTAGCTTCATGGTTAAGCAAAGATGAAGAAAAACATTTGTGATTGTTGTAAGTGGTAAAAGTAGGAGGGGTGAGTTTCATCACACAGCCACAAGTCTGTTCCCTTTGTGAGAGGAGTAATATCTCAGGAGAAGCTTCTCTGACTCTGGGAGTGAGAGGGAGCCTCTGAGAGGTGGAGGGCTTAGACTGAGTGAGAAAGGATGGTCACATTGGCACTGGTAGCTTGGAAGAAGGTCATGAGACACCAGGAGAGAGACACCAATAATGGACAGTGTAGGTGTGCACAATCTAGGGACCTTGGGCATATTCTAGTTTTGTACCAATTTTTAAACTGTTTATAATTTCTTTAATTACCTTTTGTGATTCCTAGACCAGCAGTAAGATTTAGTTAAAGTGATGGTCTTGGCTGAGCTTTGGAGAAGTGAGGAATAGATCAAGGCCTATATTTGGGAGAAATAATGAAAGGAAGGGGGGCAGCACTGTGAGGGGTCACAGGGGTTAGTAAGGGATGGGTGATAGGGTACAACCAGACAGGTGTGTGCAATTTGCAGCATTCCTGGTGGAATCAGTGAAGGAAGCCTTGTTAAGGGCTCGACTTCTGCGGTCAAGTGGATTGGAAGCTTGAGCTGTCGCTATCTAGTACTTAGAAAGAACTGCCATCATCGAAATGCAGAGGGATAAGAGACCACTAGATTCAAACTTTGACACAAGCATGCCAAAAACTGTTTCTCTCTGTATAAAAATTTTACATATAAATATCAGTTCCAATTGTCAACTAAGTAAATATTAATGGTTCTTTGTTCCTGTTGATTGGTTCGTACAATATCTTGAAATAGCTCTTCTCCCATCAATTTTTCTGTTCCGTCCGAACCAAAGGACTCATCCAGGTACCGCCTGGAGTTGGACTATTGTCTCTTCTCCTGCAGGCTGGAGCATCTTCCTCTGAAACCAGTAGGTTTCCCTTAGGTAAAACTGGATACCTGTAAGGCTGAGATCTCTAAAGCCAGGTTCTCCCTTCACCATGATCCCTACACCAATATAACGCCTCATCTCTCCTCCGCCATTTTTTCAACAGTTCAGAGGGCAATCCAAGATGCAGAACCCAGAAAAGGTAGTGTGGGAGAGTGTTGTAACCTCAAGGACCCAACCCTCATTTAGTAGTCCTGGCCTCTTTTGGGAACCTAAGGTAAACTTTTTAAAAGATAAAGCATCCTTGGTGAGCTAATTCCTGGGAAGTTTCATTGGCCAGATGGCATATTTCATGCAATGTTCTAGTTCAAGGGCAGCTCAGAAAAGGGAAATCTTGTAAAGGAAGTGTTAGCCAAAAATGTTTTGTCTTGGCCTCTCAGCTCATCACCTCATTACCAGCAGGAGATACTACATAGGTCAGGAATTTTGTTCTCTGTGATCATGTGATTTATGCCACCGCAAATGGGTTCTTCATTGTGCTTTGGATAAACTAACTACCGACATTTAACCCACCAGGGAGACTAGAAATCTGGAGAAAAAGAAAGCTATACTAAACTAGTTAGTTGAGATCAGCTGAAAGAAGAAAATGATGATAAGAAAGTCATTATGCCAATATTAGGCAATCCAATAAATTTCAGATAAAAAACCTTATATGAGTGAAGGAGGTGGTCTCAAGAGTTTTCTTTTTGTTTAACAAAAAGCACTTTCTATGCTACTGTTGTTGCTGCTACTGCTGTTTTTAGCATTTCCTGTTCTCTTTTGATAATAGAAAATAATAGGTTTCTGAAAACTGATTAACATTTATCCCCCAAATGATATGGGATTTGAGGTTAGAGAGATGTGGAAATGTGTCTTTGCCTCATATTTTGTGTGTGACCTCTGGGAAGTTATGTATACTCTCTGAGTTTATCTTTCATGATCTGTAATTATATCTACCTCCCTGGGTTTCAAGAGAGGTAAAAGAGATGCAAGGACAGAGCACCTACCTGGTGTGTGGTATGTCTTGGACACAATAAATGGCAGCTATGATTACTATTACTACTATAGTTTTTGTAACTACTGCAGTGCAAAGCCCACATTCAAAAAATTGTAACAGCAGATAGATGCATAACATAATGAAATCTTGGAACTGCGTTTGCTCATTACAGCTACTTAATAAGCATTGATTCTATTTGGCTGATGCAAGCTTCTAAGGAATACCTAAAGTCCCAAAACACAATCCACAGGTATTTGTATTCACAATATAACTTTTTACCACAGACAGATGAAGAAGAGGGACAGCAGAGCCTGACGGCCAGGAGCCAGCCTGGCCACTTGTGACGAGGCCCTGGTGTTCTGCTGAGCACAAACAACTTCAGAGAAAATCATCTTCAGACAAAAACATGAACATTGTCCAAATCACAAAAATAACCACATATCTCCCTATTCTGCCTCATTTGAGTGCTGATTCTTTCCCAATCACAACTTTGGCCTTGCTAAATTCTTCTCACCTTTTAAAAAAGAATTTATTTGGGCACTCAATCACAAAAATGCTGTTGCTTCCTGACAGCATTTAATCTAAAGAAAAGCGCCACTTCCTTGAAACCATCTCCAATTCTTGTGTGTACTTAATTTCTTTTAGAAGTTTGTAGACACTGATCTGTGATTTACAGCATTAATTGTTACTGAAGTCTCTGGGAACAACTTGGTTATTTCTGCCACCTTATAAACTTATTTTTTTACGTGTGGATAAACTCAAAATTCATTTTTTTTGTTCTTGAAGAATGGCCACCTTATCACTATATAGCTTGGCAGTGATTATTCTGTATCATTTTTTCAGTGTCAAGATTTTTCTTTCAACCTGTAGATTCAGTTCTATCAATTAATTATTCCAGAAGACTTTTCTTCTATTGTATTATTGGATACTTTTTTTCTGTTTTGTATGTTCTGTTTTATTCTTCAGAAATTCCATTATGTGCATGTTGGGTCTTTTCAGTTTGACAGTTTGGTTATGTTTATCACCTCTGTCAAACCATATTACCTGCTCTTACTGTAAACACTCCTCATTGCCTGATATATAGCCAAATCTTGCCCTTCTAATTACAACATTCTTGCATGGTCTTTTTGGACAGTGACACTTATTTTAGCTTCTCAATATTTTGCCAGAAGTCTGAAAAGTACATGTTGTCTCTCAATATCCTTATTTATTTTGACCCAAATGTTATAATATTTGGCAGCTATTTTATACTGTGTGATTTGAGGTTGTCCCCTGCCTTATTGCATCTTTTTTGTTATTTTGCATAAGTTTTAAAAGAGAGAAATTTCATTTTTAGCTAAAAGTATTAGAGTTGTTTTTAATAGTTGTTCTATAGACCTGGTGTAATAATGGTATGGTTGGAAATGATCATTTTCTCTTTGATGCCCATTTCATGCCCTCACTGTGTATAGAAGTCCTGTGATTGGGGGCAGGACCTCATTTTTAGGATGTGGCATGTTCCTGATTGGGCATATGATGATGAGATGTGAGATGAAGTTTGCAAAACTGTTAGGAAATATTTCTTTCAATCTTAAGTGAGAATACAGCAAAGGGCAGTGTTTGTGTTTCCCTGTTATTATCCTGAATGGTTGTGAGGCCCAGAAGGATGCAGCCACCTTGATTTCATCTTAAAGATGAATCTAAAATGTAATATATTCAGAGACATAAACACCAAAGGCTAAAAAATAATTGGATCCACTAAATTAGCTAACCCTCAAGCTATCCAACCTTTGGCTTTTGCATTCTAGCCAATGCCAACGTATTACCTTGTTATTAAACATACTGAGTTTTCTGGTGCTTCCATATTAAAACCATCCTGAGGTGCCTGGAGGGCTCAGTTGGTTGAACATCTGTCTCTTGATTTCAGCTCAGGTCATGATCCCAGGGTGGTGGAATCCAGCCCCACATCAGGCTCCATGTTGAGTGTGGCATCTGCTTAAGATTCTCTCTCTCCCTTTGCCCCTTTCCTCCACTTGGGCTCTCTCTCTCTCTCTCTCAAAAAAAAAAAAAAAAAAAGCCACCAATCTAACCAGAAAATACAGCAATATGGTTCTTGTTTTACCTCACTTGGGCATACACTGTGTGACTGGTGTTTCATCTCAATACGAAGTTCATCTAGAAATATGCCAATGCAATTCAAGGAATTACACTGACAACAAATGCAAGCTTACCTTGGATGTCTTGACCATGGTATGTGCCCTGAAATGTCTCAGTGAAATTTCTCTATTTCTTTTCATTGTAAAAATTACAAGTAATCATAGATCAGAGACCTCATTGGCTCTAACTCTGATTTTTGTAATAGCTGTGATTTGTTGCCTAGAAAAAGTAATACTTCCAGAGCCAAGGCTGTCATACTGAAGTACAACGCAACCTGAATATACTTCTTGCTCTCCTTCTGGAAATGTTCAATGGAAGTGATGTACAATGTAGATATTTGGGAACTATAGAATGATTCAAGGTGGTAGAATGGGCCACATATGGATAGAGCAGGGTCTTTATGCAAATCTACTTCTTTCCATTACAGTTAATCGTATACTAGGGATAATTTTGTTTAAAATAGAATAGTTTACTTTAAAATGAAGTTGACTTTTTTATGATAAAGAGAAAAACACTATCATACTTCCAGTCTTGAATTTTTGAATCAACTAGCTATATTTTTATATTTAATTATGAATTCTTTTGTTCAATAGCCATCTGTTGAGAAATATTTTGCTTGTCATGTTGCTAGATATCAGGGCATCAAGGGGAATTAGGGGCAAGAGAACATAGGAATGACTAAGGAGATTCTCAGTTTTCGAGGAGTTTCCAATCTCTGAAGACACAGACACAAAGAAACAACCCTTTAGAAGGAGTGAGACCAATAACATGATTAATAACCCAAAGGCGATGAACACAAGGGAAGGGAAAGACAAATAAGGTAAAAACAGAGAGGGAGGCAAACCATAAGAGACTATTAAATACAGAGAACAAACTGAGGGCTACTGGGGGCGGGGTTGGTGGTGGGATGGGTTAAATGGATAACAGGCATTAAAGAGGACAGGTTTTACTTCCTACCAATGGTGAACAGAGAAGAATTTTGAGGAAAACAATCCTCAAGTAATATGATGCAGAGAGCCACTTCTTCTGTTCAGGTATACTGAAGACCAGACAAAGACATTTGCATTTATTTTTAGCAAATGGAAATAACAGCGAGTTTGAGTTACTATTTAGAATGAAGACATTTTGAACTAAACTGAACTTTCCTATTTCAAAACTTTTTTCAAACCTTAGATAAATTTGGAGGTTACATTTATTTCTTCAGATTATGCAATAGCTGGTCATTAAATTAAGGGTGCAAAGTTGTATTCAAACCTCAGGAATCTAAGAGTCTTAATTCTGCTTCAGAAGATCCCTTTTATAGTCAGGAAATAACTCAGAATACTTAGTTCATATTTATGCATATGATTTGGGACTCTCATTGACAGGTTAAAATATATCTTCAAACTCTATTATCATAAACACAAGTGACTGTTAGAATGAAATTTACAAGGCAAGGATTATTACATGTCTAGCTTTTGGATTATTTTTACCTTAGAAACTAGCACAGCTTTTCCTCCCACAATTAGCAATGGACATAAAGCAATAGTGTTCTGGAGAGGAATTAGCGTATCTCTTGGTAACATCTTGTAATGGTAACTGGCATTCAGGGCAATTGATTCATCAATAAGTAATTTGTGGGAATTCTATTCTGGAGAAGTAGTTAGAGCTGTCACTCACAAGTTACAATACCAAGCCATTTTATGATGATGATCCTATGCTGTTACAGAACTTTAAATCCTAGCCCCAGATTTTTCTATTGAAAACAAAAATTCGCAAAAGGAGTATAGAATTAAAGCTCAGGATAGTCCAAGAATGTTTGTGTGGAGTGCTGAATTGGCCTTCTTTGTGGCTGAGTTCACAGGCTTGCGTCATTCCCCTTTTGTGAGATTAGATACAAGGGGAGAGGAGGCTCTAGTTTGGGGGCTTAATGCCCCTTTCGGCTGCCATATTTTCTAGTCTCTTCTACTAGATGTGATTTTTCAAATATTTCATTTCTGGCCATAGCCAGAACCAACTCCAATCACAAAACCACACAAGAGATAAGTTAAATATACGCCCTCTCCCACCTAAGATGATTTGACACAGAACCATCTTGTTAGAAAGTCTCAAGAGGTCACTAGTGAAGGTGGTCTTCTGGCTAGACTCCTTATGGAACACATTGTCTGACTTTCAAACTAAGTGCTCCCCAATTCCTAGCCCTAGTTGAAAAACTCTTAAGAGGCACATTATATTGAAAAATTTATTTTCTCTTTAATACCTCATGTTAGGCCGTCTCTGGGGATATCTGTGTTCTGCTGATTAGAGACTCCCTTTGACTACCTGTGGCCAGCCACAGATAACCTAATTTTACTAACAGATGCCCTCTACCACAGTCCTCATCAGCGTTTTGATATATAAACTGAAAAAAACCTGAGGTTTGTCTGAAAGACTACAGTACACAAGCAATAGAATCCTTCCATCCCGATAGCTAGACTGAGCCTATGTGTAGAATGACATCCAAATCTGCTTTACATGAAAAGATCTGACTTTCAGTTTGAACAAAGGTTCAGGAATAGTAAAGGACTCTTATTGAGCTAGGGAGCCATGAATACCACTGGCTCATGGTTCATGGAAACTTGCAGACTCTCCATCAAAGGCAAGGGACCCAGGATGTGCGTCTTGGTCCTATACTGCCTATCTTCTTAATGTTTCTTATGTCTTGATCCAACAAGACTGGGCTTCTGATGCTTCACTGAACATGCAGCTAACTTCTAGAGCTTTATGAACTCTATGTGTTTCCTTCTAGAAAATCTCTGTTCTCTTGTTTCTATCTGGTAAAATTAAACTCAGTGCCAACATTGCATTCTCCTTGGCGAAGGCTCCTCTGCTCCACCTCTCTGGCAAACTCAACTGCTCTTTCCCCTGTGTCCCCTGAAGTACTTTTGCCAAAGGTTACTACACAGATGTTTTTATGAAGAGCCCTTTTTATCTGTAAACTTTGGCTGTGAACATTATCCATTGAACCACTCCCTGCCTCCTAGACAATGCCTGTGCAAATAACTTCTCTGAGTTAGAAAGGAGGATAAGCCTCATCTCTTATAAGGAATTGGTATGCTTTCTCCCTCCAAGTTTTGTAGATTCATCTTTGCCTTTACTACCAGGAAACTTAAAAACAGATTTGAGAGACAGAGAGTGAGACCAACCAAGAAACAGACTCAACTACAGAAAACAAACTGATGGCTACCTGAAGGGAGGTGGGAGAGGAATGGATGAAGTCAGTGAAGGGGATTAAGAGTTCACTTACATCATGAGCATTGAGTTAATGTGTAGAATTGCTGAATCATATTTAGCTATTGTACAGCTGAAACTAATATAACACTCTATGTCAACTATACTAGAATTAAAACAAAACTTTTTTAAAAAGCAAGGTTTTCTAATCCTTCTCAGTAATGGTAAGGGTTTAAATATCTGCTTTGCTCCTGGTAATCTATTCATTCTCAATTTTAATTCTATATGACTAATTTTTTGTATTTATCATTTTTGAATGAACTCAAGTTATTTTTACAAATAGGTAGGGCATAAAGACAAGATCAAAATAATACATTCTAGTGATTCTTAGAGAGGGTATTTATGTGAATGGCTACAGGAATTAGGTGCAGTGGACAGCCTCCCTAGGACTGAACTTAACCCACTTAGCAGTCTTTGAGTGCCTAGGGAAGAGATATACTCTCTAAAATTATTTCCCTTACAAAGTCCATGTCTTAATCAATTTTGGTGTCCAACAGTAAATTTTTGGATCAATATTTTGAAAACATCAAATGATTTAAATGAAGGTATTGGGAACATAAGCAAGTTGAGTGGAAAAGAACATGGATCTATGACTTACCCTTTCTTCACTGACTAGTAATTTCGCCTCTTTTTTTGAAGGTTTTTTTTTTTTTTTAATTTAAGTAATCTCTATATCCAACACAGGGCTCGAACTCATGACCCCAAGATCAAGAGCCACATGTTCCTCTGACTGAGCCAGCCAGGCGCTCCATAATTTTGCTGCTTTTTGATTACTTTTGGGGCAAGCATGATGCAAGCAGACCTGGTTTAATTTGAATGGAAGCAGAAAGTTGTAGAAGTGCGTGAGTTTTCAAGTAAGGTAGATCTAGAGATACAATATCCTGTTGTCTCTTCTTTTGGAGAAGAGACCTAATTTGGGAAAGTAACCCTGAGCCAAGTGATGTGATGGAGTGCTTCCACACTAAAACATTCCTGGATGAACCTTGACTCCGAGGGAGAGAGCGTTAAGCTGCGAAATTCTTCTTGCTTTAAATTCAGTGGTATGTGCAAACTCAAGGGAGAGTTGCAGAGATAGAGGGGAGAGGAAGAGTTCAGTGGGTTCCACTCTGGAGACTGGGGAGAAATAATAGCAAGAGATGCAAGATTGGGGTTGGACGCGTAGACTTCATGCTGCATTTTCCTTGCCAAGTTTCCTAGTGACTGATACCTACTTACCATCCAATCTGGTCACACTTGGTCTATCCCTGCATCACCGTGTTTTAGTAGGAGCTAACTCTGAGTCAAAAGGAAACTGAGAGTAGGTGGATGCAAGTAACCAAGTATTTCCTATTATCCTCATAAAGTCTCAGGTAGATTGGCCACAGCCCTAACACCACCTCATTCTGGCCACTACTACCTCAACCCTACCAGCCACCTCCAAATCCCCTGTCAGGAGAAACTAGGGAGGGGAAAACAGACTATGCAGGGGACTCTTTTCTCTCAGGGCTGCATTGTCAAACACAGGTGGGAAAATAGGAGGCAAAGAAAGGAGGCACAAGTATTATTCTTATTAATACTTTAAGATTAGCTATGAACTCTTCAAATGACAATAATCTTCTAAGGATGCCACATACTTCTCAGGAAAGTAGGCAAAATGAATTTTTTTTCCTTAATGACTTTTCTGACCAAGACAATGTCAAAATAAGCAGCTTTAAGGCAGAGGACTCCCCAGCCAGAAACGTCACTTTCTCTATGAGGAACTTACGTTTCCTTGCCACCACCAATGATAGGAGCTGCCAGCTTCCTCACCCCTCAATTTCTGTTTCAACTTCCTATCTCCAAAGGGGACTCTAACACTCACCATTTCTGCCCATTTCTAATCCTAGAGAGGAGCTCCCACTGGAGATCCTGACAGAGAAGGTAATTGTTTCAACCCCAGCTTCTGATGAATTGGTGATGATGGTTCCCTAAAGGATTCCATTTTTGACTTGTCTACCTTTCCTTTGCTTGTGTGCCAGTCTATCTCTATCACCAGCTGTGTCCTCTCTGTGTCTCTGGAAGCGACCCTTTCCTGACAGCTGCTGGGTTTCTCATTGAGGGACAAGCAAGCCATCTCCATCTGCCACAGGGGTACCTGGAAATCTCTTCTGTTCTTTTTTTTTTTTTTTTTTAAGTTTATTTATTTTTGAGAAAGACAGAGCATGAGTAAGGGAGTGGCGGAGGGGGAGACACAGAATCCAAAGCAGGCGCCAGGCTCTGGGCTGTCAGCGCAGAGCCTGACACAGGGCTTGAACCCATGAACCGTGAGATCATGACCTCAGCCGAGGTCGGATGCTTAACTGACTGAGCCACCCAGGAGCCCTTCTTCTCTTCTTTTCCCACCCTTTCCTCTCCTCAATAACCATTAATATTTAAGTGAGTGATTTCCAAAATCATCCCAGGTATGAAAACCCTAGTAAACATTTATTATCTCAACAGTGATACATAGTTTATGGGTCAACTTTTCTCATTAACCTCAGCACAGATTGTTTTTTTTAAAAAAAGTTTCTTGCAACATATGAGATTAGAAATGCTTCCAAATTAACAATTTACATAAGTGTTTATTTCCATAAATTAGCTTTCGTGTTTTCTTTGGATAAGAGAAAACAGTATCTTGAAAATGTAACATCTACTTAATTGAAAGATTAATTAAAGCAGAAAGCAGCCCTCTCTCCTGTGTTGAATTCAGCCAAAGCAGGGAGGTTATGATGAGAGGCTTTTTAAAAGAAGTAACAAGTCCTAATAGAAAAGACAATCGGTGGTCTCCTTCGAATTGGATATTTATTGCCAACTCTTTGTTCTCTATTCTGGTGTTGGTTTTTTTGGACTGCATCTTGACATTTTGCCCAATATCAGTGAAACAGTAGCAATGAGGCATCTACACAGTAATGCTCAGAAATGTACTGTGGTCGGATCTGACAAGGAAAATACAGATACCAAAGGGGGAAAGAAAACCAAACTGTAATGTATATTTATTCCTTGAATTATGGTGCATTTCAGTGGAGGCTTTTAGATAAGTCTCAGGGTCTTCTGTTAGTCAATTTGTTTTTTCCTGAGACTATCTAGGAAGTACTATAATCGATTTCAGTGATGAGAAGCTACTCTGGCTTAACATACTGACGTCAATGGAGTTCACTTCAGATATTAAATAAAACTGAAGTGTAAAAAGACCTCAGTGGAAGGAAAGAAATAAACATCTAATCCTTAAGTATATATTTGCAGTGTGTCTCTGATAATATAATGGATGATTAGAAAAGATCAATTTCTTTTCTAATATTGAAAAACATTTCCCCCAACCACTAGTATATTTTTATTCACTCTCATATAAAGTTTTCCACAGTTATGGCATATAAAACTATAATTAGGGGCACCTAGCTGGTTCAGTCAGTTAAGCGTCTGACTCTTGATTTTGGCTCAGGTCATCATCTCACGGTTTGTGGTATTAAGCCCTGTGCCAGGTTTGCACTGACAGCATGGAGACTGCTTGGGATTCTCTCTCTCTGTCTCTGTCTCTCTCTCTGTCTTTCTCTCTGCTCCTCCTCTGCTTTTCTCTTCAAAATAAATAAATAAATAAACTTACAGAAAATGAAACACTAATTAAATACACAGAACAACATTGGGATGGACTCAAAATCTGCTGTCCTCAAATTGTTGCACTAATCATGATAAGACATTTTTGCAAATACTCTGGTTTAAGAAACAGTAGGGTCATTTGCTGCATATTCAGTTTTGATTAAGATCCTTCTAGCTCTAAAGCACTGATAATACTTTTGTCGTTGGCAGGATGCATTCGTGGTATAGTGTGGCAGATAGAATGAATATCAACAGTTTGAAAAATATGGACTATAGATCTGTTTCCACTTATTATTTAAGGTAGGTTTGAAATACTTTAATTTGTTAAAGAAATAAATTCTCATTTGTTTTCTTTTTTATAATCATCTGGGGTTGGTAATTGGACCTGGCAATCATCTGGGGTTGTTTAATCCCATGGAAAAATCAGGCATCGTCTGGTCATGTGCATATTTGACATTGGTTATGGAATGAGAACAGGGGATTGGATGGGTAGGAAGGGAGAAGAAAACTTGCTTACTATAGTGGGGATGTTCATGTTCATTATTACTAGTTCTATACATTACTCCTAATGTCTCATTAGTGAAGAACATGCAAAACATATAAAAACATTGGCCTGATAGAAGGAAGGAGTCTACATATTCTGCAGAGAATACAAATAACCAGTAAACAAAAAATCCATTTTTCTTTAATGCTAAGATGTTTGTCAATTCATTTTCTTAGAAAAAATGTGAAGAATATTACATTAAATGAATACATGGACTAAGAGAAGTCTTTATTTCAGAAATGTGAAAATGTGAACAAATGACTTTTTAGAATCCAAAATTATATTTTCAGTTCATTGTCTGGCATTGTGGTAAATAATACGGGAATATAAGAAACATAAAATCTATTTGAACAGATATGACATAAATAATTAATCAGTTTGGAAAGCAAAGCTATCTAGTTGTTACACCAAAAAAAAAAATGGTTACATAGATTATATCATTGAAACTGTGATTAATGAAGAAGTAAAAAGAATTTGGGACTGAATGGAGAGACAAGAGATAAGAGAAGATATTTATATTTGAAAGGTAAATCAAGCAAAACCAATCCACTGAAGTATCTTTAATTTATCTATTTATATATTCCTTGACTTTGAAGTTTAGGGACTTCTTGACATAAATTTAGAGGAAAAAATTCCCCTTAATCTCCTATTTATATCAGGATAAAGACTTAGTTCCTCAAAGTCACATGAATCTAATAAGACATCTTGTAAATGATTTCAGTCTCCAATCATTAAGTCATAGAAAATAAGATTGAAAAGGAATATATTGAATAATAAAAACTCATTATTCTATCTTTGTCTCTCTGTAAAAAACAATCTTCAGGGTTCTGATGGTTCATAATAAGTATACGTCTACATATCTACATATGTTCCTTTGGGATTAGGCCATCTGGGAAACTCGCATATGTTCTTGGGATACTGTATCTCAGCTGTAGTCTAAAGTATTTCTGTTTCTCTATAACCTACATTTTAAAGTTATAATTGCTAAACTATTCAGCATATTGCCTAATGGTTTTGAAAATACACTTGGCAAGGCAACCAGGTGGCTGAGTGAGGTTGGGAACAATAATGCTGCCAAATTAACTTCATTTATACTTAAAAAAATAACCAAAGGCAGTGAAATCTCAGTGCTTATTGTTAGAAGACACTTTTGAATTCTAGTTTAGTCCAGTAGCATCAGATGAACTGTCTGAGCCTCTGGAGGTAGAGTCTGACCTTTGGTAAAGAGTTGCCAACGTGCCTCTAATGTAGGTAGAGCCAGAATAGAGAATAACTGCTTTAACTCAGTATCTTTCCCTGTACACGAATTCCTTCTATAACATGCATGACAAACGAACTTTCATTCTTTTGTTGTAGGTGTAGTATTAGGATTTTTTTATTAGCTAGCTTTATTGATATATAGTTTACATATAATAGAAGTTACTGATTTTAAGGATACTGTTTGGTGAGTTTTGACAAACAAATGTAGTTTTGTACCCATCACGGAAATTAAGATACAGGAGATTTTTTATAATCCCCAGAAGTTTGTTTGTGCTTCTTTGTAGTCAGTTGCCTATAGTCTCTCCAGGCTCCTAGACTACTGGTCTACTTTTCACAGACTTGACTTGTGAAATCGCCTGAGCCAGAAGTTTTTCTGTAGGAAGGTTTTTAACTATGCATTCAAGTTATTTAATAGATACAGAGCTGCTCAAGCTCTATAGTTTGTCCTAAATGATCTTTGGTAGTTTGTGTCCGTCAAGGAATTTGTTCATCTAAGATTTGGAATTTATGAACATAAGATTTAAAAAAAATAAAATTTATTGTCAAGTTGGCTAACATACAGTGTATATATTGTGCCCTTGGTTTTCAGGGTAGATTCCCATGATTCATCACTTACATACAACACCCAGTGCTTATCCCAACAAGCGCCCTTCTCAATGCCCATCACCCATTTTCCTCTCTCCCCCGCCATCCCCCAAACATAAGATTTTTTATAATATTTCCTTATTATTCTTTTAATGTCTATGATCTTTAGTGATGGTCTCTTTTTATTCCTGAAATAGGCAATTCATCTCCCTCTCTCGCTCTGCTAATACTAATAATACTAGAAAGTTGTTGGTTTGCAGCTCTCTTTGGAGCTTCCCAGGTGAAATCTGAAATCAGCCTCTGTATTCAGGGAGCAGGGAGAGACCAAAGAGAGAGAAAGAGGGCACTCTTTAAGTTGGCCAGTAGCCGTTTTAATACGCAAAAGGAACTTACATAGAAGGCTTGTCTTAGGTGGCAGTCACATGAGTGGATCCAGCCCCCGCCCATCAAATCTTAAAAGTTTGTAACTAGATTCAGTCACGTGCACCACGCAGGTGTTCTCAATACCACATCACATCTCAAGGAGCAGAGTCTGGGAGCAGGAAAGGCAGGCAGAGAGACATTCCAAGGACAACAGAGAGAGTGAGGAGTGTCATCCCCCAGGTCCAGGTCTCGAGTCAACTGGCAGTCATGTGCTTTCAATGGCCATCCTCTGTAAAGGTTAGCAATCTGATGTAGTTTTTCAAAGACCTGTCATTTGCTTTTATATTACTTTTCAGTTTTTTATTTCATTGATACTTTCTCTTATCTTTATTATCTCCTTTCTTCTATTTCTCTGGGTTTCATTTGTTCTTTTTATTCTAGTTTAGGTAGAAATTTTCTACTTTACATAGAGATTTATTTCATCCATTTTGGTATTTCTTCTTCTCTATTACAAGCATTTAAAGCCATAAATTTCTTTCTAAGCACTGCACTAGCTACATCTCACCTATTTTGATGTTATGTTTTATTATCATTCAGTTACAAAGTATTTCTTCATTTCCCTGGTGATTTCTTCTTTGACCTAAGTGTTATTCAGAAGAATGCCATGTTATTTTCAAACATTTAGGGTGTTTTAAAGATATTTTCTGTTACTGATTGCTAGTTTAATTCCATTATGGTCAGAAAACATACCTGCTGATCTACTATGATTTCAATACTTTTATATTTATTGAGACTTGTTTTTATCTCCTAGAGTATGTTCTGTCTTGGTACCTGTTCAATATATTTGAAAAGAATATACAGTTAGCTCTGAAAAATTCAGGGGTTAGGGATGCTGACCCCTATGCAGTCAAAAATTCATATATAACTTTGACTCCCTCAAAACTTAACTACTAACCTACTATTGACTGAAAGCCAGACACATTACACATCAACAGTTGATTAACACATATTTTGTATGTTATATGTATTATATACTATATTCTTACAATAATGTAAGCTATGGAAAAGAAAGTGTTATTAAAAAATTATATGAGAAAATACATTTAGAGTACTGTATTTACTGGAAAAAATCCATGTATAAGTGGACTTGCACAATTCAAACCCATGTTGTCCAAGTGTCAACTGAATATTCTTCTGTTTTCAGGTAGAATAGAAATCCTTAAGAAAATATTCACAAATCAATATACATGATTATGTAACACACAATTATATACAAAAAATAATATATCAAAAGAAAGTGGTATTGATCCCAGGAACAGAAAGTTGGTTTAACATTAAAAAATGAATTGATAGATAAGTCACATTAGTTGATAGTGTTGGTAAAGTCTTCTATATTTTTAGTGATTTTCTACCTATCTGTCTTACCAATTACTGAGAAGAGTGTTGAAATATCCAATCTGATTTGTGGATTTTTCTATTTTTACTTTCTGTTCTGTAAATTTTGGGCTCATGTATTTTGAAACTGTTATTAGATGCAGACACAGGATTATGTTCTTTTGATAAAGTGGCACCTTTGTCATTATGAAATATCTTTATCTCGATTATATTCCTTTTTTAAAAAAATTTAATTTCTGTGGTATCAGTATAGCGACTCCTGCTTTGCTTCGATTAGTGTTTACATGGTATGTCTTTTTCTATCCTTTCACATTGATTCAACCTATGTCTTTATGGTTAAAACTGATTTTTTTTTTTTGTAGACGGTTTATATTTGGGTCTTACTTTCTATGTAACTTTACCTCTGATGTTTTTTAATTAAAATATTTAGACTATTAACATGTAGTGTAATTTTTTTGTGGTTGAAATTAACTTTACTATCTTGTTATTTTTTTTAAAAACCCCATAACATTACACTTACCATCTTAACCATCTTATGTGTGTAATTCAGTATGTTTAGTATGTTCCCATTGTTGTGCAACAGATTTCTGGAACTTTTTTATATTGCACACCTGAAATTGTGCCCACTAAACCCTAATTCTCTCTCCCCCTTCCTGTTTCCTCCAGGCCTTGACAACCACTTTTCTACTTTGTGTTTCTATGATTTTGACTACTTTAGATATCAGATATCAGAGGAATCATATAATATTTGTTCTTAGCTATTTGTTTGTTGGTTCATTTTATTGTGGGCTTTTTGTTGTTGTTGTTTTGGGTTTGTGTGGGTTTTTTTGTTTTTTTGCCCCATAAATTTTAATTTCCTGTCTTGTGAGGGATGAAGTGAACATTTTTAATTATTTCATTTCCTCTCCTTTATTACCTATTATCCATACCTTTGTTGTATTTAGTTCTTTAGTTGTTGCTTTAAGGTTTGTAATGTACATATTTAAATTCTTGTAATCTGTATTCAAATAATGTAATATCACTTTACATATAGGGTAAAAATCTTACAATATACTTTCGCTTCCCCCTCCCATCCTTTCTGCTTCATTGTCATACATTTTACTTCTATGTATGTTACAGACTCTATAATACATTGTTATTCTTTTTTCTTTAAATAGTCATTGATCTAAAATTTTTTAAATGTTTTTTTATTTCTGAGAGAGAGAGAGGGGGAGAGAGCACATGTGAGCGCATGAGCAGGGGAAGCTCAGAGAGAGAGGGAGACACAGAATCTGAAGCAGGCTGTATGCTCTGAGCTGTCAGCACAGAGCCCTACGTGGGGCTCGAACCCACGAACCGTGAGATCATGACCCAAGCCAAGGTCGGACACTTAACCGAGTAAGCCACCCAGGTGCCCCAGCAGTCATTGATCTATTAAAGAGAACATACATGGAAAAAGTCTCTTATTTGTCCATAAATTGACCATTCCTCTATGTAGACCCATCTTGTATCATTTTTCTTTTGTCCAAAGACCTTCCTTTATTGTTTTTTTTAACACACATTTGGTTCTAATGAATTCTCTCAGATTTTTTTTCCTGAAAAAGTCTTTATTTTGCCTTCACTTTTGAAAGATATTTTCTGTGCTATCAAATTCTCAGTTGACAGGTTTTTTTCTTCAAAACTTCAAAGATACTGCTCCATTATCTCTTAGTTTAATTAGCTCCTGACAAGACATCTGTTGTCTTTCTTAACTTTGCTCCTCTGTACATAATGTGTCTTTTTTCTCTGTCTGAAATTAAGACTTTCTCTTTAGCACTGGTGTTAGTAGTTTGATTATGATGTGACTTAGTGTAGATTTCTTTATATTTTTTCTGCTTAAGGTTTATTGGACTTTTAATCATTGAGTTTACTGTTATCAAGATATTTGGAAATTTCTCAGCCATTATTGCTTCAAATAGTTTTACTACCCCCATGCTCCCCTTTTCTCCTTTTTGTGATTCCAATTACATGTTTATTTACTACTTGATAATGTCTCATAGGCCTTTTTTCCCCCTCTGTTTGCTTTATGTTGGAGAGTTTCTATTATGTATTTTTGCTTCACTGATCTTATCTTGAGCAGTGTGTTATCTACAGTGTTTATTCCTATCAGGTGTATTTTTTAAGTGTTTATTTATTTATTTTTGAGAGAGAGAGAGAGAAAGGCAGTGAGAGAGAGAGACAGAGAGACAGAGAGAGCATCCCAAGCAGGCTGCATGCTGTCAGAACAGAGCCCAGTGCAGTGCTCAAACCTATAAACCATGAAATCGTGACCTGAGCCAAAACCAAGAGTCTGATGGTCAACCAACTGAGCCAGCCAGGCACCCCCTTGGTGGTTTATTAATTTCAGATACCATATATTTCATTTCTACAATATCCATTTAGGGTTTTTTTTTAAATCTTTCATTTCTCTCCTCATGAAATTCATTCTTTGCTGAAAAGCCTACAGAACACTTTAAATTATGAGTCTTAATAAAACCTGTGTAATCTCTAAACAAATAAATGTATTTGCTCATTCAGTAGGTCTAATTTGTTACAGAGTTCCTCGTATTAATAGATTCACGTGAAAACCCTTTACAGATTTGAAGGCAATTATAATAGCTGATCAAAAGCATTCTTGGCTCCAGGCTAAAAGCTTATCCTCTCCTTATGTGTCCCTTTCCCCAGACTGTTTGTCCTCTCTTTTTTAGGCACTCTAGGTATTTCTCTAGGTTATTGGCAACCAACCAAAGTAAAGTCTCAACGTAGGACACAATGCTACAGGTCTATTTCAGTTATATCTAAACAGGGTAGGATCATCTTCTCCCATACTCCAGACTAGGTACACGTAAATGTAATTTAGGATTTCATTACTTCCCCCACCCCCAAACTTGTCATATTTGGAATCACATTGCACCTGAAATAATTTAAAGCCTTTTGCCCTTTTACATATATGTGGTTATTTAGTGATTTCTCTTGTACCCTATACATGTGCTTTTGAAATTTGTTCATTCCTATTAAATTTTATTTTCAATAGTCTCTATCATTTCTGTTTCTGTTGAGACCAACTTTATCTCCAAGTACCCCAGCTAAGGTTGGTTCCTGCTATTTGTGATGCCTCAGACATCAAGTACCACTGATCGGCATTCTATCTCAGCATCTATTAATCTGTAAGACCCCTGAAATTAGGGACTCCTCTCTCTCTCTCTCTCAATAAATCCCTGTTCCCTATGAATCTGGCAGAAACATATTACGTGTTTAATAAATGTTGTTTGTTTACAAATCCTGAAAGTTGAGTCACTCAAGGCAGGGGAAAATATCATTCCAAGAAGTTGAATTCTTCTCTTTGTGGCTGTTTGCTTATGTTTGCCTAAAATTCCCTCATATCAATGTTAATTTTGCCCTTTCCCATCTGACTGACATTTCTACTTGACAGAAAAGACAAGCAAAATAGAAGTTGAGACATTTTACTTCCTTTCCTTCATTCATGCTATTTCATGTCATTCATCCAGATCAGTGAACCAGTGTTTTACTTTGTCTTCTTGCTCCGAGTACCACTTTAAAGAGTCTTTGTAGTTGTTATGAACAATATCTACCACACTCAACTCATTCCAATATTCCTTCTTTACGTTTGTGGTAGATTAAAGATAATTGTAATTCTTTGTCAGTCCCACCAAGATGAGGGATTTATTTCTCAAACTTTCCAAAACTGAATCATAGGGTCCCTGTGGCAATAATAGACAGCATTGAGCTGGGTCCCTGAAAATCTTAGGGTGCAGGTTCATATTCCCTCAAATCTTTGAACTTTTAGTTTAGAGTGAAACAAACTTCTGTCTTGTTAAAACCCCTGTTATTTTAAGTCTCTGTTACATGGAGGTGAACCCAACCTAAGGGATTGAATTTCTTCATTAGTCAATATTAGATCCAGAGTAGCAATTTCTAAGTAAATTTCTTAATTTTGAAAGCTATTGCTGTCCTTTTAGTTATGTTTGTCATTCAAATGTCGAAAATAGGACAGAGGTAGGATGCACAATTGACTAAGCAACTTGGCAGCTATGTCTCTGAAGCACAGGATTTAAGGTCTACTGTAAGAGTTCTGAGCATTTACTAGTTTTCTTATGAGAAAATTATGATTCTTGTGTCTTATTTTCTTTTAACATTTCTCTAGAAACCATTAAATCTTGTGCAGAGCACTAGACCCAATAGTACAATATTCAGTGCTACATTTTTCTTTATTTCTTACATGTTAGCCATGTTTCTTTAATATAGTAAATACTCTGAGGAAGGAGAGCATATTGTATATTTTCAGTAGTACGAGAAACCTGCAAAGCATGTAATAAAACTGAATTATGTACAAATGTCTGATAGTCATTGGAAATATTATCATTAAGTTGGTTTATGTGCTTCCTCTATATATATCCTTTTAATGCTCAATGATTTGTGTTTATGACCTATTCATCATTTGTAGTAATCTTTTTCAAAGAGAATCATACATTTATTATCCATTTAAATAATTTTTTGGTGATACTTATTATTTTCCCTCTAGAATTATGAATATTATAAATGGCTACATATAAGACAGCCATCATAATATGTGGATTAAAAGTTATATTTCCTTGAGAGAAGAATTATACTTATTTATGAATTTTAAAAAATCTCATATAAAGTCATACACTTTTAACATTAGTAATCATCTACTCTAACCTCTATATAATAGAACGAGTAAATGGAA
Source organism: Proteles cristata cristata (assembly GCA_017311185.1). Lineage (NCBI taxonomy): Eukaryota > Metazoa > Chordata > Mammalia > Carnivora > Hyaenidae > Proteles > Proteles cristata. The sequence continues at coordinate 1,147,829 of JAESUZ010004992.1, read as the reverse complement.
ATTCAGTATGTTTTCTTCAAAACAGCAAAATAAAATATATGGTTAAGAATATGTAGAAAATCATGTTCTGATCAAAATTATACATCATTTAAAAAACATTTATGTATATAATTCTGAATTCATTCAGAATCTTTAAAAAAAACCCTCAATAGAATGAAAAAAAGAGACTTGAAAGAATCATAAATGTTTTGGGTTGCTTCTGGCAAATACTAAATAATCAGATACTGCCTCATGATCAATATGTTAAAATGTACTGCAGTAATATTAATGTTATGGCAAAAACAAGCTAAGCTCATATTCCTGGTTATTATTTATTATTTTTAAAAAATCAACTGCACGTCAATAATTGGTAGTGTGCTAGAAGATACTGTGGAAAGATATAGTCACTGTGTTTGAAGTCAAGTAAAATAAAATCTGGTTTACAGATTTAAGCCTATTATATATAAACAATAGCAGAAAATATTTCTATTATCATAGAACTATAAAAAGTAAAAAAGTTTGAGGTCCTTTTTTTACATTAAAATATTTTTATTAATGAACACGGTCTTGAAAATTATTGGATTTAGATTGGGAACTCATTCAAGCAAGAGACTGCACCTGAGAGCTAGAAGGTTAAAAAGTTAGGTTACTCTTTTTCCTTCACATTTTGTGAGACCATAAGGAATTTTGACTCATTTCCCTCTGTGCCTCTACTTAATTTTTACCATCCTTCACCTCTTGCTTCCCCATCACCATCTCCCAGGGCTTCCTCTGCTTCAAGCCTGTCATGGCTGCTCCAAGCTAGTGCTATCCTGACCCTGGTGTTTTTGTGGTCTGCAAGGGACATTGCTTCAATCTATGTTGTGACTCCAGGCACAGTTCAGTTCATTAAATAAAAGTTTAGCATCCAGTTTTTGTCTCTTTTATTCCCTTTCCTCTCTCACTGGCATCTCTCCTAATCACATTGGCTCCTCCAAGACCTTAGGTCTTCAGGGTTTTTCTATTGTAGAGCCTCTTTTTCAAGTCAAACAGGGACAGGTATCTGATTACTTACATCTTGACCAGCTCATTCACTCCAATGGTCACATAGTTCTGCATATTAAATCCTTTATCTGTGGCATAAAAATTTTTGGCCTTGGTAAAAGCAATTCTACCTCCTGGAAAAGTGCTGAGGTATCTTTTCAAGCCAATCAATTCTCCAGTGGTCTTTGAAAGTTGAAGTATTTAGAAAGACTGAGGAAGCCAAGTAGACTCCTGGTCTCCTTCTTTCTTTGATTCATTCTTATATTGCTTTTACCCTATGCTCAGCTCTGACTTCCAGGAACCCATAGTCCTAAATCAGCCTCACTGACTCTCCGGGCTTTCCTTGTGCCACTTCTGGTCAGCTTCTCAATACAATTTACCCATTTCCCATTTAAGATCACCTTCCATCTATTGCACTGCCCTGCCTGGAACACCCAGCCTCATGACCTATAGCTCACACATCTCCATGTAGGACTTAAACAGAGAAGGCTACAGAATCTCTTAGGTTAGTGATGATAAAAGGAACAGTCCCAGAGAGAGGGAAGCCCAGGGTTTGTATGGGACGGTGGTGATGGGGGTGGGATGGTAATGAGGACTATGATCATGACACCAGAAAACCAGAATATATAGATTCTAGGAACCTTTTAATAATAATGCAGGACACCTGACAACATAAGATGAGAAAAAGAAAATGAAAAATCAGTATGGTGATATAAGAATACAACATAAACTCCCTTATCTGGAGCCCTTAAGGATTAATAGTAATAACTGCTTTGTGAGCAATTGCCAATGTGGCAGGCTGTATAAGGCCATAAAGGGTAACTATGTCAGCCTATAGTAGCTTCTATCATGCTAATGTGCTAGTAGTGTTGATAACAATAGTGATATTTGTTGATGTTTACTAAACTTTAATTATGGTATCAAGGTATGTACTGTGTGTTATCTTATTTAATCATAGCACCACATTCCTGTCTACCAGTAAAGTGGGTACTACTGTTATACCCATCTTGCAAATTAGGAAACCAAGGCTTAAAGATTTTTAATAAACTATCTAACATTTACAACTAATAAATAGTAGGCTAAATTCCTAACCCAAGGTCCGTTTGATTGCATAGCTTATTATATGCTGAGCTTTGGATGCCACAGGGTAATAAATAAAACAGCAGGCCCTGGGTGAGTTACACTGGCTCAGGGGCTATGTGATAAAAATGGAGGATGGGAATGGGATGTGTGGTTAGAAACCTTGGTCTAAGAAAACTTGGTCTAAGACCAGGTATTGCATTTGAGACAAATCTTAATTTTAAACATTTTGGAAATGAAGTGTAAAAGGGATCATAATTATTTTTTTGAGAGGGAATTCTCTTTACCTGACAAAACCCCAAAAAGCACATTAATAATTTCATTCATTCAAACAGCGTTTGGTAGGCCTGCAACATGTCCATTATTTGGTGGGAGCGGAGGTAATAAATAGAGTAAAACCAAGTTCCCTATTTTGAAGGAATTTATAGATTAAGGAAAAGATAGCTATGTAAACAAACAGTATCAATACAGTGTGATGAGGCAAGCAGTGCTGGGGAACCTGGAATAGGAGATCATAGACCATCCTGGAGGAGTGAGGAAGGGTTGTAGGAAGAGGTGATTCCTGCATTGAATTATAAACAACCAATTGGATTTTTCAGGCAAAGAATGGAGGGAACATTCTGAAGAGAAAAGCCCAAATGAGAAGGTATCGATATGAGACTGTGGTTTATTCTAGAACATGACACAAGCATGGTGTGAGATGAGAATGAGGAGGAAGTTGGGAAGCAGATTATAGAGAGATTTTTATATAATCTAAAAGTTTAGATATTACACTAAAGACACTGAAGGAGCCATTGGTAGTTCAAAAGGGAGTGAAAAATCAGGTTTTTGCTTTAGAAAGCTAATCTTAAAAATTGTGGAAATGGGGGTGCCCAGGTTGCTCAGTGGGTTGAGCGTCTGACTTTGCCTAAGGTCATGATCTGGAGGTTTACAAGTTTGAGCCCCACATCAGGCTTTGTGCTGACAGCTCGGAGCCTGGAGCCTGCTTCAAATTTTGTGTCTCTGCCCCTCCCTTACTTACACTCTGTCTCTCTCTCCCTCAAAAATAAATAAACATTAAAAAAATTATATATATTTATTTAAAAATTGTGGAAATGGATTAAAGAGAGTAGAGCCATAAATATACAGCTAGAAGTCCTTTGCCAGAATCCAGGTGAGAAATCTGAGCCTGAACTCTGGAAATAGAAGTGGGTAGAGAAGGGTAGATGTGAGAGGTAGCAGAGGATGATTCCCGGGTTCCCATCTGGGGTAACTGGAGATGCTATTCACTGAATCAAAAGGAGCCTCAGATCCAGGAGAGTAGGAGTATTAGCAATGAGTTCAATTTGCACATGTTGGCCTTGAGCTGCCAGTGGTACACCCAGGTATAGCTGGAGTGAGACCTGGGACCAAGATGCACATTTGAGAGTCACTGATGTGTAGGTGGTAGTGGAAACCACATGAGTGAGTCTTGGTGAATTCAAATTCTCCTTTGTATAAGCAATATTGAACCACACGATGGACAATATTGCCCAAAGTAGTTTCACAGATGATGTAAAACTTTGATGACACCTGTATCCATACATTCACCCTCAATAATAGGTGACAACAGAATATTAAATCATAGTCATGTAAGGATATTTCTCCTAGGAGCTAAAATAATAAAATTTATTATCTGTAGTTTTCTAGTCATCTAAAAATGCCTAATTGCCTATGAGAATCATGGCAAGTGCTTTCAAAATGTTTTTATTCAGCTGGTCTGGGTATGGGGCCCAAATTTCTTACACACACACACACACACACACAGACACACACACTGAAATTCTACCATGTAGTTAGAAATAAATGATTGGCATGATGTCCCGAGACAGTTCCTCTTGAATATCAGTTGTCTCAGCTGGGTTTTGGACACGAGCTTTAAAGCAAACAATTCAAGACTAGGTGAGTCATACACTTTAGATTCCAAGCATCTTGTTAGCCGAGATGATATTTTTGCATAAAAATTAAATTTCTGCCATGAATTCATGCTTAGTCAGATGGAAAATGTCCCTCTTCTGCGTGGAAGTTCTGGAGTACAGACAGACAGACCAAGACGTTTCTTAAGTGGCTTTAGGCTTAATCAAATGCTTACATGGCAGAATTGATGCCTCGGGGCTGTGCTGCATAAGGCGAAGGAGAGAAGACTTTGACAGGAATATTTTATTTTATCTTATTTTTTTAGTTTTTTAGTTTATTGTCAAGTTGGTTTACATATAACACCCAGTGCTCATCCCAACAAGTGCCCTCCTCCATGCTCATCACCCCCTTCCCCTCCCCATCCCCCACCCCAGCCCTCAGGTTGTTCTCAGCATTTAGGAGTCTCTCATGGTTTGCCTCCCTCCCTCTCCCCAACTATTTTTCCCCTTCTTCTCCTGCTTCATCCTTTGTTAACAGGAATATTTTAAAGGCAAACTCATATACAGTATTCATAGATTACCTGTGAAATGAAGTAAACTCATTAAATATGTTAAACACTGGAATTATCTTAATCTTTGATGCTTCAAAAAAAAAAAGAAACACACTAGGATTAGAATGTTTGGTATTACAGTTTGGTATTATGAACATCAGCTATTATATTGAAACTGCAGGACCACGCTGGTTAAAAATACCTGTTAACAAAGCTTAATGTATAAAATACCACTGAAAATTCTGCTTCTGGCCATAAGGAACTAGCTTGCAGGAGATCAATTATTTCACCAAGAACAAGTAGAAAATCCGGATAAAAACAAAAACAAAACAAACAAACAAGCAAAAACCCCGACCACCCCCAACACCCCAAACCAAACCAAAACACACAAAAAGCCAACTATTAGAAAGTCACCCAAAATGTTATCAAGGCAGCCAGAACTTAGGGTTCAAGATCATGGAAAAAAGAGAAACAAGGTGAATTCAACATTCTACATTACTTTTCTCTTCAGAAGTTTGCTGATTCATAGGTGACACTGGGGGGGAGAACAAAAAGATAAATAGAAAGTAGCTGCTGAAGGACAGAGAATATGAGTAGAGCTTTAAGCAGATTCACAGGGCTAAGAAGATAAAAATTGAAGCTCAAGGCTAGCTAGGGGAACTGTGGAAAACACCCAGGCTTTTAACAGACTCTGAAGAAGTATGACCTACAAGTACGGCCAAACTGGAAATAGACCAGGCCTTCTGTAAAACCTAGCCTAACCTCAATTAGCTCTATCCCTGACTGAATTAAGGTGATTGTCTCCAGCTCTAACTGCCACCAGAAGCTAACCAACCAACCAACCAACCAACCAAAAAACTTCTCTGGATGTAGATAACATCATCTAGGTTTGCAGTGTCAACATAAAGTAAATGCAGGTGCATGCACCTGGGTGGCTCAGTCAGTTGAGTGACTCCTGATTTCATCTCAGGTCATGATCCCAGGGTCGTGGGATGGAACCCCACACATGCTGAGTGTGGAACCTCTCTCTCTTTCTGTCTTTCTCTCTTTCTCTCAGTTTCTCTCTCCATCTGCCCCTCTCCCCCACATCTGCTGTCTCTCTTTCTAAAACAACAACAAAAAAGTGAAACATTTTTTGAAGTAAATACAAAGAAAACTACATTTAAACACATCACATTGTAACATTGTTGAAGACCAAAGACAAAGATAATATTAAAAACAGCTAGAGAAAAAAACAAAAAGACACATTGCCCTGAGGAGTGCGACGTATAAGACTTAGTATTGACTTTCCAGGAAGAAAGGTGAAATCCAGGAGACACTAGAAAGATATAAGGAACCTTCTGAAATAAAACAATTGCCAACCAGAATTTCTTAAACTATAGGGGAGTGCAATGACAGAAAGCATGATCTTTTCAATAAATGGTGCTGGGCCAATTAGATGACTCTGAAAGAAGTAAGGGTTTGACCCCTTCCTCCTATCATATATAAAAATCACTTCCAGGTGGATGACAGAGTTAAATGTGAAAGAAAAATATTTTCACGACATTTGAGTAGGCAAATATTTGTGAAGCAGGATAAAAATGTGCCAATTATAAAGGAAACAATTGAATAATGCCAGTAAATTAAAATTAAGAACTCTAGTTCATCAAAGGCCACCATGAAGAGAGTGAAAGAAGTCACAAAGCAGGTAAAGATATTTGCAGTAAATATGTCTGAAAAAAAAAACCTCATCCAGAAAATACAATTTTTTCAAATGAACCAGAACAACTCATAGAAAAATAAGCAAATAAATGGCTTGATTATGCATCATAATCGTGGATAGCCAATGGTCAATCCTATGAAAAGGTCCTCTACCTCATTAGTCATCATCAGGAAAATACAAAATAAAGACTCAATAATATATCAACAGCCACTCCCTAGAATATGTAAAATGAAAAAGGGAGGAGTAATACTGATTGTTGACAAAATATGAAGCCATGAAACACTACCCAGCTGGGTGAGGGTGTAAACTGTTTGTAGTATAGTGTCTTGTTGTGTTGTGTCATGTCATGTTGTGTCCTGTCATTTTGTGTCATGTCATGTTGTGTTGAAGACACTGTTGACACCTTGCCTGTATCTTCTCAGCATTCACCACTGCCATGCACACTAGCCTGACAGTTTCCAGCAGCAAACACCCAAAACTCTTATCTGAGGGCTTCCTTTGAATACCAGAAGTAGTTTGGCTGGCACATGAGACTCCCTTCCAAAAAGGCTGGGGAGTTACTATCCCCTGAGTTATGGCCTCAATAAAGGACTGTTGGAGTTAGTAGGAAAACATCCCTAGCTCTTACCCCTCAGTGGAGTTAACTCTGAGGATCACACTATATTACCTCCCAGAGTTTCATAGTGGGATTAAGGCTCAGTTATCTGTAGCAGGAATCTGCTCCACGATTCTAGAGTTATTTCAAATACTTCTGCCAGCAGTCCATGGAGTTTCACTGATCCTGAGCCAGTTTCTGATGTGAATTTGTTAGTTTGCTCTTCCTGTACCATATAGTCCTAATCCAGACCCCACATCTATATATGGCACAGGCCTGGGATTTTAATTTCTCATGAACAAATTGATGACCTCCCCAGCTAAAGCACTGGACAAACAAGCAGAGTTCTTTTTATTTTGATTGAGCAAACATAGTTTTTCAGATCCCATTCTATGAACAAGGCAGGTCCTCCAGCCAAGGGCTCTATATAAGGAATTCATTTTCAGCCTCACACAGCCCCAAGTTCATGTCTTTTGTCCCAGCTCCAGACTTTAGAGCCCATACCTGATATAAAACTCATTTGGGCAGTAGTTTAATTCCTGAATACTCTTTTGGTTTTTATTTGTCTCTTCATTTTTACTACATGGAGTTTTTCCTTTCATTTTCGAGCTTAGCTATCATAACAGAAGCTATTGGCCCACATCTTAGCACTAGCTCTACTGTGCAAGACTATTATTACCTATTACCCTGACTTCTGACTGTCTGTCTGAAAGCTTTATGTTGGATAGGAGCACACTCAGCTTTCAGACAGGGCAAACTAAAAACACCAGAAAATTAATGCTCCCCGGTGCACCTCTCAACCAATGACAGATGAGGATTTGGTAGATAAATGCCCTCTTCTCCTCCCCCTTCAGCTGAGATAACTCAGATATGTTCTATTAAGCTCTGGGTGCTCACAGTGGTGACTTTTTCGATAATACAGTCTTTACAGTCTTTATTTCATTTCTTATGTTTCCATTTCTACTCCCGGGGCTTCCTGGTATTACTGCCTTAGTAAACTAGTGACACTCATGACTTTGTCTCAGAGACTTCCTCTGGGGCATAGGCATCATCAACTAAAGCTAACTGTATGCATAAACTGTGACCCAACAATTCCCTTCCTGAGTATATATATATATATACAATGGAAATGAAGACAAATATATGTTAAATAACATGTATGAAAATTATCTGTAGATATATATTTATAATGCTCCAAGCTGAAAATAACCCAAATGTCCATTAACCATAAGATGGATAAATAGATGATGCTATATTCATAAAATAGAATGTTACACATCAAAGTGAATGAATGGACTGTCACTAAACATAACAACATGGATGAATCTTACAAACATAATGTTGAGCTTAAGGAGCCATACATGGGGCACCTGGGTGGCTCAGTTGGTTAAGTGTCCGACTTTGGCTCAGGTCATGATCTAACGGTTCGTAGATTCGGGCCCTGTGACAGGCTCTGTGCTGACAGCTCAGAGCCTGGACCCTGCTTTGGATCCTGTGTCTCCTTCTCTCTCTGCCCCTCCCCCACTTGTGCTCTGTCTCTCTCTCTCAAAAATAAATAAATGTAAAAAAAAAGAAGCCATACACAAAAATATGCCTGTTTAATTCATTGGATTCCTATATCATAGTATTGGTACTATATTGTTATTGGGGGTAGTAACAAGCAACTCAGAGCAAAAATTATACAGTAAATGATAAATGAAATATCTTGTACTATAATTTGAAAAAATAAGGAAGAGCAAATTTGGGTTTCTTCTCCTTAAAAGTGATCTAAATTGTCAGGTGATCATGCATATGAAGATATTTATGATTTTACATTATGAAGTTAAAAAATCCACAATACTCCTTATTCATTGATATGCTTTATAATGTGAATAACTTAGTGGACTTTTTTCTCAGCATCTTATTAATTATATGCACACAATGACATCCATAGTATATATGTGACTCTCATTTTAATTGATGCAATTAAAAATAATATAGCACAGATTTTTCAGGTTTAACAAGCAGAAATTAATAAATGAATGGTTCACATTTTAAGTCATCAACATATCAAAAAGCGACCAGGCAATTGCAGGTAACTTTTGGTTGAGATAATTGGTTTGCTGCTCCAAATTGAGCCCGTTGGGGTCAACAATTTCTTCAGTAACCGTATTAGCATATTTTAATACCTGTTGAACCTAGAGACTCACTAATATGCTTAGTAAATGGAATTGCTATTTACAGTTATTAGCATATTCAATCCTCATCCTAGCTCAAGACTCTGAAAGCATTATTAAAATCCCTTTGCTGTAACAGAATCTCTGTGAGTGTTTAAGATCATTCTGTTGTAGGGCAAACAGGAAAATATAATCTTTTCTTTTGGAAAGAACCTTTCCCTTTTAGGCATGGGCTTCTAATGTGGGCTTCTTGAGAGGCAGAAATGTGGGCTCTGGAATCACTATGCATGGCTTTGAATTCTGGCTCCATCACTTAGTAGTGGGGTAGCCTTGGGCTAGTTATTAACTTCTTTGTGCCTCACTTTCCTCATCTGTAAACTCAGAATAATAAACACACAAGTTATAGGATTTAAATAAATGCAATGGTCTCTGAACTGTACCTGGCATAAAGTTAGGTACTTTAACTTATTTTACTAATATTTATTCAGCGCTGACTAATTTCTGGGGAATATCTTGGCCCTTGGATATATCAGCAAATAAAACAAAGTTTCCTGCTCTAATGGAGTTTACTTATACTTCATCCAGAGAGACAAACAATAAACACAATAAGTAAGTCATGTGTGTAAGATGTTAAGAGATGATGGAAACTATGTGAAAAGGCACATGCAGGGTAGGGTCAGTGAGATCAGGGTCCCAGAGGGACTGGGCTGTTTGCAGCAAATAAAGTGGTCAGGGTGGTTCTCACTGAGAAGGTGAAATTTGAGCAAAGGCTTGAAGGAGGCAAGCGGGTTTAGCTAGTGGATGCCTGAGGAGAGTTTCAGGAACAGGAAACTACTGTGCCAAAAAGGCTTGGCATCTTCAAAGAATAACAAGGAGGCCAGTGTGGTTGGGCACATTGTGTGAGGGGTTGTAGTAGCAGGGAAAGGGGCTAGATCTTATGGGTCATATCAGGCCACTCTAAGGACTTGGGCTATTACTCTGAGTGAAATTATTGTTATTGCTAACTATTATTACTCTCTCTGAGACAGGACATATTTGCTATAGATGTTGTTTGAGGTATTTCTGTCCCAGGTTCATGGTACCCAAGTGACAATGAGCAAAAGATTTTGTGAGATTGGCTGTGGCTCTTTTTAAGATTCCAGGACTTGCCAACATTGCTGAGGATAAAAGTAATCAGTTGTTTGGCCAATCAAGGTGGTATTAGATCCAGCCTGTGTGGATGTGTTTCCCAGGGCAGGATCAGCACTGTCATTTAGGAGCGAAGCAATCATGGTGGATATTGGCAATAATAATTCAAGGAAGAAGATTCTTTAGACACGTCCACACTTCACCACGCCACTTCCTTGAGCCACATTACAGTAGGGCTAGGAAATCCACTTAAATGAGGAAGAATTTGTGAGAAAAGGAAGAAAGTTCTTTGGTTCTGTCTCCTCTCTGTGTGTTCCAAATCCCTGTCACATCTTTCCAAAGCTATTCCTAGCATACAGATGGTGTGTATGGGGTGCATATATGTGTGCAACTTGAAATGTGTCTGTATGCCTGTATGAGTTTTAAGTAGTGCCCACTGCTGGTGTTATGATGATATCTTTGGTCAGTTATAAATGAAATGTATTAGCAGTGGTTTCAGCAAATTACAGGAATAAGTTAGCCAAAGAGTTCACAGGAGTCTCCAGAGGGCATAGAAAAATTTAATTGCCTCTCCTTGCCTGTGCCCGGCTTTTGGAGAATAACCTCAGCTGCCTTTTGAATAAGAAGCATTCCTCACCTCATGATTCTCCAGGTAACTGGCCGGTTTCCACTGCTGAATTGATTTTCTTCCAAATTTTCTGTGCATATTAAATGGGATGTGGTGACTCATTGTCTCCCAAGTTCTTTGAGGTTCATAACCAAGATAGATTCTTCAGCTCGAATCAATATGATCCTATTCCCTGTCTCTCCGTGTTCATGGGAACACTGTCTTTTTGTGCCTTGGGGGCCACACATCTGGAAAACTGTAATCTTCCTCTTAGCCCTTCCTGCTTATATCCTGCCCTCCTTCAAAAAGCTGTGAAGAGTTTGCCAAATGTGCATGAACGCAAGCACTGAAACGCTTTGTTGTCTCGGCCATTTACAAATAATTCAACAGCCTACAAATTATTTAAAAGCAATCTAGCCAGAGTTCTCAGAACCTCCAATCATATTTTAGTACTTGCTGCTATGACAATCTTTGGGCATATTTTTCCACTCCTCCGGGCCACTTCATTGGCTTTTTTTTTTTTTCTCTCTTATCTGCTACACCAAATTTGTTCTTTCCCACCCTAAATTTTTGTGGAAAACATGATCTTTCTTTCCTCTGGATTTCCTGTTCCAACCAACAGAAAGGAAGAAAGGTTTTCTTCTGCAGTTTCTTCATCTTGTTTTTGGACACTCCCTGCCCTCGCCCCCATGGTTACTGAGCACGCCCCATGCGACAGGTGTTCTCCCTTTCGATCCTCAGAGCAAGTCTTCAGGATTGGTGTTATTTACCTTTGGGTACCAGTGAGAAAACCAAAACATAAAGCAGAAAAGTTACCGGTTCAAGGCCACACAATTACCAATTCAAAGGGCTGGGATTTGAATCTAGGTCTTCTGCTCCATGCCCCATTCCATTCCTCACCTTTTCCACCAGATGGTTCCTTATTCTCTGAATACCTTCTATCGTCTATCCACAGGCTGTCTTGTTTGCTTTGTCTAGACTCTCTAGACTTGATTCTTCCAGAGTGTACTCTAGCCTATCCCAACCTATACTGTGAGTGGAATAAAGAAGACTACTTATACAGCCTCACAGAGACAAAACCAATATCCTTCTAGTGAAAATTCTGCTATATTTTGATATGGCTACTCAGATAGTGTTTAGTAGAGAGGGGACTTAGCCCAGTCAGATCTCAAGGACTGGATTTTCTCCTTCACATCAGCACAGATTAGCTTTTCACCCTCTGGAGTGCAGGAGAAAGACAAGTCTCCCTTTAAGAGAGACCTCCTAAGCCAGGTTCTTAGGACCTTAGCAGTGCTAAAGGACACAAGTGAAAGAGGGTGGCACTCATACCACTGGGAGGTTGACAGCAATGTCAGTTATTTTTTTAATTTATTTACTTATTTATGACAGCGATGTCTTTAAATGATGGAAGTCCAAGGAGACAGGAATCTAATTTCTCATCTTCTAAAAATGCCAAAGCACTCCCCTTGTAAAATTACCTAAGTTTCAATGGGAGCTTTTCTTTGTGTGGTGTGTATGTGTATATGTATGAGTGTAGGTACATGTGTGAACATATGAGGGTAATACCGTGTGTGTGTGTGTGTGTGTGTGTGTGTGTGTGTCTATAGCAGTAGTTCTCATCCCCAGAGGGTGGAATTTGTGCAAATCCAGCAACAATTGTGAAACTCAGAGCAGACCTGCAGCGCATGTCTCTACCCATGCTCTTCATTTTCTGTTGACTCAAAGGATTCATATGCTTGTTTTCAAGGCACCTTTCCTTCCCTTCCCTTCCCATGCTCTGGCTGACCTTGCCTCTGCTTAATCGACCATGACCCTTTCTCTCTCTTATACCATCATTTTCTCTCTCTCCCTTGTACATGTCATCCCTATCTTGAGACTGCCTTTATTTGTGATTCTGCCACCCTCACTTTCTCTCTTACTATATCCACAAACTTAAAAAGGAAGTTGTATACAGTTTACAACACTTCTCCTCTTCCTCCCTTCAAATAAAATTGTTCTCTTAAAGACTGTCATAACCTCTTAGTCACCCCACCTGATGGTTTCTGCTCATTCTTCCTGAGATCAGCTTCAGTAACTTCACAATGTTCTTGCCTTTGCTTTGAGAATCTCTTCCTCCTCACCTTCTAACACTCCCCTTCCCCACCTCAGATCCATCTGTCTCCTTCTTCCAGTCCCTGAGACTCTGGCTCTATGGGAATCTCTCTCCAAGAGACTGATTCTTCCTCAAGAACTCAAATAGGATTCTTATGTAGATGGCTTTGAAATTTATATGCCTACTTCTATCCTATCTCTTGACTCCAGCCCTCCAGGCATAACTATTAAATATTTCCACCTAGATGCCACATGATCACCCTAAAGTCAAAATGGCAGAACAAACATACCATTTTCTGCAGTTATTTAATCCTGATGTCCTCATATTTGGTAATAGCAACATATGCTGTAAGTTACTACAGCCTAAGATCCAGTCCTCCAGGGGTTTTCCTTATTCTTCAGATGATGTAGATTTCCTCTGTGACATCTTTTCAATAAATATTTTTCTTTCTATTCTCACTCATGTCTCCTAGTTCTTTCTTGATCTGTAAATAATCTGTTTTCCTTTTAGTGCTAAATTCTCTGTACTCTGGGCACAATTCTGCCCACTTTCTTTGCATGTTGCTACAAAACGAATCTTCCTGAAAGGCTTCCACTCAACTCTTTGGTTTTCTTTCTGAAAGGCTTCCACTCAACTCAATCTTTTCTAGCTCTTCGTTGCCAACAAAGAAGAGCCCATACGCCTTAGCCTTACACTCAGAGTCTCCACCAGTGTAAGATTGCCCCACCCACCTTTCCAGCCTTGTTTTATGCTTCTTTCCCACATAAACCCTACCCACCTGAAGTTTCTCTGCCCTTCACTTTCCAAAACTGTCTCATATACTCCTCCCTGGTCCTCCCTTCTTGGAATGACTGCCCTTCATTCTTCTTTTCTTTAGAAGTACTGGCACCCCTTTTATTCTACTTCCTCAAGGAATCAGTTCATAATACCCCTAACTGGAGTGGTCTCAGCTCCCAGAGGAATGCTAGGGTACTTGTCTCTTATGTATTATTACACACATGCCTTACTTTCTCCCTATGCAGTCCTCTTGATTGGTTATTTGTAGAAGTGTTTTCTTCCTTCCCAACTACACTGTAAGATCATGTTTATACTCCCCATGACACTTGATAAAGTATTTTTTTCATTGAATAAGAATAGTCTTCTGGGTGTGCGTGTGTGTGTGTGTGTGTGTGTGTGTGTGTGTGTGTGTGTGTGTGTGTCTAAAGGTAAGGGGAGAAGTTGCACAAGAGAATTCATTAAGATATGGGAAGAAAATACCAAAACTTTAATTTATATTGATGTTTTTCCACATTTATTTTAAATTTATATTTTGTGCATGTTCAATAGGGAAATATTTGAATATTCTTATATTCAACATTTGAATGCAGTATTCATTATAAAAATATACCTGACAGTTGTCTTACATTGGATTCAGTAGAAACAAACTCTGAAGTAAAGAGTTACATTTAGAAGGTTGACTGGGGAAGCTCTTGAAAGATACACCTGCCAGGAGTGGAGGTCGTATGGGGCCTATGGAGAAGGCGACCTGCAACACGTTTGCCGCTGAGGCTGAGACCTCAGTGAATCCTACTGTGAGCTCTGGCGCCGGGAAGGCCCTTCAGAATTTTTCTGATTTGAGGTAAGGGGGCTGGGCCTTTCTTCCTTCCTCACTGGCTAGTCATTAGCCCTGGGCCACCCCCTGGGAGGAGAGTGCCTTCAGCTGAGGGCAATTCAGTGAGGGATGCAGTTGTGACAATCAGCAACCCATATTTCTAGCAGCAGGGGATTAGGCATCAGCCCTAAAGGGGAGATCTAAGTGGAACACCACAGTATCCACTACAATGGCTCAGTCTCGTATTTCTCCCTCTCTCTCTTTAACTGATGGGAGTGCTATCAAAAATCTTTGTCGACCTTGGGATCAAAGAATGACTGAGGAAAAACAGAGTAAGAAAACTAACATTGTTTAAGGCCTCCCTGCTTTAAGCACTTTGCCAAGTACTGCACATGCTCCATTTCAAAGCATAAAGAGAAGGGAATAATAAGTGATTAACATCCTTCATGCATGTTTCATGCTGCCAGGAAGGTGGACTAAGCATTGAATTTAGTTTTCTAAAGATGGAGCTATATGATTCACATGGGGATGACTCAAGAATGAATAGCGTTTAAAGAAGGATGGTACCCATCTCCATCAAGGGCCACCTCCCAGGTTGTGAGGAGAGAATTCTACCCAAGTATGTTCCTTTTAAGTTTCAGTAAAGGTGTCGTTCAACTAAGCTGGTTATTTACAGTCTGTGAAGGAACAGATATTGAACTGAAAAATATCTTCCCTGAGAGTTTGTTTTGAACAATTATGGGATCTTTTCTTACTAATGAATAACATCTTTATCTCATATCTGCAAACTCTTCTGAAACTCTCAGGGACTGAGAACATTCACCTCCTCATCCTTTTCTCTATGATCCTTTTAACTTAGGTGGCTCCTCAATTCCTTTTCCAAGCCACATTCAGAGGAGACAGTATTGCATCATGGGGGGAGTAAAGATGCCAGAATTGGACAGATTCAGGTGTTTTTATTCAGCGATACATCCTGGGGCAAGGGACTGTCTTTCCTTTAGGACTAGTTTCCAAATATGTAAAAAGGAGAGAAATTCGTACCTGACTCACAGGTACTTTATTATTGGAGATGTACACTCATGGAGTGGTGCTAAAAATTCAAAAATAAAAATTCTGTAAAGTTCTTAACCTAGTACCTGGTTTATAGAATGTGCAAATTAAATATTAGCTATTTTTAAATTTTGGATTTTTCTTTGCTCTTCTCACACTCTTTTCTATTTTTCTCCCTATTCCCCAGGAAGCTGTGGCATTATGTAATCTCAGAGTAAAAGGGCCCTAAAGGGTAAGCAAGTTGCACTGCCCAGCTACATCATTAACTGCCTCTCTAGCACCTTTATCCTTTTCTCTCTGCCTCCCCCTCCCAACACCATTGTTCATAGTTTCCTCCTCTACATAGTCAATTTGAGCATCAAAGTGCACCTGGGAAATATTTCTGTTTCTTGGTATCCAGGGAAAACCCAACGATTGGCCCACAGTGAAGGGCCAAGCCCTGGGAATGGCCTCCCGTGAGAGGTCAACCTGTTTGCTCCATCATCTGGTGCAGAGTAAAGAAAGCCCCAGCAGTGTGTGACTGCTGTGCTTAGAGCCAAGTCAGTGTTAATCCCAATGAAATAATTCTTGATCACTGTGACTATGTTTCCTAACGCAGATACAGCATGGGCTTGGGCCAGTGTTCTTTACCTCATGCAAAGAAAAAGGGTTAGGGGGGCAAACATGTGAGCCAATAACTTTCTGTGGTCTTCCCACACTGAAACTATTGGCATAAAATTATTCAGGCTTTAGAAATCCTAATTATCGATTCCTTGTCTTGGTTTCTGACCACTGCTGGATTCCTTGCTCTACAAATAGAGTTGCTTCCCTTCCACATTCAACCTTATGCTTTCATTTCTTTGCTCCCATTTTTCCCCATTAAACAAATAGGTCAAATCTCCTCTCATGTTGTCCTTAGGCCAAGTTTCAAAGGAGGGCAAATTAGAGGTTAAATCCCATGGTTCACATAGTGTATACACACACACACACACACACACACACAGAGAGAGAGAGAGAGAAAACAACCCTAAATCATAAGGCAAAAAGCCTTTGATCCAAGGACCCTTCCCATCTGCCTGCATCTCTTTTCTATACGCCACTCATCTTGTTCCTCCTACTGTTGTATATTTGGAGATCTACTCTTAGAGCCCATTCCAGAAAGACTCAGGATCTTCTTTCCAAGTGCAGATTCTTTCTGAGCTCTGTCAAAGGCCAGTTTCCAAGAGTCTGTGGCAGTTTCCCTTTTGAGCCTCGCCATATAATGGCAGCCCAGTGACACGGCCGAGATTTCTTATCCTTGTGGTGCATTTATCAGAATCCCAGTCAGTTTCATTCAGGTGCTGGGCAAGAGGAAGAAAAACTCCAGTGTGAAAAATAGCTGTTGACCGTTTCTCTCTGACCCCTTCTGGTCCTAACTTACCTCAGAACACAGTCCACGCAGGTGCCACATGCAGAACTGGTATGTGCATCCGTCATTCTCCCAGAGGAGTTTTTCAGACCCTTTGCACCAGAAAACCATCATCTGTATCCTTTTCTTCCTTACATGGTAGCTTTCTCAAACTCGTATTCCCATGTAGCATGTACACTTTTCTAATTTGTGGTCATTTTACCAGTAATCAGAACTATCATAACACACAATTTTGTAGCACCCTCCACTTGGGAACCTCACTGCACTCTATAAACCATAGCTATTTGGAGAGGGAGTGCTGTGTATTTATTTAATAATACAGTTGTATCTTCTGTTTTAACAAAATGTTCAGTTCTTTACTGTTTATTGTCAATGCAATTTCCTTCACATAATACAAATTAATGAGGAGAGAAAAAAGCAAGTTTGTTTTTCATTAGTTACTAATTTAAGGATTTCCAAGCTGATTAATCAGAGTTCAGAGCCAGCCCATCCCCCGGGCTCCCATGCATGCAACTGATCAGCCATTTTTCTTCCTATGAATACCATTTGTAGTTCAGTATTTGTTTTGGGTCCTTAACCTGTACAATTTCCCACTTGCTTATCTGTCTGCATTTTTCAGAGGTGCCTTTCCCTCCCTCTCCCTCACAACCCCTGTGCACATGACACAAGCGAGCACACAGCCTTTCTTGCTCATTTCTCTGACAACTCACTCTATCATCTAGTCTCTCCAAGTTGTGCCTTTCTTTTTCCTTTTTTTTTCCTTTCTTTTTTTACTACTTTTGAATCTAACTCTGTAGCCTCAAGGGCGATATCTTTCAATTTGGAGTTATCTCCAAATACCCACACAGACAGAGATGATAGCTTTCTGCTGCTGGGGAGATTATTAACTGCTCATACAACTTTATCACAGATTTTTTTGTGTGTCTGACAGTGGCTTATAAAATTTATATTTTTCCTCA
Source organism: Proteles cristata cristata (assembly GCA_017311185.1). Lineage (NCBI taxonomy): Eukaryota > Metazoa > Chordata > Mammalia > Carnivora > Hyaenidae > Proteles > Proteles cristata. The sequence goes on along the minus strand of JAESUZ010004992.1, from coordinate 1,130,055 downwards.
AGTTCTCGAACAGCGTGCCTATCATTGTCACGTGTCTTCTCCTTTATTGAGCCCAGAGGCAAAACCCAATTATCGATTGTGAGATAAACAGTTCTCCAGCAGAGAGAGATACGTTCTCCTTTCACTGGGGCTTCCAAGCAAGATGTCTTCAAAGGCATGTGACCTGTGGAATTGTACCAGGTCCCACACTTAGAAGGACCCCATGCCTGCTTTAATACTTTGTTGTCATGAGCTTGATATTCTTAATATTTTAACAAGGGGACTCGCATTTTCATTTTGCGCCAGGAATCACAGTTACATAGTCAATCCTATTTCCACAGAAGTATTTGCTTCTCCTTTTATTTACAGGTCCAGAAACCCCATTTAAAGCCAATGGGGTTGGGCTGGGCTTTTGGGGTTTATTGTTATCAAGAAATGACAGAACAGGCTTCTCTTGCCAGTAGGGTTTTCCCCCATCTTGTTCACCTCCACAGAGAGAATTCTCCCCTGAGTCTCCTAGATCACTTGGTGACTCTTACCCCAACACATTCTTCTCCTCTTAGACTTCAGGGTTTTTTTCCTCCTGGGATTCCTTGTCTGAGCTTTTCCTCATTCTCTTTCACCTTCATCATGTGGTGATTCATCCTAATCAGGTGACTGGGAGTAACCCAACTCAGTAATTCAATAGTAGAGGCACTAAACCTGGTATCTAAGAACCTCTGGACCTGCAGTCTGAGCTCAAATATTCAGCACAGCCTGAAAAAGGCTTTCCTGACAGTGAGTGAAATGCTGTCTAGAAAACAACAACCACCAAGAGAGGGGCTATGGGGAAAAGAAAGAAATAAGCACTTTAAAAGAAAGGGATTGGAGGAAAAAGAAACAACAGGAATAAAAAAACAAACAAACAAACCAATTGGTCTAAGGAAGAAGCATGTGTTCATCACTTATGAAGATATATGCAAACAAGTATGCAAAATGAAGTGAAAGCAGACAGGAAAGGTCTCTCCATGAGTATAAAACTGATTGAAATGTCAACTGTCGTCTGTACTTAAGGGCTCATTGTGAAGGAAAAGCTGAGACTCTGCTAGAAAACAAATCTTACAAGAACTAGATCATGTCCTTCTTTTTTAGACATGCATAGTTGCACCACCACGACAATGACAATCATGATGATATTATCCTATTTTACCTGACTTGTTCCTTTAGACAGATGCTCTTAAAGATCAGGGGCTTTATCTTGTTTTCTTAGGCACTACCGTGTGTCAAAGTATCTAGTACTTTGAGTGTTTTTTCAAAATTTGAGTTCAATCTATGACCCTTCTCTTTGGTACTTATGTGTTTTGCATTGACAATGACATTCAATGCAGATTCAATAAGATTTGAAGAGTAACAAGCATGGAACACACTGGTTGTATTGAAATTCCCATTCAGCTGTCACCATCTCTGTAGCCTAGGACATAGGACTAAACTTCTCTGTGCCTCAACTGCTTCCTATATAAATAGCTATTGAGAGGATTAGATGACTTAATATACTTAGAGCACTTAGAATGCCTGGTAGTAAGCACTCAATATAAATGTCAACCATTATATCGGTGTTGACTTTCCTCTCCCTATGAGAAAACAGAGCTGGACTGTGCAAAATGTGTAGTGAGGCCCTGCTTTCTGGAGCTGCAGAGCCACACGTCTTGCTCCAGGCAAGGGCTGTAATCCTCCCCGGGATCCATAACATTCTCACCTCTTATGGCAGGAGCAAAGCTCAATCTGAAATGTACAGCTCAGGGTCCTCTTCCCTCTCTTTCACCCTAGAGGCAAGGGTGATATATTCCATGTTTATATCCTGAACAGATTTGCCAGAAAGAATGTTTCTGACCATTCACACCCAGAGCAGACCCCAGAAATACAACTGTGCTGTGTGGATAAGCCTATGTCTGGATATTGATAAAGCTCATCCAGTGGGAACCGAGACAACTAGATGAGGATGGTATATCTAATGCATAAGTAAGAACAAAACATGTTACACTTGGGGAAAACCTCTCTGGGAAATCAGTGGGACCAAGTGGTGGAAATACTAGCATAATGGATAAGACTACAGCACCTGAAGAAAGGCAATCACCTTTCTTTCCACATCTCTGCAGCCCCTACAAAGCAATAACACCAAACCAATTACACAATAAAATATTTAGAACTTATTATTAGTTTAACCTGCAAACACAATGATAGACCTTGGCATTTTCCATTGCTTATAGTTTCTTTGTAGAAAGAATTCACCCCATTAGGTGACAGATGTCCTTGATACTAAAATAACATTCACTCTTTCTTCTTTTTTTCAGATGCAAACCAGGGACATTTGTGACTTGCTTTCATAACATCTAAAGTGCTTGGGTTTTTAATTTATTAGTTTTTACAACAGCCAAGCTTGCCATTGGAGAATTCTTTGAATTTTCAAACAAAGCCCAATGCCACAGAAACCCTGCAGAGTCCTCGAACAAAGCAATATTATACCCCGAAAAAAGCATTCGATTTCAGGAGCAGCCATGCTAACATTCATCAACAACATCCTTCACTGCCCCCAGTAGATGCACATAAGTAGACTCCTGGTGGACAAGACTGTCATGTTCTGCAACCTTCTAGTTCTCTCTACAGAAGTATCAAGTTTTCAGACTGCACTTACCGACCACATTCAGATAGCCCACAAATAAGTCAAATTATCAGAAGTCGGTAGCTATGTACAGGAGCCAAAGGAGAAGAAAAACAGGCTTTCTGTGCCAACCTGGCTCTTTTTTTTTTAACACCTTCCATCTAAAGGATCTGCGTGCCCAAATCGGGGAGATTATGATGGCAGTGTAGAATCCTCTAAGTCCCCTTTGCCCCCGAACACTGTGCAGTGTCTACGGTTGAATTGTCAATTGCTTAATCCAAGCTTTTTGAGTGCTTTTCACTAGCAAAAATAATAGTAGTGTTAATGGGTTAAAAGAATAGCTTCCTATCCTCACGTGTCTTCAGATAACAGGGGGTGACCCTTTCATTGCTTTTGGTGCAGCAGCCCATAAACATGAAGGGACCGTAGAGATATAACATGCTAGAAAAACGTCTTTAATCCAACATGCTGTGACACTAATGGAATACATCTCAGACATGGTAGTATTAATCAACTTGCTTTAACTCTCTCTTGTCCCTGGCAATTGCACTGTGACAAGTGTCATCTTCAACAAGAAGATAACCTTAAGCATTCCATTTTGGCATAAATATCTTTTACTAGCAATATGTAATCCCAGAAGAACAAGTGCTTCTACATAGATTTCCCTTGCATACACTGTCTTAAAGTAAGGAGACAACAAAGGCTGACTAATTAACAAGATGTTTTGAAGTTAGTATTCAGGAATGCCCCACCCTTCTGATTTCCATTTGTAAATATTTTTTTTTTCACTGCTTATAATGAAATTTGGGTCTAGAGAGATTTTTGATTGGCTTTAGTAGGTTCTTTGGTGGCAAGGAAGCAGAATTTTCCTCAGCCTAGTGTGAGAATCTGGCATTTGCTCTTAATTTGTTTAGAGTGTGTAATAAAATGTTTGGTGTAAGACTTATGTATACATTTACACTATCTATTCTATCAGTATTTCCTTGGTATTCAAAGACTAAAAGGGTTTGATCTCTCTTCCTGTATGGAAGATGGGAATGGGACTCTTTGAAATTCAGCTAACAGAGTGTTTCTTATTGTCACTTAAGATCTGTGACAAAAAAATTTCCTGAACATGTTTCCAAAGGGATTGTAGTCAGGCCAAGGAAAACAGTTGGAGGCAACTCACTAAATTGAAACAAGTCTAAACAAACAAAAAGCTAAGACACAAAGCCAAACATTTCAGGAACCAAGAAGATTCAACGAGAGAAAAGATTTAAAGTAGAAGAAGGTAGGTGCTGCAAGTGAATTCTCTTACTTAGGATTCTGACCCTTACTCTTGCTTTTTTAGGACACCTATGGCTCCTGGGCTGGGTGTGTTTGAAGCGGCCAATTCCAAGTGGACCATGATTGTCTTCTATATGTAGGCTTTGTTATTTTTACAGGGGACCCAAACATCTCAGAGAACACTGCATTTGGAGATAGTTTTCATCCCATGGATAGCCTAGAGTATAATAATTTGGATCAAGAAAGACAGATAAGGTACATAATTTTTATTAGATTCAGTTAATTCTTAGTAGATCCACAAGTCTTTAAATCATTATCTTATGGTTTATATTTGATCTATGTTTCTAATTTCTTGCATTTTTGCACGTGGGAGAATGATGTGTCAGCATAAAAGGATGGAGTTGAAGCAGAAAGATGTAGGGTAATGGTGAACATCTTGACTGTGATCAGGAAAGGAGAATGAATCTTATGGACAAAAAAAAAATGCTTCAAGTAAATTTATAAGGTTTGGGAGACAGCTTAGAAGATACTTGGTGGGAAAGAATTAGTTTAGTGTATTTGAGAATGGAAGATACCTATCAAAATACTCAGGAGAAAGGATGGAGATGTGACCGAGAAGAGTGGAGCAAGATAAGATCCCAGAGAATAAACCTAGGTCCAGAGCCCACAAAAAAAAGCAAGTTGTTGGTATTCTTAGGACTACCTGCTAGAAGGTCACCTTTGCCTTCACTAGGTGTCGATTAAATCCTAGGACCTTACCATTAGGCTTAAACTAGAAAACCTGAGTTCTTCAAACTGGTGAGGCAACTTATTATCTATGAGCGCTTAGGTAAGTCTCTTAGACTATTTCAATCTACAGAGGTACCTAGTGTAAGGGGCCTACAACCTCACTCATCTTCCTTGAGAGGTTTTAGATAGATCACATGAAAAAGCATACAAAAATAATTTGAAAATCTGAAGTGGGACTTTCAACAGTGGGGAAGCCTGAGAAGACAAGAATGCAAATTCAAGTGCAGAAAAAAGTTATCTCTACCAATTATTTAGTGTGTAGCTCAAAAAAGGAAAAGGAAATCCAAAGTGGCAGAAGTTAAGAGAGAAGCCAAAACCAGAGCAGTAAGTAGGAGCTGATGCCACTTGCCCAAGGGGGTTTCAAATCAGATGTGTCCCTACAGTCCAAAGATTGGGTACTAGAAACATAGCTTTGGATCTGTGTGAGGTTGAAGGCTGAAAAACAAGAGCTTAAAGTCTTAAAAAGCTGCTCTATTTGTAAAGAGATCTAGAAAACTTTTCCTACCAGCTCAGAAAAACAGAAATAAAGCTTACTGTTTATTTATCCAATGCCTCAGGGGAAAGGGAAAGAGTTGCTTATGAGAAATTTAAAGCCACATGTGGGTTGTGCCAAATGTAGGTTTAGTCTGAATTTATTCTACTAGGGTGGTACAGAAAACTTAAACCAGGAAATTAGCATTAGAAGCTGATTTTGGACTATCAAATGACTTGAAATCCCCAGTGAAAACACATCTGAAAGGACTCAAAAGTGTTTTATTTTTTTTCTCCCACATTCAGAGCAATCAGGATCTCCAGGGAAAAATAGGCTCTGCAGAAGATGAGTTCACAAATTAAAAAATTACAAACCACACGAGGAAATGAATCACCATGAAGGAGAGTCAAGACATAAAAACAAATGAAAACTAGCTACCCAAGTTTTGAACATAATACATTTGAGACGATGTAGATTTTGAAAGAATTGAATAGGACCTCTGCAAATGAATATAGAGATTACAATTTTTAATGCTAAAAAGGGATAAGTAAGATATGATGAGAGGTTATGTATAAAAAATACATGCTTTTATTTCACACAGTAATGATAAATATCATGAGAATAAGGGAGTTTTATGTAATGTTTATTAATGTCCATTGTAAAGATCTTATATTAAATTCTGAGGATACCAAAGCCAGTTTAACCTTGCAGAGATCATATTCTAGGGCAGACCACAACAATGCAGCATAAGCAATAAAATGTTGTAGATGAATAGGGTTTAAAGAGGGTTTAAAGGAGGCAGTGGTCAAGTCTATGTGCTGGGTCTGGGTGGTCAAGGAAGAGTTTTGTAGAGCTGGAGATGCCTGAGTTGAGTATCAAAAGATGAGTGGGTGTTTTCCAGACTCATAAAGAGGGAGAGGCACTAAAAGTAAAAGGTGCATGATGAAACAACATGGTACGTTTGGGCTACTGGGTGTGAAAGTGAAGGAAAGGGTAGAGAGGTGAGTAGAGACAGATCATGAATAGCATATGGTGGCATTTACAGAGCGGTATGAGGAAAGCACAGTAATAAGTAGTTAGGAACCTGGAGTCAGACTTCCTGGTCTAAGTCTTGGGCATAGAATTTACTAGTAATGTTACCTTTCTCAAATTAATATCTCTATATTTCAGTTTCTTCCATTGTAAAATAGGGAAGAATAATACAAACTCTTCAGAATGATGTTGTCATAATGAAGTGAGATTATATAAGTCAACACTTAGCACAGGTTCTAGGCTGTTTTAATGAACATTAGCCTTTGTTATTATAACTCCCATTCTCATTATGACAGAGAAGATTTTGAGAGAGATGGAAGCAAAAAATTAAGTAATAAATAAGATGGCATTTATTCAGTCAACAAGTACTTGAAACAATGTGGAAGAAACTAAGCTCATTGTAATGAGCAAGACAGACTTTGTTCTTTCCCTCAAGACACTTACATTCTAAAAATTTTTTAATGTTTATTAAGTTTTGAAGGAGAGAGAGACAGAGACAGGGCATGAGTGGGGGAGGGGAGAGAGAAAGGGAGACACAGAATTTGAACCAGGCTCCAGGCTCTGGGCTTGATGCACAGACCTTGACACCAGGCTCGAACCCGCTGACTTCAAGATCATGACCTGGGCTGAAGTCGGACGCTCAACCAACTAAACCACCCAGCCAACCCAAGACACTTAGATTCTAAATGCAAAGACAAATATTAAAAAGAGGCAGAGAAATATTAAAATATTGAAAGGAGGCTGAGAAAAATGATGGTCTTAATTAGCATCACCTGGGAGCTTGTTACAATTGCCATTTTTCAGATTCCATTTATTCCAGGTCTACTAAATTGAGAACTCTGTAAGTCCCAGCAATCTGTGTTTTAACAAATACTACAGTGGATTCTAATGCAAGCTAAAGTTTGAGAATCCTTGCACTGGGCTTTTATTTCCAGTTTAATTGAGGGAGCTCTTTACTGCAGTTACAAACACCCTAACAGCACCTGGAGTGGAGCCCTTGAAAATTACTTGGCTCCAGGTACCCCTATTGTGCCTTCAGCTTTTCACGGGCTTTTCTGAGGATAATTTAGGTTTAAAGGACCTTGTTTTTTTAAATTGAATCTTGGTAAAATCTTAAGGAAGAAATCAATAGCTAATTATAATCTCTTTGATCTCCCCTCTTCAATACCCACAGGGGGAGATACTATGGACCTGTTGCCTCTAACAGGGGGCTCCATGATCATCCAGAGGGACGAGGGGAGGTTCCTACTCAAAGACCAGGAGTAGGGCCAGCAGTGCGCATGGGCTGACTTTGCCAAGAATACATTCTGTGGACCATGCCCGCCATCCAGCCACTTACCTGTTACTTAAAGTACCTAAGTGGTTGGTCATAAAATATCGTCTAAGGAAAACAAATTCAGGTAATTGCGGGACTTTTAATTTTGTGATTGGGAAACAATGCTAGCTGTGGCCTTCTTTTTGGCCATCTTTTTGAGTAATACTCAACTTTTATCTTAAATATATGTTGAAGATATATTTAATGAAGATTGCATAGAAGGATGCCAAATGGTTAGCCTGTCCAGGGCTACCGCAGGTCCAGGTCAGGCCAGATCAAATAGGCAGTTCCATGTCACAGCTTGCTGACAGATAGCCTGGTGGTGTGTTCTCGGTCTATCCCTGGGGCTGTCCACCTCAAAGGAAAGTTCAACTGTTGGCCTCGCTTAAAGTTTAAGCAACAGTTTCAGATAAACATAGCATCTTTGGGGATGAACCTAGTGTAGAGGAAATTTTCATCTCTAACATTTGTTTGTAAGGTAGTTGTTCAGCACTTGAGGAATTTTTCCTAGAGTCATCTTTTTATCTATGGTCATTAGGTAACTAGGTCAGTCCATGCTGTGCCTACAGAATAGCATTAATAGTGCTGCTTTTAACTAGACATAATCACTATCTATAAAGGACAAAGAGGAATGCATGTAGATGCCAAGAATACATCCCTCTCCCTTAATAATAGGGTCACTGAAAGCAGTGTTTGGTGACTTAGCATTGAGCTGGGGGAAGAATGGAGAAGGAGAAAGGAAAATGTATTCTTCAATAAGGGTATAGTGCTTTTCCACTCTTTAGTGGAAGAAAATACCTGATATCAAATATAAGAAGGCCTCTCTTAGTGTTCTACACTGGAGAGTACAGGCATGTTGACGGGTGGGTGGAGGTGGAGAAGTAGATTAAGCTCCAGATCATTTTAAAACCAAGGGGTAAAGGGTGGTAGTAGGGCTGCCTGTTTGGCAGCATTTAAATGTGTTGCTAAAGTAAATTCCCAAGTGCAGACATTGACCTTTTCTTTAGCTGAAGGACAAGAAAGTGGTTGGCAGATGGAAAATCTTTTGTGTGTGTAGCCAGAATATTGGAAACCATTATGAGATCCCTAATATTCTAATGGAAATTTCAGTAGCATGCCTGGAGTCTGTTTTAGAACCAACTGGTGATAAAAGTGCCCTGATGACACTTTGCCATGAGGAATAGAGGATTTCATAGGTCCAAGTCCCCCCTCTGTATTTAACCAAGGTTAGCCCATGGAAGGGATAACAAGGGTAGGGGTTGTTTGCCACAGAGCCAAGAAGCACCCCATGACACAGTGGCACTTGTTGAGGTAGAAGGCACCTATCTCAACAGATTTTTCAGTATGGGAAACTAGTTATTTGGGGAACAGATGTTAAGGATAAGGACAGATGAGAATGATTAGTTTTCAATGTTCAAATGGTTGACTCATTGCCCTCTATGTATAGTTTCTTACCAACTCTAAAAATGGTGCAAATGGAGAAAACGAGGTGGAGAGAGTTTAAGTGACTTGCCCAAGGACACAGAGTAGTAGAGCTGGATTGTGAACTCAGGCACACTGATTCCAGAACCTCTACTTTTAATCAGCTAAACTTCTGTAAACTTAACTGCCTCTGAGTCTCTGGATTTATGGACAAGAGGACATACCAGCTTCTTGCAGTCAAACCTCCCACAGGTGGAGGGTCCTCTGTATTCTAAACTTGGCACTTAACCTCAGTTATTCTGCAAGTTCAGAGAGGCATGCAGTGCCTTTCGGGAATTTTCGAAGCATTGGTTTAATTTGGAATAATTCCATTGGACTATTCGTTTCCTCACTAGCCTCTGCTTACTTTTCCCACCTTACCATCGCTGCATCATTTAAAGAGGATATTACAGTGGCGAGAACACTTTAATTCCCAAACCTACTATGTATTTGTACATGACCTTAAAGCAAAGGAATTCTCAGGTGATTCTAGTATCTACATTTGTAAATGGCAGTATCTACATCTGCAAATGGCAGGTAATGGCTATTGCCTGATGGGTTTTTAAAAAGTAATTTGTTTTCAAGTGACTTCTGACCTCTTGAGTCAAAGAATTACAGAAATTAAAACAGAAATGAAAGATTCTACCACATAACACCAGTTGTTATTGGGAAATAGAAGAACGTGCCTACAATAAGAACCAAGAAGATCAAAGGGCAAATGCATTCAATTGAGTGAAACTAATAAATTATTGGAAAGCACTTTCCAAGTAGAGGAAAATGTCATATATATGAGCAATAGTAATAACTGCATTATTACTAACTTTAAAAGAATACAGGACTTCTCACAGTGCAGCCCATCAAAATCGTCTTTCAACCATTTTTATTCAGAAACAATGACTTACTACAATGTTTATTTAGAAATTGAAATTCCCAGTGCAGAATAAGCACTTACTTCATTGATGGAACTCTGGAAGTCTAAAAGGCATTAGAATGAGGTGGTGCAAACAGCCTCCTGGCTTTCTCACAAATGAGATCAAGATGTTCCCAGGAGAATTACCAGAAGAAAGGATGTCTAATGTGAAGAAGTTGACAATGTATCAGAATGTGTATAGTAGACATATATTATGTAAAGCGTAGGCTTTATATAGCATCATAGATTATATAGCCTCTCCCCACTAAGTACCAGAACCACATGGCTTTTACATCTTACTAGTGACTCCTAACAATTGATAAAGAAAAACCCTCTCATTTCATATTCAGACAGATTAAAAGAATTGAAGACTTCTTGCTACACTTCGGTTGTTCAAAGCCTTTCAACTCCCTCCAAATAGTTCAAGCTCCAAAATTCCCTAACCTATATAATTGCCAAATTAAATCAGCTTCCGTAAGTCAGACATTTCCAGCCAATGTTCCAGAAATAGGTTACAGGTGCATCACACAGTCCTTAGCGAGGCTGGATAGGGTCTCAGGGCAGTGGTTTCCAGCCATGAGCAATCAATTCTCATGTAACTGATACACAAATATTTTCTATGTATGAGGCAACAGGTTTTTAAAATTAGGGGAGAACTGTGCTGAGTATTGCAGAAAGATGCTTTTGTGATGAGATCACATAGTAAGTGAAGTAAACATGCTTATTTAAAAAATACACCTAACTGAAGCTACTATTTAGAAGCATGTATAGTAAGGTATGAATGATTGAGAAGTTCAATATGTCATGAGGAATCTACAATCTAATAAAGGATCTTGTTCATCTGAACTTGTTTCTAATAGAGAAACCACAGCTTCTCTTCCCCTAGCAACTGCTCATTGCCCCCATCTGTGAGCTAACATCCTCCACCTTTCCCTGACTTGCAAACTAGTCCCATACAGTGTGAAATGCACAGAATTGATACTGTTTCTTAGCAGGAAGTCTTGTGTCACATATTCTTCTCTACCCTAACACCTTTACAAGTGACTTCGTATCTCGTGGGGCTTGGTAAAAATAGTCATTTTTGGAGGGAGAAGTGAATGTTGACAAAAACTTAGTAGATCTTCTAAATCCAGGAATCAGATCTGTGGCCGCAGAGGACTGTATGTATTATCAATTATCACAGAACCACAGAACCTCATTAATGCTTTGAGTTATTTTCCCAGCACAGGGATAGATTTGCACAAGTGTTTGCTGAATGAATAACATATAAATCAACAAATAGTCAAATTCTGGTTCATGACAACTACGGATAAGGAATAGAGTAAAACAATGTGGTCTTTGCACAGTGCTTTAACCTGGCTAAAAAGTTAAAAACAATGTAGCAAAAAGCAATTGTACGAAAACATCATAATGTGATATTCCAGAGCTGAGAATCATGGTACCATTCTGTTTTGGAAAGTCAGAGGTATAAGTTTTTCAATCTATGTTTCCAAAATGAGTTCCCCAAACTAGAACTAAAATTGGTACAGACATAAATACCAGTATCAGTGATATGGAGAAGTTTCAAGCATGCTGCTAAATCTACTGAGAATCATCTATTTTTTTTTTAATTTCAATGCCTTCAATTTTTTGCATATATATGAAATCTGGAAAAATATAATATCTATAGCAAAGAGTTTGACTTTATCTATGAGTTCTGTGTACACACTGACTGCTACCGAGTCACTCAGGAAGCTCTGGAGAGAGCGAGGCGGTACTGAATTTGATCACAGAAGACAGAATCATATTTTAAAAAGAATTGTCCCAGCAGCGCAGCTATATAGCAGAAGTTTGCACTTTTCTTTTCAGTGTTGGCTGCACACACCCCACTCCCCTTCAGGCTGCCAGCACTCTTGGAGGTAGCGTAGGGGAGGTGGAATGGAACAAAAGGATCGGGCCTATTGGACCCTAGTGGAAAGACACGGCCCATCTGACATGACTCACACTGCTAGCTCATCTTCTAAACCTTCCCGAATAAAACTTTCTGTTAATACTGCACTTTGCAGACTTAAGGTATGGCCACAGCAGCAATACCATTTCATCACAATTCTAACCAGCTGGCCCTGCAAGCAGCCAGGAGAACGACTGTGGGGGGCCTCATCTGTGGGGCAGGGAAGAGGTACAGCCATGAGCAAAGGCTGCTAGTAAGTCAGGCCTTGAACCCAGACTTGCACCCTTTCCACCGCAGCACAGCAGCCTTGCTGAGTGCCTGTAGCTTGCAGGGAGCCATCACGGGAGGAGGCAGTCCTACGGCCAGGGCCATCCGGGATGGCCTTCGGAGAGGGCCTGGGCTGCTGTGCTAGGCCCAAGTGCTTAGTCTTCTTGGCATCCAGTGGACATGGACAAATTCATTGCTAAATGGAAGCAAAATCCCCTCTGGCTCGCTTCCGCCTTGTTTATGGTCTTCTTCTTGTTATTTAGGAGCTAATTAGGCAATCTGCCCAGTGTCTCTGCTCCCAGGCCTGGGGCCGCCCGCCCTCTGACCACTTGCCTGCCTATTTCCGTCAGCAGACAGAGGTCAGCGAGAGAAGGCATGAGACTTTAATAGGCCTCCTCTCCCACTTGTTAGCATCAGTGGAACAATTTTTACAGGATGTTTCATATTTGGCTATCGAGGATTTGGACATCTGGGGATTATTTATGGATTTCATTACTCACTTTAGTCCACTTACTATTACTGTGAAGAGATGAGGCTTGCCTATACCCCTAACACAATTTCAAATTTGTGGCAGTGTCCTATTCCCTGAAGAACCAAATATGTTCAGTGTGTCAGTCTCTTCACGGCAGACAATTGTGAGTCAGTGAATACAGAAGGATGCAGGAAACACTTGTGTGGAATTAGAAGGTAGGATGGGTGGAAAAGTGTTAAACTGTAGGAGCATCTCACTTTGAACAATAGAGCTATATCTGAAAATTTCCTATAAATTGGATTTATAAGCATTTAGTTACATTTTAAATCCACCAGAAGAGTTGACAACTCAAAGAACACCCTGCTATGAGTTCTTCTGCAGGTGCAAAGTATTTTTGAGGAAATAATTCCCTCCCCGTTCATCTTTATTATGAACCTGAATTTGAATATATCAAGTTGTCTTAAAACACCTGTATAGCTAAGTCTGCCAAGATGCTTTTCATTGACTACCTGGTAGATGAACAGACTTATTCTCAAGCCCAGAAGTGCTTATTGTAAATTGGATGTAGGTTTTTAATCGGCCACACCTGATTAGGTTCCTACACTTCTTGAACACTCATTCTCTGTATGTAGGAGAAAAGCAAGTAGACCGCTTCATACAGCCAGGTTTAGAAGTTGCTGCTTTATGTAATGTTAAATCTATTGGTTATTGTGTTTTTGTAGATTTGGGTATATGTGTCTTTAAGTTTCTAAATCTAATATCTTTGCAAACAGTTTAATCAGTAGCTACAGAATTTTTGTTCAGACCCAACCAGTTGGACGAAGCTCATTTTTATTTAAAAATTTCATGCTCTTTTCTGTGGTTTATACTTCATGTCTGCTCTTCTATCCCTAGATAAAAGCCAGTGTTTTTAGTTCCCATTTTCCAGATGATTGCTCTGTCTCTGTCTTTGCTGTCATTTGTGCAGATGGCTTCAGAGTTCCAGCCCAAACACATAGTGCCATGAAAATAAGCCCCCAAACCTTGAAGTGTTTAGTAAAGCTGATTTTTCCTAGCTTCAGTTTCTCTTGGCCCACTGCCTGACATCCCTTTGGTTCTCTCTGAATATTCTTTCTAGCTCTGGACACAAAGGCAAGAACTTTCTTTTTAGACTGATTGTGACATTTACTGACAGAGATGATAGCAATGAGAATAATGGCAGTAAGTGTCCTCATGGCCCTTGGTCCATGACTGTTCCCTGGCTTTGGTATTCATTCTTATCCTTCTACCTACGATGCGAAATCAAATCTTGGTTACCTGCCTCATCTCCTTAGAAGCAGACCTGGTTCTCCAGTGTTAAGAAGGATTGCCATGTGCCTTTTAGAAGAGAAGAGCCATAGAAGCCAATTCCATGGGTAGGCACTGCATTTGAACCATGACTTTATTTGTTTCTAGATTCAAACTTCTAGGGGTAGTCTGTTAACATGCTCACCAAGGCTCAAGAATTTTCTGTTCTACTGCAAGCATCTCCTGAGGCCACCTTGTTAAAGAATTTAATTTCTTAATCAGTTTCTCAGAATCAATATCTCTTTTCCTATTTCCCTTTGTTTGGACATAATGTGATTAGAACAAATTGCTCTCATGCTTTGGGACTTATCAGAATTGTGCTTAAAAAACGCTGTGCACCAGTCCTCCTCCCTCATATGAATTCTGCTATTCCCCTTCTACTTGGATATCGCAATGGCCATGAGAGCCAGGGACCTCATCCAAGCAGGCTTGCAACTGGGGCTTTTGGGAAGCAAACGTGTCCCCATCTTCTTGAGGTGCCACTAGAAGGGGCAACTTGTACCAAGATCTACGTTCATCCATATCTGCTGTCACAGGCACGTTACCTTGCTCATCTATCTAGCACATCTCTTCCTGGGTCATTTAAAGAGATATTTGGATTGATCTCATTTCAGTGAATAATGCTAAAATTCATAGGTGTTTTCCTTCTGTTAGGAAACTCAGGGCATTCTGTAAGGCTTTTCTCTAATTCCTCAATCAGTAGGAAGAGATACTTGAAAATACTTACATTGGATGACCGAGTAAGACAAATTGCTCATAGCCACCCAGGTTAGAAAGATTGCGATTTAACAAGACAAGCAATCAGAGGCTGAATTGAATGGCTAAAGGGTCTCCATTCCTTTCTAGACTAGTCAGAGATATGAATGAAGCACAAACCAGAAAAATTGTTGTTAGGTTTGTAAATGCAAGTAATAAAATCTATATATAAAAAAAGAAAGAATAAAAAGGGGGGAAAAAGTATGGCAGCCCCCCCACCCCTTTCAAAGGACACAAAATTTCTTTGTATAGACTTTGTGAATATATGCATGGTAAAATCTTTACAAACACTGTGAAATAGGCAATTAAATTGGGAAAGGATACATGCCAGAATGTTTTAAAGCTTTACTCTCCTCCCCACAGCATAACTTAAAAAATGTTCTTAGTTGTTTCCTTCCCTTAATAACCTCAAATTCTTAATTGAAAAGCTGTCTGTGTTATTCAATATGCATGAAATAATTACACTTGGGTCAGGTGTAGGGTTGGGTTGCTTTGGATGGTTTTAAAAGATTTTCCCTCTTAGTCCTTATCTATTTGTCTCCTGAAGAATTTCTGTATCTCTTTGGGCAAACCAGGCAGAAGCAGCAGCAATAATCTTATTTACAAAGGGGGCAGGAGGGCAGAGGGTTGGAGGCCTCAAGGGCTGGTATTCAATACCATCCCTGTCATCCTGAGATCAGAGGGTTTGCCCCCGCCCAGGTGAATAATGACCAGGAACACTTTGTGACTGATGACTGCTCTGTTTCAAGAGCTAATTGATGTCCCTCAGTTACTAGTGAATAATGCTCTTTCTAGCAGTGACAGTAATGTCATCAGGAAGGAAAATATGTGGCCAGCTAATAAGGAAACATGATATGGAGCCCCCACCCCCACCTCTTGGTGCTCTACTGGGCCAAGTGGGAAGTGATACTCTTACATACAATGTAAGCATTTTTACAATGCTTTGTAAAAATCTCTTTGAATTAGCAGAACTGGAAGAGGCTTCCTAAACTTTGACCTTTTTTGCCTAATATTATAAATCTGCTCAGGCCTCTATAAATCACAGTGAAGTGCATCAAGAAAAATAAATCTCTTTAGTATCTATAGCCCTTGGTGATCTGGCCCCTGGCCCTCACCCTCATTACTCTCCTATGGGTACTATGTTCCAGCCACATGAGACTATGTGTCATTCTCTGGACATATCATGCTCTCTTAAATCTCTCACCTGCCTCCTCCTCACCATAATTTCTCTCCCTATAATATTCTTTATCTCCATCTTCTCTCTAACATTCTTTGTCTTCCCTTTCCTCTTTTCCTGAATAAGCCCCTACTTGGTCTCCAGTATTCAGCTTCAATATTCAATATTCCTTACTCAGTTACTTGTGCCCTTTCTGGTTTCCTATAGCCTCCTCTATTTTAGACTGATTGCATTGCATTGCGATTGCCTGTTTAAGTGTTCACCTTCTTTCATTAGATGTTAAGTAATTCGATGACTTATTATGGTAGATATTCAATAAATGTTGCTTGAATTGAACAGAATAAATGTACAACACAGTTTGCTAAATAGGAATTGGTTTGTGGCTATCAACTCAGTAATGTAGTAGCTAAGAGCAAATTCAAACTCCACCACTTATTACTTGTGTGACCTTGTGTGGGTTACTATCTGCCAAATGGGAATGATAATACTTCATAGGCTGGTTAAGAGGTTTAAATGAGATGATGCATCTCATAATAAGTGAGATAAATGCTACCCATTATTGTTGGTGCCAAGTTCAAGGTAGATTCCTGGCAAATACTTACTAAATTGTATTTTACAATTTTAACACACCACATTTCAGTGACTGCTACAGCACTTTTTCCTAGCTGCCTTATACTATGTACAAGTTAAAAATAAAGCAAAGTGTTGTTTTTTTTTAGTTATAGGAATTAAATTAAAATGAAAACTTTGATCTAGAAAGTGGCCAAAGAGCTGGAAACAATTGCTATTGTAGGTGGGATCAGGATTATATTTGTAGCACTGAGCTCTTGGGATAAAGAATTGAACTTTTCAGCCTCTGTTTCAGCTACCCAAAGTGAGGGATGAATCTTACTAGACAAGTAATAAAGAATACAAATTTATTTTAACATCCAGAATAGATTTCATCAAGTTCTCAAATTGCTATCATCTGGAGAAGGAAGGAAGAAAAATGCAAATAGTTAGAGCCACATACCTTCTCACATCCCATGCCCCTTGCAATGGGATGAGACAGAAAGATCTAGAGTTTAGAACTGAAGGACCTGGGTTTGAGCTCCAGAGATTCAACTTACTACAAACTACGGATGTGAACTTGGGCAAGATGCTTGACTTCCTGCTCCTACATGTGTGAAAATGTACTGCAGAACAATAGAACTTTGGGCATTATTTTCACTAGGCATTCTGGTAATCAGTGGTGATGTTTTTCAACTCTGCATTTCCTAGAGCATGAGAAGCTTGCAATAAATACTTGTGGACTGTATGTTTTTAAATGAATAATGAATGGATGACTGGAGTCACTGTGATTTAATAAAAAATATTACGGGATTTGGAACTAAGAAGGCCTGGGTTCTGGAGCACCTAGGTGGTTCAATTGGTTAAGTGTCTGACTCTTGTTTTCAGCTTGGGTCATGATCTCACTGTGTGGGATGGAGCCCTACAGTGATAGCACAGAGCCTGCTTGGGATTCTCTGTCTCCTCCTCTCTCTCTGCCTCTGACTCCCCCCACTACTCAAAATAAATAAATAAACATTGTTTTTAATAAAAAAGAAGGCCTGGATTCTAAACTTAGCTGTATGGTGTTTACCTCACTCAGCTTTTATCTGACCTACAGTATAAAGTCTAAGAATATATGCCTCATAGAGTTGCTTGAGGATTAAATAAAATATATATAAAGTGCCAATGTGAAGTGCTGGCAAAGTGTAGCTTCTTTATTCCTGATTATTAGTTAAAGGATGGCTATAGACATTAACTGAATAACTAAGACAAAATAAATGATCTGAACATGGACTAATTCTAATACTTTACATTAGTTTAGCCCTCCACAGTTTTCAAGCCTCTTCAGAACATCTGATACCATCTGATGCTACTGCTATGTTCAGAGCTGGCCACTGATGAGAAAACCAACTCATATGTCGTAGCTTGTCCAAGGCCAAACAACTAGGCAGCGACTGATCCAGAACTACATTCTGGGTCTAATAATTTTTTCTCCAGTATTCTTTCTAGCACAATAGCTGTGTCTGTCAGTCAATGCTGGGTGTCTTAGAGATTTGCCATGATTCTGATGTTGGTCAAAAAGATTGAATACTAGATGAGGAACATGTGAACGTTGCTGAATGGATCAGGCTTATCTAAAGATGTTAGGAATTCTCATATTATTATTATTAAAATAAACTGAAGTGCTGCATTAGCCATCTGTTTCTTAGCAGTAAGAGAAAAGTTACTCATTTGCTCTACAAATATTTGAGCACCCATGTTCAGAGCAAGAACAAGCTACCACAAGTAATACTGGGGAGTCCCAGGGGTGCCTGGGTGGCTCAGTCAGTTAAGCATCGGACTTTGGCTCAAGTCATGATTTCGTGGTTCATGGGTTCAAGTCTCACATTGGGCTCTGTGCTGACAGCTCAGAGCCTGGAGACTGCTTCTGATTTTGTGTCTTCCTCTCCCTCCCTCTGTTCCTCCCCTGCTTGCACTCTTCTTTCTCTGTGTGTCTCTGTCTCTCTCTTGAAAATAAATAAACATTTAAAAAAAAATTTTTTTTAAATAGTGGGGAGTCCCAGAATCTCATTTTTCTATTAACCCAAGACTATGTTTGTATTATTTTAATTAACCCTTCACCACATTCCATTCCTTCTTGTCGTTCTCTTTTTCTTTGGATATATTACAGGGAACTATGTATCCTATAATCCTATATAGTCACTCCTTAACATTATCAGAAACTTCTGAAAAACTTAACACAGTAGCCCAATGACCTGTACTTCTTGATGTTCAGAGACTTACCCGTTCTTCACATTTCATCACCTCCTAAACTAATCAGTTATGTGCACTCCAAATTTCCCTCACTAGCATTCAGGGACAGGGAGTTGAAGAACAATGATAATGTGTATTGTTCACTTTCTATGTTCCAGTATGGAGCCAAAAACTTCACCTGTATCACCTTCAATCCAGAAGAAACTCTTCTAGAATGTTTTAGAGGTACAGGTGGAATTTTTCCTATGGGAACCATCCCTGGGGGACATGGTAAGGTTTCCTACATACCTCAATTGGTTTTCTGTTTCTATATCATTCTAAATGTATATTTCATTATAGATAGTAACACATATTGAGGGGGATCAGTGTTTAATTTTGCTACATGAAATAAGTATCTTATTCCCATCAAGTACCAGTGTAAAAT
This sequence comes from Proteles cristata cristata, assembly GCA_017311185.1. Lineage (NCBI taxonomy): Eukaryota > Metazoa > Chordata > Mammalia > Carnivora > Hyaenidae > Proteles > Proteles cristata. Next base: position 1,111,057 of record JAESUZ010004992.1, on the reverse strand, counting down.
TTAAGAACAAAGAACACATGTCATTTGCTTTTTGTTAGAAGCATTCAGCTTATGCAGTGCACAGTGTTTACTAAAATAGGCAGAATGATAAATTTTTATTTTGTCATGAAAATAATAATATAGTTTCAAATATTTGCCAATTTATCATTTAAATAAAACTTTCTTTCAAAATTAACTGCAAGCCTACTTTCGGATAATAATAATGTATACACTTCATTATAATGCTTTTTTTGCTTCATCATAAAATTTTCAAACTATTTTTTTCTTATTGTTCCAATAAAAATTATGTGTTTTTATAAGTTATGCTAAAAAGTAATTATCTCTTTCACATGGTTCAGAGTGTGTGTTTATAAATTCTTTAGATTTACATATTTTGCTAAGTCTGCTAAGTTCCAATTTCATTTACATATTATGAACAGTATAGTTATCTTAATTTACTGCAAAATCACCAAGCCCTTTTATGAAATAATGCTTTCAAAAGGTATGGCAGGCTTTTGCTCTTTATTATGTAAATGATGTTTTTATGCATTTTTGTATGTTAAAAATGAGTACATTAATCCAATCTGTCCTCATTTCTCAAATATTGTTGTAAGTGCTTTTTGGGAACAAACCAATGGTTCAATAATCTTTTAGAACTTAAATCCTGAGTGTTTTAATCCTAGACTATGAAATAAGGCAGAATTCAAAGGCATTTATGTTCTTCATGATAATCTAGAATTTTTATTTGATTCCAAGTAACTTTGGACAATAGACATGATGGGATGTTTTCTCTTTGAATAAATAACAATTTAATTATATCACTAAATAAAATATAGGGTGGGCTTAATACATTGTAAATATTATGAAAGTACTACTTTGCTATAGTAATTTAATGACTGAAGCTACATTGAATAACAATCTTACTAGTACTGTGTACAAAGTATTATACAGATTACTAACAAAGATATTGCCACGGTTGCAAGGGTGTTACCAGCTCAACAAACACCTAACGATACGATATTCTTCTAAGAGGAAAAGTAATAATGTTAGATTTACAGACGATCAAGAGTTATGTTTCCCCGTTGAAACATCGGAGTTAAGAATCCAGATAGTCTGGCATCCTGATTCACACTATCACAAGAAAAGTGTTCCTTTCTTGGGGCCTCTCATCCCCAGCAAGCTAGTACACCAAGTTTACGTGAAGATAGGCTTTAGGATGCCACAGCAATGTAAAGAAACTCTTCTATCTGAAAATTACTGATTTGTAGGCCACTGCTTAAACATCTGACTTTTTTTTTTAAAACCTATTTACATACATTCAGCCCAAATCAGTAGATAAAATGTTTTGTCTATATTACAATAGGCATTGTTAACATTTCATCAGAAGGCCAATGCAAGACAATTGTTAATAGCCATTGCCTAGCATTTAGGAGATTTTTAAAATATCATACAAATATACAGTTAGATTGTGAGAAATCTAATTTTGCGCATGATAGTGGTGGTCTCTTTTACAGATGTGGAATGGCAGGAATGAATCAACAGGACAGTAATTAGAGTGCTACTCATCCAGGGCCTAATTCGTATCTGCTGGTTGGGCCTATTGCTGGCAGTGTGGGTTCAAGCAGCCCAAATTCCTTGACACGTAATGCCAGATAGACCTGACTCAACACGATGGGGGAGGTATGGGAATCAACTCAAGTGTAGGCATATGTCTGCAGCGTCTCCCAGATCCATGTTTCTTTTAGATAAATTTCATATGTAATGGAAAATTAGAAGTTCTTGGAAAGAGCCCTCCTTGTCTAAATGAAACTATTGGTCTGGGGCTGAAAGATCCATCATTATTCTGAAGAAATCGAACAGGTTGGGAATGTGGCCCTTTTTGAAGACATACGTGATAGTGGAATGCGTGGTCGGGACAACTATGTTACCCTCAAGAGGAATGTAGGTAAGTCTGAGGTTGGACCTTATAAAACTTATTGAAATTTAAATTATATTTAAGGTGATGAGCCTAATGAGGGACTGGTTAATGAATGATACTAGTGGATGGTAATTCTAATGAGTATATTCATTAGGGAGGATATTAGAGTCTCCTGGGTTAGGAAATGATATTAAAAGTGTCAAAGTGAATCAAACTAACTGAAATGTTTTAAAATGAAGGTAGTGTAACACATATGTGATGATATTTCACAGATATTTCTTAGAATATCAAGAAGCACCAAGTTTAGTGCTATCAGCCCCATTGTCCCTTAATTTATTATATATGATTTAGATCCTGAAAGCACAACACACTATAAAATCTACATTGCATACACACAAATACAGTTTCGAAAATGAATCCTGGAATTTTTCACACATAACAAGAATTTCTTCTTCACCAGGACTTCATAGCTGTGAGAGGAAAGCTGGTCCTGACTGGTGAGCTCTGAGACATGTGGATTACTATTCAGGCTAATGCGGGACAAACGAGTGGCAATTCTTCAGTGGAACCAGACCCCAGTGAGTGTTTGTAAATAATCTTTTCTCTTTCTTCTAAAGAGACCTTATTCATCCTCCAGCACCCTGAGCCCTCCCCTGCATATCACAGAGAGGTAAAGTGAAGCAACCAGCAGGCAGATTTGAGCTGTATAGACAGATAGTTAAGTGCATCCTGCTTGGCCCACAGCGCACATTCAGCTATAGACCATACACTGCACAAAAGACTGCCCCCATAGGCTGCTCATCCATCTAGAGAGCTAGAAATCAGCAGGGGTCCTGCAGGAGCCACATTTTATCCGTTTAAAGAGAAGACTGCTTATAGTAAGATCTGTCCGGGTCAAGTGGCCTCTGAAGCAATATTAATGCTTACTGGGAAAGGGCCTAATTCTGAGCACCCATGGCACCATTAAGGTATATGAGAATGGGGCATGAGAAGCCAGCAAGCCACACTCATTTTTATACTCTAGCAGATCTTGCTAACCAGGAGTGGGGGAGAGGCCTATTCCTTAGCCCAAACCTACCCAGTCAAAGCTGGGTCCTGGGTTATCATCAAGGACATCTAGAAGCAGCACAGAAGCAGTCATATGTCATCCAAGCCTCAGTCACAAGTGTGTCGGCTCCTCACTGTCTTTTTCTGTCTCACCCACTGTCCCACTGGCCTCCTTAGCCACATGGACCAGACCTGGCAATCCTACTTCAGCAAGCAGGGTACAGTGCTGCTTAAACAGGGTCATACTGCTACACACTCAACTGAAAAAGAGGAACCACTTCCCTTCTGATGATTTACATCTCCATGGACTTGGTCGACAGTAGGTGCTCGGACACCAAGACAGTCACTTTCCAATGCTGACATGGTAAATACAGACCTTCACTTGAATGTCTGTTAGTGATGATTCCTTGCTAGACACTGGTCTTATGAAATATCTAAAGGTCAATTCAGTAGCACTTGACCCAATCTCTCGGGGGGGAAGGGAGGAGAGTTTCCTGAACGTTTACGGTGAGTATTTTTATCAACAAGGTTTCTGGAAGAACTCAATTTTAGAAACTGACTTCATGTGCAAGAGTGCAGTGAGTGATACGGTTTACACTTGGTCACAGTTTTCTCACTTTATGACATTACTGTAACAGTTACAGGATAGAAACACACACACACACACATTTATATTCACACTCACACACAGTATAATTTTACTGATCCAGACAATACGTCTTTTCAATTAAGAAAAAAATGAAGACTCATTTGGCCACCCAGGCATGAAATCTACTTAAACCTGGAATATAAGAATGCAGTACCCTTCAAGTAAACAGCAATTGCACAGTGATAACAATATACATTAAGATTGACACATGCTGTCTTAAGAGGTCTAGTAATAGCTAAAGACTAAAGAAAGTCAGAGATGTCAGCCAGAAAAGTCAATATGCCTTCTCTCTTCCATTCTAATTGTAATCCATCACCCGACAGAACAGTTATAGTCCAGAAGATAATAAATGTCCACGTATGAAAATGCAGGGCTAACAAATTGTTAAGTGTCAATGGATTCTGCTCAATACTCTGGATAGTCTTCAAATTCATCCCGTTGTATTAACAGAAAAGTAAACCTTCATGGTTATTTCAAGGTCAAATTTGAATAGATTGGGAAAAAAATATTAAGTTGTCTAAAGTCACGGGAAATGATTTTTTAAAAAAGTGATCTTACTGGCACATATCCGCTGCTTGCGTTGCGCTGTTCTCATGAAAGTCTACCTTTCGGTTTTGCTGAACTAGACAAATATAAATAACACACAGTAAACACAGAAACACATCTCACATGACACAATACACTTTACAAAATAGCTCTACTTTAGTACTATGACTTGTAAAAATGGACATCTCTGATACTTATGGACAAATACATTTCACATTATAATGAAAGTTGTGGTTACAAAGGCATTACTCATTTGATGGTGTTGTCCTGTGGGTACTTAGACTTCAAACTGTGTAGCCACAGGTTTCACTCCCATTTCATTGAGACTCTGAAGAAGCTTCAGTCACATAAGCAGCAGGCTTTCTTCACTGTAAACCCCTGAAGAACTGAGTTTCAGTACCTATGCTATTGAAATGCTAGAGAACTCATAACTGATCCTGGTGACAATCACCTTTCACCAAGCATGGTAAACTTAAAAAAATATAACCGATGAGACGACAGACTTTTCTAGATTTTAAGCTTTAAAAAAAATGAAATTTCTTTTTCCTGTGCTGCCAGGAAGGCGTCAGGCTCACAGAGCCTCGGCAGACGTGTCTGTGGACACAGACATGGTCACCTTGGCAATCTTGACCGTGCTCTTGATGCAGCTCTCTGCGGCCCTGTGAACACTGGCTGTGTTGTTGGCGTGTTTGTGCAGGCAGTCTGAGTCCCCCATGCTGTTATCGAGAGGCTGTGCGGTGCCTTCACACGAGGGGAACATACTCCGGAAAGCATGTCTCAGGTCCTTGCTCCTTAGAGCGTAGATAATGGGGTTCACGGTGGAATTCAGCAGGCACAGCATACTACAGAACGCGAACACTGTCTTAATGAGCTTGTTCATCTTCCCAAAGACATCGTACACCATAATGGCAAGGAGAGGGCCCCAGCAGATGATTAAAACTACAAGGATCAGAACGAGGGTCTTGGCTAGCCTAATGTCCATGCGGGCTTGGTCAGGCCGTGTCACCTGCACCTTGCCATCTTCTGACGTGTGGATGATGATGCTCTTCTGAGTGCCGCGCTGAATCATGCGGACCGCATGGCTGTGAGCCTTCCAGAGAATATACATGTACGCGTACACGATAAACAGCAGCAGCACGCTGGTGACCCCGATCCAGAACATCAGGTAGGTTTCATCAATGAGCGGGAAGATGTCTGAGCAAACGGACTGCAGCTTCTTGCAGTTCCAGCCCAGGAGAGGCAGCACAGCAATCACAATTGCGATGGTCCACATCAGGCAAAATGCCACCACGGCCTTGGGCCTGGTGACGATCCTCTTATAAGCCAGGGGCCTGTGAATAGATATGTACCTGTCAATGGCCGTGAGGAAGAGGCTGCCGACCGAGGCCGTGAAGGAGGCGGTGACCCCACCCAGTTTGAAAAGAAACACATTGGGGCTATCTTTGCGGTGGAACACATGGAAGTCAACAAAGCTGTAGACAAAAATGACACTGCCCAGGAGGTCGGCCACTGCCAGGCTGCCGATGAAGTGGTAGGAGGGCCGGCAGCGGAGACTGCGGGAGTGGAGTATGACACACAGCACCAGCAGGTTCTCCAGAACCGTAAAGGTGCCCAGTGTGAGGGACAGGACGGCGATGGCCAGCTGCTGGCTGGGGTTCAGAATCATGAAGCACTCCATGTCCATGAAGTTCTCCCCACACTGGATGTTCTCCTCATTCTCCTTGTAGGATGAAAGGGACTTGTTGTAAAATTCGGTAATGTTCACCTGGTCTGCTGGTACTAACTGGGGGTTGTCTCCTGCAGTCATCTTTTCTTGGAAGGGACTTCCCCTAAAGGAAGTTAAAGGGAATTTCTGTGGGAAGTACCCTAATTTGGATGCCATGTCGCCTTTGATATCTTCGTACTGAATGTCATTGGAGCCCACGTAGAGGAGGTCTGTTGTGATGGTGCGGAAGGTGGTGTCGGCAAGGCCATCCAGGATAGACTTCATAACCTCCGTCTTGGATTAGGCCAAACTCAAAATGACTGAGAAAGAGACCTGCAGCAGGAATCCTAACAGGAGGGAAAACAAATAAGCTGAATGGTGAGAAGACTGGGAGAATAATAATAATTTTTTTAAAACCTACTGTAAATATCCCAAATGTCTACCATCATATTACTTCATTCCTGTCTCTGAGCCTAGATGAAATCTTTGTCAGGTTTAGTCAACAAAATGAGTCAGTCAGTAAGTGAAAAGCCACCCAAAGTTGGCAATGTGGTGGCACACACCAGAAATATATTTCTTTCATTATTTAAGCTGTCTGGATTTAAGTCACTATGTGATGCTCTACAAACTTCCTAATAGTCAAGCTGAAGGAAATGTGTCTTGGGCAAGGCATGCACCTCATAGTTGTGTTAGGAAGCGTTTACCACCCTGCTTCTACTGTCACATACACACAGTGTCCTAACGCTGCTGGGGGCAGGGGAGAGCAACGTGTCACACAATGTCTGCTCTTGAAGACTCTACCGTCTTGTCACACAGGTAAGAGCGAACATACAGCACAACCCAAGAGCAAGACGGTGTGGAATCAGGAACTGTGCTATACGGCCTATGTGCTGAGTGTGAAGAAGGAGGAAGAGATGTTGAGAACCAGAGGAACAGGTGACCGTGGGGAAAGATCTGGATTCTGGCCTGTCTCCATTAGGCAAGTTTCTTCTCCCAGAGGAGATGTTTGAACTAAGCTACTGCTGAAGTGAATTTCAAAAATGTCCACACCAACCAAGAAAAATGTCATGAAGGGCGAACTTGCACTGAGGCTCATGAGAAGACCAAGATCTTTAACCCTGGAAAGCAGTGATGATGGAGAGTGCTTCCTGACAGTGTCCCCCATGAGTGATGCAGTGACACAAGCGTGCTGGGAGACAGGAAACAGGCCTCGATGGGGTCCCAGGCTTCCCATGTAGATAGCACTGGAAATGAGAACGACTGAGAAAATGAGGCCAAATTTTAAGGGCTCTTCAATTCTAAGCTAAGCAATTTGGTTCTGTTTCAAAACAAACAGCCAGAGAATTGATTTTACTATTTATAAATATTTGTTTAAAATGTGGCTACTAGGCCCTTTTGCTTATGAAGATATTAGAAGCATTGAGTGATGCCTATAGTAATTTTAAAGTAATCATAAAAGCCAGTATTTTATTTCCTACTTGTATTCTTCTTTTTTTAAAAAAAAAATTATCACACTGTATTGGAGGGGGACATAGTTATCACCTTGGAACAAATTAAAATGTTCTGAGTCCTCCCATTTAAACACAGAGATCCTACCTATCTGAATTTAATGATTCATTTATTCACCCATTCAACAAGTTATGGAGCACCCACTATGTGCCAGGCACTGTGGTCGGTAGGCAGAGGGGCTAAGCGTAGCAAGAAAGAGTCCCTATCACATGAAGTATACTGTGTGGCAGAGGACAGACAGCTGACTCTGTAATTATGATGAAGTGTGGTGGCAGCTGTGACTGGTGATATACAAGACACCGTGGGAGCAGCCAGTCTAGGGGGTTGAAGGAGGCTTCTCCAAGGAAAGGATGTTTATGCCAAGAGTATGTAGGATCAGTGTGAGTGGAGACAGAACATGGAGGCATATCAACTTTTTAAATGAATACGTTCAGTATCACAATGTGATTTTTTGATTGTTGTTCTGTTTATTTAGTAATTTGGACTAGGGACAGTGGCTCAATGTGGCCTACCTTCCTAGATTCTGCCACCCCTGCGTCCAGGCTGTCTCCTGAATCAACTCTGCTCTTTGCAAACTTCCATTTGCTAAACAGCTAGCTCCATTTACATATGAAAATTTTCACCAGTAATCTGAGGGACACAGAAAATAGCCACCATTTGTGAGAGAGCTGTTAATGGTCCTGGCATATCCTCAAATCTGACTTTTGCCTCTAAACTCCCACCCGTACTTAAAACATAGCACTTACTGGCCCTGGAAGGCATGCTGCTCTTTGGATACTCATTGCATACCTTCCTTCTTTCCTCGTAGCCTCCCTCTTTCTGAAATACGCATTTCCAAGTTCTCTGTTACATTAAATTGCCTCCATTTGTGACATCTCCTTGGCTGGCCCTACCCACCCAGACAGAACTAGTTTCCCCAGTCTTTCCCTCCATTACAGGCCTCACCGTATCACTTAATCACAAACTTACATATTTATTTCCACAACTAGAAAATGATTTCCAGGCACAGAAATGATGTCTTTTTTCTTATGTGTTTCAGCAGCCTGATACACGCTAGCAGATGAGAAGGAGAGGGCTGGTCTCCCTTAGAAATGTTCATGTGAACCTAATAGTGGCAGTTGAATTTTATTAACTAGTGCATTAAAGCAGTGATTTAATAATGCTTCTTTGTCTTTTCTTAAAATTAGAGGAGAGAAAGGTAATTAATTCAGTGGATATTTGGCCTGAAAACCAAACTTGAGCCCAACATTTCCTACTGGGAGCCAGTCCAGGACCCCCATCCGCTAAGTCCTCCTATCTCAAGGAACTAAACTGCCCTTCACGCTGCCCAATTAAAAACTAATTTATTTGAAATTTTGATCATTTATATGATGTTCATATGATTCCAAATTCAAATGGCACAGAAGGATGGACAGCAAGGTCAGCCTCTCTCATCTGCATTTCCTAGCCATCCAGTTTTCCTCCTTGGTGGCAAGAAGGTCCTTGTTAGTCTTTCCAAAGATATTCCATGCATATTCAAGTAGGTATATAAATTCATTTCCTTTTTTCTTTCTTTTTAACAAATACTAAGATGTTGTACATACTGTTCCGCTCGTTAAGACAGTTCCACACTGGTCCACGAATCCTCCCTCCCTTTAGCAGGTGCCTTATGTATCCACTAGATGAACATGGCCAGCCTCCTTCTGATGCAGGTTTAGGTTATCACTTCCTGTTGTTACAGACTGTGCTGCAGCAAATTACCTCCAGTCATGTCTTTTTTCACATTTCTTATGGAATTCTGAATTAAGTTTCATTAAGTTGTCCAAGCTCATACCTTGAACTTACCTTGGACTCCTCTTCTTTCTTGGCCTTTATAATAAGAAGACCTCTAAGTCTTGCTGATTTTCCCTTTTTAAGCATTTCTGGAGAGCTCATGTGTAGGCAGCATCCTGAGCTTCTTATGTGTATCTAATTGCTTATCATGACCATACTAGCTCCCCTGCCAGGTCAGTATTCAAACTGCTTATCTTTCACAATGGCCCTATGAGCTGGGTGCCATTATCATCCCCATTTCATGGATGAAAGGCACAGAGAGGGTAAGTAAAATCTGCCATTCACACATCTAGTAGATGGTAGAGCCAGAATGTTCTGGTTCTACAACAGTGCTGTCTAATAAACATGTAATGTGAGCCACATAGACAGTATCAAAGTTTCCACTATCTAGGTAAAAAGGAAATAGTAAAAGGTGAAATTAATTTTAATCATATATCTTATTCAACCCAATGTATCCAAAATATTATCACTTCAACACGTGGCATCAGCCATGTTTGAAGTTCTTAATAGCTACACGTGGCTAGTGACTACCATATTAGACAGTACATGACTAGAGCTGCTTTTAACCTTGATGAACCACCATCCCTTTAACCTAAGCCAAGATGGCTACTATATCCCTTCTTTTCCCCACTAATTCCAACCAGTGAAAACACTAGTAATAAAGAAAACATTGAATGAGGAGACAGAAGACCAAGATTACTGTGAGACTTGCACTCAGGCAAGTGGGGATGAGGATGATTACGATGTTGCCTAAATCAAAGAACTGTCCTAAAAATTAAATTAAAAAAAGGTAAGGCACTTAACATAGTGCCTGGCACAAAACTTAAGTCTTCAATAGATATTAATTATTGTCATTGCTTAGTACTATGACTCTTGCCATAAATTATGATTTCAAGATGACACAATGCCTTATTAGATCCTAGACTGCTTATTCAATTTTCATTTTTGTCTCAGCACTTAAAGCGTGAAGGAAATAGCAGATGCACACAGGGGTGAGAGAGGAGGAAACTTTATTTGGATATCTATTATACTCCAGGTATTCCAGAGATTTTACACATATTCCATCATTAAATTGTCACGACACTTCTATCAGGTGCTTCTTTATAATCACCATTTCACACATAAGGGAATGGAAATCATTAGATGTTAATGTTAATTGTCCAGAAGATGAAGAGTTTGTAGCAGAATCCATGTCTGTCATACTCCAGAAGTTTTGCTTTTGGACTTGATGCACTGTTTTAAAAACTAACGGTAACCAGAATAAAGCCATTTTGCTTTCTGTATTATATTGAAGTCTTCCAGCTTCTTACAAATTCAAATTAAGGCATTTTGTCAATAGTAATTAAGACTACCTCCTGCTAAATCACTATTTCCTATCCCAGCCCATCTAGGTAAATCTGCCTATTGGCATGGCCTCAAGGATTAAAATTTTAGTATTTGGAAGAGCTACAAAGCTTCTTCAGGGAAGAAAAAAGATCACAGACCTTTCTTCCATAATGCAAAACATGTGTGCCTGTGACTGGCTCTGTATTAAGATCACCATATATGTGCTCACAATTTTCCACTTTAATGCAGCCAAGTACTTTCATTAAAGCTAACTAACTTGTTAAATTTGAGCCAGAGCATGGTGTGGTTATGAAATATAGAGTAATTTCTGTCCAATACCAGCCAACTTTAATTAAGGAATACAGTTTTAAAGTATATATGGATTTTGTGCAGTTCAAGGATTTTAGGAATGTCAAAGTACCACTGTGCACAGGCTATTCTAACAGTTAATGGGATCATGATGGGAGAGCACTCCTCTGCATTTCAGTAATTCTTTCTTTTATTTCTACATTTGGATTATTACAGTAATTTTCACCTGATTATTTTTTGCATTGAGAATTTTCTTTGAGAGTTCACTAGTAATATAGTTTAGGCTTTGGGGGGATGCAGCTGCCATTAATTGTGTTTTTGTTTGCTACTGGGAAAATCATAATTGGAAATGTCTAGCAAGATGCGTAGATGCACCTATTAAAGAAGCAGTTGGTTTTTATTACTGTTATAGTGAAACTGATGGAATGACATTTAAGAGGATTTTCCTAGGATTCTGTTTTTAAAAATACAACCAACTTGTTCTAGTAATTTAGGCTATAAATCATGCCTTTATAAAATTAAAATATTTTAATGTCTTGAATCTATTATTTAAAAAAAAAAACACTTCAAGTTTTTAGAATGACATCACCTGTTCTGTTTGTCCATCCCACTACCTCCACACTCGTTTCCCCATCTACCACTCCCAAACTTCTACATTAACTGGCAGGCTATAGTATCATCAAAGACATTTTCTGGGTACGCCAGCAGCGTGAAGTTTTCCAAAGTCTACCTAGAGTCACTTGTTTGTTTCTACAACCCATCAGGGTATAAATATCCGTGTTCTGATTAAACTGAGCACTAAGTAACAAAAACAAGACTTCAAATAGAGTCTTTTCTATATCAATATAATTAATAGCAGGTTATTTTAGTCTTCATTGACCTACTGAAGACTTTGTTTTAAAGAGATGTTTTAATAATTTAGATATTTATTACTGTTCTATCTGGAGTCCAAATCCTTGCAGCTCTGGCCTGTGTGGCATCTCTGAGGGAACAGGCAGTAGGCAACATTTGCTCCCTGCAGGATGTCATGTCTAGTTGGGGAGAAAACCTTCTGGACGCATCACAAGGACCTGTGCTCCTGATATAATTATGGACTGTATCAGGCCCCCAGGCTCCTTCTCTAATATCCTAAATATATAAATGCTTTAAGGAGACAATGCCAAGCTCATAGTTTCTAGGCTGATAAAAGTCCAGGATATCAAACGCATGAGTCCCAGGCCCTTGCTTAACCTTGTTGTTCTCCCTAATTTCTTTGTTGTCTTTGTGTTCTGCTCTGCCAGCCTTGTAAAAGAGGCTTGTGAAGGGTTCAGGAGAATGAAGGTGCCAGTGGATGTATTTATTATTTTCCATTCATTTCTGGGAACAAGTCTGGTTTCTACTAATTTGATTAAGAAAAAATTACTTGATAACATATTTCTCTAGAGTTGGTAAGGAAAATTTAGTTGACTCTTATAACTGCATTATGTCTAAGACATGTCCTCAATATACATGGCAAATCTCATGGGCCAACATCATCACACTGTGAATGATGCTGCTGCTACAATTGAATGGGCAACCAAGTCTTTTCTAACCCTTACATAACCACCAGAGTTTGGGAATTATTCAAGTAATTTGGTCACTTTTTGCATTATCTTATATAGCAAAGAGAAATAAAGGATTGAGTTAGTTATCCTGATAATTCAGGCAAAAATACATAATTCTTCTTCCTGGTATTAATGTCAGCTCCTTTTCCCTATACATAAAAGAAAATCCCATTATGTGGGTAATGCTCGGTTGGTTCTCAAAGCTTTAGCTTTTCATATATTTTCTAATGTGGAATAGGAGTTATTAAATGCACTATTTTCTCTGGTCTTTGTTAGTAAGAAAATAGATTTCATGAAAATATATCAATTAATATGAACTAAATAGACATTAAGGCATTTATAAGGCTATATTTCTGTTTAAATTTAACCTGAAGTATGCCTAATTATTTAACATTTAAAAGCTTATTAAAATTTAAAGAATTTTAGGGCTTAAGAATTGATACCTTTAGAATGACATCAGATTAACATTCACAATGAGGTGATGATGCCACAAGAAAAGCATATCGCAAAGGCAAGTTCGTGACATAAATGAAATGATCTGTTGGCTTTGTAACTAATTCCATTTATCCATTTACCATTTAATTTTGTTCTGCTATTTTTAAGGTTTACTTATCTATTTCAGTTTATTTATTTTGAGAGAGAGAGAGAGAAAAGAGAGTGCATGTATCAGTGGGGGAGGGGTAGAGAGAGAGAGGGAGAAAGAGAATCCCAAGTAGGTTCCCCGCTGTCAGGGCAGAGCCCAATGCGGGGTTCATCTCAAGAACTGTGAGATGATGACCTGAGCCGAAATCAAGAGTCGGATGTTTAACCGAGAGAGCCACCCAGGCATCCCTGTTCTGCTGTTTTGATGTTTCCTCTAAGTGCCTTTATCTTTTTTTTAGAGAGAGCTACCTTTTCAACATGTCTGTAAAGGAAGTGATCAAGCATAATTGATGCAGCCTTCCCTTAGAAGAGAACATGCAAAATTTTCAATTCAATAAAAGCCATGGTCCATATACAAATACTCCATAAGACTGTCTTTATCTTGCATGTGGAGTTTGGTCATTAAAAGCCAAGAGTGATGTATTATTCCAGCCCATAAAATATGTAGAACCCCGTGTATAGATTATCTGACAGCTCATTACCAAGGACAGAAATAGTTTAAAGCATGCTACTTGTTGTTCAATGGTGCAGCATACCTTTCAATTTCTTCCTTCATCTTTCAGCGAAAGAGTAGATTCTCTTAGAATCCATGAGCATCCAAATTAAGTCCTACAAAAAATCAAGTCCTGTTTCTCTAGGTTCAAATCTCAGAGTGATCCAGTGATTTGGGTGATTAAATGCACAATAGAGAAAATTCCAATTCCCAAATATTTTAATAAGAAAAATTATAATATTTGTGTGCTAAAAAATATATACTATTTTTTACACGAATTAGCTGCTATTATAATCCCCATTCTACATATGAAAAACCTGAGGCTGAGAGAGGTAAAATGCTTTGCTCAAGGTCTCTACCTAGAAGGCAGAGCTAAACTCGACCCAGGTCTGTGTAAGTCCAAGTCTCTGTGCTTAACTTTGAGGTCCAGGAACCATTTAATAAGACACTTCTCTTCATTTCTAAGGAAGGTGGAAGAATTGATTTTGGGAAAAGGAGGTACTAGACAGTACGTGATCACTTTACACAACAAACAACTAAAATCTGAAGGAAGATCTGTTGACAGCAAAAGATTGCCCACAGCACTTGCAAATCATCCTTGCCCCGTGGTCTCCAGGGACAAGTTTGATAATTAGCTACAAGCTATAAATCCTAACCCTGGATTAGCGCCTTATTTTCAGTGACTGTTGGCAAATAATAAATAAAATCTCACTTATCTTTTCGTTATTTTAAAAAGATTAGATTTCCCCCTTTACTTAATTGTAAGGATTGTGGACAGTAATGACAGTTTCCACAATACCAGCGAGGAAGAGAGAGGACCATTTCTGTAGGTCTGAATGAGAAATGATGGTTGTTAGTGACAAAAGTGTGAAATATTCATTCCCATATGGAGAAATTCAAACTCCCTTGAAGTCCCTCAATTTCCCACCATGAGCAGAGTAGCTTTGGTAAGCCCAGACGGAAGGGGACTCTCCACGGCTTGTTCCTAGGATGTTGGCTAGAATCAAGGCAGAAGAAATTCTGTAAACCTTAGCAAGGCTCCAACAGGGGAGTGCTTGCGACAGATTCCCGGTGCCTAAAGATCACAAAGCAGTGTTACTACAGCAATGTGGCTGATGGTTACAAAGTTATAGGCCCTCGCATGCTTCATGTAACACATTTTTATTGGGCACATACTCTGTGCCTAGCACTGTAGACGTTAAATATATATACATATGTGCACATGTGCATTACACCTGTGTAATGGATATGGGTCAAGGAAGCAAGAGGAATGATTTTCCACCCCACCCCACTCCATCAAATAAAGGCCACCCGTCTGTCCTCCTCCTACAGATGACAGAATAGAACAGGATATGAAAACATGTAATAGGCACATGATACTTCATCACCAAACAGTATTGGGTTGTGCATCTCAATAATTGGGTTGTGTTATCCCCTTCCTATACATGCTTTGAGGTTTTCTCCCAGGAGGGAGGATGGGCACTGCTGAGTCAACCCATAGCAGTCTTTTTTTGTGTCTAAACCCTTCAAATCATAAATGTCTTGAGAATAGGGACCTCTGCTCGATGCGTTGCATGCCTCTGCCTGGCACAGTGCCTGGCACAGGGCCGGTACTCAATACCTAGATGCATGTTGGTGTGCGTCAGCAGCATGGCAGACCTATCGTAGCAGAATAGTGCTCGACTGTGGATAGTTTTCCTTGGCATAAAGTCAGTTGGTTATGAGGGAATTAAAACTGAGTTTTAGTCTCATACAAACATTCACCTGAAAAAAAAAAAAAAAAAACCTGCCCAAACGTAAAGGTTACGTAAAGGGCATCAACAATTATTTATCCCAGGATCTTTTATCCCAGTACTAAACAGAAGTTATTTTGATGGCAAGGAAAAGCCAGAGGCAAAGACCAGGTATTTACCTTTATTCTGATCCTTGTTTAGCCCAGGTGTGTGTCATGAACCTCAATGTTTAGGCACACAGCACTGATTTATAAAGAGATTTTTGTGACTTGCACATCCTTGACTGAATCCTACTTATATGCTGTGGATAGACCCTTAAAGACAATATAGGAAATTATGATTATAATGAACTTTTTCCCTCCCTCAAATGCATGTTACTATGCATTAATCTTCCCCAAGTGGGTTTTCCCATGTGCAAGTATGTTTTGCAAACAACTTGTCAAGAGAAGTTATGTGAAAATTCAACCACTAGATGGAGTGGCTTTTATAAGCCCTCAGGAATCAATTTGTTATTCTATTCAGTGCACATAGTTCTTGCTTTGGTTGAGCAACTTCTCTTCCTGCTACAACATTTCATGTATTTTACAACTGAATTAATTAAAACATAGATAAGAAAATATGTTATGGAGGGTTAAAATGGGTTATTACTACTGCCTACAAAAACTAAATTTTTAATTGCTTTTCTGGGGCAAAAGGGCATTGAGAAAATTTAATACATTGATAAAATTAATCGTGAATATTTGGAATTCTGCCTCAAGAAAGTAATTAAAGACGAGGACAGAAAAGTAGTTCTACTGAAAACAAATGATATGTTTATGCCAACAGATGCTAAATGTAAGATGGGATATCTCAGGAGCCCAAAATCAATTCTAATAACAAACCCAACTCATTTCTGTTTTATAAAACATTTGGCTTTCCAATTTTCAAATACAAAATCACAAAATAGGCCATAATTCTGTGATGAAAAAGAACAGAAAATATTTATCATTAGAGGGGCTAAAATTGAATATTTCATAAGGTAAGTGAATATTTGTTCAAATATGCATACAAATCAAGGATATGGTAGCTTTCTAAATAATTCAATTTCGCTTCCTGTCATTTTTTTCACTGGAGTTATTTTAAATAAGTTCTTATTGTGTAAATCCAGGGTTCCCTTCAAACACGATTTTATAAATTAGGTACTTAAGTGCCACTTTCTTTAGCTGAAATGTTAAAAAAAAAAAATTAGCATGTACTAACATGCAAGATACAAACATAAAAATACGTTTTCAAGATGCAAATAATTATAGAGGTGCCTGGGAGGCTCAGTCAGCCTAGTGTCAGACTCTGGTCATGATCTCACAGTTTGTGAGTTCGAACCCCGTATTGAGCTCTGTGCTGACAGCATGGAGCCTGCTTTGTATTCTCTCTCACTCTCTCTCCGACCCGTCTCTGTTTGCATGCCCTCTCTCTGTGTCTCAAGAAAAAATACAATAAGAGATGCAAATAATTATATACACACAGAACTCAACTAGGTTTCAGTAAAGATGAAAAATATGCTTTGAAAATGTAGTTCTGATTAAGAAGTGTGCAAATTGGAGGTGAGTATAGGATTTCGATGTCACTGCAAGAGTAAGGTAGTTCTATTGTACTCATTCAAGGTCAAACTCTTCCGAGGATTTGTGTGACGCAATTTTGCAATTAGGCACAGAGCTAAGGAACTGAAAGCATTCAGAAAAAGTGAGGTGAAGGTAAAGAATTAGGAAGTAAGATAGGTAAGAATGGGATGAACATCTAGGATACATCTCAAAGAACAGTGTGAGAAGTCACACAGTGATCTGTGAGTAAATGCAGAGTTATTTTACAGGTCAGGGGTTCGCAAGGGGTCGTCTCCCCACCAGCAGTACTTATGAAACCTGCAAATTCTCAGGTTCACCTCAGACCTACTGTGTCAGAAACTTTAGGGTTCAGGGCACATGTGTGTTGTCACAAGGCACCCTGGAGATTCTAACACACTCTAAAGTTTAAAAAGCTGCTGTTAAAGATTACAGAGACCTATAAGAAAGACTAAATGAGGGACAGAAGTAAAAATTAACCTGTAAGAAGAATTGAGGTTAGACAGGAACAAGGAATATTCCAGGAGTGTAGGTTTTTAGATCATTGAAATGGATTGTTCAGGGAGCCCACTCATGATAAAGTAGTCTCTCAAAGAAGATGTTTAAAACCAAGGTATTCCCATGTG
The DNA here is from genome assembly GCA_017311185.1 of Proteles cristata cristata. NCBI lineage: Eukaryota > Metazoa > Chordata > Mammalia > Carnivora > Hyaenidae > Proteles > Proteles cristata. Next base: position 1,093,585 of record JAESUZ010004992.1, on the reverse strand, counting down.
ACTGAAATAGAATAATGTGGTCTAGCCTGAAAACAAACATACGAGTGGGGAACCTCTCAAGGTTTGTCAGTCTACAATTCTGGGCTTCTCTGCACTTCTTCAGCAAACTTATTGTTATATTTTTGTCTGACAAAGAAATGTGGCATCAAGATACAATATGTACTTACCCAGCATGCAGATATAAATTAAGAACTCCACACCATTTTCTCCTAATTCTATTTATGAAGTCTATGTATGCAAAGTTCTCTAGAACTGCTAGCCATTCCTGTCGACGCCACTGGGAAGGACGAAACCAGCAAAAGTAGGTAACATTTCAGCTTATTTTTTTTAAGCTGGAAATGTTTCTGTTTCTGTTCTTCTTGTCCCCAAACTGTAAAATAATGTATCGCAGGAGATGAACCCAGAAAACAACAAACTAAAATGGGAATCTTGCAGGAGGTCTAAGTAATGCAGATCGGCTGCAAATTAACTTACAGAATTAGATTACGCAATCCATACTGCTTATAGCTGGCATGTATCTTGCAACAATACCTAAAAGCTGTAAATACATGGAAATGTATCCTAAAGTACTTAAATCTCTGACTTTGGGCAGACTGTTTCCTCTTTAATTATTTCATCAATAAAAATGGATCATAGATTACTCATCCTTCATTTCATTTTAGTTGAGGACTAAAATCATTCAAAGGCTTTCCCTTTTCTAGTTGTTGTTTGTAAGAAGTTTGATATAATTTCCACAAGTAGTTGCCAAATTCCCACATACGCAAAGACACGGACTCGGGACAGTCTTTTGCTTACTTTGGTTCTGTATGAAATTGTTCAGCTTCCCTCCTTCACCACATGCATATGACTTGCTCACCACAACTTGTACAAATGCTAGAGAAAACATTTACAAATTCTGATAGCAGTGCATCGAAATGAGTTGAAAATCTGGTTCACTGAACAAGTCACACTGGAATAAACCAAAACACAGAGATCATAGTGGCATTAAATGAAGCCTCTTTTCTAAAGGATAAATCAAGTTGATGATTTTTAAATACAGTGGAGTTAAAAGCAAACAGGAGAGACGAAGGCATACTACACATGGTATCAGTTCACTTGCTATATTAAAAACATCCTGTTTAGCCTCTTGACCAACAGAAGTCAGTGCTATAAAATTTCCCATAGTACTATGTCCATACGTGCAAGGAGAAATTTGTTTTTTAAAAAGCATACTGCAATTTATCATCAGTTTAAATGGAAAACTCCTGTAACTTAACTCAATTTATAGAACTCATATTCCAGTGTTCTTCTCTGAATATATGGTCTAAAAGAACAGATGAAGAAATAATGAGGGAAGAGGGGAACCCTCCCATTTAAACATAAACTTTGAAAAACATTATTTCCTAATTATATTTTATTTTAATTATATTTAAATATACTACTGACATACACGGTTTGTGAAAGCATTTGCCAGTATATTCAACTACCACAACAGATTGCCTGGCACATCTTTGAAAAATGCCTCTGCCTTTCTTTAAAAAGCAATAGCATGGAATTTGCTAGTAGGATTAAAAAAATGGATATTACATTGTCAAATTTAGGAAACTATACTGCACTTTATCTCCTGAAGTCAAAAACAAATTTTAAATGCTTTTCAGAGTTGATAATGAAGGTAAAGAATCAAGCCAAAGATATCAAATTGCTACTCAATGAATCCAAACTCCACGCAATTAAGAATCCAAACTCCAGCGCAAGGGTAAGAGTCAGATAATAAAGTATTGTGCTCTTAGGGAAAAATGATTTGCCATCAAAGTTATGAGAAATGGGAACTCAAATCCCTTGTTGCATTCACAAAAATACAAAATCTACCTTAATAAGTCTATTCAAAAATACAGGATATAACGCAACAGCACAATAGGTTAAAAAAAGAGTTGGCTAAGAGACACTGATTCCCATCTAACCAGGCTCAACTCATGTATTCAAAAACAAAAGGAAAGAAAACAAACAAAGAAAAACTTTGAAAGCTTTCCTCAAGTGCAGGTGCGAACATTTCTCCAGCTGGGGCTAAAACAGAATTGTAGTATTCCAGAACAACGGCCACGACTCCGCCAGGCCCATTTGCTCAAGCTTGGTGAGTAAACGAGTCTTCCTTCGAAAACCCGTCCAAACACAACTATGAACCGCATGCTCACTAAATTATGAAATTCACCTGGCCAAATGGAACTTTAACTTAAAGGATATCCTGAAGTGATTGCCCAGTAAGCCATATGGGAAAATACTTTGAATATATGGAAAACATCAATGAAAACTAGCTCAAGAATGTATCTGCAATGGCAGCTGTACTAGAAAAACTATTACAGAGATGTGCTTTGCTTTCCACGAGGTACCCTGATCAGTGAAGAAACATGACCCAGGAAAGCTTTTAGTAAATATTTTCTGTTAAGAACTAGAGGTAATCATGCTGATTACTTTATGTAATGGCTTTGACCTATTATCACTGATAGGTCATAAACAAACCTATTATCCGTTCAGTCCTGTTTGAGACGGAAGTTCTTCTAACATCAAACTCTTGGAGTAGGAGAGGCACTCAAAAACCACTAAAAACAACCTTCCCTTCCCCTCCTCCCGACACATTTCCTATAGTTTTAACTTTTTTGTGATAGCACTACAATGTGCTGTACTTTATAGATAAAACTATGGTAATGTGCATTTTGTGACAGAGTAATAACCTTGTACTTATTCTCCCAACTTCCTTTTCTAAAAATAACAAACATCTAGCAAGACTGGTGAAAACTGTATTAAACACATCAGTCAGTGTTGATGCGACAACTGTAATCTAACGTAGTTATGCCCATCCTGGCGTCTTTGCCAGATTCTTAGATCACGCGAGACTGGAACAGGTTTCCACTATCCTGGAAAATCAGAACAGCCTTGTTTGGATTCAAGGTGGATACTCCTTCTGCCTGAGTCTTCTGTGTCCATCTGCACAGCTGCCTTAACCAAATTGGTGGCACTTATTTAATCTGAATTATATATTCAAATGTATACAGGCAATGGGTCTAAATTTTTGGGTCAGTCATGATACACACCTATGAAAAAGTGTGTTCACATATATGTATACAAGTGTAATTATACATCCCAATCATCTAAATTATAGAGTATAGGGACTCCTGGGTGGCTCAGTCAGTTAAGCATCCAACTTCAGCTTAGGTCATGATCTCCCAGTTCATGAGTTCAAGCCCTGAGTCAGGCTGTGTACTGACAGCTCAGAGCCTGGAGCCTGCATTGGACTCTTGTGTCTCCCCACCCCTCTCTCTGCCCCTCCCCCACTCACACTTTGTCTCTCTCTCTCAAAAATACATAAACATTAAATTTTTTTAAAATTATGTAGTATATAATTTCATTATACATATATTCTGGATGACATTTGTTGCTTCTTTTAGTTCAGAAAATATCCGGGAGACATCTGAGTTGATCTATGTTCTATATTGTTAACCCAATCTAATCTAATCTAAAAAGATACAGATTAGTGAATTCAATGATTATCAAAACTAAAATACAATTCAGTGGCAAAGTGTTGTATGTCCTCCAACCCCTCAGAAACAGCATTCATGCAGTAGCAGAACGTTAATATTGTTATGAGAACAAGATTAAGAAAGAACTGAAGATGGGGGAGGGATAAAGTTAAAATTTTGCCAATATGAAGTACATCAATTGGTTTTGATTTCCTTATTCTTTAACTTTTCTACCACTCTTTGTTCAAGAAAAGAAAAATGAGCAGACCTTGCAGTTCCTCAAAATACAGATGTGCAATATGTAAACTTGGCCCCAGCAGTTTTTCACACAGTGTTGGGGCCAGGTCTTTTCAGAGGCAAAAGCAGAATTATAAATAATTTAAACCCAAAGGCTGGATTCCCTCTAATTTGTCAGTTCAATTAGAAAATGATGAATACAAAAACAAAAGAGACAGATTACACTGGTGAAGACATGGCATCCTTTTCTTTTTTTTTTTTTCTTTCAGGAAAAAGAAAGCTCTCATCTGTGTCCTTTAGGCAACTGAGCTAACATAATTACCCCAAGAACAGGCAGCTACCTCAAGGACAGGCTCCATCTTCCTAACCAAATTCAAGATGCTCTAACCAAATCTCAATTTACTCATCATGTGTTGTTAGGTATCTCCAAATTCAATGTATTACTCTTTTTTTTTTTTTTTTTTTGCAGCATTCCTGGAGAGCTAATTATGTGAAATAATCCCTTTTCTTATTAGCCCAACTGTTTTCTGGGAAGAAACATTTGGTAAGCGTGGTGAACTATCAACGGCTATTATAAGTTCCATTTCATAATAGTTTTATTCTTAAACAGCCAAGTATTCCAATTCTAATTCCAAACACTAATATGCAAGGCAACCAAGGAGGCTGTCTGTCTAAATTTCCTGGTGGTTCATGTTAATTCTGAGTCAAAGCAAAGAAGAATGTCATAAGATTGTTTTGAAAGAGTTTTTTCAGGCTTTGCCTTAGTAATTAATATGCTGACACTGCATACTAAACACTTATCAACACAATCAATGGGGCTGCTGCCTTCTTGAGAAAATAGGTAAACCGATGCGAGGAGTTTCCTTTTGGAATAGACTATAATATGCCACAGAGATAGTGGTTCTTCCAGAGAATTTCATGCCCAACATTTTCATCTTGGTAACATTTAACAATTTCACTATTTTAACATTTTGAAATGCCAAAAGGAACACGCTGATCCTGCAGCTAGGCTTATTAGAGGAGAACGATCTCACAGGCGACAGGGAGGCACATAGTCCACCGGGAAAAGGGTAACAGAAAAAGACAGAAAACAGCGGATAACAAACAAAGCCGAGCACTACTCCAACGTGAGATCGGATTTTCACCAAAATGTAAAACTTTATACACCAAATTAAATAATAGCACCTATGGTTTATGTGAGAGACGAGGCATAACACTCTTTTTGTATGCATATATGTGGAGGCTATCTATTAAAACTGGGGGGCGTGAATATCTAATCTGCCTTCCTGACAATGAGTATGCAAGCATAGTAATTTTATTTTTGAAAGGTCAGTGCTGAGAATTTCCGCCCTGTGGCATCCTTTTACCCCCACAGAGACTTAGGAGCACAATGAAACCTCTCCCCATCAGACACTTGATACGTACCTCAGCCAGGATTGCTCCTTGCCTGGAGTGGGAGACATCTTTGGAACAAAAAGAGTCTGTTTACAGTAAGTTCTCTTGATAACCTAAAATGGGTTCGTTTTTGTTTTGAAAACCATGTCCATCCTCTTGCCCAACTACAGCAACTGCTATTGTGCCTGCAAGTAACCGCTTGCAGCAGGCAACATGTCAAATTCTGGAGGTGCGTGGATTCTGTTCATGTATGGGTATAGCCAGAAAATTATCTGTCTCACTTAAGAAACTATGCATGGCCTTTTTCTTTGGATAAAATGGTCTGTAACTGGGTTAGAGACTGGGGGAGCTAGAAGGAGTACGGGGGGGGAAGGGACAGAGAAAAATCAATCAGTATATCTTCCCTTGCAAACTGTCAGGAGGGTGGGATTAGAAAGGCAACACTTTAAATCAGATAAGGTCCTAGGGGAACCTTAAAGGTTAGTTGCTCTGAGCTTCTCAATATTCTGCAAAATAGATTGATGGCAGTGGTCACCCCACTGACACTCGGTGTCCACTGAGTTTCTGCTAAGAAATTGCATTTCCCCCTTTGTTGTAGAGAAATAAACTTGGTAATAAAAAATGAGGAGAAGTTATGGGACCCATAGAGATCTCTTTCAACATCTTAAAAACCAGTAAATCTGTTCTAATCTTTTATTAAATGCCCAAGGATGCTTACTACATCATGAAAGCAACAACAAAGACAAGAATCGCCCTTCATTTAAAGGGAAATAAACAAGATTGGAGGCAAAATGATTAACAGATTACTAATTTTTTTCTCATTTGTTGAATTTAAAACTAAAATTAGAAACATGCATGTTGCTTTCAAACTTTCAGATGACCAAATGACAGCTTCTGGTGTCTGTCACTGCAAACGTCTGCACTGGAGAGGTGATCCAGTTATGACTGTGAGCCTTACCAAGAAACGTCTTCAAAAAACACAGCAACTTTTTTGCATCTAATGGCTAGTTCGGAGTTACACGGTTCCATCGGCATTCAAATCTAGATTAACTGTACATTTAGTTTTCCTCAAAGAAGAGTGGCTCCTGCAGCTATATTTTCTATACCAAAAGTTTATTATTTGACATACATTTCTTCATATGGCATTTCATATTCTAGACAGTGTCTAGGTTTGGTGCAGAGATCGATGTATTATTTCCCTTGGAAGACTTCGTTGCTGGCATGGTTTATAGACATTCAGCACCAACTCAAGCGCCTATTTCTCAAACATGCACAATTACACGTTTTCAACAAACACACATCAGTGCACACACATTCATTAACTAGTAAATGGTAGAAACCTCCAGAAGTAGCACAAACCACAGTTTGCAAGCTGGGGCTCCACGGCTAAGTAAACATCGACGCACGATTCGCTCACACGGAATCAGAACTCCACGAAGGACACTTGGGAACCACACCGGTCAGTACCCGAAGGGGCGGGAGGCGGAAAAAAGTATTTCCAAACGCAACCCTGCCAGGTCTTACCCTTCGCATGCCCCGGTCCTCGGGGAGAAGCTCCCTCGGCACCTCTCGCCCGGCGCTGGGGCTGCTTCTCTGCTGGAACGGAACGTTCCGCCCGACTCCGCCGAGCTCTGCCGGGAGCCGAGGCGCCCCGCCCGGGCCAGGGGAGGGCACTGGCGCCGCGGGAGCCAAGAAGAGGCGGAGGCGGAAAAGAAGTGCAGAAGGAAGGGGCGGCCGAGGGAGGCGGCGCCGGCGCGGGGATGCGGCCGAGGCGGGGTGGGGTGGGGTGGGGTGGAGCGGGGTGTGCCTCCGTCGGTCGGTCAGTAAGTCAGTCGGTCCACACTGCCCGCGCACCGGCGTCCCCTGCCTTCGGCGCCCGCCCGCGACGACGACCGGGACTGGCGACCCCTCCTCTCCCGCCGCCCGCGGGCCTCGCCCCTTCCCCGGGCTCTTCGCTGGGTCCTCCCGCTCGCCCCGCCCGGCTCGGCGTGGGGCCGCAGGTCTCCGCCAGCCCGGGCGCCCGTCGCCTCGCCACACGCGTGCGGTCCCTGCCTCTGCCTCCGCTGGCGCTCTGGCTCTGGCTCCCTCTCGCTCCAGTCCCATTTATGAAGCGCGGTCCCATCACGTGTTAATGAGCCTTTGTCCTGCCCTGGCAGCGGCGGCGGCACAGACCCCACCGAGGGAACTGCGCGGGGAGGACCCGCGCGCCGCGCGGCGCCCGTGGCTCCAAACTTTCCTTTGCGCGGGGGACCTGCCGTGGCGCCGGCCCCGGGGCCAGAGGGGACAGGACTCTCCGGCCCGCGTCACCTACTTCTCCTCCTCCTCCTCCTCCTGCGCCGCCGCCGCCGCGGTCCCCGGGGCTCCCACTGCCAGGACCTGGCTCTCCTCCCGGATACCCTCACACTCCGGCCAAGCCGAGAAGGGGCTCGTGCCTGCGCCGCCCCCGACCTCGGGGCCATTAATCACGCCCGCCCCGGTTGCGCGCAGCGCCAACACCTTGCGCGGGGGTCACGTCTGGGGCAGAAGGCTGAGCCAGAAGGGAGAGGGGGGCAGGAGGGGAGAAGCCGAGGCGCGCCCGGCCGGGGGTGCGGCCGCCGGCTCGTTCCGCCTTCCCCAGGTCGCGCCCGCGGCGGGCAACAGTGAGCCAGGCCCGGGGGGCAGGCGAAGCCTTGGGACCGCGCTGCGCAGCCCCGGAGCGGTTTGCTACCTGGCGGCGGCCGCGCGGCCACCTGTCCTCCGCCCTCGGGGCACCGGCTGGCTTCGCGCTAGTCGCCTTGTCCATCCCCCGCCGCCCCCGCCCGGCGCGGACCACTCCGGAGCGCCCCACCCGCACGCCCCGGCTGCAAACAGTTGGGCTCCGTAGGCGGCTGGCTCTGCGCCTCCCCGCCCGGCGCGCCCCCTCCCCAGCCTCCTGGGGACCCCGCTCCTCGCACCTTCCCGCGCGAGGAGGACGCCCCCCTCCAGGGCCTGGCGGGGGGCGCGCGGGGTTCGGGGGCAGCCGCCGCAGGCGCCTGGGGAGCCGCGGCGCGCCCGCTGGCCGCGACAGGAATTAGGGTACATGCTTGTTAATTGGTTCCACTATCAGCCGCCGTCTGCCTCCCGTGTGCACGGATCAAACCTTAATTGGTCTTTACATTTATCATGGTGAATTGCGAACCTACAAACAAGCCCTAGTCGCTGCTTCAGCAGAAAAGGCGCTCCTCCTCCCTCCGGGGCCCAGGCAGAGTTGCGGCGGCGGCGCTGGTGGTTATTTAGACGTCCTTCTCTCTCGTGAGTTGGGTCGAGGGAAAACTGCACGGTTTCCACCTGATGGAGGGAGCCACGTCACTCTGCTTCCCAAGAGCGCAGCCCAAGGCACTTGGTTCGATTCCCAGCCCTGCTCTCGGTGGCTGCCTCAGCGTTCATTTTATGACACCTCGCCAGAGGTCCAGCAAATTCTGCCCAGTCCTCACCCCACATGCCCTCTGGTAGCGACCTCCACTCTCCTCTCGCCCCAGGCCAGAGCCCAACAGCAGTTTTAACATCTGGACCCCATAATTGGACTACATGGCTAGGAAGGAGGGAAACTGGTGGGGAGGAAGCCCCAGGTTGGTGGGCCCAGAACCCTGGAGGCAAGTAAGTGCCTTTTGGAAGCTTCAGGCCAATCCTAGACAGGTTTCCTGCAGAGTGCTGGTTCAGTCTCTGAAAATCCCCTCAGATTGCGTTAGGTTGGAAAGAGTATTTCCCATTTCTCCATCAGGGAAATGGCCATTTAAGAGTCTGCAGCTGAAACGATCGATTTCTACTAGGTAGGTAGATGGAATCGGTTATAAACAAAGATCAATAGATGGAGGAATAACTGACATGTGGGTAGATGTGAGATGAGCTGTGGGCATTATACCTTATGCCTGGTGCAGGCCATACCCACAGCGGAGGAAAGCATCTTCAGCCTACCTCCACCGGGGAGACAGCTTCATCTAAAGATGTAAGAGGCGTGGAAGGAGGCTTCCGCATCTGTTGCTTTTTCTTTTTCTTTTAGGGGTCATGATTGTTTTTTACCTTCACCTACACCCTTGGCAGGAGGAAATATTCACAGTTTTGCCCACCTTGTGACTCCTACCCTCTAATTTCCCAGGTGAGCTGGTGACTTGACACCAGCTTCAAACTGCTGACACTTCCAGGTAGCCCAGTTTCAAATGATTGCCAGCCATTAAAAGAATGGATCTAGGTAGGTCTTCTCGCTGTGCTGAGTACATCTTTCAGGCTACAGGAAAACTGGAGAGCTCACGAAAGGCTTTCGGGCAACAGGGTTTCACACGGGTGCTGCCACTCCACCCTGCAGACTGGTGTTCTGTGCTCTTGGGGCAGCCCTGATGTTTACCATCCCTCACACACACACAATTCGGACACATCCATGGGAGTACCTCTTACAAGATTTTCTCCAACTCATCAACCTACCCCTTGGTGTTCAACATCAGATCTGCAGGTGGAAACCCATTTGCCTTGTGGGTCTCTGAGTCATCCCGAATCTCTCTCTGGATTGAGGGCAGATTTTTTTTCACTGAATCCTATGACATTCCAAGCAGAAATCCAGGATCCCAACAGCTTGGAGTCTATTTGTTGAGTGGCTGGCTGAAATGACCTGTGGACAGAGCCAATCATTAAGAATCTAATCAAACAGTGACTCCAACAGCGATAACTATTTCACCTGTTATTCTGTTGTTGTTCAGGGTGAGGGGGAAGGCTGGAGCCTGACAGCTGGTGAATTGTACTGACTTTCCATTTAGAGCTCAAGGATTAATGCTCAGTAATGGAGTCAAAATTTGACTTGTGACCTGGCATTTTATCACCACAACTGAATGCTTTGTGGAAACTGAGAGTTATTTTGTTGTTTGAAAAATGCAGTCCTTGTGGGCATGCCCGTGTGCCTTTCAAATTTAAAATCTGTGCTGGGTTCATCAGGATGTTAGACTCCCCTGCCCCCCAGTCAAAGAGCAGCTATCCTTTTCCCTCAGAGCTAGAAGAGAAGTATACAGGAAACAGTGTGAAAGCAAGATGCTTTTTCGTGCCTCAGAGTTCACCCTTTGCAAGGATCGACTTTAAATGGGAGGAAGTGACTTAGTTTCCACATGTGGTTGGCCAGCCTCTGTACTCCTGAGAAAGTTAGCAAGAGTGGCAAACGCAAGCTGTCAGCACCCCTATTAGGAACATTATGTTGAGGACGCACATTCATTCAATGGAAGACATTGGATGGTTCTTGGTCACCACAAACCCAGGTTGAATTTGAACCCATGACTCCCCGGGAAAAGACTCTGGCAGCCCTTTAACAGAGTTGACTGTTCTCTGCACTACTACATGTGAGGCTGTCTTGTTTTTTTAGTTCTTTATCCTTTTAAAATTAGAACAGGGCTATGATGAGCCAATTTACTGCCGTTCTGTGTAATTTGGGTTATTCACTCAGTGAAATGTAGAGGATGGGAACACAGTTAAGGCTGCATATTGCAACTTCAAAGAAAGCTCTCAATTTATTTCTGCCAAAATGTTAATAGTTTCCCTGGACACAGAACATTAGAGAAGCATGTCCTGCCTCCCTGAGATAGCTGTTGATCCTAAAGGAGCCGTACTTTGAGGTTTCTTTCTTTCTTTCTTTCTTTCTTTCTTTCTTTCTTTCTTTCTTTCTTTCTTTTTTTCTTTCTTTCTTTCTTTTCTTTCTTTCTTTCTTTTCTTTCTTTCTTTCTTTTCTATCCCTGTTGGCCGTGCCTCTCTCCCACTCCCCACAGGAGTGGTCTGTTGGGACCGATGAGTAATGATTTCATGGTTTGGGAACTGGCAAAGCAAAAACATCACTCTCTCGTAGAGTTTTGAGAGTTCTATCCAAGTTTGACCCTCATGTTTACTTTGGTATTTTCAGTGTGACGCTCACACCACAGGGCTGGAACGCTCACTGATTAAAGACATTTTTGGAATGATATTATGACTGCACGATTTCATTCTAATTCGGAGCACTGCTTTAGAGTTTCGACAGCTATTATTGGCTGTCCTTTGAATCATTAAAGCATTTTGTTTTTCAGTGGCTCTGCCTTGCTAGATGGGAATTTGCTTCCCCATGCCCAGTCTAAAGGGTAAGTGTCAGCAAGCCGGCGGACGAGGCTGGGGCTCTGTCATCCCACGCTTGAGATCTGAAGTGCTTGCTCACGAGACGCTCTACCACGGACGCAAGTAGCCTAAAGAGTTTCCTGCACCACTTCTGCATGTTTCTCAAGAGCTACAAGCTGGAGATGAAAAACAACATTCTTTTTTACTCTACCACCAAAAATGAAATCTGGTCTAGGTGGAGAAGCTGGTTGCCAGAGTAGGGAAGGAATGGGTGGGGAAGGAAGGACGATGGGCTTCCTTGACCTTGGGGGGCACTGCCTTATGTCAGGCACAAAGAAAATCACTGCTGCTTCTCAGTGATCTTCCCATGTAACTAAACACAGGCTCATTAGGGCGTTTTTTTTCACCTTCTCACCTTCTTTCATTAAACCCCACTCTTTAACATCCCAGCTGAGCAGCAGCAAAGAAGGCTGAGAAATGACAGGAAGGCATTTTTCCTTTGTTCATATGTTTTGTTTTGTTTTTCATCACCAAGCAGAGGATCAGTAATGAGGAGATGGATCATCCTTTCATTTCAAACCATGTGAGGAGTATGTCCTAACAGACAATAAACAAGCACATAGTGCAAATAAAGAGAGTGAGAAAACAGGTTAATACAGCTTTTGTTCCCCCTTGATTAAACTCTGGCAAAATAGTCATCAAAACTCTGTAATTAAAAAGGCTACACACATTCTATGTCTAAGTGTTTCATTAAAAAAAAATTGGGCAAGCAGCAGTGTTATGATATCAAAATATGGCAAATAATGAAAAAAAAAATGGTGCTGAAAAGAGAGGTACTTCTTAAATAGTCACTGGGCCTGCCTTCTGAGTAAACTCTCTTGCTGGTGTTCTTCATGGTTTTCTCAACTTCAGGTTGGAACTTAATAAAAGAAATGTCTATCTATCTTGGGTTATAAGGATTAAATGAAATACTAAACACAAAACTCCAGCCTGGTGCCTGGAATTTAGGCTCTCAATAATTGAGAGTTGTTTTTATTTCTCCTACTACTGCTACACTGTAGCTACATCTGTATCAAATATCTAGAGAGGCCCACAGTATGGCCACAGGATCTTTCATTCTTAAATCAGTGGGTGGGGAGCCGATTTGTAAACAGAGTGCTCACATTTTGAGGGTTTCTTGGGGCTCAGCTGTGACTTCTTTGCTGTGGCTCCCAATCTAAACAGATGCTGCCGATTATCTGCTTTACACAGTGGCCTGGATGTACTGATACCTTGAGACGTCCCCATTATCTACTCCCTGCAGTTCACTAGCTTTCCCTTGAAATGCAGCTGCCAGTAAAAATGAGAATTGGCAAAAGCCAACAGGGTATATGATTAGTCTGTGAGTTCCTTGTTTTGTCTGTTGTATCCCAAACATGCTAAAGAAACAAATAGAGCTCAGACTTTATGGTTTCAACAGCACTGAAGAATTAAAAGTATCATCCTATTTTCAACCTCCTGTTCAAAGAACTATCGATTTACCCAGGATATAGGTGAGATTTGGGAGCAGAACACTGGGGATATTGATTGTAACCCCGGCTCTGGCACTGATGACCCAGGATGCAACTTACCATTTCTAGACCTTACTTTTCTATTTTGCGATATGGGAATAACACTCATCTGTCTAACATTTGTTGTTGTTAATGTTTATTTGTTTTTGAGAGAGAGACAGAGTAGGAGCAGGGCAGGGGCAGAGAGAGTGGGAAACACAGAATCCGAAGCAGGCTCCAGGCTCTGAGCTGTCAGCACAGAACTCACCGTGGGGCCCAAACTCACGAATCGTGAGATCATGACCTGAGCTGAAGTCAGACGCTCAGCCGACAGAGCCATCCAGGTGCCCCTAACTGTTTTTCATACAGTCTTTGAGAATATCTAACAAGATAGTAAAAGTAGAAACACATTGGAAAAAACTTTAAGAAAAATTCGATGAAGGATTTTATTACCATTAATAATTTATCTGATGTAATGGTTCACTGATTTCTCAGTTGTATCACATTACATTGAATATTTTAATTATTCTACTCATTTCAAGAGAGAAAATAAAATAAGTAATAAATAAATTATTAACCTTAGAGCTTTGAAGGCATTGACTTTATATCCAAGGTCCAGAGCATGTAGTATATGCCAGTAACCAAGATGAAGACTCCTAAGCAAGAATACTGGATGTACGTAATAGATGATTATGTAGACAAAGGAATTTCGGTCTGTGACCTGATGGTATGTCTCCCTAAGATGGTAGATTGGCTGATCCACCTGTAATTCTTGCTACTGCATGCTACAAATCATTGCCCCGTGGGGGTTACTTTTTCAACTCAAGAAGACGGTTTCCCTATACATAAAAATATGGAAAATGTGCTATTTATTATTTAAAAATATCTTTGGGGCGCCTGGGTGGCTTAGTCGATTGGGCGTCCGACTTTTGCTTAGGTCATGATCTCGCGGTTCGTGGGTTCGAGCCCCGTGTCAGGCTCTGTGCTGACTGCCAGCTCAGAGCCTGGAGCCTGTTTCAGTCTGTGACTCCCTCTCTCTCTGACCCTCCCCTGCTCACGCTGTCTCTCTCTCTCTCCTAGAAATAAATAAAACATTTTTAAAAAAATTTAAAAAAATATCTTTAAAATATTATTTCCCTCACAATGTTGCTGACTGCTAAGGCTGCACACTCCCATTTTCTGTGTAGTAGGTATTAAACAAAATAAAGAAGACATCATTTCTGTGTAGTGTGTGGTTCTCAAGCATCAGAGGGTTAACTGTAAAGGTAGAAATAGCATTCTGGAAGCTCACTGAGAAGCTGTTAATAGTTTGTCACCTGTGATCTCATGTGTCAACTCAGCACAATAGTCTAGAAAAAGAAATCATGTGACAATTTCGTAGTGTCAAAATTATTAAAGAACATACAGGGAGGAAATGAACCATCAGTAAATGTCATTTTAAAACAACTTCGGCTCTGAGGCACCTGGATGCTTCAATCAGTTGAGCATCGGACTCCTGATTTTGGCTCAGGTCATGATCCCAGGGTTGTGGAATCAATCCCCACGTCAGGCTGTGACCTGAGCATGCAGCCTGCTTGGGATTCATTCTCTCTCTCTCTCCCTCCCCGATTGCACCTCTCCCCCACTCATTCATACACACTCTCTCTCTAAAATAAAAAGAAATGTTTAATAACTTCAGTTTTGAAATTTTCTGTCATGATCTGCTATAAGGAGAGTCCTAATGTCAAGACCATGTGTCCAGTGGTCTGAAATATTCTCTCTTCTGTCACCTTCTTGAGGAAGGCTTTCTTTTTCCTTTCTGTAGTTCTTTCTCCTTTTAACAGACATTTTTGCTAATAAGGAACCCATTCGGGAGGTGGGATAGGAAATATAGAAGAAGAAGCAGAAGGATCAAAAGAAACAGGAAGAAACTAGAAAATAAGACAGATTTCTCCAGAATGTCTGTATTTCTTGGAGTCCCTTAAATACTTAACACGAGAAGCTGGAGATGATATGTGACATTTGTGATCTGACACTTTGCCTAATATATGAAGGTCAGCTTTCAGAGGCAGGCCCCAGGGGCTGTCTTAAGAATTCCTGGCCTATTCTGAGAGGGTAGCTTCCTACGAATTCATTTCCCCTCTAAAAGACCTCAGAGAAATGAACTGGTCTAAGAATTACCTGGAAAGAGCACCTTGAGACGAAGTATGGATATTTAATTTTATTTAAAAATGACTCGACAATAATGCAATGTCAAGATGACAATTTTTAGTGACATCACAATAATACGTTGGGGCTAATGTGCTCAAATGATTGAGTCACTGAGCAAACCATGGGTTCAATACTCAAGTTGATCATTTCATTCTTGGGTTTTATTGTTTCTGAGTAAAAACAAAAGCACTTAAAAACTGCTATTTTAATAAAACTAAAAAATGTTCATCTTAATGAAAAACTGTGTGATAAAATAAGTATAATGTCAAAGTCTCCTCCTCCTGCCCCCAGCTCTCAACGCTTTACCCAGAGGAATTTGCTGTTAAGTGTGGTGTATATCCTTGTATACACTGTTTGTATATATAATTGGTTGAGAAAATTAAAGGACAAATTCCCAGAAGTGGAATTTTGGACTGAAAATTTTGTGTGTTTCAGACTTTGACAGAAAAATACCAGGTGCATATTGAGCCCTTTAAATGGACAAGATCAATCCATATAAATACACAGCTAGAATGAAGGGAAAACTCAGTCTGGCCCCATCTCTAAGACAGCACTGGACTAGCTCAAAGATGGTAGAGTAGGGGTTTTGGAAAGTCATATGAGAAGGGGTACTCTGCTATCACCATAGTTGGGAGAATGGCATAGGGACTAGGAGCTTAGATATGCTGCATTTCATAGGGCCCTCTCACACAATTAAAAATTGCCCTGAGAGGGGCGCCTGGGTGGCTTAGTCGATTGGGCCTCTGACTTTCGCTTAGGTCATGATCTCGCCGTTAGTGGGTTCGGGCCCCGCATCGGGCTCTGTGCTGACTGCCAGCTCAGAGCCTGGAGCCTCTTTCAGAGTCTGTGTCTCCCTCTCTCTGACCCTCCCCTGTTCATGCTGTCTCTATCCTAGAAAAAAAAAATTGCCCTGAGAGGCTCCTGGTGGCTCAGTGGGTCAAGCATCCAACTTCGGCTCAGAACATTATCTCACATTTGCTGGTTCAAGCCCTGCATCTGGCTCTGTGCTAACAGCTCAGAGCCTGGAGCCTGCTTTGGATTCTGTATCTCCCTCTCTCTGCTCCTTCCCCACTTGCACTCTGTTTCTCTGTGTCTTTCAAAAATAAATAAAAGTTTAAAAAGAGTTTTTAAAATGACCCGAGTCTCATACAATTTACAAATGTTTAGTGGGTATTTGTGTTAGTGAAGAATCTTTATTATTCTGGGGCCAGAGCCTAACTACATTTTTTATGTGTAAATCCACCCAAAGTTTTTTGTATATTTTTGTTATATTTTATGTGTATATGTTTTTAATACACATTGACTTTTCCAGGAATACAACCACTATGTGAAAGGAGAGTTAAACATTTTGAAAAATTGCATCACTGTGGCATTGAAGCCCTATCTTTATTGGTTTCTGTGTATAACTAGAGCATTCACAGTAATTCTACGTATAATCTGACTATGCTATGCCCAAGCTTAGATAGAATGATAGGTATGTATATTACATAAATTGCCTTCCTTTTGGTTCTTTTTATATTTTATTTAGGATATGATTTTAGGTTTTTTTCCAAAAAGCTGGTGTGTACTAAATTACATTATTTATGAATTTTTTTAATGTTTTATTTATGTCTAGGAGAGAGAGAGAGAGACAGCGTGAGCAAGGGAGGGTCAGAGAGAGAGGGAGTCACAGACTCTGAAACAGGCTCCAGGCTCTGAGGTGGCAGTCAGCACAGAACCCAACGCGGGGCTCGAACCCATGAACTGCGAGATCATGACCTAAGAGAAAGTCGGACGCTTAACCGACTAAGCCATCCAGGCGCCCCAGATTATTTATGAATTTTAGTTCACTTTAGTTAAGGTTATAGTACAACACATTTGTTATTTTAAAAAGGCATTTGTGTCTGACAAGGGTGAAACCCACTGTTCTAGGGAATGTTCGTATTCCCTGATTGAAATCGGTCATGCTGCCTTGTGTGGCTTCCAGTTCTCAGACTTCTTTTGGGTTGTTCAGGCTCTGGGATCCTTTCTTCACCCCCCAGACCCTAGAACCTACAGGTAGAGTGTAACAGTTCCAGAGAACCAGCCCAGTCAGGGAAATTTTGTCCAGTGTTCACCAAAGGGACAGGCAATTTGTAGATGAAAGCGCTTCTCTATTCCAAGGAGAAAACAGATTGGTTAACCTAGTGACAATGAAGCACACTGATGAGAAATAAAAAGATGAAGGGGCGCCTGGGTGCCTCAGTGGGTTAAGCATCTGAGTCTTGATTTCAGCTTAGGTCATGATCTCACGGACAGCAAGACTGAGCCCTGGGTCGGGCTCTGCACTGACAGTACACAGCCTGCTTGGGATTCCCTCTCTCCTTCTCTGACTCTGTTCCTCCCCTGCACGCACATACTCTCTCTCAAAATAAATAAATAAACATTAAAAAGAAAAAGAATGAAAGGAAAATGTGAAGATACTCACTTCCCTGAAGCCTGCCAAGTACCTAGAGAATGAGTGTCACTGGTCTTTCAGGGGACAGGAAGCTACATGGTCTGGTAAAAATTCTCCCCACTACTATAAGTAGTCGGTAGTAAAATCTTCACATATAAGCAGAGAACATTTTTGCTACAGTTACTATTTTCAACTGGAAATACTGCCATAGATTTTTTTCCTTACTACAAAAGTAACAAATGCCTATTTTTTAAAATGTTTTATTTATTTCTGAGAGAGAAAGAGAGAGAGAGAGAGGCAACATGAGCAGGGGAGGGTCAAAGAGAGAGGGAGACACAGAATCCAAAGCAGGCTCCAGGCTCTGAGCTGTCAGCACAGAGACCAATGCAGGGCTGGAACCCATGAACCGTGAGATCATGATCTGAGCCGAAGTCAGACGCTTAACTGACTGAGTCACCCAGGAGCCCCAACAAATGCCTACTGTAAAAATTTAGAATGTAGAAAAGAAATAATAATAAAAAGTACTTGTACTCATATTACCCAGAAATGATGATTACTATTGGGTGTGTATTTGTCTAAACTGGTTACTGTACCTGTATACATAATTATGCACGTATATTTTACAGGTGTGGGTAATATACAATCTGATTTCACTTTAAAGGGAATACATCACCTAAAAATACCTCCTGGATATTTATATAATTATATATGTCAGTGCTACTAATCTACTATGCTACTCTTAGTTTTTTCCTTCATAATTGCTTAAAGTCCATGTCATGCTCATCATACTTATAAAAATATTTAACCATAATTTTCTTCTAATTTCTCTAATAGCACATTTGTAGTGCAGGAAAAAACTCCTTGTTGTTTGTTTCCACTAGAACATAAGCTTTCATTTGATGGTAGGAATCCTGTAACCTCAAAGTCTAGAATAGAGCTTGCTAGATAGATGCTCAATAAAAGTAAATGGATTAGAATATGTATTCATCTATACCTCCAAATATAAGATATTACATGTATATAGGAACACAAGGAAATACTTTTTCTTTTATCTCACATAAGAAAAATCTTTTGGGGAGCCCTGGACAAATTCACATTGTATGGCACCGTCAGGATTCCATCAGAGAAAGAAAAAAACCCATGATGTGGAAGGAGACTGGATATTCAGGGTATCAGCACCTTGATGGAGATCCCGTGGGCTATCATCTGACCCTTAGCCCTGCATGATAAGAAACACCATCTTATCGGGGCACCTGGGTGGCTTAGTCGGTTAAGCGTCCGACTTTTGTTCAGGTCATGATCTCGCGGTTCGTGGGTTCAAGCCCCGTGTTGGGCTCTGTGCTGACTGCCAGCTCAGAGCCTGGAGCCTGTTTCAGAGTCTGTGACTCCCTCTCTCTCTGACCCTCCCCTGCTCTCGCTGTCTCTCTCTCTCCTAGAAATAATTTTTTTTTTAAAAAAACATTAAAAAAAAAAGAAAAGAAACACCATCTTATCATTGGATCTTTAATTGATCTAGATCTTGTAAGAGATGCTGTCTTATGATAACCAAACTCACAAGAGACTGATGTACATAAACTGAAATGATGATGAAGGGTGAGTGCTGATTCTTCTCCTCAGCAGGATCTCCCTCAGTGTATAGGACGTTAAATTACTATCCAAAGGTGGTTGGTAGGCATGAGAAGGAGAAGGAAGGCAAATGACCCTACCTACCTACCAGCAGCTGTTTGAAGCTAAGGAAAGCTAACATACCCGCCTCTGTTAGGAGAACCTACTAATGGGGTGGAGCTGCGCTGTCAGCTGCTCAAGGGCACCTCTCTCCTGAACCACAGTGGCAGAGTCAGCTCTTGTTCAGGCTTCATGTAGTCACCCCACTTCTTGGTAACAAAAAAAGAATATATATACGTAAATTATGAAACATCAATAAAATAAATACTCATGAACATAATTACTTAACTTAAGAGTCAGTAAATTTTCAATACTTTAAAAAATGTATATTCATACTGCTCTCCTGTCCCATACACTATCTCTCCTATCAGAGCAATGGACATCCTGAAACTTGTTTTGCTGTGCTTTGCTTTTTTCTTTTTAAATAAATATTATCACATATCTATCACCAAAGTACCGTTTCTAGTTTTTATAGAAATGATATTGTACTGTAGATTGCTTATTTCACTTAGGCTTTTTGTAGACAAGATTCACTCAGGGTTTTTTTATTAGCTGTATTTATTTTCACTTGTAAATGGTTTGTCTTTGTGTTAATATATGCAGGATGCTTATTGCAATAAACATTCTTGTGCATGTTTCTAGATTGGAGACATGAGTTTCTCATGGATAAATATGACTAAGAATGGAAGGGCTAGGTTATAGTGTACAGGTATATTTGACTCAGGTTGTCATTACTTTCATAAACACCTCTACACTTTACTCTCCTATCTTCAGTGTTGCATACTTCTGCTTGCTTCACATTGCCATCAAAACTCGGTGTTGTCAGACTTTCTATTTTTTTCCTGACTTACTAGGTACAAAGTTACATCTCATTTTGAAGCCGGACTGCCTGGGCTTGGTGTTTCCTATGGAAGAAGACTTTAAACTACTGATTCGATTTCAATGGTTACAGACATTTCTGGTCTTGTATTCCATCTTCATGTGAGCTGGTTAAGTAGTACTCTTGTAAGAATTGTCAAAATCAATCAAGTTACCAAACATATTGGCATAATCTTTCCGTATGCTCTTTATCTCTTAAATTTCTACTACATTTGTACTACGTCTGCCTATTTCTTTGCATTATTTATATATGCCCTATCTCTTTGTTCCTTGATCATTCCTGCAAGAGGTTCATTTGAGAAATAGTCAGAGGCCAGACATTTTTAGAAATTCCACGGAGTATCAATGTGCTGAATCATTGACATTTGCTTTGGAGCAGTTATTTTTATCCAAGAATTTTCAACTGGTCAACCAAATTATTATTATGCAATATGCTTATGCTATGAACACAAAATCTGTCATATTTTAATTTGTTCTTTCTCTTACTTTTCTTTCTTCTTTCTCTTCCTTTTTCTTGTGCACTTTTTGATGTAAAAGGAATCTTTATTATGGGGCAAAATCATTTTTGGATTTTTTAATTGTGAAGGAAATATTGAGCATAGAGAAAATGCTGGAGTATAAAATGAAAAATTAAAATCCTCCTCCTTGTCCCATACTCACTACATCTAGAAACAATCGCTTGTTGTCTCTTACTTTTAAAGACATACATAGATTCATAATCTTATTCCTCATACAATCTTGATCAAATTATTAATGTGATTCTTCATCATGCTTTTTAGTTAATAACAGATTGTAGAGATTTTTCCTTATCAGCAATTATAACCTTATTTTTATGTCTCTCTAAGTAATTTCATTAATGTCTGCTCTTATCTGTATTATCTCTTCCTATCTACTTGACTTTGCTTTTCTCCTTCTTTAAATTTTGTTTTCTTTTTTTTTTTTTAATAATGTTTTTTATTTATTTCTGAGAGTAAGAGAGACAGCATGAGCAGGGGAGGGTCAGAGAGAGAGGGAGACACAGAATCCGAAGCAGGCTCCAGGATCTGAGCTAGCTGTCAGCACAGAGCCCAACGCAGGGCTGGAACCCACGAACAGTGAGGTCATGACCTGAGCCGAAGTTGGACGCTTAACCGACTGAGCCACCCAGGCGCCCCTTCACCTTCTTTAAAGTGAATGCTTAACTTCTTAATTTTCAGTCTTTTACTTCTAAAATGAGCCTTTATTTTATTATTTTTTACTTCTAATATAAACCTTTAAAGCTACGTATATCTTTTGAAATATATGTTCAGTGTATCCCATAAGTATGGATATATTGTGTTTCATGTTTTATTATTTCCATGTGCTTTAAATAAATTTACATTTTTATTTTCTTTTTGTACTGTGAAGTTTTAGAACATTGTTTCCTTATCAAATACACGTATGAAGACTTTTTAAAATTGATCTTTTTATTATGGATATTTAACTCAATTGTGTTGTGATCAGAGAACATGATTATGTGATGCAAATTCTTTGAAATTTGCTAAAATTTGTCCTGTGGCTGGGAACATACTCAACATTTGTAAGTGTAGTAAATGATGGATGCATTGTGTTGTATAACTCCAAGAGACCAAGCTTTGTTAAATTTGTTGTCCAAATTTTCCATAGCTTTACTAATTCTTTTCTCAGCTTGCCTTGTTAATAATTGAGATGTATTGAAATTTTCACTACAGTGGTAGATTTATCAATTTTTCCTCCACGTTCTCTCACTTAAGAAAAATTTTATTTTATTGTGTCCAGAACATTTAACATTAAATCTACCCTCCTAATAGATTTTTCAGTGCACAATACAGCATTTTTTGTTAACTATAGACACAGTGTTACACAGCAGATCCCTAGAACTTATTTGTCTTACATAATTGAAAGTTTATACCTCTTGGTTAGAAACTTCCTATTTCTTTTTCCTTCCGGGCTCCTGACAATCACCTTTCCACTCTCTGCTTCTATTAGTTTGACTATAAGATACCTCATATGAGTGGAATCATGCAGTATTTGTCCTTCTGTGACTGGCTTTTTTCACTCATGTAATTTTCTCCTGGTTCATTCATGTTGTCACTTATGACAGGATTTCCTTCCTTTTTAAGGCCGAATAATATTATACTGTATATACAACATATATATCATATATATTGCTTCAATGATGCTACAATGAACACGGGAATCCTACTGTCTCTTTGAGATCCTAATTTCAATTATTTTGTATAAATATCCACAAGTTGGTTGCTGGATTGTATGATAGTTCTATTTTAATTTTTTGGGAACCTCTCTCCTACAATTTTCCATTTAGTGACACCATTTTTCATTTCTATTAACATTGTATAAGGTGTCCAGTTTTTCACACTCTTGCCAACACTTGCTGTCTTTTTCTTTTCTTTAATAATAGTTGCCAACAGGTGTGAAGCAGCATCTCATTGCAGTTTCAGCTTGCATTTCCCTAATGGTTACTGACATGGAACTAACCTTTTCATAGCCATTTGTATGTCTTCTTTTAAGAAATGTCTATTCAGGTCCTCAGCCCTTTTTAAAATATTTCTTTTTTTGCCACTACTAAGATGTAGGAGATCCTTACATAGTTTGCAAATTAACCCATTATTAGATATATGGCTTGAAAACACTTTCTGCCATTATGTAAGTTGCCTTTTTTCTCTGTCAATTGTTTCCCTTGCTGTGCAGAAGGTTTTCAATTTGTTGTAGTCTCACCTGTCTATTTTTGCTTTTGTTGCATGTGTTTTTGATGTCATATCCATGAAACCATTGACAAGCCCAATGTCATGAAGCTTTACCCTACATTTTCTTTTAGGAGTTTTATAGTTTCAGGTCTTACATTCAGGCTTTTATTCCATTTTGAGTTGACTTTTGTGTATGGTATAAGGTAAGGGTCCAATTTCATTCTTTTGCATTTGAATATCCAGTTCCAGTACCATTTGTTGAAGAGACTGTTCTTTCTCCATTGTGTATTCTTCACATTACTGTTGAAATTAGTTGGCTGCATATGTGTGGATTTATTTCTGGGCTCTCCATTCTATTCCCATTGGTTTTTTTATGTCTGTCATTATGCCAGTACATACTGTTTTAATTACTGTAGCTTTGTGGTCAGAAAGTGTGTTGCCTTCAGCTTTGTTCATCGCAGAATTGTCTTGGCTTATAATTTGGGGTCCTTTGTGGTTGGTTCTGTGTGAGTTTTAGAAATTGGAATACCATTGGAATTTTGCTAAGGATTACATTGAATCTGTAGATCATTTGGGGTAGTGCGGACATTTTAACAATACTGTCTTCCAATCAGTGTACGTGAGATGCCTTTCCATTTGTGTCTTCTTTCATTCTTTTCATCATGTTTTGAAGATTTCAGCTTAGGTACATAAAAAATAAACTTAGTTTATTGAACTAAAGTTTATTCTTAAGTTATTAAGAAAAATTTAGCTATTAAATTATTCTTACTTAAGTTTATTCTTAAGTGTTTTGTTCTATTTGATGCCATTGTAAATGAGATTGTTTCCCTAATTTCCTTTTTCACATCATTCATCATTAGTACTTAGAAATATTAGAATCATGCAACTTTACTGAATTCATTTATTACTTCTAACAGTTTTTGTGTGTGTGCATGGAGTCTTTAGGGTACTTATATATAAAACCATGTCATCTCCAAACAGGGACAATTTTACTTCTTTCTTTCTTTCTAATTTGGATGCATTTTATTTTATTTTCTTCCTTGCCTAATCGCCATGGCTAGGACTTCCAGTAGTAGGTTGAATACAAGTGGTGAGAGTGAAAAGCCTTGCCTTGTTCTTGAGAGTAGAGGAAAAGCTTCCAGTTTTTCACCAATTCGTATGATGCTAGCTGTGGGCTTTCATATTTGAACTTTATTATCTTGAGATAATTTCCTTTTATTCCTAGTTTTTTGAAAAATTGTATCATGAAGAAATAGTGTTGAATTTCATTAAACATTTTTCTGAGATGATCATGTGATTCCCCCCCCCCTTCATCCCTTAATGTAGTTTATCACATTAATTGCTTTTTGTATGATGAAACAGGCTTGTGTTCCAGGGTTAAAACCTGCTTGGTCATGGTGTATTCTCCTTTCACCATGTTGCTGAATTCAGTTGCTAATATTTTGTTGAAGATTTTTATATCTATATTCATCAGGAACATTGGCCTATAGTTTTCTTTTCTTATAGTGTTTTTATCTGGGTTTGGTATCAGAGTAATTCTGGCCTTATAAAATAATTTTGGAAGCATTTATTCCTCTTCAATTTTTGGAAGAGTTTGAAAAGGATAGTATTAATTCTTCTTTAAATGTTTGGTAGAATTCACCAGTATGGCATCTAGTTTGAGGCTTGTCTTTGTTGGAAGATTTGTGTTTACTTTTTCAATCTCCTTGTTATTGGTCTGTTCTGGCTTCTGGATTCTTCATTCAGCCTTGGCAGGCTATGTTTCTAGGAGTTTATCCATTTTTCCTATGTTCTTCAGTTAGTTGGCATATAATTGTTTATTGTAGTTTCTTATGTTCCTTTTAGTTTCTGTGGCATCCGTTGTAATGTCTCCTCTTTCATTTCTCATTATATCTATTTGAGTCTTCTTTTTTTCTTAGTCATTTATTGATTTTATCTATCTTTTCAAAAAACCAACTCCTGGTTTTGTTGATTTAAAAAATATTTTTGTTCTCTTTTTATTTCTGCTCTAATCTTCATTATTCCCTTCCTTCTACTCACTTTAGGCTTATTCTTTTTTATCTAGTTCCTTGAGGTATAACATTTCATTGTTTATTTTAGATTTTTTTTTTTAATGTAGGAATTTATTGCTATAAACATCCTTTATGACTGTTTCTGGTGTATTCCAACAATTTTTACATGTTGTACTTTTGTTTTCACTTGTCTCAAGATATTTTCTAATTTCTCTTTTGATATCTTCTTTGACCCATTGGCTATTCAAAAGTGCATTATTAAATTTCCACACATTTGTCAATTTTCCAGCTTTCCTTCTGCTATGGATTTCTAGTTTCACTTCATTGTGGTCAGAAAAGATACTTTGTATGATTTCAGTATTCTTAAATTTGTTAACACTTGTTTTGTGATCTAATATGTATCTATCCTGGAGAATGTTCCATATACACCTGGGAAGATTGTATATTCTGCTACTATTGGGTGGAATGTTCTGTATATGTCTGTTAGGTCCATTTGGGATATACTGTTGATCAAGTTCATTGTTTATTTGTTAGTTTTCTGTCTGGTTGTTGTCCCCATTATGAAAAGTGAGGTATTGAAGTCTTCTGCTTCATTATTATATTGCTCTCTATTTTTCCCTTCAGATCTGCCAATGTTTGCTTTATATGTTAGGTGTTTGATGTTCAGTACAAATGTATTCATGATTGTTATATTCTCTTGGTGAATTGACCCTTTAATCATTATATTATGTTCTTCTTTATCTTTTGTGACAATTTCAACTTTAAGTTTATTTTGTCTGATGTAAGTTTAGCCACCCTGGCTCTCTTTTGGCTACCATTTACATAGAATTTTTTTCCATCTCTTCACTTCCAGCCTATTTGTGTCCTTAAATCTAAAGTGAGTCTCTTTTAAATAGCATATAGTTGGATCTTGTTTTTCTAAATCCACTCAGCCATTCTACGTCTTTAGTCATAAGCAGCAGCCTTTTTCAGAAATCACGCACACCACTCTAACATCTATTCTTAAATTAACAAAGTCTAAAGTTAATTCATTTCTTACTATCATCTTGACAAATACGTAGATGTTAGAACAATTTATACTTAGTCTTAGAACATAGACTTAAAACACTACTCTCTTTGAATTTATATGCATTTTTATCAGTTTTATATGGTTTTTGGCTCTACTGATTAAACAGAATAATTATTAGTATTATCATTTTATAAAGACAACATTAGTTTACATATAACAATATATTTACTGACATCTTTGTCCATTACTTATTCTTTTTTTTTTTTTTGCAAATAGTTTATTGTCAAATTAGTTTCCACATAACACCCAGTGCTCATCCCCACAAGTGCCCTCCTCCATGCCCACCCCTCCCCCCCACATCCACCAGTCCTCAGTTTTTGTCAGCATTCAAGAGTCTCTCATGGTTTGCCTCTCTCCCTTTCCCCCACCATTTCCGCCCTTCTTCTCCCCCTTGGTCCTCTGTTAAGTTCCTCCTAATCCTCCTATACGTGCACACATATGATATTTGTCCTTCTCTGCCTGACTTATTTCGCTCAGCATAACACCCTCAAGGTCCATCCATGTTGCTACACATGGCCAGATTTCATTGTTTCTCATTGCCATGTAGTATTCCATGGTATAGATAAACCACATCTTCTTGATCCATTCATCTGTTGATGGACACTTAGGCTCTTTCCAGGTTTTAGCTATTGTGGAGAGTGCTGCTATGAACATTGGGGTACATGTGCTCCTATGCTCAGCATTTCTGTATCCCTTGGGTAAATTCCTAGCAGTGCTATTGCTGGGTCATAGGGGAGTTCTATTGTTAGTTTCCTTAGGAACCTCCACACTGTTTTCCAGAGGGGCTGTACCAGTTTACATTCCCACCAACAGTGTAGGAGGGTGCCCGTTTCTCCACATCCTCGCCAGCAGCTAGAGTTCTCTGATTGGCTCATTTTAGCCACTCTGACTGGCGTGAGGTGGTATCTCAGTGTGGTTTTGATTTGTATTTCCCTGATGAGGAGGGATGCTGAGCATCGTTTCATGTGTCTGTTGGCCATCTGGATGTCCTCTTTGGAGAAGTGTCTGTTCATATCTTCTGCCCATTTCTTCACTGGGTTGTTTGTTTTTCGGGCGTGTAGTTTGGTGAGTTCCTTGTAGATTCTGGATATCAACCCTTTATCTGATATGTCATTTGCAACTATCTTTTCAGTCCATTACTTATTCTTGAATCTCAGACCTTTCTGGTAATATTTTCTTTTGTTCTGAAATGTATGTTCATTTAGACTTTTACTCAGACTGAGTTCAAACCTTGGAGCTGTTATTTACTAGCTGTGTGACCTTAGATCTTAACCTTTCTGTAAAATGTGGATAATGATAGTGCCTACCAGAAAGGATTATTTTGAGGATCAATTAGCTAATAAATATAAGAAACCTGACATATAGTAAATGCTATTTAAATGTTATGTATATTTTTGAAGTTTAAAAGTTCCCTTCCTGAAAGTCTGCTAGTTTTTGTTTGTCTGGAAATATATTTATTGCACTTTCATTTTTGAAAGACAATTTTCTTGAGAGATAATTTAATTGAGTACACACTTCACCTTAAAGGTAAATTACACTACCACTGGCTTTCATTGTTACTGTTAAGAAGGGTTCTTTGTCTAATTGTCATTTTCTTTTTTTTTTTTTTTAATATTTTATTTATTTCTAGGAGACAGATAGACAGCGTGAGCAGGGGAGGGTCAGAGAGAGAGGGAGTCACAGACTGAAACAGGTTCCAGGCTCCGAGCTGGCAGTCAGCACAGAGCCCGACGCGGGGCTCAAACCCACAAACCGCGAGATCATGACCTAAGCGAAAGTCGGACGCTTAACCGACTAAGCCACCCAGGCGCCCCTGTCATTTTCTTTTAAATGGTTTACCATATTTATCTCTTCTCTCAGGTTACTTTTAAGACTGTCTTTTTTTTCTTTGATATTTGTGTTAGTCAGAGTTCTCCAGAGAATGCAGAACCATATATATACAAAATAGGAATTGGCTTACATGATTATGGAGGCTGAGAAGTCCCACAATCTGCCATCTGCAAGCTGGAGACCCAGGAAATCTACTGGTGTAATTCAGTCTGAGTCCAAAAGTCTGAGAACAAGGAGGTGGAGGGTGGTGATGGTGTAAGTCCTGGTCCAAATTTGAAGGCTGAACAACCAGGAGCACAAATGTCTGGGGACAGAAGAAAATAGATGTCCCTGTTCAAACAGGGAGAGTGATTAGCCTTTTCTTCACCTTTTTGATATATTCAAGTCCTCAATGGATTGGATGGTGTCCAACCACGCTGAGGAGGGCCATCTGCTTTACGAGGTTCACAAATTCAAATGGCAAATTCTTCAGGAAACATCCTCAAAGATATAATCAGAGATAATGTTTTACCAGTTATCTGGACATGCTTTAACCCAGTTAAGGTGACACATAAAGTTAATCATCACAATACGCTATACTTTCATTACAGTGCTTCCAGGTGTAGATTTATCAATCAATCATGCTTCTCTTTTTTTGGATTCATATCTTTCATCAAATCTGGATGTTTCTCCAATATTATCACTCCAAATACTGCCTCTGTTCTCTCTGTGTGTGTGAGAGTCTACTTAGATGCAAGTTAGGCCTTCCGATTCTATCCTGAAGTCTCCTTGCGTCCCTTCTGTATTTTCCAGCTCCTTGCTTCTTTGTACTGCATTCTGGGTCATTTTCACAGATCTATATTGTGTCTGCTCATGATATCTTTGGCTAGGTTTAATTGAATGTTTTGCTTATTCAAATTTGGGCTTTTAATTATAATTTTTATTTATTTTTGAGAGACAGAGAGAGACAGAGTGTGAGCAGGGGAGGGGCAGAGAGAAAGAGAGATAGAATACAAAGCCGATTCTAGACTCTGAGCTGTCAGCACAGAACCCCGTGTGGGGCTCAAACCCCAAAACCATAAAATTGTGACCTGAACTGACATCAGCACTTAACTGACTACCCAGGTGCCCCTATAATTTTCATTTCTATACATTGTATTTAGATCTTTAAGAGTACCTGGATTTGGGGACAGTCTCTTGATCTTTGCTTGTTTTTTATTCCATTTCCATTACTTAAACAATTAATTGCAAGTATTTTTCCTCTGTTATCTAATAATTCTAAATGCATGAGTTTTTGCTGGTTGATCATCTTTTATGTATTGTTTTTACTCACTTTCACTCATTGTACTTTGCTTCCTGTGGTTTGGTGATTTTTAATGTGGAGCTTATATTTGGTAGAACTTAATCTGAGGAAATCCTGAGAACATAAATTGAAGATGATTTCTTTCAGAGAGGATTAGCTTTTGCTAGAAAACCAGGGGAAGCTACTGATTTAGATCTACTTAATCCTTGCCTAAGATCCTTGCTTCATATGAAGATCTTAGGTATTGCCTTCTCACCTAACAGAATGTCTCAGGCTCAGTCTTCAGATATAAATGTATAATCTCAGCTTTAAAGGTATATGTCATATGTGTATATGTATATGTGTGTATTTTCTTTCAACCTATGCCATGCAACTGGTGCTTTTTGTAGTTTTAGGTATGGAAGGAGAGTGAAAGGTATAATTGAGCTATACAATGTACTAACCATACGTCAGACTTGCATAATTGCAGAAAAAATTTGACTCTTGTGTTAAATTATATAATTAAAATTTTATTTGGTTGCACTTTATTTTTTTAAGTTTATTTATTTATTTTGAGAGAGAGAGAGAGAACATGAGCAAGGTGGCACAGAGAGGGAGAGAGAGAATCCCAAGCAGCCTCTGCACTGCCAGAGCAGAGTCCCACACGGGCTTGATCTAATGAACCACGAGATCATGATCTGAGCTGAAATCAAGAGTCAGATGCTTAACCGACTAAGCCACCTATACACCCTTCAGTTGTACTCTAAATAGTTTTCAGTCTGTCTCTTATTGTCTAAAATGATTTATTACTGTTTACTGACTTTCATTTTGCATGTCAAAATCCTTTCTCCAAAATATTGACAATCTGTAGTATTTCCAGAAGACCTTGAAATTTAAAAAAACAATTAAGAAATCTGCCATCATCACTAAAATAGCAGCTGTATTCACCATAATTCAAGTTCTGTGAGTGCAGCATTCTATGTTTTGTTCATTTTTTAAATCTCAGCACCTAGAATAATACCTAACAAATTTTCAATAGCACTTACTGAACTAATGAATTAATACTTTCTATAAAGAGTTAATTCCCTATTTTGAGATTATAAAGAAACTCTTATTTCACCATACAATTACACATACATTTCAAAGGTCAAAAACATTTTTGTACAACTCTTCTTGTTTAACCCTAATCTACTAATCTTCTCTTCTGGTGATGAAGAACTAGTATTCTGCTGGGTCACTATTACACAAAAATATTTCAGAGTTATTCATGTTTTCCTAAATGGGTAAAATATAGGCATCATGCCATCCCTTTTACAGCATTTCATTCTTGACACTGTTTTTTTATTAATTAATTAATTAATTAATTTTTCATCCTTATATTGCAAATCACATCTTTTGCTCTTGTTTCTCTTCTAAAGCAATGTGGAAAATGGAGTGTTGCTTCTGCTTGTTGGCATTGATAATATTGCAGTGTTCTGGGGGCTTAGTCTATTGGCATTGTCACCTGTATTTAAGACTGCTCTGCCCTAGAGTGTGTCAGGCAAGTTTTCTTTAGCCTATGTGATAACTGGCACTTTTGGCAGCTTTATGTATACAAGGAGATGGCAAACATCAGTAGAATGATAGCTTGACAATGTTCCAGGTTGCTGTGTTGTCAAAGATACGTGTTTGAAAGACTGGCTCTCCATCCTTATGGTAGGTTAATACCCCGCAGAATATCACTTACCCAATCAAAAAGGTCCACATAACAGTATTTATTGGTTCTAGAAGAAAGGGAAAATAAAAGGCACTCTTTCTGTGTTACTTTATTTACTTAACCACTTTTTAGGGTATGTCCAGTCAGATAAGCATATGATTCCTGATTTTGGCTGAGGTCATATTCTCACAGTTTGTACGATTGAGCCCCGCATTGGGCTCTATGCTGACAGTGTGGAGCCTGCTTGGGGTTCTCTCCCTCTTTCTGACCCTCCCTGGCTCATGTTCTCTCTCTCAAAAATAAATAAAATAAAACTTTAAAAAGTACACGTAACAGTATTTATTGTTTCTAGTAGAAATGGAAAATAACACTCCCCCAGTGTTATTTTATTTACTTAACCATTCTTTATGGGAGGTTTATTGAAAATTATGTATTTTTCAAACCTTTTACTCACTCACAATCTTGAAATAATCATCATTTTAGGAAACAAGGTAGGTCTAAAAATTAATTACTGAGGGCCCCTGGCCTTGAAGATCTTACAGAGTGACGGGGAAAATAGACATGGATACATAAACTTACATGCAAAAGAAGTCCCAGAATTGGGTATAGAGGGCTGTGGAAACATGGAAGAAAGGATAACTGACTCTTCCTGGAATGAGTTTTGGAGTAATGGGAGAAGATTAAGAAAGCCCACTCAGGAATGAGATTTGACTTTGACCCTCAAGAATAAAAGGCTGTTCAACAGATATTCTAGTCATAGAAAGCATCATCTATAAGGCTCAGAAGTATGCATAAGGATGACATATCTACCAAACGGAAGGTTTGGAGTATCTAAAGAAAGGAGTGTGGGAGCAAGAAAGGATATGAGGCTAATAAAAGAAGGTTGGGGATTTTTCTTAGGAGGTATTTTTTTTTTTAATGTTTTATTTATTTCTAGGATATAGAGAGAGAAACAGCGTGAGCAGGGGAGGGTCAGAGAGAGAGGGAGTCACAGACTGAAACAGGCTCCAGGCTCTGAGATGGCAGTCAGCACAGAGCCCGACGCAGGGCCCGAACCCACCAACCGCGAGATCATGACCTAAGCGAAAGTCGGACGCTTAACCGACTAAGCCACCCAGGCGCCCCATCTTAGGAGGTATTTTATGTTGGGTGTAAGAAGCTCAGACTTAAGGGGGAGGAGGCAAGATGGCGGAGAAGTAGGGAGCTCCATACATTTCACTCGCCCCCATCTCTCAAACAGAGAAGCCCTGAAGCCATAAGAACACTTACAGAATCCAGGAGTTTGAGAGGAAAAGGAGACAGAGTCTTCTGAGAAAAACTTATGGCATAAGTGCGAACTGGGAAAGATAAAATCGGGCCAGGACCAGAGAGACGGGGGTGGGGGGATCCCCCTTTGCGGGGAACAGCAGTGAGTCTAGGGGGAAAAAAGAAAGAATGGCCAAAACTGCTCAAGACACTGTCCCTGTTCCTGGAGAAGAGAAATATCTCCACTCGGGACACAGAAGGACCCGGTTTCCTGCTGTCCAGCTGACCCTAGGAAGACGCACTCATCCGAGGCGACCCCGGGAGAAACCGCTCCTCGCTCGCCAGCTCGACTTGGAGGGGACGCGAGCAGAGCCTGAAGCTGCGCCCGTGTGCTTCTGGCTCGGCTGGACCCCCAGGGAGGAGGCGAGAAGCTTGAAACTGCTCTGAGGGACTCGCTTGTGACTTTATATTTTGGGCAATGTCAATGGGGCGCGCGGTCTAAGATCTGGAAACAAAGCCTGGCTTGGAATATAGAGCACAGCCCACCTTGGCTACGTCCCTGGCACAGGGAGATCACACCCAAAAGAGTGAATAGCGATGCTTGGTTCGAGACGGGACTTGGGCACTGCCACTTTTCTCACCACAACCACCAAGGCAGGACCCCCAAGGGAGGCACTGGACCAAACCACGCCCATCCCCACTGGAGAGCTGCCCTCCTCTTCTTTTTTTCCCCCAGACCCTGGGGCAAGACCACCATGGCTGCACTGCCCTGATTAATTCTGGTCACTGGTTTGCTGAAACAGTCACATTTGATCCATTCTCTAGATGTAAATTCTACACCTCCACGCCTACATTTTTATCTCTTTCTGGAGTAATCAGACTATATAGTTTCTCTGAGTAGCATTATCATCATTTCTTTCACCTCGTCTCTAACCATATTCCCCTCTTTCTCTCTCTGAATTAAGCCTCTTAGTCTTTCTGCCTGCTCATTTCATTTCCAATTTCTCTTCCTCCCCGCCCTGTCATTTCTCTCTTTGTAGATGCTCTTCCATCAGCATTGCATACATCCGACTCTTTATTTGTAGCTGGGAATTCTGTTTGTTGGATTTGTCTGTGCGTTTGTGTGCCTTTGTTCCCTGTGTGTTTGTCTGTCTGGTTTTCTTTTTTCCCCAGGCCACCTCAAGAAACAAGCCAAAGTACACATGGTGGAGAATCCCAAATACCACTAGGAGTAGGAAAATAAAATGACCAAGGTCTCAACAAGAGACACCAAGAGACACCATTCAAAAAAACAGTTTCTGAACAGATAGGGCCTGGACAGTCAAAGAGCCTTCTTTGGTACAGCAGTACTCACAGCTGCAGCGTGCATAACAAGATTTTATGCAAACAAGAGATAGAAAGTTAACCAAAATGATGAAAAAAGAACTCTCCTCCAAAGATATTCCAGGAAGAAATGACAGCTAAAGAACTGCTCAAAACAGATATAAGCAACATAACTGAATAAGAATTTAGAACAATAGTCATAAAATTAATTGCTGAGCTTGAAAAAGACATGGGAGACATAAGAGAAACTATTGCTACAAAGACTATGGAGCTTAAAAATAGTTGTGATGAATTAAAGAATGCTATAAGTGAGATGCAAAATAAAATGGAGGCATTCAATACATGGATTGAAGAGGCAGAGAGGAGAATAAGTGATTCAGAAGACATAATTATAGAAAAAGGGGAAGCTGAGAAAAAGATAAACTGATCCAGGAACATGAAAGGAGAGTTCGAGAGTTCAGTGATACAACCAAACAGAATAATATCCATATGATAGGCATTCCAGAAGAGGATGAGAGACGGAAAGGCGCTGAAGGAGTCCTTGAACAAACTAAAGCGGAGAACTTCCCCAATCTGGGGAAGGAAACAGACATTGAAATTCAAGAGGCACAGAGAACTCCCCTCAGACATAACTTGAATCAGTCTTCTGCATGACATATCATAGTGAAACTGGCAAAATATAAGGACAAAGAGAAAATTCTCAAGGCAGTTAGGGAGAAAAGGGCCCTAACATACAAAAGGAAACCTATCAGAGTGGTGATAGACCTATCTACTGAAACTTGGCAGGCCAGAAAGGAATGCCAGGAAATATTCAATGTGATGAACAGAAAAATATGCCCCCAAGATTCCTCTATCCGGCAAGCCTCTCATTCAGAATAGAAGGAGAGATAAAAGTCTTTCCAAATAAACAAAAATTAAAAGGATTCGTCACCACTAAATCAGCCCTACAAGAAATCCTGAGGGGGACTCTTTGAGGAAAATGTTGTAAGATACCAGAGACACCACCACAAGCATGAATCCCACAAAGGACACGATGACTCGAAACCCATATTTTTCAATAATAACACTGAATGTAAATGGACTGAATGCCCCAATCAAAAGACATAGGGTAGCAGAATGGATAAAAAAAAAAATCCAACTATTTGCTGTCTACAAGAGACTCATTTTAGACCTGAGGACACCTTCAGATTGAAAGTGAAGGGACAGAGAAATGTCTATCATGGTACTGGAAGTCAAAAGAAAGCTGGAGTAGCTATACTCATAACAGACAAACTGGACTTTAAAGTAAAGGTAGTAACAAGGGATGAAGAAGGATATTATATAATAATTACAGGGTCTATCCATCAGGAAGAGCTAACAATTATTAATGTCTAGGCATCGAATAAGGAAGCACCCAAATACCTAAAGCAATCACAAACAGAAACAATCTTATGGATAAGAATGTGCTAATAGCAGGGGACTTTAATACCCCCACTTACAGCAATGGATAGATCAATTAGACCAAAAAATCACTAAAGAAACAATGGACTTGAATGACACACTGGACCAGATGGATTTGACAGATATATTTAGAACTCCACATCCTGAGGCCATGGAATTCACTTTCTTCTCAAGTGCGTATGGCACATTCTCCAAGATAGATCACATACTGGGACATAAAGTAGCCCTCAATAAATATAAAAGAATTGAGATCATACCGTGCACACTTTCAGATCACAATGCTATGAAACTTGAAATCAACCACAGGAGGAAGTCTGGAAAACCTCCAAAAATATGGAGGTCAACAAACACCCTACTAAAGAATCAATAGGCCAAACAGTCAATTAGAGAAGAAATTTAAAAATATATGGAAACAAATGAAAATGAAAATACAACAATCCAAACTCTATGGGATGCTGCAAAGAGAGTCCTGAGAGGAAAGTACATTGCACTCCAGGCTTATTTCAAGAAATTAAAAAAAGTGCAAGTACAAAATCTAACAGCACGCCTATAGGAACTAGAAAGAGAGCAACAAGAGCACCCCAAATACAGAAGGAGAAGGGAAATAATAAAAATCAAGGTAGAAATAAATAATATAGAAACAGGGGTGCCTGGGTGGCTTAGTCGGTTAAGCATCCGGCTTTCACTCAGGTCATGATCTCGCGGTTCGTGGGTTCGAGCCCCGCGTAGGGCTCTGTGCTGACTGCCAGCTCAGAGCCTGGAGCCTGTTTCAGTCTGTGACTCCCTCTCTCTCTGGCCCTCCCCTGCTCATGCAGTCTCTCTCTCTCCTTCCTAGAAATAAATAAAACATTAAAATAAATAAATAAATAATATAGAAACCAAAGAAACAGTTGAAGAGATCAATGAAACCAAGAGTTGGTTTTTTGGAAAAATAAACAAAATTGACAAAACTCTAGCCAGCCTTCTCAAAAAACAAAAGAAAAAGAGAGAGAGAGAGAGAGAGAGACAGCACTCAAATAGACAAAATCATGAATGACAATGGACTTATTACAACCAATCAACCCTCAGAAATACAAGCAATTATCAGGGAATACTATGAAAAATTATATGCCAACAAACTGGGCAACTTAGAAGAAATGGACAAATTCCTAAACACACACTCACTACCAAAATTCACATGGAAAGAGACAGAAAATCTGAAGAGACCCATAACTAGTGAAGAAATTGAATCAGCTATCAAACGTCTCCCAAAAAATAAGAGCCCTGGGGCAGATGGCTTCCCTGGGGAATTCTACCAGACATTTAAAACAGAATTAATACCCATTCTTCTCAAGCTATTCCAAAAAATAGAAATCGAAGGAAAACTTCTGGTCTCATTTTATGAAGCCAGCATCACTTTGATTCCCAAGCCAGACAGAGATCCAGCAAAAAAAGAGAACTACAGGCCAATATCCCTGATGAATACAAATGCAAAACTCCTCAACAAGATACTTGCAAATCGAATCCAACAGCACATAAAAAGAATTTTCCACCATGGTCAAGTAGGATTCATTCCTGAGTTACAGGGCTGGTTCAATATTCGCAAATCAATCAATGTGATACATCACATTAACAGAAGAAAAGACAAAAAAAATATGATCCTGTCAATAAATGCAGAAAAGCATTTGACAAAATACAGCATCCCTTCTTAATAAAGACCCTCGAGAAAGTCGGGATAGAAGGAACTTACTTAAACATCATAAAAGCCATCTATGAGAAGCCCTCAGCTAACATCATTCTCAGTGGGGAAAATTTGAGAGCTTTCCTCTTGAAATCAGGAACACGACAGGGATGTCCACTGTCACCACTGTTGTTTACCATAGTGCTGGAAGTCCTAACACCATCAATCAGACAACAAAAGGAAATAAAAAGCATCAGAATTGGCAAAGAAAAAGTCAAACTTTCACTTTTCGCAGACGACGTGATACTCTACATAGAAAACCTGACAGACTCCACCAGAAGCCTACTAGATCTGATCCATGAATTCAGCAAAGTTGCAGGCTACAAAATCAGCATACAGAAATCGGTTACATTTTTATACACCAACAATGAAGCAACAGAAAGAGAAATCAAGAAACTGATCCCATTCACAATTGCACTAAAAACCACAAATTACCTAGGAATAAAACTAACCAAAGATATAAGAGATCTGTATGATGAAACTGTAGAAAACTTATGAAGCAAATTGAAGAAGACACAAAGAAATGGAAAAACATTCCATGATCATGGACTGGAAGAATAAATATTGTTAAAATGTCATTACTACCCAAAGCAATCTATACATTCAATGCAATCCCAATCAAAATTGCACCAGCATTCTTCTCAAAACCAAAACAAACTATGTTCAAATTTGTATGGAACCACAAAAGACCCCGAATAGCCAAAGTAATAGTGAAGAAGAAAACCAAAATGGGAGGCATCACCATCCCAGACTTTGTAGCCTCTACTACAAAGCTGTCATCATCAAGACAGTATGGTATTGGCACAAAAACAGACACATAGACCAATGGAACAGAATGGAAAACTCAGAATTGGACCCACAAATGTATGGCCAACTAATCTTTGACAAAGTGGGGAAGAGCATCTAATGGAAAAAAGACAGCCTCTTTAACAGGTGGTGCTGGGAGAACTGGACAGCAACATGCAGAAGAATGAAACTAGATCATTTTCTCACACCATACACAAAACTAAACTCAAAATGAATAAAGGACCTGAATGTGAAACAGGAAACCATCAAAACCTTAGAGGAGAAAGCCGGAAACAACCTCCTTGACCTCCACCGCAGCAATTTCTTCCTTGACACATACCCAAAGGCAAAGGAATCAAGAGCAAAAATGAACTATTGGGACCTCATCAAGATAAAAAAAGCTTCTGCACGACAAAGGAAACAATCAATAAAACTAATTGGCAACTGACAGAATGGGAAAAGATAGTTGCAAATGACATATCAGATAAAGAGCTAGTATCCAAAATCTATAAGGAACTCACCAAAGTCCACACCTGAAAAAGCAATCCAGTGAAGAAATGGGCAGAAGACATAAACAGACACTTCTCCAAAGAGGACATCCAGATGGCCAACAGACACATGAAATGATGCTCAGCATCCCTCCTCATCAGGGAAATACACATCAAAACCACACTGAGATACCACCTCACGCCAGTCAGAGTGGCTAAAATGAGCAAATCAGAGAACTAGATGCTGGCGAGGATGTGGAGAAACGGGCACCCTCCTACACTGTTGGTGGGAATGTAAACTGGTACAGCCCCTCTGGAAAACAGTGTGGAGGTTCCTCAGAAAATTAACAACAGAACTCCCCTATGACCCAGCAATAGCACTGCTAGGAATTTACCCAAGGGATACAGAAATGCTGATGCATAGAGGCACATGTACCCCAATGTTCATAGCAGCACTCTCCACAATAGCCAAAACATGGAAAGAGCCTAAGTGTCCATCAAGACGAATGGATCAAGAAGATGTGGTTTATCTATACATGGAATACTACATAGCAATGAGAAAGAATGAAATCTGGCCATGTGTAGCAACATGGATGGACCTTGAGGGTGTTATGCTGAGCGAAATAAGTCAGGCAGAGAAGGACAAATACCATATGTTTGCACATATAGGTGGATTAGGAAGAACTTAATGGAGGACCATAGAGGGGAAGAAGGGGAAAAATAGTGGGGGAGAGGGAGGGAGACAAACCATGAGAGACTCTTGAATGCTGAGAACAAACTGAGGGCTGATGGGGGAGGGGGGAGAAGAAGGGGGAAGATGGGCATGGAGGGGGGCACTTGTGGGGATGAGCACTGGGTGTTATATGGAAACCAACTTGACAATAAACTATTAAAAAAAGAAGTTTGGACTTAAGGACTTATCAGGTCCATTATATGGAGCAGGGAGTGAGAGCAGATAGGCTAAAGACACAGAGACCTGCTAGAATGCTTTGGGGAAAGCAAGAGAAGGGGCAAGGGCATCTAGGACCTTTGCCATCAACAGAGGTCAAAACCTCAAAAATCTTGAGGGCTCTGCAGTAGCTTGAATGAGTACGGGTTTGGGTATGAGACAACAGAAAGTGGTGGGGACTACAATGATGGACTATGATCCCAAAGACACTCAATTTCAATGTAAAAAGTAACAACAATAATAACATCCTTGTTAGTCAAATAAAGCTCATCCACAGGGCAGATTTGGCCTGCAGGTACCCCTGGTTGGGCCTAGAATGGCCTATTTATTCTCTTCCTGATGTCTTTGTGGAAGGGAGAGCTGTTCTGATCTTCTCAGGTAGATCGTGCCAGTGTTCAGTCATTCCAAAAGACCAAGACTTTATTACTTTCTTAATTTCCATTTCTTGTGGAAACTCACCTCCTTTTGTTCTACTTTCTTGGCAGTCAGGGATCATTTGGGTTCTTTTCTCCGATTCTTGAAGTTTTTCATATTCTTTACTCAGAAAATACTTCTTTGCAATCAATACAGTACAGGAAATCATAATAACCACAGCTAAGATTTGCTTAGCACTCCACAGTTAAAATACACTTTTGTCCTCTTCTGAGATAAATAAAGCAGATTTTCAGACAACAAATCCAATATGTTGTTTAAATTACACACCCAAGTGACATGGCTGGAATATGGAAATGGAACTTTGTTTTTACTCGCACAAAGGGGTGAGCTCTTCTCTTGACACCTGGGCGCCTTGCACAGCCTATTTGCAAGTCGGATGATTCATCTACATATTTGTTCTCTGGAAGTCCAGAGAGAAAGGCTATTGATACAGGGCTTAGAAAATGATGGCATTTAAATAAAAGTGACACTTTGGGACTTAAAACCATTAAGTTAATTTCTCCTTTAAACCCACAGTTTATTGAGTTGACAGTGTGTTAAAATAATGAATATTTAAAAGTTTGATTATTTTTTAATATGGAAATTTCTTTCAGTGACTATTTTAAAAACTCTTGAACTTTGAACTCATTCATTCTTTCGTCCATCCAACAAATCTCTCTCTCTCTTTCTCTCTCTCTTTTTATACCAGATATTGTGTTAGATATACAAAGAAGAATAAACCGTGGTTTCCAGCAGCTACTCGGGCTCCAGGTCATTTTTGACTCATTCCCTGCAGAATTATGTTGGTAACTTCTGAAGCCTTTTCTCCTTTAGTTCTTTAACCCTGAC
The DNA here is from genome assembly GCA_017311185.1 of Proteles cristata cristata. Taxonomy (NCBI): domain Eukaryota; kingdom Metazoa; phylum Chordata; class Mammalia; order Carnivora; family Hyaenidae; genus Proteles; species Proteles cristata. The sequence continues at coordinate 1,053,918 of JAESUZ010004992.1, read as the reverse complement.
TGGGATATCCCTCTGAATTAAGAGTTTGGACAGAAGTGCACCCCAATCTCTGATAGAACCTGCCTCAAGTTTTACTTAAGTGTAAGCAAAACTTGGGAAGCATCTAGTATCCTCTGAAGGACAGGTATAGAGAGAAATATTATATTGCCTGCTCATGTACTTTAAACCAAAGAAAAGTAGGGGTTAATCTAGCTCAGAGAACAGCAATTTTCAATAAACTGCTTTGAAAAATATCTGATTTTTCTTCTCATTAAGATTCAAGAGAGACTTGCATTTATATAACTTGAATAAACAATTATGAAAATCTGAAATAATGAAGGATTGCTTGAATTTGAAAAACATGACTGCCAAGTTTAAAAGAGATGGAAACAGCCAATAGAAGGAGAATATTGTAAAAAATCAATTAGTGAGGAGAACGAATTTGCAAGACTCTCAGAACACAGAAGAAATGGGTAGAAGATTAAAGTGATGAGAGAGATAATTAAAAAATGGGGAAAAGATCACTGAGATCCAACTAAGGAATACAGAATTCCCAAAGCAAAAAATGGAATAGATGGTCAAGAAACAAAGATCAGTTAATGGGAGAATAATTGGCTGATCCCAAGAAACTCAATCTAAAAATCTAAACAGCAAAGCATGAATAATATTCCCAGGCAAATGCCATAACAAAACATCAGTACTCAATAATATTTGGCCATTTTCAGTTCTTAAGGGTATGTAAAAATCTTAGGGATTTTTAGCCCTTCCACTCTCATCCCCACTCCACCCCACCCCCCGCCAAAAAAAAAAACCCAATAAACAACCCATCAAATTATTTACTGTGTCGTTATTATCCCCGCAGTAAACAGGAACTACTCCTTTTTTTAAAAAAAAAAATTATAGTTTATTTATTTTTGAGACAGAGAAAGACAGAGCATGAGTGGGGGGAGGGGCAGAGAGAGAGGAAGACACAGAATCTGAAACAGGCTCCAGGCTCTGAGCTGCAAGCACAGAGCAGGATGCGGGGCTCAAACCCATGAACCATGAGATCTGACCTTAGCCAAAGTCGGATGCTTAACCAACTAAGCCACCCAGGCACCCCAACCAAGAACTACTTCTGATGGTTCAATGAAGAGCCTTTAATAAAGGCATCACTTACAGAGAGTGTTTAAGGGACAAAAAAAGGAAGGTTGGGCACCCAGAGATTAGCAGCGGTGGGAAACTGTCCATATTGGGCTGAAGGAGCAAGAGAAGACAGTGGAGTTAGTAGAATCCAGTAAGCTGGAACCTTGAAGGAGGGGGTTCAAAAATTGTGAAGACACACTACTACCAGAGAAGCCCCACTGACCAGGGGGAATGGGGACATCTCTCTCCCCTCCTAACCTTTGATCTGGTTCCTGGTACCTCCCTTGGCCAAACTCAACCAGGAGCCGATCAGAGTGCCAACATAAGTGGAAAAGAAGGTCAGTCTCCTAGTGGTTACTGCAGGGTGGAAAACATGGGATGGATCTGGAGGCAAGGATAGGGATGTGGATAAGAAGAATAATTGGTATATCCAGCAAAGATCAAGTTAACTAGTTCAATTAAGAAATATCCAGTTAGCTCCAGGGGGAAGAAAGATTGTTGTACATGAACTCTAATTCCAGTAACTTAGTTGTTCAGGTATGAATAAGGCGAAAAAAAACAGTCAAGGATAAATCACCTTAGAGAACTTTCTGGGGAATTGAGTGACTACAGGACAAACTCAATCTCTGCTTTCAGGGAGTTTATAGTCATGTTAAAATCAATTGGTAATAAACTGCCATGTGCTTGGAGGAAAAACTTTTCTACCAACTTAGTTTAGACTGGACAAGGGCCTGCAAATTAACTGAAATAGAAAGATTAGTGGGGAAAAAAATTACACACGCAGGAGTTCTAGCCCAAGGAACTGCTGGGGAAAAGTTTTATACCTGGTTAATAAAGACTGAAGGGGCCGGGTGACTTTTAAGGGTTTTAAAGGGTGGAAAGTTCTGATGAGACTTGTTTGCTCAAACATTATTTTTTTTTTGCTCAAGGTGAGTGCCTCTGTGACTGGAGACCTGGGGCAAGGGGAAGATTTATGGCAGCTGGCTCTCCTAAAGCTCCGTTCTAGTCAGATAAGGGAAGTTCTGGTAAGAATTCCTTCTATGTCTTCTGCAGCTCAGATGTATTCACTTTGAAGTAACCTCAATACCAGCTTGGTGGGTTGACGGTCTCTACACTTGACTGTGGAGGTGTAGGTGGCACTGGGGACACAAAAAGGAGTAAAATACATATAATCCCATGCCTGTGAATGAGCAACACCAGAAGGAAGCCGGTAAGCCTAACACCAGAGTTGTCTGTTGACCACTGTGTGTTCAAGACTGCATCGGGGGGTGCAGGTGCTGAGAGATGCCTCATCTTCTCAGGTAGGAGATGGCAAGAGGTCCGATTTGGTGTGCTGCATTTGGCCCCCCAATCATCTCATCCTCAAAATGTGATGTTATGTTTACAGGGACTCTAAAAGAAGAGGTAAATTTCATTTTAATGTCATCCTTGTCAACAAGAATCATATTCTTGGGGTGCCTGGGTGGCTCAGTCGGTTAAGCATACAACTTTGACTTCAGTTCAGGTCATGATCTTATGGTTTCTGAGTTGGAGCCCTGCGACGGGCTTTCTGCTGACAGTTTGGAGCCTGGAGCCTGCTTTGGATTCTGTGTCTCCCTCTCTCACTGCCCCTCTCCTGCTCGTGCTCTGCTTCGCTCTCTCAAAAATAAATAAATATTAAAAATTTGTTTAAGTTTAAAATTATAAAAAAGAATCATATTCTTTTTTTTTTTTTCTATTTCTGAGAGAGAGACAGAGTGAACAGGGGAGGGTCAGAGAGAGACAGGGAGACACAGAATCTGAAACAGGCTCTAGGCTCTGAGCTAGCTGTCAGCACAGAGCCTGATGGGGGGCTCGAACCCACGAACCGTATGATCATGACCTGAGCCGAAGTCGGACGCTTAACCGACTGAGCCACCCAGGCGCCCCAAAAGAATCATATTCTTGAAGGTATGTCAGCAAGTTGGCATAACTAACTACCCTATGTCCACTCTTTCTTCTCTTTTCACCACCAAGATTTATCACGGTTTAAGAGAAGTACTGCAGCTAACATTAAGTTTCCCAGAAATTTGAATAAGTAAAGTTACTGAGAGAATGTCTCATCAAGATCTTTTTTAAAAAAAAATCCGCTATTCAAATGAAGAAAACCATTGGGAGTTCTTCAAATAATTCTACATAAAAAGTATATCATAAATTGGCGTGCGTTTTAGTAGACATTCTTAACAATTCTTTAAGAGACATACAAATTAAAAAAGCACAAAGAAAGCAAATAATCACAAAAATGCACTTGGTAATGAACTACATAAAGCCTGAAATTCAGACTAGTAATTAATTAGAACTGTTCAAATTATTTCATCCTTGAAAAAAAAACAAGACTTTTGTTATATTTATAATTAAATTTATAATTAATACTCTACGCATGTCAGGTATGAAGTCATGTTTATACAATGTAATGTAATCATTGTTATAGTATTACTCAAAAAAAAACCTGCAAGAGGTTTCCGTGTTTAATATACAGAATCTTAGTTCTCACATGCTGTCACTCTTGTGGGAAAACATAAACTTGTAGGATAAGAAATATGCTGATTTGGCTTATTTTTAACTTACGAAAATAGTGTGAGGTTTTGGTAGCTCTGAAAATAAAGTAATCTCTAATGAAACATATGCATGAAGGGAGCCATTAAGTTGTACTTCATCTTCTTTATCTAGGCTTGTGATAAAATGTTCCCTACTGGTAAAAACGGGGGGGGGGAAAAGTGCTGTGAATTGAAGAGCTGAGCTCTCTCTGTCAAGGGACTAATGATTCTTGTGTTAAAATGTAAATGGGGCAGTCTTGAGTGCTTTAAAATTTGTGAGGAAAGACTGTGGAATTGTCATTAAGGTGTCATTACTGGGGCTTCCCACAGGAGCGATTATAAAGATGGGGGCGGGGGTGGGAGTGTGAACTGAACCTCTAAGTGCCAGGGGGCTTCCTGCAGAGTGGAGCTGGTCAGGCGGAGTCTGGCTGGACCACCATGACGATTGAGGATTCTGAAAGAAGCAATTTAAGAAGAGGAAGGGAATCCATTCCAGAAGGTCAGGCTGAGGAGACAGGTAAAACTGGGGCAGAGGTCCATGGCCTCTGGCCAAGTGGGTAAGGATGGGGATGAAAAGACTATGATTTGAGGGGTGGACAGGGGGAGACCAAACTGGATCAGTCTGGGACTAGGCTCAATATGAGAAGGATTTTATTCTCTTAGAAGTAGAAAAGGGCTACAGGCAATAAATCGGACTGGGAAGTAAAAATGGCATGAAACAGTGTAGCAGTCCATGCCCTTCTGAACTGTGTGTAAAAATGTGTGCCCTTCTGAACTGTGTGTAAAAATGTGTGTGTCTCTACATTTTTTATCTGGAGAGATAAGATCCTTAGCAGGCATCAGATTCTCAAAGGGAGCGGTGACTCCCCTCTACCCTCCTCTCCTCTCCCCCACAAAACAAAACAAAACAAAACAGAACAAAATTAAAATTACAAGGACAATGAACCACTGACCTAGAAGTGAAACAATTGAAACTTATGCAGGGAGTTCTTATTACCTGAAAATGAAATGTCAATAGGGACCACCTGAAAGTATTTGTTGCTTTAGATTTCTGCTAAGAGATTCGATTAGCCCAAGATAATATTTGTGATTTCTGCCCCACTCCCCCAACTATGTTGTTTATTCCAAAATTCCTTCCCGCTGCAGTGAAATTTAATTGTGCATCTGAAATGAGTCTGTGTTAGAGTTACAGATATGATAGGCTGAAACGAAGGCATGTCTTCTGAGAAGAAATTGGAGTCCATAGCTTAAAAATTAGACTTTCAACTGATTCTTGCACCCCTTCATCCTCTCTTTCCATCCTCAGGCCCCTAGACCAGCTGTGGTGCCAACCAAACTTGGTGACTGGGCTCCTTCTAGATCAGTTAAGGATTTATTCATCATCTAGCTGGAGGGGAAATGCGTACGTGTTCTCAATAGTTATGAGTTAAATGCCAAAATATAGGCACACATTGCTGGCAGTCCTTTTAATGATAGGATGAAAAGCTTTCCGAGATGAGAAGGTAATGGTGGGGAGCAAGGCTGTGACAAAAATAGAGACTTCATAATTTGTCTCTCCTCCACACTCCTGAATTAGAATGTATGGGAAATTGACTCGGGGGTAAAGCTATTTCTGCTCTTCTCTGCTCTCATCCATTTGAAAATGGATGAAAACGCTAAAAATTATGAACCCAGAAATCTTAATGTACCATGATGTAACAGAATATAAAAGAAATGAACGGGGATGTCTAAAAAATATTTTACTTAATGCAAATCTGATATAACCAGGAAATTTGATAAGACTGGAAATTAATCAGCCTATTATTATGGAAAGAAAACTAGTTAGGCTAAGGATATAGTATATAATGTAGAAAAAGAGGCCGTTTTCCCCTCTCTGGGAATTAAGTTTTTAAACTTTTAACGATGAATATTGATACAAGAATTTTATATACATATCTCTTTCACACGGTAAGAATTTATGGGAGAAACTTAATGTACTTCCTGAATTTTGTATTTTTTCAAAGGATATCGAATTAAGTACATGTGTTTTCAGTGGCATCATGTTTTTCCAAAATCATTTTGTTGCATGTGTACTCTCTTTCTCTTTTTCATATCTTTATAAAATATAATTGTATATTTGTTTTTGTCTTCAAGATGATTTTAAAATAATTTTATATTATGAGCAATTTTATTCTTCATAAATTCATTGGTAAGATTTTGAATACGCCTTTCAACTAAACAGTTTATTTAAGGAGGGGCCTCATATCAAAAGAACAATTTTTCAAGTGAAATCTTTTCTGATAACAGTGTCTCCTACTACTGTAGTCTGAAGGTTGAAAGTCTTTAATAATGGCACTCCAAAAGTATAGGTTACAATAATCCATTCCCAAAATCAGGTAGCTTGAGTAAAATAGATGAAAAGCAGTTACCGTATTTCTTTAGATTCTTAAAAATAAATCTATTTGGTACACTAACTTTATCCACTGAAAGACCTCAAAAACAGTGACAATCCAACAGCGATATACACCTCTAGTACCCAGATTGTATTCTGTAAATAATAATTTCCCAACAAGAGTGAATCGAGACTTAGTGAAGATATGGCTGATGTCAGGTCCAGGGCGAGAAGAGCCTGGCATATCCTATGTGAGAGCTGGGAAGCTGTTAAAGTCTATTGCAGTCATGTCTGCAAAGCCAAGAGCCAACTTGAAGAGGCCTCCCCCCACCCATGCAAATATGGGATCACTGGAGAATCGAATATATGAGGTAGTAAAAAAGAAATACATTAAATATATTTACATTCTCAAGTTCATAATGACACTGGGGGAAAAAGTCATTGATCAATTTGGAGAAGACCCAGGGAATCAATTTATAATTTTTGAAAACTAATAAATAAAGGGAAGGAGTCAAGCACTTATGCTAATTTTTCTCTATAAATTGTACCGCAGGATAATGAATTGTTTGAAGAAGGTTAAGTTTCTTTTTACAAAATTGTAACCAATAATTGTAGAAGGATTAATAGAATATCATCATTTTATAATTCCTAATGAAATAATAGATCTGGTCAATGATTTTCATGAGCTGCTAATATCACACAAGAGACAACAAGATATTGTGTGCCTCCTGATGGAAGTTCACACCACCAACCATGAAGTATTCCTGCCAAAAACTGAACCTGAATCCAATCACCCTCTACATATAGCTACCAAATTATAGGACATACATAGAATAGAGGGATATGGAATACAATTAGCAAGTCTAGAAACTCTATAGGACAAATAGATAAGCCAGAGTTCTTTTTAATAAATAAGTCATGAGGAAAAAAGGAGGGGGCACCTCTTTTTTTTATAAAATAAAAAAATTTTATTTATAAAATAAATAAAAACGGAGACATCAACCAATTACAGCGTATGGGCTTTATTCGATATTGACTCAAATGAAAGCATGAAAATTTTAAAAATTGGGGGGTAAAAGAAAAATTTGAACATTAACAGGTTATTTGGTGACAGTAGGAACTAATATTAATTTGTTTAGGTATGATATGGTGTTATACATTACATTTTGTAAAAAGACATCTTATCTTTTAGAATTCTGTATTTACAGGTCAACTTTGCTTCAAAACAATCCAGGTGGCCAGCAGAGATCGGAGGTATGAGTGTGGATATAGATGGAACATGTTTGACCGTGAGTTGGTGATAGCTGAAACAGGTGCTAGTCCATGAAGATTCATTATTTTACTTTCTTTTCTCTTGTATATGTTTGAAATTTTACGTAATTAAAAGTTTAGCAAGTATTTTAAAGAGTTTCTTAAAAATTGTTCTAGTATCTTTTTTTGAACCTATGTAGATTGAAGTAGAAAGAAAACCATGACCAAGTAAGAAAATCTCTGGGAGAGAGGACTCAGAAATCTGACTTGTTTGAATTAGTAAAGTCAAAACTAAACTATTTCTGAAACTCTTCTTCCTCTGCCAAGACTTCTGTCAGTCATTGTCAACCTGAGCAGTTAGGGAAGGTGCCCACCTTGGCACTTTTCCGAAGGGGGGTAAACTCTGTTGCAAATAGCAAGCGGTACTGCTGAGACATGAATTACCCCTAGGTAGTTTCTCAGGAGGTTCTGAAGAGTAAGGGCAATACTTTAATAATGTACGTATACTTAATAAATGTCTATTTACTTAAAAGCCTTCAGAAGAAAATTTTCAGAAGGAATTGTAAGTATGCAAACTGAACTCAAAATTTTAAGATGTCAGAAAGGGAAACTTTATGTATTTATTTATTCATATATCTAACCACAGGCTTTCTTTGCATACCTATCTTTTGGTAAACAAGATAAAACCTCTGTCCTCAAAGAATTCAAAGTCTTAAAATGAAAAAGAAATCGATGATTACAATGCGCTGTTATAAATATTATAATAGTGTCTGCCGTTTTACCATGTCGCTTTAGCACCTAGCAATATCTGGCATGTAAAGAATCTAAGTAAATATTTTATAGATGTGTAGGTGGGTTAACGGTGTTATGGAGGGATGTGGTGGAAGATAAGGTAAGAGAGATAAATGAAGGTCAGCCTCAAGAAGTGCCAGGAATACCTTCCTAGAGAAATAATCTTTGTCTTGAAGACTAGGGCCTCTCTGTTTGTTAACACACATTATTTTTCAGGGAAGTTTTACGTTCACAACAAAACTGAGCAGAAGACCCAGGGGTTTCCCATATACTCCCTGCCTGTATGTGTGCACAGCCTCCCCCTCTATCAATATCCACAGCGGTATGCTTATCACAAGTGATGAAGCTACATCAGTATTACCCAAAGTTTGTAGTTTACATTAGAGTTAACTCTTGGCATTGTACATTCTAGGAGTTTTGACAAATGTATAATGACATGTATCTACTATTATAGGATTATATAGAGTACAGGCATACCTCGAAGATACTCCAGATTCTATTCCAAACCACCACAATAAGCAAATATTGGAATTAACCACCACAATAAGTGAATATTGGAATTAAATGAGTCAAGTGAATATTTTGGTTTCCGAGTGCATATAAAATTATGTCTATACTGTACTGTAGCCTATTCAGTATGCAATAGCATTACATCTCAAAAAAACCCCAACAACCCCAGTGTAAATGTTTTAATTAAAAAATGCTGGGGTGCCTGGGTGCTTTGATTGGTTAAGCTTCCAACTCGTGGTTTTGGCTCAGGTTGTGATCTCATGATTTGTGGACTTGGGCCCTGCATTGGGTTCCTCACTGACACTGCAGAGCCTGCTTGGGATTCTCTCTCTCAGCCTCTGTCTCTCCCCTTACCCAACTTGTGCTTGAGCTCTCTATCTCAGAATAAATAAACAAATAAACTTAAAAAAAGACTTCATTGCTAAAAAGTACTAACCATCATCTGAGCTTTTAGCGAGTCATCATCTTTTTGCTGGTGGAGTGTTGCCCTGATGTTGGTCACTGCTGACTGATCAGGGTGGTAGTTGCTGAAGGTATTGGGTGCCAAGGCAATTTCTTACGATAAAACAATAATGAAGTTTGCTGCATTGTAACTCTTCCTTACATAAACAATTTCTTTGTAGCATGGGATGATATTTGATTGCATGTTACCTGCAGTAGGACTTCTTTAAAAATTGGGGCGCCCAGGTGACTCAGTCGGGTAAGCATCTGACTTCGGCTCAGGTCACGATCTCACCCTTGGTGAGTTCGAGCCCCGTGTCAGGTTCTGTGCTGACAACTCAGAGCCTGGAGCCTGCTTCAGATTCTGTCTCCCTCTCTCTCTTTGCCCTTCTCCTGCTCACACTCTGTTTCTCTCTCACACACAAAAATAAATAAACATTAAAAAATAATAATAAAATTTTAAAAAGTAAAAATTGGAATCAATTCTCAGAAACCTTGCCACTGCTTCATCAACTAAGGTTATGTCATATTCTAAGTCTATGTAATCATTTTGACAGTATTCACAGCATCTTCACCCAGAGTAGGTTCCATTTCAAGAAACCACTCTCCTTGCTCATTCATAGGAAGCAATGCCTCATCCCTACAAGTTTGATCATGAAGTGGTAGCAAGTCAATCACATCTTCAGGCTCTGCTTCTAATTCTAGTTCTCTTACTATTTCCACCACGTCTTCAGTTATTTCCTCTGCTGGAGCCTTGAATCTGTCAAAGTCATCCATGATGGCTGGAATAAATTTCTTCCAAACTCTGTTAAGGTTGATATTTGAACCTCTTCCCATAAGTCATGAATGTTCTTAATGGCATATAGAATGGTGGATCCTCTCCAGAAGAGACTTACTTTACCCATATCCATCAGAGGAATCACTATGTATGGAAGCTATAGCCTTACAAAATGTATTTTTTAAATAATAATACTTGAAATTCAAAATTATTCTTTGATCAATAGGCTACAGGATGGATATTGTGTTAGCAGGCATGAAAATAACATGAATTTCATTGTGCATCTCTAACAGAGCTTTAGAGTGACAAGTGCATTTTTTTGAGAGAGATTGAGAGAGAGAAAAAGAGAGAGAAAGCAGGGAAAGGGCAGAGGGAGAGAGAAAGAATCTTAAGCAGGCTCCACACCCAGCCGAGCCTGATGCAAGGATCAATCTCACAAATGTGAGGTCATGACCTGAACCAAAATCAAGAGTCAACACTTAACTGACTTAGCCACCCAGGCACCCCTGGATGACGAGGTGTGCTGTTAATGAGGAGTAATATTTGGAAGGAAATCTCTTCTTCTGAGCATCCTTAATGGTGGATTAAAGCATTCAGTAAACTATGTTGTAAACAGATGTGTTGTCATCCAGGCTTTGTTGTTCCAATTATAGACTATAGGCAGAGTATATTTAATAAATTTAATCCTCGAGGGCTCTAGAATTTTCTGAATAGTAAATGAGTATTGACCTCAACTTTAAGTCACTAGCTGCATTAGCACCTAATAAGAGTCAGCCTGTCCTTCGAAGTTTGAAGCCAGGCATTGACTTCTCTTCTTTATCTGTGAAAGTCCTAGAGGGCATATCCTTCCAAAATAAGGCTGTTTCATCTGCATGGACAACCTCTTGTTTAGTCTGAGCTAGATCTTATGGATAACTCACTGCAGCTTCTACGTCAGCATTTGCTGCTTCACCTTAAGCCTCATGAACCTTTACTAGCTTCAAACTTTTCTTCTATAGCTTCCTTGGCTCTCTCAATCTTCACAGAACTGAAAAGAGTTAGGGGCTTGCTCTGGATTAGGATTTGGGTCAAGGGAATGTTATGACTGGTTTGATCTTCTATTCGGACCACCAGAACTTACCCATATTAGCAATAGGACTGTTTCACTTTCTTATCAGTCATGTATTCATTATAGTAGCACTTTTAATTTCCTTCAAGAAGTTCTCTTAGCATTCATAACTTGGCTAACTGATGCAATGCCTTGGTCTGTCTTGGCTTTCTACATGCCTCACTAAGCTTAATCATTTCTAGCTTTTCATTTCAGGTGAGAAACATGGCACTCTTTCTTCCACTTGAACACTTAGAACCTACTGTAGGGTTATTAATTGGCCTAATTTCAATATTGTTATGCCTCAGGGAATAGGGAGACCTGAGGAGAGAGTGAGAGATGAGGCCCAGCTGATGGGTAAAGCAGTCAGAACACATACAACATTTATTGATTAAATTCACTGTCATATATAGGAGCAGTCCATGGCACCCCAAAGCAATTACAATAGTAACAGCAAAGATCTGATCAGGGATGCGTGGGTGACTCAGTCAGTTGAGTGTCAAACTCCTGACTTCCGCTCAGGTCATGATCCCAGAGTCATAGGATCCAGCCATGCACTGAGTGTGAAGCCTGTTTAGAATCCCCCCCAACTCGTACCCTCTCTCTCTCTTAAAAAAGAGGAAAAGAAAAAAGAAATAAAAGATCACTGATCAAAAATAACCATTAAAAATGTAACAATAATGAAAAAGTTTGAAATATTATGAGAATTATCAAAATGTGACACAGAGACACAAAGTGAGCAGATACTGTTGGGAAAATGGTGCCAATAGACTTGCCCAATATAGGGCTGCCATGAACTTTAACTTGTAAAAACACAGTATCTGTAAAACTTAATAAAGTGAAGCACAATAAAACAAGCATGCTTGTAGTTTGACTGTCCTAAAAACCCCCTATGCTCTGTCTACTCAGCTCTTTCTCCCCTAACTGCTAGCACTGATTTTTTACTGTTTCCATAGTGTTAGCTTTTCCAGAATGTCATATAGTTAGACTCGTAAAATATGTAGCCTTTTCAGAGTGGCTTCTTTTACTTAGTAATATGCTTATGTTTCCTCTGTGTCTGTTCATGGCTTGATAATTCATCTTTTTTTTTTTTTAACAGTGAATAATGTCCCATTATCTAGATGTGCCACATCTAGATGAATTTATACATTCAACCTATGAAAAGACATTTTGGTTACTTCTAAGTTTTGGGAATTAAACACAATTTTTTTAATGTTGATTTATTTTTGAGAGAGATAGAGAGACAAGGCAGAGTGCAAGCAGGGTAAAGGCAGAGAGAGAGGGAGACACAGAATGTGAAGTAGGCTTCAGGCTCTGAGCTGTCAGCACAGAGCCTGACACAGGGCTTGAACTCATGAACTGTAAGATCATGAGCTAATCATTTGAAGTCTGGCACTCAGCTGACTCAGCCACCCAGGCGCCCCTAAGCTTTGGCAATTTTGAGCAAAACTGCTATAAATATCCATTTGCAGGTTTTTGTTCAGGACATAATCTTTCAACTGATTCTAGAATGTATTAAGGAAAGCAATTGTTGGATCATATGGTAAGAGTATGTTTATTTTTCTAAGAAACCACCAAACTGTCTTCCATAGAGGCTGTGCCATTTTTCATTCCCATCAGCAAATATTGAGAGTTCCCGATGCTCTTCATCCTCATCAACATTTGGTATTGTCAGTGCTTTGGAATTTTTGCCTTGTTAATAGGTCTGTAGTGGTATTTGGTTGTTTAAGTTTGTAGCTCATATGATGACATATGATGCTAACCATCTTTTCATATTATTTGCTATCTACATATCTTTTTTGGTGAGGTGTTCATTAAGATCTTTTGCCAACTTTTTAATCAAATTATTTTTTTTATTGTAGAGTTTTAAAAATTCTTTGTGTAGGGGGCCCTGAGTGGCTTGGTTGATTAGGCATCTGACTTCAGCTCAGGTCATGATATCGTGGGTGGTGGGTTCAAGCCCCACGTTGGGCTCTGTGCTGACAGCTCGGAGCCCAGCACCTGCATCAGGTTCTGTGTCTCCCTCTCTTTCTCGTCCCTCCCCTGCTCATGCTCTGTCTCTCTCTCTCTCTCTCTCAAGAATAAATAAACATTAAAAAAAAAAAAAAGACAGGAAAAGTTCCCTTGAAGGTCTTTAAAAAAATTTTTAGTGTATTTTGGATAACAGTCCATTATCAAATGTGTCCTTTGGAAATATTTTTTCCCCCAGAATGTGGCTTGTCTTCTTATTCTTTTGACATTGTTCTTCACAGAGAGGTTTTTAATTTTAATTAAGTCCAGCTTATGAGTTAATTTCACATATGGATTGTGACTTTTGTGTTTATTTTTCATATTTTATTTTATTTTATTTTATTTATTTTATTTTTTTAGAAAGAATACAAGCAAGGAAGAGGAACAGAAGGAGAACAAGAGAGACAGAGAACCCCAAGTCTGACATTGAGCTCAATCCCACGACCATGATGAGATCAGGACCTGATCTGAAAACAAGAGTCAGGTGCTCAAAGGACTGAGCCACCCAGGTGCCCCTGGTGTTTAATCTAAAGTTATCTCCCTACCTAAGGTCATGAAAATGTTCTGCTATCTTCCATGAGTTATAGTTTGCATTTACCTCTAAGTGTCTGATCCATTTTCAGTTAATTGTTATGAAGGGTGTAATGTCTATGTCTACTATGTCTAGATTCACTCTGCGTGTAGACATCCAGTTGTTCCACACCATTTGCTCAAAAGACTCAGGAGGGACTTTTTTTTAAATTTTAGGAACAAGATTATTTGTTTTTAAGAAACCAAGGGAGAAATGTTTAAATTAAAAAAAAATTTTTTTTAATGTTTATTTATTATTGAGAAACAGAGAGAGAGAGAGCATGAGCAGGGAAGGAGCAGAGAGAGGAGACACAGAATCTGAAACAGGCTGCAGGTTCTGAGCTGTCAGCACAGAGCCCGACCCGGGGCTCGGACCCATGAACCGTGAGATGATGACCTGAGCTGAAGTCAGATGCTTAACTGGCTGAGCCACCCAGGTGCCCCAGGAGAAATGTTTAAATAGTCTTTTATTTAATACTCCAGGATAAGAATATACTCTTTATAATAAAAAAGGAACTAATTACCAATATGGAGCATTAGAGCAACTAATTTCTCTGTCCCTGTCCTCTCAGATAATTATTTATATATTCTATTATCCTCAAAACAGAGACGAATCTTATAATTTTCAATTGTCATTCTGGGCTGAATTATAAATTTAAAATTATTATAAATTTAAAATATGTAATTGATTTAATTAAGAGACAATTACATATGAGATTTCTAACTCAAGACAATAAAAATATTTTACAAACTTAAAGGAAAAGAATTCACATGATGATTCAATGATTATTTTTATAATAACTGTTTCAAATAACATGGGATTTTTATTTTATTGTTTAAAAATGCAAGCTGTAAAAGATTATTCATTCCAATGAAGTTACCATAATTAATAGCATAGAAGTGTTGGTGCTACTCAAAAATTACAATAGAAGGAAAACTCCATTACACTAAGGAGAGGCAAAGACAGACAATAACATTAAATACAATCTGCATGACACCTTGTATCCAGATCGCAAAACTTGAAGTTCACATTTACAGTGACTCTAGGTACGATATGGATAAAGCAGGTTTGTAAACGTGTCCAATTCTTTTCACTAAGATTTGGGAACAAAAAGAAAAAGTAATATTCATTCACTCATTCACTCAATATTTACTAAGTTCCTACCACAACTAAATAAATGAAGGGACAGTATTAAAATAGATACAAAGATACGTTAGCCAGAGCTCCAGTTTCAAGGAGCAAACATTCTGTTAGAGTAGATAAGAACCTACCAAAATGACTTAGAGTTAAAAGAGAAAATAAACTGGAGATAAAAGAAGCACAAATTAGTTTCTAGAGATTTCAGGGAAGAAGAGAATTACTTCCAGCTGGGAAAATCAGGAAATGATTCATGAAACAGAAGATATTTGAGCTAAATCTTAGGAAGCAAAGAAACACTACTATTTCCCACAGCCCTTTCATGCAGAGCGGGCTCGTTTCCCAAATCCCAAGAACACTGGTGTGAGGAGGTGGGTGTCCTGTATGCGCGCCCCATACTTGCTTCTATGCCTTTAGCACTCCTCCACCTTATAAAACCTCTGTTCCTTGGAGATTCACGCCATTGGACTTACCACACTCTCCCCTCCTTCTTGCTGTCAACCAAGGTCGCTGGTCACTTTCTGTTAATTACTGCTGAGCTTGGTTTCTAGAATGTCTTCTTCCTCTTCACTCCAACCTCCTATTATTTTTGCTATATTCAACACAAATCACACAGGGCTCCCACTAAAACTTGTGCAAGTCTGAGGGACCAATTCCACCATCATCTCTACCATTGATTTGAATGGTTATTTTGACAAATTCTGGCAGGTGATGGTAAAACACGTTGTGAAAGAATGCCATTTTCTAACTTGCATAGAGCTACCACATTGGCCACCGGCCTTGTTGCAGTGGATAATTCATTCAATACTTTGGCCCCTTTGGTTTTTTACTTCATACCCACTCGTTAACTTGACCAGAGTCACAGCTGTGTGATCTCAGCTATTTGATCCCAGAGTTACACCCTGGAGTTTATCACCCTCTGAGGATAAACTACCTCACAATGAATCTAGAGACTTTGTTTTACTACATTATACTCCTGTTTTCCTAGCTCACTTACTCAAGCATGTCTTTGAAATAATTTTCCTGTCTAATTGATGCCACTAATTCATTCTCTCTTCTATATTCACTCTGTCCAATAGTTTCTGTCCTCTTTGTTCTCTCCTAAGTAGCTTAGATTTGATAGTCTTTCGTTAGAACCATTCTGTTACAAATACTCTCAACATTCTTTCCTTTTCTTACTTTTTCACATTCAAGGGGGGAAAATCCCCACACAATCCTGAATGAATCCAGCCTCTGCCTTCTCTTGTTGACACCCATGCAACTGAGCATTGCTGGAGAATGCCCACAGCCACTAGATGGTTTCTTATCTCATTCCATAACCAATTTCCTCTCACTCATGCAATTCCAGTAGCACCTATCATAGACCCTATAATAAACTGAGCTATATTGTCTTTGCACATATTGTTCCCTCTTCCTGTAACGCTTTTCCTGCAAACTCCTGGCATGGTTTAACCCCTACTTGGCCATGAGGTTTCAGCTTAGTTGTAATAATTAATGGCTAATATTTATTGAGCACTTTCTTTGTGCCAGAGGATTTACATATTTCAACATTCTCAATATCTTTAGGGTTAGACGGCGTTATTATTGTCATTTTACAGAAAAGAAAGTTAAGGATTAGAGCAGATTAAAGATTAAAGTCTGATAATTATTTATGACTACACACATAGAGAGTAGTAGCTGTAGAATTTGGACCCATGCTAGCTGACTACAGATCCTGTGTGCTTAGCTAATCAATGCTGTTGCCCTCTTTGGGGCTGTCTCTCTACTCTCTCCTATTTCTCCTCCACAGATATGTCTTCCCAATGACCCCCCCAAAATATTTTCTAATAAGTTTCTCAATGTGTAATTAAGCATTTATTTACTTAGCTGTACCTTGCATTTCCATTGTTTCCCTCCTCTAGTTACACTTATGCTATGTGGTGTTATATGTCCATTTCACTTACAACAGTGTCTTTGGTGCCAAGCTACATGCTTGATCTATAACAAAAATCAGTCAATCCTTGTTAAACAGTTGGAGAAAATTGAGGACAAGACAAGCAGAATAAGGCATTCCTGGCAGAGCTGGGCATGAACAAAGGTCCAGAAGGAAGAATTGGGACACACTAATGTGATAGTCTCACATGGTTGTGAACTGATAGAATTTCCACCCTGGAGGTTGGCATTGGTAAGATAAAAGGCTAAAGAACTGACAAATACCATGTAGAACTAAAAAGTGGAAGGCATCTTATTCTCCAGTGCTGAGAACCACTGTCATTTCTGGGGCATATGGGCCTGGCTCACTCCACCCTGAGTTGTGAGCTGAAGTGGCATCAGAGTGGGCCCTTTCAGCCCCTATGTGGGTTCCTGTTGAAACTCAAAGGCACTTTCCAAACAAGTACGGATGGAGCTACCAGGGCATAGATCTCCACAACGACAACTTCTGTAGAGCAGGCAGGGAGTATGAGATAGATAAGAAAGGCAAGACCAATAAATTGCAATAGGGTAGATTTTTATTATATTTGACCGAAAGTCAGTCCAACACACTTAAATCAGCAAAGAGCAGGTACATGCAGTCTTTAAAATAACTTACAAATATCAGA
Organism: Proteles cristata cristata; assembly: GCA_017311185.1. Classification (NCBI taxonomy): domain Eukaryota; kingdom Metazoa; phylum Chordata; class Mammalia; order Carnivora; family Hyaenidae; genus Proteles; species Proteles cristata. The sequence goes on along the minus strand of JAESUZ010004992.1, from coordinate 1,036,732 downwards.
ACAGAACAAAGCTAAAGTGAAATCCTGAGTGTATAGAAAGGTAACATTCACAGCATTAAGTTTATGAGGGGAGCCTTCAAGGCAGTATTATATCACTGAGTCATTTTCTTTTTGAAATTTTTTAATGTTTTATTTATTTCTAGGAGAGAGAGAGAGACAGCGTGAGCAGGGGAGGGTCAGAGAGAGAGGGAGTCACAGACTGAAACAGGCTCCAGGCTCTGAGCTGGCAGTCAGCACAGAGCCCGACGCGGGGCCCGAACCCACGAATCGCGAGATCATGACCTAAGCGAAAGTCGGACGCTTAACCGACTAAGCCACCCAGGCGCCCCATCACTGAGTCATTTTAACTGCAGTGTCTAGCATAGCTTTAACTGTAAATTTTTAAGTATCAAGTACAAAGAGAGAGTCTCTAAAAATTATATACATGTTTATGTGCTACAGTAAGTTACTTATTTAAGAGTTACTGTTTACAATGTCCTGGAGACATTGTGGTAGCTTGGTACCACATGTTTAGGGCAGAATAAAAGTGCCGGGGGCATGCCAGGTGGTTCAATCATTGAAGCATCTGACTCTTGACTTTGGCTCAGGTCCTAATCTCATGGTCGTGAGATCTAGCTCCATGTCAGTTTATGCACTGGGTGCAGAGCCTACTTATGATTTTCTCTCTCCCTCTCCCTCTGCCTCTCTCTCTCAGAAAAAGAAAATACTGCCAAGGAGGTATGGGCTTTATAGGGTGAGGAAACTTAGAACTGAACTGGAGTTGTAGCAAACATTAAGACAGGGAAGACAGCAGGATGTGTCTCATAATTGAATAAGCCAGAATTCTCAGATTTCTACACACATTCTGTGCAGAGAAGTAACTTCCATCAGGGAATCTGGAGCTCTTCCTGACTAGTAGGACTTCAGTTCTGTGAAATGGAGGTCCAGGGGATTCTAATTTACTTTGGCTTTCAGGAGGCATTAACGAAGAGAATCAAGGAGGGCCAGAGTCCAGAACAACGTAGCCCAGGTCGGTTTGCCCATCACTGATCACCAAGTACCATGGGAGCTGGGAAGCTGCTCCTGAATGCTGCCTCTGGGCCGGTGTGTGCCTGTGAGATGACATCATCTGGAGCACAGAAGACCCCGTTGGTGTCTGACTCCAGCTCTATGCTGTCTTATTCCTGCAAGCATTTGCCACTCCCCACAGGAGTGTGCTTGGCCCAAGTAGGACAGGTTAAAGTATCACGGAACAAATGTCTGTGGGACAGTCATCAAACAGTGACAGCTGGGAGGTGGTGGACAAATGCATCTCTGTGGGACCTTGCTGAGGTGGGCTCTGCCCTGCAGCACTGAGCTCCCACCTACCCCTTGCAGGGGTATCTAGAGTGATTAAGGTGAAATTGGCAGGAGTTTATGATAATTACACTCATCCACTCTTCTTTCTCGGTAATTATTATTCAATTTTGCAAATATGGAAACTAAGGCTTAAAAAGATAAAATGACTTAATATTTGAAAGCAGCTTTGTTGAAGTGTAATTCATGTACCATGCACTTCACCCACTTAAAGGGTACACCTCGGTGGTTTTTAGTATATTCGCAGAGTTCTACATCTATCACTATAATCTACTTTGGACCATTTTTGTCAGCCCAAATGGACTTTGTTTTTGCAAGAGTAATTAAAAGAAATTAATCTATGTATGAGGCCCTGTGCCAGGCACTAGACCATGTCGGTAGACAAGAAAGACATGTTCCAACTCTCATGCAGCTTAAATTCCAGTGGGAGGAACAGACAAATACATATAAAAATAGGTTAACAAGATAACTGTTGGCTGTGGTATGTACTGTCAAGGGGATAAACAGAGTGAATGAGAAAAAGAGAAATAAGGACAAAACTTTGCATCATAGGTTGAGGACAGCCTCTCTGAGAAGATAGCATGTAAGTAAGACAAAAGAAATATTGAAGAGGCATCAGGCAAGTACAGAAGGGGCTAAGAACCCTCCAGACTCAGGAAACAGCAAAAGCAGAGGCCCTGAGAGCTGGGTGGGCAGTGGTCTGTATTGATCCTGGAGAAATGGGAAGAAAACAGTTCCTGCGAGGCTGTATGCACCATGAGATGGTGTTTGGATTGTACTCCAAATGCACTGAGATGCCACTGAAACATTTTAATCATCAGGTGTCATGATCTAATTTATGCTTTTAAGACATTTGGCTGCCCCGTGGAGAGTGGATGCTAGGCAGGCAAGAGTAGCAACAGGAGACTGGATAGGAGCCTATTGCAATTGTCTAGGCGAGAGATGATGTCGGCTTGGACTTGGTGGTAGCAGAGGAGATAGAAGGGAGTAGACAGAGTCAAATATATTTCAGCAGGAAGCGAGAAAGGTAATGCGGTGTGTAGAGTTTTCTGAGAAGGGGAGCAGAGAAACTGAGTGGTAAGCTTGAGTCAAGGGAAGGATGTTAGGAAATGAGAGGTGCTGGAGTATGTTTGTGATTTGGGTGAGAATGATGCAGTGGACAGGGCGAGAGAGTGTTGATACCAGGCAGGGGAGATCCGGGATGGGTTGAGTCCCCAGTAATGCAGCGGGTTGGCGGCAAGCCTAATGGAATCTAACTACACCCATGTCTGTCAGTGTTCTCTGAGGGGCCTTAGGAGTCCTCAGACCCATTCAGGCAGAGGCTGAGCACGTAGGGTTCTAGTAGCACTAGTAGCCTGAGCAAGTAGGGGTCCTGCTCTTGCTTTAACCAGAGCAGTTCTATTTTTGTTTATTTTATATTTGAGGCTTATGCTTACACTGTCATTTGACGAAAGGGATCTGAACTTTGAGAACTATGGCACTCAACTCTGATACTTGCCAAGAAGTAATTTGTTTGGTAAATATCTCCTTAATTTTGAAGGCTTTCAAAGTCACACTCAGAGGAAGGAGTGTTTCCAAATCATTTCAATAACTAGGACTCAGAAATTAGCCAGGACGGGTGGAAATTCAAGTGTACGGCACAAAGTACTCTTACAGGTTCAAGAGGCCAGACTCCAGCCAGTGGGTTTTTATTGGGTGGACACAGGCTGACAAGACTGCTGGCGCCTCTGGCCAGGGGTGCGGGTAGTCTTGAGGGTGATGGGCGACCTCAACATGCAGGCCATGGAATCCACTTTGGAGATGCATAGTCTCACCCAGTCTCACCCATAGTCTCACTCACTCCTCCTTCAGGAGGACACAGTTCTGGGGCACTTGGATGGCTCAGTCAGTTAAGCATCTAACTTCGGCTCACATCATGATCTCATAGTTCCTGGGTTCGAGCCCTGCATCAGGTTCTATGCTGACAGCTCAGAGCTTGGAGCCTGCTTAGGATTCTGTGTCTCCTCTCTCTGCCCCTCTGCTTCTTCTGCTCTGTCTCCCTCTCTCTCACTTTCTCTCTCTCTCATAAATAAACAAAAAAAATTTTTCAAAAAAAAAAAGAGGAGGAGACAGCTCTTTCCAGAGTTATCATTACTGAATTGGCTTCTACTCAAGTTCTTTTGTAAAAGTGAGTCAAACATGTGTTGGGCAGGGGAGTAGTGCTGTCACTTCCTAGAACATCCTGATATTGACTTGGGTGGGCCCTGGGGAAGGACTCTGCTCTGCCCACTCTGACACCCTTCTCAACCTCATTCTCCCAAAGCACTTTGTCCTGGCTCTGCAAGCATTATGAAAGTATCTTGGTTGGTCTTTTATTTAACACCATGAAATAGTCTGACAACTTACACAAATAAGCTGCACATACACAAATATATTCCAGCATGGTAGAAATGAACGGAAAAGAAATCTCCTAGTTTATAGACAAAAGTTTTATTCATGCTCATAAATTGTATTATTTAGCAAAGAAATATTTAATAATTTAGTCAGTGAAAATTTAATGAGCATATCATTTGCCAAACACTGTAAGGAACTGACATAATGAAAAATAATATGATTTCTACTGTCTTCTGGAAGAAATAAATAATTATAATAGTATGTAATACATGCTGTAATGGTATTAATTATAGAGCTATAGATGCAGTCAAGCCAGTGAATAACTGTCACAGAAACTCAGTAATGCCTTCATAGAAGAGGGTTGACTGAGCAGGTCCATGGAGGATGAGCAGGAATTTGCTAGGTAGAGATGTGGCGGAAGGGTTTTCTGGTTTATGAGGAAGTGTACAAAGCCATGAAGACCCTAACGGAGTTGATGAGTCTGAGAGTCTGAGACCCCAGTAGTTCAGTATGCTGTGGGCGTGGGACAGGCCCAGAAACAGGTGTGTGTGAGGCTAGGAAAGGATCTAGGTCATTGCTGTCTATGCTAAGCGTACCACTGAATATTTCTAAGCAAAGAGAGAAGCACAACAGTATATGTGCTTTATTTACTGTCTACATATAGATATTATCAAGACATTTACATTTACCTTGATAATCCTTTTGGCTACCATTGAATTTGAGTTCTTTTTCTAATGATAAAGACAGATTTGCATTGACTCTTCTGCAGTTACCAGTCCTTCTCCTTTTGTAATCACATCTGTGCAAAATCTGGGACCAAGATGAGGGTTATAGTCCATAGAGGAAAAAATCATCATGCAGGACAGAAACCCCCACCTCCGAAGGCTCTAGCGGTATCTCTCACCGGGGGTTAACTGCCTATGGATAATATCACAAACAATGCATTCCTATTGCCACTGGATTTTTTAAAAATACCCATTCTACTATTTCCACATCAAAGCTTATAAGAAATAAGCTGTTGTAGAGCCAAAAATTAAGTCCTCCATTAAAAGAAACCTCGGGCTGCACATAGCCCCAGGCCTAAATAAACTTAACCAGCTTTTCCACTTCTGAGCAAATGCCTGCGCTGCGGGAAGCTAACACCTAACCAGCTCTCTCTGCTTCTGTAACAAAGCTTAAGGCTTGCTTCCCCACCGCCGGATTGCCCAAGGGACTAGCCCCCTGGGGGCAGCCACTCCCAAAAGGCCAGCAGCCACCCCCCACCTTGCTGAGAGAAGGGCCTGGAGAGAGAGATGTTAACCTGTTAGTCGCCAAACAAGACTTAAAACTCGCTCTATGATAGACTGAATTCAAAGGTATCCCAAATGTTGTAATTAGATCCAGCCAAACCTGATGGCGGGAACCAATCAGATACGGTATATGTTCACATTTGAATGTTAACCAATGGCAAACTTGTAACCATGGAAATCTGTCCCTCCCCATGACTTGTTTACTTCTGTCTATAAAAAGGCTGCAGAGGCTTTGTTCAGGGCCTCTCAGCGTCACCGGCAACGAGTGACTGCGCGGAGGACCGGGTTCGAACCTGCAAATAAACAACCCTTGCCGCTTGGCTTTGACTCTGGTCTCTGGTGGTCTGTTTTTGGGGTTCTCTCGAATTCTGGGCGTTTCATATGGGGGCTCGTCCGGGATATTTCCCCTCCAGACCCACCAGACCCCAAGTCAACGGGTTGTTCCTACGACCGATCGGTAAGTGAGCCGGCTCTGTCTGTCTGTTTGTCTCAGCGTCAGTTTCTGTCTATCTGTTTGGTTCGGTTTCTGCCGCGCGGAATCTGCATCGGGGACTGTACTGGCTCTGGCGGACACGCTATAGAGCAGTCAGTCGGGACCGAGGAGACGTCCTACGGTGCCCATCTGGTGAGCCGGTTCGAGGCCGGCGGGCGAGCCGGTTCGAGGCCGGTGGGCGCACCGGTTCGAGGCCCGCGCCTTCTTCTGGGGGCGCACCGGTTCGAGGCCGGCGCCTTCTTTTGGGGGCGCACCGGTTTGAGGCCGGCGCCTTCTTCTGGGGGCGCACCGGTTCGAGGCTGGCGCCTTCTTCTGTTGGCTAGCCTTCTGTGTTTGTGCGCAGCGAACTCTGTTATCGGTCTCTGTGTGTCTGTGCGCAGCGAATTCTGTTATCGATATCTGTGTGTCTGTGCGCAGCGAACTCTGTTATCGGTCTCTCTCTCTGTGTCTCTGTGTTTGTGCACAGTGAACTCTGCTATCAGTCTCTCTGTGTCTGTGTCTGTGCGCAGCGAACTCTGTTATCGGTCTCTCTGTGTCTGTGTCTGTGCGCAGCGAACTCTGTTATCGGTCTCTGTGTCTGTGTCTGTGCACAGCGGACTCTGTTATCAGTCTCTCTCTGTGTATGTCTATGTCGAATTGTCAATTTTCTCTGTTGGTGTTTATTACCTTGTGACTGAGACTGACGTTATGAGACAGACTTCATCCAAACCCCTAGACTTAATGTTAGCCCATAACCTCTCAGTGACTGTTAGGAAGGGTCCATTTTAAACTTACTGCTGCACAGAATGGCCCACTTTCAATGTGAAATGGCCACCGGACATCATGGTTTGGGCTGATCTGGTTGATAACCCACCCCCTTGGATTAAAAGTTTCTTGCCTCCACAGAAACCTGACACCCTGGCGGTGACTAAAAAGCACCCGCCCTCCCGGGCTTTGGAGCTGCCGAAAAGGAAAACTGAACCCTCTGCGCCGCTCTACTCTTTCTTACAGGGTGAAACGGAGGAAAAATTAACTTCTCCCCCTCCTTAGGCAACCTCCTCCACAGGACCCAGCAGGAGGAATAAAGGCGCCACCCGAACCACAGGGGCCCCCTGCCCCACCGGACCCAGCGGCCCTGGGGAAATGGGCCCCGCCCAAGGGACCCGAAGCCGCCGTGAATTGTTGCAGGTTCTGTTCATGTCGGAGGCCGCGCCGGCTCCGACAGGTCCAGGAGTCCCTGAAGGATAGACGGTGTCAGCAAAAGAGAATGAGAGAGCCCTGAAATTCTTTCTGATCACCAGGCAGTCATCTCTGTCCTGTTGGTTTTGGTGTCTTTATTTTAAGGTTAAACGATACTATAACATCAGAAGACAGAATTTTTACAAGGGCTAATTATTTGTAAAATGTTTATTAGGCTTATTCCTAAATTGCTTGAATGAGCCTTTTCCTTGATGCTGAATGTGCAAGCACCATGGGGGCCGTAAATATGTCAGTCTTTGCGCCTGGGTTATGTTTTAGTTACTCTTATCTATCCTCATCCCAGCTGCCAGTATAAGGGAAAATATTCGTGGAATGTGGGCCTTAAGGAAGGGGCTGCTATGCTTCAGCAATTAGCAAAGATAAATGTAGTAACTTATGTTCTGCCCTTATCTATATCTAAACTTTGGATTAGACTCTTTGTCTCGGGGCCAGGCTAAATTGTAACTCTTGTGTTCTTAACACCCTTTATTGTCTAAGTCTTGGGTCTGCAAGGCCCATAGGAAGAGCCTTTTGACAATTGCCCACAGAGCTTTCATCTAAAGTCTCTTTTGTAAAGGCAGGAATATACTTTTCCTTATGAGGTATCTATGTTCAGTCTGTGTTCAGAATATGAGTCTAATATGGAATATTGTGAGGCCTGGTCAATACCAGTAGGCTTATTTCCAGCACGAGCCAGTAGTGGCAGAGGGAGATGCCAATTTCATTTCTCATGGCTGAAGCTATGCAAACACTGCCATTTCCTTGCTGCAACTGCCATCCAGAGAGGCCAGTGTGGCTCCCGGCATGTTCAGTACTGAGAAATGGAAAATAATCCAGTCTGAACCCAGAAAATTGGTTCCTGGGCCCACTAGAGTTCCCACTCCTGACCAGGCTCAAAATGACGCTAGGTTTCCCCTGGCATGGCCAGATTGAAACTACAACTTGGCTAAAGGTAAGGAGAGTCTCTTCGTCTACCGCCAGACTCTGTTGGGAGGTCTCAAGGCTGCAGCTCGCAAGCCTACATTGTCAGTCAGGGACCAGAGGAAAGCCCCACAGCGTTCCTTAAGAGAGTAATAAAGACATTCCGCCAGTGCACTCCTATAGATCCAGAGGCCCCAGCAAAACTTAGCTGCGGTGGCCATGGCTTTTGTCAGTCTGCTCCCAACAATTGGAGAAAACTTCAGAAACTAGAACGTCTAGGAAAAAGAGCCTCCAAGGTCTAGTGGTCGTGGCAGAGAGGGTACACAGCAGCAGGGACAGTGCAGAGGACAAGCAGGTAAAGGCTGAAAAGAGACAAAACCAGGGTCTAGCCGAGATGCTACTCGCGGGAACTGCGGAACTGGAGGACCGAAAAAGACGCCTCAGACAGTTGGCTCCAGGAAAAGAAGGTAAGGAGAACTCCCAGCGGCTCGAGGGGCGCCCCCAATTAAGCAAAAATCAATGCGCCTACGGCAAAGAGAAAGAACATTGGGCCAAAGAATGCCCCAAGAATAAATCTGAAACTCTCATTCTAGTAATGGGAAATGACAATGACTAGGGGCAAGGGGGTTCGGCACCCTTCCCCAAACCCAAGGTAACCCTAAAAGTAAAAGGGCGATCCACTGAGTTCCTAATGGACACTGGGCTCAACATTCTGAGGAGCGCGCGGTAGGGACATCAGGGCATGAGGGCCACGGCACAGGCCCCAAGCCAGCCGCCTGCACCCCCGTGGCTCCCACATCCCCGGAGCCATACGCCCACCCCAGCCCGGGCAAAGTCTCTGGGGGCGTCCCCGCCCAACCCGTGGCCTCCGCAAGGCGCACTCACCCATCGCCGACCACCACGCACTTGAAGGCTTGCCTGAAATGCTGCTGACACCAGATGCGAGATTTGACCTAGACTCTAGCAGCTTGTTAAGCTCCTCGTCATTGCGGATGGCTAGCTCCGGGATCTCCACGGTAAAGTAATGGCCCTTGATAAGGAAAAACACCTACCAAGGAGCTGAGGAACCACCGCCCGCCGAGCACTCCCAACCAAACGTGAGAAATTCCTGAAAGACATCTTCATAAGATATGGCTTTCCTCAGATGATAGGGTCAGACAACGGACCTGTATTTGTGTCCAAAGTAAGCCAGAATTTAGCCACGGCCCTGGGGATTAATTGGAAATTACACTGTGCACACAGACCCCAGAGTTCAGGACAGATAAAAAAAATAAATAGAACTCTAAAAGAGACCTTAATTAAATTGACCTTGGAGACTGGCGGAGACTGGATAGCTCTCCTCCCTTTTGCATTCTAACTCCTTTTGAAAACATGTCTGGCCTGAATTGCATGACTTCTATCAAAATAAAATACATAGTTACTAAACATAGGTTTGAGTTTTCAGCTTCCTATTGCAGAAAAAGTAAGACTATTTAGACCTTTTAAAAAGTGATTTAAAAATTCTAATGTAAACACCTCTCAATTGGTTACTAGGTCCTCAATTGGAGACTAAGGTTTCCCAAGTTAAAATTCTGCTAAGTGTACTTAAGACTGATGGAAAGCAACCCTGTATATAGAAAACTGAGAGATCCATAAAAAAGGATATAAGAAATGGAAATACATTTTTGTTGAGGGTAAAAGAAAGTAATTTTGTCCTAAATAAGACTGGTTGCTTAGAGAGAAATGGCTTTGGGACAAAGTTTAAAGGCAAAGGAAAGATGTAGAAGATAGAAGGTCTATGAAGAGAAATCTTTGAAAAGGAATTTTATATGTGCTCAGGATAGACTGGTTGAAATGAATGGAATTTGAAAAGTACACTGGTATAAGGTTAAAACTCTGCTTTTCTCTCCGGTCAAAAGACAAAGTTTTCTTGGATTGTAAATCTGCTCTTGATAAGACAATGTAAACAAAAGTTTTCTCCTTTTTTCTGCCAAGAAAACCCGAAGCTTTAGGTTTCATCTTTATCAGGTCTTTGATTGCATAGTTAAATATTCTCAATGTTAAAAGAGTTACCCCAACCAATGTTGGTTTCTAACTACTATATTATGTTATGCATTCGCCTTTAAGATCTATTATTGTCACTTTGGTTGAATAAAAAAGCTTTAAGGTTTGTAATGATCTGTAATCCTATTTAGGATACGCTTTATAGCTTCCTAAGGTTTTAACAAACTTCCCAGGATTTAAACAGTAAAAAAAGGGGGTCTTTTGGCCAATTAGGCCCTTTTATCTAAAATGCTAGGTTACTTGGAAAAACACTATACATAACAGTAAACCTTAGGTTATATTGCATGGGTAAGTGCTATTACTGCCCAAATATATATGTAAATCCTAAAGTTTTAATGTTTTGTTATAAGAGTTATTATATGTCACAAAAATAACTAAATTTCTATGGCAATTGCATCATACTGAACACTTGCCAAATCCTTAACAATGTATGTCCATCTGAGATTTAGATTTTGTCATTTGACTAGATTGCTTGCCTTCATGCAAGAATGTCCGGGGACAATACACCCCATAATACTTAGGTTGCAGTATTGCCACCCTAATGATTGGGACCCGACCGAAGACCCATGATTGGGCCTTCAAATACACAAGAGAAGGGGGGAATGTAGAGCCAAAAATTAAGTCCTCCATTAAAAGAAACCTCGGGCTGCACATAGCCCCAGGCCTAAATAAACTTAACCAGCTTTTCCACTTCTGAGCAAATGCCTGCGCTGCAGGAAGCTAACACCTAACCAGCTCTCTCTGCTTCTGTAACAAAGCTTAAGGCTTGCTTCCCCGCCGCCGGATTGCCCAAGGGACTAGCCCCCTGGGGGCAGCCACTCCCAAAAGGCCAGCAGCCACCCCCCACCTTGCTGAGAGAAGGGCCTGGAGACAGAGATGTTAACCTGTTAGTCACCAAACAAGACTTAAAACTCGCTCTATGATAGACTGAATTCAAAGGTATCCCAAATGTTGTAATTAGATCCAGCCAAACCTGATGGTGGGAACCAATCAGATACGGTATATGTTCACATTTGAATGTTAACCAATGGCAAACTTGTAACCATGGAAATCTGTCCCTCCCCATGACTTGTTTACTTCTGTCTATAAAAAGGCTGCAGAGGCTTTGTTCAGGGCCTCTCAGCGTCACCGGCAACGAGTGACTGCGCGGAGGACCGGGTTCGAACCTGCAAATAAACAACCCTTGCCGCTTGGCTTTGACTCTGGTCTCTGGTGGTCTGTTTTTGGGGTTCTCTCGAATTCTGGGCGTTTCACTGTAAGTGGGTTTCACGCCATTTAAGAAGCTCCTGACATTTTGGAAGTTCCCCTGGGGTTTGCAGTGAGAGTCTAGGAATACTGATCTCTAAGAAATGAGAGGAAAATTCCTTGCAAATTTTTGTTTAAATAAAATAACAAAAGGAACACTTGATATTCAAATTCTTTGAGGGAATTGCATTTTTAAAATAATAAAAGAATAACAGTTGTTGGCTTTGAAACTTGCATTTTGCTTCTGATTCTGTGGCAATATGCATGCTGAGTGGGGAATTTGATGAAGAGGGGTTGAGCATAATGAGCAGCAAATTGCAAGTGATCGATCTGTTATATACATTATCTGGGTGCCAAAGTGAAGAAAAAGGTGATGAAATTATCCTTTGAATTCAAAACCATGCTAATCATCAATCTAGATAATTTTTCCAGTGGTATGTTTTCTTTGTTTAATTATCCAAACTTGCCATCCAGTGACTTCAAATCCATTTCTAACTGCACAATCTCCTGCTTTGTCCTTGTTTCATAGATAAGCATTTCATCTTTCTTTTTAAATGATGGTGTGCTTTTCATATGCTAACTTATTACTTCTGTGTCAGTGTATGATTGAGAAGGCAGAAAATTGACAATGTCTTACCAAGTTCTTGAGCTAGAAAAAAATACAGGAGATTATATAATCCATCTTTGGTTTGTATCTAAGAAATAGATTTGTTACTTTGGTAACTGTTTTTCAGGGATAGGTCTATGGGTGTGTCTGTGCTGTTCATCACTGTATATCTGGCACTTAGCACACTGCCTGGCCCATGGTAGAGCCTTAGTAAACCTTTGTTGAATGAATGAGGAAATGCATAATGAATGAACGAATGAATGAATGATTGAATGAGTGAATGGTAACTTGCCACTCCTCATCTCTGCAACCCCCAACTGCTCCACATGTTATCATCGACAAGAGACGTTCATTCATTGATTTTCTTCATATAGTGTCTTCATAAGTTGGTTATATAATTTATAGTCCAAACCAGGACACTTTTGAGAATGAATGGGATGCTGTTAGTAATTACACCAGGAGAACCAGGCTTAAACTGGAACCAATTCAGGCAAGTTGGGACATATGATTACACTATACATAGAGGATTATAAAGAGACTAGAAGACCAGAGAACCTTTTTCTTGCCTATAGCTGATGTCTTATCTATTTTCTTGACACCTTACTTGGCTTGATGTAATTGAGCTGATCTTTGGAGCTGATTATTGAGTGTTCCTTAAACTCAATAGTTTTTATTTTTCTACTTTCCCATGTGAATTTTTCATGGGAAATTTTTCAAAAAGCTCTATGAGGAGACTACTCTAACCTCCATGCCTAGTTGCGTTTAACACAGAGCCAGCTCAGTAAGTATTTGCTTAAAAAAAAAAAAAAAAGAAGAAAGCTCTAGTTTCAAAATGGTAGAATGTAGAATTAGTAAACACTTCTCCCACACAAAATCCTTACAATTGCTTAAAATATATATATAAAAATTATATAGGCATAATAAAAATGAAAGGGAACCTTTACTTAACAAGAAACTAATGAAAGCTTGAAAAATGGAAAGCACATGGTTTAAGATGAAGTTGGAAAATCACTACTCAGAACATGCAAAGGAGTAGCACTGGAAGAATTCAGTTGCTATAGGGGCTTAGAAAAGAGACCAGAGGTAACTAGCAAGTGTACCAGAATGGCAACAGACAGACTGAGCCATAGACACACACACACACACACACACACACACACACACACACACACACACACATATGCGAGCACATATGCGAGCACACACATATACCCCCAGGTATATCCATCTCCACCCAGGAGCAGGTGCAGCTTGGAACAGAGTAACAAGGCAGTTCCTCTGGGTGTGCTCAGTACCCCAGAAGAGTCAAGACTATCTCTGCTTCACCTAGAGTCAGGGCGCATTCCTCCATTACTTTCCCTGGAAACAGCAGCTCCCCCTCCCCTCCCCTTTCCCTACATCAGGCTATACAAATTGAGTTAACAGAAAATCTAAAAAGAGAAGTTCAACTACAAAAACAAACGCATAAGGGGGAATATATGAAGAAATTATACAACTCAAACTACCCAAAAACAAACAATCCAATTAAAAATGGGCAGAGAAGCTGAATAGACACTTTTCCAAAGAAGACATACAGATGGCCACCAAACATATGAAAAGATGTTCAATATCACTAATCATCAGGGAAGTGCAAATTAAAACCACAATGAAATACCAGTATATACTTAACAGAATGATTAAAATAAAAATAAATACATACAAACACACAAAAAATAACAAGTGTTGGTAAGGATGTGGAGAAAAAGGAACACTTGTGCACTTAAGGTAGGAATGTAAATTAGTTCAACAGTTGTGGAAAATAGTATGGAGATTTCTCACAAAATTAAAAATAGAATCCAGTGATTATACTACTGGATATTTGCCCAAAGAAAACAGAAATATGAATTTGAAAAGATATATGCACCCCAGGTTTACTGCAGCATTATTTAGAAGATATGGAAGCAACCGAAGTGTTCATCAATAGATGGATGGATAAAGAATATATGATGCATATATATACTATGACATGTTACTCAGCTCTAAAAAGCAATGAAATTTTGGGAGCGCCTGGGTGGCTCACTTGGTTGAGCGTCTGACTTACACTCAGGTCATGATCTCACCTGAGTCTGAGTCCCAAGTCTGGCTCTGGGCTGATGTTTGAGCCCCACGTCTGGCTCTGGGCTGATAGCTCAGAGTCTGGAGCTTGCTTCGGATTCTGTGTGTGTGTGTGTCTCTCTCTGGACCTCCCCTGTTTTTGCTGTCTCTCAAAAATAAATAAACATTAAAAAGTTTTTTTAAAAGAATGAAATTTTGCCATTTGTAACAGCATGGATGGACCTAGAAGGTATTATGCTAAGTGAAATAAGTCAGTCAGAGAAAGATAAACACTTTATCATTTCACTCATATGTGGAATTTTAAAAATAAAACAAATGAATAAACAAAGAAAAAAGAGACAAAAAAACCCCAGACTCTTAAATATGGAGAAGAAACTTGTGGTTGCCAAAGGGGATGTGGGCATCAGGGGATAGAAAAAAATAGATAAAAGAGATGAGGAGTACATTTATCACAATGAGCACTGAGTAATATATAGTATTGTTGAATCACTATATTGTACACCTGAAACTAATATAACACTGTATGTTAATTACACTTGAATTTAAAAAATTCCTAAGAAAGATGAAAATATTCTCAAAGTTTGAGGAACACTCACACCATAAAAGGGAGGCTTTTCTCAAACAAAACAAAACAAAACAAAACAAAACACCAAAAACAGAAATAGACAAATGAAAGGACTTACACTAGCAGAAGTCATGTGGGACTGTAACTTAAGTTTCTTTTAAATCATCAGAGAGGTAAGGAAATATGTTGTATTCAAAAAGCTAGGAAGAATGATTATGAAGTACAACCAAGTAGATAAAACGGAAGTGAAATAAGCCTTTGACATAAGAAAGTCTCAAAAATTGGATGAATAGAAGAATAAACATAGTGATAGAGTAAATTAGTCATCTGAAAGCTTACACCAAGAAATTATTCCAGAATATAGCACAAGTGGAAGAAGTAAAGGAAGAGTACCAAAGAAAAGTTAAAAACAAACAAACAAACATGTTGAACAGTACTGGAAATCAACATCAATCCAAAAGAAATCTAAATTGAGAGAATACGGAGAATGAAGAGAAAACAATATTTTAGTGACATAAAAGCCGAAAAGAAAAGAAGGAAAACTCAAGTCCTAAAATTGAAAGGACCTGCCAAGGAACAAACACAACAATAGCAACGATGGTGACAAAACACAGTTCAAGACATTTCATTGTTATGTCAACCCTAAGTGGAAAATCCTAAATGCTAGGAGACCAAAAAAAAAAAAAAAAAAAAATTATTAGAATACCTACAAAAAAATGGAATCACGCTGACAGCATACCCATCAGCAACATCCTTGTATACATCAAAGTATTAGAACAGCATCAAAAAGCTGAGAGGAAATAGTCTCGAGCATCTAATTTTATATACGATGACACCATCACTCAAATATGAGAGTAGACTAAAACATTTTCAGACATATTAGTTCTGAGGAAGCTTATTACTCATAGATGTTTTCATAAGAATTACTAGAGGATATGCCCCAGGAAGAAGAAAAATTCCTGGAGGAAGAAGCTGGATGCAGTAGTTGCGTAATTTAAAATGATAACAAAAATAACATTTTATGTCTAGGGAAGTAATTTGATTTTTTGCTTTGTAAACATGAAATTTGATACAATTAGAATTTTGTTTCAATTGTATAATATGTCACAAGTTCATAAAGGTACAAATTGAGGGAGACTCAGAGGCCTAGAATCCTCAGATAAAACAGGTTCTAGCTTTTAAAGGAGGCCTCACTTGTCCTGATACCAGAGGATGGGGGTGCCAGAGGCCAGGAGCCAGGACCCAAGCAAGATCTAAACTCCCCACAAAGAAGATATGAGAGTCAAGGTACCACAGAATTCCTGGCACGGAGCCACCTCTAACCTCCCATGTAGCTTCCTGAAGATCTCTATTTCCAATTGCTGTCAACAGCTAGTTCATTCTTTATGCCATTTTCAAGGACTCTTCAAAGGTTAGCAGGGATTTTTATAGAGAGAAAATTTGATAAACCAAATAAAATTGGGTATTAGCAGAATATTGAGACTCCCAGAAATGCTCTGACTGGCACTGTAACTCTTTATCTAACTTCCCTAACTTTCTCCCAGTCAACACATAGGAGTTCTGAAAGATGTGGGGTTTTTTCCTTTGGGCTTGGCTCACCCCTATCCAGGTGGCAGATGGCCTCGGGGATGAGTTCTTCCTCTTGGCAGCTTAGTGTGTGAACGGAAGTTTGTTAAAAGAGGTTGCTTAGAAGTATTACCTAATTCAGGAGAATGCTAGGTTTCCCTTTCTTTAATGCCTCGCTTGGTACTGTGCCTTTGGTGGACATCTGCTGTGGGGACCGCCTGGCTTGCCTCCATCTTCCTGGAAACACTGCCCCATATCTCCTTTTTCTACAGCAGAAGCTGCCCTGATCTTGCCCATCTGGCCTCAGTGATTGGCCCAGAAGATGAGCTCATACCTTGTGGGCCAAAATCTTTCTCCAGAACTTTCTGTGCACACCTAGAATTTAGAGAAAAGGAGGCCCTTTCTCTCTGGAAATCTGTGATGATATGGTCCTCGTCAGAGCCATATTCCCAGTCTGTGGAAGAAGAAAATTTGCAGATCGAGATATGCAGCCAGAGAGGGAGGGATAAGGGACAGAGGTAGAGAGACCTGGTGGAATGGGTCCCGGGCTCCTGTGGCACTAGTTAAACCCCTACCTATCCTGGATCTTGGGCCAATAAATTTACCCTTTTGCGTATCTGGTTCAAACTGACTTTCTATCATTTGCAACCAGAAGAGTCCTGTCCAGTTCAGTAACTTTCCCAGAACAGGTGCACAATAAAGGTCACTGGATCCAGAGGAGCAGGCCAAGAATTAATTCAGCATGAGATCGGGTTCCGGAAGAGGGAGGTGAGTGGGCCAGGCTAGAGCATCTTTGTGGGGACACATGTGTGGGGGCAGGGCTAGACCATGTGGGAACAATTTTGTCAGCAGGAGGCAAATAACCAAGCACATGGTTGCAGCTTGTGCCAACAGAGCACAGTAGAGGTAACAGTAGGCCCCAGTAGGAAAAGGTCCTTTGTCCAGAAATTAAAAATGACATTTGGAGAATTTTGTTTTGAGTATTGCAGGATTTGGGACTGCTGGGATCTTTCCATGGTCCAATACCTGACTTGCATTGCTTTCCCTTCTCTTAACAATGCTGTCTTTTGCTAACTTGTACCAACATACTTAGATGAGAGTTTACATGTATAATTACAGAAGGGAAGGAGAGAATTGATGTGTTAGCCTCTTGCACTTCCTAACGAAGACATGTTCTCAAGGTTCTATGTGAAGAATCAAGCCAAGAAAAAAGTAACTACCCAAAGGGTAATCCCAGTCCTTGAGAGCGTAGGAATCTCTGACCAAACGGTCACTTCTAACTTTTAGTGTTGCTTTTTTTAAGCTTATTTATTTTGAGAGAGAGACATACAGACAGGGACAGAATCCCAAGCAGACTTCATGCTGTCAGTATAGAGCCTAACGCAGGGCTCAATCTCAGGAATCGTGAGATCATAACCTGAGCTGAAACCGAGAGTCAGATGCTCAAACGACTGAGCCACCCAGGGCGACTGAGCCACCCATAGTGTTCCCATAGTGTTGCTTTCTGTAGAGGTACAATTTTCATTTGTGACAACAACCAATACTTCCTCTATGCCAGTGACAAGGATTATTCAAAGGTAAGCAGGATTTTTATAGGAGGAACTTTGCATGAATCAAATAAAATGGACTGTTTGAGGACTGTTTAGATTCTAGATGTGGTTGACTTGTCATATATTTCTTATACACATTTTTTGGCTTCAGTTTCTTCATTTGTTTATAGGCAGTGATCAGCTTTGATCTAAAAACCAGGGGCATGGTACAGAAATGATTATTTAACAGCAAGTTAGACTGGGACTCCTCTTGTCCCAGTTTTGACCAAGGTTCCAACAGAAAGCCAGGATGTGAGACAGACATTCATTGGCAGAATTTACAAAGGAAATGATGGAAAGCTACTTCTAGGACCTGGGGACCTCCAACAAAATCAGAGATGATAAATGGGAGAGAGGGTGGAATAGGAAGAAAATGTGTCAGTGACATTTCCTTGAGAAAGTCACTCTGTGAGCACACCAGGATGGGGAGATGGGTGTGAGCTCCACCATCTCAGCCTCTCAGGGTGACTCGGAGAACCTTGGAAGTGCTGGGAGTTGGGAGACACAAAGACTGATGTTGGGGGAGGGGGAAGTATCCCAGTGTCGACAAGGTTAGAGTGGCTGTGTATCAGGAGCAGCCTGAACTTCCTGAGTTTGCTCGGTCAACAGATACATGAGTGTTTTTTCAGTGGACTAGATATGAATCATGTGGGAGACACAGTTACTGTGGGGTCATCTTATGTCCTGTCCTAAAGGGCCACATAACAGAATGGAGAATCTTAGTAACACGTGACTGGAAATGAATTCAGAATTGTTAGGGGCTATAAGAAGATTTGCAAGTGACAGCCTACAATAGATATGCATCTACCAATGTCATGAAAAACACCATTAGAGTGTCAATCGGGGAACCTCTGAAGAGATCATGAAAACGTCTCTTGAGAGAAACAGCTGGCTTTTCTCGGCCAGGACCAGAGTGTGAAGCCAGCTTACAGGAGTGACAATGGGAGTAAGACCTTTTCTATTTTCTCACCATTCATTCCCCTCCAATTCTCTCCTCTTCTTCCGTAGAGAGGTCAGGAATTGGCTCGTAAGTGGGGGTGAGGGAAGGAGAAGCCCAGTGTGGAAAAATAAAGAAAACTCTAGCCTGTCCCTCTCCCCATTTCAGGCTTCTAACCTTAAGTAACTCTAAGCTAAAGAAGGGGGAAAGACTTTAATGCTAATTAACATTTAGTGATTTGAGTAATATCTCAGACTGGATGTTGTAATTATTGAATTAAGATGGTTTGGGGGATGTCAAATGACTATGGAGGTGTCCATTACTTAAGGGTGAGTGCAAAAGCCAGGGGTCTTGACCCGGTTTCCATGCTCAGGCAGTCTAAAATTAACTCCACTTAATTCATTTTAAAAATAAAGTTGTATTTTGAATGCATCATCACTTAGATTTGTTTAACATGGCCCTAGAAGCAACACTTAGACAATCAGACAAATGTAATACTCCCTGAGATATGTGAACAATCTTGTCAATAAACATAAAGAGGTCACTTTATTTTCAGAATTAGTCAGACATTCTTACACAGGTATTTACTCCTGGGCCTTATAATTTAAACATGGTTTGTCTTTAGAAGCCTGATGAAAGGATAGAAAATTAAGGGCAGAAGGAATGTTAGAGGAATTGGCTTATATAACAGGAAGAAAGGAAACTTCTAATGCCACCAATTCTTAAAAATTTTCTGTCACAGGGTACCTGAGTAGCTCAGTCAGTTAAGCATCCGGCTCTTGATTTCATCTCAGGTTATGATCTTGCTATTTGTGGGATCGAGTCTCATACTGGGCTCTGTGCTGACAGTGCAGAGTCTGATTGGGATTCTCTTGCTCCCTCTCTCTCTGTCGCTCCCCTGCTCGTGCTTTCTCTCTCTTTCTCAAAATAAATAAACTTAAAAAAGAATGTTTCCTGTCCACCTACAGTTAGAAGCACAAAGCAATGCACTAATATGTCACAGATATACTTTAATTAAATTCCTAATATAGTGGTGCACTTAACAATCCAAAGAGCTCCAGGTATGGCAATAGCAAGGAAGAAAAAACATAGAAAACGGATCAGGTATCCGGGGACCATAGCTGACAGCTTGTGATTGACTGGTGTCCAGCATTCATTAATTGACATATCTTGAGAACTATTATTAGCCAGTCTTTGTAGATAAGGAGGCAGAGAAGTACAAATTGACTTCAAAAAAGGAATAAAAGTGAACATAAGAGGGGTGAGGCTTCTGTGGTCACTGGAACAAGAGTAGGGGAAGCAAGCTGTCTTAATCTACCTCTATTCAACTAATCGGCCACATTTCTAGACCCTCGTATTTCCTCTTATCAAAACATATAGGCTGAGCCCTTCAGTACTCTGAAATGCGTTCAGCTACTCTCTAGTGTGCCTGCGAACTTCTCTGATCTGTTGAGTTGTTTGTTATTGTTGTTGACCAAGAGTTAGTTGTGTTCGTTTCTCGAACTTATGCCAATTATACTTATTATTGTATTGAAGGTATTTAAACAAATAATATACGATAGAATGAAATATAAATCTTACAAGAAGTACTTTTGAAAGTTAAGTGGAATTATTTGGAAAGATACAATGAAGGCAAGTCCCTAAAAAATTGGTATTTAATAATCTAGATTCTTACATAGGTCTTGAAAATTTATAACTAAATGGAAGGAGTGTGCCTGTTATTCTCTCACCTTTTCTACTCAAAATGCCATGTGAATGAGTCAATTTTTCAGCTCTATTCAATGCTAAAACAGAGGAAACATTAGCAGAATGCATACTATCATTTCTCACATGGAGGAGCATTGTCAATTGCAAAGCCATTGTCTTGGCCACCAGCTAGGAAAAGTAATAACGTCCAGAAATTCTTTTATTTATGTGCCAGTAGGGCCATATGACCACTGCAAGGTGAGTCTTTCAGCATCACCCACCCCATACTTCATGTCAGTTCCCTCATTCATTCAATTAATATTGATTAAGCTCCCATAGGGAGTCTGGCAGAGAGACAATGCCTCTTATTAAACAAGCAGGAAAGAAGACTGCGTGACTTACCTGTCTCTATGAGCATGCTTTCGTGGAGGAATCTTGAAAAAGGATATAGCTTGTGGTGGCCTCTGTCTTCTCATGAAGTCCGCCATGCTGAAGTGTGACTAGCCCAGTGCTGACTATTATTTATAGGCCATCTGGCCTGTTTCTGGTGAGGATACGCTGCACCACAACACAACTGAGCGCTGATTATGTAGGAAGTGGCCCCCAGCCTGGCTGATAGTGCAGAGTCAAAAAGTCTGGCCCAGGAACGCAGTGGCACCTTGGTGACCCGAGCGTTCAGGCAGACAATTGATTTTTATGCATACAGCAAAGTTCATCATCAATTTCCACACCAATCAATTTCTATTGAATATGCTAATACTCAAAAAAATTCAAAAAACTGATTGCTAATTTTTTATCACGCCCAATACTTATCAAGTGTTGAAAAATTTTGATACATGTTCCATTGTATACATAAACATGTATCAAAATAAGAATGAAATCTGGCCATGTGTGACAACATGGACGGACCTTGAGGGTGTTATGCTGAGTGAAATAAGAAAGGCAGAAAAGGACAAATATCATATGTTTGCACGTATAGGAGGATTGTGAGGAACTTAACGGAGGACCATGGGGGAGAAGGGGAGAAATGGTGGGGGAAAGGGAGAGAGCCAAACCATGAGAGACTCTTGAATGCTGAGAACAAACTGAGGACTCATGGGTGGGGGGTTACGGGGGAGATGGGCATGGAGGAGGGCCCGTGAGGGGATGAGCACTGGGTGTTATATGGAAACCAAGTTGACAGTAAACTATTTGTAAAAAAATAAAAAAATAAAATAAAGTAATTTTTTGATACATGTTATGATAGATGCTGTAAGGTTACTGAGTTTTAAAAAGGTAACATTTTTCTATTTCTAAGATGACTTAGATACCATATATACTTATAGATGAAATGTTTTCCTATCTTAGAAGGGTGTTTTAAAGACTGAGACCTTATTCACACAGAACTTACAACTTCTCTAAAAAAGGAATTAGGTAAATGAAAAGTAAATAGATACAAGGATCTGTACGTATTCTTGACAAATTGGAGGATTTGAAAATAACTCTCTCTGTGTGTGCCGTGAGTTTCCAACTCTGTGAAGTGCAATGTCTCAAATAAGCATTGAGGACACAGCCTATTCATCTCACATTATGCGGCTATAGCTTTTATTCTGAGCAAACATGATTACTAAAAGATGAAATTAAAATGGATGTTCTACCAACTCTGTGTGCTGTCTCAAGTTAGCTATTAGGCAAAAGTAAATTGAATCATTATAATGTTTTCTTACTATTAATATTAATTAAAAACTCTCTTAGTGTTTTTTCTCGGTGTGGTGCATGCCAATCTATATAGGAATGAGCTTTATTTGGAAGAGCACTGAATTCTCTCCAAACACGTATTTGGTGATGGGAGGGCGGAAAAAGTGGGGATGGCCAGGTATTCAGTATTCCTGGTGACTGGCAATCCACATTGGCCCTCTCATCTGCTTATTAAAGACTCATTTTGTGCAACTTGTTTAAGGAAGAGAAATAGAGGAGTTGAGGAATTCGTCTAGCTCATTCCCGAGTCAGCAACTCCAAAGCAGCATGAAAGCAGAAGCATGGAAAATTAGGCTATGCTTTGTTCTGCCGGGGTCTGGCACTTCTGCTTGCCCTTCCCCTACATCTTTCCTGGGTAGCATCAAGGTTACTAGGAAGTACAGGAGTCCCTGCTGTCCCCCTATCCCTTTTCTGGGTGCTTGCTTCCTCTGGAGTGAAGGCAAAGGCACTTGTCATGGTATGCAGGCTCTGAAGAGACCCAAGAGGACATGTCTGTGCACGGACTGTCCTTGACAGTGCGCCATTCTGGCAGGAGCAAGTGTCTCTGCAATATGCCCACGGAGGATATGAAATGGTTGATTAGGAAAACTCTAACAAGGCAAGATTTGGTTATGGACAGTGGTTTGTAATGTGGCTATGTGGTGGTCAGCAGCATTTGCAAATGAGAAGAAATAATGTATAAAACTACCATATTTAGGCATTGACAGATGATGGGAACAACATTGTGAGTATTTCATGCACAATCACATTCTAGTCACACAACTCCCCATGAAGCTGCTATTGTTTTTGTGGTCACAGGAAACTGAAGGCCAGAGAATCTTACCTTAACACCCTGTAACTAAGACACAAAAGTACAGAAGTATCTGAATTCGAAATCTACACTCTTGACCTCTACTAGGAATTATAACTAAATGGGAGGGACTCTAAAAGCAGGATTGACCCTTAAAAAGATTTTTCTAATCTAAAACTATGGAGGAATTTATTAGGTTGAAACATATGAAATTGACAGTATGCAACTGTTTGCCCTGCAAAAATGGCAATTTCATAGGGTTCAGTTATATCTGTTTATAACTTCTTCTGCAGAAGATATTGACAGACTGGGGAGATGCACTAAATGACATGTTCATATTGAGAAACCCTCCCCCCATTTCTTATGATTCACAGACTTCTATGCTGTAAAGTAAAAAGGAAAATAACTGTAGCAGTATGAATCCACTTAGCTAAATCTATATAACTGAAGCAGAATGTTTCTATGCATTAGAAATTAAAGTTTTACCATTTGGAGGCAAAAACTGGGAATTCTTCGCAATGAATACATCAGCTCTGATAAAAGCTGACAGTTTGACATGGAGTTGCCTTAAATACCAAAGCAGGACAACAAAATAAGATTATCTAAACTAGGCCTAGGAGACAGTCACTTTTTCTGGCCAAGTTATTTATAAATTTGCTATGCCTTTGTTTATGACTAACTTAACTATTTAGCAACGTGCATACAGTTCTGTCATTAGAACTTACTTAATTTCAGCTAATGCTTTGTCCTCATAAATTCCAAAGTAAAAGACAGTCCTTTCAGGCACTGCCCTTGTCATTTATGCTGTTGGCCAAATATGTCCAGTTTTCTCTCAGACAACCAAAAAATGGGAATGGCATTTCTGAAGCCCCTGTGGCTGGGTGAGCCCTGTGATTGGTTCTGGCCAGTGACTTGTGAGCAGAAGTAACATGTGTCCCTTCTGGGCTAAGCATTGAATTGCTGGTGTGAGACCTTCCAGAGCTCGCCTTTTCCTCTGGCATGGTGATTGACAATATTTGATACAAGGGGAACTTTCTCAGCATAGATCCTGGGAGGGAAAGATTTGTAGTACAGGTCCTGGCCCATCTACACAAGAGAGAGAGAAACTTTATTATAAACAAGTCAATAAGATTGGAGGGTTGCTTATTATGGAATCAGGCCTTAGCCTATCCTGATTGGTACAAGTGTTTTGAATGGCCCAACTGCATTTTCTTTACAGTAGGCTCCACGCCCAACATGGGCTTAAACTCATGACCCTGAGATTAAGAGTCCTGTGCTCTACTGACTTAGCCAGCCAGGTGCCCCCCAACTACATTGTAAATCCCCATTCTAAAAATAAGAGTTGGGCGTATCCGGTTCAGCTATTTCTGCTGATTCTGACAGTGCCTGACTTACAAAATGGTGCCTAAAAAGGGCTTTTTTCAGTGTGGGTGTATCTTCCTTTCTATCCCAAAGAAGGCTCATTTATGTTCAAGCACTGGTTCCCCAAATGAAGTAGCCACTGACAGAAGCCAAACCATCACAAACATAGGAAGACTTGACAGCTCTGTAAGAAATAAATCTTAATAGGAAACAGAAGATCCATCTGGGTGGGAATATTGCCCCTCTCAGCCCCAAGCACCCTGGAGTCAGATTACCTCCGTTTATATCTCTTTTTAACCTGCAACATTGTTACCAAAAAGACTGATAATGAAGATGATGCCAAGAAAGGTTGAAAGTCTGCCACGATCCAGTAATATATTAGCAAGAGTTGTTTATTATCTAGAAATCCACAGAGCATAGAGAAAAGAGGATAGTTTACTAGGTAAAAATTTGCCTATTTATCAATTTCTTCCAAATATGTATCATTTATTCCGATGTACAGAAAATGTTTGTTAAATTGTGCAGCTTTAGGATTACCTATGTTCCTCCTCACAGTTCAGCAAAACAGTGAGTCTTATCACAGTGCCTTGATATCTGTAAGATTCAAGTACTATTACAGGTCAGCTCACACCTGGCAATGATGTGATTAATTGGAGCATATCACAAAAACCAAAACAAAGATAAAGACAACATTTATCTCCAGAAAAAAGTACGGGATAAAACATGACAACATATTTTATCTACAAGAAAAATAGAGAGAGAGCCTCCCTCTCTCTTCCCCACGCTCACCATATCTGCAGCAGGGATCTTTGAAGGAACTGGCCATTGCAATAGGTAATTTATGCAGCTCTTGTAACACCCAGACACTAATGCAAATTTCCTACTTAAGAATGCTGACCTTCACAGCACCAAACCAGGACCTGGCAACCAGAAATTTCCCTTCAATCTTGCGTGGAGGAGTCACATTTTAAAGCCTGTCATTCTGCATAGGGAACTACCATTTAACTGTCATTAATATGGCTTTTAGAATTTAAATTGAATAGCATATAAAATACTTCTTAGCAGCAGATAATTGTAGCTTATAATTTGTATCCTCCTTTGAACGTTCCACTACAAGATTCTGAGCCCTATGTACTGGTTTTGTGATTTCAGTTTTGAGGGTTGGGTCAAGAAATAAGGTTTTATAAAGGTTAAACCTTTAGATCCTGAATCTTTTTACTTAAGTCACATTGAGTTTTATAAAAATGTATTATGCTTGTTTTTAACTGCCTTTAATAGTTTAATAGGCTGCCATAATGAAATACCATAAACTGGATGGCTTAAGCAATAGAAATTTATTTTCTGCCAGTTTTGGAGGCTAGGAATCCAATCAAGGTGTAAGTAGGTTTGGCTTCTTCTGAGGCATCTCTCCTGAACTCCTGCTCTGTCATCACGTGGTCCTGGGCACGTCCCCGCCTGGTGTCTCTCTGTATCGTAATCTCCTCTTTCTATGAGGACCGTCAGTCAGCTTGAAGAGCCTCATCTTAATTTAATCTCCTCTATAAAGGCCCCACCCTCCAAATACAGTCACATTCTGAGGTACCCGGGAGTACCCAAAACATGAATTTGGCAGGGGAAACAAATTAGTCCATAACGCTTAGCAAATGGAATATACTGTAGTTTTTTTCTTGATCTGTCAGGATCTGAGTTTTGGACATTCATGCTTTTCTGTGCCATCAGCATCTCTAGAGAGTTAGGGGTTATTATGAAATACGCTTTTTTTTTTTAGAGAACTAGAATCACTTTGTCACATGGAGCCCTAGATGTTTGCTATTCAACACAGTGGTCACTAGCCCTGTGTGGTTATTTATATTTAAAGTAATCGAACTTAAATACATTGAACAATTTAGTTTTTCATTTGTACCAGCCACAAGTCGAGAGCTCAAGAAACCCCATGTGGGCAGTTCTACCACACGGGGCACTGCTCACAACGAGCATCTCCACTCTCACAGAACACTACCAGCCTGCACTGCGGGACCGTTGCTGCCCTCCTATTGATAGGAACCCACCCCTCATGGCCTTGTCACACCCTTAGGAGAGGGCCACACATCTGGAGCGGACGAGAGTGCTGCTCTAGCTGCTGTTCTCTTTTCCTCATATTCATCTCCGTTCCTCACTGCTAGTGCTTCCCATCTCTGCCTTTACTCCCGATCACATTTGCCCCCAATTCCCCTTTTGCCTTTTAATTTCCTGCCTTCTCCCCAGTCCTCGCACGTGCTTTCCTTTGGCTTCATCTTCTCCTGTCCTTTTCTCTGTTGGAATGGTGCATTCTGTTCTGAAAGGTTTTGCCAAATGGTGAGGAATCACCTTTCTTCTAATCAGTGAGTCCCATTAATCTTCATGTCCTTGGCCACTCTTGGCAATTTATTGTGTTCCATTCACATACATCTGTGTGAGAGTGCCTGGTGCTTGAACAGTGGATAAGATGGAACCATGCCATCTATCTGGAAAGCATGGCAACTGCAGGAAGTTGGTTTCCTAGTATTCCTCTTTTTAACTCTGGTATCATCTCTTAAGAGGTGGGCTAACCTAATAATTAAGTCAGCCTGCCTGAGTTCAACTTGTGGGGTCATCACCTATTAGCTATTTGGCCTTAATCAAATTTCTTAACTTCTGCTTCTTCATCTGTCTGTTGTGCATTTTAAAACCTCACATTTTCTTGCTGCCTTGACATCCTCACAAACAGACCATGAGCACCTGCCTAGGTGACCAGCGGCCCCAGTGGGATAAGGCTGGCCCCTGCCAAAGGTTCCCCTTCTTGCCCTCCCCTGACTAGAACCTAGTGACAGTCAAATGCACTGAAGAAATCCTCTCGTACCTTTTGTGCATGTACCCTATCCTGACCCCCCAGTGAAAGCACTTGCCCATGAATCCTCATGCTCATCTCCACACCTACTTGCTGAGCTCACTGCCTGGACATTCTCTCCATGTGGCTTCTTCATGGCATGCAGTGACTATGTCTCTAGAACCTGTGACTTTAGTAAACTTTGCTTCCCTGAGCCTCTCTTGTGTCTCCTTTTGTGGCCACACCAAAATGACCATCTCATGAAAGAGTACTCATGTCTATAAAACAGAGAGAGAGAGAGAGAATGAGTGGGGGAGGGGCAGGGAGAGAGGGAGATACAGAATCAGAAGCAGGCTCTAGGCTCGGAGCTGTCAGCACAGAGCCCGATGTGGGGCTCGAACTCCCAAACCATGAGATCATGACCTGAGCTGAAATCAGATGCTTAAATGACTGAGCCACCTAGATGGCTTCTTGCAGTGACCCAGGCAGAAGAACACTTATTTGCCACATAGATTCTTTATCATGCATCTATTTCATGCTCAAGTTCTACCAAGCACTTCCTCTACTTGATCAATTTATCATCTTTATAGGGAGACAAAATTTATGCAGAGAAAACAGAAATTAGTAAAAGCGGACATAATCAGATGCTAAATTTTATTGGACAGACAATATATTCTATAATCTCTTTTAAAAAGAGGTGTTAACTTCTGGTTGCTGTTTCCACAAAGTAGCTTGGATGTCTTCATTCCAACAAGATTGTTTAACTGACAACGGGTAAAAAGCTGGACACACTGAAAAATCAACAACTCTTTTAGGATTCATGAGAGGTGAAGACACTGGGCAAACCACTGCCCCAAGATCAGAGAGACCGACAGGTAAATACAGAGAATAACAACTTCCTGGAACAGAGACAAGCATAAAGTGCCGTAGGAAAGATTAGGGATAAGAAAACCTGAACTGTAATTGATGAATTGTTGGAGGCTCAGTGCAGACAACTCAGAGTTAAAAACTGCAAGCAGAGGCAGGGGCAGAGGAGCCACTCAGTACTGTGAGGCTGACCTCCGGTAGGTAGCGGGAGCTCTATCAGATTCCCCCAGTAAATGTTGAAAATAAAAATCTTCTGTGCTTCTGACATGAGGAGAGGAAAAGGAACCATTTTGAAATACAAAAAAGCATTATGTTCTTTATAACAAGACGTGTCCTCATGGGAAACTAGTTAACCAAAGCCTAAACTGCTGGGATATTATCCAAACCTAAGTGACTTGGTAAAGGAAAATACCTAACTGCAGCCCATGCTAGCCATCCTTTCCCACCTAATGGGAAAAAATACTGAGAAGCACTTGTGAAGTTCACAGTACAGAGGCATAGACTCCCTACAAGTCTGAGAACAAATATTAAGACTATAGAATGATTCCCCTCCCCCAACATCTTACTACCATGTAACTTATTAAAGGCATATTTAATGCTATTCCTTTTACATAGTATATCATATCTGACTTTTTTATTAAGAAAAAATTACTAGGCATACCAAAAAGCAAAAAAAAAATTTTTTTTAAAGAGACAAAGCAAGCATCAGAACCAGACATGGTAGGGATGTTGGAATTATCAGATTAAGAATTTAACCAGAATCTATAAGGAACTCACCAAACTACACGCCCAAAAAACAAACAATCCAGTGAAGAAATGGGCAAAAGATATGAACAGACACTTCTCCAAAGAGGACATCCAGATGGCCAACAGACACATGAAACGATGCTCAGCATCCCTCCTCATCAGGGAAATACAAATCAAAACCACACTGAGATACCACCTCATGCCAGTCAGAGTGGCTAAAATGAACCAATCAGAGAACTCTAGATGCTGGCGAGGATGTGGAGAAACGGGCACCCTCCTACACTGTTGTTGGGAGTGTAAACTGGTACAGCCCCTCTGGAAAACAGTGTGGAGGTTCCTAAGGAAACTAACAATAGAACTCCCCTATGACCCAGCAATAGCACTGCTAGGAATTTACCCAAGGGATACAGAAATGTTGATGCATAGGAGCACATGTACCCCAATGTTCATAGCAGCACTCTCCACAATAGCTAAAACATGGAAAGAGCCTAAGTGTTCATTAAGGGACGAATGGATCAAGAAGATGTGGTTTATCTATACCATGGCATACTACATGGTAATGAGAAAGAAAGAAATCTGGCCACGTGTAGCAACATGGATGGACCTTGAGGGTGTTATGCTGGGCGAAATAAGTCAGTCAGAGAAGGACAAATATCTTATGTTTGCACGTATAGGAGGATTAGGAGGAACTTGACGGAGGAACAAGGGGGAGAAGAAGGGCGGAAATGGTGGGGGAAAGGAGAGAGGCAAACCATGAGAGACTCTTGAATGCTGACAAAAACTGAGGACTGATGGATGTGGGGGGGGAGGGGGAATGGGCATGGAGGAGGGCACTTGTGGGGATGAGGACTGACTGTTATGTGGAAACTAATTTGACAATAAACTATTTGTAAAAAAAAAAAAGAATTTAAAACAAGTATGATTAATATGCTAAGGGCTCTAATGGATAGAATAGACAACATGCAAGAACAGATGGACAATGTAAGCAGGGAGACGGAAGAACCAAATGAAATGCTAAAGATCAAAAACACTAACAGAAGTGAAGAATGTCCTTGATGGGCTTTCTGATAGACTGGACATGACTGAGGAAAGGATCTCTGAATTCAAGGTTAGCTCAATAGAAACCTCCAAAATGAAAAGGCAAAGAGAACAAAGACAGAAAAAAAAAATACAGATTAGAATATCCAAGGACTGTGGGACAACTACAGCAAGTGTGATGGGTATGGCCATGCATAATGGGAATATCAGAAGGAGAACAAAGAAAGAGAGGGAGACAGGCAGGGAGGGAGAAAGAGAGAAAGGAAGGAAGGAGGAAGGAAGGAAGGAAGGAAGGAAGGAAGGAAGGAAGGAAGGAAGGAAGGAAGGAAGGAAGGAAGGAAGGAAGGAAGGAAGGAAGGAAGGAAAGAAGGAAGGAAGGAAGGAGGGAGGGAGGGAAGGAAGGAAGGAAGGAAGGAAGGAAGGAAGGAAGGAAGGAAGGAAGGAAGGAGGAAGGGAAGGAAGGAAGGAAGGAAGGAGGAAGGAAGGAAGGAAGGAAGGAGTAACGAAGGAAGGAGGAAGGACGAAGGAAGGAGTGGAAGGAAGGAAGGAGGAAGGAAGGAAGGAGGAAGGAAGGAAGGAAGGAAGGAAGGAAGGAAGGAAGGAAGGAAGGAAGGAGGGAAGGAAGGAAGGAAGGAAGGAAGGAAGGAAGGAAGGAAGGAAGGAAGGAAGAAGGACTTGAAGGAAGGAGGAAGGAAGGAAGGAAGGAAGGAAGAAGGAAGGAGGAAGGAGGAAGGAAGGAAGGAGGAAGGAGGAAGGAAGGAAGGAAGGAGGAAGGAAGGAAGGAGGAAGGGAGGAGGAAGGAAGGAAGGAAGGAGGAATGAAGGAAGAAGGAAGGAAGGAGGAAGGAAGGAAGCAAAGAGGAAGGAAGGAAGGAAGGAAGGAAGGAAGGAAGGAAGGAAGGAAGGAAGGAAGGAAGGAAGGAGGAAGGAAGGAGAAAGGAAGGAAGGAGGAAGGAAGGAAGGAAGAAGGAAGGAGGAAGGAAGGAAGAGAAGAGGAGGGAAAGATTGAGAAAGGAAGGAAAAAAAGAAATATTTGAAACATAAACGGCTGAGGAATCAGAGCCATATGAGGGAAGTGTTTGATCAAGGTAGGGAGATAGGAGTGAACATGGAGGGATGGGAAGAGCGCAGATAGGAAGGGGCTGCCTTTGGGGCAAGGAAGGTCTGGAGTAAGGAACAGGAGAGGGTGAGACTGGGAAGACTGGCAAGTTCAGAGTTAAAATCCAAGTGCGAATCAGAAGAGGACATTTTAGTTTTCTTAGTACGTTTCTGGGCAGTTTCTTTAGAATGTATTTTTTATTATATACTCTAATGTACTCTTGATTGATTTATTAAGCTCACTTTTAATGACCACCTCTAAGTTAGAGCCTTCCAAATCCTCATATCTCTTTGGGTTACTAGGATGTGGTTTCATCATCCACATACTTCAGGGAAATTCACCTTGTCAATATATCATTAACAAAATATTAAGTTACAGTGAACCTCCAACCAACCGGTGGAACATGCAATAACCCCTGCATAGAGAAAGATTTCATTGTTCATTATTCTTCAAGGTGAGTGTGCATGAAGAGGGATTCAAGCAAACAGATTATATCAAGTCTACACTTATTTTGTACCCACTATGTGCTAAGGAAATGTACTTGGTGTTCTGAAGTGTGCAACAGAAACATAAGAAATATTTTCACCTTCACATGGCAATAGCACCCTTATGAAAAGGAAAAAACTAAATAATATTAAACAGTTAATGTTTAAATGACAAAGTGAATAGTAGAGTGTTAAGTGGCATGAGAGCTTATTAACAGGAGATATTAGTGGAGTAAGGAATAATTAGAAATATTGTCATTAGAGTTGCTAATATTTGAGTGTACCTTAAAGTATATAGCATTTGACTAGGTACAAAGAAAAAGAGTGCTCCTTTTGGTAGGGAAAAACACCATGGGTAGAGTACAAAGGCAAGAATAAACCAGGATAGTATGAAAAACAAGGGTCACACTGAGATAGTTAAGGTCACACTAAGAAATCCCAAAAGATAAGCTGGATAGGAAGTTAAAGCAGGGCCTTTAATGCTCGATTAGTACTTCTTTCTCTGAAACACAAATCCTCAATAAGTATTTATCCTACGTGCCTGAGTACGACTCTCTGACAAAGTCATAGAAACACTTCAAATGATTCAAAGTGCTTATTGTAATGCAGAGTATAAGCACTAAATGTTGCAGTTTTCAGAAGTGTCCCTTCTCAAAATTAGTGGTCTGGGGGCAGATATTTGTACTTCTAGAATATAAGCCCCTGAGTAGCATCTCAGATACCGATTAGTTTTACCCAATTTTGCTCTTCTCTTAAATTTGCACTTCTCTTAAATTCTCATCTTTTCCAGTTTTATTTTTCTACTTTTTTTTATTCAATTGTCCTTTGATCATATGTCTCCCCAGTACATAGAAATATCCCAAGGACATTATTTTGCTCCAAACTAAAGAAATTTCCTTTCCTTTCCTGTTTCATTTACTTGGCAAATACTTACTGAACACCTACTATGTTCTGAAAAACTAGTCTAAATTAGTGGATAGATCAGTGAACAAAACAGACAAAAATTCCTTCCCTAAGAGAGCTTTCATTTAAGTAAGTAGAGAGAAACAATAAGAGTAAACCATGGGAGACACTTATTATTATCCCATTTTACAGGTAAAAATCGTTCAGAGAGATAAGCGAATTTCTCACGATTATACAGTTATTGAGTAGTAAAATAAAATTCTAACTTTTCTGTCAACCACAGCTATTTATTGTGAAATAACCAACTACCAAAATGAAGAAATGAAACTCTTTACTTGGCTTTTGGCATCAAAAATGAACATCTTTTGCCCTCACCTACTCCACTCATTAGCTGTCTTCGTTTTGAAAGACTGGAGCTAATGTGTGCTTAAAATTCACTGGGAAGCTACATGATTATCTCTGGAGTCAGAGCCTATTACTAATTCTTATCTCTCTTGAAAATGGACATATTGAGAACAGGTGTTATTTTGATCTCTGAACGTGAACTCATTGTCCACTTAGCTCCACACCTGTCAGTTCCTGGCTCTCACCACCATGGACAGCTGCTCTCCATCCAGGCCCTTTAAAAAGATTCTACGGTAAAATATTGCACACTATCTTCTGTTCTTCTGTATTTTAAGTATCATATGGCTACTATAAAAAATGACAATAATTTAAAATTTTTCCTGTAATTCATTGTCCAAAACATTTATCACCTCTACATGCTCAATTAGTAAGCAGCAAAAAGTGCATAAGATTGGCATTTGAATTTAACATCCCAAGCAGAACATTTTCTGGGTTTTTAAAAGTGAGTCAAATAGTAAAAGTTGTACATTCTACAGGATATTATGCTACTTTTCATTAGTACACTCTTTCTTTTTATTGACCATGGTGGCCTTAAGTGAATTATCAAAATATTAAATTTTAAAAATATATTTAGATGTGTAGAAATCAGACGCCAAGGAAACCCTCTGGTGTAAGTATACTCTATAAATATGAATGTTCTCAACATTGTCTCACTGGCTGACAGGATTGTAATTTAGGTAACTTCACTGTGGTGAGATTATTAAATAAACATTTCAAAAAGGGAATCTAGTCTCCCAAAGTAAAAGGGGTTGTAACAAAGAAACTCAGGAAATAAATGCAAGATAATCTGTTTTCTGCATTTTGAATTAACAGTGGTGGGGGAATTCTTCATTATTTATAAGTGGAGGAGTAGAATTTCATGCTGGCATTTTGATAAATGGTAAGAATTAGGGGAGAGAAAGCTTGTGAATGCCAAACAGGAACTTCTGTTGGTTACTGCATGGTCATTCATTTCTGGGAGGGACACTTTTCTGAACAACCTATGCTACGGTCTGACCATTGTAATTGGCTCTGGTGTGGTTTGCACATAGAACAAAAAACATTTGTAAATTTTAGAATCAATCACATAGATGAAGGTACACATGTATAAAATCCTTGCTATAAAATAAGATGAATAACCTAGTCAATGCAAAAGAAAGGAGGCTAGAAGAAAAGGAAAAGAGAAAGGAAGGAAAGGAGGAAAGATCTTGTTTTAGTAAACCTTAGTACCAAAATGAGTGAAGCCAATTTTCTAACCTTGGTAGTGTCACCTAATTTCATGAGTTTTGTGTATACACAAATGATTTTAAGTGCCAACATGTGCCTGGTACTGATCAGAGCAGTGCAAATGTTGTATATGACATGAATTTTTTTTTCGGCCCTAAAATATGTTTCTTTCATGTAGTGATTGCTTTGATACAGTAAACAACTGACCATTTGTCAGGCTGGTGATGCCCCTGCATGTGATCAGCTTGGGTCTCCTATTGTCCTGTAACCTTGAGGGACAATCGGACCATGAATCAGCTGTGGGATTAGGCACTACAGTGTTATAGCTATCTGTGCACTTGAGTCTTCTTGCAGTGAGTGCCAGTGTATTTTGTGCCAATAGCCAAGAATAGAAATTTTAAAAGATCCAATGTTCAAGAAGTTCAAAGTACAGAAATGTCATTCACAGATCCATGGCACAGGTTTGGTGAGGCATATAAGGACAGGAAAGCTATGTAAAAAGAAGAAATGCCTTTGGCTTAGTTTATGGCCCTTTGATAAGGCACTTAAAAATCCCTGAGTCCTGTTTCTTCACTAGTAGGTGGTCATACCTACCTCGATACACCACTGTGAGAGTTACATAAAAATGCTTATGTGAAAGTCCCATGTAAATTCTAATTCACTTTAGAAATATTATGAGAGATAGTATATGTCTGTGAGATGAGCAGAAAGGTTAAGATACAAAGAGGACAGTACTGGGTACCTGGGTGGCTCAATTAGTTAAGCGTTCGACTCTTGACTTCAGCTCAGTCATAATCTCACAGTTTGTGAGTTTCAGCCCTACATCAGGCTCTGCACTGACAGTATGGAGCCTGCTTGGGATTCCCTGTCTCACTCTTTCTCTCTCTCTGCCTCTCCTCTGCTCGTGTTCTCTCTCTCTCAAAAATAAATAAAGATTTTTAAAAGATCAAGTAGGATAGTTTCTTTTCGTGGTTTTTATTCCATTATAAAATGCAAGGCAAACCTAAGGCCTCCACATATTACCATAGCTTATATACAATATGTAATATAGGTTAAGAATTTGGAAATGTCAGGACCAAATCTCCATTACAGATTTTTGTTAATGCGTACAGTGGGGAGAAGTGACGGAATAATGGAATATTCTGCTGAATGCCCCTTCCATCTACTTGTCTTAGGCTGACAAATGAATGTGTACAGAAGTGTGTGTGTGTGTGTGTGTGTGTGTGTGAGAGAGAGAGAGAGAGAGAGAGATGTGCGGTGAGATATAGAGAATATGTGTAGTCATATATGTAGTGCATGTATATATGTGCTTTTGCTGTGTGTATGGTATACGTGTTTGTGTGACTGTGATACATATGTGTGCATATGGTGTATGTGTGCCTGGTACTTGTGGCACACAAGTGGATATGGATATGTGGATATGTGTGCATGTCTGTGTGTGTGTGTGTTTGTGTGTGTGTGTGTGTGTGCAGAAGTCTGCATGTGGCTATGCACTATTGTGTGTGGATATATCTGATATGAGGCTTTAGAATTGACATTTTAGTTAATTCAAATGTTCTCTGGGAACAGAATTTCCATGGGTCCACACCATTCTTTTCTCCTGGTGTCACAACTTGAATTCTACTAATTTTCCAAGTCCTTGTGCCTGAAGTTGCCTTGGCTCCACCCCAGTAAACAGGCAACCTCTAAATTAAACGTGAAGGTTTGACCTTTCTTCTTCCATTCTATAAAGGGCATATAAGAGCTAAATACTACGATTGTGAAACTAAACGTTTTTCAAAGAAGCCATGCTGATTTTGTGAACACATTTATTTTTCCTAAATGTTCCTCTAAGATATCCTAAACTTTGGTCACTTTCAAACTATAGGATATTTAAATAATTTAATTCATTCCTGCAAGGTGAAAGACAATTGAGAAAATTTAGCAGACATTTGTTTAAGATATATATTTTAAAAATTTCTGTAAAATAAACATTAAAATGATATATAGCTGTACCTTTTCTAGTGGATCATTTCATTTTACATTCTTATTCTCTGATTTATTTCCTGGAATAAATAACTATTGATTGATCATCTCAAAGCATAAAGTAGTCAAATGATATACTTAGTATTTCCAGCATGAAAGAGACTAAAGTTGTTTTTTTTATAGTAATGATTACCCCTTTTATTTTAGAAGTTGCATTTCTGAAAATTATGTTGGTATGATCTCAAGTGGCATCCTATTCAGCTTTCATGCAACAGTAAGCACCAAATTGAGATAGAAAGTACATGCACAGAGTGTAGTTTTTATTAAAGATTTTAAAGGGCACTATAGAAAGCATTTGATAAAAAATATGACTTAGACTGTGTATTTGTTTGGAACATTAAGCAAACTAAATGAAGCTATTTTGCTAATTTAGCCATTGCATAGATTAGTGGCTTTGCCCTTACTGTATTTCAGTGTCTGAGATCTTAGGCACTTTAGTAATACAGTA
The DNA here is from genome assembly GCA_017311185.1 of Proteles cristata cristata. NCBI lineage: Eukaryota > Metazoa > Chordata > Mammalia > Carnivora > Hyaenidae > Proteles > Proteles cristata. Next base: position 1,000,836 of record JAESUZ010004992.1, on the reverse strand, counting down.
CCAGTAGCTGAGGTAATATTTCCAAAATCCTCACAGCCTCAATCAGGGTCAGAAAATATTCTTAAAATTGGCCAGTAAAAATATTCTTAACCTAGGATTTCCTTTCAGTTATTGCAATGTATACACATTAATACATGTTAATTAGAAAATCAGATATTTTCTACATGGGGTTATCAAGAGGAAAAGTCAAAAGATCATATTCTTTCATCCTAATGCATTGCTAATGGCCAGCCATGTGTGTGTGTGTGTGTGTGTGTGTGTGTGTGTGCACGCACATGTGTGTGTAGTTATATTGTGTCACTCTTGTTCTTTACTGTGTTTCTATTACTACTGCCAAAGATCTCTCTAGGTCCAAACTTAGTTTTCAAAATAAAAATGTTTTCTATATCTTTTCATAACAATATTGATAACCTTTTATAAACTCAATAAGTGCATTTTTTGTTTCCTTATTTAAATAATAGATTAAAAGTTAGAACAACACAAAAGGGCTTAACAACCTATAGTATGTACACTAAATCTGACCTTCTGGATGATAAATGGCAAAAGCATTAGCAAGTTCCCATCAAAGGACAGAATGTTCAAAAGAAAAAATGTTCATTACTCATGCCTGGTAGACATAGATAAAGAACGTAGGGTACTGCGGGGGGGAGTTTGTTTTCTTCATACTGGTCAGTCAAATTGTACTCTTCCCCCTTTCCTTCCCTCTGTTGCACCTCAACATCACTACTTGTCAATCTGCTTCAAACTAAAAATCTGATGATAAATACTCATAAAACTTTTGGTAAATGAAAGTGATTATAAATATCAGGGCACAAATGTAGCGATTTGTCCTGTGATAAACTGAATAATGACATGGTTGCTGAACATATTTTATTCAAGGCCCTCCTCTACAAATTCAAAGTTTATAATTATTGTGGTTCATAACTGAGAGATGCTTCTTTGGTATTTTTAATGCCTGGAGATTACAAATGTTTTGGATATTATAATGTGATTATTGGTTGACTGTTAAGAACAACAAATTCTTTCTCTTCAAAGGGTACGCTTGCGGTTTCCTGTAGTCATGTACACACACATCATTCTTTCAGTGAAGGACCCATATGGCAAAGACAGACTAGCCATTCACCAACTCCATTTCCCTGTCTTCTTGGATTCATCTGTGTTTCTTAACCTCCCTTACATCTAAATAAGATTATGTGAGCTAAATTTTGGCCAGAGGAATGTGAAAAGAAGCTACAGCTAGCAGACATGACCCATAAATACCTTCAGTATGATATTCCACTCTCTCTTTCCCCCTCATCTGCTAGCTGCATCTGGATCCCAGGTGCATCCAGGAATCCATGTGTTGAAAAAGGCAAAGAACTGGGGCACCTGGGTGGCTCAGTCAGTTAAGCACCTGACTTCCGTTCAGGTCATGATCTTGTGGTCTGTGAGTTTGAGCCCTGCTTCAGGCTCTGTGCTGAAGGCTCAGAGCCCGGAGCCTGCTTCGGATTCTGTGTCTCCTTCTTTATCTCCCCCTTCCCAGCTCACACTCTGTCTCTCTCCCTAAAAAATAAACATTAACAGATTAAAAAGAAAGAAGAAAAAAAGAAAGAAAGAAAAAGGCAGAGAATTTGTCAACCCGAGTCTCTGAATGGTTGTGTGGAGCAGACTCTTGTATTGCACATTAGTCTTCCTGTAAGCAAAGAATAACTGTCCATTGTGTCAAGGCACTGAGATGTTAAGGTTTACTTGTAGAACAGCTAATATTGCCTTAACCCATACAACAGACCACACTCAAATGAAACCAGTGAATGGCTTATTTGGTGCTGGTACACAGAAGATGCTTGATAAATGAAAACTATTAGTATATAACTATTGAAAAATGCTATTTTACCTACTTGTGTACACAAGTCTCTAGAAGATTGTAATGTTGTGTAATACAGGAGACAGAGGCATGCAGCTGTGTGGCTTCTGCTTTGCTGGCATCCATGGACGTTTCAGGACCCATCACTCCTGCCGGGAAATAAGTATAAACGGGCATACTTAGGGGTAATATCCAGCCCCTTCCTGGTGCCCTTCATGTACTAAAGTCTTAACCATTGCATTTTCATTGCACAGATGAATATAATAACGAATGCCTTCTTTGTGCCCATGTCAATGCCTTGACATGGAATGTCAAGTTTCCACGACCCTGCCATTAAGTTGAAGTCTGGAAACTTCTGTAACAGACTGCAGAGAAGCCAGATAGGCTGTGGTGCCATGGTGAGACTAGGAGCTTAATTGAAAGCAAGGGCTCCAAGTACATAAGAATAATTTTATATTAGTGGCAGAAAATAGTTGTTTTGGCTGACATTTATATCATGTCTAAGTATGATGCTTCAACATACAAAATAGTACACAGAGTATTAATTGAGAAAATGTCAAAATTCATAGCTTATTTTCACTTCAGTATGACATTTTGTCAAAAACCTGAAGCACCTCTTTGAGGTTCGGTTGTATTCAGATCTCTAAGCCAAATTCACAAAAAGTGAAACTTCAGTGTTTAAGTGTTCATTCTTGGGACGCCTGGGTGGCTCAGTCGGCTGAGCACCTGATTCTTGATTTCAGCTCTGGTCATGATCCCAGAGTCATGGGATCAAGCCCCCCACAGGTATCACACTGAACACTGACTATGGAGCCTGCTTAAGATTTTCTCTCTCTTTCTCTCCTCCTCTGCCCCTCTCTCCAGTTCATACTCTGTCTCTCCAAAATTTAAAAAAAAATTACTATTACTGTGGGTTCAAACAATGTTATTAGATAATAGCTTTTTTGAACAGAGGTCTTAAATGCATTAACTAGATAAATGGGAAGATTATTTTGGACAAATCAAGATTTTTCACTTAAAATAACAAAGCAAAACAAAAGGACTCTGCAATTAGGCATGTCTTTTTAATGACATTGACTTGTTTAATGAACAAGGCCAATTGTCCTGTAGGATATCTAACTTCTGGATTTACTTCACTGTTTCCTCACAGTCTGATTAAATTTGCTTTTCTGTCTCATATATATCCTGTAAGCTCAGTGTTAGATCAAGAACGCTTCATGGAGGGGCCATGACCTTCACATTGCATCACCCCGAGGCAGACAGCATCTGGTGTCTCACCATTAACAATGCTAAGGCTTATCACTGGGTTAAGATGGTGACCCCCAAATCTTTCCATTGTAAAACAACCTATTCATCCTTCCGATCTTTAACTAACCTGGGCGATTATTCCAACTGTTTTTATATTAACAAAAACAAAAGATATTTTTAAGGAATACTAATATATAAAGTATGCCCTCGCAAAATGGTCAGAGAAGGTTTATCTACAGCCTATATTTCCCCAACTTCCACCTATCTAACCCTTTTTGTTCCTCGCCAACACATCTTATGTTCCCTCCTTACTTCTTAGGTATATTGTGATGCTAGACAGGAGACGACAACTAGGAAGAAAGTTATACTGGAAGAATTCTGTCTCTAAACTACTTGATACAACCTCCACCAGTTGGAAAAAGAATATAAACCTCTTTTTGCATTTATTACCTGTTCAGTGGACCTAACGCTCAAGATGTTTTACAAGCATGGGCTGTTGGAGCAACCATTTTATTCACCTGTGACATGTTTTCTAAAAACAATTTATTTTACAAGTGTGGAATAAACTGTTAACTGTTAAAGTAGTTATTGTTATTAGTCCTACAAGAAAATAACATCTTATGGGACCAATAATAATACAAGACATAATAACATAAAGAGTGTTGGAGTTTTTTGTTTGTTTGTTTGCGGGTTTTTAGTGTTTGTTTCAGTAGTTTGGAAGAAGCTGTAATACAGAGGCAAGATTCTGATTCTGCCAATAGACATGAGCTGCACAATTACTCAGTGAACATTAGTCTTTTCAATGCACTATGTCAATCCCTGATGTTGTTTTATTGTCCCTTGAGGCATATTACTAGGTCTCAAGGGTGGAAAAATGCTAGAAGAATATTAAGCCCAGAATATGAAGGATGGACATTCACCGTGTGCTGAGCAGCCTGGAAATTATTGTTTAATATTAATTTATTAGATGATTGCTGAGCCAAAGGACATAATATCCATTATGTAAATGTTCAGTCATGGACACTGTGCCCCAATACTTATTAACTCCAGGCTGAATATCGAATGGCATGCATCCAAAACTAAGCATGTTCAAATAGACAAGTACTTTGTCATGAAAACGCAAGACCATTCAGTAAGTAGTACATTATGTCCTACAAATGAGAGAGTGCTTCTTCTTGAACAATATTAAAGGCTCAAGTAAGAAAAAAAAATGGGAACTGGGGAAAGAAGCAAATAATGTGGTAGAAAAGGAAGAGCATGTCATTGCGACACATTAGCTCACATTTTGTCCCGCTGCTACTTCAACAAATGTCCTAAAGGTGCAGTGCACTTTTATGTTCAGAGGGCTTGTGATTATACTTCACAAGTCTTTCAAGGGTTTAGAAAAGGAATTTTCCTCCGTTTAATGTTATGCTCAAGAGTGGGTGACTTGTATAATTCATCGGTTTATCTGCTCACCTTAGTATTTTCAAAAATGAATTTGTGACTCCATGATGCAGTTTTTGTGGAGACTTGAGTTTTATACAGTTGACCTGACAACCTTTTATATATAGTAGCCCATGGAGAATAAAGAGATTTTTCTATTTTATGAGTTTTCCTGTGACTCTGAGGGAGTCCCTGTCACATAGAATTCTCTTTATTGCTTCAAAAACCTATAGACCCTTTAAATGACCAGCGTGGGTAGGATGTTTTGCCTCATTTCTCATACCCAAGGCTTATCTTTCTTTTCAGGTCTTAGCAGTGTTTAGCATGGAACAGATGTCTCTGAAAAAGTTGTTGAATGGATACATGAGAAAATAAATTGTTGTGTCATGTCAGTAAAGTATGTGTTTGGGGCAAATTTTGAAGCTTAGGTGGCAAGACTATAAAGAATTGGCCATCTTAACCATGTCTTGAGCAAATGAAACTGCTCCTTCTGATGATAGTTTCCAGTGATAGCGGGGGGAGAATGTAGAAGTAGAGTGCCCTAAGAGAGTGGTCCTTATAATTATGTCCTTTTGCTCGTGTAAGGAAACACTGCACATGTATGACTCTCTTACAGGCACTATATGTTTGTTTTCAGAAAACATGAAGCAACATGTGACCCAGCAAAGAGTAGATGTGAGAATTTTTATTGGTGAAGGAGCTGATTAGCAGATATAGCAACTACCTGTGACTTTGCCATGTTTCTCACATATTTTCCAGGGAGGAGACTCTTGTCCCTGAAATATATCCAGGATACCTGCTGTTCTGTCCCTTGAAGACAACTGACTTCTTTTAGTCTGCAAACTCATGTGCACCATGTTTTACTTTCAAGAGAAAACTCTTTCCTGTAGCTTTCAGTTGGATCTCTGCAGGACTGGCTGCCTCTTGGTTTTGTTGAGAGCCATTCCAATCACCTGCCACAGTTCACACCAGACCTTTAGGTCCTGGTCAGCTCTCAACTTTCCAGATGACAGATTGGGCAGGATGGGAGATAATGACCATTTCAGAAAGAAGCTACATTGTCATGATCTACCTTATTTGTGATGTGATTCCTATCTGCCTTGCACAAGCTTCAGCACCCCATTCACTTTGCTACACCTGACCATGTTGCTGGATGCCATTGACTGCTGTACCTGCCATACCTTGGTCAATGACACTCCAGGAGCTCTACAGTATAAAATGTGCTTACCTTTTCAGGCCCATTTGGGCCACACCAGCCAGCATAACAGGAGTGTTGGATTATGAATCACATCCACTTCATTTGGATGTGATTATAATAAAACCACCACTTTCTGGAGCCCCGTCTTCCAAAAACAGGCAGGAGGAGAAGAGAGAATGTAAATACAAAACGCCTGAACACCCAGAAATAAGTGATGAATTTAAAAACCACAGATCTAAATATTAGTTTTAAAACTAATATTGCATTGTAAAAGAGAAACCTCTAGATCAGTGGCCAGTGTCTCCAAAAAGCGAATCTTCTGATGTGAGGCCAGAAGTAAGAAGCAATAAATAGAAGAGAAGCAGACAAGGGGACAAAAAGAGGAGGAAAAACAATGGAAATGAGCAGTAAAAGCAGTAGTGACATTGATAAGAAGAAGTGATGAAGGCAGCAAGAAGGGACTTTCTGACCATTGGGAGAGGGAAAGCAAGTGGGTGGACAGAGGGAGTGAGGATCTGCTCAGGCCAAATCTTGAAGTCTTTGAGGAGAGAACTGAGACAATCTGCTACTCCCATGGAAAAGCTGAAAATGTATTTCTTCTTCACAGCACGCAGAAAATGAATTCCACATGGATTAAGGACTTTAATGTGAAAGACAAAACTTGAAACTTTTAGAGAAAAATGCAGAACAAAATTTTTATGGTTTCAGGGCAGGGAAAGATTTGTTAAACACGTTATAAAAAAGTGGGCAACACTTAGGGAAAAGATGATGTTTGACTTCACTAAAATCAAGAATTTCTGTTCCTTGACAGACATTAAAAAAGGAAAAGGGAAAGATCAACCACTAACCAGAAAAAGGTATTTACAACACATATTAATAAAAATGTTATTCAAAATAGTTAATAAATGTAACATAAGCATCACCAATTAGAGTGGGTGCCAACCATAAAGTGCTATTACAACAGCACTAGTACATTCTAGCTTATATCATTATATATAACAAAAGATTAATATCCACACTGTATAAAGAGCGCACACACACACACACACACACACACACAGCTTGGCCTTACCCAGCACATTTGAGTATGTACAGTATTTCCATTCCTAGGTATAAGCCCTGGAAAAATTCTTCCCTGTGTGTACCAAGGTGCATGTACAAAACTACCTTTTAAAGCATTGATTGTAAGGGAAAAATAAAAACAATTCAAATGCCCCTTGATATTAAATGGATAAATAATTTATTTTTTTTATTAATTTTTTTAAGAGAGAGATAGAGACAGCGTGAGCAAGGGAGGGTCAAAGAGAGAGGGAGTCACAGACTCCGAAGACAGGCTCCAGGCTCTGAGCTAGGTGTCAGCACAGAGCTCGATGCGGGGCTTGAACCCATGAACTGTGAGATCATGACCTGAGCCAAAGTCAGGTGCTTAACCGACTGAGCCACCCTGGCTCATTAAAAAAAAAAAAAGAACCCAGGACTATCTGAAGCTTAGAACTTCAGGCATCTTTGATTCCTTCCTTTAAAAAAAAAAAATAAAATGGATAAATAAATAATGGTATTATATATTCATACAGTGGAAGCTCTACATATGACAGTGAAAACAAATGAACTATAACTGCATGAATGAGTCTCAATAACATATCATTGAATGAAAAAGTAAGTCATAGAAAAACATAAACATTCATTCCATTTATATAAAATAGAAAGCAATGAAAACCAAATAACTCATTAGGGACATGTGCAAAAAACAAAAACATAATAGGTCAAGAAACATAATTGGCATAGTGCCTAACTGGGAAGAACAGCATAGGGAAGGAGTAATAAGATGGAGAAGGGCTCACAAAGCAACCCATAAATTAAGTGGGGATGCAGGGTGTTTTATTATTATTCAAATATAAGTATGTGATATTATTCAAATATACATATGAATACGCAAATGTATATAAATGTACTGTAGAATTCACATTTAGCATTGTTCACAGTTTACAAATAAAAAAAGAAAAACAAAAAATAAAAGGGGGGTTGTAGAAATGTAGGTACAGTAGAAAATATTAGCCCTTCAGTAGATCAGCATAAAGATATGAGCAATAACTCATATTAGTGTACTCCCTAACTTCAGAATACTAACCACCTCTGAGAAGGGTGAGTGGAAAGATAATAGGCGAGAGATAGAGATAGGTATAAAATGGACTTTGCCTGGCTCTGTAAGATTGCCTCTCTTTAATAAATCTTAAGATTGCCTATCTTTAATAAATCCAGATTAATGTTCACTACATTATTTTCTGCACTTTTCTTTATGTTTTGATTAAAAAAGGAAATAGCTACGTCAAATAAAAGCCAAAGTGTTGCTGTTTTGGCAATTGAAAGTTAAGTCTCAATGACTTGGAAACCTCACCTATCTAGAATGACTTGATCAAGAGAACAGGAAAACAGGCACAGAGAGGTAAGGGGTAGCTCTACAGAGAATCACTTTTAGATGTAATATATATCTTATCATCCCATACTTAGAGTCCTGAGTTTAAATAAAATTGCAGCTGAGTGAGCTTAAGAATTTTGTTTTACACATATTCTCTTGATCCAAACAAACAAGTAAACATGAACTCCATTTAAAAAATCTGATTTGCATTATTAGTTAAAATATATCCCCATTATCTAAAATTTGCCTTATAACATAATTCTGATTATAATTTAAGATTAAAAATTTTTTAATTTTATTTAAAGTTGTTCTTTCTATATTTCAAATAAAGACAATAATTTTTAGCTTTACACATTGGATGATTTTAGTATTTAATGCATACAATTATATAACTGGTTTTTAAGGCTAGAATTTCTCCATTTAAAATTAACATTCACAATTTTATCTAAAAACTTAACACATTTGTTCACAACTAACATAATTATTTTTAATTTAATTTGATTTATATCTCTGGTCTTGAATATTTCATTGCTTTTATGAAATACTTTAAAGGTTAAATTATTTTCAATTAGGTAAATCTATTAAAAATTTTAAATTGGTCTTAATACTTGAGTAAGTTTAGTTTCCAATAGATGACATTTTTAATCTTTCTTTATTCAAACATGGAGTAAACTGGCTTGAGATAAGACACTCAAATTGCAAATTGACTTATTAAGTGTAAAATTAACATTTATGGTGTATCTATTAAAATAAGCTTAAAAATCTGTAAGGCAATTATTTTCTAATTACTATAAACTGAATAAAAACATGTAGTCTCATGCCTAGAAACATCCTTGTAATAATACTTTCCCTACTTGGCAAAAATTATGTAAAGACAAAGCTACTGTATTGCTCCAACAAACCAATATGTTTGAATTTTAGTTTTGCTCTAGGATGGCGAGAAAGTTTGTAATGCTCTAAACATTTGAATAAATTTATCTTACATTTCTGTAAACATTAGATTAATATTTTGTAACTGATTTATAATTGTCAAAATGCTAAAAGCATACTATGTCATAAAATACCCTCATTTTACTTTACATATGATTTTCTTTTTACGTTTACAAGAATGACCATTTGCAATGCAGTGGCACTGTTATATTTCATTTTTTAAACATATTTTTATGATAAAAAGGCAATGATCATTGTGTTCTCAATTTTCCACTGCCAGACAGGTAATTTTGTTCCTGAATTCAAGCATTATGTCTCTTCCAGAAGTGTTGAAAAACTGTCCTGTTATACCTGCATTTTATTCTTACTAAGCCTGGCGTTTGGAAACTCCAGAATATACTGTAAGTGAAGCTATTATCAAATGCAGAATCACTTCTCTATAGAAACAGATTAAGATCTAGGACAAGTAAAAGAAAGAAGACCTACTGTATGGAAATTATAATAGCCTCTCAAAAACTCGACAATGAAACAGCTACAATTACACTCCCAGGCAGAAACACCACACATGGCTCCTGGCTCACAAAGAAAATCAATCCAAGAAGATGTGCTGATTTACATAGCTGATATGGCTGAAAAATGGGCAAGGAGAGAACATAGCTTTCAACACACAAAAAGGCAAGTGAAGAATTAGATTTGTACTGGGAGATGCATAACAGGAGAAAGAGCTCTTCTGAGTGAGTGCCCCACAAAGGGACATGGGTCTGGAGGGAAGACAGGGTCAGCTGTGCCTGAGTCAGCCTGAGAGCTGCTCCAAGAAACCACTGCTGAAAATATTGCTTTAAGAGGGATTCAGTAAGTTCCGTAATGGGCACCCAGAGGTGATCATAAACTTGTAGAGAAAGTCTGTCACTTAGTGCTGTCTTATCACAGTCTCTACATGAGGTGTTATGCAATTTCCCGTTCCTCTAGCAGATTGAAAAAGCACACTTTGGTGTACCTCTTATTAATTTCCCCGGCTTTTAAATTGTCTGAGCTGTGGATGCCTGCTATAATGTATCAGCCTGTTCATTTCAGTTCTTGTCTATTCATGGTTTCCAGAGAATGATTGAAACAGCCTCAAAATTGAAACATGTACACTTGTTAAATTATCCATGAGGACAGGGACATATATGCAGTGTGCTTCCGATTCCAGGGAAAGGTGAGGCTGAATAGATCCCCTGCATTTTTTGAGGCAAACATCCATTCCTACATTTCCGGCAATCCTAAAGAGCACATAATGGCTTTTATGACACCCTTTACATTACGATTTTTTAGTTTCCTTTTACCTTCTCTCCTTGCTAAGGGTGAAAGGGTGAGAGATGATGGTAATCAGAGTTGGCAAAGACCACCATTTCCATCACAGCATCTTCTCCTCTGTCACATATACTGTCATCAGTAGACCAAAGTCCACCAGCCCTAACTTCATCTCAAAACTTAGGATGCCTGGGTGGCTTAGTCAGTTGAGTGTCCTACTCTTGATTTCAGCTCAGGCCATGATCTCAGTTTGTGACTTTGAACCCCATGTGGGCTCTGCACTGACAGTGCTTGGGATTCTCTGTCTCCCTCTTTCTCTGCCCCTCCCCACTTGCACATGCCCTGTCTCTCAAAAATAAACAAACATTTTTTTAAAATACTGAGGAGGAGGGGAAGAAGTGCCCACACTTTAGAAATGAAGCTAAGCCTCACAGCCATAGACCGCATCCTCATAGGATGATAAAGATACTTCTGCATTTTCTGACTTGGGTTACAGTCCTGCAACCACTATGTACCAAGACATATAGCTTTAGACAAATCGCTCAGTCTCCTTAAGCCTTACTCTCTTCCTCCCCAAATGACTAAATAACCAACATCTACTGCAAGGTTTCTCAGTCTCAGCAGTATTGACCTTTGTGGTGAGCTAATTCTTGTGGGGGCTGTCCTGGGCATCATAAAGTGTTCAACATCATCCATGGCCTCCATTCACTAGATGCCAATAGCATCTCTCCCACCCCAGTGTGAAAATGAGAATATATCTCCAGACATTGCCAAATGTTCCCTGGGGGTGGGGAGTGGACAGCATCACCTTTGATTGAGAACCATTGTTCTATTTAGTATTTTGATGAGTACCAGGCACTTTCCTAAAAACTCTTTGAGTGTTACATTATCTATTCATCCCAACAGAGAGGTGGGAAACTGAAGTACAGAGAAATTAATCAGCTTTCTGGAGGTTACACAGCTTTAGGAGCTGAGCCTGGACAGCAAGCAGGTGTTAGGCTCCAACTGTGTACTATTTACCTCTACTTTCTATCGCTTACAATGATCATAGCACTGGCCTCATTGAGCTATTGGTGACTCGAGCACATTCAGTGACTCGAAGACTGCGAAGGCTATTGCTATTGGTGTTGCTGCTGTCATTATCAAGAGCACAGTTCATCTATTCTGCAAGGCAAGGCTTTCTCCCATGGCTTCAGAGACAGCCACTGCCACATCACGCCCCCAGCCTATGCCTCAGGGGGCAGAAGGAGGTGGCAACCCTGTTGCGGACTTCCCTCTCCAGCTGCTAATTCCCACCTCAGCTCAGTCCCACCACCCCCTCTTACCACTGTTTGATTCAAAAGTTTGGAGAAGTCCAAAGAAAGTGCATATTCAGAAATAGAAAGGGCCTTGATATAGAACCAATGGTTCTCAGATTTGGTTTCATGTGGTAATTACCTGGGGAGCTTGACAATACCAACTGGTGTGCAGAACCTCACATCCAGAGATTCTGGACTAACTGGACTGGGGTGAGGCTTGGGTGTTAGGGTTTCTCAAAGCCCCTCTCCCCCAGGTGGTTCTGATGTGCAGCCAAGGTTTGAAACCACTGGCTTAAGACATCTTTACTGTAATAACCTATTAGTTCATCATTTCCTAATTAAGTATTACAGTTGACCATTTCAGCTGGGGTGATATTTTATGTCACCACGAGGTAACTAGCCTAAAATTTACTTGGTAAAAATAAGCTATAAACACTGCCGATTCAAAGCGTGCGCAAAGTAATGTATGCAGAAGAGAATTAGAGTTTAGATTTGCTCTTTTCATGAATGCCACCCGGAGAATGATCCAATTCTAGATGAATAGCCCTTGTTTTCTGGACAGAAACTCAGCAACTGTGGACTAAGGGAGTTTGCCAGGCTAAAAAAAATGTTTAAATAAAGCCTTTAATGTCTAAAAATAAGGGATTGGCCAAATAACATAAAGGTCATATTATGAAACACCATGCTTCCCTCACGGTGATTACTTAAGGTGAAATAAATATACTGACACAGAAAATTGCTCACAATAGGTTATCCAATGGGTTAAAAAATAGTATATACCCAAACTCTTGTATCCTTTCTAAAATAAAAATAGATATCCATAGAGAAATATCTAGAAGGATACATCGCAAAACACTGAGTGTTAATTGCTAGGTTAAAAATCATTCTTTCTTCTTTTGGCCTCTTGAGATCTTACAAGCTTTCCATAACACTTATGTATGACTTGTGTAATGAGCAATATAATTAAAAATAAAAATCCAATTCTCTTGTTCTAATTTTCTTGTTCATGAAAGCATCCTTCTGGTCTATAATCTGGAGGATTTAGTGCCTCTATCCCTAAACAAAACTATCCTGGCTGGCTTCAGGCCTCTTGTCTCGTGTCAGTCAAAACTACTATAGTTTCTTAAAGTGAATTTCTGTTCAAGCCAAGGTCAGTCCTGCACGAGTCAGTAAACCAGGATCTAATTCGCCATCTTGCATACAGGGACGTCTCTGGGAGGCTGCCCTAAAAGAGCCCGGTGGCCTTACCCTCTCTCCTCACACACAGGACCATACACATGGGGCTGTGTGTGCGCTTTCATCTACAGATCTCCCCTCAGCATCCGTGCTCCTGGTTGGACCATTTGAAGATTCAGGCCCCTTCAGGCTGGGGTTGATTTTGAGCTAGAGTTGGGCCTTGCCCTCCTGTTAGAGGACATAATGAAAGCAGCTGAAGACATATGTTGCGCGGAAGCATATAGACACAGTCAAAATATAAAAAATGAGCTTTTGTGTTAACCGTCTTTTATTTTGAAAGCAAGTGCCTAATTCAACCATATCACCAACAAAGAGCTTTGCATGCGATAAATATTTGATGAATGAACGAAGGAAGGAAGGAACAAACAAACATAATCAAAAGCCATCCATGTAGAATAAATATGAATCTTACTCAGTGTGGGGCAGGCCCCTCGGTGAGCCAGGCTTATCTGTTTTTGCACTTTTAGATTCAGACTTTTTCACAGATGAGTGACACATGGCTCCTGCAGTTAGAAGCAATTCACAGACTCTTTGCGCCAGAGTTCATATGATAAGCCATGTGAAAATACCTTCCGAATGAAAAGAAAATGTGGAGAAAAACCCTTTCCCTAACATGCATGCTCTTGTGGGATTTTTACGTCCTTTTCAGAAGCCACTTTTGTGGTCTGGTAGGTTAACACGCATTCTGCTGCAATACTGGCTTAGTCGCCACATTCGGGAATTAGAAGTTTCTTCAGGAAATCATTTAGTCCATCTTTTGGAACCACTACCTTCCCCGCCTCCCTTCTCTGTGAAGAAAACACCTCACCTCCTATACTCAGGATGTCTGATTGAATCTCAAAGACCTCTAAGGAAGGAGATGCTATCAGTTTTCTTAGTAACCTTGTCCAAAGTCTTATTTGTCAAAGTGAAATTAAGAGATTATTAAATTGATCCTACGTAGTCAGGTTTATAATTATCGTAATATGTTATCATCCTATTGAAAAAAAAGCTAAAAATAATTTCCTTAACATAGTGTTTCTAATCTGAGTCAAATTTAAAATTAATCATCTATAATTACCAAAACTAATTTAATTAAAACTAGCTGTTCACCATCTGGTCTTATTTGTATAAATTTAAGAATCTACCATTTCATAAGAAATTCCTCTATTTAACCAATTATGTTAAGCATAATTATTATGTAATTAATCTCAGTTCAAATTACATTTGTTGTCACTTGACAGAGAAGTAATTTATGTGATGGAAAAAAAAGCAGTTGACCAACTAATTACTCTGCCAAACTGGGGTCTTTTATCTCGATGTCTCACCATTTGTCTACAAAAGGTATTTTATAGGAAAACATTCTTTGTGAAATATGAGACTAGTTATTGTCAGTGAAAAGTAAACATAAGAAATTGTGTTTGAAATGAATCATCATTATGTCTGTAGTTTCAAGACCTTTATCTGGATAAATTAGTAAGCAAGGGAATAAATTAAGGGTGGAAACAGAACACAAATTTAAAAACTAAATGCAATAAGCCACAAAAATTCATAAGGAAATAGGAAACAGGTAGGAATGTACGTACTCCCAAAACAATCTTCCTGCAATATTCTCGATTGCCAGCTACTTTCAGATGCCTGCTTCCCTCCTTGTGATTGAGAAACCTGCTAATAGAAGAGATGAATAGTTACTGATTATGAAAAAGATACCTTTATAAATAATGCTTATTTCTATGCATTTCCTTTTGAAGACTTCTGAAAAATCTGTGATGCTATCCTAAAGGGTCTGAAGAGTACGTGTTGCTCACCTAAAATCTTATCATGTGGGAGGAAAGTTGATCATTGAGGGAGTAGGTGAATTTCTGAATAAGCAGAAACAATCTGGAAAACAAGGCTCTCTTGTTGGAATAAGGACTGGGAAGAGAAGCCAGAGAGGAAGACAGAAAAAGATAAAACTGAAGCATTTAGGATTCTTGTGCTAGCTGCAACCTTGCACTAAATACACGGGGCCAAGGAAAGAAGGAGAGAAGAAACTGACACATGTCCAAATCTGAGAAACGTTTTGTAGGACAAAGGAAGAACTTCTTTCTACAAGCTCAGTAAGAGTAAAGTGCGTAGAGTTTCTCTATTTGTTCCCTGGAGCACTTATTTTGTACTAGACATTGTATCAAGTGCACCAGGCATTCAAAATTTGAGTTTCCACAGAAGGGGCCATATGATAAGAGGGGCTATAAAAAAGTTTACCAACCCGATTAAGGGCAGAAACACAGAAGAGAATTTTTGTAACTTCAGCACTGGTTTTAAGTCTTAAAATTACGAACTGCATCTTAGACAACAGTTTTATACCAATTTTAATCTTCTGAACTTGATAATCGCACCACAGTTATATAGAAGACTGTCTTGCTCTTAGGAAATATACACTATTTAGGGGCAAAAGGGGTACAGTTTTGAAAATAAACTCCCAGATGGTTCAGGATAAATGTATATAAAGCAAATGTGCCAAAATGTAAGCCATGAATGAGTCTGAGTGGAGGATATATGAAAGCTCTTTGCACAGTTCTTGTAATTATTCTGCAATTTGAAATTATTTCCAAATAAAACTTTAACAAACAAAAATGATAGCCTCAAAAAGTATTCTGTATCTAAAAAACTAAAAGCCAGGAAGAGCGTGTTGGGCTAGATCCCGGAAGGTCTGTAGGTCCTGTGCTTGGAAAGGTTGTCCTCACCTTTCTCCTACGCAACCCACACCCCAGCTCTGCCCTGCAGTGCTCAGGGCTTCTCACCATTCCTGAGAAAACAACTCTTAACAATGAAGGTATACGCTACGGGACCATTTGATACAAAGAACACAACAGCTGATGCTCTGTCCCTGGTGGGAGAGGAAGATGTTCCATTTTTTTCTCTGAACACGCATCTCAGCAGTAAAACATAGACCCCCACTTTTCCAACGGCTTCCGTGAAAACCAGATGGCATCTCTCGAATAGAATACTCATGACTACAAAGGTGGCATATGGGTCAGTGCCAAGATGATCACTTACACGGCATCTGCAGATGGTGGTCCACCACATCCTGAGGCAGGAATAATGAGAACAACATCCACTTCATCATCATCTGAATATCCAAACAAACACCAGGGGAAAGTTAATGAAAACAGCACCGGGGCATGTCCCAGGGGTGTGAGGGGGGTCGGCTGGCTCACCTGAGATGAAATGAGATCTGCAGCAAAGCATATGCAAAATATTGAGTTTGGCTTTTAATTGAGAATCAAGGATGATGGATCTAAAAAAGAGTATTATAAACCTCCAAGCACTATACAAAAGGAAGGAATTATTTGTATCCACGAAGCTAAATAATGAAAACAAATACATTCCTCAAATGTCGCAGAAGTGAATAGAACTTCTCTAAAATTACTAATAAAAAAATTTCATTGGGGCAGATAAGATGAATTTGATGTGCTTTCAGAAACTGAAATGGCTGTTTCCCTAATATATACAAGTAATGCAAATGGTAAACAGAAAATGTAATTAAATTAAGCTTGATAAGTACAATCGATTATCTTTAGTTCTGCACTGCAATATGATAAACCAACTAGCTGGTACCAGGACCACAATAAATGATGTAGTTCTGTATCCTTCAACTTGTCTGAAATTTCACACCTAAATACATCTAAATTTCCAGTTTGTCTGGAAATTTTGTTCCAGAAACAAAATTCTCCATTTTGTTTACTCATACCTTCTTATTATCAACAAGCAATTAACTTTTGCTGTGGAGAAATTAAAGGGATTATCAGATGGGCAGATGAATGGATAGAAGGATGAATGGCTGGACAAAGGTATGGATAGAAGGATGGATGAACTGAAGGATGGGTGGGAGCTAAAATGGGTGAATGGAGGGACAGAAGACGAATAGATGAAAGGATGGAAAGATGGGTGGATGGAACGAAAAGTGTTGTGAAGAAACGGCATGTTGAAATTGACTAAAGGCACAGGTTTCTGAGAAATCTGGTTGAGACATTCAACTCACAATTAATTAAAAGTTGTTTTTAACTAAGTCTGTCTTTGACTGAACTAAACTGAATTTACATACTAGTTGAAAGGCTAAGCCACATCTGTTTCCCAGGTGTTACGTATTACTGGGGTGTCTTCCATGATTTTGTGACTATATTGTATTCAGGGGCACCTGAGTGGCTCAGTTAGTTAAGTATCTGATTTTGGCTCCGGTCATGATCTCATGGTTCATGGATTCGAGCCCTGCATCGGGCTCTGTGCTGACAGTTGGGAGCCTGGAATCTGCTTCAGATTCTGTGTCTCCCTCTCTCTCTTCCTCTCTCTCTCTCTCTCTCTGTCTCTCTCTCAAAAATAAATAAACATTAGACAATTTTTTTTGAAAAAGAATATATTGTATTCAGAGGACACCTAGGTGGTTCAGTTGGTTAAACATCTGGCTTTGGCTCAGGTCATGGTCTCGTGGTTCCTAAGTTTGAGTTCCATGTCGGGCTCTGTGCTGACAGCTCAGACTCTTGAGCCTGTTTCAGATTCTGTGTCTCCCTCTCCCTCCACCCCTCTCCTGCTCTCTCTCTCTCTCTCTCAAAAGTGAATAATAAATGTTAAAAAAATTTTATCAAAAAAGAGTATATTGTATTCATAATCATGAAACGATCTTGAGTATTTTGGCTGATGAAAACAAACACGTTATTCTCGGCTAGGTCAAGTCAATCTAATTATTTCTTATAATGTCCAGGAAAGATTATTCAAATTGGTAAATGCATATTTGGTTTTAATGTCTGGTCCTCCTTTGCCACTGAGATTGAATCTGTGATTTTTTTTTTTCTGTTTTTTCCCACCTTACCTTCGCAGGACCTCCTTTTTAAGGTACTTGCTACATAAAATGTTCTGAGAGCCCTCTGTTATCTCCCTAGGTTTTAAGAACATTTCTAGCTGTTTTCTTTTTTTGTTGGTATGGTGTTCTGGTATAGTTAACATTTGCATCTGTTAACTTAGAATTTATTTTTCAAAGATTGATTTCTTTGCAATGTCAGCCCCTCCTCCTCCAACTGCAACCCCACACACTACTTTCTATTCTAGGACTCAGCCTACAGATTTCCATTATTTAAATCTGCCTTTTACCGGTGCGATGAAAAGAGCACAGGATTAAGGGTCTGAAGACTTAGTTAAATATATTAGTAAATCTTCACTAATCACTTAACCTTTTTATAACTTAACCATCAGATGTAGATATCAGTTCTTTCATAGAGTTTTGTGATAAATAAGATAAAATATTTTCAAATTCTATGAAAATGAATATGCTAATTTAGGGCATTTAAAATGTAATTATTATCTGTTCATAGTTCTTTCCACTGCCTTTTTCCATTTTGCTTTAGGCAATTCAGCAGACTTCAACAGGGTAAGAGAGTCTACCACATCATAGGCTCTCAACAAGTATCAACGTCCCTTCTCCTTCACTAATAAAAATTTAAAGTGTCAACTTCAATGTGTAATAAATAGAGATTAATGGAGCTGGTTGTGCTAATTCCCTTAAGATATTTCCTGGCTGCAACTTTTTTTTTCTCCTGGCAGATGAGTGGAACAGTGTTGATGATAGCTAAATAGGAGAGTTGCTAGCATATAGAGCACTTTAGTGTAAATATCATGAAGGTGTCTCTTCCTTCCAGCTTAGCTCTGTGCCAGGGTGCTTCACTGGATTTCAGCATCACTAACACCCAGGTGAGCCCCCTTTGTTCAGTGTACAAACCGCACAACCAGAAATGACATCCCTCTAACCATCTTGGGGCTGAGAGGTTGGAAGCTTCTAGTTAGGCATCACTAAACTATCATTCAAACTGAAAATGTTGGCTTAGTTATTCCTAATAATACAAATTTTTCCTAATCATAATTTATAATAATTTATATATTTGTAAATTATATGATGTAATTTATATATCATACCTATTCATACAAATTATATATATATATATACACACACATATATATATATGTATATATGTATGTATGTATGTATATAAGCTTGTTTGTCCCACCATGGAACTATATCTTTTAAGCTATCATTTTATTCTACTAAAGACATCAAAATGGTGCCTATCTTAGCTGAATGATAACAAGTGTGCTTTTCACTTGAGCGTTCTTTCAAAAAGCAAAAATATCTCCTCCATTAGAATAACACAAGAATTTATAGTGAAGGTATATTACATGGAGATGTTACATTTACAATCTTCCCACTGAAATTATAAACTCATGAGTCTAGCCTGTGCCAGGGGAAGGGGTTTCCTACCCCGGAAGTTTTGCAGAGGGAGCAAACATCCTAAGCCCTTTATTTCTTCTGGCCCCTCCCCCACGTGACCTGGAGTTTCTTAAATCCATGACAGACATTCCCGAGTGGCTCTATCTCCTTATGGAAGAAGAGAGTCACCATGGGAATAACGGGAGTGGATGGGATTTTACCATGAGGCTTACTCTTTTCAAGAATTTATTTTCAAGGACTCACCACAACCCAGACAAGAAGTACAGGTTGAAAAGAGAGGAGATCAAGACTCAGTATCACCGTGTGCTGAGTACAGGGCAGGCAGGCATGCAGATGTTCCAAACGGCCATATTTCCTTCCAATCGTGCCCTGGAAACATAGAGAAAACACAGCGACCGTCAAAGGCTCCGCAAGAACCTTCTTCCCATGTTCCAAGGAGCAGCAAAAGCACAAATGATCTCCGATCTGAGTTCATGCTACATGGAGACACTAGAAACTGACTAGGGTCCCAAGCCAAACTGCAAAAGCCTGATTTTTAGTTACTTTTGGGTAGTCTTCACAGGGTGCGCTGGAGATTTAACCACCATTCATGGCATTGTTTCTGATGGAAAATATGCCACGCGTTTCAAAAACTAATTTACAAGTGGATTTCAGAGCATAGTGCATAAGCAAACTGAAATGTACTTTTAAAAATATCCCACATCAGGATGGAATTAAATAAACACTTGAGTACAACTATGAACTTATTTGCTCTTTCTTACACATTGTACCTGTCAAACTTGTTTTAAGGTGTATGTTTAATAACAAATGCAAACTTCTGGTTCTCAGTACCTCCCTTCTAGTTATTACTTAATATTTGCATAGATAATTTAGGACATTTTTAGCTCATGGTGCTCTTTGACAGATCAGAAATTTTTACAATAACCCTGTGAACTGGATGACTATTACTAATCTGTATTTTAAGTGGGGAAACTGAGGCTCAAGAAGTTTGGCTTGGGTTTTATAAGCACTAAGTGACTGGAACTGGAACCCAAGCCCAGGCCTGATGACAATTCCCACGTAGGCTCTTTCTACAACACCCACTGTACTGTACAAACCTGATGATGAAAGGGTGAGAGCAATCAAATGATGCTGTTTGTCTGAAGGAAAGGCCTGGATCACTTTTTCCAACCCAAAAACCGTTAGCAGTTTTTTTTTCCATTAACTAGCTGGAAACCTTCCCCTTTTCTTATAATCAACACTTGGCTTGCTCTTGTACCACATCCTTCTCTTAGCAATCAGCAGCTCGTCTTTGATGCAGAGCTTGGGCATTTTGTGAAAGTGGAAGTATATTTTCAATAATGAACTATTCAAAACAGCATTTAAGCCAAAAACTCAAGATTTTTAAACAGAGGCTTAAAGCCACTTACTTCTCTTTGAGCAATATCCACATCCTTCTCTGGTTACCAATTGGCAAAGAAAATGGAAATGTTTGCCTCCAGCAAATGTGCTGAGCGGTCACCCACAGACAGACCCCAGTGTGAAAAACAGCTGAAATAAGATGGACTAAAGTAAATGGATCAGAAGGTACACTGAGCCTTATTAGCATGATTTTGTTTGGGTCCGGAACTTAGTGCTTATTTCATGAATAATCAACTTATCTTATTCTTAAAGATACCCTAGGAAGGAGATTCTATAAGCAATTGTAATATCCTATTTCATTACTTAATAGATGCATACTATCAACAAGCCCTTCTCTGCAACATTATTTCTCTACAAATGAAAACATATTTCTCATTCTTTTTATCTGTGAAGTTGGAAGATCAGAAACTCAGAATCCTTCTTTTAAAAAAACACTTGATATTCCTTTTTAATGTGAGAACCTTTTGTTTTCCTCTACCTCCACTGACCTTTGTCTAGCATATAGCAGGCATTTGATATTGTTGATTGAATGAATGTTGAAAGTATTTATTGTTCAGTAAGTATTTATCTGTATTATACGATCAGTATATCTTATGGGCGGTATTGGAGTCAGAATGAACAATAAGAACGTTATTGTCACAGAAACTTCTATGGAGTGGTGACAATAACAGCGAATGAATGCGAGAGATATTGCAAAGGCAGAATGACTTGACAATTGAATCTAGGGAACAAAGAGGGAGAAATCCAAGATAATCAGTCTTTTTGAGTCTGAGTGACTGGGAAGACAGTGATACTAATAGCAAAGTTAGAGAACATAAGAGAAGAAGCAAGTTTCATGATACGGAGATATTTATTTTGCAATACCCTTAAGCTTGAGTTACCAGTGGGAAATCCAGGCAGAGCCTAGTGGGTCAGTGTGAGGGTGGAGCTTTGGAAAAGAGGTCAGAGTAAGGCTGGGATTTAGGTCTGCCTTCATTGAGGTGTCTGCCATCCTGAAGTTGTGTGGGCTTCCACGTGAAAGAGTGCGGAAAGAAACAGTGATGCTCAAGCTGAGGAAGCAGAAGGAGGAGGGAGGCCCAGAGAAGGAGCATTCTGAGAGGGAGGCAGAGAGAACTGCAGAAGCTGAGCTCCCCGGCAGCCTTTTGCAGAACCATCTCAAGAGATAATGGAAGCCAAGGCAGAAGACATGAAATCCAGGGTGAGGAGGTGAAAGGGGAATGTGTAGACTCCACTCTCAAATCATTGGGAGATTCAGGGAAGAAGATCCAGTCTGTCTCAAAGATTATTCCAGAAACCTCAGTCACATCGATCATTCTAAAAGTTTTCTAAAGTTCTGCTATAGTTTTTACTCTTTCCTCATTTTAGTTTTTTCAAAGCCTCTTCTTAAAATCCTTTAAATTTCCCTCTTTTTCATTCTGTTTTCACACAATTGCCATGTTTCCCATTCCTTTCCCATAGTATTCTAAAATTACTTTCTTCCTCCCCAGCCTCACACTCAAGACATTCTTCTACCCTTAATATTCCCCCTGGTGAATATTGCACCCTCCAATCCATGGTTTTCTCTTGCTCCAGGCTATTTCGTATGAGAATCTGCCCACCTCTCTAGGGATGGATTCCACTCACAGCGGAATCCAACTTCAATCTGGGCTTGGTTTGAATTTTAAAATCCAATTCTTGAGATTATTGACCTTTGTAACAATTATATTTGCTTTTTTGTAACATTTATTTTTATTTTTGAGAGATGGAGAGACAGTGTGAGCAGGGGAGAGCAGAGAGAGGGAGGCACAGAATGCCGAGCAGGCTCCAGGCTTGTTGCTGTCAGTCCAGAACCCAATGCAGGACTCAAACTCATGAACCATGAGATCATGACCTGAGCCTAAGTTGGCCACTTAACCCACTGAGCCACCCAGGTGTCCTTGTATTTGCTTTCTAGACTTGGTAGGACCACCATACTACTTACTGGGGATAAAGCTTGGGCAAATACAACCTCACAAATGCAGGCTATAGCAATACAGTAGTAGTAGTAGTAGTAGTAGTATTGATAGTAGTAGTATCATCTAGTGTCATCTAGTTTTTACCATGATTTTTATCTATTCTTTAGCAAAAAAATATAAACTAGTAGACTTACTATTTGAGCAAATAGAAATTTAGCAGTCTATCAGTGTTCAACTTTGTAGCATATAGTTTTCCTTCTTTACAGACAAAGGCATGGACTATGTATTACAAGACAGAATGTTCGGAGTCAAAATTCCACAACTGTAACAGTTAGTACTTTGAACTTTCTTTTCCTTGAGAAACAATATTTGCATTTTCTTTTAAATAATAACTTTGTTTAATATTTTGTCTTTTCTAAGCACTTGATGTTTCATCAGTTTTCAGTAGATTTTAAGCCAAGACATAGATAATGATGGTTAGACATGAATAACCTTGAGATATTAAAAGGCTGCTACAGAGAGTGAATGCAGTATGTTAAGAAGCACAAAGAATCGCTAACTTGTATCCATATTATGTAAATTCAGAAGTCTTTTGTAAATTTTGTCTCTGGGGACAATTTCACAAAAGCACCCTCTTCTTACTTTGAATTAGCACTTAACAATTGTAAAAGTGGATTTTTCCCTTGTAAATGACTCAGAAGTCTTCCTTACTTTCACATCCCTGGAGATGGAAAAACATTTCATTAAAAAAAAAAATCAGCTGTAGAATTTATTCCAGGCTAATTATTTGCAAGATTTTCCAAAGACTAACTTGCAGCCAGGGTTACGGATGGTTCATAGTTTACTCTTAGCATAAGCTAATGAATTTGAAATAAACCGGGTCCAAAGATATTGAGACAAAGCTCCATTATTACCCAGCTCTAAGCTATCATTTATTCACTGAGGAAAAAAAAAACTCAGGAAGAAGCTTGCCAACAAACCAGATGTCACCATCAGTAGACAATTATGTTCCACAGTTTGGCACCTGGGGCCCACAGTCATCATCCAAGGAGGAGGAGAAATAAAAAGTAGAACATTCTGGCGACAACAGACTAAAAGATTCCAAATGGCTCATGGGAAAAATGGAGGCTGAAAGGTTGCTCCTTTAGTTCTCAGCAAGGAGACCCCAGGACCAAAACCTGCTCATGTTCTGCTTGTTGAGGATGTCATGATCCTGACAGCTACATCTGAGTCTTTAAAAGGACTTAAGAACTTAGAGAGGCTGTCACTGAAGCTAGTATGGCAGCATTTTATATGCCAAAAGATTTGTCACTTCCCCTAGAAGACATCTCTTTTGGGGGTAGATTGTCAATGGAATCTAAGATGTTTCCTTCGTTGAAAAATTTTTTTAAAAGGAAAAGGAAAGGGGCACCTGGGTGGCTTAGTCGGTTAAGCGTCTGACTTCCGACTTTCGCTTAGGTCATGATCTCGCGGGTCGTGGGTTCGAACCCCGTATCGGGCTCTGTGCTGACTGCCAGCTCAGAGCCTGGAGCCTGTTTCAGTCTGTGACTCCCTCTCTCTCTGACCCTCCCCTGCTCATGCTGTCTGTCTCTCCTAGAAATAAATAAAATATATATATATATATATATATATATATATATATATATATATATATATATATATATATATAAAAGAAAGCTCTCTAAAGAAGGAGGTCCCTTTCTAAAAAAAAAATAAATAAAAATAAAAGGAAAAGGAAAGCATCTTGATTTGGAGTTGGTTTCAGTGAAGTGCTGGCCAAAACATATGGATGAAATTGCATAAAATACCTTTTCAAAAGCCTGCCTCATCCGATCATTAATCTATGATTAAGAAACCAGAGATTTATACCAAGAATCTCATCAAGGCCACTGATAGTTACAGCTGAGAAAAAGAAAATGAACTTCTTCTTTTGATTATGTTCCAATGTAGAATAAACATTTTACCATCCTCTAATAGCTACAAATGAATGTCTACAGATGACTTAACGTATCTTTTTTACTCTTATGTAATCCAAGAAGTAAAGGAGTAAATGAAAGTTGAACGAACTTCTTATCTTTAAATTTTCATGAAATAGTTCCTGATATGTATTTATGTCAGTTTGCTCTTACATGAATCTGCCCGTCCGCTCATATTCATTTAAAAATGAATGGTTGACTTTAGATTGATTGCCTAAGTCTGTAGGTAAACAGAACCAACAGAATCATGGCTGTATGGGAACTACTTTTTATATTTTTCCTTGCCTTTTTAAGTCACCAAATTCTAGATAGTTGTTTTTTTAATTTTTAAATGTTTATTCATTTTTGAGAGACAGAGAGACAGATCATGAGTGGGGGTGGGGCAGAGAGAGAGAGAGCGACAGACACAGAATACGAAGCAGGCTCCAGGCTCTGAGCTGTCAGCACAGAGACTGACATGGGGCTCAAACCATGAACCATGAGATCATGACCTGAGTAGAAGTTGGATGCCTAACCCACTGAGCCACCCAGGCACCCGTAGATAGTTTAAAATAAAGTATAATTTCACTTAAAGATTATGTTTATTGTGCTTATTAGATGGTTATCATATATTTCCATAATCAAAAACAGAATTTTATAAAATCAAGAAAATATTCGTGTCAGTTCTGAACAGTTCTTAATGTTTCATGGAGATAAAGGTAACTGAATCACTTACTTAAATTAGTCAATGAATCCACAAACAGTTCTTATCCACTAATGGACTTCACTGTATTTCTTAAACTCATCCATACTTTGGACAAAGAGGAAGATTTTTCTTTATGTATGATGCATATAGTGCCAAACATCTAGTTAATTAATATAAATATTATATGTAGATATATAATTAATGTAAAGAATATAATTAATAATGCATTAACCTATGTCTAAAAGCTATGGTTCCAGAGTATATCTTTCAGGCTTCCAATAACTATGTGTGTTATCTCATGATGAGGTAGTACATCAGGTTGCTTCCGGAAATGACATGCTTTTAATGCAGCAGTTTTCAAATGTTTTGGTTTGCGAATCACTTTATCAAAGGTTAAAAAACAAAACAATGGGCTACAAGTCTCACTACTACTAACCCTGCCACTTCCTTTGCCATCAGCCCTTCCCACTGAAATCATTCATGAGCATTACTAGAAAGAACACTGCTGTGTGTCTAAATGATACGCATCAATTATATCATAAATAGTTTTCTAGTTTGCCTCTAATGTGATAAACATTACAATCCTCTAATGGTAATAAACATTAATGCTATCAACCTGTGTGGAACTCTCGATCGATGGGAATTTGTTTTCTTAGTGACCAGAAACAAGCTGAGAATCAGAAGCCCTTGGTCCTTTTGCAGAATTGGCATGATCAGGTGCAGAGCCTCTTTGTGCATCTGAGTTCCCTCAATTTACGTGAAGAATTGTTATTCCTGCCCCTATTCACAGCTCAGAAATAATGAACCCCATTCTCAGGGCTGTAGAGAGTGATGGCCTTTCCTCAGACATGTGTAAATTGAAAAAGCATTAGCGGCAAGCTACAAAGCAGCCCTATGCTGAAGCCTCACACACCCCCACAGGCCCCCTCTGACACCTGTCTATCCTATTCCAAAGTGACAGAGAAAAATGCCTGGAGTTAATGACCACACTCATCGCCAGCTCCAGCTGAACGACTTTTGGAATGGATGGAAAAATAAAGACAGAATGGTTTCTCTCCTCCCCAGCTCTAGCGGGAACTCTGTAGCACTTGCTCAAGGTCAAGAGTAGAGACGACTGAAGTGGGCGGAGAATTTCTGCAAAACACTTCAAGGCCCGTTGAAAACTGAAAAGGACATATTTTTATAATAGAACATTCAGTATTGTAAACTTCTCTGCAAAGTTTCTTGACAGAAATGGTGACTCTGATTGCTTTATCTCTGATATATATAGACAAAAATGGTGGGAAAATGGTAAAATGAGAGAGAAAAATACTATTTAGTCATTGACGTGTGCTTGTTAAAAATTAGTGTATATAATCTTTGATTTAAGGAACTTCTTCCTTTAGTTTGAAGCTCCATGGTGAATTTCTTCCTACAATTTACAATCCAAAATATTATTATAATTTGTGTTTCCATACAGTTCAATATTTCTCAGTAGAGGAGGAAAAACCCAAAAGAAAGTTTTAAAAGCCCACATAAAACTATGGCTCGATGTCTCCTGACATTAGGAAGATAACTTTCTCAAATTTTCAGTTTCTCACCCTGTCGAATGGAAGTAATTAGGATAACTGAGGGGGATTCTTCACAGTATGGTGAAAGCAGGAGAAATCAAGAGACCTGGATTTCCTTCCAGGATTATCCTCTACTATCTGCACACCAGGGAAAAGGCCACATGACCTCTCCAGACCTAGTTTATTGCTCTGTAAAATAAGTGGCTCATTTTTCATTCCTTTGAAAACGTTTGTTAGGCACTCACTAGATTGAGGCACTGTGCTGGGCTCTGGGTAGAAAAAGCCAAATAGGATGTTTTCTTTGCTTTCTAAGAGCACATGCAGCCAAGCAGGAGGTTGCAGCAGCGCCACCCAGTACAGGAAAGGAATAGCTGCTCTTGCTGGGAGCCATTTCTGAACTCACTAGTTGACAAAACTCCTTGTGAGGTTAAGGCAAGTTTGCAAGGCTCTTGCTGTCAGATGACAACAGATCCGCAGCCCCGCTCAATTGTTTTTGCTTGAGTACTGATCCCTAAGGTACCTTATTGATTGGTATTGGGAGTGACTTGTCCTCTTATTCTGGCCCTGGTATGAAGACTGCACCTTGTGAAGGAAATTATTGTAGGAACTTCTTCTTTTGTAATTATGGGAGCAGACACTGTGTCTCCATCAGGTCCTGTTTTCCTCGAAACTTCCCTTGAGCTATGAACAGGCTAATGACCTTACTCATGAAAGGTTGACCTTTACGTGTACAATTCTGTTTCTTCCATTGCATTAGCCCAAGAGGTTCATACAGCTCAACATGTAAATCAACTAACCAGAAATGTTTCTCATGCTCTAGCTATTCAAGAAATCACAGACAAAAAACTAGAAACAAAGGTAAATGCACTCGAAGAGGCTATTCTATGTATTGGAAATGAGCCAAACTCTTTGTTTAAATTATTTTATTTATTTTTGAGAGAGAGATAGAGACAGCGTGAGCAGGGAAGGGCCAGAGAGAGAGGGAGACACAGAATCCGAAGCTGGCTCCAGTCTCTGAGCTAGCTGTCAGCACAGAGCCCAATGAGGTGCTCGAACCCATGAACCGTGATCATGACCTGAAGCTGAAGTCAGACGCTCAACCGACTGAGCCACCCAGGCACCCCGGAAATGAGCCAAACACTTTAGAGGTACGGTTGGCTCTCTAGTACCATAACGAATATAACTGTACAATTAAGTCTGGCCCAGAGACAAAGAACCTAATTTAGAGAGAAGGGACAGATAAGGGCAGAACATAAGTTACTACATATACCTTTGCTAACTGGTGATGGATAGGAGTCCCTTCTCTAAGGCCTACATTCCACAAACACCTTCCCTTACATTGGCAACCGTGATGAGTATGGATAAGAGTAGTTAAAACATAAACCCAAATATAAAAGCTGACACATTTAGGGCCCCCATGATGTTTACACATTCAGCATCAGGTCAAAAAAGTTTGCTCAAACAACTTATTAACCAGCTCAAATACATTCTTCCTCTTGTGAGCCAGACAGAATGACTCCTAGCCTATCTATATACAATTTAACCTATGACTTAATCCTATCATTGTTGACTTAAAACGAATATGTATGTTATCCTGTTTTTCACTAAGGACACCCTGTTATTTTCTTAGTTGTAAGATTTACTCAACCTCACTATGATTGAGGCAGTTTTGCAAGAACACTTCTGTAAAACCTGTTTCTGTACACTTTCCAAAGCATCTTATCACAAAGAATTATCCATTGTAAAAATCCCTTTTTCTGATATCATGTTATCGTTTGACCTATAAATAAAGACACCAAAACCGACAGGACAGAGATGCCTGCCTGGTGATCAGAAAGAATCTCAGGGCTCTCTTACTCTCTCTCACCGACACCATCTATCCTTCAGGGACCCCTGGACTGGCTGGAGCTGGACTCCAATATGCTGTCATGGAAAAGTTGATGGGAGCCAGGGCAACTAAAAAGACACCTTGGTTTAGGATGGGTATAGAGTAATTCTTAGGGGTAATGGGTCTAGAGTCAAGGCTTTAAAATAGATAAGATTGTTCAGGAGGATTGCAGCCAAAAAGTGACTTGGGGGATGTAAAAGAACTTTGCAAGCACAAGAATTAACAGAAAAAGCATGGAGAAAGCATGGTGTGACCTGCTAGGAAGACCACTGGAGCTCCAGTGTGGCCAGTGAGGAAGTTAGGAGCCACATGGCAAAGCATATCAAAGACTTTGGGTTTCAGGCCAGGGGCCTAACCTTTCAACATAGTCCAGCAGAGCAGGTTTGCATCTGGAATGATAACTCTAGCAACAAAATGGAGGAGCCTTGAAGAAGGAATGTAAAGCACATGGCTTGCCTCATCCACAAACACTGCTAAGAAGTTACTCCACTCACTGCCCCTGCTGAAAGCCAATCAGCAATATTATCTACCGCAGGACTCTACCTTTCACTAGCTGCACAGTGGCCAATCTTGCACCTGTATGAACTGGTTTGAAATGATGAGCTGTATTGCTTCTGCAAATATTGTTTTGCAAAACTCAGAATGCACTGTTATAAGTGTTCATGAGGATATAGAGAAGATATAGAGAAAAGGGGAACCCTCAAATACTGCAGCAATGTAAATTTCTGGGGCACCTGGGTGGCTTAGTCGGTTAAGCGTCCGACTTTCGCTTAGGTCATGATCTCGCGGTTCGTGGGTTCGAGCCCCGCGTCGGGCTCTGTGCTGACTGCCAGCTCGGAGCCTGGAGCCTGTTTCAGTCTGTGACTCCCTCTCTCTCTGACCCTCCCCTGCTCATGCTGTGTCTCTCTCTCTCCTAGAAATAAATAAAAAATATTTAAAAAAAAGAAATGTACATTTCTTACTCTAAAGAGTAAGTTTGCAATATTTAATAAAATTAATTATGCACATATCTGGCAACCCCACTTCTATATATGTAGAGCAGAAAAGTAATGCCATTGGTAGATAAACGGGCATATGTAAAGTTGTCTGATTCAGTACTGTGTTGTAAGCAGGGAGTTGGAGACCCAGATGTCTATAATTATGAGAATGGGTAAGTAAAACATGATAGATAAATACATTGGAAAAGCCTGCAGCAGTCAGAACTAGAAGTATATACAGAACATAAATTTTAAAAACTGTGTTGAGTAGAACAAAATAAATAGAAAGCTATAATATAGCATCATTTATATATCTTTCAAAGACACATATCATCCAAGGTCATATATTGCACATATTGAAATCAATGACTTTGATGCAGTTCCATCGAAGGATGGAAAGAGTGAGAATGAGAAATAAGAGAGAAAAAAATTAAATCAATTAATTTGGCCTTACATAGACAAATTATAGTGCGTCTGAGTATAATTAGTTCATCCACTTGAGGTCAGGGGGAAAAAAGTAAAATGTGAGTTTAAAGGGTCATATTCTCTCTTAGGAAACTAAGATATAAGGCAGGAATATGCATTTCTAATGAGTAAGAAAGGGGACGTAGCTCAGTCGCATTTATAACAGGATATCAGAATGATGATCTGCATATTTGCAGACTCTTACTTCTAGCCTACCGAGCCTTTTAATTGCAGGATGATCTTCAAGATCCCAGTCCCTTATCAGTAGTTCTCTGTTCCTGCTCTCAAAAGAGTCAAAATAAAACAAAAATGTGCACAAACATGGCCACAGTCAGGATTATCTGCCAGGACTTTGCCAACAATCCAAGGAAGAAATATGGATCTGTGGTTCAACACATTATGGAAGATTAAGGAACAGAAACAGATTTCTGGATGAATAGATTACAGAAGAGTGTTGAAGTCCTCTAGAAGTGAGTAAGATCATGGTTATAAATGCATAGAAGAGAATAGAGTAGTCTTTTAAGGATTGTGTACAGAGAGAGAGAAGCCAGCAAAAGAGACTGAACGGGAAATAGCCTGGAGAGGGAGAGGCACCTGAGAGGAACACCATAAAGGAAACCAGAAAAGAGAAAAGGAGTGATGAGTGTTGTTACTGCAAAGCCATTAAGTATGTTAACAAGAGAAAAGGCTCCATTGATCTTCCTACTGTAAGGTAATAGTGCCCTTTTCCAGAGTCACTTTATTTTATTTTATTTTATTTTTTGCTACCTTAGTGGTAGGAACTGCCACCCCCTTCCCCCCCAGTGCAGAGAGTCAAGAATAAATGGGGTGCTACTTGGGCCCAACTCCCAGGCTGCTGTTGGCTTACTTGACCCCAAAGGGCAAAATCCATCCCTCACACTTTCCTATGACATAAGGAAAAAGGTAACAGTAAATAAAACTTAATGAGATTATTAAATAAAATAAGGATACTTGTAACAAAAATAAAGTCAGAATTATTATAAGTGTGACCGGCAGGTAAAGCATTGGAGGCAATGAATGTGGACTGTTCATTATAGGATTTGGCTGGTGAAGTTGCACTTGAACTCTTAAGTCTCTTCTAATTCTAAAAGTGCATAATTACAGCTCATAAATTATAGTTCATAGTACAAAAACGACCTTAAGTATGTTAAGTACTAAGACAATAATTTACTTCTCTATGTCAGGATGCTTATTGCAAAAGGAGGACATGCTCATTGTAAATTTAAGTAACACAGAAATATATATAGTCAAAATTAAGTTCTCACTTCCACGCATACCCTACCTTTCTCTCACTCCCCAGAGAAACCACATTTTCTAGGCACATACAAATTTTTATGGGTATGTACATATTTTTTAAGAAAGGGAATCACTCCACTAAAAAATGTAATATGTATAGACATGAGTGATAGGAAAAATATTTTTTAAATCAACGTGATGGGGCACAGACTAATTGGGACAGGTGTCAGTGGAAAGTAGCAAGGCAGCCTGGTACACCATATTACTTTTTAACCGGTCTCAGCAGAGGTTCTGGGTTCTCAGCATGGTGGTGAGAGCCTCTTTCAGTGTCCACCCAAGGGGGTCCCTCCAGAGGAGGGGTCCACTATAGGGTTTGGACGTGTTCCCAGCTGCACAGCCTCCCAGCTTCACTCTTTGGTTCTCCAAGATTCTTCTATGTCATGCATGATAGGCTTTAATAAATTCCCTTTCTATGTAAATTAGACTGTGCAGTTTGGTTTTTGCAAGCAGAAACAGAGGTATTTTAAGAGAATTAAAAGCCAGATTCTCACCTCATTTAAATTAAGAGTTTTGAAAACTAGGAAACTTTGTGCTCTGTAGCCATCTGTAAGAAAGTGACCAAACCCATATGATTTGCACCTCACTTTTCCACATAAAGAGTCTGCAAGAGGCAGATGTTGATGGACAGACCCTAAGTGAAGACTGATCTATGATCAGGACAGCTATTTTAAACAATGCAATTTCTCTCCTTTAGCTTTAAGAATTTTCAAAAATATGTATTGCCTTATTTTAGATTTTTCCCTTTGTAATTTAAAAAGAAAAAGCAATCAAGAGAAAAATAAAGTAAAATCTTCATTTGCATATGTCTGCTCTGGAGGAAAAACACAAACTCTTTTTTCATGTTTTCTTGATTACATCAGCAAAAGGCATCAGGACACGGTGTTTTCAAATTACTGCTTCAGGTCCTGATTATTTTTGAAGTTTCCATGAAATATTAGTTAAAGGAAAAAAATGAAGAAGAAAAATCTCCAAATTTTTCTTGAGTATACCAATTATGTGTATGTTCGTGTTGAGAAAATAAACTTTAAAGCTTTTGATATAATGTAATAAATTGAGAATTGTCCTGCATATGAAGAAAAAGGGAAGGGAACATTCCAAGCACAGAAATTTATTTCATATGTTCATTGTCTTTGGTTTTGATATATGCTTAACTACACTGCATTCTAGGAGCAGCTAATTTCCATATAAAGTGTAGCTACTTTCAATTTTACTATGTCTTGTCTGCAGTGGAGGCTTTGATTTGTGTGCCCTAGGCTAGATCAGAGCAATGCATAATTTTCTTTAAGTTCCTTCTGTCATGCACAATCAGTGAGTTCCAGCACTGATTATAACATGGATGTTTAGAAAGACATTACTAAAAGGGGAAAAAGTAAGATAAATGGCATCAAGAAAGGTTAGCAAATCAAAGAAAAATTATTAGAGAGAATGAGATGGCAATCCTCTGGAATTGTATGCATTTAGGGATATAGGCTCACATGAATCTTGGTCTGGTTGGCGATTATAACAGCTATTTCAAGCCTAATGGACGAAGGGAAATTCTGCAGGATCACATCTAAGAATCTGTCCCCATTCGGTCCTTGTGTGATGGTCATTGAATGCTAGTAAAGGTCCTAATAGGGCTGAAGGTGGGGTGCTCCTAGAATCATCTGGCTTACACAAGGTGTGACTTGTGTAATAGCATAAGAATTCACCCCCCAAATATTTCCTAAGGGCTCTCTTTCACTCAATTTGCCCCTTCAGTTCCCTTTGAAGATGTGTACTTTTGAAGTAGATTAAGAATTTCTATTACCCGGAGGGATAAAATCAACTGGTCACACGATATCAGCCTATGCCATAACCTGATGACTTTCTCTGACTACCATTTAATGGAAAGAGCTCCAAACTGAGAATCAGGACATCTGAGTTCTAGCTCCCAGCTCTGTGGCAATGCAGCTCTGAGCAAATCACTTATCTTCTTTGGGTCTCAGTTTTTTCATCTCTAAGATGAGAACATGACCATGAAGATCTCTTACAGTTTGGAAATCCTGACTTTGTGATTAATTATCATCACCCTTGTACCTTAGCACCCTGAAGGAACAGGAATCAGATGGAGTTCAATTTTGATGGATTTGGGGATCAGTGAGAGAAAACAGGAGGTGAGTCACTTTCAGACCAGACATGAGTAGAGATTTGTTAAGGAAGAGACGTATGCAGTAAAATAATTAAAATTGGGGAAGAAAAACTAACTTTCCTTTCTTCACCTTGAGTCCTTATGTATGCTTTTAAGTATGTTTCCTTTCTGGTGTCATGAAAGAAATTGAAATCTGACTGATTTTCTTCTCTAAAAAAAATCTGTATTGGGTTGGACTTATTAGTATTATTATAAAAATAAAAAAGAAACCATGACTCCCATTCTGATTACTGTACACTCTATAGGATAATCACTGTTTACAGGATGGGGTTTCTTACAGACTTTTTTTCTTTTTTTTTTTTTTACAAATAGTTTATTGTCAAATTAGTTTCCACATAACACCCAGTGCTCATCCCCACAAGTGTCCTCCTCCATGCCCATCCCTCCTCCCCCCCACATCCATCAGTCCTCAGTTTTTGTCAGCATTCAAGAGTCTCTCATGGTTTGCCTCTCTCCCTTTCCCCCACCATTTCCGCCCTTCTTCTCCCCCTTGGTCCTCTGTTAAGTTCCTCCTAATCCTCCTATACGTGCACACATATGATATTTGTCCTTCTCTGCCTGACTTATTTCGCTCAGCATAACACCCTCAAGGTCCATCCATGTTGCTACACATGGCCAGATTTCATTGTTTCTCATTGCCATGTAGTATTCCATGGTATAGATAAACCACATCTTCTTGATCCATTCGTCCCCTGATGGACGCTTAGGCTCTTTCCATGTTTTAGCCATTGTGGAGAGTGCTGCTATGAACATTGGGGTACATGTGCCCCTATGCCTCAGCACTCCTGTATCCCCTGGGTAAATTCCTAGCCGTGCTATTGCTGGGTCCTAGGGGAGTTCTATTGTTACTTTCCTGAGGAACCTCCACGCTGTTTTCCAGAGGCTGTACCAGTTTACATTCCCACCAACAGTCTTACAGACTTTTTAAAATGCCTACACAATATGTAAAGAGATTTGTATATATTTCTCCACATACCCCCACCCCATAACTTGCTTCTTTTTATTTAATACTATAACAGTAAGGTCCTCTCTGCCTATTACATGGACTACTACAGGTGAACGTTCGTGTACATGTATCCCTGGCACATTTTAGTGAGCGTGTGCACAGGAGAGACCCCCGAAAGTGAAGGCAAGGCACATGCATTCTAAAGCCTACTCCTACTACCTGCCTTAGCTGCGTTCCCACAGACTTTGAGACAAACCCTTACATGTTAGTACCTTCTGAGAAGTGTGATTTCAGGGAGCAGGAATGAGAAAAGGGAGGGAAGTGAGGAAGGAGGGAGAGCTCACATTAAGAGGTCTTACTGAGTCGACCACTACTTCAGCTGGCTAACTGCTTAAATCCACAGAAATTTCTGAGAAGTCAAATGAAATGTATTTCAGGACCATCCATTCCGGCAAGAGGTGAGGAGAGTGGGAAAGGGAGAAACATTTATCTGTCAGTTTTGTCCCCGCGCTGGTCAGAGATTTTGTTAATGGGATGCTCACTCCCCAGCACTTCTGGTTTGCCTGTGTGTTGGTCCTTGTGCGTGTTCCTCTGGAATCCTAAGTTCTGGGTCATCTGAGAAATCCTGGGGTGGGGCCAGAGTGGGAAGGCATGTGAGCCCACACTGAGTCACCACAGATGAAGTCAAGATTGGCAGTGTGCATAAAGGGTCTCAGATCCACCATCAACCTGTCACACAAAAATGTGTAAATTTACACTTCCATCAATCATGCAAAAGTGTCCTTCCCTTTAACAAAATGGATCTTGTCAATGATTTTTGCCAGGAGGTGGACATTTGTGTTATTTCCTTTTATTTTGCATTTCTGTATTACTGAGATTGAATATCTATGCACAAGTTTATTAGCCCTTGTGTTTTTTTCTTCTCTGAATTGTCTACAATATTCTTTGCTTTTTCCTACTGGGTTGTTCTTCCAGGTCTCGTTTTTTTTTTTTTTTAAACCAA
Source organism: Proteles cristata cristata (assembly GCA_017311185.1). Lineage (NCBI taxonomy): Eukaryota > Metazoa > Chordata > Mammalia > Carnivora > Hyaenidae > Proteles > Proteles cristata. The sequence continues at coordinate 965,399 of JAESUZ010004992.1, read as the reverse complement.
GAAGATAACTTTATGAAGCTCATTTTCATAGAGCTTAGTAAGTCCTCTCCCTTAGAATCAGAAATATAAATATACTACATCTCATTTGCCCAATTTCTGGCATTTAGTGTGCACTGATAAAAGTATTTAAGCACATACACCGTCTTTGTATTAGCAAAGTTACTACTATATTTTTCAGCATTAGAACAAAAACATATCATACTTCATGTGCAATCACAGATATGATTTTTATTTGAGGATAAATGCATTCCACTTACAAATGCTTTCCAGAACAAAGTCCCAGTTTAAAGCGCCCCTTTACATTCTTTGTTCCTTGAGGTAATGATTGCACATCCTTTCTTTCCCTGGCAGAAAAATCTATTATCCTGTCATAGTCCAACTCCACTCTTATTTGCTACTTGTTAAATGGCTTCTGAAAGAATACAAGGACTTTTCTGTAACCTGCTCATGATTTCACTTCAGATCTAATAGTGCAACTGCCACATATGATCTTGTCATTCAGTTATCAAGCAACCAAGCAAGGTCTTCTTGGTTTTATCTCTTGTTCTACAAACTTAACTTTCTGGTCTCTTTTGCCATTTCCATTGTCATAGTAAGGCATTAGGCACCTAAAGTTGCAAGTGGATCACACTCATTGCACTAGTATTATAAAAGATAAAAACATAAGAAATTACCATATGATTTTATAAATGGGGCGTGTGTGTGCAAGCATAACTGTAGGAATATTATAAGATGAAACCAATGTTCTAACTATGGGTTTGAACAAAAGACTATAGAGTGAATGATTGGGTAAGTGCCATTTTAAAAAAGTAAGGACATCCCAATAGCATACCTCCTAGGTAAATTGTCCTTTGATAAACAGGACCTATGAATAATTCCTTTTCCTGGCCTAGAAGGTTGGTTGTGATTCAAGGGAAGACGACCCCACTTCCAACAACAGGTGTCGCCTTATTGGAGTAAAGGTAATTTCCTCTTCCTTGCCTGTTATTGCTTTAAAAATGAGTTTGTTTTCTAAGTCTGATAATAAGACACAAGAGAAGTCATGCTGAGGAACTTCTGGGAGATATTTCCTTTTCCCTGAGAGAGAACCACAGGAAGGTACTTTCTCTCTTCTCTGTGTGCTGTCATGTCTGGATATCTTGTCTGATGTGGCTGTAGTTTGTTTGCCACTAATTTGAGGTTGAAGCCAATACTAAGAATAGCAAAGTGGGGACATGGAAAGTACCAATGATGTTATCACTGAATCACTGAAGCAGTTGACCTTGAAAATTGCCTTTCCTCTGGACTTCCTGTGAGATAATACATTTTCCTCTTGCTGGAGCCAGTTTGAGTTGGGATTTCTGTTTCATATACCCTAAGAAGCTAACCAACACAGCTCCTTCCCTCACTGGGGCAGCTTCATCTGCTTGTGAGCTCTTCCTTAGGTCCCATAAAGCACTTTTTTTCCTCCATTGACATGCAAATAAGTGGGATTGCGATTATTCTCCAACAGTGAATATTTGCTTCATCAATACCAAATGTATGCCCTACAATTTTGTTTCTGTCCATTTCTCCGTACACAAAAACTTTCTATTTCAATCTCAAATTAGTGTATAATTTTTAAATTGCCTTTGACATGACACACACAACATATGTAGTACCAACTATGCACCCTCAATTGTAAGATGTCAAATGTGAAAACTTTCGCTATATTGATGACACAGGGTGTTTGTGACATGACTACAAGAGAGACAGAGGCGCTAAGTAGTAAGGATATAGTCAAGTTTTCTCCATTGCCTTTTTTTTCCTTTGAGAAGATTCACTTAATTGTATAAAGATGTTGAAACGAATATAAATAAGTGATAAAAGAAAGGCAGTTTAAAGAAAGATAACATTTTCCCTCTACCAAGTTAGCAAAAACTAAGAAAATTAAGAATATATATTTAATTTGGTGCAGAAAAAAAGAGAAAGAAACATTTTCATGTGATGCAAGTATTAATTTTTATGGAAGAAAGATCTGAAGCCTGCCTGAGTTTATTTCCTTTGTACTTGGGTACCTGACGGAATAATTTCTTTGACCTTAATTTCTCTCCCTAATAGAAAAGTAGAGGTAATGAGGTGGAGAGAAACATTAGCAACTGACACTCGATTCTCAGGGAGATAACAGTCTTTAGAAGGCGCTGTAAGAAATGTGTGTGACAGAAGACGCTCCCCACCTCCAGCCCAAGTCCTGGGTGTGGGCAGGTCTCGCTGCTTTGAAGGAAGGAAAAACTGCTCTTGGTGAGGCAAAGGGAGGGACTTTTCTGTGGTCTTGCAAGGACGGAGAAAGTGGCAGATAGAAGGGAGGAGGGGAGGAAGAAGAAGGACAACAGGTCCGTGTGGGGGTGAGAACACACCGCTGTAAGAACAAGGATGACTAATGTTCGTCCTGAAGCTGCTGCCGTTTCCTCTCCACTTTCTCCAGGGAATCCTCACTGATGGCAGATAACCCATAAATGCTTATTATTGGTGGCTTTTGGCTAGTTTTTGAGAATAATGAGAAAGAGCCTTAGGGCATGTAAGGATTGCCAGGGCGTGAGCCAGAGGCCGGACAGGACAAAGGAGATCCCGAGGTAAAGCCCAGTCCTCGCAGCCACACCCCATCCCCACCCTACCCTTGGTCAAATCTGCAGAAACTGGCGGGTGGGCTTTGTTCTCCTGCTCTCCATGCATTGGGTGGGAGGCTGATTCATTTACTTCGTGCATATTTGTTGATCCCCACCTATGTGCCTGGCATCATTCTGAGTACCAGAAAAGGGGGCAATGGAGCTTCCATTCCTAGAACAGAGACAGATAACAAATATACTTTAATATCCATTTTCACAACTGCTATGCGGGAAAATAAGCAGGACCAGAGAATAGAGGTTAATGGGGTGAGTGGTGTCTGCCTGGGAAAGTGAGCATTTGGGGCATGGCCAGCAAGTACAAAGGCCGTGAGACAGGAACCGCCTGACTGTGTAAGAGGAAGGTGTGCAAGGGTAAAGGGCAAGGGTTGCTGTGTGAGGCAAGTCGGAGAGAGACAGGGGCCAGGTAGGCAAAATGTGGCCAATGGGCTTTATTCTGAGAGCAACAGAAGCACTGGAGGAGGAATGAAAGGAGTCTGATTTAAACAGTCTGGGCCGCCTGGGTGGCTCAGTCAGTTGAGCGTCCAGCTTCAGCTCAGGTCATGATCTTATGGTTCATGAGTTCAAGCCCCCAGTCAGGCTCACTGCTGTCAGCGCAGAACCTGATTCAGATTCTCTGTCCCCCTCTCTCTCTGCACCTCCTCTGTACTCTCTCTCTCAAAAATCAATAAATATTAAAAAAAGAGACCAGTCTGGAGTCACACAGAGAGGGGACTTAGGTGACATGGATGGTAACAGGAGGGTCAGAGAAGATGATAAAATGATGGTTTAGTCATGGATTACAAGGTAGGCAGAGGAGGTGGTGGGAATGTATATATTTTGAATGAGGGACAGACAAGATTAGCAATGGATTAGGTACATGAGATAGGAAAGAAAGAAACAAATGAACATTGACACCTACATCTATAATTTATTATTTTAATTATAATTATAAAAGCAATACATATTCACTAGAAAATTTAAAGAATGCAGGAAAATTTAAAGAGAAAAAGAAATGACTCATAATCCCAGCACTTAGAAACATTTTAGTGTGTAACATTTTTATATATTATATATAAAATATGTAGATAATGTCTATATACACACATATTGTGAAAATAAAGGAAACCTCATTGAAAATGGACTGGGAACATCCTGAAGGGGGAGCTTTCACCCACTATCACTCAACCCAAACAGGAAGAGTCTTCCTTTACATACCCCAGGCAGTAGGAAGGAAGAATTTCTCCTTGCCAATGAGAAACTGCCACACTCAGCAGATTTTAAGCACCCTGAATACTTTGGAGACCTCTCAAACTCCTCTTTTCCTCCATCAAAGCAAGCCCCCCCTCCCCCCACTGTTCTCCCAACTTGCCTGAGGTTTGCCAAGATTTGCTGATACAGAATATATAGTTAGAAAATTGAGATAATACTGGATACATTATTTTAGACTGCCTTTTTTAAACATTTTATTTTGAGCTAATTTTAGACTTATAAAAATAAAAATAGTTACAAAAATACTAAAGTTCTCAGATACCCTCACCCAGCTTCTCTGAACATTCATGTGCTACATACGACAATTATCAAAACTAAGAAATTAACATTGACACAATGCTATTAATTAAACTACAGATTTCATTCAAATTTCATCAGCTTTTTTTTTTCACTAATGTCCTTTTTCTGTTCCAGGATCCCACATTGCATTTAGTTATTTCTCCTTAATCTTTTCCAATCTGTGAAAGTTCCTCAATCTGTCCTTGTCTTTCATGATTTAGGAACTTTGAAAGAGTACTGATGAGTTATTCTGTAGCTGTTCCTCAATTTGGGGTCTGTCTGATGTATTCCCACGAATGAAATGAGGTTGTGCGTGTTTGAAAAGAATGGTGCAGAAGCGAGCATAGCTTCCTCTTCTTAGTACCTCATATATTTCTACACCTTGTTACCTGTGATGTTGATCTTGATCACACAGGTTATAGGTGATTTCTCCTGGCTTTATCTACTGTCAAGTTACTATTTTTCCCTTGTAGCTAAAAAATCTTGAAGGCTATACTTTAGACTGCAAATCCTGTTTCTCTAACCTTCACCCTGTACTACTAGCATCCATCAGTAGATTGTGCCTGCAATAATAATTACCATGGTGTTTACCTAATGATAATTTTCTATTTCTTTTCTGATTTTTAGTTTTCAATTTTCTTCTTTTCTTCTATATTTCCTAACTGAAATTCTGAAGTAGGGAAGATCTGTTCCTTCTCCCCCATTTACTTATCTTTTGATTATTTGTATATTTCAATATAGATTCATAGATATTTACTTTATTATAGGGGCTAAAATTCAATATGATTAATATGTATTTTACTGCTCAAACTTTTCCACCTTTGGCTATTAGGAGCTCGTTTATATCAGCTTTTGTGTTTTTTAGACAAGACTTTAGCCTTGTCTTTAAAAGTATGAAATATTTTGTGTATATAAAAATACTTAAGAAGATACACTGTGTATATGTAACTAATACAAGGAATATTTGTGTACCCAACTCCTAGATTTTTTTTTGAGAGAGAGAGGGTGCAAGTGAGTGAGGTGCAGAAAGAGAGAGGAGAAAGAGAGAGAGACAAAGAGGGAGAGAAACAAGGCTGACCTGAAGCAGGCCTTGAACTCACCAATGGTGAAATAAGGACCTGAGCTAAAATCAGATGATTAGTGACTGAGCCTCCCGGGCATCCCCGACTCATAGATTTTTAACTTTAGCAATTGAGTGAGGCTATAGAAAAATAGGATACCCAGAGGATGAGGAGAAAAATCAGGAGTTTGGTTTCAGATGTGTTGGGTTTGAGATGCTAGTTAGTTACCCAGTGAAGGATGCTGAAGAAAGAGTTGGAGCTCAGGGCACTGGTCAAGGCTAGTCAATAAAACCAAGAAGCCCAGGCAGACAGGTGGATTTCAGAAGAAGAAAAAATACCTCATATAGGATCTCACCATTAAAGAAACATGTTCTTAATTAACATTTTGGAGTAATTCCTTCCAATTCATGTTTTTACATGGCTAAGATACACTGTGTGTGCATTCTTTTTTTCTCATGTAACATTATCATATAAACATTTTCCATTTTCTAATGTATATAATGTATGTTGTAATATAAATTTTCAATTTTTTAGAATATATATATATGACACAATATTCAAAATATTCACACAGCATAAATTAACCTAAAAATTCAAAAATTTACCTCTGGCCATCTTGGTTTTAGACTCTTTTTTCTGAGTTTTATTGAGAAATAATTGATGCGCATCACTGTATAAGTTTAAGGTGTACAACATGAGGGTTTGATTTACATACACTGTGAAAAGGTGGTTACAATAGGTTTAGATAACATCCTCCATCTCATATAGACACAATAAAAAAGAAAAGAAAAAATGTTTCTCCTCTTGATAAGAGTGCTTAGGATCTACTCTGTTAACGCTCCTGTGGGCCATACGGCAGCGCAGGCTTAGTCATCAATTGTACGCCACATCCTTCGTACTTGAACACCTTGTAACTACAAGTTTATACTTTTTGACGACCTTCCTCCAACTCCCCCTTCGGTTTTAGATTTTTTTTCTCTAAAATTTCCTGAACCCTAATGGCCCTTTCAACACTCAGTCTCAGTCTCACCTGAAGTATCTTTCTTGAAGACCTTGGACTATTGCTTAAGCTCATTTTCTCTGTCTTCTTCAGAAAATGAATGATTTGCATGCTCCATCCTTGTTATTTATCCTTCAGGGTCATTATTGTGTCTCGGTTTTCTTTTGTTCTTTATTTAAATTAACTTTTCTCTTTAGCTCATCTCTTTTTTCCCTTCAAGCCTTTTTAAAAGTTTATGAGCCATAATTATTGGATATAATTGGTAATACAAAGAAAATGTTTTATAAGATATCCTTTATGTCATGAACTAAGATTGGTTTGTAGTTTTGATTCTACCATTGCATTTTCATATTCCTTTAATATATATACGTCATCCCATCCTACGTTTTTTCCATCTAAGCCAACACCTAAACCTATTAGCTTTTGTATCAAACCTAGACATTGCTTCATTTTAGCTCTTCAGGGAAACCATATCTTCTTGTATTCACCTGTTAGCCAAGTAGAAATATCTGGATTTTGTTTGTTTGTTTCTTGTAGTAAATCATTTTCAGGGACTTGTGTTCAACCTCTTAATTTTTAGGTAATATTCCCTTTCTTACGAACAGGTATGCATCTTTCTTTGTTTCTTTCTTTTTTCTAATATCAGTAACTTATTGCTTTAAAAGGGTGGGAAGTCCCTATAACAATCAACTTTGTTGGCAGAGGTTACCCACAGATTGTTTTCAATGCCACTGATGGCTTTCTCAGGCACAAAAAGGTTGATCTCTGAGGTATAGGCACAGCCTATTTCCCGATTCTTTGATTCATGGGTTGTGGAGGGCTGATAAAATCTGTCCCTTACTGGAATGTGCCCATTGGAGGAAGAGTTCATATGTTAGAGAAGCTGAAATTGTCTGTATTTCTTATTCTATATGTCATTTGGACATGTAAGATATATAATTAATGCTACAAACATCCATAAACAGAAAGTGTGCCCTTGTTAAAAATATATAATTAGGGTGCCTGGGTGACTCACATGGTTAAGCATCTGACTTCAGTTCAGGTCATGATTTCACTGCTCATGAGTCTGAGCCCCACATCAGGCTCTGTACTGACAGCTCAGAGCCTGGAGCCTACTTCGAATTCTGTGTCTCCGTGTCTCTCTGTTCCTCCTCTGCTCCCTCGCTGTCTCTCTCTCTTAAAATTTTTGAGAAAATAAAAAAGTAAAGAGTATAATTAAAGGCTATATTTTCTGGTCCTAGTTCAATATCTATAGTTATTAATAAATTTTAAACAAATGTCTCACCCTCCTTTTATTGTCTTATTAGATACTTTATATAAAAGGATAAATTCTTAAGTATTCTTCAGATATAAGGAACAATTAGTACTGTTATTATGATACTACAAAATTTTAAGATGAGTAAAGAGAAAGCTTACATGACAAATTAGTGATGAAGTTTGAATGAAACTGGAAGGTAGACTCCATGCTGCTTCTAATAGTAGAGAAACAACCACAAGTGAATCAGCATGAGCCCTGAGGTACTGCATCCTTGTTACATAGAAAATGTAATGGCCTCTTGTATTCTATTTACCCTTAACTGAGAGTCCCCCCCTACCCCTCTGGGTCCTTAGCAAAGTAGAATTTAAGACTGATATCAAAACCCAACTTTATAAGTATGTTATAATTTGTAGTATATAATTACACTAATAAACTGTACTAATGTAGGTTCATTCATTCTCAGGTAAGAATTTTTACTGGATCCTTTTTATCTTTTCTTTTGAAGAACCTCTCCAGGTATAGTTACAGAGAGATATCTGGGTTGAGAGAAGCGTTCCTGATTTTTCTAATCAGTATCCCGGTGTCCAAATTTCTAAGGCAGCTACAAGTTGAGGATGTCCGCTTAAATACCTCAGATGACTATGGTTTTTAAAAAGCAGCACCAATTCCTAAGGAGCATTCAGCAGCTGCTGAATTCAGCATACTGCTTACAGAGAGATACAATGAAAGACAAAGCAGGCATCCATCCTGACCGGGAAAGAAAGCTACATAACCTTGATGTATTAAGGATAGCTTTTTCTCTTCAAAATCTTACATTTTTGTCCCATGGAACATAAATCATAAATTTCAAAAATCAAACAGCAACAACCAAATAATGACAACAATAAAATCTAAAATCACTCATCCAGAAATGCAGACCAGAAGATAAAATGACACCCTGGGAAGGCAATTGCTTTTATCCAAGAGCTCTGACAGATGAGAAACAAGATCAAATCAATAAGATACAGAAGAGTAGAAATGGCACATACTGTTTAATTAAGCACCTAGCAGACAGCTCTTGATTCTCTGTGCAAATTAAGGAGAAATGAGCCAGTCTACCATTGGTGATAAATAAATTATTTAAGGATTCCTGAAGATCTGTTGCTCAAAGTGCCTCTGCCTCTGTAGCGACTCTGTTCCTGAAATGTTCTCATTGTTTATGCTTCTGTTTAAGATTTTATTTAAACGCAACTACATTAAAAAAAAAGTTTTTAAAAAATTGTCTAACTCCTTCCCTCCATCTAGGTGTTTCCTAGAAGTGGCAGCATATTAAAAAATTATCATCCTTTAAACTCTTAATTTATCAGTTTTGCTAGTACTTAAGATTTCTATTTAAATGCAGCTACATTCGAATTTTTTTTAATTGTATGACTCCTTCACTACCTCTAGTTTCCTAGAAGGCATAACATATTTAAAAATTGTCATCCTTTAAACTCTTAATTTATCAGTTTTGCTAGTCAGTCATTTATCAAGGACCTTAAGGAGAAGATTCTCAAAGAGAAAAATTTTATATGTAAAAAATTCGTACCAAATTAATGCATGATGATGTAGTTTACAAAAATCAACAGAAAAGCTTGTAGAGACAGCTAAAATTTGATGGAGTTCTTTGGAGAAGTGTCTGAAGTATCTAGAAGACAGCCTGCGTGCCCTAAAGCAGAGACAGCAAAAGCTAAAAGAGAAGACATGTTTTGGTCAAAATTTACCTACTTAGCTATTTGGCCAGGACCTAGTTCTGATAGAAAGAGAAACAAGGAAAGTTAATTTGTTCTTGTTTCATCTGTTTGGTTCAGCCTTCCCTAATTAGAGCTGTAAAGTGTTGTTTCACCTCTTCTCTTACTAAGCAAGAAGAAGGTACAGAAAAAACCAGTAGTGCTTTGATTCTTATGCTAGGGTGGTGTCAGCAGGGTCCAGAGACAGCTGAGTCTTCACCCCATGTGGCATGTTGGGATGGGATGAGGTAGCACAAGGTGGGACGAATTATCTCTCTACCCATTTCCAGAACCATCCATGCCCGGTGGGGATCAAGTCTCCACTGCCAATATACATCAACCAAAATGGAAAGAAGAGAGGGTATTCAGTATTCTGCTTCTTTCCATAATGAAGTGGAACATTTTGCAAGTGCTGAAAGGAAAAATAATCAACCCTGAATTCTATACCCAGTAAAAATAACCTTCAGAAATACAGAGAAGATCAATACATTTTCAGATGAAGAACAATTAAGAGAATGTATTGCCAGCAGACTTACCCTTAAAGAGTCGCTAAAGAAATTTCTGTAAACAGAAAGTAAATAACAGAAGGAGGTTTGGACTTCAGGGAAGGATAAGGAACATTGGAATGGGCAAAACATGGAAATCATTCTTCTCATAAGTTTTTTAAATTATGAATTTAATAGAGGAAGCAAAAATTATAACATCATCTGATGTGGTATTCCATATATATACAGGAAATACTTAAGACCTATTTTAAAAGTGAGGAGGACAAATGAATGTGAGATTTCTACACTTTGTTTGAAAAGGCAAAATACCTATGCCAGTCAACTGTGACATGTTACAAATGTACCTTGTAATTCCTAGAGAAAACTCTCAAAAAGACCTCTCACACATATATTCAGGAGTAATATAGATCAAAGTGTAATTCATAAGAAAAATGTTCAGTTAGTTCACAAGAAGACAAGAAAGCAGAAGCAGAGAGACAAGAAGCAGAATGAACAAACACAAAACAAATAATAAAAATGGCATGCCTAAAGGGCACGTCTAGGTGGCTCAGTTGGTTAAGTATACGACTTCGGCTGAGGTCATGATCTCACGGTTCATGGGTTCAAGCCCTGTGTCAGGCTCTGTGCTGACAGCTCAGAGCCTGGAGACTGCTTTGGATTCTGTGTCTCCCTCTTTCTCTGCCTCCTCCTTCAGGCTTGCTCATTCTCTCTCTCTTTCAAAATAAACATAATAAAAAAAATTTTTAATAAAAAATAAAATGGCATACTTAAGCCCTAACATAGCAATAATTATTTTAAATATAAATGGTCTAATATACAATCAAAACAAAGATCGGCTGAGTAGATTAAAAAAACATGACCCAACTATATGCTGTCTATAAGAAACTTCTTTAAATCCAATGACATAGATTATTTGTACATAAAAGAAAAGAAAAAGAGATACTGTACAATATTAACAATAAAAAAGCAACAGTGGCTATATTAATACCCTTACAGTAAACTTCAAAGTAAAGGAAATTAGTGAGGACAAAGAGGAACATTACCTAATGATAAAAGGAGCTATCCACCATAGAGACTTAGCTACCCTCGGTATGTATGCACCAACAACAGTTTCAAAATACATGAGTCAGCAGTGCCTGGGTGGCTCAGTTGGTTAAGCATCCAACTCTTGATTTTGACTCAGATCATGATCTTGTGGTTCATGAAATCGACCCCCGTGTCCAGTTCTGCACTGACAGCATGGAGCCTTCCTGGGATTCTCTCTCTCTCCCTCTCTCTCTCCTCCCCCACTACTACTCAAAATAAAGAAATAAACATTAAAAAAATACATGAAGCAGAAACAGAGCTGAAAGAAAAGCATCCATGGGATAAGAGTGGCTGTTATTTGAATACTTATTATTAATTGCAAATAATGCAGTAATGATAAAGTGTAATATCTTATGTGGTCACGTAAAGTTTAATAAGACTTCTACTTCTTAATCTGTAGGACTAGACCAGCAATTATGATTTGGATTAGACCAACAGTGGCATACACCTAACCCCACATGTTGCCTAACATTGTCCCATAACCATGCCAGATATTACGAGTTTATGCCTTTCTGTGGTAGGAACCCATCCCTAAGGAGAAAGAAAAAATTGAAGAGAGAAGAGAAGACTTCAAGGTCACTAGATATGAGTCCAGCTGCCTACATCCCCCATGTTCTTGTAAACTGAAACAACTTAATCAGGCTATGTGTTTATGTGTATTATCATATATGGGAGACAAAGAAATAGAAAATGCATAAAAAACCCTATGCCATATGATGTGGGCTGCTCAGTTCTTTTGGGTACTAACCCAACTGAGCGGTGCCGGCATAATAAAGTTGCTTCCTGGAAAGAAAAGTCTCGGTGTCACGACTCTCTGAGCGAGAATCCTGCAACATTTCACTTATCTGCCAAGTATTTAATGAAGCACCTACTGTGTATTGGTGGTAATGCAGTGGTGTCTCAGGATGTGGGGTAAGTGTTATGAAAGCATATAGCAGGAGGAACGAGGGAAAAAGGTAAATAGGATCCTACAAATTACCATAAAGATCTATGAGAAACCCCTGAGGCCCAGAAGGCTTTAAGGACCAGAGAGGTGAAGAAATGTCTACCTGGGACAGAAAGATACTACTTTGGATGAAGAAAACAGATTGAGGGTGAGCCTCTGACTTCTGTTCTTTTCTGCATGCCACGGGGCCTAGAATGGGTCCTGTCTATCCCTCCCGTGAGAGAGCCAGCACCCGCAGCCCAAAGCACTCAGTGCTGGTGTGACAGGAAGTAACACCAGGTCAACCTAATTCTGCAGGGCAGCCTACATTCCCATCTCCTCCTCCTCTGTATCCCCAGAGCGAGCACATTAAATCAAAGAAAATTATCACTTTGTGATATTGTGTGTCATCTTGTGCTTTCTCAATGGGTTTTCAGGGAAGGGTGATGAAAGACATGGTCACCGAGTAAGATAATGTCTGATATGAGAGCTGGGTACCTGAAGCCTTCTCCAGGAGCACATCCATTTCTAACTCCTTAACTTCAAAGGGGGAGATAAAGGCTAAGGCTTGGACTAGACCAGCAGCGATGTATGCTGAGACACGTCACCTGAATGATTAACTGAATGATTAAATGAACGTCTAATCATTTTCTCCCATGAGCTCATGTTCCTCTGTAGGAAATGATTAGACATGGGAGAAAATGATTAGAGAATGGAGGGCTACAGCCAATAGAAAAGAAAAATAGCACACTGAGCAAATTCTTCCACACCAAATAGAAATAACTGAACAGGAAGACCAAGAATTAACACTAAGCATAATCTTTACCCTCGAAAAGGTAAAGAAAGTAAGAAAAAGTAGTAAGAAGGAGTCATAAAGAGGAACATGAGAGGCACCTGGGTGGCTCAGCTGGTTAATTATCTGACTCTAGATTTCCGCTCAGGCCATGATCTTGGTCATGAGATGGCGATCAGCATGGAGCCTGCTTGGGATTCTATCTCTCTTCCTGTCTTTCTGCCCCTCCCCACTCATGTGTTGGTGCACACTCTCTCAAAATAAACAAGCATTTTGAAAAAGACAAATATGGGGTGCCTGGGTGGCTTAGTCGGTTAAGCGTCCGACTTTAGCTTAGGTCATGATCTCGCGGTTCGTGGGTTCGAGCCCCGCGTCCGGCTCTGTGCTGACTGCCAGCTCTGAGCCTGGAGACTGTTTTAGTCTGTGACTCCCTCTCTCTCTGACCCTCCCCTGCTCACGCTGTCTCTCTCTCCTAGAAATAAATAAAACATTTTTAAAAAATTTGAAAAAGAAAAATATGGAGGCGCGTGGGTGGCTCAGTCAGTTAAGCATCTGATTTTGGCCCAGGTCATGATCTCACGGTTCATCAGTTCGAGCCCTGCGTTGGGCTCTGTGCTGACAGCTCAGAGCCTGGAGCCTGTTTTGGATTCTGTGTCTCCCTCTTTCTCTGACTCTCCTCTGCTCATGCTGTCTCTCTCTCTTAGAAATAAAACATTAAAAAAATTGTTTAAAAAAAGAAAAAGACAAATATGAAAATATTGCATAAGAAAAATATAATAGATGAAACAAGCAAGAACAGGTGGGCTCGACAGCATTATGACTATAGCTGGTGAGCCAAATGACCAGGATGAAGAAGTGACCCTAGAAGACAGCAGGGAAGGATACAAGATAGAATTTTTTTAAGTTAAGAGATACAGAGGATATAATTAGAAGTGCCAATAGCCAAATTTAGGGAGCCCCTAAGGGGAGAAAAGAGAAAGAAAAATACACACACACACACACACACACACACACACACACACACACACAATTAAAGGAGAGGAAATCTCTCTGAAATAAAGAAAAGTGAAGACTTTCAATTTGGGAAAGTCCATTGAAGGCCAAAAAGGACAGAAACACACATTACTGATTCATTATGATGAAAGTTGATAATCACCCTTTAAAGTGAAATTCAGTAGTATATCACTTCTAAAAGAAAAAGAATCAGATTGACATCTGACTTCTCAATGGCAACAATGAATATAAGACTATAATGGACTAATGTTATTAAAATAATGATGAGAAAGAAGTCTGAACCTAGAATTAATATCCAGTCTATCATTTAAATGAGAGTTTGTTTAAAGAGAAACATACTTGATCTTATTCATGCATATTAGCCTATTCCTGCTTAATCTGGGATCTTAAAAATTTAAGGATGCATTTATGAATTATCACAAATTACACTGAGATGATGATTTCATTTTTGCACATTAGGTACTGATGAGTAGCTGTTTCATTGTTGCCAGCAGTAGGATGAAGAAACCGTGTTGCCTGTTGCATTTTCAATTGTTACAACTAGTCTAGATACTCTTTGATCATTTACCCTCCAAATGGCATTGGAGGCCACCTCTGAATAACAGGTTTATTTCTCTGAATGCAGAATCAGTACGTAATGCAACATAAGAGGAAAGAAAAGAATAAGCTTAAAATTAGCATTCTCATTAAGACAGTCATTCTATATTGTTATTTATACTATCTAATCTGATCCCATCAGAACTTCCATAAAATTAAGTGTACAAATAAATAAATGAATACAAGGATAAAGAGCAGGCATATAAGCCTTCAAAGACTACCCTATAAAGGCCCTTTGTAAAAATACTTTTTGAAGAAAGATTTCAGTAAGAGAAACAAATCTAGAGAGATGCTAGAAAAGATATGAGGATTTAAAGGAATCAAGTAACTTGGAAAATCTATTGTCTCAAAAAGCCAGTGCAAAAACAAATTCAGAAAAGGAAACAAACAAATAAACAGAAAAGGAGAAAGGACATCCCTTATAATCCAGAACGTATGTTCCAGATGATTACATCTGGGAGGGGGCCTGATAGGGACACCAGGGATGACAGTGAGTTAAGGCATTCGTCCTGCTTGTGGAAAGAGATCGGTTAGAATGATGAACTGACTCATGTAAGAAATTAATTTTTAAATATGCATAAGTATAAATATTAAGTAGTTAGGCACACACGTCAGAATGATAAAAATAGAATGTATAGCTTTCAAACTGATGAAATGAAAGTTGATTCAGCCAATGGAAGGTTTCAGGGAAGGGGAAAAAAATAAAGTAGAGTAAACGTAATATATGAAGTAAGGTCATAGAAAGAAACCCCAATAGGGTAATAATTAAAATTAACACAAATGTCTTAAACTCACTTGGAAGCCACAGAGAATCTCAGAACAGATTTAAAATCAAACCCAGTAATGCACTGTCTATAAGAGATGCTCTTTTATAAAGAGACCCTAAAAAAGTTGAAAATCAAATGATGTGAAAAGACAGTGTAAGGCCACAAGTCTAAACGTCTAAACCAAACTGACTCCATGACAGGCTTTAAGTTTCCCCTCTAAACTAGAAGGCCTGAGTTTCAGCTTCCCGGAAACTATCAGGCAGTTACACATTGCCCAAGGCAGGAGAAACCACCCTTGCAACGCCCAGTCAGGAAAGGCCAGCACCACCCTCCACATTGTTAAGGGAGAGGCCTGGAGATAGAAACTATAGATAGGACCCTGTTACCTAATGTTAAAGTTAACACGTTAGTCGCCGAACAAGACCCTAGGCTAGCTCTGTGATTGGTTGAATTTAAAGGTACTCTAAGCGTTGTAATTGGATCCCGCCAAAAGTAACGAATACTCTAGACAATGTGTATGGTTAAACCCGCTGTCAATGATGTTGAATAATTATGATTGGATCACTGTTCCCATGTCACAACTTCTGTAACTCCCCCGTCTCAAACCCCATAAAAACCCTACTCTGCCCTTGTTCGGGGCTCTCAGCAGGGACCCATGCGCTGGTGAGGTCTGGGAGCCCGAGCTTAAGCCCGTAATAAATGCCCTTTGCTTTTGCATACCTGACTTGGTCTAGGGATTTTGGGGAGATCGCGATCTGGGCCTAACAACAGCAGTTAGGAAAGGTAGCAACCTTAGTGACAATAGAACTCAAGACAAATATAAATTATAAAGAACAAAAAAGCAGTAGTACATTAGCGAAAGAAAGAATGTTTTATAGGAGGTGAGGAAATAGAGGCAAAAGGTGAGATAACCAGGGAAGTGTGACATTAGAAGGAAGAGGAGGGTTGGGTGGTAGCTGAATTTCAATATAAAATCAAAATATTATATGTTTTTATCATATAATAGCAGAAGATTATTGAGGACGAGATAGGGACAAACGTTAGAAGAGAGGTAACATTTGCACAGTAAAAGAAAGAAAGGAAAAGACACAGATCGCAGAGGTAAGCCTATAGCTTTGGCAGTCAAAGAGTGAGGTCTTCTGTCTGCTGAGCCTGGGCCAGCCCTAGCGTGCCTTTCAGCCCAGCATTTAGTTTGCAGACAGATGAAGCCTAGGTGTCAGCCTCTGTACATCTAAGATGTTCAAAGATAAGCTCTAGGAGTCTAAATTATTCCTACACTGAACAACAACCGAAAGGGGAAAAATAAAAAAGAGTCTCACGTTCTACAACCAAAATGTTTACCTCATCTCAATAAACTCACAAAGCTTGCTCTTTTATCTCTTATTTGTGTATATATACTTCCCCATGACTCTGGTCTCTCTGATATGTTTAAAGATAGAAAAATGGAGCGTATAAAATGCAGGCTAAATCAAGAAGTCTAAAAACTATAACTCAAATTTCCAATCCAGTTTTCAAATCCCAGCGATGCTGCCAAGCTTTGAAATCTTGGATATATTTGTGAACTAAGCCTTTGAAACTTCTGATGTTTGCCACCTCTGATGGAAATGTCTGCCTCAGGAATGTGCCTTTATTACACTGAGAATGAAAACCATCCGTTACAGTTAAGTGGCCTGATGTCTTCATGAGGGACTTCAAAATACATGAAGAAAATCTTGCCTGGTGAACCACAGTAATGGTGTGTCCAGTGCCCGTGCATAAAAGGAGCTAGAGACACAGAGATTTGGTCCGGCTTCCTTAGCCTAAGAAAATAATGGAGATTTCTTTTCCCCTGGAAACAAAAAACCCGTGCAACATGTTGTGCCCGGAGGAGGGAATAAAGGTTGCTATTTTTCCTTAATGACGGCACTGGGTTCTGAAATTGAGCACAGCAGGTAGGAAGAGCGTGTATAGATTTCAAAAGCTATCTAAATGTTACAAAGGCACTTCCCTTAAGAAAGAGCAGCATCAAACGTGGTAGCAGTTTTCTTTGGTTTCAACCCAAAACAAGACATTCTGAGAAAAAGAATCCCTATTCTTGCCTCTCTCTGCCTTGATTTACTGTCAGGAAGGAGAGACTTGGCTATGATGGAGGCTGGGGGCTGGGAAAGGCAAACCTGTCTGCTCTGGTGACATCCCACCTTCAATTAATTCCCAGCCTCAGGGGATGCCTTTCTCTGCTCTTCTCTTTGTTTCTATAATTGTCATTATTGTTTGCTAAATGTATCCCGATGTGCTCTTTACTGCAGTACACTGTTTCCGGATCATAATGGATTCCTGTACCCTGGTACATTTCACAAATAAATCATGGAGATTGAGAAGTTCTGTCACCCAAGTCTGATTCTCTTAGATGCATTTAGAAGAGACCCTAAGAAAGGAGTTTTTTTTAAGCATCGATCAACCATCTAGATTATATCAAAAAATAGGCAAATAGGTAATATTTTTAAAAGACGTTTGTGGCAAGGCAATTTGATGTGTATAAATTAAAGATCTGGCAGAAAAAAAGAGAATGAAATTCATAAAAGTTGGTTTAGAATAATTCAAGGAAGACATGAAAGTCCCAATCGCTGCTGGAAATAAGAAACCAGAGGCTAAGCCCCAGCCGTGCATCAAAAGATTGTATTGATAGCTGATGAAAAACTAAAGAGGAATATTCAGTGTATGTCATGATTGGAAATGTAAATGTGGCTCTAAGAGGCATAATTCCAGAAGTTAGATGTTTAAGAAAAGATTCTATCCTTGTTTGTGGCCAGATCCGCAGACAGATGATGAGTTTTGTAGGAGGAAAGAAGCTTGTCTAAGCGCTTTGCCAAAAGGCGTGGCAGAGAGGGAGTGAATGGGAAATAGATGAGCTCTTTCACGGTTAAGCTAATAGAACGAATCAGGCTGTTGAGGAAATACATAAACTGGGGTTTCCAAGTTAAGATGGATTACTTTTTCCACAATCAGATGAAACTAAACCCTGAAAAATTCTGTGGATTTAAGGGTGGAGTGAATAGCAGTGAAAATATGAGGACAGAAAAACAGGTGGATGACCCAGGTACCAAGACCACTGAGGCATGGAAATCAAAATGACTGGCAATTTCTATCAGACCCAGCCAAGCACATTTGTGCAAAAGTCTAGTGCTCTTTTGGTAAACTTCGCTCCCCTCCCCTACTCTCAAAAAAGACTAGGAGGGGGGTCTGAATGCCCGAGAAGTTCTCACAACCCTGTCAATTTGGTGACCTTTATGTGCACAGAATTAATCATTTTTCCCTGCATTGCAATAAGAAACTCTAGTCATGTTGAATTTATAATCTGAAGTCTACATCCTCAGAATTGTAGAGATCATTGTTCTGAGCTGGCTGTCTCTGGCTGTGTGGCCATTAATTACACCTGTAAACCTGTGGGGGGACGTTTGAAGCAGTGCACAGTGGCAAAGCGGTAGAATGAGTCTATCTGATCTACAGTGTAACTCCATAGCATAATTTGGCCTCCTTTGTGTTACCCTATTTTCTTCTTTGTGAGCTTTCTCAGATGAGGTGGACAGATGGCATATTGGGAGACAGGCTGAAATGAATGGGAAAAAAAGTGGGTGGTACTTCAGTAGAAGGTGAAAAAGATGAGAAACTAAAGTGGACCAGATTCCTAGTCTCCTAGATATCATATCAGCAGCATCTGTTTGTCTTAAAATCAATTTCCTTGTTATTTCTTCCTCAGTAAGGTTTTGTTGACTGCTTTCACTTTACTGTTTAAGTGAAAAAAATAGCGTGCAGGCTATCTAGTGCCTTACCTTAATGAAAAAATATTGCCTTTAATATTTCCTCTATGTTAACTGACTGGCTTAGCTCTTGATATGATGAAAACAGATTATCTGAAGAACCATTCCACTAAAAGCAGATACCATTGGGCTGTGTCCATTCTAATGATTCAGCAGCTCAGTTTGCCTCCAGCAGAGGTTAGAACACTCCAAACAGAAAGGAAAATGGTAGTGGGGTTGGGGAGACATTGTGGCTCCTGCCTAGTGGTTGAAATTTCATATGACACTATCACAGGAAAAACAGTTTGCTGGGGTTATGACAGCAATATCAAGATTTAGCTTAAGACTGAGAAATTACAATAATTTCTCTTCTTCTGTCCCATTATTCCAACCCAGGAAGCCCTCTAGGTAAACCAGCTGTAAAAGAGAAAAGCCTTAGAGACGAGTCAAGGTAAAGGGTCAGGTGCCATGCAAGGACAGGTCTGCCAGCTCAGGTCTGCCAGCTCTAGTAAGAGATGCCTCACAGGCTGGCCTTTGGTATCGGATTTGAGTATGGTGCAATTACTGTGATTACAGCCTTGAAAATGGCTTAAAGTACAGTCTTCCCAATAACACCCATCAACTGTACGATGTCAGAGAATAGAAATCTCTCTAGCAACTTGCCTTGTCCAGATTAAATTATTTTCCTGTGATTAATTCACTATCTGTCATAGTTGCCCAGAGATTTTATAACAAAGCACCACACATAGGGTGGCTTAAATAACAGAGATTTATTCTTGTAGCTAGAAGTCTAAGAGCAAGGGACTGGCAGGGTAGGCTCCTTCTAAGGGCTGTGAGGGAGATTCGGACCCATGCCTCTCCTCTAGACTTGTGGTTTGCCAGCAAACTTCGGTATTCCTTGACTTATAAATACATCACTCCAATCTCTGCCTTCTTTTTTCACACTGTGGTCTCCTTGTGTGCACGTCTCTGGGTTCCAATTTCCTCCCTTTATAAGGACACCAGCCATATTGAATTAGGGCCCACACTATTGACCTCATTTTAACTTGATTAACTCTGTAAAGACTCTACTTCCAAGTAAGGCTACATCTTGAGGTACTGGGGGTTTTGACTCAAATGTCTCTCTTTTGGAGGACACAGTTCAACCCATGACACCACCTAAATTAGTGGATTAGTGATAATCCAGCTGGTGTTTTCAGCTCATTTATTCTTAAATGAGAATAACCATCTACCCATGAAAATGAGAGTACCCATCAAGACTTCTGATATAAAGTTGCTCCCTCAAATGACTGGTTCCTTCCAAATCCTTCCAGAAAGGATCTGGGATCTCTGGGATCTCAAATGACTGGTTCCTTCCTAATCTTTCCATCGGGGATCTGTGCATCTTCTGGACCTAAGGAGCAGACGTGTGCTTCCTTTTGAGGAACATGGTTCCAAGTTCTCTTCAGGTGACTTGCCTTTGCTGAGGGTGGTACAGTCCACATCAAGAGGGGTGGATAGCCTCCAAGAGTGTGTACGTATCAGCAATGGGATGCCTACTCCTCCCACCAGCAATGTCACCTCCTATTATGGTTGTTCACTGCCCTTTCTCTTGAGGTTGGAGAGGTCCTCAGTGCTGAGGAAGTTGACTCCAGTGGTATCAGCCTTTGGAGATCTTAACAGATAATCCCTTTCCTTCACCAGGCTAACCCCTCTATATCGAGAATACTAGGAAAATGTCTCAGGATGGGAGCTGGGAGAGTTGAAAACATCCTTTAATGTCTCTTCTCACCTGATATTACAAATGTGATGCAATTTACATCATAAGGCTCTGAAAGCACACACATGACAAGCAGCCTGATAAGCTACATCTGGGGGCTTGGACTTGCAAGGAAGGGAGATGACATCACAGAGTGTCAAAGAAGATTGCACAACAGCATGATGAAAAAATCGTATGACAGCCCAAAGTAACTATTTAGGCATCAGATTAGTCATCCCTTCGTTATTGCACAGAACCCTCCTCCTGTACTTGGGCCTTGTTCAGAAATCAGAATGCTGATGAATTGGAAATAATTGTGAAGATCTTTGGCTTCCACATGAGTGGAGTGCTCACCTAGGTAGCACATTTTCACGTGTGCTTCAAGGTCATTGATTGCGGTTTTTGCTGTAGCTCTTTACCCGCCAGTGCTCAGTCACACAAACACTTAAAACACCACTGTGAATACTTGGCATAGAACAATTCAGGAACTTAGGAAAAAGGAAATCATGGTGGAAACCTCAGACTGCCGAAGGGATTATTGGTGGGGTCACAAATAGTGATTCTGTTGATCACTTTCCTTTAACAGTAATGTGTAATTTGAGTTCACCCAAACCAGTGACAGTAAGGATGCTCTCTCTGTAGGAATGCAGAATGCTGTGCTTGGGGATTTTGGAAACCATAGTAATAAAAGTCAAATGGTCTTCTTTATGATTGTGGAAAGAGGGAGATATTTTTTAAGAAAAATGGCAGTTTTCCACATCTATTATTCTTTTCATGCATCATATTGCTATACCGTGTGGGTTTTTAAAAAATAGAGAGGTAGTAAAAAATAATATTACCAAGAGAAGAAAGCATATTTCAGCTTCAGCTTTTCAAACCTGTATTGCAACACAGACATTTTGTTTTTCTTATAAACACAGGCCATTATTTCTAACAAAAGGAAAAAATGCTTACTATTTGTGATGAGACTGAAAGCAAAAAGAAGTACTGAGTTGTTTTAAAATTTAGTGAAAATTGGTCGCTTCTCTTGATTGACAGAAAGGACTTATCTTATAGTCCATTAGAAAGTAACTTGAAACAGGGGAAATGTGTAGCCAGGTTCTCGGTTTGAAACGCCCAGAATTCGAGAGAACCCCAAAATCAGACCACCAGAGACCAGAGTCAAAGCCAAGCGGCAAGGGTTGTTTATTCGCAGGTTCGAACCCGGTCCTCCGCGCACTCGTTGCCGGTGACGCTAAGAGGCCCTGAACAAAGCCTCTGCAGCCTTTTTATAGACAAAAGTAAACAAGTCATGGGGAGGGACAGGAGATTTCCATGGTTACAAGTTTGCCATTGGTTAACATTCAAATGTGAACATATACCGTATCTGATTGGTTCCCGCCATCAGGTTTTTTGCGCGATCCAATTACAACATTTGGGATACCTTTGAATTCAGTCTATCATAGAGCGAGTTTAAAGTCTTGTTTGGCGACTAACAGGTTAACATCTCTCTCTCCAGGCCCTTCCCTCAGCAAGGTGGGGGGTAGCCGCTGGCCTTATCGGATTGACTGCCGCCATGAGGCTAGTCCCTTGGGCAATCCGGCGGCAAGCAAGCTTTAAGCATTGTTACAGAAGCAGAAAGAGCTGGTTAGGTTTTAGGTTTAGTTTATCTAGGACTGGGGCTACGTGCAGCCCGAGGTTTCTCCTAATGGAGGACTTAATTTTTGGCTCTTCAGGTTCAATGGCAGAAGTTGAAAGTGGTCTTTGTATGCTACTCTTTGCCATCTATTTTCATAGTATTTAGAATGAATTCAGTAGGTACAAAAAATACCTCTGTCTCAGTGATAAATGAAGCAGAATTCAGTCATGCAAGGAAATAAAATATAAAAGACCATGCTAGGGAGAGTATAGGAGAGATGCTTCAGAACCAAGAGTTTTAAACATATTCATTCTGATACTTCCCTAAGGCTGCTGAAAACTAACTATTGTTCATGTCACCCCTGAACACAGAAGCTGAATGTAGTTACTGACATTTCCTGCTTTGGAAAAGAGGGAGCTATAGTAGTCTTATCCTTTGTCTCTGTCACAGGAGAGGAGTGTAAGAGGGAGGTCTTTGTGATGAGATCACCTGGAAAAGCTGCCCACCATAGAAGAAGCTCCCCCTACTGCTTCTTACTGCAAGAGGAAGAATGGCCAGAGATGGACCTTCCCTCGGGAAAGTCCTGGAAATCCAGTGTAGTGACTAAAAATCTGAAACCTTGAGAGTGAGGACAAACTTTATCATTACCAGTCATGTGACCTTGGGCAAGTACTAGCTGGCTGAGTCATCTCCTCCAGAATACAAGCCCAAATCACTGTTGGAAGTATTGGCGAGACCAGGGTGATGAAGACTTGCAAGGACACACACACACACACACACACACACACCCCAATGGCAAACAGGAGCAGACTATTTCTTTGTTCACAGGGCTGGTGCCTATGGTAATCTGGACTGTGATGTGCTGCTGAAGCTCCATGAAACTTGACATGTCTTCTTCCTCTGCTAGAAGGTCAAGTCTTACTGCCAACTAGTCCCTGCAGACCAGAATATCCAGCATTTACACATAAAGAAGAAAATAAAGCTAGAGAAATGGCTAGCCTACTTCCAAATTCCAGACACCCAAGCAAGCTTGTTGCAGAAGGCTGGATACGAAAGGTTGAAGAAAGATGATTTCTCTTGTGCAAGTGTCCTTAACATGGTTACTCTCAACACTATTAAGCATGACCGAGGCAGAGTGGAATTTGGAGATGGGGAAGCAGGAAATGGAGAGGGCAGATTTCCTTTCCACCTTTATCCACCTGCCTACTTAAAGGACTGTGGTAGTAATCAGATCAAACAGACAAGGGAAATCTCTTTGTAAACTGTAAAGTGCTATAGAAATAACATGGGTTATTATTGTCACTGTCAGGGAGAGGGCATAAGAGAGATTTTGTTAACAAATTACCACAATAACATGGCAGGAACATGATTTGAAATGCCTTTTTGCCTCTCACTTTGAGGAATGCCAATCTAGTGCTGGGGAGGGAGAAAGTTCTTTCTCCCTGTCCCCTCCTCCCCTTCCCAAGTTCTTCTCGGTGGTTTAGAAATTAAATTGAGGAGACAGATTAACAGGAGAAAAAAAAAAATGAAGTTTTACTATGTGTGCACAGAGGCCCAAAAACGAAATGAAGACCTAAAGAAATGACTGAGGCAGACAGTTTTTGTACTTTTTAAACAAAGACACAATACATTTGTGAGGAATTGACAGGATGAAGAAAACAGATCTTTGGAAGCTTTAATTGAAAGGAATTCTAAGCAGAATTTGAGGTGAAGTCATAGATTAGAAAAAAATAACAAGGCTGTTTCTACACCTTCCTGGCTTTCAAGTTTTTATCTCTGGTGATAAAGATGTCATTTTACTTCGTGGCACAGGAGGGTACCTTTCAGATGGGAGACTATTTTCTGCTTTTAGGGTCACAAAAGAGGGTCCGATTGTCCTTGCTCTGGCTGTTTCTTAAGTAACTTGTATTTAAAATAAATAATCAATATGCCAAAGTGGCACATTTGGGAGCCACCTGCCCTTGGCCCCTACATTAGTCTCTGTGGTGAGCCTCTAGAAAAAGTTGGGTTTTCAATCCCACTGAAAAACTAGAAGTAGGAGGTGAAAACGCAGCTCCACCCAGTGACATTGATACTGGTATTAACTTTGACATGTAAAATTAGAGTACTGAGCCCAGAGACCTGCCTCTGGGTCTTGCCTGCTTGTACTCTAAGGGAGGCTGACGATACACTGATAGAAAAACAATCTGCAGAGAAATGTAAGTTAATGGTTCCTTGAGTACTTTACTCAGAGGAGCAATTCTAATTTACTATTCAAATTTAACATTTGAATACTACATCCCCTCACTCATTCCCTTGGCTTTCTCTTTTCTTTCTTATCAAAAAGACTTTAGGAATTACAGCCAATCTGAATGTAGAGCAACATAGAAATGAGTAATTATATGATGTTCCATTTGTACAACAGGACACCAAGCAGCTAGATGCGAGACGACTGTGATGTAAGAAGCTAAGTGAGAAGAACATTGTCTACCACAGTGGCTAGGCTTTGATTTCCTTTTAGTAAGACAAACAAACCCATAGCTGTCTAGGAAAAAAAAGTATCTATATAAACACAAAGGTTAACAGTAGTTCCTTACAGATATGAACTATTTATTTTCTTCTTTTCACCTTGCATCCTATTCCATATTTACAACAGATATGTGGAATCAATTTATTATAAAAAATAAATGCTCCCTTACAAATAATAATAATAAAAGGACTTATAAATCTTTGTTTTTACTTATTAAAGCTTAACTTCAATTCTAACATGAATCTTGGAAAATGTGATGCCTCAAACCATTATTTTTTTTTCCCGATCAACGTGTACTGGTCAGTACACACAACATAGCCCCGCGTGCTGGGTCCTGATGACTGGGCCAAAGACTGGCAATGGGGTTGGAGGTACCTTCTGAAGAAGGCTGGGAGGAGCCTGACCCAAAAGCTTTGGCATGGCGCCAGGGAGAGTGGGTGGTGACCTTGAGTAAGAGCCTCCCTTGTGCTCTGAAGGAGTTTAGAATATGCCACCCTGAAGTGTGTCGCTCTGGCTTAAGGACTATTTTGAGCTGAAGGCAATTGAGAAAGAGTAGGTACAGGATGAACTCTCTGTCCCGGCTCCCCATCTGCCTGAAAGCAGAACGTACATTCTTTCCCTTGTGAAGGCATCCCTTCACACTGTCCATACCGGGAAGGGGATACCACCCTTAACACCAGACACGAGATGACACTGAGAAAGAATTTACACACACAAGCCTTACTGACTTGCTCCTTTCTCCATTAGTTTCCCCATATACTTACCTTCCCACAATTTGCCAAAGAAGCTCCAAGAAAGGTTTCCATACAGAAAACTGTCATGTAGAAGAAGTACATTCTTCTACACATGTACTGTTGTTTTGCTCAGATGCTATATAAGCCTTTGAGTGACTCATCACTGAGTTCTCCCATGGGTATGTATAATGGAAACATTAACAAATGTGTGTGTTTTTCTCTTGTGAATCTGCCTTTTGTCAGTCTGATTTGCAGGGCCCTGAACAGAAACCTAAGAGGGTAGAGGGAGAACGTTTTCGCTCTCATCCAGCACCAACATGCAGACACCATTTGTGGAAACAATGTATTCTCTCACATAACAGGAAGTGCAGAAATTGTGGGACCCACCTGGCTGGATGATTCGGTAAAGAACCCAAAGTCACCCCATCTCTGAGCTCTGCCATGTTGTCCTGGGAGCAACTTGACTCCAGCCACCACATCCAGATGTGACTCAGTTGGAGGAGAACAGATACTGTCTGATCCTGCAGCTCTCTAAGAGTGAGAAAGACTTTCTCAGAAGCCTTCCAGCAGGCTTCCTCTCTTGTCTTATTGGTCAGACTGGATCACCTGCCTATTCTTCATCCCTAAAAAGGGGATTAGGATCACTTTTAACCTAATCAAGCCCCCTCTGGGACAGGCAGCTTTCCCCGAGGCATCATATGGCTACTTGGAGATTGGAGGATGCAAAACTAAGGGCCATTAGGAAGGAGGAAAGGTTAAATGATTGAGTGGAAGGCAACAAACATTGTCTACCACACACCACTCCATCTGAACCAGTTTGATTTTTACACTGATTGGTAAACTATACGTTTCTTCTACTCACTGGAATAAGAATGTTATGGATTGAGAGCCTGCTCCAAAAATGGATGGAAACCTGGCACTACTTTTTTCACATGAAAAATTAGACTTGTAATCTATTTTTATTGCTAGTGATTCACATAACACAGAAGTATGCAGAGTAAGGTCAGAAAGTGCCTCTATGGGACACTCTCCAATGGTCCCTCCAGACCCACTCTCCACTCTTCTGCACTCCGATTTTTGCTCTGCACCTGCCGATCTCTGTGGGCTACATCATGGGCTCCCTTAGGTCTGACTTCCATGAGTGATCAGCCAATGAGGAGCCCTGGAGGAGGGAAGAAAGAAGGGAAGGAAATGCAGTTGGCCAGAGTAATTGCTTCCCTGACATCTTCCTTGAGTGGTCATCATAAACCGTGTCCTCTAAGCAAAGGCCACAGCTCCTCTCAAAGAGCCCTTGTGCTAACACTCTGTCCTATAGAGTTTCAGGAACTACTCTGCCCTTGTCCCTTCAGACCTAAGGATGGTGACAGCTTTGCTGTTTTGAATCCCAAGGCACTATATATTCTTGAGGTTTCCATTCAGTCTGTGTGTAGCTTAGTAAATTCTTTTTTTCAAACTTCTTTTTTAAAAAATGCCTCTTTATTTATTTTGGGGGGAGGGAGGAGGCGGCAGAGACAGAGAGGGAGAGACAGAAGCCCAAGCAGGCTCCGCATTGTCACTGCAGAGCCCAGTATAGGGTTTTATCCTACAAACTATGAGATCATGACCTGAGCTAAAATCAAGAGTTGGAGGCTTAACTGACTAAGCCTCCAGGCTCCCCTAGCCTAGTAAATTCTTAAATCCTCCTCAAATTATTTTAAGGACATTTAATAAATTTAAGAAAATTGAATTGAATTAATATCCTATTAGAAAATAATACTACCCTATTCACACTGCTCAGTCCTACATTTACCTACCACAGAGTAAATTATAGACATCAGTTAAAAAAAATAGCGTTCCAGGGGCATCTCAGGGCTCAGTCAATTAACCATCCAACTTCAGCTCAGGTAACGATCTCACGGTTTGTGAGTTCAGCCCGTGTCGGGCTCTGTGCTGATGGGTCAGAGCCTTCAGCCTGCTTAGGACTCTGCATCTCCCTCTTTCTCTGTCTCTCCCCTGCTTGCACTATCTCTCTCTCTCTCAAAAATAAATAAACATTAAAATTTTTTTGAAAAATAGCCTTCCAGACCATTTTTCCTTTACACATTTATGTGTGTGTACTTACATGTAATATATATGTATATGTGTGTTTTTTTAAATAAATTACCATGTTATCCATATTGCTATGTTACTGGCCTTTTCAATCCACAGCCTGTTGGGTTATATTTCATATCAATGCATACTGATTTATCTCTTTTTAATGGCAGAATAGTATTCCCTAATATGAATTATGATAATTCATTAAACCTCTTACTCTTATCTTGTTTATAATTTTTGATTTGTAAAAAACAATGTCACAATGTAATCCTTACACATACATATATATGCATATGAATAAATATTTCCTTAGGAGAGATTCCTAGGAATGGAATTGTTAGATCAAAAGCCATTGCTTTTAAACTTTTCTTGAAGCTGCCAAATTGTCTTCCAAGAGGGTGTTACCAGTTTTCACTCCCACAAGCAGAGGAAGAAAGACCCAATTTCTTCATACTTGTTTCAATCAATATTATCCATCTTTTTCAATTTGAGCATTCTAATGGGTGAAAAAATATCTCGTTGTTTTAATGTGCATTTTCCTGATTACTATTGTGGTTGAGCATCTTTTCATATGTTTATTGGCCATTTGGGTTTTTTCTTCCGGAAATTGCCTCTTGAGATCTTTTGTGCAATTTTTCCTACTGGTTTGTTTGTCTCTTTTTTTTTATATGAAGGAGGATTTAAAATTTTTTAAATGTTTATTTATTTTTGAAAGAGAGAGAGAGAGACAGAACTTGAGTGGGGGAGGGTCAGAGAGAGAGACAGAGACACAGAATCTGAAGCAGGCTCCAGGCTCTGAGCTATTAGCACAGAGCCCAGCTAGAGGCTCGATCCCATGAGCTGTGAGATCATGATCTGAGCAAAAGTCAGATGCTTAACCTACTGAGCCACCCAAGTGCCCTATAAAGGAGCTTTTTATATGTTCTGTATGTTAATCTCTTGCCTGTTATATGCTATGTTGAAAATATTTTCTCCCAGTGTGTCACTTATCTTTTAATATTGTTATTTTCTAGCCTACACAGATTACTGATTTTTGTAAAGCTGAATCAGTATTTTTTTAGTTTTTAACCCAAGAGTATAAGAAAAAAATATATATTTCAAGAGGTGAATTAACATCACCTTACTCTGTATATTTATTTTATTTTATTTTATTTTATTTTATTTTAAAAATTAGCATAATATAGAATTGATTCATTTCTTTTGTATAGAGTCCTATGAATTTTAACACATGTATAGATTTGTGTAACTACCACCACATTGAGGATAAGGAATAGATCCATCACCCTAAAAAAAAAAAAATCCCTGTACTATCCCATTTTATTCATATTCTCCTCTCACCCCAGCCTTCTGACAACTTCTGATCTGTTCTTTATCATTGTAGTGATTATCTTTACTAGCATGTTATATAAACAGATTCATAGAGTATGTAACCTTCTGAGACTGCTTCTTTCACTAAGCATAATGCTTCTGAAATTGAACCCAGGTATTGAATGTATCAACAGGTACTTCTTTTTCATTACTGCGTAGTATTCCACTATGTGGATATAACCATAGTTTACCTATTTATCTACTGAACATCATTTAAGTTGTTTCCGGTTTGGGGTGTTTATGAATAGAAGTACCATAAATGTTTGTATTTTTATATGTGTGATTTTTGTGTGAAGATGAGCTGAAGTTTTACATTTTTATAAGAAAATTCTTTTGCTATCAAAGAATTATTTATTCTACTATGGATTGTGCTTTTATAAGAATTATTTTAAGAATTTATTATAAGAATTATTTGCTTAACTCTGTCAACATTGATTTCCTCTTATGTTTTCTTCTATAATTTTGCATTTACATTCATCTTTTAAAATTTATTTATTTTTTAATAATCACTGTACTCAACATGGGGCTCAAACTCACAACCCCAGGATCCAGAGTTGCACATTCTCCCAATTGAGCCAGCAAGGCTCTCCCATTTACATTAAATCTGTGAATCATATTCAGTTAACTTTTGCTACAAGCTGTGAAGTTTAGGTTGAGATTTATTTTTCTGTATATAACTTTCCAATTTTTCTAACATTTTTTTTGTTGAAAAGAGTGTTCTTTCTCCATTGAATTGCTTTTGAGCATTTGTCAAAATCAACTGGCCATAATTATATGGATCTGTTTCTGAACTCTTTATCCTATTCTATTGATCTATGTGATTATCTCTTCATCAATACCACCCTGTCTTCATTAACTAAGTTTAATAGTAAATCTTAAAAGGAGGTAGTGTGATTCCTTTAATTTTCTTTTCTTTTTCAAAATTGTTTGACTATTTGAATTCCTTTGGCTTTATGTATAAATCTGGAGTCAATGTGTCTGTATCTCCAAAACTTTCTGCTGTAGCTTAGTTTGAGGTGTATTGTATCTTTACTATGTTAAGCCTTCCAATCTGTAACCACAGGGTCTTTACCATTTACTGAAGCTGTTTTTTTTAAAAAAAAATCTTTCGTCAGCATTTGAAGATTTCCTCATATAAATCTTATGCATGTTGTGTTAAATGTATACCTAAGTACTTCTTATTTTTGTTTTGAATGATTGAAATATATATTTAATCTTTCACCATCGACTATGATAGATTCATCATGATAGATTTTCGAGTTTTGAACCAGCCTTATATTTGGAGGTAAACCCCCTTGGTAGTGATGTATTATTCCTCTTATATTTTGCTGGATTTAACTATTATTTTTTGAGGATTTTTATATGTTTATGAAGGATTCGGTATGTGTCATTTTCTTTTCTTGAAATATTTGTCATTTTGGTATCAGTGTAATGCTGTCTTCATAAAATGAGTTATGAAATGTTTTCTATTTCCTGGAAAACTATGTGTAGAATTGATATTATTTCTTTTTTAAATCTTTGATAGAATTTAAAAGTGAAATCATCTAGACCTAGAGATTTTTTTTTAATATTTCTTCTTCTGTTTTTTAAGTTTATTTTTTTTATTTTTGAGAGAGAGAAACCACAAGAGGGGGAGGGACAGAGAGAAAGAGGAGACCCAGAATCTGAAGCAGGCTCCAGGCTCTAAGATGTTAGCACAGAGCTAGACGTGGGACTCAAACTCACATGTAAGATCATGATCTGAGCTGAAGTCATATGCTTAACCAACTGAGCCAACCAAAACCACCAAGATTTCTTTTTCAGAAAGTATTTAATGACACATTTAATTCATTTAATAGTTATAGGACTACTGAGGCTATCTATCTCATCTCAGGTAAGTTTTGGTAGTTTATGATTTTTGAGAAATTGATCCATTTTATTTCCATTGTCAAATGTATGAGCATAGTTGTTCACAGTATTCAATTATTATCCTTGAAATATCATGTAGGGCATAGTGATATCCCCTCTTTCATTCTTGTTATTGGTAATTTTCATTTTCTCTCTTTTATATTTTGTCATTTTTGCTAACAGTTTATCAATTGTATTGATTTTTTTTCATAGAACCAGCTTTTAGTTTCATTCATTTTCTCTATTTCTTGATAGCATTTACGGTTTTCTATTCATTGATGTCTAGTCTTATCTTTATTATTTCCTTCCTTCTGCTTGCTTTGGATTTTTGTTCTTATTTTTCTAGTTTATAAAGGAGAAAGCTTAATATTAATGATTTGAGACCAGTTTTCATTAAAATATTATGAGCATTTAATGCTACTAATTTCTCTCTTAGCTGAATCTCAAACATTTTTATACCTTTTAAATATTCATTTTTGTTCAGCTCAAAAGATGTTCTAATTTTCCTTGACTTCTTCTTTGACCTATGGATTATTTAGATGTGTTTTGTTTGATATCCAAGTATTTAGAAAGGTTTTTTAAATCTTTATGTATTTGGTTTTTAATTTGATTCCATTATGGTCACCAACATATTTTGTATGATGTTGAATATTTTTAATGTATTACAAGTATGGTCTATCTTGATGAATGTTCTATGTATACTTGAAAAGAACACTTAGTCTGTTATTGTTAGGTGCAATGTTCTATAATCATCAATGAACTTCAGTTATTTGATGATGCTGTTCAGTATTGCTGTGTCTTTACTGGTTTTCTATGTGTACTACTATTGATTACTGAGAAAGCAGTACTAGAATTTCTAAATATAATTGTGGGTTTATTTTTTCCTTTCAATTGTATCAGTTTATGTTTAATCTGTTTTGAAGAACTGATGCCAGATACACACATATTTAAGACTGTTGTCTTGTTATTGAATTGAGCATTTTTTTGATCATATCATCTGAAGCTTTATCTATGATACATTATTTGTCTGATATTAACATATTCACACCAGTTTTTCTTCTCATTAGTGTTTGCATAATATATTTCTTTTAAATCCTTTTGTCACATATTATTACACTGACATATATCATTTTATTCAAAATGTGTTTCTTATCCACCTATACCATTACATCAAAAGTGTGTTTCTTATAGCTACTGTATAATTGAGTCACATTTTTTAAAAAGCTATCTGACAATCTGCCTTTGAATTTATATTTTTATTATTTGCATTTAATATAGTTGTTTATACTTTGTATTTAGGTGTGTCATTTTATCATTTCTGTTTTTTTTTTCAGTTTTTCATTCATCTGTTTTCTCTTTCCTACTTTCCTTTAGGTTATTTGAACATTTTTCTATTTCATTTTAATTTATTGATTGTGCTCTTACTATATTTATTGTATATGTTTTGTATAGTTTTTTAGTGGTTGCACTTAGCTTTTCATAAACTACTTAGAATCACTATATTGCCACTTCAAAATGAATATGAAATACTTACTACCATATAGATCCTCCCCCCGCACTTTATTTTGTAGCTGTATCATATATTGCATCTACATTATATTGAAAAATCCATCTTTAAACAAATGTTTAAACCATTCTTATGCACATTCACTTCCTTATGAACTTTATAGTTAGCTTGTCAATGTCTTCAAACCGATTGCCTAGGGTCTTGATTGGAATTGTAACGAAATTATAAATATTTTGGGGGGAATTATCATTGCTTAATGAAGTGCTTGACACGGGAGAGATCCTTTGTAAATATTTGTTGAGTGAATGAGGAATTTGTATTACTGAGAGTTCCCATAGAGGAACATGGTATTTCTTTCCATTTACTTATACATTTTAAATTCTCTTTTTAAAAATATTTAGTCTAGGGGCATCAGGGTGGCTCGGTTGGTTAAGTGTCCAACTTCAGCTCAGGTCATGACCTCACGGTTCGTGGGTTCGAGCCCCGCATTGGGCCCTGTGCTGACAGCTAGGTCAAAGCCTGGAGCCTGTTTCAGATTCTGTATCTCTCTTTCTCTCTGACCCTCTCCTGCTCATGCTGTCTCTCTCTCTCAGAAATAAATAAAACATTAAAACATTTTTTTAAAAATTTAGTCTATTCTTATGTCATAGTAATTAATCTACATATGAGTGGCTCAATTTGAATTAACCATAACCCTCTGACTCCCTTAGCCATAACTGATTTATCCAGGAATGGGCATCTGACCCAAGTTGTGACAACCATAGCCCTTACCAGAATTTAAAATTCAGAAACAGAGACAAACAGTGTAGTTTCTCTGAAGTGGTAGATGGAATGAAATGTGGAGCCCAGCTCATAAAGCTGTCATGATACTGTGCCCTACAGGGGAAGCCTCCAAAGGTAGGAGAGGGAGCTCTGAAGCCATTCATTATGTTCTTGGTTTTAGTCCCAGCTGAATTCTTGCTCTTCCTGTAATTAAAAGAGTGACAGAATCATCCTTTTTAGCCTAAATTTGTTCAAATTGAGTTTCTGTCCATTAAAACCAAAAGAGTCTTAACTATTATCCATAGTGATTCAAACAGAATTCTTTCTACAGTGCCAAGTAAATATCACTAGAGAAACTACTTTCATGAATAGGTAATGGTTATTATTATAATAATTACCCACTAAGAATTGATATATATGGTAGCTTTTAATACATTTATGAGTGCTAGAAAACTATTTTCAAAAATCATTTAAGAACATTTCTTGTAATCGTGCCCAACTTAATTAGCCAATTAAATGATAGATAATGCAAATTAATCAAAGATAAAATTTAGAGTAGCCTTTTCAAATTATATTAAATTATGAATTAATTAAATATTGCGGTGCTATTTTTTTCCAGGTGCTCTAATAAGGTACCATAATTAGAAGCTACATAGATTTTCTAAAAATATGAAGTCTTACAAAGATTTCATTGGTAACAGAAGAGAATGCCAAATGACTTACTAGTGATATCATTATTCCACCAATGTCATAACTCAAAATAAAATGCTATGTAAGCCTTCAGCAGTTAATGTTCTAGGGTGAAAAGGAAGAACCTAGGGAATTACGTGTCATGACGTATGGAGGCTCATTTGCTCCCTCTTCTCCCCATAGCTGGGGATTGCAATTTCCTCCTCCAGTCTCTGCCTCCTCTTACACCCACACTCACTCAGACTCTGAAGCCAACTTTATTCTTGCTCAGTTTTATAAGAGATTTAAGCAGCCCTTCCCCGGAAGCACTGACTTTGTGGTTAAGTCAGCTTAAGGCTAGTCTTGCTCTGTTCTTGTTCCCTGTGACAGACTTAAGGCCCAGCTTTAACTACCAAAGGCCCATGACAAATTTCCAAGGCCCCACAGGATGAGAATCTGGCCTAATGCCTCAGGATCCTACATCTTAGACCCAGAGCCTTGACCCTGCACCCTGGTGCTTACATCTGGCTCCATTGCTTTTGCTAGAGCTTCTTGATGTCAACTGCTTGTCTGTCCTTTACCCACCATCGGACCTCCTCATTGTCATGCTCACCACACCTGCCAGGACATCTTCCTGAGGCAGAGTAACCTGTGTCCTGTACATTCATCTTCTATCTTCTTCAAGAACCCCCATCTAATCTGATAGGAGCAACTAGATCCCACAATCTAGCTCTCCTTTAGCTACTCATTGGGCTAGCACCTTAGCCCAAGTGCCAACCTACCCTGAAGACTTGTTATTCACTGACCGTGTAAATCTTTTCCTGATGATTAGGCAGTATTGTTTCTATACCTGGAAACTGTAACACTTTCTGTGAGTCTCTATTATAAGATGTAACAAACATCGTTACAATTGTGTACCCAGGTGTCCCTTGAAGTCAGGCACAGTATTCTACTCAATCTTACATTCCAAGTGCCTAAGCACACTTCTAAACCTCCATAGATATGCAATAAATGGGAATAATGGTGAAGTGCAGGTGTAATAATGCCTCAAAATGTTTCTCTATTAAATAGTATATGACCATCACCAGTTACTCAGAAAAGCTGTAGATCATTTTGTGATTTGTAATCTTCTCCGGTAAAATTCTCTCCCTCTACTAAACACCATGGTATCCAGGAAAAAGAAACAAAACCACTATTTCACTTCATCTAAATCTGTCTTGAATATCCATAATGATGCTAATATTCTCAGGACATAGTAGTAGGGAATTCAAGGCCAGTACTACATTCTTCCAACCTAGCTCAGCACATGTCTTTGATCTTTCGCTCTAGAGCATTCAATGATTTTAACAATTAATTCTGGAATATGGGATATCATAATGGTGATGACAAAGCAATAATGCCAACATGTCAACAACCATTAAAAATTATAGAAATGTATTGCATAGAGGTTAAGATAAGAAGAACGTATGATATAAATTAAGACCACAGAATTTAGTCATACCTATGATTCAATCCTGAGCCTGACTGTGTAATATTAAGCTGATTTTACTTAAACTCCCTAAGGCTCAGATTTGTCCTCTTCAGATGGGGACATGATTAAATGAGGTAATGTATTTATTTATTTATTTACTTATTTTTATTTTTTTAAATGTTTTATTTCTAGGAGAGAGAGAGAGCGTGATCAGGGGAGGGTCAGAGAGAGAGGGAGTCACAGACTGAAACAGGCTCCAGGCTTCTAGCTGGCAGTCAGCGCAGAGCCTGACGCGGGGCTGGAACCCACGAACCGCGAGATCATGACCTAAGTGAAAGTCAGACGCTTAACCGACTAAGCCACCCAGGCGCCCCAAAATGAGGTAATGTATTTAAAGTGTCAAGGACTATGTCAAGTCAGGCACACAGAAAGTATTTTAAAAAAAAGCGCTATTGTTTATCATTATTAGCTATTATAGGTTTTTAGAAGTAGCAATGTTTCTTTTCCTTTTTTGGTATATATTAATTCAAAACTGTTTATTGAACACCTTACCATAGGTGAAACATTAGGCAAAGTCCTATAGGAAATATGAAGCTGTAAAATGCAGTGTCTGCCTGTGAAAGCTTATAATCCAGAGGAGGGATAAAGCATGGGTGAAAAACTACACCCAGGGGGCTTTTGCCTTCCCCCCACCAAAAGCCACCAACAAAACACTAGAAGAGTTTGGCAGATGGAGGGAGAGGACATGCAATATCTCAGAGAAGAAGAGCACTGTGTGCTCCATACAGTGATACACACATAAGAGGTGTCCCCTAAATGCCTGTTATCAGGAATGTTCTCAACTGGTAAAAAGTAGCTGCGCTAAAAAAATGCCAATCTAAGTAACTTGAAGGATTTTTTTCTGTTTCTGCTATTTATGATTCTACTACAGTGATATTTAATTGTATGGTATTCTTTAAGAACATGTAAAGAGATCCTTGCAAGTCTGCCTAATAGGTACTCATTAATTCAGCCAAGCTAAACGAACTGTAAATGAAACTGACAAATGCTATTATCCCCCTTGCTATCTTTTTCTATATTTCTCTTTTTATATCCAGCAGAAGATAGTTTGAGGATCTCAAAACTCCTCCTGACACAGTGCAGGGAGCCAAAGGGCTTCAGATAATTAATGTGGCCTGGTGCTGAATCCATTTCTCTTTCATCTTTAATGTGTAGTAAAAGGCACTAGAATATCAGTCTTAAGGCTTAGATTCAATAGTTTTGATGTCCCTTAAAAGACATGGGATCTAATTATCCCATCCCACTGTCCCCTCTTTTCTGGTCTGAAGGAGGAAGTGAGGCAGCACTGTCTTGTAGAGGAGATCTAGTTTTCTGCGTCACCTGCCCCAGAGAGAGGTGAGGCTACTGCACTTGGGAACACAGGAGAGCTGGAAGAGACATTCTTTCCAGAGGCTTATGCCCTAGGGATGAAAAACAAGGATAAGTATTTTAGTTGATACCAAGGTTATGAAATCTGTGCTGGGTTTATATGGAATCAGAGTTTATAGATTGGCCAGTTTGGAGGACATAGAGACAGTCCTGCATTCATTGTAAAATGTCGGAGTCTTGGGTGCCTGGGTTGTTCGTCAGTTAAGCATCTGACTCTTGATTTTGCCTCAGGCCATGATTTCATGGTTCATGAGTTGGAGCCCTATATCAGGCTCCACACTGTCAGCACAGAGTCTGCTTGGGATTCTCTCTCTCTCTCCCTCTCCCTCTGTATCTCCCATGCTCTTTCTCTCCCTCTCAAAATAAATAAATAAACTTAAAAAAATGTCAGAGCCTTAAATTTCACCATTTAACATTTATTTAGGCTCTATATATCTTCTCTTCATAGTCCCCCTTTTTAAACAGAAATAGCTCTGGGAGAGGCAAAATATGGTTGCAGTATTGTTATACTTTAACAAGAGTTCACTTGGAGCACCTGGGTGACTCAGTTGGTTAACCCTCTGACTTCGGCTCAGATGGTGATCTTACAGTTCATAGGTTCAGGCCCCGCATCCGGCTCTGTGCTGACAGCTCGGAGCCTGAAGCCTGCTTCAGATTCTTAGTCTCCTTCTCTCTGTGCTTCTCCCCTACTCATGCTCTGTCTGTCTCTCTCTCAAAATAATAAGTAAACATTTTTTTAAAAAAACAAAAAATCAAAAACCCACACAAAAAAAATTGATTTGTCAGTACCCTCTAATCATCACCATCATATCATCCTCAGAATCACAGCCATCGTTTATCAAGTACCTATTTTATTCCAGGAATGCCATAGTGAGGCTAGAAACAGTGAGTACACACACTTAAACACAATTTTAAAATCATTCATAGCAGTTATGGATGAAGTGGATAATTCTAAATTGTCAAAATCCTTCAAGCCAAGCAAATTAATTTTCACATGCTCAATTGCTAAATGTGCAATTCCATAATTAGCACACACAAAAAATCTATATTCGGGCTTGAAATGCTCTTTGTGCTTTTGTTTAAATGTAAATGTGCCTATTATTCTGAAAATTCAGGAATACTTCTGCCATATGCATATGTTCTCAAAATTCATGTGGAAATTCTAATGCCCAATGTGACGATAAACACAGGTGAGGCTTTGGGAGGTGACGAGGTCGTGAGGGTGGGATTGGTGTCCTTGTAAGAGACACCACAGAGCTCCTTTGCGGAGCCCACCGCGTGAGGACAGTGACCAGCTGGCAGTTTGCAGCCAGGTGAGGACTGTCACTGGCCGTGCTGGCAGCCTGCTTTGGGTCTTCCTCCAGAACTGTGACAATAAATGTGTGTTGGGCATCTTGTGATAGTTCTCCAAAAGGACGAGGACAACTACTCAGCAATCAGAGACGCTGTCCTATATGAACATCTCTGTCAGGAAGATCAGGGGAGACCGTTCGGGTTCCAAGCAGTCTTCTCGATGCCAACTGGTTCACCACCCCACCTCGGCAGGAAAGAGTACACTGCCTTCCAGACTGGCACAATCTGCAAGAAATGGTGCTCATCCATGCAGCACACTTCTGCATGCCTGACTGGGACAGGACCCGGCCGAGAGGAGAGAGCAGGGAGGACAGTCACACTGTCTTTCCAGAGAAAGCAGGTGTTATGAATGGATGATTGCCCTATCTAACTACTTATCTATCTACCTGCCTACCTACCTATCAGCTATCTATCTATCAATCAATCCATTATCTTTCAGCTATATATCTATCTACCTATCAGCTATCTATTATCTATCTACTCTCTATCTATCCATTATCTATCCATCCATTATCTATCTATCAGCTATCTTTTATCTATCTATCTACCTTCCTACCTTCCTACCTACCTAGCTACCTAGCTACCTACCTACCTACCTATGTGCCTATCTATTCTTATCAAGAGATATATGGGGAGGTGCAATTTTCTGCTCTTGTCCCAAGTCCTTGTACAAAGATCTTAATTGAATGATACATTATACAGTCAGAATTGGACAATTCCAGTTCATCGAATGGAACCTACTGTTCCATTGCTGTTGGCTTTCTGGGCACTTAGGTCCCTGTCTAAGCTGCTTCCCATGTATACCAGACATGCTGCTTTTTCTGTGGTTATGCGATGACGTCTGACTTGCTCTGTGCTTAATAATGATATATTTCTTGAAACCACTTGTGGCCATCAGCAAGGATCTGAAATTCAAATGCATTCAGTTGAAATTTACACACTTAGCAGCATAGAGTCTTCCTTTATTTAAAGTTGTACTCCCTTCCAGCCTTCAGCAAGCTTATCTCCCTTCCCTGGCTGGCTGGCTGGCTTGCTTCCTTTTTTTTCTCTCAACAGGTACCCATCTCTGACATACTACATATTTAATTTCCTTATTAGTTTGTTTCTTGTGCCCTCACCCAATTAGAAATAATCTCTAGTGCAAAGAAATTGACTTGTGTTCACTATTGTACCCTCAGTGTTAGCATAGTATCTCGCACGTGATAGATACTTAATAAATACTGAGCAAGTAAATTTTTATTCTTAATCTTTGGCTCCCTGAATACAAAGGAATAGAAGATGGACAGAAGTTTTTAAAACTACAGAAAAGCAACAAGAAAAGAAGTAAAAACTACCACTCATAGTAATACCATCAACCAGAGATATTTATATTTTGGTATAAATATGTTCAGTATTTTTCTCAATTTCTCCTGGACATTAGGATTGCACTGCACATGTTGGCTTGTAACCTGTTTGCCATGTGTAAGCACTTTCTCATATAATGACATTTTCTTCTACTGCATGGTTTTAAGGACTGTATAGTAAATATCCCATAGCACAGCTATACCATGATGTATTTAATTAATCACTTGTTGACTATTGAGTTTTATTATGGTAGACTTCCTTGAAAACCCTCTATACTGTCATGTATTTATCTATTTCTCTCTGAGAAGCATATGGGATGAGCAAACAGATATTTTCTATCATCCTTAAGTAAGGCATGCCACGGACCATGGAATACTTCCTAGAGATAGCTTACTCCATGAAGTAAGCAAATGCCTATAAATCCCATGCTTAAAATCCTTCTTTGCTGAAAAAAACGTTTGTTTATTCATTGGATTACTTACATTTACTTTTTTCCTAAAAGCAGAAAGAATTGGCTCTTACATGTCCCAAATGGAAAAAAAGACTTTCCCTTAATTTCTTCTCCAAGAAAAACAATATCCTCAATTAAAAGAGATCAGCTTATCCTTCTTTTGACCCCTACCATAATCACCTAGAGGCTGGCAGAAGACCAAGTGAGACTAGGTCATCCCTGCCATGGTCAGCTCCTTCACTAGGTAAGATTATCTTGGGCTCAGGACCACAGAGGTTAAGTATAGACTCGTACCTCTGGCCAAGGACAGGGGAAATGGGGATGAAATATATGTTACTGGATGTTTCTGGACACTACATCTTATAGGGAGTAAAAGCTTTTAAAGATGTCTATGTCTGCTCATGTCCTGTGATTTCCATCTTGTTTCTATTTTTTAAAAAAAATGATCTTACATAGAAAGGAGCTCTCTCTAATTTTAGCAGCCTTTTAATGGGCTGGTTTTGAATTTTTCATATTTATAGGTAGTGTTGCTCGACTTTCTTTGTAATACACTTTTGTGCACATATAATTTTCAGAGTGTAGATTTCTATAAGATAAATGGGTGAAAGGAGATTTTTAAGGCTTTGAATCATGTTGATGGATGTATCCTCAGAAGGGTTGGCCCAATATTCCCACCACTAGCAGTTGAAGAATGTCTCTTTTCCTACACCCTACCAACACTGCCAGTTATCTTTTTTTGGGAAGAAAATTTAAGCATCGCTTTTGCCCAGAGATGGTGGTGCGGTGAGGCCTTAGACCATGCCACTAATGATGTTCCCAGAAGAATCAGAGGGCTTTTTGTCTAGCCACATGATAGACCTTCAAAGTGTTCTCCTTCATATTTTGTACACTTTCAAGGTATGTAAAAGTCAGGATATAAAAGTGGTAGGTAATTTTATTTTATTAAAATTTTTTTTAATGTTTTATTTATTTCTGAGAGAGAGAGAGAGAGAGAGAGAGAGAGAGACAGCATGAGCAGGGGAGGGTCAGAGAGAGGAGACACAGAATCTGAAACAGGCTCCAGGCTCTGAGCTGTCAGCACAGAGCCTGATGCGGGGTTCGAATCTACCAATGTGGGATCATGACCTGAGCTGAAGTTGGACACTTAACCGACTGAGCCACCTAGTTGCCCCTAAAAGTGGTAGGTAATTTTAAAAGAGAATTCAGACTTGGCTATGCTATTCTATTCAAACCAAAATCCAAGGACTTAGATTTGGGAGGAAGCATAAGGAATTTCACTCTATAAACAATTCTCTAAGGTCATTCCTTACGCTCATGAAATATAACCTACATTTATATCAGAATTTTCCCAAAGCACTTTACAAAGCAGTATTTTTATAAGTTACTGCTGGAATACCTGGATTTTTTTTCCTTGGGTATTTAAAGCAGCATATGTATACTTTCTTTTCTGAGAACATCCCAAGAACCATGAATCTCTGCTTAAAAATTTTTTTTCATGTTTATTTATTTTTGAGACAGAGAGACAGACAGCACAAGCAGGGGAGGGGCAGATAGAGAGGGAGACACAGAATATGAAACAGGCTCCAGGCTCTCAGTTGTCAGCACAGAGCCCGATGCTGGGCTCAAATCCATGAACCTCTAGATCATGACCTGAGCTGACGTCAGATGCTTAACCGACTGAGCACCCAGACACCCCAAATCTCAGCTTTTAAATGGAGTGTATAGATTCTTTATGCTATTCTTCAGTTTCATGAGGCCAATATTGATTGGGTGACCAGAGAATCTTCTTGCTCCTCATTTGCCTTCTTGATGGTCAGTGGAGAGCTCAAATTAGTCCAGATCTATTCTTGTTACCTTTTGGCCTATCCACATGCTGGCAGCTTTCTCTCTGCCTCATAAGCCCCAGAGTGACCATTCACACACAGCCAACTTCTCCCTGTACCTCCTGCTAGATGGTCTCAACCCAACTGAGCCTGATTTAACTTATTTCATCTATAAAATAAGATTGCCCACACCTCAAATCCTGTATTATTGGGTATAAAATAGTAAAGTTTTGGTACCTTTCATTTGGCTTGGGATCTTTGTGTATTGTGTTATATCAGAGATAAAAGGAATTTTAATGTGTGTGTCGTTATGAATAATTTGGTTTTCAATTTTTTTTTTAATTTGAGAGAGAAAGAGCTGTGAATGGGGCGGGGGGAGAGAGAGAGAGAGAGAGAGAGAGAGAGAGAATCTTAAGCAGACTCCATTCTCAGCATGGAGCCTGATGTGGGGCTCCATACCATGACCCTGGGATCATGACCTGAGCCCAAATCAAGAATCAGATGCTCAACCAACTGAGCCACCCAGGCATCTCTGGTTTTCCATATTTTAATCTGTCTCATTTTCATCCAGGATCTGGAAAGCTTTCCCTTACATGGTGAGCTTCCTGGATCTACCAACCTTATTTTAAGAATGTTGTAGGGGTGCCTGGGTGGCTCAGTCAGTTAAGCGTCGGACTTCGGCTCAGGTCATGATCTCACGGTTCATGGGTTAGAGCCCTGTGTTGGGCTCTGTGCTGACAGCCCAGAGCCTAGAGCCTATTTCAGATTCTGTGTCTCCCTCTCTCTCTGACCCTCCCCTCCTCATGCTGTCTCTCTCTCAGAAATAAATAAAACATTTAAAAATTTTTTAAAAAAGCAATGCTGTAGAAAGGATTACAAGTGTCTATCTCTTGGGTCACAACTTTAAATTCATAAAACATTTCTACCAGCATTGTGATTTGAAAGGCGTTATTCGACCAAAAATATTGCCCCTATTGACCTGACATTCCAAAATGCTTATTTGTTTCTTTCTCTAAACATTTTTCACCAGAATTTCCTGTTAAAATGAAAATCTTGCCTCAAA
This sequence comes from Proteles cristata cristata, assembly GCA_017311185.1. Taxonomy (NCBI): domain Eukaryota; kingdom Metazoa; phylum Chordata; class Mammalia; order Carnivora; family Hyaenidae; genus Proteles; species Proteles cristata. Next base: position 922,898 of record JAESUZ010004992.1, on the reverse strand, counting down.
TGATAACATATTAGTATTGGATAGATCATCATGTTAATTTAGCAGAAACTAAGACCTTAAGAGAAGGTGGGAAAATATGAATATTGTGAAAAGGAGAGGAGATAGAGTATAGGATGCAGAGAATAGGAAGCAGCTCCAAATAGAAAGCTGCAGTGAGTCCCTACAGGAGCCTCTCAGGCAAGCATTGAAGAGGATAGAGCATAACCAAATAGTAACACTATCTATCTTGTATTGGATACATAATCTGTTTCAGGAAAGCTATATAATTTTTGATTTATTCGAATTCATACGTTACTACCTCTCTGCCATATGTGTATGATCACTCTCTTGTTAGAGGTGAAGGGAGAGGGGCTAGCCAAGCCCAGGAAGGGCCGAGTCTTGAGGTTTCAGCAGGTGTTGGAGCTGAGCAGGGGTGTGGCCGCCTGGTCCATTGCCACCACCTTTCCTTTTCATTTTGTCATTGATGCCCCAAATGGGAGGAGAGAGGAAAAAGGGGAGTGGAAGCTTCTGGAGACAGTTTACAACCTCATGTCATCTCTGCCAGCAACTACCATCCAGGACATCTAGCTTTAAAGAAATATTTTTAAATCAGCTCAAAGTAAGAATTTAAACCATGAGGGCACTTGTTGGGATGAACGCTGGGTGTTATATGGAAACCAACTTCACAATAAACTATGAAAGAAAAATAAATAAATGAATAAGTAAATAAAGTGACAGTTGTTTACGTGATAATGACAAAAAAAAAAGATTTTAAACCACGTGACTTTCAATGTTTTCCCTACCACAAGGGTCAGTGTAGCCTAATGTAAAGTGCAAATATATGTCTTACAGATCCAATATTCTTTTTGAAGGCAGGTGTAAGAACATTAACTTGTTTATTATTATCCCACCTTGTTACAGAAAGTATTTAAGGCAGATTTAATAGACTGTAAATGGCATCAACCAGAAAAATTAAAGTTATATAATTTATAATAATACATATTATAAATAAAAATAATGGGATGATTTATTTTTTTAATGTTTTATTCATTTTTGAGACAGAGAAAGACAGAGCATGAGCAGGGGAGGGAGAGAGAGAGAGGGAGACACAGAGTCCAAAGCAGGCTCCAGGCCCTGAGCTGTCAGCACAGAGCTGATGTGGGGCTTGAACTCACAAACCATGAGATCATGACCTGAGCTAAAGTCAGGTGCTCAACTAACTGAGCTACCCAGGTGCCACAATAATGGCATGATTTAAAGTCATGGTTGAAACTAATACAAAATGGAACACCACCAGTCTGATAAACTTGCTATAGATAGGCTCTTGGCCATTAAAACAGGACAAAAAAAGGGAAGCTTAATGATATATCAATCTGATGTGCAAAATAAAAGGCAAATAAATTGTTTAGATGGCAATCAGGAAAAAATATGCCCACAGTTCTCTTGAATTACAGAAAAGGTGTTCCGAGCAGTATTGACATTTACCACTATGGCACCGTGCCTTGAATATAACATATGCTCAACAAATGGTTATTATTAACATGATTATAGTGTTTTCTTTCTTTTAAATGGTGCTAGTATGAAATTAAAAGTGCTGCTGAGAGTGTGGAGAAGAGAACCTTGGTGCACTGTTGGTAGGAATGTACATTAATGCAGCCACTGTGGAAAACCATATGGAGGTTCCTCAAAATATAAAAAATAGAAACACCATATGACCCAGCAATACTACTGAGTATTTACCCAAAGAAAACAAAACCACTAAGTCAAACAGAGATATGTACCTGTACATTTATTGCAGCATTACTTTAATAACCAAAATATGGAAGCAACCTACATTTCCATCAACAAATGGATGTGATATGTATATATATCCAATGGAATATTACTCAGCCATAAAAAAGAATGAAGTCTTGTCATTTGCAATACCTCAGGGATATTATGCTAAGTGAAATAAGTCAGAGAGAGAAAGACAAACGCCATATGAGTTCACCTATGTGTGGAATCTAAAGAACAACACAGATGAACAAACAAACAAAAACCAGAATCTTCAATATAGAGAACAAACTAGTGGCTGCCGAAGGGGAGGGAGATGGGGCATGGGAAAAATAGGGGAAGGAAATTAAGAGCTACAAACCTCCAGTTACAAATAAGTCATGGAGACAAAAAGTACTGCATAAGGAATATAGTCAATAATATTGTAATAATATTGTATAGTGACAGGTGGTGACTATACTTATCATAGTGACCACTGAATAATGTATACAATTGTTCAATCACTAGGCCGTACACCTGAAATGAATATAGTGTTATAGGTCAACTCTACTTCAAAAACAATTTTTTTAAATGTTGCTTGTGGCTTTGGTTTATCACAGCATTTCTTCACCAGTGACAAAAATATCTACAAAGCAGCGGATGAAAACTTCATATCAATACTAAAACAAAAATTGACATCTAATCTATTACAAGTAGTGACAGAATATATCAATTAAATAAAAGCCCTATGGAGCTAAACTGAACAAAACAATCAGTGTTCAATGCATGTCATGTTGCCAGAAACAGAGGAAACCTGATGACCAAAAAGAAGGCAAAAATCCATTGTCTGTTCCCAGCTAATGGCTTCTAACTCAGAACGAGAGTCTAAGCCAACTAACAACGTAGCAGTCCACTGTTGTTGAAGATGCCAAAGTATTGTGGTCCAAACCAAAATATCAGTACCTCAGAATCCTAGAAAACAGCAGATCGACTGGTTGTTGAACTGGCACAATGCGTGGTGCCTTATAAGTGCAGTTCAAGCAAGTCAAATGCTGAATCAGGAACAATGAGCAGAGAACAGTGAGACAGCAAAACAGCAAGGGTCGTAGACTTGGGGAACTCCAGTTAGTCCCGTGTCAGAAACATAGTCAACAGGGGTAGAAGATAATTCGGTCTGTTAGGGACATATGTGAGAAGAATACGTCCCAGTGTCTGAAGACCTAGAACAAAGGAAAGAAAGATGATCATCGACCAGAGATCCTAACACGGAAACAAAGACAGTGAGCAGGGCCCAGGGAAGGAAACAGTATCTCTTGCCAGAGTCTGGGTCTAGATGGAGCTTCTCTGATGCAGGTTAAGAAGGAAAAAAAATAGCTGAAAAATATTGCAAAACCTGGGGAATAGATTTTAATTAAAAAAAAAAAATAAGAACACACCACTGAGACAAATATCCTCATAAAACCAAGAAAAAAGATGAGAAAACTGACATTCTCCATTGTGTACTAGATGACAAAAACTTAAGATGCAAGAACAGAAAAGTCTAAAAAAAAAAAAAGAACAATCCCATCAATTAGAACAAAACTTAATTGGTTTAGAATGTCCTGTTTAAGCATAACACAACCCTTAGGTTGTGTTAAGGGGGAAAGCAATCAATTCTATCTATTTACCAAAAAAACACTTGCAAGAAAATAATACTGAAAGTCAAAAAGAATGTGTTACAAAGACTAAAAATGGGAAAATGTAGGTTGAGCATATATTTTGGTGCAAATGGCCAAACAGAGATCAAAAAGGTAACACCAAAGAATTCAAGGCAAAAGATGGAATAAATAATAAAGGATTATTTTATGTTAACAACGGGTAAAATTTATAAGGAGAGATGAGATATATATATATATATATATATATATATATATATATATATATATATATATGAATCTGTAAACCCTATAAAACATGGCATCATCATAAATTCTAAAAACTTAGATATTCAAAGAAAAAAGACAAAACTCAATTTTTTGAAGTGTTAAACTAAAAACAAACCTTGTACTCTTTAAGTTTCTTCTCAAATATCATGTAATTTTTCTGAAAATTGTCATGCATTTTACTACCAAAAACCTCCAGAAAAAGATATTAAACTAGACACATCTGTCTACTCTGCATTAAAATAACATATTAATAACAAAAGCTTAAGCAACAATGAAAACAAACTTTTTTATAACAACCAAGACATATTTATCTTTCCCAGAATGACATTCATTAAAAATTATTTGATCAAAACAAATATAGCTACAGAATATTTTTTAAACCACAAAGTTAAAACAATAGTTTCAATGTTAAGGAAACAGATGGAAAATAAATAAATCTTCCAATTCAACATTTTAAGGAAGAACACTGAAAAAAATTAAACAAAGAGCTGAAGGAATAAGGTAAATTTTAAGCAAGCAAACAGGCAATAACAGATGAAGCAGAATGAAGTTGACAGAGCTCTGGCAAACTCAGAAGAAAAAGTGCAACAACGCAAAGAGCAAATAGATCAGTGTAGGAATGACATAGCGGTTGTAACAACAGGCACCATTTAAAACGATAAGAAAATGTGTTGTGTTGTTCAACATTCATATTAGAAAAAAATCCAATGAAATATAAGCTTGTCTTAAAAAATTAAGTTACTATGGGCGCCTGGGTGGCTCAGTCCGTTAAGCGTCTGACTTCAGCTCAGGTCATGATCTCCCTGTGAGTGAGCTGGAGCCTGCATCTGGTTCTGTGCTGACCCCTTGGAGGCTGGAGCCTGCCTCAGAGTCTGTGTCTCCCTCTCTCTCTGCTCCTTCCCTGCTCGCACTCTGGCGCGCACTCTCTCTCAAAAATAAATAAACATTAAAACTTAAAAAACGAAGTTACTAAAATTGATTCAGGAGTCAAAATCAAATAGACACACAACCACAGAAGACATGGAAAAGGTGTAAAAGAAGTACTGGCTCTGAAACCAGATGGAGCTTCTGCAAATGTTCAAGGAACAGCTAATGCTACATAAATTGCTGCAAAGAACAGAAAGATATAGATAGCTACATAATTTATTTTATAAAGCTAACATAGCTCTGATACTCAAACAAAAAGAAAAGTCAATTTCTTTTTGATTTATTCAAAAACCTGAAATGAATTGCTAGCAAACTAAATTCAAGGCTATGTTAAAAATCAACCAAGGGAGATTTATTCCTAAAATTCACAGACCTAGCAAAGAGATTCAGTAAGAAGTGGTATTATGGGATAGATAATAGATACATGCTGAAAGAGATTTTGATACAATCTATGCTTAGTTTTTTTGAAGATTAGAAAACTAGAAGTTGAAGATTTTTTGAACATTACTTAATCATCAAAGGAGCCCAATATCAGGATAAAATATTAGAGGCACCCCCACTAAAATCAGGACCAGAGCAAAAATGCCTGTTATAAATGTTATTGGACAAAATTTTACATTGAGTTCATGCCAATAAAACAAAATGTGAGACAAAATATAAAATCTACGAAACGCTGGAAATATAGGAGACAAAATTATTATTGCCTATTGATGGCATGATTACAGGTCAAAAATGGAAGAAAATCATGTTTAAAATAAAACTTCTTGGAATTAATAAGATAGCTCAGTAAGTTAGTCAAAATAGGGGAAAATATATTTTAATATCATTGCCTATTCCCTATGTAGGCATTTGCCAGTCAGAAAATGTGATGGGGAAAATAGCCATTCAATAGAACCACACTAAATTCATAATCTTCAGTTTCACCTGGGTCCTCCACACTTCTGAGGAATCCTACAACAGTCTGGTCCACTCCCCTTCCATCATGGCATCCACCCACTCACCTCTGCTGTGTCTTAGTAGATTACTGCCTCAGCAGAAGGGAGCCTTTTAACTTCCTGTCCTTCATCCTACACACCTACCTGCATCTGAACCCACACTCTTCTTCCCCCGCCCCCAAAATGTCAGTGGTCTCACTTTCTCCCTATCAAAGGCCAAGCCTCTGTCTGTCTTTACTTCCCAGCTCTTTCCATCGTTTCAGAAACCTTACATTATGAATTACCTCTTCTTTCTAGTGTACCATTAACCACTCCTTCCTTCTGTTTCTATTCTGTTTATTTTCTATTACCACTTAAATATGATGAAATCCCTTCCAACTTTCCATATTTTTTGTTCCTTCTTTTCCAGCTTCATTTTCTTTTTCCCTTTCATAGTCTTTTCTCCTTTAAAAATCTGGAAAAGTTATTTATATCTATTACCAGGAAGATCTATTCAATAAGCAAATTTGATCATGTGATTTTTCTCTTTAAAACTTCTTCCTGGAGGGGCTCAGTCAGTTAAGCATCCAACTCTTGATTTTGGTCCAGGTCATGATTTCACGGCTCACAGGTTTGAGACACCCCCCCCCCCCATTGGGCTCTGTGCTGACAGTGTGGAATCTACTTGGGATCCTCTTTCTCCCTCTCTCTTTGCCTGTTCCTACTCACTCAGTCTGTCTCTGTCTCAAAAATAAAAGTAAATAAACTTAAAAAAAACCAACACTTCTTCCTTTAATACCTTCCACTACCTTAAGCTTTCACCTAGTCCACTCTTGTGCATTCTCTAGCTTCTTAGGTTAAAGGACACTTCCTCACATAAAGTGATCCAATGTTAAGACTTTCATACATGGAGAGAGAAGATATTACAAGATTACAATTCTGAATACTAAATAGATTGAAATCTTTCCAAAATACTTTGTGAGTGGGGCTCCTGGGTGACTCAGCCGGTTCAGCGTCCAACTTCTGCTCAGGTCATGATCTTGTGGTTAGTAAATCCAAGCCCCACATTGAGTTTTGTGCTGACAGCTCAGAGCCGGGAGCCTGCTTAGGATTTTGTGTCCCCCTCTCTCTGTGTGCCCCTCTCTCTGCACTCTCTCTCCCTCTCTCAAAAATAAAGAAGCATACATCTTTTTAATAAAATTTAAAAAAATACTTCGTGAGTTACAAGTCCAGTAAAAATCCAAAAGGTAGCATTGGCATTAAAATTAAACAATGGTAGCACAAAATGATAAACCAATCTCACTTTGTTAATAAGGAAGTTAAAATTCTTTAATAAAGTTGTAGAAAATAAGATCGTTTCGTTTAATGAAAATAATACACTATGGCCTAATAGGATGTCAGAAATGAAAATAAAATATTTCAACATTGGGAACTAAATTAATAAATTTATCTCACCAGTTGAATAAAGGAGAACTATATATGTGTCAATCACTGAGAGGCATTTGATAATTGTTATGCTTTATTCATAATAAAATCTCAATCTGGAGACAATATTACATAATACCAAAATATAAAAACCAAGACAAGTATGACCATTTTCTCCCCTACCATCAAAGAGCAATATAACAAGGACAAAAGAAAATGAAAGATGCAAGTACTGCAGAAGAGGAGATTAAAACCTCTATTACATATAGGTGATAGGATTCTCCCTGTAAGATCAATGAGAGGTAACTGAGTTAGTTCTTATAAACAGAGTGAAACCAATACCTTTATGACTTACCAGTGAAATCCAGTGCATAAAATATCTAAGAATAAAACTTATCAAGTAATGTGCATAGAGATATTTATTATTAAAAAACTACAAACAATTTTGCAGTAAGACATGACAGAAAGTTTGAATCAATGTAGAAATATATCATATATCATGTACCTAATATCTTTAATAATATCAATATACCAACTCCTTTATAAAAATCTCTCACAAAAAGTATTTGAGAAGAGCAAAACATGTTTCTAAAGTTATCTAAAATAAAACTTGACTACTAAGAATACCTAAATTAAAAAAGTTTTTTTCAATGTTTATTTATTTTTGAGAGAGAGAGACAGAGGGCGAGCAGGGGAGAGGCAGAGAGAGAGGGAGACACAGAATCTGAAGCAGGCTCCAGGCTCTGAGCTGTCAGCACAGAGCCTGACGTGGAGCTCGAACTCATGAGCAGTGAGATCATGACCTGAGCTGAAGTCATATGCTTAATTGACTAAACCGCCCAGGCACTCCAAGAATACCTAAATGTTTTTGAAAAACAAAAATGAGAAATGAGATTTCTCTTATTGGAATTTAAAATATATTATAGAATAAAAGAAATTAATTATAGTGGAACTGGCATAGAAGTGGATAAAAATTTTTTTAACTATAATAGAACATTCACAAAATTTAGTACATGATAGATAGCCTACTTCAAAAACATGAGGAAATGATAGATTACTTATTTTATAAATATTATTGAAATACCTAGCTCCTCATTTAAGAAAAAAAAATGGATCATTTCCACATCACAAAATTAAAAAAAACTCAGAGATTTAAGTGTTTAAAAAGAAAAGTATTATAAGAATATTTATATAGGGGCACCTGGGTGGCTCAGTTGGTTAAGTGTCTGACTTCAGCTCAGGTCATGATCTCATGGTTCATGAGCTCGAACCCCACATCTGGCTCTGTGCTGACAGCTCAGAGCCTGGAGCCTGCTTCAAAATCTGTGTCTCCCTCTCTCTCTGCCTCTCCCCTACTCACTCTCTCCCTCTCTGTCTCTCTCTCAAAAATAAATAAACACATGGGGCGCCCGGGTGGCTTAGTCGGTTAAGTGTCCGACTTTCGCTCAGGTCATGATCTCACAGTTCGTGGGTTCGAGCCCCGCGTCGGGCTCTGTGCTGCCAGCTCAGAGCCTGGAGCCTGTTTCGGAGTCTGTCACTCCCTCTCTCTCTGACCCTCCCCTGCTCATGCTGTCTCTCTCTCTCTCTCTCTCTCCTAGAAATAAATAAAACATTAAAAATAAATAAATAAATAAATAAATAAATAAATAAACACACAAAAATTTTAAGAATATTTGTATAAAAATTGAGGTATAGAAATTTTCTAGGCAAAGTAAGACAAAGTTTTACGAAGAAAATATTGAAAATATAAATACCTAAAATTTAAAAGTATCAATACATTTAGAAAACAAATACAAACATAAGGGAAAGAAACAAATAAGAAAGAATTATTTGCAATATTTATTATACAGAGTATTACCCAAATTTAAAATATGACTTATCCTATAAGAAATGGAGGAAGAATATAAATTAGCAGAATAAATATACAAACATCCAAAATATTCACCATCACTAATAAGGAAAGGACCTAATTAAAATAGCTTTGCTTAACTTTCCCCCATATTGAATTAGCAGAGACTTTAATAAATTACAAGAAAATATGGCAAGACTAACAATAGATTACAAAATTATAGTGATTTGGTAACTTGATATCACTTGTCTTAAAATGAATTTTTACATTGTATATAAAAGTTTGAATAACTTTTTTTTTTTTATTTCTAGGAGAGAGAGAGAGACAGCGTGAGCAGGGGAAGGTCAGAGAGAGAGGGAGTCACAGACTGAAACAGGCTCCAGGCTCTGAGCCGGCAGTCAGCACAGAGCCTGACGCGGAGCCCGAACCCACAAACCGCGAGATCATGACCTAAGCGAAAGTCGGACGCTTAACCGACTAAGCCACCCAGGTGCCCCAAAAGTTTGAATAACTTTTAAGGAAATAATTTAAAATGCAGGAACAGGGGCGCCTGGGTGGCTCTGTCAGCTAAGCTTCTGACACTTGATTTCAGATCAGGTCATGATCTCACTCAAGCCTCGTATCAGACTGTGCTGACAGTGTGAGGCCTGCTTGGGATTCTTTCTCCCTCTCTCTCTGCCCCTCCCCTACTCATTCTCTCTCTCTCTCTCTCTGTCTCTCTCTCTCTCTGAAAAATAAATAAACATTTAAAAATAAAATGTGGAAGCAGTTTATATATTGATATTATTACAGCATTATTTTTATTACTGAAAATTGTTAGCGATCATGACTGGTTATATTAGAAGGATTATATATGGGACATCTAACATATGTCCAGTAAAATTCACTTTTTGGAAAAACATGTGGTAATATACTGATGTATCAAATGAAATAGTTTAAGTTCAAGAAACAGAATCTGTCTCTATTAATAACCACCAGATTGGAAGGAAGCCAGGCTATCTGGCTGAGACAAAATACAGGCTGAACCATGAAGCTTCAGGAATGACCCAAGCAAGGAATACTCTGAGATCTTTAGCAACAGGAGCTCTCAAACCTTCTTGTGAGAGCACAACCATCAGATGCATCCATTCTGACCACCTTGCATGTCTGAATGTCTCCATACAGTTCCCCTGAGAGGATCTTGTTGGTTCTACTTTGGTTAGTTTACTCTTTGCTTGACTCAATCAGTCAGGCAAAGGTGTAGATTAAATGGCACCAACTGGGGCGCCTGCGGGGCTTAGTCGGTTAAGCATCCGACTTTGGCTCAGGTCATGATCTCATGGTTCGTGGGTTTGAGCCTCGCCTCGGGCTCTGTGCTGACATGCTGACAGCTAATTCAGAGTCTGGAGCCTGTTTTGGATCTTGTGTCTCCCTCTCTGTCTCTTCCCCTCCCCTGCTCATGCTGTCTCTCTCTCTCTCTCTCTCTCAGAAATAAATAAAACATAAAAAAAAATTTAAGTGGCCCCAACACTATTCTATAAAACAAGAGCCATTCCAATATGTATCTGCTACAACCTATGTCAGTTTTCAAAACAGAGTCTAAAAGTGAGTTGGCCTGGTTTTATGTATGTGAATGTATATGTAAGAGTATTGGGGGAATATTTGGAAGACGATACTTCAAAATGGTGGCAGTGTTATGTATGAGTGGCAAGTTCATGAATGATTTTTATTTGCTTCACACTTCATGGATGTACAGAAAAATTCTTTGTGCAACAATATGAATTTGGCTACAATGCCATTAGCATTTGATTACATTTCTCAGCCAAGTCCCCATATTGCTGATATTTTTACATTCTGGGAGTTGGGGAGTCATAATAAAATCGAAGGGAAGGAGAGACTGCAAGGGAAATAGCAGACAACCCCTTCTTGAGAAACAGAAAGTGTAAAGTGTGTGTCCTGTTTTCCCCAGTATTGTCATAGCCTGATTTCTCCAGATCGGATAAACAAAATGGGCACCAGCTCATTAGGAGATTCCGGGAAGTCGCTGTCAGCTTTAGGACTCGGAATCATCCTTATCAGTTTTACATCAACAGTAAGCATGTACCACCTGATGGCTGCAAACCACATCTGGGACCAGAAACAATTTGGACAGCCTGGTTGAACTTCCAGAATACCAGGTGGGCCAGTTACACAGGCTCGTTTAGGCTATTTTGCATGTTTGATTTTTTCAGAGCCCATTTACTACATTACAGTGGGGTCTTACTGTATTACTTTCTTTTCCAAGTTTTTAAATATTATATTTCATTAATTTTTTCAAATCTTTTTTTAATGTTTTATTTCTAGGAGAGAGAGAGAGAGAGACAGCGTGAGCAGGGGAGGGTCAGAGAAGAAGGAGTCACAGACTCTGAAACAGCCTCCAGGCTCTGAGCTGGCAGTCAGCACAGAGCCCGATGCGGGGCTCGAACCCATGAACCGCGAGATCATGACCTAAGTGAAAGTCGGACGCTTAACTGACTAAGCCACCCAGGCGCCCCAGTTTCATTAATTTTTTGAATAGGTGATTCATTCACTTAGTGAAGTTCCCTGATGAAAGGATGAACTTAAGACAATGTTCAGCAATCTCTGTAACTTCATGAAAAAAAGACAGCCAGACATCTCTTGATGGAAGAATAAAGCACTATATACGAGGCCTTCTGGTCAAAATATCAAATCTGTACCTGCTCAAGCTTCTAGATATAACTTCCAGTTTACAGATCCACTGGGGACAGTAGAACACGTAAAATGACACCATGAAAGTAACCAGTAAAATCTGGAATAAAGGAAACTCTACTGAAACTCAAAAAATATATTGCAAGAAGAAACTTTAAAAAGAAAGGGAGGAGAAGTTATAGAATAAAAGAGACTTAAGAGATTTAGTAACCAAATGCCATATAAGAACTTGCCTGATCATGACATAAATCAACTGTAAAATTAAAAAAAAATTTTTTTTTAGAGGGTGAAGGAAGAGGGATAGAGAGAAAGAATCCCAAGTAGGCTATACACTCAGCACAGAGCCTGAGCTGGTGCTCTATCCCATGACCCTGGATCATGACCTGAGCTGAAATCAAGAGTTGGATGCTCAACCAACTGAGCCACCCATGAAAATTTTTTATGAGAAAATGATAACACTATTTTATTATATTTTAAATTATTGTGAAAATGTTAATATGCAATATTAATATTGTGCTTATATTTTTAAATATGGTCTTATATTTTAAAGATAAATACTAAATATTTGTGGATAAAACTGTATGATGTCTAGAATTTGCTTGAAAACAATCCAGTGGGGGGTGTTTAGAATGCAGACAAAATAAGGTTGGCCATGAGTTGGTAAATGTCAAAGTTGGGTAATAAGTATATAGGGATTCCCTGTGCTATTCTTTCTACTTTTCCTGTTTCACAAGTTCTATAATAAAAAGCTAAAAAAGAAAATACAAAGTTTCCATTCTGCTCTCCCATCCATCCAGTCCCCATCTCTCCATAGATAATGACTATTTGTAGTTTCTTGTGCATCCTTTCAGAGTTTGTATGAGATAAATTCCTTTTACCATTAGAAAAACATTTAAGTAACTCTTTTTAAAAGGCTCATGTCTTGGGAAGTATCTGACTTTCAGCCTATCAGCTGACAGTTATTTGAGTTCATTCCCTAAGACGGATGCTCATTTCCTTTCTGACTTCCATGGACGCAGCCCCAGATCATTGGGACCAGGATAAGTGCTCGAAAATAATGACAACGGAATCATTCTTGGTGACTGTTTCCATGGGAATGGGAATGAATCAGCGACAGAAAACTCTTAAATCTCAGCCTGAGGGTCACAAAAGGCCATTCCATTTTCAAAGGGTTGTGGCTGTTTACAGCTTTTATGTTTGGAGGGATGAAAAAAATATCAAACATAAATTTATTTCATTGAAGAACATTACCTAATCCTACGCGTGAAAACCCAGCCATTATTCAAAGAGCTGTGACTAGCATTCTGCCTACATACCGCCCCAGTCGTGAGTGTGCTACACACCATCATCTTTAATTTGACTGAGATTGTTTTGAAATCCCGCACTTCTGTAGCATTTTAAAGTGAAGGGTAGAATTATAGGGGTCTTGATGAGTACTGGTTTACAACTTTAAGTAGTACTCAGGGGGCTTTCTGTGGGCTAATTGAAATGCAATTAATGTAAGGCTCAGAATTGGAATTAATTCAAATTAATCTCTGACAAGAAATGGTACATAAAGAGTTTGAGAAAGGACAGCAATGTTGTAAATTCTTAAATGGAAATAAGTTTTGAGAGAAGCTATTTAAGGATATTTCAAATAATTTAAATAATCATACTCATTCCAAAGGCTGTTTGTACATCTGTCTTCTTATTGTTAAATAATACTAGATTGTGGTTGCAGAACAATAATGATCTCTTCTTTATGCACATCCAGCAGCATGAATCTTGGCAATAGATCATCTGAGAAAATTGTTTTTTGGGTGATGAATTGCCAGGTTAAGAGTATTATATTCCTGCTATCATGCCTTCATTATCAGAGCATTTTAGAATATATGTTTTTTATGGCATACAGGGGTATTGTTGTGATAAGAATTAATAGAACACTTTAGCAAGCAGCTTAAGGAAGTCAGAGTGTGATTGTTCTAAATTTATATTCCACAATTTTACATAGGCAATGCAGATAATAACATTAATAGCATTTTTTTTTAACTGTGCAGTTAACACCCGCTTCTATAAGTGAAACACAAGCATAGGAATCACATGAAGGCATTTTTATCTAATTCATTAAGATAAGTAAAGGATAAATGAGTTTCATGTGTAGCAGCAGAGAATGGCGAAATTAATTCCAGTTTCTGGGGTTTGGAAAACGTGTGTGCGTGTGTGCGTGTGTGTGTGTGTGTGCGCGCGTGCTCACGCCCATGCATGCATGTACGTCCCTGTGTGTTGAGGAGACAAGGCAAAAGGACCAATGCTGAACTAAAGGAAAATCAAACTCTTAGTTTTCTTGCTCTGGTTGAAAGCAGTAAGTAATCAAGTTATGCAGTACTGTTTATGTAGGTAAACTTCAGAACCTCCTTGGAGGCATGAGACATTTAAAACTAATTAACAGTTATTAATATTGGAAAATTCCCCAGGCTCTAAAAAATATTTTCTTGTAGAAACATGCAGTGAAGACACGTATTGGAGAGGAGCACACTGTCTTCTCCAAGTGAGAGACAGAGGACAAAGCAACAAAACACAACTAACACGAAACTAACAAAACAACAAGCTGCTAAAAATTCTAGGCAGAGCAACTAGAATCGTTCTGCGAAGGAGCTGGCATCATGAAGAACAGGCATGTTTAAAAACATGACATAAATTCTCAACAGTGTTCCTTAGATTATTGTGTAATTTCTCCTTTTTTTTTTTTACAGTTATAAGTTTCTCATTTAGAAAACGCTATGCAAATATATACAAAAGCAATATTGTACTTTCCTTTTTGTTTATTTGTCCTGAGACTAACTTATAATATTGTACTTTCACAACTACCAGCCAAATGGAATCCAAACTGTTAACAGTACAAGAATTCAAAATGTATGAATTGTCCAATGTTGCAGATACCTAGTTACATGTTTACATGTGTATCTTTAGGCTATTATTTTTAAGTATTGTTCTCACAATCTTTAATACTTTGACATTTCCACACTAAGAATTGACCTGGGTGAAATTTGAGTTCTCCTCTATCAGGAAAGAGTCATTTTTCGGCATTGCTATGTAGGAAAGAAAAACGCCAAAACCTTGGACATGTTGAGTGCTATGTATGTTTCAGAGGCACGGTTTGTATCAACCCTACAAACAACCCTAATTGCAGACGTGGAGTCCCCGTCTATACAAGGCCTGCCACTGGCATTGCACAAGGCTTTATGATGGTGCCTGATAAATATCTGCTGATCTGCTGAAGAAACCGAGGCTGAGGGATTATACAATTCATCCAAAATTGTCTGCAGTTAACAACTCAGGTTTCTGATTCCAAATCCCTCTCTGCACTCTCTGGAGCTCCCTCTTTCACAATCAAAATGTGTGCCGAGCATTGAACCAGAGTGCAGTTAAAAGTGATGGGATCTCAGGGGCGCCTGGGTGGCTTAGTCGGTTAAGCGTCCGACGCTCGCTTAGGTGATCTCTCGCGGTTCGTGGGTTCGAGCCCCCATCGGGCTCTGTGCTGACTGCCAGCTCAGAGCCTGGAGCCTGTTTCAGAGTCTGTATCTACCTCTCTCTCTGACCTTCCCCTGTTCACGTTGTCTCTCTCTCTGTCTTCTAGAAATAAATAAAAATTAAAAAAAAAAGTGATGGGATCTCTTGCAGAATTCTTTACAACGGTACTATCTAGAAAAGAAGTTGATTTTTATATAGGACCTATGAATTTATCTCTGGTGTTGGCTGCAGAATTCAGCAATCACAACTCCCCACCCCAGAAAATCAATAAATAAGTGGCCAAGCAGGCTACAAGATCAGGGTCCTTGATGTTAAAAACATTTAGTGGTGTATTACAGGCATATGTCTTGGAGTGTTCATTGGAAGCAAAAGATGGACTGTGGTAATGGAAATGGATTACAAACCATCTCCAGATCATAAAACGCAACAGTTTATGCCAGGATAACATATGGGGCTGGCGGCCTTCCTGGAGTGAACTAAATTCAGAGGGATATTTCAGGGTCTTATTCCCAGGGAGAAGATTGAGTAGTTGGGCATTGATCCATTTCTTATCTTTCATTCAATAAATATTCGTCAAGTGCATTTTCTGTGCATTTAATTATAATGGAAGCAACATGTCCTCATCTGTAAATTGGGGGGAAATAGAATCTACCTCACAGGGCTGGGAGGATTAAGTGAGAATATGTGCAGAGGACTTAGAATAATACCTGGCATGTAGTAATTCCTTAAAAAAATGTTAGTTGTGACTATTAGGCTCTTACAATGTCCTGGACACTGTCCTGGGTGCTGAGATTCAAAGACGATTTAAATTTATCTTTTTCTCAGGAAACTCACAGTTGTAGAGGAAGGCACACATGTAAACTAAAATCATATAGACAAGACAGTAGAAGATTCTATGGGATGCACAGGAAGTACAAAGAAGGGAATAGCCTTGTGTATTAAGAAGTCAACAAAAGCTCCTGAGTCTTAAAGGATAAGTAAATATTCTGCTGGTGGGGTGTGTGATGGGGAAGATGTGGGCCCCAGGCAGAGGGACTTGCAGTAGCAAGAACAGACTCAGAGTCATGGAAAGCTAACTATGGAGGAACTGCTTCTTTAAGAGAATGGCTGACGATAGATGCTTGTTGGTGAGAAGAAATGAGACCAGAGACTGACTAATTCACAAGAGCACCAAAGTGCTTTCAACAGGAGGGTATTATAAACAGATGTATGCTTTAGAAACCTCATGAATAAAAGTATGGGAGATAAATTTATGATAAAGTGTGGGAGTATGGGAGAGTATGAGACTGGATGTGGGAAGAATGGTCAAGAGAGTCTTGAAACACAACAGGGAAGGAATGAAAATATCTTGAACAGCAATCACAAAGGGTGTGAGAGAAGGCGAGATTCAAGAGACATGAAGACGAGGGGATGACAAATAAGTTGGGATCATTTGGGTGGTGTGTCAGTGAAAATAAAGGTTGGGTACCAATATTTCTGACCTGGTGCTTCAATGTATGTTCAGAAAAGTGGAGATTGGAGGAGGAGGAGGAGCAGATGTGGAAAGATAAATAGTGAGTTTTGCATTGAATATAGGAAATTTAAGACACTGATAGAATATTCTGGAAAAAATATGCAATAAGTTATTGGATGCATGACTTTCGAGTGTAAGGAAGAGGTAAAGCTGGAAATACAGATTTTGAGGTCATTAGCATATAGTTGGACATGGAAGCCACCGATAAGATTCCTATGAGAGACCACGTTAGCAGAAAAGAGAAGAGGACCAAATGTTGGAGAAGCCAACTTATCAGTGATGGTGGAGAAGTCAGAAAACAAGGTTGATACTCAAAGGAGATAGAAATTAAAGCAAGAAAGAGTGGTATCACCAAAAGCCAAAGGAATTCTGGAGTCTCAATGTTATTTGTATCAAATGCCATAAAAAGTACATGAAACCTAAAAGAAGCCTATTGCATTTGAAGCTTAGGGATTTGTTGTTATTTTGATCTCTGTTAGGGCAGTTTCAGTGGAATCCAAACTGCATTTGGTTTCCTAGAATATGCAATCCTGTGTGTGTGTGTGTGTGTGTGTGTGTGTGTGTGCCGGCGCGTGCACAGCGCATGCATGTACGAACGTATACATATATTTCCTCTTAACTAAGTTTCTGCCTTTGTAAGCCTGTCTAAATATTTCTTATTTTATGTGTCCTTTCTACTCATGTCTCTATAGATTTCTCATTTATTTATGCCTGATTTGATAGTGCAAGTATGCATATGTTGAGCTACAAATTTTAGGAGACTAAATGTCAAAACTGGCAGTGTCTTTCAAGGTTTCTGCTGTAATAAATATGGACAAGTAAAAGTATTTCCCTCGGGGTTCTTCTTCCTAAAGAAAATGACTTTTGGCAAAGAGACAAGAGCCACGTTTTATAATTTCAGTCATACCTGCTGAGAAAAAGTCCTGAGAAGACAACATCTTAGTAGAAAGATCTGGCAGATCTGCCAAATGTTCCTTGAGTCTGTTCAATATGAAGCAATATTTTCCAACTTCTACCACAGGATGAGTTGTTTCAGGGAGTTTTGAGAAGTTCTAAAGAGATGATTGTTATGGAGATTTCCCCACATAAAAGCAGAATATCACTTCTGTATGCTCTATGCTTCAATGTCATTCATACAAACTCGAAAATATGAATAGAAAATTCATATTTGAATTCCTAACTTTTTAAGTAATTAACAGAGCACTGTAAATATCAAAGATAGAGAGAGGTCTCACCTTTTACTCAGTTTTCTGAAGACATAGTATAACTATGGTACAGTATCAAAACCATGAAGTTGTCACTGGTAAAACTGTGTGTAGGGGTCTCTGTGGGTTTTGGCACAAGCGAAAATGTGAGAACACTGTCGCCACCAGTGCAACCAACACACAAACTCTTCCATCACCACAAAAAACTCCCTCATGCTACCCTTTTTGTTATTTCAAAAATGATATATAAATGGAATCATATAGCATATAATTCTTTTTAAGATTTTATTTAAATTCCAGCTACTTAACATACAGTGTAATATTAGTTTCCAGTATACATATAGTGATTCAACACTTCTATACAAAACACCCAGTGCTCATCATAAGTGCGTCCCTTTATCCCCATCACCTATTTCACCCATCCCTCCACCACTTCTGCTCTAGTAACCATCAGTTTTGTTCCCTATAGTTTGTTCCCTATAGTTAAGAGTCTGTTTCTTGTTCTCTCTCTCTCTCTCTCTCTCTCTCTCTTTTTCCCCTTTTTCTCATTTGCTTTGTTTCTTAAATTCCACATAGGAGTAAAATCATATGGCATTTGTCCTTCTCTGACTGATGTATTTCACTTAGCATAGTACTCTCTAGCTCTATCTGTGTTAACACAAGAGGCACGTTTTTGTTCTTTTTTATGCCTAAGTAATATTCCATTATATATCTCGCATCTTTATCCATCCAGCATCAGTCAGCAGATGCTTGCAACCCATGGAGATTCGCTTTTTTCACTCAGCATAGTGGCCTTGAGATCCACCCAAGCTGTTGTAAATATCAATAATTAATTTTCTCTTATCCCTGCATAGTATTTCATGGACTGGATCTACCATAGTATGTTTAACCATCCACCTAGTGAAGGACATTTGAGGTATTTCCATTCTGTCAGCTTTTTTGAATAAAGCTGCTATAAAGATTCATGCACTGATTTTTGTGTGGACTTAAGTTTTTATTTCTCTAAGATAAATGCCTAGGAGGGTGACTGGTAAGTTTGTGGTGAGCATATATTTTAATTTACTTAAGAAACCAGGAAACTATTTTTCAGAATAGGTAGATACCATTTTGCATTCCCAACAATAGTGTGTGAGAGAGATCCAGTTACTCCTCCAAAGCATTTGTTATTGTCACTATTCTTTTATGTTAGTTGTTCTGTTAGATGGGTAGTGATAGACCATTATGATTTTAATTTTCATTGCCATGATGGCCAATGATGTTGAAGATCTTTTCATACAATTTGCAATCTGTATATCGTCTTCAGTGAAATGCCACTTTTTTCTTTTGCTCCCTTTTTAAATGAATTAATACGATTTTTTAAATTGTTGAATTTTGAAAGTTCTTTATTATATATTATATATACTATTGTCAATATTTATTATATGTAATATAGATATATAAAATATGTACATAAAATAAGACATTTATTTTTATCTTCTGTTACATAGGTAACATGCAAATATTTTCTTAGTATGGAATTTTATCTTTTCTTCCTCTGAAGATCTTTCACAGAGCAAAATTTTTAATTTTGATGAAGCCTAATTTTTTTTTATGTTTCATTCTTTTGCTGTCATATCATATTTGGACTTTAGAGTTGAAAATTCACTTGAATTCCTGGAGGACAATTAGACAATCTTTTTTTTTTTTTTTTTGCATACAAAAAAATGATCACACCAGAAATGATAGATGTCTGGCAATTTCTTCAAAATAATCCAGCCTGGAGAATAAGGTGGGAGAAAAGGGAGTGGGAGTATAGATAAATAACAGTGTCCATGAGTTGATAGTTACTGAAGCAGGGAGGATAGGTACATAAGATCATTATATTATTTTTTCCACTCTTGCATGTTTGAAATGTCCCATAATAAAAAAAATTTTTAAAAACACTGCATATCTTTTGACTAAATAATCCAGTTTGGGGAGCTTTGTCCTAAGGAAAGCTTGAAATGATGGAAAAAGAAAGCTATTTGTACCAAGATGTTTATAGTGACATAATTTGTAAAAGTAGAAGGAAAAATCAAGGAATACAAATAGCTAGCGATGGGAGAATTGTTCTGTAATCTATAGTACATCATCTCAGGGGATCATTATGGAGCCATTAAAGTGATAAACGTGAGGCTGAAGATACACAAAAAGTTTTTCCAAACTGATGGTAGACAGGAAAAAAACAAAACAATCCTTCAACTGTGATTTAGCCAGCCATAGTACTGGAATACTGCGATTTTATATTGCTGTAGCAAAATTTTAGTTCGTTCCCATTAAACAATTTAATGATAATTTCAGTTGTCACAAATAAGAGAATATGGGAACAGGATTCAGAATCTTCTAGACCATACAGGGAGGTCTAGGCAGTATGGTTGGCAAAGGGGTCTCCTTTGTTCCACTGCTCAGTGTGAGGGCATCTGGCAGAGCACATGTACCCCACCCCTCAAATATGTTCCCTTAAGTATCCTCTTAATGTGTTAATCTTCTTGGCAGTTACACAAGCATCTTACTGAAGCTTGGAACAATTAAGGAAAGGGAAATGCAAGTGCATAGGACATTAAATTTCAAGCAATAAAGGATTTACTTAGTCATATTTAAGTATAATTAATACAGTTATATTAGTATCAAGTGTACAATATAGTGATTTAACAATTTTATACATTTCTCAGTGCTCATCAAGATAAGTACACTCTTGATTTTCTTTATCTGTTTCACCCATCGCCCTGCCCACCTCCCCTCTGGCAACCATCAGTTTGTTCTCCATATTTAAGAGTCTTTTGGTTTGTTTATCTCTTTTGTTGCTGTTTGTTTTGTTTCTTAATTCCAGATATGAGTGATATCATATAGTATTTGCCTTTCTCTGACTGACTTATTCCACTTAGCATTATATTCTCTAGGTCCATCCATGTTGTTGCAAATGGCAAGATTTCATTCAATTTTATGGTTGAGTAATATGGAACCAATTTTATGGTTCCACAGTGTGTGTGTGTGTACACCACAACTTCTCTATCCATTCAGCTCTCAATGGACACTTGTGTTTCTTCCATGTCTTTGCTATAAACATAGGGATGCATATATCTTCTTGAATTAGTACTTCTCTTTTCTTTGGGTAAATACCCAGCTGTATGATTAGTAGATTATATGGTAATTCTCTGGTTAGTTTTTGAGGGACCTCCAAGCTGTTTTCCACAGTGGCTACTCCAGTTTACATTCCTACCAACAGTACATAAGGCTCCTTTTTCTCAACATTCTGCCAACATTTGTTTTTTCTTGTGGTTTTGATTCTAGCCGTTCTGACGTGTGTAAGGTGAAATCTCATTGTGGTTTTAGTTTGCATTTCCAGTAAAGGACTAACTTTTTAAAAATTGCTAACAAGATATAGTTTACTTGACTTTTAACTTCAAGGAAAATCTACCTTAGGGCATTATAACGTTCGCAAATATTTCCTGAATAAATGTGATGAATAAGGAGAAGAGTTACCCACTAGATCCTGTTCTTAAAATCCAAAAATCTAGTTTGTGTCAGAGATCATGAAGGTTTTAAAGATGTCCACAAATTCTTTGATATTCCTTCTTTCAAAAGGAGGAGTCTAATTTCCCTCCCTTTAAGTGTGGGCTGTACTTAGCACCTCACTTCTAAGGCATAGAAAGAGATGTAAATGAAGGTGTGTTACTTTCCAAGTTAGGACATAAAAGGCATGCGACTTCCTCTTTGCTTTCCCTTAAATCATTTGCTTTAGCAAACACAACTGCCATTTTTTGAGGACAGTCAAGCAGCCTAAGGAAAGATGCCTTGGGGAGGAGCTGAGAATCTCCCGCCCACAGCCAGTAAGCTCAGAAAGCCTGGAGATGTCTGCAGTCCCAAATGACATCTTGATTGCAACCTATGAGAGATCCTGAGGTGGAATCGCCCCAGCTAAGACGCTCCTGAAATTGTGACCCACAGATCTTGTGGGATAATAAATGTTTATTGCTTTAAATCACTAAGTTTCAAAGTAATATGTTATGCTGCAATAGATAATACAGAAATCTCTAGAAATGCTCTAGAAATTGTATTTAACATGGTTCTTAAAAATTTATGTTTAGTAGAATTTTATTGACTCCTCCTAGTTGCTGATAGTCTTCTATGAGCCTGCAATTTTTCCAACAGAAGCTACGTCAACTAGAAAATTTTTCAAAAACACAATTCTGCAAATGCAAAAAGACTTCTATGTCTAAAACTCTATATCCATATGACATGGACTAGGAAGTGTCAGTGATAGAAACAATAATGTTAAAATGAAAAAGATTGGCAGTACTTTTAAGTTGTTAAACAATGGTGATTTAAAATATCTTTTATTTAATTAGTTACAAAAATTTGCGTCTATAAAATATTTCATTGTTTGAAAATTGTTTTATAATTTTGCTTTTAATATTTATACTGAAGAGAATAAAAAGGGGGAAAGATGAATAGAGTCTTATGACTGAGAAAATAGGACCCTTCATTTGTGAAAATATTTCTCATGTATTTTCAAAGGCGTACCACACCTTTGTAGATGTTTATGATAATGACCTTCCTTTCTGGGGAGACAAAAGTATTATTGTTTCAAATATGTACCCATTTTGAATTGTTTATTTTTGAGAAAACAATATACTGTGACATGTCCTAGCTATCATTTAAGGATGCTTTTTGATGCTTTCTGTGACTATTGGTCAAAATTAGATTCTTTTCTTTCATCAGGGTTTCAACTGAGAGTTGAAACACTAGAGAAGTGTTCTGGGATCTTGAAAGAAAGGGTTCAGGTCTCAAAGTCTTTGATTCCTTCATACTAGCATACGAACAGGCAGGCTTATTTTGTAATGACACCGTCAGTGCGCTCCATAAGAGAGGCATTGAATTTCATCATAGGATGTAATTCACTGAGAAAAAGATTCTTTGCAAATACCTCCACAGAAATAACCTAATGGAAAGTCTTCCCACTTCCATGGAAAGGATATTTGTCCATCTTGGGTTGGAGGAAGAAAAGGGAGGTTTAGGACTCTTGATTATGCACCACGAAACTGAGACTTAGTCAACGCAGGTTAAACAAAAATCCTCCTGATGCTGAACAACCGTGAAAATGATAAATTCCAATGATAGAAACCAAGCCTGATTAATGTCTCCGGATTAAGAAGCAATTCAACTCATGTAACTGAGATAGTTGGAATAATGAGTGGATAGTGCCAGAAATTATTAAATAACCTGGAAGATACCAAAGTAACTTCCAGAAGCAAGAGCATCTGCTTTTGATTTTGGACTTGGGAGAATACAAAGGTAGGAAAGTTAATTTGATAGGATGATGGGTTATCTCTATGTTAAGTATCTTTTAGTAATGAGTGAAGTTGTGCAGAATTTATGCCAGTGCCCACAGATGTTTAATGTATTCCTAAGTGGCTTCTATGTCATTGAAATTATACTCATTAAGCTTACAAAATAGGTAACTTATTATTCAAAGCATAGGATTAAATCTCACAATATGGAAGAATTAAAAGCCAATGCACAGACTGTCAATACAGATAATGTAAGACTCCTTGGGAAAAATAATTAGACACAGAAATATCAGATATAATGCACAACATGAGATTTATCGAGGAAATAATATAAGCCTAATAGTTGACCCGAGGTTACCATAATTTATTGTTTTTAAGAAGAAAATAGTGGAAATATGCAAAATTAAGAATGCAGAATATGTGACACGGCCTTAAATTATATTTTATGTGAAATATAACCCTTAGTTAGTGAAACCCTTATTATTATTGTTTGCAAAGCAGTGCTCTTTATGTAATACTCTATCGTGTGCCATATAATAAAAACTGAAACACATAGCTAACCTTAAAAATTCAACATAGAAAATAGTGTTTTAATCCATAACTCTGTAAAT
Organism: Proteles cristata cristata; assembly: GCA_017311185.1. Lineage (NCBI taxonomy): Eukaryota > Metazoa > Chordata > Mammalia > Carnivora > Hyaenidae > Proteles > Proteles cristata. The sequence continues at coordinate 899,291 of JAESUZ010004992.1, read as the reverse complement.
TAAGATGCGCATAGTGCCAGGAGCAAAGTTCCAAAGAGTAATTAAATGACCATACACTGCCTTTAAGCTAGTGAAGATAATTCTATTGTCCTTCTCCAAGAAGGCTTTGAACTTTGTGCTGTATTAGCTTATTTGGGGTCTTTCTTTTGGCTTGTGTTATGTTTTTATTAGCTGACTGATGAGGTAAAGGTGAAGGTCAGCAGCGGAAAACAGATGGAGGCTAACTGGTCCCACCAGGGTCACATGCATACATGTCTCACAGAGTTTGAACTAAATTATTTGACTCATTTGGAAACTCTTAAGGAATTGGGCTTATGGAATTTGGACAACAGAAAGCATTGGCCTATCCTGATGACAATCTTAACAGTATATTTGCAGCAGCTAAATAAATGTTGTCCAGCTGTTTTTTATTCTACATAAGTTCATGACTTACACAGAGGGAATGGTCTTTAAAACTGTAGCTGAAGAAACCCTTGATGCAATATGAGTAACTACTGCAATTAAGAAAAAGAGACAGGGGCACCTGGGTGGCTCAGTCATTTAAGCGTCTGACTTCAGTTTAGGTCATGATCTCGTGGGCATGTGAGTTCAAGCCCTGTGATGGGCTCTGTGCTGACAGCTCAGAGCCTGAAGCCTGCTTTGGATTCTGTGTCTCCCTCTCTCTCTGCCCCTCCCCTGCTCTCTCTCTCTCTCTCTCAAAAATGAATAAATTTCAAGAAAAAAATTTTAAAGAAAAAGAGACAGGAGGGTGCCTTTTTTTTAACATAATGGTTGGATTTTGGAGGTTACGTTCTTGAAAATGAAGGAATGGATCTCAGGTGACTCTCTGATTTTCAAAAGTGCAGACTTCTGCTTGTAAAAGCAAGATGAAATAAGAAGCAATGTTACTATTTTTAAAAAATTTTTAATGTTTATTTATTTATTTATTGGGAGAGAGAGAGCACAAAGAGAGGAAGGACAGAGAGAGAGAGGGAGACACAGAATCCAAAGCAGGTTCCAGACTCTGAGCTGTCAGCACAGAGCACGATGCGGGGCTTAAAGTCACAAACTGCAAGATCATGACCTGAGCCGAAGTCAGATACTTAACTGACTGAGCCACCCAGGCACCCCAAGAAACAATGTTACTATTGGTTTCACACCCTAAAATACCAAGATGCCAGATTATTTTACAGAAACCATATTAGTCATATACAGAGTTCTGTTTTCATGGAGATTTTTCCATTGGAAAAATAATTATATATTTTAACTATATTGTAGCATTTAAAAAAGTTAGACCTTTCCTCCCAGATGTTGCCTGATATATCTGGATTGGTGGTAAATCATTTGAGGATGTCCGAGAAAAGACAGGGACCTAGAAGACCACCCTGAGAAGGAAGATGGCCTTTTCCTTCTTTTTAATGTTTTTTTATAATTAATTTATTTATTTAGAGAAAGAGAGAAAGCACACGAGGAAGCACAAATTGGGGAGCGGCAGCTAGAGAGGGAGACAGAAAATCCCAACCAGACTCTATGCTGTCAGCATTGAGCCCTACAGGAGGCAAGATCTCACGAACCAGATCATGACCTGAGATGAAATCAAGAGTCAGATGGTTAGCCAACTGAGCTTCCCACGTATGCTTAATGAAGCTACATCCTCACACATTTACTCTAGCCCCATTGAAAGTCTCTCTGGGGTAGATGGAGAAATGACTGGGCACCACTGATGTAGGTCAATGCAAGAGGACATCTGATTCAGAGTTGAAGCTATAATGGCAGACCACGTGGGTCCGAATTTTGACTCTGCTGCTTCTTAGCTATGTAATTTTAGGCAAGTTACTTGACCTCTCTAAGCCTCACTTGCCACATTTGTAAAATGGGGATAATAACAAAAGTGCTTTTAAGTGAGAATGGGTAGTTAAAATGAGGTAGAGCAAGAAAAGCATTCAGCATGGTGACTGGGATATAGTCACTGACACTCAGTAAATAACAGTATAGTTATTGCTCTCAGAAGTATTCAAAACATCTTAAATCTGCGAAGAGAGAATGCTGTTCTAAAAATTGCATTAAAGAAGTGTCTAGATAGGGCCTGAATTAATGGCACTTTCTCTTGGAAATTGTAAAGGAAAGCCTTCTACTGGGTGGGATTTGACTAAATGGTCTCCATGTTTTCTTGTTACTTTTTGAGATTCTTTGAAATACAGTTAAATACAGGAAATTTGCCCCTTTGACAGTCTGTATGGAATGAATGCTGCATGGGGCACCTGGGTGGCTTAGTCGGTTAAGCGTCCGACTTTCGCTTAGGTCATGATCTCGCGGTTCGTGGGTTCAGGCCCCGCGTTGGGCTCTGTGCTGACTGCCAGCTCAGAGCCTGGGGCCTGTTTCAGTCTGTGACTCCCTCTCTCTCTGACCCTCCCCTGCTCATGCCGTCTCTCTCTCTCTCCTAGAAATTAAAAAAAAAAAAAAAAAGAATGAATGCTGCATGAGCAAATGATGATTATGTGCTTAGTAATTTCAGTATAATTCAGTATAATTCAGAGTTCATTGGTCAGGGTCATGCCTACAATTCCTTTTCTCATTTGTCCTCAGCTGGCCTGATTTTCATTATCTGTGAAGATTCACATGGAATGACTTATCAAACTTGCCCCCGCAAACTCCTAAAGGACAGCCAGCTGGTTGAGGAAAAGCATCCTATGCTGAAGTTTATTTTGCTCGAAATATTACCACTCTTGATGTCTTCCTGCTATTGAAGGAATTCAAAGTCCTTCCTGAGCTGGTCCTAGCTGAAGTGGCCATGTTCACTTCTGTAACTGCTCACTCAAGACTCCAGATCATGCCCTCTTGCTTGTCCTCCATGGGCCACCCTCCTATGCTCTTCCCTTTAAGGCATTTCAAATGACAGTGCAAATTCCCTGTTCTGGCCTTACCAAAATATGTTCTCCCTCCCTTTCTCTCCCTCTTACTCTGCTCAGGCTGCCATAACAAAAATAGCATAGACTGGGTGGCTTAAACAGCATAGGTTTATTTTTCACAGTTCTAGAAGCTAGAAGTCCAAGATCACTTGTTTCTAATGAGGGTTGTCTTCCTGGTAGTGTGGACATCTGCCTTCTTGCTGTGTCCTCACATGGCAGAGAGAGGGGGCCATGTCTTTTTTTCCTCTTCCTCTTCCTCCTCCTCTTCTTCTCCTTCTTCTCCTTCTCCTACTCCTTCTTCTTCTTCTTGTGTATTTATTTTGAGAGAGAGAGAGATTGGGGGAAGGGCAGAGAGAGAGAATCCCAAGCAGGCTCTGTGCTGTCAGCGAGGAGCCCAATGCAGAGCTCAAACTCAAACCGGGAGATCATGACCTGAGCCAAAGTCAGATATGTAACCAACTGAGCAACCCAGGTGCCCCCTTCTTTATCTTCTCATAAGGACACCAGACCTATGAAGTCAGACCCTCATCCTTATGACCTCATTAACTCTTATCACTTTCTCATTGGCCCCATCTCCAAATACAGCCACGTTGGGGATTAAGACTTCAAAATAATGAATGTCTTACTTCAACCCACAGAATCATTCCTCCCTCCATTCTCTTTTTCTTTCTCTTTCTGTCCTCTTCTCCTCTCCTTTTGAGTCTCTATAGCTTCTATTATCTATTCTATTTCTTTCCTGCCTCAGATAACATGTTTTTTATTGTTAGATAATTAATTTTATGTCTATTCTTATCTCTTTAACTAGGCTGCATGCACCTAAGGAAGGCATAGCAGTTTTTGGGCTCCTCATGTCTGTGTAGAACTTCCACATAGATGTCACTTGATTAACTCATTAAAGAATACCTTCAGTTTTGTGAAACTACCTACTGCAGTACTAAAAAAAATTAAGATTATGGGAATTCATTGAAGGTTTATAATGATCCAGGCACTGTTCTAGGTACTTTAAAAACATTAATATGGCTAATATAATTAACCCAACTTATTTAAATGTGAACTGAGTTCTTACCATATGCCAGGTGTTTTGCCTACATCTCATATCTCACTTACTTCTTACCATGACTCTATAAAGTAACTATTAAAATAATCATTTTAGGGGCGCCTGGGTGGCTTAGTCGGTTGGGCGTCCGACTTTCACTTAGGTCATGATCTCGCGGTTTGTGGGTTCGAGCCCCGCGTCGGGCTCTGTGCTGACTGCCAGCTCAGAGCCTGGAGCCTGTTTCAGTCTGTGACTCCCTCTCTCTCTGACCCTCCCCTGCTCACGCTGTCTCTCTCTCTCTCCTGGAAATAAATAAAACATTTAAAAAATAAAATAAAATAATCATTTTAGAGATGAGGAGAACTGAAGTTTAGAGAGAGGACATCCCCAAAGTTCTATGGTTGGTTAGAGGTGGAACTGAAGGATGAAGCAGATGGGTCAGGTTCTAAAAGCCACGTTGTCCCACTACCTTACACTGCAGTAGAATCTAGGCTGTCTGGTGATACAAGCCAGAAAATAACCGACTCCCCAAGAGCTTCCACAATGGCACCTTGACAGCTGTGAGGCAGCATCATTGTTCAGACACTGTTGGCTTTTGTTGTGGCAAAAGGCACCAGCAGAAAATTTCGGGCAGTATTGAATGTTTTAAACAACCCAACAGTGGATGAGAAACTCATGCTATGTTTATGAGACTCTTTCAGTGGCCGAGCTGATGTTGTCTGTCAGGCAGAGTAATTCAGCTTTTCACTACAAATACTAGACGGGGACAACTAGTGTTCCACTGGTTCTCAAGCAACAAAATCCTAAGGTGTACCAAAAGGGTGTGTGGAGCCTGGCCATGAGCAGGGATGTCATGCAGAGATGCCAGTGTGCCACCAGGTTTTAAAAAACCCCATCGGGTCCAGAGAAATTAACACCAAAACAAACAAAACCAGTGCATTTCTGGGTGTTGCTCAGTAATTTCATCTCCAAATAATGTGATCATATAAAAAAATAAATGAAAACAGCAAATCTAGGATGTATAGGGAAATGGGTTCTCTCCAGTCTTTGCTGGTGGTTGTATAAGTTGGAACCACCTTTCAGGAAACCATTTGAAATACGTAATGAAGTCATATTCTTGAGCCAGAATTCCAGATGGCCTCTGAGCTAATTAGAGGGAAATAAAACACACAGGGAAGTGAGAATATTCAGTGGTCTCCAAACTATACATGACCAATCAGATTGAGCACTTATCTGCGTATTCATTGAGTCGGGAGTTTTGAGAGAGGGAAGATATATTTTATGTTATATTTTGTGTATAATAAGCAACTCAAAAAGATCAAGAATATACATAATGTGTAATGAAAAGCCTCCTTCTTACCCCACAGCTGCCCACTTTGTCTCTCCAGAAGCAACCTGTTACTGGCATAAGTCCTTCCAGAAATATTCTATGCAAATGCAGATACACACACATGTGCACACACACACACACATACTTGCACACTTGTTATTCAAGCAATTTGTATTTTTTCTGTGTTGCAGTCAACAGGGTTAAACAAGAGAGGCACCAAACTTCAGTGTAAACTTTCATATGAGAAGTATATTTTATGTCTAATCATTGTAAATCTCACCAACCCATCTACTTTCATTATGTACACTTAGGAAGGGTGGCCATGAATATGGAGTCCTGTGCTGTCCTTGGCCACAAATATTTGAAACTCTTCAATCTAAATAAGTTGCCCTCTCTACATGGTATGCCTCTTGATCAATATCCCTGTGCCTCTCCCTTGTGTTTGGATGCTTTGTTTCCTGTATAGCATTATTCTCCCATCTTGATAAGCTTTCTCCTTTTGGTGCAGCCCATCCTCCAGTAGCCTCTTGAAAAAGTACAGAGAGTAAAATTTTTGCATGCCTAAAAAACTCCTGAATTCCACCTTTTCCTTTGATTGATAGTTTGGCTGAGTATAGAATTCTGGGCTGAAAATAATTTTCTTCCTAACTTTGAAAGCATCACTTTGGTGTTTCTAGAGTTGATATGGAAAAATACAAAGTTATGCTAATTCTTTCTCTTTTGCAACCTTCCATTTGTTAAGGGTGAGAACAAGTAAGCAAACGCATTCACATCCATGCTCACTGTTCTCCTACTCTGGGTCACAAGACAAGAAACTCATGCTCTCCCTTGAGATGTAAGCAAACTGATGATCTGTGAAGTTTCTTCAAAACTTAGAGTTCAATTGTAAATATATAAATGGGAACATTCTGAACCTCCTCTGGGTCTGAGACGTATTTATTATCATCACTGGTTAATGATCATTAAAAGTGTTCCTTCCTATCTTTTTTCAAAGCTCTTCTTGACTCTCTATCCACTGACTTGGGGAAAACACATTAATTTTAGCTAATTGGTCTGTCAGGATTAATGAAAAGTCTAAATTACAGAACATATTAAAACTGTTAACAGGCATCTGTGTTGCAGTGAAGTTTGGATCATGCATCTGAAGATCTGTAATTAATTAAGTCCCAGCTTTGCCACTTGCTAGTCATGTGCCCTTGAGTTAGTCTATTAACCCTCAAAGCTACTGTTTCCCTGTCTATAAAATGGGAATAATACCTAGCTCACAGAGTTGCTGTAATAATTAAAAATATTACAGGCAGGGGCACCTGGGTGGCTCAGTCGGTTAAGCGTCCATCTCTTGATTTTGGCTTAGGTCATGATCTCACAGTCATTAGACTGAGCCCCACGTTGGGTTCCCAGTGTGAAGACTGTTTAAGATTCTCTCTCTCCTTCCCTCTCTTTCTGCCCCTCTCCCACTTGTCCTCCCTCTCTCTCTCTCTCTCTCTCTATCTCAAAAAAAAAAAATTATAGGCAATTGTTCAGTAAACTGTACAAAAAAGCACTATACACATGTAGGAATTTCTTATAATAATTTTGGTTTCTTTTAGAAAGAAAGAAAGAGAGAGCCCATGTGATGGGGTGAGGGGCAGAGGGAGAGAGAGAGAGAAAGAGAGAGAGAATTTTAAGCAGCCTCCAAGCTTTTAGTGCAGAGCCTAAAGTGGGGCTTGATCTCACAATTAGTTAGATCTGGACCTGAGCTGAGATCAAGAGTCTGATGTTCAACCGACTAAGCCACCCAGGCACCCCAAGCTTTCTCACAGTAATTTAAACTAGATAAATAATGTTGCCTTCTTAGGAAGCTGCTTTAAGGTACAGAAAAGAATTTGTTATTTGCATATTTGTTCATATTAATATCATTCCCTTTCTAGTTGCTTTTCTACATAATTTAAATTTTTGCCAAAGTAGCTTAACAAATCCTTTCCTCCAAGGTATTGTCAAAACAAACTTTAGCCCAGTTTCTTGGCCAAATGATTGGAAATTCCAAATAGGTAAGTTTTGTTGCAGTTTTACTTTTTTCATTTAGAAAAACATAAAATTGTCATTTTGGAGAAGTAAGACTTTTCTGAGAATGACATTACTGAAATAACATTGGAGTTTTGGTGATTTGAAATAAATGGAACCTTGTCATTATTACTTGAAACTGGATTAGATTTTTTTTTAATGGAAAATAAAATAGGACAGACATAACTTTAAGGGAGAAGTAGTAATTTTGTTATTTTTTAAAGAGAATTGTACACATATTTCTTATAAAAGGCCCCAAACAAGGAAACAATGACTAACAATCAAATTGAAACAGGTTTCACACGTCAGCTATATATGACATTGTACCTCAAGGGCTCTTGCCCTTTCTACATACTGCTGTTTAGGTCAAAAAAATAAACAAGAAGCATCTGAAAGGTCTGTCATTCACAAAGAAATACAGCTGAATATCGCTAAATATATAAAGGATTCATCCAGGACTGAAACCAAATAAGAGAGATATAGGAGTTGCTGTTTTTCTTCCTATCACAGATTTCTCCTGTCAAAAATGTCCTTATCTCGTGGTTTATCTATACCATGGAATACTACATGGCAATGAGAAACAATGAAATCTGGCCATGTGTAGCAACATGGATGGACCTTGAGGGTGTTATGCTGAGCGAAATAAGTCAGGCAGAGAAGGACAAATATCATATGTGTGCACGTATAGGAGGATTAGGAGGAACTTAACGGAGGACCAAGGGGGAGAAGAAGGGCGGAAATGGTGGGGGAAAGGGAGAGAGGCAAACCATGAGAGACTCTTGAATGCTGACAAAAACTGAGGACTGATGGATGTAGGGGGGGAAGAGGGATGGGCATGGAGGAGGACACTTGTGGGGATGAGCACTGGGTGTTATGTGGAAACTAATTTGACAATAAACTATTTGTAAAAAAAAATGTCCTTATCTCTAATATTGCCACAAATTAATAGAAAGAATTGGTATAGGTCAGTCTTTAATCAAATAATATCATCCATTCATCCCACAAATGTTTATTGAACACCTTCTATGTACTAAGTATAGCTCTAGATGCTGTAATTGCAGCAGTGAATAAAACAGATAACATTTCCTGCCCCCAGGGAGCTTCCTTCCTCAGGGCACTAGAGGATGGAGCCTGGCAAGGGGAGTGGGGGTAGCAGGCATTATAAAACATGGGAGGAAATGAGGCTGTATGTTTTGAAAGTATGATCTTTCTCTTGGTGTGTGAGGGAGCAGAAAGCTTCAGGAGTCTTTTGGCTCCAGACCTGATCCCAAACTTACACTTCTGCATATATGTGGAAGGCAAGAAAAAGGCTCAAGGCATGGTGATCTAAAGAACCTGGGTGACTATGAAGAAATAATATCATTTATGGGGCGCCTGGGTGGCTTAGTCGGTTAAGCGTCCGACTTTCGCTTAGGTCATGATCTCGCGGTTCGTGGGTTCGAGCCCCGCGTCGGGCTCTGTGCTGACTGCCAGCTCAGAGCCTGGAGCCTGTTTCAGTCTGTGACTCCCTCTCTCTCTGACCCTCCCCTGCTCACACTGTCTCTCTCTCCTAGAAAAAAAAAAAAAAAAAAAAAAGAAATAATATCATTTAACTGAAAGATCCGTTGGTCCTCTCCTTTCACCGAGGAATGGCAAGCTGCCAAGTAATCTGGTGTATCAAGGGTATTCCAGGACAGTCTTCACTTCTGATATTCTGTCCTACTCTCCTCTTGAGTACATCCATACTTGTCTTGCAGTGTTTTTCTAGACTTTGGTTGGGAAAATATGGCCTCTGTCACCATTAAGAAAATTCTGGAACAGCGGCTGAGATATTGTAACTCTGCTCTGCCGACGCCATGTAGCAAGGGCAAAGAGGGGAGACAGGCTGATTAACAGAGGCAGTAACAGCCTGAAATTATGAGGAAAATATCCATAACTCTTAATATGTCAGGAAGTGCAGCAGCATCTGGAGAGAAGGAATGACTTTGTGCTTTTGAAGAGAGGAATTTCCAAACATCTAAAGCTATTTTGAAACCCATTAGAGACTGTGTAACACTACCTGAAGAGTAACCTTTTCTTCCCATTTCTCATTCTTTCTCAGATTGGGTGAGAGGGAACACTGAACTTCTTATTGGGACTCCATACTGGAATTTCTGGGCCCATCTAGCTCTTTCTGCATTGCTCTTTTGTCATTACAAATTCACCATGCATATTCTCCACCAGGGGACAAGGGCATGGAAGCAGAATCACGGAAAACATCCATCTCGTCACCAGCTCCAAAACATAAAACAGAATCTCATAAGTTTTGTCTCATTTGATAGAAGTTTCCATTTCCTTTTAATAACAAAAATAACAAATTATATACACAAGTATTTGTATTTTTTGGAGCTCACTTTGGCTTGGCAGGAATGGAAGTAACTTCATTCTCCACTTTCCTTTCCCATCACATCTAGAGAGGTGAATCTTACTCATTCAAGTTCCTTGATTCCATTAAATATAATGCCACAGATGTGTGAAGCCAAATCAGACTTTGCAGGTCACCTAGCTTAAATCCTCATTTTACAGATGAAGAAACTGAGATCTAAGGAGGTCATGTTAACTCTCTCTGGTCACAAAGCTAATCAATAGCAGAGTCAGAGGCCATTTAGCTGCAGCCCTGTAGTTATTCTACCAAATACAGTAATGTACTCAGTAACATTTCAAACGGACTTCTTATATCCCTGAAATCCTCTTCTGCCTTGAAGAGGAAGCGGAATTTCTCTTATGGAACACAGGGAAGCAAGAAATGTACTCAAGTACACAGAAGAGCAGGATGTCCCCTAGGAGTCCCCTAAAGCCCCCTATGGCATCAGAGACATTTTTGACCATAGACACACTCAGAGTTTCTTCAGCCTGTAGATGGCACAGTTGGGCATAGAGTGGTTTAAGGTAATTGTCTTTGTGACCCTTTGTGTTTGAGGACTTTGATTCATGTTAGATGTAATGTTGATTAATCAAACTAGCAATCTGTAGATTCTTGACACATAATACAGTCCTAGCCAATAGCAAGGACATGCTATCACATGTAGTATAGAAAGCTTAACTTGGACAGTGTGAACAGATCCCTTTTCATCACAGTGGATTTCTAAAACTGATTTTGTGTAAAGATGACTGCAATAAAATGGACTGTAGTTGCCATAGGAACATAATCTCTGGTGTTTGATAGCAGCCTTATAAGTCTATGTGTGTGTGTGGGGGGGGTATATTCTTGGCCAAAAAGGACCCCCAGTATATGGTAGCACCTAAAAAGGATAAAGCTAATGTGTTCATATAATAGTCTTGCATTGTTCATCTTAGAGATAATTTATCAACTCTAACATTAATGAATTATTTAATTTGCCATATGTTTTTTAAAGGTTTTATTTATTTTTGAGAGAGAGAGAGAGAGACAGCGGAGCAGAGGAGGGTCAGAGAGAGAGAGAGACACAGACTCCTAAGCAGGCTCCAGCCTCTGAACTAGCTGTCAGCACAGAGCCCAATGTGGGGCTCAAACCCACGAACCGAGAGATTATGACCTGAGCTGTAGACGGATGCCCAACTGACTGAACCACCCAGGTGCCCTATAATTAGCCATAGTTTGATTTGTCTTATTAGAATTTTTAAGGACTTTGAAGTAATCATTTGAACAGCCCAATTCTCTTTCATATACTACCCACCAACTCTGAACTGATCACTTTCTTTGCCGTCAGAAAATTATTTTAATTATTGTTTAAAAACAGTTCTGTTGCCCAGAGTGTGTTTTAAAGCACTGGTTACTCCATAAATTTTCATTGGTAGTAGGATATGAAAAAATTTCTGAAAAAGATGAGTTAATCCCACAGTTCTCCCCATCTTCTTCTGCCTCCTCAATTTAGTTAATGCTACAAGCTAGAGCAACTGCTCGCCTATCAGTCAAAAGGCATCGTGGTCTGGAAACAGAGCTGCTGCACATCTTTTATTGTCATAGGACCAACCTGACACTTGGTGGTTGAACTTTTTGAGCACTTCATACTCTACTGAAAGTGTCAAGCCCCAAACCTGTAGAATGGACATTTGATAAAAGAGTTCACAGAATTAAGATAGGCAGAAGCAATAGCTTGGCTGCATTCTTTCTTTCTTCTAGAGTGGGTACATCGTCACTGGGAATGCTGAATAAAAGGAAGTAAACGTGGAGAATTTAATTATGGGTGTTGATTAGGCAGCTGGATAATTGGGACTCAGTATAGTGTCTGTATAACACAAGATGGAAATGAAGCTAGTTAATGTAAAAATGGTAAAATTTTCTGGGTTTTCCTGTCTCTGAAGATCTGAATTTTGACTTCAAAAGTCAAGTATGTCCCCCAGTTGTGTGTTCTCTATATAAATGTATTTGGAGGGATTCTTTATCCAGGGGCCTTCTAAACACTGCAAAAATAAAAAGTTAGTAAATTTGAAAAAAGGTCAGCATGGCACCTAATAAAGAATACAAACAAAAATAATAATGCTGTAGCTTTTATCTATTATCCATCCTAATACTACCAAGGATGGGGTTTGCAGGCACACTCATGTGCTAAAGGTACAAGTGTGGGAAAAAAAAAAAAAACAACCTTCTCTACAAAACAGGGAGAATTTATAACTTTTTAGCCAGTATTCGCATTTCTAGGAAACTTAATTACTATTTTTTTAGCATTCTATATTTTCATGACTCTGAGTCAAGAATTTCTCATCACTAGCAACTCAGGGCAACATATGTTCTAAAGCAAGATTTCTTGAAGTAGGTTCCACAGAACACTAGCCCTGTTGTTTTAACTAGCCATTGGTCAAAAAGAGTTCTGAGCAATGCTGAGTCCTGGTGGCTTCTATGGATTTTCATGGTGCATTTTTTACATATTAAAACTAATAAATCCTGTAGTAAAAATGACTTCCTGATATTATTTAACTTTTTTCTAAAATTTATGTGGCTATGGAATCCATTTGTCAGATTATAGCAATCAGCCTCTTCAGACACTTTTAGAGCCATGGCCTAGAGCAGAAAGTCATAGAATGTTGTCATGGAGAATTTAGTCATCTGATCAAGCTTTTCTGTGCTTAGGAATTTCTGCTATTTCATTCTCAAGACCCCGGCACACAAGTCCAATAAAAGTAAACTATGTTTCACAAAGATGTCATTACATTGCTGCTAGAAATTTCTTCTTTGTATTGAGCCGAAACTTGTGCCCCAGGAAATTTCACCCATTGCTATTAAACCTAGTGTCTGGACCAACACAAGGTGAAATTTTCTTCCATTTGGCAGTCCTTCAAAAGTTAACAGATAATGATCATGTTCCTACTGAGTTAATGATATTCTAGACTACCTAGTTTCATTTCATGACCCTTTGTCTTGTGAGAAGATCTTCAGTCTTTAACATCTCAGTTGTCCTCCTTGGTCATGTTCTACTTGTCAGTGTCTTTAAAATGTAGCCACACACATGTACCCCAATGTTATTAGCAGCACTTTCAACAATAGCCAAATCATGAAAGAGCCTAAGTGCCCATAAACTGAAGAATAGATGAAGAAGATGTGGTTTATATGTACAATGGAATACTACATGGCAATTTGGAAAGAATGAAATCTGGCCGTGTGTAGCAACATGGATGGAACTTAAGGGTGTTATGCAGAGCGAAACAAGTCAGTCAGAGAAAGACAGATACCATATGTTTTCATTTATAGGTGGATTAGGAAAAACTTAATGGAGGACCATGGGGGAGAAGAAGGGGAAAAATAGCTGGAGACAGGGAAGCAGGCAAACCATGAGAGACTCTTGAATACTGAGAACAAACTGAGGGCTGATGGGGGTGGGAAAGAGGGGAAGGGGGGTGATGGGCATGGTGGAGGGCACTTGCTGGGATGAGCACTGTGTGTTATATGGAAACCAATTTGACAATGAAATAAATGTCAATGAAATAAATAACAATGAAAGACTATGAAATAAAATAAAATAAAATGTAGCCCCAAAGACTGAACATACACTGTGGGTATGACAGTATTTTAGACATAATCTGAGTATCAAGGAGGACAATGATATTATTACCTCCCTTAGTCTCAACATTTACTTTACAGATTGCCATAGGTTTGGTTTCCAAGGAGCAGACTCTAAGATGGAAATTAGTGTGTGGGAGTTTTATTGGGCATCAACACTCATGGAAGGAAGCATTATAAAGCAGAAGTTGAGCTGCAGTATCAACAGAGGTATCAGTTGACCCCACTTGAACTGGTCAAGTTGATCACTTGAACTGGCCAAGTTGTTGTTGACCAAATTGGGATGAGAAGGTTGGTATTTTATACCACCCTCCCCCATCATTATTCAGTTATTAGATGAAGGTCAACCCAGAAAGGAGGCCATCTTCTTGGGAAAGGCAGCTCTCTTCAGCTGAGGCAATCCCCAGCTCAAGGCTGGCAGCAGCTGGCTGTACTCCCAAAAGCTGGGAGAATAAGTCCTTCATTCCTGACAGGTATTCTGGGCATCCACTATAGCTTCTTCAGGACTTTATAGGTTTTGATTAGGATTTTATCTCAAATGCATATGAAAACTATTGAAGACATTAAAGTAGGAGGGTGACATGATTAGCTTTGTTTTTTATTTTTTTTTTCAATATTTATTTATTTAGAGAAAGAGACAGAGAGCGTATGCAGAGGAGGAACAGAGAGGGAGAGAGACACAGAACCTGAAGCAGGATCCAGGCTCTGAGCTGTCAGCACAGAGCTCCACACGGGGCTCCAACCCAAGAACCTTGAAATCATGACCTGAGTCGAAGTCAGACTCTTAACTGACTGAGCCACCCAGGTGACCCAATTGGCTTTGTGTTTTTAACATCTCACTTTCGCTTGTGTATAAAAAATGAAGCAGAGTCAGAGAGAAGCAGGAAAACAGTTGGGAAACTGAAAGGAAAGTTGTGTTGTCTAGTGTTGAGATTTATTCTTGGCCAAGAAAAAGAATAAAGGCAGGAAGGAAAGGAAGGAAGAAAGACCAAAGTCCATTTCTGGCTTTGACAGAGAGCTTGGTTTGGAGATGTGAGACTAAGAAAGAACTTTAAGGGAGCAGCTGTCTGCCAGTGGCAGATATTAAGAGTGAAAGAGGTGGATGGCCCTTTATATTTCTGCATTTCCTGCAGATATGTCAGGCTATCTTCTCATAGATGTTTGTCTAGCCAATAGCCTTAGAAGATAGAGATGGTGTCTCACTGCAGTGATGACTCATTACTCAGAAGATTCGCTTACCCCAGTATAAAACGTTGAGGTTCCCTATGCTCAGGAGTCCTATCCTGTAATACAACCCACTAAGTGTGTAGATGTCATTTGGCTTTCTTTGTGTCACCACGTGGGAACTGGAGCAAAAATGCTGATACATTGGCTGCTGCTATTGCTGTGAGTAAGCTCTTTGCCTTTGCCCCAGAACTCTCATGTTTTCTACCAGCATCCATGGGACTATGACACACTAACTACTTAGTTTACAAGTAGGTTAAATTTCAGAGCTGTCACAGTGCTGGACAATAACCTATATCCATTCACTGGTCAGCTTCCTAAAGGACTAAAACACAAATTTGAATTTTTTAAATGATATTTTTCAAAACGTTATTTCTTTGAATTGACATCATGAAGAGACCAGGCTATCTCAGCTTTTCCCAGTGAGCCCCACTTACAGTCAGGCTATAGCCCACTTTGATCTTTTCTTGAAGTCAGATCATGTGAGTCCTTTACAATAGGTTAGCACCACAATACAATTTTTATTTCTTTCTCTGTTTTTCCCCTGCCACACTGCAAAAGAGGACGGGAGTTACCTTCTAAAAATTCATAGAATGCAACAAAATAGAAAACAAGTAATTAAGGAAATCAGGTTAAAAGAAAAAATAAGGACAAGAGAAACAGTTATGAAAGCAAGTGTGCATGTTGTCACATCCTGGAGATGGGTCACAGATTTTGTTCTGAGTTTTCTCTCAGTCGTCACAAGCATGAAGGCATGTATGGTTCAAATGTACTTGCTTTTCATATGCTTGAGTTACTGATGAGCTCTTCCCCAGACAGGTTGTATATTTTAATAAATCTAGTTTAATTGTGAATTTCTAAATCCAATAACTATTTCCATTTTTCTTACATGAGTTTTACTGGAGATAGGGAAACTAGCCCAAGATTTTACTATGTACCATTTGTATGAACTTGGCGAGTCCCTTAATCTTTCCAAATCTCTATTCTGTTATTTGTAAGATGGGGATAGGGCCAAACTTACAAAGTTCATACATTCATTCATACATTCATTCATTCATTCATTCAAATATTCACCCAGCATACAATGTGCGGCTCTGTTGTGAAAACTGGAAATAGAAGTAAACAAATCAAATGTCCCTGCCTTCATGGAGTTTATATCAGGCAGGTGAAATCAGTTATAAACAATATAACTAAGTGAATATAGTTTAGATGATGTTACTATGGGTAAAAAAAAAATAAACGAGGGAGAGGGATAGTGAATGCTGGGAAAGTGTGGAAGGATTGCAATTTTAAACAGAGTGACCAGGAAGTCTTATTGAGAAGGTAAAACTCAAGAGACAGCTGAAGAAGGGAAAGAGGGGGCTATGTGGGTATATGGAGAAGATCATTCCATGCAGATGAAGCCATAAGTGACAAGGTCCTGAGTCAGAACAATTCCTAGTTTGTTGGAAGAACAGTAGGAGGCCAGTGCAACCAGGGTGGTACTAAGCAAATGTAAAAGTTGGAGGAGATAAAGTCAGAGGGGTAACAGGATGCTTGAGTAACGAGGCCCTCATAAGGGCCTTTCTTCTGAGTGATATGGACAGCCTTAGGGCGTTTGGAATAGAGCAGTGACATGATTTGACTTTTATTCAAGCAGTCACTTTGGTTGGTGTCTTGAAAATGAAATGATGTGAGGCTAAGAGCCCAAACAGGAGTAAAGGCAAAAGCAGGGGGCAAGGTATGAGGCAGTTGCAAGAATCCAGGCCACAGATAAATGCAGGACTTGGTCCAAGGTGTTAGGAGTGGAAATGGGGAGAAGAGGTGGTGAAAAGATCCAAATGAGATGATACATATGAAAACAAATATGAAACCTATTAATTCCAATGAACAGATCAAGAATTACTTTTATACTTCATTTTGAAGGAAACCTCTCTGTATAATCATCCCCAAAAGCAGCATCATCAACAGAAAGGTCTTTGGCATGTTCCAAAGATTAGAGTCCACTGGATAACTTGGAAGAGAAAACAGAGGAGAGAAATCCAATTCAAGGTATATAACTGAGCTATCATTTGTCTGTGTTTTCTATACTTCTCTTTAGTTTTCAATTTTTTTTTACCATAAACATACACTAATTTTTATAACTGGAATGCTATTGTTTTCCTCATGCACATGACCCCAGTTGGAACCATTTAGGAGCCATGAAGGGCACACCTCAGGATTGTCCACCCAAGAAATGGGGCAGGAAGGTATTTATCCATGCACTGTCCCTGATGGTCCACAGGTTTCCCTTGGATGTTACTTCCTGAGCATGCATCACAGTGGCTATAAGGGCTCATGCCGGCCCCCTGGGAGGTGTGGCAGAAGTGTGGCTGCCCATCACAGCCACAACTGCATAGAAAGAAGTGGACTGGGAAGATGTGAAACACAGCTTGGGCACTTCTGGTTTTATAGCAAAGAGCATGCTGGAGTTTGCAAATCTGAGTGGAGAAATGTTTTCCTGAGCCCCAAGTCAGAACTAAAATAACTCTTCCTTAATACATTTAGCTGTAATTTGGAGAACAGTGCCCTGAACTTGGTCAAGAGATTGTTTCTAGCACCACACATGTCTCCTTACCATCTGCAAGTGTCAGGCTCATTACCTGCAAATGGAGAACACTAGCTACTGTGCCAGGTAGTACAAATATGAAATTAGATGACATTGACATGCAGACATACGTAATCTGATACATACATACAAATAATGCTAATCCATAGAATTCTATAAAATGTGATCCCTACTTCCAGTGCTCCCGTGGCTCCCTGTTGGTGCCGCTGAGCAGAGCTCAGGCAGGGGGAGGATCCTGCAGGAGGCTGGACAGGCTCTTGGAGCCTCCACAGCCTGGGTGGCCAGCTTCCCTATTTCCTGAAGAGCAGCAGAGTTGGAATCTGGGACACCAGTTCTTTCCACTCTGTTCTCTTTCCTCCTTCCCAGCATGACCCCTTTCTGTTCCTAATTAGTGAATGTGCCCATCCGAGAATCCCTGTGTGGCCACAAAGATGCTCTTTTACAACATGTAGGAAGGATTCTGCCAAAAACATACATCCCTACACTTGCTTTGTCAGAGAAAACCAGGGATGATGTCCAGCCTCTCCGGGGCATCTCATTTTCACCTTTTTGAGTGAAATCCATAATCCACACCGAGAATGTTAAGCTGCTAATAGTCCCTTAAAATGTTCACTTCTTCCTTTTAATTCTATCACTGCACTTGAAAAGAGGCAGAGGAGTGCCACTGACCGGTCCTCTGCTGTCCCTTCTGTCCCTTGCGACCTACTCTTTCCATACCTGGCAGCCTGTATCTCCCATTCTCCTTCACCTGTTTTTGCCAATCCCTCCCCCTCCCCCCTGACAACCACTAGTTTGTTCTGTGCATTTATGGGTCTGTTTGTGCTTTGTTTTTTGTTTTGCTTTTTAGGTTCCACATATAAGTGAAATAATACCATATTGTCTTTCTCTGTCTAACTATTTCACTTAACCTAATACCATCTAGGTCTATCCATGTTGTGTGTTGATTATTTTTATTAAAAGATTTCCCACTTTTTATTCAAGAGATTTATTTTCTAAATGCTTATGTTAACTAGCTCTTAGTTGTGTTCTCTTCTACTTAGAATTATTAATAAAGCTTGAATTTTTTTTGTCCTTTCTTGTCGGTCATATATGGAAATCTATAAAATTGCTCCTGATTTTAAACTGCTATTCACAGAATATAGGACATTGTTTACTGAAATCTGAAATGATCGGAAGAATGTCTGAAGCGTAATAAAGTTCAAAAAGTCAGAAAAAAATTTGTCGTTATAAATTTGTGTTCTACGTAAGTCTATTTCCTTAATTTTATTTCAATGTATTTCAGGCTGTATCTTATATGCTGTACATGATGGGGGAAGAACACATTCTGGTTACAAATCTTGAAAAGTGTGTTTATGATAGGGGCGCCTGGGTGGCTCAGTCAGTTTAAGTGTCTGACTTTGGCTTGGGTCATGATCTCATAGTTTGTGGGTTCGAACCCTGTGTCAGGCTCTGTGATGACAGCTCAGAGCCTGGAGCCTGACTCAGATTCCATGTGTCCTTCTTTCTCTGGCCCTCCCCCACTTGTGCTCTGTTTCTCTCTGTCTCTCGAAAATAAATAAATGCAAAAAAAAAATTTTAAGTGTCTTTTATGGTAAAAAAAAAAAGGGGGAGGGATGAAACTAGAGAGATGAGAGATGTATAAAGATCAGAATACTCACAATGACTATTAATATGTTGAAGTATTTGCTTCCAATAAAGTGCTTTTTTTTTGTATGTTTGGGATTCTTTCAAAAGTACAATTTTGCATCCTGGTTTTCTATATAACTTTATTGTGAGACCATTTTCACATGGAATAGTTGACAATCAGAAGGTAGTGGTAAATGAAAGGGGAACTTGGCCAGATTCAGCACCTCTAGCCATAGACAGATGGGTCCTGCAACACCCACCCACCATATAGGAATGGGGTGGGAGTGGGGTTCTGAGGAAGTGGTTAAAGAGGGGCCACAAGGAACATTCAAAGACGAGAAGCTTCTAAAGTGGGGAATGAGAATACTTCCCTGATTGTTCATCACACATGGCTCTTTCCTAGCTAGGCTCAGAGCAACATGCCCAGTTGGGTACTCTGATACTGTTTCTAAATGAATTTGCCATCCAACTCTTTTCTGTTGATTGTTCAGATGAGGTTTTATTGCTTATAGCTATACAAACCTCTGGAAGTCAGATTTATGCTTTTGGCTCCATAGAGCCCCCTCATGTGAAACTCAAAGAAAAGAAAAAGGTAGAAGATGTGGGAGGGGAAAGGTGAAAAGAGAATACATATTCTCTACTCAGGGAACAATATCCTCATTTTCATGGACTTCAAGGTTATAGTCACTTTTATAGATCAGGATGTTGGTCTTTACATTGAGATTTCAAGGAAGGCTGCACTTATAAATTAGTAAAATGTATGAGTCATTGCAAAGTTGTGCTTGATCCAAGATTCAGCTACCAGCCTAGCATAACACCCGGCAGCTGTCCTAAATTCAGTGGGCCCTTCATTAAAATGCCATTCCTGGAATCCAACCAGTCTTGGGGTTAAATTACAGAATTTGTATTGCTGTCCACATTAATTTTCAATTACTTAAAATGTTGGACTCTTGTTAGAGGGTAGCTGCTGTTTGAGAATGTGTATCTATGCGAAAGAATGGTTGGATTCTAAGGACCATAGCAAATGTAGCTTTTTAAAATGAACTTTGGGGGGCGCCTGGGTGGCTTAGTCGGTTAAGCGTCCGACTTTCGCTTAGGTCATGATCTCGCGGTTCGTGGGTTCGGGCCCCGCATCTGGCTCTGTGCTGACTGCCAGCTCAGAGTCTGGAGCCTGTTTCAGTCTGTGACTCCCTCTCTCTCTGACCCTCCTCTGCTCACGCTGTCTCTCTCTCTCCTAGAAATAAATAAAATATTTTTAAAAAAATAAAATAAAATGAACTTTGGATAATAACCTTGACCCCTGTGTTCCTAAGTCATTAGCCAGTTGTGAACCACGCTGATGTGCGTTTGTGGCTTTTGGAACATACTCAGTCTGTTGGGAAATATGAGGGGGAGAGGGAAAGTCCGAAGTTACTGGATAACTCAGTAAATAGTATTCAAAGATCGGTTCCATTAAACCAGTAGAAAAGTTTCTTTTGATGACAATTAACCTCACAGATCACAGAGGTTATTAAGTTGAATTATTTATTCAAAGGATAAAAGTCTAAAAGGAAAGGAAAAAAGATCTTTAAATGGCATTGCCTTGCACAGATTTTAGGCAATGATTCAAGTTCCCAAACAATTTCTCTTATTAATGGCCTTAATTGTATTAAATTATCAAATCAAGTGGAAGGCAGCGCATTCCATGTCTGGGGCCCAGAGTAGCCACACATTACTGCTTTCATGCACGTTTTCTGCTGGCATAGGAAGAGGAGCCATGTTTCACAGGAAGAATAATTTTCCAGCTTTGAGTCCAAAACGGACACAATGCTGACACCAAGAAAATGGGGAGACTATCACTGAAGCTTCAGTCCTATAAATGGGAATCCAATTGTTGTGTTTCTTTAGCACCCGTGGAAAAGGGTGCGCTTCTCAGAGATTAGGGTCTGCAGCAGGGGCGAGCGGCAAGCTTTGAGACTGGCAGTTTGGGGCTTTCGTGCAATCAATATTGTTTATGGATCACTCTGACATGGCTGCATCCATCTGAAGGGAAGAAAAAAGAAACTACAAAAACGTACACTTGAGAATTTCAGGAAATTATCCAAATGCTCAAATCCTTCCCTGGGGGCAGTGGTTTTCAATAGGAGTTTACATGATAAATCCATGCGGTGAATACATTTAAAAAATAATAATCTGGCAGCCGCATGGAACAATAGCACACCCATATCGGCTGCTTATTTTGAAAAGAGTCCTTAGTTCGAATGTGTATGAAATTAGGCCATCAAACAGGAGACAAGACAAAGGAGGTCCAGAATGACTGAAACAGGCGAGGCAGCTTATCCACTAGTCGCTGACAATGCCACGCACGCTGTGGAAACCACTCCGAGCGGGGCTTACAAAGAGGCACACAAAGCCAGCATGGAAATGGATGATAAGCACAGATCCGCGGCCATCGAGAGGGAGAGAAGAGGAGGCAGCTGCAAGCATGGGAGGCCGGAAACGACGGAGTCAATCTGTAAATAAACGCACCAGTAGTAACGACACTGTGAGGGCCAGAATTTGGTAGCTGGGTTTGCCCTTTGCCACCTCCGCAGCTTATGAATTGTTGATAAACAAGGTCAACGTCCACGGCCAGAGTTATGGCAGAGTTCTTGTAAGGAGAGAAAAGATGCCGCAGATTCCAAGTGTGGTTTGAAAAAAATATCATGTCTGAAGCTCGAGTAAGCAGCAAAGGCTAAATTTTCAAAAACAAAAAACTAGGGCCAGCATTTGTGAGAAAGCCCATTTCTACCCACACTCTGGCTGGCACAGGAGATGTGGGCATAACTTGCAGGCAAGTTGCTTCCGAAGTGAGAGCCCACTGACAGCCATCATAATTCTCCCAGTGTAATCCGGCAACTCAGCTCCATCTTCTGTGTGTTCAGGACCGCCATGCTTCCAAGAATTGTTTTTAACACCTGAGTCATTGCTTTATCGCAAGGGACAAGTGTTCCTCCAAGACAAGTGACATGCAAGGTATAAGCCAAAAGAAGCTGTTAAAAAAAATCAGAATTTGCAAGAACCCTATTTCCAAAATATCCTCTTTATTGACACTCCATTTCCATGCCTGCAATTTCTAAAGGTTGTTGGCTGCATTTAAAGAATCTTGCCTGCTAATCACTTTTGGGTTTCCCTCCCCGCCCCCCTACTATGGGGTAGTGGTATAAACCATCACTGAAGAATCAAACGCTACAGTGCCAAACCAGGACTTGTACAACACAAAGCATCCCCTCTAGGTTCCCAAATGGAGGTGAGACTATCAAAGTTACTTTGTATTTTCGGCAGTGGAAGAATAACTTAACAAAAGCACAGTGAGTAACAGTTCATTAACTGGTCAAAAGTTTAAAGAAAAGGAGTGAGGGACTTGCCCTTAAGAAAAAAGAAGCCTCCCTGATTGTGGTTTCATAAATCGCTCCTTAGCTCTAGCACAAAAGAATGAAGGGGGAAGGAACCGATGAAGAATATTGTTTTCTTTCCATTATGTCCCACTCCTGGCTCCGTATTTACTTGGAGAAATTTTCATGTTTTATAGCTCGATTCTGAGTCAACGTCTGCAGAATCACGACTGTGCTGTGCTTTCCCAGCTCAGAAGGCACCATGGGCATTTAGAAGGAGGCCAGCATCCCTAATTAGCAAGGTGGTGGTTTTGGGGGGCGGGGAGCCCGTGATTGCTACTTCCTGCAAACAGAGAGAATTGCTCTTTGAAGCACAGCCCTCGTTTCCAAGTGAAAGGCAGGCTTCGAGAAAAGCTCCTGTGATGGGTAGCCTCCTAACATCAGTAGGAAATCATTGCACAGCATTTGGGGCTCTGATGATTCTTATGGTGTGTTCCCCTCCCCCCCCCCCCTAAAGTTCGAGTTCCATCCTTCGTTTGGATGACGAAAGGGAGATCGCATTCTCAGCCTCATTCTAACAAGACTCCAGGGGTTAGGGAAAGAGCGTGTCTCCAGTTCTTAAGAATATAAGAATTTTGTCAGCTGCAAAAACTGTGTACCAACCCCCTTCTTAACAAAGATCATATCGGGATGAAGAGGCATCTTTCTTTACGGTAGATTGACTCCCAGCGCTAGAAGAAAAGATGTCCTCATGTTGTTACCTTGAGGGGGACCAGCGCTGCTAATAACACACAGTCCAGCCTGGATTCTAAATGTTAATAGACCAACGGGCCTGGGGAGTCATTCTGGGCTGGGGAAGCGGGCTGGCAGCGGCCCATCTCGCAGCGTTGACTCATGCCTGAATCACAGCCAGGCTGGCAGGATGTTGTTTTGGGGAAGTTCGCAGGCCTGTCAAAAACCTGCTGTTGCCATTGGCTGATATTATGCAAGATTCCAAATGATATTTATTTATATTCTCCTTTTGGGTTTGTTTTGTGGTTTTTTCCCCCTCACCCCTTCCCCCATCCACAGGCACTAGAATTTCAAGTGACCAAAAAGAAGAAAACATTTAAAAGGTAGGCAAGAGCCCATTAAAAACAAAAGACACTTTGCTCCTGAGCTCCTATCAGCTCTCAAGTCAGAGCAGTGCCAAGCAATTTGCTCTAATTCATTAGACGCCCCCCCCTTCACTCCTGCAGATGGATGCAGTGGGGAGACAGGAGTGGCGAAGGAAGCAGGGCCCCCATTTAGAATTTGCATCGATGGTAAAGTGCAGCGCACAGTTATGTCCACGCATGTTCCTTTCCACACTTGTAGAATCTTGCCGGACTAGGGGTTTCTCACAGTAAACGTGTAATTTCCCTGATGAAGTTTGGCCTGGGACTAGGATTCCCTTTGTTTCGCGTCTGACTGATGAGGGAGGAGGCGGAGGGGACGGTGTGGCTCTTAGGAGATTCGAGGAGACTTAAGCTTTTCGATCTGAGTCTCTCCCACGCCCGCAGTCTGTAGGAGTTTAACTCCAGAGCTGAGGAAATGCTCCCAACTGTAGCGTGTAGCGCTGATAAGCTCCTTTGCAGAAACTTGGTAGGCAGGAAGAGTGTGAGTGAATTCATTTATGTGCCTAATTTAAGGCACAATTGCGAGGCACAGTGTTCTAATAGATGGCTGGGAAGTTAAGAAACCTGAGTTCCATTCTTAGCTCAGATGATAGCTCAGTGCTGTGAAACCAAGGGTTAGCACTTTCCAGACAAGTCTGAACTCTAGAGACAGTAATTCAGGATGAAATTATATATAAATACAGCCATGATCCCCATTATCTAGAGCTTTCATCGTTCTGATAACACCCAAATTTGCTCTCCCTAAATTCTTAGAAAAGTCCTAATGAAAAATGTTCTGTGAGTTAAGCCTCAAGGGAAAGAAAAAAAGAAGGCATTGTTTTGCATTCACCGTGCACGGGGGAGCTTTCTTTGGAACGTGGTTCAAAGCAGACCTATGGTGTGGGGGAGGGGCGCTCCGCCCACACTGGCAATGGGGAGACAAACAGGGTTCTTTCAAGTTCTGCCTAGGGCACTGGACACAGCTGCCTCGCTGGAAAAATGACCTTGGCCATTAGCTTGAGTGCTTGGTGTGGTTTCCATCTGAATAGCACACTAGGAAGATTTTAGATTTGGGAGACAAAATAATCAATGCCAATGGTTTCAGCTGACCTTACATCCACTGCAGTCACTCACTGGCTAAGGTTTACTTTCTCAGGCCACAATGATTACATAACAATAGATCTCAAGTTTGGTTATAACCAAATTAGTTACCAAATTGTCCTTCAAAATAGTGATCACTTAATGAACGAGTACAGTTCCCCGGTAAATAATACTGTAATACAACACCCGGCTGAAAGTACTCATTCCCCCTTCAGCACTAAAAACATCTTTGATTCCGATTTCCCTATGAATTTAAATTTTTCAACTGCCAAAAAAAGGTATGTTTGACTTTATCAGTGATAAACATTTCATTTTTATTAGATTTTATTGATACAACCATTCAGTAAATATTTATCCATGCCAACTGTGGGTCATGTGCCTTGTTAGATATTTGGAAATCAAAGAGAAACGTCTATCCCTGACCTTAAGGAACTGACAGCCTAGAGGGGAAGACAGACCAATCGGGATAGACTGGGTCACAACTGCTCTGATATAAATGTGTGCAGGTTCTTGGAGGTGCAAAAGCAGGAGAGGATGGGGAAAGGGTTAGGAGAGGAGGTAATGTTGCCAGATGAACTGGGGAGACCCCAAGCCCAGAGGCTTCCACCCAGCCTGTCCCAAAAATGTTGCCAAAGGCTCTTGATCTCATCAGGAGCACCCTGGGGTTTGGGTTTCTATCTTTTATTGACAGGTGTTAACTAGGGGGGTAGAATATTCATTACTTGGGGTGCGGATTTTTGGGGAACAAGGATTTCTGGTCTCCTTTGTCAGCCATCTTGGACCGGTCTCCTTCGATTCAGCTTCATGTGACTTTGTTTTGGAGTGCTGCCAGGATAGGCCTCTGACTTTCCAGATAGCTGGCCATGACTTCCTCCTTGCTGGCCTTCAGGAATCCTGTTAGAACCTAACTGACTAACTGCCTCTCACAGTAATGCATAGGTATTTCTGTAGGTAGAGAAATGAGGTGTGCTTTCAGGGTAAATTCAAAGCACAGCCCAGCATGAGGTATTCAGGGAATCTCAATACTTGTAGCCAAGGCAGAGGGAGGAACATGAGAAGTTAGCAGAGGGTGTGCCTGGGTGGCTCAGTCAGTTAAGCATCTGACTGCAGCTCAGGTCCTGATTTCACAGTCTATGAGTGTAAGCCCCACATTGGGTTCTGTGCTGACAGCTCAGATCCTGGAGCCTGCTTCAGATTCTGTGTCTTCTCCCACTCTCTCTGCCCCTCCCCACTCGTGCTCTACCTCTTTTGCTCTCAAAAATATATAAAAAACATTAAAAACATTTTTAATAAATAAAAACATTAAAAACATATATTTTAAAAAAGACATTAGCAGAGGTCAGATCTTAGAGTCCTGCTCATACTTTTCTAGACTTTATCATGAAGACAATGGGAAAGTATGGAGGGATTTTTATCAGGGAAAATATGTGATTCAATATGCAGAAAAAGGCCCCTCTGGTCCCTGGATAGAGCTTAGGTCAGAGAGAGTTTTAATGGATATTTACTCCTTACTCCTAAGTACAAATTCTCTCTTTTCTTCTACTAACAAAATTGTTTCTTTAGAAACCAACTGCTCGCGTGCCCATTCAATGGGATTTGTGTGGGAGACTTGACTCCTTCTCTGGCTTAGTCGTACCTACGACAAGGTGGGAGTCAAGGAGAGCTGACTCTGGGACTGGGTTGAAGCACTGAAGGAGGAGGCTGTCTCTTTCCACCGAGATGGCTGGAAGAACAAACTTGGAGCTGAGCTGTGGCAGGATCCACATTGGAAGTGCCTGCCTGAGATGGAGCCACACAGAGGAACGTAGAGTATATAAGGATGAAGTGAGTCAGAGCTCTAATTATGTCATTTTAGTCCCTGGATCGAGCTGTCTCTGAATCTTCTGACTTCTAAGTTATAAAAGCCCATTTAGTGGAGTTTTCTGTCACTTTCGACCAAAAGATTCCCAAATCATGCAGCCAGGTAAAGAGATCAGTTGGAAGATGAATGAAATAGACCAAGGCGGAGCTGAAAAGAGGCTGAACTAAGGCAGTAGCAGCAGCAGGAGTGAAGAAAATAGCGAAAAAAGTGAAAGAAACCAAGGAGATGGAAACCCAGGATTTAA
Organism: Proteles cristata cristata; assembly: GCA_017311185.1. NCBI lineage: Eukaryota > Metazoa > Chordata > Mammalia > Carnivora > Hyaenidae > Proteles > Proteles cristata. The sequence continues at coordinate 872,867 of JAESUZ010004992.1, read as the reverse complement.
TGACTGATGAAGTGTGAGGATGAGGAGAGGAAGACACACCTAGGACAATCGTTACCTTTCTAACTTGACTGCCGTGGCAATAGCACTCACAATACAGGAGATATTTGAGCTGAGAAGGAGAAGCTTTGAGGGAGAAGAGAATGAGTTTGATTTTGGATGTAATGAATTAAGTCCTCTGGGATATCCAGATGGAGATGTACAGTAAGCAGTTGGATAATGTTCTGGAAGTCAGAAGAGAAGTCTGGATGAGGTTGAGATCTAAATATCAATGTGGTCCACAGATTCCTATAACTCATGACAACGATTAGAAATCTAAAAATCCCAAAATGGGAACAATCGGTAGATATTAGCCAAAAAACAGCTGCTTCTCAAAGATGAGATGATTTACATTTTTGGCATGACAATTCTTCTGTGCAGGATTGTTCAGGATGTTGCTGAATTTTTAACATCTCCCACTGCTAAGCACTAAATGTTGGAACACCTCCCATCCTGCAGTCAATGTGGCAACTGGAAATGTCCCCATATAGTTCCAAATATCCCCCTGGAGGGCAGTCATCCTTATACCCCATGTGAATCACTATGACTAGTGTGTGGATCTGTATGTTAGCAGCTGGGTAGCCTTCTACCACTTTATCATTCACACAAATATAGTTGAAATGACTTACCTATAATGCAAGTGAAAAGTCATCCTGCCTGACTATTCTGCTCTTTCAAGACTTCAATCTGCTCAGACCACTCAGAAGTTCTATCTCCAGTGTCTACTCTCATCCCATGTACCACCTAAAATATATCATTTTCAAATGACAAAATGACTATACATATAAATGTGCATGAGCACTGTGTTACAACATGCATCTGACTTCATGTCTGTTTGCAGATGGGCAACCATATATGGCCTATGTGTTTCCTTTCCTCCCCTCCCCTCCCCTCCCCTCCCCTCCTCTCCCCTTCCCTTCCCTCCCCTTCCCTTCCCTTTCCTTTGTTCTTAGAGAGAGAGAGAGAGTGCATATGAGGGAGAGTCAGAGAAAGAGAGAGAGAGAGAGAGAGAGAGAGAATCTTAAGCAGGTTCCAAGCTCAGTGCAGAACCCAACACAGGGCTTGATCATGACCTGAGTCAAAACCAAGAGTCAAGCATTCAACTGACTGAGCCACCCAGGCACCCCTACATGGCGCCATTTCTAAGTTTGGGGAAATGTTTACTATCATTCAAAGCTAACTAATATGCAGTCTGCTTTAAAATTGAGATCCTCAAAATATGAAGGTCACATTTATCTGTAAATGAGATTTCCATGTGTGAGAAGTAAGGTACCTATGTGCTAGGAGTGACCTGTAATATGGGGTTTGTAGAAACCTCCAATGACTACACCAAAGATGTTATTGAAGTATGCTATGATTGGTTCCCTGATTCAATGAATAATAGATATCTCTCAGACTAATTTGAAAGCCTTCATTTTTTTTTGACAAGCTCTTTAATTTGCACAGTACTGTGAATCAACTTGTATGTAAACATAGCAATCTGATGAATTAAATAAAATGCATTGAATGCATATTATGCCATACTCTTGCTCCTGGAATTAGTCTCAAGGAAATTAAGTAATCTCTCTCTTGTAAAGTAGAAGCTGCAGGAGGTTAATTTTTCCTTCCATTTTTATTAGGATAAGAGAGAACCTGAGGGGTGTGGAGAGAAAAAGACAAGGAAGGGGAAAATAACAGGATGATAGAATCCTGCCAACAGTGTTGACCACGGCTCTGGACTAAGCATGGAGGAAGTATCATCGTCTGTCAGTGCCATGTCTACGTGAGCTGAAGGTCAGTTTTCAGGGCCAAAGCCTGTGCAAAACAAAGAACCTGAAGAAAAAAAAAAACAAACAGATCCAATATGCTTATTAACAACCTCACATCTAGCTAACATTTTATCACTCAATTACCAAACACAGTCACCTGTGTTAAATGGCCAGGTTAGACTTTCTTCCCCAAATCATTAACATTAAAACAAAGACAATAAATGGAAACAAAATGAACCAGACAATGTCTCAACTCTGCCATGTTTGGTAGGGTGTGTTCTATAATGTGGTGACGAGACTGGAGCCGATGCACTTACTTCAGGGAATAAAAAGGAAGAGAGGAAGAGTCAGGCCATTTCCTCTACTCCTCTACTTGGGAGGAACCCTCCAAAGTGCAGAGCCATTTACCAGAAGAGAGAATGGCTTCTAATTGAGCAGTGGAGAGATTTGGCAACTCTCTGAGCCTTACAGCTACTAACGATAAAAGAAGGCAAAAAAAAAAAAAAGTAGGAATAAAAAAATGTTTTTGATGCATGCTCGGCAATTTTCTTCAAAGAAGTGCACTTGCTCTTTCTTCAGGGATGTCATTTTCAAAGGCCCAGGATATGCTGTTTGTCCCACATCCAGCAGAATCTCATTCAGCATAAGCTGCCACACGGCAATGCTTTCATCAACAAGGAGAGCCTCCCATGAACTGACAAAACCAGAAATATTTCTAAATATACTTTATAACTAAACAAATTAAATCAATACTATTTGGTGATATCACATGAATCAAGGACAATTCTTTACCTATTGTTCCAGTGAAAACTAGATTTCCAAATCTTATTTTATTTATAAAATAATTAATAAAAATATCAGTAGTATTAGTATTATCGGTACTACATATTAAAAACTTCCTTTGTGTACTTGATGAACTGTAGGGATTATTCTTCCCATTTATTGATACCAAAACTTAATATATTCAAAATCCAGGGACTTGCCCAAGATAGCCCAAATAGGAAGTGGAAAAGCAAGGACTCAGGGTAACTCCAAAGGCTGCATTTTTTCTGCTACAATAATTCCCTATGCCAGGGGTTCTCACACTTTAGCATGTATCACAATTACCTAGAGGACGTGTTAAAACACAGATTTCTGAGCCGATCCCCAGCACTTCTTTCTCAGTAGGTCTGGATTGGGACCCAGAATTTGCATCTTTAACAAGTATCCAGTGGTGCTGATGCTTCTCATCCAGAGATGGCATTCCATGTTGAGAACTAAATGTTTATGTTTATGTATATTTTTGTCACCTTTGGTTCTTTGAAAGTTGGCTGAAAACAAAAGTGCTAATTACTACCTGGTATTGCTTTCTCCAATGTAGTCTGGAGACGTAAATCAAATATGGGTTTATACAAAAAATGGAAATGTGTTTGGTAATGAGGCATTACCAAAAATTAATGTCCCTGATGTATGGCGAGCACACAGACCATGAGAAGCAATTGGATAAATGAGTCCCAACAGCATTGCTTCTTCAGAGACTTCCCTTGGAGAAGTCCTACCTATTCCGAAGATAATGTTATTAAATATTCTTGTCATACTAAACATTTATTCTTTGAGGAAAAAAAAAATAAAGCCCCTTGAAGTTTAATGAAGTAGGGAAAACAATAAAGATAGAATATATCATTTTGACTTTTTAAAAAGACATATTTTCTTGTATGCCCTTTAGGTTAATCATGAATAAAATTCTGAAAAAAAAGAGGTTCAAGTATTTATAGACTAATGGCAGGTTTCCAATGTAACTTCTTTGTGTATATGGATGGATTTGGGACTAAACTATAACTAAACTTAGTTCTTATTAATTTCTATTGTGTATAGCAGGGTCCACAAATTTCAAAAGAAATCAGTTTCATGGAATATTTTAAAGTAAAAATTTATCGCAGCATAGCACATGTGCAAAGGTAAACAAATTGTAAATATGCAACTCAATCAATGTTCAAAATGACCACATCTAGATACCACCAGGTCAAGAAAAAGATATCACCCACATCCCAGAAGTTTCCACCCTCATGCCCATTGCCAGTCACAACTCCTTTTAAGGTAACTTCCTTTTCTTTTTTATTTGGTTGCAGTAGTCAATTACATTGATTGGTTGATCTTCAAATGTTAAGCCAATTTTATATTCCTGAAGTAAATCCAAATGAGTTAAAAAAATTTTTGTCCTTTTTTTTAATGGAAGGATAAGAACGGCTAAGATTTTGCTTTACATTTTTGTATCACAGTTTATGAGAGAAAGTGAGTAGGTGGTTATCTGGTCATGGTATCAAGGTTATGCTATCTTTATCAAATAAGTTGGCACATGCCTTCTCTTTCTCTGTTTCCTGAAAGATGTTGTGAGATTGACATTATTTCTTCCTTAAATGTTTGGTCAAATCCTCAAGTGAAACCTTCATGGACTGGAGTTTTCTTTGTCAGTAGGTTTTTTCAGATTAGCTAATTTAATAGGCATAGAATCATTCAGCTGTTTTTGTAAGATGCATGATTTTAGATATTTGACAATTTCATCTGAACTTTCAAATTTATCAACATAAAGTTGTTTATAATATATCCTTATTCTTTTAAGATATAGAAGATCTGTAACAATGTCTCCTTTTTATTTCTTAATATTGTTATTTCTGCCTGTTGTCTTTCTTCTTAGATAGGAAGTTATCAAATATGTCCATTTTTTTCAAGGTTTCAACTCTTGTTTTTCTTCAAAACAATTACTTTCATAAACCGTAGTGTGTAGTATGTATTAAACTATGACACTATAAATTCAGCAATCGCAAAGGAAAAATGCGGAACAAGAGGAATCTCAAAGATTAAACAGCCAAGCTTAGAGAACACCACAGTGGATGTTCCAGAGAAGATTCTAAAAGCTAAGTTATCAGCTGCTTTCTTTGCATTTTTATTTCGGTAACTTTACTATACCCTGATTGTTACTCACCTATTATAAAATCCCAAATTCATATCTATGATCTCATTAAATTTAGCGTTTTGCTCATACTGATGGCACAGGTGCCAAAGTTTAGCAATGTTTATGTCAATTCATACAATAAAATGACTCAGTGCAAGAATTAGATAACTGATATACATTTGTTTTCTACTTTCATAATTTCCTATCTTACCTTTATTATTTACTTCCTTCTGCTTCCTTTGAGTTTAACTTACTGTCATTCCTTTCACTTTCTAAGCTACATACTTATAGCATTGATTTTAAGACATGCCTTTTCTTATTTGTATATAAGCCTATAAATTTCCCTTCAGACAAGCTTTTGCTTCCTAACACAAATTTCGATATGTCATATTTTATTATCATTCAGTTCAGCAATTTCTTCTTTGGATTGTCTAGAAGTATACTGCTTAATTTCAAAACATTGGGGGATTTTCTATTTGTTGTATTGTTATTTATTTATGTCTAGCTTAACTCCTCTGTCGTCAGTAAGCATACTTTTAACTGTCTCCATCTTTTAAACCTGCTATGTCTTGGTTTATGTCCCAGAAGATAGTCAATTTTGCTTAAATGTACTTAAAAAGAATGTGGATCCTGTCATATGGCTGTGTTCTATATATTTCAATTACATCAAGTGTGTAAGTATGTGTCTCAAATTTTTTATATGCGTACTTATTTTTTCTGCTTTTTTCTATCACCTCAAAAAGAATTGTGTTATTATGCTCTTTTGCATTTGCCATCCCTTTCTCCCCCTCTGCCTTTGTCTACATATTTTCTACTGTCTTCTCTTGTGGTTCACTCATTTTCTCAACTGTTTCCAGCTGATACTAGATGCTTTATCAGTGTTATTGTACTTTTTAGCTCTCAAAATTCTACTTTGTCCCTTTTTTTAAAATAGAGTCCAATTACCTGGTGAAATTCTCCATCTTGTAATGTTTTCTTAAACATATCAATCACAATTATGAAAGATAAATGTATGACTGATGAATTTAATTGCTTGAACATCCATAAGTATGTATCTAATGTCTATTTCTCTCCTTGTTCTCTCTTTATGTGAGTGGCAATTTATTACCGAATGCCAAACTTGCGATGGAAATAGTGTAGAGGGGTGCGATGTCATCCTCCTGCCTAATGAATTTACACTGCCCTTCGCCAGGGAGTGAGCAGATCATTTCTGCACTCTCTTGAGGCTCAGTCAACTTCGCTTGTCTGGTGTAGTCAGCTGAGAGCCTGGGGTGTTGAGCACTCACATTTTGGTAAGTCTTGGACTCCATTTTTATCTCCTCAGCACCATGAAACCGTTAAGGACAAACAAAACCAAACAACAGCGACAAAAATACTTCACTCTGCTTTTGATCTGCTCTCTCCTCAGTTTCATAGCCTCTGACATGCTCTGATTAAGAATCAGAGATCTCTCAAGGGGCAAACTGGTGCGAAGTGTGAACCAACTTCTCTGGACCTACTTTTCCTCTGGGATCATGGTCCTGACACACCTGGCTACTTCGACAGACCCAAGTTCCGCTTTGCCGCCCCAGCTCTGTGAGCTCGCCTGTAGCTCTGCTTAACAGCTCAGCCTCTGTCTCTAGTCCACGATTGGGAAAAGCTCCAGGAAAAGAGCTGCATGTGTAAATCCCTCTCGCCACAGCAAACTTATCTTCTCTCTAAGGTCTTTGTCCCTTAGGTCTTGGCTGCCTTGGCTGGCCCTAATCCTTTCAGATCACTGTTTCTGCTTTTTGTTTTCCTGGCTTTCCTAGCTGTTGTCAATGGAACCATCAGGCTTTTATAAACCACACCATCACAACCAGAAGCTAGAGTACTCAGTTTCATGAAATATTTTTGTTATATGACAACCTGCCCTCCTTCCCATGCCAAATGCTACCCTCTTGCAGATATCTGCAGTACAAGATAATGCTATACAAATTTCTTTTAGCAACACTGTTATCCTAAATTTAGGATGAAATTAAATCTTACTAAATAAGCATGGTAAGATTGAAAACAGCAACTTGCATTAGAAAGCTGAGATTTCCAATGGGGCAGCCATGTAAGTGTGTCTTCAGGATCAACTGTAGTGTTTGAATCAAGGACACATGCAGTCCTAGTCAGTGACTGAGCGTGGCCGGAGTAGCAGATCCCAGCCATTTCTGCTCAACGTGGGATTCTTCTACAAGGAACCCTCTACTGGCCTAGACTCTCAGAATAGTACTCATCTCTTGGGCTCTTCCTATGCAGGTGTCTTTCCTTTCTTCTCTTCTTTCCCTGGGGTCAAAGCTGCATTGCAGTCTGAACACTTTCCCTGTCTACCCTCCTCCTCCCTCCTTCACAGGCATTACTGTAAAAACTCTTTTGAGCTTCTCACTCCATCCACGTCTGCTTCCCAGAGGACTTGAACTGACACTCATGTAATCACATTCTTCTAAATATGTCTCTTTAACTCACCCATCATGGCTAAAGAAGTCGAAATCTTGGTTCGGCGTTCCCACCAGTTTCTGTCCCATGTAATATGGTGAGATTTATCTCATTCCCTTGGGAGCTTAGCAATGAGCACTTTTCAAACATTAAAACATCTCTTTTCTATAGAGTTCGCTCTGCTTTTGTTGTTGCTGCTGTTACTGTTGCAACAAACATTTTTTTTATTCTTTCCTTTGAAAATGAAACTTTACTGAGCATCTAAAACATGATAGCTATTTTGCAAGATTTTATTCTCAGAAAAAAAGAAACCCTAAGTGTACAAAACAAAACTTAACCACCAGCAGGTCATATTCAACCTTTTTGTCATGTCTCTTTCACCCATCAGACATAGGCTCCTCCACTCTTTCCCAGCCACGTTCTAGCCTTTGTCATTCTGAGATGTCAGTCTGTGAATAAGCTATCTGCTTCCTATTTATGGCCCAATTGTGGCTCTGTTTCAGAACAAGCACTTAATGCGCTTTTAATTAAACCCTGAAAATGGCTCTGGAAGTTTGAGTATCGCTCCTCCTACTCTCAAACAACATGTAGCCAGTTCCCTGTTCCTTTGCTCTTATGATTTTGATGTAAATTGCATGTCAGGGCAATAGGTGGACATGGCTGAAAAAGAGATTAGAGGCCAGCTGCACTAACAATTAATCTAAGAGAAAGCCTTGCCACAGAGCAACTGGGTGGCTTAGTTGATTAGTGGCCGACTTCAGCTCAGGTCATGATATCACGGTTCATGAGTTCAAGCCCCACACTGTGCTCTGTGCTGACAGCTCAGAGCCTGGAGCCTGCTTTAGATTCTGTGTCTCCCTCTCTCTCTGCCCCTCCCTTACTCATGTCTGTCTCTCTGTCTCTCAAAAAATGAATAAACATTAAAAAAACTTTTTAAAGAAAAAAGGAAAAAGTCTTGCCAGGAAGCAGGACTTAAAGAGAAGACATCAGGCAACTACCAGAAAGTTGATCACCTCCTAGAGGACTGGCATTTCCCCAAAAGCATGGCCAGGGAGAAAGCTCAAGATGGCTTGTGAGAAATTCATAATGGCTTCTTGGTTCCCTTCCATTACTCATGCTAAAAAAACTCTCATTTCAGAAAACATTTTTCTCAGTCATTCTCCTATAATCCATGGAGACCAACCTGAACAGTTTCATTACCATTATGTGGCAGAGAGGAAAAATAAGTATCTGACTAAAATGCCTGCTCTAAGGCAGCCATGAGCACAATGGGTCAGTGACACAAGTGAAAAGAGAGTGATGTGATTCCATCACATCATACATTCCTTGGCTCACCAATCCCTTCCGTGGTCTCATGGCCAACTCCACACCGCTGAATAATTTTAAAGAAAATGCTGGGCTCCAACAGCTGGAGTAAGATGAGCTCTCACTCTTTCACAGTTTTTATCACCAGGGTTCCAACTCTGATTGGCTTACATGGATCAGTAATTTCCCCCCTTCTTGACAGGGACCCCATTCTGAAGTCTACTAAATTGCATGTGCCAAAGCGAACGAGAAAATACAAATACAACAAACTCCAATGAGAAGATTGAAAATATAACTGACAAGCTGAAGGATCTCAAGATAAGGAATTGAAGTACCACAACGAAATGGTAAATACAAAAGGGCAGTGTGTTTAGAAGACAAACACAGTTTAGAGCCCACTGGTTCATTTTCTCAGTCCTAAAAGGACAATGAATCAGAAATATTCAAGCCACCAAAGATGAGATGATACCGAAACAATTCCGCAATCTTAATTACAGTGAATTCTTTCTTTTTTGCCTTACGTCCCTCTGTGGATGAGTCAATGCTTTTTCTTCCTTTTAAACTCAAGGGGAAATTTATGGTTGAACTAGATAAGAAAAATGTGCAATATTTGTCTGCTCCAGTTTGCTACCACTGTTTGCCATTACTGAAGAGAGCGTGGATATGTCAGGAAATATTTCTGACAACACTATGAAGTAACCCTGTGCAGTACCCTTTTACCATCCTTTTCAAAGCTCTTTCTGGTGAAATACCCAGATGTTCCCACCCCAGGGAACCAATTCTGTGTGCTCTTTATGCTTTCCACTCCCTATCATCCTTGACCTGCTGAGGTGTTAATTCTACCAAGCTGTCAGAACAGAGCATGGCATTTTGGCCTCCAAACCTTGGCTCAACTCCCTCTTTGCCTAGAATTCCCTCCCCACTCTTCTCCATCTGTTTAATCTCTGCCTTTTCTTAAGGCACACATATTGGTTAGGACTTTTTGACTAAAGGTAGCTAAAATCATATTCAACCCAGCTAAGGCCAAAAGGCATTTTTTTCCTTGAACTTAGGTACCCAAGCTATGAGCAGAGTAGCATCTAGGTGGCCACAGGATGTCTGGAACCAGGCTCTCAAATGCTGTCTAGACCTACTATCTCCATTTTTCCTCTCTGATACTTTCAGGAGTTCAGCTTCATTCTCTTAAATACGCTTTTGCATAATGTTGAAGACATGGTCATCTGCAGCTCAACTTTTCCTAGCTTTGCCAGCAGAGAATAACTGCTCCCATAGGGCATATGTTTAAATTCTATGCTAGGATACTAGGTCACCTAAGGTCACAAAACTATATTTATGACCATGGGAATAGATCAATTCTGTCTTCAGCCCTTATCAGGGATACACAGTTGAAGATGAGGAGAAGTCCCTAAAAAATTTTCCTAAAAAGATGGACTTTTTTCCAGGAGAAGACAAATGTGATGGGTAGACCAAAAAATGAGTGACCTCCTATTTCTCAGTTTAATTCTGCCTCTGTTCAAAGTATCTTCACATACTTGGATAAGCCAGTTTGACTTTCTTGGCCTCAATGTCTTCATTTATAAAATTAGAAAGTTGAGTTAAATTATTTTAAGGATACTTTAAGCTTTAGAATTTTATAGTTCTGTTTCCAAGACTCTCTAGCATAAAGGCTTTCTTAAGCATCTTGTAGGAGTCTATCTCTTCTCTGAATATTAGCATTGCTGATATAATTTTTATGGATTATATACAGGAAAATGTTTATGTTGGACTTTATAATTAGTTTGAGTTAACTATTTGGAGTATTAATTCACGATACTGAGAGTATCAAATGTATATGATTTCTGAAAAGAAAATTCAATAAGTCAATAAATTACTCATTCAGAGAATCTACAGAAGCAATAGGGGTAAAATAAAAACAATTAAGATAAAGTTACTACTATGAGAGGAAAAAAAAGAATTCCTCCTGCAGTCATCAGGTAAGATGGTAATTGAGCCCAGGTATTAAATCTCTCCCCAGATCATCACCATAATTAAAATGGAATAACCAGTGGAATGTAGAGTAATAGGAAATTGGGAAAAAATTTCACCCTAGCCATGGAAAAATAAAATTAGACCACCTGTGAGGTAGAAGCTACAAGGAATTTTAGTTAGACATATTGCATGTAGAAGTTCTGAAAGATATTAAAGTATCCTCCTGAGAAAGCTAAGCCAAATCGTAAGAAAGAAGAGGTATAAGAAAAATCTCCCCACACCCCAAATATGTTATAATGGGATTCGAGCTAAAAGCAAGTGAAAAACAGGAGATAGAAGCCAACTCTTTGGGAACCCCATTTCAACAATTTAGGCCAACAGTCAAAATCATATTTAATGGTGAAAATTAAAAACTATCTTCTTGAGATCAATAATAGACAATGTTGTCCACAGTCAGCACTGCTATTCAGCATTGTAATGAAGACACCCAGCCAGACCAACAAGGCAAAAGTTTCGAAAGCTGAAAAATAAAATATAAAATTAATTCTTTTTACAGGCAATGCAATTTTGTATATAGAAAATTCAGCCATCTACAGATAAATTGTATGAATTGAAAGTAAATTCAGCAAGATTACTGATACAAATTCAATATACAAAAATCAATTTTATTTACATATATCAACATAAAAATTTTTAAATGACACTTGGGAACCAATAATATTTTTAAAAAATTTTTAACGTTTATTTATTTTTGAGAGACAGAGACAGAGCACTAGTGGGGGAGAGGTAGAGAGAGAGGGAGACAGAGAATCCAAAGTGGGCTTCAGGCTCTGAGTTGTCAGCACACAACCTGACACGGGGCTTGAACTCATGAATCATGAGATCATGACCTGAGCTGAAGTCAGATGCGTAATGAACTGAGCCACCCAGGCACCCCACAAATAACATTTATAATAACATTGAATAAATTAAATATCTAGTAATACATTTTAAAAGTCAAGCAAGATCTCTATCCAGAAAACTAAAAACCTTTACTGAGACAAATTGCAGAAATCTAAACAAATAGATAGATACATAATGTTCACAAGTTGGAATATTCTATATTGTGAAGATATCATTTTTCTCCAAATTAAATTATACATTCAATTCAATACAAAGAAAAATCCCGACCAGGTTTTTGTTGTTGTTGTTTCTAATTGACAAAATAATTCTAAACAGTACAGGGACATTTATAGTTCCAAGAATAGTAGAGGCAATCTCAATGAACTAGTCTGGAAGATTTACATATATCAGATACCAAGTTTTATTATAAAGCTGAGTCAAGACACAAAGATATGCAAATAGAACAGAGACTAAAGAAACAAACCCACAGTTATACAGTCACTTTATTTACAGGAAAATGACACCACATAAGAGAATTCTTTTTTCAAAGTAGAGAAAAATAAATGAATCATGACCTCATATCATAGTTAAAAATCAACTAAATAACAATCCCAGGTGAAAGTTAGATCTAAATGAGAAACTTAACTAAATAAAGCCTCCAGATTATTGTACTGGAGCTTCATGACTTGGGATAGGTAAAGCTTTTTTTAATGACACAGAAAGCCATAACAATAAAGAAAATGATTGATAAATGTCTATATTAAAATTAAGGACTTCTGTTCATCCAGAGACAGCTATAAAAGAGTCAAAAGCAAGCCAAGGCATAAAAGAAAATATTAATTTGCATGTATCTGGCAAATGACTCCCACCCAAAGTATGTAAGAATTCCTAACAATAACTTAAAAAAATATGACTCAATAGAAAATGAGCAAAGTGCTTGAATAAGAACTCACAAAATATCTAAATAGTCATAAACATGTAAAAACAATTTTAAGCTCAATTTCATGGAAATTCAAATAATCACAGTGAGATACTAATACACATCCAACATAATGGTTAAAGTTACCAAGAGTTGACAAGTATGTAGAGCAACTGAAAATTTCATACACTATTTCTGGGGAGGTAAATTGGAACCAACACTTGGGAGAATTTTCTTATTATCTCCTAAAGCGGAACATAGCTGTGCCTTATGACTCAGCAATTCCACTCTCTGGTATATAGCCAGCCAAAATGCATATTATTGACTTCAAAAGACGTGTACAAAAATATTCCTGGAAGCACTATTTGTAATAGCCTCAACTGGGAATAAACCAAATGTTCATTAATAGTAGAAAAGAAAAAGAAATGGTGGTGTAGTCATATAATGGAATACTATACAGCTATAAAAATGAATGAACCGCTAACAAGATAGAAGACCCTCACAAATACAATGCTGCATCCAAGAAGCCAGCATGAAAGAAGCATAGTGTGTGGTTCATTCACATAGAGTTCAAAAGTAGTTGAAACGAATGGGTAGAATAGAAATCCAGATGGTAATTATTTAGGGGAGGGAACTGGTAGTTCATGGAGAACTACATGGGAAGCCTCCAGAGGCCTGGCAATAATCTTTCTGCTCTGCGTGGTGGTTCCCAAATAGGTTCACTTCATGAAAAAAACATATATATATATATATATATATATATATATATATATATATATATATATATAGCTATGTACATCAATTAGAAATTACCTAAAATAAGCTTATACAATATTATACTATGATATCAGTTTTAAGGAAAATTTTAAGGGAAAAATGGTGATCCGTATATAAGGGGAAAAGTCAGATGTGTAACATAATTCCTGGGTATTATAAATACTTAAGAATTAATTACTTCAGAATTCATTGCTTTAGAATTGGTTTGAGTTGTTCTCTGTTTTCTGTGTTTCTTCAGTGACCAAGAATCAACTCTATTTTAAAAGAAAAATAAAAAGTATTTTAGATACAAAAAGGCCTCTTTAGGCATGACCCATCAGATGGCTTGACCAGAAAGGCTGTATTTCACAGATGAATCTGGAAAAGAAGGTGCTTCTTAAAGAGGTTGCTGAGCTGAGCAAGAGTGATTAAGGAGCAAACAAAAAATGAATCAGTCCAGACAAGTATAAAACACTGCGCTTTGTGTTAAACTCAGTAAGACATGATAGCATCTCCTATTTCAGTGGCTCTTCATAGTTTCAATGTACTTTCCTGTCCATTTTCTAATGTCGGCCTCACAAAATTCTGTGAAGTACCTGGGACACAGCTATTATCATCATTTTATGAATAAAAACTGAGTCTTAGAGAGACAAAGTAACATGCCAAAACCTAGAACTTGGTGAGTGACGATTTGAAAGAAAAAAATAGTGACCCAGAAATTCTTGTCCCAATTAGATCGTATTTTATTAGAAATAGCAATAAATGCTCGTAAGTATTCAAAGACATTCAAAATAAGTCTCTATCCCCCAAAATTACTCAAAAATCAATTCTAGACAAAAAAGGGAGTATGTAGTAATTAAAAAGCAGTAAATAGTAAAGAAGCTAGGCATTAAAAAGTTTGTGAAAAGATGGGGGGCCTGGGTGGCTTAGTCAGTTAAGCATCTGACTCTTGATCTCGGCTCAGGTCCTGATCTCACCGTTCACCCAAGTGGGGCTCTGAGCTCATGGCGATGGCAATGGCGATGGCAAAGAGCCTGCCTGGGATTCCGTTTCTCCTTCTCTCTGCCCTTCCTCTGCTTGTGTGCACATGTGCTCTCTCTCTCTCTCTCTCTCTCTCTCTCTCTCTCTCTCAAACTAAATAAACTTTAAAAAAAGAATGTGAAAAGATATACATCAGCATTAAAACTAAATACACTTATGGAGTTAAACATAAATAAATAGTGCCCAAATTAATTTAGAAAATAAAAAAATTATTAATCAGTCTAGATATATGTGAGTCTGAGTTTATAGCCATTAATATAGTCAACATTGATTGTACCTGACATATTAGGAAGTCAAATTTTATTTCTTTTTTCTTGGTAGTTAAAGATATACTTAAGGTGTTTTTTTTAATTTTCAAATTTGAAACAAGATGTCCTCATTGTTATATCCTTTATGGAGTAAATGATAGAAGAAAAAAAGCAAACGTAAAAGGCATAAGTACATATCAAACAAGATGACACAAATGAGAACTAGTCACTCATTTATATCAGTGGAAATAACTTAAATTTTGAATTAAAACAGAAAAATTATAAGAGTAGTTAGCAAATAAATTGTAGCTGGATGATTCTCATAAAAAAAAAAAACACTCAAAATGATGCTGGAACTTCAAAAAAAATTTTAAATGAGGGCATCTGGGTGGCCCAGTTGGTTGGGTGTCCAACTTCGGCTCAGGTCATGATCTTATGGTCTGAGAGTTCAAGCCCCATGATGGGCTCTGTGCTGTCTCCCTCTCTCTCTGGCCCTCAGGGACAGGGCTAGTGCTCTCTCTCTCTCTCTCTTTCAAACATAAATAAACATTTAAAAATGTTTTTGTAAGTGTTTAAATGAGCTTATACCAGGCAAAAGGAAAGAGAAGGCAAGAAGTATTAATATCAGACAAAGTAGATTTCAAACCAAAGACATTGAATATAGTATAAGAAAATTATTTTATAATGAAGTGTCTCTATAATGAATATACAGCAATTAAAATATACATAAAATGAATGAAGAAATATATAAAATATGACTGTTTTGAAAAAAGAGATTGTCCAAAAGGCAATTATAGTTAGTGAAAGATTTAATCAGCACTCTTAGGCTCTGACAGATTCAAGTAGATAATAAGGGAACGAAGCTTTAAATAATTTCAACACTAACCCTGAATTAATACATTTATAATATTTGTTCCCTACAGGGACTATACCTTTTTTTGAACTGTCTATGGATCATTTGCAAAAATTGATTATAAATACAACTTTTGAATTAAAAGTAGACTTTCTGTGACCTACATACTGGGGAAGTCAGACAGGGCAATATGTCAACAGCCAGTAATAAATGCATAAGCCAAAAACCTCAAACAACTTGAACATTTTTTTAAACTCCATCATAAGTAAGTATTAGGCCAGGGTGCCTGGGTGGCTCAGTTGGTTAAGCTCAGCTCGGTCATGATCTCACAGTTTGTGGGTTCGAGCTCCACGTCGGGCTCTGTGCTGACAGCTAGCTCAGAGCCTGGAGCCTGTTTCAGAATCTGCTTCTCCCTCTCTCTTTGTCCCTCCCCTTCTCACGCTGTCTCTACCTCTCTGTCAAAAATAAATAAAACAATGGGGCGCCTGGGTGGCTTAGTCGGTTAAGCGTCGGACTTTCGCTTGGGTCATGATCTCACGGTTCGTGGGTTCGAGCCCGTGTTGGGCTCTGTGCTGACTGCCAGCTCAGAGCCTGGAGCCTGTTTCAGTCTGTGACTCCCTCTCTCTCTGACCCTCCCCTGCTCACGCTGTCTCTCTCTCTCTCTCCTAGAAATAAATAAAACATTAAAAATAAATAAATAAATAAAACATCAAAAATTTTTAAATAAATAAATATTAGGCCAACAAGGACATCAAAATTAAAACCACAGGCTCTTTTTAAAACAGTAAAATTGAAAACGTTACTTTTCAGAATTTTGGAAATGGGAACAAGAGTCATACTTAGTATTTGAAACACCTAAGAATTTTTTTCTTCATTTCCTTTATCCTTTAAAAACAAAAACAAAAACACAACAAAACAAAACAAAAACACCTGCCTTTCTGATGATGTTCTCTCAGCTGATGAGATTTAAATTCAATCATCTAATTGTCCGTAATAAAAACTGAGAACTGAGACTGTATTCTGTCAGAGTATCTGGACCAGCAACAGACCTGAAGAAGGAACTGGGCTTTTGCAGTGCCTGGAATTCCCATCTCTAATAAGACCGTCCTCTGCTATTTACGTGGATTTCTTAACTGCCTCCAAAACCTGAGAGTGACACCTGCCTTTCTAGAAATGATGTTCTCAGAAGACATCATCAGGGTGATGGCGGATAGGACAGGAGAAGGAAAGTACCTTCTAGCAAGTTTAATGCCACTGGTACCAGATAAGCGTGAAGAGCAGGTCTGCAGTGGCCTATGGGTCTCGCTCTGGCCAGGCAGTGATAATGCTCATAGGGCAGAGAGGAAAAGATGGTACATCCAGCTGGACAGCTCTGATAACTGGGGAAGTCAGCTGTGGTGTGTGGCCACCCGTTGACAGATATAACAGTCCTGTAATGAAATTCACTAAGTACAATGATAAGCAAGTTTCATCCGCTCCATTTCAAAAGGGGAGTTAAGAAATCTGAATCTGAGGGACTCTTTTACACTCCATTGAAGGCAATAATCTCAGTATCAGTCAGGGCCAAATTTTCTCCCTACAATTCGGAATGAGAAAATGCTTCTGCTTCCGGAATATCTAATATCACCGTGCTAGCTTAAAGTCTATAAAATGCAGGTCATTTGGTCCCATTTCCATAGTGATGACAGCAAATGGGACCCTGAATCCAATAAGCTGCCAGCATCTACTCCTGGTCTCTTTAAGGCACAGCTCAGCATTATTTCCTGGTATGACTAAGAGATTTGTAAAGTATAAAAGCGTCTAAGCATGTCTCTTAAAATGTGACCGGCCTTGGAAACCCTGGGTTAAAAGTCTGTAACAAAAATAGGGTGATGACAGGGGCACCTGGGTGGGTCAGTTACTTAGTTGTTTAAGCATCCAATGCTTGATCTCAAGGTTGTGAGATCAAGCCCTGTGTTGGGCTCCATGCTGGGCATGAAGCCTACTTAGAAAATAAATAAATAAAGTAATAAGGTGTTGGCCAAATTCTTTTGGAAACTTAACAAAGACAGATGGGAAATACAGTGATTATGAAACTACAGTCTTCAAGGTGCCTCAAAATATTAATGTGTGACTGGAAATCAGTACCCCTTCATTGGGGAGAAAGGGAAAGAGCATGTTTTTGTAGAAGCCCTAGTTTCCTGTCCAAATATTTAAGCTAGAGTCTGTCCTTTCAAGCCTTGTTTATTCCCTGCTACTGTTTAAAAACAAAACCTGGTTTCCTGTCAAATACTCTTACTTCTTAACAAACTCTCCCCGCTTACTCGTTAAATCTACAATTTGTCACTGGTAAATAGTGTGACATTGTGTCGGATTTTCCTATCCTTTTTATTCTTTATTTTTATACTTAATACATTCTGTGGATTAACATTGTGCTGTCTCTTATCTCCCTTGAAAGTAAGTGTTCTGAGCCATCCCATTATTTTGTTGAGCCCACCAGGACTAAAAGTTCACATTTTTTAGGTGATTGGCTGGAGTCAGGGGGCTGAGTTGGACTTGGGAGCAATTTCCCTTCCAAGTAAAATCAACTGGCTTATGTGGGTACTGAATGAAGACTGAGTGTCCATGGATGTTTATACTTGTCTTCTGGCTTATAATTCTTTTCCTTGCTTTTTCCATTATAAAAGGTGGGGTAAGGCTCACTAAGCTGAAAAGTATAAAATTATATTTCAAGGTAAGGTAACTATGGCTAAATCAAAGTTTTAATATCTCTTCATATATTCTCACGGCATTGAGAGACAATTATTTATGTCATTAAAAAGTATGGAGTTTCCAAAACGGCCACACTATCTAGTTCCAGCAATATTGACCTCTGGAATTTGTGTGTGAAAAGTACTGGATTCCTGGAATGTATGTGCAAAAGCAACTTTATTTTTGTCTTCTATTGTCACTTCAGATTTTCTCTGTAGAGAACTTTCCTTTCCTTTTCTCTTGGTGAGGATTGAAATAGGCCCTGTGTGTTTTCTACTTACTTATTTGTAACAGCTTTTTAAAGTATAATTTACACACCATAAAAGACCCATTGTGAATGTACAGTTCAATGATACTGTTAATAAATTTTAGTGATTTGTACATCCATCTTGACAATCCGGATTTAGAAAATTTCCATAACTCCCCCAAGTTCCTTCAAGCTCATTTGCAGTGAATCTCTGCTGTCTCCCAGCCTGAGGAACCACTGATCTACTTCCCATCCATAAATTTGCTTTTGCTGGACACTTCATGGAAATGGAATCATACAATTTAATTGTCTTTTGTGTCTGGTTCATTTCACTTACCACAATGCTGTAAACTTCATCCATCTTGTAGCATGTATCTGTATTTCATTCCTTCTTATTACTAAATAATATTTTATTCTATGAATATGCCACAGTATAGTTTATCCACTCATCCATCAATAAACATTTAGGTTGTTTCCATTTGGAGCTATTATGAATAATGGTGTTATGAATATTCATGTACTATTCTTGGCATATACATGGATTTGCACCAATTGACCATAAACATAAAGGTTAGTTTGGGGACCTCTCAATTCTGTCATTGATCTGTATACCTATCCTTATACAAATACCAAATTTTCACGATTACTGTAGTTCTATATTAAGTTTTGAAGTTGGGTAATGTAAATCCTCCCACTTTGTTCTGTGATAAAATTGTTTGTCTAACCTAGATCTTTCAAGTATCCATATAAATCATTGAATAAATGTGCCAGTCAAAATTCAACCAGAGAAGCAGAACCAGTAGAAGAACATTATGAAATTTATTACAAGAAATTGGCTTATGGTATTGTAGGAGCTGACTAAGCAGATCAAAGGCATGGGCAGAAGCTCCAGCCTACAGTGAGAACTTCTTTTTCTCAGGGAAGCCTCAGCCCTGATTTAAAGGCCTTCCAACCGACTGAATCAAGCCCATCAGGATTAGCCACCACAGTCTTTCTTACTAATGACATCTGCAAATTTCCTTCATAGCAACAGTTCAATTGGTGTTTTCTTGAAGAGCTGGAGACTACAGATTAGTAAAACTGACACATTAAAAAAAAAGTCACAATCAGGTTGTCAGTTTCTACAATAAAAGCCTGCTGTGATCTTGAAAGGGATTACGTTCATTCCATAGATCAATTTGGAAAGAATGTCCATCTTCAAAATATCGAGTCTTCCAGGGATGCCTGGGTGGCTCAGTAGGTTAAGCTTCTGACTTCACAGCTCAGGTCATGATCTTATGGTGCATGGGTTCAAGCCCCACATCTGGCTCTGAGCTATCAGCACAGAGCCTGAAGCCCGCTTTGGATTCTGTGTGTGTGTCTCTCTCTCTGCCCCTCCCTTACTCACAGTCTCTCTATCAAAAATAAATAAACATTAAAAATTTTTTTAAAAATATTGAGTCTTCCAAACCAAAACATGAAATGTGTCTCCATTTATTTTTGTCTTTATAACTTTATCTTAACAATATTTGTAGTTTTCCATGTGGGAAGATTTTTAATTACTAATTCATACTTTTCTACTTGTCAAAGGTACATTCAGATTTTTCACTTCTTGCATCAGTTTTCATAATTTGTGTCTTTCCAGGGACATGTCAATTTCATCTAAGTTGTCTAGTTTTGGGCATAAAATATTTCATAATATCTTCCTATAACCATTTTAATTTCTATAGCACCAGTAGGGATGTCCTCACTTTCACTCCTGATTCTGGTAATCTTTATCTTCTCTCTTATTTTCCCTGTCACTCTAGCTAAAGGTTTGTCAACTTTGTTCATCTTTTTAAGGAACTAAACTTTTGGCTTCATTAGTTTTTCTACCATTTTTTGTTTTGTTTATTTTCTATTTCAATAATTTCCACTGTATTCTGTTATCGCTTAATTCCATTTGCTTTTAGTTTAGAGTGTTCTTCTTTTTTCTGTTTTTTAAGGTAGGTATTTAAAGTTCTCAGTTTTCTGCTCAGCACTACTTTATTTTATTTTTTTTTTAATTTTTTTTAATGTTTTATTTATTTCTAGGAGAGAGACAGCGCGAGCAGGGAAGGGTCAGAGAGAGAGGGAGTCACAGACTGAAACAGGCTCCAGGCTCTGAGCTGGCAGTCAGCACAGAGCCCGACGCGGGGCTCGAGCCCACGAACCGAGAGATCATGACCTGAGCGAAAGTCGGACGCTTAACCGACTAAGCCACCCAGGCGCCCCTGCTCAGCACTACTTTAGATCCTACATAGTTATATGTTGTGTTTTTGCTTCACTGAGATCAAAATATCTACTTTTCCTTTTTATTTCTTCTTTGACCCACAGGTTATCCAGAGTGTGTTATTTAATTTCCAAAGAAATTGGATTTTATCATATATCTATATTATATCATAAATCTCCAGTTTAATTCTGTTCTGAATCAGCATTCAGTCTAACCTAGAGAATGTTGCATACGCACTTGAAAACAATTTGTATTCTGAAGTCTTTGGATGGAGCATTCCATAAATGTCAGTTAGATCATGTTGATTGTTGAAGACTGATATGTCCCTGTTGATTTTATATCTAGAAATCATTTATTGAGAGTGTTACATTGAAACTCTATTACTACTAAATTGTGTATTTCTCCTTTCAGTGCCATCAATTTTTATATTATATATTTTGAGGCTTTGTTGGTTTTGTACATATTTTTAATTATTATATCTTCTTGATATATTGACCCTCTTATTATTATGAAACATCTTTTTTTCTTCTTCAAGTAATATTTCTTGTCTTAAAGTCTATTTTGCTTGATATTATTATGGCCACTCCAGCCCTCTTATAGCCACTGTTTCATAATATACCATTTTCCATCTTTTAATCTCCAAACTATTTGTGCCTTGGAATCTAAAGTGTGTCTCTTGTAAAGCTACAACACAAAGGCAGATCTTGCTTTTTTGTACAGCCTGACAATCTCTGGCTTTTGAGTAGGGTGTTTAGTTCACCCACATTTATATAATTATTGATATCATTGGATTAAGTAGGAAATTTTGTTATTTGGTTTCTATTTGTCTAGGTTGTTTTTGTTCATCTGCCCTTCCTTTGCTGAATTTTGTATTAAATAAATGTTTAAGTATCCTCACTTAAGAGGAAAACCTTCTAAGTTTTCCTAGACTAGACATAGATCTAGGCTAAAAGCATTAGACATGAATCCAAAACCATAGTTTCTAAGAGAAAAATAAATAAATTGGATTGCATAGGTATTAAATCTTTTGCTTTGTGAAATATTTCTTAAAGGATGAAAAGACAGATAACAAACTGGGAGAAAACATTTGCAAATTCCATATTTAACAAAGAACTTATATTCGGACTACATAAAGATATCTCAGAAACCAACAGTACAAAAACAATCTAATTAGAAAATGGACCAAAGACATGAACACACGTTTCGCCAAGGAGATACTGATGACAAAAAACACACAAAAGATGTACACTAACCATTAGGGGGATGCAAAGTAAAAGCATAACAAAGTACTACACACTAGTTAAAACAAATAGCTAAAGCAAAAAGCATTATACACCAAATGCTGACAAAGATGCTGAGAAACTGGATCTTCTATACAAAGCTGATAGGAATGTAAAATGGTACAGACTCAAAAACAGTTGGCCATTTTTTTTTTATAAAACTACATATATACTTATCATACAACCCAGAAACTTTTAGGCATTTATCCCAGAGAAATAGAAACTTATGTTCATGTAGTAACTTGTATATAGTGTATAAACACACAGAACACACACTCACATGCATACAAAAGATGTCTAGTCTAATATATTATTCTATGCCTCAATTTTCATCTAATTTTCATCTTGGAATTTTTCTTCTTCCCCTGGTCAGCTCAGCTCATCTCATCTTCCATCAGAGTCAAAGTTGGGGATAGGGTGGGCTGGGGGTACATAGTAAGGAAGAAAGCAGGATGGGAAGATGACAGGCCATTCCTATTTGATTAGTATTACAGCATTCGGATGGCCTGTTCTGCAGGCGTGGCAGGCATTTGGAAGTGGGTTCTCGCCACTTTCAGGAGTTCTTCAGAGATTCCCCTGTTGGATCTTCAGACCACAACTGCCTAAGCAGAAGCAGATTCTCTTCGCTGGCTGGCCAGCCCAGTCTCCTCTCTGCCTCTGCACCTACTGGTACACCCTATGATGCCTGAATGCTGACCCCTGGCAGAGGGGGGCGTTCATTGTGAAGACTCTCTTGAAGAAATCCTATGCCAACACGCTCTGTGGTTTCCATCTCTGGGAACTGGGACTCCATACTTTTGAACTGCTGACAAAAGTGGGTAAAATTACTGCACAAAGAAAGTGTCAACCATGTGCCCACAGGCCTCTCGATCTTTCTCGGAAGTGAGTTGGTGATCAGTTCTGTGTGTGCTCCCTCACTCTGATCTTCTCAGAGTGGTCATAGCGTCATGAATTTCAAATGCCACCAGTATCTCAGTACACGTGCATATCACTTCTGACGTCACTGCATTTGGTCTTAAATACAAAACCCAAAGGCTGGTTGAATTAGTGTTAACTGTAACTTGCCTGATAGGGAAACAGGCCAGTATCTTGAATTTAGATCAGGGAGGATGTTTTTGTTTTTGTCACAGTAAGCACTGTTTGTTTGTTTTTAAATTTCAAGTTTTTCTTCAAATCAAGTTAGTTAATATATATATTGAAATTGGTTTCAAGAGTAGAATTCAGTGATTCATTACTTACATATAAATACCCCGTGCTCATCACAACAAGTGCCTTCCTTAGCGCCCATTGTTCCTACTATAAGACATGCCACCAATCCTGAAATTCGTTTCTGGACCATGATAACACTGCAGTTTACCAACCAATTAAAGACACACACACACACACACACACACACACACACATTAACCTTCACCAGACATACTTCCTCACAAGCACAGATCTGTGCAGAACCCTGCAGCCAGAACAACACTCTGTAAAATGACACACTAATAAGAAAAAAAAGAGGGGAGAGGGGTAGTTTACAGCAAATGATTCAGCAGAGCTTGAGGGAGCTAACAGGCAGAATCCTAAATTGGATATGTCACATTTTGGCAATAACAGCCACTTGTGATTAGTGTGAAACAAGGCGCTAACAGGCTAAAGGGCCCACAAGATGCCAAAATAAGTGGAAAACAAATGAACCTCCAACAAAGGATGAAAATGAAGACGACTCAATCATTGCAGGCTTCCTGGTCTCTCTGCGACTCCACCACCCTCAGTATACGGATTTGGACTGATTTCTCAATCTTTCCTAACCTTCACACGATGCTGTCTTTCGGCCCCCTCAAGCCCACCTCCTGGCCTTACACTGGGACTCCTTACAAGCCTGGTCTCCCTGTGCTCTGTCCGCTACCTCTGATTTCTCCTGCACAAATCACCAAATCTTCCTCACACGCTATTTTCACCTCCTCACTCTTGGGGTCAAGAACTTACTGCTTGTAAGGTCGTTACCTAACTCTTACAAACTCTTTGACTCAATGTTGGGAGTAAAAGCAAATTCCCTCTCCAAGAATGTCCCTTTATGGCAAGACACAGCCTCATGGGGAATACAAGACAACGCAAGCACATTTTGATGCTGGTCTGGCATTTCTGAAGACCAGGTCAGGGAGAAATGCGAGATTCCCAGCCAGAGAGGCTGTGGGTCTCAGGTACTCACCACACCTGGTGAGATGCAGCTCATGTTGATGGCATAGAAGGCCATAGGCATGGCTCTGACCAACAGAGTCCTCTATTAACAACAGATAATCCAATCTTCAGGGCTACATGAAATACAATGTAACCCAGGCATGAATTACATTTTCCAGTGCCACATTTTAAAAGTGTAAAAAGAAAGAGGTAAAATTAATTTTAATGATAATATTTTACTTAACCCAACATAGCCTTAACATTACTCTTTCAGCATGTAACCAATATAAAACAATTATGAATAAATTATTTTACATTTTTGTAGTACTAAGTGTGTTTTAGATGTGCTGCATCTGAAATGTTCAGATGAGCTCCCTATCAGGTCTCAATAGCCACTGCTCCCAAGGACACCAGTGATTTGGGAACAAATTTCAAGTTGACAATATTTTATTAAAATTTCCAAACATACTTATAGAAAATAAAGGTGTTTCCTATGAGAAATTCTAAAGGTTTCCATGGCAGCAATCTTTACTCACTTTGAACTTCACTGCCACTTTTTTTTAAAGTGTTATTTGCTAAAGAGAACTCAGTTCAAGCCAAATAATACTTTGATTTCATTTAAGGGTCAAAAGATCACTGACGAACGATTTTTTTTTTTTTACCTATAGTAATCTAAGATTTGAACCCAAATTTAGCAATATACTGTAGGTCAATTATCTTGATATGCTCTTACCTCTGATCCATTCCTATTGTCAGTTCTTTCTTACTCAGAACATACTCTGGACCCTAGAAAAATTTTAAAAAATATAAAATTAAAAAAAGAAAACGTGTAAAATACCCAGCTTGGTCCTTGGCTCAAGATAAAATGGTAGAGAAGACATGCCTGTGTTTATAGCAGCATAATCCACAGTAGCCAAAAGGTAGAAGCAACCCACATGTCCAACAACAATGAATGGATAAACCAAATGTGATATGTATGTACAATGGAATGTTATTCAGCCTTGAACAGTAAGGGAATTCTGACACATGCTATCACATGAAGGAAACTTGCAGACATTTTGCTAAGTGAAGTAATCCAGTCACAAAAGGACGAATACTGTTCGATTCTACTGACATGAGGACCCTAAAGGAGTCAAATCCCTAGAGACAGAAAGTAGAATGGTAGTCACCAGGAATGGAAGGAGGGGAGGATGGGAGGTTACTGTTTAATAAGGACAAAGTTTCACTGTTGCAAAATACAAAGACTTCTGCAGATGAATTGATGGTGAAGGTTGCACACCTGTGTCTATAAACTTAATGCCGCTGAACTTACTTAAAAGTGGTTAAAAAGATAGGGGCACCTGGGTGGCTCAGTCAGTTAAGTGTCTGACTCTTGATTTCAGCTCAGGTCATGATGTTGCAGTTTGTGAGTTTGACTCCCATGTCGCGCACTGCGCTGACGGTGTAGAGCCTGCTCGGGATTCGATCTCTCCCTCTCTCTCTCTGCCTTTCCCCTTGCTCATATGCTTTCTCCCTTTCAAGATAAATATACTTTTAAAAAGTGGTTTAAAAGTTATATTTTATGGCATGTGTATTTTAGCACAATCTAAAAAATGGTAGAGAAGAAAATCTCATCCCCCTAATGAAGACTTTCCTACCTAAACACTGACAGTGCCCAACTATTTGCACCATTTTCTCTGGATTTCTGGGCATTCTCATACAGAACAGAATGTTTGTATAGTCTCAAGTTTTACTTTATCCTATGGTTTCAGCCCATTCCCCAAAGAGTTTTGGCCTGCCTGGTAACTGATAGCCTAAACAATGTGACCATTACTTTCTCTTTCTTCCTCCTAGTGCTGTTTCGCCAATGGGGCCATGAGACCCCAGTGAGGAGTCTGAAGAATCAGTAAAGGCCATAAGGAATGAACAGGCTGAATAATGTTACCCAGAGTCACTTTCTGGGTATCTTCCATATCGCATTTTTCCTGCAAGGTCTTGGCAACGTGAGCTATGACATCTGGGTGCCTGTCCTCATCAGCATTTGGTGGATCACGCCTGCATCGACTGAAAGTTGTGTGCGCTGCACCAGGACTGTATCCCCAGCCCATGTGCACAAAGAGTGTGTGACCTCAGTTTAAGCTGTGTGGCTGTTTTTCCTGATGTGACTTACAGTACTGCCAAGTCGGGTGTGAGAAAGAGATCCAAATGGGGCTAGAGGGACTCCCTGGAAGCAGGGAGAGTCACAAAGACATCTGGCAAGTTCCCATCATCTTGTATGAGGTATATGTTTTGATCCCAATTTTTGTCATTATCAGGGCCTGGAACTGACTTTTGGCTCCAACCCAAATTCTGCCTCCACTCAGACTCCCCCTATAAAGTCAGACTTTCTGGGTGGACAGAAATGGAAGTCAGTTTTGAGTAGGAAGCAAAGGGCCCAGTGGAAATTGATTGGCCTCTTTAAAAACTGAATCAGGTGGTATTGTTAAAAAAATAGATTTTCCCTATTCTTTCAAATATTCAGTGGGTAAGCAAGGAAAAGGGTCTCTTTTGTATCTCTTGGTCCCCTTTCGGTTTTGTGAATAGCTTTTCTTGAAGGAAAGTCAAACACCTTTTAAAAGCAAGATAAAAGCAGATTCTTACATACTAATGGAAGAGTAAGACAAAAACTCAAGGTGCTAGACCCTTGACTGCCTTTCCTGAAATCACTTAAGGAAAGAGGATTTCATTAGGACCCCCAGCAACACTTGATCCACAGAAGGGTGAACACAGGGAGAAAAAAAGTTACTTGCATCTTCTGCTTTTATTAAAACTTTTTATTTTATAAACTACAATATTTATGTAATACTTGGAGGAAATAAAAATGCTGATAAGCAGAAAGAAGAAAACCACCATAATCCCACCACCCAGACAGCTATTGTCAATATCTTGATATACAATACTATTTTCTTAAATTTTTAAAAAATGTATTTATTTATATCTGAGAGAGAGAGAGAGAGAGACAGCGTGAGCAGGGGAGGGTCAGAGAGAAAGGGGGACACAGAATCTGAAGACAGGCTCCAGGCTCTGAGCTAGCTGTCAGCACAGAGCCCGACGCAGGGCTGGAATCCATGAACTGTGAGATCGCAGGACTGGAAACCATGAACGGTGAGATCATGACCTGAGCCGAAGTTGGACACTTAACCGAGTGAGCCACTCAGGCGCCTCATATGATATTATTTTAGATGGTAATAAACCAACATTCTATGTTATGTTAATTCCCTTATTTTTCTAATATTTTAAAATTAAGGTATAATTTGTACACCAAGCACATTAGTTATTTACTGGTGCATTAAAAAGTTCCCTCAAATTTCAGCTGCTTAAAATAATAATCAACATTTATTATCTCACACAGCTCCTGTGGGTCAGAAATCTGGGTGTGGTTTAATTGAGTGGTTCTGGCTCAGGGTCTCCCATGGTCACAGTGAAAATGTGAGCCAAGCCACAGTCATCTGAAGATAGGATCAAACTCCCTCTCTGGTCATTTGCAGGTTCTGGCTATGAACTGGTTGTTGAACTGGGCTTTGCAGTTTCTCTTTACAGAGCTACTTGAGTATCCTCAAGATATGGTAGCTGGCTGCCCTGGAGCAAGTGATCCAAAAAAGAAAAAGGATGAATGAAAGATTAAAATGGAAGCAACTTTTTAAAAAAAATTTTTTTAATGTTTATTTATTTTTGAGAGAGAGAGAGAGAGTCAGAACATGAGCAGGGGAGTGGCAAAGCGAGAGGGAGACACAGAATCTGAAACAAGCTCCAGGTTCTGAGCTGTCAGCACAAAGCCCAATGCAGGGCTCGAACTCACAAACTGGGAGATCATGACCTGAGCCGAAGTGAGACACTTAAATGACTGAGCCACCCAGGTGCCCCAGGAGGCATCTTTTATAGTGCCTTTTATAACCCAATCTCAGAAGTGACATACATCACTTCTTTATTTTCTAAGGATCACACAGACCAACCCCGGTACCATGTGATAAGGTATGAGTGCCAAAACATGGGGATTACCAGGGGCCTTCTTAGAAACTGGCTTCCACAGATAAAAATGCAAAGATTTTAAGTGTACATTTTATTTTAAGTTTTTTAATGTTTATTTATTTTTGAGAGAGAGAGACAGAGCACGAACAGGGGAAGGGCAGAGAGAGAATGAGACACAGAATCTGAAACAGGGCTATGCAGGGCTCAAACTCAAAAACCATGAGATCATGACCTGAGCCAAAATGAGACGCTTAACTGACTGATCCGCCAGGGGCCCCAATTTTAAGTGTACGTTTGATGAGTTTTGACAAATGTACGCACTTGTGTAATTATTACTGATCAAGAAATATTCCTGTCAGTGCAAAGTTTTCTCATGGCCCTTTCTAGCAAAACCTTACCTACTGCACCAAAAGCAACCACTGTTTTGATTTTTTTTCACCATATAATTATTTTGTTTGTTCATATTGTTCATATAAATGGAATCAAACAGTATATACTCTTTTCTGTCTGGCTTCTGTTCTTCTGTCTGATGAATCCATAGTAGCTCCTGGATTCGTCGATGTTGTGAAATGTATCAGTAGTGCGTACATTCTTATTGCTGGCTAGTGCCTTATGGTATGAATATACCACAAACTGTTCATTCATTTACCTGTTGACAGACATTGGGTTGTCTCCAGTTTGGAGCTAAAATAAATAAAGCTACTATGAACTTTCTTGCGGAAGTCTTTTTGTGAACATACGCTTTCATTTCTGTTGCGTAAAAACTAAGGACTTTAATTGCAGGGTCACAAGGTTTAATTTTATATGTTTAATTTTATTTTCAAAATTGCCAAACAGTTTTCCAAAGTGATAGTACCATTTTACACTTCCACCAACAATTTATGAGAGTTCCAGTTGCTGCATATACTCACCAACATTTAACTTTCCGTTTTTAAATTTTAGCAATATGGTTGGTGTATAATGGTATCTTATTGTGGTTTTAATTTGCATTGATTTGCATTAATTTGCATTGTGGTTTAATTTGCATGTCTAATGTTATTGAGCACCTTTCCATGTATTTATTGGCCATTTATATATCTTTTGTGAAGTATCTGCTCAAGACTTTTGCTAATTTTTTAAAAATTGAGGTTTTTAAAAAATATTGACTTGGGGCGCCTGGGTGGCTTAGTCTGTTAAGCGTCCAACTTTCGCTTAGGTCATGATCTCGCGGTTCGTGGGTTCGAGCCCCGCGTCGGGCTCTGTGCTGACTGCCAGCTCAGAGCCTGGAGCCTGTTTCAGTCTGTGACTCCCTCTCTCTCTGACCCTCCCCTGCTCACGCTGTCTCTCTCTCTCTCTCCTAGAAATAAATAAAAATATTTAAAAAATAATAATAAAAAAATAATAAAAAAATAAAAAATATTGACTTGTTGGCATTATTTATGTATTCTGGATACAAGTCAGATATGTGGATTGTAAATACTTAGTCCTAGTCTGTGGTGCATTTTTTTCATTGTCTTAACGGTGTATTTTCTTGATGACATTCTGATAAGTCCAATTTATCAATTTTATGTTTTATGATTAGTGTTCTTTGTGAGTTAACTAAGTAATCTTTGCCTCTCTAAAAATTGCAAAGATATTCTCTTATGTTTTCGTCTAGAAACATTATAGTTTGAGCTTTTTTGTTTAGGCCTATCATCTATCTTGATTTTCTTCCTTCCTTCCTTCCTTCCTTCCTTCCTTCCTTTCTTTCTTTCGGTTTTTTTTTTTTTTTTTTTTTTTTTTTTTGGTGTGTGGTGAGGTAGGGAGTGATGTACATTTCTTTTTCATCATACGGACATCTAGTCCTTCTGACATTATTTGTTGCAAGGGTGTTCTTTTCCCTTTCAAATGTGTTGTGTTTTTATTGAAAAATCAATAAACTACATATATTTGCACCTATTTCTCATCTCCGTATTTCATTCCACCAATCTATTTGCCTAAATTTACACTACTACCACAGTTTCTTGATAACTATAGAATGATTGTACCACTTAATGTAACCTGCTTTTAGCACAAAACAATATGTCATGAACATCTTCCCAGGACAACAATTCTACTGTGACAACTTCGACTTTTATAATGCATCATATTCTATTCTATGGATGAATTATAATTTATTAAACAAATTAGTTATTGGTAGATTTTTTTTTAGTATTTATATTTTTAAGAATCAATTAAAAATTTTTCAGTGAACATCTTTAGTATTGTTCTAAATTACTTCCTAAAAATAACTTCCTAGAACTGGAATTGCTAAATTTAAGCATGTGTTGATTTTTAAGGATTTCCATATACATAACACCAAACTGCCCTATAAGACTGTGTCCATTTGCAGCTACCACCAGTAGTGTATGAGAAAGCCAATGCTATGCATTATCACTTAAAATAAAAATTGCAGGGACACTTAGGTGGCTCAGTTGGTTGGGCGACCAACTCCAGCTCAGGTCATGGTCTTGTGGTGTGTGTTTGAGCCCCACATTGGACTCTGTGTTGATAGCTCAGAGCCTGAAACCTGCTACAGATTCTTTGTCTCCCTCTCTCTCTGCCCCTCCCCTGTTCACATTCTGTCTCTCTCTCTGTCTCTCTGTCTCTCAAAATTAAATAAGCATTAAAAAAAGTTTTTTAATAAAAAAATAAAAATAAAAACTGCTGTGTATTTTTAATTGATAGATAATACTAGTATATCACCGATGTTCTAATGTGCATTGGTAATTTATAATTTCTATTTGTTAATACAATGAAAATATTTTATGCAGGTTGACTATACAGATGACCATACAAATATAAATTTCTTCATTCTTGAATTGCCTGTTCATACTATTTGGTCATTTTTCTATTGCCTTTATTTCACTCATAATGGATGAATGGTCAAAGCTAATTGTAACCTAAATGTAGAAGTCCTTTCAGGGTAATTACAGTATAATTAAGTATATCATTTTTTTCTAGAAATAGTATAAATGAAATGAAATCACAAAAGAGAGTCCATTAAGTGTTCACATAATTGTATTCACCATAATTATATTATGACCTTGTCCCAACTATGAGTTCATTTTCTTTATCTTCCGCTTAAAATTAAGACTCTGCTACTTTAGGGCTTTGGCATCACATTTAATCTGTCCAGATGGCTCCTATCTTCTTACTTTGCCCTTGCTTTGCCCTGAAAACTTGTTATTTCTGTACTCTTGGCCTGTCCCTTCAAGATGTGGAATTGCTACTCTCTAGTCATTACTTTCAAATTCTTCCTAAAAATAATTGTTCACCTGCCCAAGTTTTTGACCAATATAGCCCTACTATCAACTTCTTGTTACTGAAAATTAAATGGCAAAAGAAATACTTCTTTAAAAACCTCAAAAACATTAAAAGGGAGAATTTTGTATCACTTACCCAACTGTTGTGAATGCTTCTCTTCATCACTTGAGTGTCATTGGGTAGAACAGGAAATTTCCTTCTGATCTTAGTACCAGGAATAGTTATGCCTGTGAGCAGTTGGTTTGTTTTTACGTATGGACTTCATGAATCATTGAACCGATCGTGCTCTTCTGTCTGAGCTGGCTGCTAGAAATCTCAGAGTCAGATTTGCAGTCCATCTGTAGCAAGTAGATTGCATCTCAAGACATACTTTCTGTTGATGGATCCCACTCCTGTTTTTCATCATCTTATTTTTTCTATCTTATTTTTCCTACTGCTTATTGTCCATTTACCTTGACATTCTTTACTTAAAAAATTAAAATCTTACATTTTGAACACTGACTTAAAACTATTTTTTCAGAATAGGATGGATTATCTATAAATAAACAGACAAGCTCCTATGTTACTAAGAGAAAAAAAACAATTGCCTTAGCCTAATGTCATAATTTATGTCTCACCTATCATAGGCTAAAAGCTCTAAAAAGCAGTACCTCTTGCACTCCAATCTTATTCCCATTTGCAAGTAGAGAGGTGAATATCAAGAAGTTAAGCGAGGGGCACCTGGATGGCTCAGTTGAGTAAGCGTCTGACTCTTGATTTCATCTCAGGTCATGATCTCACGGTTTGTGGTTCAAACCCCACATCAGGCTCTGCACCAGGGATTCTCTCTCTCCCCCTCTCTCCGCCTTTCCCTTGCTCTCTTTCTCTCTCTCTCAAAATAAATAAATACACTTAAAAAAAAAAAAGTTAAGTGAACCATCCAAGATCACAAATTGAGTCAGTAACAAGAGTCTATAGGAAAAGTTACTATAATTTTGATAGTCCTCACTGCTCAAAGAGAAGTACAAAGTAGAGATATTCCAAAAGAAAATGCTGTTATATCAATAAAAACATTAACCTGGTGTGTTAAAACATACAAAGATGCTTAGGACATTCAAAGTTAGGCCAAAGATGATTCTAGTTAGCTGTCAGGGGAGATTGAAGGGCATATTTGAGGATTAGGATTAGAGAGAAGGGTAAGACTTGAATTATTTAATTAAGTCAGGGGAAAGTCCTCTAGGAGACAGTGAAGGCACAGAAGAAGGAATGAAGGCATTTTGGTGACAAAGGAAGGACATCATTTGGCCAAAGTGGAGGGACCATTTTGTTAACTGTGAGTTTAAATCACATTTCTCACCTTCATAAGGCAAAACAAAAGCCAAGGGAAATTTTTCAGTTTTGCTCTCGGGAATGTCTGAACATCACCCTAGAATCCTAACAAGATAATAATGAGCTGGCCTTTTCGTTGTTTGAAAACACAGCTGAGAGAAGAATGGGAGATAGCACTGAGAGGGGCTATGTTATTTAGGATTGGTTCACAGTGAACCTGGGAATGGAAAAGAAGTGTTCAATTTAAGATTCATTGTCCAAAAGAAACAGAAAGGACTTAATGATTGCTTACATAAGAAAAAAGTGGAAGAAAGGTAACTGTAAGGCCTCAAATATTGGCTGTTTTGAGATATTCAAAAAGCATTTGGAGACACGGGCCTGAACGCTTCATAAGAAGCGTTCATAAGAAGACTTCATAAGAAGTCAAAACTGGAAGTGACAATACACTGAAGTGTTTAAGTTATTCAATTTGGCAACTCAGCTACTGAGGTTCCATTTTATAGCCTGTTCTAGACCATATAGAAGGTAAAGAAGGAAGGAAAGACATGGCAAGGCAAGGCTTAAGTACAGAGAGGTGTGCAAACAAGAGTGAAGAACACAGATATAAATCAGAAGCCAAGTGAAGTATAAAAATGTCTTAAATAGAAGAAATCTCAAACAGAACGAAAAAGCATTCTACAGAATGGGAGAAAATACTTGTAAGCCATATATTTGATAAGAGATTAATATCCAGAATACGTAAAGAACTCCTACACCTGGACAAAAACAAAATCACAAATGACTTGATTTAAAAATGAGCAAAGGACTTAAATAGGTATTTCTCCAAAGCGACATACTGATGACCAAAAAGCATATCAGAAGATGATCAGCATCACTAAGCATCAGGGAAATGTAAATAAAAACCACAGTGAGATATCACCTTATGCTCACTAGGATGGCCATTATTAAAAAAGAGACAGAGAAGGAAAATAACAAGTGTTTGATGAGGATGTGGAGAAATTGGAACCTTTGTGCATTATTGGTGGAAATATAAAATAATGCAGCTGCATGGAAAACAGTATGGATACTTTTTTAAAAAATTACCATACGACCTACCAATCCTACCTCTGGGTATATATCCAAAAGAATTGAAAACAGGATCTGAAAAAGATATTTGCACACTCATGTTCATTGCAGAATTATCCACAATGGCCAAGAGGTAGAAAAAAACTTAATGTTCATTGGCAGATAAATGGATAAAGAAAATGTGGCATATATACAATAGAAAACTATTTAGCTGTGAAAAAAAAAAAAGAGGAAATCCTGACACATGCTATAACATCGACAAAACTTGAAGATATTATGCTAAGTGAAATAAGCTGGTCATGAAAAGATAAAAACTGTATGGTTCCATTTATAATTAACAGTTTGAGAAAGACAGAGATGAGCTCTAAGAGGTGGTCAGGTTGGCTATGGCACTGAGGATCAAGAAGGAAGGGATATGAAGTTTGCAGTAATTCAAAGAGTTCACTAGTGAAAGAAGGGCGAGATGAAAGAAACTGGTGTTCAATGTCTTATTGGTGTCACAGGAAGTTCTTATTGTTTGCTTTTTAAGAAGGATATATAAACATTTGAGGGGGAAGGAGGAGAGGAAGAGATAGAGGAAGCTATGAAAGGGGAATTTTTTAAATTTTTATTATTTTTTATATTAATTCCAATATAGTTAACATAGGTGTTGCATTAGTTTCAGATGCACAATGTCGTTACTCAATAATTCTGTATGTTACTTTGTGCCTATCATGATAAATGTATTCTAAATCCCCATCACCTGTTTCACCCATCCCTCCCTCCCCTCTGGTAACCATCATGAAATGGGAATTATTGTAAAAGGAAAATCCTTTCAAAAGGAAGAAAAAATAAAATTGAAGACATAAATCAATATATTAGATTAGGGAAAAGGAAGAAATGCCTTTTTTTTTTTTTCCTCCAAAGACCCCAGGGATAGATACAAGAATAAACCTTGCAGCCATTGATGCCTGCTCTCAGAATGTGCTTCTATACAGCCAACCCCCTAAAATACATGTAAGTCAGACAGTATAAATTCAATTCAAATAGAAGACAGATGCTCCTAGAAGTCTGTGGGCATAGATAGATATTTTAGGTGATTCATTACAGCCTAGTAAAGGAAGCTTTTAGTTGTTGACTTAATGAATTACTACAGAATTTTTACAAAACCTTAGGTTCAGCTAGATATGGGTTTAATAGGTTTGGTAATCATCACACTAAAGGAGAAATTGTTTGAGCTTCATTTTCCTTAAGGCTTCTGAAAAACTTGAAATCATCTTAAATATATATAAATATATGTATATTATAAATATAATACTTTATAATAATTTAGGGAGTTATAAATATATTAGAATACATTAACAGCATGATTTTATAGGAAAAATCAAGTCAGATAAAACTAAAAAGTTCTTTGAAAAGTCATAACCCTGGTAAAGTAAACATTTGAGAGATTTAAATAATTTTAGATCCTACTATTCAGCATTAGGAATGTTAATTTACACAATCTTAGTTTAAACATTTCTTTTTTTCCCTTGTTCATGGCTCCTCTGTCTTAGAACAGTTTGCAGTTAATAAGATACTTTGAGTTTGTGATAAATACACAACATGTCATGAAATATAAATGTGTTTGGTATAATTGACTAGAGCTCAGCCCCAATACCGGGCACCATTAGAAAAAGCAGAGGGGCGCCTGGGTGGGTCAGTCAGTTAAGCATCCCACTTTGGCTGAGGTCACAATCCCACAGTTTGTGGGTTCAAGCCCTGCTGCCTCAGGCTATGTGCTGACAGCTCAGAGCCTGGTTCAGATTCTGTGTTCCCTTCTCTCTCTGCCCCTCCCCCACTCACACCTTGTCTCTCAAAAATAAATAAACATTAAAAAATTTTTAAAGAAAGTAAAAGCACAAACAAACGAGATGAAAGACAAATCAACAACATAGTGCCTTTCTATTAACCACAGCACAATACCCACCAAGTATCAAAATGACTTTTGGTATTAGCTGATACCAGCATTTAACTTCATTAATATCTTTTTAAATCGTGAAATATAGCATCCTTACAAAAATATGTATAAAATATACATGCATAATTTATTGTGTGATAATCATCACCCTCCATTGCTTTCCCTCAGGGATAACTGCCATCCTAAATTTTGTGTTACTCATTTTTGCGTCCTTCTTTATAGTGTTTTCACCTCTGTAGATGTTTCCAAACAAAATACTGTATTATACCAGTGGTGGGAAAGGGATCCTGTTTGTCTTATATCCTGGCATTGGTATTGAACAACTTTTGGATTTTCACTCTTCCAGTGGGTGTGAAACTATACCTCGTTGTGGTTTTAATTTATAGTTCCCAATTACTGAGTTTGAGCATTTTTTCATATGTTTATGGGACAGCTGGAATGGCTCTTCTGAGAGTAACTCTTCTCACTTTTGTATTAAGCTGCTCTTTTTTCCTTCTTGATTTCTAGGAGTTCATTATATAATCCTTTGAGCTATACATCTTGCAAATATCTTCCTAGTTTCTGACCTGCTTTTTCAGTTTTTGATGTATTTCAGTGTACAGCCATCCTTAATATTAACGTAGCCAACATTTACCAGTTTTCCCTCTGTGGTTTTAGCTTTTTGGATAAATAACTTAATTACATGATGATCAGAAAATGATTACAAATTAGTTGGGCTGGCTCTTGTCCTAGCAAGAATTCAGGTTTTTTTTTTTTGTTTTTTTTTTAATGTTCATTCTTGAGAGAAAGAGCATGAGCGGGGTAGGAGCAGAGAGAGAAGGAGACACAGAACCTGAACCAGGCTTCAGGCTCTGAGCTCTCAGCACAGAGTCTGCATCGGGCTCAAACTCATGAATGGTGAGATCATGAGCCAAAGGCAGAAGCTTAACCGACCAAGCCACCCAGGTGCCCCAAGAATTCAGTTTTTATAAATGTTTTTGTGATCTATACATTAGTGTGCAGAATGCGTGATTTCAAATGTGTATTGAATGTTCTGTTTTTTAAATGCCCATTAGATCAAGCTTCATTGTTCAGTTAATATCTTCTATATTTTTACTAATGTCTGCCTGCCTGATCTCTTTGTATTTCAGAGAGTACTGTAGTGTAGATTTGTCCATTTTTCTTTGTAGTTCTGACAACTTTTGATTTATATATTTTAGAACTCTGTTGTTTTGTGCATAAGACTTAGATTTGGTATAACTATAGGGTGAATTAAAATTATTAATGTTATATTGTTACATCATATTAGGTTGTAAAATGCTTAAAACATTGTTTTAAGGTTATCAAACATGAAAGTCTGCATGCATTTCATGAACATTATGCTGACAATATGGCAGAACAAATAAAAGCACATAAACAGATTTGTTAGGAAAAAAAGCAGTGAAAAATTTCCAATAAAAACAAGACAATGACCTGCAATCTGCAATAAACTGTAACTCACCAAGTGAGGAGAAAAGCTGATACTCGAAGAAAACTGCGAAGGGAGCAGGGCCAAAGCAGTAATCGTCACTGGTTGTAGCAAGCGCTGATGTGCACGAGTGAGTTGATAACAGGCAATTTTAAGCAAACTATCCCACTCAGAAGCTAGAAATTCTGTATCATCCGGCACTGCTGACAAGGCTCCTGAACAAGAAAGTGGTGAGACATTTTCAAAGGAGGTCACCAACATGTAAGCATGAGGACATTTGTAAAATGGAGCTTTATTTAAACTCCTATTATTCATTTACATTTGATTTCTCTATTCTCCACATTTTTCTTCAATGCTTTCTTGGAGAGAGAAAGAGAGAGAGAGAGAGCGTGCACTCATCATTACGAGTCAAAAGTGAAGGCTAAATTGGAAAGGCCCTGTGGAAATGTGCTCAGGACAAGCACACGTGGCAAAAGAGTGGTTCCCACTGAGTGAGATGCTATGACATTTTGCTCAGGGCCACTGTCCCCTTTGTCCAAATGTTGCATGCTTTTCAAAAAATCTTTATGTGATTCTAATGTTTCATCCGTTGTATTTAGAATGTAACCTGATACCTTTCCAGTACACCATTTTGTTAAAAATGCATTGAGCATTTGGAATATAATGAGACACTGATCCTATACAACCAATGATTGATTAAAAAAAAACAGATATGTAAGTTCTGTGATACTTGATTATGAAAAACCAAGACGAATTCTGCTGAAAAGATATTAGCTGCGGAAAACTCTGCGATATAGGCTTGTATTTTAATCTACTTTTATAATCGGATTCTCTTTTCCATTGTTTTCCTCTTCTCTGTCCTCCAGCTTCCCTGCTTTTTTCTTGCTGCCAAGCCCGAATGTGGGCTGGTTTGTGGTTATGACTTATCGAGGGAGATGCCAGACACTGTTTTTCTCATTCTTAACACCAAATTCGAGTCAGGCAAATTGCCTTGTCTCTCTCTGCGATATGGTGGGCTTCGTTTCTCATTTTCCGCTGCACTCCGGGTGTAGGTTTTCAAAGTCCGGCTTATTGGGAGATCACTGCTAAGACTTCCCTAGCCTGGCTCTCCTGTCCTGTATGCAAGCCTCAGCCGGAGCAGAAGCTGGAGATCTCAAACAGCAGCC
The DNA here is from genome assembly GCA_017311185.1 of Proteles cristata cristata. Lineage (NCBI taxonomy): Eukaryota > Metazoa > Chordata > Mammalia > Carnivora > Hyaenidae > Proteles > Proteles cristata. Next base: position 834,908 of record JAESUZ010004992.1, on the reverse strand, counting down.
CCAGGACTCCGAACACCCAGGCCTGCATTTCCTCCACTACTCACCCCTAAGAAGGCCATACTTTCATGCTAGCTCAGCAATGAATTTAAAAAAATGTTTTCTTAATTACTTAGTATTTAACTTGAATCCGTCAAGAGGGTTGTTCAGGGCATCTCATCGGCCTGCGCTGTTGGAAATAGAAATCGCCACTCCCTTTAAAACATCTTTATTATTGTCCAAACTCAGTGAATCAGAGGGCTATCAATTAGCTTTTCAATTCATGCTAAATGAATCCAGAAAATAAACCAAACAGGTCAAAAACGCCATAATGTTTTCATGCGGCAAAATGTGACAAATCAGTTGAGCCTGATGATGGTAAACTGTGTAGCCAGCGGTCACAGAAGGGTTGTGTGCCTCGTGGGGCATGCTGTCTACCAAATTCAGCAGGTTGACAGTTACCAAGGGTTTGAATAGGGACAGCTGTAGAGAAATGTCATCCCGTTTTTGTTTAAAATAATCCTATGGACATAGAAAAAAAAAAGCTGGTTATCTCTGGGTGATGGGGACTATGCCTTATTACTTATTTTATTCTGGCTTATCTTCTTTTTCCTAAAATTTCTAAAATAAGCTTATTTTATTTTGTAAAAAAATGGCAATATGTTTCTTTAAGGCAAAGATAAGTGATATATAGCATTTTGGGGACTGGAGGCCAGGTCTACACAGAAACTTCAGAAGGTCAGGGCTTTGCTGTAGATTCCACAGAGTAGATGCACATCTTTGGTCAGAAGGAACAGAAAAAAAAAATGATAAAAATAACTTATGAGAGCGAATGCTGTGGAAAAGTTTAAGTAGGCGAACATGTTGGAGAATGGTTTCTAAATGTTATACGTCTAAGAACTTAGGAAAATATATTCCTTTAACTCACAATGACATGCTAGCCCTGGAAGACTTAAAATGAAAGCAGTTCTTTTGAAGGCTGACAATGAGAAAAAAAAATCCTGAAATCGCCTAAGATTAGAAAATACATTTAAATTTTAATTAGAATGATTAATCGGCTCAATATTCCACACACACAGGAAGGTATGAAAAGAAAATCAGGCTTCTTCTTGAGGTTGCCTGTGCTGATGTCAGCAAAAAAGTTTCTTTTTTTTTTTTTAATAGTTTATTGTCAAGATGGTTTCCATATAACACCCAGTGCGTATCCCCACAAGTGCCCTCCTCCATGCTCATCACCCCCTTCCCCTCTCCCCTATCTCCATCAGCCCTCAGTTTGTTCTCAGCATTCAAGAGTCTCTCATGGTTTGCCAGCAAACAAGTTTCTTTATACAGTCCATCCATTCATTCAACTAGCAAAAATTACTGAGTACCTACTATGTACAGGTACTATGGTGGACCCTGGAGCCACAGACAACTAGTGTATCATTTATGCTCTCAAGGTTCTTAAGTTCTTTTTAGGAAGACAGGTTTGTACATGGGCTACAACTAGCATGATAAAAGCATGTTTATTGGCAAATACATCCCTTTCTGAACTTTCCACAGTATAGGGATCTCTCTTGTCTCTTTACTAGTCTTATAAAGGGACCAGTCTCCAGTCTTTGTAACCAACCTGTTTTCTCCCATCCAGGGCCATGGGTTCCATTTTACTCAGGATGCATTTGCTGAAAACAAAAGAAATCATCTTAGTCACCTACAATTGGGACAAAAGCCTTCGCTAAACTTGCATCAGGGGATGTAGAGTCCCATTTGTGGTAGATCTGCCAGGTCCAAGCCCTGCCCTCCTACCTATACTGCACAGTCATCAGTGGCTAGAATATTTAATCTCCAAATGCAGCCAAGAAACAAAACTCAGACACTGGTACCTTGATGTAGAGAATGTATAGATTGATAATCCCTGGCCTAGAAACTTCCAGAAATTGCTTCAATTTTATAGTTCTGCAGAACTGAAAAGCTATATCTCAAATGCAGCTATGTGTCTAGACACGTGATACAATTGCTCCTGTTACCAAAGTAGTTTGAGGAAGTGACTGCAAGACAATAGAATGAAGTCGGAGCATGATGGAAAGCTCATGACTTGTCAGGTTTTATGGATTGTGCTTCTTAGGACCCCTTCTAGAGAACCTGCCCTATCCATCAGCCTTGGAAAGCATTTCAAAGCGACTTCCCCATGGAGCAGGTAGGCCAATCAGATTCTCAGGAGGAGAGTTTGAAAACTTAGCGATAGAGACCAGACTGTAATGAGGCAGAGGTCATAATACAGAGTTATGGCCCTACTAGGTGGTGGGTAAGATGAGTAAGAGAAGAAACTGGCCAAAAAAGCAAGAATAGACAGAGGAGGAGGAAGCAGAGAGAGAGTCAGAGATAAGAGAAGTTATAGGGCCCTGAGATATGCAGATGGCATTGGTTCTTCACGCCAGTCCCTGAATCCAGACACACTCATGAAGTGATCTGCATTTTCTAGATAAGAGTTCTCTCTTTCCTTGGGTTATCTTAGGTGGATTCAATTTCTTTAGATCCTAAAGAGCCTTGACTAAGACAAATCAGAACACAGTTGAGCAGAACCATTTTATTACTCGGTATAAATAACATTCAAATGCTTCAGTGAGTAAACAAGCTCTCTTAGTGAAAATCAACAGAAATACTGCAACGCAAATGGTAAAAAATGCACTGCTGACTTCATGGGACCTCACCATGAAAGGGTGAAATGGACTGCATGTTCAACTTGAGATTCTATGGGAAATCAAGAGACATGCCACAGGGGACATTTTAAGCCCTCATCTCTGATGGAAATAATAGCTTGAGTGCCTTGATCGACTACCGGGCTCAAAAATGTTATGAAATCAGATGGTCCCAACAGCAGCAGTAGTGAGATTAATTTAAGAGTAATTCATAACTCAAGGCAACAAGCTGAGGCTTCATGACAGGCCTCTGGATTTTCCAAATCACGGTAGTGTCTGATGGACTGCGGGCATCAGCTTTCGTTTTCTGTGTGGTAATATCAGAATAGCGTTTATGTGCCCGAGTCACAAACACATTTACACAATCTCTTCCAATACTTACAATTCATTTATTAAATGGTCATGGCTTATTCCTCCAATAAAGACAAATTAGTCTTTCGCTTAGGAGCTAAACCTATAAACTGGTTTCTTGTCTACAGCACTCATCCATTATAGATCTTGTGCCTTCTGAAAGATGAATAATTATAGTCCCTGAGGAGATTTGCTATATATATCGCCGTGGTAGTCATCACATTTGAGGAAGGGTGGATAGGTGTGGGCAACAATGATAAAACGAACAGCCCTCTTGTCTGTCAGGCAGCAAAGTGAATCGGCCAGAACAGCCCTCATTACCTCAAGTTGAGTGGGTATGTGTGGGGCGTCCAATTTCTGGACATGTACTCTTTCTCTCTGTGATAAAATAAATACTATACCATGAAGACTTACTACTCGTAAACAAATTCCTCTCATGAGCAAGTAAAAGAAAGATCACACATGACGTATGGATGAGTTCATTCGGGGGCCTGTTTTATATAAATAGGCTGCCCTTTAAAATAAAATAGCCATATTATTTTTTGCCACACTGGAAGTCTATATTCTTTGGGGGAAAATGGCAGATCAGAAATCAGATTCTAACAAGCTGTGCATAATAAATGTGTAGCATATGTTACGGCTGAATTCATCCCTACTGTTTGCAGCATATACATTCTACCTAGAATTGCAGAAGTGCTTGTTATCTTGATGTCACTGAGGCAAGGAGAGAAGATGACAAGAAGAATGCCATATATAGCACAAGATATTGCCTCTTGGGACTGTGTCAGGGTTCCTGGCAATAAATCCATGGGAATAAATTCAGGAATCACTAGAGTTTAAAATTGCCATATCCTAATTATAGTCTGCTCTTAGCAGGTTCTGTGGATTAGTTTTACATATTATGTTGATTTCATTATAACATATAGCCTTTACAAAATGTGGGTTATAAATGACGTGTGCCTCCTGTTAATTCAGTATATTCTTTGGATGATTCTCTCCTACCAGTTCTTATGGGTAAAGCAAATCCTTCTCTCTCCAGCTTCAAAATCCCCAGTTTCTTCTCTTTAAAATGTCTGCGTGATTTATTATCTTATCCTTCATTCAGCAAATATTTATTGACTGCCAATGATGTGTAAGGCATTCTGCTGGGCGCTAGGGAAGATGTAAGGATGTATAATGCTTACTGTCTAGAAGATTCATCTTTTTCAGACGATAAGGCACGCACATATGAAAATGGAAATATCAATACAGAAGTTAGAATAATGCAAGATAATAAAAGGTCTCTCAAAGCAGTACATTTGCAATGCCAAATAACTGGTGTAGACGAAAAATAAAAGAGACCACAAGAAGCAGTAATCTTTTAGTACTTGGATCAGAAAAGGCTTTTTTGAAAAGGAGCAGAGAAGATGTGAACCATTTTAAAAGAGGCAGCCTGAGCGTGGACAAGCAGGGCTTGTACGCAGAGGTGAGCGAGGCCTGGCAACTGGGAGAAAATGGACCATTCCTCAGACTGGGTGGCGGGGGTGGAGATTTAACTGAGTGCAGGAGAACAAGCCAGAGAGTAATCTGAGGATAGTTTGTAGAGCATCCTGACTAGCAGTCTGTGTTTCGTCTTAAAGGTAATGAGTATCCACAAAAGGTTTTAGTATCAAATCAACTCTATAAAGGCATAATTTATATAGTCAATTGCACACAGTGTGCATGTACTGTTAGATGAGTTTTAACAAATGCATACTGCCGTGTAACCACCACTGCAAACAAGATACAAAGCATCACTCCAGAAAGTTCTCTCCTGACCTCTTCCAGTCAATCTCTCCCAAACCCCTTCTTTTTCACTAACAATAGGTAACAGGTAACAGTGGACCAGTGGACTGTGGTCCACTGTTACCTGTTACTAGACATTTTTAATAGCTCCAGGTTTAGGGTATAAGACTTTTAAGCTGCTGTATTCTATGTCAGGGAGCTACAAACGTCTTCAAACAGGAGTACTTTTAAAAGTACTGGGAATTATTTTCTTAAGCCGGGGACTCTCACATGCTATTACTGGGTTAAACCATAAGAACTCCATTCGCCCACTAGATTTTAAGTATAGTATGGTGTCTGATGCCATATTTCTGCCTTGCTGTGACTCTTAGCCCCCATGGGGACATGCTAAGTTTCTTCATTGGTTTTATGATCAGCGTCAATAAGCCCATTTTAAGACTTCATGTTAAGCATGGCAAATGATCGTAAACATACGCTTCCTTTCACTCTCCAAACCCTGCAAAAATAAAAATAATGACATAAAGATATATGTCATATATTTATCCACAAGACAAAGAGAGGTGGATGAGATATTGGCAGACAAGAAGTTTCAACATGTCTTGGGAAGACAAAAAGCAGATAGAATTGCAGTAATTGATTTAGCAGAGAAAGCCACATTTGAAAGATCCTCAGAGATAATAAACCACTTTACCCATAGAATCCTTGAGATTATCATACTATCAGTTAAATACTGCAGGAAGAGGGGTGAGGCATGTGGTTGACGTAGGGATTGGTTAAAGATCTGCATGTATGCAATGGCTAAACCCCAAGGCTCCCTCTCTCACATTATTCTGTCAGGCAATTAGGCATCATTTCCCAACCCCAACTCTGCCCCAAGCAGGAAAAGGGAGATTTAATTTCATGAGAATTCAAAAGAAGCACTGAATTCAGAGATTCCAGACCTAGTAGAGGACATAAAACAAAGAAATTAAATGAAAGAGAGAATAGCGAATGGTGAGTGGTCCTTACTTTGCTCACTCCCGTGACATTGGTAGCTAGGTAGATGGCTTGCAGAAAGTGGATGACTCTTCTCATAGAAAGTTAAGCCCTTGGGTAATTAAACTCCAAAGGGTGCCTTTAAAATCAAATGGCCACTTCATTACCTGATGCAGTGAAGGCTCCCAGCTGACAAATCCCACATATGGATACAGAGATTCCAAGAAACTTTATTGCTTCCTTTTTTTTTTCTTAGAAATGAACAATCAAAGGGGCACCTGGGTAGCTCAGTCAGTTGAGCTACCTATGTCAGCTCAGGTTATGATCTCACAGTTTGTGGGTTCGAGCCCTGCATCGGGCTCTGTGCTGACAGCTGGAACCCTGGAGCCTACTTTGGGTGTTGTGTCTTTCTTTCTGCCCCTCCCCTGCATGTGCTCTGTCTCTCAGAAATAAATAAATGTTAAAATTAAAAAAAAAAAGAACAATCAAGGGCTATTGCCATTTTAGGAAAACCTCCAACATGAAAGGAAGAGATAAAAACAAAGAGTAGAAAGGAACCCAGAGGAAGGAAAACAGTGCAGGAAATGGAAGAAATTTTGCCCCCTAAATTTTGCTCCTTTAGGGAGATAAAAGAATGTGCTACATTCATAAAATAAGAATACAACGTTTTCAAAAAGGAATAATTAATAATCAGAAGGTGCTCTTGAAAATTAAAAATTAGAATCAAGGAACTCTCCCAGAAAATAACAAGAAGGCGAAGAGATGGGAAAATAGAAAATCTAGGAAGTACCTCTGAATTGTCAAGAAAGAAAACAGCCAAAATGGAAGCAAGAAAACTACCAAAGAAATATATGCATGAATACCTAGACAGAAAAGTCCACTTAGTAAACTGCAAAGAGACTCATATTAAGATATATTGTTGTGAAGTTCCAGAATACCAGAAATAAAGAGAAGATTAATAAGTTTTTAAAGCTTTCAGAGGTAAAAATAATGACATGTACAAAGGAACACAGATCAGAATGCATTGGATTTTATAACAGCTACAATGGATACCAAAAAACGATGGAGAAATATCCTAAAAGTTCGGAAGGAAAATTATTTAAACCCTTGAGATGTATACCGAGCCAAACTATCAATCAAGGGTCAGAGTAAAAGGAAGATATTTTCTGAAAAGTGAGTCTCAAAAACTAACTTCCCACGTGCCTTTTCTTAAGATACAACTGAAGGATTTTTCCATAGAAATAAGGAAAATTATCAAAATAGTGGAAGACATAGATTCAAAAAACTGTGAGAATTCAACAGGAACGTTGTGAATGAAATTCCCAAAATGAATTGAACAGAAGTTCCTTTTGACAACTGTGCCGGACGGAAGCCTAGCGACCAGCAGGTCTGGGATGGGGTGGGAGCCTCAATGGTTCTGAGTAGGGGTCCCCAGAAAACCAAAGTGGCATTGGTAGACTATTTGTAATGCTGAAATGTCTTACAGAAAATCACATGAGAGAAAAAAGAAAGCAGTTAATAAATTCAGGTCTGAAATGAACAGGAAGTGGAAGTAAAGTGGGATGCAGGTGTTCCAATGCACATATGTGCATTACATGTATGTGCATATGTGTTACACATGTAGATGTACAAGTGCACAGGCACTCATGTGCAGACGTGTGTGTGTGTGTGTTACAGGAGAGAAAAGTGAGGACAGAGGAAGAAGTAAGAGAGTATACTAATTCAGAGGTCCTGGCAAAAATCTCAGGCTTCTTTACAAATCCTCATGTGATTTGTTTGCTTTTCAGTTTGTGGTAAGGTTAGAAGTCACTACTAATTGTGTGGAGTGGACTGTGGTGTGTTGTACCTTCTTGGAAGCTGGAATTTCTCACGTGTGGCCATCCGCACAGCCCAGGCCCTGACTGAGGGCTGGAGTTGGATGGCATTCAGAAGTCTTGCTACAAAAGGGTGTCCTGGGGGTTTGTATTATGGCCCCTGCACAGAAGTCTGCTGTCACATCTGGAGCTGAGTTGCATAAAGTAGACTATGTCAAATCTGTCTCAAATGGTACGTTTTAAAGCCTCCATATGGTACTTCCACTGGTTAAAAGGGTTTCAGCAAACAGGACAGGAGACAGGGAGGTTTCCTGCTGATTTTGAGAAAACAGATGACTCTGCTTCTTTAAAGTCTGAGTGGAAGTCACAGTGGGCATGCTATTTTGCTATGTTTGCTTTCTTTTTTTCTCCTACTCTACTCCCTTGACTATTATTACTGATTGTTATTATTTGTCATTAAGATCTGGGACACACACACACACACACACACACACATACACACAATCTTGAAAATATTCTTGGGGCGCCTGGGTGGCTCAGTTGGTTAAGTGTCCTACTTCGGCTCAGGTCATGATCTCACAGTGCTGACAGCTCAGAGCCTGGAGCTTGCTTTGGATTCCATGTCTCCCTCTCTCTCTGCCCCTCCCCTGCTCATGCTCTGTCTCTCTCAGTCTCTCAAAAATGAATAAACATTTAAAAAAAACAAAAAAAGAAAATATTCTTTATTTCACACAGCATAATCTTACACGAATGGCAGAGATGACAGCAGAATAGAGGGAGAATAGCTGCCTAGCCAAAAAGAATAGCAAGCATGTCAAGGGCCTGGGCCTGGGCAGGGCACCAGACCATGCATGAGGGTCCTAACAGGGTGTAATACCTGGGCAGTAGTCCCGGAGCCTGGGATCAGAGATCTGAATTCAGGTCCTGGCCATGAAAGCAGGCAAGCAATGTGACATATCTGTGACTCAGTTTTCTTATCCGTAAAATAGAAATATTTGCTCATATTGTGGGATTATTTCAAGGAACGTATGTGAAAGCTGTTTAGGTGCAAGGATTATAAAAGTATAATTTATTATTATACAGTTTATATCATAATAACATTATATAATATATAATTCATAGAATATGCAATATATAATTATAATAAAACCTTGGTTTGTGAGCATAACTTGTTCTGGAAACATGCTTGTAATCCAAAGCACTTGTATATCAAAGCGAATTTCCCCATAAGAAATAATGGAAATTCAGATGATTCATTCTGCAACCCCAAAATATTCATATAAAAATGATTACAATACTGTAATATAATACAAAATAATAAAGAAATAAAAAATATAAAGAAGAGTAAACAAGTTAACCTGCGCCTACTTTTGAAAACCTTTGTGGCTGGTATGAGGGAGACAAGAGAGAGGAGGGTTATTATGTAGAAGGACTTTCACTATCACCAATGGAATCACTGCTATCTATTGGCTCAATGGAATCTTTTTATGCTTGGGGGTCATTGTATGCCCTTGCACAGATGTTGACTATAGTACAGTATTAATAAACTCTTGTCATACTGTATTTAACATCACTGGCAGTAAGGCAGCAGAAGAAAGGGTCTGTATCTGCAGGCAGCCTGACCTAGAATGAAGCAAAGCATTCCTAAGCTTACTCTTATATGGAAAACCAAAGGACTGTCCATAGGTGTTTTGAAGTGAAAAAATACACTAGTGCCAGTTGTGGATACCTTCCAGTGTGCTGAAAAAGATCACTGATTTCTGCCAGACACTGTGGCTTGAGACCAAGCATATGAGCATGAGATACAATCATTCACAATCCTACAGTAAGAGAGAGAGAGGGAGAGAGAAAAGAACCATTGGCTTAGTTGTGATCATGTGATCACGTTTGGCATCACATACTACTTCATATTGGAAGACATCGTTCATTTATCAAGTTAAAATTTATTAGAAATGTTTGCTCATCTTAAGGAACATTCACAGAATGAGTTACTTGCAATCCAAGGTTTTACTGTATTATATTTTATCACATAAAATATATTGGATATATATTAAATATCTTTCCATTTTTCAGAATTAATTTGATGCATTGTTCCTGACATGTGAACAATTAAACTGTGGCTGATATAAAATCATTATTTATCACTAAGATGATAGTCATCACATTATGCAATTGGTGTAAACACCAATTTCTCAGCTGAGGTAGCTGCTGAGTAGTGAACATAGCACCAGGTGACTTTGGGATCCAAAACAAGTCACCTTGATTCTGCCACTCCTCAATGTGCACCCTGGTCAGGTCACATCCCCTCTCTAAGCCTGAGTCTTCATATCTGTACAATGAAGGAGTTAGCTCAATGGACTCCAAGGTTCTCTCCTTGCTTGGAAATTCTGTTTCTCATGTAAGGCATCTGAGTTAGGCATTAAGGTAGTGAGCAACTGCGTTAATTATCTATTACTGCATAACAAATTAACCCCAAACTTAGCAACTTCAGCAGCATTTATTATCTCACAGTTTCTGTGGGTCAGGAATCCAGGCTCAGCTTAGTGGGATGGGGGTGGGAAGTTGACTCAAGGTCTCTCACAGCCTTTAATCAAGCTCTTGGCCAGAGCAGCAGTCATCTTAGCGGTCAGTGGTGGTGAGGATCCACTTCCAAACTCATCCATGTAACTGTTGACAGAATTCAGTTCCCCTAGGATTATCCTCCAGGGCCTGAGGGCCTGAGGCCTTTGCTGGATGCTGGTCAGAGCCACCTTGCCAGGTGGGCTCCACAGAGCTACCCAAACCAGGCAGCTGGTTTTCCCCATAGTGAAAGCTCTGAGAAAGAGTCAGAAGGAAGGGGGGAGAGAGAGATAAGAAGGAAGGAAGGAAGGAAGGGAGGGAGGGAGGGAGGGAGAAAGGGGCTCACTTCTTGACAAGAAGTCTAGAACACAGTGGGATAAGAAGGAGCAAGGGCTGGGGTGCCTGGATGGCTCAGTGGGTTGACCATCTGACTTTTGATTTCGGCTCAGGTTATGATCTCACCGTCGTGGAACTGGGCTGTGCATCAGATTCTGTACAGTGCATGGAGACTGTGTGGGATTCTCTCCCTTTCTCTCCTTCTTCCCCTCCCCTTCCTTGCTCTCTCTCTCTCAAAACAAAACATAATATAAATAAATAAATAAAGCAAGCAAGCAAGCAAGCAAGGGCTGCTTATTCCTTCAATTTTAAGTACCCACGACCTTTAGAGTTTTCTGACTCCCTCTATCTTTCTGGATGCCAAGGTCCAAGGGGAAAATAGTGTCATCTTCATCAAATGCTGGTACTGTGCATTACGGGCACATGTTAGTAGTCAAATGAGAGGACTCTGAAGGACTCTGCATGGCACACATGTCCCTAAATGGGTTAAATAGTATCCCCCCAAAATTTGTGTCCATCCAGAACCTCAGCTAGTGACCTTATTTGGAAACAAGATCTTTGCAGATATAATTAGTAAAGGATCTAGAGATGGAATTGTGCTGGATTAGATGCAATTATTGGTGTCCTTATGAGAAGAGAAGAGGACACAGAGACACAAAGAAGGGCATGTGAAGACAAAGACAGAGTCAGTGACTGAAGTTATGTCACCACAAGCCAAGGACTGCCAGGAGCCACCAGAAGATGGAAGATGAGAAGAGGGCTTTTCTTGTAGCAACTTTGAAAGGGCTGCCACCACCTTGATTTCAGTCTTCTGGCCTCCAGACTTGTGAGGGAAGACATTTCTATTATTTTAAGCCATTAGGTTATGTTAATTTGTTTCAGTAGCATCGAGGAAACTAATGCAGTCTCCAACACCCATAGGAAACAAAGCATCAATAACTATTTCCCTAAAATGAGTGCTAAGTTTTCAAGTCCTCCTGTAGCCAAGGTGGGTTGTTTTCTGCTTTGGGGACACTGTAGAAGAGAGAAAAAAGAGCGAAGAAAAGTGAAGTGCTGTATGTGCTTTGGTTTTCTGGCCAAGAGTGTGCCCTGGTTGGACACTGTCCACCATTCCTCAGAAAGCATCACTGTGGACAAACGTACATGGATCTGTAGACAGTGTCTTCTAGAGTAAGGCAGGGTGTGAGGTCATGGGGCCTCCATGTCCTGATTAGAACTAGAGACTTTTAGGAATTGAGAGTTTATCCTTCACAGAAATTGCAAAATTAGCAAATTCTGCAAAGCACTGACTCCGCATGTGATTACAGAGTTCTTTTCAGAAAAGGAAGCTAACTAGGGAAATTTTGGAGGAGTTCAGGATGACATGAGATGGGGGCCAAGTAGCATGAGGGGAGCAGACAGTGTCTGTGCAAGTTAGGCATGCAGACCGTGGCGCTAGATCGGCTCAGATTTGGCAGCCCTGCTTTGTTTCTTAACCACCTGTACAATCTGAAGGGACTCTAAAACTTCCTAATCTCCTAGTGGAAGAAACACTACCTATCTTACCGTGTTACTGTGAGAGCTAATGTAGTAATGTTCAGAGAACATAGGATTATGTGCTTAAAACATAGCTTAATAAATGTTAATCATTGTCATTATTATTATTATGGGCTTGGACATAATTTTAGAGAATTGGACCAGTCCTGATGGGCAGAGGCAAGGAGTGAGTCACTGATTAGGTTGAATGATGCAGGGTCTGCAGCCCTTTCAGGCTCAGAAATGAGACTTTCTTCCTTTGGACCCTGACCTTTGAAATTCAATCAGTACAATGTGTGCTTATTCTTGTTAAGACTGAAATTCTACAATAATTGATGATTTAGAAAACTATTCCTTTATATATAAAGCAATTAATAAGAAACTTTCAAATAGCTAAATAGAGAAATAGAGACAGTCATTTTATTTAATGAAAGAATGAGTTAGCTAGCTTACATTGGAAAGAACATAATTTCACTTTTGAGCCAACACATTATAAAAATTAAAACATAAATACAGGCAGACTGTAGACCTGTACTGCCCAACAGAGTAGTCATAGCCACATGTGGGTCATTAAAAATTTGAAATGTGGCTAGTCTGAATTGCAGCATGCTATTATTGTAATATTCACTCTGGAGTGTAACAGCTTAGTACAAAAAAAGAATTTAAAGTATCTCATTAATAATTTTTATATTTATTACATGTTGACATGACAACATTTTGGATATGTTGGTTGTTAGTAAAATATATTACTAAAATTAATTTCACTTGTTTCTACTCTTTTAATGCTGCTACTAGAAAATTTTAAATTACATACATGTCTTACATTTGCATTTCCCATTATACCTTTAATGGATATCCTTGCACTAGACTAGAGGCAGGAACTCCTTGCATTTATTTATTCATACGCTTATGATAGCATTATCAGTTCTTTGTACTGCGAATACTAAGACAAATATGGCAGTCTTTGTCCACATTACAAGGTCAGAGTTTATTGAATTAGTGTAGAATGCATGGAGCCAGGAGGTTCAAACACTTGTGTACTGGGCTGGGTAAGCTACCCCTTGTGGTATCCCTGTTCTGTGCCTGGCAGCCACAAGCCTCACCCTGCTCTCTCTTCTGATTTTGCTCTTTATCTTCATCAAAGCCATTCCTTCCTTTACACCTACTCGCGCACCACTGCCGCTCCCAGCTCCAGTGGGAATGGACGCTCTGATCTGTACTCCCAGGACCACACACCCAGAACTCACCTTCCTCAGTCTCTAAACCGCTCCCAAAAAGCCAGGCTTCCAAAGACGCTAGTCCTGTCTGTCCAGGTTCTTTCCTAAAAATTAGCAGAGTTCTTTGTTTTGAAAGACTTGTAAAAAAAGAAAAACAAACAAAGAAACCATCCCAGACAAATATAGAAGGGATAATTCTCTACCTTCCTTTCTCTGCCCCTCCCCCGTTTAGAAACTTCTTTTGTTTTTTTAATATTTTTTATTTATTTCTAGGAGAGAGAGAGAGAGAGACAGCATGAACAGGGGAGGGTCAGAGAGAGAGGGATATACAGACTCCGAAATAGGCTCCAGGCTCTGAGCTGGCAGTCAACACAGAGCCCAACTCGAGGCTCGAACCCACGAACCGCGAGATCATGACCTAAGCGGAAGTCGGACGCTCAACCGACTAAGCCACCCAGGCGCCCCTAGAAACTTCTATAATCTCCATCTAGTAACATCAATATCTAATACCATGCCATGACCATGGAAGTGACTTTTTTACACCGAACTCTTCCCTGCTATAATTTAGTCCTTCTCCTTCTCACAGCAAAGGAAAAGCAGCCTACTCGATCAAGCTACAAGCACTCACTTATGCACATAGTTCATGAATTAGCCTTGCTTCTTTTTTTATATTGAATAAATACAATTATTTAATGTTTCTTTCACTTTTTTGTTTGCTTGATCTTGATATCTTGCACTCTCACCTTATTCTACTTGAAGTTCGAAGCATTAAAGTCTTTCATATGCTTTCAGAGCTCTCATTGTCTATAACTTGTTTATGCTGGTGTTTTTAGAGCCCCACCCTTCTACCAAAGGTTTTGGTGTTCCATTGTATAAATGAAAACAGTATTTTAAAGTATGACATGTAGAATGAAAAACAGAACCATCGGTTTCAACTTTTTATACTTCTCTTTATCCTCTCCAAGTACTTATTCCCCATCACAAGTAACAGGACTACGTTACTGAGTGATGTTCAGCGTCCATGACACTCTTCCCTGTCTGTCATTCTCATATAATCTGCAATTCCCAATAGAGTATTTGTTTCCCTGCCTTTCCCGTCATCTTGCTGTTTTCATCTGAGGTTCCATTCTACTTGCCATTCTACTGGCAACTCTTAAGAATGGTTGTTTTTAGGTTGTAAGTGAAATTGTATAAAATGGGAGCTCTAGTCTTTTTTATTTCTTTAGCTTATCTTATTCCCCAAAGTGATAAATGCACCTGCTACTTAAACCACAATTCCTTTGGCAGTGGCTTCTTGGTCAGAATGAAATTCTTCCTTTGCCTTCAAAAATAGCAAATACATCAAGAGTGTGGTTTCATTCTATATATTGAATTATGGAATACCTCTAATATTTCCTGGCCCTGAAGATTTCTTAATGTTTGCAGGATGCAGTTCCAGAACACTATTAACTCAGTTAAAGATACATAAAGAGCATGTGGATTTGGAGTCAGAAAAAGACGCTGATATACAATGTTTTTATTTTTAGTGTTGTTGATATGGGAGGCCAATTTTTGCATTGTAGCTTACAGTGTTTTCTTGTGTCTAAAAATGAAATTGAAAATAGCTTTGGCTAGTTGGTAAGAGTTTTATGATCAAAAGCCAAATTATGGGAATATTAAAACCATTTGTAAAATAAAAAATAAAATTTAAAAAATATAAAAGAGAAATGAAACCCAAGGCTTTAAATCGTTTAATAATCTTCTCCGAAATGTCCCAACTCTAAAAAGAAAAAAGTACATTTCCATTATAGAAAATATGACGTAAAGGCACAAAGAGGAAATAAGATTATTTTAATGAGTTTTTATTGTTTTAATTTTTAATTTCTGAAATGTTTTCAATGTCTGAGAATCCCTCTTGCTCATAATTAATTCCCTTTTTGCATGGAAGCTGCTCTTTTTTATGGTCTCAATACTCATTACTTAGACTTCTTTTCATTTATTTAATGTCTACTATTAATCCTCTTTCTCTGGAATAATTACTCCAATTGTCTAGGTAGACCTCTTTCTATGCTAGCTCCTGATTCTCTTCCAATGCCTAGTGTTTTTTCTTTTCTTTTCTTTTTTTAATTTTTTAATGTTCATTTATTATTGAGAGACAGAGCATGAGCATCAGAGGGGCAGAAAGATAGGGAAACACAGAATCCGAAATGGGTTCCAGGCTCTGAGCTGTCAGTACAGAGTCCAATGCGGGGCTCAAACCCACAACTGTGAGATCATGACCTGAGCCCAAGTCGGATGTTCAACCTACTAAGCCACCCAGGTGCCCCTCAAATGCCTACTTCTCTTTCTAATGCTAATGTATATACTGGTATGGAATGGATCCATCTGGTAACTGTGGAAGTCAGACTGGTTAACGTCACAGGAATACAGGCCCTCCCTCACCTCTCTCACTGCCTCCCAACGCAGACGAGATCTGTTATCAGATCATACATCCCAAACTACATCAATGGCTTTGTCCCTGCTGTCATCCACGTAACTCAGATATGAAATCAAGGAACCCATAACTTGCTGCACAAGTGGAAACAGGCTTATGCAATCTAACAAGCTATGAATTTTCCTCCATTCCCCTTCTCTACACTGTGAATTTGTAAGAGTCCCAGAAAAGCTGAGATGCTGCCAGAGTACCATAATGCAAATGTATCTGTCAGCTATACCTTTAAAGAGAAACTAGAAACTCAACTACTAAGCAGAGATAGTAGAGTACTTGAACTCAACCCCACTTTCTCCAGTCATGATACCCACCATGCAGGGCAATTAATGGGCACTGGAAACTCAAGAGAAAAATGTATATGTGTCAGGAAGCCCTTTACACCTTGACCTCAAGTGAGGTTATACTGAGAACACAGGTAAAGCTAGGTACTGCCAAAGATAAATTTAAGATGATGTCAGCATGAAACTCTATATCACAGGGGGAAGAGAAATAAAGATTTTAGTTACATGGACAAATAAATAATTTTATCAAAATGACAGCAAACATGCAGGAAACTATATTATCTACTTTTCAACTGCATTTTTGTGAAATGTACAAAGATCTTATGTCCCAAATTTTTGTTTTTTCCCTCATATCTGTCTTCTCTCTGAAAATATCATACGTTATCTTTTACTGAATTGTTAGCTGAACTCTACTTCATCTTGATCTCTGTTCCCATTCTGATCCTAGCTTTTGAAGAAACTTACAGCAAAGCTTGCTTTGGCCTGGCAGACACAAAACACCGGTTAGGAGACACACTTGGGTGTTAGCAGCTCCATCCCTTACAAACTGCATGACCTTGGGAAATTACCTGGCCTCTGTCAACCTCAGTGTCTTCCATTGTGATTGTTAACGACAATGCTCAAGGTATGAGCCACATGTTACTCAAGTATGAAGAGTAGGGGCCCAATTAGAGAGAAGAGGACTGTGAATCCTCCAGGTTTTAACTGGAGCCTTTAGAAATGTAAGAATTCCAGAAGTTCCTTTCATGTACAATGCCCTGCATGGGCGCTCGGAGGAACATAATACCTCCAAGGTAACCACATACCTTCTCTCTGGGCGCATAAGCCCAGCCTGATCAAACTGGAGCTCTGAATAAAATTGGAATAAAAGTCCCTTTTGCAGAGATGGCTCTCCTGGAGACAATGCTGAAGCCTAATCTGAAATTTTTCCTGCATTCCCCTGCCAGGGGAAAGACAGGTGGCAATTTCACTGAGCTCCGAAAGCCCTTTAATGCCTTCTCGAAATTATTTAAGGTCACTTCACTCCATTGCCCAGGCTCCCCTCTTGGGCACATGAACTTCCAAAGTTATCTTCTAGTTTTGAAAATTCCTGGCTCTGGAACTGCCACAGCTGCCTTTGCCACAGAGGAAAATTCCAGTGCTGTGTTCTTTAAAATTAGAGTCCAACTCATGAAGCTTCAATTTCTTACCATTACTAATAAGGAAATTTCCATGCAGAAGTAGTTCGGGTAATATAGGGCAGGAGTTAGTGAAGGAATTACAGATTTTCTTCTTGTTTTTACTGTACTACATCTGATTTTTAATTTAATAAACTGTGCTCAAATTAAACACACGTGCATGCATCAGAACATGAGATCAATAAAACCCCAAATAAGGTAGAGATGAATATTGACTTCTACTAATTACCTTCCCTCTACTTCTTTGACTCCAAGAAAGATCTTTCTTCAGTGCCCTATCAGATCGGGACCCTCCCACCAAGTTGAAGTCTGAACTGAAAAAATAGGTCCCAGATACTCTCCATGCTCCTATTTGAGAGAGTTTTGCCTACACCCATCTTTTGTAGGAGGACAGGCAATTTCAGGGAAGTGGATTTCTGCTCCTACATGGACGACTTGACATGACAGAATTACCAAAGAAAGCATGAAAGAGACCCTGAGACAGCCCCTGTCCACCCAGCTGCCTCACGGCCTGATGGCTGTTCGTGTCCATTGAAGTACGGTCCACATATGTTTCATTCTCTGTGACAAAGTCAGCAACACTTTATTCTTTTTTTTTTTTCTAACATTTTTCTATCCATTTATAGGAGAGAGAGAGACAGCGTGAGCAGGGGAGGGTCAGAGAGAGAGGGAGTCACAGACTTAAACAGGCTCCAGGCTCCGAGCTGGAAGTCAGCACAGAGCCCGACGCGGGGCTCAAACCCGCGAACCGCGAGACCATGACCCAAGCGAAAGCCGGACGCCCAACCAACTAAGCCACCCAGGCGCCCCCAGCAACACTTTATTCTAATAGAATCAAATGTGCGCCGCACTCCTCTACAGTTCCCAGCCATTTCCGGTTAACGCAGCCACGCCCCAGCTGTGCCAATGGATTGTGAGGAAAGACAATGTGTGTCACTTGTGGACAGAGACAGCGAAAAGCCCGAGTGGTCCTCCTTTAAGTCTTTCCTTGCTTCAGGGGCCAGTGGCATTCCAACATTCCAGGTGGCAGCACAACTTCAAGCAGAGACTCTCATGACAACGGCCAACAGAGCCCCCGAAGAACCACCTCTCTTCGGTTCATAATGGACTTGTACACAATGTGTACAGCAATAAACCTTCAGGATTTCAACCTATTTGGTGACCACGGTATAACCTAGCTGATCCTGGCTAGTACATCCCAAAACCCAAACCCTTTCCTTACTCCAGACTGGGAGCATTTCTTTTCCTTATACCCAGAAGTCTAAGCCACCCACCCATAAATGTGAGATGACAGTCACAACAATGCAGAAATAACATCCGACCAAAATGCCTATTGTGTGTACGTGCATTAGTAATTAGAAACATTCATAAGGATTACCTCTGGACAGTAAGGTGATGGGCAAATTCATTTTTTTAAATGTTTACTTATTTATTTATTTTGAGAGAGTGGGTACATGTGCCGGTGCAGGGAGAGGAGGAGCAGGGAGAGGGAGAGAGAGAATCCTAAGCAGTCTCTGCACCAGCGGCACAGACCCCCACCTGGGGCTCAATCTCATGGACCATGAGATCATGACCTGAGCTGAAATCAAGAGTCAGACACTCAACTGCCTAAGCCACCCACGCGCCCCTGGACACCTTTAATTTCTATTTTTTATAGCTTTCCGTATTTTTCCAGTTTTCCTCAAAATGTGTATCTTCCTTTTATAATCAGAAAATAATATTAACATTATATATTTTTAATTTTTTTAATATTTTATTTATTTCTAGGAGAGAGAGAGAGACAGCGTGAGCAGGGGAGGATCAGAGAGGGAGGGAGTGACAGACTCTGAAAAGGCTCCAGGCTCTGAGCTGGCGGTCAGCACAGAGCCCGACGCGGGGCTCGAACCCACGAACCGCGAGATCATGACCTAAGCGAAAGTCGGACGCTCAACCGACTAAGCCACCCAGGCGCCCCTTAGCATTATTTTTTAAAAAGAAATTTGTTGCATAGATATCAGTAAAAGATATTAGGGCAGGTGGACATTAAAAAAAAGAAAAGGTTCTTGGGGTGCCTGGGTGGCTTAGTCGATTAAGCTTCTGACTTTCGCTTAGGTCATGATCTCGCGGTTCGTGGGTTCGAGCCCCGCGTCGGGCTCTGTGCTGACCGCCAGCTCAGAGCCTGGAGCCTGTTTCAGAGTCTGTGACTCCCTCTCTCTCTGGCCCTCCCCTGCTCACGCTGTCTCTCTCTCTCTCTCCTAGAAATAAATAAAACAAAAAAACGAAACAAAACAAAACAAAAAAAAAAACGTTCTTCAGAGCTGCAGGCACGACTTGCTTGCCCCCTCCCTGCCCCTAGCTTCAGCCTCACCCATCTCTCTGCTTACGAATGTCAGCCCAGGCTTCCGTTGGGGCCTGGGATCTCATCACTCTGATCATAAGTCACCCAACTGTGGCCTTATACCTGCACTAGAACACAAACTCCTTGAGGGAGGGCCAACATCATACTGAAACACAGTGTGAGCAGGGCTCTGCCCTCCCCCAGACTCTGGGGGTGAGGCTGTTCCATGACCTTCTCTGAGCCTTCAACATTCTCTGGTGGGTGGGCACCTGGCTCCAATCCCTGCCTACGCCTTCACGTCACCTTCTTTCCTCATAAGGATACACGGATATATTTAGGGCCCACCCAGACAATCTAGGATAAACTCCTCTCTAGATCATTAACTTAATCACATCTTTTGCCTTAGAAGGAAATATTCACAGGTTCCAAGGATTAGGACATGGGCACACATTTTGAAAGGCCATCATTCATCCCACTATACCTAGCATAAGATGAAATTAGCATTCCATGATATTTGTTAAATGGATCAGTAAATTATGAATAAGTGAATGACTCCTGCAGGTTCGACCCCCTTCGTGAAGTCTGACTTACCCTCTTTCCCCAGCCTAATTAGGGATGCCTTGTCTCCTCCAAACTGCCTATGCCCAACATTATTATCACATGTTAGAACAGTGTGTCTAGGGGGAAAAAAGTACATTTGGACCTAAACGTGTGGCCCTTGACCGGCTAATACATTTTTTGGCACAGAACTCCTTTGGAAGAGGAAAGGCCTTGTTTCCTTTTGTCCTGTTGGCTGTTTAATAAGGACAGTATCATGCTGAGCAAATCCACATGCCGTCTGCGGCCCTTTCTCTCCAGGCTGATGGGAGGATTAATCTCCATTGGTGATACTTCTTTCTTTTGCAGTCAAGTCAGCGGGAGCTCCCAGAGTGAATCTCACCAGATGGAAGGGTGGAGGTCCAGACAGTGCCTCACATAGAATCAACACTGTAATTATTAGTCACGATGAAGAATCAAAGTCATTGAGTAAAGAGGCCTGCTAGGGCCATCAGTGTGAGGATAACTAATGGGGGGGGGGGGGCGGGGGGAGAATGCATATCTCTTACTTAGGATTAAAACTGCTTTTCTCTTCTAGGTGAATCAGAGCTCATCCAGTACAGCGATATCTTTACTTCTTCAGAGGCCATGGATCCGCTCAGACATTGTCCAAGATCTGTATTTCTGGCCAAGCTTATTCCCGGCGCCATGTCAGTGTTATAACCTCAAACCACAGATTGGTTTTAAGACACATCTCTCCTTGTATCGAATCTTAAATTTTGTATCAATGTGAATTCTCATCACCTTTGAAGCCTCAGAAGGCCACCAGTTATAAAGCAGGGTATTCACGTGGGCACGGGATGGGGAACCAGCCCCTCCCTGTCACCTCCAGTGGGCAGCGGAATTCTGAATCCGGAGAGCTGACATTTGACAGCCCTACCTGCACCCTCCCTGTCCAGACAGATATGACACGAGTATACATTTGCTACTGACATAAGTGTCCCCCAAGGAGCCCCTGTGTTTAGAGATCAAAGTGAAAGCACTGTTACTGTCAGGGGAGCCGGCATCAGTGAGAGGGAAACAGGAGCAAAATGACCTTTTAGCAATAAGGCTGCTGCAAAAGGGCTGCAGTTCTCCTGGCAGGATGCAGGCCGAGGCCGTGCAGAGGTCCAGGGGACACAGGGCTGAGAGCAAAGGGCCCGGGTGGAGAGAGGACGTTGCACCCCAGGAATGTGCCTGTCACTGCTGACTCTAGGCTGACCCTAGATCCCACCCTCTGCTGAGAGGGATGGCCATGAAAGTGCCCACACCATCAGTGAAAGAGTGGCACCCATGTCCCCACATCCCTCTCTTTAGCTGTTGCCTTCCCTGTGCACACTCTCTCTAACAGACTAGCCCCAGCTTCTTTTTGGCTTCCCGTCTCTTGCTTCCCTGCTCACAGCAGCAAAGCTTGGAGCAGCCAAGATGAAAGAAAGTTATCCCTACTGATTCATTTCTTCAAAACCACTAGTCAATTGGGTTAGCCTTCACCAGAGTTTTTACAAATTAAAATACAACTCTTTTGCCTATAAGAAAAAAAACCTGGAAGAATGTATACCAAAATGTAGACAGTGGGGCTAAAGGGATTCTATATGACTTTTGTAGTTAAAAGAAATCAATAGAAATACTTTCTATTAAAAAAAAAAAAAAAACAGAGGGCATGCCTGGGTGGCTCAGTTGGTTAATCATCCAACTCTTGATTTTTGGCTCAGTCATGATCTCATGGTTCCTGAGATCTAGCCCCACTTAGAGAGAGAGAATCCCAAGCAGGCTTCATGCTGACAGCAAAGAGCCTGCTTAGGATTCTCTCTCTCTCTCTCTCTCTGTCCCTCCCCAGCTCACTCTCAAAATAAAAAATAAACTAAATAAACTTAAACACACACACACACACACACACACACGAGTAAGTTCAGTTTCGCTCCTTACTTTAGTGAAGGAAAATGAGAAGATCATTCTGAATCGCTCTTTGGGTAGAGACTGCGGTGTTGGGGCATGTGTGCGTGTGCTGTGCTTCTCGTAATGATACAGTGTGTGTGCACTTGAAGAGCTCAGGGACAACACAGCCGGGAGGGCTTTTGCCTTCCATCTGTAAGACCCCAACGTGTGAATGCTTCATCTGCACTCCCCTGCTTGTGCAGAAGAAACAGTCAACACCTCCTCTCCGGATCACAGCTGTGCAGCCAGGAGGAGCAGGGCTCCTTTTGGGGTGTGCGCCATGAACCTTCTGGAGAAGGTGGTACATTGTGCCCTACTACCAGCAATACATAACTAGCAAAAATAAAGACATAACAAAAATGACTGATACGGACGTGCACACTCACATTCAACCAACCAAGCCAACAGAAATTACACAGGTAAATAAACATTAAAACAGGGAAATGGAAAAAAGTGAAAGAGACTGTAGAATCCTAAAGTGACTGAAAATAGAGAAAGCTGACCTAAAGACGCCTTTGTACTGAAGGGTAGGAGAAAATAGAAGGAGAAGGGAGGTCAAAATTTCCTCTTTTTATGCCTTGTCCTAAAGCCATGCCCTGGAAATATAACAGCTCTCGATTCTCATTTCCCCCCTTGGAAATGTAGAGTTGGAAAGAGCATTGCGGCCACATCCACAACAGGAAATACTGGGACAAAGAAGAAACTGACAACTTTTCCTGAACCCGTGAAAGAACCGAGGTCACAAGGCAAACATCCAAACTCAAATATGGAGAGAGACAGGCACCTGCAGGGAGAAACCAAGCCAAGTATTTGTTTACCTGGGGCAAACACTGCCAATTTCCAAATAGGCTGATAAGAAGATTTAGTGAAATTTAAC
This sequence comes from Proteles cristata cristata, assembly GCA_017311185.1. NCBI lineage: Eukaryota > Metazoa > Chordata > Mammalia > Carnivora > Hyaenidae > Proteles > Proteles cristata. Next base: position 812,089 of record JAESUZ010004992.1, on the reverse strand, counting down.
AGAATCTCTAAAGGCTGAGTGTGGGCTAGTGAGACAGCGGAAGCCCCTGGGAGCCACAGACCTAGAGAGTTCATAGCCTCTTGCAGGATTTACTCCATGACCCTCCCCGGACTCATACAAGGAAAGCTTGCATCCACAGTGCTGGGGGGACAGCAACCCCTGGGGAGGCTCCAGACCTCTATTTCCCATCCTCCCTGGAGAACAAAAGCTTTAATCTGCAAGGAGAAAGAACAGCAACAAAACCCTGACATCGCAGACCATGGATAAAGCCTACCACGGCTGTAAGAAGGCGCAACCGATTTTTTGAAAGCTCTACCCATGGAGAATGGCAGGATCACGTGCTAGAATACCACTACCACTAGAAGAAAGGCAGGGACACTCGTGAGGCCTTCCACTGAGACTCAGGCTCACAGTGCCTGTCGCCCAAGACTGGGGCTAAGTCAGAACATCAGAGAACAACCCCCTTCCCCAAACCACTAACAGGCACTGAGAAAATAACAGTAGGCTGCAGCTGGAAGACGTCCAAGTAACAGACTCTCTTTGGTTAGCAGACACTGAGAAAAATCCTCTGGCAAAGTAGCCCACACTCTAAAAACAAGGTATTACTAAAGCAACGTGAAGCCGGTGGTATACCAAGGGTAACCCAGCACAAAAAGAATCATCAAAATCTCTCCAAGTCCTGACTGAATTCACACAAACCTCCACAGGAAAGACATAGAGGAAAAACAGATGCATCTCCAAGCATAAGAAATAAGTACTTCAATATCTTTTGGTATGTTCTATCCTTTAAAATATGGGAGGTTCTCTACAAAAAAGAAAGAAAGATACAATAGGCATAGAAAAAGGTAAGGAAAACTGAATCTGAAAAGAAAAATAATCAATAGAATCAGACTCATACATGACACAGGTGTTGGAAATCGGTCAGGGAAGTTAAGCCAACAGTGACTAATATGTTAAAGGTTCTAATGGAAAAGATAGACAACATACAAGACAGGTAATTTCAGTCCAGAGAAACTATATGGAACAAGAAAAAAATAATAAAATAAAAACCACAGTAAAAAAAAAAAAAGAGCACCTTCAACAGAGCATCCAAGAGCTATGCTATATCAAATGACTTGATATTGTAAAATTGGAATCCCAGAAGTAGAAAATAGAAAGAATAGGGCAGAAGAAATACTTGAATAAATAATGGTGGAGAATTTTCCAAAAGTAACAGCATATACTTATCACAGATCAAATAAACTCAGAAAACACTCAGCAGTAAACACACACACACACACACACACACACACACACACACACACACACACACCTAGGCTTATCATATCAAAACTTCTGGAAATCAAAGACCAAACAAATCTTACAGGCAGCCAGAGGGGGAAGAAAACACATTGCTGACAGAGAAACAAATTAAGAGTACGTGAGATATCACTAAACACTTACTAGAATGACTGGAAAATAAACTGACAATATTGAGAGCTGGTGAGGATGCTAGGAAATTGGGGACTTGTATAGCAGGTGGAATATAAAAAGTAGATTTCTAGTTACTTATAAATATACATGTATCATATGACCCCACACTTAGGTACTTCCCCGAGAGAAATGAAGAAGTATATTCACACAAATGTTTATGCACAATTGTTTATAGTAGTTCTATTTATAATCACCAAAGAACTAGAAACAACTCAAACATCCTTCTTTGGGTAAATGAACTTCAAAAAAGATGTTACATGCACACAATATAATTAACTTAGCAATGAAAAGGAATGCACTACTGATACAAACAACACATGGATGAATCTCAAAGGCACTATGCTGACTGAAGAACTCAGTCTTCAAAAACTGATATATGGTTTCATTTGTATTACAATTCTAGGAAAGTCAAAGCTATAGTGATGGCGATGTTTGTCAGAATTTTGTGGCGAGGGGAGGGTGTCGCTACAAAAAGGTAGCATGAGGGATTGTTTGGAGGCAATGGGACTGTTTTGTATACAAATTATTGCTTCCCCATGCTATACCTGTTTAAACTTATAGAATGTTTCCCCCTAAAAAGTGAATTTCATTGTATATTAATTTTTTAATGTAATAACACAAAATAAATAAACAGGTTGAGACAAAGAGACACTGTGAAATTTTATAACCAGGAAATTCATGCCCCAGCCAATGAGGTTTAATCTCCCATGATCATTGGATTACTCGATCCTGGTTGTGATTTGTTAATATCATGAGGTTGTCTTGATTGCTGGTAAGATTCTAGTTCAATGCTGAAACACCCACTTTGCCTTGCTACCAAGTATGATGTACTTCTGCACCAGGTCGGAAAAAGTTGCCTCAGCAGAAGGGTGACATCGTGGTGGTTCCCTAGAGAACCACCAATATCATGATAAAAATATATATGTTAGGGGCACCTGGGTGGCTCAGTTGGTTTAAGCGACCGACTTCAGCTCAGGTCATGATCTCATGTTTTGTGAGTTAAAGCCCCGTGTTGGGCTCTGTGCTGACACCTCAGAGCCTGGAGCCTGTTTCGGACTCTGTGTCTTCCTCTCTCTCTGCCTTTCCCCCACTTGCAGTCTGCCTCTGTCTCTCTCTCAAAAATAAATAAACATTTAAAAAATTAAATATATGTTAAAGAATAGCAAATTTTCTGGCTCATTCTATTTAGCAGAATAGCAATGAGTTACTAACTCACATTTTTTTCCTTCCCATATTTTTCCCTCTTGCCTCCAGTCTGAGCAGATGGACAGACTTTTGTTTGCCATTGCCTGAGAGAAGGTTGGAGCGGGAGATCACATAAGCAGCCTGCAGTCAGCCAGTCTTCTTTACTTCAGTTTGCAGAGGCCTGGGCAAAATGAGAGGGTGCTGCTCAGGCCTAATGGTGATAGGGAGCTGCTAGAATTCCTTTGAAGGATAGCAGCATCAGAGCAGAGGATGCACTTGGAAACTTTCAGGTTCCATCAAAGAATGAAGATCTATCTATGGTTGACTGCCTGGCAGTGCCCTGGGGTGAAGTTGGGGTAGAGGGAAAAGCAAAACTTACCTAGGGAGGCAAACTCCCAGCACAGGAGCTCCTGATCATAGCAAAGTTTTCCAAGCCCAAGAAAGCAACAAAGTTTCTAAACATACGGAGAAACCATTGTGATCCAAACCAAGGTGAAGTGAAACCCACTGCTTCCCGCATAGTTTGCTCTGCATGAGTTTCTGGGAAACTTCCGCCAGCCTGAAAAGGACCAGGAAGAACTCCATTAACGGAAAATGTTACATTTTCTGAAGGTTAGATAGATGTAGGCTTGGAATTACATTAAATCTCATTTAAAGAATATGAAATGTTGTAACATTTTTTGAATATCAGTGCTATCAGGTCCCTGCCCAAATACCTTTAGCACCTTGCTGGTTGATTCAGTTTCCAAATGCCAAAACCCCCAAGCCTATGCCTAAAAGCTCTCCGTGGCTGCTGGAGTAATCTCTGCCTGGATTAAGGTTCAGAAAATTAATGCCTCCCCACCCTCATCTCAAGAGCAACCTTCCACCTATGACTAATGGATAAATATCCCAGCTCCTTTGCCTATAGGGCAGGATAAGACATGTGTTTTATATTGTTTAAGTGCCAGTTGCCCACAGTGGTAAATTTCTTGATAAAACACTCACACTGTCTTCCTTCCTTTCTCTGTCTCATTTCCCCAATGACTTAACTAGTATTTCCTGAGATTGCTTTCATATAGGAAGTAATATATGCCAATGTTAATATGTGATATGCTAAAGTTTGTATCCTCTCCTCAGAAATTTTTATGCTGAACCCTAATTCCCCATGTGATGGTATTTGGAGGTAGGGCCTTTTGGAGGTAATTACATCATGGGAGAAGAACCACATAAGTGAGATTATTGCCCTTATAAAAAGAGACCCCAGGGGCACCTGGTTGGCTCAGTCAATTAAGTACCGGACTATTGGTTTTGACTCAAGTCATGATCTCACAATTTGTGGGTTTGAGCCCCATGTCAGACTCTGCCCTGACAGTGTAGAGCCTCCGTGGGATTCTCTCACTCTCCCTTTCTCTCTGCCCCTCCTGCTCTCATATTGTGGGTGCTCTCTCTCTCTCTCTCTCAAAATAAATAAATAGAAAAAAAACTTTAAGAGATGCAGAGAGCTCCCTTGCCCCTTCTGCCATGTGAAACCACAACAAGGTTTAGACTTCCCAGCCTGTGAAAATTAATGTCTATTGTTTATAAGCCACAAAGTCGGTGGAGTTTTTATAGCAGTCCACATGAAATAAAACAGTATAGACCCCACTTACACTCAAGTCCTTATTTCACAGTCCAAATCTGGGCAGCTCAAAGCAGACTCCCAAGGTCTAGGCTGCAAATTAATACCAACTATGTTATTTTTTTAAAGTTATTTTTAAATGTTTTTATTTATTTTTGAGAGAGAGAAACAGACTACAAGTGGGGGAGGGGCATAGAGAGAGGGAGACACAGAACCCGAAGCAGGCTCCAGGCTCTGAGCGGTTAGCACAGAGCCTGATGCAGGGCTTGAACTCCTGAACCACGAGATCATGACCTGAGCAAATGTCAGACGCTTAATCGACTGAGCCACCCAGGTGCCCCTTTTTGAATTTATATTTTTCCTGATTACTGCTGAGGAGAATATTTATTCCCAACCCTTCCTATTTCCATAAGGGGAAGGATAGTCAAAACATTCTCAGAGTCTTACTGTCTGTCCACACACACCCCTACTTCGGAGGAGCAAGTTATCTGGTTGGTGAGTTCAGAGAGGAATGGAGCGTGTTTGGGCTCTTCACAGTCCAGATCTGTATGCCCTCAGACAGAGTGCCTTCTGGTCTATCCAGCCCTGTGGCAGTTTCCAGGTCAGGATATGCTTGTTGGTGTACAAGTGTCACATTCAGAGGCTAATAATGAATATTTAGCCCAACGTGATTATTGATCTAAGCCATTCTCTAAGTCTCTAATCAGCTCTCTGAGTGATAAAGCTCAGTGTTGATCTTCATCTATCCTTTGTGTTTTGCTTCTCAGCTGATCCCAAACAGAGTTAAGAGGGCAAAAGATGTTATTAGTTGTTGTTTTAAATGTTCTCCCAACTATTCTTTTTAAAAATCTTTTTAATTAAAAAATATTTTTAGGGGCGCCTGGGTGGCTTAGTCGGTTAAGCGTCCGACTTTTGCTTAGGTCATGATCTCACGGTTCGTGGGTTCGAGCCCCGCGTCGGGCTCTGTGCTGACTGCCAGCTCAGAGTCTGGAGCCTGTTTCAGTCTGTGACTCCCTCTTCTCTGACCCTCCCCTACTCACACTGTCTCTCTCTCTCTCCTAGAAATAAATAGAAAATATTTTTTAAAAATGTTTTTAATGTTTATTTATTTTTGAGAGAGACAGAGACAGAGCATGAGCAGGGGGGAGGGCAGAGAGAGAGAGAGGGAGACACAGAATCTGAAGCAGGCTCCAGGCTCTGAGCTGTCAGCACAGATCCTGACACAGGGCTCGAACCCACGTTGTGAGATCATGACCTGAGCTGAAGTTGAAAGTTTAACTAACTGAGCCACCCAGGTACCCCCCAGCTAAGGAGGGCATGCATGAAATAAGCATTCATTTCATTTGTTGATGGATTATTTGTCTGAGTTTAGAATTCTAGGTGGATAGAAATTTCGTTCTTCCAGTTCTTTAAATGTTGCTCTATTGTTTTGTTTTTGGTAAGAAAAGTACTATCATATTCAAATTTCTGCTCCTTTGTTTATGGCATGTCTTTTCTGGCTGCTTTTAAATTTTTCTATCACTGGATTTGAGCAACTAGAATACTGTGTACCTTGGGTAGAGGTTTTTTTCTCTCATATTTCTCCTGCTTGAAACTTGCAGACTTTCTTGGATCTATGGGGTTTTAGTTTTCACAAATTTGGAAATTTTTCTACCATTATTATTCAAAACTTTTTCCTATTATCTTCTCTCCAGCAAGACTTTAATTACATATGTATTAGGTTATTTGATACTGTTCTGCAGTTCACTAAGGAATGCTCTTTTAATAATTTTTAATCCTTTTTTCTCTGTGGTTCATTGTGAGTTTTTCCTATTACTATATTTACAAGTTCACTAGTGTTTTCTTCTGCAATGTCTACTCCACCATTAATTCCATCCAGAGTGTTTTTCATCTCAAACACTGTTATATGCATCTCCATGAATTTAACTCAGGCCACTTTTATATTTCCCATGACCCCACTGGATGTTTTGAACATCTGAATTAAAGTTAAAACTATTTTAATTTCCTTGTGTACCAAATTTAACATCTGCATCAGTTCTCAGTTAGTTTTGCTTAGCTGTTGTTGTTGTTGTTGTTCTCTTCATTATGGGTTGAGTTTTCCTGAATCTTTTCGGTTTGTCTAGTAATCTTTAATTGAGGACCAGAGATTATGAATTGTACCTTGTGGGGTACTGGATATTTTTTTTATTCCTATAAATATTCTTTTTTTTTTTAATGTTTTATTTATTTCTGAAAGAGAGAGAGAGAGATAGCGTGAACAGGGGAGGGTCAGAGAGAGAGGGAGACACAGAATCCAAAACAAGCTCCAGGCTCTGAGCTGGCTGTCAGCACAGAGCCCGACATGGGGCCCGAACCCACGAACCGTGAGGTCATGACCTGAGCTGAAGTCGGACGCTTAACCGACTGAGCCACCCAGGAGCCCCTTATTCCTATAAATATTCTAGAGTAACTTGTTCTAGCAATGCAATCAAGTTCCTTGGAATCTAATCCTTCCCCCACCCCCGGCTTTATTGAGGTGCAATTGACAAACAAAAATGTATATTTTTAAAGCATACAATGTGATAATTTCATATACATATATACTATGAAAGGATTCCCGCATCAACCTAGTTAACACACCACCTCATATATATAGCTTTCGTGTGTGTGTGTGAGAACATTAAAGTTCTACTGTCTTAGCCAACTTCAGTTATAACATATGGTATCATCAACTACGGCTACCATGTTTACATTGGGTCCTCAGACCTCATTCACTTTATAATTGAAAGTTTGTATCCTTTAACAGCCTCTCCCCATCCCCACCCCCCACTTTTCTACTATTTCAATGAGTTCAACTTTCTGTTTCGTTTTTTGTTGTTGTTGTTTCCACATAAAAGTGATACTAGGGGAACTGATTCTTCTGGCTCTTTCTTTTGAGAATTGTTAAGCAGGTCCAGAGCAGAGGTTAAATCTAGAGCTCATCAATTCCCACAGCTGAGGCAAGACCCCTCTGAGTCCGCCATCCTGGGACTTCTGAGGTTTTCCAATCCGGTTTGTAGAAAGGGCACTGTGGGAGCGATGGCCACTGTTCCCTTGGTCTTTCCGGGATCCGTTTTCTCAGGTCTTTGGTTGTCTCCTCATATGTTTGTGCTGATCAATACTCTGCTAACGACTCAGGGGCCTCCATGTGTCTCTAGAGTTCTCTCTGTGTGCAGCTCTTCTCCCTCTGGTGCTTTGCTCTCCACACTCAGCCACTTTGCCTCCATGGACCTCAACTCAGGGACATTTCCAGCCTCTGTCTGGGTTACCCTCCTTGTGCCCAAGGCAGTAAGCTGGGCAAGTGTAAGTTTCGCCTGGTTCGCTTCCCATCTGTCAGGGATTACTGTCCTTCACTGCAAAAAGGAAGATGAAATAAAGTCTTTGTCAGACAAAAAATAAAAAAACCTGAGAGCACTCACCACCAACAGATCTTTACCAAACATGTTACAGGAAGTTCCCCTGGCAGAAGAAAAATGATACCAGATGGATATTTGGATCCACACAAAGAAATGAAGAATGTCATAAGTGGTAAATATCTGGTTAAATATAAAATCGTTTTATTCCAATGGGTAGCTTGCCCCAATACCACTTATAGAATAGTCCATTATTTTCCCACTGAAATAAAATGCCTCCTTTATTATCTACCAAATTTCTTAAGTACACTTGGATCTGTTTCTCTGTTCTCTGTTCTATTTCAGTGACCTACTTGTCTATAATTACATACTAGTACCATTCTGGTGTTATTTCAATCACTATATAATTTGTTTAATATTTGTTAGGACAAGTTCACCTTGTTCTTCATTTTCAAAATTTCTGTGCTAATTTCCCCATGTTTATTCTATGACATAAACTTTAAAAATCAATATATCCACTCTGCCTGCCAATAACATATATAAATTCCTGTTGCGATTCTGACTAAAATCATCATAAATCCATACATTAATTTACAGTCCAACAGTTAGCTGGAAACAAGTTTTCATTAGGAGAAAGAGATCACAAGATTCAGGGCCTGGGTGGAACCATGGGATACTGCATTTCATGCTAAAGCAGTGGCAGCTCATGAGACTCTCAGGAAACGCTTTATGGAATACCATCTTGGTGGCGGGGGGGCAACATTACTGAGAGGACACATCTGGCTCAGCCCGGAGAGCCGGGCTAGAGGAGTGTGCACATGTGACGGTCATTCTGATTTACCTAGCTCAGTGGCCTGTCTTAGAAACACAATCAGCTTTTCTCCCAGAGGTAACTTCATTGCAGAGAAATTCATCTAAGGAAGAAAGGGGGGGTGGGGGGAGATGACCACAAACCTAATGAAGTGTACAGCCCAACTAGAAAGGCTTTCCATCCTTGGTCATGAACTTGCCGTGGCTCTGCCATTCATTCTTGTATGTGCTGTTTGACACTCTCAAGTAAAGGTGAAAGAGGCCATACCATGATATTTAAAAACAGGTGAGAAAACATGGTATAAACATATTAAATAGTTTTAAGAAAGCAAACAGCTAAATTCTTGTGTTCCAAGAATTTACATTTCCACAGTGCACATGGAATGGAGGACTCTTTCAGTGGGGGCAGTTGCAACATTACCACGGGTAAACTTCACCTGTGGGTAACCTAGAGCCCCACTGCAGTGGTAAGACGGGTGAGCAGTGGGCTACCTGAGCTTCCAGGCTGTGGAGCAGGGCCCACTGCCAGAGGGAGTCAAGGGGGCATCAAAAGTCAATCTTATTCTTAGCCTTATTCTTAGCTGTGCTGGGAGCTGACGGTTCTCCATTCCTGAGGTGATTTGACTTCTCAACCAAAGCTCTCAACTGAGAAGGGTTTGAGATAAAAGCTTATAGCACTCACATGGAAATATGTTCACATTTTGCCTAAATGCTTTCATACAAGAATTTCAGAGTGCTATAAAAACCAGGCGGCAACAGGGGTCACATATGCCCCTCTTTCACACAGAAGAGCGGAGGAGAGAGGGGAGTGTGGAAGTCACTTTGAGCTGGAGGATGACTTGAGGTTAGAGCTGAGAGGGGACTTACACTTGACATGTGCACTGGGAAGCACCCTGCTGCCGCTGCTGCTCTCTCCCAGCTTGAGTGGCAGCTCAAAAATATTCCGTAAGGTAGAGGTAGAGTGCTGTGCCCAGCAAATGCCTGGTAACTACAGATATCAAGTATTCCTTAAGCCAGCTCCTCAGCCCTAGATTAGTTATTTGGCATATTCAAAGGAAGGGAGAGATGGAGCCCCCATCATCTTCAAGGGTCTTATACTCAGAAAAGACATAGGTGCATAACACAGGTATATCACACTACGAGTTCCTTGAGGGGTGGAAATTGTTTTATTCAACTTTGGACCCCCAGAACCTGGCCCCCTCTCAAAAAAAAAAAAAAAAAAAGGTAGGCTAAGCTGAACACTTGCCTAATCCACAAATGAGCATGATGGAAAACCAGTGGGTTCTACGAATGGAGGGTTCACAGTGGGCTAAGTGAAGAGGGCAGGCTACATGTCAGACCGCAAAATCCTTGGAGACAAATTCTTGTATGATCATCCTCTTTTTTCACTCTGTACTGAGGAATATAAGTGGGAAAGTGGGGTCACAATGAATTGGGTTTTTTTATCTAATAAGAACAAGCTCATTCATTCATCTTACAAATGATTTTTAGGGCCTACTACGGGCTTGACATTGCTCCAGGGCCAAGGGGTGTAAAAGTGAGAAAGTCATGTGGTCCCTGCCCTGATACTCCAGAAGGCCCATGGAGTCCATGTGCTCATGTGCTGGTTTCTCCTTGTCTCTTCTTGCATTTTGTGTTAGGTCACAAGACTATCCTAATATCAGAGGCTAATAGATCCTTTTCTTTCTCCTTTTTCCCAAAGAAGAGAGATGAAAGCCCATTAGGATCCCTCTGTGCAGTGAAAAGGTTAGCAGTGACTGTAAACAACAGATTATTCCTAGACCCTTGGGAACCTCTAATGAGAAGAAACTGTCACGCTCAAACTCTCTGGTGACAGTTTCTTTGGGGAGCTTCCCTTGGGAAACATTGACTGGACAAAATGCACTTTTTTGTACTATGTACAACCCATTACTCCCAGGAGAAGGTAGAGCTAGAAATAGTTCCAGGACACTATAATTAACAGCACAATTCTCATAGCAACAAAGAAATCAGAAGGGGAACTCAATCCCAACAGCAAGCCCCTGCCTTGTGCCTTCTTGCTCTTAGATTTTAGTTCCATTTTTACAGCCATCTTTCTGAGATACAGTGTGTACTGTCTCCCAGACACCTATGCTATGGGTCCTGATATGCCCCCAGATCCATTCTCTGACTTCACTGACTGTATACCTGTTCTCTGATGCTGTCCAATTAAGTGAAACACATTCTCAGAGATCTATTGAGCCACATACTACAAAGGGGAGATTAGAAAATTATGGCACATAGGCCAAATCTGGCTCATTGCCTGTATTTTAGATAAAGTTTTATTTGAATGCAACTCTACCATTCATTTTTGTGTTGTTTAGGGCTGCTTTTGAACTACAACAACAGAGTTGAATAGTTGTTATAGAGACTGTATGGCTCACAAAATCTAAGACATTTACTAACTGCCCTTTACAGAAAAAGTATGCTGACTCTGCTATAGAATAATAGAAATTTAGGACACATGTTCTATACTTTTCATTATACCAACAACACAAATGTTTATGTAAAGAAAATTGTGCTTATATCTTATCTTTTCAGATAATATAAATTTCTTTGTAGTTTGGAGTAATTTAGCTTTGATCATAAGACTTCAATGGAATTTGTATCTGCATTACTATTTTGTTGGTTCTCAAGGTGGCTAAGGCTAATGATACACTCCACTGGGTTCAAAGCAAGGCTAGTAGATAAAGAGGTAAAACATTTTGGGATGGCCTCAGATGAAGTTTGTCAAAATAGTATTAGAGAAACGGAACTTGGAAGGATTATGTCTTGACACGTACCCTTCCTCCTTAGGTCAAAGTTTCAAGTGGACCATACAAAATTAAAAATAACAGTTGTAGACTTCATAAGATTAGTATCATTTTCAGTTTGAATAAAAGGAGATAATATGAAACATTCAAAAGAAAAATCCTGAAGTGATCTAAAAGTAAGTCCTACCCAGGAAGCAGGAATTCCTCAGACATAAAAATCTTATCTGCTATAAATGATCCTTTAGTAGACTTACTTAAGGACCATAAGAGCAGGAAGGCCTCTTACTGAGCAAGCAGTCATTTTTGTCACTTTGATGTAAGATATCTGCAGTTACTACTTAGCTAGTTAATAGTTTATTGTCTCTAAAGAGTGGCCTATACCTTAAATTTGTAGAAGCAGCTTTTTCTGTTAATAGGAAAGTTTACTCAGGTAGTAACTCTGATAGATCTGTGGATCAGCACAGTAGCACAGACATGCTGAATAGCTGCCATCCAGTGGCTGAACTGAGTAACTGCTTTAACCCTTAGAGGAGATTCAGCTTGGGGCCTGAAGGAAGGAAGTCACAGAAAATGTATCTCAGACAGAGATCTTATTGACTTTAGTCACACTGAAAGTGTGAAATTTATTATTTGCAGATGGTATGATTTCATAACTGAGAAACTAAAAAAAAAACCTCCATTAAAACTATTAGAATAAGGGAATTTGATAAAGAGGCTGAAGATAAGATAAATATACAAAGACATGAAGCTTTTCTTCATGCTAGTGGTAACTGATTCAAAATGGAAATGGGAAAAGTAATCCCATTTGTGTTAGTTATGAAAGCATGGTAGAGTAGTCTCCTTTCCTCCAGGAGGCTTCAGGCAAAGTATTCGGGATAGTGACACTGATCTGTTAGCTTTCAGTCTTCCATGAGCCTCTCAGGACTCGTATCAGACTGTGTCATGTGCCCATCTTATATCAACCTCCCTCTTGAGTACAAACCTTCCCATTTACAGTTTCTATGGGGTTCTTCAATTCTACTCTACACTGATCAAACCCTAATCCCATCCATCCCCATTCTTCCCATTCCTCCTAAATTCTTTTACTAAGCCGTCTAAAACTCTTACTCTATAATCAGAAATCTAATCTCTGAATGATTGTCCACAGAGAACATTGCTTCTCCTGCAGCCCTCTGGCATTTTATTTCTCCTGCACTTCATGCTTTTTGAGGGCTAAGATGGAGGTAAGCCTATTTCTTATTCACCATTGTCTCTTTTTGATGGAGTTTTGGGGTGATGAGGAGGGTGTTCAGAGCTGACAGCCAAGAAAGAATTCTTAAAGATGTCTTTGGTGCTAAAAGGTGATTTTATTAAAACACGGGGACAGGAGCCATGGGCAGAAAGAGCTACACTGGGGTTGTGAAGAGTGACTGGTTATCTACTATGGAGTTGGAGGAGGTAAAGTCAGGGGGAATTTTCAAAGAGATTTTCATATGCTAAAGAAGACTCAGAGGATAGTGCAAGCCTAGCTATTGTCAAGCTAAGGTTGTTTTTCCCTCTAGCAAGGCATTAACATTAAGATAGTAGGGAGTTCCTGGAGAAAAGTTCTACTCTGCCAGCCTCAAGTATTTGTCAATGGGCTACAGGTTATAAGGAAATATATTTTTACGTGACATTTCCTTCTTGTCTTTCTTCCCCATATCACTATGGAGGGGTGATGTTGGGGCTCCAAGAAACTGAATCTACAGGTTCCTGGAGATTAGGCTATTGATAAGATTGCCTTTTGCTTATAATTTAGTAAGATATTTCTAAACTGACAGAGACTCATGTGTTATATGACTGTGACCTCTATCAGTTAACCATTTGTTTCCTTGCCTTGCCTTTGTTCTTGGGCAGCCAGGAGTCCCTGAGGAATATCATACATGTCCCATCTGGTGGGGGCGGGGAGGTGCAGCTAGCTTGTCCTTTGTCTTCAGCTTGCCTTATGCTCCCTCATCATTTACACTCAGACTATCACTTCATGCCTCTTCTTACTTCAAACCTCCTATTCCTTCTCCCCCAAACTCTCAGCTGATGACCTCCTCTTACACCTGACTGAGAGAACAAGAGCTATCATTAAAGAGTCCTCCTTCCCAGTGTAAATGTATAGACCAGTGGTTCTCAACCAAGGGCAATTTCACCCCCAGAGGATATTTGGCAATGTCCAGAAACATTTTGAATGGTACAGCTGAAGAGAGGTGTTACTGGCACCTAGTAGTAGGTAGAGGCCAAAGATGCTGCTAAATATTGTACAATCGACAAGACAGCCCCAAACTACAAAGATCCACCTGGCCCAGGATGTCAATAGTGCTAAAGTTGAAAAACCCTAGTGTAGACCAACCTGCACAGGCATCTCTTTCTTCTCTTATTCCAATGTAAAGGCGTCTCTGTCCCCATCAAAACTGGTTATCTCTCATTCTCAAGGACTTTCCTCTTGAAAGTATCACTTCTTTCTCTATCTTCATCTCTCCCTCTCTATTGTGTGTATTCAATCACTCAACAAAAATATTGAACCCTTACATATTCCAGAAATTTTTCTGAGGTGCTGGGATACAAAACAGATGAAAATCCCTGCCGTCTATGAAAATTACATTCGAAGGGAGGAAGATAATCAATATTATAAATAAGTGACATACATGTATTAGTGATGAGTGCAAAGGGGAAAAAAGAAAAAAATATAAACCCCATCTGAGGGTACAGGTTAAATTTTAAATATGGTGGGTAGAAGAGGGGTCCCTGATATGCTGTCATGTGATAAAATCCAAAGGAAGTGAAAGAGAAACCCATGCAAATATCTGGGGAAAAATCATTCTATGCAGAGGAAAAAACAAATACAAAGAAGGAGTCAGCTTGGCGTAAGGTTTGCTTGGTGGCTCCAAAGAACAAAAAAAGGCTGGTGCAACTGGAGTAGATGAACCAAGGAGAGAATTGCAGAATGTGAAGTTAGAGGGGTAATGAAAGACCATTAATTGTATCACTTTCACTTTCACTCATCTAAGTGACAGACTCATCTAAGAGTCTTTGGAGAATTTGAGAAAAGGATTTCATCATCTGACTTATTCTTTTTTATTTTTGAGAGAGAGAGAAAGAACAAGTGGGGAAGGGGGAAGGAGGAAGACAGGATATCTGAAGTGGGCTCTGTGCTGATAGCAGAAAGCCCGATAAAAGGCTCAAACTCACAAGCCACAAGATCATGACCTGAGCCAAAGTCAGACACTTAACCAAATGAACCACCAAGGTGTCTCCATCTGACTTATTCGTTAACACAGAGGTCAACAAACTACAGCCAGCAGGCCACTACCTGCTTTTGTAAATAAAGTTTTACTGCAACACAGCCATATCCATTTCTCTGAATATTGTCTATGGTTGCTTTCAAACTACAGTGGTAAAAATGAGTAGTTGCTGCAGAGACCATATGGTCCACAAAGCCTAACATATTTGCTATATTACCCTTTACAGAAAAATGCGAAGAGTGGAAACACCTTAATAAATTCAAGAAGCCCAAAAGCCATAAATAAAAAAGATTTATTTGACTGCACAAACTTTTAAGTTATTTTAATTGTTAAGTAAAAGTTATAAACAAAATGCAGAAACAAGAGATTGTAAAAAATACGTTAATTAAAAATAAAGAATTAATGTTGCTATTACAAAGGGAGTCCTGCAAATTTATAGAAAATAGACTGAAATTCAGGAGAAAAACAGGCAAAGAATATGAACAAGCAATTCATAAGAGAAAATATGAATAGCTGATAAACATATTAAAAGATGCTCAACATCACCAGTGGTCAGAGAAATACAAACTAAAACCATAAGAAGATCAATAAGAAGATGCCATTTGTCACTTCAAAATTTAAGAGCATAATACCAACTAATCCTTGAGATGCAAAGGACCAGGCACTTCCCATCCATTGCTGGAGGGAACGTGAATTGCTTCAGGCTTATGAAAAGGTAATCTGACAATAGCTACTGAAATTAAAACACACAGATTTAAACCAACTTGACAATAAACTGTTTAAAAATAAACAAATAAATAAATAAAATGTAAAAAAATAAATAAAATATAATACACAGATTTCTTGAGCAAGCCATCCCACTTTGGGAAATCTCTTTTATAAAGACAAAAGCACCAGTCTTTCTCTCTATATATAATTCTTTCAACTTTATTTGTCTATGCAAACAAGCACCAAAAAGGGATGGGGAGAGTATCTCATAATAAACACCAGTACTACATATTATATATTTAAAAGATTGTATTTGAGGCAAAAACTAATCTCCTTAAATTTCCTTAATGTACAAAGAGCTCTGCTCCATGAATCAATATTGGAAAGTACAAATAATCCAACTTTTCAAGTGGGCATAGCATACAAATAGTTCATAGGAAAATAATCTATATGCCCTTAATGACAAGAAATGGTACTGAATTGGGGCACCTGGGACTTAAGCTTCTGAGTTCAGCTCAGGTTGTTTGTGAGTTCAAGTCCTGCATCAGGCTCTGTGCTGACAGTTCGGAGCCTGAAGACTGCTTCCAATTCTGTGACTCCTCTCTCTGTCCCTCCCTTGCTCACATGTTCTCTCTTTCTCTCTCTCACTTTCTCTCTCTCTCAAAAATAAATAAACATTAACAATTTTTAATTAAAAAAAGATTCTCTTTCTCTCTTCCTCTACCCCATCCTCAGTCTCTCTCTCTCTCTCTCTCTCTCTGAGATGAAAAAAAATAGAATAAAAAATAATAATAATGAACAAATGAGGTAGTTTTACCTGTATGGATAGGAAACACTTTCCAAAATATATTATTTTTTATTATTTTTTAATTTTTTTTAAATGTTTTATTTATTTTTAAGAGAGAGAGAGAGAGAGACAGCATGAGCAGGGGAGGGTCAGAGAGAGAGGGAGTCACAGACTGAAACAGGCTCCAGGCTCTGAGCTGGCAGTCAGCACAGAGCCCGATGCGGGGCTCGAACCCGCGAACTGCGAGATCATGACCTAAGCGAAAGTCGGACGCTTAACTGACTAAGCCACCCAGGCGCCCCCCAAAATATATTATTAAGTGCAAAAAATCAAAGAGAAGACAGTATGGGAAGAATTCTATCCCAAAAAGAATGTATGTGTTTTCACATATAGAACAGCTCTGTAGGACTTCTGAAATTATGGTGATTGTGCTGTGGAAGGGAGGGGAGTGGCTATGGGACAGGAGTAAGAGGAACACAATTTTCACTGAATAACATTTATTCCACTTTTTTTTTACCATGTGCATTTAATGCCTTTACAAAACCAAATTTTAATCTTAAAGAAGATCTACAGTAATGGATCTAGAGAGGTGCCCACAATGTATTATTAAGTACGAATAAAAGAATTGCAGAGTAATATGTATAATATAACCCTGTTTTTGTTAAAACACTAAGTAAACCAAGATATATATATATGTATGCACATGCATGCAGAAAGAAAGGTGTGGCACGAGTTATGAACATAGATTATCCTGGTGGAAATGGGTTTGGAGTAGAGTGTGTGAGAGATGATTAGCTTTTCCTTATTATGTCTCTTTTTTATTTGACTTGTCATAATAAAATAACATCATTTTTAAGTTTTAATAATCCAATACAGTAAAGAAAAAAGGCCTTGGTGGAATTGTGAGTGAAATAAAGTTCTTTGTTATACTTCTGTTGTATTTTGATATATATTGCAATGAGCTCAAAACCACAGAGTCTTACCTATTCAGCATCATTCTTCTCTTATAGTCTCTTTCTGAGATGGGTGCACTATGGCCCACTGAGACCTACATGCCCTTCTGTCCAGAGATGCAATACGTATCTGTTCCATACACAACCTCATTTAATTCCACTCTACATCTACAAAGAGGCCACATTTATCTAGAACACACACTACAAGAGTACCTGCTATCTTCACTTCTCGTTTGACCCTTGGTGTAAGCTACTGCATAAACAGTAACAGTGCCATGGCAAGCTCTAATGAAGCTTGAGGCAGAAGGAAAAACCAGAAATAACTGATCCCGTCTTTATTTAAAATGTTGATATCATGTTCATCATGGGTTTCTGCATTAATTTTAATTTTTAAAACCCTGCATTATGCTCTTAATGAGTTTGTTGGTGCCCCCCTTAAAGTTCATACCTGAGGCAAATGCCTCTTGCCTCACCCCAGTCTGGCCCTGCTCAGGCCAAGACTAAACGAAAAAGGGAGATGAGCATGGTCTCATTCCAGGAACCCAGAAAGTATGTCAGAGGTTTATGCATGGCCAAGAGCCAATGGGTGAAGTCAAATGCTCCTACCTACCTGACTAGAGCATGGGTTCCTTTGGTTTTGCCTTTTATGCCAGAGCTACTATGTGTAGTACGATAGATTCTAATCACATGTGCCTATTTAATTTCATGTTAATTAACATCACAGATGGAGGAGGAGGAGGACGAGGCCCTGGTACACCTCTGCGGCAGCTCTCTGAGGACTAACACGGTGCTCTGTGGGAAACACATGGGACATAACACAATGCCTGGTTCACAGTAGATAAAAAGTCATTAGTTCCTTCACTCATCCATTCAACATATATATTCACTAAAAGCATCTGCTGTATGATCTTCTAGGTATCAGGGATGCAGTAGAGAATAAAACAGAGCAAAAAGTCACTGCCCTCACTGAGCTTATATCATAATAAAGGGGATAGAGATAAAATATTGGCTCAAAATAAATGAGCAAAACATGGTGATAAGTGCTAGGAAGAGAAATAAAGCAGGGAAAGGGGATGGGATGTTTGTCCAAGCTTTAGGCAGTAACAGCAGTAAGGGTGGGGGTTGGGGAGTGGTGCAGGAGAAGCCACATTTGAAGAAAGACCTGAAGAAGGTGAAGGAGGGAGCCATGTGCATATCTGAGGGACAGGGTCCAGGCAGAGGAAGCAGCAAAGACCCTGAGGTAGGAAGGACTTGGCTCCTTGAGGAACGGCGAGGAGGCTACCTACTGGCCAGAGCAGGGAGTGAGGAAGAATGGGGCTGGTGTGGCCGCCATTGGTCTGATGAGCTTTAGCCTCTCCTGCCCAGGCACAGATCTTGCAACTCTGTGAAGATATCCTTACTATATTGTCTTTTTTCCTGTCCCTTTCTTATTTTAGGCTACCACATGAGGTTTCATCACCATTCCACTGCTTCCCCTTGGCCAGCTTTCTGACCTCGCCTCCCCTGTCACTGCAATCTCTCCTCTGGAGCTCAGAGTCTTCACTGATTTTCCTTCCTCCAGGAACATTTCACTGTTCAACATTCTATTCCTCGAGTGTCACCCACCAACACAGTGCCTGTGGGGTGTCCCTTGCGTCTGATCACCAGTCAGGCTCTACTATTTAAGTTTACAATTCTCACTGCCTTCTCCTTGTGGATCAAAACTATCTAAGACCAAGCGTGATATTCCAAATGGTCAATAAGATGTCGGCAGGGGCTGGCAAAGAATGTTAGAGCAGGTTCTGGACCCCACTGTGCCAGGTTGGCTTCGCTGCTGGCTGGCGTAAGGTCTGAGAGGTCACAGGAAGGGTGAGGCACGTCCAGGGCTGAGAGCAGTGGCTGCTTCCTAGCCAGCATGGAAGGGTTGACTGTTTAACAACTGGTACAGGTATACCAGCACCTGTCAGCTGAATATGCAGTCTGCTTCAGGCCACATTTGCCACTTATACTGACAGCTGCTCTAGTTTCCTGTCTGAGTCCTTGACTTAAAGTTTATCTTAAACTTAAAATGGGCTCATCCGGCAATGATGATTAGGAGAAGCGAACTTTGTTTTGATTTGTCAGTAAGCCAACTTCGTTCATCAGTACAACCCTGGTGGAAGGGGCAGTAGTCCTCTTCTAGAACCATCTTTGTCAGGGAGAAAGATGTGTGAGTGGCTGGAATTCATCCTCTTTAAATCATTCAGAGATGATCCACTCGTGTGCGCCACCACCAACTGCTCCTTCTGCATCAGACATTCAGATCATGTTCACAGCCACTGAAACAACACCACACAGGCCTGCTGAGCGATCAGACGCCAGGATAATCTCTGCAGCTAACAGAAGCTTATTTGTGACCCTGACAAGTGGAACCTATGTGAAAGACAGAGGCCGCCTCCAAGTTCCCCTGCCTTCATGTTTCTCATTAAATCTGAAACCACAATCACTCCCCGAAAAGCCCTCACCACACAGTTCTCAAACTTTTGAAGATTGCTGTGCTTTGCCAGTGCCCAACACAAGGCAGGCTTGGAGAGTAGCAGGGAAGGGGTAGTGGGGAACATGAAAAAGGGTGGGTTTGGTAGGCGCTCCTCCTACTGCCCCTCAAAAGTCCTGTCCCCTGAACTTCTCTCATCAAAGAGAGCATTCAATTGATACTTCCCAGAAACACAAAAGCATAGGGGGCAAATGAGGTCACCTGTATGGATCTGGGTTTTTTATTTGTTTATTTGTTTTTTTCTTGAGTTTATTTATTTATTTTGAGAGAACGAGATCAGGGAAGGGGTAGCGAGAGAGGGAGGCAGAGAATCCCAATCCGATGCGGGGCTCAAACTCACCAACCATGAGATCATGACCTGGGCTGAAACCAAGAGTTGGATGCTTAACTGACTGAGCCACCCAGGGGCCCCTCATTTGTTTATTTCTTGAGCTACCTTGTCAGCTAACAGATGTTGGAAGAAACTTCTGGTTCAAGACAGCAGATTAGCTGTGTATATTTGCCTGCCATCCCTCTTGGTAGATGGCCTCCCTCACCAAAATATGCACAGATGCCCTCCCTCCCAGAGAGCACCAGAGTATGAGACATTAAATTGGCAGAGCAAGGGAAGGACCCGCCTAACAGAGGGTACTTACAGAGTTTTGTTAGGTTAGAAGGATTTATGGAAGAAGTTAGAAAGGCTGGTCTACAAAGGGACTGGTCAGAATTTAGAAATTAGGCAGTTACTGGAACAGTCAGTACTCTTAGGAACTTGTAAGTCCACAGGGGTTTCTAGTAATACATTAACTGGTGTTAAAGCAGTTTGAAATGCTTGTCTTTCCTGTCATGGCTTCGGTACACTTCATCTGTTTTGCAAGTCATGGTACTACTGTTCACTGCAAACAGTGGCTTTGTTCTTCAAATACAAAAATTAAAAAGGGAAAAAGTCCATAATAGGGAGGAATAGAAATGGCATCACCAATAAATAAAGAATTGAAGGAAATTTCTGGAAAACAAGAACAAGAGTGGTTAGATGGATGAAACAGGCAGAGAAGACACAACCTAGAATATCTTATGAGAGAGTTTATAAAAGAGGGACCACCTTTGTGTGTGACCAGACATCTAAGAGTAATAGCTATTACGTTGTGGAGTGTTCACTGGGCCATGTGCTTTCCATACATTATTTTACTTCATCCTTGAATTGACACGATATGGTAGAAATTACTACCAATTTTTTATAGGTTAAGAATCTAAGGGGCATCTGTGTGGCTCAGTCAGTTGAGTGTCCCACTTTGATTCAGGTCATGATCTCACAGTTCATGAGTTTGAGCCCCATGTCAGCCTCTGTGCTGACAGCTCAGAGCCTGGAGCCTGCTTCAGATTTTGTGTCTGCCTCTCTCTCTGCCCCTCTCCTGCTCATGCTGTCTCTCTCTCTCTCTCTCAAAAATAAGTAAACATTAAAAAATTAAATAAAAAAGAATCTAAGACTCAGAAAGATTAAATAATTGCCTAATTTCTCAGTCAGCAAGGGTCAGAACTTGGCTTCAAACTCACAGAACTTGACTGCAAGCTCTACAAAACAAGGATTATTATCTCTGGTTCACTATTGTATCCCCAGCTTAGTTCAGTACTTGGCACATGGCAGACTCTCTTCACTCTCTCTTTCTCCCTCCCTCACTCCCTCCCTCCCCATCTCTCTCTACTCCTCTTTCTCTATCTATCTATCTATCTATCTATCTATCTATCTATCTATCTTTCTATCTTTCTATCTATCTTTCTATCTATCTATCTATCTATCTGTCTATCTATCTATCTATCTATCTATCTATCTATCTATCTATCTATCATCTATCTACCATCTACCATCTACCAAGAGAAAATAGATGAATATTGGATGGATGGATGATTGGACCAACCCAAACCCAAATCTAAAACCACTGCACCTAATTGTCTCCCTAGGGCTCTAAAGTACCCTATAAATCAGTCTAGAGACTATATCCAGAAGTGTTAGCAAAAGCCAGAGTGATGCAGATGGACCTTAGAAAGAAAAGACCAGACTTAGGATGGGGAGGAGACGGGTAGCAGAGAGGCATATATAGGAGATTATGGACAGACAAGGCACTAGGAAGAAGAAGCCAATAATTGAGGGAAGTTTTGAGTGACAGGCCTGGGGCACCACCCCAGCACAGGAACAGAGCCTGTTACCTTGTGCTTGGATTGAACTGAAAGGCCAAGAAGCAGTGAAGCATGATGTGGAGCCAGAGGCTCAGGGAGCCAGGTGCTCGATATATTTATTCATGTATTTACACGCCACTTGGTTCTAAGAAGAACATAAGGTACCTTACAAGGATACACAAAGTACAAGTAGCATAAATAAGAGCTAGGGGAGAAAGGAAAAGGCAGATAATAAGGACTAGGCACAAGAGGAAGCCAGGAATGATACAAGCATGCATATCTTAAAACCCCATGCACAAGCTGGTGGGGCAATCACACATCTACCTCTAAGCTTGATGGAGGAAAGTGGTCCAGGGGACACTCAGTGGTCCCTTTCTTCCCTGCCCAAGTATAGATTACTTAAGACATAGACATGGAAATCAGTCCTGTAGCAGGAGCATGGTAATAGCAAATTTTGAATGCACAGTTAAAGTATGCAACCAAATCAGCTTGCCACTGCTCTCTACTGGCACACATCCTCTCATGGGGCCTGGGGCAGGGAGGGATGGAAAGAACCCTGATTCTCAATGCTCAGAGTCTTTTGCGAGGTAAGCCTTAGCCAGTAAAGAAACATTAACTGTTGGCTGTTACCCACCAGCCAGGGACTCCTACACTGTGACAGAGAGAGAGGAGTGGGAAAGAGACAGTCCTTCCCAGGCAGACACAGGAGTGGGGCTACCTGCTGGCTGCCGACATGCCCTGGGGACCATAATGAAAGGGCTCGTTCACTTTTTCATCTTTTTGTGTCCTTTTCTTCACCTTATAATTATTGGCAGCAAATATGCACCAAGGTAGGTTGGGAAAATCTGGTTTGGTCTAGTCTGCACCAGAGAGACTTGCTAGGTGGGAAATGCCACCTTGGCTCTCCTCAGCACCATGTGACAGAATGGCCTGGAATCTTGCTTTGTTGTTCTGCTCCTCCAGTCAGGAGAGAAATGAGTGCCTGAGACCAGAGCCAGGCCTAGGGTGACACAGAGTTTGTGGTGATCACTTTCACAGGGAAGTTTGCTTCTGGTAGCATTCAATTATTATTCATTGCGAATTGTGAATCCCCTGTGATTTTCACTGATTGGTTGTACTATAATTCAGGAAAAATCACATCTGCGAATTATCCAGTTTTCATCATCAAACTCTAAATTTTTGGAAATCTTCTCACTGAAATATCTAGACTGAGGGTGGTGGAGACAATACAATGGGTGATGGTCAGAGCTTAAATTATATAACTCGTGGTGTCACAGATACTTTTCCATAAAGTCTGACTCAGAACATTAAAGAACATTTCCTAGAGTAAATGCAGGAGCTATACTTAAAATCTGTGGGGGGAAAAGGAAACTGTAGCTCTTAATCATGAGACAAATTTCTCTCTCCCACTACTTTTCTTGAGAAAACTCCGAGATCCTCATTTGACCTGAGTTTTGAGCTATTTCTGGATCCATGTAGAACACCAAATCTGCTAATAGGAAGCATTATCATTGTGTTATTTTTAATGTTTTGGCACTAAAACTTCCCTGACTAATCAATTATTTCCAGCTCAGCTAAGCTTTCCACCTAAGACTCTCCAGCTCAATGACTGTCAGCTCCTTATCGCTCTGTTTCACCTCAGGGCCCTTAGAGCAGCAGAAGCTATAGGGTCCTTCATTTGTAAAGTTCTCCTCAGAAAGAGACTGGAAGGGCTGAGAGCTACGGTGAACTTCTGAGGTGAACAGCTTTCTTCAAATCTTTTCTTAATTATCCCCTTTCTCAAGGAGTTATTATCGTTAAGCTAATTTAATGAACCAGTGTAACTATTATGAGGGGAATTTAAAAATATTCAAGTCTAGTCACTTCCATCACTACAACAGAATTGAAAAAAACGAATATACATAGTCTATCCAATAAATGAGTGCACAACCAATTTATACAGAAGGAAATACAGCAGTAAATTATCAAGGGTAGAAATGATTGTCTTGATAGCAATGAAACAAATGCCAATTTAAATAACTTCAGATTATCATTACTCACCTATTTAAACCATTATTAAGCATTGTTGATGGATCTATTCAGAAATACATATTCTTATACGTTTGGGGAGAGCAATTTATCAACACTGATCAAAAGTTATGTGTTTGGTAAAATTTGGTTCCATTTTATGAAATCTACCACAAGCAAAAATTAACAACCAAAAAATCACAGTGTATAAAAATGTTCACAGGGAGGTTGTTAATAATAGTAGAAAATGGCAAATAATCTAATTCCTAGCAATAGGAGAATGGCACAGAAAATTTTTAGATATCAGCACAATTGTTGCCCTAGTACTAAATAGCTCTTCAAAAATATGTTTAGTCAACTCACATTTACTGTAATTATTGATGTGATATGTATTTCTGTCTTGTGTGTTTTGCCATTTCTCTGTTCCTCTATTATTGTTTTTTTTTCCTTTTTAACTACAGATTGATACTAACTTAATTTTGGTAAAATATAGCCAGTCTATTTCAATGTAGCTCCATTTCTTTCCTCTTCCATTGTTATTATTGTCATATATACTATATATCATTATAGATACCATATATACTCACATATAATCATATATAACATCATATCATAAATAATCACATAGCATATATAACACATTGTACTATATATTGTATGTGATATATATCACAAATCCAACAATATGATATTATAGTTACTGCTTTGAGCATTTTTAAGTAAAATATGAAAAGAGAAAAATATTTAACATATTTAATGCTCTTCATTTCTCCCTGTCGATTGAGTTATCATCTGGTAGAATTCCATTTCAGCCTTCTGACTTTCTTCAGTATCTTTTGTAGAGTAGGTATTATAGCAACAGAGTCTTCCATTTTTTTTGCTTACCTGGAAATGTATTTATTTCACCTTTATTTTTGGAGGACAGTTTGCATGATACAGAACTCTTAGTTGGGCTTTTTTTTCTTTCAATGCCTTGAATAAAATGTCATTTCATTCGCTGTTAACTTTCATCATTTCTAATGAGAAATCAGTTCTAATACTTTCCATTCTCTTCTTATTTTTAATGTTTCCACATTTGAACCCATTCATCTTGTTTTCCATACTTTCATCTCTTTAATTTAATAAGATGTGCAGTATTGCTGTTGTTGCTGCTCATTTAACTGCTTAATCTGTTTGTACTGCTTTGTATAGAGAGTGAGTGGGTCCAGGTTCGATCTCCTTCAAAGTCATAACTTCTTGTCCTGGTGCTGCTTCAATTCTATGAAGCATTCTGTTATAGCAGATTTTTTTTTTAATGTTTTTTTTTAATTTATTTCTAGGAGAGAGAGAGAGAGACAGTGTGAGCAGGGGAGGGTCAGAGAGAGAGGGAGACACAGGCTGAAACAGGCTCCAGGCTCTGAGCTGGCAGTCAGCACAGAGCCCGACGCGGGGCTCGAACCCACGAACCGTGAGATCATGACCCAAGCAAAAGTCGGACGCTTAACCGACTAAGCCACCCAGGCGCCCCATATAGCAGATTTAACTGAAGTGAGAGGAGATAGAGCTAAGCACTGAGAACCTGCAGAGCCCAAGCAAGCGGCTGGCATTAGCAAGGTCCAGCAAGAGGTAGCAGGATGAATGACAGATAAACAGGACCATCAGCAGAGATCTGGCAACATTCAGAAGCATAAGCAAGAAGATAACCAGAAGCATGGATGTCTATGATCAAGGTAGGAGAATCCAGCCAAGTGCTGGATCAAAGTTGGGTTCCAGTGTGACTCTGTGGAAAAGACCAGCGCTTTGACATTAGAAAATCCTATGTGATCTTGAGTAAGTTCTCAATCTATATTAGCCTTATTTTCCTATCTACAAATAGGCCTTATAATACCTATTATTACTTCAGGATTGTTGTAAGGACTAATACATGTAATGTACTATGTGGGACATGGTAGGTGTTTAATTAATGGTAACTGCTTATAGTATTAGAAGTGAAGGGGCTGATAAGATAAGCAGGAGCTGGGGTGCCTGGGTGGTTCAGTCGGTTGGGCGTCTGACTTCAGCTCAGGTTATGATCTCATGGTTCATGAGTTCGAGCCCCTCGTCTGCTTTGGATTCTTTGTCTCCCTCTCTCTCTGACCTTCCCCGCTCATGCTGCCTCTCTCTCTCTCTCTCAGAAATAAATGAAACATTAAAAAAGATTTTTAAAAAGATAAGCAGGACCTCATTTCTAGAGGACCTGTCAAAGCATAGATGTAGGCACTTGGTGAACAAGCTGAAGATTTAGTTCTTAAAACTTAGAACCAGGGTAAGATTCCACTTACCTTCATGGAAGCAAAGGTCAGAGCTGGGTTGTGTTCAGAAGTCACCTAAATATTGTGCCAGAACTCCTCATGTTTCTATTTGAGGCATCTGGCAACAGTGATACAAAATGAGCATATTTAACAGGTTGTGAAGCTCTTTTCTACAGTGGAGATCATACATTAATACCCCATTCCTGTTACCATGACTCGGTAGCAAATTACTCCAAAATCTAGAGGCTTATGCCAATGACATTTGTTTATGAATCTTCAATTTGAGGAAGACTTGGTAGGGTGGCTTGTCTATGCACCACTCAGTGTCAGCTCAGGTGACTGGAAGTTTGAAGTGGCAGTTATTTAAAGACTTGTTCCTTCACATGATGCCGGCTGCCAACTGAGACCTTTGCAGGGGCTGTTGGCTGAGACACCTACTCTTCGTATGTCTTGAACATGAACCTAGACTTAGTTTTTATATAATAGTTATAGATGAAGTATATGGGGGGGGGTGAGAGAGAGAGAAGGGGGGGTAGGGAAAAAAAGAGAGAGGGAGAGGAAACAGATTCAATGGGTAGAAACATAAAACCATATCCTTGATGGAGGAGTATCAACATTATAGTTTAAAAAGAGCCTGTTGGATGGAATATGGGATATGACCGTCTTTGTAGGAAAAACTCTGCCACTCAGCTTTTGGGGGTTTTGTTTCCAGAATGTATAAGAAATTTTGGAATTAAAAATAAATCAAGTCTATTTAGAACAGTAATTTGATCTAAATGAAAAGTCATGATTCTCAGAATGATATGAAGTGCACTTTCTGCAGCTGCACACATTTAATTACTATCTGGCAGGGGGCCAATCTTAAAATAATTACTAACTTTTGAAGTAAATGCTAATGTTTCCTTGGTAGGTTTGTGTCTTCTGGTTTTCATGCAGTCAGTGATATTACTACAGCTTCCTTTGGTGAGTGACAATTTCAACAAATAATTGTGTAAGTTATACATTCATCACCAACTTCCTTGATAAACAAAACTTCAATAACTGATATTTCATGAAGCATGTACTTTTGTGTTTTGAACTCATTACCAACAAAAGAGTTTATTGTAAGATGGGGAATGAGTAAAATAGGTGATGAGGAGTAAGAAGGGCACTTTCTACAATGAGCATCAGGTGTTGTACGGTAGTGTTCAATCATGACATTGTACACCTAAAACTAATATTACATTGTATGTTAACTAACTGGAATTTAAATAAAAACTTTAAGAAAAGAGGCCAAAAAAATAAATAACTTATAAAAAAGAGTTTATTGGATTGCCTGGGTGGCTCAGTCAGTTAAGGGTCTGACTTCAGCTCAGGTCATAATCTCACGGTTTGTGAGTTTAAGCCCCGCTCTGGGTTCAGTACTGACAGCTCAGAGCCTGGAGCCTGCTTCAGATTCTATGTCTGCTGCTCTCTTTACCCTGTTCATGCTCTCTCAAAAATAAATAAACATTTAAGAAAAGAGTTTATTGCAAAATTTACAGATAAACCCTAAAGAATAAAATAAATGGCTATATACATGCATACAATAGAATATTATTCAGCCTTGTTAAGCAAGAGAATTCTAACACAAACTACACAGATGAACCTCGCAGACATTATGCTAAGTGAAATAAGCCAATCACAAAAGGACAAATATCGTATGATTCCACTTACATGAGATCCTTAAAGTAGTCAAATTCATAGAGACAAAAAGTAGAATGGTGGTTGACAGAGGCTAGAGGGAAAGGGGGATGAAAAGTTTGTGATTAATGGGTACAGAATTTCGGTTTAGAAAGATGAAACAGTTCTGCAGATGGATGGTGGTGATGGTTCCCAAACAATGTGAATGTACTTAGTGACACTGGGGTATACACTTCAAAATGGTTAAAATCGTAAATTTATGTGTAGCACCTGGGTATCTCAGTCGATTAATCGTCCAACTTCAGCTAAGGTTATGATCTCACAGTTCATGAGTTTATGCCTCTTATCGGGCTCTGTGCTCACAGCTCAGAGCCTGGAGCCTGCTTCAGATTCTGTGTCTCAGTATTTCTCTACCCCTCCTCCACTTGCGCTCTCTCATTCTCTCTCTCTCTCTCTCTCTCTCTGTTTCTGTCTATCTCTCAAAGATAAAGAAACATTAAAATTTTTTTAATGCTAAATTTATGGTACATACATTCTGCCACAACAGAAATACGTGAAAAATAAATAAACTTATTTATGTTTATTCCACATACTAAATGTTTAAACATTTTTAAATTAATATTCAGAATCCATGCTCAGTGGAAGGACAGCTGTGCCTCCATATCTTGTACATATTTCACTTATTATACATAACCTATCATTTGCCAGCTTCCCAACTGACCCTACCAATTAGCAGCCTGGTGGCTTCATGCAAATGGCTCACATGAGTGGCCAGTTGGCTCCCAAGTTGCTGGTCGGAGCCAGTAGCAGCCAAATACTTCTCTTGCCACACTGGAAAGAGATAGCTGAGTGCACTTTGTTTTACTGGTGAGTATGTCTTCAGCCTGCACGCTTCAGTTAAAAGGGAGGTGTTAGTTATTCTGCATCATGGAAGGGTCAAGAAAAAGGAAAAGTGTTATCATTGTTCATCATCTTTCAGATTTAACACATATGAAGGTGAGAACTCTGTTCCTTTCACATGCTCTTACCTACTACTAAACAAGACCATGACAGAGGCCAGAAGTACTCCGTGAAGATGGTACAAAACCTATCCAGATTATTTGAATGCAACTATTTATAATAATATTATCTTTTAGAAAGAAAACATATAGGGAAAACATCAAACGGAAGAGGGGCACATAGACAATAGCAAAACCAGGACTACCCCAGGTATACTGGGACTTATGGTTACCCTAAAATGGGTACAATAACTTAACATACCTCATTATAAGGGTCATCATAAGAATTAAATGTGATGATGTTGTGAAAGCATTTTGTGTGATCTAAAGTGTTCTATAGAGTTTTCTATACATTGATCCATATATGCATCCTCTCCCGCTGATTATTTCAAAGCATGTTACTATCATTTTGTAAATTTCCATAAAGTATCTTGCTGTGATTTTAATAGTCATTGCATTAAATCTGTATATTAACCTAGAGAGTACTGTCATATTCACTGTTTTTAGTCTTTTAAATAAATAGTATGGCACAGCTCCCTACTTACTCATGTTTGCCTTTATTGTCTTCATTAGACTTTTATAGATTCTTCAAATAAATCTCTTTGTCCTGGATTATATTAATAACCAAGAATTTAATGTCCTGTTGCTATTTTAACAAAATCTACATTTTCATTGCATTTTCCAGCCTTGCATCACTAGCGTATATAAAGATTTTTTTGTCTGTGTGGTGAATTAATCTTGCATTTTTTTTCCTCACATGTTAACCTCCTTTAATCTCTTTTGCCTCCTGTGGCTCCAATTCTGATGTCTCTACTCCAAGTCCCATTCCCCTGAGCACCAAACACATCTATACAACTCCCTGCTGCCCAAATAGCCCTCAGGCATCTCAAATTTAACATAACTAGAAGAAATTTCATCTTCTTCCCAGAACCTCTTCCTCCTTTCGTAGTCTTAATTTCAGTGAACCACATATCCTATTGTACAAGATAAATCTCAGAAGTAAGCCTTGACCCTGTCTCTTCTTTCACCTGCACACTTCTTTCATCACATACCAAGTTATACACAAACTATATCCCTCCTATCGGAAATCCAATGTCTCCTCTGTCTTCAAGTTCAGGCCTGGAAATGGGTTTTCTGTTTGTCTGTTTGTAACTGTTCTCCCTCCTTCTGTTTTTGTCTGACTCCTGCTTTCACCCCAACCCCTCCTCACCCTTTCACACATTCAAGTTGTTCTTCAGACTACAGCAAAGGGATCTGTCTGAAACCATGCTGCCCCTATGCTTAGAATCCTTCAAAAGTTAGCCATCATGTTTAGGAGAAAATACAAATGTCATAGGGGGTACACAAGACTGGTGACTTGGTGCCAGCCTACATCTGCATCTTCAGCTCTCAACACAGAACCACCTTCCCCTCTCCCCTTTATTATGCCACAATGATTTACCTCTGTTACCCAAAGCAGCCATTGTCTTCTCTGGATTTTGTATGATTCCTATTCCATTTGGAAACACTTCTAACTGCTTTAGGTCTCCTTTAAGACAGCATCCATCTCCGGAAAGCCTTCTTTCCCCCCTCTTCTGGGTAAGACTCCACAGTCTATTTGTCTGTCTCAGAAGCAAGGCTTGTGTGTGCAGGAGGTAGGCATCCCTGAAGTGGGCTTATGCCGGGACCACACAATATGCTCCCTGTTCTTGGAGTCTTAATACCCTAGAGAAAAAGCAGATCACAACTGAAACAGGTCAGAGCTTGAGACTTGGTAGTACATGAAACCAGCCACCTGAGTGGAAAGTGCAACTTACTCTTACAATTTGGCATGTGTGGTAAGAATAGCAAAAATTTGTTACTGAATCCAAGCAACCATGGAGACAAGTCCAGCTTTGTGTCAGGTTGAGACCCCTCCCACTTCTGCCAGGGTCACTGATCAGAGAAACAGATGGTCAGTATGGTGGACAGCGAACTCAGGATCAGAGGACATATTGTGACATACCCTCACCTACATGGGAAACCCACACTGTTCCCCATTTGTTTGTTTTTAATTACCAGGTTTAAAGAACAGGATATATCATTCTGGGATTATCACCTCCAGAAGTACAATGACTAAGGGTAGTTCAGAGGGAGAGTTGTGAGCCCAAGGGGCAGTCTACTGGATTCCATGGTGGTCTCCATGGAGGGTAAGAATAGCAAAGAGGGCAGTGGAAGTTGTTTTTAATTTGATTTTTGCAGTGAGTTTCTATCTTTAAATGTATTAAAAAGTGTAATGCATGAACAAACTCTAGTATTGCTGGTTATTTTTGAGTTTTCCAGTAACTTCTAGCATGGTGTAAGAGAAAAAGGCACTAACATATTATATTCCTAGGGGACCATTTGTTCTCCCTTTGCCAGAGACACCTGCCAGGAACAAGCCAGGTTTGTCAAGAACAGCAGCACATTTCATTCATGCTGGCATATGTGCTCCCCCTGGCCTGCATTCTAGCTTTTAGTCTGTGCTCATTTCAAGAGCATTTCTTGAGTGCAGCTACATGCTTGATTCTGATTCGTCATTGTTGCTGCTGTTGTTTAAATAAACTAAGAATCAACCCGTCATTTTCTATAATAGATCCATCCCATTAAGCTTATGTAATATTCTGTATATTGCCCTGTAAACGTCACCATTTTTCTTTGTTTCCTCCTTTTAGAATGTAAAAGTATGTTAAATTTTTTCTTGTGTTTTTTTTCTTTTTTAATGCTTATTTATTTATTTTAAGAGAAAGCACGTGTGCAGGGAAGGGGCAGAGAGAAAGAGGAGGGAGAGAATTCCCAAGCAGGCTCTGCACTGCCCAGTGGGACTGTGTGGGAGTCAAACTCATGAACCTTGAGATCATGACCTGAGCCAAAATCAAGAGTCAGATGTTTAACTGACTGAGCCACCTGGGTGCCCCAATTCTTTCTTTTGTTTTGACCACATTGGAATATAATCTTTTTCTAGTCTAATATCATTACTTTTACTCAATAACTAAGTTAACACCTAGCAGAGATAAGGTGGCCGACCTTTTGTAAGTAGTTATGGTACTCTTAACTTCATTACAACATCAGATAATGATTCAACAAATATTTATTGAGAATCTATTATGTGCTGTGTTTGGAGGTGCATTGGTGTTATCAGCTCACTTTTGGTACATACTTAATCACCCCCAAATTTTGCAGCTTCAAACAATAATAGACTATTTCTCCTAATTCTGGGTGAAGACAGGGCAGTGCTAATCTGAGCCAGCTGGGAAGATCTCCACTGGGCTTGCTTTATAAGCTCAAGTGGTAACTGGTTAATCTGGGATGACCTGATTCATGTGCCCAGCTATTGGCTGGTGTTGGCTGAGGTGTCTATGTTCCTCTCCAGGTGGCCTCACATCCTTCGCAGGCTAGCTCAGGCTTGTCCACATGGCAGTCTCAGGGCTCCAGGGCCAGCAAGAGAGGACAAGCCCCAATGCACAGGTGCTTTTCCACCTCTGCCTACATCATGTGTGTTTGCTAAAGTCCTATTAGCCTGAGCCAATCACATGAGCAGCCTAGATTGAAAGTATAGAGAAAAAGATGTTCTCTGGGAGCAGTGGCAAAGTCACAGAGCAAGAGAGAGGATGCGAAGGAGGAAGAACACAAGCTATTCTTGCAGCCTACCTTAGTCTACCTCAGCCACAACTGATTCACATTCTTCTCACATGCAAAGTATGCCTGCTCCCATCCCAGGACATCTAAAAGTCCCATTCAGGGGCGCCTGGGTGGGTCAGTCGGTTAAGCATCTGACTTCGGCTCAGGTCATGATCTCACGGTTCGTGGGTTGGAGCCCCGCACGTGACATACCCTCTGTGCTGACAGCTAGCTCAGAGCCTGGAGCCTATCTTCAGATTCTATGTCTCCTTCTCTCTCTGACCCTCCCCTGTTCACGCTGTCTCTCTCTCTTTCTCTCTCAAAAATAAATAAAAAGTTAAAAAATTTTATAAAAAAAATAAAGTAAAAGTCCCATTCATTTATGGTGGTAGGTTTGAAGTCCAGCATCTCATGACCTACACCAGGCCCACATGTAGTTCCTCTTAACCCAGAGGCTTGACTTAAAAGACAAGCTATCCATCCTCACACACTCAAATACACAATAGGAAGATAAGGACAGAGTAACTGCATTAAGCACTCTCATTCCAAAAGGGAAAGAAGGCAAGGTACCTAGCAGTCACCAGTATGGAACAATTTTGAAGTACATCTGGGCACATGTTGCCAAGATCCCCTGCTCTGGGGATAGAGAATATTTCCTAGTAAGGACTCAGTTTTCCTCCCTGGAAATAGCTCCCCAGACTTTTTTCTGATTTTCCCTGAGAGTGACTTCTGGTCCATTGTCCTTCAAGGCTGTGTCTTTATCTTCTGGGTTCTTGGCAACGCCTTCTAGACATACTTCTTTTTTCATTAGAATTCCCATGTATAAAGCTGCCTGCTGTTGGGAGAACAATTCTCTGTAGGTCTTTTGCATTCTGTACATCTTGCAAATGGACACACTGACTGCCTTTGTTCTGGACTCTCCTTTTTCAAAGATGTTTATATCATGAACAGCTTTGGAATGTAGAGATGGTGCCTCTTTCTGGAATAAAGGACAAATTAGCTTATAGCCCTGCAAGACAGAGATAAGGGCTCCCAAAGGTACAAATGGACCAGCATACTTACTGCTCAACATAAAATTTCAGGTTTCCAAACTTCAGAATTCTCCTGTAATGTAACCTGTGTGCAGTTGTCATCCAGCTCTCTTCCTATCACCCTATGGGAATTGGAGCTCAGAGAACTAATATAAATATCCTCACATTCATACTGATACTATGCCATGAGTAATAAACTCTTCTTTATCTCTGACCCAGGAGGTTCATGTCCCACAAAACTATGACAGACTAACTCGTTAGCTTCAAGTAGGCCAAAGTCTCAGATCTTCCACAGTTCCTGACATCTTTCTACATACAGGAAGTTGGGGGGATTAGAAATCTCTTTGCAATTGGAGTGATTTTAGTCTCTTTTTAGTACAAATCAGTGGTTCTTCACTTAGCACAACTCTTTGAAGATCTTTGTAGGCTTTTTATGAATTAGATTATGGCCCACTCCCACTAACAAAAGCTGTATCTATAGTTCTTTTCAAGATAGGCTTCCTCTACTTGATCAGCATGGTAAGTTACTATGGAACAATGCCTAAAGACCCTCAGAAGCCCTGCTGTCCAGCCATGGTGAAGTCACAAGCATCACTTTAAGTCTTCCAGAACTCTAACTCAAAAACCTGATAGCTGCAGCCCTGATTTGAACTCTAACCCTACAACTCTTCTCACTTTGAGAACATGTTACTGGCTTGAGTCTGTCCATGAGAAACTGTACAGGGCCCTCTATTTCCTCTAAACTCTGCTTGCAAAGTAAAGAGTTCCTTCTTCAGTTCATCTCTTTCTTGTAATATCTCATTATATACATCCAGAAACACCCTGACGCTTTCAGCGTTCAGCATGAAAATCTACTGACCAGATCTACAACCTTATTAGCTACATTTTCTATCTTATGGAGTTGCCACATGCCATATTTTTCTGCCAATTGTTTGCTACTATTAATACCTGGTGCCATTTTTCCAGTTGCCAAAAACAATTTTCATCATTTTTCAGGCTTCACCCATAGTTTCCTTGCCCCTTTTTCAGATTCACCTGCCACCCAGCCCTAAAGCTAATGGCACATGTTTTGAGTTTTTGTTCTGGTGGCATTTCATTTCTGGGTATTGATTTTCCTATCAGACTTTTCAGCTTTATTAGTTATCTTCTGGTGAAAAACAAACCACTCCAAATGTCAATAATTTTATTTCCTAATGATTCTAATGGATCATCAGTTTCGTCTGGACTAGGGCAATCAAGTGATCTTCTGGTCTCTTCTGGGATCCTTCATGCAGCTGTCACCTCTGGCAGCCCATTTAGGGCTGGGTAGCTTAGGATCACTTCACATAGGTGTCTGCTGGTTAGTGCTGGCCATTAGTTTCACAAGCTCTCTCATCCTAAGGGCTGGCCCAGGTTCCTTTACTAGATAGAATCAAGGCTCCAGGAAGGCAAAAGCCAAAGTACAAAGCATCTTACAGCCTGGGCTCCTCAATGTCACTTCCATCACCTTCTATGATCGAAGCAAACCAGAAGGCCGGCCCAGAAATAAACTCCACTTTTTGAGAAGAGTAGCTATGGTGGGTGTGTGATACACTGCCCTGATCTCAGTCCCAAGATCAAGGCATTCATTCACCCATGCTCCAGAAGCATTGGCTGCTACTGGCTCACAGCTGAGTCCTTCCCCAGGGACAAAGAGATCTTCTTAACTCCAGATTTCACCCTTTCCCCAAGGGCCACTCCAGTCCAGTGACTTAGAACCCTTACCTCAATGAAAGACATTTCTCGAGTTTCATTTCATTTTCAGAACTCCCATGAAACTGATGAAGGCCACACTTATGACTACACTGAAGTTCAAATTCTCCCTCTGTCCAATCCCACTTCACCCAGTGCCCTCACAGATACTCTCAAGAACATTCCCCAGTAAACCACATACATGTAAATCTTTATCTCAGAGTCTATTTCACAGAAAATTCAACCCAAATGCAACTTAATAATTTATAAGAAATATATATGGCCATTCAGATTGTCAAAATACATTTCTCAGATATACTGGGTCTTCATCCACAGTTCCTAAAAAACACTTGAGAGTCATAAAGGTAAAATAGGCATCTTGTTATTAATAAAGGTGACTTGTGGATCCCACCCAAAGTCAGGGACTGGTTGCCATGAGGATGAACCATGTGCTTAGAATCATGGAACCACTTGACCTCCAGGGAGGGGACTGGGACCAGAGGTTGAATCAGTTGCCATTGGCCAATGATTTAGTCCAAACTATGTAATGGACGAAAAAGCAAAAACAAAAAACATAAAAACCCAAGAGGAGAGCTTTTTTTTTTTTTTTTGAGAATTTTCATGACTGGAAAACCAGACTGCTTCCATGTGTCACCAAGCCAGGCCTCAAGCTCATGAGGATGGGTATGAGAAGCTCCTCTGTTCATGACCTGAGTTCTGTGAGCCATTCTACAAAGTTAATCAAACCTAAGGAGTAGGTTGTTGAAATTTCCAATCTATAGACGATATGTCTAAAGCTCAGGTAGTAGCCTGGCCTTGCAACCGGCATCTGAAGTGGGATGTGGGTCAGTCTTAGAGGACTGAACTCAACCTATGGAATCTGACATGATCTCTGGGTAGGTAGTGTTAGAATGGAATTGAATTCTTGGACACCTTGTTGGTATTCAAGAATTGCTTTGTCTTGGGAGCAGGGGAACCACTTTCTCTAGTGTTGTAATTGTGAACCTTAAAAGACTAAGATAGCAGCAAAGTCACATTGTGATCTACCATTGTTGCAGAGGAAACCATCTAAAAACAGCAGCTATTTATCACTTCCCATGATTCTGTGAATTGACTGGGCAGCTAATGATCTAGGATGGCCTTATTCAGTTGAGCAGTTCGTAATCTGCACATTGGGTTGGTTCAGTCTTTCACTTGCTTCTCACTCTCCAGCAGGCTAGCTCAGGCTTATTCATATTGCACATTGTCACAGATTGAAAATATGGCCACAAATTCTTTCTCTCCCTATACTCATCCCTTTGCAATAGGATGTTGCAGACTCTGCTGCCCACAGATGCATAAACCAGCTCAGCAGAGATCAGCTGAAGCAACCCAGATCAGAAGAACCGACTCACACAGTCACAAAAAACAATACATGTTTGTTGTTTCAAGTCTCTAAATTTTGAGAGGGTTTGGTGTATAGCAAAAGCTGCACATGTTAATGTAATATGCAAGGTAATATGCAATGGTAAACAAAACAGACCTTCCATCACATCAACCAAGGATAATTTTATTAACAAAAAATGTAGAGAGCATAAAATCACTCCCCCTTAAAAATCAAATTATTTCAATTAATAAGGGTTGTATTTTCCTCATATCTTCCAATAATATTTAATTTTTATCTATTCTCTCATATAGCAGGAATGGGTTTTAAGAAAACATTTGATGAAGGAGGGTAAAGGAGCATTAAGTTAAAGAAGTTATGTTCAACTTTTTTCCTGCACATTGCAATCATTTTGTTTTGTTAGTGGGATACTAATATTTTTACAGAAGGGCATTTGAGAATGACATGTCTAATTTACCTACTGATTTTATTTTATAATATTGATCTTGCCCTTTGGGTATGTTCTAGTCTACTTATCTCTTATTAATGTCTTTCATCTACTTTCAAATCCATAAAATCCCTTGTAATGATCTTGCCAACTGTGAAACTTTGTTGACAACCCACATGGGCTTCACTAGCCCTTGAAATCATCTACTTCTATTTTAAAAGCATGAAGTGGACTTGAGGAGACATTAAAATTGTGGTGATAAGTCTATTTCTCTTCATTTACATTTCATTCCCCCCGCCCCGAAGCCCTTCTTTTCTTTGAAGCTGAAGGTCAATAAAATCATTCTTATTTTAACATGTTTAGAGTTTTTTCTGTTTTCTTCTTAACAACTTATAAGTTCTCTTTCAAGTTATGGATGTTGTGACATGGATGTATCTGCTGAGTTTTATGCTAGGCCTCATATGAGATTAGGCTTTTTCCATACACTTAATCGATAAGTATTTATTGAGCATCTATGACATGAAAGGCATTCAACTAGACACAGTGGGAGTTACCAAGATGCCTTGCAGAGCCCTGACCATACAACCACGCACTTATTCTACTTCTTATTCTTCTATTTCTCTATTTCTTCTCATACTCAGATTATTCACTAATCCTATCTCTTGTGTATATTTTGTCTATATTAGCTCTCTCTTAAAAATGCTGATTGACTTTGCCGAGTTGTGACCTTGGACATTATCAATTCTTCATGGGGCAGTGTCTCTCTGCCACCTTCATAGATTTTTTCTATTATCATTAAGCATGATTTAAATTGCAATGTTAGTCATAGTTTAACAAAATGAAAAAGTGTTGGGGCACCTGGGTGGCTCAGTCAGCTGAGTGTCGACTTCAGCTCAGGTCAAGATCTCACCGTTTGTGGGTTTGAGCCCTGTGTCGGGCTCTGTGCTGACAGCTAGCTCAGAGCCTGGAGCCTGTTTTCGGATTCTGTGTCTCCCTCTCTCTCTGACCCTCCCCTGCTCATGCTGTCTCTCTTCTCCCAAAAATAAATAAAACATTAAAAAAAATTTTTTTTAAACAAAAAAAACCCTACCAAAACTTAAAAAGTGTTGATTGTTTATGGGAGTAGCTGAGCATTGAAGTTTGGAAAGGTTTTCCAGGCTTAAGTCCTAGAGAGAGTATAGACTATATTATTTTACCCAGAGGCAGGAGCATGACTACAATTATTTTCAGAAAGAAAAATGTTTTGTTTTAAATTATGAACCGTATTTCTGCTTACTCTACTATTCTCAAAGCTAGTTGACATTTTAGCACTATGGTTAAGCTACAAGGCTCTGGGGTTCAAATTTTAGTTCTGACCCTACCTAATATATGACACTCACTTTCTAGCCTCAGTTCCTTCATCTGTGTAATGGGAGTGATAATGGAATCTAGCTTAGAGGGCTGTCATGGGTAGTCAATGAGATAAGCTATGTAAAGCATTTAACATTGTGTCTATGATGGAGTAAATATTTAATAAATGGTAGTTAGTATTACTATGTCTGACCCCAGTACTGGCCTTTAATAAATGAAAGTCATTTTATTTTTCACAATTGCTTCTTTATAGGTTATGAATTTGGTCTCATCAACTGTTCTCATATGTATGCATATCTCTGATCAAGAGGAAATCATGAATCATTAAGCTTGAAGAATGTCAATGTGAAAAGAAGTCAAATAAATTTATTCCATCCCTATTGTGAGCACTGACCAATGTTGGTATTCAATTGAATTTAAATAGTACTCCAAACAAAAACATAAATATTTATTACTTGATAAATGCTATTGCAGAAATCATTAGGAAATTCTTGAGAGTCATATATAATGAGATAGAAGAAAATTCCTGCATTTCTGATTTACTTACAGGTCTTTAGATACCAGTCTGAAAAGAGCATGACTTTAAAAATTCACATAGAAAACAAAATGATAATGTTTAGCTTTTAGAAGTTTAGACTCAAAAGCTTTAATACAATTTACTATTCTTTTTAAAAAACAACATCATTGTACACAGAGATAATATCCTTATAAAACTATAACAGTAAAATTAAATGGCCAGTGTAAATTTCCAGAACAGCCAAAGAGAAAATGAAATGAAAATAAAATTAGTATTACTGGTTTTCTCATTCAGAGCAAAGCTGTTCAGTTTCTGAAATATTTGGAAGCTATAAGAAAGTTTTCCACACAACTGTTTAATCATTTAAATAAACAAAATGTATCTGACAAATCCTAAGGAGGCAGAGAAGACAAAAATAAGTTTACCGAGGGAGAGAGACTCCCTCCCAACAAAGTCAGTAATTCTGCAGTTTTATGGAGCTTCTGTACCTGAGAAAGGGGTTGAGCACCACATTTCCCTGAAATCTCTGAAGCAAGGCCAAGGTAAGAAGGCACTGAGACTTCCATATGTGATTCCAGGGACACATCCTCGCAGAGAGCAACACAGATGTAGATAAAAAAAACTTGATCCCCCAGCTGAGTTTGAAAAAGAAGACCTGGTGTTTGAAGACAGTAAGAAGATTAAAGCATTGGCTGTTTTGGTTTTTTTTTTTTAAGCTTCAAAACACTATCTTCCAGATGGTCCTTATTGAGAGTAGAGAGCTTGTTGGTTTTAAATGTATAAGAAATCCTTAGACTCCCAGGGTACCACCCTCACAGAACATGACTTTTATTTTCATTTCCTGGGCAAAGCTCTTGTCTGTGGCCCCTGGTGTGGAGTGAAGACATGGAGCTGCCTCAGAGAAGTCCCACGGTGTCAGGAGGGAGGAGTGTCATGCCTGGAGGTACTCTAAAATGCCAAGCAGTTGTCAGCAATGGGCAGTGGGATTCCAGCAGCAGTGACAGCAGAGTTTAGGATGTGAAATAGAAGCCTCATTACTACTCCCATCAGCTCATTTATTGCTCTCTTTGCTGATTGTGTAAGCCAGACTGGAGAGGAAGTCTAGATTTATTCAAGTCAACAGAGGACAAGGTCCAGTGACCAAGCTAACTATGCATTTGAGGTGAGACTTCTCCCCTCAGAGGTTAGAAAGAGGGTGATTTCAGATAGAGCAAAGGATAACAAAGAAGGGAAGGTTGGAGGGATGGAAATGACTTTCAACAAAACTGCATTCAGTGAGGAGTTAATGTAAAACATGATGACTGTTGTTGATAACACTGTATTGTAGAATTAAAAAAAAATCTTAGTTCTGCTAAAATATCACCTCCTCAGAGCAAAACATTCTGTTCCTTTGCCCTACTTAGTTTGTCTCTGTAGAACTTCTACTCCCTCAAGTTGTACTATGTACTTATTTGTCTATAGATTTATTTGTCCATCATCAGCTTTTTATTGATCACCTACTCTGGTAGGCCTATTCTAGGCACTGAAATTACAGCACTGAATAAAACAGACCAACCACTTGCTCTTACAGAACTTATATCTCATTTAGGAGTAAGGAGAAAGACTGACAATGAGCAGATAAACAAGTAAATAGAAAGTCTATCAGATAATTATAAGTGCTCTAGAGAAAAAATAATGCAGGAAAGAAAAATAAGGAACAGCAGCATGTAGGGAGTGGCAATTTAGACAGAATAGGCAGGGAAGGCCTCACTGAACAGATACTATCTAAGCAGAGAACTATAGGAAGTGAGGGAGAGGCACATGTGGCTGACCAGAAGGGAAAAGTGTTCCTCCCAAGGTAGAGGAAACAAGTGCAAAGGTCCTGGGGCAGGAATGTGCTTAGAGGTCAGTGGTTAGGGGAGAGGAAGCATGGAGAAAATGGGGAGTGATGATATCATAGAGATATAGGCACCAGGTCATATAGGGAGGTTTTAAGGACTTTGCCATTAACTTTGAGTGAGATAGAAAATCACCGGTTCAGGGTTGCAAGGCAAAATATTGGACACCCAAGAAAAGCAATTTTTTTTAGTGTAAGTATATCCCAAATATTGCATGGACATACTTAATACTTTAAAAGTATTTATTATTTATCTGAAATTTGAATTTAACTGGTCATCCTGAATCTCTCTTGGCTAAATCTGGCAACTTTACATTGGGTCGTTTTGAGCATAGGACTGACAGCCTGATCTAAATTTTAAACAGGATTCATCTGGTTGCTGAGGTGAAAACTGACAATAGAGGCAAAAGTGGAAGCAAGGGGAACCTCTTAGGAGGCTATGGAAAAATCCAAGATGGCGAGGCCTTTTCTCAATGTCAAAGGAATGAATCAGCAAATGGATAGATAGATGCATGGTACTTTAACTTGACTAGAGTGTGGGGCCAATTAAAGTGGGCAATTGGAAAATAATGCTGGGAATGTCGACTGAGGCCAGATCAGAGGAAGCTTTTAGTATCAGGTGAGAGATTTGTACTTCATCTTTTAGGAAATGGGAAGCCCACAGAGGTTTTAGAGTGGGCGAACAATATCAGAACTGGGCTTTAAAAGGACACTCTGCTACCCTAGGGCTAAAGAAAGGAAATACTAGAAAGACACCAGTTATGGGACTCTTCCGTCTCTGCTTTCTGCCTTACAAACTGACCCAATACCAAAAACATTAAATATTTATGAGCTCCTGAAATAAGAGCAAAATGTGTGAACAGTCATATATATATCTCAAGAATTCATTGAGCCAAGCAGTGGGAAGCCCTCCCCCCACATACACACCCCTCCATGGAGATACAAAGATCTGCACAACCCAACTGCGTTCAGGTCTGCCCTACAAATGACAACATCCCCCCACAGATAAGTAATTAGACAAGGAGAAACAGGGGATAGTTTATATGAGACCATTTGGTAATTTGTCCCTAATAGCTATTTCAAAACTTCCAGTTAGAAGGCAGTTCTGAATGATCCCAAGGTTGCTGGGGCCGTGCATGTGCACACCTCCTAATAGCACCCTGGCTGTGTTCAGGCCTCTTTACCCATTCAGCCGTGGTCAGCAGAGAGAGCAACTCCCACCCCCGCCCGTCTGGGGCATTGTGGAACCGGGTTCTTCCACCCCTGTGCTTCTGCCACCCCCCAGTTCACCCTCATACGCACGATGGAAGCAGGGTCATCAAGAAGGGAGAAGAGAGGATCCACAAGACGGGAAAAGAGAGGATGGAGAAACAAGCCCTGTGTAGTAAGGCCACGACCCAGAGATAGTGCCTGTCACTTCTACTCAACTCCAAACCCAGTCCTGTGCCTTATTACTGCTTGACTACAAGGGCAAAGTGGATCTTTAGCTTGGTGGCTCTACTCCCTAGACCTTTCATTTCTTTGGAAGATTCACTCCAGGATTTACTGCCTTCTTCCTCAAGATACAATAATAAAATCCACTTAGCTACACAATACTGAACTGTAAGTGAATGTCCACGAAGATTGTGGTTCTTCTTGGACCACGTGATTCCCATGAAGCAGCTCCTTTATATTGATGCTTCTCGACCATATTTTTGAGGGGTTTCTCCTGCCCATTCTAGGAGGTGAAGAAGCTGAGCATTCGCCACCAGGAGCCAGGCCTTAGCCTTGCCTGGTGCACAGAGGCACTTAACAGTGGAAGCAATGAATAAATAAATGGATGGGTGTGTGGGTGGATGGGTGGATGGGTGGATGGAATCAGTCCTCTTCAACCTAATGCTGTCTCCTATGGGTTATGCCACAGCACTCCATGT
The DNA here is from genome assembly GCA_017311185.1 of Proteles cristata cristata. Taxonomy (NCBI): domain Eukaryota; kingdom Metazoa; phylum Chordata; class Mammalia; order Carnivora; family Hyaenidae; genus Proteles; species Proteles cristata. The sequence goes on along the minus strand of JAESUZ010004992.1, from coordinate 769,751 downwards.
GTTGCAAAGTGGGGAGTTCCCTGGGCAGGAACATTCTAAGGATGGGCCAGTAAAAATCTAAATGAAATAAGCATGGCAGAGAATAAGCATTTTTTTAAACCTTTGTTGTTTTCTTTGTTGTGATGAGTCTTGTTGTAAGGGTGACACTGGCCATGTTCCCTCCAAAATATAAAAGTTTAAAAAAAAATCCCTTTTCTGAAGTTTCTCCGGCCTGAAGCTGGCTCTTTCTCCAACATTTGAGTCCTGAAATCACAAGAACAAGGTTCTGCATGCGCTTCAGGATGTGAGATGTGTCTCTGTGCAAGGGAGGTCCTGAGAAGGGGTTGGACCTGCTGGTGCTGCCGGGGCCACAGCCCTGACTAGGTGGCATGTCAGTCCCAGCAGCCAAAGAGAGAACTAACAACCTGTGGACTATAGATTGGGATCTTCCAATCCTCAGCTAGTGCAAGCCAAGGTGCTCTCTCAGCGCCTGGAACTTCACTAACAAGTTCTATGCTTTTTAATGAGTGTTTCCCCCTCATTAAAAAAAAAAAAAAAATGGTCAAGTGCCAGTTCATCATGTAGCATTGTTTTGAAGAAAATAAATAAGTAAAAAGCCGTGTCAGGTAACTCAACAGGGTCACATAAATCAAAATTTATACTTGCACAGCTCTTTCCCCATGCTCCTGCCCGGGGTCAGTCCTCATTCCTGGGTTCTGTCTTATCCACACAACCCCATCTTTTACGCCACTAGTCTATCAAAACAGCTCAGACCCCTTGAGAAGAAGAATCTCACTTTCTGAGTCACCATCCAAAGAAGTTCATGAAGAGCTCAGTGTCAGGAGGACCCAGAATGGGCTTCAAAATAATGAATCTGCCCTCTCGGTAGTGTCTTTTGACAGACCTTAAAAACCTCCCTTTTATAAGAAGACTTGTCTTGGTGAGCAGGTAGGCTGCCTGAGAAAGAAAGGAGACTTTTCAGTGGAATGCTTTTATCCATCTAAGTACCTCCATCAGACTGTGGAGATAAAGCCCCAAGTGCTAAAAAGGAAAAGGTAGCATTATCTTGCATTTGGAGAGACTCTTTCATCTGCTCTGAGTTGGAAGGTGGGCAGGGAGGAAGGGAAGAAGGAAGCAATATTATTTTAACCTGGTCCTGAAATCATAACAAAAAATGGCAGTTTCCTGCCCCTCCTTCCAGGAAGGACCTCACTGCAGCCTTCTCAGGCCCAGTAGCCGGCATTGGCTTGGCTGGGCCCTGACACTGCAGTAAAGCACTGCCCTTGTCTGCTGGGTGCCCTGGAGGCCCCTTCCCTCCTCTGGCACCCCACTGGGCAGCCCTGGGAAAACACCGCAAACAGGGAGGGTAATGGAAAGCGGAGGAATGGAAGGATGGAGGTTGCTGAAAGAGGGAGCAGGACTCCTGTGTGTCCTCTCTTTGCTGTCAGGACCTGAGTGCAGGCTCTCCCCTTGCTATAAATGACGCCTATTGCCTCATAAAGCAAACATTTTGCACCTTGCCAGGGGAGAAGTTTTTTTTAATGCCATTCTGGAGGGAGAGTCTGAGTATTACTGTGCATGTTGGGTATTGTGCATACCATGCATATTCTCTCCTGAGCCCTCTGCTCCTTGTCCAGAGCGAACATTACTGAGCTGCATCTGGGTTTAAATTGCCAACTAGGACACCTTGTGGTGTCCAGTCCACAGGGCTGGAGAACTCACTCGTGTTTCTCACCCCACCCCAGAGCAGGGCCATTATTCCTCTGCCAGTGTGAGGTGAACTAGTTGTTCATCTAGCAGATTTTCAAAGAATTGACAGCAGCTCTCCGATTCAAACCCCCATGTACTAACCTGGCATTCCAGTCTTGCCTAGAGCCACACACTGATCATGCTGCATTATGAATGCTTCTTCACTTCCTTCCTGCAGCAGACTGTGAATCCTTTACAGGCATGAGCCCCTTTTCACTTCTGGACCTCCAGCACCTGACACGATAGCTCTCTTATTTTGGGGGTGATCACGAAATTTATCATTCAAACCAGGAAACTTTGAAAGTGGGAAGGGCTGCTACCTCCATGAGATATGGGGATAATTGGCATAAACAGGACTGTCCTGAGCAGTATGAGTCATGATCACTCTATTTATAGCAATTAATAAAATCGTTCAAACAAAAGACATTAACAGGATTGGTTCACTTCCTGTTAATTGTAGAGTTTGAGTGTCCCTAAGTAGAGATAAGAGAAGACTGGGGTGATATGAAGCATCCCACTGAGTGTCAAAGGAGTTTATCCCAATCTACTCTCTGCACCATGGTTCCATGGCTAACGATATAGCACCCAGCACAGAGAAGCACTCCATAAATACCCGCTGAATTGAATTAACACACTTTGCTAAAACACTCATGTAGTCAAAGTCAAGAATATTGTTATGGGTTGTCTACGGCCATACCACCCTGAACGCGCCCGATCTAGTCTGATCTCGGAAGCTAAGCAGGGTCGGGCCTGGTTAGTACTTGGATGGAAGAATATTGTTATGGGTTGAATTGTGTCTCCTAAAAACATCCATTCAAGTCCTAACTCCTGGTAACTGTGAATGTGACTTTACTTGGAAATACAATAAAAGTGTCTTTGAGGATATAATCAAATTAAGATGAGGTTATACTGGATTAGGGTAGACTCTAATCCAATGACTGGTTTCCATATTAGAAGGAAGAAATTTGGACACAGACCCATGGGGGAAACACTATATAAAAGACAGAGACGGGGATTGGAATGAATGCCTATAAGCCAAAGAACTCAAAAAATTGCTGGAAACCACCAGAAGGTAAGAGAAAGGCATCAAACAGGTTCTCCCTCAGAGCTTCCAGTAGCAACCAACCCTGCTGATATCCTGATTTTTTACTTTTAGCCTCCAGAATTGTGAAAAAAATAAATTTCTATTGTTTTAAGCCAATCAGTGGCAATTTTTTACTGCAGTCATATGAAACTAATACAGATGGCACATGTTCATTGTAAATGAGGATAAAAATTATGGTACCAATATAACCTGACATAATCTGTCCTTCACATTCTTACCTCCACCTACCTCTCTAACCTCCTTTCAACTACACTCCTCCAGGCATCCTCTACTCCAACCATGTTGTCTTGTTCATCTCTCCAGGGGCCTGCTTTGCTATTTCATAGTTCTGGGCTTTGCATATGCTGTTCCCTCTACACTGATCTCCCACATACTAGTTGAACAGCTAACATCTCTAGAAGTCTTTTCTAAGCCTCTCAGGAAAATTGAAGGCTCATTCTTTGAAGTCCTACAGATGTTCTTCCCCTTCTCCTCATGTTCATGGTTGTGGTCTCTTGTTCTTGTCTATTTTCCCTATTAGGTGTTGAGTGCTACCAAAAGCTGTGCCTACTCCTCTCTGAATCCATGGTACCTAGCAGTGCACGAAGTGGGACAGTGTAAGAATTCAAACAATAGATTGGAGAAATTTGACCCTAGGGAATAGTGAGGTTTAGTAAGTAGAGAATGGAGAGCGTCCCTTTCGGTGGGAAGCTAAGGCTAGCAAGGTAGGTTGTATCCAGATAAGGATGGGTCTCAGAAGCCAGGAAGAGAAGTTTGACCTTATCCTGCAGACCGTAAGAGCCCACGGGTATCCTGAAAGGATATGCGCTATGGAACAATGGTTCCTACAGCGGCATAGAAGACAGGCCAGAGTGGAAGCTGTGTAGGTGTCCAAAAGCTCAGCTGGGAGACATCTGTCAGTCCAGGTGGGGGATGGCAAGTCCATGAATCAGGGAAGAGGTGATTCAGATGGGTTCAAGAGATGTGTCTGAGGTACAATCAGGAGTCTTCACAGCCAAATCGTTGAGCAAAATGGTGGCAAAAAGGAGCCAAGGAGAATGCTGAGGTTTCCCATGTGTGAACATGATAGGCAATAGCGCCTTTCATCATGAGACGAGCACTCAAGAGAAGAGTATGTTTGGGGGCAGGACCAGGGGTGTCCAGAAAGGGAGTTCTGTCCTGGACATACCTGGAGATTCCCGGAGGCCGCCGTCTGAGTGGCTCTGGAGTACAGACAATACAGCTGGTTGAAGACACTACTCTGGGACGCGCCGAGGTACAGGCAGGGAAGGCTGAAGGAGTGGATGAGGCCGTCCTCGAGAGGGTACACTGCAAAGGTAAAGTGGGCTGTCGACAGACCCTGAAAAACGCCACAGCAAGCAAGAGCTTCTCCTCAAGGCGCTTCCTAGATTTCCGTACTCTGAAACAGCGACCAGGAAGGCTCATGTTTCTGCAGCGATCTGCCCTCAAAGTCCTCTGGGCTGCCTCAGGAACAGCTCTCCTCTGACAAATAACTCTTTCAGTTTGCCATCTCTCAAAATTATTTTTTCTGTTTGCTAATAATATTCACGCACAAAAACTCTGGCTCACAAGCTTGGGATTAATGTGATGAAAATCCATATTCGCCTTGAACAGGCTGTTTCAAATAACAGATATTTATTTGATCAGACTCCATTATGCCCTCAGCTATATCCCTGCGTACAAGAAAAAAAGGCTCAGCCCAAGGTTTTGGAGACCATTGTTCGGGGTCCTTTGGTCTCTGGAACACAGTAACCAAAAGAAGAAGCAAATTAAAAATTAATGAATGTGCTGTACTAGATGTCTTGCAGTCAAGGATATTTATGTAGATAAAAGAGCGAGGGGGGAGGGGGAGGTTTCGAGGCTAATGTTTTTCTTTATAATTATTAGGTAGGGAAAATTGGTAAAAAAAAAAAAAAAAAGTGGGGGAAGGGATAAGGCTCCTGAGACAAAATTAAAGGCCTGCATTAAGAAAGCAAGACAGCAGAGATGAGAGTGTGGAGACAACTGGCTCTTTTAGGCTTGTATTGCATGGGGGACAGTATACAAAAAAGTGTGGGGTACTTCAGGGTAAAGAGCAACCCCATTTCCACTCAGGCCACTTTGCCCAAAGCCAGGCCAGCCCTGATTTGAATAATGAGACCATTTGGACTAGCTTGAGGCCAGAGGCAGAGACTTACATAACAAAACGAAAAAGTCTTTGGCTTTATCTACCTTCCTCAAAGAAGACAGGAGGATTCCCATACATTGTAATCGTTTTTTGGCCAGGGAGTAGTTTTCTGCAGCTGCTATTGTGGTTACCACCAAAGGAAATGTGTGTTTCCTAACAGGAAGTGAATTAAAATGCCAATAAACAAATAAAACCATCCCCCCGCTCCGAACACACAATTTGCTGAACCCTGAAAAAAAACCCTAATGCTTCTTTTTAATGACTAAAATCAACAGATTTTTTCCCCCAAAAAATTCTCCCCTAAAGAATTAGAAGCGAATCTGCATATTTTCTAAAACCACTGAAGTATCACAAACCCAGAATATGAAGAAGCTTTCCAAATCAAGCCTGAAGCAAACAAAGATTGCATTTGGTTAAAGTCGTGCTTCATAAAATATACTACTATGCTATTTTAAGATGATAACTAAAATTTTGTGGATTAAATCCCAATAGAAAGCAGAATATACATATTGAGGATGAGGAATTGGTTAAGTGTTAAAAAATATTATTTGTGAAACAGACTGGCTTTTGGCAAGTTAGATTAGTTGGATGGAGCTTGAAGAGCAGCAAAGCCAAGATTAGGGCCGTGATGGCCTTGTGGGCCAACTGGTCACCGCTCTATTAGGGACCGTGAGCCAAGGACCCAGAGACCAGTATTGTCCTTCTCGTGAGGTGGAGCTGATGTGAGTGTCCTTTTTCAAAGTACATAAGCCATCCCAAAGTACAGAGCCTGCTGGGCTTCCCAGCACAGTGGGTTGTGATATTTACTGTTCATTAGTATCATTCACAGGAGCTTTTTAAATCTATAGGCACTCAAGCCTCACCCCGAGATTCAGATCCAGTGGCTGGAGGGGGTGGTGCAACCCTGGCATCTGGGGTTTATAAAAAAGCTCTCCAGGTGGTTCCACTATGCCGTCATCACAAGAGCCCTGCCTTCACCAGCCCAGCTGGTGGCTGAGTCCCCTTCCTTTCCATTCACATTTCTTCCTGGGTCAGGGAGTGCCATTAATACCCCCACCTCCACCAAGTGTCTGCAGATGGTGCAAAGCCTAGTCACGCTGAAAGCTAAGAGAGTCGGTGATTGTCTCCAAGCAAGGAGTGATGTAATCTGATTTGTATTTTAAGAAAATAACCATGTAGGCAGGACAGCAGAAGGACTGATGGAGGAGAGTCTAAGGGCAAGCAGACCTGTTGGGCACTTGACCAGTGTTGGCCATCAAGGCCAGGGGAAGGGGGTCCAGGGATGGGAGGATGTAGACAAAGTCTGAAAACATGCCTGAGATTGAATCAGTGAATTCGTTGACTGTGTCAGGGAAGGCAAGGGCAAGGAAGGAGTTGGGGGGTAGAAATACAAGATGGGGAAAGAAGATTAAGAGGGACAAAATGAACTAAGGAGAAGACGAACTGATTTGGGAAAGGAGAAATAACATCAGTTTGCCTGGAGAGCTTGCCTTTCTTTCTCATCCATTGTCCAAAAGAGCTGGAGCAGATGATACAGTGCTAACGTTAGACATGGTGCTATGGGTTTGTGTTGCAATGATCTGTGTTTGTGTCTAGACTCTAAGCTGCTGAAGAGCAGGAACTGGTATTCATCTCTTTTTAGTCTCAGCACCTAACACAATAAGCACGAGATAGGCACACAACAATGTTTTTGAAAGAAGATGGGTGATATAATGGAATTGGGAACAGCCTCACAGGGAAATCTCACTGTTATCAAGCCAGCTTTATGGTATAGAGGGTTTCATATAAAAAGGATCCACAATGCCTTATTCACCTGGGCTGCAAATGGCTTACATGACATGATGATTCCAGCAACATCTTTTGGGAGGAAGTGTTAATGAGGAAAGGTTTTTAGGCTCTGAGGAAAGTCTTTTAGGCTTAAGTCATCACATTTTAGTGCAGCTTGTGCTCTCTAGGATAGGGAGTCTCTGACAAAAGCCACTATCCATGGAAGGGGCCATCGTTTTTCATGTGTGAGAGGAAGCCATAGATGTGGAACCGAGACAGGAGCCTGTGTCTGTCCTTGTCATAGACACAGTGGGGGTGGAATTGCACATGAATGGGCAAGCAATGAACTTGACCAGAATAACCTGGGGAAATGGGGGATATGCTATTCGGCTCAACAGCAGAGACAGTTTTTGAATGGAATGTGTGATGGTGGCAATATCTATGACTCTTTTTCAGAATTGCCATTCTTTGCTTTCAGATCTCCCTGCAACACCCCCTTTCTTTTCCCGAGTTCCCCGAAATGACACATTGGATATGGTTAATTAATCAGTCAATCAGACAGCTGCTATATGCCTACCAGAGAGGAAGCCACCAGTGTGCCAACTAGGGGGTGACCCGGACCAGGGCATGCCTAACTTCAAATGTTCTGTAGGCTGCCTTTGACCAGATGCTCTATTCTCATCTCTCCTTACAGATGCTTTCTAAGTAGTTTGGTCCTTCCTGTACCAGGAAATTGATCATGTCAGGTACAGTTATGTTTTTCCCGTGAAATCTCCCTGAGTGACTTTTTACTGTGAGCCTCCATCCTCCCCCCCACCACCACCAACCCACTCCAATCCCTGAGGGGGACAGTATTGCCTTGCCAATGAGAAGTGCAATAACCAGACTTCTTTGTCTACAATGCCATGAAGTCTTCATTTTCACATTTCTCTCTGGCTGGAAGTGTTAACTCCTGGTTTCAGGAGTTCAGGATGGGTTTTCCTTTTGACATCTATGATATTCATTATAAATATGTACTCACGTTCCCTGCCCTCCAGGTTTCCCTCTTCTGTGTCTTATTTCCGTCAGCCAGAACTCAGCGAAATTCTGCACTGGGCAGTATCCATGGGGGACTGTTGCTGACAGCCTGGGAGAGAAGAAGAGAAAGAAAAGGGAAATAAAGAAGAGGCCAGTAGGAGAAAGGGCTCTTGAGGCAAAAGGGAGTTGTCGAAATGGTTTTTTTGGAAACAACCCATGGCCTCCTGTTGTCTGCGGTCAGCTTTTGTTTTCAATGTCTTGAACTCAATCACCACTTTATTTATTCAGTTCTGTGAGCCTGATTCAGCTTTAAAAGTGCCTAATACATGTCTAAACATACTCCCTGCAAAAGCATCCATCACGGAAATGAAGCCATGTTACAAGAAAGCACAACATGGAAGGGGTGAATTTGAACTATGAGACAGGGAAAAATATTAACATATAAATATTCAGAGCCTTACCCTCTACTGTGCCTGTAAGAGTTCTGGGCTTTTTCTGTATGTGTAACAAAGGCTGTGGGAGGGAGAGTCTTAAAGCTGACTATCTTGCTTTAGATCATAGAATTGATACCTAAAGAAGCAATCACTGGTAAGGAGCACACCAGAGGGAAGGAGAGAAACTAGAGAGAAGCTGAGGATTGGAGGGTAGAGAAAAAGAGAATTTTTAGATCTTTTCTGCACATTATGACTATACTCTGTCTTCTGCATTTCCCCAATAAGCCAGAGTGAAGATTAAAGTCACTTTTCAGCATTTGGGGGTAACAGATTTTACTTCAAAAAAGTGACTCCACACTGAGGAAGGGCCATGTCGCAGCTTATCTTTATATGGTTACAGATGCATCGAACATATCTGTAGAAATTAAGTTTGAGTGAGAACCAGCAATGAAAACAGTCGGGGGGTGGGGGTGGGGAGGAAGTGAGGGAAATAAGATTCTCATAATAGTATGAAAAAGTCAGTCTTAATTTTTCACCACTCTGTCACTGAAAACTCAAGAGTCATTTATGGAACAATGACAATCATGAAAGAGGCCTGGGGCCCCAGATCCCTAGGTAAAACTGTCTTATTAAATGTTAGTTCGTGGCTTCCTCTGTGGCCAAACCAGCAATGCTAACCCTATGGCCCTTCCCAATCACAGGCTAACTGGAGACACCATGGCAATGAGGGCAGGAGAGGTTATTAGCCACAATTCTCATAGGATTAGGGGCCTCCTCTTTGCTCTCCCTCAGCGGTTTATCTGGATATATCCACAATCTTGGAGGCTAAAGGGAACCTTTGAGAGAACAACCCCATTCCCTTAGGGTTTATTGAAATTATAAACAAATTACCATAGGTGAGAAATCACTTGATAGCAAAAAGTAGAGGTCAGTTCCCCCAAATTACCATTCAGAATATTTGAGGGAAGGACGGTTTTGAGAGATGCTGGGAGGGGGGAAGGGATTCCCCCCTCCCCTGCCTTGCCTCCACAACTCTTGCTTCTTGGCTTTGAAGGCTGCATCCCTGGGCCTGTGTCGGGCCCAATGGGATGAAGGAGGTTGTCCCCAAGCAGAGGCTCATGGAAGCACAGGCCAGGCAGGGGGAGGGCTTGCCCCAGAGGATGTGGGCTCTGATTCTCACGCCCAGCCCCCTGGCCTCTTCAAGGAAGATGTAGGAACTCTTCCACTCCAGGAGATGTCACTTTGTCAAAACAGCTACAGCAACTCTGACCCACATTAATGTCAATCCCAAGAGTGGGCCAGAGAGGTCCATGGTCAAGTCTTGGTGCCCAGTATTTAAAACTGTATAATCACCATAATCACTGATAAACTCTGTGAAACATTTACATAGATAATAGATTAGAAACATAGCCCATGTTTACATTAGAGTTATTCTTATTTTCTCCATCAAGTTGAGTGTTTCTATTTGCCTAATTTTCAGCCACAGCCATTTGTAACTTTTACAATCAGAAAATATCTCTTTTAATTGTGAAAATAATGCCAAGTCCTTGCTCTGCCGATGATTAGGGTAATAACCTCTCTACGCCTTGGGTTTTTTAACTATGAAATGAGAGGCTATGTGTGTGACTTGTTTGCCAAGGTCCCATTCAGCACCAATATTCTGGAAATTTGTGAGAAATTTAATTATAAGCAATACTAATTTAGCCATAAGAGAGTATGGTTCTTACAAACCCGTTAGAAGTCCCAATTATTTGTATCTAACTTGACAGGAAAAAAAAAATCAAATTTGGCTTGACATAAGGGAAAATCATTATATATACTAATTCTATTTTCTCTGTTGGAGAACTTAATGGTCCATTCATTTATCAGATTTTGTTAAAGGCCTATTACGTTCCAGGAACCCTGCCAACCATTGTTATAATCTTCACAGCAGTCATACTTCTATGAGATTGGTGTGTCAGTTAAGGTAATGCTAGTTGCTGTAACAGATAAACCATCAGCTATCAATGGCTTCCTATAAGAGAAATTTGTTTCTCACTCACTTCAAGCCCAACATGGGTATTCCTAATTGGAATGGAGGTATGCTCTTCCATGTGATGATTCAGAGGCTAAGGCTCCCCCATCTTGTGTCTCTGCTACCTTCAAGACATGTACTAGCTCACAGTCCTCAACTACCTTAATCTGGCAGAGGGAAGGAAAGCATGGAGGTTATTCTAACAGCTAGTATTGTAAGTGATCCTCATAACTCCTGCTTCTATTCCATGGACTTTCCTCAGTCCCATAACTATGCATCACTATAGGGGAGGCTGGGAAGCATAATCTCGGTGTGTTCCCATGAGGAAGAAGAACAAGTCTGGTGATTAGTTGTCAGTCTTTGCCTCAATAGGCATTATTCTCATTTTAAAATTTTAAGTTAAAAAATTTTTAATGTTTATTTAGTTTTGAGAGAGAGAGAGAGAGAGAGTGAAAGAGAGCGAGCGGGGGAGAGGCAGAGAGAGAGGGAGACACAGAATCCGAAGCAGGCTCCAGGCTTTGTACTGTGAGCACAGAGCCCAACATGGGGCCCAGACTCACAAAACATGAGATCATGGCCTGAGCCGATGTCAGACATTCAACCGACTGAGCCACCCAGGCACCCCATTCTCATTTTTAAAATGGGAAAATGAGGCTCAGCAAGCAAGTGGTGACTTTCGAATTTGAACGCAAGACCCCAACTGCGACACAAATGCCACATTCACATAAATAGAAAATTAGGATTATTAACACTGTGGTACTGACAAGGGAAAAGAAAATAACACATTCGTTGGGAAGGGAGATTAACCGTACCTACCAGAGGTTGTGGGGGACAGAGGATCAGAGAAGTTAAGTAAACTGCTTAAGACCAGACAACTAGTCAAGAGCTAAATAAGATGCCAAGCCCAAAGTCCTCTTTCTACTATGCTACCCCATTTCCTGAAATCCCATCTTGAAGGGTGAATGTGTGTTTGCTGGCTGACAAGAGGAGATGAGGCACTGAAGGGAGAAGGAACAGCATGTATATAAGTCTGCAGGCAGGATAAAAGCCTCCAGAGAAACAGCAAGTTGCTCCATGTGGTCAGTTGTCTGTTACTAAAGCCATCAAACTGTCTATAGCCAGCCCCAAAGTAGATTACGTCTGTGGAATATTATTTCTTGGATAGCCCAATTGTTATATTGCCTGTCATTTTTATTTTTGCATAAAATTGAACTTTATGGTTCTATGGTAATAAAATCCTTTCATTTATACCATGTTCCTACTCACTAAGCTTTCACTAAGATATACTCTTTTATGTTACAGCTATATACTTTGATTAAAGCGGTTACAGATTCATCTAATTCCACATTCGAATAACCACCCCGATCAATTTTTATTTTCCATACTTTCCCTTTTGATCCATTATCCCATTTCTCCAGAATGGCTCTAAGATAATCTGCAATTCCTGGCATCTTGCTCTATGTATAGGTGCTGACCTATCTGTTTAATAGTTTTAATAGTTGTGCAAATCACCTGGCCTGCTCTGTGTTATTCTTCACTATTTGCAGCCTGATTAAAGTCATGAACTGAAGTATAACTATGTTTTCAAGATTGCCATCTAAATTATGTAAATAACTAGCCTTGTAATTAGCTCTCTTATTTGATGAGCTTCCTTTCAAGTTCAAAGTGTGTCATCTATATTTATCAGCTTTGAGGTGCGCTTATCTCCCAGACAGGCATGTCTATGCAGGAAGTGAGGGTCTCCAGGGAAGTGCCATGTCAGGGTCCTGACTGAGATGACTCGCCCACCAGCCTTTCTTTTGTTGTTCTACTCATATTCTCACCTCCCATCCTCAAGTCTGGAAGAATCTTTTAAGGAATGCAAACCGTCAAACCCTTATTTCTCCTAACACTTATTTCTCAGGCTCCTAAGGTTGAACACCATGTTTCTTTTTCCATATTCTATTTCTGTGAGGGATAACTTTTCAGATCCTTCTAAAGGAATTCTTTGCATTTCTCACCTTCACTCGGAGATAAGAAAACAACTAAGCAATTTCCCCCTTAATAATTCAGGGGTCTTCTTTCTGGCAGGATAAGAGCTCAGGTTTCCAGGCTGAACCTCGGAAGGATCCAGTCATTGGGACCGTCCAGGAGTTTGCTCTATGTGTAGGTGGCAGGATTCCTGTGGGATGAACACATTTAATCTGGGCTTAAATTCTGATTCTGCCACCTATGAGCAGCATGGCAATTAATCTCTCTGAGCATCAAGTTCATCATTGGGAAAATGGAGTTATAATATTCACTTCATAGAGTTTTCATGAGAGCTAAAAGAGGTTAATGTGTGTCAGACCCTCTGGCAGTGTGCCTCAGAGAAGTTAATGCAACGATTCCACATTAGATTCTGTACCAGAACCCACTCCACCACTTCTGTGACTTTGGGCAATTTACCCAGTTCTGGGTCTCAGGTTCTTCACCTCTAAAATGGGCCTACTGATCGCATTTATTCATTGGGTTGTTTTGAGAATTAAACTGAGCACCAGCGCTGAGCTGGGAACCCAGTGGCCACTATGTTCTTAGGTAGCTATTACCATTCTGTAATAGTTCACATAATTACCAGTACTCACAGATAGTAAATGCTTGGGAAAGTTAGTTTTCTTTCCTCCTCATGCCGTTCTCACAGAGGCCCCAGTGTTGGGTGGAAGCTTACCGCCACCTCACCAAGGTTGGATAGTTGTGGACTGAAAAGTAGCTATAAGACCAGGAATAGGTCTTTGTGTGGGCTCTCCACAAATAAAACCATAGATTTCTGAGAACTAACACTTATTACTTGCTTCTTCCTGTCATAATTGAGTGTTGCAGCTGGGACCATTTGTGGATTTTCATTTTGACTTTTCCACCTTTGCCCAATTACCCTTGTCTTCTAAATCTAGACAGCCTCAGTCACTGATGTGACTTTCTGGAAATCTAACTAAAGACAGACCTAGCTGGTCAATCTCTTCACTCATATCTTCCATTGCTTTTGTTTATTTTTTCCACAAAAAGCTATGAGGCCTTGGCTATGAGGCCAAGGACAACTCATCCAGCAAGCCATACTGACTCCATGGCACTGTCCACTAAGCACTGGCCTGAGTGTGTGATGGAAAGTCATCTGCCCTAGCAAAGTTCTTCTGCTAAAGTGAGCTGTGCCTGGCTCCAATTCCATGGGGAGAAGAGCCCTAGGTCAATGATTAGACAATGGGACCAGAGAGGAAAGGAGGGAATGCTTCCTGGAAGAGAGTCTTGAGCTGGTCTTCAAAGGAAGATTTAAAACACCTAAGAGGGAATAGAAATTATTCAGTTAGAGGATAAAACCCTATCCACACTGGCTAGGTTTGCAAGCCAAATATTTCATATTTAAAAATGGAATTCTGGGGGCACCTGGGTGGCTCAGTCGTTAACCATCCAACTTCAGCCCAGGTCATGAGCTCACAGTTTGTCATTTTGAGCCCTGCATCAGACTCTGTGCTGACAGCTCAGAGCCTGGAGTCTGCTTCAGATTCTACGTCTCCCTCTCACTGCCCCTCCCTGGCTTGTGCTCTCACTCTCTCTCAAAAATAAACATTAAAAAATAAATAAATAAATAAATAAATAAATAAATAAATAAATAAATAAATAAATAAAAATAAAAATGGAATTCTGCAAACCCATATAGAGAGAAAGTAGATTAATGGTTGCTAGGAATGGGGAATGGGGTGGGATTGCCTATGCATATGGTGTTTGGGGGAAGAGTAATAAAAATGTTCCAAAGCACTTTGGTAAGACGTAGTTGCACAATTCTATGAATATACGAAACATCACTGAATTGTCCACTTTAAAAGGATAATGGTATATAAATTTTATTTCAATTAAGCTGTTATTTTAAAAATGGAAGAATAATAAAACCCTTATAAGATATTATCACACAAAGCTCTCTCTGTTATGCTGGTCCGCCTCTCAGGCCTTGGGAACTGCCAGTAAGCAGATATCCTCATGATACAATGCCACAAACCATAAGGATAAGCACAAAGATTAATTGATCATGATGTTTTTCCATCTAACGCAGTAGTTCTCAAATACAAGCAATTTTGTCTGAAAGGACCTTTGGCAATGTCTGGAGACCTGTCTGGTTGTCACAATTTTGGAGGGTGCTACTAGCAACTAATGGGTAGAGGTCAGAAGTGCTGGGGAACATCCTAGAATATACTGGACAGCCCTCCCCCCCAACAAAAAATTATTTAGCCCAAAATGTCAATCTGAAGCCAGATCTAGTCAGAATTCTACAGGTCCCTCTTAGCCATCTCTCCTTTAATGCAAGTTTTTAAGGCACAGAAATGAATATCTAAAACAATTCAAAAGTTCTCTCTTCAAACAATTTTCCCTATGTATAATTGTAGCAATGATATCCTAGTTTCAATTTGTTCCAGACTCACAAGGCAAATAGGCTTTTCCTGTAATTTCCTGGTTTATTCTTCTTTTGAAAGCAAAACTAGGTAAAATTTTTGCAGGAATATGGTATTTTGCTAAATGAAGAAGTTAGTGTGTTCGATTCAATTATTCTGTAAAGTTTCCTGGGTATTCCTCTGGGCACAAAAACACTTTTACTTAACTGAACAAAAAGAATATTTCTGTTTTCGTTAAAATGAAATTTGGAAGAAAACTGTATTGTTGGAAAAACAGATGTATGTGTTCATTGTTAAGGTGATGTTGGAACCAGGAGGCAGTTTGGAGAAGGAAAGGGAACCAGAGCTCTGAGTTACTCTGAGTTTGATTCTTAGCTCTGCCTTTGTCATCTGTGTGACCGTGGGCAGGTCACTGTTCTCTCTAAACCTCATTTTCCTCTCCTAAAAAAATAGACTTAATGCCCATCCTTCCAGGTTATTGTGAGAGTCAAATGAAATCATGCATGTGTGGCACTAAGCCTATGTTCAGCGATGTCCTCCACACCCTAGAATAGCCTTGAGCCAGTCTAGACCATCCACCTCACCCCTGATGCACTACCACCCACCCATCCCCACACATTAGTAAATACAGGACCCCTTTGCTTCTTAGCAGGCAGGCATTAGTGGTAGTTCTTAGAAATGGCATTAAGGAAATGGGTTTGCAACCATGGGTGGCTCTGCCCATTGCCAAGCCTAGAGCAGGAGTGGTTGATGATGGTTTCTATCACCTCCAAGGCCTGGCACCTTGGTACTGCAACAGCCATCCCCTTCTCTATGGTCAGGCTAGTATCCCTGGTGTTGTGCCCCTCCTATTCTTAACTCACATGCATTGTGTCTCTTACATCCTTACTTCAGGCTCCAGATCAGCTGGGGAATGCCTTCAGCAAAAGGGGTACTAGCCCGTATAAAGCACCCACAAAGTTCTAGCACATCATCATCTCATTTAACTCTTAGCAATAAGTAATCATGATAGTGATCATGACCTTTGACAAATGCTGAATTATGTGCCAGACACAGTGCTCAGCACTTCACATGCATTGACTCATTTTAATTTCACAATAAACATGAAGAAGGTACTACTATTATCCTCATTTTATAAGTGAGAAAACAGGTACAAATGGGTAAGTAATTTGTTTAACAACACAGGAGAGGTGAGTCAGGACTTGCATCTTGTACACTAAAAGGTTTTACATGAAATCAGGAACATCTCCTTCTTTCGCCCTCTCCTTCCTTACCATAAACTGGCTCCTTTCTGTTTAACAATGACCTACCTTCAAGGTGGGAGCCATAATTAATCTGCTTTGCCTTAAGTTAGCATATTTGGAACATTGTCCACAGGGACAATTGGTCCATTGTCCACAGTGTTTCAGGATCAGGTTCACCTGCCTCTTGGAATGCCAAGAATCAAGGGCCGGTTCTTAAACTCAGATGCTAAATCTGACTCAAGTTGAAAGCATACATTTAAAAATTGGATAACACTAAAGTCTCAGCCTTCAAAGTACTTTAAATTTTAAAATGAGGTAGTCATGACAGTTTTCCATTCCCCTTGGGATACAGGAATGTTTATGCAATCCTTGATGGGCCAGTTCACTTTTAGGATAGAAGAATCCATGATGCTTTTCTCATCATTTCATTGCAGATTTTGGATGTCCTGATCTGTACCCAGTCATCCTAGGAGATTTCTAAACCTACATCTGTATTCATGTGGACCCAAGGGTTCTGTTTTACTTTGAGCCAATTCTCTTTCCTTCCAATAAGTTGTGTGCTCATGGGCAGTCCTAGATTGAATATGGCTCCTCTCTATCTCCCAAGCCAAGAAGGACCACACATTCTAGGACAGCTCTGCGCTATAATCAATTGCCATGCTCAATACAGCCCAGACTTTGAACTCAGAAATGACCTCTGGGGAAATGGAATATAACTAATGGAATGTACCAAACATGATATATCACTGATGAATCATCCATCAGAGATCTACCCCCAAATGGCATATTCCCTCTGCTTAGCGTGCTTGTTTCCACTTTCTTCCCATCATCTCACTTGACTTTCAAGAGATGCGGCTCAAATGCTCCCACCTCTGGGAAAACTTTCCCATACGTCTACTAAATGAATCTCTCCCTCTTTTGGATTCCTGTAGAACTGTTGTACTAATTGGTCACTCTAGCAACTACTTTACCTTGAAATGGCTTGTTTAGATCTGTCTCCTCCACCAAACTGAGCTGTGGCAGACATCATGTTTACTTGTTTCTGGAGCCCCAGTGCTTACTAGTATCTGGAGTAGAGTAGTTAGTGAAGACCTTTGTGAAGAAGGGGAAATAAGAAAAGAGAGATGGAAGGAAGTGTATAAGGGGGAAAACAAGAGAATATTGAAGTTTTCCACAACAAATGGATCACCACATGGACATTACATTAGTGTCCCAGGGCCGCCATGAAAAGTTACCACAAACTTGGCAGCTTAAAACAACAGAAATTTATTCTCTCCCAAATCTAGAGGCCAAAAGTCTCAAATCAAAGTGATGGCAAGGCCATTCTCCCTCCAAAGGCTCTAGAGGAGTACCCCTTCTTGCCTCTTCCAGGCTCTGGTGAATTGATGTTCCCTGGTTTGTGGCCATATCACTACAATCTCTGCCTCCATCTTCACACGGACTTCATCCCTGTTTATGTCAAATCTCCCTTTCCTTTCTCTTATAAGGACATCAGTCATTAGATGTAGGGCTCATGCCCTAGATTCAGGATGACCTCATCTCAAGATCCTTAATTCACTGTGTAAAGACTTTTTTTTCTAAGTGAGGTCACATTCCTAGGTACCAAGGGGTAGGATTCATACATCACTGGGGGAACACGACTCAACCCACCACCACATAGAAATACACTCCACATCTTCAACATCGCCCATTCCCACCCCAACCCAGGGGTTCCCAGAATGAGGCATTCTATTCAAGGGCTTCCTAACCTGTTTACTTCCCAGCACATATATAAATGATGTTGTGGTATCATGTTGGCCTCATGGCCTGAGGCCTCTTCAGAAAACATCTGGCTACCCCAGGCCTGCTCCACTCTCCATGGCCTTGAGTTGAGGGGCTCTTTATCTTGGCATTCCAATGACCCATTTCTAACAGCTGCAGCAAACCATCAAGGTTCTGTAAACACCTAAGAGTCACAAACGTTGGGGTTACCACCTCCAATCTCATAATATCTAAAGCTGACAGAAGGCTCACAAGCATTCCTACAGGGAATCCTTTTCTTCTTTGGTGACTACCTCACCAGAATTTATTGCTCTCCTGTCATGGTCTAGGAATGGGCGAGACAAGGCAGTTCTCTTCTTTTAACTATAAAATACCAGAAGGTGTCAGGTGACCTTTCTCCTCCCAGGTAGCACAGATCTTACCTCTGCGGTTGTAATCCAGTTTCAAGTTTACACTCCAACTGGTTACCAGCTGGGTTTCTAACTGTGGGCAGGGCATGCCCCAAACCACGCAGATGATTAATGTTCTTTTTTCTTTCACTCTTGTGTGTGTAGGGTGGAGGGCTTTTATTCAGCAGTTATGTGGATTTTTTGTGTGAGATCTTGAGAAGAGGAAGGTAAAATTTTCCTCTATGTGTAACAATTCTATCCAGCCCCAATATGAGATTCGGGAAAAAGCAGTTCCTAGATATAATTCACTTCGCATCTCTATTTTGTATTCTGATGGTGACTGGAGTGTAATCTGTCCTTCCTGAAACACCCTAATCAACTAACTTGGCCAAGTTCTTTCCTAAACAATCCTGCGCAGCTTCCAGTTCTTTTTCTGCAAGAAATACCAAATTAGCTGCTTTGTGGTTTGCTGGTAAGCCCTGAGACCTTTATTTCATTATTAGGCACTCCCTGGCCTACGGGGAGCACCACCAGAATATCTAAAACTGTCTATTGTTGAAGTTCATTTCATTTCATTTCTGTGCCTGCTTCCGTTGGTGATTGTGAACATGGGCTGTATATCAAAATGTTACCAGAGGGGGAAAAACACATGAATAAGATGATTATGATGGCAAAAGACTCCAATTTATTTAAAATACCCACATTTCTTTTCAGATTTAATCATTCTTTTTTTCTTCTGTGCGAGGATGATAGTCAGTATTGGCTGATCTTACAGGTAGTCAAATTTTCCAAGAATATATTCTCAAGCATGCTGCAAAATATATGGCTCAGCTTGCCATATTTGAATGGGAAGGTAATGTTTATAAAAGCAATTTTTGCAGAGGCTATTCAAACTCATTTACAGAGCTGGGGATGTAATTTCGGTGGGCAGAATAAGTTTGCCTTTGCTGGGCTCACATGTCAGCAAGGACCCTGACAACCCTGGGAATTTGACAGGGCTCATTTGCAGCTTCAAAGACAGGAACCATTTAAATTCACAGTCCTCATAGCAGTTGGATGTAAGGAATTGTGGTGATGCTGACATTTTGCCCCTTAATTCAACTGTGAGTCAGAGCATAAACTATCACGGTGCCAAAATTTTTAAGGGATGACTTTACTGTTGTTGGCTGGACTGAGACAGGTCATATATATGCTTGTCCTATGCCCTGTGACTCGTCTGGGGTAACTATATAATTTATCATCCAAACAGGGATACTTCTAGTAAAAGTGTCTATACTTGTAATAATTTACAAGAATGGTGGGAAAATGGCATAAACCAGTACTTATCCCATGCAAACTAGAAAAGATTGCCAATCCCTATGTCATTCCTACCTCATCCCTCAACATTGCCCCTTATTCCCCCCAGTGACCTTGTGGATAGCTGTGGTTGTGGGGGCTGGGGGTGGATCATGGTGGCAGCCATCTCTATAGCATCTCCCCTCAATTTCACATTCAGATTCTGCCATTGTCGATATATAAGACCTCATGGAGATGACTGCATGGTGGCCTCAACAGGAATGCATATGGCTCCAAATGTACACGGGGAACTTCTACTCCTCAGTTGCCAATGCCTGCCTCACTATACAACTACCCCCCTCACCATCACCATCTCCTTCAACCCATTTATATAACACAGAACCTAGAAGCACCCAAACTTCCATTAAGCAAATGATACTTAGCAACTCTTCTGGTTAACCAACATTTGGCCTTGATGCCAGAAATTATTTAAAATCATAGATTTGGGAGAACCCTGGAGAACAAAGTCGCTCCATCCACTGACCTTAAAGGAAATGGTTTCAGTCACATAGGAATAAATTTTGTTGTTAGGATCTGTCTAGAAATGGAGTTTCCTAAGCCTCTTTCAACAAGTCTATTCTCACATTTGCACACATGAGTAACCAGAAACTCCTTCTGTTTCACATGCTTTGAAGTTGAGGATTTATTTCCTCTTCTCTACCAATATGGAGTGCCCCCTGGAGGACCACCTCCTCTCTGCTCTTTTCTTTCTAGCCTTCTTGTTCCAAGGGTCTCATAATGTTTTTGGTTACACAGACTATCCGAGAGATGATTCAGAAAGGATAGTTTTCCTATCTGATATTTCCAGATCCTGGAAATCTAGACTGACAATAACAATATTCATGGTTTTCCATAGGGACACCCAAAATGCTATTCCACCTCACTTGGTCACAGACACTGCTTCACAATTTATTTTTAAATATGGGTTCCAGGTGCATTTGGGTGGCTCAATCAGTTAAGCATCCAACTCTTCATTTCAGCTCAGGTCACGATCTCTTGGTTGTGAAATGGAGCCAGACATCAGGCTCTGTGGGGAACATGGAGCCTGTTTAAGATTTTCTCTGTCCTGAAAGACAAATATCATATGTGTGCACGTATAGGAGGATTAGGAGGAGCTTAACAGAGGACCAAGGGAGAGAAGAAGGGCAGAAATGGTGGGGGAAAGGGGGAGAGGCAAACCATGAGAGACTCTTGAATGCTGACAAAAACTGAGGACTGGTGGATGTGGGGGGGAGGAGGGGTGGGCATGGAGGAGGGCACTTGTGGGGATGAGCACTGGGTGTTATGTGGAAACTAATTTGACAATAAACTATGTTAAAAAAAAAAAAAGAGTCAGACACTCAAAAAAAAGATTTTCTCTGTCCTTCTCTCTCTGCCCCTTCCTCTCCAAATATATACATACATACATACATACATACATACATACATACATATATACATACATACATACATACATACATACATACATACATACATACATAAGGATTTCAAATCTAGAAAGTTCAAAACTATCATGTCCTGGGTTTTTTCCCACCTAGTCTTTGGCATCTAACCCCTCCTCTGATGTATTAAGGACACTTGTGTTCATTATTATGTGTCTCTGCCTTAACTAAACCAATTAAGATGAAAGACAGTTACAGATGGGAAAACTCTTGTAAAATACCTTGCCTTGGGAGGACACACAATGCCTTTCATTTATTGAGTACTCAATATATTTGCAGAACTGAATTAATTTCAAGCCCACAATGTCCATTTTAAAAAATATTTGGACATGTTTGTAATGTCACCAGTGAAGAATTTTCTGTTACTTACCCTGAAAGAGAGCTGGAGATATTTCATCTTTAGGAAGATTTTGCCTATGAGTCACACTTATGAGACACCTTGGACAAGGTTCTTGGCTGGGAGCCTCCTGGACCTGAATCCAGTTCTGTGACCTTATAAAAAAAAAAAATCACTTCACCTCTCTGGCCTTGGTGTCCTCATTCATAAAACGTAGAGCATAAACTATAATCATACTCTAATTTCCCAGATTGTAAATTCCATGATTCTATTATTCTATTTAGATAAATAATGCATTTTCTTAAGTTCTTTTTTAAATGTTTATTTATTTTTGAGAGACAGAGAGCCAGTGAGGAGATGCAGAGAGATAGGGTAACAGGCTCTGCACAGATAACTGAGAGCCTGATGAGGGGTATGAACTCACAAACCATGAGATCATGACCTGAGCTGAAGTCAGACGCTCAACTGTCTGAGCCACCCAGGTGTCAGCCCTCTTTAAAGTCCTTTTTTAAAAAAATACTGTTTACAAGAAACATTTAAAACATACAGAAAATGACAAACAACAATGTAACAATTATTAACTACCCACCGCTATTTAAAACATTTTAAAATTATTTCAATTTCCTTAAAAATTTTTCATTAAGGTGTGCCTGGGTGGCTCAGTCCGTTAAACATCAGATTTTGGCTCGGGTCATGATCTCGTGGTTTGTGGGTTCGAGTCCCGTGTAGGGCTCTGTGCTGACAGCTCAGAGCCTGAAGCCTGCTTTGGATTCTATCTCTCCTCTCTGTCTCTGTCTCTGTCTGTCTCTGTCTCTCTCTTTCAAACATAAATAAACATTTTTTTAAAAATTTAAATTCTCTTTATTTTTTTAAATGTTTTATTTATTTCTAGGAGAGAGAGAGAGAGAGAGAGACAGCGTGAGCAGGGAAGGGTCAGAAAGAGAGGGAGTCACAGATTGAAACAGGCTCCAGGCTCTGAGCTGGCAGTCAGCACAGAGCCCGATGCGGGGCTCGAACCCACGAACCGCGAGATCATCACCTAAGCGAAAGTCGGACGCTTAACCGACTAAGCCACCCAGGCGCCCCTTAAATTCTCTTTAAGAAGGAAGGAAGGAAGGAAGCAAGGAAGCAAGGAAGGAAGGAAGGAAGGAAGGAAAGAAGGAAGAAAGGAAAGAAGGAAGGAAGGAAGGAATAAAGAAAAGAAGGAAGAAAGAAAGGAAGGAAGAAAGAAAAGAAGGAAGAAAGAAAGGAAGGAAGGAAATAAGGCAAATGCATCTGAAGTCTATTTAAAGACTTCTCTGGAAAAAAAATTTTTTTTAATTGAAAAAAAGACTTCCCTGATCCCTTTTCCACTCCATCTCCCGAGAGCATAATACTATTCTAAGACTAATGTACTTTTTGTTTCCATCTTTGTTTTTTACGTTCATAATATATTCAGGCATGCATAAGCCATAATTATCATGCTTTGTATGATTTTCAATTCTCTATAAGTGATGTCACAGCTTATACTCTAAAATCCTTCTTTCTTCTTACCTTAACTTCTGAGACATTTAGAATCTACACTATCACTGTCACGCTTGTAAATTTCTGTTGAGGGTTTATCTCACACATCATGTCTCTTATGCTATTAATTATTTTTGTTTCTCTTGGAAGTTCATTTTGATTTATATTCAACTTCATTTAACTGTAAGCTCTTCCTCGTCATGGCCTAAAAGTGTACACTCTTGAAAGGGGAAGGAAAATTCTTTTTCAAAATACCAGAACTTAAATATTAAATGAGAATAACAATTATGGAAAATTACACCATTTTGTAGTGCAGTTTCTCTAAAGAATCCTTAACAACCTTTGGTGCACTTGTCCTATGGAGAAACAATTTCCACACAGTGTAGAATAAAGAACATCGGCTTTATTTCATTTATAAACAGCGTCCTTTGGGAAGGCTCACAGAACACTTGGATGGACTGGTAAATTTCTCATATTTATTCATCAACATTGTCTCTCTTACAAGGTAAGCACCAGGGAAACTTCCGGCTTGCAGAGTGTCAAAGAAAATACCAGCGTGTAATAAAAGTTCTGTGATAACAGTGATGGCAGTCACTCCCCTGGATCTAAGGCACTGAGGGAAAATGACTGAGGCAAATCAAGACAAACATTAACCTTTATTTGTACTAGAATCACATGCTTTATAATTATCAGACTAAAAGAAAATTAGCATCAGCATTATTAAATCCTCTTCAGCTAAAAATGGGCGAGAGTGATAATGACCACTTACTTACTTTAGAGCATTTCACATTAATATCAGAGTACAAAGCAATATTCCAGCATCCAGTGGAAAACATAACTTTCTGCATTTTATAAATATTGCTGCTGTGGGGTACTGAGAGGCCAAGTTGTTTGATAAAATTACATAAGACGATGAACGGTCAAGCTAGGAGGTGAACTCTGATGGAGAGAATAACATTAACCATTCAAAGATCTTGCTGTTAGGCAACAAAAACCATTTCTAAAGCAAATGAACTGCCATGCATCTGAAATAATGAGCAAATTAATTCCCCATCTGGGAAACATCTTCCAAACTGGTAGATATCCACCTGGGAGAATAGTCCTTTTCTAAGGTCCTAAGAGACTACAGACACATGAGAAAACTCAGATTAGTATCCAACAGAGTGTGTCAGACTGAAGCATCTAGTTGTGATGTTAAACTACGTGCTCTCCTGCATCTGAGACTCCAAAATCAAAATTCAGAATGCAGGCTCTTTAAACACCTTTCTAGCTTACCAAGAGGGTATGACAAAATGCCCAGGGAAATCAGAAATGATGAAGGGAAGTTCTTAAGCATGAAAAGACAATAATTACACACAAGGCACTACAACTGATTGTTAGAAAATAACAAAGAAAGCCCAACATCAAATGCATGGTATATTTCCCTCCTACTTTCCCAAGTTCTCATCATCCATGACTACACAGAACAAGCATTATAAAGCTATTCTTAACTGTTGGAAAAAATATCTTTTAACATGTTTAAATATTATATTGATTTAATGTCTTTCTACCATTACCCTAGTAATAGCTAACATTAATTAATGCCTTCATGAAAGACACTGTACTTCACATGCATTTTCCCATATCGTCTTCAGATGATACCACATCAAGTGGTATTTGGGTGAGGGATAAATAACTCAATGAAAACCAATCGAAGAAAAAGTGTAGAAAGCAAAAAGACCGCATAACAAAAAGTGCAAGCCTGGCTTTAGGTGTAGCTTAATGCCAGGTTCAGTGGTGTGGCTCATTTTCCTCTCTCACCATTCCCAAGCTACTCTTTCCCTGGGCTAGCTCTATTCTCCATGTGGCCTGGATTTTTTAAGATGGTGGTCAATAGCTCCAAACCTTACTTCCTCTCAAATCAGGTCTAGTGGAGAAAGTGCCTGCCTCTATTTCAGCATTCTCAGCAAAAGCTTCCGGCTCTGAATAGGTTACAAGCTGATCCCCGCATCAGTCACTGAGGCCAGGAAAAATAGAACGCTGTTTCTTTGGCCCAGGTCCCTTGATGCATCTCTGGTAAAGTGAAGTCCCACCCAGACACCGGGGCTGAGAGCAGGAAAGGAGTGGTTGCTCGAGGGAAATTCCAGAAGAAAAGCAAATGGATGCTGGAAAAACACTTGATACAAAATTTAGAAGATAGGACATAAAGTTTGAAAATATTCTGGGTGGAGAGAATAGCATGATGCAAAAGTATGGAGGGACATAAACTTGGCTTCTGTATAAGGAAACAATTCATTCCATCAGCTGTATACAGTGATTGAGCAGTGGAAGACAACATTAAATAAGCAGGATATGTCCAAACTATGGAAGGCCTTCAGTTAGACTTGGAGGTTTAGATTTAACAGGCAATAGAGATGTTGTATAAACGTGAAGCACTAAGATGAAAAATAATTATGAGGCAAAGGGTTTTCTGGATTGCCAGAAAGTTGGATGTGAAGATGTGATTCAGAGACACCTGAGTATTAACTCTGCTTTCATTAATGCCCCATCCCTGAAGTTATGGTCCTTTTGATGCTGATTTGGGTTAAGAACAAGGAGAGCCTAGGTATGTTTACAAACATTCCCTTAACTGGAAACACATAGACTATTAGTGTAAATTTTTCTGTGATATTGAGATAATACTTGAGACTAAATGGGTAAGGTCTTAGCAAGGTTTGTGCTTTCATGATCTAGAAAGAAGTAGACAATATTGCTGGCAACTCCAGGGCCTCATTAAGGATTTCATGGGCAAAGAGAAGCTACACCAAGATATGCGATAGTGTTCCTCCTCTGTGTGATCTCACTAATTACAATAAGATTGTGTATTTCTGGCTATTTAAGAGAGGAACTTGTGGCCCCTGGGTGTCTCCATTGGTTAAGCATCCAGCTTCGGCCCAGGTCATGATCTTGCGGTTGATGAACTTGAGCCTCGTGTGGGGCTCTGTGCTGACAGCTCGGAGCCTAGAGCCTGCTTCAGATTCTGTGTCTCCCTCTCTTTCTGCCCCTCCTTCACTCTCTCTCTCTCTTTCACTCTCTCTATCTATCTCTATCTCTCTCTCTGTCTCAAACATAAATAAACATTAAAAAAAAATTTTTTAAGAGAGGAACTTAATATAACTTTACACCTGAGGGTAGTGCAGGGCAGTTGCTGGTAGGAGAGTCTTTATCCACAAAATCACACCCAAGAGCAACATCACAGTTGGTGTCAAAAGTCGGATTGGCACAAAAACCCTTCAGTTACTATGTTGGACTTTGGAAGGAATGTTGAGAGGTCGAATGAAGGAATATGAGGGGAAAAAAAAAAATGAAACCTGGGTATAGACAGCATAGCCCTTAATATGAAACTATAAAATGAAACTATTAAATTTTTAGGGATATATTGAAGGACAGACATATTAGTGGAATTAAACTATTTATCTACCTCCAACAGGTTAGCCCTATGGAATAATTTTAAAAGTCATTTCTTAGGAGAAGATGTCCCTCTGAGCATCATTCTCTGGATTCTCTTAAATACGCCAGTCATGGCACTGGGGGTGATTGAAGATCCCCAAAAGTAAGAAAGGATAATGAACCAGAAAGATTTCTCTTCTCCATTATCTCTGCCCTCTCCCCCCAGATTTCCATCAAGCAGAAAGTAGAAAATTGCTGAGGTTTTAGAAGTATTAAGGAGTGAGCATGGAGCTGTGATTTGCTTCAAATCTTGTCTACTTAACTACTACCGTAGAGGGATGACAAGCTAGTCAGAAGATTTTTAAACACTGTCTTTACTGGCCTTTAAAAAAAGAAGTGGCCAAAGAGAACACTAGTTCTGATTATAAAATCCTAACTGTGAGTAATAATTCTGCTTCTAAAGTGTGTGTAAATAGTTTTCCTAGCACGCAAATCTGAACTTGAGATAGATTTAGACAAATGTCCTAGGAGCAAATTGGATTAAATTTTGTGTTCTGAAGTTTCACATTTTTCTTAAATAAGAATATAGTATTTTTATTAGTAAAAAGGTAAACAACTGCTTTTTGAAACTTCTACTTGAAACAAGTATGCATATGTAACCTGATGCAGAAGCAGATTTGTGCATCCTGGCTAAATGTAGAAGAAGAGGAATATAAGGCATCATTTTCAGGATGTTCATGGCTTCCAAGAATACTGAGTTAAATGATTTCAAAACTTTTCAGCTAAAGCACTAAGTATCTAATTTCTGTGTTTTAGACATGATTCTGTTTGGGCCATATATGAACTTGCTGGACCAGAGCCAATGGAGATAAGGGGAAGTTGGCAATGTGCCCAGTGTCTCCAAAGTGAGAAATCTTATGAAAATAAGTGTTTTTTCCTTTCTTTTGGGTCACCTTAGAATCTTGGCTTGAGGCCACAATTTCTTTGGTAGTAAAGAGGGTGATTAGACAGCTATACCTCCCTCCTTTCCTCAGCAAAATGTAAGGAAATAAGTTGGAAAATGAATATGGTAGAAGTCAGAGGGGACTGTGAAATGGATATAGTTGAACTGAGGGTATAGTACTGAGCACGGGAAGAGAAAAAATATCGGGGTTTTTATTAGAAAATATGTCTCATATAGAGAGAATAACCAAAAGGAGTTGAGACAGAGAAAATAGGCAGAGCCCCACTGGGGACAGTGTGTGCCATTACTTGGAACACGAACACAAGGGACAGAGCCAGACAGAAAGGCAGGCAGGAGGGGTGTGGGTGGAGAGCCCTGCTCCCTGCCCTCAACAGAGCCAGGCCCCCACATCCGCACAACCTCCCCCTGCCGGAGAAATTGAGCAGGCGGTCTGTACCCTGCCTGGACATACGCTGAATGAGCCAAGCACTGAGACAGGGGACATCCACTGAGACCTCACGGGGGCACCTGGGTGGCTCAGTCTTTTAAGCATTGGACTCTTGATCTTGTCTCAGATCATGATCTCATGGTTTAGTTTATGAGACTGAGCTCCACGTGGAACTCCGCGCTGGGGGATATTGGGGATTTTCTCTCTCCCTCTCTGTCTCTGTCTCTCCCCCACCACTCAAAATAAATAAAATGAACCTTTAAAAAAATGGGGGACACATAATTCAGCTTTCAAAGGAAAAGAAATCATGGAGGAGAAAGCTACATGCTTCAAAAGTATTGTCCTTAAACCTGGCTGAGGCGAAACCTGCCTGGGCCCCATACTTTACGGGTTCCTGTATATTGTCTGATAACAGCAAATGTAAAGAAAACAAAAAACAAAAACAAGAACAAAAGCAAATATCTGACTAATCATCTAGGATCAAGAGGTGCACTTCAGTCAAATATACTTATAATCAAGTCCTCCGACCAAACTATCAAAACGCCCAGACGAAAAGCAATATACTGAGTCAGATACTGACCTGCTCCATGACCCTAAAAAAACCAGAGGCAAAAAGAATGTTCAGGGTCTGGGCCCTGACTCTGTGTGCCAGAAAACAATGGCCTTCAGGAATATATGTGACTATTAAATTGAAATACATGGTTGCATGAGTAATACCTTCTGGAATGCTAATGTGAGCTCAAGTCTGAGGTCTGTACATTAGCAAGAACTGATGGGGACCTGGGTGTGTGGGCAGCGCTGCCAGTAGTTATGCATCCCACAAAGAAATCTGGGGCCGCAGGAAGCCACTCCAAGATAGGCCATCTCTTTCTACCCCGAGTGTCCCCCTCACATCTCATAAGATTCTGTATTCGTGGCTGATCAAAGCAGGAAGTTGATATAACTTCACTTCAACCTAATGTGAGTGTCTCGGGGGGAAGTGGACCTCTTTTTGCCAGACTTTAGCCCACTTACACATTACATACCTTATCTTGAAAAATGTTACCTAGACAAAGCAAGCAGGCATGTAGTTTCTAGAGCAAAAAGTCAGAAATCTCTGGGCTTTATCCTCTATCCATTGCAAACATAATGCTATTCACCACTGCCTAAAGTGCTTCTGTCTCTTCAACTGAGAAGTATAGCTTAGCTTACAAATATTTTCCCCTTACCTCTCACAGGAGGCTGAAAAATTTAACTGGAAGACATTTATGATCTGATGAAAAGTACTCATTAAGCGTAATTGTTATCATTACCTGAATCTATTTTTACTTTCCTCATTATATATATATGTGTGTGTGTGTGTATACACACACACACACACACACACACACACACACATACATGTATCCATATGGCTTGATGTGGTCCACAAGAGCTCTGTCATTAGCATTCTTACCTACTCGCTCACATACCTCGGTGCCTGTCCTGGGCTAGCAGGTGGGTATTTCGAAGCCTTGGGTCTGGGCACTGGGCCTCATGGCAACCCTAGATCTCGTGTTCCTATAAGGTGGCACTTTCTGACAAGCATAAAATTTCATTCCAAAACAAATGTGCCAATAGTTGGCTTGCTGTGGGTACAATTAGTCACTTTCTCAGAATGAGGAGCAAAGGGCTAATTGTTCTGCAAGTGGACAATTGCTGCTGTAATTATTAGCCCCTGTAATTTCTCATCCATCCATAATTGCACATGTGGACGAGGAGAACTTGGGTTGTTCTTGCAGTTCCGTCCATACGGCTTCTCATTGTTATGCTCAGGTTTTTTTCCACTTCTATTGGTCACAGTTGGTTGTGCTTTTCCGTGATTGTCCTTTTTTCCTCCGTAAAATATCAATGCCAAAGCAGCTTTCAAAAAGTTGTCCAGAACAATTTAAATACTGAATCAGCCCCCTGGTCAGGGTTTGTTTTAAATGTAACTTGAATATTTACAAAGGCAAGTTTCTTAGTGAACTTTGCAGAACGGTAGAGAAGAATAAAGCTAGAAGTTTCCCTAGGTTTCTAGTCTCTTTTCTCCCCCATAACCCAAACTCTCCTCAAACCCTCCAAGAAAAGAAATTTCAGTTTTACAGACTCTCTTTGGAACTTCATTTCAGTGTTACACCTCTAACTTTAAAATGTCTGGGCCTTGTATGCTCCCATTTCATTGTGAGTTTCTTTGGGCATTGCAGAACCAAATTTGTTCTATCCACATTGATAGCCAGACACCACATTGAGTGGTCAGTTAATCTGTTTTAGAAAACTTTACATGTGAAGTTTTCTTATATAAAATGCTTTTGGAAGCAGCTGATCTTTCTCCTGAGGTACTTGGCCAAAATTCACTCAGATTCCTTTCACCTATATCCCCCAAATCTCAGCACACGGCAGATCTGTCTCTGGGTGACAGAGGAAGCTACAGAGAAGAGTTGCCTTCCTCCAATTTGCAAAGTGGCTTGAGAACTCCTCGTATAGAAGGGCATTCCACTGTTCCTTGTTCCTGATGCGTGGCTGGGTATCTTAGACAAACAAGTTTCCCCAGCACCCATGATGCTGCAGGCTTCTCTTCAGATGAGAACTGAATACCCAAGAAAATTCTTTTTCATCTTGTGCAGTCTCATAATGCAAAAAGTCACAAAGCTTGGTGATGCTCAGGAAAGCAAAGTTGATTTAAAGGATTTGGGGAAAATCATGCCATTAAGCAATGCTTTGATTTTTTTTTTTCTTATTCTTTCACTGGTTCCAAATAAAAGCAAGACTCACTGGAAGATATTATATCTACCTGCTGAAGTTGAGAAATAAGCTCTAGTGAAATTATTTGCTATTAAAGGTAAATCTGCCTATACATAGACAGTCAATGCATGCCTGCCTGCCTGCAGATCTTTCTGGCAGCCTCAAAATAACATTCAGCTGCTCCCTACCTTATGACCCCTAAAAGCTGCAGCCTGAACTCCCCCATGTAAGAATGTTAATAACCACTGCCAAGATCATGCATTGCATTTCTAGTGCCAAATCCCCCTTTGCTCAAAGTGAATGGAATCCTAAATGCGCCACATTTGCTTGTATGAGGATGTATTTGTCAGTCGGCCTCAATGCAAGCCCGAGCACTTCAATAGCATTAATAAAAGGGGTGGTATTCTGAAGAGTCTTATTTTTGTCCCTAATGTTCACCCCAAGAGGAAATGTGCTTCTTACTAATAATAGAGGATGTGACCAAAAACATTGAGTATATTTATCTGTTCCTAGTTCATTTGCCAAGGCTTATATTTCCCATCAGCGCTCTTTTAGAAAGGCTAAAACAATTAACCTCTTTCTCACTTGCCCTGCCAAAAGCCAATGTCTGGCAGTTTTTGTTTAGGAGATTCAACTGAAGACAAGCCTCTCCTCTTCTAACACACAAACCAAGTTAACATAAAATAATGAGAAGAGCTAGCATTTACTAAGAGCTAGATGCACTGAGCTAGCAGTCAGGCACTGTTTAGCACTTGATATAGGCTACTTCATTGAATTCTCACCATAGCCCTGTGAGATAGGGCCCCCATTTACCATCATGGAAATGGAAATATAGATGTATTGAGTAACTTTCCCAAGATCATACAGCTGGTAAGTGATGACTGCTCGAGAGACACTGCTCTTGGTCACTACATGGTCCACCTCTGTGTCAATGTTGTTTTACGTTTCCTCCAGTTAGCATCAAGGAGCACAGGCTGAAGCAAAGCAGTCCCCCATTCCTTAAAACCCTTGCTCCATGCTCCCCTTATGCCTCCCGCTCTCACTTAGCTCATCCGTGGTTTGGCTACATTTGTGACTTCCAAATCAAATGTGCTAAAAAAAAAAAAAAAAATCATGGGCCCCGGTCCAATACAGGTTCTTCCAGATTCACTCAGAAGCCCCTGAGTAAGTTTATAGTATAGCACATGTATTAGACAGATGAGCTCACTATCAGATTATATGTCTAAAGAAATAATGAGCAACACACAAGAGCCAGTCACATCAGATTTATAATCACTGGGCATTTGCCAATGATAGTCACCAACTTCAGTGCTCATGGGTAAGCATCCGTGAACTGTATGATAGCAAAATAGAAGGCAGTTATAGATAAGCAGTGCTGTCATGTGCTTCAATCCTTGGTGACTTGGCCCATCTCCATATACCATATAACAACTTTTGTGTTAATCTGTATATAAAGATCTTCATTACTTTAAAATAAGTTTTTAGAAGCTATTAACTGTTGTAGTAATTTGGATGGGCACTTGTATGCTGCAGTTTTATTTGTCTTTTAAACAAAAGCTAGAGAGCACCTGGGTGGCTCAGTCAGTTGAGTGTCTGACTTTGGCTCAGGTCATGATCTCACGGTCCATGGGTTCGAGCCCCGCATCAGGCTCTGTGCTGACAGCTCAGAGCCTGGAGACTGCATCAGATTCTGTCTCTCTCTCTCTCTCTCTCTCTCTCTCTCTCTGCTCCTCCCCCATTCATGCCTGTCTTTCTGTCTCTCAAAAATAAATAAAAATTAATAAATAAATAAACAAAAACTAAAGTAAAAAAATTATACTTGAGAGTATAACTCTTATACTCTCATTTTTAATGTCTTCAGCAAATTCTGTATAGTAAAGGCACTGAAAATAAAAGTTGGCACCAAACTATATCCTATAACATCAAAATGTTTCCCTAGTATTAAAAAAAAAGTCATAAGCAACTTTTTTCTACACTCAATTTGATAAACTTAAGCCCAAGAAAATGCAAAGGGGATCCAGAATTCTGTTCTACATGGTTAGCAGGTCTATGTCCAGGCTGCGAACCTTTTCCTCCTCCCAAAATCTATAAACCCACTTCCCTGGCTTACATCCACCCAGCTCACCTACTCTTAGCACAAAACCTGATCTAGAAGAGGAGCATACTTGGAAAGACCTCTGCTCCAATTAAGTGTAGAACAGCATCACTTGAAGTTGAATTAACAGTGGTTTTTAATTTTTTAATGGTGGTTTTGCTCATCACACATTTTAGGCCACAGAATGCTTTCCTCCTCATAAAAAGCTTGTGAGCAGTATGTAAAACATCTTTCTTGTTCCCCAGCTTATAGCCTTTGTAGTTTTCTTCTCATAACTGTTTCTCTTCAGAGTAATTAACTAACTCAAGGAGAATCCAGGAATCTGCCTTTACCTTAACCTTCATTGGTTTCTAACTTAAAAAAAAGAGAGAGAGAGATGAATCCAACGTTTGGCCAATGGCCCAGTCAACCACCTCCCTTGCCAAGAGAGTTTCCAACAAGTGCTGCCATCCTCTGAGGGCCTAGAGATGCGAATTTTGAGCAGCAAACTCTGTTTTCATTCTGCCTTTGGCTTCCCTCCGGATTCTGAAATGACTCTGTTTAACCATAGACCTACAGATCACAGATTATTTTTTCTCCACTCCAAGCAAAAGAAAGCACAAGCCCAGGTTTATCGAAAAGGAAATTTCCAGCAGTACTTTAATTAAATGTTAACCTTTCTGTGAAGAATTATAAATTGCATTAGAACATAAACGTCAACTGATGACATTTGAGACCTGAGCTGAACTTATGTAATGTTTCCAATAATAAGTGTGTCTACTTAAGATGTCAGTTAAAAGTTCAAAACCTTGATATGTGGGTGCTGTCAAAAGGAATCATTAGAGCCACATGTTGGAGTCGGTCTTCAGAGAGAAATTCCAGAAGGGTGACAGATTTTGACCAGAATTGAAGCTTACTGTTGGCCTCAAGATCTGTATTCTTTCCATTCTCCTGGGCCTCCCAGATAGCTTAGTTTAATACTAAACATGTTTATAAGTCAGATGCAGTCAATACTAGAGTCAAGATCTATAATGCTCTTTTCCCTTTCCCTAACAAGCTGATAGCTCCTGATTGACACCCCTTCCCCTCAGAGTAATGATATGGCTGGTTCTAATCTCCCAAATTTCTTTCAATCTGCTTACTGGTAAGAAATGGCTATACCTTCCATCCAGGTGACAGGTGCCATAAGCTGTACATTACTTTGTCAGCCCTAAAGTCAAGTCATCAATAACTTCTACACGGACAAAGTTGATAATAATCTCTTGGGATAAAACTTTCCTTTAGTGAATTAGATAAATGTGAAACACTCCACATTGTCAAGAACATCACTCAAGGCTGCTTCGCCCATCTTGACAGCCCGTGATGGCAAGACACATTAAGAACCTGAAGACACGGACATTTGTTTTCAGACTCATACTTCCTGCAACCTGTCCTCCTCTGCTTCATTCCAGGCAACAATCTTGCTCCACAAAGTGCTTGCTGGCTGCACTCTTAAACCTGAGAAGGACTCCTGGGAGCAAGGCCTGCCTCTTAAGGACAGGCTTTCAAGTCCTGCTGTGAAATCTGCCAACTCTGGAGGATAAATAATTAATCTCACTCTGGTAATATCTCTTTTCCCAGAGATTTCTGTGACAGGGCCTTGACAATAGCAATGTTCATTGTGTTTGTTAGCCCACAAGTAGTAAGGAGAAGGATTGGGGACGGAGAAGAAAGACCCTGCATGACTTCCAGAATATAACTTCATACTGTTATCACTGTCAATGTTGGAAATTGTTTTAACAAAAGGAAATAAAGTGGATTCATAGGATTTCTGAACTGGCAATTGCTGGAAGAGTCCCTTTGGTCTAGGCTAAGGCTCAAGTAGGACCACGTCCTGGTTGGTCAAGAGAGATCCCTGGTCTTCTAGACATTCTTTCACTGGCTTCTTCTGGTTTGCAATTTTCCAGAAAAGAATTTCTTTCCTGTGAGTCCAAATTCTTGTCTTACCGCAGTGGACAACCTTTTACTTGAGATTTTCTTTTCCCAAGCCCTCCGTGAACTCCCTCCTCCACCAGAAGTATTTGGAAGTATCTAAGAAGCACTCCCACATGATGTGGTTCTGTGCAATTCTATCCAGATCACTCAGATGCTGGCCTTGAGATTTAAGATTTTGCGAATTTACAAAATTCCAGGAGGAGACAGAGCAAAGCCCTGCAATGGTTCTCTATTTTGCCCTCTATAAAAACAGACGCCCATACAACGGTCTTCAAGGCCTGCATAATATGCACCCCTCCATGACCCACGGCCTTCCCCCCATACACATCCACACCCACAAACTATGACCTTCCCTTCCTCTCCAACTTTCTCTCCTTTCCTCTCCTTGCTCACCTGGCTCTAGTCACATCACCCAGCCACTTTAGACCAACTACTTCCTCAGGGCCACTGCACTGGCTGTTCCTTTGCTTGGAGCTCTTTTCCCCCAGGTGACCATAAGGCTCACCTCTCCACTTCCTTCAGATCTTTGCTCGGATTTCACCTTTTCACCAAGGACCAGTCTGACCACCCTTTGTCATACTGCAACTTCACTCCACCCCACCACCGTACCTCTGACCCACTGACCCTGTTCTGTGATGTTTTTCTATATCAATTATTTTCTAATGTACTGTATTATATACTTAGTTATTATGCTTATTCATAATTGGTGCCTCTCCCAGCTAGAATATCAGCCATGGGGGCATAAATGTTTGTTCTGTTCACTCCTATATCCTTAGCACCCAGAATGGTGACTGGCACATAGTAGGTGCTCAACGAAGATTTGCTAAATGCATGAACAAGGACATAATAAACCAGTGATGGTCTTCCCAGGCTCCAGCAGTGGAGTAAGAGAAGAGGACTGGTGGGGAGATGGCCTTCACTGCCCTATTTGCTCAGGTGGAGATAGCAGTCAGCCACACAGAGCTGGAGAGCACTGGGGAGTCTCTCCACAGAGCTTGGACTTCCAGAATGCCTCATTTGCCTCCCTGCTGGCTCAAATACTGCTGTCTCTCAGCTTTTCACACACTATTATTTCTGATAACAACTGTCCCAGTTCACTTATGGACTTTACTCAGTGTCTGCCCAACTGAGCTATCTTTTTTTTTAAATATTTTCTTTTTTAATGTTTTACTTATTTCTGAGAGAGAGAGAGATGTAGTGTGAGCAGAAGAGGGTCAGAGAGAAAGGGAGACACAGAATCTGAAACAGGCTCCAGGCTCTGAGCTAGCTTTCAGCACAGAGCCCGATGTGGGGCTTGAACCCATGAACCAAACCGTGAGATCATGACCTGAGCCGAAGTCGGACACTCAACCGACTGAGCCACCCAGGCGCCCCCCAACTGAGCTTTCTAAACACGAATCAAATCATCCACTCCACACATAGAGCTCCTACCATGCGCCAGAAATACTCTAGGTGCTGGGGATGTAGCAGTGAACCAGAGATAAGACTCCCTACCCTAGAAAGCTTACAGTCTAATGGGTGTGACAGACAATAAGCAAGATGCGTAAAACCTATAGTTAAATGTTGCTGAAGAAAGGCCTATTCCTTACTTGCTTAAAATCTGTCCCTGGTTCCCTACTGTCTCCAGAATAAAACTCAAGCCCTTTATGGCCAGGAGCAGACAGCTCTTCCAGGTCCTCTCCTCCAGCTCAATGCCTGCTACATGCACTCCACTTTTTTTTTTTTTTTAATGTTTTATTTATTTCTAGGAGAGAGAGAGAGAGAGACAGCGTGAACAGGGAGGGTCAGAGAGAGAGGGAGTCACAGACTGAAACAGGCTCCAGGCTCTGAGCTGGCAGTCAGCACAGAGCCCGACGCGAGGCTCGAACCCACGAACCGCGAGATCATGACCTAAGCGAAAGTCGGACGCTTAACCGACTAAGCCACCCAGGCGCCCCATACATGCACTCCACTTTCCAGGCAGAATGAACTTGTTGCGGTTGCCCAATTGTGCCTTGTTCTCTTATGCATCTGTGTCTTTTTGTGTGCTGTTCTCTCTGCCTGGAGTGCCCTTCTCCCTTCCCTCCACCTTCTTAGCCACTTTAATTTGTACTCAATACCTAGCTCAGGCACCGTGTCTTCCGTTAGTCTTTCTCTGTCACCCCATTACACTACCCAACCCCCATCTCAGTGGGGGTACCTTTTTTAAATTTTTTCCCTCTCACTGGCAATACCTCTATCCCAATATGTTCCCCACCAGCTTATAACTTTCTATGTTCCCACTGTCTGTGGACATCTTTGGCCTTTATATTCCCTGAATGCCTGACCCATTACAGTCAATAAATCTTTGCTGAATAAATAAATGGGTGAATGGAAGAATGGAAAGAAGAAAGGACAAAAGGATGAATAAAAAGGTGAGTGGATGGAAGCAAAATGATATGGATTGAATTGTGTCCCTCAAAATTCATATGTTGAAGTCATAGACCCCAATAGCTCAGAATATGACTATATTTGGAGACAGTTTCTTTCAAGAGGTAATTAAGGTCATTAGGGTGGCCCTAATCATATATGACTGGTGACTTTATAAGAAGAAGAAATTTGGAGACAGTCACACACAGACAGAAGTCCATGCAAAGACACAGGGAGAGAATGGCTATCTAGAAGCCAAGGAGAGAGGCCTCTATAAAAGCCACCCCTGCAGATACTCTCATCTAAGACTTGTAGCCTCCACAACTGTGAGAAAATAAGTTTCTGTTGTTTAAGCCACCAAGTCTGTGGTACTTTATTATTGCAGCCCTAACAGACTAATACAGAAGACTGGATAGATGGATGGATGGATGGATGGATGGACAGACGGACGGATGGATGGATGGATGAAATGATGAAGGAAGGAGGGAAAGAGCAAGGGAGGATGAACAGATGTATGATATCCTTCCCACAATCTCTGTGGTCCCAGCTCAGTGTCATCTCAAATTCCTGAGCCTGTGACATTCTGATCCCTACGGCGGGTCACAGTATGTAGTATAGAAGACTCAGCCTTTGGAATCCACCCCTCACCCCATCCATGGTCCTCAGCCACCTCTACTTCCCCCAGTTCTCAAGGCACCTTCTCCCGTTCTCCCAGCACACTCGCCTCCATCTCTGAATCCTGTTCCTTTGCAACCCTTTTTGGAAGCCTCTTCAGCCCCAGATCTCAGACTGCTGGAGACTTTCAGAAGAATTTACATCCTCTTTTCCTTCATTGTGGCCCTTCTCCAGCACCTGTCTGGTGCCCATTTTCCAGGACCTGGGCACTTAGGTGACAGCATCTGGCCAAGCTTGTGAGGCTCCCTGGGCCTCTACTCTTGCTCTTGTTCTCCTCTCCTCAGTGTTGGGGTCTGAGGATGTACTCATGCTGAACGGCCCAGATCCATGTGACTTTGGCTGGGCTACTCACCAATCTCTCTGCCTCAAACCCCACATCTTTAAATGGAGATCAATAGTAGTGTCTACTTTACAGGATTACAGCGAAGACGAAATGCATGCAGGAGATTCTTACTGGTTTACTGTAATTGGGATCCACTCAACTTTCTGCAAATAGACTTGCTCCTTCTAAACCCACACACTGCTGCCACTTTTTTCATTACTTCCTCCAGGCACAGCTCTGCTTTTCCTGTTTCTTTTAGTTTAGGGAAAACAGGAGATGTTTCTGGGCTCACTAAACTGGGAGGAACCCAGGAGAACCTGGACAGGCCCAGCGAGATCCCTCTCCCTGACCTGCCTGTCAGCTTTAGTTTCTTCTGCCGCCCAGCTTCTCCCTGGATAGAAGGGCCTGGTGTGGCCTCTGAGAGGCTGGCCTGGTCCTAGGACCTGCCTGGAAATGGTCTGTTCTGACTCTCCCCCCAGATGTTGGAGGCAGCATTTACTGCCCAGCTAAAAATATTCTCTGTGACTGGGAAGCCATGGGGAGAAGCCAGGGTAGAGAGGGGATGGCAATTTTTCAGCACAATACATTTCAGCACAGTGTTTTTAATTCTTTTCACTTGTATGCATGTATTACTATGATAAAAATTTAAGTGAAACAAATTGTTTCCTCTTGACTGGCGAGCAGTTAAAAGACAACATAACTGAAAAGCATGGGCAGCTCACCTTTTCTTTCTTTAATTATGGTAAAGTAGACACCTAACACAACCTAAAACTTAGTGATGTTTCAGCGTACAGGTAGTGGCATTGAGGACAGTCAAGTTGTTGCACAACTCTCAACACCATCCATCTCCAGAATTTTTTTCATCCTGCAAAACTGAAACCCATGAAAAAACAACCCACCATTCCCTGCCGCTCACAACCACCATTCTACTTTCTGTCTCTATGAATCTGACTACTCTAGGTACCTCACAGAAGTAGAATCACGCAATGCCTGAGTGACTCAATTGGTTGAGCGTCTGACTCTTGATATCAGCTCACGTCATGACTTCAGGGTAATGGGATCAAGCCCCACATCGGGTTCGCACTGAGCGTGGAGCCTGTTTAAGATTCTCTCTCCCTCTCCCTCTGCCCCTCCCCTGTTCGCATGCACACACACATGTGCTCACTCTCTCCCAAAAATAAAATAAAATAATTAAGTGGAATCATATAGTACTTGTCTTTTTGTGACTGGCTTATTTCATACAGCATGATGCCTTCAAGGTTCATCCATGTTGTAGCATGCATCAGAATGTTACTCTTTTTTAAGGCTGAATAATACTCCACCATGTGTATTGACAACATCTTGTATCTCCATTCACCCATCCATCATCACTGGACACTTGGGCTGCTTCCACCATTTGGCTTTTGGTTATTGTGCATAGCACTGCTGTGAACATGAGTGTGCTACCAGCCCAGCCTTTGAAAGTATGCTTTTAGGAGCTTCTCTTGTTTTTATTATAAAGATTAGGAAAGCAGAGGGAGGCCAGGGCACCTGGGAAGTAAATTATCCCTCTATCACCCCTGGCCATCAAATGGGTCCATCCTCCAGATTCTTTCAGTGTCCTCTGAAGCAAAGATTATTATTCCCATCTGATACTGAGAAATTGAGCCTCAGAGAGGATAAATAAGTCACCCAAGGTAACGCAGGTAGAAAGGGGCAGAGATTCAGCCCAGGTCTGACTCCATGGTCCAAAACCCTTCTGCTGTCTCATGCTGCTTCCCAAAAGTGGAGTCAAAGCTGGACCTGATGTGTGTGCACATGGGGGAGAAGGCAGGAGGCTGAAATTCTATCTCCCCCTTCCCTGTGACTGAGGGACAAATATCAGTTTCTAGGGTGGCTCAGTCAGTTAAGCATCTGACTTCAGCTCAGGTCATGATCTTACAGTTTGTGAGTTCAAATCCTGCGTCAGACTCTGTGCTAACAGCTCAGGGCCCAGAGCCTGCTTCAGATTCTGTGTCTCCCTCTCTCCACTCTATGTTCTTGCTCTGTCTCTGTGTCTCAAAAATGAATAAATGTTTTTTAAAAATCTTTTAAATACACAGAGAACAAAGAAAAATACAGAAAATTGAGTCTAAGGCATGTAGACATGAAGCCTGACGTTCAGACCAGAACATAC
Organism: Proteles cristata cristata; assembly: GCA_017311185.1. Classification (NCBI taxonomy): domain Eukaryota; kingdom Metazoa; phylum Chordata; class Mammalia; order Carnivora; family Hyaenidae; genus Proteles; species Proteles cristata. Next base: position 729,982 of record JAESUZ010004992.1, on the reverse strand, counting down.
CTAACTACTTGTAATAATGCTGAAAGGGAGGAAGAATTCTCAAAGTCTGCAAGGAAAATGCTGAGCAAAAGGGATCATAGTGTCAGAAAGTATTTTAAGGCCGTGAGTGGACAGCAAAGCGGCAGGTGACTTTTAGGAAAGGAAAATGCCAGGAACCAAACTCAAAGAAAATAATCTAAGCTTGACTAACAGGAGGACTGCTCAGAGCTAGTAGTGTAGCTCTGGCAAAAGCCCAGGTAGGTGTGGGCTGCACTGGACACTGATTTGCCCATTGCACCTTTGCAGGGGAAGGGAGCAAAAACTACTGGCCTTTTATAGGAAGGCTATTGATCACAAACAAGAAAGCAAAAGTAAAACGGCAATAAAAACCCTTACAAAGAGGAAAACTAAGGCTTCTGTTTGGACAATGAGTAGATCCCTTTGAGAGGCATATGGAGGAAATCATTTTTCTTAGAAAATATCAGGGCTGGGGTATCTGGGTGGCTCAGTTGGATAAGCATCCAACTCTTGATTTGGGCTCAGGTCATGATCTCCCGGTTTGTGAGTTTGAGGGCCACGTTGGGCTCTGTGCTGACAGTGCATATGGGCCCGCTAGGGATTCTCTCTCTCTCCCTCTCTCTCTGCCCCTCCCCTACTCATGTGTGCTCTCTCTCTTCCTCTCTCTCTCTCAAAATAAACAAACTTTCAAAAATCATTAAAAAATAAAGAAAATACCAGGGCTGTCTGCTGTCAGCACCAAAATGGTATTTAAATACTGAGCAGCCTCAGGGAGCACTCTGCTCCGTGTGCAACCTGAGACCCTGCCTGGCTCGCTTGATCCTGTGTCCCTGTCCACAGCATGTGCCCCCTCTGTGGTGTCTCAAGAAAGCAGCACAGTTGTGACAAGGGCACAGGAAAGGAGGCTTGGCCAGGAGGCCCAGGTTGACCCATGAGAATGAGGTCAGGAGCCTGGGGTTTTCACAGCCCAGGACCCTCTTGGACAGTCAGGCCAAGGAGACTAGAGGAGATGACACTGTCCCTGGACAGATGACATCCAGGAGCCCCCTCTGGCTCAGAGTCTGTTGTGTGCTTGTCTTTGTGTCCAGGGCAGGGCAGGAAGGGGAAGAGAGCAGAGAAGACACTCTGACACTCTGATCTTATGTCTTAAAGATCCTTTGTGGAGTTTCTCTCTGAGACGAACCTGGGCCAGGATGTGGCTTGCCTCTCAGGATATGTTAACCCCACTACCCTGAAGCATTCCACCCAGACCAGGTCCTGGTTCAGGGGTCCACAGCTGTAGAGAGAGGGGTCCTAGGATGAGCTCAGGGGGACAGTCTTAGAATCTTGCCTTTGAGACATTTTGCTGAAACCTCTAAGTCCAAAGCGATGCCTCTGCCAACTGGAATAAGAATCTCAAGTAAGAACAGTGATGGAGACTGTAGCTTCCTGGGTCCCATCCAGGTGCACATGTCAGTACTACCAATTTCCTTGCAACCAAGCACATAGAAGTCGGGCTTCCCTGTACCCTGCAACATAGCCTGAGACCCAGCACCCTGGGACCCCCACATAGCCTTGATCCAAGGGCCAGGTCTTAAGCTCAGCTTTAGATGGCTTCCCTCAAGGCTCCCAAGCACCACTCTCATCTGTACTGGAGCCTCAGAGAAGGAGCTGGTTGAGACTTGGTGGGACTCTAGTTTGAGAATGAGAAGGGAGTGAATGCAGGAGATAGAAGGGCACACTGAGGAATGAGAAAAGTCTTTGTGGAGAGAAAAAGCTCGGTAGCCATGAGGCTCCCTCTGAACTAGGAGTGACCAATAGGGGCCCAGTTCAGTTGTGTAGCTCCCACACTGCAGATAGTTGCCCCACAGAGGCCAGGCATGGAGGTGGAGCTGCAGACTGAGGCTGCCTGCCTAAGCCTTGACCCTAGCACAGGGCTGTGTCCACCACAAGTGTGGGACCTCTTTCTTATTTACACAAAGATGCAGCGCATGCCAGTAAACATGGGCTTCTCACTACATGTCACACTGAGTGACTGTGAGTTCATGGAAGTGCGTGCCCCCTTCCTCTGGGGAACACAGGGGTTACAAATGGTGAGCTGCACCTGTGACTGGACTTAGGTAGGTCGGCTCTGGCTCAGCAAAGCCACATCCCTGGCTGGCAAGTGGGGGAGAAGATTATATACGTGCTAGGCTCATTATCCACAGGGAAGGGACCTACCTGACATTACGCCACGGGCTGGGCATCAGGTCTTTGCCTCATCCAGAGGTTTGGCAGGACCCCAGCATGCAGAACAGAACAACGGGTCCCTACCCAGTGCAGCCTGCTCCCTCTCATTCCCACCCATAGGCATAAGAATCTCTCACTGCCATTAACCAGCCACCTCCCAGGGAGCAGGGGATAATACCCTCCCTGTGGCCACTCTGCAGGGATGACATATAAGAACCATCCAAAGTGCAAGGGGATTGACCCTGCTCTGCAGCGCTCTTTTGGCTTAATAGGAACAGCTGGTCAGTGAAGTGTTTGCTAGCAATTTAACAAGGCTCAAACAGCAAGAGGCATCTGCCAATAAATCAAAAGGGAGCGCCCAGCTAAATGAGGTTTAATTTAAATTCCTATATCGAGTTGAGAGAAGAGTGTGGTTGTGCCTTCCAGTTGTATTAGTACTAGCAAGATCTGGGCTTTGGGGGGTGATGGCCCCAAGGAGACTGAGGTGTAAAACCAAACCAAACTGATGATAGAAAGGTAGAGGGAGAAGGGAAAGAGAGAAGTTGTCATTTCTTCTCTCACAGAAACAAAACAAAGCGAGCTTCACTCCATTTGGAGGCCATAAAACTCATCATGGCCATAAGCACATCCACTGTGGCTTATAGCAGAGGGCGGGAGCCCACGCACACAAGCACGAATGAGCCTGGCAGGGAAGAGAACTCGTTCTGTGGAAACGTTATCAGTTACAGCCATGATGACACCCAGGGAGAACAAGAGCTGCTTCTTTCTCATTGTTTCCTCCCATGAAGAGCATCTCCATCAGCTTCCATTAAGTCTTCCTCTGCCTATGAGCTGTGCTCAGCCTTGCACTTCCATATGTGAATACCCAGTCCCAGAATGGAGTTGACTCTCCCTTCCCATTTCTTTTTAAAATCAGTGCCCTAAACTAACATCAGGCAAAAAGCTGACTGCTGCCTAACTCATTCCCATTGCATGCGCCTCAGGAAGCTGAGCCGTCACTGAAGATTCCTCCTGTCAGGAAGCCTATCCCAACTGCCCTTCTCCCATGTTTCATTTCACTGGGGCCAGCGATGGCTTCCCCATGGGTCTGGAGAGTGTAGGAGGATCTCAATTCCTAAGGCCTGTTGGCAGAGGAAGGGACTCAGAAAGCACAGGGGTAGAGAAGGAGGTGACCCTCTACCAGTGGAGGACACCAAAAGTATGGCTGAAAGTTTGTGCACATCCAGTCAACCCTCACCCCCTCCCCGTTCTTTACAAAGTGTTTCCTTCCCCACCTCCATACACCTCTCAGTTATTCTGACTCTCCTCTCCAAATACATCAGCGCATGTTCCCTTGAAATCAGAGCATGCTGGGAGTGCCTGGGTGGTGCAGTCATTCGCCTTTGGCTAAGGTCATGATCTCATGGTTCATGAGTTCAAGCTCTGCATTGGGCTCTGTGCTGATAGCTCAGAGCCTGGAGCCTGCTTCCAATTCTGTGTTTCCCTCTCTCTGTCCTTTCCCCATTCACGCTTTGTCTCTCTCACAAATAAATAAACATTAAGCATTTTTTAAAAATCAGAGCACATTAATTAGAACATGTGACCTGCCCCAGTGACCTCATCTCACTTTGTAATAGGTTCCAAGGCTGACAGGCCAGGGCAGTACCTTACACAAGAGTGTATCAGTTAGGAATTGTGTTTGACTGCTAGTAAGAGCAAAGAGAAGACGTTTATTTTTCCCTCACATGAAAGTTCACAGGTGGCAGTGCTACCCTGGCATGGCAATGGGCATCAAGAACTAAGGCTCCTTCAATTTTTTTAGTCTGTAGATTCTGGCTTTCATTCTGAAGGTCACCTCATGAGCAAAGATTGATGATGGAACACCAGCCATCACATCTGGATTCCAGGCAGAAGGCAGAAGAAAGATAGAGGTGGGGAATAAAAGGCACTTCACAGCTGTCTATCTTTTAAATAGTTTTCCCAGAAGTCCTACCCAATGAACTTTTTGTGTATCTCACTGGTCAAAACTTAGTCACATGTCCACACCTAGAAACATAGGAAGCTGGGAATTGTGGTCTATTAGTTGAGTATATTGCCACCTCCCACAGTAAATAAGGATTCTTCTATAAAGGAAGAAGAGGAGAGGGGTGTCGTTTGAGCATTGGACTTCAGATCAGTTCATCATCTTGCTGTTCCCTAGTTCAAGTCCCGCATCGGGCTCTGCTGACAGCTTGGAGCTTGGAGCCTGTTTCAGATTCTCTCTCTCTCTCTCTCTCTCTCTCTCATTCCCTCTCTTTCTCTTCCTCCCTCCCTCCCCCCCTTGCTCATGCTCTGTCTCTATCTGTCTCTTTCTCTCAAAAATTAATAAACATTAACAAAAATTCAAAGGAAGAAGAGGAGGATGGATTTTGGCTAGCACTAGCAGCCTCTGTCACAATGGGCAGCATCTGGATTTCATCTGACAAGGACTCCCAAAAGGTTCTGAGGTTGTGATGGTGATACCTAGACTGAGTAACCAGACAGTTACCTAGTCTGGGGGGATACCAAGCAGCATGTCAAAGGGTGTTGCAGCTAAGCCAGTTGGGATAGAAGCCTACTGTGAGCATCACAGGACCTAGTCCTGATAGCAGACGTTAACAATAGCTGGGGTGAAGATTTTCTAGAACACAGGATATTTGCTCCAGTGAGGAGGGACACACACAGAAATCAACAAAAATACCACAGTGTGACAATGTCTCCAGGAGCCCAAAGGGGGGCACGTCCAGGGCAGTGAGGGAACCCACAGGGTGAGTTATCTGCCCTGGATTCTGACCCTGGGGGTGTGCCCTGAACCTTGGGCCCTCTGAACACAGCCTTGTTGTCTGTCGTGTTTATGCATACAGATACCAAAATAATAAATAAAATATATTCTTTTTTTTTTTTTTTTTTTTTGCATATACTTTGTGCTTAGTAAACATGTGCTGACTGACCAAACTTAGCCACAGTTCAACTTCAGTGATATCGGTGAGAGGAGACAGAGAAAGCAGGGTTAAAGATTCTACAGAACCTGGAAAAGGGATCCTCAGCTCCTCTCCCACAGATATTCTGAACATGACTGTGTTTATCTGAATTGCTCGCAAGATGTTCTTCAAGGAATTAGGTAGACTTGGTGGCTCAAAGGAAAGAGGCAGGAGAGGGGCTCCCTCCAGTCCTCAGTGCCACACTGAACCAGGAACGCTGCAAGTTGTTTGCAGAGTAATATTCAGAAATGGTTCCAGTTTAGTTTTTTGGTTTTGCTTTGTTTTGTGCTTTTTGTTTTGAAATATTGTTAGACTCGTGAGAAGTTGCAAAAATACTAGAGAGTTCCCATGTGCCCTTTATCCAGGTTCCCTAAATTATAACATCTTACACAATCAGTAAATTATCCAAACCAGGAAACTGACATTGGCACAGTATTAACTACAGACCGTCTTCAGATTTCACCATTTTAGCCCATGGATATGTTAATATAAACACCATCCTAATCAGGATAAAAAGTGCTCTGTTCCCACAGTGAAAACCCTTTTCTACCCTTTGATAATTCCTTCACTATCTCTAACCCCTGGCATTCAACGATCCATTACTATAATTTTGTCATTTTTTAATGTTATATAAACTGTGCCATACAATATATAACTTTTCTAGATGTTTTTCACTCAGCATAATGCCTTCAAGGTCCATCCAAGTGACTACGTGTATCAATAGTTTGTTCCCTTTTATTGCTGAGTAATATTTTATGGTACAGATCTACCACAGTTTGTTTAACCATTTACCATTAAGGACATCTGGGATATTTCCAGTTTTTGTTTCGTATGAATAAAGTTGCAAAAAAAAAATAGTGTGCTGCTATAAACATTTGTACACAGGTGTTGTGTTTCATAGACTTTCATTTATCTAGAATATGTGTCCATGAGGATGACTGCTGGGTCATATGGTAAATGTATGTTTAACTTAATAAGAAACTGCCAATGGTTTTCCAGACTGGCCACATCATTTTAGATCCCACTAAGCAACATGTGAGGGTCCCAGGTGCCTCACATCCTTGCCAGAAATCAGTAGGGTCAATATTTTCTATTTTAGCCATTCTAATAGATATATAATGGTATCTCATCATTGTTTCAATCTGTATTTTCCTAATGGCTAATCCTCTTTTGTATTTTTATTGGAATAGATTTATTGAAATATAATCTACATACCATACAATTCATCCTTTAGGGAACATAATTCAACATTTTTTAATATGTTGTGCAACTCATACCGTATCAATTTTAGAAGATTCTCATCACATCACAAAGAAGCCCTGGGTCCTCCATGCCCACCCCTCCTTCCCCCCACATCCACCAGTCCTCAGTTTTTGTCAGCATTCAAGAGTCTCTCATGGTTTGCCTCTCCCCCTTTCCCCCACCATTTCCGCCCTTCTTCTCCCCCTTGGTCCTCTGTTAAGCTCCTCCCAATCCTCCTATACGTGCACACATATGATATTTGTCTTTCTCTGCCTGACTTATTTCGCTCAGCATAACACCCTCAAGGTCCATCCATGCTGCTACACATGGCCAGATTTCATTGTTTCTCATTGCCATGTAGTATTCCATGGTATAGATAAACCACATCTTCTTGATCCATTCGTCCATTGATGGACACTTAGGCTCTTTCAGGTTTTAGCTATTGTGGAGAGTGCTGCTATGAACATTAGGTCCATGTGTTCCTATGCCTCAGCATTTCTGTATCCCTTGGGTAAATTCCTAGCAGTGCTATTGCTGGATCAAAGGGGAGTTCTATTGTTAGTTTCCTTAGGAACCTCACACTGTTTTCCAGAGGGGCTGTACCAGTTTACATTCCCACCAACAGTGTAGGAGGGTGCCCGTTTCTCCACATCCTCGCCAGCATCTAGAGTTCTCTGATTTGCTCATTTTAGCCACTCTGGCTGGCGTGAGGTGGTATCTCAGTGTGTTTTTGATTTGTATTTCCCTGATGAGGAGGGATGCTGAGCATCATTTCATGTGTCTGTTGGCCATCTGGATGTCCTTTTTGGAGAAGTGTCTGTTCATATCTTCTGCCCATTTCTTCACTGGGTTGTTTTTTTCGGGCGTGTAGTTTGGTGAGTTCCTTGTAGATTCTGGATATCAACCCTTTATCTGATATGTCATTTGCAACTATCTTTTCCCATTCCGTTGGTTGCCTATTAATTTTCTGGGTTATTTCCTTGGCTGTGCAGAAGCTTTTAATCTTGAGGAGGTCCCAACAGTTTATTTTTGCTCTTAATTCCCTTGCTTTTGGGGATGTGTCAAGTAAGAAGTTGCTGCGGTGGAGGTTCTCATCATTGTTTCAATCTGTATTTTCCTAATGGCTAATCCTCTTTTGTATTTTTATTGGAATAGATTTATTGAAATATAATCTACATACCATACAATTCATCCTTTAGGGAACATAATTCAACATTTTTTAATATGTTGTGCAACTCATACCGTATCAATTTTAGAAGATTCTCATCACATCACAAAGAAGCCCTGGGTCCCTAGAAGTCACCTGCCCACCATTCCGCACATACTCCATTGCCCTCAACCTTAGCCCTAAGCAACCACTAAGCTACTTTATGTGTCTATGGATTTGCCTAGTTGGGACATTTCATATAAATGGATTCATATAATATGTGGTCTTTTCTTCTTTTTTCTTTTCCTTTCCACGTTTTTATTTAAATTCCAGTTAGTTAACATATAGTACATTATTAGTTTCAGGTGTAATCATGCTGAACATCTTTTCATATACTTATTTTCCATTTATATATTTTCTTTGGTGAAATACCTTCCAGTCTTCTGCCCATTTTCTAATTAGGTTGCTTTACTGTCAAGCTTAAAGGGTTCTTGACATATTCTGATGTAAATTCTTTGTCAGATATATGATTTGCAAATATTTGCTCCTAGTCTGTGGCTTATCTTTGTATTCTATTAATAGTAGCTTTCACAGAGGAAAAGTCTTAAATTTTGATGAAGTCCAATTTAACAATTTTGTTTAACGGACTGTGCTTTTGGTGTTTCAAAAACTCCTCATCTAACCCTAGGTCATTTACATATCATAGAAAGTACCTTCTCTGATAACAGTAAGATAAAGTTAAAAATAAATAATAAATGGAAACTGGAAAATTCACAGAATTGCAGAAATTAAACAACACACTTTTAACAACCAATGGATCAAAGAAGAAATAAAAAAGAAATTAGAAAATGCTTAGAAATTAATGAAACTTAAAATACAACAGAACAAACCTTATGGAATACAGCAAAAGCAGTGTTAATGAGGAAGTTTATAGCTATAAATGCTTACATTAAAAAGAAAACAGGAAAGATCTCAAATCAACAACAAAAATTTACAACTTAAGAAACTAGAAAAAGAACAAATTAAACCCAAAGCTTGCAGAATAAAGGAAATAATAAAGATTAGAAAAGAGACGAATGAAATAAAGGATAGGAAAAAAATTAATGAAACTGAAAGTTGGTTCTTTGAAAATATCAACAAAATTGATAAACCTTTATCTAGACAAACTAAGGAAAAAGAGAGAAGACTCAAATTACTAATATCAGAAATGAAAATAGGGACATAATTACCAATTCTATAAAAATGAAAAGGATTTAAGAGAGTAGAACAATTGGACACCAACAAATTGGACAACCTAGATGAAATGAACAAATTGCTAGAAATGCAAAACCTACCAAGACTAAATCAGAAAGAAATAGAAAATCTGAATAGACCTATAACTAGTAAGAAGATTGAATCAGTAATCAAGTATCTCCCAACAAAGAAAAGCTCTGATTTAATGGCTTCACTGGTAAATTATACGAAACATTTAAAAAGCTAATATCAATCCTTCTCAAACTTTTCCAAGGAAATGAAGAGGAGAGAACTGTTTCAATCTCATTTTATGAGGCCCACATTACCCTGATGATACCAAAACCAGACAAAGACACTACAAGAAAACTACAGATCGCTATTCCTTACAAACAGGGATGCAAATATCCTCAACAAAATACTAGCACACAGAATTTAGCCACATATCAAAAGTATTATACATCTTAACCAAGTGGAATTTATTCCTGTAATGTAAGGATGGTTCAACATATGAAAATCAATTGATGTAATACCACATCAATGGAAGGAAAGACCCTTTCATGATAAGAAAAAAAAAACAACACTATAAACTATGAATAGAAGGAAACTACCTCAATATAATAAAAGCCACATATTAAAAACCCACAGAAAACCTTATACTGAATGGTAAAAGACTGAAAGCTTTTCCTCTAAGATCAGGGATAAGGCAAGGATGCCCATTTTTACCACTTTTATTCAGCACAGTACTGGACGTTCTAGCCAGACCAATGAAGCAGAACTTCCAGACCAATTAAGCAATACAAAGAAATAAAAGACATCCAAACTGGAAAGGAAAAAGTAAAACTATCTCTGTTTGCAGATAATATAATCTTTTATGTAGAAAACCTAAAGATTACACACACACACACACACACACACACACACACACACACACACACAGTTAGAACTAATAAATGAATTAAGAGAAGTAGCAGGACACAAAGTCAATATACAAAAATTAGTTGTATTTCTATACACAGTGAATAACCTGAAAAGAAAATCACAAAAACAATTTCAGTTACCATAACATCAAAATAATGAAATACTTAGGAATGAACTTAGCCAAGGAGGTAAAAGACTTATACAATGAACTACAGTGAGCTATCACCTCACACCTGTCAGAATAGCTAAAATCGAAAACAAGAAACAATTGTTGGTGAGTATGTAGAGAAAAAGAAACCCTTGTGCACTGTTGGTGGGAATAAAAACTGGCACAGCCACTGTATGGAAGCCCCTCAAAAATTTGAAAATAGAACTATCCTACAATCCAGTAATTGTACTACTGGGTATTTACCCCCCAAAATACAAAAACACAAATTCAAAGGAAAACATGCACCCTGATGTTTATAGCAACATGATCTACAAGAACCAAATTATGGAAGCAGCCCCAGTGTCCATCAGTAGATGAATGGATAAAAGAGATGTGATATATATAGATCATTCTTTTTGAAGGCTGAGTAATATTTTATTATATATGTGTGTGTGTGTGTGTGTGTGTGTGTATATATATATATATATATATATTCCATTATATACTCAGCCTTCAAAAAGAATGAAATCTTCCCATTTGCAGTGACATGGATGGAGCTAGAGAGTGTAATGCTAAGCAAAATAAAGTCACTCAGAGAAATACAAATACCATATGATTTCACTCATATATGAGTGAAACAAAACATTTAAGAAACAAAACAGATGAGCAAAGAAAAAGAAGAGAGAGAGAGGGAGAGAGAGAAACCAAGAAATAGACTCTTAAGTATGGAGAACAAACTGATGGTTACCAGAGGTGAAAAGAGAGGGGGAGGGGAGATGAGTGAATTAGGTAACACAGACTAAGGAATGCACTTGTCATGATGAACACAGTGATGTATGGAAATATTGAATCACTATATTGTATACCTGAAACTAATATAACCCTGTATGTTAACATACTGGAATTTAAAATAAAAAAAATTTTCATATACTTATTTTCCATTTATATATTTTCTTTGGTGAAATACCTTCCAGTCTTCTGCCCATTTTCTAATTAGGTTGCTTTACTGTCAAGGTAAAAGGGTTCTTGATATATTCTGATGTAAATTCTTTGTCAGATACATGATTTGCAAATATTTTCTCCTAGTCTGTGGCTTATCTTTGTATTCTATTAATAGTAGCTTTCACAGAGGAAAAGTCTTAAATTTTGATTTAAAATAAAAAAAGTTTTTAAGACTTCTACAATGAAAATTACAAAACAGTGCTGAAAGAAATGAAAGATAAATAAATGGAAACACATCCCATGTTCATGGATTGGAAGATTTAATATTGTTAAAACTGTCAACAGTACCCAAAGTATCTGCAGATTCGGTGCAAACCCTATCAAAATCCCACTGACTGCTTTACAGAATGAGAAAAATCCATCCTAAAATTCCTATGGAATCTCAAGGGGCCCTGAATAAACAAAACAAAGCTACAGTAATCAAAACAGTATGGTATTGGCATAAATATAGAAATATAGATCAATGAAACAGAATAGAGAGACCAGAAATAAATCTTTGCATATATGTCAAATTTATTTTGACAAGAGTATCAAGATCATTCAATGAGAAAAGGACAGCCTTTTTAATAAATTGTGTAGGAAAACTGTATATCCACATGCAAAAAACCCCCCATAAACTTGAACCCTTATGTAACACCATATACAAAAATTAGCTTACAATGGACCAGGGATTGAAATGTAAGACCTAAAGCAATAAAATTCTTAGAAGAAAACATCAGGCAAAAGTTTTGTAACATTGGACTTGGCAGTGATTTCTTGGATACGACACCAAAGACACAGATAACAAAAGTAGTTGGACTTCATGAAAATTAAGAACTTTTGTGTACCAAAAGATACTATCAATAGAGTAAAAAGGCACACTACAAAATGGGAGAAAGTGTTTGCAAATTACATCTCTTATAATGGATTTATATCCAGAAAATATATTCAAGTGGAGTTAAAACATTCTGTCACATAGGACATCTTTTTTGAGATCCTTTGGCTAGAGAGGATAGGCTTTTCTGAAGGTTTTCTGGTGTGTCAGTTGGCATTTCCAGATTTCAGGCTCCTCTAGTGCCCAGGCTAGGATATGTACTAGGCACACACTCACCTGCACACACATGTGCACACACAGCACTCACCTCTGGATTATTCTCAGATCCCCAGGTCTGTAGCTGTCTTCTTTCCTCCACATTACAAAGTCCTTTGGTACTTAGTGCTTTATGCATTCTGTCCATAGTTTTTAGTTGCAGTTAGCATGAGGAATAGGTGGAATGCACTTTCTCCATTTTGTCTGGGCTCAGAAGCCCCTGTTCAGTTGTAATGGAAAAGTGTTGTGCTCAGGAATCAGGGTGCATTTAACCTTGCAAACAGATGCTCACTGCGGCAAGTTTGATCCATAGACTCTGAGGTAAAAAAGGAGCAATGCAGGATCCCTGATCCATAGACACCGGGCATCCCTGGTGTCTGGGGGTTACATTTTGGTGATAGGACTGCCATCTGGTCTTGCTTATTTGTCGACAGAAGGGGATCACTGAGTTTTGGTTTCAGGTTTTGTTTCTTTGTTGTTGTTTGTTTGTTTACGTCTTCTGAGAGGGGAAATTAACTCTTATTGTTAGTCAGCATCAGGGCCCAGACCAGTCTTTGGTGAGACCTGGGAGGTGCTCCGGTGAAGCGGACAGAGCAGGAACAAGCCCATGAAGACTTCTCGGTCCTCACAGGAGGGTGCAGGAAGCAGGTGGGAAACACCGAGGCAAGGCGCATGTTTGCAACATCAAAGTCTCACCTACACGTGTCGCACACGTGTCGGGAAAGGGCTGAGGGCCACACCAGGCTCTCTGCGGCTCTAGAGCGTGTGGGCCACGGTCCTAACCTTCTCCAGAGAGAGGCCCCCTGTGACGGTGTCACCAATAGATGCACCCCAGCTCTTTGGTGAGCAAGACCAGCCTGGCTGTGAATTTTGATACAGACTGGCTCCAGCAACTCCAGGGTGTAAGCAAAACTGAAAGAATTCAGAGCAGACCTGGTTCGAGAAGGAAGCAAGTCCCTTTGGTGCCCATGACCGCAGCTTGGCACCTCAGGGTCTGTTCATCACACAAAGCCAACTCGGGGCGCGCTGGGGAAAGACGTTCGACGCCCGCGAGCCTCAGGGTCGTGCCTGCACCTCCTCCTGAGAAGGTGCCAGCAGCCCGTCCGGCCGCCCGCGCGGCCCACTCTGCGGGGAAGATGCGGCAGCAGCTGCGCGTCCTCGCTCTTCGTTCTCAGGGGAAGCGGTTCCTCTTCTCCCTGCTTCAGCAAGTGAGTTCGCGTTTCCACTGTTTATGTGTCTTGAAAGCCAACATTTTCAGTGTGTTTTTGGTGTGGAAAATGATCATTCCACAATTGGCACGGCGAGATTATGTCTTAGGCGAGGCATTTCCTTCGAAACTGAATTGCCATGTGTACAGTGTTGTTATTTAAGACAACACATTGCCAGGCTGCTTGGGGAACAGAGGAGGAGTAAAGTGACGAACCTCCTCAGGAACCGAGTGCCAGTCTCAGCTCCCAGGGCGACGTGAAGTGGCTTTGAGTTGAGCACCGGGCAGGGAACGCTGCGGGCTACACGTGCTCAGCAGGCTCTGCGCGGGCGCAGGCCCCCCTGGGGGCGGGGCCTCATTGCAGCAACGCTCCTCCTCCCTCCCTCCCCCGCCTCCCCAACAGCTGCCCAAAAGGACTTCCTGCTCGGGCTACACATGGCAAAACTTGCTCAGAGCAGCAGGGTGCGAAGTGGCTTTTTCTGGAACCAAATCCAGGTGGAACCCAAAATCTGTGCAAAAAATGTGGCTGTGCTTCTTGCTGTAGTCCCTCTAGGAGGTGTTCCCACGTCTTCACACACACATTCTTGATGCCTTTCCCCTTCCTTTCTTCAATCTTCAAGACCTGAAATTGTGCTTCCGAGGAAGTGGGCTGGTCTAGGCATTAAGCATAAGAGTACAGACACACTCATCACTGAAAGGAATGTAGCTGGCATGCAGAGGCTGCAAAATCAACTTCTTGTGTAGCGCTTGGGCATCACACCCCTAAAGGTGAAGGCATGAAAAGGCATGAAACTCAGGATACTGGAGGGGTTTTTTTTAGTCAAAATGGTTGGATGGATGGATGGAGGGATGGATAAGCGGGTGGATACATGGATAGACAGTTGAGGTAAAAAGTGAGAAACAACAGCTCCATGGCCCCTTGAAGCCCCTATCCAGTGTGTAGCAGGGAAAAACTACCAGCCTTCTTGTGTTCCATGTCTTGTGGGACAATCCAGCTCCTCCTTGGCCCTGGCCCTGATTGACTGCTGCATAAGTAACAGGCAGGACTTGGAGTACTCTCACCCATACCTACACCCGAGTCTCTGCCTTAGCTGATGCAAGGCCATGGTGTCTTCCAGAAAGAAAGACAGTGATAGGAAAAGACCCTGGGCTGAGAACCAAGACACAGAGCTATTAATCTTCAAGGCCAAAATCAACTTGCCACCGCTACCCTGTTCTTACTTGAAAAGGGATCCAGCAGTGGGGTGCCTGGGTGGCTTAGTCGGTTAAGCGTCCGACTTTCGCTTAGGTCATGATCTCGCGGTTCGTGGGTTCGAGCGCGTCGGGCTCTGTGCTGACGGCCAGCTCAGAGCCTGGAGCCTGTTTCAGTCTGTGACTCCCTCTCTCTCTGACCCTCCCCTGCTCACGCTGTCTCTCTCTTTCTCTCTCTCTCTCCTAGAAATAAATAAAATTATTTTTTAAAAAAAGTGATCCAGCAGAATAGAAAAACAATTCTGTGTTTACTGGTCATGCAACATGTCTTCCTATCCTCACAGGAATGGAAACCTCGGCATCAGAACAGCGGGCCTGGCAGATCTCCTTCCTGGCTGCTCGGCAGCATCTCGGCCCCCGGCACCTGCTGACTTGCAAAGTCTTCACCTCCTAGTGGTTGGAGCTTGACTGGGGCCTGGGACCTGCTTCCCGGCCCCCTATCTGAGGTCAGTGGTGCTGGAACGTTAGTTTGCAGGCCCCCAGATGGGAGCTGCACAATGAAGGCAGAGACTACTCCACCCTCTGCAGGGGCCAGACCGGCTCCACCCCCAGACAGCTGCTAGCAAATGGTCCTTTGCTGGCACATGCCTTGAGGAACAGGCTTGCCGGCTCTGAGCTGGCAGGTGAGGTGGGCCTACTGGTAGGGTGTTCCACAAGTCTGCTTCCTTTTCCTTCCTCCTCTTTTCAATAGTTTTCCTGCTTTCCACTCTGTCTTAATGCTCTGGTCCTAAACCCTTTCCTCTTTTCAGCTTTGTCAAGTCTGCTGGCTTGAGGGAGAGGTGGCAAAATCTTCCCTACTCATCTGCTCTGCCTGCCCCCTCCATACCCCAGCATAAATATGGGCCTTCTGAAATCCAGCTTCCTCCTTGCCAGGAAGCCCCTGGGCCAGATGCTGTCTGACTTCCAGCCCTGGAACTTCCCTTTAAAGGGTAGGTATTTTCTTCCTCAAATCCCCAGAGCAGAGGTCCTGCTCCTCACACCCACTCTGGGGCCTATGGAGGATCCAGGACTAAAAACAGAACGATCTGCCCAGCCATACCCTCTGCTGGCCCTGCCCATGCGGCAGGAGCCGCTAGCCATAGGTGACTCAGTGCATTTACATTTTTAGTCATTAAAATGACACAAAACTTAAGATTCAGCATTTCAGTCGTATTGGCCACTTTTTGGTAGTTACCTGTGGTCAGTGGCTACTATGGGAGACCATACAGAAAAACATCTCTATCATCACAGAACTTTCTCCTGGATAGTCCTGCTCCCCACAGGGTTTGGGTCCCAGGGCTGAGAAACGGCCTGACATGTGGAGATGGCAGACACAGTCCTAACCCCTCCAGTCTGAACCCTCATGCCCTTATGTTCTCCTACACTTCTTTCTGAGAAGACTTCAGCACTAGGTGTCAGTCAGAGAAAGACCCTTAAGTCCCCAAACATAAATTCATATTGAAATTTGAAGCAGTCAGCCTTCTGCAGTCACCAATGTCCATACCACATACCCACTTCCCCTGCGTGCCCTGCACCAGAAACATGAGGACTCAGGGAAGGCAGGGACAAACGAGACTGTGATGTTACCATGAAGGGGAGCCAGCTAGTCCTGTCCTCTAGGACAATAATTTGGAGCAAGACATATGCTCTGAGAATTCTTCCAGCCAATGCAGGCTGGGATCTGAGGCCACCTCAGCTTTCCAACCCACCCAACTGGTCAGGAAAAACAACCACGAGGCTCGTTTCGCTTGCACTTTCGGGGTCCCCTGCCCTCCATGCACACTCCCACTTGGCCACATGCCGAGGAGTCCTCAGGTCGGACCTGAGTCCCTGTGCACACAACACGAGAGACACAAGAAACACTACTTGTCCCTGCCCTCTTGGCACCAAGAGTCCAGAAGGTGAGGCAAGACCAGCCTACAAAGCGAAAGGCAGGTGGATGTTCTGTGGCCATCTTTCTATCCACTCTCCTTCCAGATTCTGTTCTTACAGAGTCCAGAGGGGGCCCAGCTGTCTGCAAATGTGGGAACCTACCAAGTGACTATGCAAGCCCTGGCCCTTGCTTCTTCAAATGCTTCCCGTCATAGGTTTATGGGCAGCAGAACTTTCCCACCTGGTTCTCCTCATGCCCCAAGATCTCATCTTCAGCTTCTCACTTGGAGGCACCTCTGCCTCACTTAGCCCTTAAATGTTGCATGTCCTGCCTTGCTGCCTAGAGTCTCTCCTTCATTCCATTTACTTCTGCTGATTGGTTTGCCTTTGCTGTTGCCCACGTGTGTTCCCCATATCACCACGTGGTTTGGGAGCCTGGCCTGCACACACTGCATTACTGCCTCCCTGTCCCCTGGCCTGCCTCTGAGTCCATTGATGCAAGACATCAGCAGGCAATGGGGAAAGACCAGAAAAGAAAGAGCGAGGCTATTTATGATCCTTTCCTTCCCAACCTCCTCCTCTGTCCTGTTGAGATTCTAGCATGCCTTCATTTTTCTCAGGTCTCTTTTTCACATTTGTCATGGCCACCAGGCCCTAGTCACAACTGTCCCCTCCTGTTGCTCTTGGCTGGGTACTTCATCTTCCCTTATTGGTCCTCTTAGCCTTGCCCACACCCCTGTAAATTTCTTTAAACTCTCTTCTTCTAACTCTTCTGCACGGACCACCTGTGTTTTGCCAGGACCCAGAATGATCCAGCACCCCTTCCCCATTTGGAGCAGATTCTGCTCACCTACTGCTGCATAACAAGCCACCCTTCACATAGTGGCATAACACAACAGTGACAGTCTGTATTACTTCTCTCTGTTCTGGTTCTTTACTCAGCCCAACTAAGTGGTTTCGCACTTCAGGTTGCTCACGAGGCTGTGGTCGATAGTAGTGCGGCCTGGAGCCATCTCTGAAGGCTTTGTCACTTGCATAGTCCCGCTATCAGCACCCCATCTGGGGCACCTACCTAGGGTCTTCCCATTTGGCCTTGGCTTCCTCATAGCATGGTGGCTCTTCCCCAGAGCAAGAGACTAAGAAGGAGCCATGTAGAAAATGATTTGACTTATTACCTGGTCTTAAATTCACATAGCACGATTTCCACTGCATTGTATTTGTTAGAAGCTAGTCACTAAGGCAAGTCCCTATTCAAGATAGGAATAGTGTTACAGAATTTGTGGACATGTTTTAAAATCAGCACAGATGGTAAATTCCAAATCTGATACCTTCTCCTCCCACCTGCCACCTTGATCTATGTCCTCCGCACCCTCTTAGTCCCCAAGGCAGAAATGAGAGTGTCTCTCCAGACTCTTCCCTGCTCACCTCACACCCATTGGGCACCAGGCCTGTTGACTTCCCACATTTCTCTCACACACCTCAGCTCCCCCGATCCCTCTGCCACTGCAGCGGCTGGGCCTCCATCCTGTCCATTGGGTTCTCTGAGTCACTGCTGACCTCCCTCCTCCTTCTCAGAGGTGGTTTAGGCCACCACTGAAATGTACCTCAGACCATCCCATGGCCTTTCACTTTCCTGAGTAGGAACATGAGGACTAGAGAAGGGAAAGACTTTGTCCAAAGTCACACAGCTAACCAGAGGCAGAGGCAGGTTGGGACTCAGCCCTGCTGTCCACAAGGGCTGGGCACCTTGGAGCACCGTCACTGCTTGAGGGCCAATCTTTGGATGTTCTTGGAAGGCACTCTCCCACCAGAGGCCTGGGGCAGTCTCTCCACCTCTTCATTTCAGGCCCAAAATATGGTCACAATTTACTGGATTTTGCAAAGAAATTGTTGCTAGAGGAATAAATAAATGGCTACTTTTATTATTTTCTTTATTCCAACGTACCAATTTACCAGTTAAATAGGCATTTCCAGATTTCTGAGTGTCATCATCTTATGAAGGAACTATTCTTGCTCTTAAGGAACTTCCATTCTAAAATTAAACAAGACAGACAGAGGAGATAGACACACACAGAGAGACACTATGCCTTTCTTTTTTTGGTAAGGGCTGGGGGAAGCGCAGAGAAAGGAGAGAAAATAGAAGAGGAGAGAGAAAGATCAGCACTGTTTGGTGGATGGAAATAGCATGAGAGACAGCATAGAACTTGATAGGATCTGTCCCCCAGAAGAAAGGATTTCGAAGCTGCAGCACAACTATTTATTTATTTTTGCATGTGGAATCAGCCATTTTATGCGACTGATAAAATCAAGGACAATTAGACCAAATTGAGCTTTAATTTTGGATTGAAAGTGTAATTCTTCCACAGAGAACTCCCTCCTACAACATTTGAAATCACTAACTAGCTGCAGAAGGCACCCAGAGCCAACAGCCCAGATAAGTGTGAGCTTATTGCTTGTCAAAAAATGTAGACACTGATAAGATCCGGTGCTCCTGCAGGGGCATTAGAAAGTCTAGACAAGATGCAGATTAAGGTCGCACCTTAGGTAGCGGTATTTAAAACATTTGCTTGTTTACAGTTCGTTCAAGTTTGGAAGTGAGGGAGAAAAAGTGACCCAGAAACCAGGGCTGCTGGTTTGGGTTGGAGAAGAATTGAGGTGGAAGAGGTATTGATAGACACATTCCACTCAGGAGCTAAATCTCCCCTTGTAATGCCATTCTTGAAAATGTGCTGAGCTTCCTCTGAGCTTTAAAAAGAAATTCCATCACCTTTTTTCTCTTTTCTACCTCTCCTCTCCTTCACCAACCTGGTCCATAGCCGTGTAACATGTGTGTTAAAAGTTCAGACTCTTGGAGGCCAGATGGGGGGTGGGGAGCCCTCCTGACTTTACCATCTCGGCATGACCTGGACAGATGAGTTCTGTCCGAGCCTTGGGGCCCATGTCTGCTAAGTGCCAGTAGTGATGGCCCCTACCTTGCAGGGTGTTGACAGGATTGATGAGATGATGTGTGTAAGGCATTAGCACCATGCCAGGCACAAAGTCAGAGTTCAAAAAATGCTTGCTATCATTATTCTATTTATTCCCATCATCATAGAGCCTGTCATGCTTCTAAGCGACTTTCTCCCGGTGCTTGCTAACTGTTGCTGACGAGTCTCCCTCCTCTCTTGGCTGGTCTTCCCTTCCGAAGTTTCCATTCCTGTTGGGAAGCCAGGACGCCAGGCCAGGATGGGTGTTCTCACTGTGAGGAGTGTGGCACTCTCCACACGTGTCCCTGCCTGGGTCCCTTTGGCCAGACAGAAGGGAGAACAAAGCTTTTCCCAGGTGCATAAGGGCTGGGTCCAGCTGAGGTCAGGGAAGGGGTGGACAGAGATCATCACCAGCCTTCTTCCCCTGGGGAGCAAACTTCGAGCTTGTTAGTGAGGAAATGCCAATGGGTGAGCTGTAAGGCTGGCCACCTCTTGCAAGTGTTCAGGAAGCACGAAGAGACTGTGTTATGAGAGACTGCCCAGCGGGAGACACATGGCCAGGCAGAACCTTCCCTCTATGTTCTAGACTGGTGTCTGGTCTTGAAAACTATGGCAATGCCCAATAGCACACGGGCCTTTCCTTCTATGCTTTTTGAGCCGTGTTTGACTCTCCGTCCTTCAGTTGAACCTGGATTTTTCTTTCCCTCAGGAGAAAGAGAAGCAGAGGCTGAGCAAGCTCTTGGTGAGGACAGGGCCTTGTGGGCAAATGGAACTGGATGGAGGAGGGAAAGGAAGACACAGTGAAGGACTTGCTATCACCCTGTTAGAAAGTTCCTGGAGGAGGGGCGCCTGGGTGGCTTAGTTGGTTAAGCGTCCGACTTTCGCTTAGGTCATGATCTCGCGGTTCGTGGGTTCGAGCCCCGTGTCGGGCTCTGTGCTGACTGCCAGCTCGGAGCCTGGAGCCTGTTTCAGTCTGTGACTCTCTCTCTGACCCTCCCTGCTCACGCTGTCTGTCTCTCTCCTATAATAAATAAAAAAAAAAAAAAAAAAAAAGAAAGAAAGTTCCTGGAGGAGTCATTCATTTGTGTAATAGTACTGAGCACTGTTCCTGCCCTGAGGGGCTCACAAAGGAAGAGAGGGAGTACGGACATTGTGAGAGATACACACAGGGCCTGCTGGAAGCCTACAGGAGGGGTCAGTAAGGGCTTTGGGGGGAAAGGAAAGGCCTGCACTAGGCACAGATAACGGAGCAGAAATTAGGGGTTAGCCAGGCTATGGGTTGGTAGAAAGACAGTCTGACATGGTGTGTGTGTGTGTGTGTGTGTGTGTGTGTGCGCGTGTGTGCACTGTAGTGCCACCACCTGTTCAGGGAGGCTGAAGGTGCAAGTGTGCAGGGGGGGCATGTTATGAAATGGAGAGGTTGGCAAGAGCCATCTCACAGAGGCCCTAAAGGCAGCGTTACAGAATTGGGATTTTTCTCAGATGGATGACTGCAAGGCCCTGAAGATGTTGAAACAGATGAATTTTCCATCAGCGATGCTGCCTTTGTCCCAGCAACAACTGCTTGGGTCTCAGAAGGTCACACGCCCACGCTGCCCGGTTTCTGCTTTGGTAAATTGAGACGTGAGAGACCATCGTTTGGCCCTGCCTTTGCTTGGCAATTGAAGTAAAACAAACTCGTCTCCCATGTCTTCAGAGGCCCCCCCCTTTTTTTTTTATCAGACTGGCACATGTATATAGGTTTAAAAAGTCAAAGATGACTACGCAGTGTGTAACAGACCACAGCTGTCACTGACCCATCTGTCTCCCTCCTGAGTTTCCTTCTTCAAAGTCAATGTCTTCTGGTATTCACCGCCACACCTGCAGGCGGCATGCACGGAATGTACCTTCGGTTTGAGACTCATTGTGGAAGAAGACGACGCTGTCTCCCATTTACATACCGCTGCCTCCTCTCCATTTTCTCAATATAGTTACATCACTGCTGTTAGCCAAGTCAGTGGCTGCCTTAATGTTTTCAGCAGAGCTGAGCCACCTGATACACTAGAACATTTTTTTTTTCAGTTCGTTTTTTGTCTTTCCTGGCGTTAGTAATTGTCAGTTTGCTTTGTTTTTTAATAAAACGATTGCTGACTCATTCCCAAACTCTCCAACTGAGCCCAAAACCTCCTTTCGTATCTTTGAAAGTAAACCTTCTATAGAATCCCTTGTTTTGTTTTGTTTTTCTTTTCCTCTTAATTCCAGGTGGGAGGGGCTGCTTTACAGGCTGCCAGCAGGTACAGGGAGGGCTTCTTGTCACTCTCAGCCTGGAAAATCCATTTGCCTTCAGAGGCCCTTTTGGGACCCATTTGGGGACCCTGCCTCCTCAGGAAGAAGAATCTGGACAAAACTTAAAAAAAAAAAAAAAAAGCGAAAGTAATTTTTTATCTTCCTATTAATTATCCTAGAAACTACTCTTAGCCACATGCATGCCTTGGCTTTCTGAGGGTGCAAAACCGAATCCCCTCTTCAGTTTTAAATCCGCTAAAGCCTCTATTTTGCCAGTCTGATTTACACAATGGCATACAAGAGATGCAGCTGTTATTACTTCCAGGTGCACACACAGTAATTTAACTAAATGCTATCAAAGCCTTTCTAAGTAAAAAGGCCTCATGGGCTTATTTCAATGACTAGATAAAGCTAATTTGTAATTAGTACATTTCGTTGTTAATATGCAAATGAGGCCTGCTGTTATCTGTAATTAGCACCAAATTCTTGATTGCTAAGGATGCTGCTAAAATACTTAGGAAAGTCTGTCGCCCTCGCTCAAGTCTCCAACTACCTGAGGCCCTCCTGGACCTCACTTCTGGCCCAGGACCACCCCCCCTCGCACCCTCCCCCTCCATGTGTGCGGCTGCCTACTGAAACCCTCCTCGCTATTCTAGAAGCACCTTGAACCTGTCTGAACCTGAACTCATGGAGTTCTGTCCTCTCCCTACACTCGCAGCCCCTTTTAAGAAACCACTCCTCCAGCACACCATTGTCTTCTCTTTCTCCTCCTTGGCCAGCGGGAGCCCCATCGCACAATACACCACCATCACCCAAGCCAGGACCATGGGCTTCCCCCTGAGCCATTTCCTCTCCCTCTCCCTCTGCAGCTCATCCATTTCCAAGGTTGCTGCTTCTTATCCCACCCTCCGTCACTTCCCTAGGTGAGGCCGCATCCCTCCATCCCACAGTCTCCCCTCCTTTCTTGGCATTCTCATTTATTGCCCACGTGATGGCCAGCATGATTTTTTCCAGACCACCTCCTCACTTTACATCTTCCAGGTCTTGGTTTTGACATGGCATCAGCTGGGAAGAAAGACATCCAAGATCCCCAATCCCTAGGTCTGACACAGCGCCCCTCAACCCACTCCCGTAACACCTCATACCATCTCCTGTAGCATTTAAGCGCCCAGCACGGTATTTTCTGCTCATTCATCTGCTTCCTTCAGTCCTTAGAACAGGGATCCAGTAGACCATCAACAAACACTTGTCAAACAAACGACCGAATTGGTTTTCTCAGATTGTTTTTACAAGTTGTCTGTCAATTTTTGCTATTTGTCTAATTTGTTTGCAGATGGACTCCTACCCCTGCATGCAAGGGAAAACTGTCTTAACCTTGATCAGTTGGTAGCAAATACTGAGTTAGAAAGGCCTCAGTGAACCCTTGTGTCTAGTCTCATTGCGGCCTTCAGGGACATGCACAGTCCACCCTGGAGGGCGGGGATCTCCCCATCTCTGGGCTGTGACCCCTGTTGGGTCTGGGTGGCTTCAGAGGTGCTGACGGGGGACTGCCCGATGAAGCTGGAGGGCCGTCAGCTCTGCCACGTTGTGCACGATTCCAGCCTCCATCGCCCACATCTGCAGCCACCCAAATGCAGATTAAGTCCTTTGATGGCAGGCTCTAAACACAGGAGGAAGATTTTCTCTTTGGTAGGAACATTTGAAATAACATCTTTTCAAGTGTGTCGAAGATCAGAATATGAATAAGATGGGGGTGTGGTGAGAAGGAGTAGTGGAAGGAGGGGCTGGGCCCCGCAGCTTGGTCTTTTCTGAAAGGGGCGGTGGTGAAGCTTGCTTTCTTTTCTCTGCAAAATGACAAAATCACTGTGGGGACGTTCACAGCCAGAATTTTTCTGACATTTTTTTTAATCTCCGAAATCATCAAAAACAAAACATTCTACCAAGTGCTCTGGCACGAGAACTGCTCTGTGTCATGGGGCTGTCTCAGACACTAACGGCACCTGGTGAGCTTCATCGATAATTGCACCGTGAAGTTTGGGAGCTTTGAAATGTTACTTATAGTCCCCTGGGCAGCATTTACGCCGTGTGAAAGGTGGGGTGGAGAGTACTAAGTTCTTACTTCCAAGTCACTGCAGACACAGCCAGAATATCAGGTTCACATCTTCCCTCTTGGAATGGAGGGGCAGGGACAGCAATGAAAACACTCGAGGTGCGGGACATTGTCCAACCGCCAGTCACTGACTTAACCAGGCTTCACAGTTGGGTGCTGGAGGCCAGTCCTAGACCCCTAGCTCACCCCTAAGAATCAAGGAAAATGAAGGAGCCTTAGAGTTTCGTTTGGAAGGACTAGGAACGGAGCCCAGCAATCTGTGGAGGGTCATAGAGCCTTTGGCTCCCTCATCCACCCCCCCAACCCTGCCCCTTGTGGGTGGTGGGGACTTATTGGCAAAGTTCATGAACGAGCACTTGGCCCAGAAGGTAAGGAAACCATACCTCTGAAGGCCCAGTGAAGAGGCAAGTGGCTTTCACCCAAAGTCATGTGACCACCTAGAAATAAATCACCTACTTCCCACATTTTCCACCTGACATCCCATCATGGCCATCAGTCCAGCCTCAACATTTGCTGCCCAGTTCATGGTCTTTTCGGATCCAGTGTGATGCCAAATCCAGCACCCACTGGCACTTAATGACAAGTCCTAGCCATGATGCACTGACCACAGAGATACCTTTCGTGTTGCTGAATATACTACCCTTTGTGTGGAAGGGCAAAAATGATGGGAAGAGAGGCTGGGACCTCAGAGGACGAGCCTAGATGGACAGTGCAGCTAAAGCCTGAAATAGACTCTTCAGCACAGCACGGCCCTGGACTGTGCCCTTCCAGGAAGCTCAGGACATATTATGGGCTGGTTGTGAGGTAACAATGGTAAGTATAATCTCCGCATCTGAGAGGGGCTCTGAGTCGCATAATCCCGTATGATGGATGAATGTAGGTTGGTCTCTCCGTTTGGATGTAGGAGAAAAGGTAGGCTTTGTGTCCAGGATTCCTTTCCTGCCACAAGTGTTCACAAAAAAAGGTCTGATAACCTGCTAGGTGCCAGGAATAAGGGAGTCGGCTCATCAGGATGTATTTCACGGCAGTGAGCACATGGAAGGGACAGTGCCCCACACGTGTGCTCAAATACCACAACTCCCAACCTGTCCAAGAAACTGCTTCTGGATTGTAGAACCCTCTGGGCATTAATTAGGCAGAAGCTCTAATTCCAGAAAAAATGTACATATACACAACTTCCGCCTATAGTTCCCTCCAAAGCAAGACCTTTCAGAGTTCAGTTATAGCCTCCATGTTAAGATATTGGTTTAGAGGTTGACAGAAAAGTCCCTTTACAAAGATTCTTCGCTACAGTCGTGGGCAAACTATTGAGTTCTCCTTGAACACACTATAAATTATTGGTTTTCTCCAAACGAAAATTATTTACAACTTCTCAGGAATCTTTCTGTCAATAAAGCAAGACATACCTGTGGCATGAAGGAGAAAAAAATGTGTCTCCTAGGGGGAAGGCTAGAAGGAACTGGTTTTCTCCAGAATGCACATCGGCTACAATCCTGATTCCCTCCCGAGATTGTCTGAGTTGGGGTGTGTCACTGATGTTCTCCTGGGCAGGTCTGCTTCTGATCATTTATCTGAGCAGCGTTTTTCTAGGGTGTGTATGGTGACAATGTTACTAATGAATTTTGTGCGGGTTCACTCACCCTGGCGTGATTTATTGCCGACTAATTTATTGAGCTGTGATTTGGTGTAGCTGAAGCATATATTACCTCACAGCTGGAACAAAGCTCCCGGGGGGCGGGGTGTGTGTGGAGGTGGGTGGCTCCTTATTTCCATCTATTTCCATTGCCACCGTTTCCTCCCCAGCATTCCAGATGCACTCTCCAGAGCGATCGATGGAACTAGAAATTTTAAGAATTCACTGTCCCATCCAAACTCTTCACCAGGATGATAGAAGCACTGGGTTTGGGGGCAACGTTTCCCCTGGGGGGGCTGAAATGGAGTGAGCTGCTTGGCAGGACATTGGCTGGCTCCAGGAAGGGCTGAGAGAGGACAGCCAGGAGTGCCCCGTACAATGCCCGGTCAGCATTCTGCTAGGGCACAGAAGGGGCTGGGAGCCAGCCCACTCTCGACTCAGCGAGCTCTGCGGTCTGGCTGCCACCTTGCCCAGAGGAAGTGGTTTTTCTAATCCCACGGGCAGCTTTTGGGCCCTAGGAATGACCCCCTCCTGGTGGGTGTGGGCACAGGTCCAGGTCAGGGATGGAGAAGGAGGATTCTCGGAGTGTGTCCCTGTCTGACCATACTCTAGGCCTGAGCCTCTGCAGTGAGAACAAACAGGACAGGGCTCAGCTATCTATCTGGTATTGGTATTTGGGACAGGGGTTCGCTCTAGCACCCAAAGAACTCAGGCCTCTCGGGTTAAGGCACTGCTCTCTGCCAGGAACATTTGAGTTAGTGGCAGATGTGAATCAATATTCTTTCGGCACACAAGTTGCTGCAAATCATTTTCTAGGGTTTTCTCTCTAGGCACCTTCTATCTTCTCAACCTTGGGGTGAGTTTCAGAAGAACTGGGTCTTCCGGGTTTTTTTAAGGTTCACCCAGTGCACCACGCCTGTCCCCGAACATGTAGAATTGTGTTGCTGGGTTCGTGGTTTTGCACATGCAGTCATGAGTCCCCTGTAATGTGTTTCTGTCCATCAGCAAAGTCCAAAATGACTAGGGCACTCCCCACCCTGAAGACCCATGTCAAATGCCACCAAGAGGCCACACGGAGAAAGAAAACAAGGGGTCAAGCCCCAGGGCCACCTTGTCTGGCCACGTGATTGTAGGGCAAGCCATCAACTCTCTGAGCCCCTGTCCACTCCCCTGTACAGTGGGAATAATGATAACCACTTCCTAGGGCCCCCCTGCCAGGTTAGTCACAGGCTGGAAGTGGCTTTTCATTATAAAGCTCTCCACGGTATTTGTTCAAGATGACCGCCTTTCCTCCAGGCAGCAATTTCCTAAAGCCAACCAACGACCATCTCAGCCTCTTTCCAACCTCTACAGCCATGTGTACCCTTCATATCTTACTCTCCTTGTGCCAGGGATCTCACATCACTCATCTGCGCAATACGGCCTTGCTGTCCGCCCCGCCCCCAGCCTTGGCCTCAAACACATTCCCAGTGGGGAGCTTGGGAGGGCCAAGCTGACCGCTAGCTCAGAGACACCCACACTAGAGCCTCCAGCAGACACTAGGATTGCTGCCTGGGTTGTGGGATAAATATTCAAGTTCTAACAAGAAAAGACGCGCAGATACACACAGCGGTGAGGTTTCCAACTTGAAGTTTTCCCCTGCAACAAAACTGTTTTTCTATTAGCAGCAGGCTTAGCCAGCCATGTGAATAATTTTAAACAGCCTGAAAAATTACCATTGATTTCGAAGCATTGATTTTCTGCACCACAGTAACACATTAAATCTCTTTTCTGAAAAAGACAAAAGGGAGCTAAAAGAATAAACTTTCAGTCCAAATGGTGGGGGTAAAGGGTCCTTATACAACAAAATTAATTTCACAACTTGCCTATTTTTATAGTAAGTGACCTGTGAAGGACATTCAGCTTTTATCCAGAGAATCTTGTTATATAAGAAGTGAAAGCTTGGGCGCCTGGGTGGCTCAGTCGGTTAAGCGTCTGACTTCAGCTCAGGTCATGATCTCACGGTTTGTGACAGCTCGAGCCTGGTGACGGGCTCTGTGCTGACAGCTCAGAGCCTGGAGCCTGCTTCGGATTCTGTGCCTCCCTCTCTCTCTGCCCCTACCCTGCTGTACTCACACATTCTCTCTTTCTCTCTCTCTCTCTCAAAAATAAATAAATGTTAAAAGAATTCAAAAAACAAACAGATCAAAGAAGTGAAGCCGATGAACTGCTGGCCTCCAGAGTGGAGGAGAGTGTGACAGGAACTGGAGGGCTGCCTGTCCCCTGAGACCCTGGTGCCCAGAGGCAGCAGCAGGCAGGGGGAGCTTGAGACCGACCCCCCAGGTCTGCATCCACTCACCACTACCCCAAAGGCAGATGCTGGGTCTCCCGATCGGAGTCCTGTGAGTCGGGTCAGCTCTGGGCTTGGCTTGTTACTGAAACCACAGGCTTAAAAATGGAGTGTTGGTTTTCAACTCAGAAGAAATCTCCTCAAGCATATGTGTGATGATTTAAATGTATAACCACCATTCATAATTTTTCCAAGCCAGCCTTGTTTCTGTGACCTTTAGTAATCTTGTTATATACCCAGTAGAAAATTCTCAGAGTTAAAACAGTTCAGTTATAACTTGGTCTTTACACTGGAAAAAAAAAATCCCACTGTCCTTTACCCTGTCATTCCCCGACTGCCCCCCTGCCAAAAAAAAAAAAAAAAAAAAAAAAAAAAAGACCCTGAAACTTCTATACTTGGTTTCAAACTCAAAGCATATTTTATTTATTTATTTATTTTTAGAATGCATCAGTTAAATCTGTTCATCTTTTTTGAGTTGAGGGACTGGAAGAAATCACACATCGTTTCTGATGTGATATACCCATGGGCGGTTTTGCATCCTACCCAAAGATAGCTCAACTTCATTTTAAGATGTTTTGCCTTCTATGGCAATCAAAATCAAACTTTTCTAAGTAGACATGTGCTTGCAGGTTACGCAACTCTGAACACCCATCAGCGGTGCCTGTGGTCTTTGCTTCACCTTGAATAAACTTCCAAGTCCATCCAGGGTGTGTGTGCACCTGGGCTCCCCGTGCGTATCTGGGCGCCTCATGCTGCTCAAGCTCCAGGATGAAAAGAGGGTCAAGGGCGGTCACTTCCGGGTTACATATGGGCCTTGGCAAAGGTCAGACTGTCTGCCTAATTGGACACAATTGTCTTTCTCCCCATCTTTATCTCCACAGGGAACAACACCAAAAGAGCTCAGAAGCAGAAAAACAGGGGGACCAGCTGTGCTAAATCACCTACTATTTTGGGTCTCACTTTACTTACCTCTAACATGGGACCAGATGCCCTGGAAGGGGACTTCCAACTCAAAACTCAGTCTCCTGCTTTTCTTCTCTCCAGGAAGACCTCAGGAAGTGATCAGGGTCCAGGAAGTAGCTCTCTCCTCTGCAGATTCCCTCCATCCATCTGAGCTCCTGTTATTGTTACACTTCTCCTGCTCCTCGCCCCAGGGCAGTACCGTCCCTTCTGCACGCCTACCTGGGCTCCCTCTAGCCCTGCACCCCACGAGTAGCCCTTTCTACTGGATTCCATCAAGAAATCTGGGGTGATATATTTGTCAGCAGGACAAGTCCTAGATAAATCTTTGTCACTGTCCCTGGGCAACTTGATTGTATCTATTATCATAAATTCCCTTAGAGTCATTTCAGTATCCTCAAACTTTCTGCTTACCCCTTCTCCTAAATGAAACTAGATCTTTCTCCAACTGTATACTTTCTTTGCAACCCTCTTAAAGGAGGCCATTGCATTCGATGAAATTATTCAGGACCTACTATTTGCCAGGCTCAAGAAATGCTTGTTGAGTAATTGAGTGGACAAATGTACCTTATTGGGTGCTATAAGAGATTCAGAAACAAACAAGCCCTCTTCCCAGCTTTTAGGAGGATGGTCTATCTATGGTGGTGGAAAGGAGGAAACACACACAAAAACAGCCGGAATAGTAGCAGCACCACTATTCTTGTTATAGCAACACTGCTTGTAAATAGTGAAAGACAATACTAGCTGAGTCCTAGTTGGGAAATAGCCACGTCCCTAACCACGCCCTGCAAGTTCCTCCTCCCAGATATCCTGCCTCTCCCTTGGTACCCCCAGACCTACCTACAAGCTAGCACCCAGAGAGGGTTAACACGAGGCTTGGCAGAGAATGTTCAGTATGCTGTTCTGATTGGTCAGCACTGGTGCCTATCCATTGGTTAATATTTTGACTGTCACTAATGAATATGAATTAACCTCAGGTAGGTGCCAAAAAGAAATGATAAAAGTAAGTAAAGAAAGGAGGTATTGAGAGACTTGGTTCCATTCTCAGCCTTAGGAATGGGTCCCAGCCTTAAGCCTGGCCATTCAGAGAGGACATCATTATTTCCTGGCCACAGTGATTGGTTCACTAAGTGGCCAATCACCAATCAGATGCAGTGAAATGAAACTTTCGCTGGGACTGTTAGTTGTCTACTAACAACTGTTAGTAGACAGTTGTTCTCTATGATAGATGTGAATTGAGATGTGATTCTTGAGGGATCAGGAGCTACCTACCCTATGAAGCCTAATCATACTTGAAGGTAAGAGTTGTAAGCTCCTGGATCAAGCCATTCCTGAAGTCATTCCTGCCTTCTGGAGTATTTGGTTATCTAGAGTAGGTGAGTTTGTTTTCCTGTCATTGTATAACAAAAAAGTTCTGATGCTGGAGTGAGGCAACAAAGAAAATACAAGTGTATGAGAGATGGAAAGCAGTGCTCCGCCATTTTTCTGTGTAGCTTGGCCCTACACTCTGATCTTTCAATCTGGTCTCCTCACTCTCTCCCATTCACCCACGCCATCATCCCCTTCCAACTTTCTTGGATTTTTACCCAGTCTGGGGTTAAATCCCTCATCTCTGCAACCTTGTTCTGTTTTCGCTTTACCAATCTCCAATCCTAGGCCAATGGAACACTCGTCTCAGCTTTTTTCACATCATGAAAAATACAGAAACTAACAATCTTTGAAGGGCACCCTGGGGTAAGCAAAAGCATTAAAGGTGTCCTATGTGAGTTGGAGGGTAAAGGTCCATTCGATTTTCCTTATACTATAAAATTATGGTAAGTAAAATACAAAGTCCTGGGAAAGATACGGCTTTATATGAAACTCCAAAATAAAATAATTTCCTGGGGCGCCTGGGTGGCTCAGTCAGTTAAGTGTCTGACTTCGGATCAGGTCATGGTCTTGAAGTTCATGAGTTCAAGCCCCATGTCATGCTCTGTGCTGACAGCTCAAAGTCTGGAGCCTGCTCCAGATTCTGTGTCTCCCTCTCTCTCTGCCCCTCTCCTGCTCTCTCTCTCTCAAAAATAAATAAGCATTAAAAAAATAATAAAATCATTTCAAAATGTTAAATGAGAAATTTGAGCTTACTTCCATCAACATGCCTTTTTAATATCAGGTTTAATGTTTCAAATGCTGTCCTAAGATCCTGATCAAAACTTTCTAATGATAATCTCTTCAACTTCTTGGTAGTCACTATCTGTGAGAAACCTTGCACATGCTGGAAATAAAAAAAATTAAAACCATTTTTTGGCAACCTTTCAAAACTGTCAACCATTGAAATGATATTTAAAGAATCCAGTTACATGTTCTGTTTTTCACTTCTACATACAAATTCGTTGTGATTTCTTGCTGACGTTACTTGTGATAAAGCAAACGGACTTCTGATCCAAGAAAATAATTTTTACATAAATTATTTCTAAATAATGGCGAGGCCCTGATGTGCACAATGCAGGCACATCATTAAAGCAGTCTCTTGTCCTAAAATAAATACCACTACCATAGTTTGTCAGTCACAGTGGACAGGAGTACATGACATACAGGAAGGCAGAGACAGTGCCACCCACTAGTGCCCTCCCTAGTTCCCGGGAGCCCCCTCCCGATCAGCCACACCCAGCCACGTGCTCAGCAGCTCCACGATCTTGGTCTTCATCCTGGCTGGGCAGTGTCATACTCTGCGACCCGCCTCACCCACTCTCCATGGTGGCGCACCAGCGTCACGTGTACTGCAGGTTGGTCGTTGGGTTTTCACCTGAAGGAGCCCAGTGGTGCTCCCTTCCCAGAACCCAGACGTCTCCAGCTGGAGGCTGCAGTCCAGGCCCCACCCAGCCACCCAAGGACTAAGAGGTTCAGCACCTCTATGGCAGACCTGTTACCTTCTGGCCACAAACGAGGGGCTCTTGAAACGGGACGGGAAGCTGTCCAGACAGGTCATCACAAAGTAAACACACAGAGTAACCATTACCCTTGGGAACATTCATTCATCTGTTGGCAGATTAAGCCCCAAGCCTGCCACCTCCTTTTCCTCATGTTCTCTCCGGTTTTCCCCTTGACTCCAGCCATCCCCATCATGTTTCTGAAGGTTATCTAGAAACTAAATTCAAGATCTTTTTTCTCAGTCCTTCTCTCTCCGTGACTTGCCTGGAGTCATCAGTACTGTTTTCTGCCTGCTCTGTCAAGAACCCTTTCTCTTGGCTCCTGCAGGCTGTAGCTTCATGGCCTTATTTCCTTTTCCTTACTTGCTTGATCTATCTGAGCTTACATCTGGATGCTTTACTATTATTTTCTTCCACCCACCAACATAAGGGATGCTGACCCTCTTTACTCCATGTCTTCTACTCACACTGCTTTTACCGTCACTGCTGTGTGAACTCATTTAAAATCTTGCTAGCAGTCGGAGCTCCGTTCTAAATTTCTGCCTTGTCTTTGGACACTTCCATCTGAATCTCCTGACAGCATCCCCACTCACCGTGCTCAGAGGCCCCTTCCTCGTCCCTGCCCCAAATCAGCTTTTCCTTCTTACTTCCCTGTTCCTGGGGGGAGGACACCCTCGTTTCCTCCCCCCCTCCACCAACTAGGTTCAAACCCTTGAAGGTAACCTTGGCTTCTCAACTGATTATGCGTCTAGATGGCTTCCCCTCCCAAATCCCTGCCACATCCCTCCCCTCCATTTCTGTACATGCCATCCTTTTCCAGGGTCTTGACATCTCACCGGGATTAGTACAGTAGCCTCTCCGCTGGCCTGTTGTCTTGTTTCTTTCTTCCGCCACCTTAGACAAATTACTCCCAGTTCATTCTCACAAAGAACTCCCATATTTAAAAGCTCTCAATAGCTCTTTACTGTTGACCAAATCGAGCCTAACTTCTTAGTCAGACATTCAGATCCCTTCATAATCTGTCCCCGGCCTATCTATACAGCCCCGGTTCATTTATAGATTTAGAAATACTTACTGAACTTCTATATTTTGTTCCAGACTGGCCTGGGCATTGGAAATACAGCAGTGAATGAAATCATATTCTTCGTTCCCATTCTAGATAGGAGAGTCTGACAACAGATAAACATGCAAACATGTTAGATCAGTGTTTATAGAAAAATAAATGAGGGTAAGACAGTAGGTGGTGATGGGAGAAGCAGCTTAGATGGTATGGTCAGCCAGGCCTTTTTGATGAGGTGACATTTGTCTCGAGACTTGAATGAAATTACGTGTAGCTAAGCGGGGAGCATCTGGCTAGAGGGAAGAGAAAGTTCAAAGTCCTTAAAGTGGGAACATGCTTGGCAAGATGATGAAACCACAAAGAAGCCAGTGGGATGAGAGTGAACAGGGAGGAGAACAAAACGTGAGGTGGCTGGGGGCCGTGTTATGTATGCCTTGTGGACTGTGATACACATTTAGAATGTAATTCTAAATGAGGTAGAAAGCACTGGAAGGTTCTGAGTGGTCGAGGGACCTGTTCTAAAAAATATTACAGACAGCTGCGTGGAGAATAAATAGAAGAGGGGACAAAGCAGAATGAACACCAGGATACCCATTAGGAGGCTGTCGCCACAACGTAGGCAAGAGATGGGATGAGAGACACATAGGTTGAGAAGTTGTCAAGTTCTGGTTACAGTTTGAAGGCGGTGCTGACAGCACTTGCTGATGGATTGGATGTGGAGTGTCAGAGAAGAAAGAAATCAGGGATGATTCTGAAGCAACTGGAGCAGCGCAATTGCCATTAACGAAGCTCTACAAGGCTGGGGAGAGAAGAAAGCCTGTGGGAGGAGGAAAGCTCAGTCTGGGGTGTATTAAGTTGGAGGTAACTATTAAACGTCCAAGTGAAGATGTCAACTTGTCAGTTGGAGATCTGAGTCTAGAATTCACGAGTGGGATCCAAGCTAAAAATAAATTTGGAAATTGTTTGTGTATAGATGGTATTAGTGTTCAGGAATTAGGAGAGATCTCTTACGGAGAGTCTACACTCTCTGTCTACACAGAGGCCAGTGGGCTGAACCTGGCTCACTCCAGCACTTAGAGGATGAGAAGGTGAAGAGGGCTCGGCAAGGGAGACCTATAGGCAGGAGAAAAGAAAACCAAGATACTATCGTGGCTTGGAAGCCAAGTGCAACAAAGGTTCAACAAGGAGAGAGCAGTTTATGAACTGCTTTAAAATAATAGGGGTGTGTGTGTGTGTGTGTGTGTGTAAAGGAAGATGGGGGACTATCTGGTGTATAAACAAACGGGAAGTACAAAACCTGATCATTGCTAAATATGGGTAGGTGGGAGTTCACCGTACCATTTTCCTTACTTTTGTCTTGGGTTTGAAATTTCTCATTAAAAAGAGAAAAGAAAAACAACAACAACAGGGAGTGAGAAACTGTCAAATGCTGATGGTCAGTTGGGAGAGCGGCCTGGACCCTGCAGAGGGCACTGGCGGTGGAGATAAGGGCGGTCTCAGTAGAGAGGAGAGCCTGTCCGCAGTGGGTTCAAGAGAGAATACAAGGAAAGCATAGGGAGTGAGCGAATGCGATCACCTCCTTCTAGGAATTTCGCAGGGAAAAAAACCAGAGAAATGGGTAGCTGAAAGGAGATCAAGGGGCCAAGGGTGGCTGGTTGGTTTGTTATTTTAAGTCAGAGTGATTACAGCCGTATTCGCTACTGCTGTCTTTCACGGAAGCTCTAGACAAACTTTTCCAAAGCTCCCTTCCCCGCGTTCTCTGTCCGCACCTGCCTACCCCATTCACCCTACCCATCCACTAAGGTCTAGAATGCCTCCTGCCCCCTGCATCATCCCTATTGTATGTGATGTCTCCAGGCAGACAGTTTCTACCTGCGTGCGGAATTGTCAAGAAATTTTTTGCAGAAGACTTTCAGTTGCTGTGTTGCTCAGCTAGACTCTGTGTAGCTCTCACGTTCAATGTGTATCAGAGCACACAGTGTGTTTATACCGGAGATCAAAACTACCCAATGTTTCCCTGACAGCTTTCAGAAGGGAAGCAGAACTTCTACAGACTATAAAGTTTCTGATTCCTTTAGATCCTGGAGGATAGCACTGGAAAGTAGCAACAAGAATCGTATCTTTCACTTGCCTTTCCCACTCTAAAAGACATGGCCAGAAGCAGCAATTTACACTAAGGGATCATGGACTGGTATTTATTTTTAAAACTAACTGAAAAGCCTCAGCAGTTTCTCTTTGGAAACATCAGAAATGGGGCGGGAAGTAGGTGGGTAGGGAGAACGAGCCTTCTAGTTTAAGATGTGGCAGGCTCAGTGAAACTGCACCAAAAAATAAGACATGATTAAGAACACTACTTCCCTCACGCCCCCCTCAGAGAGTATAACAGCCAGGAGGCCGGGGCACTTTCAGATTTCTTCCTGCTAAGAAGTTTCCTCAGCATTTTCGGTGCAAGAGGCAAGAACAGACAAGACGCTTCTAATCAGGATTAAATATGAGATGCATCACAGATGGCCTCTGAAGACATTCTTAAGAAATGAGATGTTATCAGAGCTTGTATTAGGACGAGAAGGCCAGTGACAAAAAAAATCACGTGTCAGGTATGGCTCAGCCGAGGGAGGCGAGCAAATGCATCTTGACCGAGTCTCAAGAGTGGGTACAACGGGGCATCTGAACCTACCTCTTCCTGCCCGCAGCTGTCACCCCGTGTTCGGGTCGAGACCCTTGTCTGGAGGGGAGATGATCACGATACCGTGTGAGATCTACGAGGCTACCTATGGCAGGAAGGCCCCCTTGATCCTGACATCAAGGGAGGCTGGGGGATTCTGGCAGAAGTGATAGCAGCACCATGAGCAAAGGTTCCTGGGTTTAGAGGACATGGCGCTGTGGGAAAAGCGAGGCATGCAGCCGTCTCGAGGGGCAGCATGATCCACGTCTGGGCCTTTGAGGTCCCGGGCCGGGGAGCTCTTACGGGGGAGCAGGAGCAGGCGCAGGAGCCGGTCTGCAGTCGTGAAAGGTCATTCTGGTGGCAGTGACCTAAAGGAAAAATAGACTGTGTGCCCGCTTCAAAGCTGTGAACGGTGGTGACTGTTGCCAAAGCCCAATTCTGTTTTCCTATGTTGTGTTTGGCATTTTGTTTGTTTTCCGTGCCTTACGCAGCTGAAGGTGTCATTCTTTTGGAGTATTTGTCAACGTTCAGATAATTTCTTTTTCACCTGTACGCCTTATATCTCAAGGGTACAATGTAATCAACAGTTGGGAGGTAATTATACTATGGTCGCCTCTGGCTATGAAAATGACCTTTAGCTTTGGAACCAGGGGCCACTTCTTCCCCGAAGGTCTTCTTGCCAATCTGTCCACTTACAAGCTGCCTGGAATTTCACCCATGCAGTGACTCCCAACGCTGGTCCATGAAAATGGCTTCACTGGTTTAGGGTGAAATGCAGAGGCAGCAGATAGTGTAGACAGTCTTTCATAAATCAATATTTGTTCTGTGTAAATACATGTCCTTTCTCCTAAGTTATGTCCTATTTCCTTTTTGGGTGTTAAGATTCCCTTTACTTTAGGCAATAATGGCAACACAGTATTTCGTAAAGCCTGTGCAAGTCAAAATAGTTGGCAACCCCAGAGCCATGCGGTCATTTTTTGGAATGTGAAATCTTAGAAGCCCGGGAGGCACCTGCTCAGAGTACCCTCCACCCCCACCTGCTTATCATGCACAGTGGCCACCAGATACCGAGTCCAGTGAGAGGAGGGACACTTCTGGGTTAACCGAGGCTGACATCAACCTGCCAAAGCATCAGAGCTGATAGTTAACTATGTGACAATCAGGAACATGTTGGCCCAGTGTGTAATTTAATTGCTTATTTCTTCCTGATTACGTCTTCGGAATTTAGCATCTTAATGAGAATATTAAACTTCTTTTCATGGCCTCTGTGTCACTCACATTTAAATATTGTTAAATAAGTGGTTAAATTATAAGGCCCTAAAAATGTCTTTACTTTGCAGATCCCAAGTTCATCTCCTTGCTTTGGAGAGAGGTGCTTGAAACCCATTTCCTGTTGGCACCAAAGATACGAAGAGTTTGGGGCACCTGGCACAGAAGCAGCCCCCATGCCAGGATGGAGTAGCGAGCAATAAATCAGGAGCTGAGGTCAGAAAGAGTTTTTCTGGGGTCTCAGCTCACAACCTACGAGCTACGTAACCGTAGGTTACTTGTGTAAGCCTCAGGTTCCTCGTTTACAAAATGAGGTTAATAATGGTACCTCCCTGCAGAGTAGTTCTTTTGGGGACAGTCTTGGTGCTTGGTGCATAGTCGGTAGTGGTAATATCGCCTTCACTGTGAATAGAGGCTACTTACAAAGCATGAGCTTTTTTTACAAGAATCATGTTAGACCTGAAAAAGCTCTTTTTGATCATCTGGCTCAATATCAGCCTTTTATAGATGGGGGGAGGGGGTACAGGGAGAGATCTAGAGAGAACACAGAGCCAGTGAGAGGCAGAGCCCAGACCTGGTCTCGGCCCAGGGTTTTTTCCACCACATTAGTTTTCCCCGCCTGCAAGTATTTGGTTGACTTTCAAGGTTTTTTGACTAGAAAGGACTATACAGATAATTCAAAACAGTATCATTTATGAATTTTAAATGGCAAATTCCATAGTACAAAAATGCAGAGTCAACAAACAAATGGATAGGTCATTACTTCATCATTTTGGGATATTTACTGCTGAATATTCTGAAAGAATTAAATGTGTTCAAAATAATGTAACAAGCTATCTACCCAGATGACAGAGTGCTAGGATGAGGTGCATGGACAGATATACTATAAATACCATGTAAAGATGTGCTCTCCCCCACTCCCCGATGCTCCAAAAAGAAAAGGTGCAAGCTACATCTCCCATGTCAATCCAATTTCTTGGTTTCCCAGGAAGGAAAATAGAGGATTTTATACATCTTTATGCTACTTCTAGAATGCAACAAAACCAGATGGATTATGAAGGGTATGGCTGACAGAGGCAGGATAATGCCAGCAATAAAAGGGACACAAAATCATTAGTTAAATAGAGGGACACAAAGGGATCACCAGCAAAACAAAGTACGTACACTTTCTGTTATTTTAGCTCAGTAGTTTTATTACAATATATGCACTGACACACAATTAGAGAAGGAATGTCCTGACATTTTCTGAGCATTTCACGGAAAGCAAATGTAACCATCCAGGCAGTCGAGTCATCCACATCTTTTCCAAATACAAAGCAAAAGCTCTTGTATGTGATTAACTCAGGAAAGCAAAGTTCTCATATTCTTGTCTACAAAACTTCAGTATCAGAAAACAGTTACTGTGAAGTGGCCTGAGAAGGGAAGGGTTTCTTTCCTTCTTGATGTCCCAGTTCCTGCCTCTCAATTTCCCCCTTGACTTTCTAGATGACCTCTGATGACAGTGTGTTCGGGGGCTAAGTGGGATCTACTCATTAGGCCGGCTACCAGACGCCACTCTAATTGAAAGGAAAGGACAAATTAAGAAAACGAAGTCCTGGAAAATGCACAAAGGCAAGGTGAAAATATCTGGGTGTATTAAAAATGAGATGCTCTTTTCACGTAACTCATTTAAAAGGTTACAATTACCATAAACATTTTAACTCCATTAAAGATCACTGGCAAAAACGAGCTCTTATATCTGCAAAGGGGCTCTGCACTTATACAGGTTCGGGAGAAAGCAACACAGCGTGCAAAAAGTCACTGACCCTGGTGTCGCAGGCATCGGACTGTTTGGAGTTGCATAGGTATTTTTTCAGATCCACTTTGTACAAGACACTATGGAACCTTATGAATTTCCGCCTTTCAACAATCATTGGGGCAGTCAGGTGTTTTAATCGCTTCAGTGCCCAAACTCACAAAAGCATTCTAGGAATGAAATACTAAAATGACATTCTGGATAAATTCACTACATGTTACATAACTTGGAAAGAGTAAAAGAAAAAAACCCCAAGCATGACTCCTAGTACTTCATATAGAAAAGCACTGCAGGAGAAAACTTTGTTTAAAAACATTAAAACCCAGGTGAATATAAATACATTTTTGGTTACTCTGTGCTATACCATGTAGAAATCCTGTCAGATATTCAGTCAGCTGGGTAACTCATTTGGATTTTTCATGTCTGATTGTATTAGTAGATTATACACTGCTGCGTATACTTACATATATATGCATATACATATATAAAATTCAGATCATGAAAATTTTTAAATACACGTATACTTTAAAACCTGTACCTCTAAAAATAAATACATTCACCTCTAATAGGCTAATTCTGAGAGTTCCTTCACAAACCAAACAGAACATGGCTTCTCAACAATGGCAGATGACCAATTAGCTGCTCTTTAAGTCCATTATCTATCAGTAAGTGTTTTAAAATTCAGATGTACAACAGAAATAGCATCCCAAGGACAGAACACAGATAGAATTCTGGCTTTGAAAAGAAATGTCTTGGCTTCCTTGATGTTTAGTTCCTACAGATGTCTACTCTTTGCCTCTGCATTTATCTAGCAGTGGGAGAGCATTTTCTAGTGACAGCATTCTCTTCCACTGACATTACCTTCTAATCAAAGGAGTCAGCTGGCATTTCCTTTGCCGTTTTGTTCAAGGGAACTAACACAACATCGTCTGTATTTGACATCACTCCCATAGTCACAGTGAGTTGTGTGCTTTAATGTAATTTACAATGTGCTGATACCACTGAGGTAAAGCAGAAGTAGTCCTGGCATTAAAAAAAAAAAAAAAAAAGGAGGAGGAGGAAGGAAGAAAAAGGGTCTCCCAGGAGAGCACCACATACAAGGGGTCTGGTGGTGTAGAGCTAAGTTCTAGGAAGTAACTGAAAGGCGCTGCCAGAGTGGACACACTGGGTCTCTGATATTTTAGTTCGAAGAATAGAAACAGATGAAAATACTCAATATACTTCCTTTAGATAGGATGCAATTCAGAAAAACGGGGCTTTACTTTTTTACTTTTACATTTCAAAAAAAGCTTCTTAAAATGGTAGAAGACAGACCAAGTTGTTTAACATAGTACAATACTTAACCACTGTGTCATTTGTTTTTGAACACAAGCATCTCAGAAATGTAGGAAATCCATGATAAACGACAGCAAGAATGTTTAGTGCCATTGCCTAGATTTTTCAAAAGGAAAATTTACCATAGTTGAAATACAACTTCTAAAAAATACAGTGTTTTATACGCTCACAGTTCCAGATTACTAACTTTATAAATTAAAGGTGAAAGTTATCCATATACAAACAAGGCCTCTTTTGCATTGATTTCAATCTCAATTAAACCTTTGGATATTTCAATCTTCAGATTCCACACGGTAAGGCTGAGTTTATCAGATATAAATAAACTGTGTGAAGTCCATGATGTATCGTAGCACTGAGGAAACAAATGCATCAAATATTTATAGGCTGGCTATGATACCTTTCTTTTTTCTTTTCTTTTCTTTTTTTTTTTTTTTTTTTTTACAAAAAAATTCAAATGTGTATCAGCATCAAGCCACACTCTCTTTTGAATTTCTCTGGCTGCAAAAATGGGGCAACGGCATTTTTTCTCACTCCTTTTTCCTCTCAGTCTTTAAGTCAGAGGCGGGTCTTAGGTCAAAGGGCGAGGTCTTTTGGGAGGTGGTGGAGGCATGAGCTCTGTGTCAGGGTCCAGATGATGCTTCCGCTTCTGTCCTTGAGAAGCCGCCGCACATCTGTCGATGAACTCAAACAGCATCTCCTTGGTGACAGGGTTGGAGATGCTGTTGCACACAGCTGTGGACAAAGGGAGACGCGTGTCTCACGTGAGGGTTAATGAAGGCCGCTGACTCACCCCAGGGGATGCCAAAGGGGAAAGGTTTTCATCCCAATATGCTAAACACTTGCATCTTCCCCGAT
This sequence comes from Proteles cristata cristata, assembly GCA_017311185.1. Taxonomy (NCBI): domain Eukaryota; kingdom Metazoa; phylum Chordata; class Mammalia; order Carnivora; family Hyaenidae; genus Proteles; species Proteles cristata. The sequence continues at coordinate 689,580 of JAESUZ010004992.1, read as the reverse complement.
TTGGGTGACTTGCTTCACACATTAAACTATTCTCCTCCCTCCCCCGCCTCCATGGGTGCTTTTCTGGTGCCTACTCTTTCTTGTACATTAATTTTAAAAACAAAACTTTTTAAGTATCCAAATGATAAGCATGCCTTCACTATGGTTGTGCATTGCTTCGAAACGGTCTTCAGGATGTGAATGTAGCACTGCGCATCACATTCTAGTCTATATTCAACCAAACTTCTACAGAAAACGTGTAGTCTCTCCTGCCAGAAAGAACTCCCCCCATCACAACGGCACCATTTTGCTGGAACAGGGAGGTTCCACTGTAGATGGCAGATCATATGGTTTTGTTTTAAAAACTTCTTTGAGAAAGCCAGGTATTTTAACAAAATTACAAATAAATAAGGCATCTTTTCTTATGTGGTCAAAATTTACTACTGGTCCTTGAAATCGTATTTACATATTTAGTTCTGGAAAAAAAGACACTGGCTTAATTATTCCTATTTTCAAAATTAACTCATCTTGTCTGATCACAGATGCTAGTTCCGACAGAACCTTTAAATGTACAATAGTAACTTTTCATAAACTGCAAAGCTGAAACTGGCAGCTTCTGTATTTTCTCATAAGCTTATCATATAATCAGCAACATCACCGACTGAGCAGTCTCACAGCACACCATGCTGTTAACCTTCAATCTTGGTTTTTATCTATATTTTTCAAAGCCGCTAAAACCGCAGTCCAGAGCAATGACTGCTACTAGTTTACCTTGTAAACTTCATTAGTTTGTGTTGTTCAACATGAAAGAAACTTACTATTCTGAATTCCCAAAGCATGCATACTGTACCCAAAGAATACTCGGAAGAATAGCAGAGCAGGTTTTAGGAGGAGGTTTTTTTTTTTTTTTTAAATGGTTTTCATTTACTTTGTTCTCCATTGTTTGTAAAGCTATTTTAGGAGCCGGAAATTACATTTTCCCCTGCTAATTTTGTCTTTTACCATCTGGCAAATAATGGTTTTTATAGTTTTGAACAGATCTGAAATTATCGTGGCTTTTGTTGTTGTTGTTGTTGTTGTTGTTCAACAAATTCAACTTGTATCCAGCCCATTATCTTGCCCTTTATACTTCTCTACTGGGCACGCGGGCACGAGCCCCCAGGCCTCACGACAACCTGCAGGCCAACTGGCTCCGCAGAGTCACAACCCCTCTCCCGGTCGCAAGGGTAGGGTCCGAATGACCCTGTCGATTCGCCCCATCAAACAGAACAACAAAGATGACACATTCTGATTCTAAACCGTCAACACTCTCTCTCCCTCTCTCTTTTTTAACGTAACAAACACTGGTAGGTTGTCATACTCACCCATGGCAGTGTTGTAGGCATTGGGAAAACTTTTGTCTGTTCTCTGTCTCATGAAGACCCAGCTGTTATTCTCAAATTTGCATTCTATAATTTTGTTGTCATACTGTTTTAGCTCTTTTGTCACCTGTTTTAAAAGAGAATTGAGGAAAATATTTAAATCATTTGAAAAGCTTTTCGCTTCCACTATATGACAGACACATGAGGGAATGCCAAAAACACCTCAGTAACTCTTCACGAAGAGCTTTTTGTCATCTGAAGTGTCTAATCAAGCCTCAGGATGTGGTGTGCACTCCCTTGTACACATGCTCATTAATCCAACATTTATAAATAGTCGTGAAAACGGCTGTCAATATATAGCAATTAAAAGAGGCTAAGCAGAAACCAGCCACTTCTGGGCCAAATGCAAATATGTTACCATAGGGACCAATGCCTTCAATATTTCTGTGTCCCTATGGCTTTGAGAAATTGAGTATGCTGCTTGGGTTCATCAGCTTTCAGAAGGGTCTCACCATCTAAATTCCCATGCCAAAACCCAAGAAGTTCCCTTTCCTAGTTAAAAGAAAAAGTTACCCATAAAATGTAAACATTAGGACCAGATTCAGGTAATACACATCCTAAATATTTTTGCTTTTCAAGCAGTGATAACTAACACAAGCACTAATCTTAAGGTTATTTATTTACCCTTTCCATGTCTAAACTAGTATAAGTATACAGAGGAAGCCACTTTAGATTTTAGTTGGTGGGTTTTATGGCTACTTCACCTCAGATGATTGAATATGAATTACAACTTACTCTATCAAAGCTAACAAGTATCCATGGTAACTATAAAACATTTTAAAAGATATTTCATCAGGCTGTGAGGATGGCTTTCATAAATAGGAACCTAAGCTTATCTTTGCAGTTTTCAAATCAAATGGCAGTCATGGTAATATTTTAATTCAGTCCTCATCTTTCACAGCTAACAACTTTTCCTCACAATATGGTAGATTGCAATCATTTAAACTTCATTAGCATTATTTGAAATGCTCTCATTTTTTTCTACACACATATTCAATACCACCTAGGAATATGAAAGGAAGCAAATTTTTAAAAGATGCTTTCAATTCACAGATTAGGCAGTGCATGTCTTCATAAGAACTATCAGACTGTATTCCTTTCCCTTAATGAGTACCACATTTGATTGGATTATTTGCATTTTCAACAAATCCAATAGGACAGATACATTCAGTGGCTCTGGAACAGACCTGCTCAAAAGTGATCTTCCACTTATGGCAAATTTGCTAAAATTATTCTCAAATATTCATTATTCTAGTCTCAATTCCCCTCCCTTTATTCCTAAGGATCCACCACCTTTTACTTTTGATACATTATCTATCGCCAAGTACTAGGCAATTCATTCTGTTAGGTAAACCACATTTATCACAATGTAGGGTCTAACAGAGGTAAAGTTTCTAAACCTTCCAGAGTCTCCATTTTACAATTTTAAAATTGGCAAGGAGTTCCTAATTTACTGGCATACTGGAAGAAGAAAAAAATGAAAGTAGCTGGCACATAGTGGCCAACCAGTAAAATTCTTAAGTAAATATAAAAATAGGAACTAAAACATTGCCTTCAAAAAATAAAAAATAAAACATACTTTTAAGTAATCCACTAAAGAAACCAGGATGACACGGAAAGGTACACTTTGAACACAGGTGTCAAGAAAATTATATCACATGTATCACACAAGACAGGTTGTAATCAACAGTGTGCAGTCTCCCCTTCACTGACCAGCAACTGTACTAAGTCTGCATCACAGAGCGCATCCTTCTGGTGCTCCTGGTTCCAGAATGCTATACATTATGTGTTGCTCCACCTGACTACAGCACTTAGGCAGTACTATTAAGTATCTATGTATCTATTTGGATATGCATTAACAATAACTGGGAAACCTTTCTGAAAAATGCATGCACCTGCCACTCTATTAACCTAAATGTATATCCATGTTCAAGAACAATCCATTGTTCTTTATTGGTCACATCAGTTGTATTCCCAAGATAGACACACTGCAAGGTACTTGTTTGGTTAGGTACTAAAATATATTTATTTAACTGACAAAAATAATACTTTTCATAAGTGACAGTTGTCACTAATGGTTAGATCAAGAGAATGATTGCCATACAGGGGAGGAGTTTAGTTTTAGTATCCAAATTCTAATTTATTACTATGACAATAATCATCCTCAGCCAATTACGTATTATTATTTACTAAAACAAGACCTTGTCAGGCCTTCTATAATCAACTTTATTACCCTAGTTTGAACTAATAAGAGCTTGAAAGTAATAAGAACAAAATATTTATAAATCAGGATTTCATCTGTACCCATAATTATGGTACAGATGGGATTTTACTGTTTTTTTTTAAAAGAGCAACATACAATGTATTTTATATCATAAAACATTCTGTTCATTTGTTCATGCATCCATCTTACTGAGAACCACACTTTTTGAACTATTTGAATCTACCAGTAAAATGGGATTAAGAGACAGTCCAATGAAACTGGATCTTGGATCTCTGGAGATTTTTAAATTAGCAGCTCAACAGTAATGCCTGAACAAAGAGCCCACAAAAGAGTCAGGTACAATCCCAGGTGCTCTGCTCTGCACTGTTTTCACAGAATACTTTTTGTAACTTATGTGCTGGGCAACCTACACCACCAAGTCACAAAAGGCAAACCATCAGTGTGGGCTGAAGTGACCTACACCGAGCAGGCAAAACTGCATTTCTATTTCTAGTGGTGGGATGAAACCTCTAGAACTTACTGTCCCTGTTTCAGGAGAGCGGTTTCACTATCAAAAGCTTATCTTTCTTCTATAGAGAGACTGCACAAAGGTCTGGGAGAGGGGGGTTTCTCTGAACTAATTTGCTCTGGAGACATATTTTTTTTTTAAGTTTATTTATTTTGAGAGATAGAGATAGAGAGACAGAATGCATGAGCACAGGAGGGGCAGAGGGAAAGGGAGAGAGAAAATCAGAATCTCCAGGAGGCTCTATGATGTCAGCACAGAGACTGACACAGAGCTCAACCTCATGAACCATGAGATCATGATCCAAAGTGAAATCACAAGTCAGACGCTCAACTGACTGAGCCACCCAGACACCCCTGGAGACACTAACAAATATCCTTAGACAGAGAAGCCATCAGTGAGTTGTTCTATTTTTAACGTTTAATTTTGGAATAATTTAGATTTACAGAAAAGCTGTGTAGATGGTACAGAGTTCCAGTATTCCTGTCACCCAGCTTTCCCCAATGTGCCTATTTTACATCTCATGGTACATCTATCAAGTCAAAGAAATTCACATTGGTACACCACTCTGAACTCAACTGCAGACTCCTCAGGCTTCAGTTTTTCCACTAACGTCTTCATCTGTTCCCTGATCCCCTCCAGGAAACCACACTGCATGCAGTCATCACGTCTCCTTAGTTGCCTCTGATCTGTGACAGTTTCTGACTGTCCTTGACACTTTTGAAGAGCACTAGTCAGATATTTTGTAGAACATTCCTCAACTTGGAATTTTCTGATCTTTTCTCATGATTAGACTGGGGTTATGGATTTGGGGGACAAAGGCCAAGAGGTGAACTGTCTTTCTCACTGTATAATAGATGAGGGTATGTGATCCCGACATGACTTCTTCCGGGTGACGTGAACCCTGACTACCTTGTTAAGATGGTGTCTACCCCGGCTCACTACTGTAGAGTTACAGGTTTTCTCCTCTTCATGCACTATTGTTTAGTTATGAATTACTAAGTACAAACAGCCCCACTCAAGGCTAAGGGAAGTAAGCTCCACTTCATGGAAGGAAGGGTGTTAGAGAAGTGGACGTTTTTAAAACCACCATAGATATTAATAAATTTCTTGGGGTGTTTTAAGACTATACAAATATCCTGTTTCTCCTTAAAGTTTTGTTCATTAATTTTAGCATTCATCTGTGACTCTCGCCTGCAGCAATTATTCCTGTGGTGTTCTCATGGAATTTTCTCTTTTCTCCAACCTTCTACATTTATTATCTGGACTTTTTGTTGTTAAGGAATTTGTCCCTCTACCTTCCTTTATTTATTTGCTTATTTATATTACTATAAACTCATGAATATTTATTTTAGTCTTTGGGTTATAATAAACTACTACTGTCATTTATTTTGTTGGTCAAATTATTCCAGTTTTGGCACTGGGAACTTTCTCAGGTTGGCTCCTGTGTCCTTTTAATTTGCTTCCATTTTTACTTATTTATTTTTAGCCTTTACTTTCAGGCAATTCAAAATAGTACTTCCAGGCTCATCTTGTTTTTCTCTGCCTCAGCCCTAGAATCAGCCATGAGGTCGGTCCTCTACCAGGAATTTATAAGAACGCAATCACTCCTCGGATTAGGAGGAACTTAACAGAGGACCATGGGGGAGAAGAAGGGGGAAAAATAGTCGGGGAGAGGGAGGGAGGGGGGCAAACCATGAGAGACTCTTGAATGCCAAGAACAAACTGAGGGCTGCTGGGGGTGGGGGAGAGGGGAAGGGGGGTGATGGGCATGGAGGAGGGCACTTGTGGGGATGAGCACTGGGTGTTATATGGAAACCAACTTGACAATAAAATATTAAAAAAAAAAAAGAAGAACACAATCACTCCTCAACAGTCCAGGCTATGCTAAGAAAGTAATGCTATCACCTGTTCATGTCAGAATTTAACATTATGAAAGAAAGAGGGAGGGAGAGAGAGAGAGAGGAGAAATATGATAGGGAAATTCTAAAGATGAATATATGTTTTACTTAGAAGTTTCCACTCCACCTTTGTGAACTGTTCTCTGGAGCTAAACTAAGTTGACCATTTTTTTTTTAAGTTATAATTCTGCTCTTTGACAATTCAAGCTCTATTTGTATAGTATGACAAAAGGTAAATCTTAAAAACATACCTTAAGTAGATGAAACAAAACTCTTATTTTCATGTAAGTAACTAATTTCTAGTACTTATAAAGGTGTAGAAAATAAAACAACAAATCAGAAATGAAGTTTTCTGGGGCACGTAGGTGGCTTAGTCGGTTAAGCATCTAACTGTGGCTCAGGTCATGATCTGGTGCTAGGCGAGTTCGAGCCCCGTGTTGGTCTCTGCGCTGAAAGCTCAGAGCCTGGAGGCTGCTTCAGATTCTGTCTCCCCTCTCTGTCCCTCCCCCATTTATGCTTTGTTTTTCTCTCAGTCCCTCTCTCTCGAAAATAAATACATTAAAAAAATTTTTCTTTTAATATTTTTATTTATTTCTAGGAGAGAGAGAGAGACAGCATGAGCAAGGGAGGGTCAGAGAGAGAGGGAGACACAGACTCCGAAAAAGTCTCCAGGCTCTGAGCTGGCAGTCAGCACAGAGCCCGACGTGGGGCTCGAACCCACGAACCGCGAGATCATGACCTAAGCGAAAGTCAGACGCTTAACCGACTAACCCACCTAGGCGCCCCTAAAAAAAAAATTTTTTTTAAAAAAGAAATGAAGTTTTCCTTGTGGTGTCAGAACAATACAAATAGCTTAAATCTGAATTATTAGATATATAATCTTTTAGAAATACTACAATATAGTAGGGCCTTGATATATTACCTTTAGAAAGTGTATCTACTACTGGAGAAACTAAAACATTGGACAAGTTACCCTCTTTAAAAAAAATGTTATGCCTACCACTACCAGGCTGTATAAGTAACACAGTCTGCATTTGCTAGGTTGGAAACAGAGTATCAGGAAGTCTCTCCCTCACACATGGTGGGTCTTCAAGCCATCAATCAGGTGTTCAATTAATGAAAGTAGCCGATAAAAAGAACACAGCTAGAAATTCTATCTTATTTATCCTAAAGGTTATTACTGACAAGTCACAACTCTAGGGTATGGAATTGCCACTAAGCCACAGACTATTACCTCCTAATAAAATCAGAGTTAGTACAGTTCTTACTCAAAATGTAATATACAGATAAAAAAACACTATGTTGGCAGTGGTCATGGTGGATGGAAGAATTAGGAATGATTTTTACCTGTGTCATGCAGTATTTCCTGAACTTTCTGTATTTATATGTGCTAAACTTCCATAATTTTTAAAAATGAAAAATGTCTTAAAAAACAATTTCATAAAATATAATAAACATCAAATTGGTTTTTAATGCAGAGGTACAGAAAAATAAGAGATAGACATTTATAGAAAGCAGAGTCTTAGAATAAGGCCCTAAGACCGCAGTTCCCAAACTAAGCACCCTGGTGTGTGCAACAAGTGGGATATCTGAAACCTTCAGGGAAACTGTGGCACGTGTTGGACACCATACAAACTACTAGTTGCAGGGAGTTCACAGTTTCAGTATGAGATTCCTTGAGATGACTCTATACCTTTGAAAAGCTGAGTTTTTGGCAGTTATTGTGCTAAAAACCAAGTACCACAAAAATCAGTGTGGAATAGTAAATGAAGTTGGTGGTGTATAATCTGACTCCAAGGATGGAGAAGTTATACAGTCCTTAACATGTGCTAAGCTGTCAAAATCTAAATACTTCTTAAATTCTTTGGCTCTATCCCCTCAATCGATGGAGGTGTTAGGTATTTCTTTTGGCTTAGAGATGCCATGTATGAGGCAAAATGAGCCAAGAAAGTTTGAGTCTCTGCTCTAATCCCTTTTCGTTCATTTCATTCATTCCCCAATCCTGATCCTTAAACCTACATGTAAGCTTCTATCTAGCGCTTTAGTGGAAACCAACCAAAGTTGTGAACAACTTTGCCTGAGGATAGATTGAATATAGATTCATGGTAAAGAATGAGAATTTTTATCAAGTTAATTTCCCTGGTTTTGATCTAGATAACTCAAATATGTATTTTCCAGGACACCTGGGTGGTTTAGTCGGTTGAGCATCTGACTTCAGCTCAGTTCACGATCTCACGGTTTATGAGTTTGAGCCCTGTGTCAGGCTTGTTGTTCTCAGTGCAGAGCCCACTTTGGATCTTCTGTCCCTCTCTTTCTGTCCCTCCTCTGCTTATGCTCTCTCTCCCAAAAATAAAATAAAAATCATTAAAAAAAATTTTTTTTAAATATGTATTCCTCATTGATTTCCCCCATTGTCAGAAGAGTACCCAGTCCAGGGTAGATACCAAAGAGAATGTTTACCGAATTCAAGAGAATCATGAGCCTCAGATTTCAACAAATATGTACTGTTGATGGCTGGTTAGGTAAGCTAGTACTATCTCTAGCCTTTCTCTGCCTTGTTCCTCTTTCCCAACTTTTCTTTTTATCCCCCAAATCAAAACTAAAGGTGTTAGGGCTTAAATATCCTCAGTTTGTCATCTGAATAAACATTTGTACCTCTATTTTTGGCTGCCTAACATGGCGGTGATTCCATCATGGCATGAATAGCAGCCCTTCTGCTTTTGGCAGTAAAGAACAAGTATAGGAAGTGAAAGGTAAAAGATTTCTTTATATCCTCCCCGCACTGGTCAAGTAGTATCAACCATTTCTAGAACTGTATAACTCATTTTTATATAAATGAATAGTAACTACTTATTCATTGAGCACTTAGTATGTATCAAGCATTATAAATCTGTGGCCCATACATATAATCTCATTTAATTTGCACCACAATCTTATGAGGTAGGAATTATATTACTGCCCTCTGACAGGTGTGAAGGCTAAAGCTTACAGTAAACATCCCACCCAAAGTCACAGATCTAGAAAATGGAACAGCCATGTCTCAAATATAGGTCTCCCTGTCCAATACCACAATATCATTTCACATCCCCCCGGCTATTACAAAACCTGGCACTCTGTGGCCAATATATATAGAATTCAACAAATATGGTTATTTGCCTGCTCAGAATTTGGCTGAAATTAGGTATAGAAATCTCTGCATATGTAAGTGTAAGAAGTCAGTCATATGCAAACACAAACACACTGGAGCTAACTCAGCCATGGCAATGCACTGTAGATCCATCCTTCCCACCATCTGACAAATATTACTAAGCATGTGTCATGCACAGGGTTGCAGATTAGTGATACAGACACAGTCCCTGCCTTTTGGAATGTATAGTCTAGTAAACAATTGAGTAGCAAATTACAAACTATGATAAGAGTTATGAAGAAAACAGATATGTAATAGAAGCTAATGCAAGAAGAAAGATTTTTTTGTGGGGTAGTGTGAGATGATAGACCTAGGATAGGATGAAAAGCCAATTTATACAAAGAAGGAGGGAGAGGGAGGGGAAGAGGGAGAGCAGGGGAAAGAGAGAGAGGGAAACAAATGAGAGTGGGTGGGGGGAGAGGGGAGTCACACATTTCAGGCACTGATTAACAGTATGTCCAAAGGTCTGAGGTGAAAAAAATCTCAACATCTCCCCATGCTGAAGGAACTAAAAACAAAGTGTTCTCTACAAGCCTTTAAAGAGGGTTCCACGTAAGCCTGACTCATTTCCAAACTCGTTCTCTTATATGCAATACCCTATATATACCCTTTTATACCATATATGTAGAGGGTTCAGCCGCCTACTTGATACCTTTATTTGAAATTCCCATAGACTTCTCAGACCTGACATGTTCAAAACTCAACTCTGTCTTCCCCCAAAACTTCCGCTTCTCTATCTCAGTATAAGGGAGCTCCATTCACCCAACCTAATGTAAGAAACCTTGGTGCCCTTTTATTTTCTCTCATATTCAATTCATTACCAGGGTCTATCAATTCTACCTTCAAAATATATTCTGAGCATGTCCATTTGTCCCCTCTCTCACTGTCTCTCAGATTCCTACCATAGTGTCTTTGTCTACATTTCCATCCTAACAATTCTTTACAGTGCAGCCTGATTGGTCTTTGAAAAATGCAAATTCAATCAAGGCATTCCCTTGCTTAAAATACAAATAAAAGACATACAAGTTGGAAAGGGAGAAATAAAATGGTCTCTATTCACAGAAGACATGATTACTTACATAGAAGCAGTCTACAAAGATGCTCCTAGAACTAACAAGTAACTTTAACAAAATTGCAGAATACAAGTTTAATATACTAAAACCAACTGTATTTCTAAATATTAGCAATGACCAGTTAGAAATGTAAAATTTAAAGGGTATCATTTACAATGTTTTTCAAAAAACATGAAATACTTAAGTAAAAAATAAAAAAACATATGTAGGATCTGTATGCTGACAAATGTAAAACACCAATACAAGAAAATAATCAAGGAGGACCAAAACAAATAGAAAGATACACCATGCTCATGAGTTGGAAGATGCAATATTGTTAACATGTCAATTCTTCCCAAAATGATCTATAGATTCAATGTAATCACAAGGAAAATGCCAACAGGATTTTTTTTTTAACAGATATCAACAACCTGCTCTAAAATTTACCTGGAAAGCCAAAGAAACTAGAACAGCCCAAACAAAAAAGAACAATGTTGGAGGAATGATACTGATTTCAAGACAGTATGAAGCTATAGTAATCAAGACAATGTGGTACTGGCGAGCAGAGGGATGCATAGATGAGTGGAATAGAATCCAAAAGTAGAACCATAATTACAAGGTCAACTGACATTTGACAAAGTTGCAAAGGCAATACAATGCGGAAAGGAAAGCCTTTTTAACAAACAGCACTGGAGCGGGGCGCCTGGGTGGCTTAGTCGGTTAAGCGTCCGACTTTCGCTTAGGTCATGATCTCGCGGTTCGTGGGTTCGAGCCCCGCGTCGGGCTCTGTGCTGACTGCCAGCTCAGAGCCTGGAGCCTGTTTCAGTCTGTCACTCCCTCTCTCTCTGACCCTCCCCTGCTCACACCATCTTTCTCTCTCTCCTAGAAATAAATAAAACATAAAAAAAAAAAAAATTAAAAAACAAAAAAAAACAAATAGCGCTGGAGCAATGCATATCTGTGTGCATATCCATATGACCAAGTAATCACTTCAATCTAAATATTTCACTTTATACAAAAATCAACTCAAAATGGAAAAGACACCTAAATGTGAAACCTAACACTATAAAACTTCTTAAAGAAAACACAGAAGAAAATCTTTGTGACATAGGGTTAGGCAAAATTTCTTAGAAACACCACCAAAAACATGATCCATAAAACAAAATTTTGATTACATTTTAAAACTTATGCTCTATTTTTAATTTTTTTAATGTTTATTTTATTTTTGAGAGAGCAAGAGCAGGAGAGGGGCAGAGAGTGGGAGACACAGAATCCTAAGCAGGCTCCAGGCTCTGAGCTGTTAGCATAGAGCCCGATGTGGGGTTTGAACTCACAAACCATGAGATCATGACCTGAGCTGAAGGAGGATGCTTTTAACTAAATGAGTCACCCAGCTGCCCCAAAACTTATGCTCTATTAAAGATATTGCTAAGAGAATGAAAAGATAAGACACAGATTAGGATTAAATATTTGCAAATCACATATCTGACAATTTGCATCCAGAATACATAAAGAACCCTTAAAACTCAATTAACAAGCCACAATTTAAAATTGGGCAAATAATCTGAACAGACACTTCACCAAAGAAGATATATGAATGGCAAATAATCACATGAAAATATGCTCAAAACATCATTAGTCATTAGGAAAACATAAATTAAAATCACAGTGAGATACCACTATAAACCTATTAGAATGTCTAAAATAAATAAAATTTACAAATATGAACAAAATTAAGTGGTCACAAAAATGTAAAGCAACTAATATCATACCATTTTGCTGGTAGGAATGCAAAGCGGCATCACCACTTTGGAAGGAAGGCAGTTTGGCAGTTTCTTTACAAAGCTGAACACACATTTACTGTAAGAATCAACAACCGCATTTCTAGGTATTTACTCAAGAGAAATGAAAACATACATTCACAGAAAAATATCAATACAGATGTTGATAGTAGTTTTACTCATAGTCATCCCAAACTGGGAACAACTCAAATGCCCTTCATCTGCTGAAGAGATAAACAAATTCTGGTATATCATGCGATATATGCATGCATCAATTCCATGTGATCGAATACTACTCAGCAATAAGAACTACTGATAACAAGCAGTAGCACAGATGAATTTCAAACGCAGTAAGCCAAGTTGAAGGCATGATATCCTGGAAAAGGCAAAATTATAGGAACAGAAAACAGATCAGTGGTTGCTGGCTTTGAATGTGGGAGGAGTGGTTGATTACACAGGGGTATCCCATGGGATTTGGGGGAAGGTAATGAAACTGTGCTATCTGTAGCCCTCCCTTATTTGTGAATGATGTGTTCTAAGACAGATATCTGAAAATGTGGATAGTACTGAACCCTACATATATGTTTTTTCCTATACATACATATATATGATAAAGTTTAATTTTAAAATTAGGTAAAGTAAGAGACTAACAAAGGTAACTAATAATAAAATGGAACAATTATAGCCATATACTATAAGAAGTTATGTGAATGTGGTCTCTCTCTCTCAAAAGATGATAAAATGCTTACATGAGATGAAGTCAGGTGAATGGACGGAGGCTCTGTGACTTAACGTTAGGCTAACACTGACCTTTCGATGATACCATATGTCAGAAGGAAGATCATCTGCTTCCTGACCTCTGTTGACTGTGCAGATAACTTGAAACCACAAAAAGCAAAATGACATATAAGGGGGGATTTTTACTGTATTGTTATTCTATTTGTGGCTATACACCTGTATGGCTCTGTCTGAACTCACAGAACTATACACCAAGGGAGTGGATTTATTGTATGTTAAATTTTAAAAGGTGAACTGAAACAAAAAGGAAACAATGATATCAGTTTCTTAAAAATATATATATCCAGGGTGCCAGGGTGGCTCAGTTGAGCATTGGACTTGATTTTGGCTCAGGTCAGGATCCTATGGTCATGGGACTGAGTCCTGTGTCAGGCTCCACACTGAGCATGGAGCCTGCTTAAAAGTCTCTGTCTCTCTCTCTGTACCCATCTCCTCCACTTGCTCTCTCTCTAAAATAAAAACAATTTTAAACTACTATAAAAAAAAAAAGTAAATCCAATCATGTCATCCTTTGCCAATGGCTTCCCATTATAAAGCACTAATTATCTTTCTAGCTTGTAGGATTGTCTTACAGCACCCTACACCTTCCCTTTACAATATTTATCATTACTTGTAAATATAATTTTTGTTGATTACCTATTTAATATCTGTCAACCAGAATGGTTAATAATTATTGAATACTTATAGATGTTGAGCACTGTTCTAAGTGCTTTGCATGGATTAATTTATTTAATCCTTAATAACAACTCTAGGAAGTTATCTCCATTTTTCTAGATAAGAGAAGCAGAGGCACAGAGGAACTAAGTAATTTGATTATCGTCTCATAGCTAGTAAGTGACAGAGAAACGCATTGTATCCCTACTAGGTTTCCTAATACATTATCTAACTTAATCTTTATAAGTATCTTTTTCCTTTAAGTTTATTTATTTTGAGAAAGAGAGAGGGAGAACATGAGCAGGGGAGAGGCAGAGAGCAAGGGAGAGAGAAGACCAAGCACGCTCCACACAGCCAGTGCAGAGCCCAATGCAGGGCTTGAACCCACAAACCATGAGATTATGACCTGAGCCTCAATCAAGACTCAGATGCTTAACTGACTGAGCCACCCAGGGTGCCTGTTAATCTGTATAAGTATCTGTTAAGACTTACCGAAGTAGAAACTGAAGCCCAGAGAATTTAAGTAATTTGCATAAGGATACAGAGCTAATTTGTTTTGGTATCAAATTCAAAGTCTAGGTCTTTATGAGTCAAAAACTGCTCTCCTTATCCTTAAGAATCCAGGCTCTACGCTGAAAAAGTATTAAAGGAGGCAAAGATAGATTCCACTTGTGGACAATTTCACTTCTTGTGTAATAAACTGTAATTTAAATAATTATTTCCAAGGATTATATTCTACTTGGGAGGATCTGTGGGTGGGGGAGAAAGCATGTGGGATGCATGAAGGGCAGAAGGGCATAACATATTGGCTTCAACAAAGCACAACGTCTAACAAGTTTCTTTCCCTTCAGTTTCTCCAAATGCACACCATTCTGACCTGCATCATCTCTGCTGTTTGCTATTCTAGTTGCAGCACAAACCACAAATCATAGCAAATTGCAGAATTTCTCAATCATTAAGGATTTACAATAGGTTAATTTTAAAATGGACTGCATCTCACAGCTGCAAAGCTTTTGTCTGATTTCTAGACCAAATGAGAAGCCATTAGTGGATTGAAGACCTTTCTGTGGGCATGACTGGTGAAAAGAAAAGGTCATGTGGACAAAACAGGCGGCTCTGCCAGGTAAGGTGAGGTAATGGTAATGGCTTACTAAACGGGGCGCCAAACTTTGTGACAGGATGTATCATTCCTTGTCTGTTTAGGACCGAGCATGATGAGAATTATAAGCAGATCATGGATTCAGTGCATGCTCAGGATAATAAAAACAATACAGAACCAAGGAAAGCTTTAAAATCTACCATGAACACGGGGGAGAAAGCTAAAAGCGATATGCACGTCTAACACCTTTTTTTCTTCCTGAACAGTGGTAAGTATGATGAAAGACTCACCTAATGTTGCATCTTTTTAAAGATATCTGTCCCACAGCCAATGCTAATATTCATAATATTTATTAGTCAGATCAAATTTGATAAATGGTCTATCCACTTCTGGCAGTAACAAACTCCAAACTAAAACGATTTTAACCACCATTAAATATCCATGCTTAACAAAGTTCACATTACACTAGATCTAAGGTTTTTAGTGAGGCAATCATTAAGATGTCAACGCATAATTCAAATTCACTTCAGTGAGTCCTTCATATACTTTCCAAGGACTTCCTAACAATTTGGAGCCAATTATGTTCATTTTTTTTTTAATTCCTGTAGCAATGCATGCTAGTTATATATAACACTTTATCTCTTTTCTCATACTCAATTTAAACCCAACTATTCAACTGTGCTCCTTTTATAGTGTAAAGACCTCAAGAGAACTGTCCTCCACATGAATCTACATGGTGTGTGACAATAAGTCAAAATGCTTTAATAATAAGTGAAAATTGGGGCGCCTGGGTGGCTTAGTCAGTTAAACGTCCGACTTTCACTTAGGTCATGATCTCGCGGTTCGTGGGTTCGAGCCCCGAGTCGGGCTCTGTGCTGACTGCCAGCTCAGAGCCTGGAGCCTGTTTTAGTCTGTGACTCCCTCTCTCTCTGACCCTCCCCTGCTCACGCTCTCTCTCTCTCTCTCCTAGAAATAAATAAAACATTAAAAAAAAAGATTTAAAAAAAATAATAAATGAAAATTTCCTTCCTAGTCTGCCTACCATTTAGAACACCAACAAAACTGCTTAAGTTCTTCCCTCTTGATCACCTTCTAGGGTAAATGCTTTCCTTTAAAATGACTCTGCTTGCTCTAGCAGCGCTTACGGGCACCAAAACCACTGACCCACATAGGCCTGAGTCATTAGCTCAGGTACCCACAACACCTTAGTTTAGTGATACTGCTCTTGTGGTAACTAGGACCCATCTGAACAAACAAAGCTTTCTAGGATTCCTTTCCTACAAGTTTGTACCTAAGGTCAATGCAGACTTACACTGAGATATTTTGACCACAGTACCTGTAACCTGCCTTTGCTATGCCCACTCTGCTATTCAGAGTCATTCTTTCACTCGTTGCCATGCACGCTGCATCCTATTGTATATATGCTATCTCACCAACAATCTTTCTTATTCTTTGAGAAAGAAATACTGGAATTAGTGACAAACGTATTACACAAATACAGAGTGACAGTAACACTGCTTAGAATCGAAGGGTTTTATTTTGTGTCTCTATGTACTCTTTGAAGGGTATTATTCACAACAGATTCATTTAAATCTGTTCAACAGCTCCATGTATCAGGCAACCCAAAACCACTCAGAAGATGTTGGAAATTTGAAAATGATTACAATAGGGATGCCTGGGTGGCTCAGTCAGTTAAGCATCTAGCTTTTATTTTCATCTGAGGTCACAATGTCACCTTTGGTGAGATGGAGCCCTGCATCAGGCTCTGTGCTGACAGTGTGGAGCCTGTTGGGATTCTCTCTCTCTCTCTCTCTCTTTCTCTCTCTCTGCACCTACACTTGCTTGCTTGTTCTCTCTCAAAATAGACTTTTTAAGAAAAGAAAAATTATTTTTCCCCAAACATCACAATCCCCTTTCATAAAATCCAGTATTTCTGAGCTGATAGGAAACTTAAGATCATCAAATCAAACACTTTTATTTTAAAATATTTATATAACGAAGTGCATCCCCCATTATCTCTATTAATTAGCCTATCTTTATGTGTGTGAACATTCACACACATTGAGGAAGTATCAAACTAGGAGTAAATAGAAAATTCATTATTGGGGCGCCTGGGTGGCTTAGTCGGTTAAGCGTCCGACTTTCGCTTAGGTCATGATCTCACGGTTCGTGGGTTCGAGCCCCGCGTCGGGCTCTGTGCTGACTGCCAGCTCAGAGCCTGGAGCCTGTTTCAGTCTGTGACCCCCTCTCTCTCTGACCCTCCCCTGCTCACGCTGTCTCTCTCTCTCTCCTAAAAACAAATAAAACATTAAAAAAATTAAAAAAAATATTAAAAAAAAAAAGAAAATTCATTATTTTGGTAACTGGTACGCAAAACTAACTTAATGTTTATATTTTCATCAGAGCTATTAACTTTTTCAATTACTGACTGAAATTCCTTCAAGGGAAGGGAAGGGGAGGGGAGGGGAGGGGATGGGAGGGGAAAGAACTAACATTTACTAAACAGCTACTATGTAGCCAGCATTGTGCAGGGCTCCTTACATACACTATTATTTTTTAATAATAAGGAAGACATTAAGGATCAGCCTATTTAATTAATTCTTTCAAGGTTGTGTTTAGATCTAGAGCTCTTTATCATACTGTCTCTTAGTAACAACAAGGAAATCCAACATCCTAAGGAAAAGGAAAATTTTATTATTGTTCAGTCCTAATGACAAAAATTACTAAATAGCTAAACCAAAGAGCTAATGGATACCCTTTGCAGTCACCACAAATTAAAGGAGACACATGAGCTCTAGTAGGAGGTCAGGTTAAGTTTAATGTAACGATCTTCTAAAATAGAAATAAGAAATTCGGACTGCTGGGGCAAAAACAAAAACAGACAAAAAACCCCCACCAGCTTCAAGTGCCATGGGCCAGTCTGGAGAAAAGACGTCTGGAAAGAAGTCAGGAGGAATGAAGTAACAGAAATCTCAAAAGTAGGAAGGGAAAAGATGTGGGAAGATGACAAAGGAAGCTCGAGTGTCCTAAGCCAGGTCTGTGAAATGAAGAGCAAGTGCTCTTCAGTTGAGTAATACACAACAAAGAAAGATTTCAGTGATGATTAGAGTTGTTTAAATTTTGGGTAGGTTTCAGTGATTTAAAACAGTGTTTTCTGTCCTGGTAATTGGTTTATCTGCTTTTATTTGCAAACTGGTGGTGGGGGGAGGATCTCTGCAAAGAATTATGCACAAAAGCACTGGCTATTATCTAAAGATTTCTACATTTAGAAGCATCAGACTGCTGAACCTTTGAGAGATCAGAATTGTCACAATTCAGAACTCCTGAAGACTGCATGTGGAACCACATTAAATTTGTCATTCAGTCTCCCTTTCTCCCTCCCACTCGCTTAGGCGTTTGTTCTAACCAGGTCCTGGTGAGGATAATGGGAATATCTCCTAGTGGGAATAAAGAACAAGAATCAAAACTACATGGCCTACAGCTTTGGACATTACCACTCAACTGCTCTTATCAAGCCTTCAGAGAGTCTATTCTGAACAAGGCAGCCATGGTTAGTTATTATTTTCTGGGCTATAGTGCTAGGCTATGTGGAAGTAAGTCTGAAGATAAGTAAAGTTAGTAGCTTTTTTTTTTTTAATATTTTTATTTATTTCTAGAAGAGAGAGACAGTGTGAGCAGGGGAGGGTCAGAGAGAGAGGGAGATACAGACTCTGAAACAGCCTCCAGGCTCCGAGCTGGCAGTCAGCACAGAGCCCGACGCGGGGCTCGAACCCACGAACCGCGAGATCATGACCTAAGCGAAAGTCGGACGCTTAACCGACTAAGCCACCCAGGCGCCCCAAGTTAGTAGCTTTTTACCTTCCCTCTAAAAAGTATCTGGCACAATCTGGATGCAGAATAAAAATAATGTATCAGGTCATATGGTTGGCAGGAATGCTTTTAAATCACCAGTACTTTCATAGGGTAGTTTCACACTAGTGTGCCCCTCTCTAATTTTGACTAGATCAGCTCAACTTCCTGACTATCAGAAATCACCATTTGGGAGCACCTGGGTGGCTCAGTTGGTTAAGCCTTCGACTTTGGCTCAGGTCATGAACTGGCAGTTTACAGGTTTGAGCCCTGCGTCAGGTTCCATGCTGACAGTTCAGAGCCTGGAGCCTGCTTCAGATTCTATGTCTCCCTTTCTTTCTGTACCCCACCCCCACTTGCTCTCTCTCTCTCAAAATTAAACAAACATTAAAAAAATTTTTTTAAAGAAATCACCATTTGAGTCTCCGAAGACTGTTCCTCCTACCAGCACCATGCTGTGCACCTGTGCCGCCGACCCTCAGGCCAGTTACTTGCAACCCTGACCTCCCATGGCTTCCCATGTGGTGGACCGTGCGCCAGTAGCACACCTGCTACACTGAGGGTCTGCTCCAGCCAGACGACAATACAGGAAGGATTTTTGTTTTGGGGGTTCATTCCACAGTGGAGAACACTATGGAAAAGTAACAAGCTGAAAACATATCATCTGCTTTGTTTGTCAACTGCCAGCTGTCACAGAAGACACAGTGATCACCTCCTGGTACTGTGCTGTGCCCAAAGGCTCCAAATTATCACTGCTTTAACTATCTTGTCACCACACTTGAGATGTTACCACTATGATTTCCATTTTTGTTTTTGGAATATTCCAGGAACAATAGTCCTCCAAATTCTACCATCTAATTGGTGCTAAATTTACATGTAGTTATGCATCCCCCACTTTGGTGTTAAATGGGATATTCTAGTCCTTTTCTGTCCTTAGGACAGAAGACGAGGAGAAGTCCCTGCTTTAACTACTGCACAGCCTGGAGTTTTACTAGCAGATAAATGTTGTGCAGCCCCACTCCAGAGCCTACTGATGGCAGAGGAAACAGCTGAATTTAACCCACAACTAAGCACAACTAATCACGAAACATGAACTCTGAGTTAAATGGGCTGGCAATGGTTAGGAGAAGTAGCAGGGTGAACATCTGGGACTTTTTAAAAACTCTGACACGATCAAAGGAAAAGTAGCTCAATCTTAGTTACGTATCTTTTTGGTGGTTTTGTTTTTCAGCAATGTTTTTTTCTCTTAAATAACTTTTTAGAAATCAAAACCCAACAGTGAGAACAATTATGTTAATAATGCCAGGAAATTTGTTTGCTTTGTTAAATTGAGCTTCAAAAGCACTTCAACTGAACACACATTTGTGATCACAAGTAATGCCTACTCTTATATCCATTTAGAATGTTTACTTTATTACAGCTTATTATATATGTAAGTCTGAAATGCAGCAGCATGGCTGCTCAGTTTTATGATAATCATAGGAAATGTATTCATGTGTCAACAGAGCTGTCTAACAATGCCCCAAATGGTGTTGTTAGCTGCTCTGTCTTTCTGATGGCCACACAGTTCTGTGCTCCATACCATTAAGAAGTCGCTCCAAGTGGAGAGAGCTTTCAGAATTTTAACTTAGTTTGTACCTTGTACTATTTTGCCACACTTGGCTCAATATAACTGCTACTATCTCAAAATACAGGTGAGCTCCTACAAAACAACTGACCCTACATACCCAAACATAATGGGATAAACTGGCTCTGTTACTTTATTTTATGGTTGGGTTTCACGTGGCAGAGGGGATGGGACTGGAGAATTCCTCTGTACTTGATGTTCCCTATCACATGCAGTGATAAAAAGGTACCTGGGAGATACCTTCTGTCACCCTGGCATCTCACAAAGGAGTAAAGGAACATGTATAGAGATCCAGTAATTGGAAGTGGATGGGGGCGTAGAGCGCCCGTGCCTCTCAAGTTCTGCTTGCTCTGCAGCTCCTGGCCTTCCTCACTTTGCAGCAAGTAGCTCATGTAACTGTCTAGTGCAAGGACTGCAATATCCAGCAACATTTTCTCAACTCAACATTTTTCTGAGGCTCTATCACACAGGTGCCAGGCCAAGGGTTTTATGCTCATTATTTCAGTCACAGGATCAGTCTGAATGAGGCAGACCATCTGCTTTATAGAGGAAGGAACAAGCATGTACTGTCAGGAACCAGGGTCTTGTGGTAGGAAGCTATATAAATTTTTCTGCTTCAGGTTTTTGGGTTTACTCTTAGGACCACCTCTCTACATTGATAAAGCTGTGCAAATGCTCAATCAATTTTAAGACAATTTACTTTTTAAACCCAACTGCCTTACAAAGAGTAGTAAGTCCAGAATCTTGGCTGGAAGGAAGCATAAGAGCTCATCTAGGCCAACTCTCGTTTCAGGTCAAAAACACTGAAGTTCACAGGTTCACAGAAAGCCTGCTCTTTGTCCAAACCGTATGTCTGTTCAGGAGCAGAGTTAGAATGAGGGTCCAGACATCTGGCATTTCAGTCCAGCGCATTGATTCTGTGATCTATAAGACAATCCTTAATAAGCAAAAGGGGTAATTTTGCAGGCCAAATTTTTACTTGCAGTCACATAAGTTTCACCAAAGAGAAAAAAAATGTTTGACCTAGTTCATCTAAGAAAAATTATTTATATCCCAACCTTCTCTCTCTCTCTCTCTCTCTCTCTCTCTCACACACACACACACACACACACAGTTCATAAAACATTTATATCTTTACTTCATGCACTTTGCTATTTTTTCTTTTATTTCATTAAAAGAAAAACAAAATTGATTGAGATCCACTAAACTGCTTTCAAGACCAACCTCCAAAGTTAGAAAAAAGCCTCACAGAGTATACAAAGAGAATAATGGATGGTTCGAGCAACTATCAAGGAAGTGGGGGTGGCATTTCACCTTTTCTGTCTTAATTGTATGAAAAATGGAGCTGGAGACACCTCTCAGGAGGGGAGTCCTCCTGCTCTGCATGCCAAGCTAGACCTCATCCCAGGGCCCCCGCCACCTTGCATGTGTCACCTCCTTCTTCAGAGTCACTGCACTAGGAAGAGGCTGCCCTGTGCCAGGCACGGACTCTCACCTGTCTCTGCCCTAGTTTCTTTGGCACAATATGCTGGTGAAGAAGAGCTGATGATTGACTTTAATGATTTCAGATGACATTTTTAAGGCATTTTTCTCTAGAGAATTGAGCCTATTTTGTCAGTTCCTGAAACAGCATGTGATGTTATTACTTTATAGTATAACTTCTTCCTTCTGTTTAAATTCTCCTCCCCTTAGATGGCAAAGCTCTCCTTGAACAAACAAAACAAGTGACCCCGTTTTGTTCATGGCCAGACCCTGCTGAACACATAATGGGTGCTCAATAAAAATGTCTTTAAAACAAAAATCAAACTTGATGAATATTCACAAGGAAATTATAGAAATGGCATCACATGTTAAAACATTCCAGCCAGCATTAAAGGACTTCTCTAGACTGACCTGGCTCTCTTCTTGATCCAGGCATTTGTACTTATTCTTCCTTCTGGCACATCATTCTCTCTGGCTAGCCACTTCTGCTTTGCCAGGACCACTTTCTTTGGGAAAACTTCTCTGATTCCACAGATTTTTGTGCTTTTATTGGTCTACTCACAGTACCCTATTCTTCTCTTATCTTACTTAAAAAGGCAGCCCACTATATTCTCTACATCTCCAACTTGACAATAAGCTTGATCAGGATGGAACTTTAATACAGTGCCTGGCACAAAGTATGTGCTCAATTAAAAATTTTCCATACATACATGCCTGAAAAGTTATGTACTTCTCTGAGAACAAAACCAAATCGAACTAGAAGAAGCCCAACCTAATGACCCAGTCATATAGTAATTAAAATGGATCAACCATAGCTTTCTGAGTAGAAGTCCCTTTAAAACATGCTGCCACATGAAATTAGGCTTCTCCTACCTCTGTGGATGTGGATATGACTTCTAGTGAAAGAGGAAACAGGATGTTAGCTATTGGGGAGATCTGAAGGGGGAAAGAGGGAGGAGAAAATAAGTAAGCAAACTACCATGCATTTCTAAGTCAGATGGGAAACAAACATACAAAATAGTTAAGGTACCCTGTTCATTATAAACCAAAAATTTTCTGCCTTCTAAAATATGAAAGATAACGACACATCCATTCAGTATTTATCAATACTGTTCATAGTAGTAAGAAAAAGATGAATGCATCAAGTGGCCAAATGGGAGAACCACTAGATGATATAAACTGTAAACATGCAAATTTTAAACAAGTGATTCATTTACATAGTCTTACTGACAATAACTCAAACTTTATAAACATAAACATTAACCCTTCACATTCTTATGAGCTAGTTTTGCAAGAGCGTAGTTTTAAACAGTGACTTAGGACCCATGTAAATAAGGATGAATTCAAAATTGGTTTCTACCTTCCTGCTGCTATATTGAGCCTTTATTTCCTTCCTGAAATAATTTCCATATATTTTCCACAAGAAAAATCTTTAAAAATATCTCCATCAAGATTTCCTACCAAATATTCAGACACAAGGATCAGCAAACTGTCTCAAGAAATATGACTCGCTGGGACGCCTGGGTGGCTCAGTCAGTTAAGCAACCGACTCGGCTCAGGTCATGAACTCATTGTTCATGGGTTTGAGCCCCACGTTGGGCTCTATGCTGACAGCTAGCTCAGAGCCTGGAGTCTGCTTCAGATTCTGTGTCTCCCTCTCTCTCTGACCTTCCCCTGCTCACACTCTCTCTGTCTCAGAAATAAATAAAAACCATTTAAAAATTTTTTAAAAAAGAAAGAAATATGGCTTGCCAAAGTAGTTCAAAGAGGCTTTGATAAAAATATTCAATAAGACGACACAAAGCTGAAAGGCTGTGCACAGATTGACAAAAGACATATGACAAACCACTGAAAGTCTGCCTTGACAGTACACAGGGGTGGCTTCAAGTCTCTAATAATTTATCATTTTATTAATGATCCAACAGATGATATCATGAATAGCCTACTAATAAGATCTAAATTCAAACTGGAAGACTCTTTTGAATATCCATTAGAATAAGTAATATAATAATTTTACAGATATATTTTTGCAAAAGAAAATTATAGAAAATAAAATATAATTTGCAAAAAAACCCCATAAAAGATGAAGTCCTGGTAAATATTTAATATGTAGGGGAAAATGGGAAAGCTCTAATCACCATGGAAAGAGAAGCCATAATAGATTGTCAGACAAGATTTAAAATGAGACATTCCATTATATTCATATATTATTGCTATCAATAGTTCTTAACCCTTTTAACAGAGAGTCATATTATTGTAGCAGGAGGTACTTATGGAGGAAAGACTTTTGAAGGAAGAAAATATATCCTACTGCTGAATGGAGAATTAGGATTCAATTTGAGCAGTTTGCTAGGCTCACTCTTTCTTCCATTTTTCTCTCTACATTCACCCAGAAAACTATAATATCCTTTTTAAAAGTAACAAGGAAGATATAAACACAGAAGCAATCATCCCTTTGTATTTGTTTTCTGTGTTTGGTGTGTGTGTGTGTGGGGTGTACATGTGCACATACTTTGCAAGTACAGGTATGCGTATGTATATGATGCACATTACGTATATAGGATAAATGTAACTTTTTTTCCAATTTTACATATTAAATCTAGACCTTTCAGAAAGCATGTAGGTCATGTTTGGATACAAAAAAACTCTAAAAATTTAGACAAGAATAAATCAAATCTTCCAAGTGACGATACGATAAGAACAGAAAATGTGGCTTTCATTTTTGAACCTTCTAAGGCCTAGAATGATAAACAAATCCCAGCCCTCTATGCACATATACATCACTGCCTGTTTAGTCAGAAGATGGCATATTCAGGAATAGAATCCTACATCATTGGTGATCAGTCCTGCAGCCTTTAATTTCATCATTTGGATGTATGTGCTTATTTTTATTTATAGTCTTCAGATCTGCAGATATAGGATTTGCAGTTTCTAGTATTTACCCTATGTGGAAACGTATCAAATTCAACCCCCTCCTGCTCTTTGGTCCAAGAATAGGAACATATTCTCCTTTTTATTTGAGACATAGGTCATTTATACAACAAATATTTCTTCAGCTGGTATCACTGTGCAATCATATTCTAACGAATCAAAAGAGCTTCTCCTACCACCACCCGGGAGGAGGTAAGTGGGAGTACGTTTGTATCAGAAAGAAACCAACCATAGTTCTTCCGTGGTCAGGGCTATCTCCAGCGCCGGCCCCGCAGGATGAGGAGGAAGGCAGCATTTGACTGCTGTCTCTGATATATACACTGTCAAGCACCTTGACTCCAGTAGATCAAGTTCTTTTAGGAAAGCCACTATGGTTGCCTCTTACCTAACGTTTTAAATTCTGCTTAATAAGGAAGACTGTTTTAGAGTAATTCCCATTTATTATTGCTAATTAATATACTACCCTTTGGTAAACCAGATCAAATTTTTAAGGAGGAACAGATCTATGTTATCATGCAGTCACAGTGTTTATAACATTCAGTCATGGAAGGTTTCAAGCTTACTGTCCCCTGGCTCCAAAGCTCTTATTCATAGAGTCTGAATAGAATTCTCAAAGCATTTTATTTGACTCTGAATATTTTCACTTTCTTTTACAAATCTCTAAAGCCAAATAATCATAAATATATTTTAGTTTAGGTAAAAAAAAAAAAAAAAAACAACTAGAAAGGATCCTGCACATGATTTAATGAAAAACCGTATTTCTGATTTGATTTAAAAACACTGTTTTAAGACAAAGATGAAAACCTCAAGTCTCATGCCCAATTCTGAGCTCCTTGCAACATACCACACTGCTTCCTTTCTACTTTTTCACAGATAACTAAATAACATGCAACTTAAGGGCAATTCTGCCCAGTATCTTCCTCACCTTGCTAGATTACTGAGACAGTTTAGGAAAGAGGATGACGACAGAGCAGTGAGAACGCTGGTGGAGGCAGGACTAGGTTAAAGGCCTGACTCAAGTACTTCTGATACATGTGCAGTGTGCTGCATGCTACATATCCTTCGGCTCCACGCTATTTAATTTGTAAGCCATGTAACCCCGAGCACAATGCTCACAGTCTGCCAGATGGCAGCTGTTGGGACTGAATGAGTTAACCTCTGTAAACCATTTGGTAGACGTCAGGGGACACAACTCCGTTAGTCTGCTTTCTTGTTATTTCCTGGGGTTATTCTGCACTCAATTTATGTAGGAAAACATGAAAATGTATTACATAAACAGAAGAATTTTTCTTCCATTCCAGTTCCTTTGACTTCCATCTTAAACAAGAAAATAAAACTAAATAAATTGAAGAAACTAAACCCCACTGTGGTTCACTCTTACCTACTCAATATATGCTTTACAATAAAACTGTTAAGGGTAGTAAATAAAGGCATATAATGAACTATTTGGTTTATTTGTATTCTATTTGTTGTCGACCTGAATTGGAAAACTGTTGGCTATACCAAGAGGTTATTTATGAATTAAAATCAAAGTAAAACCTGGCTTTGAGACAGAATACCTTGGGCTCATAATAGCCCCTTAAGTTGGAACCCTGTGTCACAGACATGATGAACTCCTGAGCTTAGTATCCCCGTGTGCCCTGTTTTCTCAGGAGAGGTGTATCAGGTTTTCGGCAGCCCATGCCCTCTATGACAGACATACCTGTGGTTTTAGTTATTTGCTCAGTTTCTCATGTCATAATTTCTCATATGAAAAAAATGTAAAAAGAAAGTAGATCTGAAGACCCTAATGATCTGGATGCCAAGGTAATAAAAGAATAAGGTCACTATTTGCAAAGCCTTAATAAATGCCTTGGAAGAGGAGTGATGTGGTAGAAAAAAAGGAAATAATATTTTTTTTTTAAAACAACTTTTATAAACCTGGTATTGTGGTAGGTACTTTGTCCACATTATTCTAAATAATTCACACAATAATTCTAAGAAGTAGATACTGTTATTCCCATTTTATGGATGAAAAACCAAGGTATATCCATCAAAGTACATAAACTGGGTAAGAATCTCACCAGGTTTGTCTAGTTCTAAAGTCCATCCTAAGGTTTAGGGATTAATGTGATTTTCAATTGAATGGCAAATCATCCTTGTGCATTTTAATAGATTCATGAAAAAATTTCCATAAAGATTCCTAAAAACTAATTATGAAAGTTAATCCCATATCCCATAAAGGACACAAACATGTCTCACACCCCAGCCTGCCACATTTCTCACAATTAAATCTACACAAAAAAGCACAAGAGCCAAAACAAACTAAAAACTGAAGGGTTCTATTATTTTGGATAAGATACACTTTTTCTCGAAAATGCTAAATTTCCCTATTGGTTACATAGCATGAGCAATTTTCTCCCAAGAAATCTCTTATATTTATAGCAAGCTAATTACTCTCTAGAAGTGATTGTCACATGCATGTGGATGGCTTTAGGATTCAATTTTGTCAAAAGCTGGAAAATTAATTCATGCCTCATCCCATGCAAGCCTTATGTTTTAAGAGATTAAAAGCCACCACAAAGACCTATTACTAGGGAATTTCTGATGACTACCCTTGACTAAAAAATCCATTAATCTAGTTTCCTTTAGATGATATAAGCAACCAGTTTGTTTGCTGTGAAAAATTCAATCTTCCACCTAATTATGAAGGGAATGTCTGTTTATTAGAAAGTATAGTGTTATGTTTTAAAGTTTAGCCAAAAAAAAAAATTCTTCCATTTTAATCATGAATGTATTTTATTACATTAAAACAAAAGATTCCAGGAAATCAAATGCTCACTAATTTTCTTTTTTTAAAAAAGAATATCAGACATATAGGCATAATTTTTGCAATTAGTTGCAAAAATTGAGATGTTCACTCTTTCTACAGTTAAGAAAAGGCACTTTTCCCATATTTACAGCTGTTTTTAATATACACTTTTCTCAAAAGCTACAATAAGCTATTTACTACACAATAATTGTTTTCTCTCAAAAGACAAATGTAAGCAACATTTTGAAAACTTCAATTTGTTGCAATATATAACGGCTGAGTTTCTTAATTTGCATCAGCAAAAGTGAATTATGCTACTTTTGCTGCTGTCAAACAACAAACACTTAAAACAATTACCAATTCTGACTCTTACTTGAGTTTTTTTCAGTTGGATATGGGAATACTTTTCAAAATGATGTCAAAGATGCCACTTGACTACCACAAATATGGAATTAACATACGGTGTATCCCTGAAGAATGTGAAGAACATTTTTTATTTTGGGGGAGGCAACATCTATTTCTTAATCTACAATGAGCCTCGCTAAAGCATGTGATACTATTATACTAGAGGTGTCCAGCAGTTACAATGATTTTGTACAAGCAACCCTAAAAAGTTTCATAGGTTTCCAAGACATATAGAGCATGTACTGTTCATGTACTTCAGTCTGTGAGGTACATACTTTCTCATGTCAAGCATGGAAAAGTGGCAAGGTAAGATATACAAAGGTAAAAATCTTAAAAGGTAAATAAGAATACAGGAAAATGCAAATACAACTCAGAGACAGTGCGGGTTTGGTTCCAGACTGCCACAGTAAAGTGAGTCAAATGAATGTTTTTATATTAAAGTCATGTTTACACAATACTGTAGTCTATAATGTGTGAAACAGCATTGTGTAATAAAATGTACATGCCTTAATTTAAAAGCACTTTATTGCTAAAAAATGCTAACCATCATCTGAGCTTTCAGTGAGCTGTAATCTTTTTGCTGATGGAAGGTCTCTGCCTCCATGTTGATGGCAGATGACTAGTTAGGGTGGTGGTTGCTGAGAGCTGGGGTGTGATAATTTCTTAAAATGACAATGAAATGTGCTGCACTGACTGATCTCCTTTCACCAATTCCCCTGCAGTATATGATGCTGTTTGACAGCATTTTGCCCACAAGAGAACTTATTTGAAAATTGGGGTCAATCTTCTCAAATCTTGCTGCTGCTTTATCAGCAAGGTTTATGTAATATTCTAAATCTTTTGATGTCATTTGAATTGTCTTCACAGCATCTACACCAGGAAGAGATTCCATCTCAAGCAACCATTTCCTCTTGTCCTCTGTGAGAAGCAGCTCCTCGTCCGTTCAAGTTTGATCATGAGATTGCAGCAATCCAGTCGCAACTTCAGGCTCCACTTCTAACTCTACTTCTCCTAGTTTCACCATACCAGCAGGTACTTCCTCTGCTAAATTCTTAAAACATTCCAAGTCATCAGTGAGGGTGGGAATAAACTTCTCCCAAACTCCTGTTAATGTTGATGTTTAGACCTCTTCCTATGAATCACGAATGTCCTTAATGGCATCTAGAACAGTGAATCCTTTCCAGAAGGTTTTCAATTTATTTTGCCCAGATCTATCAGAGGAGTCACTACCTGTGGCAGCTAGAGCCTTACAAAATGTATTTCTTAAATAATAAGACTTGAAAGTTGAAATTACTCTTTGATTCACAGGCTACAAAACTGACGTTGCTAGCCAGCATGAAAACAACATTTTACATCTGCATCAGCACTCTTGGGTGACCAGATGCATTGTCAACAAGCAATAATATTTGTAGGGTTTTAAAAATTATTTTATTATTTGTTTTTTTCATTATGATAAGTAATCACCTATTTTACCCATCCTTCCACCTACATCCCCTCTGGTAACCATCAATTTGTTCTCTATAGTTGAGAGGCAGTTTCCTGGTTTGTCTCTCTTTCCCTTTGCTCATTTGTTTTGTTTCTTAAATTCCACATGAGTGAGGTCATACGGTATTTGCCTTTCCCTGACTTATTTCTCTTAGCATCATACTCTGTAGCTCTATCCCCACTGTTGCAAGTGGCAAGATTTCACTCCTTTTTATGGTTGAATAATATTCCATTGTGTGTATGTGTGTGCGTGTACACATCTTCTTTATCCATTCATCTATCAATGGACACTTGGGCTGCTTCCATAGTTTGGCTATTGTAAATAATGCTGCAATAAACATAAGGGTGCATGTATTCCTCTGAATTTGTGTTTTTGAATTCTGAGGGTAAATACCAGTCGTGAGATTACTGGATCATGGGGTAGTTCTATTTTTAACTTTCTGAGGAATCTCCATGCTGTTTTCCACAGTGGCCACCCCAGTATGCATTCCCACCAACAGTGCACCAGAGTTCCTTTTTCTCCACACCCTCACTAACATCTGCCGTTTCTTATGATTTTGATTTTAGCCATTTTGATAGGTATGAGGTGATCTCTCATTGTAGTTTTGATCTGTGTTTTCCTGCTGATGAGTGATGTTGAGCATCTTCTCATGTGTCTGTTGGCCATCTGGATGTCTTCTTTGGAGAAATATCTGTTCATGAATGAGCAGTAATATTTGGAAAGGAATCTTTTCTTCTAAGCAGGTCTCAACAGTGGGCTTAAAATATTCAGTAAACCCTGCTGTAAACATATGTGCTGTCATCCAGGATTTGCTCCATTTACAAAGCACAGGAAGAGTAGTTTTAGCATAATTCTTAATTGCCCTAGGTTTTTCAGAATGGTAAATGAGCACTGGCTTCAACTTAAGGAGACTAGCTGCATTACCCCCAAATAAGAGATTAAGCTTCAGAGCCAGGAAATGACTTCTCTCTAACTAATAAAGTCCTAGAGGGCATCTTCCAGTAGAAGGTTGTTTCATCTACATTAAAAAATCTGTTTAGTAACTAACCTTCATTAGTTATCTTAGCAAGAGTTTCCAGAGAATTTGCAGCACTTGCTCCTTTGCCTTACACTTTGATGTTATGGAGATGGCTTCTTTCCTTAAACCTCATGAACCAAGCTCTGCTCGTTTCAAGATTTACTTCTGCAGCTTTCTTACCTCTCTCAGCCTTCAGAGAATTGAGGAGAGGTAGGGCCTTGCTCTGGATTAGATTTTGGCTTAAGAGAATGTTGTGGCTGCTATGATTTTTATCCAGACCACTAAAACTTTCTTCATATCAGCAATAAGACTGCTTCACTTTCTTACCATTTGTGTGTTCAATGGAGTAGTACTTTTAATTCCCTTAAAGAATTTTTTCTCTGCAATCACAATTTGGCTCTTCGGCACAAGAGGCCTATCTTTTGGCCTATATTGGCTGCTGACACACCTTTCTCACTAAGCTTCATCATTTCTAGCTTTTGATTTAAAATGAGAGTGTGACTCTTCTTTCATTTGAACACATGGAGGTCACTGTTGGATTATTACCAGCCCTATTTCAGTATTGTGTCTCAGGAATAGTGAGCTCCAAGGAGAGAGAACAGGCCAGTTGGTGGAGCAGTCAGAACATACACATTTATGGATTAAGTTAGCTGTTATAAAGGTATGGTTTGTGATGCCCCAAAACAACTACAATAGTAACATCAAAGATCACTGATCACAGATCACCATAACAAATATAACAGTAATGGAAAAGTTTGAAACATTATGAGAATTACTAAATATGACATAGAGGCACCAAGTGAGTAAGTGCTGTTTGGAAAAATAGTGTTAACTATGGCATTATGGCTGAACCATTTCTGAATACATATTATTCATGTATGCAAGAGAACTTGACATCCTATGTTTAAGTTGTAAGCTCCCAAAATAAAAATCGGAAAGATCCTTATTAATTATAAAATATATAAAATCATTCTTTAAGAGATTCCTCTTAATAATATATTGCTTTTGGGGAGCGCGGGTGGCTCAGTCAGTTAAACAGCCGACTTCAGCTCAGGTCATGATCTCATGGTCTGTGGGTTCGAGTCCCGCATCAAGCTTGGTGCTGTCAGCTCAGAGCCTGGAGCCTGCTTCAGATTCTGTGTCTCCCTCTATCTCTCTCTGCCCCTCCCCTGCTTGTGCTGTCTCTTTCTCTCTCAAAAATAAATAAACATTAAAAACAATTTTTTTTACATAATGTATTGCTTTTATGAGAGTACCTGAAATCTGACATTAGCATATTCCTAGTTGGGTAGAAAAGCTCCCAGCTTCTGTGAAAACTCCTGTGTGTTTTCTTTAAGATGCCCACGTGAAGCTGAAATACACTGTTACCATAATTATAAACCATAAGCACTCAGGCACAGAGATGAGCTCTATGCTATAGATAAACAAAGTATCTAAATCTGCATGTGACTTAAAAGAGGAGTGTGGATTATAAACCACGCTGTGCCACTAGCACTGCGACAAAAGGGAAAGCCGTGAGGCACTAACTGACAAGGGAACTGAAAGCAGAACTGGCTGTCACTTTGCTGGAGAAACTTGAAGATACACATGTGCAAGTTAAGTTGGAGAAGTATTTTAAGCTTCAAAGCTCTTTTACATCAGTCGGTATGGTTGTGAGTAGCAGTGACAGAGACATCAGCTACTGCCACCGTGAAGAAAGGGAGACTTGGAGTAAAGGCAGCAGGCTCACTGAAGAAAAAAACCACTGCAAACAAAAGATTCCAAGCGTAACGGCTGATGCTTTTTGTCTTCTTGGCTGTATTCAAATAAGTAAGGAGAATAGCATTCAAATATTTAGGACCACAAGAGCAATGTGTGTGACTCAAAGAAATAAGGGTTAAGTGTGTAGGCCCTTTAAATAGACAAAACACTACCACCAGCATAGTACTGCCTTAAGGAAAACACAGGAGAATTAGCATCCCCCCCTCATTAAAAAAAGAAAAGAACACAATGTCCATGAATGAAAGTACTATACTTTTGCAGGAGCATGTAGAGATCCATTAGGCTCACTGATCAAAGCTTACTGATAGATATAATTAGTTGCAAATTAAGGTTACTGATTTAACAAGTTCAGTTACCTGGTTTTCCCTATAAATTTTGGTGCCTAAGTTACTGGCAGGAAGAAAAAATAGAAACAATAAGAAAGGAACTGTCAGAATCTGACTTTGAGAAATGACAGCTGACAGCAAATCACCAACCACAATGCACAGTAATCTTGGACTGCTTTCTGAGGCAGTAACTGGCTTAAGAGTCATTAACAATTCCTGAGGCCATCACTTTATTAAAGCACAAGCTAATAGCCTAAGATGACATTCAAAATAAAAGTTAAATAAATTACAGAACACTTTAAGGTAAGGAGAAGTTATTAACTTAAACGCTTGCTTTAAAAAGCTATATGGGAAATATTTCACGAAATACTGATGATGTTGGATAACTGAAGTCTTTACTGCCTTGGACTTTTATAAAGCTTGTTCACTGCAATTCCCTTGAAATACTTGATGAACATTCCAAATGAAAAATCTAAGCCAGCAATATTTACAAAAAAACAGCATTGTAAGAAAAAAGAAAGTGAGTGGGCTTAGGGAGTCAGAAAAATCTGGTTTCTAATCCCAATTACATCATTTACTGGTTGCACAATCATGGGCAAGTTATTTAACACTTAACCTCTGTGTCTCAATTTTCTCATCTATAAATACAAATATCTACTTTATTAAGACTGTTATATTAGAAGGAATAATGTGCCCTGAACACCTAATATATGCTTAGTAAAAATTATTTCTTTTGCAATTTATAAAAATACCTTATTTCTAGTAACATCTAGAACAATTAAAATCGTATGTTAAAATTCCATTAATGCCAAAGCTAAGTTTTTTAAATTCTCATTGATCTGAACACAAACCTTTAACTTTGAAAGTAATGTCAAGACATTATTATTTCCAAAAAGAAGAATAGACATCAAACCAGAAATATTTGATTTCTACTACTGGGTAGTATATATCACTACAGTATGAGTTTCTGCTTCCAGATTACCATACAGAAATCCTGAAAAAAATGTTTAATGAAAATACTACACTATAGGAAGTAGAAGTTTAGAATTATGTATTATTCAATAGTAACTAATATTTACTTTTAATTCAGTAATAGACTCTTGATGCTGTTTTAAAAGTCACAATTTTAGGGGTGCCTGGGTGGCTCAGTAGGTTGGGCAACTGACTTTGGCTCAGGTCATGATCTCACAGCTCATGACAGCTCAGAGCCTGGAGCCTGCTTCAGATTCTGTGTCTCTGTCTCTCTCTGTCCTTCCCCAACTCATGCATGCTATCTCTCTCTCTCTCTGTCTCAAAAATAAGTTAACACTAAAAAAAATTTTAAGTCACAATTTTGAAGATAATTCTCTGAACAAGTTGTGAATGCAATAAAAAGGGTATCTATCACCTTCCATGGAGCAAGGGTATACTGACTGGTTTCTTTTTCATAATAAAAATCTGCACTGAATAACCCTGAACCAATCAATTCGTTGTCTTTTTCCAAAATACAATTTTCCTCTGAAAAATATATCCAATAGTCTTAGACTTAGTCTTAATTTCTCAAGACACACACACACACACACACACACACGAGATGAAAATAACTGAAATAACAACTATGGAAAAGCAGGCTCTTTCATGACTTAAATGGCAGATTCGACGATATAACTAGCCATATTAAGAAAGTTCTCGGGGTGCCTGGGTGGCTCAGTCAGTTGAGTATCCGACTTTGGCTCAGGTCAGGATCTCACAGTTCATGAGTTCGAGCCCCATGTCAGGCTCTGTGCTAACAGCTCAGAGCCTAGAGCCTGCTTTGAATTCTGTGTCTGCTTCTCCTCGACTCACACCGTCTCTCTCTCTCTCTCTCAAAAATAAATAAACATAAAAACATTTTTTTAAAAAAAAGTTCTCTAGGGGAGCCTGAGTGGCTCAGTTGGTTGAGGGGCTAATTTCGGCTCAGGTCATGATGTTGCAGTCCGTGAGTTTGGGCTCTGTGTCGGGCTCTGTGCTGACAGCTCAGAGCCTGGAGCCTGCCTCAGATTCTGTGTCTCCTTCTCTCTCTGACCCTTCTCTGCTCATACTCTCCCTCTCTTAAAAATAAATATTTAAAAACATTAAAAAAATAAAAAGAAAGTTTCTCTAACGCATTCACTTCTTGTCACAAATAAGAGTTCAACTTGAGCAGCAACACAATGTCAGAAACAACTAAAAAAAAAACATTAATTTGAGGTACTTTTATATTAGATTCATTTCTTTGTTTCTCTTAGAAAGTGAACACCTCAAATAACATGAAGAAGACATAAAAATATTTTATTACTTGATAGTTATGACCTTAGGAATTCAGGACCCTTTTGTTTTTGTCCATGTTAGTGACATTTATTATTAGTTTCTTTAGCTGGGGCCTAAAGAAACCATCTGGAATACTGATATGAATTGTTAGGAAAATGTCATTTCTTTATGCTGAGCTTGGTTCTCGCCTAAAATTTTAATGTTTCTCTACAAAGGTTATTAGGGTCCCCCCGCCTTGTTCCAACTTAGAAATCCTTAAAGTGGTCTGTATGGTCTTGCTGTGTTAGTATGTTCGGGTTTTTAAAATATTCTCTAATACCAATTTACCTCTTCAACCATATTTCCTATTACTTCCTTACATAAGTTTTTGCTCTTGTATCCAAGGCAAGTCTTTATAGTTCCATGACTTTGCATTTTCTATTTTCCTGAACCACCTGTCATCCTTCTATCTCTAGAGGGGGTAAACAGAATAGGATGAAGACTCTCTCTCTCTCATACACACACACATCCTACTATTCACCTTATTGGGAAGACAACACAATTTGCACTTCCTTTGTAAATCCCAACTCAACTGCCTCAGTCTAGAGTTCTTCCTCAACTTTTGACATTTATAGCTAATTCCAAGCATCTGACACACCATATCCTATTCTGAACTGTTCATTATCTTTTTACAAAGCGATTTCTTCCATCTCGCCGCCAGACTGTAAATAACTTGTAGGCATATAAAATATCTTATTAATCTTTATATCCCTAGTCTCCACCAAAGTACCTTGTATATACATACTTAATTGATGTTCCTTTTTTGACTAGCAGGTAAGTTTTGAGAACAGTATGTATAGTCAAGGGAAGAGGGGACTGCAAATATCAGAGAGGAGTAGAAGCTAGGAAGAATAAAGGTACAATTGGATGGGAAAGGCTGATGGGAGGAACTTACATTTGCTACAGCGGACAGTAAGAAGCCTTGTTGGTGGCAACTTAAAAATGAAAATTAAGCAAACAAATGCAGGGTAAATTTATGAAAGGCTCTGAAGGCCGTAATAGGAGATTGACTTTATGCTAGAGAGTGTCAAAATGCCTAAAACAGAGACTATCAAGGAGTGTAAGGTTTTGAGGAGGAAAGTGTGATAGATCAACCTCAAGTCACTCAGGAGAGGTGGATGTTAACTGCCATGGCTAACAGAACAAACTGAAGCCTCAAGGACGATTATGTCATGTTAAGGACATTTGAGACTCCACCAAGAAGGAGTGGAATTCTAAAGAACAGCCTTGTCTTAACTTTTTTTCTCCCAACTGTTATTTTTTCATGACTTTATTGATTTAATAAATTATTCAGCCAGTAAAAAGTGTCTGAAAATCAACATAAGACTTATGATTTTACTTACTATGGATAAGAATAACTCCTACAAGAGCTTGGGGTCTATATCTTTTAACAGGATATAAGAGCATGGAATAGTTCACCGCTAGTAGAAACTTACCCTCACCAATATAATTTCTATCTTTTCTTCATGTGACTCCACTCCACTCCAGAAATCTGCTTCATGACATCTAATGACCTACATCATGTACATATTCCCTTATTTCATTCATCCTTTTGCTAAACCAAAGCCTCCCTGAGAGTATCTCCTTGCTTATTTTCAGTCACTGCATTTTACATCATCCAATTACCCTTGTGCTATATGCAACCAACCTACTCATCCTGAAACTTAAAAAACATCTGTTCCTTCTCCTTGCAATACTGCTATAATTCTTTTTGCAGCTAAAATCAGCCCTGAGTCATCAAAATGCCTCCAAGATACACTGATCTTGAAAAACATTAAAATGTTTTAATTCCAGCTATGCTCACAAAGCAAATTCAACTTTGAGCCAGAAAATGAAAAACTGTTTATCATTATATCTAGCAAAATTGCCACACCTGGTTGAAAAAAAAAATCTTGCAAATGAGATATTAACTTTCTCTTTTTAAGCTAATCAGAGCACTCAAAATCTCAGGTGATTTGTTTATATACTCGATTTCCTACCAGCTGGTATCTTTCTTAAAAAAATAAATTAGATTTCCAGAGACTGCTTCAAATTAATAACCAGAGAAGACTTTCACCCAAATCTCTTGAACATTAAGAAGTAATAAAGGTAAAATAAGAAGCATTTAATATAAAAGAAAAATAATACGTAGGGTTGGCCCTTCCAAAAATTATACCTGAGGAGGAATATATGACAAAATAAATGTCAAACTAGATGCTTTAAACAGAAAGAAAAATATTTCATAAAGATATCAGAATATAATTAGAAACCTTTTAATATCTCACAGATTCACAAATGTTCCCAATATGAGAACTCTCAGCTCTCGCTGTTAACAACCAATGAACATAAACACTCAATACTAACTAAATAAGTAGCAGAGGTAAGATTATAACTTTAAGTTCTTTATACTGCCTTATCTTTTTCTATAAACAAAACACAATGATGCTCTATCTTGTTCCTTGGAGATCATGAAGATCCTGAAGAGTCATGGAGTCCAGTCAGTGTATTAACTAGTAGTATATCAATTATCGGGATAATTTGGCCTATTGCACAAGCAAAACTCAGAAGAACTTCAATAATATTGTATATGATAACAACGCAACATAAGTAGTAACTATACAGTATACACTAAATACTAGACACTAAAATAATACTCTGTAGAGGGCAATATGATGTAACTGTATTCCTTGTTGGCAATGTAACCTTGGGTTTGGGTTTGTTACTCAGCCCTCTAGGTCTTCCTAATTTGTAAAACTAGAAATGCCAATGGTACTTACACTTTATATATTGTTTGAGAATTAATTAGAACAGTGCCTGGCACTAGTGCTCAACAAACGTTATCTATTTTGCTTGATAACAGTACTAAAACTGTTTGTGCTTTTGGTTTTAAAGAAATTATCTTATTTTTCCTTTTTCATGATAGAAAGTTTTCAAATACTGACAAAGAAGAAAAAAGATGAGGTGCCTGAAGAGGTATCGCATGGTTATAATATTTGATGATAAAATGAGAAAA
Organism: Proteles cristata cristata; assembly: GCA_017311185.1. Lineage (NCBI taxonomy): Eukaryota > Metazoa > Chordata > Mammalia > Carnivora > Hyaenidae > Proteles > Proteles cristata. The sequence continues at coordinate 652,004 of JAESUZ010004992.1, read as the reverse complement.
ATTATTAAACATTAAGTATATATTAAACTTTAATCTTATTTTATTTGTTTCTTAAAGTCTAAGCCCCTTTGACACAAAAAAAAAACCAAAAAAAAAGTTTACATTAAATGAATTTTCCACTATATAACTTCTTTTTATTAAACTAAGACTTAGAAAGCCAAATCTGATACTAACATATTGCAATAGATTGAGAACAATTCTGGATAGTAAATAACCCCAAAATGTAATTTTAGGTGTCTATACAAATAGATTCTGAATAGGTATTTTTAAAAGAAGGTATATATAATCTATGTTCACTGACAATATTTTAACTGTTTTAAGATTTAAATCTTAATTAGGGTCCCCCAACCTTGTTCCAGCTTAGAAATCCTTAAAGTGGTCTGTATGGTCTTGCTGTGTTAGTATGTTCGGGTTTTTAAAATATTCTCTAATACCAATTTACCTCTTCACCCGTATTTCCTATTACTTCCTTACATAAGTTTTTGCTCTTGTATCCAAGGCAAGTCTTTATAGTTCCACGACTTTACATTTTATATTTTCCTGAACTTCTTAATTAGAAGACTTTAATATCAGAAGTACTTTAATATCAGAAACAACATATTATTTAGCAGATGAATGATCACCTGTGAAACTATTTTCTGAATATCAGAAATGCTCTGATCTGGTAACACTATAGAAAGAATTTAAATATTAATACTTAAAATGTTTTAGTAAAACTATAAATATTCCAATGGTACCACACTCAATGCTGACCTGTATTTGTAATGTCAAACTTAAATCTGTAATAGTTTCTCCAAACCTTATCTTCCATTGCATTTAGTATAATTTGTGAATTTTAAAACTATAAACTTGTCATTTTTACTTACGGGCAAATAACTCTGCAGATAATAAAACTAGGGGATATGGAGAAAATGAATATTTATCTATTTATAAAAAGCTATTTATACATATATAGACTTCTGGACTACACTTCTGTATTCTTGTTTTAGAAAATTAAAGATCCCTCCTATCCATGCCCCACAGTATGTGTTTATGACACGACGTCACTTTATGCAGCAATCGTCTCAAACTTCTGAAGGTGCTCAAAGTAGCAACTTTACTACTGCCAATTAAAATTTTGGCAATATCTACTGATTTGTATTATCTAGTCTCATAGTTTCTGGGTTTGTTACTGTTTTTAAAGAGCCAAAAAAGACAAGACTGATCTGGAGCTTTCCCAACTGCCTGATTCACGGTCACAGACATGTGAAAATGGGTCTTTTCTGTATTCTCTGCAATTAAGGAGGGGAGGTTGTTTTTGAAACTTTATTAGACAAGATATAGGAATATTCATAATTGACTCCTAGAGAAATTATTTTTCTCCTTTGATGGAAACAAAAGTAAAATATATCATTTCTAGACTTCTCATAGAAATCTAGATCAGAAACTGGAATTATTTGTCTGAGATAGGAGGACATCAGCCATTGTCACTTTAGGTATAACCTTTTGTACTGACATGGTTATCAGTGCCTTAGAAATCTGAGAACTACTTCATTTTGGAAGTAACATATTGGTAGGAAAAACAAGTGGATGAGAAGTACCAAGTTATTTCCTTTCCCCAAAATAGGAAGGCCACTGAATTATGAACACCTAAACATGGAGAATATGATACCATTCACTTCTTTGAGAACATTTCAAAATTACAAGAAAGAACTGCTTATTCTTTTTCTCTCCAAACCAATTTAAGAAGAACTAAGGTTGAAAAAAAGCCTAGTTTTTAACAAAAACTAGAAGATACTAAAATAATTTTTAACATTTGTCTACAAAGTGTCTGGCTCAAGAGAGACTAAAACTCACTGGAATTTCCAGCTAAGAAAAATGCTAACTTTCTTAATTGGAAAATAATTTGAGAACTATATTTAAAATGTTCTCAGCATAATGTATTCATAAAATCTACATTTCAAATAAAGCTACTGGTGTTAATAATTTACAACCACAATCTTAAATTAGAAAATAAAATTAATTTATATTGCCTCAAAGATATCCCAACTCAAGATGTACTACATATTAGAAAAATAAAGTTCTAAGGCACTAAATATGTATGTAGTTAGAGCCAAGTTTTAAATAGTTTATGACTTTCATGGTAAATACTTAATGGTTAAAAAAAACATCAAAGAACAAAAACCAAACCAAACCAAACTAATCTCTTAGATACAGAGAACAGAGTGGTAGCTGTCAGAGGTGGGGTGGAGGTGGGTGAAATAGGTAAAGGAGGTCAAAGGTGCAAGCTTCCAGTTATAAAATAAATAAGTAATCAGGATTTAATGCATAGCATGGTGACTATAGTTAATAATATTGCATTGCAGGGGCGCCTGGGTGGCTCAGTCAGTTAAGCGTCTGACTTCGGCTTAGGTCATGATCTCGTGGTTCGTGGGTTCAAGCCCTGCATCCGGCTCTGCGCTGACAGCTCAGAGCCTGGAGCCTGTTTCAGATTCTGTGTCTCCCTCTCTCTCTGACACTCTCCTACTCATGCTGTCTCTGTCTGTCTGTCTCTCTCAGAAATAAATAAAACATTAAAAAATTTTAAAACATAACACTGCATTGCATAGCTGAAAGTTGCTAAGAGAACAGATCTCAAAAGTTCTAATAATAAGGAAAAACAGTTTGTACTACTACGTACAGTAACGGGGGTTAATTAGGTTTTGGTGATGATCACTTCTCAATGTACACAAATACTGAATCACTACATCGTGACACCTGAAACTAATACAATTTTTACATCAGCTAGACCTCAATAAACAATAACACTTGGTTTTCTAAGCGTCCTCAACAATAATGGTAACAAATATTTATTTTATGTGCTTTTATGTCTCAGGCACTCTCCCAAATGCTGAGGATCTAGAAGTGCACAAGACCAGTATCTACAGGGCTTATAGTCTTGTAGGCAAGTTTTTGAAGGACAGGAAGATAAGAACACTAAAACTGAAACGTGTGACTACAGACAGGCCTTAAGTGTTAACTAAATTTTGGCAATAATGCTGCCAAAACCACTGCGGTAAATATGGCAGGATAACCACTACATGGAATACCGTCTGGAAGCCTAGTCTGCAATTACTGTATGACTTGTTAGTAAATAATGCATCATTTTAACGCCAGAAAGATACAATGTGGGCTCACCTGACAGTCTGCAGTAACCCTGAAGCACTCTGTCAGCAAGTGTGCAGAATAAAAAGCTGTCAGAAACTTAAGAACTACTGCATAGAAGTAGGAAGACTTTTAGCTTCCATGAGGGTCTTTTTTTTTTTTAAAGCTTCTCTCACGCTTTGGATCTATTTTTAACAAAGGGATAACCATGTCTTCCCTTATTACTACATATGAGACACCGAAAATTTGCCTCTTCTTACAGTACTAGAGAAAATTTAGCCATTATTCAATGAATATGCTGCACAAACGCAGATCTGATTCCATTGCTTTCTCTCAATTTCTCACCTATCTCCATTTCTTTCCAATTTCTTCTCCTAGGGGAGATGTTACCTTTATTTCTTTCTCTATCCTCAAAATACATGAAATCACTTGGAAGACAGAGTAGGCGTGGAAGGCTCCCTTCTGTTCTTGAGAATGAGAATTTTTTTAAAAACAGAAAATAGCTTTACTTGGCTGCATAAAACATCTTAATTCATTTCTCATTTATCTTTTCCTCTACTTTTCCTCCTCCTTCCTCCCAGCAACTATGACATCTTATTTTCTTCTTCCTCCAAAGCCACTCAGAGGACTGTCATCAACTCAGGGGCAGGTAAGCCTCTTCATTATCACCTGCACTGCAGAAGTGTGGCAGTCTCCTTCTAGAAGCATAAGGTAGCAAGAGCTGGACAAGTCCTACCCTGAAGCAGCATTTGCCAAACTGAGTTGTGACCCCATATTCCAAGAGATAAGTTAAGTTAGTGGGTTAAGACCAGCATTTAAAAACTAAATCAGGGGCTCCTGAGAGGCTTAGTCGGTTGGGCGTCCAACTCTTGATTTTGGCTCATGTCTTCTCAAGGTTCATGGGATCGAGCCTCACAGAGCACAGAGCCTGCTTGGTAGTCTCCCCCTTCCTCTCTCTCTCTCTGTGCCCCACCCTCGCACGTACAAGTGCATGTGAGCGTGCATGTGCACAGACACACTAAGTAAATGAGCATTTTAAAATATCAATAGAAAAATAAACAGAATGGGAAGTAACTACTGCATTATATTTACTTTGAAATTTCAGTTTACATTGTGTGTATATAAATACATGTATGTGTAGAATAGAATCTCAGTAGAAATACGTTTCTTACCTTCGTATAGGTCATGGTTAAAATTCTGGAAGCCACTAAACTAGAATACTCAGTTTTAAGGACTGAATCTTTATCTAAGGTAATACTTCTGATATTTTAGAAATTTAAAATATGTATGCTAAATATTTTCTTTTAGTAAAAAGTGCTGATCTGATATATATATTATTTCCTAAATTCAAATGTTTTCTAAAAGATCATCAGTCAGTAAACAAGTCAAATTAGTTTTCTTAGTGTTTTTCAGTCTTTTCAGAATTGAGAGTCCCGACTTGACCTTTATAAATTTAACCGAAGAAATTAAAAATTAAGAAATTAAATTAAGAATTAAGAAATTAAAACTGCCAAGTCACTAGCAACCTCAAAAATATTTTTGAGTAACAAATGATAATCTTAACTCAATATACCTTAGAGAAAAAAATATTCTACTTTTTTTTAATAGAAAAAAGTCTGAGGGACGGTATGAATTTCCAAATATGCTTTAAAAAATGAAGAGATCACCATTTATTTGCATCTATTGCATATGCATATGAATGCAAACACCCAATACTGTATTTCCTTGGCTATAAAGAGATTTTTAAAAATTCAAGCTCCGAAAGCTTGGAGTAGGAGACTGTGACTAATGGCATCCCGTTCCTCGGCAAGGATGGAACCAGCCAAGATCTAAGACAGGGAATAACCTAGCTAAACTGACTATAAAATAACTGCCTCAGAATAATGGCTATCTTCCTTACTTTTCACATATGGTTGCTGCATGGAATTCACAGTTAAAATATAGAGGACATTTTTGAGTCGTTCTGCAGTGTCAAAGTGGAAACTGTCTGACTGAGCCTCACAACCTCTCCTACTTCTTGGGCAGTCAGAGCTGGAAAAGGCAGCTAAAACCAACTCCTGCAGGGAGGGACAGCCTGTGGCCTTGAGTCTTTCCAGAACAATCTCTGAGTTGACTAAAAATGATCCTGACAGGACTAGAAATCTATAGGAATAACATTAAGATTTTTACTAGCCCATGAGACATTCTAGAAAACAAACAGAATAAGGATAAAATGTAAACTATTACTTAAACTTGAACATGTCTATAAAAATAAGCTATGAACAACAGAATTTATATACACACAATTAAGACAAAAGTATTACATAAAGATATATGGAAATACCACCCCCCGCCAATAAGGGATTTCTGAAAATTTTCTGACAGCCTGAAAGCATACAAATAGAAACTAAGCAAAACTTTGCTTTAATCAAAACTTCCCTTTTTAATTCCAAAGACTGCGTATAAAGGCATAACGAACTATCTCTTAAGAAAACTTAAGTCATGTATAGCCTAGTACACTTAGAATGTTAGTCTCAATAAAGTTAAAAGAAGTTAGCCTTGCATGAGGGGTGAAATCTGTTTCATTTATAGCACAAAACAACAGCGGTGAATATGTGAGGCAATTCCTGACTCTAAATGACAATTCATAAAATGACCAGTGTTTTATTTAGTTTATTATATTTTAGGATAAAACAAAAAATAATCATGGATGTTCAAAATCAAGTTCTTCATATGACAAGCTTCCCATAAAAATTTAAATTTATATGTTTTCAATACCTTTTCAGTTAATTGAAAAATTTAGAAAAACATATTTTATTTACTTTTTACAGTTCTTAGTTTGGGGTTCTTACATGCTCTTCAATAGGGTCCATGAACCCTTTGAATTTATAAGAAGTGCATGCATGTACATTTTTCTAGAGACAGGGTCAGTCCACAGCTTTCAAAGGATTCTGAAAGGGATTAATAATCTGAAAAGAGAGTCACTGCCTTGGGTGAAACTTATCTACAAAAGGACTGAGGTTGTTGGAGAAAAGAACGCTCCTGATGACTTATGGAAGATGTTAAGAAATAAAGGTTTAAGTTGGAATAACTTCCCCTAAAAACAGTGAAACCTGAAACTAGCATAAAGATATATTAGCCTAAAACCTTAACGAAGTCACATGTTTGTATACATGTGTGTCTTTATCTAGGACTTGGCTACAAAACTAGAACTAAAAGATGGGTAATAATGGAAGAGTGTGTATGTGTGTGAGAATGACTTATGTTACACATTAATAGCACAGACATCTCTTGTCATGCTACAGCAATTTCTGAACTCATTTAACATTTGTCCAAATATCTATTATCCTTTCTATGTTTTTATTTTTCTCTCTTTCATCTTTATAAAATGGAGCTGCTTTTTAGAAACACAACTGTAAAATGTCTCTAACAAAAAGAGCCTCTAACACCAAGCCACTCAAAACTTAGTCCTGTGATGTTAGTGAATAAGAATTATTTTTCCTACATATTTAAGTGAAGAGTTTCCTAACTTATTTACCAAAAACTTTCAACTAACCTGCTCTTAAGAAAAGCAAACCAGTTTCCATTTGTCAAAGGTTATATGTGATATCTACGCCATACAACACAGTATCATTATACCTAGTTTAATGGGAGAAAAATGAACCTAACAAGTATTGGTATTTCATGTCCAAAGAAGTCAGGTGCAACGCAAGGGAAGAAATGAATCTTAAATTTCTAGTCGAATCTCAGTCATTTAAACTATGACTTTTACTGTTTTCCAGCTAACTTATAAATATTCTAATTAGGCAAGGATCTATACAGCATTTTCAAAAGAACCATAAAAATTATGAAGGAACTTGAACCATTAATAAAGAGAAGAAATCCTTTCATGGTTTATGACAGAAACCTTTCTCACATCAACATCAAAAGGAAAAGGTGCCCTAAAATAATGGACCCTTAATAATAATGTATTGAGTTGATTATCCAGGCATAAAAGGTTGACAAAGGATTGACCTCTGTCACTGAGCTTGTTAGGAAAGGCCTGGATAAAGAAAATGTTATGTTAATAAACCAGGTGAGTGATGGAGGAATTAACCTCACACATATATTAGACTATGTTTTTGAAACTTATAACACACAAATTCTATCCTCCCCTAAATATATAATATAAGCCTCTCACATTTTAGTTATTTCAGTTCTAATAAGGAGAAACAGGATTTTCCAAACCAACAGAGAGAAAAAAATTAGGCTTTCAAAAATGTTCCTGCAGAAAGTTATTAGGATTCCTGGCAATATTACTGAATTCAGTGAACAGGATAGTGAGAGAGGTTTATGAAGAAACTCTTGCCAACCTGTGTACCAGGGACATGAAAAATATAAGAAAACAAATGTACCTGAATGCTTGTCATTATTTAAGAAAGAAGAAAAGTTCAAGAGGGTCCACAAGTTAGGATCCTGACGATGAACTTTTGAGAGCATTAAAAAAAATTTTTTTTATACTTTTTATTTTTGAAACAGAGAGACAGAGCATGAGCAGGGGAAGGTCAGAGGGAGGCAGACACAGAATCTGAAACAGGCTCCAGGCTCTGAGCTGTCAGCACAGAACCCAATGCAGGGCTTGAACCCACAAACTGCGAGATCATGACCTGAGCTGAAGTCAGATGCTTAACTGAGTCACCTAGGCGCCCCAAGAGCATTTTTATTTAAATTAAATGAGTGAAGGTATTTAAAGAAGTGCTGATGTTATGGTAACTAAAATAAGATTTTTCATTAAGAAAGGTCAATAATGTTACTAAACCTCCCCAACATTAAATATCTTTTATGTCCTATTCAGGCTCAGTCTTTTCTGAAAAACCCTTGTTTTTCAAAGCATAACAATATATGTCATTTATTCAGGTAGAAAAGAATTTGAATTCATACCCATCCAAATGGAGCAAGAGACAACTCATGGAGCCAAGAAACAAACGTGAGGAAAAATCAGAAAACTAAACAAAAGACATAAAACAAAAACTTTATAGACCTATAAGAAAATATTAACAAAAAGTTGTAATAACAAGAAAGGAGGATCTCAAACTGTCCTTTATATTACTACTTTGAAAGTTCACAGTATTATTCCTCTTCTCTCAAAGATCAGAAACAAGGCATGTAGGTCTGTTCTCACCATTTCTATTCAACTCTTTGCTGTATATAGGCTTTCGTCAATGTAGTAAGGCAAGAAAAAGCAATAAAAGGCATCCAGATCAGAAAGAAAGAAGGAAAACTGTCTTTTAGAGTAGATGACATAATCATTTATGTAGAAAATCCTATGAATATGCAAAAAGAAAGGACTAGAATTAAAATTTGAGTATAGTAAAACTGCAGGATTTAAAGTAAACATAAAAATTTAATCATATTTTTATATACTAGCAATGAACAATCAAAAATTTAAATAAAAAATACTTTTATATCTAGGAAAAATGTCTCAAAGGTCAATGTCAAAGCAATTACTGCCTCTATTTTCTTCTAGGAGTTTTATGGTTTCAGGTCTCACATTTAGGTCTTTAGCCCATTTTGAGTTTTTTTGTGTGTTGCATGGAAGAAAGTGGTCCAGTTTCATTATTCCGCATGTAGCTGTCCAGTTTTCTCAACACATCTGTTGAAGTGGCTTGTCTTTTCCCTATTGTATATGCTTGCCTCCTCTGTATTAGATTAATTGATCATATAAGCATGGGTTTATTTCCAGGGTCTCTATTCTGTTCCAATGATCTGTGTCTACTTTTGTACCAGGAGTATCCTGTTTTGATTACAGCTCTGTAGTATACCTTAAAATCTGGGATTGTGATACATCCAGCTTTCTTCTTAAACTTCTCTAGATTGCTTTGGCTTTTTGGGGTCTTTTGTGATTCCATACAAATTTTATTATTATTTTTTCTAGTTCTATAAAAAATGCTGTTGGTATTTTGATAGGGACTACACCAAAATAACAAGCTTTTGGACAGTGAGGAAACCATCAACAAAACAAAAAGAGAACCTTTCACTGTTGGCGAAAACGCAAACTGTTGCAGCCACTATGGAAAACAGTGTGGAAGTTCCTCAAAAATTTTAAAGTAGAATTATCATATGATTCACTAATTTCACTACTGGGTATTTACCCAAAGAAAATGAAAAGATATTTAAATTCCTATGTTTATCTCAGCATTATGTACAATAGCCAAGGTATGAAAGCAACCAAGTGCCCACCAACAGATGAATCGATAAAGAAAATGTAGTGTGCGCACACACACACACACACACACACACACACACACAGAGGAATATTGCTTAGCCATAAAATGAATGAAATCTTTCCCCTGCCATCTGTAACAACATTGATAGACCAAAAAGATATTTTGCAAAGTGAAGTAGTAAGAGAAAGACAAATATCAAATGATTATATTAATATGTGGAATTTAAGAAACAAATGAATAAACAAAGAAAAAAAGAAACAAACAAAAACCAGACTCTTATATACAGAGAACAAACCGATGGTTGTCAGAGGGGAGGTGAGGAAAGGGGGATAGGAGTAAAATACATGAAAGGAATTAAGAGTACGCTTATCTTGATAAGCACTGAGTAATGTACACCACAGGTGAATAATGATATTGTACACCTGAAACTAATATACCATTGTATATTAATTACATTTCAACTAAAAACACCTGCTTTTTCCTGCATTTATTGTAAACAAAAATTATGCAAAAAATTCTTTTTTTAAAATGTTTTATTTATTTCTGAGAGAGAGAGAGAGAGAGAGAGACAACATGAGCAGGGGAGGGTGAGAGAGAGAGGGAGACACAGAATCTGAAGCAGGCTCCAGGCTCTGAGCCAGCAGCCAGCACAGAGCCTGATGCAGGGCTCGAACCCACCAACCGTGTGATCATGACCTGAGCTGAAGTTGGACACTTAACCAACTGGGCCACCCAGGTGCCCCAATTATGCAAAAATTTCTTTATAAAAATGTTAAAAATATTTTTAAACACCACAAATAAAAAATATTTATAGATAAATGTATGAAAAATGAACAAGGCCAATAAAATGAAAGAAAATATTGCTGAGAAATGTTAAAGATCTAAATAAATGGAGAAATATGTGGTCTTCACGAATTACAAGATTCAATATTGTTAAGATATCATTTCTTCTCAAATTGATTAGATTTAACGTGATACAAATTAAAATTCTAGTGGGCATTTTTAGAGAATTTAACATTTTAAAATTTGTATGGATATTAAAGGAACATGATTAGCCAAACAACTTTGAAAAAGAACAAGGTTGGAGGATTTACCCTACCTGTATCCATGACTTATTATAAAGATACAATAATCAAGATAGTGTGGTATTGGTGGCATGGCAGATACAAAGATCAATGGAACAGAATAAAGAGTCCAGAAATAAATTCACACATACATAGTCAACTGATTTTCAACAAAGATGCAAAGGCAATTCAATGGTGGAAAAAACAGTTTTAAAAAAAAAATGGTTTTAGAACAACTGGATATCCATGTGCCCAAAAAGGGGGGGGGGGAGACCCTCAACATTCCTCTATGCCTTGAACTTTGAATCCTATATAAAAATTAACTCAAATAGATATTAAATCTAAATGTAAAACCTAAAACTATAATGATTCCAGAATACAAACGAGAAAATTCTTTGTGACTTTGGTTAGGCAAACATTTCGTAGATCAGTACCAAAAGCATGAGCCATGGGGAAAAACTTATAAATTGAACTTTAACATTAAGAACTCTGCTCACTGAAGAGTCCGTTTAAGAGAATGAAAAGACAAGCTATAGCTGGGGGGAAAGCTGCAAATCATATTATCTGATAAAGGACTTACATCCAGAAGATACAAGAATGCTCACAACTCAGCAGTAAAAAAAGAGGAAAAACAACCCAATTTTTAAAATGGCAAGATTTGAACATGCACTTCACTAGATATGTACAGAAGACAAAGAAGCACATGAGAAAATGCTCAACATTAGCAGTCATGATAGAAATTCAAAATAAAACTGTAGTGAAATACCACTCCATACCCATATGAATGACTAAACGACCATGCCAAATGTTGCAAGGAAAATACCTGGGTTGTTTCTTAAAGGTTAAACATACAACTGCCATTTAATCCAGCCATTCCCACTTAGGTATTTACCCAAGAGAAACGAAAGTATGTATCTACACAGAGACTTGTATACAAATGCTCAGAGTAGTCAAAAAGCAGAAACAACCCAATGTCCACCCACAGGTGAAAGGATAAAGAAACTGCTATTATTGTATAATGGAATACTACTTTAGCAATAAAAAGAATGAGCTATTTGTAAGTGCAACAACATGGATGAATCTCAAAAGTTATGCTGCATCAAAGAGGCTGAGAGAGGGAAAGGAGGAGAGAGGGACAGGAGAAATACTGTATAACCTCATTTACATAAAATTCTAGAAAATGCAAATTAATCTGTGATGACAGAAATCAGATCAGTGGTCGCCTGGGGACTGGAGGGGAAAAAGGAAGGGCAGGAGTAAGGAATTTCAAAGAGGCACAAGGAAACATTTGGGGGTGATGGACATGTTCATTATGTTGATTACAGCGATGGTTTCACAAGTATTAAAAATGTCAAAATTAATCAAATTGTACCCTTTAAATACTGCTTTGGTCATATTTAACTCTACCATGGGCAAGAATATTAAAATAATCAATTCTCTGAAAAACTGAATTACTTCTTCAGCAGAAATATGCAAAAGCAGTAAATTCACATTCATATTTTTGGTATGTCGATGGTTATTGGCAAGTATTTGGTGGGCTCTGTACAAGTGAACTACATCTAAGAAAAGTATACTGGAAAATGAACAATCATACCTTGATTTGGGCAAAGGGTCTTTCATAACCTCCAACATAGAGCAGGCCAACATTCTGAGGAAGTAACCTACAAAAAAACAAAAACAAAACAAAAACAAAAAACCACACATTATTTTGGAAATACTCTTCCTTATATAAGAAGCTTGTATAATCATCAAAATTTGTATAACAGATAGGTAACATGAAATTTAATATCGTTGCAATTACTCTGGTCTTTTGCACTTTGGGATAGTAACTAGCAAAGGAATAATTCTTTTTTTAACTAATTTAGAAACATTATCACAGGAGGGTACTTTGTTTTTATTTGTTTATTCAAGTATAATTAACATACAATGTTACATTAGTTTCAGGAATACAACATAATGATTCAACAATAATTCTTGTATTTCAGAAAATAGTGGTAAATGTTGAGATGGAAACTTTAGACAGAGAAGAGTCTGACATTAGTAATTCCAGAAAATTACAACATGGTGTCTCTGGAAAAAAATGAAAAAGAAGTAAAGTATATATTTAAAAATCTATAAGGAGGGGCGCCTGGGTGGCTCAGTCAGTTAAGCATCCAACTTCGGCTCAGGTCATGATCCCACGGTTCGTGGTTCGAGCCCCACATCGGGCTCTGTGCTGACAGCTCAGAGCCTGGTCCCTGCTTCGGATCCTGTGTCTCCCTCTCTCTCTCACCGTCCCCTGCTCACACTGCTTCTCTCTCTCTCTCTCTCTCTCTCTCTCTCTCTCTCTTTCTCTTTCAGAAATAAATAAAACATTTAAAAAATCTGTAAGGATTCAATTCAAGAAACACTCATTGTGTATCTATACCATGTGCTACAAGAGATAACAGAAACCTAAACTACTCAGTCCCAAAACCTAGCGAGAAAACTAGACACATAAACAAATAACCCTACCAAAAGGTGGTCTCCAATAAGTGCTATATAGATGTATTTGCCACCACAAAGTAGTAAAGTAAGAGGTACTTGCTATGGAGGGAGCTGGAAAAGTTTAAACAGGTGGGATTTAGTTTAGTCTTAAAGGGTAGGTAGAGCAAAGGGAGAAATTTAAACAAAGGACTGAAAATGCAAAAGATCTGAGACAAAAAGTGGACAAGTGTGGCTACAATGAGGGATAATTTAGTTGAAGATGAAAATCCAAATGATGCTTGGAATAGACCAAGAATGTCAAATGCCATTTCTTTATAAGCAGTATGGAGTCACATTTTTGTAAGATGTTAATTAGTTCTTATAAAAAAGTAAATGCATAAGAAAATAAAACCAAACCATATAGAGAATTTAAAAAATAAATAAATAATGTTACCTTCCCTACATCATTCTTTCCTTTCTATTTCTACTTCAAAGACATCCATCATTCCTGAGTGCATTAAACACTGTGAATGAAGAACCACCATCATCAGAACTCTGTTTGGGGAGCGTGTAGTGGCACAGGGTATGAGAAGTGTATAATTAACCATTCTTGTGATTACCTCCTTTTTCTTTTATCATAAATCTTTTCTGAATGGACACCGTGCGTAAATGGACACAATTCCAGTCTTAACGTTATTATACATAAAGAATATGGAAAAATAATTTGCCTGTACTCTTTGCTCAAAGCAACTAGGCCAAAATACGTCTCCTCAGGGTCTAGGTAATGAAAGTTAATAGCCTTTTATGGCAGCAGGCAAAACAATTATCTCAAGGATGACTGTACATTCTAGTGCATGAATCTGAGAATGAAATGCTGACTAGTATCTAAAGTGAACAAAAGATAGCAAACTGAAAACAATCACGTGGAAAATTCTCAGTGTACTATATTGGTCTAATCATAAAAACCAGAATACAAGATTACCATAACCAACCCCCCCTTTTTTTTTAAATTTTCGAGCAAACTAAGGAGAGGGGCAAAGGGAGACAGAGAGAGGAAGGGGGGGAGAGAGAATATCTTAAGCAGGCTCCATGCTCAGTACAGAGCCTGACATGGGGCTCAATCCCACAATCCTGGGATCATGACCTGAGTCGAAATCAAAAGTTGGACACTCAGCTAACTGAGCCACCCAGGTGCCCCTATCGTAACCATCCTTTTAAATTTGTTGTTAGTGACTTCAAAAATCCTACTTCAATAGTTCCAAGATATGCATTTCTTCATATTTTAACTTCTCTGAAAACTGGATGCCTCTGATATTCTGTGGTGCCTTATAATTATTGTCACCCAGTGACAGCTGTGAGATGGTTTTGCAGTTACCTTCTATTGACTCAGTCTAGGAAGACTAAGACAGGATACTCTCAAAGCACCTTAGATTTCGTGAAATAAGGTAGATATTTAATCTCCCAGGAACACCCTATGCTCCTTGACATTCTTTAAAGGCCTATAAAGCATTAAAGGCCACTAAAAGAATGTTAAAAGATGATGAACACAAACCTGATTAAACCAGGTTAACAAAAAGCTACTTAAGTTTGGAATATAAGTGATACTTGTAGTAATTCATTTTAGCAGGTTGTTGAAGGTCGTAAGCATGACTAAAGGCATTTGCTTGCTGAATACAAGTAGAAAGCATCAGCAATGTCTCTGCCATCAATTAACATATAAGAAATTAAATTCCTCACAAATCACTGCCAGTATCACAAATTTAATGTTAGTTATTTATAGCAGTAATTTATTTCCTATATAACAAATATTCACAGAAACCTTAATAAACCCCCTTCAGAAGTAAGAATAGTCACTGTTCATACAAATAGATGCTAGAGAAAGAAGAGAGTAAAAGCTCGCTGACATTTAAAAATCAATATGCATCTAATTACTATGCATATGCATTTCAGGAAGCTTGCCAATATACGGTTTAGTGTGTCCCCCTTCCTCCAAACTGCCTATCTAACAGCTAGCTTCCTTTCCCTAAACAAGAAATTACCTAAACGTATCAATTATGTAGGATATATGTTTCACTTTTTAAATACTGTTCTTTTTCATTCATGTACCTATTATTACTTACCATAGATTATATTACCACCACCAGTTGAGTGGGTTTTAATATGTACCATAATCTAAAGGTCTGCTATGTGCGGAACAATGAACACTTTGAGACATTTTTAAGATGGGGTATTTCTTTTAACCACTTACCTCTCAAAAAATTATTTTGTCAAACTGTATACATAACTGTTGTCAAATAATAGGCACCATTTTATGGTGACAGGGTACTTGTGTATAATACAGCAATCACACATTTTAAATCCCCAGAGTAAGGCATTAATTCAGCACTGGTAAGTGCATTCATATGTATATGTTAAAATAGAAACTCTGACTCATTCAGTACCAGATAATTACTCTGCCCTTAAGTTACATGAATATTAACATAACTTTTATCCAAATGCTAACAACTCCTAAAATATTTGCTTGTAACTAAATATTTCTATAGTGTGGCTATCAAAGAGGATGTTTTTGGAAAGCAGCAATAAGACATGGGGAAGTGGGGGCCAGAGGAATGAGATGGACCTATAAGAGTTTTTTTTTTTTTTTTTAATGTTTTATTTATTTCTGGAGAGAGAGAGAGAGAGACAGCGTGAGCAGGGAGGGTCAGAGAGAGAGGGAGTCACAGACTGAAACAGGCTCCAGGCTCTGAGCTGGCAGTCAGCACAGAGCCTGACGCGGGGCTTGCACCCACGAACCGCGAGATCATGACCTAAGCGAAAGTCGGACGCTTAACCGACTAAGCCACCCAGGCGCCCCAAGAGTTTTTGAAAAAGTAAACCTAGGCAAGTCTAATGTTCATTTTGCTTCAACTTCCCAAATACAAATATTAACATCTACCTGTCCTGGAAAGAAAGATGAGAAGGTATTTCCAGAAAAGGTTCTCACATAAAGGAAAAATAAAATTTGTCAGGTAACAGAAAGAATATTATTTAATAGAACCTAATTCACCATAACCTAATGCTATATCTATATCAGGTGTTAAAAAAGACCAAACAAACCTGCTTTAAAAGGAAACTGAGTCTATAATAGCTTCAAATTAAAAATTAAAAAAGGAATCATTTTAAAGTAAGAGTAAGCTAAGAGACTCAAAATTAACTATTCTGTCTACAAGCCCTAATTACAATACTCACTGATATTTTTCATCTGCAACAAAATATCCTGAAAAAATTTACAGTATCTTTAACACAGATTTACATATCCTACCTCTTATAGAAACAGCATCCAATGTATCTACTACTAGGAAAAAAGAGAGTACAAATGCACTTAATATGGGATCAATAGTGGTCTTTTGCATTTGAGAAAATGCACAATACTGAGAAGTCCTCAATTATTGTCTAAGACTCATCATAGGATGTAAATAAAAGCAGCATATGCGGTTAAGCCCAAAAAAAAAACTTGGATGAGCCAATGAGTAAGCTTATTATTGTCTTCAGAGGCTTTCATAGCCTACACTTTTCTATTCTGATTTGTTTTCTAAACCTTAGTACAGGCTTAACAAATGCTCTAGACTTTTGTTCAAAAAAAAAAAAAAAAACAATAACAAAAACAAAATGAAATAAAACAAAAATAACCAACCACCACCAAACCACCAATACTCTGTTTACATAAAGAATCTGGATTGCCTCAGTGGCTCAGTCAGTGGAGCAGGCTGACTTAATTTTGTCTGATGTTCATTTTGCTTCAACTTCACAAATACAAATATTAACAAATAACTGTCCTGGAAAGAAAGAAGGGTCATGGAATTGAGCCCTGCATCGGCTCTGTGCTAACAGTGCAAAGCCTGCTTGGGATTCTCTCTCTCGCCCTCTCTCTGCCCCTCCTCCACTTTACATGCATGCTCTCTCTCTCCCAAAATAAGTAAACATTAAAATAAAATAGAAGCTGCATGTCAACAGAAATGTTACCTAAAAATGATGTTTGGGGCGTCTGGCAGTTAACCTTCTGACTTCAGCTCAGATCATTCATGGTCTAATGGTTTGAGTTCAAGGTCCACGTCCGGCTCTGTATGGACAGCTCAGAGCCTGGACTCTATTTCAGATTCTGTGTCTCCCTCTCCCTGCCCCTCCTCACCCCCAAAAAGTAAATAAACATTAAAAAAATTTTTAATTATGTTTGATTAAATGAAATATATATTAAGTAATATAAACAAAAGAAATAATAAATAAGACTGGGGAAGGATAAATACAATGCTAAAGCAAACAACAGAAAGTTGAATCATTTTGCAAAAGTATATAAGAAGAAATGTTGAGCTACCAGTATTCAGAGAACAAATATACTTGTAACTCTTTTATTTTCAGACAGAAAAAAGTCAAGGTAAAAAGTATCATTGAGGTAAAGCAAGATGCCTCAGAATAATAATGGTTCAATTTGTCAAGAAATTTATATGCATTTAATAACCTAGCTACAAAATATGTAAAACAATTAACAGTATACATAATGAAATTAAAGAAATCCAGAATCACAGTAGGAATTTAAACTTTCCACTCTCAGTAAATGATGGGGAAAAAAAGAGAGCACAAAAGCAGTAAGAATACAGAATAACTTAGGGTACTTGGGTGGCTCAGTCAGTTGAGTGTCCAACTCTTGATTTCAGTTCAAGTCATGATCTCATGGTTTGTGGGCTCGAGGCCTGCACTGTGGAGCCTGCGTGGGATTCTCTCTCCCTCTCTCTCTGCCCATCCCCCACTCACATTCTCTGTCTCACTATCAAAATAAACAAGCAAACATAAAAAGAAAACTATTAAAAAATAATATAGAAATACTCAGCAACACCACTAACAAAAACACATAGGACACCACCCAACAACGGCATAATAAATGGACCACAGAGTATGTATATATAGCACTGTATGAACACTGGCCATATGCTGGGCCATAAAGCAAATTTAAAACAAATAATTTCCACTACAGTCTCTAAACACAAGATTTCAGTTAGAATCCAAGAATATAAAAATAACCAGAAACTCCTCACGTTTAAAATGACAAGAAATAATTGGGAGGAACTTAATGGAAGACCATGAGGGGAGAAGAAGGGGAAAAATAGTGGGAGAGAGGGAGGGAGGCAAACCATGAGAGAAACTCTTGAATGCTGAGAACTGAGGGCTGATGGGGATGGGGGGAGAGGGGAAGGGGGGGTGATGGGCATAGAGGAGGGCACTTGTGCGGATGAGCACTGAGTGTTATATGGAAACCAACTTGACAACTATTAAAAAAATAAAATAAAATGACAGAAATACATCGATAAATAATCTATAGAAAGGAAATTCCAGAGGAAATTATTAGGTATTTTTAACTATATAACAAAATAACAATATATCAAAACTTATGACAGGGGCTCCTGGGTAGCTCAGTAGGTTAAGCCCCTGATTCTTGATTTCAGCTCAGGTCATGATCTCATGGATTTCCCCACTGGAAGCTGTGCTGACTGCAGGGAACCTTCTTGGGATTCCCTCTCTCTCTACCTTCTATCCCACTTGCATGTATACATAAGTTCTCTCACTCTTTCTCAAAAGAAATAAACATTAAAAAAACTTGTAAAGCTAAATCCAACTTAGACAGAAATTTATAATCAAAAATGTATATGCCAAAAAACAAGAAATGCTGAAGATCAACAAGTTAAGTAAACACCTTAAGAAATTTGAAGGATACCACTAAATTAAACTCAAGGAAAATAGAAGAGAATGATAAGCAGAATTTCATGAGTAGAGAACATATATTAGATAGGATTAAAAAGATTAAAAACCATTTCTTCTGAAAGAATGACTGAATTGATAAACATATCTAATGAAACTGACAAGGCACAATAATCAGTATCAAGAATAACACAGAAAACACAGACTACATATACTAAAGAATAATAAGATGATATTATAAATACCTTTACACCAGCAAGTTTGAAAACTGAGGCTAGAAAAACCTTCAGAAAAATACAATATACTAATAAAACTGACAAAAGAAAAAATAGAGTATCTTAGTTATCCTACTGTAAAACTTTTTTAATGATCTCCACAAAGAAAGCAAAAGGTCTAGATGGATTCTTCAGCAAATTCTACCAAGTATTTAAGGGAAAATTAATTCTAAACAAATACACATTTTTCCAGAAAATAGAAAAAGGAATAGATGTGTATTTTACCAAGTCAGCATAACTCTGACACTCAGACATGAAAATGCAATGTTGATCAAGAGAGAATGAGAAGACAAGCCACAGGCTGGAAAAAATATTTGCAAGGCATATCTGAGAAAGAACTGCTATTTGAAATATTAAAGAGCTCTTAAGTCTCAACAATAAGAAAATGAACAACCTAATTAAAAAATGGCCAAAGACCTAAACAAACATCTTACTGAAGATATACATGGCAAGTAAGCATAAAAAAAAGATGCTGAACATCACAAGTTATTAGGGAAATGAAAATTCAAATGAGATACCACTCTACAGCTATTAGAATGACCAAAACCCAAAACACTGATACACCAAATGTTAATGAGAATGTGGAGCATTAAGAATGGTCATGTATTAGCGGTGGAAATGTAGAACAGTATGGCCACTCTGAAGAACAGCTTGGTAGTTTCCTACAAAACTAAACATATTCTTACCATATGATCTAGCATCATGTTCCTTGGTATTTACCCAAATGAGTGAAAAACGTATGTCCACCTAAAAACCTAGCAGCTAGGTGATAATAACAGAAGAAACTATGTGCTAGGAGAGAGAGGACATATGGGAACTCTCTGTATTTTCTGCTCAAGTTTTTGTAAACATAAAACAGCTCTAAAAATAAAGTTTATTTTCTTTAAGAAACTGCAATGGAGATAATATAATAAAGGAAATGTATAGGCCAATTTCTCTCATGAACAAAAATGCAAAAAGGAAGAAGGAAAGCCCTATATTAATGAAATGAAGTAATGTATCATGTTAACGAATTGGAAATCTCAATGTTGAATAATACAGTTAATGCAATGTTAATAATCCTGACAGAATCCTTCCGAGAAACTTGATAAGCTCATTACAAAATAGACATGGGAGAGCAAAAGAACAAATATATAAACAATTTCCCTAAGAAAAGAACACAGTAAGAAGACTGGCTCCAATAAATAAAATGTGGTATTAGCATAGGGCAGGCAAGTCAGCCAGTGGAATATAACAGAATCTAGAAGGAGATCTACACATAAACACTTGACTTATTAGAGATGACACTGCAGGACAGTGGACAGAAACCTTACAAGGGTTAGAAGGAAACAAACCTGGGTAAATTCCCCATTAATCTTCATATGAAAAAGAAAATATTGGTAAATCATACTATAAAAAAATTTTAACAAACTATCAGGGCAAAAATAGCATAAGTAAAGTCAAAAGATACCTGACAAACTGTGAGAAAATATCTGCAACATATACCACAGGAAAGAAACTACTAATTCTATTATTAAAAACTCAAAAAATGAAGGGGGAAAGAGCCAAAAATCTGATGAAAAAAAAAAGAGAAGAAGAAATAAGAAGAAAATATACACACAAAAAGGACATTAAGAATATATAAAAATATAGGAGGTGCCAGGGTGGCTCAGTCAGTTGAGAGTCTGACTTCACCTCAGGTCATGATCTGGTTCACGAGTTCGAGCCCCACATTGGGCTCTGTGCTGACAGGTCAAAGCCTGGAGCCTGCTTCAGATTCTGTCTCTCCCTCTCTCTCTGCCCACCCCTGCTTGTGCTTTCTCCTTCTCTAGCTCTCAAAAATAAACAAACATTAAAAGAAGACTATATAAAAGTATTCAAACTTACTCATAATTAGAGAAATACATATTAAAACAGCACTGAGATACCATTTCTCACCTATCAGATTGGCAAAAGTTGAAACAGATGGAGAATGCATTCTGTTGACTAGGCTGGTAAAAACAAAAGGTCTCATAACCTGTTGCTGAAAAAGAAAACTAGAAAAAAAAGATCAGGACAAGGAGGTTGTTTCCTGCTTTCTCCTCTAGGGTGTTGATAGTTTCCTGTCTCACTCTCCACAATAGCTAAAACATGGAAAGAGCCTAAGTGTCCATCAACAGATGAATGGATCAAGAAGATATGGTTTATCTATACCATGGAATACTACATGGCAATGAGAAACAATGAAACCTGGCCATGTGTAGCAACATGGATGGACCTTGAGGGTGTTATGCTGAGCGAAATAAGTCAGGCAGAGAAGGACAAATATCTTATGTTTGCACGTATAGGAGGATTAGGAGGAACTTAACGGAGGACCGTGGGGGAGAAGAAGGACGGAAATGGTGGGGGAAAGGGAGAGAGGCAAACCATGAGAGACTCTTGAATGCTGAGAAACAAACTGAGGACTGATGGATGTGGGGGGGAGGGGGGAATGGGCATGGAGGAGGGCACTTGTGGGGATGAGCACTGGGTGTTTTGTGGAAACTAATTTGACAATAAACTATTTGTGTAAAAAAAATAAAAATAAATAAAAATTGTTGACTTAAAGTGAAAAAAAAAAAAGACTAGGACAATGCTTCTGGAAGGAACTTGGCAATATCTAACAAAACCACATATGCACTTAGCTTCTAACTGGGTAATCTCTCTTCTAACAATCTGCCTTGAAGACACACATCCAAAAATTGAAAAAATACAGATGTATAAGGCTATTCGCTGCACACTATTGGTATGCAAAATATTGGAACATCCTAAATACACACAGCAAGATAGTTATGGTAAATCCACATAATGGAATAATCTGCAGCTGTAAAAAATAATGAGGAAGATCTTTATTTACTGATATGAGCAATTTCTAAGATCTACTTACTGTTTAGTGAAAAAAAGAAAAGTACAGAAGGGTATATAGTATGTTATTCTTCATGTAGGAAGAAAAAGTATTAGAAAATATTTATTTATCTGTTCATCTGTGCAAAAGGATTTCAGGAAAGCTAAAACAGGCACTCAGGAGAGTGTTTCCTTTTGGGGATAGGTATTAGAGTGAATGAAGGACAATTCCATGAGAATACCTTTTTGTAAAGTCATGACTATTATAACCATGATAATGTTTCATACACCAATAAATTACGTAAGTAAACAATCAAAATCAACCAGAATGTCGAGGGAATCCAAAATAAAATAAAAATAACTATTACAAATGAATAACATTCCACATTAAGGGAGGTAGGGATGAAAACTGACTTAAATTAACTTCAAAAACAGTATTTTGACTATACTTCATAGGGCTACAGACTGAAAGAACTGTACACAAACATAGTCCTTGAGCTAGTGAACTTGTTACTCACGAAGGTAATGGGTTAGTAATTCTGAAAATGTTATATGTATGCTAGGATTTAAACAAACGAAAAATATGGATAAGGAGACGCACCTTTCTCACTGTACAAAGAGTTGCATATAAGCAAAGGGGAAAAGCTAGGATTATTATTATGGTGGATTAGAATCAGAGGTATTGGCAGGAATTCATAGCTTTTAATATATTCACAGATGGATAAAGAAATAATATGAATGTGTGTGCAGGTACATGTTAGGATATGATACATTCCTAACTCTGCCAACTGAGAGGGCCTGTAATGACACTAAGAAGCAATAACTAGACGTGGGATCTAGATTTCTCTATCATTCACCACACACAAACACAAATAAACACTGGGGTCCTTGTAGAAATGGCTGATCCCTGGACTGAGGGAGGGGAAATATAAGAGCCTGGAACACCTTATGGAACTAAAAAGTAAAAAGTGCAGAAAAATAATGAGAGAATGTCAAAGAGACATGGTCCCTGGGTGGCTTAGCCAGTTAAGCAACAGACTCTTGATTTCAGCTCAGATCATGATCTGATGAATTCATGAGTTTGAGGACTGTGTCGGACTCTGTGCTGACAGTGCAGGGCCTGCTTGGGATTCTGTTTTCCTGTATCTATCTCTCCCCCAGCTCATGCTCTTTCTCTCCCTCAAAATAAATAAACTTAAAAAAAAAAAAAAAGACGCGGAAGCCAAATTGAAGAAGTTATCAATAACCAAAGTCAAAATAGCAACACAAAATGACAGAGCTGAATTATAAACTATAAAATAAAATATTCTTAAACCTTTACTAATATAAATAAACATATGGGAAAAGAGGATAGTTCTTCCTTAGAGTGAAATCCTCACTGATAACACTGAAAAAAATGAGGAAAACTGAATTTCACCATTATGTGAAATATTCACCACATCAAAACTGAAAAACACCATAGTGATGATTGTTGTAGGCCAAAGCCACTGAAAGGTACTAGAACTAGAAGATGAAAGTATGAGAAGAAATCTGGTATTTGCCTAGTCTCCCCAGAAAACACTTACTAGTTACAAAGACAATGTAGCAACTTTAGAGAAACCCAACAAAGTAACCAAATTTAATATTACAGTATTAAGAGTTATCAACATGTCCCCCCGCCCCCACTTCCCTAACATCATCACTGAGAACACAATATCACTTCCATGGTGTTCCTGCCAAAAAGTACAAAAAAGATCAAACTAAGGACATTCTATAAAATACCTAACAAGCATTCACCAAAAAGTGTCATGATCATGAAAAACAAAAATGAGGTATTGTCACAGATTTGATTAAGGAGACATGAAAATTAAATGCAATGTGTAATCCTAGAGGAGAAAAAGAATATTAGTGGGGAAACCGGCAAAATTAGAATAAGTAATGTAGTTAAGTTCATAGTATTGTACCAACATTTATTTCCTGATGTTGACAATATGGGAAAACAATGTGGGAGATATACAGGAATACTCTGCTCTATGTTTGAACTTTTCTATATGTTCAAAATTATTTAAAAAAAAATTTTTTTAATGTTTATTTATTTTGAAAGAGAGTGCAAACAGGGAGGGACAGAGAGAGAGAGAGAGAGAGAGAGAGAGAGAGAGAGAGAGAGAGAGGGAATCCCAAGTAGGCTCTATGCTGCCAGCACAGGGTCCAATGTGGGGCTTGATACCACAAACCATGAGATCATGACTTGAGCTGAAGTCAAGAGTTTGATGCTTAACCAACTGAGCCACCCAAGCACTCTTAAAATTAAAGAAAATATTTTAAAACATGTCATTTGAGACAACATGGAGGAACCTAGAGGGTAAGTAAGCCAGAAAGAGAAAAACAAATACCACTTACATGTGGACTCTAAATGGGTGATGGATATTAAGAAGGGCACTTGTGATAAGCACTGGGTATTATAAGTAAGTGATGAATCACTAAATCCATGAATCCACTCCTGAAACTAATATTACTGTTAACAAACTGGAATTTAAATAAAAACTTGAAATAATAAACAAAACAAATGAACAAACAAACAAGAAAACAGATTCTTAAATACAGAAAACAAACTAGTGGTTTGCCAGAGGGGAGGCAGGTTGGGCAATGGACAAAATAAATGAAGGATATGAAGAGGTACAAACTTCCACTTAAAACTAAGTCATGGAGATGAAAAGTACAGCACAGGGAATACAGTTAAAAATACTGTAATAGGTGTTGGTTAATTACACTTGTTGTGGTGAGCACTGAGTAATATGTAGAATTGTTAAATCAGTATGTTGTACACCTGAAACTAATATAACATTGTCCATTATACTTCAAAAGGAAAAGAGGGAGGGAAGGAGAGAGGAGGGAGGAAGTAGGAAGGCAGGAAGGTAGGAAGGAAGGAAGGAAGGAAGGGAGGGAGGGAGGGAGGGAAGCTCACCCCACCCCCACATCACACCCAAAAATGAACTAAAAATGGACTGAAGAACTGAACGTTAAGATGTGAAACCATAAAACATCTATAAGAAAACATCAACATAAGCTCCTTAACATCAGTTTGGCAATGATTTTTTGACACTAAAAGCAAAGACAATAAAAGCAAAAAGAAACTAGTGGAACTACATTAAACTGAAACGCTTCTGCAGAGCGAAGAAAACAATAAATGAAAAGGGAACCTACACAATAGGAGAAAGTATTTGCAAATTACATATCTGATAAGGGGTTAATAACCAAAATATACAAAGAACTCATACAATTCAACAGGCACACACACATAATTAAAAAATGGGCAGAGGAACTAAAAGACCCCCCCCCCCGCCAAAAAAAAAAGGCCAACAGGTACAAAAAAAGATGCTCAACAGCACTAATTACCAGGGAAATGCAAATCAAAACCAAAATGAGATATCCCTTCACACCTTTTATAGTGGTTATTATAAAAAAAATAAAACTAAAACAAGAGATAACAAATGATGGAGACAAGGTAGAAAAAACAGAACCCTTGTACTGCTGGAAGAAATCTAAATAATTGCAGCCATTATGGAAAACAGCGTGACAGTTCCTCAAAAATATTAAAAACGGAACTACCATAAGGGCGCCTGGGTTGGTTAAGTGTCAAACTTTGGCTCAGGTCATGATCTCACGGTATGAGTTTTGAGGCCCCGCACTGGACTCTGTGCTGACAGCACAGAACCTAGAGCCTGTTTCAGATTCTGTGTCTCCTCCTCTCTCTCTCTGCCCCTCCCTCCCTTGCTCATGCTCTCTCTCTAAAAAATAAATAAACATTAATAAATAAATAAATAAGTAAAAACAGAACTACCATGTGATCCAGCAATCCCCCTTCTGGGTATCTATCTGAAGGAAATGAAATCACTATCTCAAAGAGACGCCTGCACCCCCATATTTACTGCATCATTATTTTACAACAGCCAAGACTTGGGAACGACCTCTATGTCTACCAGTGGATAAATGGATAAAGAAAATGTGCTATATAAACAAAATGGAATATTATTCAGCCATTACAAAAAGAAGGACATCCTGCCAACTGCAAGAACATAAATCCTGAGGACATTATGTTAAATAAGTCCTACAGAGAAGACAAATACTAAATGATCATACTTATATGCAGAATCCAAAAAAAAAAAAAAAAACACAGCCTCCTAGGGGCGCCTGGGTGGCTTAGTTGGTTAAGCGTCTGACTTTCGCTAGGTCATGATCTCGCAGTTCGTGGGTTCGAGCCCCGCGTCAGGCTCTGTGCTGACTGCCAGCTCGGAGCCTGGAGCCTGTTTCAGTCTGTGACTCCCTCTCTCTCTGACCCTCCCCTGCTCACACTGTCTCTCTCTCTCTCTCCTAGAAATAAATAAAACATGAAAAAAAATTTAAAAAAACAAACAAACAAACAAAAAAACCAGCCTCCTAGAAACAGAGAACAGATGTGTGGCTACAAGCTGGGAGCTGGGGGAAATGGGTGAGGGTAAAGTTACAAACTTCCGGTTATAAGACAAATAAGTTCTGCAGTTTGTGATATACAGCACAGTGACTATAGTTAATAATACTGTACTGTATATTTGAAAGTTGCTAAGATATTAGACCTAAAAGTTCTCATTGCAAGAAAAAAATTTTTGTAACTGTGAGGTGATGGGTGTTAACTGAAGTTATTGTAGTTAATCATTCATAAGACAAGCACATATCAAATCATTATTCTGTACACCTTAAAGTAATACAATGTTATATGTTAATAATATCTTAAAACTAGGAGGAGGCAAAATGCCAATTTTTTTTTAGCATTTATTTATTTTTTATTTTTATTTATTTTTTTACAAATAGTTTATTGTCAAATTAGTTTCCACATAACACTCAGTGCTCATCCCCATAAGTGTCCTCCTCTATGCCCATCCCCCCTCCCCCCCACATCCATCAGTCCTCAGTTTTTGTCAGCATTCAAGAGTCTCTCATGGTTTGCCTCTCTCCCTTTCCCCCACCATTTCCGCCCTTCTTCTCCCCCTTGTTCCTCCGTCAAGTTCCTCCTAATCTTCCTATACGTGCAAACATATGATATTTGTCCTTCTCTGCCTGACTTATTTCGCTCAGCATAACACCCTCAAGGTCCATCCATGTTGCTACACATGGCCAGATTTCACTGTTTCTCATTGCCATGTAGTATTCCATGCTATAGATAAACCACATCTTCTTGATCCATTCATCTGTTGATGGACACTTAGGCTCTTTCCATGTTTTAGCTATTGTGGAGAGTGCTGCTATGAACATTGGGGTACATGTGCTCCTATGCCTCAGCATTTCTGTATCCCTTGGGTAAATTCCTAGCAGTGCTATTGCTGGGTCATAGGGGAGTTCTATTGTTAGTTTCCTGAGGAACCTCCACACTGTTTTCCAGAGGGGCTGTACCAGTTTACATTCCCACCAACAGTGTAGGAGGGTGCCCGTTTCTCCACATCCTCGCCAGCATCTAGAGTTCTCTGATTGGCTCATTTTAGCCACTCTGACTGGAGTGAGGTGGTATCTCAGTGTGGTTTTGATTTGTATTTCCCTGATGAGGAGGGATGCTGAGCATCGTTTCATGTGTCTGTTGGCCATCTGGATGTCCTCTTTGGAGAAGTGTCTGTTCATATCTTCTGCCCATTTCTTCGCTGGGTTGTTTGTTTTTTATGTGTGGAATTTGGTGAGTTCCTTATAGATTCTGGATATTAACCCTTTATCTGATATGTCATTGAAAAATGCCAATTTTTAAAAGAAGACATTAAGTGACTGAAAGAAGCCACTGAGTAGAAGAAATTTATAACATGCATTATATCCTAAGTTGAGCACATGCATACCCTCGGACAGCCATTTAAACTTAGCTAGATACCCATCAAACGTGTGTGTGTGTGAGTGCGCGCGCGCGTGCACACACACACACACAAAAGCTCACACAAATGTTTGACTCTATGAGTAATCACCTCAAATGGCATCTATCCAAATGCCTTTGTATAATATGATGTTTTAGAGAGAGACACAGATGAAAACGAATAAACTGCACACATTATGGATGAATTTCAAAATCACACCACTTAACAAAAGAATCCAAACCTAAAAGAACATAAAGTTGCATTTATGTGAGGTTCAGAAACAGGCAAAATAAAAGCATGCTGTTTAGAGAGTCATACCTAAGCAATAAAATATAAAGAAGTACAAGGATATAGGTCTGGGTAATGGTTATCTTTGGTGTGAGGGAGAAGTTTGTAAATGAGAAAGAGCATGCTTGGAGGCATCCAGGATGCCAGAAATATTTTCTTCCTTGTCCTGGGTAGTGGTTAAATGGATGCTGGTTACACCAAATTTCATAAAGCTGTACATATAATTTGTTTTATGTACTTTTCTCTAATATTACCTTTTATAATATAATAGGTCTTAATATAAAAAGCACAAAGAAAGAAGCCAACATATGCAACCAGTAAGAGAGTGAGAATGACTCCTAGATGAGAGGTAAAATATTAATTGATAAATTAACATATTTTAATATTCCTGTATAAATAGATGAGTATTTTAAGAGATGAGCTCCTAGGGAACCTAAAAGTCACTCATCTCTCCCTTACTACTCAAACTACATATTGTATGGCATAAATATAATATGAAAACAGAACTCACATATCTGGGCATAATGGTATTTTAAGATTGAAAAAAGGAAATATAATTGCATTAAAAATATATAGACAAATTTTCTACTCCCAGCCAAGGCCCTACTACCACTAAACAGGACCTGGGTGACTAAGTCTGCTCAGTCTGTTGAGTGTCCCTCTTCAGGTCATGATCTTATGGTTGTGAGTTCGAGTCTGGCTTCAGGCTCTATGCTAACAGCTCAGAGCCCGGAGCCTGCTTCAGATTCTGTCTCCATCTCTCTCTCTGTCTCCCTGCCCCCACGCTCTGTCTCTGAAAAATGAATAAAGCTTAAAAATTTTTTAAATATACAACGTTACCTAATGTTTTCCAGAAATTGGACAAGAGATAGTACAGGACAGTGGTACTTCAGAGAAGGAAAACAAAGGAAGTGATTCCCACCACTATCCCAACTTACTACCTGGAGTTTTTGTACCACAGTGCAAAAGGGGGAGAATCCAGGCCTATAAAACCCAAAATATTTACTATCTGGTCTTTTAGAGAAAAAAAAATGTCAACTCCTATCAAGAAATGAAAGTAGATGCCCACAAAAAAGACTCGTACCCAACTTTCATAGTAGCTTTGTGCCTAATAGCCAAAACCTAGAAACATTTCAAATGCCCATCAACAGATCAATGGATAAATTGTGATACACCTATATAATAAAATACTATTCAGCAATAAAAAGAAATGGTCTATTGATAGGTTTAACAATATGGATGAATTTAATATTGAAAGACGGCAAAGAAGCATTAATATTATATGCTTCCATTTATGTAAATTCTAGAAAATGAATACTCAACAGTAGATTGGAGGTTGTCAAGAAGGGTGTGAGCGGAAGGACAAATTAGAAAGGGACAGGAGGAAATGTGGGAGGGTGTTGGAAATGTTCACCACTTTATCCTGGGAGTAATTATCTCACACGTAAAAAGCAAACTGCATTCTTCAACTGTGTGTGCAGTTAATTATATATTATATCAATTTACTCCTTGATAAAGTTGTAAAAAAAAAAAAAGTACCAACTTCACATTCTAAATTGTTAAGAACTGCTTATGTAAACAAGAAGCAGAATCATATGAAAGTGGATTTTAACAGGGAAATCATTAAATACATACAGTTCTCTGCCTAGTTTCTTATCTAATGATCCTAAAAATTATTCTATGGCTTAATTCTACCTACAAAAGAAGAAATAGGAGAATGACTCATGCAGGAATTAGCCTCAAATCTAAACATCTGAAATCATCCGAATCGCCATCATAACCATAAATGGTCATCTCCTTAACAATGGCACCATGATGGATGGATGTGTAAAGCACGTTTGTTAAAAGGTTAAATGGAATAAAATTTTCATTTCCTGTTATTGGAAAACTCTGAATCTTATTTTATTTATTTCCCCTCTATTTTTGTTGTACTAGCTTCCCCTGTATACTTTGAATAAGAATTTGACCGTGGAGTCCTCATTTTCCCCTGGGAAAATGTAGGAACATTATGTTAAGAAGCCATTTCTGCAGGAAAAGAAGTACAAAAGATGCTCTGGAGAGTAGAAACAGAGAAATTTAAGCTGAGTGGATATAATTCACAATTCAATTTTTTCAGTCTAAATTATAGCAACCTGCCACATGTTACCAGCTATTTCAATAATAGCTATGATCAGGGGCGCCTGGGTGGCTCAGTTGGTTAAGCGTCCGACTTCGGCTCAGGTCATGATCTCACAGTTCATGGGTTCGAACCCCGCATAGGGCTCTGTGCTGACAGCTCAGAGCCTGGATCCTGCTTCTAATTATGTGTCTCTCTCTCCCTCTGACCCTCCCTTGCTCACACTGTCTCTCTCTCTCTCAGAAATAAATAAAAACATTAAAAAAAAACTTTTTTAAATCAAAAAAATAAAAGAGTTAAAAATTTTAATAATAGCTATGATCAAAGAGAAGAAATGTTGTTTTTTTAAATCACAGACCCCAGAATGACTGAGATTGTTATATTCCACACTAAAAAGAATTACTGCAAATCTGAATTTCAGCTTCACTGAGCTCTTCACATTTACAAAATGGTGACATGTGAACTATAACCAAAAACTATAACCAAGGCAGTTCTCTGTAGAACTGCCTAAGTATCTTCATTGATAGACTACACATTAAATTGGTCTTCTCCCTGCTATTAATTTTAATTTGAACAGTCCTTTAGTAAACATTATATATTTTATATATTAAAATATAGATTATAGTACATACTAAATTATTATTTTTTCATTGCTAGACATGTACTGGCAATCTTTATTTCTTAAAGTAATTAATTATTTTATCTTTTTCATGACTCTAAAAAAATGAATCTGCCTCTTTTGAGTTGGCTCAATAGACAGTTCCTCCTTGATTCGTTGGTATGTTCTTTTGTTCAAACAGAGTGACTACTATAGTCACTCACTACTGACTGAAGTGCTGGTAAAATAAAAGAATTTCAACTATCACAATTCATTTTATCCCTTATTGTGATATCTGTTCCAAATGTATTTATAATTAATAATATTAAAATTCTTTAAAAATTACTTCAAATTTTAAAACGAGTAATCTAGAATGCTGAATTGCATGCAGTTATTTTGATTATAAAGGACAATATTTATCCTTGATATATGCCTCGATCAACTAACAATTAAAAGTTAAGAATGTGTGAAATGGTTCAACCTCAATAATGTAACAACTATAATCAAGTATTCAAGACAAAGTTCCAGAATCTCAGGTATGGAGCTGATAATAGGAAATCACGAAGTGTCCTGAAGAAAGACACTTTCACCAGATAGTGCCATCAATGTGATAAAGCATGTTAATTTTAACAGTTCTTAAAATGATAATATAAATCAAATGTTACCTGTCTGACCACATTTTATAAAAGACCCCCATATCCTTATGGTTAAGATAATTAGATTATTCCTGAAAAGTGAATAGAGGTTATCTAATAAACACAATACTTTTCCATTCATTTTTCCCATTCTACTAAGTAACTGATAGAAATTCTTGAAGCGGGTTATGGTCATTACAACTTTACAATATGTTCACCAAAAACATTATGGACTGTCACATCACGTTATCTTTTCCTCAAACTAACCAGGCTTTCAGAATGACTTAAATAGTACGGTAGATGTGGTTTAAAAGCCCATTTTTTTTATATCAACATTTAAGCAAAGTTATTCACAATAGCCAAAAAAGGAAGAAATAATTGATATGGCATCAAAAATTAATAAACAAAATGTGGTACACACTACAATGGAATTATTATTCAGCCTTAAAAAGAAATGAAATCCTGGGGGCGACTGGGTGGCTCAATTAGCTGAGCCTCCAACTTCCGTTCACGTTCATGATCTCAGTTTTTGAGTTTGAGCCCCACATCAGGCTCTGTGCTGACAGTTCAGAACCTGGACCCCACTTCAGATTCTGTGCCTCCTTCTCTGTCCCTCTCCTGCTTGTACTCTGTTTTGCTCTGTCTCTCAAAAATAAATTAACATTTTAAAAAAACGAAATGCTGACATGTTACAACATGGATGAATCCTGATAATATTATGCTAAGTGAAATAAGCTATCCACAAAAGGATAAATGTATGATTCCACTTAGATGAAGTACATAGCATAGTCAAGTTCATGGAGACAGAAAGTAAAATGGTGGTTAACGGGGACTAAGGTGAAGAGAAAGAACAGGGTGTTATTATTTAAGAAGTATGCAGTTTCTGTTTGGGATAATGAAAACGTTCTGGAAATGGACAGCGGTGATGGCTGCAAAACATTGATAATGTACTTAATTTAATGTCACTGATTTGTACACTGAAAAATAAATACAATGGTACATTTTATGTTACACATTTTATCACAATTAAAAACTTTTTATGTTTATTTATTTATTTTGAATGAGAGAAAGCATGCAATGGAAGAGCGGAGAGGAAGGAGGGGGGGGCGGGGAGAGAGAGGGAGAGAGAGAGAGAGAGAAAGAGATACTCCCAAGCAGGCTCTATTCAGTCAACACAGAGCCTGATACAGGGCTCGAACTCACAAATAGTGAGATCATGACCTGAGCTGACACCAAGAGCCAGATGCTTAATCAACTGAGCCACCTAGGTGACCCATCACATTTTTTAAAAGCTGAAAAATATCAATTCCTAAAATACAAGTCTATCCATAACTTAAAAAATTTTTTCTCTTCTTGATTCCCAAAGATTGTTCCAGAACTCCTCCTTTCTCTAAATCTCCTCAAGCCCATCCTTTCATCAACCCAAAATCACTTTCATTTCTCACTGAATGTAGAAGATCTAGTCTTGAGCTAGAAGTTTATCCATTCTTCAATTCATCTGTATTTCTATACATACATTCTTAGCATCTCTTCTTGTCTCTATGCTAAAGCTATCTAGTCCTCCATTTATTGGGTACCTTCCAAACTTTAACACTTACTTTTCTCAATGATCTGTAATCTTTTATTTTCTTCTACTCCCCTAACAAGAAAGGTTATAAGGTCACTTTTGGTAATTCTCAAGTCCGGTCAACTTAAAAACACTACAGCATGATAATATTTAATACTTATGGAAGTAATCCACCTAAGAGAGATGCCTCATGATGCTATCAAAATGGTGGCTTGAAATATGGAGTAGGTCTGATTCCTAACTGTAGTGCTTATTAACTGCACAACTTTAGGCAAGTCATTTAACTCCTCTTTAGCCTTTTAATTGGGCAAATGGGTGTAGCTTACTTCACAGAGACATTTCAGGATTAAATGAAATAATATATGTACTCAATTAATGTTTATTTCATCAAAATCAGCTGAGTGCATTAAGTGACCAAAGTATACTCTCAAAATACATAACATTTTAAAAAGAAGAAAAAAATTAATTGCCTTGTATGAAATGTTTATGGTTAATGATAAATAAAAGGGTTTAAAAATATAAACCTGTCAGAATTTATATGGCACATGCATGTCCACAGGTATAAAAGAGAAAAAGAGAGGGGTGCCTGGGTGGCTTAGTCAGTTAAGCATCCAACTTGGACTTAGGCCATGATCTCATGGTTCGAGGGTTCGAGCCCCATATTGGACTCTGTGCTGACAGCTAGTTCAGAGCCTGGAGCCTGCTTCTGTGTCTCTCCCTCTCTCTCTGACCCTCCCCTGCTCACAATGTCTCTAGCTCTCTATCTAAAATAAATGAAAGCATTAAAAGAAAAGAGAGAAAAAGAAAGGCAGATGGTCAGAAGGGAAGATAGAGACTGACATAAAGCAAAGTAAATTATCTGGATGCTATAACTGAACAAGATTTTAGAACAATAATGGTAAAATTAATCACTGGGCTTGCAAAAGCAGAGAGGAACTCAAAGAAACTGTGGCTACAACCAACAAGGAGAACAAAAACAGGCATGATGAATTCAAAAATGCAATAAATGAAATACATACTAAACTGGAGTTGTCCAATGGACGGATTGAAGAGGCAGAAAGGAGAATAAGTGATTTAGAAGACACCATTATAGAAAAACAAGCTGACAAAAAAAGAGAAAAACTGATCCAGGAACATGAAAGAAGAGTTCGAGAGCTGAGTAATGCGGTCAAACGCAACAATATCCGTATCACAGGAATCCCGGAAGAGGAAGAAAGAGGGAAAGGTGCTGAAGGAGTCCTGGAACAAATTATAGCAGAGAATTTCCCCAACCTGGGGAAGGAAGTAAACGTTGAAATACAAGAGGCACAGAGAACTCCCCTCAAACATAATTTGAATTGATCTTTTGCACGACATATCATAGTGAAACTGGCAAAATATAAGGACAAAGAGAATTTTGAAAGCAGCTAGGGAGAAAAGGGCCCTAACATACAAAGGGAAACCTATCAGAGTGGTGACAGACCTATCTACTGAAACTTGGCAGGCCAGAAAGGAATGGCAGGAGATCTTCAATGTGATGAACAGTAAAAATATGCAGCCAAGAATCCTCTATCCAGCAAGCCTGTCATTCAAAATAGAAGGAGAGATAAAAGTCTTTCCAAATAAACAAAAATTGAAAGAATTTGTCACCACTAAGCCAGCCCTACAAGAAATCCTGAGGGGAACTCTCTGAGGGAAGTATGCAAGGAACGAAGACACCAGAGACACCACCACAAGCATGAACCCCACAAAGGACACAATAACTCTAAACCCACATATTTCAATAATAACACTGAACGTAAATGGGCTGAATGCTCCAGTCAAAAGACATAGGGTAGCAGAATGGATAAAAAACAAAATCCATCTATTTGCTGTCTATAAGAAATGCATTTTAGATTGGAATATACCTTCAGATTAAAAGTAAGGGGATGGAGAAATATCTATCATGCTACGGGAAGTCAAAAGAAAGCTGGAGTAGCTATACTTATATCGGACAAACTGGACTTTACATTAAAGACAATAACAAGAGATGAAGAAGGGCATTATATAATAATTACAGGGTCCATCCATCAAGAAAAATTAACAATTATAAATGTCTACGCACCGAATATGGGAGCACCTAAATATTTAAAAAAATCACAAACAGAAACAAACTTATAGATAAGAATGTGCTAATAGCAGGGGACTTTAATACTCTGCTTACAGCAATGGATAGGTCAACCAGACAGAAAATCACTAAAGAAACAATGGACTTGAATGAAATAATGGACCAGATGAATCTGACAGATATATTTAGAACTCTGCATCCTAAGGCCAAGCAATTCACTTTCTTCTCAAGCGCGCATGGCACATTCTCCAAGATAGATCACATACTGGGACATAAAGCAGACCTCAATAAATATAAAAGAATTGAGCTCATACAATGTACACTTTCAGATCATAATGCTTTAAAACTTGAAATCAATCACAGGAAGAAGTCTGGAAAACCTCCAAAAACATGGAGGTTAAAGAACACCTTACTAAAGAATGGATGGGCCAATCAGGCAATTAGAGAAGAAATTAAAAAAATATATGGAAACAAATGAAAATGAAGACCCAACAATCCAAACTCTATGGGATGCGGCAAAGGCAGTCCTAAGAGGAAAGTATATTGCACTCCAGACCTATTTCAAGAAATTAGAGAAAGTGCAAGTGCAAAATCTAACAACCTGCCTAAAGGAACTAGAGGCAGAGCAACAAGAGCACCCCAAACACAGTAGAAGAAAAGAAATAGTAAAAATCAGAGCAGAAATAAACAACATAGAGACCAAAGAAACAATTGAACAGATCAATGAAACCAAGAGCTGGTTCTTTGAAAAAATAAACAAAATTGACAAACCTCTAGCCAGGCTTCTCAAAAAGAAAAGAGAAAGCACCCAAATAGACAGAATTATGAATGAAAATGGACTTATTACAACCAACCCCTCAGAAATAAAAGCAATTATCAGGGAATACTATGAAATTATATGCCAATAAATTGGACAACTTAGAAGAAATGGACAAATTCCTAAACAACACTCACTACCAAAATTCACACGAGAAGAAATAGAAAATCTGAACAGACCCATAACGAGTGAA
The DNA here is from genome assembly GCA_017311185.1 of Proteles cristata cristata. NCBI lineage: Eukaryota > Metazoa > Chordata > Mammalia > Carnivora > Hyaenidae > Proteles > Proteles cristata. The sequence continues at coordinate 616,195 of JAESUZ010004992.1, read as the reverse complement.
GAAATTGAATCAGTTATCAAAAATCTCCCAACAAATAAAAGCCCTAGACCTGATGGCTTCCCAGGGGAGTTCTACCATTTAAAACAGAATTAATACCAATTCTTCTCAAGCTATTCCAAAAAATAGAAAATGAAGGAAAACTTCCAGATCACTTTATGAAGCCAGCATCACTCTGATTCCCAAGCCAGACAGAGATCCAGCAAAAAAAGAGAACTACAGGCCAATATCCTTGATGAATACGGATGCAAAAATCCTCACCAAGATCAAGTGGGATTCATTCCTGGGTTATAGGGCTGGTTCAATATTCGCAAATCAATCAATGTGATACATCACATCAACAAAAGAAAAGATTAAAACCATATGATCCTGTCAATAGATGCAGAAAAAGCATTTGCAAAATACAGCATCTCTTCTTAATAAAGACCCTCGAGAAAGTCGGGATAGAAGGAACTTACTTAAACATCATAAAAGCCATATATGAGAAGCCCTAAGCTAACATCATCTTCAACGGGGAAAAACTGAAAGCTTTCCCCCTGAGATCGAGAACACGACAGGGATGCCCACTCTCACCACTGTTGTTTAACATAGTGCTGGAAGTCCTGGCATCAGCCATCAGATAACAAAAAGAAATCAAAGACATCAAAATCGGCAAAGAAGAAGTCTAACTTTCACTTTTCGCAGATGACATGAAACTCTACATAGAAAACCTGACAGACTCCACCAGAAGCCTACTAGAACTGATCCAAGAATTCAGCCAAGTTGCAGGGTACAAAATCAATGTACAGAAATCGGTTGCATTTTTATATACCAACAATGAAGCAACAGAAAAAGAAACCAAGAAACTGATCCCATGCACAATTGCACAGAAAACCATAAAGTACCTAGGAATAAACCTAACCAAAGATATAAGAGATCTGTATGATAAAAACTATAGAAAACTTATGAAGGAAATTGAAGAAGACACAAAGAAATGGAAAAACATTCCATGCTCATGGATAGGAAGAATAAATATAGTTAAAATGTCATTACTACCCAAAGCAATCTACACATTCAATGCAATTCCAATCAAAATTGCACCAGCATACTTCTCAAAACTAGAACAAACTATCCTAAAATTTGTATGGAACCACAAAAGACCCCGAATAGCCAAAGTAATACTAAAGAATAAAACCAAAACGGGAGGTATCACCATCCCAGACTTTAGCCTCTGCTACAAAGCTGTCATCATCAAGACAGTATGGTATTGGCACAAAAACAGACACGTAGACCAATGGAACAGAATTGAGACTCAGAAGTGGACCCAAAAGTGTACAACAATCTAATCTTTGACAAAGCAGGAAAGAATATCCAATGGAAAAAAGACAGCCTCTTTAACAGATGGTGCTGGGAGAACTGGACAGCAACATGCAGAAGAATGAAACTAGATCATTTTCTTACACCATACACAAAAATAAACTCAAAATGGATAAATGACCTGAACGTGAGACAGGAAACCATGAAAACCCTAGAGGAGAAAGCAGGAAACAACCTCCTTGACCTCCACCTCAGCAATTTCTTACTTGACACATCCCCAAAAGCAAAAGAATCAAGAGCAAAAATAAACTGTTGGGACCTCATCAAGATTAAAAGCTTCTGCATGGAAAAGGAAACAATCCATAAAACTAACAGGCAACCAACAGAATGGGAAAAGACAGTTGCAAATGACATATCAGATAAAGGGTCAATATCCAGAATCTATAAGGAACTCACCAAATTCCACACATAAAAAACAAACAACCCAGCGAAGAAATCGGCGGAAGATATGAACAGACACTTCTCCAAAGAGGACATCCAGATGGCCAACAGACACATGAAACGATGCTCAGCATCGCTCCTCATCAGGGAAATACAAATCAAAACCACACTGAGATACCACCTCACTCCAGTCAGAGTGGCTAAAATGAGCAAATCAGAGAACTCTAGATGCTGGCGAGGATGTGGAGAAACGGGCACCCTCCTACACTGTTGGTGGGAATGTCAACTGGTACAGCCCCTCTGGAAAACAGTGTGGAGGTTCCTCAGGAAACTAACAATAGAACTCCCCTATGACCCAGCAATAGCACTGCTAGGAATTTACCCAAGGGATACAGAAATGCTGATGCATAGGAGCACATGTACCCCAATGTTCATAGCAGCACTCTCCACAATAGCTAAAACCTGGAAAGAGCCTAAGTGTCCATCAACAGATGAATGGATCAAGAAGATGTGGTTTATCTATACCATGGAATACTACATGGCAATGAGAAACAATGAAATCTGGCCATGTGTAGCAACATGGATGGACCTTGAGGGTGTTATGCTGAGCGAAATAAGTCAGGCAGAGAAGGACAAATATCATATGTTTGCACGTATAGGAGGATTAGGAGGAACTTGACGGAGGACCAAGGGGGAGAAGAAGGGGGAAAATGGTGGGGGAAAGGGAGAGAGGCAAACCATGAGAGACTCTTGAATGCTGACAAAAACTGAGGACTGATGGATGTGGGGGGAGGGGGGATGGGCATGGAGGAGGACACTTGTGGGGATGAGCACTGAGTGTTATGAGGAAACTAATTTGACAATAAACTATTTGTAAAAAAAAAATTATCTGGATGCTAGAAGAGTATATAGTAACATGGAAAACCTGAGTTTCCAAGCTCCACAGCTTGAATGATACCCTTCAGGAATCATCTAATCCTTTATCTTTAATTACACAGTCACAAGGCAATATTCTGATGAGGAATTAAGTTTCCTGAGTAGTTAGACTGGAAAGGAGATACTGTAAATAGCAGGCCTAAGCACGTATGTACAGTTGACCCTTGAACAACATGGGTGTGAACTGCACAGATCCACTAACATGCCAATTTTTTCCAAAAAATACAGTATAGTACTCTAAGTGTATTTTCTGTTATGATTTTCTTAAAACATTTTCTTTTCTCTGCCTTACTTCACTGTAAGAACACAGTACAGAATACATATAACATACAAAATATGTGTTAATCAACTGTTTATATTATCAGTAAGGCTTCCAGTGAACAGTAGGCTGTATGTTTTGGGGAGTCAAAACCTATACAAGGATTCTGACTGCATGAAGAGTTGGCACAACCCCTGTGTTGTTCAAGGTCAACTCTGTGTGTGTGTGTGTGTCTCTACACATACATATGTAATGATATATCATTATAAAATGGCACTGAAAACTACAAAAGCAATGGTAATAATAAGAACGTCAACATGCAAGGCCATGTGCTAAACTTAATTTTACATTACAGTGGTCTTCTCCTCCCTAGTATTTATTTCATTTTGGATTGTCATTTAATCTTGTCAAAAAACCTCTAGAGTTCCATTATTATCCCCATTTAATAGATATGGAAGCTAATAGAAATGACTAATTTGCCTAAGGGCACACAGCTTGTAAGAGGTAGAACTGGGAATCAAAATTCTCTTCCTATGGCTCTTCTTACTTTTCATGCTGTTCAGGTATTGTTTTAATAATTAAGAGGTCTGGGGGGCTCTTGGGTGGCTCAGTCAGTTAAGCATCTAACTTCAGCTCAGGTAATGATCTCACAGTCTGTGGGTTCGAGCCCCGCCTCGAGTTCTGTGCTGACAGCTCAGAGCCTGGAGCCTGCTTCAGATTCTCTGTCCCCCTCTCTCTCTGGCCCTCCTCCACTCATGCACTGTCTCTGTCTCTCTCTCTGTCTCTCTCTCTCTGTCTCTCAAAAATAAATAAAACAAACAAGAAAGAAAAATTTTAAAAAAAAGAAGTTTGGTTAAGGATAATTAATTACTCACAATATGATCAACTCTAACAGGGCTTGTAAAGCTCTACCCAACCTCTTCAGTTGTGCAGAATATCTCTCTCTTCAATCAACACAGCCTACTTAAGAAGAGAAGGGGGGAGATACCTCTTTCTTTCCAGGCAACAACAAGGGAGGAAAATTAAGTCAAACCTATATTCATCTTGGCTCTTTGCCATCTTCTTTCACCCTCTTTATGAAAACTGAATAGTTTATGGTATATGCCAGACTTTGCGCCAGCTACTAAAGATACACAGACAGTCGCTGCCTTCAGGAGCTTATATCCTTAAAGAGGCAGCAGATTTGAAGTAGTTAAACTACAAGTAACTAAGACAAATTGGTAAATCCTATTACAGACCCACATGAAATATGTAGTGTGGTAATCTGAATACTAAAGATTTAAAACTTTGAAAGTAGAAAGGAGCATGTTAAGTGGAAACCCACGTGCTGTTTTTTAGGGAATTCCAGTTTGGATGCACTGTAATTCTACACTGGAACCACTAATACAAGTTTTCATAATTTAAACTCTTTTATCAAACATTATGAAATGCCACCATATAAAATTTTACGATAGGGGCGCCTGGGTGGCTTAGTCGGTTAAGCGTCCAACTTTCGCTTAGGTCATGATCTCACAGTTTGTGGGTTTGAGCTCCGCATCGGGCTCTGTGCTGACTGCCAGCTCAGAGCCTGGAGCCTGTTTCAGTCTGTGACTCCCTCTCTCTCTGACCCTCCCCTGCTCACACGCTCTCTCTCTCTCTCTCCTAGAAATAAATAAAACATTAAAAAAAAATTTAAAAAAAAATTTATGATAGAATCCCAAGGTTCTAGTACAGTGTACAGTGCCTGACACAAAGTGGGTATGATCACTGGTTGCTTACCAAGTAAAAAACAAAAGTAAAAAAAGGGAAGAAAAAAACAAAACAAACAGAAAACAACGCATACCTCTTTGGGGAAGAACTAACCACTGATAATAAGCTACTCTAAAAAATGCTTGGAAAATGTGATGCAGATTTTTAAATGAATGGATATAAAACAAATTTATATAAAGATTACTTTGCTATAAAATATTTTGATATGCAAAACCAAATCTGACAGCTAAAGTTCTAGCATGATCTTAACAAGATAAAGACTACCTGGTCTTCAGGAAATTTAAAGTAGGATTCCTATAAATGAGATGAAGTAATGTAAGGAAGCCTAACAGCTTCCTAAAAATCTTTAAATTTAATTTTAGAAAAATAAACCTGAGGTACTCATGCAAAATTTAAAAATGTTGCTGTATTACAGCCTTAGCAGATTAAAACATCTGAAACTATCTGTGGCATCATAGCAAACATATACTATTTTGTAAATGCTCTGATTATGGCTAGTAGGGCCCAAGTTAATTTATTTCTAAGGTCAAACTTAAATATTTTACTTCATTTCCTAAAGTTTCGTTATTATTATAAATTCACAGGTTCAGAGCCTCCTTTCACTTTCTAGCAGGTGATACCAAAAACAGTTTGAGATTTAAAATCGCCTCTTTTTAAGACTAAAACTTCTGTTTCAGGAATCTGAACTGATTATATGTGAATTATTGGGATCGGAATGGGAAGAATGAGAATAGAGAAGGAAAAAAAAAACAAAGTCAGGAGAACATAAGGGACACCAAAAATAAAAGAACTTCACGTTACTAGCCAAGAAGTTTTCTTAACTCTGCTAATATTCCTTGATTCAAAAGGGGGAGAGGGTGGGGAAGTAAGCCTGTTCTAGCACGTAAGTGAGATAAAGCAATGTGTTGCTTCTGAGATCAGATTAATTTTACTGGAGGTGTTGTTACACTGTATTCTACCAAGCACAATGCTTGTAAGAATAACAATCTTTGCTATCAAATAAAACACATAGCTAGGGCCCCTGGGTGGCTCACTTGGTTGTATCTGACTCTTGATTTCGGCTCAGATCATGATCTCATGGTCCATGACATCAAGCCCCACATCAGGCTCTGCGCTGATAGCACGGAGCCTGCTTGGGATTCATTCTCTCCCTCTCTCTCTCTTAAATAAATATTTTTTAAAAATAAGAAAAAAATACATAGCTAATAAAAACAAAAAAACAATGTGGATTTTTCTAGAGATGGATGCAAAGAAATTATTACTATATATAAGAAACAGCACTGGTAGATCTTCTGTCAAGTATCACATAAGAAGGGCACCTTAATATTATACTATAATTTAAATGGTTTGAAGCAGCAAATTGAAAGCTTTCAATTAGTACTGATTTTAAATAGAAATCTATTACTATACTTGAAAATGGCAAGCACATTTCAACTATTTTATGAGGTAAAATATAATTTAGTAAGGCAAGTACCAAGGTAGACTAAAATAAACAATTCCATGTGTATACAAGGCACAACAAAATTAAAATCTAAAAGTGCAGAGATACTGAGAGAATTTAACTATTTTATGAGTACTTAAGTTAAATTTCAACAGTCTGTCATTCATTAGAGGGGCACTCAAAAGATTGTAAGTACAGTACTGAAGAAATCCTGAGGAGAGACAGTAGATTAGAGTCTTTATCTGATATTGTCATAACTAAAATCATCCAAAATATTCTGCTTTTTTTTAATAGAGTAGAAATAATGTTGTTTATAAAGTACCTACCAATGTTGCTTAAGAGTACTTACAAATCTGCACTGACTGAAATTTTTTTAATGTTTTATTTCTTTTCTATTTACTGAAAGTTTTAACCATAGTTTAAAAGTCTCCATCAAAGTGAAACTCAAGCTATGTAGATGCTTGTAAGTTATAAGTCTTTCTTTCCCTGACTCTTCTAAAACTAACAAAAGATTTAAGGCTAATTTACCCAATGACTGGCCCTATAAAAAGACACTTGCTATATCAAGAGATAGGATCTTACACAGAAAACAATTCCAAATAATGATTAAACCAATAAAAAAAAAAGTCTAGCTTAAAAGTAATGAGGACATAAATGTTTTCTAAAGATCCTTGAATATGGCAGAAAGGCTCTGATTGATCCCACACATTGAGGTCGTATTTCTATCACTTCACAATGGTGGTTGTCAAGAACAGAGAAGGTGACTGAGGGCTGAGAAGTTGATTTCCCAGCATCTCATATGATCCAGAAACACATTCTACAAAAGAGACTTTTTTCCTCATAAAAATCTGCTCTTCTACATTTGCAAACTTTTGGACCCATGAGAATAAATCTTCTACTCTCTAAGAGTCAAATTTTTATTTCACCAGTTACAATTGATCTTAAAGAATAAGCATGAAGATTTAGTTTTTTAGTGACTATTATTTCATGGAAATAAACTTTCCACAGTCAAAAATTTTAAACATATTTAGAAATCAATGATGTCCTATTATAATTTGTGAAAACTGAAAATACACAAAGTCTAGTAGCACCTTAGGCCTTGGCCAAAGATAAAAGATACCAGGGTAAGAAGGCAATCTTTAAAGATTTAATTCCTGACTGTGTATATGGAACCAGGTGACATGTGTTTCTCAAATAATATTGCTACCAATACACCAGCCAAAGTATATACTACCAAACATCTTTCTTTCTTATGTTTGATTTCACAAATGATACAATTATAATCAGTAAGAGAAAGAGAGATGGCCCTCCACAAACAGTATAGGCATGATCTCTTCCTTATTTCTCTTCCCTAACAAAATTTACTGGGCAGAAATCCATTTAGGTAAAGGAGATCCCAGTGGTCGTATCAACTAGATTGTTCCATCTTAAAAGTTAAAATTATACATTTTTTATTCTGCCAATCAATGACCAATAAAAAAATTTTAAACACCAAGGAGTCATGGCTATAAAAAGAAAAAAAAAGGAATTATACCTGACATACAGGACATATTGCAATACATTCATCCTGTATCTGCTATCTTTGTACTTCATTAAGGTGTTGATTGGCTATGCTAGAGAGGGATAAATCACATTTTAGGGAACAACTATCATTTGGTTTAACCAGAGATAAATCTAGAACAGAGTGATTTCATCAGAGGATTAAGAAAATCATTACTGTGAGCTCTTTATGACTTCTTAGAGCAAGCATCTTAGGGATTTTATTCTTGTGGGCAAGGAAATAGGTAAGAACTGTTTCTCAGAGGATAGGTAAACAGTTCTCTGAAAAAAATGGGAATACAATCTACGTCAATTCCTAGCTGCTATCACCTTTTCCTAATTTAGAGAGACTTCAGTGGCAATGCTCTTCCAAATCACGACAAATGCTATCATCTAAAGCACACACACCCTCTCCAAAATACAAAAGGCCATCAAAGCCACAGGTATTACGTTGTATGCTGGAACAATAGACTCTACCCTCAAGAACATTATTTTTTAGTGAAAGACACAGAAAAATCAAACTCCATAATTCAAGGTAATAAGCTGAATACACAGAAGGACCAATGGACTCAAGGGACCACCAGGTAAGACTTCATGTGCTTGTTTTATAGGAAACAGTTTTATTCTTTTTTTTCCAGTAGTATTTTTTTTTCATGTTTATTCATTTTTGAGAAACAGTGTGAATAGAGAAGGGACAGAGAGAAAAGAAGTCACAGAAACCAAAGCAGGCCCTAGGCCCCGGAGCTGTCAGCATAGAGCCCAAAGCTGGGCTTGAACCCACAAACTGCAAGATGATGACCTGAGCCGAACTCAGCCGACGCTTAGTTGCCTGTGCCACCCAGGCACCTCTCCAGTAGTATATTTCATTTGATGCCATATCAATATATTTTGATTTTCCTAGACCAGATAGGAAGTTCCAATAAAGGCAGAAAGAGAGAAGTCCATGTGAAGACAACCAGAAAAAGGGCCCTTTCTGAGAACCCAACTATTCTTGCAGCCTGATCGCCAACTTCCATCCAGCTTTGAGAACTACGACAAGTAAATGCTGTTTAAACCATCTGGTCTATGGTCTCTGTTAGAGCAACCTTAGCTAAAACACCCTTAGTAAGACTAAATATACTTTCCAAAATGTAGAGCATGAATTTATTACGCATTATACAAGTATACTTCTACTCAACCTGTGTGAAAACTACATGCAGACTTCCAAAACAGCCTAATCTAGAATAACAAGCTTTAATTATATGTTTGTATTTAAATGCACTCACTCTATTTGCTTTAAAGGTTAAGATTACTGTCTTCGTCCATCAAAAATCCTAAATATGTTCTGAAAAAAAAAAACATGATCAATAGACACATGATTTCAAAAAAGGGAACAAAATAAAAACAAATGGTATTTTCATTAAAATGGTTATTACACACCAGATTTTAATTATCCTTCATACCATTTCCAAGCATAATATTTAAAATTCTTCTCTTTTTTAAATGCTGCCTTGCAAGCACAGTAACCTAAACAGTGAAGTATAATCTGTTCATGACTTGTATGTAGAGGTCTAGATGGCAAATGATCTCTAAAGAGATGTATTTCCATTAAATAGTAAGTCCACAGAATTTTGTACTATCCTATGACATACAAATTTAGAAGACAACAAAATGACATCAGTAAAAGGAAAATTTTATAGAAAAAGGTATATTCTCTCTCCTTACAGAAGTTGTATGTTTCCAGAGATTCATATAAATAATCTAAGAAACCTATTTCATAGTGATTTTTTAAGTTAGATTTTTCTTAGTAAATTGTTTTTGACTTAAAATTCAAAAGCCAAATATTACTAATGTACTAATGCTTTCTTGTGTGAAACTGAGACTCTTTTTCAATGACATGATACATTTTAGTCTACAAATGAACCTTTGTTTCCTTCATCATTTCTAACTTTAAATAAACAGAAAACTACCTCGTTCTTGAATAATCTCCAAAGAAAAGCTTTAATCTTTCAAAGTTCAGCCTTTCAGTATTTCTTATAAATACATCCAAACTACTAATATTTTATCCAAAATGATTCCCCGTAAAGCTTCACATTTGAATTACAACATTGCCATTTAAAAATTTGCTTTCTAAAAATCATTTATCTATATTCTATATACTTGGTTATTAATTCTTTGTAATTTTTCTTATACTTGCATCTTTCTAATTATTTAGGACTTCTAAAGACACTTCACCAAAAATAAGCTTTAGTCTGTATCTTGACAATCTATAAGCCCAGCACATACCCAAACACACATTTTATACCCAACACAACATATAATGTAGTTACAGTAGAATAGTATTGTTTAACATGCATTACTAGTTTCATATTAATAATAAGAGCTTGCTTAATTAAGAGACTAATCTTTATACAGTAGTTTACAGACTCTGTTCACACACATTATATCTCATTTAATCTATTTACAATTCTATACAATTCTGTTTAACGGACCCTAGACTATCAAATGAGTTTGGATAACTGTTAATTTGACACATCTTAATTCAGTTAACAGGTTTCATGTAGCATGTTCATACAGAGAATCAACCTTCAGTGCCAAGAAGTTTAAATTTTAAGAATTCTCAACAAATACTTCAACATAGTGACCTTCCCTATGAATACTTAAGTACATAAACTATTAAACAAAAGGGGGGGGGTGGAGAGAAGGACACAAACCACAAAGAGACTTTTAAAGTAGAGAACAAACTGAGGATTGATGGAGGGAGGTGAGTGGGGGGTGGGCTAGATGGGTGACGGGCATTAAGGCAGGCAACTTGTGATGAGCGCTGGGTGTTGTATGTAAGTGATGAATCACTGAATTCTACTCCTGAAACAAATACTGCACAATATGTTAACTAAAATTTAAATAAAATAAAATTTTAAAAACTACAAAAGACAGAGTATAAGAACCATTCATTAATTCTCTCACTGATCCATTTATTCAATTTTCTGAGTACCTACTTAGTGGCAGATACTATTCAGGTTGGACTGGCATCTAAGTGGCATCTATTAGAATGGAATTTATATTTTAAAATAATTGAGCCAAAAAAATTAAAATTAAAATTAAAATAAAATAATTGAGCCATGATCACCTGATTTTTTAAGTTTTTATTTAAATTCCAGTTATTTAACATACAGCGTAATATCAGTTTCAGGTGTACAATATACTGGTTCAACACTTCCACACAACACCTACTCCATATCACAAGTGAGCTCCCTAATTCCCATCACCTTTTTGAGCCACCTCCCCCTGCCCCATCCCCATCCACCTTTCTCTCGTAACTATCATTTAGTTGAGTCTGTTTCTTGGTTTGCCTCTCTCTCTCTCTTTTCCCTTTGCTTATTTGTCTTGTTTCTTAAATTCGACATATGAGTGAAATCATATAGTATTCGTCTTTCTGACAAATTTGACTTATTTCATAATGACTTATTTCATGAGCATTATGCTCTCTAGTTCCATCCATATCATTGCAAATAGCTGAGTAATATTCCACTGTACATACATACACCACATTTTCTCTATCCATTCATTAGCTGATGAACACTTAGTCTGTTTCTACAATTGGGCTATTACAGGTAACGCTACTATAAACATTAAGGTGCATGTATCCCTTTGAATAAGTATTTTGGTATTACTTGGGTAAACAGCTAGCAGTGCAATTGCTAAATTATAAGGTAGATCTATTTTTAACTTTTTAAGGACCCTCCATACTGTTCTCCTAAGTGGCTGCACCAGTTTGCATTCCCCCCAACAGTGCCAGGAGGGTTCCTTTGCACATCCTTGCCCACATTTGTTATTTCCTCTGTTGATTTTAGCTATTCTGACTGGCACAAAAGTGGACACACAGATCAATGGAACAGAACAGAAAATCCAGAAATAAGCCTACAACTACATGGTCAGTTAATCTCCAACAAAGCAGGAAAGAATATCCAATGGGAAAAAGGCTCTTCAACAAATGGTGTTAGGAAACTGAACAACAATATACAAAAGAATGAAACAGGATCACTTTCTTACATCCTACACAAAAATAAATTCAAAATAGATTAAAGACCTAAATGTGAGACCTGAAACCACAAAAATCCTAGAAGAGAAGACAGGAAGTAATCTCTTTAACATCGGCCTTCTTTCTAGATATGTCTCCTAAGATAAGATAAACAGAACCAAAACGAAACTGCTGGGACTTCAGCAAAATAAAAAGCTACCTATGGAATGGGAGGAGATATTTACAAATACCATATCTGATAAAGGGTTAGTATCCAAAGTTTTACAAAGAATTTATACAACTCAATATCCAAAAAACAAATAACGCAATTTAAAAATAGGTAGAAGACATGAATAAACATTTTTCCAAGGAAGAAAACAGATGGCCAACAGATACATGAAAAGATGCTCAATGTCACTCATCATCAGGGAAACAAAATCTTAATAATCTAACCATGTGAAGAAAATGAACTATTAATAGATAATAAAATTAAAAATGAATACATTGACTTGACAATCTAATGAAAAGCAAGCTGAAACAGAAACAAAATCAACATACCATATTAGAAAAACAGCTACCAGGAAGGGGTCACTTGTTTACCTTATTTTATGGGAACTAAATTCACTTCAAAACACGTACTTGAGACTAGGCAAAATGTAGGCAAAAGTGTAAAACACTTTTATAGGTACTGTGTGGTCAAGTTAACAATTCACTATAATAGAAGGCAAAATACAATAAATGTTAATAACAAAAAACCATGAAACTTCAAAGACAGAATTAGTTTGCCCTAACTTTGCAATAAGTTTCATTATATGCAGCCCTAATCTTGGACAACTGAGATATGAACTTTAAACCTTATTATCACCTCAAACCGAGTCATTTTAAGAAAATGCCCACTGTGAAAAACAGAAGTGGTGAAAGGAAAAAGCAATATATTACCCAGCTTTACCTCACGCTGACCAGAATCTTAACAATAGTGTAAAAAAGGAGAATCCTAGGAATAGGAGAAAAGGTTCAAAAAATAGCAGAGAAGAAATCTCCATAGCGCTATAATATTAATTGCTACATCAGGATTCTACTTCGCAGACAATGCTGCAAATATGCTTCCATGGTCAATATATTTAGCAGAATTTGAGCTAAATCTAGAACCCAAGACCGTTAATTTTTAATGATAAATTCTTTACAACATATTATAACCACTCTAAAAAGAAAACATATCTATATTTTATATAAATATTTCAAAATGAGAAAACAAGTATGGAATAAAATATAATTAAATAAATTCCCAAATTCCAACCTACTTGACACAGTAGTATTCTTTACCATGATAGTATTGATAGATTACAAACTTATCATAAATTTTCAATAAGTTTTATATTGCATATGTGCAGTAAGTACATAAGGTATAGCTATGTAATACAATTACTGGCAAGTATATGCACCATGTTTGTTTTATATATCATTTTTTCAGTTTTTCTTTAAATTATAAAAGTTCAAATAACTATCATAGTTCTTAACAAGGAGAAAATATATTTTGAAATTTTTGTCTTGTTTACAGACATTTTATTATGCTGCATATGAAAGAAGGGATATGATAATGATGAAACATTCTTGATGCATCAGACTGAAAAATTAGATATTTATGGACCATGTCTGAAGCTGAAGTTCTAATTGGATAACTCTTTTCCCCCCCTGCTCTCATTGTGAAAGATATATAAATCTAATTTGGTTACTGGCATGGTCTACTAGACTGAACACAGACGGTGTTAAAAAAGAAAATTAGTGTTCAAATCTTGGCCTATTGTTCCAGTTCTAATCTCAATTCACTGAATGCTCCTGGATAAGTCATAAACTAAATGACATTTTTCAATTTCCTCATCTGTAAAATGGAGATAACTATCCTAGAAGTCATTATTTAAAACTGAAATTTTTAAAAAATACTTTTAAAAATCTGAACTGAATACTTGAACATTTGAAAATCACCTGACTCATGGGAACCTTAGTCTTTCAAATGGTGTGAAGTAGGCTCAAAATAAATGAGAACTTATAATTCAGAATAGGTGTTTTGACTGGCTCACCAACCCCAGAGGTGATCTATGGTTTTCTAATAAAAGACCAGACTTCTTTACAATCTGCAGCACAAAATGAAAAGAGAATACAAATTGATATATTTGAAAACTAACTTGGTAGAAATGCTGCAGGTGTTCATTATAGTTACATCTTCCTGTTCTCAATTCACAAACATCGTGGATGGAGACAAATAGCTTTCCTAAAGAAACATGCACCACCTTTGACTCAATTCAATCAGTAATTAGTAAGTCACAACACTGTCAACTATTCTTAAAAGGTTCTGTGTAAATTAAATGATATGTTCCTGGGACTTCAGCTCACAGGAAGATAGAGAAGACAAACTTCCTTATTTCTCTTCCTAAGTACAACTAAAACATAGGGACATGATATTAACACAAGACAAAGAAGACTCCAAAAGGTGGAGAGAAGGTGCAGGTCAACTAGGGAACTTAGGACCCTAAGGACAACATGATAATGAATATCCTGGATTTTCTTTTGCTTCATATGTTTCAGACCGAGTACCAGAGAAGCCAGCAAGCCAAAAACATCAATGGGAAAAGTCAACCCCCACTGCCAAGGAAAGTCTGCTCTCTTTATATAGGAAAGGGACAACCTAGCAAGATGGAAAACTTTCTACTCTAGCTAGACACTACAGAAAAAGTTGCCCATCCCCAGCCCTAACAACTTCCAACCTCACCAGACTGTAACAAGGAGCTCCAACCCTCTGACAGTATATGGAAAGAGAAAGCTGAGTGGGGAGCCAAGGTGTATGAGACACCTCCTGCCATAAAGTCAGTGAAGACCATGGGGGGAACCTAGACTTCCATCTCCATCCTGCTCTACAGAGGCATGCCTCCATCTCTCACTGGGGTGGTCTCAGAGAATCAGGATTTCACCACCAGCCAGAGATAAAAAGGTGACTGCCCTTCCAAGATATTATCTATAGAGGCCAAGTGGGGATTCTGAGTTTATATCTCTGCCCAATGGAAACAAGGGGCAACCTCCATTCTCCCTACCACCCCTGTTCTACAGACCCCAGTGGGAAACCTAGAATTCTACTCCAACCTCTCAGTACTTAAACAGCATTTCCTTTCCCCTGATAAAGAGTTGTCAGGGTTGACCTGCTAAAACAAAAAGCTTAAATAAGACAAGACCTGATAACACAATGTCCAACATGTCCAGGTTTAAATAAAAAAATGATCAATTATACTGAGAATCAAGAAAATCTCAGGTATTAAATAATATGCTTTTACTTATTTTATATAATTCATGAATATCATTTAATCATTTTTGAATGGTCTTTTACAGAATTTTCTAGAATTAATGATATACACAAAACTACAGATCCAGGAAGCTCTGAGAACACAAAGTGGCATCACTACAAGAAATTCACACCAAGGCAGTTTATATTTAAACTACAGAAAATCAAAGACAGAGAGAAAATCTTGAAGGAAGTCTGGGGGTTGGGGGGGACGCCTCACCTTACCTATAAAGAAACAAGAATAAGAAATTACATCAGATTTTTTTTTCTGAAATCATTCAGGCAACATGAAAGTGGAGTGAAATATGAAGTGTAAAAAGAAAAAAAAAATCCAACTTAGAATTTTTTATCCAGCAAAATTATCCTTCAAAAGACAAAGGGGCGCCTGGGTGGTTCAGTCGGTTAAGCAGCCGACTTTGGCTCAGGTCATGATCTCACGGCTTGTGAGTTCGAGCCCCATGTCAGGCTCTGTGCTGACAGCTCAGAGCCTGGAGCCTGCTTCAAATCCTGTGTCTCCCTCTCTCTCTCTGCCCCTCCCCTGCTCATGCTCTGTCACTCTGTCTCTCAAAAATAAATAAATGTTAAAAAAAAATTTTTTCTTAAAGAATAAAAGACAAAGATTTTCTCATACAAAAACTGAAGGAATTTGTTGCTGGAAGACCTGCCCTGCAAGAAGTGTTAAAAATAGTTCTTAGCAGAGGAAAAATATTACAGTGGTTAGAAACTCACATCTACATTAAAAAAGGAAGAATGTCAGAGAAGGAAAAAATAAAGGTAAAATAAAAGGTTTTATTGTTCTTATTAACTGATCTAATTAACTGTTTGGCCAAAGTAGTAATAGTAAATATGTACTGAGTGATTATTGCAATTGCATAAATGAAATGGATGGCAGCAGTGTTGTAACGAATAGGTGAGAGGAGCTGTGAACAGTCTGTAGGGGGCTGGGGCTGTGTAGGGGAATTCTTTGTACTATCTGCTTGATTCTTCTATAAACTTAAAACAGTTCTAAAAACTAAAGTCTATAAATAAAACACAGTCACACAAAAGCATATGATGGAAATATCAAAAGGTAACAGAAAAACTATTTGATTTTCACTGTAGCCAAGAGAAATGATACAGCACTTGATTAAATGAGAAAATGTATGCATATACATGGCATACAAGGGAAAGTAAGCACATTGAACTTAACCAGTCTATAAATGATATTATTATCATTATTATTGACAAAATAGGAGGACAAAAAGTAAAGCAACATTATGGAACTGAGAGCTTTTGTAAGGAGCTCTTTAAGTTAGAGGATTCCTCATTTAGGATGAGTACCCAACAATTCACAACTGAAATACTTCTAGCTGGATTTGAGGTGAGCAAAATGGAAAACAAGAATAAAGTGAGGAAGCAATAAAAAAAAAACAACAGCTTCCATGTAACAAAAAAAAAACAATAACATCATGAAATAAATATCTTTTAACACAGAAAAACAACTTTGGAAGAATAAAATAGAAAACCAGTTATTTTTATAAATCCTAAGGTACCATAACTTTCTAGTACCTGTCTATATAAACTTCAAAAATAGTCATAAAATATGAAATTTTGATTACAGTTTCACTGGGTGATACTCCTGTCTTTGTTGAATAAATATTTTAACATTTTCCTATCCATAAGGCACAACATTTGCTCATTAACTTATGGCACAAATAAAGTACAGATGTAGGATCAATAAAGGAGCTGGCAAAAAATGACAATACAAATCTATTAAGGGCCAAGGAGGAAGCTATAATGCATGAGCAGGTTGAAATGTGAAAGAAGAGTCACAGGAAAGGGCAAGGTATGAGTTCACATATTCAAAAATAGGGGCACCTAGGTAGCTCGGCCGGTTAAGCATCCTACTTTGCTCAGGTCACGATCTCATAGTTCATGGGTTCAAGCCCCACGTCGCGCTCTGTGCTGACAGCTCAGAGCCTGGAGCCTGTTTTGGATTCTGTGTCTCCCTCTCTCTCTGCCCTTTCCCCACTCATGCTATCTTTCTCTGTCTCAAAAGCAAATAAACTATAAAAAATAAAATAAAAAAAATAAGTCTCACTGATTAAAAAAAAATAAATCAATGGTCTTTTATGACAATTTGAAAATATGAAGACAAGGTTTGTGTTTGTGTATGAAAATAGAAAGTAATCTTTTAAAGGAGAATTTTTGCTTTTAGAAACTATTTTCTATCATATAATGATAGATTTTTTGTAATTGCATCTCATGTAGAACAGATTGAAAAGACTTTAAAATGTTAAAAATGTTTACAATTCTACCCAGTTCAAATTTCACACTTTAGAATTAGGATATATTTCCCCCATGCAACTGCTGTGTAAAAAAATTTTTTTAAAATTATGTCCTACCTAACACATGTTCCATGTATCTAAGCTAACATTGTTTAATTTTATTATAAAACCCAACTCCAAAATTTGAATTGCTATATAAAGTTCCTATTAAAATGTATCCTTCAGATATAACATGAAGTAGGAGAAACTTTTATTTTTTAAAAGAATATCAACCAAATATATGAAAATATTCAAGTACTTCTCATAGTCAAGTAATGACTTCTCTCAATCTTTTTAGTTGATCACATTTAATTTTTACAAAGAAAAAACATTAAAAAACATAGAGAACACAGATTTGCATATTAATACTATCTTAGAAAAATCAATAAAATGAATTCATCAATTACCTCCCAATCTGCCAATAGCCAGATATCATCCTAGTCTTCTTCCAGAAAACCAAATTTATGCTGAAGTCTCAATGTTTCTTTTCCAGAAACAAAGATATCACAAAAGAAAATAAAGGAATTCTGAACAGAGAAGTAGAAAAAAATGCTTAGGAAAAAACCAAGAGGGCCACTCTGGAATTTAAAACTGCTCAGAAATAGAAGAACACAATAAAAGGCAATCAAAAAAGGCAACAGAATACTGCTTTACTTTGTCAGCCCCACTCCCCTTCACCTACTGAAGCCAAAAGATGTAACATCATCATCCAACAACCATTGTTCAGGTCATCAGCAATTCTAAGGTCAAGAGCGTATTTTCAAAAGACCTAATAAAGAGTAATTAGACAAAGAAACTATTAATACTGGTTGTATAAGGGTGCCTTTGAGGCTCAGTCCATTAAGTGTCCAATTCCTGATTTAGGCTCAGGCATGATATCATAGCAGTGAGACTGAGCCCTGGGATGGGCTCTGTGTGAAGCACTGAGCCTGCTTAGGATTCTCTCCTCCTCTCTCTCTGTCCCTCTCCTGCACAATGGGTGTACTCGCTCTCAAAATAAATAAGCTTAAAAAAAAATTTTTTTTAAATAGTGGTTCTATGTGAGTACTAGAGAGGAAAAACTTTTTTCATGACTCCAAAGTTCTGTTCTCTCCCCTCATAAGCATCTATTTTATAACTGAAAATAAACCCAAATAAATAATTATCGATTTGTATAACATCTTAGCATTCCAGTTGTTATAAGCAAAATCATGTATTCTCTTTACAGGGATATGGATCATAAAAATAATCATATAATGTAAAATACTACAAGAAAGAAGTTAGTACCATCATACTTCATCAACAAATGACATGCCCTTCCATTTATGGCATGACGAGAATGCAGCAAAAAAACAAGGGGTCCTGCATTCTGTGAAAATACAGGATAAACAGAAAATGTTGACTCAGACAAGCAAGACGGATACAAAACCTAAACCAAAATAAAACTGTGCTTTTAACAACATGTATTAGATTAAGGTAGAAAGTTGAGAGTTTACTTTCCAACAGGAAGAAAGAGTCAACGACATAGAAATCACAGACAATTAAGAGGAAATGACTGTTTAAAGAGTTCATTGATTCTGTTCAAAGGTATTTTAAATTTGCAATGGAAAAACATTTAAGAATGCTTTAAAAAGATCTCAAACTGCTCGCTTTTATATTACATGTTTTAAAAATTAGTTGAAGGTTAAGAATTAAATATAGGTACATGACTAATTAGCCTATCAAAATACCTCTAGACAGCATTATCAGCATCAAAATATATGCTTCCTTCATCTTTCCTATTTGTGATCTGGAAGGAAAGGTTTTTAATACATTGGAGAAAGAAAGACATCAGACGTTATTAATGGAGACATGAGCAGAAACAGGATGCATAGACTGTGATGAAGAGTAGTATAGTTAAGTAAGGATGTCCAGTCTTACCACTTTTATTCAACAGAGGACTAGAAGTCTTAGCCACACCAGTCAAAGAAGAAAAAGAAACAAGAGGCATCCATATTGATAAAGAAAAAGTTAAACTGTCACCATTTGGAGATTACATAATACTATACATAGAAAACCCTGAAGACTCCACCAAAAACTGTTAAAACTAATAAATGGGGGCACCTGGATGGCTCAGTCACTTAAGCATACGACTTCAGCTCAGGTCATGATCTCATGGTTTATGGGTTCAAGCTCTGTATCAGGCTCTGTGCTGACAGCTCAGAGTCTAGAGCCTGCAGCAGATTCTGTGTCTTCTCTCTACTCCTCTCCTGCTCATGGTCTCTCTCTCAAAAATAAATAAACATTAATTTTTTTAAAAAAAAAACTAATAAATGAATTCAGCAAAGTTGTAGGATACAAAATTAATATGTAAAACTCAATAGTATTTCTATAGCTAATAACAAAGTAGCAGAAAAAAATTAAAATATAAAAAATTCCATTTACAGTTGCCCAAATAAAAATGAATTACCTTGGAATAAATTTAACCAAGGAAGTAAAAGACTTCTACTCTAACAACTATAAAACACTGATAAAAGAAACTGAAGATGGGGCGCTTGAGTGGCTCAGTCGGTTAAGCATCTGACTCTTGATTTCAGCTCAGGTCATGATCTCATGGTTCCTGCAATCAAGCCCTGAGATGGGCTCTTAGCTGACAGCATAGAGCCTGCTTGGGATTCATTCTCTCTCTCTCTCTCTCTCTCTCTCTCCCTTTCTCTCTGACCCTCCTTGACTCACACTTTCTCTGTCTCTCAAACTCAATAAACTTTTAAAAAGAAATTGAAGATTGTCCAAACAAATGTAAAAATATTTCATGCTCATGGACTATAAGAATTAATAGTGTTAAAATCTCCAGACTACCAAGGCAATCCACAGACTCAATGCAATCCCTACCAAAATACCAACAATGTTTTTCATAGAACTAGAACAAATAATACAAAATTTGTGTGGAACAAATAGCCAAATAGCCAAAGTAATCTCGAGAAAGAAGAACAAAGCTGGAGGTGAACACAATCCCAAATTTCAAATTACAATCTCAATACAATTTCAAATCCCAATTACAAAGCTGTAGCCATCAAACAGTATGGTACAGGCACAGAAACAGACACATAGATCAATGGAAAAGAATAGAAAGCCCAGAAGCAAAATCACTTTTATGGTTAATTAACATATGAAAAAAAGAGGCAAGAGTATACAATGGAGGAAAGACAGTCACTTCAATAAATGGTGCTGGGAGGGGCACCTGGGTGGCTCAGTCAGTTGAACATCCAACTCCTGGATTCAGCTCAGGTCATGATTTCACACTTTCGTGAGTTGACCCCCACATCAGGCTCTGTGCTGACAGCATGGAGCTGGCTTGGGATCCTCTGTCTGTCTGTCTGTCTCTCTCTCCCTCTCTCTCTCTCTGCCCCTCCCTTACCCATGCTGTCTCCGTCTCTCTCAAAATAAACAAATAAACAAAAATAATGTTAATTAATTAATTAATGGTGCTGGGAAAAAATGGACAGCTACACGCAAAAGAATGAATGTAGGCCCCTTTCTAACATCAAACTCAACAACAAACTCAACTTGGATTAAATATCTAAAAGTGAGACCCAAAACTATAAATATGCTAGAAGACAACATAGGCAACAATTTCTCTGATATCAACTGTAGAAACATTTTTCTAGATCGGTTTCCTATGGCAAAGGAAACAAAAGCAAAAATAAACTATTTGGACTGCATCAAAATAAATAGCTTTTTCACACGGAAGGACACCATCAACAAAACAAAAAGGCAACATGCTGAATGAGAGGATATTTGCAAGGGATATATCCATAAGGGGCTAATATTCAAAATATAAAGGACTTATACAACTCCAAAAAAAATCTAATTTAGAAATGAGCACAGGGGATGGGGCACCTGGGTGGCTTAGTCGGTTAAGCGTCTGACTTTCGCTTGGGTCATGATCTCGCGGTTCGTGGGTTCGAGCCCCGCGTCGGGCTCTGTGCTGACTGCCAGCTCAGAGCCTGGAGCCTGTTTCAGTCTGTGACTCCCTCTCTCTCTGACCCTCCCCTGCTCACGCTGTCTCTCTCTCTCTCCTAGAAATAAATTAAAAAAAAAAAAAAAATGAGCACAGGGGAGCCTGGGTGGCTCAGCTGGTTGAACATCTGACTTTAGCTCAGGTCATGATCTCACGGTTCACTGAGTTCGGGCCCTGTGCCAGGCTCTGTTACTGACAGCGCAGAGCCTGGAGCCAGCTTTAGATTCTGGGTCTCCCTCTCTCTCTACCCTCCCTGCTCTCACTTTGTTTCTTTATCAAAAAAATTTTTTTAAGTTTTTTTTTTTTTTTTAAATGAGCAAACATGATTAAGTGTCCAACTCTTGATAATAGCTCAAGTCGTCATGATCTCATGATCATGAGATCGAGCCCTGTGTTGGGCTCTGTGCTGGCAGCATGGAACCTGCTTGGGATTCTCTCGTTCACCCTCTCTCACTGCCCCTCCCCCACTCGTGCTCTTTGTCTGTCAAAATAACTAAATATTTTTTTAAAAAGGCACAGAACCAGGGCGCCTGGGTGGCTTAGTCGGTTAAGCGTCCGACTTTCGCTTAGGTCATGATCTCGTGGTTCGTGGGTTCGAGCCCCGTGTCGGGCTCTGTGCTGACTGCCAACTCAGAGCCTAGAGCCTGTTTCAGTCTGTGACTCCCTCTCTGACCCTCCCCTGCTCACGCCATCTCTCTCTCTCTCTCTCCTAGAAATAAATAAAACATAAATAAATAAATAAATAAATAAATAAATAAATAGGCACAGAACCTTTTTTCCAAAAAAGATACACAATTGGCCAACACATGAAAAGATGCTTAACCTCACTCATCAGGGAAATATAAATTAAAACCTTACACCTGTCAGAATGGCTAACATAAA
This sequence comes from Proteles cristata cristata, assembly GCA_017311185.1. Taxonomy (NCBI): domain Eukaryota; kingdom Metazoa; phylum Chordata; class Mammalia; order Carnivora; family Hyaenidae; genus Proteles; species Proteles cristata. The sequence goes on along the minus strand of JAESUZ010004992.1, from coordinate 594,039 downwards.
AAACACAAGAAATAGGGGTGCCTGGGTGGCTCAGTCGGTTAAGCGTCCGAGTTCAGCTCAGGTCATGATCTCACGGTTCATGGGTTCGAGCCCCACATCGGGCTCTGTGCTAACAGCTAGCTCAGAGCCTGGAGCCTGCTTTAGATTCTGTGTCTCCCTCTCTCTCTCACCCTCCCCTGCTCATGCTGTCTCTATCTCTCTCTCAAAAGTAAATAAAATATTAAAATATTAAAAAAAAAAAAAACACAAGAAATAATGAGTTTTGGGAAGGATGTGGAGAAAAAGGAACGCTTGTGCAGTTTGTGGGAATGTAAATTGGTACAGCCACTGTGGAAAACAGTGTAGAGGTTCCTCAAAAACTAGAAATACCATATGATCCAAAAAATTCCATTACTGGATATTTACCCAAAGAAAATGAAAACATTTCAAAAAGACTTATGTACCCCTACATTTAATGCAGCATTATTTGTACAACCACCAAGATATCGAAGCAACCTACATGTCTATCGATACACAAAAGAGTAAGGAAGGTGTGTGTGTGTGTGTGTGTGTGTGTGTGTGTGTGTGTGTGTGTGTACATATGTGGCTGCCAGAGGAAAGGGGGTAGGGGAATGGACAAAACAGATGAAGAGGAGTAGGAAATACAGGTTTCCAGTAATGGAATGAGTAAATCACAGGAAGATAAAGCACAGTACAGGAAATATAATCAATAACACTGCACTGTATGGTGACATATGATATACACTTGTGGTGAGCAGAACATAACCCATAGAGAAGTTGAATCACTTCGTTGTACACCTGAAAGTAATGCAACACTGTGTATCAAGTATACTCAAATTAAAAAAAAAATTATTATTATTTTATGTTAGAGAGAGAGGTGGGGGGCAGGAAAGAAGGCAGGGTGGAGGGGGAGGGGGAAGGGAGGGGGAGAGAGGGGGGGAGAGAGAGAGAGGGAGGGAGAGAGAGAGAGAGAGAGAGAGAGAGAGAGAGAGAGAGAGAGAGAGAGAGAGAGAGAGAATCTTAAGCAGGCTCCACACTCAGCACAGAGCCCAACATGGGGCTTGATATCCCTGGGATCAAGACTTAAGTGGAAATCAAGAGTCCAATGGTCAACCAACTGAGCTACCCAGATACCATCCCCCCCAAAAAATTTTTTGTTAACAGAACTGTAGTTAAATGAACCAGATCCAATGACAAAGCTGACAGAAAATTTACCATCAGATACTTCTTCAAGAATTCCAAGCTAAGATTAGATTGCCAATAGCTAACAGCTAAAGTTTGGCAGCATTTACTTAAAATTTATGTGTCAATTTTTCAAACTTTAAAGAGTGGTTACTGAATAGTGATTAGAGATTAATTTTCTGGAGTTACAGTTCTAAAGAAAAATGGATTGTTATCCCTATTCTTCCATTTACATGCCAGGCAAATGCAGAAGCATTACCTATCATCTGGAGAAAAATACACAGACCACAGAAGCAATGTCTAAGAGGAAATAATTAGACATTACAGGCTAACCCTTCAATTTCCAAGCACATAAAGTTATGCTAATTTCACAAAGCTGTACTAACAGTTTTAATCTGAAATAGTAATATAGAAGTTTATCTTAGTCATCTTTTATAAAAAAGTATATAAGAGGAGAAGTGTAGAATCCTTATTCAAACAAAATCTTATTCATGGAGCAGTTTGAAAATCAGAACTATAATATAGAAAGTTAAGTCTTGGTGTAAGACAAGAATTTGAATACTGAGTCCTTTATTTAATAGCCATGTTGGGGCACCTGGGTGGCTCAGTCGGTTAAGCGTCTGACTTCAGCTCGGGTCATGATCTCATGGTTCGTGGGTTCAAGCCCCACGTCGGGCTCCATGCTGACAGCTAGCTCAGAGCCTGGAGTCTGCTTCAGATTCTGTGTCTCCCTCTCTCTGACCCACCCCTACTCATGCTCTCTCTCAGAAATAAATAAAACATTTAAAAAAAAATAGCCATGTGATTTTAGGCAAGTCACTGAACCACTTTAAATTAGTTTATGCACTTCAAATGAAGATAGCAAAACATACTTTACACGCTTATTGTGAAAAACTGAAAAAACAAATATAAACTGCTAACTAAAAGCCTAGAAATGTATTAAACACTTTGTTGGTACCCTTCTCCTTTTCTCCTAAAGATCTAAAAATACCTTATTTAAGCTACATTTTAATGCTGAACTTATATTCACATTTGCCACCACATAACAAATGCCAATATTAAATAAACTTGAAGTTTATCATCTCCAGAATACACCACTTCAAAGAAGGAAATAAAACAGCTCTGTAAACAACCAGTAATTGCTCTAAAATAGTTGAAAAGAATAGGATCAGTCTTATCATTCTCTATAAATAGAGAAGATAATAAAGGAAGAAAAAACTGATCATCACATTGGCTCTTTTTATTTTCCAAAGAAACCAAGTCATTCATTGTGTACAGTCTCCTATAGTCTGGATTTTACTTTCTGTATCACCATAGTGTTATTTTACATACTGCTTTATGCCACTGTACTTCTTGAGAGCTTGGTTGGAGGTTCTAGCAGGGAAGCGCAGCTACTTGTATACCCTTGACCGAGGAACGGTCCTCCTCTATTGAGGAAGGTCGTCCTCTTCGACCATGTGTGCAGTTTCAGGGGAGATGCACATGTAGCGGGGAGGGAGGAAGGGGACACCCGCCTACCCAGCCAGATCAGCCGAATCAACCATGGCGATCACTGGGGTGACAGATGTTGCAGCCAGATCGCTCTCACATCCTCCACTGTACTTCTTGAAAACAGATGGTTAAATCTAGATGCTTAATGAGATTCATATATGTTTATTTTGGTATAACTACCTCACAGGTACGTATCAGAAGATGCATTATGTTTGGTTACCTCTCTTTCTGTGATGTTAATGCCACTGATGATTACTGCCTAGATCTAAACTATCCAATATGGTAGCCACTAGCCTAGTATGACTACTGAGCACATCAAATGGGGCTAACTGAAACAGACATATGCTGTAAGTATAAAATATACACCAAATTTTAAAGACTTAGTACAAAAGAAGGAACTATAAACTATCTTGTTCATATTTTTATATTGATTATATGTTGAAATGACAATATTTCAGACATACTGAGTTATGTAAAATATACTACAGAAATTAAATTCATCTGCTTCCACTATTTTACTATAGTGATTAGAAAAACTTTAATTACATGTGTACTCACATTACATTACTTTTGAACAATGCTGGCCTAAATATATTAGGGGTTCAAAAAATGATTATAGTCTATCATTCCTTCTTCATTACTTGGCTGAAAAAACTTTGTTAAAGAAAAGCCTAGCCTCAATGACTATTTGCTTACCTGAGGTAAATTTTGTAAAGTCAGAAAAAAAAAAGGCTTGATTCTTTCCCTTTATCAGCTTTCAAAATAATGACTTGGTCTCCTTATAAGCTCTAAGTATAACAGTGCTAGATATCAATTGTAATTGTGCCAGTTATAGATTTACTACCTCTTAGCTCTAAATGTACTTTTCTTGTTCTGCTTTGGATTCCAGATTGGGACCCTGTAACAATTCTCTCTCACCAACTGGTACAATGTCAGGCTTTATCAATATAGAACAGTGAAGGGACACTACAAGGCCACTGCATTCATTCTGGCATGTTTTTCATTGGTGCAACAGTCAGTTGAATACTGTGTGGGAAGCCAGGTGGCCCTCACCCCAGAGGCTTGAGCAAATCAACTCTGGCTTATTGACATTCTCTGGCAAATTTCTTCATCACCAGAGTGGCTTCCAGCAGAGACTGGCTCTGGTTTTCCACCATTCTACTGCAAATTCTTCACCACCTGCCTGCTTCCTGTGGTCTACCTATGGCCAGCTGCTATCCTCTCACCCAATTTTTAGATTTCAATCTCCAAATCCACAGGCCCTTGATGAAAGGTAAGCTAGGGTCTTTTAAGACCCTGTATTACTGCTACAACTATAAATTTTCTACCAAATCATCCCTAGAGGGGCCTGTTACTTTTTAATAGAATTAACTGTGCCGTGAAGAAAAATAAATATACAGCCGTTTCAGAAATTACTATACACTAACTCCAGGGGTATGAATGCCAATTCTTGGGGAAATAAGGCATTACTATAGCTCCTGAGTCAAAGTCAGGACTCAAAGAGGCCAAATGGTAGGTGAAGTTTTTTTTTTTTTTTAATTTATTTTTACAAATAGTTTATTGTCAAATTAGTTTCCACATAACACCCAGTGCTCATCCCCACAAGTGTCCTCCTCCATGCCCATCCCTCCTCCCCCCCACATCCATCAGTCCTCAGTTTTTGTCAGCATTCAAGAGTCTCTCATGGTTTGCCTCTCTCCCTTTCCCCCACCATTTCCCCCTTCTTCTCCCCCTTGTTCCTCATAAGTTCCTCCTAATCCTCCTATACGTGCAAACATATGATATTTGTCCTTCTCTGCCTGACTTATTTCGCTCAGCATAACACCCTCAAGGTACATGGGTAGGTGAAGTTTTAACACAAGTTTGATTCACAGTGCACTATTAGTCCACAGACACACCCTGTAGTTAATTCTTCATTGGTGAATGCATTAAACATACCTAACATCTGGAAGAATTTCTACAGGTACTCTCTTACACATGTGCTAAGGGTCATTATAGTAAAAATGATAGGTTGAAGGTCCTCGAACCTCTCTATATAACAAGACATTAACAACAGAAGCAATACCGTATCCTTGGGGGCACTGTAGAGATTAGTGTTACAATCAAAATTAGAAAGCAGCAGCAATAGTGATACCTATTCCATTTCCATTTAATTCACCATTTGGGCCTGTGCAGATGTCAGATGGATCTTGGAGAGTGACTAGACAGCTGTAAGCATAGTCAGGTGGTGCTTCCAATTGCAGCTACTGTTCTAGATTATTACTATAGCAAAGTGCCACAACCTCTGGTATCTGTTATGTAACCACTAACGAGGCAAATGTCTTTTTCTCAATACCGATCTGTAAGAAACTACAGAAGCAGTTTGTTTTACCTATCAGGGTCAACAGTATACCTTCACAATGTCTGTTCTCCTACTCTCTACCATAATAAAGTATAGAGACATTCCCAGCGCTATTTTACCAGGTGTTCCTCATGATTTTTGCTTGCTCTTTAACCTTCCAAGTAAACTATATAATCAGCCATGTATCACCCCAGGAAAAATAATTAATGGCATTGTTACTGAAATTTGGTTAGATGTATAAACTAGCTCAAGCAGAATTAAATCTTTAAGCTGAGTTTTTCTATCCAAGACCATGGTATGTTTTTCCAAATGTTTATTTTGGAGACTTTCAAATATGTTTTATTACAGTTTTCCTCATATATGTTTTGCACAGTTTTTATACATTTAACGTGAAGCATTTTCTGAGATCTTCTCTTCCAACATATATCCTAGTTGGTTTTTAATTTTGCATGTATTAAGTCTATTGAATTTTTAAAAATGTTTCGCTGTATCAATGTTTCTATAGATTCCTGTGGAATATACTCATATCATCTAAAAACGGTTTTACTCCTTCCCCCCCCCCCCCCAATTTCTATGACTCTGATTGATTGCTTTGTCTTGCCACACTGACTGGCTAATATCTACAATATAGTATTACACAATAGAGTAGATACTGACCATTATATTACTCCTGGATGTAACAGTAAGACTTCTAGTGAATCTAACTTTTAGGGAAGTTAGTGATTTTTGGTGAGATATATATAATCATGTTAAGGAGGCACCCATTAATTATTTTACTCAGTGGTTTTTAAATGAATGTGTAATAAGTACTGTGAATTATCAAGATAATTATATGATTTTTATCTGTATCTCTAGTGAATTTTATCAATGAATTTTATTGACATGCCCTTGTATTTCTAGAATATATTCCACTTGGGCCATGATATATTGTATTATTATTTATTAATGTGATACCAGTTTCTTCATGAAATAAGTATTTATTTTTTTCTCTTTCTTTCAGTGTGCAGTGCAGTTGTGTTTTTAAAAATTATATTTTTTACTGTGTATAGATATGACTCTGTAAAGTCTGGGTCAATAAGCAAAGAAGTAATTACAATACAGTGTGATAAATACTATACACACAGAGGGGCCTACCCCAGATGGGGAAAAAAAGGGTTAAGGATTGTTTTCTGGAGGCAACTCTTGAGCTCTATCTTAAAGCTCAGGCAAACTGCAGTAGATGTGGTAGTGGTAAGATATTCTGGAGTAGAGAGTAGTAGTAACATAAAAGATATGAGAAAGAGGAAGGGACCGGATCAGGAAGCTTCCACTCTTCACCATACTGAGAAGTTTGGACTTTATAGTGAAGTCAGTTAAAGGGCCACGGAAAAATGGAGAAGTGTTACCATTTAATTTGGGGGTTGCTTTTTTTTTTTTAATGTAGATTACTGCAGTTATCCTTCTAACTGGTCTCCTTGCTTCAACCCTTCATTCCTGCCCCCAGTCTATTCTCAGCGCAACAGCTGGAGTGATCCTTTAAAAAAAAGAAGAAGAAGAAGAAGAAGTCTAATTGTGTCACTTCTCAAAACCATACAGTGCTTCCTCACTGACTCAGAGTAAAAGTCAAAGTCCTTAAAATGGCCCAAATAACTTTCTGTGATCCCTCTGTTCTCCTGTTGCTTACTGTACTCCAGCCAGTTTCTGAAATGCACCAAGCATATCACTTCTGCATTAGGACCTTGGCACTGACTGTCCACTCCATATATTCTCCCTCTCCCCCCATTATCCACATGGCTAAATTCCTTTGTCTTTCACATCTTGGCTCAAAAGTTATATTTTCTTTTCTTTTTTTTTTACAAATAGTTTATTGTCAAATTAGTTTCCACATAACACCCAGTGCTCATCCCACAAGTGTCCTCCTCCATGCCCATCCCTCCTCCCCCCCACATCCATCAGTCCTCAGTTTTGTCAGCATTCAAGAGTCTCTCATGGTTTGCCTCTCTCCCTCAAAAGTTATATTTTCAATGAGAATATATTTAAAGTTGCATCTTCCCCATAAAATATTCCTGATCCCTCTTACCTTATTCTACTTTATCTATGTAGTTCTTTATAATGGTCTATAAAATTTCCTTATGTTTTTATTCAAATAATCTCTTTACTAATGTACCTATAAGAATTCTTAGTTGTAATCAATCTATTCCTTTATCTTAAAATACCACTTGCTATTCCATTTTTCCTCTTTAATATTATTTCATTCAAACAATAATGTTATCTTATATCCATTAAAATGTGCTAGAGTGGTGGTTTCAAAGATATTTTTAGTACTAAATTTTTTCTTTTCTTTTTACATTTTGATCTCCTTCACTCATTTTTCCTACCACTTGGCTCTGACAACCATCGATCTGCTCTCTCTGTGAATTTGTCAGATTTCACACGTAAGAGAGATCATACAGTATTTGTCCTTCTCTGACTCATTTCACTTAGCATTTTCTTTACCCATTCATCACTGATGGTCACTTGGATGCTTATATATCTTGGCTACTGTATATAATGCTGCAACGAACATGAAGATGCAGGTATCTTTTCAAGTTAGTGTTTTCATTTTCTTTGTATAAATATCCACAAGTAGAACTGATGGATTGTACGGTAATTCTATTTTTAATTTTCTGAGGAAGCTCCATACTGTTTTCCATAGCAGCTATACCAATATACATTGCTACCAATGGTACACAAGGGTTCCCTGTTCTCCATAGCCTCACCAATACTTGTTATTTCTTGTCTTTTTGATAACAGCCATTCTCACAGGTGTGAGGTGATATCTCACTGTAGTTTGGTTTGCATTTATCTAATGATTAATGATGTTGAGCATCTTTTAATGTATCTGTTGGCCAGCTACAGGTCTTCTCTGGAAAATATCTATTCAGATATGCCCATTATTTAACCAGGTTTTCAAATTTTGTTATTGAGTGGTAGGAGTTCTTTATAGATTTTGGATAATAGCTTTTATATATGATTTGCATATTTTTAACCACAAAGCCAAAACCTATAATAGTACACACACAAAAGATAAACAGAAAAGAATATAAGCATGCATTTAAGAAAGACATTAAACAACAAAGGAAGAGAAGAAAGATAAGAAAAAAATAGAGAGGAACAACAACACAGCCAGAAAATAATTAACAGAATGGCAATAAGTACATACCTATTACTTTAAAAAAATTTTAATGTTTATTTATTTTTGAGAGGTAGAGCATGAGTGGAGGACGGGCAGAGAAAGAGAGGAAGATACAGAATCTGAAACCGGCTCCAGGCTCCTGAGTTGTCAGCACAGAGCCCGACACAAGGCTCAAACTTGGGAACGGCGAGATCATGACCTGAGCCAAAGTCAGATGTTTCACCGACTAAGCCACCCAGGCGGCCCTCAATAATTACTTTAAATGTAAATGAACTGAATTCTTTTATCAAAAGACATAAAAAGGTTGAATGGATAAATAAATAAATAAATAAAAATAAAAACAGGAACTATCTATATGCTGTCTATAAGAGACTCCACGTCAGAGGCAAGGGCACACACAGAAAAAAAGAGTGACAGAACGGAAAAAGATATTCCACACAAATGGAAATCAAAAGAAAGCTAGACTAACTATATTTATATTAGACAAAATAGACTTTAAAACAAGGAGTGGAGTAAAAGACAGGGATGGGCGGCATTACATTACGATAAAGTTGTCAATCTAACAAGAGCGTATAACATTTGTAAATATTTATATAACACAGAAGAACCTAAATATATAAAGCAAATATTAACAGACTTAAAAGGAGAAACAGAAATACAGTAATAGTAGGGGACTTTAATGCTCCACTCACACAAAGGGATACATCATCCAGAGAGAAAATCAATAAGGAAACATCAGTCTTAAATGACACATCAGACAACATGGGCTTAATAGATACATATAGAACCTCCCATCTAAAAGCAACAGAATACACATTCTTCTCAAGTGCACATGGAACATTTTTCCAGGATAGATCACATGTTAGGCCACAAAGCAGCCTTAAAAAATTTAAGAGGACTGGGGCACCTATGTGGCTCAGTCAGTTAAGCAGCCGACTTCACCTCAGGTCATGATCTTGCAGTTCATGAGTTCGAGCCCTGAGTCGGGCTCTATGCTGAGCTCAGAGCCTGGAGCCTGTTTTGGACTCTGTGTCTCCTTCTCTCTCTGCCCCTCCCTGGCTCACGCTCTATCTCTCTGTCTCTGAAAAACCAAATAAACATTAAAAAAATTTTTTTTTCATTTAAAAGGACTGAAATTATATCAAGCATCTTTTCCAACCACAATGGTATAAAACTAAAATTACACAAAGAAAACTGGAAAAATTATAAATATGTGGATATTAAACAACATGATACTGAACAACCAACCAAATGGGCCAAAGAAAAAAATTAAAGGAGAAATCAAATATGCTTTGAAACAAATGAAAATGGGAACTATACCAAAATTCGTAGGAAGTAGCAAAAGCAGTTCTAAGAGAGAAGTTGGTAGTATAAATGCCTACCTCAAGAAAGAAGAAAATCTCAGATAAACAACCTAACTTATACCTCAAAGAAACAGAAAAAAAGAACAAACAAAACTCAAAGTTAGTGGAAGGAAGGAAATAAAGATTAGAGTACAAATAAATGAAAGAGAGGCTAAAAAGAAAATAGAAAAGATCAATGTAACTAAAAGCTGGGTCTTTGTACAAACACACAAAATTGACAAGACTTTTGCTAGACTCACCAAGAAAAAAAGAAGACTCAAATAAATAAAATCAGAAATGAAAGAGATGTTAAACTGATACCACAGAAATAAAAAGAATCAAGACACTACTGGGGCGCCTGGGTGGCTTAGTCGGTTAAGCGTCCGACTTTCGCTTAGGTCATGATCTCGCGGTTCGTGGGTTCGAGCCCCGCCGGGCTCTGTGCTGACTGCCAGCTCAGAGCCTGGAGCCTGTTTCAGAGTCTGTGACTCCCTCTCTCTCTGACCCTCCCCTGCTCACACTGTCTCTCTCTCTCTCCTAGAAATAAATAAAACATAAAAAAAAAAAAATCAAGACACTACTATGATCATTTATATGCCAACAAATTGAACAACCTAGAAGAAATGTATAAATTCCTAGAAACATGTGACCTACCATTATGATGAAATAGAAAATCTCAACAAACTGATTACCAGTAAGAAAACTGAATCAATAATCAAAACCTCCCAACAAATAAAAGTTCAGGCATCACTAGTGAATTCTACCAAACATTTAAAAAAGGATTCATACCAATCTTTCTCAAATTTTTCCAAAAACTAGAGAGAAGTGTTACAATCTATGAGGTCAGTATTATCCTGACATCAAAACCAAGCAAGAATGCTAAAAGAAAAGAAAATTACAAGCCATTATTCCTGATGAACATAGACAAAAAATCCTCAACAAAATATTAGCAGACCGAATTCAACAAGACATTAAAAGATCATATACAACGATCACGTGAGAAATGCTCCAGGGATGCAAGGATGGTTTGACATTCACAAATCAGTCAATCTGATATAGCACATTAAAGGATACAAATCATATGATCATCTCAATAAATGCAGAAATAGCATCTGACAAAACTCAACATCCATTTATGATAAAAACTCTTAACAAAGCAGGTGTAGAAGAAAGATACCTCAACACATTAAAGGCCATCTATGACAAGCCCATAGCTAACGTCACAGTCAACAGTGAAAAGCTGAAAGCATTTCCTCTAATCTCAGAAACAAGACAAAAATGCCCATTCTCACCACTTTATGTAACATAATGTTGGAATTCCTAGCCAGAGCAATTAGGTAATAAATAAACACTTTAATGCTTGTGTCTATGTTATAATTAAATTGAAATAAACTTCACTTCAATAGTAAATTATATGTGCATTATTTTGGAAAAATAAACCTTGATTTTGAAATTATATATTTCAAACTTTAATGATACTTCCCCTAAAGGCAGAGATTCTCTTTTCCATTTTTTTTTTTGTCCTAAAAATATAAAACAGTATCTGGGCATATTAATTATTTAACAAGTGCTCACTGAATGAAAAAAAACCAACAACAGCATACGAAATAAAATACTAGCATTTATTATATACCAGAATTTATTGCCAAATTCTGCATAAGGCAATGCCCTTTATATATATTATTTTACTGAATGAATAACTGAATGAAGGAAAGAAAGATAAAGGATATATTTTAAATATTATTAAGTGTTTAAACTGTAGAGAAAACAAATAGAAAGTTCACTCTCCATGGACCTGTTCATAATTCTATTTGCCATGCTACTTGTTAATTCTAAATCCATTTGCCTTCATATTTATCCTATAGGTGAATTACATATTTGGATGCATATTGGAATAATTAATCCCAAGAACTGCAAATGGATAAAACTATAAAAGGCTAAAAGGCTAAAATAAGTTAGTACTTAAGATACATGAAATTTACTATTGAAGAGCAAAATATTTTGGAGTATTCCTACGTTTTTTAAGTTTATGTCACATGGAAACTATAATCTCCCAGAGACTTAATATCAGACAGATGTACTAATGACATGATCTAATATGTAATACTTAACATTTTCATTTAATTTCATAAACTGTGCATATCAGGAGGAATACAAGTTGTCTCACCAACATACTTAGTGAGTAAGTGATGGGTTTGACAGAAATTTAAAAATTCTATTACTTCTACTTTCTAACTGTTTAACACTCCAGGAAAGATTCTGTACCTCTAATTTTCTGTGAACAATACTGACCACATGCTTATGTATAATTAAACACATAATAATGTTTTTTAAATAATAATGTTCTTCATGACAGAATTACAAAAATCAAGTTTATGAACCATATTACACAAAATGTCCTTCATTCAACTCCAAAGGTTTCAGCAATTCAATCATTAAAAGGCTCATTAATTTCCACAACTGAGGCAGAAAATTCCTTAGTAATAAAACACCTTAATCAGGATACAGGAATCAAAAAAAAAAAAAAAAATACAACGATCAAGAAAGCTAGCATGTCTTTACAAACTCTCGGTCAGAGAGTCACATTAAGACAATATCAACCTGGGATGCCTGGGTGGCTTAGTCGGTTAGGCAACCGACTTTTGCTTAGGTCATGATCTCGCGGTTCGTGGGTTCGAGCCCCACGTCGGGCTCTGTGCTGACTGCCAGCTCAGAGCCTGGAGCCTATTTCGGAGTCTGTATCTCCCTCTCTCTCTGACCCTCCCTTGTTCACGCTGTCTCTCTCTCTCTCTCTCTCTCTCCTAGAAATAAAAAAAATAAAAAGAGTATCAACCTTAAGGTGGATATCATATTATACATAGCTATGTAAGTGTCATACCACCTCACATACAATATATATATCTGTTTACTTTGTCTTCTTCCACTGGCATGTAAAATTTATGATGATAGGGACTTTCTTTTTACTATTCAGTGCTATATAGCCCTGCCTCTAAAATAGCATTTAACATGTGGCAATTATTCAAAACAAACAAAACAAAACAAAACACAAAAACTTTTTAGTTGAATGAATGAAAGTGCAAAACTTTCCATATGGCTATAATAAATAAACCAGACAGATCTTTCATTCTGTCTTCTTGAACAGATTTTATCAATAAACCTTAAAATTTTTCTTAAACGTACCATGTTTTATCAAATCTAAGAAGCTACTGATAGAAGAGCCACAGTTAACTTACTTACCACTAAGAAATAAAGAGCTACCATGTGACCAAGGCAGGGAATGCTGTGGTTAGCTACCAGATTTCTCCTTTCCAGAAATAAGGCACTCATCTCCCCAGGTATCAGGAGTACTGGATGTTGACAGCTCCCAGTTGAGTTCTCTAGGAACTGCCCACAGCTGAAGGGGCCCCCTTTACCCAAGGTTGGGACTTCTTCCTATTGTTACTGGCATCTAATGATGCGGAAGTGCAAAGAGCCAACCCTTGTATCTCAGTTAGGGACAATTCTGAGGGACAATCTCAATTTCAGAGGTCCCCACATGTCACCTGAGGCTTCTGCTGCAAGTGCACCACAATTTCACTTTTCTCCAAACCAGAAAAAACTGTCATTCTCTTACAGGTGATGTTCCTGAGGAAATTCTCCAATAAACACACACATGCAAATTTCTGCTTCAGAATCTATTCCTAGTGAAATCAACTTAAGACAGGCACGACTAACTGAAAGACTATCCTGATTTCAGAGATGTTAAAATGTGTGGGGGGGGGAGGGGGAAATGGGCACCTTAAAATTGTAAAAAACACTGTAAATGGAACTAGAGGGTCATAGAGAAGTTTTAAATTTTAATAAAGTACCACAACTTGCCACTACTCGTGCCTCATGTAAGGGAAGGGTTGACTTTCTCACCTGGGTCAAAGCAGGGTAAAGACATCAGGCTAGAAAGCAGAAGTTCAGAAACAGATCACCCTAAAAAGGTGAACTGTCCTAAGATCTGTTGGTATCTGGGACCCTGAACTTCAACAAGGCTCATAACTGAGTGGGGGTTAGAGGGAAAGGGGTGGCAGAAGGTAAAAGTCAAACCAATTTCATCTAAAATTTAAAAGTCAGGAGGTCCTTGATTACACCTAAATTCCAAAACAAAACAAAACAAACCCTACTAAAAAATCTCCCCCCTCAAAAACACAGTAAATAAAGCAAAGACCTGGAGTGAATATTGGGTCAAACCTTATCAACACAATCACTGAGTACCCTAATGGACCTACTCAATAACTCTCAAGTTCAATTCTTCTTATATACTATTGAAATATAAAATAATAAAATTAAAAAATTAAATTTAATTTAGTTTAAATTAAAATATAATATAATAAGCTTATATTACAAATACAACAAGTCAAGAGAGTCCACGTTGGTGCATATGAAATACTAATGGAAATCTTATTAATTGAAGGCTTATATATACTACCCAGGTAATTTCCATACTAAAATGTATAGATTAAATAAAAGGAGACTGAGGTATGAATAAAAATTATAGAATGTCATTGTTTATAAAGAACTATGAGAGCTCTACTTTTAGAATGACAAGCAAGCCCCTGACTTATCTAAATAACTGAAGTACAGTTAGTTGTTAATAGGGCTAATATTTATGCCTATGCTGCAATGGGCAGTGAGGTTCATAAAATTTCATTTTCAGAGCTTCCAATGAGCAGAAATATATAATGTATGAAAACATTCTGTTATGTATAACATAGGATATACATGAAAAATAAACTTTTAAAAAACATGACACACTGTGAAAAACTACTGAAGAGCAACTTATGTAAGTAGCCAGTGAAATTTTGGCAGACATCATTACAGGAAATTTTGCCAGAACATGTCTAATGCAATTATTTCAAAAATACTTCCAGGACTTTTTGTAAGCTTAAGGATTCCAATGAAGTACCTTCAAAATGACACCTTTGATTTCACGGAATCACGACAATGTTCTGGGACATTAGGGGGGGGGAAAAAAGCCTTTAGTCAACAACATTTATATCTGTATATATCTCCAAAATGCTAAAAAGTCTGATCTAATTTCATTTCTCAAACATGACAAAATATAAAATGAAAGCTAGTAATATTCAAGTGTAGTATCTTTTATATTCAAATATAAATTATTCAATACTAATTTATCCAACAAAAATGTATTGGTCATCTATTCTGTGAGAGATAAAAAGATTCATTTATTCATTAAACAGCTATTTATTAAATGTTGCCAACGTATAGAATGGAATATGCCGGGGGGAAAAGAAGAGCTCATTATTCCAAGGAGCACAAGGTAGGAATAAAGAAAAAAAAGAAAAGAAAAACATTCAGTCCATTTTTGTTATTCACAGTAGATATGGTCTATAAAGTCACCAAGAACACCAAATTAGTGAATACTAAACTATTGCTTGTAGGGGAAATACAGCATTAGGTTCCTACAATCCTCTGATAATATTTTTGTCAACCAAATAGCGCATAACCTTGTTTCCTGTGCGTTTGTGTTTAAAGACACATTATTTAATATATACTGCTGATTAACACTGAACTCACAGCCAGCAACACTGTAATTCATGCCTGAATGAGATTTATCTAACACACATATTGTCTCCAAAATGCACATCACTACCTTTTTGCACTAAGAAACACTAGACACCTCTTTAGCACTACACTTGGAGGTCATTTAAACAGCAAAATCACCAACAAAAAGCACAAAAATGTAGAAAACATCGTACCACAAAAAGAAGACTTGTTTACAATAATGGAGTTGAAATAAAAAAGCAAAGCACTGCCTTGTTCAACCTCAGTTGGGAACATGTACATTAGAGGATTCCAACTTTCTGTCACCCTGTGCATGTCCATGAACGATTGCAAAACTCTGCAAGTTATTAATTTTGAGGTTACAAATTTTATCAAGTAGGCAAATTCAAAACCAAAATAATAAAAATCAACAGTGTACAGTCAATCCTATATATTGAGAGCACTTTAGAGATAATCCTCCTAATATTTTCATTTCCCAGATGAGAAAAGTATATGATGTTGCATGATACAAGAAAGGTCAGAATCTAATCAATGAAGGTCCCCAAACCAAAAACATATGGCACTTCACAGAGAACAAAGAATATCAGGATAGCTTAGTTGACTCTGCAGCAAACTAAGACCTTAGAAAATTGTTATAGCCATGCCATGCTTCATTATGTGGTGAATCTTATTTTCCACCATCACTCCCCCCACTTTTTTACATACTAGACATAGTAAGACTGCTGTCCCTCTCATCAAATAGGGAAATACAGGCCTTTCTTAATTCTCCTGGAAATTTATAGCCAGTATCAGATTTTAAAACTCTGCATCTTTCTGGCAAATTATACCTATATTTTTAGAGTGTGGGCAAGTCATAAGAAAGAGAATGTACCAGGGGGAGAGAGAGAGAGTTGAATACAGTGGTATTTTTCCTTCTCCTCAGAGGAAATCCACCAAAGCTGCATATATCCAGGAGGACAAAAGTGCCTAAAAAAGAAATCCATATTAGTCTACTCTTCAGAGACAGTGGCCCAGCAAGAAGTCTAGGAATTGGCCTCCCTTGAAACTTCAGTTTGACCTTGTCAATAGGGGATGGTAACTAGTGAATGCAAGTGTAGGTTCTGGAACCAGGTTCAAAACATTATATTATTAAAAAATTTAGTAGCAAGAGCACCTTTGGGTGGCTCAGTTGGTTAAGCATCCAACTTTGGCTCAAGTCATGATCTCGCTGTTCTTGTGTTCAAGCCCCGCATCAGGCTGTGTGCTGACTGCTCAGAGTCTGGAGCCTGCTTCAGATTCTGTGTCTCCCTCTCTCTTTGCCCCTTCTCTGCTCGTGCTCTGTCTCTCAAAAATGAATAAACGCTAAAAAAATTATTTAAAAAAACAAGAAAATGTAGTAGCTAAACATCATACCTGAATGATGAGCTTTGATAGCTTTCTTTTCTAACATATATTTGGACCGACTATGCAAAAAACAATGGAAATAACCAAAACACAAAATATGGGGGGGAGGGGGGGTAATAAAGGAAACTTCTCTTCATGGACCAAAGTCTGATTAAATGGTATGCAAATTGACAGGTGATTATAATTCACTTAAAAAGAGTAAATTTAGTAAATTAAAAGGAATCTAGTGAAATGTTTATGATTTTCTAACATGAAGGAAAAACAAAAATAAGTGGCAACTCACCAATATCAGAATTTTAAAGTACAACATATTTCTCAATGTGGACAGATACATGGAACAAAATATCTATCCTGGACAGATGTTAGGAAGTGTAAAATTGTGGCACAAAATACAAACTATATCATACCAGAAGATAAGCTGAATATTTAAAAAACAAAACAGAAACAACAACCAAAAAAAACAGAAACTAAATTGAATCCAAAGGGCAATTCTCAGGTCTCATTAAGTTGACTTCTAGACATTATTTCACCAAGGTCATCACTTCTAATTCCTTGTCAAGTTTTTTCCAACAGTGTTTTCTGCTCCCCAGTCTCTAAATGTTGATAGGCCCAGAGCTGATTCCTTCATCCTCTTCTTTATTGACATTTCATACTTTAGTGTATTATCCAGTCTTATCCAGAGTTTTAAATTCCAACTATATACTGACAGTGTCCAGATATATCTCCAAAATTCCAAATTCTTTATATTCATTAGCTATTTAACATATAGAGATAAATAACTACTACACTATCAAACTCAATATATTCAAAACTGAGCTCTAAACCTTTCTTCCTACACCCACTCTTACATTCTTACCCATTTTCGAATGATGGCAACTTCATTCTAAGGTTCAGGCAAAAATCCTAGAGTCAACCTTAACTCCTCTCTTTTTCTCATATCTGTCAGCTCTATATATCAGTTATGGTTTAATCTGGAGAGTAGAACCATCCAGTGATATGGACTCAGGAAGTGATTCTAAGGATGTGACCTTACACCACTGTGGGAGAAGAGAAAGAGTAAAGATCACATGGATATGATTAAAGGATCTGAGAAAAGTCACTAATCAGGGACCATTAAGGAGCACTAATAAAGAAGGCTGTGGAAGTCTGGTGCCTTTGTGTTTGCTGGTGGGACTGAAATCAAGGACAGCTGGACACACAGATAGGGAGAAAATCTGGAGGTGAACCAGGGGAAAGTAGAAGCCCCAAGAACAAACCAGAACCATGTCTATTTTTTACAGCATCTACCCTTGACCTGAAGAAGAATGTTTCTCTTTCCCAGAGCTGTACATGTACCTGGCCCAGAACTCAGCGAAGCTAAAAGAGGAGATCAGTGCTGGTGCTGGTAGGGCCAATTACTGTCTTCCACCATTAAGGTTAAGCTGGAAAAGCAATGACAATGTGCACATCTGAATATAACAGCTACTACTGCACTTCGGCCATCCAACTATCACACATCTTTTGAGGCCAGATCTATCCTGCTACCAAACAAGGAAAGGAATTGTAATTTTAATTGAGCTAAATTTAAAAAAAAAATCACCATACTTTACCTCCAAAAGCTATTCAGAATTTGACCATTTCTCACTATCACCAATGTTACTACCTTAGTCTTAAGTCAAAAGAACTCTTACCTGGATTCCTGCAACAAACTCTTAATTGGTTTCCCTGAAACTTTCCTGTCCATTCTCACCACAGCAACCAGAGGGATTTTTTTAAATGTAAACCAAATCATGTCACTTCTCATCCCAAAACCCTGAAATGCCTACCTCCCTCAGACTAAAAGCTGAAGTCCTTACACTAGCCATAAGGTGGGATAATAAAAGGTCTGATCTTTACTACTTTTCCTTCCCTCATTTACTCATCTCTTGCCATACTCTCCATCATGCTAATCAGAGCCTTTTGTTCTAGCCATTTCTTTTGTCTGGTATGTTCTTCCCCTATATATCTGTTTAACTAGTTCCTTCATCTCTTTTCAACTCTTTGCTTCAATCTTACTTTATCAATGAGACTTAAAATACTTCAACTTGTCCTTCCCCCCTTTCAACCTAGAACACTCAATCTGTTATTCTATTTCTTTAAAGGAAAAAATTTCCATATTAGTTCCCTGTCAACTTGAATCACTTAATTCAATTATTTGTTATAGTTATTGTCTGTCTTGCCTCAAATGTAAATTCCATAAGGCAGGGATCTGATTCTTAATAAATGTATTACAGTTCCTAAAATATTAACTGGCAAATAGAGGGTGCTCAATATTTATTTGCTTAACAAATGAATCAACTGTAGTTTTAAAAGAAGAGAAGAAATGGGATAATGGTAATATTTGAATAAATAATGGCAGGAGATGTTCAGAACTGATGAAAAAAAAATACATACAATACTTTCCAGAAGCCTAATAAATTCCATTTGGAAAAAAATCCACACCTAGACTCATCATAGTGTATCTGCACTACACTAAAGACAAAGATTGTCTCTTAATCAAAAAGAAAATAAAGGTTACCTTCAAAGGAGATAATTACACTACAGCTGATTTCTGATGTTGTTAAAGGCACTGAAAGAAGTCAGAAGGCACTGAAAGAAGACCATCTATACACTAACGACAAAATTTGTTTACTTCAATTTCAATGCCGAGTGAATAAGGATAAAATAAACACCACCATAAAAACAACTGAATTTACTACTAGTAGAGCCAAAAAAAAAAAAAAAAAATTAAAGGATGTACGTAACTACTGACAGAAGTTCAGTAATTTCAGAGAAGAAAGTATATGATAGAAGCAATGCATAACAAAGAAAGTTATGAGTAAATAGGAAAAGTAAACATTGATTGCACATAATAAAAATAATGTCCGGTGGGCTTCTAAATATAAAAAAGAAAAAAGTCAACAACAACACATAAATTGGAAAGAGCGTGATTAAAGTACACTACTGACACAGGTAAAGATGTCAACTTTAGACTGAGTTAAATATGCATGCTAAAATTTCTATGGGGCACCTGGCTGGCTCAGTTGGTTAAGCATCTGGCTCTTGATTTCAGCTCAGGTCATAATCCCGTGGTTTGTGAGTTCAAGCCCCACATTGGGCTCTGTGCTAACAGTGCATGGCCTGCTTGGGATTCTCTCTGCCCCTACCCTACTTGCTCTCTCTCTCAAAATAAATTGATAAACTTAAAAAAATTGTTTTTTGGAGCACCTCTGTTAAGCATCCAACTAGGGTTCAGGTCATGATCTCACAGTTCGGGCTCTGTGCTGACAGCTCAGAGCCTGGAGCCTGCTTCAAATTCTGTGTTTCCATCTCTCTCTGTACCTCCCCTACTCGCACTCTGTCTCTGTTTCAAAAATAAACAAACAGGAACAGGGGCCATGCCCACCTCAACATTCCCCAAGATTACAGGTCACCTTGACCCCACAAACTTGACCAATGACTGAATGTCGTGAGATTTTAAAGGTCAGCCCTGGGGCACCTTCATGATTCAGTCCGTTAAGTGAACGACTTCAACCTGGACTCAGGTCAAGATCTGTGCTCTGTGCTGACAGCTAAGAGCCTGAAGCCTGCTTGGGGTTCTGTGTGTCTCTCTCTCTGCCCCTCCCCACCCTTAATAAAATAAATAAACAGACAAAAAAACAAAAATAAACAAACATTTAGAAAAAAGAACTGATTTGTTATTCACAGGGGGCAGGAAATAAAGTATTTTTAGAAAAACTGTCTTTTAATTTCTAGAGTAACCATCAAAGAAACAAAATTTCAAATTGAGTAGGGGGAAAAAATCTATCAAAATAAAAGAAGACAAGAAAGAATAGGAAAATAAATACAGAAAAGGTAAGATACAAAACTTGAGAGGGTAAATATTTTTCATATGTATGACTAATTCAGGTAAATGTAAATAAACAAAATGCTTCATTTAAAAGATAAATAATGTTCAAGTATAACCAAAGCAAACAGTAAATCCATCTAAATGCTGTTTACAAAAGATAAGTCTAAAACTATAAAGAAAAAAGAAGGATTCAAGTTAAAAGATAAGCAATATATAGCAGGTGTATTCGTTTCCTAGGGCTTCATAACACAGTACCACAAACTTGGTGGCTTAAACAACAGGAATTTATTGTCTCACACTGCTGAAGACTAAAAAGCTGAAATCAAGATGTTGGCAGGGCCATGCTTCCTCAGAAACTTATAAGAGAGAATCTTTTCTGGTCTCTTTCTAGCTTCTGATGGTTTGCTGGCAATCCTTGACATTCCTTTGTTTACAGCTGCAGCACTTCAATCTTTACCTTCATCATCCCAGGGCATTATCTCCTCATGTATCCCTATATCTCTTCTCTTATTTTATCTCCTCTGATTACACCAGTCACATCAGATTAAGAGCCCATCCTACTCTCGTATGACCTCATCTTAACTTACATCTTAATCACATCTGCAAAGACCCTATCTCCAACCAGGGTCACATTCACAGGTACCAGGATATTCAAAATATCTTCTGGAGGGACATGGCTCAACCTTTTATACCAGGCAAAGAGTAACCAAAAAGGAGGAGAGGGGGAAGAGAAGAAAAGCTGACAGAGTTCTAGTAATATCTACTAATATCAGAATGTACTAGGTGAGAACAAGGCTATTACAGGAAGACCATTAGCAGCTCTTGCTCTAGTCCAGGTAGGAGAATGCTAGTTTAAACCAAGTTCTTGTCTAAGACAGAGGGGAAAGTCAACAGATTTAAGTAATATCTGGGAAGTAAACTGATAGTACTTCACAGGATAACCAGATAAGGAAGATAAAGATGACTTGTAAGTTTTCGGCTTACAAAACTGATAGAAATATGTTGCCAATCTCTGTCTTCTAGCCAGAGTAACTTTCTAAAACACAGAAATATGCATTCTTTTTATAGTCTTCACTAACTCTTCAAGGTCAGTCCTAATTCTTTACTTTGGATTTCTTGGTCTATCACAATCTGGTCCTGGCCTACTTTATTCAAATCTCCACTTCCATAAACTCTGTTCAGTAAGTATTCCATGTGATTACATGACTCCTTTCAGACTATATTTTACCTTAAATGACAAGTCAATGTATTTACAAAGTTCTACTTAAAGGAACCATCTTCTTTAGAATCTTCTTTCTGCTATTACTGGCAATTAAGATATTTTTATATGTAGGGGCGCCTGGGTGGCTCAGTTGGTTGGGCGTCTGACTCTGGCTTGGGTCATGATATTGCAGTTTGTCGGTTTAAGCCCCACATTGGGCTCTGTGCTGACAGCTCAGATCCTGGAGCTGGCTTCAGATTCTGTATCTCCATCTCTCTGTCCCCCCTTCTCTCTCTCTCTCTCTCAGATAAATAAATGTTTAAAATAATTTTTTAAGATTTTTTTATGTAATATAAGATAGCCTGGGCCCCTGTAGTACTTTATTCACACTTACAGTACCATATCTGACACACTGATGTTTATCTCTATTTGTCTCTTCAGTCAAGCTACTCACAGAGTTAGGGCTTATCCATCTTTCTATTCCCAGCACCTAATAACATGGCTTGCAGAGAGTTTTCAATAAAGGCTCACTAGATAGTGATTTATCAGTTATAACTAAAACTCCTAGTTACTGTGATGAAAATCTAAAAGTAAATGGAACACAAGTAGGATTGTGATTTTTTTCTTTTCTTATAGATTCTGAAAAAGATGAATAAATGTCTTTGTTTCTTAGTAATGAATTCATGCAATTTACAGTTAATTTATTCTAACCTCCCTTGAGACCACATAATATGGTCTATACTTTCTACAATAAACCCATATTTAAATGCCCAAAGCAATTTTTAAATCTAAATAATACAGCAGCTCTATTCATAAAAGTTACAACATCACCCAAAAGAGATACATTAGGTGATATTTAAGGATTCAGGTAATTGTATAATGGTCAGTAAAAATAATTTAGATTGTCAATTTCCAAAAAATTAAATGAAAAAAATACTTTAAAAAGCTGTAAAAATGAGACTTCTTTTGATGACTGGAAACATGTCTGAAACCTGCAATGGCTTCTGTTTATCAATATGAACTTAAAGTATCTTTGAGCTGTAGACACACAAAACTTCTAGTTAATACAGGTTTCTAACTAAAAGAATATAAGGTAGTAATTTAGCATAAACATAATTATTACATCTATAGTGTTACACCAGACAATGCTGGTATAGCATATGGGCACTTAGGAAATCCAAAGCTTCAGTTGCTACTACATAGTGAAATGCATTTCCAATAATTAAGTATAATTCTTTAAACAAAAGTCATAAATAATAGGTACTAATATAATAATAAAATTAAGATATTAAAAATTACCATGAGCACCACTACTACATGTAGGTTTGCAAAAATCTTGGATCATAATTGCTTCTACTATCCCATTATTCAATACTTGGAAGTCCACTTTGCTAAGATAGTTTTCTCATGTACACAAAGAGAAAATAGGCTTCTTTCATACCCTCCCCCCATATTCTGTCCCCTGAGAGTCAAAGCTTAATATGAGTTCCATTTTCCAGAGATAAAAGGACTGCATTAACAATGATGTGCCCTAGCTTTCTTCTTTATACAAGAAATTACCATATTTATATTTTGATGCTGTCATATGCTAGAGGATATTAAATATCCTCTTGTCATAATTAACTCTTTAAACCAAATTAAATGGCTTGTCTCAAATGGACTGTGAAAGTTAAAAAAAAATAAAAAACATATATAATTCTATTACTCGCTATTTTGCAATTATTTTAATAATCAGAGCTATTTAATTTATTCCATAATTGATGTTAACTGAGAAATGCAGTGGCTAAAAAGCTCAAATCTTTCCTCCTTTAAGATATAAATAAGAATCTGGGGCGCCTGGGTGGCTCAGTCAGTTAAGCATCCGACTTTGGTTCAGGTCATGATCTCAGTTTGTGAGTTCGAGCCCCGCATTGGGCTCCTGTGCCAAAGGCTCAGAGCCTGGAGCCTGCTTCAGATTCTGTGTCTCCCTCTGTCTGCCCCTCCCCTGCTTGCACTCAGTCAGTCTCTCTCTCTCTCTCTCAAAAAAAAAAAAAAACAAACATTAAAAAAACTTTTTAAAAAAGATATAAATAATAATTTAAAATTGGGAGTATTAACAATCAATATTTAGTAACTTCAAAAATACTTGAGGCCATGGGGCGCCTGGGTGGCTTACTCGGTTAAGCGTCCGACTTTCGCTTAGGTCATGATCTCGCGGTTTGTGGGTTCGGGTCCCAGGCTCTGTGCTGACTGCCAGCTCAGAGCCTGGAGCCTGTTTCAGTCTGTGACTCCCTCTCTTTCTGACCCTCCCCTGCTCACGCTGTCTCTCTCTCTCTCTCCTAAGAAATAAATAAAACATTTATCTGTTGATGGACACTTAGGCTCTTTCCATGTTTTAGCTATTGTGGAGAGTGCTGCTATGAACATTGGGGTACATATGCTCCTATGTCTCAGCATTTCTGTATCCCTTGGGTAAATTCCTAGCAGTGCTATTCCTAGCAGTGGGTCATAGGGGAGTTCTATTGTTAGAAGATGTGGTTTATCTATACAATGGAATACTACATGGCAATGAGAAACAGTGAGATCTGGCCATGTGTAGCAACATGGATGGACCTTGAGGGTGTTATGCTGAGCGAAATAAGTCAGGCAGAGAAGGACAAATATCATATGTTTGCACGTATAGGAGGATTAGGAGGAACTTACCTGAGGAACAAGGGGGAGAAGAACGGGGGAAATGGTGGGGGAAAGGGAGAGGCAAACCATGAGAGACTCTTGAATGCTGACAAAAACTGAGGACTGATGGATGGGGGGGAGGGATGGGCATAGAGGAGGACACTTATGGGGATGAGCACTGGGTGTTATGTGGAAACTAATTTGACAATAAACTATTTGTTAAAAAAAAAAAATAAAACATTAAAAAAAATTTTTTTAAATAAAATAAAAAATTCCATCCATAACTATATCAAATATAAACCACTGGGCTTAGTGATATCTTTATTATAAACATAATTGCTTCGGCAGACAAATGCAGTACCAAGGAAAATAACTCTCCTTTATATATACAATACAGAGAAGTACATTTTTAAAAGTAAATGGATATTCTCTACTCTTCAAGGACAATCTAAAAATTCTTGATGACATAAAGATATTATAAAGATTCTAAAAGAAAAACAAAATTCACTGTACCTGATCTAAAAAAAGTTTCTTCTAAATAATAAACAGAAATAACAAAATTGGGATTTCAAATTAACTTTTAGGATTTTAATAAAAATATAAATCAGTGAGTGCTATTATAATGTAACCTTTTATTTCCCTCGGCATTTAGGTGATAATTTGTTTTTTTGCAATTTAAACCATAATAGAAAGATTTAGGGTTATGAGAAAATATTAAATAAGCATACTTCTCAAAAATATTATGTGAAAATATACTTGAACACAGAGAAAGATTCTGAATAAAGGGTAAAGTCAAGGTATGAAATGACTGCCAAGGAGTAACAGAGCCAGGTGAAATAGGGATGAGTTTAAATAATTGTTTAAAATCTGCTAATTAAAATATGAATTCCAACAAACTTTTTGAAAGAAGTATAAAGAAAAAATAAAAATACAATGCCCATGATTTATATCTAAAAGGACAGACTTTACTGACAGAAAGCCAGAGAAGCAGGGAAGTAGCTAACAGTGTATCATGCTCCTTGACTTACACATGGGAGTCTCAAGAGAGTTTCACTCCAGAGTGAGATGTTTGAAAGAGAGTTTAAAAGGCCTTCAGCAAACTTAAGAGTGATTACAAATAGAAGTTAAAATACAACACACAATACTAGACTATAGTGAAAATCTCTATTCCCTCCGTTACAGACTGACTTCTTATGTTGAAATCTAATCCTTAATGTGATGATATTCTGAGGTGAGGCCAACGGGATGATATTTGAGGTGGAATCTTTGGGAGGTAACTAAGGTCATGAGGGTGGAGCACTCACAAATAGGTTTAGTGCCGGTATAAGAAGAGCCCAGAGGGGTGCCTGAGTGGCTAGGTTAAGTGCTAGACTCTTGATTTCAGCTCAGGTCATGATCCCAGGGTCATGGGATCTAGCCCTCTCTCTCCTCTCTCCTCTTTACTCCCTCTCTCTCTCTCTCTCTCTCTCCCCCCCTCTCCCCCCGCCCACTCACTCTCTCTCTAAAATAAAAAAGCAGTAGCGGTGGCAGCAGCCACTGCCACCGGCAAAGGGCTAGCTCCCTCTTTTACTGGCATGTGAGAATACAAGTCTGCAACCTGGAATAAGGCCCTTTACCAGAAACCAGTTATGCTGACAACCTTATCTCAGCCTTCCAGACTTCAGACCATAAGAGATAAATGTTTGCTGTTTAAGCCACCCAGTGTATGGTGTATCGCTCTAGCAGTCTGAGCAGATTTCTGGATGTGGAACTGTGGGAAGAAGGTTATGCTGGAATACTTTTGTGATCATAATTTATAAAGCAAATTTATAATTTATAAAACATAATAAGTAAATATATTTTCTAACGTCAAAACACCAGAAACACCACTTGAAAATTAAAAACAAGGGGCGCCTGGGTGGCTTAGTCGGTTAAGCGTCCGACTTTCGCTTAGGTCATGATCTCGCGGTTCGTGGGTTAGGGCCCCGCGTCGGGCTCTGTGCTGACTGCCAGCTCAGAGCCTGGAGCCTGTTTCAGTCTGTGACTCCCTCACTCTCTGACCTCCCTGCTCATATGCCCTTCTCTCTCTCTCTCCTAGAAATAAATAAAACATTTAAAAAAAAAAAAAGAAAGAAAATTAAAAACAAAAAATTAAGGGGGGCTCCTGGGCGGCTCAGTCGATTAAGCGTCCACTTCAGCTTAGGTAATGATCTCATAGTTCCTGAGTTCGAGCCCCACATCAGGCTCTGTGCTGATAGTACAGAGCCTACTTAGGATCCTCTATCCCCCCCTCTCGCTGCTCCGCCCTGCTGGTGCTCTCCCTGTCAAAAACAAATAAACATTAAAAAAATAAAAGATTAAGGATCATAGGAAGATGATCGCTTACACATGTCTGACTCATGTCCAACTCCAAATAATCAGCCTTTTAGCCAAGTAAGCGTCTTTCGAATATGGAAGGAACCTGATTTGTGGTTTTTCCTGCATGGGCTGAGAAGAACCCTAAGATGAAGACTGAAAATTACCGAGCTGTGGGAAGAGCACACACCACAGAAATCTGTGAATATCCTAAGATAAAAGAAACACTGACCCCAAGTGATGTGCCTGGCCTTTCTGGCCCATTAGGGGCTAAGGCTGGAAACGTCTGAGACCTGAGATGGAAGAATGTGCAGAATAAGGAAGCAAGGAGGCTTTCCAGTTATTTACTGCAGGGAATAGAAGCCTCCTTGGAAGTGATGCAGCGGAATAAAGATCACATATCTTTCCTTCTTGGGTGGGCCGCCACCATTTATAGCACTACAACAACCAGATCTGAGCCCCAATGAGCCAATAAAGAAAACTAAGAACAAGACAGCTCCTCAAGGAAGGAAAAAGTATCAAACTGACATTAGACTTCTCGTCTTTACCACTGGAGCCAAAAGAGAATAACAGAGAGAAAACAACTGCACCTCAGGAATTCTATACTCAAGACACGATTATCCCATCAGGAAAAAGAAAGATATAAGCGGTTATGCACAAATTAAGAGTAATAAGCCATGCTATTACTGAAAAACTTACTCAAGAAAAATATTCCCTAGAGAAAAATACTCAAAAATGATTATCCAGAAAACAAATGAATCTGAACAAGAAATGAAAATTGAAGGAAAGATAAAAAGTGGTAGGCAATAAATCTTGCAATATGTAAGTGCTACTAAATTTAAATTAGAGGACAAACTGGAAATATGTAGGACAGCAGCCAAAACTACATATTCTTGAAATAAAAGGAATATGCACAGTTAAAAGGCAAATTCTTAAAAAACAGCTTTGAAGTAAAACTTGAGAAATTTTAGTAATATCTGTAGGGTTGGGCTGGGGAGAATTTCTGGCAAATAGTCCAACAAAACTCGGGCAGGGGAAAAGTGTAGTGAAAATAAAAATATAATCACAAAGTTACACCTTTCACAAATTAATCCTAAACACTGAAATTTTCCAACATCAGGCTCCAAAAAGCATCCTTTACTCCAGTCCTTGCAAGTTTAGGTAACAGCCTTAGGCATCTCCATCTGTATTATAAGCATTTGTTTTTTGTTAAGTTCCAGCATGCCATACATCAGACACATGATTATTTACATGAATTAAAAGATTTCAGGGGCGCCTGGGTGGTTCAGCTGGTATCCGACTTCAGCTCAGGTCATGACCTCACGGTTCATGAGTTCGAGCCCCAACTGTCCTGACAGTTCAGAGCCTGGAACCTGCTTCGGATTCTTTCTGTCTGTCTGTCTGTCTGTCTGTCCCTCTCTCTCTCTCTCTGCCCTTCCCCTACTCATACTCTGACTCCATCTCTCAAAAATAAACATAAAAATTCTTTTCAAAAATATTTTTAAATGGATTTCAAACCTATTTTTCCTTACTATACCTCAATTTCAGTTATCCCAGATTGTTCTTACCCACTTGATTGTTTGGTAGAAGTGTTTTATATGTGTTACTTATTGTTCCATAATAAGTAAAAGCCTATTTGACAGAAAATTATCAAAATTAACTTGGTAACAGTGTTGTGATAAATATAATTCATAAATTACATTTAGAAAATATTCACTGAATACATACCAGTGCCTGGTACATAGGAAAAAATAAATGATGAGTGCTCCACAAGGAAAGGGTTAGCAAAGGAGTAAAGGAAGCAAGCTTCTCAGAGATATTATACTTCTGTTGAAAGGTGTGTATTGACCTCCTGAAATCATCTGCAACATTTTATGCATACATTCCTTAGACACTGCATTTTGTAACAGTGACAGATCTTAATAATATAAACCCTCTTTTTTAAAGAAAACATAGAATGTTCCATATCTGGGATATGTTTAATGTTTCCTCCTGGTTAGATTCAAGTTATATATCTGCAGTCAGAATACCAGATAAATGAAACACATGATGTCCATTTTCCCCCCACTGCTGATGTTAATCTTGATAAGCCAGTCACAGGTTTATCCTATTTCTCAACTGAGTAATTACTATTTTCCCCTTGCAAGTTATAAGCAATCCATAGAAAGATATTTCACAACCATAAAAATATTCCACGTCTCACAAAAATTTCTCTCCTGGACTTAGCATCTACTGATTATTCTTGCTTAAGCCAATCTTTACTATGACAGTAGCAAAATGTTTTTTACCTCCAAGATTCCTTCCACATTTACCAATGAGCATTCTACTTCAAGCAAGACTACACCTTCTCATTTATTGTCAGTATGGGCTCATGGATCCCTATTTTTATCAAAGTTTATAATTCATTACTGTCCTTCATTACGTTGGTGCTTACACTGTCCTAAGATCTGGCCAATGGGAGTCCCTTTTACTTGGGTCCTATATGTCCCCATTTTACTTTTTTGACCACTTTCTTACTTTCTGGCATAAGAAGAAGTCCTAGGGTCATCCTTCAACTTCCTGTCCTAGCCCTAGAATGAGTCATTTCTTTGAAGATGTCTGGTTCTTTTGAGTGGGAAATGGTATTAGAAAGCAGCATCTTGGTGCTAGATACACTCACTGTAACTGAGGCGTCTGCCTCCAGGTTTTGTCAGTGGACAAAGCTAGGAAAAGTGTTTATACAAATATGTATATTTATACATGCTTACATATTTGTATATATGCATGCACATATATACATTCAATTATTTTTAAAATTCTAATCCATTCCATAGGATTCTTCACTGTCTTCTATTCCATATTTGTGTCTTCCTCATTCCTCAGTGAGAACCTTGTCTCCTAAAATCCGTACTCATTTGTTCAATCCCATAACACTTCTAAAACAGTTTTATACTTCTACACCCATCAGGCTGCAAAAAACGCATCTACTAAAAAAGAAATTAAAATTTGTTTACAGTTCTCTCCATCTTCCCCCTCTAGAGGGTCTATAAGTCAAATACTGTGTTCATAAGCTATTTAAATTCTACCCTCCACCCAGAATGTGATTCAAAGGAGGAATTTAACTAGTATTTAATCCATACAATATTCCCCAGAGATACCTACCAAGTGACAAGCTTCTTATAACACAAAAGCTAACTTAGAGAAATTGCAATTAAGGAATACATACCTGAGATCAGAGCAAAAGACACAAGCAAAAGGTTCTCATTGTAAAGAATCGTTTAAAATGAATAAAATATAAAAGTTAAATTCCAAAGAACCAAATGATGAAACAAAGATGATACCAGTTTCTCGTTTAAATTAATAAGTGAAAGGAAATAATTTGACTCCAGTGAGGTCATGTGCAGATGTTCTGAAACCACATGCTCCTTTTCTCCTACTAGTTACTCACTGGCACTGTAACTACGATATTTATTCTTGGTAGGTGGACTGAGAAAGATTTTTTGTAGGAAGTAGGGAGGATGAAATGAAGGAGTCAACAGGAATTAGTAATACCTAATACAGACGGTCAGGCAGAGGAACTGAAAAGTCAGCTGAAGCTCCTCCTTTCCTCTCCTAGCCCACAGTGGAAATAAAAACATAATCAAGAATTTGAGATAGGCTGCATGGATGATGGGCATTAAGGAGGGCACTTGCGATGAGCACTGGGTACTGTACAGAAGTGATGAATCACTGATTTCTACTCCTAAAACCAATATTGCACTGTACTTTAACTAAAATTTAAATTAAAAAAGGAAAAGAATTTGAGATAGAAACCACCTAAAGGACTAAAATCCAAGGAAGCACCTGTCTTTAAAAGTGTTTAGGTGATAAGAATATTTTAAATAAAATAACTAAAGTAGTTATTATGGATCATTGGCTAAAAGAGGAAAATAGTCATTGTTATATACCAAAACAAAAACAAAAACAAAAAAACATGACCAACTATGCCAAACAGCTTAGTCATTAAGCATACTATGTAATAACATTGGCTACCATAATGTTTTTATCTCTAATATCACTTATTTAAAATTATTTTTAAATATGTAAAATTAAGAGTGAAGCATTTCATTACAAATTAGAGGCAGAAGAGGAAAAAGCAAAAGACAAAAAGGCTCAGCTCAGCAAAGAAATTCCTTTTCCCCCCATATAGTTTATTAGCTATATTCTTGCTGACTTAATCCTTTCTTATAAAAGAACACTTTTTTCAACATTTTGAATATTTTACCACTATTATTTCCTTCTTAAAAGTAAAAACACTAGTTCAAACAAGCATGAGGAATAAAATTAATCATTCTATTTTTTAAATAAACCTGAGCAGAAGGAAAAAAAAATACTCTAGTCAGCAGAGTAAGAGGACATTTTCATACATTTTTTTACTATTTATTTTTGAGAGCAAGCAAGTGGGAGAGGGGCAGAGAGCAAGGGAGACAGAGAATGTGAAGCAGGCTCCAAGAGGTAAGCACAGAGCTCCACATGGGGCTCAAACTCACAAACTGTGAGATCATGACCTGAGCCGAAATCAAGCGTTGGATGCTTAACTGACTGAGCCACCCAGGTGCCCCTTCATACATTTTTAATAGGAGGCAAAGTGGAATCATGTAGTTGATTCTACTAATTTCATTGTGCTTTCTCTTAAGTTAGCATTTCTCAACTTGAAATGCACAGACCTGAGCAGGTTAAGACCTGAGCCCTTTAATAGAAGGAAGAGGTCAAGCCCCTTGCAGAAAGACCTAGCAACACTACCTCAAATACACAGTATAAATCAGCACTGGCAAACAACAACCCGCAGGCCATATCCAGTCTGACAACTGCTTTGGTAAATAAAGTTTTATTAGAACACAGCCGCACTCACTCATTTAGACGTTGTGTAACTGCTTTTGCACTACAGTGGCAGAGTTAAGTAGCTGTGGCAAAGACTATATGGCCTTTAAACACAAAAATATTTACTATCTAGCCTTTTATTTAAAAAAAAATGTACTGGCACTTGCTGTAAATCTTCCTCTAATTATTCTTCAGAAGACTGTCAGCACTTGCCAGGGTGATTATGCACTGGAAAAAAGAAACACTTGAACCAGTCAGGGATTACCAGACACTCACTTTAAACAGACATTAATTACCAGAGATACAAAATGCCATCAAGGTCTGTCAGAGAGAGCTCAGAGTGGCTGATCAGGTGATAAATGGGTTTCTGCCTCAAGTTTAAATTTAAATGGGACAGTGTGTCCATAGATATAACCTGTGGCTATTTTCCAGTTCCTGAAAGTATGATTGGAAGAGAAATATTTGGCAACTGGAAGAATTTCCACCTTCACTCTCTGACCCAGGGCATAAGCCTCCATACTAGGAAAAATCAACTGAAAGCCCCTGGAACTTGGTCTCCCTGGGAGGGATGTAAAGCAAAAACAATAATGCATCCATATCCCCAAGACAGGTGCAGAGATTAGTACCATCATCAGAGACTTAAAAAGATACTGAAGTGATAAATATCAATCACATACCCATTTACTTTAGCTGTTTAGCCTATGCAGAAGGTGGAACATCATGAAGAATGATTACAAATTACCATACATTTAATCAGGTGTGACACCAAATGTTGCTGCTGTTCCAGATGCTATCTTTAATGAAGCAAATCAACACAATCTGAAATCTTACACACAACTACAAGGTGACAAGTACTGTCTCTATATTAACTGAGGTACTATCAGAAGATACTTGCCTTTGCTTGGCATTACCAACAATATAATTCATGTCCATCAACTCTCTTGGTTTTTGTCATCGTATAATTCATAGAGACAGTGGTCATTTTTTCTTGACAGTTAATATATATTTAGTATTTATTATGTGATATGCAGTGGATTAAGTGTTTGTATGTATTATTAACTTTCCACAAGAGACAGGCGCTTCTATTATCTACATTATACAGCTGTAGAAATGCAAGCAACACAAAGATTAACCTATGAGTGGGAGAGTTGAAACTAAAATCTAAGTGGTCATATTCCAGAGACTCTTTGCTTAAGAGGATCCACTAAACCAAGTCTGGTGACTAAAAGAGCTATTTTGTTTGCACATTTATCCATATTTTAGTTAACTGATACCTGGATTATTTCCAATTTTTGGCATTTGAATAATATTGCTAACAAGATTCATGGATAGATTTTTTGTGGATATAGGTTTTCATTTTCTTGGATATATACTTAGGAGTAGAACTGCTCGGTCATATGGTTAAGTCTATCTTTAACATTCTGAGGAACTGCCAGAGTGGCTTCACAATCCCAATATCAATGTTTGAGGACTCCAATATCTCTATATCCTTAACACCACTTATTATTATCCTTATTTTTTCCAGAAATAGTGATCATTTTAACATTATGCAGAACAAAACATTGGTCCACAATATTGATGACTTTGGACTTAATGCTTACTAAAAATGAGGAAGAAGCATAAAGTTCCTTAGATCCCTTAGTAAAACAAATATATGAGACAGAAGATGAGAGAGAAAATCCACAAAATTAAGGAGTCCATTACTGAAGTAAAATTCCAAGAAGTCCAATACCCTAAGAGCAGAAACACAATGCTTAAAAAGCATTTATTAAGTTGGGATCAGAGAAAGAAAGCTCTGTACCAAATCCAAGCTATAGTATAAGTTATTCTACTACCTGAAACTTATAACCCACTACATCCATTGTCTAGAGTTTTGGGCAAGCCCCAACAAGAGAATCATACCAGTCTTCAGGATTTTAGAGCAAAACCATGCCATTTCCTAAAGATCATCCGGCTTTTGACAAATAGATCCTAGCTTGCTATTGGCAAGAATATTTGAAAGAGACTGAAACTTGTAACCACATAATGACTTAAGTTGCCCATGATGAAATGGGTACTATTTGACCCACCAAGCCATAAAGTATAGGGACAACAGGAACAAACTATTCAGTAAGCAGAAATGCTACTTATGATACTGGGCTTGAGTAGGTCCAGAAAATATAGGTAGAAGTATGGTTTCTTTACTTAGGAAACTGCTTTCTTTTCTTCAATCTACACCTAATATCAAGGGGGGGGGGGGGGTTCTTACTACCAGATGAAGGACAAAAAGAACCTCAGAAATAGTTTAAAATTTAAAGTTTCGTGATGTCCTAGAAAAAAATTCCTGCATGACCAGAGCCTGAAGACATCAGTGATGGGAAACTCTACCATTGGGCTGAGCTTTGAAACATACAGTCTAGACTGTGAGATGGCCAGAACCACAAATAGACACTGACTGCAGATAGTTCAGAAAACTGGTCAAGGAAATGGGAAAAAAAAGGATTGGAAGATTGGTGACAATGAAGTGTGGGGAAGGTATGTAAAGGGATCACTCAGAATAGGCATGGGTTATGAGGAAATAGATATTCATCACAAAGGAGGCTTTCAATAATCAGGTGGCCAAAATGACTCATTCTGAAGGTGAATTCTTTTATTTCCCCAGAAATTATTTAGGCCATGATAAATTGTCTCATGGTATTTTAATATCTTAGTGCCATTTCACTGGTCACATGCTATGATTTTTACAATTTAGAGACCTGGCCACCTTCCTTTCAAACTATTACAGCATATTTCTTAAAATGCTTTCTCACTAACTGCATCTAACATAAGCATTAGATATAAGGTCATTTATTTAGTGAAACTGCTATAATACATAACATTCTTTACATTAAAAAACCATATTACTCTGGCTAACTGAATAATACATGTTTTACGTAGCAGTTATCACACTGTTTTTCATATTAAATACCCTATTTTTGAAAACTGACTCATGTTTCATAAATAATGTACCTACACCAATGTAACTTCCATATTCCTATCATAAAATCACTTTCAATGCTGACATTTTGATGTATTTTAAAGATGTACTAGAATCAAAAGTAAATCCTTTTTTTTTGTAAGAAGACATTGAAATATAGCTAAAATTTTAAAAGAACAAAATATACTTAAATACATACTAAGAACGAAGCAAAACCAGGATAACAAACTACTAAACTGAATTCCATTCTGTTGTATTTAACTGCAGTGGACAACTGCAAGGAAACTAATAAAATTATTTTGTTACTTAGAAAACAGTGTAGCTTAAGTGCTAAAAATTATGATCTATAAAAAGCAAAGCAAAATAATTTTTCAAAACTCAATAAAACACACACAAGGGTTTATACTCCTTAACTATGTATTATATATATATAGCATCAGACAAAATAGAAGACTAAGTAGTGAAGCAATTAAAAAATTTTTATTT
The DNA here is from genome assembly GCA_017311185.1 of Proteles cristata cristata. Taxonomy (NCBI): domain Eukaryota; kingdom Metazoa; phylum Chordata; class Mammalia; order Carnivora; family Hyaenidae; genus Proteles; species Proteles cristata. Next base: position 559,277 of record JAESUZ010004992.1, on the reverse strand, counting down.
TACTTTTGGACTCCTAGTTCGTGACAACCATATTCATCTATGTCTTCTAAGGAGAAAGAAAAAACGCAGGCAGCCTATCAGAATTATTCCCTCAGCCTCCACTGTTAGAAGTGAAGCAGTCTTCCTAAAGGCACTTCCGGAAAACATATCGGGCCTACACTCAGATTGCAGGACTATCTATATGCGGGTTCCACAGTGAACTGGCAACTCAGAATATCCGTACACCAAACACTTTCTCAGAATGATCTTAATTTACTACTTATCAATACTCATCCAACGATTTTATACATATAGCTTGGGGCAGTTTCAAAAAATTGATTGCTAATATTTAATTATTAATATTCATAATCGATACTATATTAATATAAAGCATTTTTATAATGTTGATTAACAACAAACTTTTCATTGGTATTGATATTAATAGTAATAGTTTCCCAAGGATTAAATAAGAGAAATAATGTTTATGGATAAGTACTGATAAGAAGGAAACTCAAGGTTATCCTTTCTCACAAAGAATCTGGTGTACAGATATTCTGGGTTGCCCATGTTATTTCTTTCATCTAATCTTTGATATCTTTTGATGGAATATATAAACATATTCCATACAGTCCTATAAATATATATATTCCATACTGTCCTAGAAATAGTTAAAAATTGATCTGTCCTTGGATGAATTCAGACTAATACAGAGTGAAATACCTAAGTACTTGGGGCCCCAGATAATTGTTCTAACTAAACTATACTTTGCTACTAAGTCAGAAACTCTTATTTAAGGATGTAAAACATTAAATACTCTATTTTATGAAAACTGACACTCATGATTTATTAAACTCCCTTTTTTACTTAGGATTCACCACACTGCACAGTATCCTTTATCTAAAAACGCACAGTCTTGGGGGACCTGGATGGCTCAGTCAGTTAAGTGTCCAACTTCAGCTCAGGCCATGATCTTAGAATTTGTGAGTTCGAGACCCACGTCAGGCTCTGCTGACAGCTCAGAACCTAGAGCCTGTCCCTCTCTCTCTGCCCTTCCCCTACTCATACTCTCTCTCTCTCTCTCTGTGTGTCAAAAATAAACATCAGGGGTGCCTGGGTGGCTCAGTTGGTTAAGCATCTGACTTCAGCTCAGGTCATGATCTCACAGCTCGTGGGTTCGAGCCCCTCATCGGGCTTTGTGCTGATAGCTCAGAGCCTGGAGCCTCCTTCTGATTCTGTCTCTCTCTCTCTCTCTCTCTCTCTCTCTCTGACCTTCTCTCACTTGTGATCTCTCACTCTCAAAAATAAATAAAACATTTAAAAAATAAATGAACATCAAAAAAATACTACCAAGAGCACACTTTACACACTGTATGTTACCCAATTTAACAATAAATTATATTTAAAAAATAAATAGTATAATAATAAAAATAAAGGTGGGACTAAACACATTTATTTAAAATAAACAAATTAATTAATAATAATAATAATAAATAAAAATGCACAGTCTCTTAAGAAACTTTATCTTCCAGAGTCTGGATTCATATAACTGATCCTTTGTTCCATTAGCTACCAAAAAGCAAATCTGTAGTTTACCTCTGGCAAGCAAAAAGGATTCCATAGCATGTACTGGTAACCTTTTCACCCCTTTATCAGTGTTCTTTTATGTACTTTATGATTTCCTTGATTAAACACTACTTACTTTGTTGCTGTATATTTATTTACTTAATGTCATAAAAATTTATAGAACAAGGTGAAATGAAACAAGGCTTTCGAAATACAATGAAAATATTCAGACTAAAGCCATCTTTAATTCTAAAATAGCAACTAATAAAGTCATATAAGGAAGATTAATGAGGAATAGAAAAAAACACCTAATGAACATTATGAAAAATCTTAATGAAAGTCAACAATTAGAACCTGACCATAATAAACTATGGGTAAATATTTGCTATGTAAAGGCAAGCATGAAGTAGTTTCCTTCAAAGTACAAAAGGCTTACTTCAAAACAGTTATAATAACAATGATCATATCTTTTATGATTCACTTGACAGGATTACTTAAGTAAAATCTATTTTCACTTTTACAATTTATTTTTTTTAATGTTTTATTTATTTTTGAGAGAGAGAGAGACAGTGTGAACAGGGGAGGGTCAGAGAGAGAGGGAGACATAGAATCTGAAGCAGGCTCCAGACTCTGAGCTAGCTGTCAGCACAGAGCCTGACACGGGGCTCGAACCCACGAAGCTGAGATCATGACCCGAGCTGAAGCTGCACGCTCAACCGACTGAGCCACCCAGGCGCCCCTCACTTTTACAATTTAACAAAATTCATTTTTATATGAGAAATAACTGTACTTTTAAAGACCAAAATTACTAAAGTTTAAAGGATGCTACAAAACATTACTCTGATAGTTGAAAATCAGACGTAGAGGTATATACATACATTACAAAATAAAGTATTTTACTTTTGCAGGGGGTTAAGTATATCTAAAATATCCAGAGAACAGTAAAGCCTCATACAAACAGTGTTATTTAAAGTAAAAATGGTGGGAAGTGCATACGTACCCTTCTCCTCCCATTCTTGTTATCTTTAGGCGAAAATCCACAGAATTCAAACTAGGGGGCTTCCATTTCAAAATATCATCACATCGGCCAGGTTTATATTTCTAAAACGAATGAAATGACAGAGGTTAATAAGAAGCTAAAAAATAAACCTACCAACTACTTTTTATAGTATGCTTTGTACTTTTTTAAACTGCAATATAGCTGATATGCAATGTCATATTAATTTCAGGTGTACAACAGAGAAGTCTGAATATTCTACACATTAGACACTACTCACCACAGTAAGTGTACTCATCTGTCACCACACCCAGTTATTACAATATTACTACCTATATTCCCGATGCTGTACTTTTCATCCTCATGACATATTTACTTTGTAATTGGAAGTTTGTGACTCTTAATCCCCTACAATGACTCCTTATTAAGCAAAACCACTACTTCTTTTCTGAATATAAGTTTTATCTTAACTGATGAGTAAAGCTAGATACTGACCTTCTTAGTGATAAGAAGGTCTTCTTTTCCTACCAAAGTATGTAGACCCTCTTTGTGAAAGTCCATAAAAAGAATGAAACTGTTATTCTCTCCAATCCTTCTATAACTGAAAGAAAGTTCGATAGTTTTGAAAAAAACTGTTTTTTCTTGTTCAGCTTTACGTGGGATAATTTAGTATGAATAAAGTCAACTAGTAAATTTTAACACATGGACTCAATCATCAATTTAAAATTTTTATAATTTGTGCTGTTTTTTGTGCCCTCTTTAAAGAACCTTTGCACATCCTAAGGTTGCTACAATTTTCTTAGAAAATTTTATCATTTTGTTTTTGGGGGTATACAACTCATCTGAGGTTAATTTATTTATATAGTATGAAGTAAGGGAATACATTTATTGGCATATGGGTATCAAATCAATACAGCACCATTTGTTAAAAGAATTATCTTTCCTCCCAGAGTTGCCTTGGCGCTCTTGTCAAAAATTAACTGTTTACAACTACAAATATATGTCTATTCTCACTAATCTGTTGCACTGACTAATATGCCTTTCTCCCCACTCACAGCACCCAATCTCAACTACTGTAGCTTTATAATAATTTTGAAATCTGGTTGTGTAAATCCTTCAACTTTGTTCTTCTTTTTTCAAACTCTCTGAGCTAATGTTGTGCTTATATTTCCACATAAGCTTTGGGCACCTGGGTGGCTCAGTTAGTTAAGCGGCCAACTTCGGCTCAGGTCACAATTCTGCAGTTCATGGGTTCGAGCCCTACGTAAGGCTCTGTGCTGACAGCTCAGAGCCCAGAGCCTGATTTGGATTCTGTGTCTCCATCTCTCTCTGCCCCTCTGCTGCTCACACTCTGTCTATTTTAAAAATAAACACTTCAAAAAATTTTCCACATAAATTTTCAAATCAGCTTGTCAATTTCTACGAAAAATAAGTCTACTGGGATTTTAATTAATATTGCACTGAAGCAAAAGGTCAATTTGGGGAGATATGACATCTGAACAACAATGAATCTTCTAATTCATGAATATTGCAAATCTGTTTATTTAGGTCTTCCAAAATTCTACTCAGCAATGATTTCTGATTTTTAGTATACAAATCGTAATACAACTTTTGTTAAATTCAATCCTAATAATGTAATATTTTGGTGGTATTATCAACACAAAAAATCAGGTGTGTTTCTATACAAAAGCAATGAAAACAATCAAAAAAGGAAAGCAATTCCATTTACAGTAACATCTAAAAGAACAAAATACCTAGGAATAAATTTAACCAAGGAAATGAATGACCACATACTAAAAATTGCAAAACATTACTGAAAAAGTTAAAGAACTAAAAATGGGAAAATATCCCATATTCATAGATAGTGTGATACTGTGATTTACAGTAAGAAATAAACATTTGGTCTTTGTCTCATTTCTGGTACAAAACTCCTAAAACCCCAGGAACTCACTAAGTGATGAGAGCAATAAAGGTCTTTTGCCCTGTCAGTTGAGGTAGATTTTGGAAAGCACCTAACACTGAGGGCTGGATGCCAGAGCAGCCAACCAGGTGGTTAGAGGGTAGGAATTTTCAGTGCGAGTCCCCCAACTTCTGAGGAGGAAAGGGCTAGAGGTGAGATCCAATCTACAATGTCCACTAATCTAATCAGTTGTGCCTAAGTAATGAAGCCTCCATAAGAAAACTAAAAGAAGAGGATTCAGAGATATTCCAGGCTGATGACCATGTGAAGATTCAGGGAGAGTGGAAAGCCTAGAAATGGCATGAAAATCCTGTGCCCATTCCCCAGGCCTCACCTATGCATTGAGTCCATCTAGCAAATTAATCAAACCTGAATAGGGGGTCATGGGAACCTCTGATTTACAGCCAGTTGGTCAGAAGTACAGATAATAATCTGGGCTTGCAACTGGCATCTGATGGGGGAGTGAGGAGACAGAAAGAAGTCTTGTAGGACGGAGCCCTCAACCTGTGGAATGTGGACTCCCTCCAGGTGTCAGATTTGAGCTGAACTGTAGTACACCCAGCTGGTGTCACAGAATTGCTTGCTGATGTGGGGAACCCACACATACACACTGGCATTGGTCTCAGAATGCTAATTTAGGAAGGCTACTATTGCTAAGATGTCAATACTACCAAAGCAATCTACAGATTTAATGCAATCCCTATCAAAATTCCAACAGCCTTTTGTGCAGAAATAGAAAAGCTGATCCTCAAATTCATATGGAATTTCAAGAGACCCAGAAAAGCCAAAATAATCTCAAAAAGAGAACAAAGTTGGAGGATTCACACATCCCAATTTCAAAACTTGGTACAAGGCTATTGTAAATCAAAACAGAGATATGGCATAAAAGTAGACATACAGACGAATGGAAAAGAAATGAGAGTACAGAAATAAACCTACACATCAAAAGCCAACTGATTTTTTTAAGAAGGATGCAAAGTTCAATGGGGAGAGAATATTCTCTTCAACAAATGATGCTGGGATAGCTAGATTTCCACATGTAATATAAGGAAGTTGGACTGCTATCTCCCACCATATAAAAACTAAGTAAAACTAGACTAAAGACCTAAATATAACAACTAAAACCATACAACCATAAACAAAAACATAGAGATAAATTTTTATAATCTTGGGTTCTTAGGTATGACATCAAAAGCACAAGCAATAAAAGAACTGGACATCATCAAACTAAAAAACTTTTGTGCATCCTCGTATAGGAGGATTAGGAGGAACTTAACAGAGGACCAAGGGGGAGAAGAAGGGCAGAAATGGTGGGGGAAAGGGAGAGGGGCAAACCATGAGAGACTCTTGAATGCTGACAAAAACTGAGGACTGGTGGATGTGGGGGGGAGGAGGGGGGGCATGGAGGAGGGCACTTGTGGGGATGAGCCCTGGGTGTTATGTGGAAACTAATTTGACAATAAACTATTTGTAAAAAAAAAAACTTTTGTGCATCCTAAGACATTATGAAGAAAGTGAAAAGACCTACAAAATGGGAAAAAACATGCAAAGCATGTATCTAATAAAGATTTAAAATCTAAAATATATAAAGAACTCCTACAACTTAATAACCAAAGACAATCCAATTTAAAAACTGACAAAGAATTCAAATAGACACTTTTACACAGAACATATAAAATGTCCAATAAGTACATAAAGAGATGCTCACTATCATTACCCATGAAAGAAATGCAAAGCAAAACCACAATGAGATACCTACTAGGGTGACTATCACTAGGGGAAATAACTAGTGTTGGAGAGGATATAGATAAATTAGAACCCACATACATTACTGTAAGGAATATAAAATGATGCAGCTAATAAAGATAACAGTTTGGTAGTTCTTCAAAAAGGTAAATACACATTTACCCTATGATTCAGCAACCCCACTTGTAGGTACAGAGCCAAAAAACAAACAAACAAAAAAAAAAAAAACTGAAAACACAGCCCCAAAAAAACTGAAAACAGGGACTCAAACAGATATTTATATGTGAATGTTTAGTGTAGCATATTCATTATAGTCAAAAGATGAAAACCTAAGTTCCATCACTATATGAATGGATAAACAAAATATGGTATGTACATTCAATGGAATATTATTCAGCCATAAAAAGGAATGTAATTCTAATACATGCTACAAAAAGAATGCACCTCGAAAACACTATGCCAAGTGAAATAAGCCATACACAAAACTACAAAAATTGTGTAACTCCACTTATATAAAATATCCAGAATAGGCAAATTCATGGCAACAGAAAGTAGAGTAGAGGTACCAAGAGCTGGGGGTTGTTGGAAAGGTGAGCTCTTGCTTAATGATTACAAAATTTCTCTTTGGGGTGATATAAAAGTTTTAGAAATAGTAAAAATAGTTGTATAACAATGCCCATGCAGTTTAAGAGACTACAGGGAGAAAAAAGTGTTTTAAATGTATTCTGGCAACATAGTAAAAAGAGAAAACATTTTAGTTAAGTGAATTAAGAAACTGATTATAAAGGAATGATTATTGTAAGCCTTAACAAATGGGTAATACTTAGGCAGACCTGCGGCATGAAGTAAATACAAGTAAAACAGGAGTAGAAAAATATTAGGATCTACTGAAGAAGAGGCAAGCATGTTTATTCAGCAAGGGCATTATAGGGAGCAGAGCCATATTAAGAAAAGATACTCATTAGGACGGGAAAAATTGCTAAGTACAAGTATTTTTCTTAAATTAAAAGTCAAACTGCATTCTAACACAGTTTCATAAATTGAGAAAAACTGCAAAAGCCCTAGTCACAGGATTAGTTCTTTCAAACAGAAGTCCAGACACACCTCGGTTAAGTGTCTGACTTTGGTTCAGGTCATGATCTCACGATTTGTGAGTTTGAGCCCTGCATGGGACTCTGTGCTGACAGCTCAGAGCCTGGAGCCTGCTCAGATTCTGTGTCTCCTTCTCTCTCTGCCCTCCCCTGCTCATGCTGTCTCTATCTCTCTCTCTCTCAAAAATAAATAAACATTAAAAAAATTCAAACAGAAGTCCATACAGTATCAAATTTAGTATAACTTAAGTTGTACTAGCAAAGACAAACCACTGGAGCTGATAATAAAGACATTTTATCTATAGCAAATTTAAAAATATATGCTATCTCTCCCAAGTCTTATGTTTAAACATGAATGAATATAAAATCAAATATATAATATTTCAGTGGAAGTTTCATCCATTTATTTACCCTGAGAGAGTCACTTAGGAAACATACATCTTTCAGGATGACCACAAATAAATCTCTTTAGACTTACTGAATGTAATTTTTTTGAAAATGCCAAAACTGCAAAATTTTCCAGTTGTCAACCCATTAATGAAAAAAATCTCATAAAAGTTAGTCTTTTTTTCTAATTAAGCATACCTAACCAAAATGTCATCAACCTTTTAATGAGAGTGGCTCACTATGGTGGTGAGGGGTAATAAAAGAGCAAGGGAAGAAAGGGAAATCAGCATCCACCTCAACCCCATTCATTCATGACCTCAGCCAAGAGAATGTCACATTTAGAGACAAACTATCATTTATTTCTGTTCCCCATGAGACCACTTAGAAACCAATACCAATCCAAGTTATTAAACACAGGAAAGGTTAATTGTGTACAGTTTAAAAATATTTCATAACAGGTAGCTAATGACAAATTCTAAAAAGAATTTGAATATATAATGTTATTTATATAATAAATATTATATATCCTTCACATTTTTCTCTCTGGAAATCAAGGCTCAAACTTGAATCTAACGAGAAAACAGCATGTACTAATTCTGTTTTAACACAGCAATAATTCAGAAACTTAAGTCATTCCTCATCTCACTGCACACCATTTATATTCATTTGAAGTACTAGACTTGGTATTACCGGGAATCCAAAACACCTTTTTGAAAATTAATGAAATTCATATTAATAAATTTTAGAAAAATATTAGTTCTTAATTACTGAATGTAAATTCTACAATGACACAGATCTCATGAATAAAATGTATTTTAAATACTTATTCGAATGTAAATTCTACTCCAGCAAAAATCATATCTAATTATGTGTCTACAAAACACCTAAAATGCTCAACAAACACTTAATAAAAATTTTGCATTTTACTGGACAAAATTTTTAAATTCATTACAAAATATTAGTCTTGGGTATATTTAAGTTTACTTTTTAAATAGAATAATTTAGATTATGAAATGACTTAAGTTAGCAATATTTGTAAAAGATTAGGCATATCAGTTACTACAAAAAAATCCTTTTTTCATGATCCCCAAAATGATAAAGGCAAAAATATAAAATACAGAGACTTAGTCTTTCAAAATTAAATATTTGTGAGTTACCAAACTTAAAATACAGAATCTTGCTGAACTATATAAACATGGATACAAAAACATCTTTTCAAGATACAATTTTTAGTGTTTAATTAGGGAGTAATGTATTTTAATTTCATTAAATTCACCAGCATGTATCTAGATTCAATAATTATTGAAACTATATTTAACCAATACATATTTAATACTATAGAAATAAATCTGGTTTTAAGCAGGTAAGCTGTTAAGTAGAAACCTGGGGATAGATTATGCCTGAATGCAGTCACCAACCAGTATAACCTAAGATATCTATCATCCTCTTAAAGAAAAAATGTACTGGATACAAATTCAGAAACAGAGTAAAAGATGTTTGGGAAAAGTATTTATCAAATGAGAACAGAACCTGGCTTAGAGGTAGAGGATGACCATATGTCAAACAGAAGACTCTAAAACTTAGCGAGAAAATGAAATAGAGGCATAAGTGATATATTAGTTGGATAAAGCTGTGGTTCTCAATTAGGGGTGATTCTCCTCCCTCTCCCCACCCCCATATTTGGCAATGCCTGCATTTTGGGTTGTCACACTAAGGAGGGGCAGAGAATGCTGCTGCCATCTAGTGGGTAGAGACCAGAGAGGTTTCTAAACCTAAAACCTGCAAGGCAGCGGCCCACAACAAAGAACTATCCAGCCCAAAATATCAGTGGTGAGAAAGTTGAGAAACTCTAATGTAAAGGAAGCTGACAGTAATAATAGCAAAGGGGAGAATACATTGATTTTCTTTTTGCCTCTACTAACTTCTAACTTTATGATTTTAAGAAATTTCAAAGTGGGACTTTATCTATCTTGCTTGTAAAAATGCAGGAACAGTATTCTGCTTGCCTAAAAAAATAGGTATCTAGACCCGAGATATCTAATACTATGTAGCTCTATACTAGTCTATGATTCCCACTAGTAAAATGGGAGCAGTTATGTTATCATATTCCATCTGGGCCCTACACTGAAACCTGAGACATTAATGCCTTCTTCACAAGGATCACACTATGAAGCTAAGAAAGATCCTGAGCCTTACTATATTCATTTTTTTATTGTTGTTCTAGCATTTAGTTTTAAGGAAAACAGAAGAAGTCCTAATTGGTAATGCTCTTGGATAGAGAAGCAAAACAGCTCTAGACTTAGTGACTTGGTTATCTGTCCATGTTTCACAGAGAAGCAAATAGAAAATATCCACTGTACAAAATCAAGACATATAAACACCCTAGATGGAAAAAAAGTCATTCATTCAACACAAAATACCTAGAGATGTGCCCAGTCATCATACTAGTTGGAGAAGATACAAAGACTAACAAGACAGTGAGCTCAACCACAATGAGGCTTCTGAGCTTGTCATTTGAGTATAAAATTATTAGAGAATTAAAACAGTTTCTTGGTTTATTCATGTTGGAAAAATTACTCAAAAATACATTCAGATTACTATTTCTGCTCTCTTATTCACAAGTCTAATTAATTTCTTCTTGCTATTGTTGTAAATCTGTGGCTTACATTTCTAAAGAAACAATTTTTGAAAAAACTACAGTTATACAAAGGCTTCTGAAATTTCAGCTTTAGCTTCTACATCTCGGCAGTTCCATAAAACTAGCGATTTTAAGTGAATCAAGGATAAAGGTGGGTTAAATTAAAATAGCCAATTAGTATCAAGACCAGTTAACAGACCTGAATAAGAATAGTAGAGAAATGATGGGACCTGAAAACATGCAGTATACTCTCTTTTTACAGATAAATGAAATGATACCCAGACTGGTTACAGTCTGCCCAAACACTCCCAAATCACAGTAATACAAAAATCTTCTTACCATTAACAAAATAAAATGTATCATTTGCCCAAAAGCAAATGATGAAAGGTTGAAAAGGTTGGATTAAATGATCTCATGAATTGAGATTATAAAACAGTTCCAAAGGAAACCAATTTTAAGTCAGTGGTTTTCTAATTACTCTAGTTTTGTGCAGAGGGATGAGTAGGAGGAGAAAGCAACTGGCAAGTGGCCTGGATAGCGGGAAAAGACAGCTCAGGGAACCTAATAAACTTCTTCAGCATCCAAACCACTTAGCTCATCTCTACCACTCGTGAAACGCTACTAAGCCAAGAATCTAGACCTATCTTTAGCATAGGCCTGAATCTCCCAGGGCATCCTGATCCTACTCTCTGGGCTCACTAAAGTACCTCCACTCCCCCAGCAGGCTGCGCTCTCTCACCTCCTACACTGTAATGTAATGTGCTATGTCCGGTTTCTCCACAGAATGCAAATGCTTACAGGGTAGAAACCCTGCCCTTATCCAGTTTTGTTATTTCTAAAACTCAGCAATGTATATGACATATAGTAAGCACCCAATTTATTAGGTGAAGGAATGAGCTAATACATTCCACAACCCCAGGTTAATACCCACTTAATACCTAAGATTATTGTCATATGGTAAAAAATTCCATTACCTTGTAGACCTAACAGACTCTCACAAAGTTTCTCCTCTTCTCTAGCAGACACAAGTCTAAATAAAAGCAGTCTACTGATAGATGATCGAACTCTAGATACAATACCTGCAGCCTAGTTACTTTTATACATCAACTAAGTTAACCGCTTTTTTGCTAATTTATACTACATAGTATCACTAAAATACTTTTGTACACTTGTATAGCACTGGTATAAAGAATTGCTATGACAGAGCTCTCAGTTGGAAGGCAGATAATTTAGTTTAAAAAGGCAACGGGAAACAAATTTGACAATAAATTATTTGTAAAAAAAAATTAAAAAAATAAATAAAGTTTTAAAATTAAAAAAAAAGGCAACGGGAAAAATTCTGCCTTCCTGTCAAATTTTTAGTGATTTAATATATCTGGCTTTAAAACAACTGCAACAGTCTCAATCATCTAAGGAAGCAAAGAAGCTCTCAAAAACTTCATAAGAAAAATAATTTTATAATTTTATATTACATTACTGGACATGGAAACACACACACATAGTCCTTGAAAGAGAGATGACAGAAAGCAAGGAATAGCAAGAAAATACATACACAGATACAGGTATCACACAACAGGGCATGGCAGACAGGGGATGGGGAAAAAAAATCAATATATATTACTACATAGGCTTATTCTGCTTCATTAAAAACCATCAGAGAAACATTAACATTAAACATTTATCAGAGGTTTTAGAAAACTGTGTCTATTAAACCAGTCATTTAGGGTAAATTTCAATATCAGAATCAATTTTGAATACACATTCTTCAAGTATCTATTCTCTGACCTTTTTTACTGTTATTCACAGCATATAATTCACTCCTTAAAAGCTCCAAATACACCCACAATAAAAATTACTTCTGAATCTTCATCTGTAGTCCAAGTAAATGTTTGTTTGAGGTGGGAGGGAGGGGAGCAGGGAGGGGGGGCAGGAGTAGTGCTCTCCTGTGCATTATAGAAGGTTTAGCAACATCCTTGGCTTCTGCTCACTGAAAACCACCCCCTCTCAGTTGTGCTAATGAAAAATGTCTCCAGACACTGTCAAATGTCACCTGGTAAGTGAAATGGCCCCAGATGAGAACCACTGGTCTAGAGTATGCATTCATTCTTTTTCTTTTCTAGCAAATATCTATTGATCAACTAGAAGGTCTGTGTCAGCCTCTGTGCTAGAGGCTAGAGAGATGAAGGTAATGGGGATTTTCAGACAAATAAGCAATTACAACAGATTGTGAGTTTTTGAAACGTGCAGTTCAGAGCTATGATGGCAGGAAATAGAAAATACAACATATAATCAAAATGATCGAGAAGCTGCCCAGAGGAAGTGAAATTTAAACAGAGAGTTATAGAGAAAAAGAAGGGAGTGTAAGCACAAACAAGAGAAAGTAAAGAATGTATACAAAACACAGCACCTAATATTCACCCTCTGAGAACCTACTATGGTCTGGGTACTAAAAATATCAAGTGTGAAGGAAACAAATATGGTCTTTGTTTTTGTGGTACTTATAGTCCAGTTGGGGAAATATGATCTGGCTTCCCCAAACAACCAAAACACCTAATTTGACATTCAAAGGATAAACGGGAGTAATATAGGAAGGAAGAAAACCACCTGAGGCAGAAGAAACAGCTTGTATAAATATGTACTCATTACAGAATATTTCAGTTTGCAGCTTTTACAAAATGAACTGGTCTACCAGCAGAAAGAGCCACTAAAATTATCACTGAACTTCAACAAAAGGAAAGATCGATTTTTTTTCATTCTAAATGGACAGAATGTGTACTTTTAAATACTTCCTTCTAAAATTCTGAATTGTCATAGCATAAGGGATGGGAGATGTGAAAAATAAGCCCTATCTTTTTGCTGACCCCAGTATGTTCCCAGATGCTAAAATTAGAGCACTAACAAAATATACATTTAAAGAGACAGAGGAACAAATTCTGAAAAGCAAAGTGCAAAATTACATGCTACCTTATGTTTTATGTATTAACATAATTGAAATTGAAAAGTTAAAAACTAACAATAATAGATAACTGAGGGAGGGAGGACATGTGCGAGAGAGACTTTCTTCTGTTTTTTGATTTTTTACTACATGTTAAAATTTCTGTATTATCTGGTTAAAAACTAAACATATACCACTGTAAAATGCAATTTTTAAACAATATCTGTCATTAATGTTTCAACATTAAACATAAGTTATCCATTAAAAAGAACTAACCTTAATTCACTGTGTTTAATATGTATCATTTATATGAACACTGATTTTGTACATTATATATTTACCCTATTGGAATTCACTGATTCGTTCATTTTTCTTAAGTCCTTATTTATATTTATTTCCCCTTGCTCTACCAATATATCATCATTAGCAGTGTCTTTTAGTTGTATAGTAACATTATATATCTATATTCAACTGAGACTGATTACAAATTATTCATCTTTAGCTGTTTATTTTGTCAATAAAATTCAATGGGAATACAATATTTTATTTACTAAGAAAACTAGAAAAATGACATCCTCCTTTTTCTTCCTTACACAAAGCAAGCTAAGAATATTTTGCTATGTTCTAAAGGTTGAACAAGGAAAAAATATATAAAATAAACAAGGTGTATTTTCTTTCTTGGCACTTCACTATCACAATTCTTTGGGAATTATTGTATTTTTCAGCAAAAAATAACACATTTTGGGAAAGGGTAGAATGACACTCTTCCAGTCTGCCAGGAAACAGAGCCCTTCTTCAAATGAAGACCTATCAAAATATGCAAGCAAATGTCATGGCAACAGAAGCTCTCACCATGGTAACATCATCCCTGCTTCAGAGGAAAACCACTCTAATTCGTCATGTACTCCGAGACAAGGCATTAGACTAATTCCAATTTTCATTTTACAATCTATCCATAACATTCAATATACCTGGCAGTAGTAAAGATTTAATAAAAACATTAATATTTCACAAGAAAGCAATATTAAAATCAAAGCTGACTCCATTTACATGCAAACTGACTCATGCCAGATATAATATCAAGCTGACCCACCGCACAGAAAATCAAGATAGTGATGAAAACAAAAAAAATTATATCACGACTGCTTAAGAGTAAATACTCTTAACTCAATATGGAAACAATTATTTGGTTAACATTCAAAGTATAGCTGGTAGATAAAGAAAATCTTTTTTAAAAAATAAATAATTTTTATTATTTTTATTATTACTAAAAATAATAAAATTCATTATGTATGTTTTCATTTCCACGACCAATTATTAATGACATATTAATGACAAAAATTCTTGCTTAGAAACATGTGTCTCCAGATGATGAAGGTAAAATCAAATATGATTTTTAAAAGGTTGGAAATTAATCAATTATTACTACAAATAAAATTTTGCTGGGGCGCCTGGATGGCTCAGTTGGTCAAGCATCCGACTTCGGCTCAGGTCATGATCTCACGGTTTATGGGTTCAAGCCCTGCATCAGGCTCTGTGCTTACAGCTAGCTCAGAGCCTGGAGGCTGCTTCAGATTCTATGTCTCCCTCTCTCTCTGATCCTCCCCTGCTTACACTGTGTGTGTCTCTCTCTCAGAAATACATAAAACATTTTAAAAAATTTTTTAAATTTACTATGCTACATAAATCATTAAAATCTTCTTGTAAGGGCTAGTAAACAAGTATCATCAACTTTGTAAATTACATTAAAAGATCTAATAGCCATCAAGTAAAAAATTTACTACCTATAGCATATTAAAATGCCAAGTCATTTTAAAATATTTATATTTAGATGACAAACCACCAAAGAATAGCAATTCAAACTGTCAATAAAATCATAAAACTGAAAACCTTGTATATGAGTCTAATAAAACCTACCTGGTTTATGGTATAGACTAATAATCAGATGATCACTTCAGTTTGATCAAAGTTTGAACCTCAAGCCTTAAAAACATATAGGTTTATATTAAAATAAATAGCTAATCTTTTCTTTGAATACTCATTTTTCTCAAGATATTTAATTAAATATTTTCTCAAATACAACTTATATATGAAATTTTTAAAAACCATGTTCATGAATAAAGTAATATAAGTAAGTCACCTTTAAGTAAAAATCAGTTATTTTTGCATCAGTAGCAAAGCACATGGGGAAACCAATAAGTAGCATGTGATAAAGAAGAGAGTAAACTGCCTTCAAATCTAATTTTGGTCATTAAATTGAGAGCAAGGGGAAATCACTAAAGAGAAAGATCACTCTGGATGCAACATGAAACAAAGACAAAGTGAATGTTGCAGGACCAGTCAGGATGCCACTGCAGCAGACCAGGAAAGAGGTAACAAATGATAAGTGAGATTAGAGCCATGGTAGTGGTTATGAGGACACAAAGGAATGATTTAGGTGATAAACCAGGAAGATTAAAATAAGCAAGACTTAGACGTGGATTAGAGGGAAGAAAGAGGGGAGGATGTCAAAGATGACATCTAGATTTCTCATTTAAGAAGCAGCATTGAAGTGGGGTAGGAAATGCTGAGAAAGGAAAGGTTTTTACAGTTTGTACGTTTGCTTGTTTCTGAGAAATTCAAAAGGCAGTATCAAGGTAGGCAATTAGACATATATGGAACTTAATTAAGGTTTGGCTTATAGGAAATTACTAAAGCCATGGGTGTGGATGAGATTTCTAGGGAGAGAGTAGAGCATGAGACCAAGTAAAGGTCCTGGACACTGAGTCTTGAGAAAGTCGAAACGTCAATGATTAGAAGAAAACGAAGAGCCTGAATGAGAGGGAGGAGAGATACTATGACTAGAAGAAATTAGGAGCATATGCTGTCATAGAAGCCATGAGAGTACTTTAAAAAACAGTGCTGAAAATTAAAATAAAATGGGCCGAAAAATAATCTTCATTTCTCAATGAAGAGAGATTATCAAAAAAGCAAATTATCCAAATGATATTTACTAAGGTAAAGCCCTTTGAAAAATACAATCTTGGGGCGCCTGGGTGGCTTAGTCGGTTAAGCGTCCGACTTTCACTTGGGTCATGATCTCGCGGTTCGTGGGTTCAAGCCCCGCGTCGGGCTCTGTGCTGACTGCCAGCTTGGAGCCTGGAGCCTGTTTCAGTCTGTGACTCCCTCTCTCTCTGACCCTCCCCTGCTCGTGCTGTCTCTCTCTCTCTCTCTCTCCTAGAAATAGAGCATTAAAAAAAAAAAAAAAAAAAAAATACACTCTTACCCAAAACTACAATATATAAAAGAAATGTCAGAGCTGCTATGATGTAAACACAATACTTACCTAGTAACCTATCCCTCCATGTGTTCCCAAGGTACTTCAAAGAAACAAACAATTTTGGAAATTAGTGTTTTGAAACCATTGGGCTAATCTTGGGAGTATCTTTTCATCTCGGATTTTCTATAATTCTATAAATGTAATTAAATCTACTTTCTTTAAATTGAGGCTTTCATGATAATTAATGACTGTTCTGTGTTTTAGTAAATATCAGATACTGGTGCATTCCTTTATAATCACAAAAAAAAATACTCAAAGCTCTATTTTCCTGAACACACCATTAATTAACTTTGCTTTCCTCTTTCTTATAAAAATAGTAAACTATGTGAAACACAGAGCACTAAATGAAATGATAAGGAAACTTTCCTCTAAGCTGGTGCTAGGAATTTTGCCCTCAATAGAATCACCACTTTTATAGTATCTTTATCACTATTTTTCAAGACTCAAATCTTTTCTCTTCTTTTTTCTTCTTTTTAGCAGGAGTAACATTTTCTACCTTTTATTTAACTTGCATTCACTCACTATATAATGGAGCAGAATTAACTTCTTGCCAGGTTTTATGTAACTAGCACCAAACAAAGTAAATGCACCAGAATCCTCTCATCTTTCACTGTTCATTTGCCTCCGGAACATTTCTGTGGTATCAGAGAAGGCATTACAGGTTAAAAATCAAGCTTTACCTACCCCAACCAGGACTGCCTCTCCACTTTACACAGACTCATTCAGATTTCTAGAACAGTCACTCAATCGGTTCCTTTCTTAATTTATTTGAATTGTTGGATCAAGGGAGCCAAAAGATGTAACACCACACTGTGAGAAGTTTTGAAGATTTTCTAATAAATGTGGTGGATTAAACAGGTGCATTTATAGCCACTTTGATTTGAAACCTCGCTAAAGTGGGAGTTACAGAAAGGAGTTATCAACAGAAAAGGATAAACAGGAGAGAAGAAAACAGCAGAAAACAACATGTCAATACATTTTTGAAAGACAGAAAGGAGCTGGAGATGTTAATAAAGCACAGAGCCCAGAAAACTGAACACTAAGTGCTCGCAGAGGAGAACACCAATGAAAGCAATCCATGCTACGTGCCACAGTTCCCCAGAACGGATTAAATAATGTAGGAAACAGATAATCAGGAAGGTTGCTAAGCGGGAGAGAGTGGAGGCATGGTACTGAAAATAAAGAGAATGGCTGAAAATCTTTATAAGAAATATTAAAACCTGTAGGTTCCCTCCTCCACCTCAGGCAAAGGCCAGCAGATGCCCTTATTCTGTGGAAAAACTCAAGGACAGAAGATCCAGGCTGGAAGATTCAAGCAAGCAAAACCAAAGAGGCAAACTGAAACCTGGAGTTAGCAAAGCTTACCTACTGAACTGTGGGCCCTCGCCCCTTTATCTTCTCTTATCCAAGAATGCTAACAGCCAAGCAGAGCAACCAAGAAAGAGCTTGAAGGCTTCCTGGTCTCTGAAGAGGCTAAAGAATTCCAGAAAAAAGAACTACAGATTCTAAAATTTGGATAACTCCCAATTTAAATATAAAAGGCGAGGGGCACCTGCATGGTTCAGAGGATCAAGCATTCCACTTTGGCTCAGGTCATGAACTCATGGTTTGTGAGTTCAAGCCTCGCATCAAGCTGTCAGCCAGAGCCTTGAATCCTATTGGCTCAGGTCATGAACTCATGGTTTGTGAGTTCAAGCCTCGCATCAAGCTGTCAGCCAGAGCCTTGAATCCTATGTCCTCTTCTCGGTCTGCCCTTCCCCCACTCGTGTGTGTGTGTGTGTGTGTGTGTGTGTGTGTGTGTGTGTGTGTGTGTGTGTGGCGTGTGCGTGCACATGCTCTCTCTCAAAAATAAATGGTAAAAAAAAATGTTTAATAAAAGGTGAAAAATTTACATATATGATTTCACTCATGTGGAATTTAAAAAACAAAGCAGATGAACACAAGAGAAGGAAAGGAAAAATAAGATAAAAACAGAGAGAGGCAAACAGTAAGACTCCTAAATACAGAGAACAGAGTCACTGGAGGGATAGTAGGTGTGGGGTGGGCTATATGGGTGATGGGCATTAAGGGGGGCACTTGTCGGGATGAGTACTATGTTATATATAAGTGATGAATCAGTAAATTCTAGTGAAACCGATACTATACCATATGTTAACTTGAATTTAAATTAAAGAAAAAATTTACACATATTTTAACATGATAAAAAAATACTGTATTATATAGACTACTATTATAATATGCCACATTAACTTGCCATAAGTGCCCATCACTTATCCCGCCTGCACTTAATTATTAAAGCTGAGTTCACGAAAGGTTTTAGATTTCCCCAGAAGAAACATGTAGACATGTTGGCAAATTATACATTAAAAATTAGTTATTCGTCTGATTAAATTTCCTAAATTCTCATTCAGAACTTGCTTTAAACAGAAATCCCAATGAAGGTAATTTACAAATCATACAAGGACAGAATCAAAAATTATAGTAGGTATTAGGATCTACAGCTATTAGATGGAAATACCATATCAAGCTAAATAATTGTGGAAGGCTGAAAAATGGCCCCCAAAGATAATTGGGAAAGTTTATCCAAATTTTTTTAATGTTTATTCTTTTATTTTTGAGAGAGAGAGAGAGAGAGAGAGAGAGAAAGCGGGGGAAGGGCAGAGAGAGAGAGGGAGACAAGAATCTGAAGCAGGGTCCAGGCTCCCAGCTGTCAGCACAGAGTCCAATGCAAGGCTCGGACCCACAAACTGCGAGATCATGACCTGAACCCAAGTCAAACACTTACCTGACTGATCCCCCCAGGCACCCCTATTCAAATGGTATCTATACCATAAATAGAAAATGGTATTGCTTACTCCTAATAAGTAGAACTAAAATTAGCTATAATGAATATGAATCAGGGATACTAAGTTATCCCTGACAATTTGTTGCCTTTAAATAGTGGGAAACCAGGCCCACACTTACTTGGTTGAAAAGGGAAAGATTAGCAAGACTTAGATATTAAAAACTAGAAATAAATAGACTTTCTCTTTATAAACTTAGAGAGCGAATAAAAATTGTAATGGGACTGAATTTCTCATTGTGACATGCAATGTCATTTAATACTCCATCTCTGGACAATCTAAAATCACATCTCTCACCACTGGAAACTACAAGTGTCTGTAACCAACTCTACTCTTACCTCTTTACACAGAAAACGTAGAGCCGCTGAAATGGAAAATTAAGGTCTTTCCTTTCGATATGCAAGTGCAATCATAAAAAGCCCATTTTATTTGGTAAAGAGAAGGAACTAGATGACAATACATAAGCACAGTGGTTTCAATATCAAAGAATTAGGTGAAAGAAAAAACTTAAGCATTTATTCTTTGAAAGTAATAAAGAGAAATCTTAAGAGTTACAAATTATTTTTAAAAAATAGATCTTAAATTCTGCTTTCTTTAGCAGAATATCATGAATACAGTGTTTGATAATGTCATTCAAGTTCACCTACTTAATAGAAACTTATATTTTGGGGCGCCTGGGTGGCTTAGTTGGTTAAGCGTCCGACTTTCGCTCAGGTCATGATCTCGCAGTTCGTGGGTTCGAGCCCCGCGTCGGGCTCTGTGCTGACTGCCAGCTCAGAGCCTGGAGCCTGTTTCAGTCTCTGACTCCCTCTCTCTCTGACCCTCCCCTGCTCACGCTGTCTCTCTCTCTCTCTCTCCTAGAAATAAATAAAAATATTAAAAAAAAAAAAATAGAAACTTATATTTTCATTTTTTGAAAGATGTAGAAAAGTAAAAAAAATCTCTGGGTAGAAACCAAGTACAATCTTACCTGTGGCTTTGGTAAATCAAAAGTCTAAAAATGGAATGAATATACAGGACCCTTACCTGTGGTGGTGGCCCAAACTAAGGATGCAGTAAGTTATAATAGAAAAATCAGACTGAAATTGCAAAATAAAATAATGAAAAAAAATAAATGCTACAAAGTTGGACATAATGAAATTTTCAATATGAGCAAGAAAATAGCTCTCCTGGATGGATTTATGTTAACTTGAAGCCTATTCGGGATGGCAGAGTTAATATATTTTTACTCAGAATAGCCTTTAGAAGATTTAACACAAATACAATAGTAAAAGTTAAGACAGAATTGACAAAGTGTACTTTTGAGAAATAAAAAACTAGATGGAAAATGATCCTGAGAAAATACGATTACAAGTGAAACACATCAAGAAACAGACTAAAATAATTAAACTTTCATAAAAAATGAAAAGGATTAACCAAAGACTAGCACAGTATAGTGCTGAATCAATTAAACTTTTATCAAAGAAAGTAGTTGTGAAATATTTTTATAACAAAATAAGTCTCTTGAAGATATATACTAGCCCAAGGATTTGTTATGCTAAATTAATAAGAAACTGATAATGTCCACTGATGAACAAAATGTGATTCTTTCAAAGCCATTCCATATACTATGTTTAGTTTAGTGTGCAAAAGTGAAAATCCTATTGAAATGATGGCAGGAGAAAAAAATTAATAGATTTCCAGTCATATAGTGTTGACAATGATAAACTGCACAAGAACTCTATCTATTGTAATAGTCTAAATTTCCATTTAAGAGATATATTGTTTTTAGGAAAGTAAAATATGATAAGAGTTTATTCTCTCTCTTATTAAGAATTCTTTACCCAATACATTTTCCCAGATGCTGACAAAAAGAAGGAATTCTTAAGTGTTGAATTATATTGACATACATTGATCGCAATATGATCATTTGAGAATTTCAGAGCTGAGTTATTAATTATAGCCTGTACATTTTACAGATGAAGAACTGGAGAACCAAAGAGATATTAAGTGGCTTATCTTTTTTTATATATATATAATGTTTTTATTTATTTCTGAGAAGGACAGCATGAGTAGGGGAGGGTCAGAGAGAGATGGAGACACAGAATCTGAAGCAGGCTCCAGGCTCTGAGCTAGCTGTCAGCACAGAGCCCCATGCAAGGCTTGAACCCACGAACTGTGAGATCATGACCTGAGCCAAAGTCGGATGCTCAACCAACTGAGCCACCCAGGCACTCCTAAGTGGCTTATCTTAATCAGAGGCCAATTCTAACCCACTGCAAAGTCTCTGAGAAGAATATGCAAGTAGCAAATCTCATATTATTGTTTCACGAATAGTGTTTGGATTTGGGACTTCACAAGGAAACAAGTGAGAATTTAAAGAAAGTCACTGAAAAATTTCCTAAAGGAAAAAAAGATACAGCATAAAGATTATATATATGTATATATGACAAGAAAAATAAAATAGCTATAAAATTTTAAAATGTCTGCCTATATTTCTTTTTGGTCTGATTGCTGAGACTAGGATTTCCAGTCTATGGTAAATAACAATGGTGAGAGTAGAAATGTCTGTTCTGTTCCTTTTTTTTTTTTTTAACATTTATTTATTTTTGAGACAGAGAGAGACAGAGCATGAGCTAGGGAGGAGAACAGAGAGAGGGAGACACAGAATCTGAAACAGGCTCCAGGTTCTGAGCTGTCGGCACAGAGCCCAATGCAGGGCTCAAACCCATGAACCGCAAGATCATGACCTGAGCCAAAGTCAGACGCTTAACCGACTGAGCCACCCAGGTGCCCCACTGTCCTGTTCCTGACCACAGAGGAAAAGCTCTCAGTTTTTCCCCACTGAGGATGTTATTCACTGTGAGCTTTTCGAGCTTTTCATATATGGCCTTTATTATTTTGAGGAATGTTCTCTCTATCCCAACTTTGTTGAGAGTCTATATTGTGAATAGATGCTGTATTTTGTCAAATGCTTTTCCTGCATCTATTTAGAGGATCACATGGTTCTTATCCTTTCTTTCACTGATGTGGCATATCACATTGATTGATTTACAACTGCACCAAAACACATAAAATAGGAATAAGCCCAACCAAAGAGGTAAAAGATCTACTCTAAAAACTATATAACACTGGGGTGCCTGAGTGGCTTAGTCGGTTAAGCGTCCGACTTTCACTTAGGTCATGATCTCGCGGTTCGTGGGTTCGAGCCCCGCGTCGGGCTCTGTGCTGACTGCCAGCTCAGAACCTGGAGCCTGTTTCAGTCTGTGACTCCCTCTCTCTCTGACCCTCCCCTGCTCACGCTGTCTCTCTCTCTCTCCTAGAAATAAATAAAACATTAAAAAAATTTTAAAAATAAAATAAAATAAAATAAAAACTATATAACACTTACAAAAGAAACTGAAGATGACACACACAAGAAAATGGAAAAACATTCTATGTTCATGGATTAGAAAAACAAATAGTGTTAAAATGTCTATACCCGAAGTAATCTACACATTTTTTTAAATATTATTCTTGAGAGAAAGAAGAGTGAGAGCACAAGTGGGGCAAGGGCAGAAAGGTGGGGGAGAGCAGAGGATCCAAAACGGGCTCATTATTGACAGCAGCAAGCCTAATGCAGGGCTCTAACCCATGTACTGCAAGATCACGACCTGAGCCAAAGTCAGATGTTCAACCAACTGAGCCACCCAAGAAGTACCCCAGCAATCTACACATTTAATGCAATCCCTATCAAAATACCACCAACGCTATTCACAGAGGTAGAACAAACAATCTAAAAATTTGTATGGAACTACAAAACACCCAAATAGCCAAAGCATTCTTGAGAAAGAAAAGTAAAGCTGGAAGTATCACAACTCCAGACTGTAAGTCATATTACTAAACTATAGAGATTAAGACAGCCTGGTACTGCCATAAAACCAGACACATAGATCAATGGAACAGAATAGAAAACCCAGAAATGGACCCATGACTATATAGTCAACTAGCCTTCGACAAAGCAGGAAAAAAGACAGTCTCTTCAGGGGCATCTGGGTAGCTCAGTCAGTTAAGCATCCAACTCTGATTTCAGCTCAGGTCATCATCTCACAGTTTGTGAGACTGAGCCCCAGTCAGGTTCCGCAATGACAGCATGGGACCTGCTTGGGATTCTCTCACTCTCCTCTCTCTCTCTTTCTCAAAACACATAAAACTTAATAATAATTAAAGTTCTTTTAAAGAGTTTAAGGAAACAAGTAGTGATAATCATAACAAATGAAAATATAAGGCAATTCCTAACTCTAGGCAAAAAAAGTTTTCTATGAAAATAAAATATTACACAACTTGACTCAGATGTGAACAATATTTATGTTACCACAGAAATACAAATACTAAATATCCATTTGACCCAAAATGTGATATAATTATAATGGCATGACAGAAGGAGAAGGGGTGATGCTGGAGGAGTGAAAGAGCTCAATCCTGTTCTTCAACAGCAGAGAGTAGGCCGATCATGTATAAAACAGAAAACCAAGGAAGAACAGCATAAACATATTTTGTAGAAATAGGGAGGGAAAAGAAAAAAGCACACAGCTAAAACAACAGAAAATAATCCCCTCCACGGAGTTGCATTTTCAGTGTGGGGAAAAGCAGGAGAAGAGATTGTTCTCTTTTTCAGTATAAGCCAAAATATTTTGACTTTTAAAACCAAGGGCATGTTATTATGTGTTACTTGAAACGTATAATATTTTTCCACAATATTACCTTCTTAACTTTGAATGTACAAAAAAAAGAAAAAAACTGTAAGAAATAAGGTGGCATAAATCCTCAAAAAACTATTATACTCAGATCTAAATTACATATATCACGATTAAGCTGAATTTATATCAGAATGCAAGGACAGGTCAACATGAGAAAATCATTGTAATTTACTACATGAATGTCATAAAAAGGAAAATGACACAGTAATATCAATCAATAGATACAGAGAATGCATTTGTTAATTCCCAAAACCTATTTATGACTGAAAAAAAATCTTTGTATAAACAGAAACAAAAATTTCTTAGCATGATAAAAGTTATCTAACAGAAATCTAACAAAAACAGGGGCGTCTGGGTGGCTTAGTTGGTTAAGCGTCCGACTTTCACTTAGGTCATGATCTCGTGGTTCGTGGGTTCGAGCCCCGCATCGGGCCCTGTGCTGACTGCCAGCTCAGAGCCTGGAGCCTGTTTCAGTCTGTGACTCCCTCTCTCTCTGACCCTCCCCTGCTCATGCTGCC
Source organism: Proteles cristata cristata (assembly GCA_017311185.1). Taxonomy (NCBI): domain Eukaryota; kingdom Metazoa; phylum Chordata; class Mammalia; order Carnivora; family Hyaenidae; genus Proteles; species Proteles cristata. Next base: position 534,583 of record JAESUZ010004992.1, on the reverse strand, counting down.
TCTCTCTCTCTCTCTCTCCTAGAAATAAATTAAAAAAAAAAAAAAAGAAATCTAACAAAAACATACTTGAGAGAAAATTTAGCCACATTCCTTTGAAGTTGAGAATAAGGTATGAATGTCTCCCTCTCCTCCACCCAACAAAGTCAATGTTTCAGCCTATACTAGAGGTCCTGGCCAATATGTAAAATCAGACAATTTTTAGAACTAAGAGTGTTCATCAAGATTCTTGAATCAACAAAATAAATCAATCAACAATGTAGCAGTACATCAGAAGTACCAATAGAGACACCATTTACTGTGAAAATGGAAAATAAATATATAGAAATTAGACAACAATTAAAAACTTAAACTCAATTGGAAAATAGAAAAAGACCTGAAAAAAATTAGACCTTATTCACTGAGATGATTTAACACTGTAAAAACATCAATCTTCTCTAAATCAATATCAAAGCAATTCCAATTGAACTCCTAACAAGAATTTTTGGGTAACCTGACAAACTATCTCGGAAATGTAAACCAAATGGTCCACACATAAGTAAGAAAATCCTGGCAAAGAACAGAGAGATTTGCCTTACCAGATATTAATTACAAAGTCACTGTAATGGCAAGTATGGTTACTAGCATGGAAACAGACTAATACATCAGCTGACTTCCCTGGACATCCCACAGACTGACTTACATGTCAGGCCATTTCTCTTACATTTTTACCAAATCTCCTATAAACATGGGTATGAACCAATGAGTTTAACACAGCAAAATTTTTTGTAATTACTGTTATCTTTAGACTTCATTTCAATCGAGGGAGATTAACCGGGAAAATACTAGAACTCAAAGATCTAATAACTTCCATCTTCCTAAGATAGCATTTTGTAAAATTTCTGTCCCCAGTCTCTAAGTCTCCTTCATCATCTGTTCCCTCAACCACAGAAGAGTCTGCCTCTACCTGTTTGGCAAAGGGGACCTGGAAGGAAGACAGAAGCCAATCATATATCACATTATATTTAAGCCTGCATATTAAAGTTCTGTTATTTATGTAAAGTATATGTAATATAGTATTTAATACGCAGTTTTCAAAAATATTAGTTTCTTTCCCTTTCCTACAGGCACCCAGGTTGAGGTCTCTCTATAAAACTTTTCAGCTAAGTAGTGCCCTAATTACGTAAACTGCAGCACGTGATGAGGGACAGCACATGAACTACAACTCTTCCATACTTGAACATGCATTAGAGTCAGGTGGAGAGTTTGTTAAAGCACAAATTGCTTGACTCCATTCCCAGGATTTCTGATCAGCAGGTCTGAGGTGAGCTGCTTTTATAACAACTTTCTGGGTGGTGCTAACATTCCTTATCCACTGGCTACATTTCTGAGGAGTGCCCTAGAGAGAGCACAGGTTGTCAAGTGAGGGCCATTTTGTTCTCCAGGGAAGAGGAGGCAGTGACTGCATAAATTTTTGGTTGTCACAACCTGGAGAGATGGGATCAGGGGAAGAGGTAATCCTAGCACCTAGTAAGTACAGACCAAGGATACTGCTAAACACCCTAACACACAGGACAGTCCTCACAGCAAAGAATTATCTGGCAAAAAATGTCACTGATGCTAAGGTTGAGAAACCATCCTATAGAGTAAAATGTAGTTTACTCCAAAATATGACTTGACCATTCAGTTAGTCAAAGTTCTTCGGTGAGTTTCAGAAATCTGACATATAATTTTCAAAGAATTATATTTTAAGTATTAAAAATTCTTTGAATTTTACTCATCCATGACAAAATCTTAGAAATATTAATATTTAAAGGTATATTGGGCTACAAAGAGAAATAAGCATTTATGTAATATTATTGGTAGATTTCTAGTACAGAAATAAATTAACATTCATTGTGCAACATTTTAAAAAACTAATTATATCAAAGGACTAACTTCCTTGAAAAATAAGGATCAATGTTTACTTCTTAAGCTGAGTGAAGAGCAAACAACTGTTCATTTGACCATGATGTATATTTAGTATAAATATAATAACTTGTTTTAAGGAAAAGGAGTGATTGTAGCAGTAATCAATCCTAAGTAAATATATCTCAGGAAAATGTACTTTATATATACAAGCAGGTGTAGACACATATTGACATATATACTACACACTGCAAATGTTCACACACATGCACATGTGCACGTGCGCACGCACACATACACAATACACATACAAATGAACTTACTCCAATAGGCTGAAATATAAGTCCATCCATTTCATGGCTGACTTCTTTGGCAAAATTTCCTTCAAGTAGCTATAAAATAAACACACACACTTTTAAAAATACAATAATCACTTAAAGCGTATTTTAATTTTTTGTACGCTTTATAAAAATTGCTTAATATATAAGCTTTAAGAACTGAAATACAAGGGCTCATTCGATTCAACATCTGACTCTAGATTTTGCATCAGGTCATGATCTCACAAGTCATGAGACTGAGTCCCACATCGGGTTCCATGCTGAGCATGGAGCATGGTTGGGATTCTCTCTCTCCTTCTCTCTCTTACCTTCCCCAGCTCATTTTCTCCTCTCTAAATAAACAAACAAACTTACAAAAAAGGACTGAAGTACAAAATGGGGTAGATAGGTAATCTAGAGGGATCTAGCTAGGTTAGTCAACATATTGCAAGATATTTTTTAACTTATGAAGATTGTCATTCATGGCAGGCTAAATATCTTACACCACAGTCATAACTAAAACAATCAAAATAATGGAGAAAATATGTTCAAAATATATTTAAATGAATTGCTGAGCCAGCACAAAAGGAAGGAAGACAGAGGCCAAATGCAATGTTGAAAACAGAAATTGAGAAGTAATAAACACAAGGAATAAAGTATAAAACATGCACAAAAGAGGACACAGCAGAGAAACTTGTAAGGAGATAGACAGAGAGTGGGGGCAGGGGAGACATCCCTGAGAATCTGTAATCACAAATGAGCTCAGACATGGGATTGCATTCCAAAAAATATAGTGTCTGTGTCTTACCCACATGCATAAGCCGAGGATTTTTAATTTTTTTTCTTTTTTGGCCTATTTTTGTTGTCTTTTAAGTATTTTTTTCAAGCAGAGAAATGCATTAAAAGGGATACACAGTATAAAATACAAACGACTGTTTTTTCAATGTCATCATTCACTAAATGATTTCTGAGCATGTAGCTTTAAATGCCTCTTTCACAGATTTTTATTACTTTGAAGAAATGAAGATCTATATCTCTGATGGAAGCCTTAAACACTGATTTCTGTATTTCAGAGAAAAGATGCACATTCACAGAGCCAGAGTCTGATCAACTTAGAGTGCAGTCAGGATAGGTCTGGGAATCAAATATGCCATATCCAAAATTTAAGATACACTGTGTGTGATACATCTCTTTTACCACAATCATATCCTCTTGAAACCACTACATCTACAGGGAAATTTGTATTCCAAAAGCAACAACCAAAATTTCATATTTATTTCACATGCAACAAAATCTGAATCTCCTCCCAAACTGTGGTTTCATCTTCTCTGCCATTTCATTCTTCAGAATCTGTAATTTCTGTAAACTGAAGGCAGTTCAGCCAAGAAAAATGAGAGTTCCTAGTTTCTAACTAGTTTAAGACCAATTTGACTTCAAATATCTAAATTCATTTAAAACTATAATGCTCCTTAGTCAAATTCAGATTCTGTCAGGGACAGAAATTAGGGAGCTGGAGGTGGGACAAGGGGGTTGGTAAGGAGTTAGTGTTTAACAGGTACATAGTTTCATTTGGAAAAATGAAAAAAATCTGGAGATGGATGACGGTGATGGCTGTACAACAATGTGAATGTCGTTAGTGCAGCTGACCATTTGCTTAACAATGGTTAAAAGAGTAAATTTTATGTATACTTTACAACAGTAATGCTCCTGAAATTTTCTTGTTTTGTTTCTTCCTCTTATTACAATACAGCATTATTAAGTGGGGAGCTGGCAAACTGGGAATCTTAGAGCCACATTATCCAGAGTCTGGCCAAATGGGCAGAAGCTTCAGGACAGTTCTGAGATTCATACATTTGTCTCCAATGCACTCATAGGTTTAAATGACCTAGCCAACTGAGAAAGATATTTGCCAAAGTAAAAATTCCACGTGGATTAAAAATACTGATTTCTTATAAATTCCTTTTAAGAGAGAAAAAATAAACCCTAAGCACTAAAGAGTCAAAATATCAGCTTACATTCTTGCTAGGAATATGGAAAGCAATGATAAAGCCTTTATTTCATATATGTGATACATTTATCCTTGAGAAAAAAAATTTTGAAACTTATACTCATATTGAGGAGTATATATATTAACACTTCCATGTTCTATATCATGTTTTTTTTTTAATCCATGAACTATGATGGATAAAGTTTCAAGCAAGAGAGAAAAGAATAACCTTAATATTTCTTGTACCTTATCGTGTAAGAAAAGGTAACCTACTACATTCATAGCCCAAATTCTGCAGAGGAATAACACACTGAAAACCAAATGCCACAGTCACCTTTAAAAAAAAAAAAAGTGTTTTTGTTTTTTTTTTAATTTATTTAAGGTGGGGCTCAAACTCACGACCATGATATCAACAGTCCCATGCTCTACCAACTAAGCCAGCCAGGTCCCTCTAAAAAATTGATATTTTAACGTTTTATTTATGTTGGGAGAGAAAGAATGAGCAGGGGAGGGGCAGAGAGAGGGGAAGAGAGAATCTCAGGTAGGGGCTGCACTGTCATTGCAGTGCAGTGTCATTGAATTCACAAACCATGAGATCATGACCTGAACTGAAACCAAGAGTCAGACTCACATCAACTGAGCCACACAAGTGCATCCCCCGCCCCACCAAAAATCTTTTCAAAGGCTAAAAAAATGTGTTCTCCTTTAATTACAGGAACATCATCTACAGGAAGTAAACAAAGCTTTTCCATTCTTAAATCAAAAATCTCAAATTCGGGGCACCTGGGTGGCTCAGTCAGTTAAGCGTCTAACTTCAGCTCAGGTCATGATCTCACCGGTTGTGAGTTTGAGCCCAGCATTAGGTTCTGTGCTGACAGCTCAGGGCCTGGAGCCTGCATGAGATTCTGTGTCTCCCTCTCTCCGCCCCTCCCCCACTTGCATTCTGTGTGTGTGTGTGTCTCTCTCTCTCTCTCTAAAAAATAAATGATCATTAAACAAAAATTAAGTCTCAAATTCATATAACAGATCATTCCTGTAATAATATAAAATAACAGTACAGAGGTGGCAAGACTCTAAATAATATGAAGCTGCCTGTTGCAGAAATGAAAGTAACTTCATTTTTTAATTTTACTCTAACTTTTTACGAATCAAAAACCTTTTTGGTCAAAACAAGAAACACTCCTTTTTACTCTTGTTTTACTCCTTGTTGATTACTGCAGATTTTTTCTATACTTAACTTTGTATACTTAACACATCAACATTTACAGTAGCACCTATCATGCATTAAAGACCAATAATAAAGTGTTGTTGTGCTTGGTTCTTAAGATATATCATTCAAAATACATAATTCCTCACAAGATATGTATGTTTGAGCTTTGTATTGTTATTTAACTTGCCACAAAAGGAAACTGAGGCTATTAGAGATTAGGTACTAGCTTCAAGTAAAACAGCTAAAAAAGTTAAATCACTCAGAACAGACTGCAATTAAAAATAAGAAAACAACCAAAGAAAGACTTCTTTGCCTCTGATAAATGTTCCACAGATATTTGCAACATCATACAGACGTTGGGGGGCAGGGGGGTTCTGGGTGGCACAGTCGGTTAAGCATCTGACTTCCACTCAGGTCATGATCTCACAGTTCATGAGTTCAAGCCCCACACTGGGCTCTGTACTGACCACTCAGAGCCTGGAGCCTGCTTCGGATTCTGTGTCATCCTCTCTCTCTGACCCTCCTCTGCTCATGCTCTGTCTTTTTCTCAAAAATAAATAAACATGAAAAAAAAAAAAAAGCCCAGACATTAAATGCATTGCACCTTGTACTGTATGAGAAAGGTGCATGCAAAGGGAAACAAAATGCTTAGAGGGGAAAAAAGACTTTCTTAGGAATAAATAATAATCTAAAAAGTTTATAAACGTTGTATAACTTATCATTAATGGATTTACTAAATCATTAGTATTTGAAATCAAATATGGAAAATATGTTATATTAAAAATACTGCTTTTGCCCATTCACAATTCTTGAAAATTTATCCTAACTTGTTATGGGCATCTTCTATATATCACTGCCTTTATCATTAGAGCAAATATTTAAGTCATTTAACACGTTTCTATTATTTTCACTCCTGTCTCTGAGTTATAGCATATTTCAAATTACACATGAGGCTTCGCAACAGATATTATCCCAAGATAAAAGTACCAACTGAATAACATTAGTAAAGTTTTTCTCCCTTCACTCATTCTGTATGTCTGTATTCATAATCTTAAAATGTTTAGCTCCTTTAAAGTCATCTTGGGGCACCTGGGTGGCTCCGCTGGTTAATCATCCAACTGTGGCTCAGGTCACAACCTGGGGGTTCAAGAGTTCAAGCCCTGCATCAGACTCTCTGCTGCCACTTTGGCTCTGCTTCCAATCTGTTTTGGATCCTCTGTCCCACTATCTCTCTGACCCTCTCCTGCATGTGTGTGTTTTTTCTCTCTCTCTCAAAAATTAATTAAAGTTATCTTTAAGAGGCTGGTTTAAGGGAAAGTTTCACTTTCACTTACTATAAAAAGTGTCAACAGAATGTTTTCTAATCTGACAGTTGTAAAAAAGCAGGTAACCTATAAAATCATAACCTTGGTTACGGCTGTTACAGAGCTGAGGCCTCCAGGCAACAGGATAAACTGAATCCCAAGGTCTTCCAAAGGGAGATGAGACATAAACTGATTCACCCTTGGGAGAATTCACCTTTTGTATTGATTCCACTTTTGGCAGAAACTGTTTTATGCTCCACACTCTTAATAAACCCATTAATAGCATTCATGTGCTGAAGGAATGTGTCTGGAGCATCAAAGATACCTATAGAGCAACACAAACCCATCTAAAATAGAGAAAAGACTGATTCAACCACTAACTGCCCCCTTCAAATGAGACCTATTAACAAACTGAAAAAAGAGATATACCCATCACTAAGCACAAATATATTTACCTTATCTCTATTGTTCAAACAGGAAACAAAAAACAAAACAAAACAAAAAGTATCTAGCAACCTATAAAAAAAAATCACATATACACAAAGGAAGAAAAAAATTATCTACATTCAACAGATAAGACCGTCAACAGAACAAGACTCAGACATGGCTCATGTTTTAGAATTATTGAAGACTTTAAAATAACCTTAAATAGACGAAATGCCCACCAACAGATGAACGAATAAAGAAAATGTGGTATATATAAACAATGGAGTATTACTTGGCAATCAAAAAGAGTGAAATCTCGTCATCTGCAAGTAGGTGGATGGAACTAGAGGGTATTATGCTAAGTGAAATTAATCAGAGAAAGACAAATATCGTATGACTTCACTCATATGAGGAATTTAAGATACAAAACAGATAAACATATAAGAAGGGAAACAAAGATAATATAAAAACAGGGAGGGGGACAAAACATAAGATACTCTTAAATATAGAGAACAGAGGGTTGCTGGAGGGGTTTTGGGAGGGGAAACGAGCTAAATGGGTAAGGGGCATTAAGGAATATATTCCTGAAATCACTGTTGTACTACATGCTAACTTGGATATAAATTTAAAAAACAAATAAATTATTTAAAAAATTAAATTTAATTTAAAAATAAATTAATAAAATTAAATAACCTTAATATTTTAAAGAAAAAGGTGGAAAACCTGTGTGGACAAATGTGGAATTGCAACACAAAGAGATGAAAACTATAAAAACGACACAAATGGAAATGTAACATATAAAAAAAACATACAAAAAAAAACAAAAAAAATGTATCAGAGAAAAGAAGAATGCTAATCAATTGGATTATTGACAGACTGAACACAACAAAGTAAAGAATCACTGAAGATGAAAGAATCTTGAAGAAGAAAAGTGTAGCACTGCTTCCAACTGAAATATAAAAAAGGTGATGGGGAGAGGGGAACAATTGAGAATCAAAGACCGGAAAGATTAAAAAGATAGAACACCTGTACAATTGGAGTATGATTTTAAAAAGGAAAGTGATAAGGAAACATGAAACAGTTGGGGGGGTGGAAATGCCTCAGATTATAGCAAAGTTAAACACACATATGCGCATGCATACATACACACATTCCAGTGGAAGCCTAGAGAACAAGAAGGATTTAAGAAAACAGTATGTACAAACTCCAGCAAGAAGGAAAACAACTTTACATGCAAAGGTACAAAAATGACAGTAGACTCTTTGTCATCAATTATATAAACCAGAAGATAGGAGAACACCAGTTTAAAAGTACTAATAGAAAAACTGTAAACTCAAAAATCTTTAACAAATGAAAATATCTTTAAAACATGAAGGCACCATAAAAACATTTTTCAGACCGGTAAAATCAATTTCCACCAGCTCAGAATACAAAAGATTTTAAAAGAAAGTTTTCTGGCAGGAGAAATAAAATATGGACAACAACAACAAAAGCTGCATCTAAATAAAAAATAGGAAGAACATCAGAAATGGCTCAAAACTAGATAAAACAGACACCCAGGACTCCAAGATGGCTCTCCACCATCTTGGAGAAGAATAAGCAACTCATAGATGTCAAACTAGAAGAGCACTCAAGCTGGATACTAATGCAGATTTCACCTTAAAGGCACTGCCGGAGCATTTCAGAGAGGTAATTACCAGTATTACAACAAGTTTGTGAATATGAAGAAAGGAGGCATCACTGGCATTTCTATGTGCTGGCAGCTATGTGCTTTTCAACTACTGTCATTACACGGAACACATATGAGCCCCTCTGCAAGCACCACTGAAGAGGGCCCGGTGTGGAGGCACATTCACATTACTGACCATGACCTTTGCCTGGCACCTTTGAATCCTTTCACATCTTAATTGAGAATTAACATCGAATAAAAGATGACTGGTGAAAAAAAAGGAAAAAAAGAAAAAAAATGGTTGAAAACTAGAATAAATATAAAATACTTGTTCTTAACTTCTTTAAAAGATAACTAATTATAAGAAAAATATTAAAATATTGTGTGTCTTATAACATATTTAGAAGCAAAATATGTGACAGGAAATGGAATGATATTGTTGTATGGGTCTTACCCCAACTTTAAAGCGATATAATATTACTTAAAGGTAAACAGTGAACGTTTAAAGGGATATACTATAAATCTTAAAATGACTCCTAAAATATAAAACAAAGGTTTATACCTAATAAGCCTAAAGTAGCGCTATAAGGAAATCCAAACATCAAGTAATCCAAATGATGTCAAGAGGGAAAAAAGGAAATGAGAACACATGGGCAAATTGAAATCAAGTAGTAACGGGGTGGATCCAAAACAAGCCATAGTAATAATTAACTTTAAATGGTATAGGCATCCCATTTAACACACAGAGATTGTCAACTGGAAAAAAAATCAAGACGAACTATATGCTGCCCAGAATAAACCCATTTTGTACATAAAGATTCAATTACATTAAAAGTAGAAGGACAGATTAAATTTACACAGTGTTACAGCTCAATTATACCTCAATAAAGCTGTTTGCATGGATAAACAGAAAGATAAATGTAAAAGGATAGAAAAGATATTAAATCCTAACACTAATGAAAAGAAAGTGGCTAGGCTATATTAATAACAAAGACTTAAGAATAAGAAATATTACTAGAGATAAAAGGACCTATAACAATCTTAAATGTATACACACCTCAAAAAAACCTCAAAATGCATTTTTTTTAACTGACAGAATAGTTAATAAAATTAAGGCAAAAATCCTCAATTATACATGGAGAATTTAAGACTCTTCTCTGTGTAAATGACTGAACAAGTGAAAAAAAGTAGAGGTGAATATGTTTTGAAAAGACATGCTTTGGGGCGCCTGGGTGGCTCAGTCAGTTAAGCATCCAACTTTGGCTCAGGTCATGATCTTGCAGTTTGTGGATTTGAGCCCTGTGTCGGGCTCTGTGCTGACAGGTAGGAGACTGGAGCCTGTTTTGCATTCTGTATCCTGTTCTCTCCCTCCCCAATTCATGCTCTGTGTCTCTCTGTCTCTCAAAAATAAAGAAACTTAAAAAAATAATAAAAAAAGTTTTTATAAAGACTGATGTTAGAGTAAGCGGTTAGTTAGGTTCTAACAGGATTCCTCGAGGCCAGCAAGGAAGAAATGAAGGTCAGCTCCCTGGAAAGTCGGAAGCCTATCCTAGCAGCACTCCAAAACAAAGCCACAGGAAGCCTTTAGCAAACCAGACAGCCCCAAGAAGGCTGTCAAAAGCCAAAAATCCCTGCCCAAATAAGGAAGAAACAGCATGAAATCCCCACCCCAAGTAAGGAGTATTTTACCCTCTAGTTAACAAAGAAGAAAGAAAGAAAGAGAGAGAGAGAGAGAGAGAGAGAGAGAGAGAGAGAGAGAGAGAGAGAGAGAGAGAAAGAAAGAAAGAAAGAAAGAAAGAAAGAAAGAAAGAAAGAAAGAAAGAAAGAAAGAAAAAGAAAGGAAAAGGAAAGAGAAAGAGAAGAGAAGAAAAGAAAAGAAAAGAAAAGAAAAGAAAAGAAAAGAAAAGAAAAGAAAAGAAAAGAAAAGAAAAGAAAAGAAAAGAAAAGAAAAGAAAAGAAAAGAAAAAAAAGAAAAAAAGAAAAAAGAAAAAGAAACTCAACTCCCAGGGCATACAGCTCCTACATGCACCCACTCTTGTTCTCAGGGTTGTTCTTTTGCAGGCTCTCACTCTAACTTGCACATGCTTTCTCCCTCTCTCATTGAAGCTTGCAAGTTCTCATCTCTACTTTTCACTTAATAAATTTTCTCACTTATGTTATTCATCCCCTGTGCTGCTTCTCTGTCCTTGAATTCATTCTTGTTAGAAGACCAAGAACCTTCTGTGACTCCTTCGTGATTGGCTGGGTCAAGGCCCCAGGTCCTGAGGTCTCCCCAGGTCACCCAGCACCACTTAATAGAAGACCAGCAGACAGAAAATCAGTAAGAATATAGAACACTACAGCTGCTCTGAAACAACCTGACACAGCTGACATTTATAGAACACTCTCCTCAACAACAGGAAAAAACACTTTTTTCCAAGTACATACAGCACATTTATAAATCAAAGTCACACAAAATATGTTCTCTAATCACAATGAATTAAATTAAATATTAATATGAAAAAGATATCTGGGAAAACCTCCCAATGTTTGCAATCTTAATAACATGCTTCTAAATAACCAATGAATAAAGAAATCAAAAGGAAAACTTAAGTATTTCAAACTGAATGAAGATGAAAATATAGTAATTGAGATTTGAAGGATGTGACTAAAGTACGCTTAAGGGAATTTATTACACTAAATGACTAATTAGAAAAGTCGTCACAAATCAATAATACCAACTTCTACCTTAAGAAACTAAGAACTCTATAGAGAATTCAGGAAGTTCCAAAAAATGAAAAGAGCCATGTGGACTGAGATCGTAAGTCCAGTGAAGAGAACCATGTACCCCTAAGGTGAAGAGGGTACCATCTCAGCTCAATGGATGGCAGAGAAGTTGATGAAATGTCTTGATGAACTGTCTCACAAGCTTTTAGAGTTGGAAGTTGTGGTTAGAAAACAGTATATGTGCATTTAAAACTTCAAAGTAGGAACAGTAGCCAGAAAGAAGCTGCCAAAGTGAAAGTGACTAAATCAGAAGAAAGTCACTGAGATGAAAATTGCAAAGAAACGGAAAACCCAGGGTAATAAATAGATCAAACTAAACACTAGGGAAGATGTATTCAACGAGGGTGATGGGTGGGCAGTCTGAGAGAATTTAAGCCAGACACAATCTCTAAGGAAGGAAGTGTTAACCAAGGAGCGAAAAAGAGTTTCCATATATAGTAAAATAGTCAGGTTTTATTTTAATAACTTAAATAGCAGATAATTTAAAAGCTCTTGTCTTGTCTCTGGTATTACATTCCAAGTTAAAATGTTCTATACTTTTAGGCTACTTTGGTTTTTTTCCTCTTCTATATTTTAAGTAAAACTTATTTATGAGTTGTCCTGGTAATTCTTACATAAGAAGCGCTAACCTGAGTCTTTCTTAGATAATTTGTTGGATGATAACAACTCAATAAAAATAAAATTTCAATCAGTGTTCATTAGACAGGTATTTCCTGACTGCCTACTAATGCTAGAAACCCAGCCAGCTTTAAGGATATTGGGGACCCAATGATAATATAAGCCTAACTCAATATGCCTAAATAATACCTTAATTTTAATTTATTAGTGAAAACACTAAATGCAATGATACAATTAACCATTTCCTGTCAATCTTTATGCAGAAACACCGCTCAATTTAAATTACTCAAGTTGTTTTTAAAATGCTTCTAAGAGATTTCTTAAAAAGCTATCTTACTTTTAAATTGTAAAAAAATAAAATAAAATAAAATATAAAAATTTAACTGCAAAACCCTGGAGAAGCTTTAAAGTGGAACATGTGGTGAATTATCCTAAACTACGATACATTCCTTTACAGAATTATAACCTTCTTATTTTCCACCAGATCAAATTAGAAGACAATTAGATCAAAGGTAAAGTAACAAACATAATATACCAAATAATTATTAATGAAGCATTATAGTGTGTCATAAAGTTTTACTAATAAATTTTTAACTTACTTACCTAGGAACATAATCTTATCACTTGAATAACATCAGAAACATCCTAGAGAAGGCATGCAACTTTCTATTGACCATAGATTGGTGGAAATGACAAAGGATATACGACGTGATGGACTCTGAATTGACATTTTATGTGTCTATGAATCAGAAAGTAATTGGAAATCAAATCTTTATAAATGCATAAGCAGAGAAAGATAATGCAAAAGGGCTTGAAATTAGAAACATAAGAAACAAAACAGAAACTGCAAAGTTATAAAGCACAGAAAGGAACCTTTTAGAAATAAGTAAAATGATAGCTTAAGACTACAATGAAGAAAATGAATCTGCAATGTGATTTAACTGGGAATGCAAATCGGCAATATCAATTCATTACAATAAAGAAAAATACACCAAGGGAATACTTAAACAAGAAAAGAATAAACGATCTCCATTTTTCCCTTCTGGACTGTTCTACTCATATCAAACATCATCTGAGCAAATATCCCCACACAGCCCCAAGTGACTGCCTGATAATACTAAATACACTAGGTTATATCTGCTGATTATTTAAATATTCTTTCATAACTCCCCTAAACTTCATCGCTTTATTTTACCAATCCTCCCACTATGGAAATTTCCACTCACCTAGACATTATTCTTCATTCTTTTTCATTCCTAAAGTCTAATTTCAGATTTAGGCTAAGACTATTCAGTGCTTTCATACCCTAAATACCCTTCTAATCAATGCAAAATCATTCTACAAAACTCATCCTTCTTGCTCACCAAAAAGCCAATATCATTCTCTCCTTTTGAAAACAATGATTTGGGGCGCCTGGGTGGTTCAGTCAGTTGATCTCATGGTCCATGAGTTCAAGCCCCACATTGGGCTCTGTGGTGACAGTTCAGAACCTAGAGTCTACTTCAGATTCTGTGTCTCCTTCTCTCTCTGCCCCTCCCCAGCTCACATTTGTGTGTGTGTGTGTGAGTGTGTGTGTCAAAGATAAATAAACAATTGGGGCGCCTGGGTGGCTTAGTCGGTTAAGCGTCCGACTTTCACTTGGGTCATGATCTCATGGCTCGTGGGTTCGAGCCCCGCGTCGGGCTCCGTGCTGACTGCCAGCTCAGAGCCTGGAGCCTATTTCCGAGTCTGTGTCTCCCTCTCTCTCTCTGACCCTCCCCTGCTCACGCTGTCTCCCTCTCTCTCTCCTAGAAATAAATAAAAATATTAAAAAAAAAAAAAGATAAATAAACAGTTTAAAAAAAATTTTTTAAATCATGATTTGGAGGGTGCCTAAGTGGCTCGATTAGTTAAGCATCCAAATCCTCATTTTGGCTCATGTCATGATCTCACAGTTCATGAAATGGAGCCCTGCAATCTTGGAATATTCATTCTCTCTCTCTCTCTCTTGCAACAACTACATTTTTAAAAAAATGATTTGATTTCTATTATTTACCAATGATGATTCAACAACTGTATCATCCAAGTTAGCTAATCAAAATATAAATAGCTTCTAGAATACTATCATTGTCTTTTTTGTTAACTCATATTACTCAATTAAAATTAAGCATAACAGTTCTAATGAACTCCATGTGACAAGTTAGAAAATCTTAAGAAAAAAAATATCAGGGAAATAGATGTTCTCTATTATTTTTGGTAGCTGTCAGTCTTACTTTCACCAAAATTCCCTCATAATTCTACAAAATGAAAGTCAACTCACCCTCAGGAAACAATCAAAGTTCTTTGTGCCAGACTTCTTTTTAATATCATAATTGAGGCATCATTCATTTACTCAACAAACATTCATTTAGTGCCAATAACTGACAGCCATTCTATCAAGTGTTTGAAATTTAAAAGAGATCAGGCCATTTTTATCCTGGCAGAACTAGTTTCAGGGTCTAGCATAAAGGTCTCAAACTCAAATACTTGTAAGTGCCAAGCCATGACCCTCAACAGGACTGGGTATAAGATACCAAGGACTAGTAAGAACTACGATCAACTAGACAGCACATCCTCATCTAAAAATAAACTCAATGTTGTTTTTTAACTATTATGGGAGCTTAAATTTTCTGGAGCCTACCAGCTTATAATTTGTGATTAATATGGATCTAAATACAATAAAATAATCATTTTATAGTAAGCACCTTTAGTACAGTTGGTTAAAGACTTCTAAGAAAATAGAAAATTATAATTTCACATCTCAGTCAGTTATATTCAAATGTTTACTGAGTACTAATTATGTAGCCATGAAAAAAAAAGAGAGAGAGAAGGAAGAGATAAAATATCTAAACCCTATGTGATGTGCCAGACACTTTTCTAAGCACTTTATACATAGTAACTCATTTTAGCATCATAACAATTTTATAAAGTAGGGACCATTATTATCCCCATCTAAAAAGTGAAGCTTAGGACTTGCCCAAAGTCACACAGCAAGGAACTGAGAAGCCAAAAATCATTCTGGCTCCAGAGTCCATGTTCTTAACTACTTTTCTATACTAGTGTGTTCACATTTCTAGAAATGTTCTCCTAATCTCTTGTCTAGGTTATATGCTTCTTTAACATCCTCTCATAGCACGCTGTGCTTTCTTCCATCACAGGATTTTCCTCTTTAGTTGTCTGACTACCAAACTGAGCTGTGAACTTTTCAAGGTCAATAAAATCACACACATATTATTGAATCTTCAGCATCTATTACAGTAATTTGGTACAAAGTAAGCTCTCCATTCCACAGATGTGTACTAAATAAATATAAAGTGAATAGTGCAGTTTTGGGAACAATAAAAATAAGCCAATAGATACAATTAGATAGAAAACACATGGAATGTATTATCCCAATAAACTGTAAAATGAAAACATAAAAAATCATAAGTTTAAAAGCTGATTATTAAAGGGTAAGATATTTTAAAGATGAAATCATCTGTCGTAGCTAGTAATTTTCTCACAAACCATCCCTTATTACCTTCATTATCTTCAGCAGAGATAACACTAATAGGGTCCTAACTGGTCTTTTTGCTTGTAGATTAATTTCCTCTCTCCAACCTATTTCTACTCATCTCCACTATTTAAAACAATCTGTTGTCACAGTCACAACTAAAAATCTTTAAGTCCTCCTCACTGCCTATACAGTCCAACCTTCTTTAGCATAGTTTTTAGTGGTTTGTTTGTTTTTTCTGAGAAACCCCTCCTAAGTGTTTTTCAGGATGTTTATACAGACTGCAGCTGGTAAAAAAGAATAGATGAATATTTTCTTTGTGGGTAAAAAAGCATGGCCTACTAGTTTAGAAGAGGATTATACACTTTTGGAAAAAATAAAAAAAAACAGAATTAACAATAAATATGTGCGTAATGCAAAAAGATAAAATTAAACTACATAAGTGGCTGGCCTGCATATTGCAAGAAAAAGGAAAAAAATTAGAGAAAGAAACAAAGAAAGAAGTTAAATATTTATACCTTTAGCATAAAGGTGAAATCATCATGAATTTGAGG
The DNA here is from genome assembly GCA_017311185.1 of Proteles cristata cristata. Classification (NCBI taxonomy): domain Eukaryota; kingdom Metazoa; phylum Chordata; class Mammalia; order Carnivora; family Hyaenidae; genus Proteles; species Proteles cristata. The sequence goes on along the minus strand of JAESUZ010004992.1, from coordinate 518,337 downwards.
ACTTTCAACAAAGAGCTCTACAGTTAACTGCAAAACAATACTATATCTCACTCAAAAATATATCCATTATTTGAATACAGTGTCCTGAAGCATTAACTTTATCAAAAGAGAGGTCCGGGCTTTGCCCTCTGCTACTGAGAGATGATCTCTGGGACCCTGAAATGTCCTACCTGACAAGCACATTTTTGTTTGCTTGTGGTGTTTGGCTACCAGAGACGCTAAGGCTGTGATTTACAATGGAGACTTTGGAACATGCCATATTAGCTTCTCCCTGCAGAGAAGTGGAGACTAAATCTATTAGTCCTAATTTTCAGGGGCTGAAGGTTAAAGGTCAGCCATGCAGGCAATATATGACCAAATTACAACATAAACTTTGGATGCCCATCTTGTAGGTAAGCCTCCCTGGTTGGCAATACTGGTTGGGCACTGTCATGTATCTTACTGAAGTAAGCAATGTTGTCCTTGACTCCCTAGGAAGAGGACTGCCAGAAAACTCACATTTGGGTCCCTCCCAGATTTTGCCCTTTGTGGTTCTTCTTTTGTTGTTATAAAACTGTAATCATAATTATGGTACTTTCCTGAATCTCTGAGTCATTCTAGTGATTATCAAACCTAAGGGATCTCCCAGGAATCTCAGAATTTGTAGCCAGCAGGTCTGAGGCAAATGTGGGCCTGGCAGCCAAAACTTAAAGCTAGTGTCTGAAGTGACAGCCGTCTTGTGGGGACTATGCAGTTGGCCCAGGCTCATAGCAATAAATTTTTGTCAGTGGATTTCTCTAGTTGATACAATTTAAACTGCCCTCAAAGTCATAATGGTCTGCAGGAAAACATATGATTTCCCTTGTTGGGCATTACTGCCAAGAGGCTGCTCAAGAAGTTGCAGAATTATAGAATGATGCTAAAGTTCCCCTGTCAGTTAATGGGTAAAGTGACCCAATTAGCCACCACAGATGAGACCTTCAAGAGACACTGACTATCTCTGAATGAAGCTAACCCATCCTGGGATTACCAAATGGCATTTACCTGAAATGTTCTATAGCCTAATAAAATATAGAAAAACGGTAGTGAGACCTTGAGAAATAAACTTTACTTTTCATAATATACAAAGCATATAACATTTCCCTTATTCTTTGTATTCATGTCAAGCTAACATAGAAATAGAAATCACATATAAATAGTGAGGGAAAAATCTGTTATAAGATGGCTGACAGGGCTGATAAAGGAATTCCAGTACCTGCCCAAAGACTTCCCTTCCGAGTTTTCCTTCCCACCTTGCTTGCCATGGAAACAGACTATAAACTGTCACCTCTGCTTATGCTCCAGGCTCAAACCCCTGGAGAGTGATCTCCTCTGAGCCCACCAGTGTGAAAAAAATCTCCTGCCTTCCAAGATCTCCAAGTGCCACTTGGTTCTTCTGCTGGGTGATCCAGACCAAATTCCGTAACAATAGGACCTAAGATTTATATCAGGACTGCTGTATAAAACACTTCATGAACAAAATAGCAAAATATATTATACCTCTGTTAGTCATTTTTTTCTCCTGGTACTTAAAGTTAGGCATTCATCAACAATTTAATGCACCAAAGCAATCACATGGTTCACTGAAATTTTACATAACACCTTTAAGGATTTTTTGCTTTCATTAATTATATTATCATTAGCCTCCTATGTCCAACTTAAAATTCTTGTGCATTCTCTTTCATGCATCTACTTACAGATTCTTTCCCAGAAAGGCCTCAGCATACTCAGCCTGGGGAGAAGTTTTCTTCTCATGAGGTATACACATGTGTGAATAGTATAGGTGGACCATATGTGCACGCACAGGTCCTAGGCTAAGACCAGAAATTCTAATGACATCCAAAAAGAAAGGCAAAGATAAAAAATAGGGAAAGAAATGAAAATCCTTGTGAATGAGGAGGGAAAATGGATAGAACTAGTAGAAGAAACCCATGGCTTATGATGGGGTGTTTGACACAAAATAATAGGTTTCGGAGAGAAGATTAGCAAAGCATATTTCAGTACCGGAAAAGTAATGCACTTAAACCAGCAATGACCCCACTATGGATTATTACTCTTTTGTTCTTAAGTATATAAAACTATGAGTCATTCAAGATTCTACTTGAAAATAACATTCAAAAAAACCTTTGGGATCCTCCTAGAATCAATAACAAAATCTAATCACATACTGATAAAATACTGATCTACAACACATCAATGTTTTTAGAAAAGGTAACCCAGATATGTGAATATTTAAATCTCATCTTTTTTGGGATGTGATCATAGTCTAAAGGCCAGGGTAAGGGAGTGGGGGAAATGGAGAGTGCTGCAGGCTGAGGGAAGCCACCTCTCTCATTATTTCCAAACAAGAATATGGAGACCTTGTACTTAGCATAAACAACCCTGGTCTAGTGTGCATAAAAGGATTCCTAAACTTATTTAAAGCTTTCACTTAAATACCTTTCTTCTCATACAACAAAAAGTAACATACAGAGTATCATGAACCTCCTCATACTATGCATCTGAATTATAGTTACTGCACCTCATCCGTATCAGATAGGACTAAAAGCTACATTCTTAGGTCTTTTAAAGTTTCCTTTCTCTGATAATCTCATCTAAAATATAATGTAGTCAGGAGCACCTGGGTGGCTCAGTCGGTTAAGTGTTCAACTCTTGATCTCGACTCAGGTCATAAGCTCACAGTTCCTGGGATCAAGCCCCAAGTCAGGCTCTGCACTGACAGCTTGGAGCCTGCTTGGGATTCTCTCTTCCCCTCTCTCTCTTCCCCTACCCTGCTCGTGCTCACATGTTCTCTCTCTCTCAAAAATAATAAACATTTAAAATAAAATAAAATAATAACATAATATAACATAAAGCAGTTGTCATTATTTTTTCCCCTCCAGTTGTTTAAAAGAAAATAAAAACACTCTTAGGCCTATTTCTTTCAGATTCTATGCCATACTCTGAATATAAAAAATAATTTATCCTATCCCTAGGCCTCCTTCATTACACTCCCCTATCTCATTCACCCATTGGTTTTAAAATATTCTGGGGCGCCTGGGTGGCCTAGTCGGTTAAGCGTCCGACTTTCGCTTAGGTCATGATCTCGCGGTTCGTGGGTTCGAGCCCCGCGTCGGCTCTGTGCTGACTGCCAGCTCAGAGCCTGGAGCCTGTTTCAGTCTGTGACTCCCTCTCTCTCTGACCCTCCCCTGCTCACGCTGTCTCTCTCTCTCCTAAAAAAATAAATAAAACATTAAAAAAAAAATTTAAAATATTCTATCTATAGAGAGGTACAGATATCTATCTATACATCTATCTACAAAGATTATTCAACATTTAACAGTTTAATTTCCTCTATCCAAATGTAGTCTCTTGGAGGTTAAGTATTATGTCTAACTGTTCCTGAGTATTTTAAGCACCTAAAAAACATAATCAAACACACTATCATAAAAAAGTCAATAGATTAAGAACATAAGTTCAATGCATTAGGCTAATCAGAAGCATAATTAGCTGTATTTTACCCATGTGGAACCAAATTTAGTCTAACGCACATTTAATGATAAAACAGGGTTATGAAATCAGCAACCAATTCATTATAGGTATGGCAACACAGTTTAAAAGATTTCATCATTGTGCTGCAAAAACCTTAATCAAGAGAAGAAAATAATTTTAATATAACACATACTGAGAATAACTTTAATGAAATTAAACTGGTCTCTTTTAAAATCAGTAATAAAAATAATTTTGCAAAATTTAATCAGTATTTCTTTTGTAAGGAGAACACTATTTAGAGCTCCAAAACCATTTATGTAACCAAATATTTCTCTTTCTCGGGCTCAAAGTAAATAGAAGAAAAGTAGACTTTTGTTAATTTGTTTTGAGTCTGAGAAAAATTATATCCACAATAAAGAGTTCAATAAAGATAATTATGCTATTCCTTTAATGTCTTCAACCTATTTTCCTTTGGTTTGTATTCAACAAACATGGCAGGTTACTGGAATATATTAATTCAGAAATACAGTTATTATTATAATACCTATAGACCAGAAGAAATTATTTAATATTTAGAATACTGTTCTCCCTTACCTTGGGTATCCCCCAGAGTACTTTTTATATAGTTTTAAAAGATAATGGGGATAATATAAATCATCCTTTTTCTAAAATGACTTAGCATCTCAAAAGAAAAGAGAAGGGCATTCAAGGGACATTTCAATACTACTTATGCTAACAGATATAGGAATAGAGAAAGTGAAGTGGGGCTCAGAGATAAAAGAGCCCCAAGAAAAAACAATGAAAAGAACAAGTTCTGAAAAGGTGTTGGAAGAGCTTGTGCAACTAATAAACACATGCTCCATAGCCTTCCATCCAAATCATTGGATCTGTATTCTCACAGAAATTTAAAGCTATTTCCAAGACTTTGCTTTTTACTTTTGTATAAAAAGTCCTAATCCTCTGGCATCAAATCCACCAGCCACTCTAACACTAACTCTACCATGCCATCTGTCAAACTTCCAACAAGGACATTAGCACATGAATCATGGTTGTCTTCTTCCTGTGCAACAGCATTCATGTGGGCAATCCACCCCAAATTCTAGTGTCCAAGTTCCTGCACTTTTCAACACCAGTGACATTATTTTCTATTTTACCTCATTCATGTTTTACAACACTCACAAACTTAGAGTCAAAGATCTCACTGTGAAACACAAAATAATAAAACTTCTGGAAGATAACAAAAGAGAAGATTTAGATGACCCTGAGCATGGCAACAGACTTTTTGGTATAACAACAAAGGCCAAAAGTATGATACATGAAAGAAATAACTAATAAGTTGGACTTCTTTACCATTAAAAACTTCTGTTCTTCAAAACAATGTCAAGACCACGGACTGGGAAAAATACTTGGAAAAGACACATCTGATTAACAACTGTTACCCAAATATACAAAGAGCCCTTAAAACTTAACTATAAGAAAATGAATAATCCAATTAAAAAAATAAGCAAAAGTTCTGAACAATCACCTCACCAAAGATATATCGCTGGCAAGTAAGCATGTGAAAAGATATTCAACATCGTATGTCATTAAGGAACTGCAAATTGAAAGGACAATGAGATACCACTACACAGCTATCAGAATGGCCAAAAACAAAAAACCAGACACTATCCAATGTTGGAGAGGATGTGGAACAACAGGAACTCCTAGTCACTGCCAGTGGGGAAATGTAAAATGGTACAGCCCCTTTGGAAGACAGTTTGGCAGTTTCTCACAAAATTAAAGATACTCTTACCATATAATCCAGCCATAGTACTCCTTGGTATTTACCCACAGGAACTGAAAATTTATGCCCACACAAAAATCTACATGGGGATATTTATAGTAGCTGTATTCATAATTTCCAAAACCTGGGAGCAACACCAAGATACCGGTTAGTAGGTGAATGGATAAACAAACTGTGGTACATCCAAACAATGGAATATTATTTAGTGTTAAAAAATGGGGTGCTTGTATGGTTTAGTCAGTTGAGAGTCAGACTCCTGATTTCAGCTCAGGTCATGATTCCAGGGTCATGAGATTGAGCCCCACATCAAGCTCTATGCTGAGCATGCAGCCTTGCTTAAGATTCTCTCTCTCCCCCAGCCCCGCCCCTTTCCCCAACTCACACTCTCCCTCTAAGAATGAATGGATGAATAAATGAATAAATGGAATATAAAAATTAAAACTTAAAAGAAGAAATTATCTATCAAGCCATGAAAAGATATGAAGGAACTTAAATGCATATTACTAAGTGAAAGAAGCCAATCTCAAAAGCTACACACTGACATTCTCGAAAAGAACAAAAAGATCAGTGGTTGCCAGGGGTTAAGAAGAGGCAATGATGAACAGGCAAAGCACAGAGGGTTTTGAGGGCAGTGAAACTATTCCGTACAATACTGTCATCTATAGGGATCTATGTCATTATACATTTGTTAAAATCCACAGAATGTATAGCACCAAGAGTGAAGCTTAATGTAAACAATGGATTTAGGGTAGTAATGATATGTCTATGTCAATGGAGGTTCATCAATTATAGTAAATGGTTCAAGACGCTGACAGTGGGAGAGAGGCTGTCCATGTGTAGGGGCATGGAATATATGGGATATCCTGTACTTTCCCCTCAATTTTGTTGCAACCAAAAATTGCTCTAAGAAAACTATTTTTAATTTTTTTAATGTTTACTTTTGAGAGACAGAGCACAAGTAGGGGAGGAGATGACACAGAATCTGAAGCAGGGTCTAGGCTCTGAGCTGTCAGCACACAGCCCAACATGGGGCTCACAGAATTCATGAGCCATTCGATCATGACTTCAGCCAAAGTCAGATGCTCCAGCAACTAAGCCACCCAGGCACCCCTAAAAATAACTTATTTTTAAAAAGACAAAGAAGGGATGGATGATGGGAGGGGTGGGCTACTGAACCACAAGAAGCACTAGAAGAACTTCAAATGTATATTGCTAAGTGAAAGAAGTTACTATGAAAAGGTTATATACCCTGTATGAATTTAGCTATATGACATTCTGGAAAGAGCAAAATTCTGAATGCCAGAAGGTTCAAGGGATGCCAAAAGGGACGAATGGGGGAACACAAATTACAAATTACTATATGATCCTTTAATGGTAGATACATGACATTTTGCATTTGTCCAAATCCACAGAATTATAGAGCACAAGGAGCTAACCCTAATGTAAACTATGGACTTTTGTTAATATTGATATTGGTTCTTCAACTGTAATAAATGTACTATACTAAAACAAAAAAGTACCATATAAATGTAAGATTATAACAGGGGAAACTGTGTACTGAGGGTCTCCAAGAACCCTGTACTTTCAGTTCAATTTTGTGTAAGCATAAAGCTGCTCCTAAAAATTAAAGTCTTTTAATTTTTAAAACTGCAATATTGGAAAGGAAGCATACAGGCCAATTTTTATCAACAACGTATAGAAGGGGAGGGGAGGAGAGATCCAGTTGGCCTGACACTACTTACTGAGCAGACCCATTCTTTCCCCACTGCTCTGTAATATGACATTTGTCATAATTCAAGTGACCATGCATTTGGGCCTGTTTCCGAACTATTTCGTTCCTATACATTTTTTAAAGTACATGTGGTGCCCCAAAATGTTCACAGCAACACTGTTTGTAAGAGTCCAAGACTAGAAACAACCTAACCATCTATCAATAACAGAATGGACAAATAAATTATGACATACTCAGTATACTGCAAAAAATATGATCAAACTATGTTTACATGTAACAACAGAGATGAACTGTACAAATATGAACTGAGAAAAGCCAAACACAAAAAAACTCAGATACTATTTGATTCCAAGACAGTAATATTACTGCTCAACAAGAGTAATATTAATTTATTATGATACAAGTTTAAGGACAGTGATTATCTCTGGAGAGGAGTTGAGGGTTAGAGACCTGGAGGGCACACAGGCAAGAACTTCTAGAACACTGGTAGTATTCTAAATTTGTGTGACAGTTTCATGCATTGTGGACTTTGTGAAAACTGTTCAAGATTCAAACTTGTGATTCATGTACATTTCAGTATATATGTATGAAAATGTTTGTTTAAAAACACTATATAAAGAAAGAACTGCCTAAATTTTAGAAACATAGGTTTCACATTCTAAATAAATTTCTGAAAAGCACATTAAAATATAAGAAGCGGAATCAACTATGCTAAAAAACAAATGTGTGAAAGTAGAGGACATCTTAAAAAGCTTTCCAATAGGGGCGCCTGGGTGGCTTAGTCGGTTGGGCGTCTGACTTTCGCTTAGGTCATGATCTCGCGGTTCGTGGGTTCGAGCCCCACATCGGGCTCTGTGCTGACTGCCGGCTCAGAGCCTTGAGCCTGTTTCAGTCTGTGACTCCCTCTCTCTCTGGCCCCCCTGCTCACGCTCTCTCTCTCTCTCTCTCCTAGAAATAAATAAAACATTAAAAAAATTAAAAAAAAAAAAAAAAAGCTTTCCAATAATACAAAAGAAAAGAACAAGGAAAAAGATAAAAGATAAAATATACAGAAGAAAAATACACATTAAACAAAATGTTAAATAAAAAATATATGGCAGCCAAACCTATATTAAGAGACAAACAGGAGCAGTTAACATTTCTTTTTTTTTTTTTTTTTTTTTTTTTTTTTTTACAAATACTTTATTGTCAAATTAGTTTCCACATAACACCCAGTGCTCATCCCCACAAGTGCCCTCCTCCATGCCCATCCCTCCTCCCCCCCACATCCAACAGTCCTCAGTTTTTGTCAGCATTCAAGAGTCTCTCATGGTTTGCCTCTCTCCCTTTCCCCCACCATTTTCCCCCTTCTTCTCCCCCTTGGTCCTCCGTCAAGTTCCTCCTAATCCTCCTATATGTGCAAACATATAATATTTGTCCTTCTCTGCCTGACTTATTTCGCTCAGCATAATAACACCCTCAAAGCCCATCCATGTTGCTACACATGACCAGATTTCATTGTTTCTCATTGCCATGCAGTATCCCATGGTATAGATAAACCACATCTTCTTGATCCATTCATCTGTTGATGGACACTTAGGCTCTTTCCATGTTTTAGCTATTGTTGAGAGTGCTGCTATGAACATTGGGGGTACATGTGCTCCTATACATCAGGATTTCTGTATCCCTTGTGTAAATTCCTAGCAGTGCTATTGCTGGGTCACAGGGGAGTTCTACTGTTAATTTTTTGAGGAACCTCCACACTGTTTTCCAGAGGAGCTGTACCAGTTTACATTCCCACCAAAAGTGTAGGAGGGTGCAGTTAACATTTCTAAGCAAAACAGGACTAAAATTTAAAGTAAACAGGAAAAAGTATATCGACTTATCTTGATAATGAAATTCATAATGGACAAATAAAGGCAGTAAATTTTTATGTGTAAAAAAATAGTATATAAAAAACAAAGACTACTACTAAGAGACTTTACTATTACTCCTTTGCTCTAAAAAATAGAACAAAAAAAGTTCAGAGAATGTTTATAAAAACTGATTATCTATTAAGCCAAAGCCATAAAGAAAATTCCAGCTAATTCCTAAAGAAAAATTTGTTCCAACTACATTCTCTAGTTACAGAACAAAATAAGAAGTTACAACTAAAAAAAACAAATAAATTGAAAACAAAGGGAAAAAAGTTGATAAACTTGAAATTTAAAAGTATTCTGTTAAATGTTGTTTAGTCAAAATAAATGAAAATTACAATGATCTGCTTCCACGCAAGATAAAGTAGTTTATCGCAGACAACTCTACCAAAAAATTACTACACAGGCCAAGATTAGGAACAGACAAAAAGTGGCCAAAAGCGGGCTAGGCAGCTTTGCTGTGGGAACTTTTCCCAATTCTAAACATTGGCAAAATTTAGAAAATTCAGGCTTTCCCCTGAGCAAAGAGACACTCTGAGGGACAGAGAAACAAAGGAGACATTTTGTTGGACTCACAAAAACAGAGAAACAAAACTGGAAAGGGATTTAAATATAGAGCTGAATTTCCCCTCAAGATTACCGCAGAATTCTGGGATTACAAAGAAAACAAAAGTTAGAAGATAACATTTTACCTAACAATAAAATAACTTGAAAATTTTAATGAAATTTATACTTTTCTAAAAATTACAAATTAACAAAATTCACTCAAAAATATAAAACCTTGAGGGGCACCTGGGTGGCTCAGTCAGTTAAGCTTTCAACTCTTGATTAAGGCTCAGGTCACGATCTCATGGTCATGAGATGGAGCCCTGCGCTGGGTTAAGACAAAGAGCCACCTCTTTCAAAAAATTTCCTTCTTTGAAATGCTCTACAAATTATTTTAGGGCTGACTTCATTCACTTTCACAGAACAGCTTGTTATTATGTAAATAAACTATTCTCCATCATGGAAAAAGTCAGAAATAATCCATTTCATTTAACATAATGAATACAAAAGCCCACTATAAAACCAATCTCTATCATGGCCTGTCTGCATGGCTCAGTAGGTTAAGTTTCAGACTCTTGATTTCAGCTCAGGTCATGGTCTCACAGTTCATGAATTCGAGTTCTGCATGAGGTTCTGCAGTGACAGTGTGGCGATTGCTGGGGATTTTCTCTCTCCTTCTCTCTGCCCCGCCCCAACTCGTGTTGTCTGTCTGTCTGTCTCTCAAAAAACAAAAAACAAAAACCAACTTTAAAAATCAGTATCAATTTACTATCAATTACAGATCAATCTCTATTAGTTATTATGTAGTTCTAGGTGGTGGTCAAGGCTCTAGAAATGTGCTGCTAGCAAAGCTTCTATCACAGTATCTATCTTGTCAGAAAGTGTGTCTGTATCACATAAGAGTAAAAATGGATGGCATACCAATTAAAAACAAGTGATTGATCTACAAATACATCAAAACTTATAATGGTTTAATTTCTTTTATTTAACAAAGCTATCAGTGCAACCCAGTGGGGAAAGAAAAGTGTTTCCAACAAATAGTATTGGCGTAACTATATATGTATGTGGGGAAAAAAATGAACCTCAATTCCTACCCCACAATATAATTAATTCGAGTTGGATAAAATATACAGACATAAAAGCTAAAGCCACAAAGCTCTCATAAGAGAACAGGAAAATATTTTTCTGATGGGATTAAGAAAAGGTTTCAAACTCAAGTAGGCACACAAAAAAACACTAACCATAAAAGAAAAATAATTGATAAATTAAACGTCAGTGAATTTAATAATTCCTGTTTATCAAAAGACACTTTATTTTTTTTGTTTGTTTGTTTGTTTTAATTTATTTCTAGGAGAGAGAGAGAGGGAGAGAGAGAGAGAGAGAGAGAGAGAGAGATAGCGTGAGCAGGGGAGGGTCAGAGAGAGAGGGAGCCACAGACTCTGAAACAGGCTCCAGGCTCTGAGCTGGCAGTCAGCACAGAGCCCGACGCGGGGCTCGAACCCACGAACCGTGAGATCATGACCTAAGCGAAAGTCAGACACTTAACCGACTAAGCCACCCAGGCGCCCCATATCAAAAGACACTTAAGAAAATGAATCAGCAAGTTACAAAATTAGGGGAAAATAGTACAAAAACATATATCTGACAAAAGATCAATGTCCAGGATATGTAAAGAACTTTTCCAACAAAGAAATAAAATGACCTAATAAAACTAAAATTAAAAATGAATGGAAGGCAATACAGTTCATTGAAATGTATCTCAAAAATGGATTAATGGGTAGATAGAGGAAAAGGTACATGAAATAAGATGTGTTAAATCAGGGGCACACATCCAGGTGGCTCAGTCAGTTAAACATCCAACTCTTGATTCCAGATCAGATCATGATCCCACAGTTCATGAGTTCAAACCCTGCAGTGTGCTCTGCACTGACAATGAGGAGCCTACTTGGGATTCACTCTCTCCCTGCCCCTACCCTGTGCTCACTCGCTCTTTCTTTCTCTCTCTCTCAAAATAAACAAACAAAAAGATGTGTTAAATCAGATATAGTAAAAATGTGAAAGCTAAGTCATATATGGGTAGTACAGTCAGTACAGTAAAATTCATTCAATTTTTCTATATTTTTAAATGCTTCTTAGTAAAATCTTACTGAAAAATATCAGAGATCAGAAAAGGACTAAGGAAGTGAGCTGAAAACTGGGCAGAGGCAGTCATAAGATTTGAAAACAGCTCCAAGGACAGTATAAATGTCTTTAAATGAAACAAAGTATCACAAATGAAAGGAAACAGAAGCACTGGTAAATAGTAGATAAAAGAAAAAGTCATAGAAAATGAGCAGAAAGTAGGCAAAAGCTAGATCACATAGTTTTATACCAAGACAATGAATTTAGATTCCACTTTAATGTAAAAAGAATCTATGATATAGACACAAAAACCCTAAATACTAGTAAATTAAGTTTAAATATACATTAACTGTCCTATTTAATATGGTAGCTACTTATCTATGTAAGACTTATATTAACTTAATTAAAAACCCAGTCCTCTAGGTGCACTAACCACAATTCAAGTGCTCAGTAGCTTATGTGGCTAATAGGCACTGTACTAGGCAACAGAGATTATAACAGAACATTTCCATTGTCACAAAACATTCAATTGGACAGTACTCCTTTAAGCAAAAATACACATGACACAAACATAGTGTCAACGAAAGAAATCATAGAAGAAACTGAAAATTTCTGTAAGTTTTTTTAAAACACAAAAGTAGAAATAAAAATAAATGTAGAAATATTTACAAAATGCCAAAATTCTTACCAAATGAAATGTCTTTAAAAAATTCTGACAGTCATCACAGAACATATTTTGAAAGGTACATTCAGAACTGAGACAATAAATTGATAACCAACACAACATCTCATCCTATTTGCCATCTACTGGTTAGAAGCTGGTTATAAATCCCACTCATACTGAAGAGGAAGAAATAATACAAAGAGGTCACCTCAAAATTCCGTCTACCACATGGGTAGAAATGGATACTGCCACAAACTTCCAAGTGTGTTTGGTAGTGTGGATTAGAACCTAAAATTCGAGGGGCACCTGGCTTGCTTAGTCAGGTAAGCATCGGACTCTTGATGTTGGCTCAGGTCACGATCTCACGGTTCTCTCTCTGCCTCTCCCCTGCTCACTGGTATGCACGTGTGCACATGCTCTCTCAAAATAAAAAACATTAAAAAATTTACTTAAAAAATTCTCCTCTAAAATGGTAAATGAATGAGACTGAAAGGATCCATCAGGCCATATTCAATTTCAATAATGAAAAACATTATTAGCAGACTAAATAATGCAAAACTGAATATCAGAAATATGAGAATACATCAAGTTATCTTCATTTTATCTTGCATCTGCCTTTAAACCAAACTAGTTTCACCATTATATCTCTAACTACATTTAAAAAAACAAACAAAAAAAACTAAGGATAATCCCTGAAACACCTCTAGAGTCTGAACAACAGATCTTCACATTTAAACAAAGATTCTTCTCTTCAACCATAGTTGCAATAACAACTCTCAAGGTTCTTTTTCTTTTATTGTAATAACTTTATATTTAGAGATAGAAGAAAATAAAACCAGGCCATACCTAGAAAATAAATCTGAATGCCAGCTGAGATACATTAATATAAATAAAATCTCAATTTCCTACCTAGAAAAGTATACAAAAAATAATAAATGAAAAGGGGCATCTGGGTGGCTCAATCAATAAGTGTCTAACTTCAACTCAGATCATGATCTCACAGTTTGTGGGTTCAAGCCCTGCATCAGGCTCTGTATCTCCCTCCCTATCTCACTGCCCCTCCCCTGCTCGTGCTCTGTCTCTGTCTCTCAAAAATAATCAAACATTAAATGTAGTAAAAGAATAGCTTTCATAATTCTGCTTAACCCTCTCAAATGTTAGATAAATTTTCACATTTATTACTTTTTCTTCCTACATGGGAAATATTTTACTTTCATTTTTTTTTAATATTTTTATTTATTTCTAGGAGAGAGAGAGAGACAGCGTGAGCAGGGGAGGGTCAGAGAGAGAGGGAGACACAGAATCTGAAGCAGGCTCCAGGCTCTGAGCTAGCTGTCAGCACAGAGCCCGACACGGGGCTCGAACCCACGAACCACGAGATCATGACCTAAGCGAAAGTCGGACGCTTAACCGACTAAGCCACCCATGCGCCCCAAATATTTTACTTTCAAAACCACAATACAAAAATCATTGTAAAAGCATTTTCCACAGAATTTTAATAAAGCAGTCAAACTGGACATGAGAAAGTAAAATGACTCCAAGCAGGCAAAAGCAATACATTTACTGCTAAGAACTTTCAAGAGATTATTAGGTCTTTCTTTTACTTTTTTATTTGAATGTATGTGATGAGAGAGAGGAATGGAGTCTTGCTTAATTTTTTAATCAAGCATAATTTCCTTAAAACCACTCAAGGTCAGTTCCTTGCATGTTCTCTGACTAGGACCTAGCCACATACAACCCTACAGAGAACATTAACTGCACCAACGGGGAAAATAGGGAATTTAAAGAGGCAAACAAGAAGGAAATGAAGAAAGGCAATTTACAATTTCAGGAGAAAAAAATCTTTAAATGTGTAAAATAATTCAAAAGCAGCCTTAGTCATATTAAAGTAAAAATGGGGAGTTTACAAAAAAAAATGAGTTATTTCTGCCCACTAGAGTGAGCCACTAGAGTTTACAAAAAAAATGAGTTATTTCTGCCCACTAAATAGGCAATTAGGCAAAAATGCACCAGTCAATCTTACTGCCAGGCTTAAATTTTAAAGCGGTCTTCCTACCCACTTACATAACAGATACATACTATGTATCTTGAAAATAAGCAAGAAGAAAATAATAATAATAAAATGTAAAAGGGAAAAAAAAGAAAAAAGGCAGTTTCTCAGACTAACCAAATACTAATAGAGCTTCAAAGTTTAAAACATGGTCTGTCTAGCAGCTCTGAAACAAACCTTCCAAAGCATCTAGTGAAAGACCTAAGAAAAATGCCAAGATGAAAACTTTAAACCTCATACCAGGACAAAGTCCACTTGCTACCATAACTTCAAGACTAATAGGTCTCTATTGAAAAGGTTGGTCAATGGGGGCACCAAGGTGACTCAGTTGGTTAAGCAGCCTACTCTTGATTTGGCTCAGGCCACTCCCCCACTCACATACTCTCACTCTCCCTCAAAGTAAATAAATAAACAAAAAAAAAAAAATTAAAAGGTTGGTCAATGGACCTTGTCTATCAATCACACAGACAGCAAGCCTGACCAACAAAAAATGACCCATTCAAATTCTCTCCCTGTCTAAACACAAACACAAGGTTAATACCAACCAAACAGAAACCAGGTAGCTGTTCCTCCACGTGTGTCTACAAAATCATGGAGCAAACTGTTCCCATACCCTTTCTTTCCCTGTGTTTTAGATGGTTTTCAAAGTGTATCTATAAGGAAGGGTTCCTTGGACTCTTCCAGATAGTCCACGAGGTCAAAAATATTTTCATAATAAAGCTAAGCAATAATTAACCCATTTCACCATCACTGAGCATATGGTGCAGTTTTTCAGAGACCATGTAACCTATGACATCACAGCTAACTGAATCCAGCCATCTTCCATGAAACCAGACCTTCTTTAATCTGCAAAAAGGCAAAACAATGCCAATCTTGTACTAAATGGTTTTTTGCTTTAGAATATTTAATTTTTCACAAAATTGTTATTTCTATTAAGATAGCAGGTTTATTATTCTTAAATATTTGCAATTATAATTTCTAATATGATAAATATGACTAGACAGAACCCACATAAATTTAAAAAACAAAAACAAAAACCTCCCCCAGGGTCCTCAATGATTATAATGAGTATAAAGGAGTTCAGAGACCAAAAGTCTAAAAACTGCTACTCTAGGTAATCTAAGCCTCTTATGGAACTTCACTTCCTTTGCTGATACAAACATCAAGTACAAGAAAGTAACTGGGAAGAAAGAATGTGTGTATTGGTTTTGTGTTCACTCATAAAGGAAGTGCCAGAGTTGAAGAGACAGGAAGCTCCCAGAAAGCAGAATATATTGAAAACTAATATTCATATGCTCCATCTGTTCAGAGGATCATGCAGTAAAAGACAAAGAATATTCCATTTCACTCTAGCATAGTCCCAGCTTGACAAATGACATGAATATAAAGAAGCATGCCAAGTGAAATTTCAAGAGTGCACACAAGAATCTACAACTTGTGTCATCTAACGAACACTAGGAAAAAGGAAGATCATCACAAAAACTCACAGGAAAATTAAAACTTTAAAAATAAATTCCATTTTTAAAAGTCCATTAAAAAGAAATAAGTTTTTAGAAAAGTTTTGTATCCTCAATAGGATACCAGAGGACAAAATCTTTTAAGAAAAAGACAAACAGAAATAGAGTAATGAGAAGTGGATGAAAAGGAAAAAGAAAAAAAAAAAAAAAGACAGGATGAGATTAAAAGGAAGACAGGTGAGGCACCTGGGTGGCTCAGTCAGTTAAGTGTCCGACTTCGGCTCAGGTCATGATCTCACAGTTCGTGGGTTTGAGCCCCTGCATTGGGCTCTGTGCTGACAGCCAGCTCAGAGCCTAGAGCCTGCTTGGGGTTCTGTGTCTCCCTCTCTCTCTGACCCTCCCCTGCTCACGCTGTCTCTCTCTCTCTCTCTCTCTCTCTCAGAAAAAAAAAAAAGAAAAAAACAACATTAAAAAAATTTTTAATAAAAAAATAAAAGGAAGACAGGTAAAGCAAAAAGTTAATATTGCAGAGAGGGTGAAAAAGAAATCCACATTAGGGAAAATAAACCAACATCAGGGAAAATTAAATCTTTCATATGAGACCAATCTCAAGATTTTCCCGAATGCAGAGGGGCAAACAGGGAAAAACTTGAATCACTATATTGTATAAAAATAATCAATATCCAAGATTACAATGTTAAGTATGTCCAAAGAAACCAGAATACTTAGAAATTATGTATGAAAAAAGGGCATTTAATACTTACATGCCTTTCTTGAAAATGTACTTCAATTAGCACTATAGTTAGCACTGTAGTTAAAGGTGTTACTATGTACTTCACCCACTTTGGTCAGAGACATCAATACAGTGATAGGAATGAAATTAACTCAGAACAATAAAAAGGAAGTGAAGGACGACCATCAGAAGATGACCATCAGAAGATGAGAACAGTTTCAATAAATTTCTGAGATACAAAGGGAATAGAAACCTACTGACATAAAAGCCAGAACACACACACACAACAATGGAGGGAATTTCCCTGAAGGAGAGGGAAGAGCTGATCACCAGTAAATTGACAGCTGAGGGGAACAACTCTGAAAACTGTTAGGCCATCAAGTAAGAACAAAGAGGATCATGCATTACCCAGCTACTATGTTTGGAGATCTCTGCCATCTGTGTTTCAGAATACAAAAAATTATGCTCTTTAGGATATTTCTATTTTAAAAACTGGCTTGTGCTTACAAGTTCCTTCATCTAACAATAGCGAATTCCAATGATATATAGGTATATCTCTACAGAGAAACCTGAACTGTGATTCTGTTTACATTTCTTTAGTCAAAAATAAGTCTTGTAAGATAACTTAATGTCATCTCTAATAAAAACCATAAAGCTGCCCAGTGCTTTAATCAAACCCAAGGCTTTCAAATTATCTACTGCCTTGAAATTACAGCATGAACATTAATGCAGTTCTCTCTTTCTCCTCCTGTAAATCATCTCAATGATGAAAATATTTTTAGGTGTGAATTTATCAAAGAAACTTTTCTTACACTAACTCAAGTTTTCAGCAAAACTCAGAGGCAAACATAATCCACAAACTCTGAAATACAAATGCAGACTATAAAACGTAGTTAGAATCCAAGAGAAAAGGGCTAAGTTCAGGGTGTGGTTGGAAGAACTAGCCCAAAGATGCCAGAAATTATGCACAAAAAATACACTCCCTGAAAGTAAATGGCTTTCTTAAGTGAAAAAGCCAATTTCAATGTTTGCAATACCGAGTACAGAAACCAGAATAAAATGAAGTGGAGACAGAACCACAGAAAATGGAAAAGAATCACACAGAAAAGGCATATGCCTAGAACAAGCCTAACTCTGGCCAAAGTAAAGCTTTGGGTAATATAATCTAAAATATCACTTCCTATACTCTCCTCCCACAGTACTTCGTGCAAATAACTGATTCAGGAATATCTAATTTCTTGAAAGATGGGTAATATTAAGGAAACTGACATAGCATCAACACAAAAGAATTGAATGAAAAGAGGTAGAAAAGTAATACTAACAGTGCAAACTTCACAGAAAAATACTGCCATTCAACAGATGAGAATTATTACCAAATAGTTGATCATGACTTCTTAAAAATAAAACTCTCATTGATATAAAGAAGACCAACAAAGCAGAAATGTAAAGATTCAAGAATAAAGATGGCAAAACAACCGAATAATATAAGAGGCAACATGACAAAACACAGGAAAATGGTTCAAGGGAAAAAAATCATCATTACAGAAATGAAAGAATATAGCGAATATAGAACAAGAGAGAACAAGAAACAAGAAAATGGAGATTTAAAGGACACAACAAAATGAAACAGAACAAAGGAAAAAGAATTTAAAGGGATCAGGGCACCAATATTAGAGTTAGAGCAATGGTTCTCAAAGCGGGTTCCTGGACAAGCAACTGCATCTCACTTGGGAATTTGGGAGAAACTGCAAATTCTCACACTACCAAAGATTTACCAAAGTCAGAAAATCTGGGAATGGAACCCAACAGTCTGTTTTAACAAGCCCTCCATATAATTCAGATCCACACTAAAGTTCTGGAACTCATGCCTTGGAAGATGGAAAAGGAGACACAATATGAACAGAGCCAAAACGTCCAAAGAGGAAAACCAATCAGCATAAGATCACAAATATTTAAATATAAACGATAAACTTAAAACTTGAGCCTGCATATAGGAAGGGCATAAGTGATAGAGAAAACTGACCTAGAACAGTGAACTCCAAGACACATCTAGGAAGTTAGTGAACTTTAAAGATGAAAACATAATCTTTTGAGCAAAGAAACAAAAAGATTAAGTTAATTAAAATTGATAGGGGAAAAAACACAAAAAGTCAGATGGCATCTTATTGCTTCACAACAACATTAAATATTAGAAGACTTTGGGACACTCACAGTTTAAGCATGAGCCAGGATTTTTATATTCCTTCAAATGACCCCTTCAAAAATAAAGATTACAACAAGTAAACAATTTTGAAAATCCAAGAACTAAGGGATCACTGTTCTCATGAAATATTCTTTTTTTTTTAACAAATAGTTTATTGTCAAGTTGGTTTCCATATAACACCCAGTGCTCATTCCCACAAGTGCCCTCCTCCATGCCCATCTCCCCCCTCCCCCCACACCCATCAGTCCTCAGTTTGTTCTCAGCATTCAAGAGTCTCTCATGGTTTGCCTCTCTCCCACCATTTCCCCCCTTCTTCTCCCCCATGGTCCTCAGTTAAGTTCCTCCTAATCCTCCTATATGTGCAAACATATGATATTTGTCCTTCTCTGCCTGACTTATTTCGCTCAGCATAACACCCTCAAGGTCCATCCATGTTGCTACACATGGCCAGATTTCATTGTTTCTCATTGCCATGTAGTATTCTGTGGTATAGATAAACCACATCTTCTTGATCCATTCGTCCGCTGATGGACACTTAGGCTCTTTCCATGTTTTGGCTATTGTGGAGAGTGCTGCTATGAACATTGGAGTCCATGTGCCCCTATGCATCAGCACTCCTGTATCCCCTGGGTAAATTCCTAGCAGTGCTATTGCTGGGTCATAGGGGAGTTCTATTGTTAGTTTCCTTAGGAACCTCCACACTGTTTTCCAGAAGGGCTGCACCAGTTTACATTCCCACCAACAGTGTAGGAGGGTGCCCGTTTCTCCACATCCTCGCCAGTATCTAGAGTCCTCTAATTTGCTCATTTTAGCCACTTGACTGGCATGAGGCTCTCAGTGTGGTTTTGATTTGTATTTCCCTGATGATGAGGGACACTGAGCATCGTTTCGTGTGTCTGTTGGCCATTTGGATGTCCTCTTTGGAGAAGTGTCTATTCATATCTTCTGCCCATTTCTTCACTGGGTTGTTTTTCGGGTGTGGAGTTTGGTGAGTTCCTTATAGATTTTGGATATTAACCCTTTACCTGATATGTCATTTGCAACTATCTTTTACCATTCCATTGGTTGCCTATTAGTTTTATGGACTGTTTCCTTTGCCATGCAGAAGTTTTTAATTTTGATGAGGTCCCAATAGTTAATCAAGTTTGTTCTTGATTCTTTTGCTTTTAGGGATGTGTCAAGTAAGAAATTGCTGTAGTGGAGGTCAAGGAAGTTGTTTCCAGCTTTCTCCTCTAGGGTTTTGATGGTTTCCTGTCTCACATTCACGTGCTTTATCCATTTTGAGTTAATTTTTGTGTATGGTGTGAGAAAATGATCTAGTTTTATTCTTGTGCATGTTGCTGTCCAGTTCTCCCAGCACCATCTGTTAAAGAGGCTGTCTTTTTTCCATTGGATACCTGCTTTGTCAAAGATTAGTTGGCTGTATACCTTTGGGTCCACTTCTGAGTTCTCAATTCTATTCCACTGATCTATGTGTCTGCTTTTGTGCCAATACCATACTGTCTTGATGACAGCTTTGTAGTAGAGGCTAAAGTCTGGGATGGTGATATCTCCCGTTTTGGTTTTATTCTTCAATATTACTTTGGCTATTCGGGGTCTTTTGTGGTTCCATACAAATTTTGGATAGTTGTTCTAGTTTTGAGAAGTATGCTGGTGCAATTTCTCATGAAATATTCTTAAGAAAATCACTACAAGTTAAACTTCAGCCAAGCAAGAATGGGGAAAAGGAGTTCTGTTATTGAAGTAGTAAAGCATAACAACTGTAAATAAAACAAAATGAGGTTTAGGAGGGCGAAGCAGAAAGTAAATATCTACCCAATAATATGAAAATAATATAAATAAAAGTGGGGAGGGGAAAAAAAAGGAGAGATGATGGGTTGGAACTCCCAAGTTTAGAATTTAATGTTAACAAATCAAATAGTAGAATGTAAGTATACTTCACAGTAGGGAAATCATATCATTTATTAAAAACTAACAGTGGAGAAATAGAAGTAAAAGAACAAAGACTTATATTATGCATAGGTAGGAATGTAACAGATAATATTTAAAGAAATACAAAACTAAAGATATCTTAGATAGATATAATTGTGAAATTAACCACTAGAACATAAATACAGATCACCCAAATACCAGAAAACTAGAAATACATGCACCAACAAACATT